>OX383950.1:14863012-17432018 GCA_947532085.1 Elegia similella
ACTTTCAACTCATTAAAAAGACTTGGGAAATTTCTGCCCAAAAGCACCAAAATTATGCTTGCACATTCTCTCCTTTTCCCTATCCTTGATTACGCAGATACATGTTATCTTAATATCTCCGAACAGCAGCTTAACAAACTTGAACGCCTTCAAAATATGTGCATTAGGTTTATATACGGTCTGCGTAAATATGACCACGTTTCTCAGTTTCGTTCAGAACTCATGTGCCTACCTATCCGACGTCGCCGCGACTGGCATACCCTTTCTCTGTTATACACAATCCTTTTTAATCCATCATCCCCAAGATATCTAAGGGATCGCTTTGTCTTCTTCAGCGAGGCAGCGCAGGGTCAACATAATTTACGTAGTGCAGAAAATCTTAGATTAAAAATACCAGCTCACTCTACTGAATTTTACTCCCAATCCTTTACAGTTAAGGCCGTATGTCTTTGGAACTCACTACCACTGCCAATCCGGTGTGCTCAAACGCTAGCCAGCTTTAAATCTCAAGTGAAGACACATTTCTTATCTTCATAGATGATCGGGTTTTTCAATTTTCGTGTTTACAAGATATATGTATGTATATTTATTTATATATTTTATATTTATTTATGTATTTTATATTTATTTATGTTGTTATCATGTTTATAACTTCAATCTGTAATTTATCTTAAAATATTTCTCGTTTATTTTTCTTTTAATCTCACTGTCTTTACTTTTGCACCTAACCTATTTTTGTTTTCATATCCTGCTCATTTTGGTTGCCTGAAAGAGATTGCAGAAGCGATAAGGCCGCCTATTGTGCAAAAATTGTCAATTTTATTACTAATATTTGTATTGTTTTTGGTACAATAAAGAGTTTCTACTACTACTACTACTTTCCGATTTGAGCCCCATTAAAATATCATGAACTTCATCACAATCTGTATCTAACAGCACAAACGATGATACGCGAGAAATCATAGAGTCAGTTGGAGAGGGGCTTATGATAAGGAGATTCATCTAAAATATCTTGTGCTAGCTTCCTTCCTATATTCGCAAAATAATCATTTGCGCTGTTCACAGATGATTCAGGTGTTGTGTGAATATGCAATAGATCTAAATTATGAGTTGTATCCTTTTTCCTATTTGTTATCGAATTAATGGTTTTCCAAAGAGATTTTGGATTTTTATTATTGTTGGAAAGTCGCTCACGATCGTAATTTCTTTTAAGTTTTTGTAAAAGAGTGTTACAGAAGTTACGGTAACGTTTATAAGTTATTTTTAATACTTCGTTCGATGGATCGTTTTGGAGCTTAGATTGCATATCATTTCTATTTCTAATGCAACGCAAGATGCCAGGAGTTACCCAAAGCTTGATAATGCGGTCCTTACATCGGATTTGTTTAGTTGTAGTATTTTCAAGCAGACACTGTTTTAGTTTGTCAGTGACTAAGTTAGCTAATTTGGTAGGATCATCAGGTGAAATTAGTTCAGCAAATTTATTTTCTTTGAGATAATCTAGAGCTTTGTCGTAATCTATAATTTTTTTACATATAATTACATTTAGTGTTTGTAGTTAAATCCTAGATAATGAATAAAATATAAACTTACATACCAAAATACATAAATAAAAATACAGTGATACATATATGTATATACTACATAAATATTCTATTCATACTCATTGAAAATGGTGAGAGAAATATGCGCGTACTGAAATTTTAAATACCAGACGACTACGGGCTCTGCGAATGCTGGCTGGGAGGGAGTTCCAAAGCTGCACGGCTTGCACTGCGAACGAGTGTTCGAAAAACCCACCCCGATGTTATACGTACGTATAACGTATGGAGAAGGAGATTGCTAGAAGAGCGAAGTTCTCTGACATGGATGTCACCCAGAAAAGTTATACCCAGAAAAATTTGGATTTTAAATACGACGGAGTTTACGGATCGAAGAGGATGGAGAAAAGAGTAGTGAGTATATGCAACTGACGACGTTGACGAATGGGTAGCCACTTGAGTTGAGATCGGTAAGTCGACACATGGTCGTACTTCCGCAAGCCGAAAATAAAACGGATACAATTATTTTGAAGGCGATCAAGTTTATTCAGAAAATTACAGTTCAGGTCCGAGTAATATACATCAGCGTAATCTAAAATAGGAAAAGAGTGTATACTAACAGGGTTTTGATGTGAATGGGGAGAAAGATTTTTAATTTATAAAGGGAACCGAGAGCACCAATAACCTTACCAGCTACCTCATATACATGCGCATGCACCCGAAATCCATATTCCATCTGCCATATTCAATTAGATGCCTTCGCCCCTGGCTGCTCAGGGTGGTCCGACTTCCACTAACTTCAGCTCGACCGCTAGTTTCTTATTCAGAAAACCGCATTTGACTCCCTCCACCAAACAGAGACACACACAGAATGAGTCGTGTGAAACATATAACACCATCTGTTTGTTCGGTTGTTAAGAAGCTTACTGTCCGCGTAGTGTCCCCCGCCCCGCGCCCCCGCGTCTTCATCGGAGTCCCGTGTCTCGTCCACGTCAGCCGCGGGAACGCCTGGCACAAGGGAAATGACAGTTAGTGCAATCACTTTCGCACTGTGTAGAGATAATTATTGGCAGGATGTTAATTTAGCATTATGACTCTTTCCCACATATCATCAAAAATTTTATTACCACATGTAAAATTCCTGCTTTTAAACAAGTAACTTCTTTGATGGTGGTCTGGGAGAAAAGAAATACGTAGACTGTACCAGCTGCTTCTCTTTCCACGCAGACCGTAGAAGCCTGCCGAAGGACTGGGCGAAAATCTGTAGAATCATGTTACCAGGCGATGTGACTAACAACCCACTATTATCTTTGTTTTATTAAAACAATTACCTATATTATTAAGGTATAGCTGATGATGATGATAAGATAAAAAGAAAGGTATAGCTGGGACACTAAAGATCAATGACAGCAATGATAGACACCTCACACCATACATGAAATCGTAGGCTATTCTAAACTGTCACTTTTCTTTTTCATGATGACACATTCTTTTCAAATAAAGGGGCTAGATCTAAAAATTGTTGCTCAAGATACACAATCAAACTACATCATCGAACGCACAGATTGCATAAAGTATCAAGGCATCTTAATAGATAAACATTTAACCTTTAAATCACATATTGAACTCATATCTTCACGAGTACGGAAACTCATTGGAAAGGAGTTGCCGTACCTGGTTACCGCGCGGCGGCGTCTCGCTTATCCTCGTGTGGTAGGAGCTGATGAACTCCGGTTTGGATCTTCTCACATCTGGGTCCAGGGCCCCTCCCCTCCCCTTCTTCTCCTCGGAGTTTTCTTAGGCCTTTGTTTATTATTTTTATATCACACACACGCGGAGCGAAAAAGGGAAGCTTGATCACTTCCTCCCGAAAGGTGACATTGACAGCTAGTTGACAAGTAACACACAGGACATATATGCAGTACGTTTCGTTCGCCGCAATCAGGGCTTAGCAAACTCGGAAAACCATAGTGTTAATAATCGTATTGATGTGGGTTGAGAAAATACTAATTGGAATGGTACGTAACATGCCGCTCGCCTTAAAAGACGGAAGTTCTTTTAACTGTAGTTAAGAGGAAGAGCATATACAAATTGACAAACTAAAGTATAATAATTAAAAAATTTATTCGCAACGATTGCAACGATAACCCCCTATGACTAAGTTTTAAATTATTATTTTAAGAAACAAAATTATTCCAAAGGTAACGGGCAAATTTTCACTACCAAACGTTTTACAAAAGAATTACCCATTTGCAACGTTACCACGCGAGTTATATTATCGGAACCTGGATGTACAGCATGGACCCGTGCCAATCTCCATTGCAAAGGAGGCAAATTATCATCCTTGACCACAACAATCATACCTTCACTAATTTGGCGGCCACTTTCTTGAAACCATTTATTTCTTGGTTGGAGTTCATGTAAATATTCGCTACTCCAGCGCTTCCAAAAATGTTGGACGCATTGTTGGACCCTACGCCAACGAGTAAGACGATTGGGAGGATCGTCCAGAAGGGATATATCTGGCAAGGCAGTTAGAGGCCCACCAACTAGAAAATGTGCTGGAGTTAATGGTAATGGATCCATTGGATCAGTAGAGGACACAAAGTGGACGCGAATTTAATACTGCTTCGATTTGACACAGAAGCGTATGCATCTCGTCATACGTTTGAGTTTGAGTTCCTACTACTCTAGTTAAATGATGTTTGAAGCTTTTGACACCAGATTCAAATAGACCCCCGAAATGTGATGCATACGGTGGCTGGAAATGCCAGGTGATGCCTGATTCTAATGTTTTGGCGTTTAGAGAGGCCTGAACGGAGTCATTACGCAAGAAATTATATAAGTTTTTCTGGGGGTAGGAGTAGAAATTATAGCACGTTTTTATATTCGCTCCTCAAAAATTATATTTTAAAATTATATATTATTAAAGTAAATCACAGTTCTATGATATATTAAGAGTAGAAGACTTGTACCACCTGCAGTAAATCTCCTTTCACCTTTCACTACACTCACACAATAATGGATACACTGCAAAAATCCATCGTCGAAATGCAGGTACTCTTTCATTCCAAAATGGCAGAGTTTCAACAAAATCTCCAAAATGCAGGTTCTAACACAGTCACTGTTAGCACAATTAGTACTCAGTTCAATAGTTTTAAAGAGTTCGCACCATCTGAACTCAACAATCTGCAAAGCCAAGTGGAATTACTCGCACAACAACAAGATGGATTTGAGATGCGGTCTCGGCGGAAGATGCTTCTCATTCATGGTGTGGCCGAGAGCAAGAAGGAGGACCCGTCTTCAGAGGTGATCAAAATATTTACAGAAATGTTGCAGGACACTGACATCACAACCGCAGACATTAGTCGCTGTCATCGCATGGGCAAGGTGTCCAATGGCAAGTCCAGGCCTATTTTGATAAAGTTCCGGAATCTTTCTATACGCGACAAGATATGGTATGGTAAAACTGGTCTCAAGGGCAGCGGCATTACTGTGTCAGAGTTCTTGACAAAGCCTCGCCATGAAACATTCATGTCGGCAAGGCAAAGGTTCGGCGTCAGTAAGTGCTGGACCAGGAATGGTTTCATTCACGTTGTCACCCCAGATGGGTCGAAGCACCGGATTTGTTCTTGTTCCGAGTTGGATCGCCTCAGCAGTGATGCTAGTGCGTCAGCTGTTAATGCTACAGAGAAGCCAGCAACTTCAGACTCTGTCCCACCATCGGCTGCAGCAGTACGTCCCAAGCGCGGAAAGAAATGAGCTGTTAGAGTGCCTATTTTAGGTACCATTATTATATATATCTATGTAGGTCAATTTTGATTTCGGGGTAATCCTAATAATTTTGTTTTCTCCGTTGATTATTATACCCACTAGCTTTATTCACAGTTTTATTTCCAATTATAATTCTACCTTATATAAGTTCTTTGTTTTCGCAAATTGTTTTGACGTGCAGCTGTCAAAATGACACCTGACACTTTTTTTTTTCATTTTATATAATGCACAGGCATCTTTGTTATTTTGTAGCTGTGCATACACTTTTTTTTTTAATATGTATCCTTGATATATTTTGATTTTATTTTTTGCCGTAAATGTTATAAGTCCATAATTTAACGTTGTTATGTCTATTATTGTTTCTATTTACCGTATTGTTTTACTGTAGGGTAGACTTCAATTTTAGTGTTTAATCTTATATACTTTTTGTAACTTTTAATTTTATTATTATTATATTTATTATTATCAACTTATACTTATACATACACACACATAATGCATAATGAGCAAGACGATACATTCCTTTCTTTGTCTTCCACTAATTCTGCAGATTTTCAAAGCCTACCTACCCCATTAGATGAAGTCTTACATACCCATTTTTTTGACTGTCCTAAAAATTTTAACGCTATTCATATTAATGCTCAAAGTATTCCCGGTCATTTTTCGGACATGTTATCCTCCTTTGATGTAAAGAGCATCCACGCTATTTTGGTCTCGGAAACCTGGCTTGCTCCATGTCTTCCATCTACATCTTATTCTTTGCCAGGTTATCAACTTGTCCGGAATGATCGTACGGGAATGAGTGGTGGTGGTGTCGCTATTTACCTTCGTTCTCACATTCAATATTCCATCGTAACTGCGTCCAAGTCCTGCACCCCCTCTCATGAACCGGAATATCTTTTTCTTGAACTTCTTTTTTCTCATAGTAAAGTCCTTCTTGGTGTTTTTTATAGCCCATCTCTTAAAATAAACTACTTCTCCACTTTGGAAACCATCCTCGAAAACATTATGCCCTCATATGATAATACGATCATTTTAGGTGATTTCAATACGTGTCTCTTAAGGAACGATTATCGAGCTAACCAGTTACAAAACCTCGCTGTCAGCTGCAACTTGGACATTCTTCATTCCTCTCAACCTACTCATTTCTTTCCCAATTGCATTCCTACCTTACTTGACCTTATTCTTGTTTCTTCCACGGATCTAGTTGCTAAATATGGTCAGTGTACAGCGGATGCATTTTCACATCATGATCTTATTTATGTTTCTTACAAAATCCGTCCTCCAAAACCTAAACCTAAAATTATAATGCAGCGTAATTTTGGTTCCATCGACTTTGAAAGTTTTCGTGATGATGCTAAGCGGTGCGATTGGCCCACTCTAATAAACACATAGTCAGTTGATGAGCAAGTTGAGCTCTTGAATAGGTGGATACTGAACCTTTATGATAGCCATGCTCCTCTCAGACCTGTTCGGCTTAAATATCTGCCGGCTCCTTGGCTAACAGAAGATATAAAAGTGCTTCAAGCCAAGAGAAATAAAGCCAAGTCCAAGTACAAGTGTGATCCAGACCGATACCGTGACCTGTACATTTCTGCTCGTAATAAATGTAATAAGGTGTGTAGGGACGCTCAACGTCGCCATATACATAACTCCGTCCAAAATGGTGATCCAGCTAAAGTATGGAAATTTCTACGATCGTTAGGAGTTGGTAAAAATAAAAACAATTGTCCTAATAATATTGACATCGATAACCTTAATAAGTCTCTATCTTCTAATGATTCTCTTGATGCTAATATCAAAAATAACACTTTAAATTCTCTTTCTTCTCAACCAACTCCTGATATAACTCCCTTTTTCTTCAATCCAATTGCTGATCGTGATGTTGAGAGGATCATTCAGTCAGTATCATCAAATGCTGCTGGTAGTGACAGCATTAGCCGTGCTATGATCTTACCAATCCTAGATATTCTTCTTCCTTCCATTACAGCTATCCTTAATAACTCCTTGTCCTCTGGAATTTTTCCTAAAGCATGGAAAGATGCTCACATAACTCCGTTGCCTAAAAAACCAAATCCTGTACACATTTCTGATTTCCGTCCAATTTCCATTTTACCTTTCCTTTCTAAAATCCTTGAACGAGTCGTTCAGCACCAACTCCAAAATTTCCTATCACGTAATGTCCTTCTTAATCCTTTCCAATCTGGTTTCCGGCAGGGTCATAGCACGACAACAGCTCTAATCAAAATTACTGATGATATTCGTTGCGGAATGGATCAGCAATTAGTCACTGTACTTACATTGTTGGACTTTAGCAACGCATTCAACACCGTTGATTACGATATTTTACTGGCTGTAATGCGTTCTCTCAACATATCTCCGGCAGCAATTGAGTGGTTTCATTCTTACCTGTATGGGCGCCGGCAGCGTATTCATGTCGAGGAGAAATTTTCTTCTTGGTGTGATATTGCTGCCGGTGTGCCGCAGGGTGGCGTGCTCTCTCCTCTTTTATTTGCTCTCTTCATAAATTCGATCACTTTTAATCTTCAATGTTCCTACCACCTTTATGCGGATGATTTACAAATTTATGCACAAGCTCCTGTTGATAATTTTTCATCAGCAATTCGCACTACTAATGCTGATCTAGATGCGATATCGGTTTGGAGCAAGTGTAATGGCCTTATAATAAATCCCCTCAAAACGCAAGCTATTATAATTGGTAGTTCTAGACTAACTTGCAGATTGAACTATAATGACCTGCCCCAGTTAGTATTCAATGACACTGTGATACCCTTCAGTAAACAAGTAAAAAATCTTGGGGTAATAATGGATAGCTCGCTTTCATGGATTCCGCAAGTTGCCGATATGAGTAGGAAAATATTTTTTGCCACAGGATCTCTTAAAAGACTACGTAACTTTCTCCCGATTGAAACCAAAATTACGCTTGCGCATTCTCTTCTTTATCCTATCCTAGACTATGCAGACACCTGCTACCTTAACCTAACTGAGGAGCAACTTAATAAACTCGAACGTCTCCAAAACCTTTTCATCAGATTTATTTACGGTCTTCGTAAATATGATCATGTCTCACAATTTCGTAAATCACTCGAGTGGCTCCCAATTCGACGTCGCCGTGACTGGCATACCCTTTCTCTGTTATACTCCATTATTTTTAATCCCGCCTATCCTCAATATCTTAAAGAACGATTTACATTTTACAATGAATTCCATAACCGCACTCGTAGCGCTTATAATCTCCGTCTTAAGATTCCCATTCATCACACCGATTTCTATTCCCGATCCTTCACTGTCCAAGCTGTCAGCCTTTGGAACTCCCTTCCGTCCACAATTCGTGGTGCTGAAACTCTAACTAGTTTTAAGAGACAAGTTAAATCACATTTCTTGTCTCAGTCTGACTGAACATTTGCGCCTCTAACTGTAGGTTTTTTATAGGTATTTTTAATCTTGCTTTGTTGTTGTCCATTTTTCCTTGTGTGTATTATTGATTTTGATAATTCTGATATGTATGTATTTTAGTATATATTAATTATCTATTTTATGTATGTATGATTGTTGTATAAGTATTTAAGTAGTTTATTTAGCATATTGTTAGCTTAGATTATAATTCTGCGCCTTACCTACCTCTCGCCTTCATTGAAGTCCTACCTAATTGGTTGCCTGTAAGAAATTGCTCTAGCGATAAGGCCGCCATTGTACATCCATTTTCATAATATTAAATCCCTTTGTATGTATTCTTGGTGCAATAAAGAGTTTATTATTATTATTCACTTTATTTAACTTTAATCTTAGGTCTAAGTTTTATAATATTTGTATAAAAAGTAAAATATAAAAATATGATACAAAACATAAAAACATTATAAAACCTAAACCTAGCTCGCCGCCAGCAGCGGGGCAAGGCTCAAGCTACCGGCGGTTAAGGCTGCAGAGAAAGAAACCTCCTGACTATGCGTGACGTGTCCAGGAGTGCTGCCTTCTGTATCTGGCCCTTGATCCAGCCATCTAGCGAGAGTCTCTTAAGGTGTTGGTCGAGACTCTTCGCTATAAGGCCGTTTGCAGATACAACTATCGGGACAATGATCGTCGAATCCACATCCCACATAGCGGTCACCTCGTGAGCTAAGTCAAGGTACTTGCTGAGTTTTTCCTTCTCCGCTTTCACGAGGTTCTCGTCATGCGGGATGGTGATATCGATGAGCATTGCCTGGCGCGTCGATCGATCTGTCAACACGATATCAGGCTTATTGGCAACAATAGTCCTGTCCGTAATAACAGATCGATCCCAGTAGAGCGTGGCATGACCATTTTGGAGAACTGGCGCCGGCGTGTACTTATAGTACGGTACCTCGGATTCCACAAGACCATATCGAAGAGCGAGTTGCTGATGGATAATTCTGGCTACAAGGTTATGTCTGTGCAAGTACTCACCGTTGGCCAGATGAGAACAACCGGAAATAATATGTCTGAGTGACTCACCGGGACGGCGGCATGCCCGACAGATGTCGACCGTACCGTCCTTCAGGATATATTTCCGGTAATTGTTCGTCATCATGACTTCGTCTGCAATTGCACAAACAAAACCCTCGGTTTCCCCGAAGAGGTCGCCGAACCGTAGCCAGTTTACCGACGCGAGCAGATCTACATCAGGCCCTGTTAAGGCCCGGTAGAACCGCCCGTGGAGCTCCTTACTCTTCCATATGTTCTTGCGGTCTTCGGTGCTCAGCACGGATGGTCTACGCCAGTTCTCGTTTGCCAAGGAGAGCGGCGTGAGACTCCTATCTACAACTACAATGTCGCGGTGCAACCCACACTCATTGTTAAGGAAGTAATCCCTAAGACTGCACACCTCACGGTTATGAAGAGTCTTGGCATTTAAAAAGCCACGACCTCCACACTTACGTGGAATGTACAGTCTCATAACTGATGAGCGTGGGTGAAGCATGCGATGCATTGTGAGCTGTTGACGGACTCTCCTATCCAGAGCGTCTAACTCAGTTTGTGTCCATCTTAGTATGCCAAAGGAGTATGTGAGGAGGGGCATCACCCAAGCGTTGAATGCGCGCACCTTATTGCCCCCTGACAAAAGACTTTTAAGCACTTTTGTCAGACGCCAAAAAAAACGCTCCTTTACCGCCTGTTTGATGTCCCCATCCTCAATACTCAGAGACTGTGACATACCAAGATACTTGTAAGTTTCTGACTCCGAAAGAGACCTGAGAGACATTATCTCAGAAAGTTGCAAATTTGTTGAATTTACAACTTTCCCCCGTTGAACATGCATAACGGCACACTTATCTACACCGAACTCCATCCTGATGGAATTACTGAAATCTTCTGTGATTTTTAGTAACTTCACCAGGTCAGGACGTTTCGGTGCAAACAATTTCAAGTCATCCATGTATAACAGGTGGGAAATTATCTCCCTGTCTCCTCGAAGGCGGCAGCCCAGCCCCGAATCACTCAGCAGGGTGCTGAGAGGATTCAGAGCTAGGCAAAACCACAAGGGACTCAAACTGTCACCCTGGAAAATACCTCGCTCTATCCTTATAAAGTCCATCGGATCCAAGAGACCATCTCCACCACCTGGTTGACGAAGGACTGTGGTCCACTGTCTCATACACACGCTGAGAAAAGTTCTTAAAGTTGCATCAACTTTGTACAACTCTAAGATCCTCTCCAACCATGAATGAGGCACCGAATCATAGGCCTTTTTATAGTCAATCCATGCAGTAGAGAGGGCTGCCTTGTTCCGTTGGACTTGCTTGCAAATGGTCATGTCCATGAGGAGAAGCTCTTTAGTACCACGGGACCCAATCCTACATCCATTTTGAGAGGGTGCCATGATCTTGTTTGCATCGATGTGCGTATTGATCTTCGCTCTCAAAATGGATGTAAGTAGCTTGTACAATGTTGGTAAGCATGTTATGGGTCTGAAGTTTTTAGGATCCGTGGTACTACCGGACTTGTAGAGCAGGAAGGTGTGTCCTGTAGTTAAGAAAGCTGGAAGAGAACCAAGATCGAGGGCTTGTTGAAATTGTGTCGCTAAGCGCCCGTGTGAGCTTCGAATCCACTTTATCCAAAAGTTGTGCAATCCATCCGGCCCAGGACTTTTCCAGTTCTGTGCCGTACGGATCGCACAGCTTATGTCATCGGGGCTTATAGTTACAGCCCCCATGGATTCGATGGCTACACACTCGCGCTCAATTACACTCATCCAATCACCCTCGGTGTGCACGACTGGCACTGACCAAATACTACGCCAGAAATTGATCATAGCAGTAGAATCTGGTAATTGCCCGTCGATCACACGCTGGTCAGCTCCCTCCCACCTTCTATACACCTTCCTTTGGTCGCTTTGAAAGAGACGATTTTGCCGGAATCGATCCACACGCACTCTGTAGCGACGAATACGCCCCGCCCACGCATAGACTTTCTGCTTCAGGAAGTCAATACGTTCCGTGACTGAGGCCATGTAATCGCGGGGCCTTATACCAGTACCCGCGAAGGCCTGATTTACAAAACGCATGACTCGGGGGCGATGGTTGCCCCCTCTGAAGCAGATAAGCTTTGCAATGAGAGTCCTAAACGTGTCAATACGCCGTTCAATCCGTACTTGCCACGCGGGGGCATCACCAGCGGGTCGCGGTGCACGATCCGGAAACTTGACACGAGCAACACGACACGCCGCTATGGCCCCACAGTACATAATTGAATGCGTATCGACCAAACCTTCGCTAGCCTCAAAGTACGGGGCTAGCAAATCATTTAGGGCTCCCATTAATGCTAAATTACGTCTATTCGTAGGCAGACGAGGTAATCGCGGCCTAGACTCGGGTGTGGATCTATACTGTCCAATCGCTTCCTCCAAAGCCCTCCTCAATTGCTCATGAGCCTGGGTACTTACGTCTATGGTCACACCGCTCCCATCATCAACACTAAGGACATAAGCCTCTTGCGTCCGAATAACTGGACCCACCAATGTGGTCGGCGGGTCTCGTGTCATGATGGCAGCCGTGCGAGCAGGTAGCGCCTCCAATCGTAGCCGATCAAGTACAGCATCATCCAAACGTTTGCAACGTTGAATGACCCGCACTTGATCCGACAGTCGCTGTGCAGAAACGGTGATGGCCGGTTCAAGGACCTGAAACAAAGTCAGCATCCGATCACGATACGCCGTCAAGTTGGTTTCCCCCTCTGTAGCCTCATAATAGGCGCGCATGCAGTTCTCATTATTTTGTTGAGTCCATCGCATGCGACGCACTACACCGCCGGTAGCGGGAGCCGGGCGCGGGGCAGGTTGCCTTGCAGGCCCCAAGCGTGCCGGCAGCGGGGGTCGTCCACGTCGCGCAGGTGGTGGCGGCGGCGCGGCCGACGGCCAGCGCTCGTCGTCGCTCGACTCGCTGGTGCTGGGTGCGGTGGCGAACTCGTCACCCGACGATGTTGGCGAGGAGCTGGACGACGACGCGGGCGGAGGTGGAGGTCGTGCGTCTTTAAGTCGCCCCGCTTGTGATCGTGTGATCATCTGTCGTCGTATTACATTTTAGATTTCCAAATTAATTTTGTATTGACGTGACATAATGTCAACGTCATGTAGGCATATCATTTCAGGTATATCTTATTGTATTTTCCGTAACATTCTTGTATTTTCAGTTTTATATGATTCAAAATATTTTAGTTGTGGTTTTCTTAGAAACTATTATAAATTTGTATAAAATGGGATAAAATATTTTTTTTATAAATAATATCAACGATCGAGACGCGACACATTATTATTATTATTATAATTCTTTTAAATAATTATTACAACCAACGAAATTCCTTCCACAATCAGAGTACAGATCAGTACATAAACCTCTTTGGGATGTAAAGCGTCGTAAAGCGGCAAGAAAGCCTTCGGTGGATAGTTCTGAAACGAGTTCAAGATGTATGGCCTTGACAGACATACAAACAAAAACTGCAACATAACATTTAATTATTTTTGCATTGACTTACTTGACTTATTTTCCTATGTCCCCTAGGTGGGGCAGAGGGCCGCTACAGAACTTCTCCATCTCGTTCTGTCTTGAGCAACGCGTTTTACTTCGGGCCAAGACAGCCCGATTGTCCTCATCTCCGCCGCTACCGATCGCCGCCAGGTCTGCTTTGGTCGACCACGCTTCCTCTTTCCTTGAGGAGTCCATTCCATTGCCTGTCTCGGAATGTGAGAAGGCTCCCTCCTGAGCGTGTGGCCAATCCATATCCATTTACGACGCGCTACCTGGTGACCGATCGGTGTCTCGCCGCAAAGCTGCCACAGACGTTCATTGGATATCTTTTCAGGCCAAAAGATACCCAATATCTGCCGAAGGCAGCGGTTGATGCAGACTTGGATCTGCTGCGTGATGCCTTTGGTCACCTTCCACGTTTCGCACCCATATAGCAGAACGGTTTTTACATTGGAGCGAAAGATTTTGAGTTTTACTCTGCGAGTAAGCTTCCTAGACCGCCATATGGGGCGGAGTTGCGCAAAGGTGGCTCGAGCTTTAGCAATTCTAGAAGTGATGTCCTCTTCTGTTCCTCCACATTGCGACACTATGCTCCCCAGGTACATAAACCGCTGCACGCGCTGAATTTGTTCTGTGCCAAGCGTTAACGGCAGCAGGTTCTTTCCTTTTATACGCATCTCTTGGGTCTTCCGCGCGTTGACTTTAAGGCCCACTTTTCCCGCTTCACGCTGGAGGTCATCCAGTTTAGCTTGCTAACCAGTTACAAAACCTCGCTGTCAGCTGCAACTTGGACATTCTTCATTCCTCTCAACCTACTCATTTCTTTCCCAATTGCATTCCTACCTTACTTGACCTTATTCTTGTTTCTTCCACGGATCTAGTTGCTAAATATGGTCAGTGTACAGCGGATGCATTTTCACATCATGATCTTATTTATGTTTCTTACAAAATCCGTCCTCCAAAACCTAAACCTAAAATTATAATGCAGCGTAATTTTGGTTCCATCGACTTTGAAAGTTTACGTGATGATGCTAAGCGGTGCGATTGGCCCACTCTAATAAACACAGAGTCAGTTGATGAGCAAGTTGAGCTCTTGAATAGGTGGATACTGAACCTTTATGATAGCCATGCTCCTCTCAGACCTGTTCGGCTTAAATATCTGCCGGCTCCTTGGCTAACAGAAGATATAAAAGTGCTTCAAGCCAAGAGAAATAAAGCCAAGTCCAAGTACAAGTGTGATCAAGACCGATACCGTGACCTGTACATTTCTGCTCGTAATAAATGTAATAAGGTGTGTAGGGACGCTCAACGTCGCCATATACATAACTCCGTCCAAAATGGTGATCCAGCTAAAGTATGGAAATTTCTACGATCGTTAGGAGTTGGTAAAAATAAAAACAATTGTCCTAATAATATTGACATCGATAACCTTAATAAGTCTCTATCTTCTAATGATTCTCTTGATGCTAATATCAAAAATAACACTTTAAATTCTCTTTCTTCTCAACCAACTCCTGATATAACTCCCTTTTTCTTCAATCCAATTGCTGATCGTGATGTTGAGAGGATCATTCAGTCAGTATCATCAAATGCTGCTGGTAGTGACAGCATTAGCCGTGCTATGATCTTACCAATCCTAGATATTCTTCTTCCTTCCATTACAGCTATCCTTAATAACTCCTTGTCCTCTGGAATTTTTCCTAAAGCATGGAAAGATGCTCACATAACTCCGTTGCCTAAAAAACCAAATCCTGTACACATTTCTGATTTCCGTCCAATTTCCATTTTACCTTTCCTTTCTAAAATCCTTGAACGAGTCGTTCAGCACCAACTCCAAAATTTCCTATCACGTAATGTCCTTCTTAATCCTTTCCAATCTGGTTTCCGGCAGGGTCATAGCACGACAACAGCTCTAATCAAAATTACTGATGATATTCGTTGCGGAATGGATCAGCAATTAGTCACTGTACTTACATTGTTGGACTTTAGCAACGCATTCAACACCGTTGATTACGATATTTTACTGGCTGTAATGCGTTCTCTCAACATATCTCCGGCAGCAATTGAGTGGTTTCATTCTTACCTGTATGGGCGCCGGCAGCGTATTCATGTCGAGGAGAAATTTTCTTCTTGGTGTGATATTGCTGCCGGTGTGCCGCAGGGTGGCGTGCTCTCTCCTCTTTTATTTGCTCTCTTCATAAATTCGATCACTTTTAATCTTCAATGTTCCTACCACCTTTATGCGGATGATTTACAAATTTATGCACAAGCTCCTGTTGATAATTTTTCATCAGCAATTCGCACTACTAATGCTGATCTAGATGCGATATCGGTTTGGAGCAAGTGTAATGGCCTTATAATAAATCCCCTCAAAACGCAAGCTATTATAATTGGTAGTTCTAGACTAACTTGCAGATTGAACTATAATGACCTGCCCCAGTTAGTATTCAATGACACTGTGATACCCTTCAGTAAACAAGTAAAAAATCTTGGGGTAATAATGGATAGCTCGCTTTCATGGATTCCGCAAGTTGCCGATATGAGTAGGAAAATATTTTTTGCCACAGGATCTCTTAAAAGACTACGTAACTTTCTCCCGATTGAAACCAAAATTACGCTTGCGCATTCTCTTCTTTATCCTATCCTAGACTATGCAGACACCTGCTACCTTAACCTAACTGAGGAGCAACTTAATAAACTCGAACGTCTCCAAAACCTTTTCATCAGATTTATTTACGGTCTTCGTAAATATGATCATGTCTCACAATTTCGTAAATCACTCGAGTGGCTCCCAATTCGACGTCGCCGTGACTGGCATACCCTTTCTCTGTTATACTCCATTATTTTTAATCCCGCCTATCCTCAATATCTTAAAGAACGATTTACATTTTACAGTGAATTCCATAACCGCACTCGTAGCGCTTATAATCTCCGTCTTAAGATTCCCATTCATCACACCGATTTCTATTCCCGATCCTTCACTGTCCAAGCTGTCAGCCTTTGGAACTCCCTTCTGTCCACAATTCGTGGTGCTGAAACTCTAACTAGTTTTAAGAGACAAGTTAAATCACATTTCTTGTCTCAGTCTGACTGAACATTTGCGCCTCTAACTGTAGGTTTTTTATAGGTATTTTTAATCTTGCTTTGTTGTTGTCCATTTTTCCTTGTGTGTATTATTGATTTTGATAATTCTGATATGTATGTATTTTAGTATATATTAATTATCTATTTTATGTATGTATGATTGTTGTATAAGTATTTAAGTAGTTTATTTAGCATATTGTTAGCTTAGATTATAATTCTGCGCCTTACCTACCTCTCGCCTTCATTGAAGTCCTACCTAATTGGTTGCCTGTAAGAAATTGCTCTAGCGATAAGGCCGCCATTGTACATCCATTTTCATAATATTAAATCCCTTTGTATGTATTCTTGGTGCAATAAAGAGTTTATTATTATTATTCTCTTTATTTATTTAATTTCTTAGTTCTAGGTTTTTATAAAACTTATATAAAAAGTAAAATATAAAAAAATATCATACAAAAAATACAACTTTTATAAAAACCTAATCCTAGAGGTCTGCCAGCAGCGGGGCAGGGCTCAAGCTACCGACAGTTAAGGCTACAGAGAGAGAAACCTCCTGACGATGCGCGCAGTGTCCAGGAGTACTGCCTTCTGTATCTGACCCTTGATCCAGCCATCTAGCGAGAGCCTCTTGAGGTGTTGATCGAGGCTCTTCGCTATAAGACCGTTCACTGAAACGACTATCGGGACAATGATCGTCGAATCCACATCCCACATAGCGGTCACCTCGTGGGCCAAGTCTAGGTACTTAGTAAGTTTGTCCTTCTCGGCCTTCACAAGGTTCTCGTCATGCGGGATGGTGATATCGATGAGCATTGCCTGGCGCGTCGATCGATCTGTTAGCACGATGTCAGGCTTATTGGCAACAATAGTCCTATCCGTGATTACAGATCGATCCCAATAGAGCGTGGCACGACCATTTTCGAGAACCGGCATTGGTGTGTACTTATAGTACGGCACCTCGGAATCCACAAGCTCATAACGAAGAGCAAGTTGCTGGTGAATAATTCTATTATTATTATTATAATTATAATTCTTTTAAATAATTATTACAACCAACGAAATTCCTTCCACAATCAGAGTACAGATCAGTACATAAACCTCTTTGGGATGTAAAGCGTCGTAAAGCGGCAAGAAAGCCTTCGGTGGATAGTTCTGAAACGAGTTCAAGATGTATGGCCTTGACAGACATACAAACAAAAACTGCAACATAACATTTAATTATTTTTGCATTACGGACCTTATTTGCGCGGACATAAAAATGTCCAGCGAAATCCACAGAGACCTTTGACCATATACGTTCAGGACGTACTCGTGATGATGGCAATGTGGCCATACTCGGTTGAGGGTGTGTAGGCCGCACTCGAAAACATCGAATGCACTTATGCAAACGCATACGCACCGTATCACGTCCAGACATAATCCAATAATTTTGCAATAACACATACTGAGTGGACTGCGGTCCTGCATGCAGGTGGGTGACATGTGCATGATCAATCAATAAATCCGTAAGGATATGCCTTTTAGGTATAATAAATTGATGTTTTGAATTAAAAAGTAAAAGAGAATTATGAATGCGTCCACCAACACGCAGGTATCCTTGTCTATCGAGAAAAGGTTTCAAGCGTCGCAATTTAAGAGTGACACTCTTTTCTGAAGAAATATTTAAAATATCTTCTCCGAAGCAGAAATGTTGAACCAAATAAATTAATCTATTTAGACTACTTTGAAGTTCAGGAACTGTCACATGTTTGGGATATGAAATTGATTCCTTTTTACATTTCTTATAAAACCTGAATATCAATGCGGCTACTCGGACAAGCTTGCCAAGAGTAGAAAATCGAGCTATGTAATTTCCCGGGTCCCAGGAGGGCGATGTCGCCGCCTTGGCCATTATTGATATAGGGGAACTACGCTTTTCTTCTATGATCTTTGGAATTTTTACTGGGACTGGCCACGAATCAGAGCCACGCGACAACCACCAGGGACCATGAAGCCACAATTCATTTTGAAGAAAAGTTGCTGGAAGCATTCCACGAGAGGGCGCATCAGCAGGATTCTCAGCTGAGGGAACGTGTCTCCAGCAATCGGCTGGGAGCCGGGACAAAATTTCGCTAGTGCGATTGGAGACGAAAGTTTTCCATTCGTATGGTGGCGATCGAAGCCATGCCAATACGATGGAAGAATCAGACCATGCGTAAACATCCTCACATTTCAGTTGCTTGCTATATAATTTCAATACCCTCTCGATTAGCTGAGACAGCAGCACAGCCGCGCATAATTCAAGTCTCGCTACGCTAAGAGTTGGAGAAATTGGGGAAACCCGAGTCTTCCTCAGTAGAAGAAAAGTTTTAACGCTACCATGAGTGTCACTGATGCGTGCATAGACACATGCTGCGTAGACACGTTCTGACGCATCGGAAAAGCCGTGAAGCTGAATTGAACATACATTTGCGAAAACAAAACGCGGAATTTGAAAGTTTTTTAGTAAATGTAACTCATTTAGAAAATTAGTCCAGGAATTAACAATCTCTATTGGAGGAGGATCATCCCATTCAATCCCAGACATCCAAAGTAATTGAATCAGAATTTTTGCATAAATAGTCACAGGTGATAACCAACCCATGGGATCGTAAATTTTTGCTATTTGGGATAGAATTGATCTCTTTGTAATCGTACCCTGAGAAACTTCAACACTAAAAGAAAAGACATCGGACCTGGGATGCCATTGTAGGCCTAATACTTTGACTTGTATGTCATCTTCCATGACAGCAAACGATACGGTGTCGAGCCGCTCGCCTTGAGCGTCCGGCGTTTGTAATGCAGCGATTATCGCTGGCGAATTGCTTTGCCACTTACGTAACTCGAAACCCCCTGCTGCACAAATGCTCACTAGTTCCCGTTGTAGCGATAGAGCTTGATTAACATCTCCCGATCCTGTGACGACATCATCAACGAATATATGATCCCTTAGGACCTGAGAACCTAATGGGAAATTAGCGGCTTCGTCCTCAGCTAACTGTTGAATTGTACGCAGAGCCAAATAGGGTGAAGAACTAACCCCGAAAGTGACGGTTTTCAGCCGGTACTCGCGCAAGGGTTCAGTAGGCATTTTTCGCCACAGAATACGTTGAAAGTCACGATCAGAAGGTCGCAGTAAAATATTTCTATACATTTGTTTAATATCTGCCACAAGTCCGATAGCATGAATGCGAAATCCCAATAGTACCTCCACAATGTCCTTATGCAATTTTGGACCAACTAATAAAATATCATTAAGTGATATTCCATGTGATGTTTTACATCGAGTGCGAGTTGTCTCGCTAGATTCTTTCACTATGCAATGATGAGGAATGTAATAAGAGTTGGTAGACGAAGAGGGATTAGAAATGAGCTCCATATGACCCAGGTCTAAGTACTCCTGAAGGCAAGCATGATAGTCTTGTTTTAGCTTTTCATTCTTCTCTAATCGAAATTCCAATTTTTTTAATCTGGACTCTGCCATGCGTCGTGATTCGCCGAGGCACGGCGCATTTTGTTTGAAAGGAAGAGGAACTACGTAGCGTCCTGAGGAGTCGCGACTATGCGAATCGACATATACAGACTCGCACAGGGCCTCGTCAGGACTGAAACTTCTCTTCTCTGGAAGAGACTCGAGCTCCCAGAAACGTCTCAGACTCATGGCATCATCGTATGATGAGCTACTTGTACTGAGACACACTTGAATCGCTGAAGTATTAGGGTGGGAGGTAACCTCACCCATCAGTAAATAACCGAATATACTATTCATAGCCATAGGAGTACCTGATGGACCTGCTATTACATGGCCTAGAAACACCTGGGATAATATGTCTGCCCCTAATATCATTTCCACAGGTTGTGGACAGAAAAACTTTGGATCAGCTAATGTTAAATTTTGTATGTGAGGCCAGTCATGAATAGGTAACGGTATCTGGGGCATACATGAAGTCAATTGAGGCAAAATTAAAGCATCAACTGAGATTACAGGTTCATCTCCCTGCGTAGGAGTAATTTGACATGTTACTACACCCTTGGGATAGACTGCCTCCGAACCAATTCCAAAAATAGGCACATTTGAAAATCTGCGGCGAAGGTTTAAGCGTTCTACTGCCGCTACGGAGAGGAAAGAAGCCTGACTTCCCGTATCACATATGCATCGGACCGAGTGTCTCTGCGACCCTACATGAACATGTACAATGGCCGTGCTCAACAAAATGGTGCCTCTATGAGTCGGAACAGACTGCTTAGATTTTGAATTGCAAGTGTGACTCAATGCTGTAAGTGCATTTGTACTTGATAATTGTGCAGGATTTGCTACCCCACTTGCACAGTCTCCTTCATTTACCTCAGTGACAACAGCTAAACTATTAGAAAAGGTGTCCAAATGAATTGAAGTATGATGTCGCTTATGACACGTTCGACATGAAAAACTGGACTTACACTGCTTGACATCATGACCTACGTGTAAACAATTGAAACAAATATTTTTATTTTGAACAAATGAATATCGCTCGCGTGCAGATAAACTTAAAAACTTTGGACATTTAGATAAAGCGTGTGGACCATCACACTGAACGCATTTGTAAACAAACCCAGCTGCTACTTTAGATGACTCACTCTTTGGAATCACATTAGTAGATAAAACTCTCCTAGACGGTGAACTATTGTGACTGCGAGCAGAGTTTACCACAGCTCGCACATTGTGGGGAGTCCGACTTGAATTGGATTGAAAGCTACCCACATCATTTTTTAAAAGGGACCCAGTAGACATCTCACTGGCCGATATCTCACGTTCCAAGAAATCTATCAGACAATTAATATCAGGAATTTCACATGGTTTTGATAACGATAACTCAAAGTGTTTACGAATAGATGTTGGAATTTTCCGTAGTAAAATAGTAATTAATATGAAACTCCAATCAGTTATTGGAAATCGCATTGCTTCTAATGCCTTGATGTTCTCCTGATACACATTTAATAGATTTCTGAGCCCTCGAATTTCCCGCTCGGAACATGGGTTAATATCCAAAATGCTTTCAAGATGTTTAGTGGCTATTGCGCGCTTATTGTCATAATGTGAAATTAAAATGTCTAATGCAACATGATAATTTTCATCTGTGATAGGAATTGATTTAATTAAATTATAAGGTTCATCTTTTAATGCCAATAATAGGTAGCGATATTTTTCTGTGTCTGAATAAGTACTTTTATTGTGGACAAGCGAACAAAACAGATTATAGAATGGTTTCCATGCTGTAATATCCCCTCTGAATTCTATCATGGGTAATATGGGCAACCTGCTTGCACATGAATTATTATTCTGAATTGAAGGTACATGTAAAACTGAATCATTTCTTGTACTACAAGATATTCTTCTTTTCTCTTGATCGCGATCTTTTAATATCTCTAAATATGAAACAATAGCATAATAGGTATCGTTAAATCGATTGCGAATTATAATTGTTCATCCTTAACAAATGAACCTGACTTTAACATTGACTTTTCAATTTTTGACTGTAACTTAAAGAATTGTCGTTGTTGGGAAGTTAGATCTTTACATCTAGCTTTAAATTGAAATTCGTCTACGTCCTTCAAACGCAGTATATGTTGACATTCATCTTGAATTATTTCACGTTCGAAGATATCTTGTTGGATGGGCGACGCCATATTGAAAAGTGCAAGCGCACGTTGCAAAACCCGCGCACGTGCAACGAAAGAAAGTGTATCTATTAATAGAATATGAAAATATGAAATAAGATTGAATTCGCTTCAACCCACAGCAAACCGCGAAATAAAGCTCCGGCTCGAACGGAACAAACACTATGGAAAGGAGTTGCCGTACCTGGTTACCGCGCGGCGGCGTCTCGCTTATCCTCGTGTGGTAGGAGCTGATGAACACCGGTTTAGCTATGGATCTTCTCACATCTGGGTCCGGGGCCCCTCCCCTTCTTCTCCTCGGAGTTTTCTTAGGCCTTTGTTTATTATTTTTATATCACACACACGCGGAGCGAAAAAGGGAAGCTTGATCACTTCCTCCCGAAAAGTGACATTGACAGCTAGTTGACAAGTAACACACAGGACATATATGCAGTACGTTTCGTTTGCCGCAATCAGGGCTTAGCAAACTCGGAAAACCATAGTGTTAATAATCGTATTGATGTGGGTTGAGAAAATACTAATTGGAACGGTACGTAACACTCATATATGTATTTAGACAGCTACGACTATAGTTGCAAATAAACCGTTTTAAACCAAAACTACGTGGTTTAAAACCCGTTTTAAATAAATTTAAAACGGTTTAAAACCGTGACCACGTGATTACTAGTTTATTAACAAAGTATTATTTTGAAGGTAAAAATATTAATATTAATTGAAAACATTTCATTTTTATTAGTTTAAATGACGTTTTATAATATTTTTAGGATTTAGAAAGATTACAATCTAAATATGCGTTTTTTTTTTCATTTCTTTTTCCTATCATAAGCTGTAAGTAGGTATGCTTTTTGTTATAAAAAAAACGGCCAAGTGCGAGTGGACTCGCGCACTAAGGGTTCCGTATTATTATCCTTATCCTTACTAATATTATAAATGCGAAAGTAAGTTTGTTTATTTGTTTGTGTGTGTGTTTGTTTGTTTGTTACGCTTTCACGCCGTAACTACTGAACCGATCATCATGAAACTTTGCATACAAGTTCTCTGGAGTGCGGAGAAGGACAGAGGCTACTTTTTATCCCGGGAAAAATTAATATTCCCGACGGATCGACATTGACGCGGACGGAGCCGCGGGCGAAAGCTAGACTATAATAACATTAAAATTATTTAAAATCTTATACCTTTAATCGAGCAATTCTTGTATATTTATTTATATGTATGTATATAATTTTTTTTCGTCATTTTCCATCTTGACCTGGCCGGGGATCTAACCCGGGACCTCCAGTGTGGAAGCCTGGCATGGTGACCACTAGGCCATAGAGCTCGTCAATATAATATATCTTATACCTTTAAACGAGCAATTCTTGTATATTTATATGTATATAAATTTATTTCTATGATCTCGGAAACGGTTCTAACGATTTCGCTGAAATTTGGTATATGGGGGTTTTCGGAGGTAAACAATCGATCTAAATTAGTCTTATGTTTGGAAAAACGCGTATTTCTTTCCACGCAGAATATGGCCGCTAATTTCGTCCTGCCGGCCACTGTCCGTCTGGGAAGCGGACGGCAAGAAACGAGTGTTACGGGTTTGAATCCCGCTCGGTGACTTACTTTTCTTTTTAGGGTTCCGTACCGCATGCTGGATACGGCTAAGTGTAACTACGCTTAAGCGAAATAAGTCATTCCATTTCATTTCAAAAGAAAAAAAACGGAACCTTTATAGAATCACTCGGCTCCACAGTGACTGTCTGTTTGTCTGTCTGTCTGTCAAGAACCTTTTTCTCAACGTCTTGGGTTTTTCCACAACTCCAAGGGACAGGTAGACCTGAGTATTTGATATGAATTTCAGCTTGATACCTCAACACGTTCCTGAGATAAAGGATCTTGACAGACAAACGGACAACAAAGTGATCCTATATGGGTTCCGTTCTTTTCTTTTGATATACGGAACCCTAAAAACTAAATTTATGTTAATTAATAGTTTGTTATTTCGTTGTTTGTATTTTCTGCGAAATTTAGACATTTAACTTAATGGGTGATGACAAAGTAATGTAACAGTTAAATATATCTTCCAATCCTAGCGCCCGCGACTCTGGTCGCGTCTAATACACATTTAAGACATTTGATGCAACCAGGGTCACTGTCGCGTCCGCTAGGTTTTTAAGGTCACCTTAAAGTATAATTTTTCATGGTAAAGTTTGTTTTTTTACATAATTATACATAAAGTACATTTTTTTTCATTTCACTTAACCCAAATATATGATGGATAATGCAATAATTATATTTTGAATTGCTTTTTGTGAAATGTTAGTAAAATTCTAATAGAAAATCGTTTTAAACCTATATTAAACCTCAATATTTGGTTTAAAACGTTTTAAACCAAAAAAACGGTTTAAAACCAAATGGTTTTAAACGTTTAAAATACTATTTGCATCTATAGCTACGACACGTAGCCGATGTCAACATCATTAAGATGGTTTATTTTGCGCTCGGTCAATCAGTATTAACGTACTGCATTACCGCTTGGGGCGGAGCTGCAAATTCTCACTTTATGCGAATTGAGAGGGCGCAAAGGTCATTACTGAAGGTGTCATGGTTTAAACCTTTTCGATTCCCCACCACTGCACTTTATAAAATTACTGAGCTATTAAGTGTTCGGCAGCTGTTTATACTCCATACAGTGATGAAGCAACATAAAATAACTCCGCTCATTGCTAAAAATCTCAGACGCAACCATCTTGTAGCCAAATCAACATCCTATAAAACAAAATTTAGCAACAGATTTGGATTTCAAGGTCCTCATCTTTACAGTAAGCTTCACAAAATACTATCCATACACCACCTAAATGCCTACAATCTTAAACACATGCTTTCGGATTGGTTGCAAAAACAAAATTACGAAGAAACAGAAAATTTAATATCTACTGTACAATAAATCATCTCAACATACAGTCATATATACATAACATACATAACAAATAACATACATACACACATACATATATTTATACACATCCACGCCCCACACCCCCACACCCCCACACAAATAAATACATGACTTGACTACCCATACATATTCCTTCCAGAACTTTCCTTTCTTTCGTCTTCATTTTTGGTTTGTCATAATTTCCCTAGATTGAATGTACCTAACACACAACATTGTTGTAATAATTTATTTCAATTAGTACTTATAATATTAGATAATTTTAGAGGCGGGGGCCTGATGACTTGCAATACAGGTACAAACCTAGTGCAAGCATCAGCTTCCCACAAACTGGTTGTTTTAGTACTTAATTTAATTTGATTGTAATTTAGTCTGTATGTACCTTGTTTGTGGATAGAAATAAACATTATTATTATTTATTATTTATATTCATGTTCCCTCTATATTAAGTGACTTATTTCTTACTCTAGTGGTAAATGGAATCAATTTTGCTGGCAATGTTAAAGTAACATGTTATCTTAAATTTCCGCTAATTCCATCAGCAGGCTTCTAAGGTCTGCGCGGGCAGAGAAGCAGCATGTACATTTTATGTTTCTCTTTTCTCCCAGACCAGCATGGAAGAGAGTGGGACGTATGGTTAACTTGAACATACGTACCCGCTGGGTCCTCATCGTCCGTCGCGGTGTCGACAGCATCCTCTGACTCCGGTTCAGTTTTGACCATGATCGGTTTTGGCAGCGTGCTGTCACATTCAGCCACAGAGAAGGACAGCGAAGCACACATGCCAATGGCCTCGCGGTCAATCCGGGATACTGATTGTTCTGTAATCTGAATACAAACAAACAGTTAGTGCATACTAGCGCGCCCTTCCTCCAACCTCCTCATACCTCCAGATTGTATTGCTATCTGACTCGTGTGTGATCATTTTAATCAAATTATGTTACTTGATTCTAGTGAAATGAAGGTAAATACTGGGAGAAAACATCAGATTTTAGAAGGCAAAATAATTTACAATGCTAGCACATATTTCACATATTGTTTGCATATTGCTTTATCCCTCTAAAAAAACTTTGTCTAGAAAGTGCGTGCCATCTTGACTGCTTTGTTGCGTGGTCCCTGCCATTGCTCAGCATTTTTAGAAACAGAGACAATATAACATAAATACCTCGCCAGCCGTCTCCAACATAGCAGTCAGTGCATGGTCTGCCCTGGTGGCGGTCACCATCAGCTTGTGGCTCTTGTACAACATAGCGCGGCAGATGTAGCACGCCGCCACGGGCCTGTTCCCACTCACGAGCTGGAATGTTGTGCCACTGATATAACAGCTTTTAATTTTACATTGAAAACATACAATGAACAGATTTATGATGCCTAATGCTGTAAATTTTTCAGATTTTCATCTGCCAACAAGTCCTTTCTTTAGTTTGATATAAAACACCATGTACATGTACTTGTCAATCACAAGTATATGTTTGGGAAAATTAAGTCCTGTAGTAGGTAGCATACATAAGTTGTGATGTTAAACATTTATAAAAATAATTCTTTAAAAGTTTTTGACTACATTCATTACAGAAATCATCTTTAGGGAAGGACTATTTGCAGAATAAGAATGGTTGTGGCGTACAAGAGAACTAACACTATGATTTCTATATAGCGACTTGTTCTACCGCTTGTTCAGATAAATATTATTTAATGTTGAATGTTTCATAGTACACTAACATTTAAAATTTAAATGTATTAGATTAATTCACATACATATATATACATTATACATAACAATCTTGTATCTGTATTGGGGTATTTACCTTTAATAAAGAAAATAATTATTATTTTGCAAGTGTTTTCTCTTCTCCGCTTATAGCTGGTGTTTGTACACTACAATCACGGGTATAGACCAAGTGAAGTAGCAGTAAAGGTAATTTATTGTGGAGTTTCTGTTTCATCCCCTTGCATGAATTCCCTAACTATTCTATACATGTCTTTAAAATTGCAGCATTCTGCATATTGTTGTATGAGTTTTTGGTAAATCTATAAATTTAAAACTGTGGTGCAAGTGTTAGGGCATTAGCCCTGTCCATGAGATAACTGCAGGTACTATATACTTTATCTCCATATCCTTCCATTTCATCTTTTAAATCTGTATATAATTTTTCAGTTATTATTTTAGCAAGGTTATGAGTGTTGGGAACTGTTATATTTATAATGTAAGCTACTCATAATTTGTTTAATTTATCATGTAATACTTTATCTGGCCTGGATGGATCTGGCATTTACGACATTTATCATCTGTAATGGAGGAATCTTTTATAATATGTTTGCGGTAATTTTTAGTATTGATGATTTGATCCTGAATAGCTATCAGTTTCAGGAAAAAGATTTTTCCGGGTATCAGTCAGTCCTCTACCTCCGATTAATTGCTTTATTGTCATCCTTACTATGGCTGATTTTGGGTGCAGATGGTTATGTTTTGTGAGAATTGTGCGAGGTTTTATTTCAAAGTTATTAATCGTTGTTTTGCTTCATATACAGATTCCAAAAGAATAAGTAAGTACCGGGATTGCATATGTATTCAAAGCCTTCAGAGATTTACCAATTAATACATTTTCACAGATCCTTGCAACTCTACTTTTGAATTAGTGGATAATGATGATTTTATTGATGTGTGATCTAGTTGTTCTGATTAACTGTATCCGTATAAGTAATTCCAGATCCATGGCTTTATAACCTCTTTTATAGCTTTTGTTACCACCAGATATAACTATCCCTTTTTTATGTTCACTGACTTACACTTTTCTAAACCAAATTTCATACCTAAGTTGTGGTGACATCAATAATCTTTTGTATGCCAGCACTTGTTAACATTACTTCACCCCCGATGCCAAGTTAGTATAAATTGTAATAACTTTTGTTGTCAATGGTGTTTCAGTCGAGCGACTGTTTTGCAACTAAAGTGGTCATTGGTGCTCAATAGGTTAAATGCTTCATGGACTTCTTATTACTAGTGTATAATTTTATATTGTCTATCTACATAAGATGAGATATTGCAATTTGTGGAATACTTGGTTTTGATCGGTGACCTTTATTTTGACTATTCGGCTTTAGCGATGATGAGTTTAAGGCCGGGCAAAACCACACACAAGGCTTTGTTATTACTACTATAAAGCCGTGCTGTTTTCTTCACGAACATTTCCGCACGGAGTCTGATCGTAACATCGCGATATCGCGCAGACTTAACTAGTGTTAGAATACTTACAAAAGCCCCCGTCAGCCTCTCGTACACGAGCTGCAGGGCAGCGGTGTCAATGTTGCTCATGGGCGCGTCCACTGAGAGGCAGATGCGGCAGACTGCTGGACTCCGATGCATCTTGTTTAAGGTTATTTTATTCTTAAGTCTGCGAATTTACATAAACTTAAGCACATCAGCACTAAAATAATATGTGGCTAAAATTGTATCGCAATAGTATGATATGAACTATTGGCTACACTTATACGATACTAAGTTTAATAAATTTGGAAAACAAGTTTCCGAAACACTAAGCCACAGAAAATTATTACCCCTAGCGATTTGACATTGACAGTTTCGGCCGGCCGAAATAAATGTCACTTTGACATCCAATAATGCTATGGTTTCTAGTTATTGTTCTGAGGTTTCTACATTATCCAACAAGTCATAATTGTAAATGTAACGTAGTTATTGCACAGATATGAACATTACTTGCAGACTTATTAAAGAAAAGAAACGTTCTACACACGTTTCCATTTGTCAAATTAGTAAAGCACGACAGCCTAAAAGAGATGTGGTAGGCTCAGATTATGGACTTGTAAGGGTATCTTTTCTCGCTCATAAAGTTCATCTTCCCGAGATCTTCCCGCTCTATTAAATTAAATCTGGTACTTAATTTACATATTAGAGGTATGTCAATAAATACTATACTATTGATGGAAACCCTAATGGCTAAGTGACATTACGACTCATCGGCAGCTGTCAGTCAACGTCAAATCGTTTTTATTACGTACCTAACTCTAATTATTATTATTTATTAATATAGTTGATTACTATCGTGTATTGTAACCCAAGAGTCGTACATCTGTGAGTTGAAGCTATTTACATTGAGTACTGACGTAAGAATTTGAAATATTATACAGTCCTCATAATTCATAACCCTTCACAAAATGCATCAGAGTCCAGCAGTCTGCCGCATCTGCCTCTCAATGGACGCGCTCGTCACCAACATTGTCGGTACTGCCCTGCAACTCGTGTACGAGAGGCTGACGGGTGCTCTTGTAAGTGTTCTACTATATATAAATAAATAAATAGGTAAATAAATATAGTTACAGGGACAAATCACACAGATTGAGCTTACTTACTTGTGGACTTGTGTCATGGAATACCAATTCAAGGAAACTATATAACTTACATAAAGATGATCATCCTAGACCCAGGCCAACCTTAAAAATATTATTTTCCATCTTGACCTAACTGGTGATTGAACCCAAATGAATCGAAGGCACTTTCTGTACCATTAAACTATATCATTTGTGATAACTCTGTGCTCAAAGACCAGTAGTATGAAATCCTACGACTGGGTGCAGTTTTTAACCCTTTTAGACATGAATTTGAATCAAAATTACTGAAGTCAGTTATGAATTTAGGTTAAAGAAGGAAAGAAAAATTGTTTATTAGCATCATATATCAATTTGAAATATAACATTTTGGTGCATTAATTATCCTAAACATACTGCTAATCTGAAGTCCACTCAGCAAGAGTCATTTTGCAATAATCCGACCCTGGTCTTCCGGAGACACCGACAGTACTACTGTGTGCTGAAATGACACACCGAACCATTCACATATTATATCAACAATTATGAATTTAACATATAGACACAAATGATGATTAATTAAATGGTAAAAATGTAAATATTTTATTTAAGGTTGTTTGCAATAGGGATTTACAATGCGTAAGAAAAAGAAAATGGAGTAAATTATAATATTATCCATACAACACAGCACAAGTTAATTTCTGCATATTCCATAGATTTGAAGGTTACATACATCATCATCATTATATCAGCCGCAAGAAGTCCACTGCTGGACATAGGCCAATCTTATATACATAATACTATTTAATTGGACTAACATGAGAATTGGAAAAACCCGAAACACACAGCTGGCCATCACTGGAGAAGGGTAGCACACGACAGAACCCAATGGAGAATGCATGAGGAGGCCTGTGCCAAGAGGCACACTGAATTGCTTGATATCATTTAGAAAACCCTAAACTAATGTATTCAACTAGAAAATTCAGAATAAATGGCTTATTATTATTACATAACATGAGAAATATTATTACCATAACATCATAGCATGAGTTTCTGTGTGCCCCACATCCTAGTTCTTTTGTCTAAATTGGTGAATTGGTGTTGGAGCAGACATTCTTATGTCAATGGCCTTATTTTCTAGCTCGTGAGTGGAAACAGGCCCGTGGCAGCGTGCTACATTTGCTGTGCTAAGCTGAAGAAGAGCCACAAGCTGATGGTGACGGCCATCAGGGCAGACCATGTGCTGACTAATATTTTGGAGAAGACTGATGAGGTATTTAGTTCATAATGATCTTAAAGTTACTTTTGTCCGCAGCTTTGCTCTTGTCAATGGCGCAGGAGCAGTACTTTTTCTGAGATGAAAGGTAGCCTATGTCCTTCACTGTACCCAAGACAATGTTTATACAAAATTTAAGGATGATCGGTTCAGTAAATTAAGCCATGAAAGCATAACAAACAAAGAAATATATATATGTATTAAAAAAAAAACAAAGAAAAATATTAGTTTGGATAGGATCTGTCGCCACCACAGTCAAACACGTTATAGTTAAGCTATAAACATCCTTGTGATGAGCAATTATTTAGCCATGCAAGAAGCAGGCGGGATGGCAGACATTGCCTACAGCGCTAGACATTTTCAATTTATTATTAGCAAAAACGTAAATATGACAGCCAAAGTAAATTAATATGGAATATCAGACCATAGCACTTAGTCTCCAATTACAAAACAACCTTCGAAAAACTAGGATATCTTTTAAAATAAGAAAACGAATCCTTAACGACCAAAATAAGGAAGCTTTTAAAATTGAACTAGGGAAAGTTAGCTGGCAAACGATATTATCATCCAGAAATGATTTAAATAAAAATTATAATATTTTAAAATGAAATTTGAAGAATTTTGAATAGTCACATACCCCGAAAAATAATCACAGTAAATAAGAACTATAAAATAAAGTGGATTAAAAGTATGACATATCAACCGCTTACATCTCCACTATCAAATTCAATTTACTTGGGAAATGTGACTGAAGCTGATATAAAAAAATATTTAAAAGCTAAAGCGTTATAAAACCAGCTGTTATAACGAAATACCTACTACCTTGCTAGTATACTGTGTGTGTAGACGAATTTATCAAACCATTGACATTAAATCAATCATGTGACGACGGAAAGTTCCCGGATAACTTGAAAACGATACGGTATTATCCTCTGGGGTAACTCCACCGATGTTCAAGCTGTGTTTGTTCTGCAGAAGCGCTGTGTTAGGATTATAACATTCACGAGACCTAGAGAAACGTGCCGAGACTTATTCATTACATTTAAAATATTGACGGTGACGTGTATGTATATCTTCGAGTTGTGTTGATTTGTCCGAACATACAAACTATTTTGAACGACACAATTATAGGACGAACCGTTACGCGGCTCGCAATTATCCACACCGCATCTCACATTATATAAAAACAGTCCATACTATATGGCTATAAGAGTGTATAACCAAACCACCTACCAAAATTAATGAAGGTCCTCCAAGGAAATGAATTTAACATGCAACTGATGTTGACTGATAAAAGTTATTATAATGTAAATGAATATTTTAATGATAAATTATAATCCAGACTATATCAATTATTTTATGTGTTTAGTAGTTGTATCATTGACGATTAATTAATATAACAAAAATATTAACAACTAGCTTTCGCCCGCCGCTCCGCCCGCGTCAATGTCGATCCCTCGGGATTAGTACTTTTTCCCGGGATAAAAGGTAGCCTATGTCCTTCTCCGTACTCCAGAGAACTTGTATGCAAAATTTCATGATGATCGGTTCAGTAGTTACGGCGTGAAAGCGTAACAAACAAACAAACAAACTCACTTTCGCATTTATAATATTATTATAGTAAGGATATTAGTAAGGATAAGGATTTTATTCTGTTTAAATGATTTTTGAATGATTACTACATTGACATTATTGTTTGATAAATAAGTGATTAGCTAAATAAATGAAGATATAAATTGAGACTGTAATCTAGTGTACTTCGACATAGTTATTGTAAAAAATCACAATTAGTCGTACATACACTAACGGTCGCAGGTTCAAATCCCGCCCGCTTGGAATTTTTTCACCATATTTTATTTTTTAATTTAATAAAAGGTAAAATTTGTATTAAATATTTGTTAAATGCATGTAATGTTTACAACTTTAAAAGTAAATCAATGAATTATGAATAGTGTGTGACTGTAATAAATTACTCTAATTCAAAATTTAATACTGTGGTATTCAGATTACAGAAAAATCCATATCCCTGATTGACCGGGAGACGATTGGCTTGTGTTCTTCGCTGTCCTTCTCTGTGGCTGAATTCGATGACAGCACGCCGCCCGCCAGGGTCGCGGTCAAAGCCGAGCCGGAATTAGAGGATGCTGGCGAAACTGCAATAGATGATGGGGATCCAGGGGGTACGTATTTTTAAGATGCTATAAGTCCAGCTCTCTAGTCGCTTGTCTGGAAAATAGAACAATCGTAGAATGTACCAGCTGCTTCTCTACTCGCACAGAGGGAAGAAGCCAGCCGAGGAGTGAGAGCGGGATTTTGTATGGTTATGTATATAAAATATATGTATGTGTATAAAGTAATTGTTAAAATTCTGTAATTTTGATAGACTTTGATTGCGATAGTGACATTTTGACTATTTGCTAAAGTAACGTTCCACTTCTGAAACATGCTAACGTGTCGCTGTCTCGGGCACTAACTGTCATTTCCCTTGTGCCAGGCGTTCCCGCGGCTGACGTGGACGAGACACGGGACTCCGATGAAGACGCGGGGGCGCGGGGCGGGGGACACTACGCGGACGGTAAGCTTCTTAACAACCGAACAAACAGATGGTGTTATATGTTTCACACGACGAACATAATTATGTATATAAACGGGACTTAGCACGAACCTTTTTATTATTTGTTCCCGCTGACATTTCAATGGAGTTACATCCATCGTGGTAGCAACGAGCCTGGAGTACTGCGGTGTCATCTTGTGGTGGTGGACGCAGTTTCACTAATAATTTTGATAATTTCACTACCCACATAAAGTTTTGTATTTAGGCATTAGCCCCGGTACACACTACACTAACAGTGTCCGACCTTTTGTTCGACTCCGGACGACGCGGTTTAATTTTGTCAATCAGTGGATTCCATGCTGGTGATAATTTGTGTCCCATTATTAATTCATAATTTTATATAAGTTGTATTTGAGAGCGATGGAACTCTATCCAGCCCCTATACACCTGACATGCTTCATTCCATCACTCTCTGGCAAGTCTTGACTTTGAAATTCTGTTCCTTAGTCAATGACGAACTCCAACCGCCGTAAGTTGGGATGAGCAAGATACACATGTCGATCATCATCATTTCGTGCAGGTGACACGGTCAATCGACCATGCACACCCTGGTGTCAGAGTTCTTCGGGACCGCCTCTCGGCCTCTGACGTGGTTCCTTTGACGACTACCAAATGGCAGCCGGGAACAACGGCTTAACGTGCCTTCCGAAGCACGGAATCATCTTTATTATCAGACAATCGGGTGATTCAAGCCTGCAATGTCCTAACCAAACTGGAAACAACTAAACAAAGTATGCTTTCCGTGGGAATCGAACCCACGAGCCCCGAGTCTACAGGCAAACGCCTTAACCACTGGACGATAAGTTAACGATTTGGTGACAATGGAAGTTTTCCCTTCATAAGCTATTTCATGGACCAGTGGCTCCTGCAGGCGTTATCTATAAGGCGATTTATTTATTTTTCTGCCTATTACTGAAGGAAACTCGCTGGCCCAAATAGACATAAGACTACTCTGTGGCGCAGCGGTCAACACGCTTGCCTGCGACACGGAGTGACCGGGTTCGATCCCCGGCCAGGTCAAGATGGAAAATGATCTTTTTCAGATTGGCCTGGGTCTTGGATGTGTATCTATATATGTATTTGTTATAAAATATAGTATCGTTGAGTTAGTATCCCATAACACAAGTCTCGAACTTACTTTGGGGCTAGCTCAATCTGTGTGATTTGTCCGTATATATTTATATTTATTTATTTATATACTCATCGACTTAGTTAATTGCTTGCCTGACCTTGATCTTACTTTTCGTGATGTTGGTCATAACTGGGGCTTAGATAGATTCATTGAAAGTCCAACCTCAAGAGTTGCCTTGCTGATCTTCGAGCAATTTCGGTAGTTCTGCTGATGTGGAACCAAAAAGGACAATTTCATCTGCGAATTGCAGGTTTTTAAGTTTTCTGGTGTCTGTGAGCCTTTTGTTGCAACAGAGAATAGACACGAAAAATTTGGCTAATGGTTCCTGTGTAAATGAGTGCCTATACCCATCTATCACACCTGTATTTATTATTTTATTACCTTACTAGCTGTTGCCCGCGGCTCCGCCCGCGTTAATGTCGTTCCCTTGGGAACAGGAGAAATGATAAAACTACGGGCCTAGGGCAGGTACCTAAACATTTAATTATTTAATTTAAATATAAAAAAATAACCGAAACCATGCATAACTACATTAACCATGTAATTTAAGATTTTTTTTTAATTTTTTAAATCTTTTTTAATTCAGCAACCATCCGTGGTGATGTGTTGAAGGTCCCCCGCTAACAAGCTAGGCAACACAAGCGATGTGGGCGTCGCCGGGGTGCGGGATATACATTATTTTTGAACCGTCAAAAAGAAATGTTTAATTTTTGTCTGAAATGTCCAAAAAGACATAATATAGCTTAAACATAATGAACTATCATAGTTAACATTTTAAGTTATCTAAATAATAAAATAAGATGAAAGTTGTGGAAAACAAACATACATGCAAATTAGGTTTCAGTTTCATTTTGCTATTACGTGATCGCATTTGAATGCACCTCGAAGTTATATTAACAAGGTATTTGGTTGCCTTTTTTACATTTAGGAAAAAGTTACGTAGTATACTTTAACTCATGTTTTTAATATAATATGGTTACGACCGCAATTTTTTTACTTAATATATCTCATTAATATTTGATACCTAACTTTCATATCCAATAAAATAATAAAAACAACGAGTTTTCAAATTATGTCCAGTTTAAGCTAATTTGATGCGGCTATAAGCGATGAAAGAAAGAAAGAAAAGTAATTTATTTGGTACTCAAGACAAATTTAATAATGCACAAAAACTAATTTAACAAAACATTAAAACAGATAAAAATATATAAGTACCAAAATGTACACGCCACTGGTCTTCCGTGGACCAGTTATAAAAGCGAGCTTGCGCCGCCAGACGGCAACAGTAATAAGGACCATTTCACAATATGCTCATGAGTTTAAAGTATGTTTATTTAAATAGTGTAAATTACAAGAAATAAGATAAAGTAAATATAAATATATAAACACAGAACGACTGGTTAGGTCCTACCGGTTTGAATGTCTAAAATATACCTTTTGATGGTGTAGGTGAAAGTAACAAATGTTTTGCAGATGGCGCAGCAGAGGGCCAACAGCCTGTGGCAGGAAGTTCCCGAAACAGTTATTATGGCGAGCCTCAGAGCGCTGACACAAGGCACCAGTGCCATGTTTGTCTGAGGGGGTTTCAGAGGAAGGGTCATCTACAAAGACACTTAAGAATTCACACTGGTGAGAAACCATATAAATGTAATGATTGTGGCAAAAAATTTAGTCAAAAGGGTAGTTTAGAAACACATTTCAGAACACACACTGGTGAGAAACCGTTTGAATGTAAGGTTTGTCGTCGTCGATTTGCTGAAAGCAGTAAATTAACAAAACATCTGAGAACTCACACTGGTGAGAAGCCATATAAATGTAATGATTGTGGCAAGCAATTTAATGAAAAGGGTACTTTAGACAGACATTTAAGAACACACACTGGTGAAAATCTATTTGAATGTTATGTTTGCGAAAAGCAGTTTAGTCACAAATATAATTTTAAAGCCCATTTAAAAACTCACACTAGTGAGAAGCCATATAAATGTAATTATTGTGGTAAGCAATTTAATCAAAAGGGTACTTTAGAGTCACATTTAAGAACTCACACTGGTGAAAAACCATTTGAATGTAAGGTTTGTCGTCATCGATTTGGTCACTTACGTGCATTAAAAAAACACTTGAGAACTCACACTGGTGAGAAGCCATATAAATGTAATGATTGTGGCAAGCAATTTAATGAAAAGGGTACTTTAGACAGACATTTAAGAACACACACTGGTGAGAAACCATTTGAATGTAAGGTTTGTTGTCGTCGATTTGGTTACAGCAGTGCATTAAAAAAACACTTGAGAACTCACACTGGTGAAAAGCCATATAAATGTAATGATTGTGGCAAGCAATTTAATGAAAAGGGTACTTTAGACAGACATTTAAGAACACACACTGGTGAAAATCTATTTGAATGTTATGTTTGCGAAAAGCAGTTTAGTCACAAATATAATTTTAAAGCCCATTTAAAAACTCACACTAGTGAGAAGCCATATAAATGTAATTATTGTGGTAAGCAATTTAATCAAAAGGGTACTTTAGAGTCACATTTAAGAACTCACACTGGTGAAAAACCATTTGAATGTAAGGTTTGTCGTCATCGATTTGGTCACTTACGTGCATTAAAAAAACACTTGAGAACTCACACTGGTGAGAAGCCATATAAATGTAATGATTGTGGCAAGCAATTTAATGAAAAGGGTACTTTAGACAGACATTTAAGAACACACACTGGTGAGAAACCATTTGAATGTAAGGTTTGTTGTCGTCGATTTGGTTACAGCAGTGCATTAAAAAAACACTTGAGAACTCACACTGGTGAAAAGCCATATAAATGTAATGATTGTGGCAAGCAATTTAATGAAAAGGGTAGTTTAATAAGACATTTAAGAACACACACTGGTGAGAAACCATTCGAATGTAAGGTTTGTCGTCGTCGATTTGGTCAGAGCAGTTATTTACGTAAACATTTAAGAACTCACACTGGTGAGAAGCCATAACATTCAAAAATATGCAAAAGTACGAGGGAACTTTCCTTCGTACTTTTGCATATTTTTGAATGTCACGTTAGGAACGGGATCTTCATCAACACAAGTTTGTAAAATATGTATATAGATATACAGGATGCATGGGGAACTCCCATCTATCCGGCCCTAATGCCAACCTCACCTGGCGGCGGCGTGGTGTATACCACGCTTCCTGCTAGACAACGGACGAGGCTCTGGCGACCGAGCAGTGGCGGTATAACCATACACCTGGTTGGGCAACTGACTGGAAAAGGCTTTGGCGGCCTTGGGACTTAAATAACCCCTAAAATCCCCGACACGTGCCGATGTGATGGCTGCTGTTGCCGTCGACAACACTGCCGCCACCGCTACTGCTGCTACCGCTAATACGGCCCCAGCGTTACCACGCCGGGGAAAACGAAAGAGGAGGAAGCCGCAGAAACCAGACGAAGGAGATAGGAACCAGCTTAACGTGGTTTACGGGTCATCTTCTTCGGATCTTGACAAGAGAGCAGTGGATGAAGAGGGCTTCATAAAAGTGGAGCGAAGAAGGAAGAGGCCCCCTTCCCGTAATCAGTGTGGAACTGCACTGACAGGTTCGAATCATCTGCTGCGTCCTGCCATTCCGACGACGCAGTTGTATGTATCCCGGCTCTTCCACTCCACTAAAGCAGAGGAAGTAGTGGAGTACGTCCGCGTGAAAACCAACATCACGCTGAGGGCTGTCAAGCTGGAGTCGCACCTTAATGTGAACTTCGCGTCGTTTGTGGTGCGAGTCCCGACGGAGAAGATGGCGACCTTCATGGAGACGAACTTCTGGCCAAAAGGTGTTATATTTCGCCGTTTTCGCGGCCGGATACCTGACACCCCGATGACGCGCAGCACCCCGCAGACTCAACGTGTGCAATAGATTTAAGTTTTTTATATTTTTATATATTTTTAGGTTAAGGTATATATTTCATATGGGCCATAATTGTTTATTTTATGTAAACCTTTATTTTGTTGCCTGAAATAAATAAATAAATAAAATAAAATAAAAAATAAAATAAAATACATTAGATGCAGAAGGCAAGGGGAAACCTCTGCATACTATCTTCCCTAGAAGGCCTCTGGCCCCGAGTTCCCGGCGTCCCTTAGATGGGACAGGGGTGCGGAGAATCCCCAGGAGCAAACCCCAAGAGTTTAGGATAGGTACATGGAATGGCCACAGCCTGATGAGCCCGGAAAAAGTCTATAACGTCAACAAGGAGATGATACGCCTGAATATTGATGTTTTAGGGTTAAGTGATGTGAGGTGGAAAGGAAGTGGTAAGCACTTCGTTGATAAGGACCATATTTTATATTACTCCGGGTCGGATGAGTCATCCAATAAGTATGGCGTGGGAGTAATCATTAACACGAACAAAGTCGGAACATCTGTGGAATTTCTGCCAAAATCAAACCGTGCAATGATGCTTCAGAAACAGGCTAGGCCGAGAAATCTTAACATCATACAGCTTTATGCTCCAACAACGGAAAGTTCTTTTATTTTTTTTACTAAATATTGAATTAGGCATTTGTCTCCCATCTCACCTGATGGTAAGTGACGATGAAGACGAGGATGTTACATGCCTATCCAAGAGATACCCATTTATTCTACTTTTGAATGTCCCGGGACTGTACTTGTTTGGGAATATAGACGCAGGCAGTTTATTCCACACCTTAGCTACTCGAACCAAAAAGGAACTGTCAAAGCGTTTAGTTCGACTCTTTGGTATTCCAACGATAAAAGGGTGAAATTTCTGTCTGCGCCTCGTAGTCCGATGGAGGAATGGTGAGGGTTCAACTAGCTCAAAGAGCGCTTTCGCACACTCTCCAAAATGGATCCTATAAAATACCGATAGGCATGCGACTTTACGGCGATGCTCCAGGGATTGCAATTTCCTATTTGAGACCACGTCGTTGTTTATAAGCCTGCGGGCTCTTCGGTCAACAGAGTCCAATGCTTCAAGCTGGTATTTAGCTGAGCCATCCCAAAGGTGACTGCAGTACTCCATGCAAGAGCGAACCTGGGCTGTATAGAGATTGAGCAGCCGTTCAGAGCTGAAGTACCGCCGAACCTTTGAGATGATGCCCAACTTCTTGGAAGCAGTTAGTGCCATCGACTCAATCTGTTGGCCGAAGCTTAATTTGGACGTGACTGTCATGCCTAAAAGCCCAAGGTGGTCAACCAACGGCAAGGAAACACCCTGGAAAGTAGGTGCAAGTGGGAAAGCACTCTTTTTTGCAGAAAAGAGACACGCCTGTGTTTTGGACGGGTTAAACTTAACAAGATTGGCGTCTCCCCAATCGGACACCCTGTGTAATTTCGAGTTAACCCGTTCAATCATACTCTCTCAGAGACTGGACTTCTTGTGGACTTGCACTGGCACTGGACGTATAACTCTCTACAACGGTGCTGTCATCAGCATAGCCAATAATGCCAGATTAAAGAAGGTCATTAATGTGCAGCAGGAACAGGGTTGCAGAGAGAACAGATCCCTGAGGTACCCCGGCATTAATAGCCATTAGGTCGGAAGAGCAGCCATCCATAACCACTCGAATCGACCGTTCCCTCAGGAAATCGGATATCCAGTTGCAAAGGTCCTCTGGTAAACCATAAGCTGGAAGCTTACTGAGGATAGCTTCGTGCCAGACCCGGTCAAAAGCCTTGGATATATCTAGTGAAACGGCAATTGCCTCACCGTGACCCTCCAAGGCTTCGCTCCATAAGTGAGTGGCATATACCAGTAGGTCACCGGTTGAGCGACCCTTGCGAAAACCATATTGGTTGTCACTAAGGAGCTCGTTGGTTTCCAGGTATGCCAGGAGACGATTGTTCAATACACGCTCCATAATCTTGCACAATATGGAGGTGATCGCAACAGGTCGATAATTGGCCGGGTCGGAGCGACTTCCCTTTTTAGGTACTGGCTGTACATTGGCAAGCTTCCAGGATCTTGGGACCTTGCCAGTCTCTAGAGAAAGTCTATAGAGGCGTGTCAGTACAGGGGACAACTCGGGTGCGCAGCGCTTCAGAACCACTGCCGGAATACCATCGGGTCCACTAGCCTTATTGACGTCTAGGTTTAGCATGCATTTAAGTACCTCTTTTTGGTGGATTTGAGCGGCCCGCATCTTGGGGCCGAACGAAGGTAACTGGGGTGGGCTTTTATTGCTACTATGTAGACGCGAATTATCTGCAAATAGATTGGCAAACAAGTCTGCTTTCTCTTTTGCACCATGGGCCAGAGAACCGTCAGGTTTCTGCAATGGTGGCAGCGATGGGCGACAGAAGTTCATCTCCACTGACTTGGCTAGAGACCAGAAGGCTTTACTTCCTGAGGGACAGGAAGCTATCTTGTCTCCAATACGGCCAACGTGGTCGAAACGAGCTCTTCTGAACACCTTTTTGCAGGACTTGGCAGCAGCGTTATACACTCTCTTCCTGTCTTGAAGATCATCAGCTTTGATTCTGCGGGCATCAGCCCAGGACAAGTATGCTTCCCGCTTACGCCTTTCAGCTAAGAGGCACTGAGCATTGAACCATGGGCGAGCTTTGGTTTCAAGGGATACGTTAGCAAATGGAATAAAATACTCCATTGCCTTACATATCACACTCGAGACAGCATCAGCGCAGCATGATGGATCCCTAGAAGAGAAGCAAACCTGCCGCCAAGGATAAGATGCGAAAAAATGTCGCATCTCATCCCAATCTGCCGACTTGTATCGCCATACTCGCCTGGTGCCTTTGGGGCTGGTGTCAGGAAGCGAGTAGTGTGATACAGACTTCACCACACAGTGATCCGATGTCCCGAGTGGTGGTGATACGGACACCGAATGCCTGTCAGGATCGGTTGTCAGCAGAAGGTCCAGGCAATACGCAGTGTGGCCAGCAACGTCAGGAATGCGCGTCGACTCGTTGACAAGTTGGGTGAGACCGTAAGTCAATGCAAACTTATAGGTTTCTCTCCCAGCATGGTCGGTGTCCTGGTACGGGTACAGCCACTCTCCGTGGTGGGCGTTAAAATCCCCCAGAAATACCAACTGCGCAGATGGAAAACGTTGCTGGACCTTATCTGCAGCATCGCTGAGATATTCTATGAGCCGAGTTGTCTCAGAGTCTCCGCTATGCGAACGGTAGACACTGGCGTAAACAATATGATCAAGGCCAGTATCCACATGAACCCACAAAACAGAAAAATGCGGAACTTCCAAGTCATGGAGACGCCGACAACAGATCTCATCCCTGACATACAACAGCTCTGACATACATGCACACGCCCGCGTGGGGGTGGAATTTGGCCTCCAGGACATAGCCTGGGTAATACAGGTATGACAGGTTAGATATAAATAAGTTTATAAGTAGATTTAAGTTGACTAACGATACTATGTATCTTCCTTTTAATTTTAAAAGACAAATAGCTACAGTAGTAGCTTTTAATTTACAAACTTCTGTTGTATGTAGTACAACTGCAAATAATTTTAAATTTGACACAGGTATTGCAACTAATGATATACCTAAAATACAAAATCCTCAGTCTGATTTAAACTAATTAATAAGACAACAGTCGAGGCTAAAGAATTAAATATTTTTCATCAGAATGTCCAAGGCCTGACTAGCAAATTGTTAGAATTAGAGTTGTTTATAAACAGTAAAGATTTGCATGTAGTTTGTGTGACTGAACATTTTATGCATTCGCACCAGCAACAGTTCAATGTAGAAAATTATTTATTGACAAGCTCTTACACCCGAGAGACTAAAGAGAAAGGCGGTAGCTTAATTCTAACTCGAAGTGACGTAAAATGTAAAGAACGTAAGGATATTGTTAGTCTTTCGGTAGATTGTAATGTTGAGCTGTCATGTATCGAACTAGGGAATTATATTATAGTATGTGTATACAGACCCCCAAGATCAGATTATAATACTTTAGAATCAGTTATTGAAGATGTCTTGAGAAAATTATGTTGTTGTCGCAAAAAAATTATTGTGTGCGGTGACTTTAATGTTGATTTGTTAGTTACAACAACTGAAAGTGTTCGATTTTTAAATGTCTTTAAATCATTTGATTTGGTTAATTTGTTTTTGGAACCAACTAGAGTTACTGAAGATTCTGCAACGTGCATAGATAATGTTTTCTGCAATTGCACTGCTGTTGACAAATATATAACTAAAAATCTAACCTCGGATCACTACGGTCAGTTTGTAAAACTTATAAATGATGTAGAAGTAGACTTACCAAAAGTAACCTTTAGATCTATAACCAAAGATAAAATAAATGTATTTAAGAAAAAAATATCTGAAAAAATGCCCCTAATTGAAGAAACTAGAGATGATCCGGATGCTCTATATAATAAAATGTTTGGTATTATTGAATCGGAATTCAACAATACATTCAAAATTAAAAAATGTACTAAACGCATCGGTAAAAAATTTAGTGAATGGGCTACAACTGGTATTTACGTTAGTAGAAACAGGTTATACGAATTATTAGCTATGAAAGCTTACAATAAAAATACTGAATTTATTAATTATGTTAGAACTTACTCTAAGGTTTTTAAAAAGGCGTGCCTGTGCGCAAAATCTTTATATACAAGAAAAGCTATTCTAGATTCTCATGATAAGATAAAGACCACTTGGAAAATTATTAACATGGAAACCGGGAAAACTAAAAATCGTGACAACAAAATAGAATTAAAAGTAGATAATAAGATCCTCAGTACTAATGAAGACGTCGCAAAATATTTCGAAGATTTCTTTACTAACATTCCCGTAAATACTACTGCCTCCTTACGTTCATCATCTGAGGAATCTAAAAAACTATTAACAAGCTGTATACCAGAATGTAACAATCATTTAATATTTCAACATGTAACACCTCAAATAATCATTGATACATTTAAGAGTTTGAACAATAAGAAAACTGGAGATTTGTGGGATATCTCTGTAGCTGTCATTAGTAACATCATTGAAGTAATTGCACCATATTTAGCTTCTATATTTAATAAGTGTGTAGATACTGGGACATTTCCTGACTTGATGAAGTTAAGTAAAGTCATTCCTTTGTACAAATCTGGCGATAAAAATGATCCCACTAATTACCGTCCCATTTCTATTCTGCCAGCTCTTAGTAAAATATTTGAAAAAATGATTTTTAATCAGTTATTAGCTTTTTTTAACATAAATAGCCTTTTCCATCGTGAACAGTATGGATTTACAAAGGGTCGGTCAACTACAGACGCGGGTGTAGCTCTGTTGAAATACATATATGATGCTTGGGAGGGAAAACAAAATGCTATTGGTGTTTTTTGTGATCTTTCCAAAGCCTTTGATTGCGTAGACCACAATACCCTTCTCTCCAAGCTGGAGCACTATGGAATAAAAGGTAAATCTCGCGATTTACTTGAATCTTATTTAAGTGGACGAACTCAAAAAGTTAGTTTAGGTAGGGTACAATCCTCCGGATCATCGGTTAAGATGGGCGTACCCCAGGGCTCTATCCTAGGGCCTCTGTTATTCCTCATTTACATCAATGACCTACCTTACTGTGTCAATACATGTAAGGCTGTACTATTTGCCGATGACACTTCTCTTGTCTTCAAAATTGATAGACAAACTAATTCTTTTGACGTGGTTAATAGTACTTTAGCTCAAGTGTTGGATTGGTTCACAGCGAACAATCTATTGTTGAACGCTAAGAAAACGAAATGTATTAAATTTTGCTTACCAAATGTTACAAAAATTCCAACACAAATAGTAATGGATAATGAACCACTAGATTTAACTGATAAAACAACATTTCTTGGAATAACTCTTGATGCCGGGCTTCAATGGGGTGCCCATATTACTACGTTAGCGGGTAAACTTAGTTCTGCAGCTTATGCTGTCAGGAGAATTAGACAACTGACTGATGTTGATACTGCGCGTTTGGTATATTTCAGTTACTTTCATAGTGTTATGTCTTATGCGATTTTACTATGGGGTAACGCTGCAGAAGTAAACACCATATTTGTCCTGCAGAAGCGCGCTATTAGATCTATATATAAACTTGGTGCTAGAGAATCTCTTAGAGAATTGTTTAAAGATATAAATATTTTAACTTTACCTTCTCAGTACATATTTGCGAATATTATGTTTGTGCGCTATAATCTTGATTTATATAAGAAAAATAGTGATATCCATGACCGAAACACGAGAAATAAAAATAAATTAGCTACACCAGTATTGCGATTGCAGAAAACTATGAATTCATTTTTGGGTTTAGGAGTACGCTTCTATAATAAAATTCCTGCAGAAATATTAGGTCTGCCTTTACTTAAGTTCAAAACGATTGTAAAAAACCAGTTAATAAAAAAGGCTTATTACTGCATTGATGATTATATTACTGATAAAAATGCGTGGAAATTTATATAAATTTATTTAATGTTAACAATTATTAAATGTTAAAATTAATCTATAGTATGAAAAATTGTATTTAATGTTAACAATGTATTCAGAGCCCTTCAGGCACGTAGGGACCAAGGCTGGATTGAGTTTCTTTCGGCGTATTCTTCTCACCAGTGGTCGTTCCGAAACGCTAGTAGTATTTCGATTTTGCATATATAAAAAAATATATAAGAAATAAAAATATGACGTTCAAAAAGAGATACATGTATCCAATTTTGAATAAAAATCTTTGACTTTGACTTTGACTTTTGAGGTCTGATGGATTACTGATCTGCGTCTCGGTCAGAAATAGCAAGGCCGGCTTGGCAGTCTCGAGGTGGTAATGGACTGCATCAAGATTGGAATGTATCCCCCTAATGTTACAAAAATCGACTAAAAGCTTAGGGGGCTCGGCCAGAGAGCGCTTGCTATCTTGGTTGTAATTAGGATTCTCGACCTTCAGAAGCGGAATTTTGCCCTCCCCAGAATACGTAGGGCAGCCTGAGCATTGTTGCCCAGGGAGGGATTCTCCTGCACATGAACGCAGGTACCCTCCTGGGGTAGTTTTCTCTTTAATTGCCGCTATCATATTGGAGAAGATCTGTAGGGGTATTGGGCTACCGGAACTCTCACTCACTAGGCGAAACACAGTAGCATTTACATGCTGCTATTTGACGCCGGTATTCTGTGAGAGGGTGGTTGCTAGCCGGTTCGAGCCAGCCCGATTTATGAGCTAAAGATGTTGCTGTAGCTACGAGTAAATAGGCTCTACCACCGGGAAAAATAGGCTCTACCACCGGGAAAGTACAGAGCAAGAGGTAGAAGAGTTGAACAATGAGGCAGAAGATTTGCTTAAAATAACAAAAAGACATGAAATCAACATTGTGATTGGCGACATGAATGCCAGTGGGTCAGGTAGAGGTACCGGGTGTAGTTGCAGGATATGGTTTAGGAACCAGGAATGAGAGAGGAGACCGTCTTGTACAGTTTTGTCAGAAAATGAGCTCGTCATCATGAACACTTTCTTCAAGCTGCCACCAAGACGATTGTACACTTGGACCTCACCCCGACATACCTCCCAAAATATAGTCCGCAATGAAATTGTCTATGTTATTGTGAATAGTCGCTTTAAGAACTGCATCAAGAGTGCCAAAACGTACCTGGGGCAGATATCCTGTCAGATCACAACCTGCTCGCTGCTGTGTTATCCTGTACCCTTAAGAAAATAAACACAAGAAGAATTTAAACCTAAAGTCTCTATCGCGATTAATGAGTGGGCAGTTAAATCGAACCTGTAGGATCAGAATTAGTGGAAGACACATGGTTATCACTGAAAACTGTGATCGCCTCAATAAATGAAACACTTCTCAGACAAAGTGATTGGATCCAAAGCAAAAATGGATGACGGGTAAAATATATCGGCTTATGGAAGAACGCAGGCGTTACAAAACCATAGATAAGACCAAGTACGACGACCTGGATAAAGAAATACGTAGAGAGGTTCGTTCGAAACTCCTGGTACATAAACAAGTGTAAATTTAAAGAAGAACTTAATCTAAAACACGACGCATTCAACTTGCACAAAGAAATAAAGACCATGGTTGGGCATAAGCCGTATATACACCAACTTGTTGATGCTTACAATGTTCCTGTTGTGAATATACTTGTGGGTATCTAAATAGATACCAGTCTTGGTCCAACCTGCCTTTCATTTACAACATGGTGTAAGGTGTCGTGTATATTTAATTACAGTTTCGGTGTAGATACTCATACGTTGGGTGAAAATAGGTGTAAATCCAGTTGGCAAGTGATCGTTTTTCGATATTGTGATGGAACACGCGCGTCCGCCGTTGGAATTATGCCTAGAAGGCGGGCCGGCAAACCGCGCCGAGGCGTGGCAAAAATGGAACAAGCAGTTTCCGGTGTTCCTGGAGGCGTCGGGAAAACTCCCGACACCTCCAGGAACTTATAAACATAAGGAAGCAACGGATGTGCAAGCTAGTTTGCTTATAAACCTGATCGGGTGACACGGTTATGATGTGTATACCACATTTAAATTGGAAAAAGAGACTGATCGCGACAATCTCGACAATTCGGCGAAAACATATAATGAGCATTTCAGGACGAAACAAAACACAACCATGGCTCGCTTTAAATTTTTTACGAGAAGTCAAGAAAATACTGAATCTATCGGTGAATACGTCACAGCATTAAAATACTTTCCCAGCATTGTGAGTCTGAGCATCTCGAGGAAGGCCTCATACGCGATCGTATAGTTTGCGGTGTTCTCGATGGAAAATTACGTGATCGATTACTTAGGGCTGACGATCTAACCCTCGCCCGAGCCGTAAAGATTTGTCAAGCTAGCGAGATGTCTACAGAAGAGAAACGGCAGATAGAAGGGACAGAGGTGTACGGCGGCGCAGGCGGAGGCGGACCCGCGGGAACGGCGGGCTTGTATGAAGGATCAGTTCGACGGTGGCCATAGGACGGTGTTTTTGGTGCAGTGAACGGGGACATTTTAAAAGTGCGTGTGCTAAGTTAAAGAACCTAGACTGGATGAGCAGCTACCTTAAAAATCGACAACAATCAGTAGAAATTAAAAAACTTAACAATGAATATACGCTGACGTCTTTCAGCTTTCAGCAGGGCGCTCAGCCGTCAGTCTGTCCTGTTAGAAAAATACCCGTGGGCGTACGTGGCGATAAGTTACGAATTGAACTAGATCGTATGGAGAATCTAGGAGATATTAGACGGGTAACGCACCCGACCCCGTGGGTGAACGCAATCGTAGTAGCGGCGAAAAAGGATGGCAGTATCCGGGTGTGCCTCGATCCGCGCCCGCTGAATAAAGCACACTACCCGTTGCCGACGCTCACAGATATCGCCACCAAACTGGAGGGAGCGAGGTACTTCAGTAAATTAGACGCCGATCAGGGTTTTGGATGATCCAGCTCGACGACGACAGTGCTGATTTGTGTACAATTGGCACACCGTATGGTAGATATAGTAGAAAGGACGGCGCGGCCCACGCGTGAACCACTCATGCCACATGATATCCCATGCCTACCCTGGGCTAAGGTAGGGTCAGACATATTTCAAAATGGTAATAAGTATTTTCTAATTCTGGACGACTAAGTCGGTTATTACGGCCATGAAGGATCAATTTGCAAGACACGGCATCCCGCTGGAATTGGTTACTGATAATGGGCCAGCGTATGCATCTAAAGAATTTGCGAAATTTCGTAAACAATGGGGCTTCCAGCACGTTACGAGTTCGCCGTCCGTCTTTCTGTCGACTCAGGGGGTGACGATAGGAAGTACAACCGGTTAGATCGCGTACGCAGCGCCTGAGGCGGCTCGCACCAATATTGCCAAACTAAGTAAGAAGAATAAATAATGCCTTTAAAAAATAATTCTTATTTCTAATAATAAAATAGGTATTGAAGTTCGTTTTTGTTACTCAAACAAATTTATGCAAAATGTACGTAATATTAGTTTTAAAATAAGCCTTCTTTAGTCTTTTACTTTTACTTTTTGTTATTAATTTTAAATTTATATCCTTTTGCTATGTATATGAATAATTAAGCTTTTAGTGTTAACAACTTATAAAATAGTGCAAGAGAAGAGAGATTTGCTACATGTGTTCTAAGTTGCTGACTCGTAACAATTAGTAAAGTATTTACTTCTTTGATTTTTGTAAGGGAAAGATGTTGTGAATATACTTGCGGGTATCTAAATAAAAACCAGGCTTGGTCCAACCTGCCTTTCATTTACAAGGGAATAGCGTAAGATTTATTAAAATCGGTTCAGGACTTTTTGAGATAGCTTTAATTTAAAAAATAAACTGGTTGACTGATATTCTTGTATAAAATACTAAACATTTATTCAATGTATGCAGTTTTATCTGTTAGATAGTCATTTAAAGTACTCGTAGGTAATTGATTTTTAACAGCAGTCTTAAGCTTAACTAATGGCAGAGCCAATATTTCTGCAGAGATGAGTATAGATCCCGACACCACATCACTATTAGTCAGTGGTATTGTTTAACTTTAAAACCCCACCGTACCACCAGGGGTATGGCCAGGAGTAAGGTGGGGCTGTAGTGGATTTTTGTATAAGGGTTCTTTTTCTTTATATTTACAATGCTGTTTTGATATTCTAATTAGATTATGAAATAAAATATGTACTTACACCTATTTTTGTTTTAATGTCTCCTGCTCACTCTGGTTCCCTGGAAGAGATTGCAGAAGCGTTGCATTGTGCATCAATTGTGAATTTCTCTATTATTTGTATTGTTTTTGTGCAATAAAACTCTCAGGCAGGGTTCTAACCGGCGACTTGGTCTTTGTACGAGCAATGCCTTACCAATTAATATTCCAAGGGTCGTGAGGAAAGGTGTCAAGCACGCTGGCTGTCATTCCTGGCTAGTTACTGCCAGCTTTCTCGTCACCAGCAGCAGCAATGAGCCTTGAAGTGATATCCTACAAAAACCCTATCGCACAGGACCTCATGATCCCAATGTTCGTTGTCTCTCATCATCTCGTGCTACGCCTCTGGGTGCCAGAGTGCAAGGAACATCGATGGCGGCAGGAGCCGGCGAGGAGACAACATAGCCATGGACCCGACTTGCCCGACGTCGCTGCCGCGCGGACAGCGGAGTGTCACCAGTGCTCAGCCGGAGACAGACGCAGTACGACAACTGTTGTTGTTCAACAGTGTGCCGATGCTGTGGACGGGATGCGGGAGCCATGGAGCGCGGTCTACGTCGCGGCATTACGCTTAGAGTTTAGAGCCTATTTCGAAGCGCTTGTTTCATTATTACACTGACTTACCTTCGTTCATCATCATTTCGTGTAGGTGACACGGTCAACATGCACACCCTGGTGTCAGAGTTCTTCGGAACCGCCTCTCGGACTCGGACGTGGTTCCTTTAACGACTACCAGATGGCAGCCGGGACCAACGGCTTAACGTACCTTCCGAAGCACGGAATCATCTTTATTATCAGACAATCAGGTGATTCAAGTCTGCAATGTCCTAACCAAATTGGAAACAATTAAACAAAGTATGCTTCCCGTGGGAATCGAACCCACGACCCCCGGGTCTACAGGCAAACGCCTTGACCACTGGACCACGGACGTACTCGGTCCACTGGTAGTATAGAGGAGCCTGCTGGCCAGTGGTCGTGAGCATCATCACGTTACGCATGGCAAGCAACCCCGGGCGCGGTCCAACATTACGATCTTAGAATAATAACTTGAATAGGGAATTGTTGTAAATAGGGAATTTTAGGTTTTCCTACCCAAACAGTAAAACAGGGTCCTCTTCTAACCTTGGGGTATGGAAAGCAAACGGGGTATCCTCTATTCCATGTACCTAACTGTATTATACTAAATTCTTGATATCGACATATCCATCCCTGTCAGTAGCTTTAAGTAATCCAGTCAAGTTCTATTCAAACATCTTTGAGCCTATTTTCAGTATGGTCATTTAAAACCATTTCTTATTCCATCCATATTTTACTAGATCCTTGATAACGATCCATTACCAGCAGCTTGTCATCCAGTCAAGTTCTACTCAAAACAAGCCTATTTTTACTATTTGAGCACATGACCGTGTCAGCCTATAATTGTACTCCATGCCATGTCTGTTGCTGCTGGTTGTCTCGAGGTCTCACAATTGGCAATGGACATAAATATTTTCTACCCCCGTGCATAGTACGTATCAAAATATCTCGAGCTCCTCCGTGTTTCGAAGGCACGTTAAGCCATTGTGCCATGTGGCCATTATCTAATGGCCACATGGCACAGATAATCCTATCTCTTTCGTGTGTAAATGAAATAATGTAAGGTTATAGTTTCCTTCGCCTACGTACATGTAAAAATACAACCTACATACATATACATGCATACTATCACGTCTTTTTCCCTTGCGGGGTAGACAGAGTCTAGGTCAATGAGAGCTAAAGTCCACATTTAGCGTGTTGGTGGAAAACGGAATCGGAATAGTGATGTGTTGCCACATCGCCTCTTATGTACATGATTCCTCAGATTTTCGCCCATCCCCTTAATCGGCTTTTACGATCTTCACGGAAAGATAAGTAGTTGGTACATTCAACGGTTTTCCTTTCTCTCAGACCAAATGGAAGAACAACTTAGTGTTATGTTAGTTATTCTAAGGTCTTATTACTCAATAAATATTGTCCATATAAATATGGATTTTATAATCTCCGTATTCGTATACTACATGTTACCTACCTTCTAAGATTAAGGACGGTACATGCTGGCCTGACCTTTTCCTCCCCAATACTTTTGACTGTAGATCAAAAAATATTGATTGGCTCGTTAGTGAAACAATTTTGAATAAAATATTGTTAATTAAATCTATTTAACGTCAAAGAAAATCGCCGCGTAGTAAACGCGCACAAACTATTAGGTAAGAGATACTACGTATCATAATCATAATCATTTATTTGGGAATTAAATATACACGTCAAATTTCCATTAAATTCATTAGTTTCAGGTCGACATACAATATTATTCAGATTAAAATATTACATAATTATAAGTATATATCACAATTTCGTATAATTTATATCACTATGTATCTATTATTAACTATAATCAGTCTACTTATTTATGATGAAATATTATAAAACTCTTCCAAGGCTATAGAGTACGAGTATGTGCTCAAGAAGCCATTTCTTTAGCCTAATTTTAATTCTTGCTAGAGATGGTGCCTTTTTACATCAGGCGGCAGCTCATTATACACTAGGGGCCCATAACATGGACTAACTTATCCGACTTTGCTGTTCGGCGGGTCACTGAAAATATCGATCGGCATTTCGGTGTGATCTCCCATGAACATCCCTAGGTACTGGTGAAGATGCGTACACATACATGTGGAATAAAATATTGTCGTGAAGCTCCCAGAACAGAATAGTCTAGAACTTTTCCGAACATCGTCTGTCGCGCTCATACATCTTCCATCCTGCTCACACATATGTATTCTATCCCGATCATACACATACTTGAATATTCTGGAATGTTTTGGTTGTCGGCCGTCGGGACCGGAAGTATATGGAACTTTCTAGAGACCCATAAGTCAGTATATAAGGGAGCGGACGTGGCGATCGTTATCAGTTTACCGCGAGTGTTCTTAGTGAGCGATACTAATACGAGTGATTTGTGTGCGACCGATAAGTGATAATTTCTACGAACACAGCAACGGACCAGGACTACGAGTGCTTTGCGTCTTGGATATTCGACGTGTTGGGATTCCGTAGTGAATAAATTCCCTCTGAAGAGTTTGGTGTTTTACTCCAAATCCTGAACCCTAACCACGTAACATTTGGTGTCAGAAGTGTGGGATTTGGAAATGCCAGTGTTGCCGAGGGACAAAGAAGATAAGGAAGGCGTCAGGACCCGGGCACAATGTGCAATGGAGGCTACCGCAGCAGCCGCCCAAGTTGCATCCGCTCGACGTGCGCCAGCCGCCCAAAACATCGCAGCCGAGCAACTGCCGCCCGTAGCCCCAGAGGTCGCAGCCGCCTAAGACATGGCAACCGCCCAGGACATGGTAGCCGCCCGGGACATGGCAGCCACCCAAGACATGGCAGCCGCCCAAGACAGGGCAGCCGCCCAAAACGTCGCAACCATCGAAGCCGTCACAGCCGCCCCAGTTGTCACAGCCACCCAAGAAGTTACGGCCTTCCAAGAGATTGCCGCCGCCCAACAGATGCCAGCCGCCCATCATCAAGCCACGTTCCTTAGCCCCTCTCACCAGGTTCCCACTCAAGCATCTTTTGATTTTGGGAGCTTGATGCAAATGTTGCAGTGCATAAATGAGAACCAGAGTAAACTGCAACGCATCAATGTGGAACTTAATGGAGAAATACAAAATATGCGGGAAGAGCTGAAGGAGGAACAAAAGCGCACGAGGGATGAGCAGCTACGTTTGCAGAATGAACAAAAGGAAGAGCAAAAGCGTATGCAGGAAAAGCTGCATCACGTGAGTGAGGACCAACGAAGGGTATTAGCAGCTGCCAGCAAAGTCAGCAACGTGGTGGACCACATCCGTAAGGATTTAGTAGAGAACCGAGTGACGGATTTGGAGACTTTGGTGGAGAATCGCGTGACAGGTCTGTAAACAAATTTCTCCAGACTAGAGAAGAAACTAGCTGAATTGGAAAAGAAGATACAACGTTTGGAGGCAGTAGGCGTTACAGTAACGCCGAGAGCTCCCATCACTGCTGTAACTGGACCCAAGATAAAAGTGCCATCTTACGATGGTACCACTTCTTGGGCCGCTTACAAACAGCAATTCCTAACTGTCGCTACTGCAAACGGATGGACTGATGAGCAGAACTTGACAGCCCTCACCATCGCTCTAAAAGGATCGGCTTTATCAGTATAAGAGGCACTGCCCAACACAGGCCGTAAGTTCTGAAACTTAATAGAGGCGCTTGAAGCAAGGTACGGAGAACGCCACCTGGAGCACGTGTTCCGAGCACAACTACGAGATAGGAAGCAGCGCTCAAATGAAGGATTACAACAATGGGCATTAGAGATCGAAAGGCTAGTGCGGAAAGCGTATCCTTCGGAAGACCCTAGGATGGTAGAGAAGAATCTGCTGCAAGCCTTCATAGATGGCATCATGGATCTGGAGGTAAGGGCTGCAGTAAAGCTACACCATCACGGTTCGCTTAAGGAAGCCCTCGTACATGCCCTTGAAGTAGAAGCAGTAAGGCAAGATGAGCGACATAATAAAGGACGAGAAGTTAGCGAGGTCGAGGACGTCAGAGCGATATGAGACACACCCAGGAAAACTAATAAAACTGGACGCATGTGTTACAAATGTGGTGAGAGAGGCCATCTACAACTTAGCTGTCCAGAAAAGGATAGGCTTGTAAATAAACAAGGGGATAGTTGTCAAGCAGGTAAATGGCGCAGATTGACACTATTGAGTGAGCCGCGGTATGAGCAGTGTCCACAACGCTGCAACCGGGACAAACGCGAGTTCCACGGGAATTCTGAGGGATTGGCTAAGTTTAACGTGAGACCTATTGGCGATTGTGACTCCAGACTCTCTTACAATTGGCGAACGGAGGGGGACTTTAACAGTTCAACGAGAATCGCTAATGGAATGAAGGCGAGTGTCTTTGGAGAAGGAGCATTGGTTTGGGTATTCAATCCATTACACCAAAGCAGTCTACAGAGTCACAAGCAAGATGGGAAGGCCCATTCAAGCTAGTAGCCCAATTGAGTGACGTGACATATGTGATTCAACGACGACCAGGTGGATCACTAGAGTTGGTACATGTGGACCGCTTAGCGCGTTATCATGGCGGCAACAGTGACGCTAGGGACGAGCGTCTCTAAGAAGGGGGCAGTGTCGCGAAGCTCCCAGAACAGAATAGTCTAGAACTTTTCCGAACATCGTCTGTCGCGCTCATACATCTTCCATCCTGCTCACACATATGTATTCTATCCCGATCATACACATACTTGAATATTCTGGAATGTTTTGGTTGTCGGCCGTCGGGACCGGAAGTATATGGAACTTTCTAGAGACCCATAAGTCAGTATATAAGGGAGCGGACGTGGCGATCGTTAATCAGTTTACCGCGAGTGTTCTTAGTGAGCGATACTAATACGAGTGATTTGTGTGCGACTGATAAGTGATAATTTCTACGACCACAGCAACGGACCAGGACTACGAGTGCTTTGCGTTTTGGATATTCGACGTGTTGGAATGGAAGACCAGTCAGTGTTGGGATTCCGTAGTGAATAAATTCCCTCTGAAGAGTTTGGTGTTTTACTCCAAATCCTGAACCCTAACCACGTAACAATATTGTATAATTAAGATAAAGTATGAATGCACTACTAATTGTTGAGATTATGGAACGCAGCGGATGAAAGAAAGGGAAGGATGTGTGCGAGAGAGATAGAAGATATGTGGCGATTCTCTGTGCCCACGACGAACGTTGATAAAGTTGAATATTTTCTATTAATTTAATAAACCGTTTTAAAAGTGAATTTCAATTGTTTATTTTGCCACACAATCCCACAAATTTGGGGGCTCGTCCGGGATTGGCAAAATAACTACGCGGGTTCAAGTAAGAAGACGACGAACGAGAGACCGGCGCGTGACGTGTCGAACAACGTATTTTTCAAAATCTACGGCGGCTGAAATACGACGAAATCGGCAAACGGTGAGAAGATACGAAGATGGCAAAAGACGAATCATGTGCGCCTGGCTCAAGCTCCATGTTGTACCTAACTTCGGATTTAATACCCAAGTTCACCGGTCAGGATAAAACTTACCCAGTGTCGCGATGGATACAAGATGTAGAATAAAACGGCGAAATATGTGGCTGGACACCATTACAACAGCTGCTGATGGCACGGAGATCCCTATCTGGAACCGCACAGCTTTGGATGCGAGCAGAACGTCCTCATAAGACATGGTAAGAACTGAAGGCGGCCCTAACTAAAGAGTTCCCAGACACTGTCGACAATACATGAATTGATGGCTGAGCGAAAGAAGAAACGTGACGAGAGTTGCATCGACTACATGATGGTTATGAATTAATTAGGAAAAAGGGGAAAGATGCCCGATTATGTCGCCATTAAATACATTGTAGACGGCATAGTTGACCATGAAACCAACAAGATGATGCTATACGGCGTAACTACGTATCCTGATCTCAAAGAAAAGTTAAAGGTCTACGAAATTATCAAGGAGAAGATGAAATTGGAGCATCCTAGAAGTACCTACAGAAACGACAAACGCGGCATCGTACGTCATGAAAGAACATCAAAAAGGTGCTATAATTGCGGCGACGGCGATCATGTGTCGGAGGACTGTCCGCAGAAGGCGCAAGGTCCAAAATGTTTCAACTGCAATGAGTATGGTCATATTTCACCGAAGTGCTCGCATAGAAAAAACATGGCGGTAAGCGGCCGTAATTTTGGTGGGAATTCATCAAGATGGCGCAAGTCCGACACTTCTGGCGATAGGCAAAGCGGCGCATCGGCAAGTGCGAGCGGGAGCGGCGAGCGTGTGAGCAAGCAAGCGATGTTCGGCCAATCTTCGTTCAATGACGCGGATCATACGTCACAGTCACAGAATGACAGCGACAAGATGTCAGATGTCAGTGAAGATAGCAAACGTCAAATTGAATATGACACTTACGATGTAAACAAACAACCGCAACGGGAAAAACCTTTGAAGATGGTGAAATTATGTGGAAAAACGACAAGTGCTCTCATTGATTCCGGCAACGATGTAAACCTGTTATCTTCCGAGTTCTGTGCTGATGTCAGTCAAGTGATGGACAATAACATAACGCTGTCTGGACTTGGTTTTGCAAACGTGAAGTCATTGGGTTCTATAACAACAAATGTGGTGATAGACGGTACGAAATAAGACGACGTGTTGTTCTACGTAGTACCTAAAGACTGTATGCCTTTTGACGTAATTAAAGGGTCACGAATTTCTCAAAAGTGTGATAACAGTGATGAATGGTAGTGCTGTGTGGATGAAACCAGTGGAATGGGTGAGCCAAATAAATTGTTTCTGTTGCAGGGTTGGTCATTTAAGTAATACTGGAAGGAAGCCCTTAAGGAAGAGGTGCTCCAAATGGTTGAGGGTTATCAACCTTGTCAAATAAGAGAAGCTCCTATCGAGTTGAAAATAGTAGTGAAAGATGATGTCCCAGTGGTGCAACGTCCTCGTCGCATATCACTTAAGGAACAGGCAGTAGTTGAACGACAAGTTGCAGAGTGGCTTGATCAAGGGATTGTACGTGTAAGTTATTCAGAATATGCTAGTCCGCTAGTATGAGTACGAAAAAAAGATGGTACTACAAGGGTGTGTGTAGATTACAGAAAACTAAATAGTAAGATTGCTAAAGATGAGTTTCCATTGCCGATTATTGGGGATTATATTGATAAGTTAGCGGAGGCAAAAGTATTTAGTGTCTTGGACCTAAAAAATGGGTTTTTTTATTTGAATGTCAGTAGGGAGTCCATAAAGTACACTTCTTTTGTATCCCATCACGGACAGTTTGAATTTTTAAAGGCTCCATTTGGTTTGTCTGTTTCTCCTAACTATTTCATGAGATTTGTGTCCATAATCTTCAGAGAATTAATATATAAAGGGATTGTTCTAATATTTGTTGACGATATTCTCATTCCAGCAAAGAATGAACGAGAAGCTGTAGACAGATTAAGAGAAGTCTTACGAGTGGCCTCCGAATACAGCTTACAAATAAATTGGAAGAAGGCACATCTGATATCACGAAGCATAACCTAAGGTCATACTATAGAAAATGGGCAAGTAAGGCCTGCAAGTGAAAAGATTGACGCTGTTACAAAGTTTCCAGAACCCAAAACAGTCAAGCAATTGCAAAGCTTTATTGGTTTGGCATCATATTTTAGGAAGTATATCCAGAACTTTGCACCTATAGCAAGACCGCTTACAGAATTACTTAAGAAAGATGTCAGTTTTGAATTCAATGATGAGCAACGGTGTGCATTTAATTGTTTGAAGGAACGGTTGACTACTAAATCAGTTTAACGAATATTTAACCCAAGGTTGGAGACAGAAATGCATACAGATGCATCATGTTTAGCTTATGCTGCTATACTCATGCAGAGATCCGAAGATGACGGCGGTCTACATCCAGTATATTTTATGAGTCGTAAAACCAACGATGCAGAAAAGAAGTACACCAGTTATGAATTGGAAAGTCTGGCTATTATAGAAGGAGTAAAGAAATTTAGACACTATTTGTATGGTATTAAATTCAAAATTGTGACTGATTGCCAAGCATTCCAAATGACACTTAAGAAGAAAGATTTGTGTACACGGGTTGCAAGGTGGGCATTATTATTGCAGGAGTTTGATTTTGTTGTGGAACATAGGCCCGGCTCAAAGATGAAGCATACTGATGCATTAAGCCGAAACCCATATGTTGCTGTAGTAACTTTACATTTTTTTTTTATATTATTATTTTATTACATGATGAGACCAGACGAGCACAACAGTTGGATGATGGTCTCAAAGCTATTATAGAGATATTACAGGAGAGAAATTATGGTGATTATTATATTAATAATGGATTGTTGTACAAAGGAATGGAAAAGCATATAGTGATCCCAAAGTCTATGAAAAATGAAATCATAAAAAGGGCCCATGCAAATGGACATTTTTCAAAAAGAAAAATGATTGAATTAAGAAGTAAAGACTATTTCATCAAGAACCTTGATAAGAAAATTGAAGATTTTATTACAGGTTGCATTCCCTGTTTATTAGCTACACGCAAAGAGGGAAATCTAGAAGGATTCCTAACTCCGATTGAAAAGGAGGAATCACCACTGCAATCGCTGCATTTGGATCACATTGGCCCAATGACGGAGACGAAAAAACAATGTAATCATATTTTTACGATTGTAGACGCATTTACAAAGTTCACTTGGATATTCCACTAAAAGTACCACCACTAAAGAAACTATTGAAAAGTTAAAGATTCACCAACAACACTTTGGAAATCCAACCAGATTCATTACTGATAGAGGCACGGCATTTACAAGCAATGAGTTCCAAGAATATTGTAGTGTAGAGAACATTCAACACATCAAAATTACGACGGGAGTACCTAGAGGTAATGGGCAGGTGGAACGGGTTCATCGTATTATCGTTTCCGTACTTACAAAAATGTGTATAGAGACCCCTGCTCTGTGGTACAGGCATGTAAGTAGATTACAACGTTCTCTGAACAGTACTTTTCAGCGAAGTATCAACACTACAACTTTTCAGCTATTGACTGGGACTAAGATGAGAATGAAGGAAGACATTGAGATTTATGATTTGCTTTTACAAGAAGCGAGAGAAAGCTATTCTGAAGAAAGAGAAAAGCTTAGAGAAAAAGCCAAAGAACAAATTCTACAAGTTCTAGAAGAAATATAAGAAATTTCAATAAGAAGAGAAAAGAATGTGTAAAGTACAATTAAGGAGACTTGGTGGCGATAAAACGCACGCAATTTGGTACGGGAATGAAACTGAAAGCCAAATATCTAGGGCCATATGAAGTGGTCAAAGTAAAGAGGAACAACAGATATGATGTGAAGAAGTTTGATCCTACTATTGAAGGCCCCGGTGTAACCTCTAGTTCAGCGGATTACATGAAGGCGTGGCCAGATGTGAACTCCAAAACTTGAGGTAAGGGTGGAGTCGTTAATTTTGTGTTAGTTTAGACTTTTTTTGTTTTTATTTGGTGTATGAAAGGTTTGGTTATGATGTAATAATAAGTTTATGATATAATAATAAGTCTTATAAATTCTCAGCTGTTATGTATATTTTAGGTGTACTGTACTACACATGCTGCAATTTTTAGTGTGTAAACATGTTTAGAGAAGTTGTTACTTATTGTTTCTTTCATAGTATGTTGTTACCTTATTGTTTCTTCTGTGCTCAAACGAAACATAGAAATTAAGCCATGTAGTTATTAATTTGTATTAGTAATTAAGTTGAAAGCGAGCGATGAATATTTGTGTGGATGTCTGAGGACAGACATGGATCAGGATGGCCGACTGTGGGATAAAATATTGTATAATTAAGATAAAGTATGAATGCACTACTAATTGTTGAGATTATGGAACGCAGCGGATGAAAGAAAGGGAGGGATATGTGCGAGAGAGAAAGAGGATACATGGCGATTCTCTGTGCCCACGACGAACGTTGATAAAGAGTTGAATATTTCTATTAATTTAATAAACCGTTTTTAAAGTGAATTCGAATTGTTTATTTTGCCACACAATCCCACATATACATATTTATAACTTGCTGAAATTTCTTTCATCTCGACTTTAATGTCGGTTTTTTTAACGCCCGATCTCCCGCCTCGAGACCCTCAAAGAGAAGGAGAATCAGGACTCTTCTCTACGAAAATGGTATTCCCCAAAACTTAAAATAATGGAAGTATGAATAGCTGCATGTGTCTGTAGTATGTGTATATTTATTTTTGAGTCAAGCAAGTTGCAGTATCTGTGTAAGCTTTTGGCTATTTTATCTTTTTTTACATATAACTGATTTATTTGTTTTATTTGTTTTTGTACAATGAAGAAATTACAAACAATACAAACAAACAAGGATTATTGTTAACCAGTGTGTGTTCTTAAATGTTTTGTTAATACACTGCTGTAAGCAAATCGACGACGACAAAACTTACACTGATATGGCTTCTCACCAGTGTGAGTTCTTAAATGAGTTTTTAAATGACATTTGTGACTAAACTGCTTTTCGCAAACATTACATTCAAATGGTTTCTCACCAGTGTGTGTTCTTAAATGTGATTCTAAAGTACTCTTTTGATTAAATTGCTTGCCACAATCATTACATTTATATGGCTTCTCACCAGTGTGAGTTCTTAAATGAGTTTTTAAATGACATTTGCGACTAAACTGCTTTTCGCAAACATTACACTCAAATGGTTTTTCACCAGTGTGTGTTCTTAAATGAGTTTTTAAATGACATTTGCGACTAAACTGCTTTTCGCAAACATTACATTCAAATGGTTTCTCACCAGTGTGTGTTCTTAAATGTGATTCTAAAGTACTCTTTTGATTAAATTGCTTGCCACAATCATTACATTTATATGGCTTCTCACCAATGTGAGTTCTTAAATGAGTTTTTAAATAACATTTGTGACTAAACTGCTTTTCGCAAACATTACATTCAAATGGTTTCTCACCAGTGTGTGTTCTTAAATGTGATTCTAAAGTACTCTTTTGATTAAATTGCTTGCCACAATCATTACATTTATATGGCTTCTCACCAGTGTAAGTTCTTAAATGAGTTTTTAAATGACATTTGTGACTAAACTGCTTTTCGCAAACATTACTTTCAAATGGTTTCTCACCAGTGTGTGTTCTTAAATGTGATTCTAAAGTACTCTTTTGATTAAATTGCTTGCCACAATCATTACATTTATATGGTTTCTCACCAGAATGTGTTCTGAAATGTAATTTTATTTGACCCTTTCGATTAAATTGCTTGCCACAGTCATTACATTTATATGGCTTCTCACCAGTGTGAGTTCTTAAATGAGTTTTCAAATGACATTTGTGACTAAACTGCTTTTCGCAAACATTACACTCAAATGGTTTTTCACCAGTGTGTGTTCTTAAATGAGTTTTTAAATAACTTTTCTGACTAAACTGCTTTTCGCAAACCTTACATTCAAATGGTTTCTCACCAGTGTGAGTTCTTAAATGAGTTTTTAAATGACTTTTGTCACTAAACTGCTTATCGCAAACATTACATTCAAATGGTTTTTCACCAGTGTGTGTTCTTAAATGTCTGTCTAAACCACTCTTCTGATAAAATTGCTTCCCACAGCTATTACAATTATACAGCTTCTCACCAGTGTGAGTTCTTAAATGAGCTTTTAAATTACCTTTGCGACTAAAGTGCTTTTCGCAAACCTTACATTCAAATGGTTTCTCACCAGTGTGAGTTCTTAAGTGTTTGTCTAAATGACCCTTTTGAATAAATTGCTTGCCACAGTCATTACATATATGTGGCTTCTCACCAGTGTGAGTTCTTAAGTGTCTTTGTAGGTTACTCTTCCACTGAAACCCCCTCAGACAAACATGACACTGGTGCCTTGTGTTAGCGCTCTGAGGCTCGCCATAATAACTGTTTTGGGAACTTCCTGCCACAGGCTGTTGGCCCTCTGCTGCGCCATCTGCAAAACATTTGTTACTTTCACCTACACCATCGCTTATCAAAAGAGGTCAGTTCGTTAGCGAACCCGTGGGATGAGATACATCATATGAGCGCACAGGTCACCACTGCCGCAGCGCTTACACGTAGACAGACAACGAAGCCAAACCCCCCTCTCTCCTAAGCATTCATTCATATGCATAGAAATATAGAAGGCGTGAATGACGCAAAATGTCAATAATATTTTTATGTGAATTTGGATAAGCAATAGGACTAATATATTATACGTTTTTTGTACTTACTTACAAAATAAACTTAATTTACATTTCATATTGTGTCTCCACGACGTCGCACCTGGCGGGATACTTCGGCAAAGTTGCGCTGCATTGGACTTCAACCTGACCCTGGATGAACTGAATATGGATCTCTTTCGTCCACACCGATCATTTGAACACAAAATCCATATTCCATGTGCCATAGCTATTCAATTAAATGCCTTCACCCCTGGCTGCTCAAGATGGTTCGACTTCTACAATTTCACCGCTTTGACAGCCTCCGTGGTCCAGTGGTTAAGGCGTCGCCGGGGGTCGTGGGTTCGATTCCCACCGGAAGCATACTTTGTTTAGTTGTTTCCAGTTTGGTTAGGACATTGCAGGCTTGAATCACCTGATTGTCTGATAATAAAGATGATCACGTGCTTCGGAAGGCACGTAAAGCCGGTGGTCCCGGCTGCCATCTGGTAGTCGTTAAAGGAACCACGTCAGAGGCCGAGAGGCGGTTCCGAAGAACACTGACACCAGGGTGTGCATGGTCGATTGACCGTGACACCTACTCGAGATGATGATGAGCTCAACCGCTAGTTTCAAATTCACAAAACCGCATTTGATTCCCTCCACCAAACAGAGACACACACAGAATGAGTCGTGTGAAACATATAACACCATCTGTTTGTTCGGTTGTTAAGAAGCTTACCGTCCGCGTAGTGTCCCCCGCCCCGCGCCCCCGCGTCTTCATCGGAGTCCCGTGTCTCGTCCACGTCAGCCGCGGGAACGCCTGGCACAAGGGAAATGACAGTTAGTGCAATCACTTTCGCACTGTGTAGAGGTAATTATTGGCAAATGTTAATTTAGCATTAAGACTCTTTCCCACATATCATCAAAATTTTTATTACCACATGTAAAATTCCTGCTTTTAAACAAGTAACTTCTTCGATGGTGGTCTGGGAGAAAAGATATACGTAGAATGTACCAGCTGCTTCTCTTTCCACGCAGACCGTAGAAGCCTGCCGAAGGACTGGGCGAAAATCTGTAGAATCATGTCACCAGGCGATGTGACTAGCAACCACCATTATTTACTTTCGTTAAGTTCCGTTATTATTATTTTTTCTATAGGTCGAATGTTCACTGACAGGTGTTGCAGAATATCATCATCAGGTCTTTTTAGTCTCCACTGCAGGACCATGACCCTCTCTGTACTACCGGAACCATACTTGGCCAGAGCAGACAGAGGATTTGGCCTACACTCTCCTCGCTGGCCAGACGGGTTGGAGAGGTCTCATTGATATTTATGAGCTTTGCTTTATCTCCAAAGTCGCCTCTTACGACATCCATGGAAAGACTTGGAGTGGTCCTATTCTACTGTCGGAAACCACACGGCTAATCAGTGTTGTACTCGTACCCCACATGACTAACTTTTATACTCAGCCTATTTGGTTCACTAAAACGCACACTGCATTTTAACATATTTCTTTTCTGTTTCTAGCTATATTGTTGTGTTAAGTATGTGTATGTTTTCGTTGTGCTGTATTACCTAAGTATATGTTTGTTTCATTAAACAAATAAATGGATGTCTATGGCTACGTTTAACACCCACCAACACGGTAAACCTGGCCTTTATGACTTGTAGCCTCAGGCTGGATAAACACGTAATATGAATGTTTTTTTCAGTCATGCCACTGGGATCCCCGATTTGAAACCCTACAGGGCATTCTACAGAACTTAATTAGTTTTATTTAAACAATTACCTATATCATTAAGGTATAGCTGGAACACTAAAGATCAATGACAGCAATGATAGACACCTCACTGCATACATGAAATCGTAGCTATTCTAAACTGTCACTTTTCTTTTTCATGATGACATATTCATTTCCCTCTATATAAGTGACTTATTTCGTACTCTAGTGGTAAATGGAATCAATTTTGCTGGCAAGGTTAAAGTAACATGCTATCTTAAATTTCCGCTCATTCCCTCGGCAGGCTTCTAGCGTCTGCTCGGGCAGAGAAGTAGCATGTACATTTTATGTTTCTCTTTTCTCCCAGACCAGCATGGAAGAGAGTGGGACGTATGGTTAACTTGAACATACGTACCCGCTGAATCCTCATCGTCCGTCGCGGTGTCGCCAGCATCCTCTGACTCCGGCTCAGTTTTGACCATGACCAGTTTTGGCAGCGTGCTGTCACAACATTCAGCCACAGAGAAGGAAAGCGACGCACACATGCCAATGGCCTCGCGGTCAATCCGGGAAACTGATTTTTCTGTAATCTGAATACAAACAAACATTTAGTACATACTAGCCTGCCCTTCCTCCACCCTCCTCACACCTCCAGTTGGTATTGCTGTCTGACTCGTGTGTGATCATTTTAATCAACCATTATGTTACTTGATTCTAGTGAACTGAAGGAAAATACTGGGAGAAAACATACAGATTTGTGATAACCTTAGAAGGCAAAATAATTTACAATGCTAGCACATATTGCACATATTGTTAACACATTGCTTTAACCCTCTATAAAACTTTGACTAGAAAGTGCGTGCCATCTTGACTGCTTTGTTGCGTGGTCCCTGCCATTGCTCAGCATTTTTAGAAACAGAGACAATATAACATAAATACCTCGCCAGCCGTCTCCAACATAGCAGTCAGCGCATGGTCTGCCCTGGTGGCGGTCACCATCAGCTTGTGGCTCTTGTACAACATAGCGCGGCAGATGTAGCACGCCGCCACGGGCCTGTTCCCACTCACAAGCTGGAATGTTGTGCCACTGATATAACAGCTTTTACTTTTATATTGAAAACATACAACAAACAGATTTATGATGCTGTAAAATTTTCAGATTTTCATCTGCCAACAAGGACTGTTGGCAGATGAAAATCTGAAATCATCTTTAGTTTGATATAAAACACCAAATCAAATTTAGTTTTTGTGCACATGTACTTGTCAATCACAAGTATATGTTTGGGAAAATTAAGTCCTGTAGTAGCATACATAAGTTGTGATGCTGAACATTTATACAAATAATTCTTTAAAAGTTTTTGACTACATTACAGAAATCATCTTTAGGGAAGGACTATTTGCAGAATAAGAATGGTTGTGGCGTACAAGAGAACTAACACTATGATTTCTATATAGCAATTTGATTCCACTGCTTGTTCAGATAAATATTATTTAATGTTGAATGTTTTATAGCACACTAACATTTAAAATTTATGTATCAGATTAATTCACATATATATAGATACATAATACATTACAATCTTGTATCTATATTGGGTTTTTACCTTTATTAAGAAAATTATTATTATTATTATTTATACAAGAGTTTTCTCTTCTCAGCTTATAGCTGGTGTTTGTACACTACAATCACGGGTATAGACCAAGTGTAGTAGCAGTAAAGGTAATTTATTGTGGAGTTTCTGTTTCATCCCCTTGCATGAATTCCCTAACTATTCTATACATGTATTTAAAATTGCAGAATTCTGCATATTGTTGAGTTTTTGGTAAATCTATAAATTTAAAACTGTGGTGCAAATGTTAGAAAATTAGCCCTGTCCATGAGATAACTACAGGTACTATATACTTTATCTCCATATCCTTCCATTTATCTCTTAAATCTGTATATAATTTTTTGGTTATTATTTTAGCAAGGTTATGAGTGTTGGGAACTGTTATATTTATAATGTAAGCTACTCATATTTTGTTTAATTTATCTTGTAATACTTTATCTGGCCTGGATCGATCTGGCATTTACTGTAATGGAGGGATCTTTTATAATATGTTTGCGGTAGTTTTTAGTATTGATGATTTGATCCTGAATAGCTATCAGTTTCAGGAAAAAGATGTTCCTGGATATCAGTCAGTCCTCTACCTCCGTTTGATTGCTTTATTGTCATCCTTTCTACTGATTTTGGGTCCAGATGGTTGTTTTGTGAGAATTGTGCGAGGTTTTATTTTAAAGTTATTAATCTTTGTTTTGCTTCATATAAGGATTCCAAAAGAATAAGTAAGTACCGCGATTGCATATGTATTCATAGCCTTAAGAGATTTACCAATTAATACATTTTTACAGATCCTTGCAACTCTACTTTTGAATTAGTGGATAATGATGATTTTATTGATGTGTGATCTAGTTGTTCTGATTGACTGTATCATAATGTTTGTATAATTCCAGATCCAGGCTTTTATAACCCCTTTTATAGCTTTTGTTACCACCAGATATAAGTTCATGTTCGCTGACTTACACTTTTGTAAACCAAATTTCAACTCTACAACTACGCCCTATATATTGATCCGGCTCGAAGGACTAATATGTAGGGTTCCCTATGTGTCTGTCGCGATGTAGTTGCAAAGCACTCTGGCTTAAAAAGAATAAATTAAAAGTAAAAACTGTGACGCACGACTTGTGAAGGTCGCGGCATCAGCAAATGCATGTACAGTTCAGTGACACTGTACAGTTACTTCAACCCCGACACCAAGCTAGTACAAATTGTAATAACTTTTGTTGTCAATGGCATCTCAGTCAAGCAACTGTTTTGCAACTAAAGTGGTCATTGGCGCTCAATAGGTTCAATGCTTCATGTACTTTTTATTACTAGTGTATAATTTTATATTGTCTATCTACATAAGATGAGATATTGCAATTTGTGGAATACTTGGTTTTGATCGGTAACCTTTATTTTGACTATTCAGCATTAGCGATGATGTGTTTTAGGCCGGACAAAACCACACACAAGGCTTTGTTATTACTACTATAAAGCCGTGCTGTTTTCTTCACGAACATTTCCGCACGGAGTCTGATCGTAATATCGCGATATCGCGCAGACTTAACTAGTGTTAGAATACTTACAAAAGCCCCCGTCAGCCTCTCGTACACGAGCTGCAGGGCAGTGGTGTCAATGTTGCTCATGGGCGCGTCCACTGAGAGGCAGATGCGGCAGACTGCTGGACTCCGATGCATCTTGTTTAAGGTTATTTTATTCTTAAGTCTGCGAATTTATGTCAAAATAAGCATATCAGCACTAAAATAATATGTGGCTAAAATTGTATCGCAATATATGAACTATTGGCTACACTTAAACGATACTAAATTTAATAAATTTGGAAAACAAGTTTTCGAAACACTAATCGATTTGACATTGACAGTTTGGGCCGGCCGAAAGAAATCTTTAGGACATACCATCTATGGGACATACTCTTTTAAATCTGTGAACAAAGTTGACAATGACTGACACTTGACACTACAGTGAATGAACAAGATGAATGAAAGAACGATTCTTTCTATAGTGTTGGTACGAACCAAAGTTGTCTATGGTGGAACCTATAGATGATTACCGATTAAAAAGTAAAACGGTACAGTGTGATAGAACCTTTAGTCATTCAATTGACAACTAATGTCAAATTGAACATGACAGATGAAACCAAGATGGATACGTTATTGGGAAAATATTTTTGAACAAAATGAAGTAAAAATATGGTTTTTCCCCAAGTAGAAATGAAAATTAGATATTTAGAACGCGGGAACAGGGAATTCGGCAGAAGGACCAATGATAGTTTTGTGAAAAGGGAGATGAACTGGAAGCACGCTTACCGCTTGTATCGCGTTGGCGTGGGCGCCTAGGTATCGGCGGCGGCCGGGATGGTTCTTATTTCTTCCTTCAGTCATCAACTTCTTTCACTCCGGTTTAGACTCCGGTGATGCTGACCGATATCGCGGCGGTTGACGGGACAGGTTATCGAAACGCGTGTCGACCGAACGGCGGCGGAACTCGAACAGAACGATCAGTCAGAGCTGACGTCTCGGGTTTTGTTGGTTTACCCTCATATGCGTGCATAAGGAAAAATGACAGGAAATATGAGGGTAGATGAGGATGATGTGATTAGTACCTATGTATAAATAACTAACAGTAAGATACATAGATTTAAAAAAAAAAATCGTCTCACTTCTATGGTAAGATACGTACAAGATTCAATTTGACATTCAATTTAATAGAGCTGGAAGATCTCGGGAAGATGAACTTTATGAGCGAGAAAATATACCCTTACAAGTCCATAATCTGAGCCTAACCACATCTCTTTTAGGCAGTCGTGCTTTACTGATTTAACAAATTGAATCGTGTGTAGAACGTTTGTTTTCTTTAAGTCTTCAAGTAATGTTCATATCTGTGCAATAACTACGTTACATTTTCAATTATGACTTGTTGGTTAATGTAGAAACCATAGCATAAATGGATGTCAAAGTGACATTTCTTTCGGCCGGCCCAAACTGTTAGTTAATGTCAAATCGCTTAGTGTTAGACTCCGTGCGGAAATGTTCGTGGATTTGAAGGAGATGCTGTTTTTCTCGTAGACTTGAACAAGTCTTGTGCCCGTTTTATACATGATGTTGAACTAAAATTAGAAGAAAACAGCACAGCTTTATAGTAGTAATAACAAAGCCTTGTGTGTGGTTTTGCCCGGCCTTAAACCCATCATCGCTAATGCCGAATAGTCAAAATAAAGGTTACCGCTCAAAACCAAGTATTCCACAAATTGCAATATCTCATCTTATGTAGATAGACAATATAAAATTATACACTAGTAATAAGAAGTACCACATTCACGCAATAGAGCAAATTATAGAGAAATTTAAAGAATTTAATAAGCCACTCTATATAGCTTTTGTGGACTATTCCAAAGCATTCGACAGCGTAGTACACCCATCTATATGGACTGCTCTAAGAAATAATGATGTAAACAAAACATATATAAACATCTTAAAAAACATCAATGCTAACAGTGTCAGCAGAGTAAAGCTGGAAAGACATGGGGAGGAGTTCACAAAAGGAAGAGGAGTGCGCCAGGGGGACCCGCTGTCTCCAAAATTATTTATAGCCATACTTGAGGATATTTTTAAAAACATTGATTGGGAAAATAATGGTATATGGATACTTAATAACAAACTGACACACCTAAGGTTTGCAGACGACATTGTTCTTTTTAGTGAATCCGCGACAGGCCTAGAATCAATGCTACTAAAACTAAATTCTGCCAGCATAAAAGTCGGCCTACAATGAACGCATCAAAAATTAAAATTATGTCAAACAGTCAAAAGAAAACAATTAAACTAGAGGAAAAACCGATGGACTATGTGAATGAATATGTGTACCTAGGTAAATTGGTATCCTTTGATGCAAATAGCAACGAAAACGAAATAGACAGAAGAATAAGTTCATCCTGGAAAAATATACTGGGCCCAAAAAGAAATTCTAAAAGGCAACTATAGCCTTAATATAAAAAAGACTATAATGGACTCTTGCATTCTCCCAAGCTTAACCTATGCCAGCCAAACATGGGTCTTCACTGAAAAAGTAAAGAACAAAATTTTATCATGCCAACATGCAATGGAACGTAGCATACTGAAACTGAGAAAAATACAGAAAACGAGAAACGCAGACATACGAGCGAAAACTAAATTAACAGATGCACTTCATTTTAGTTTAAAACAGAAGTGGAAATGGGCAGGGCACCTGTCAAGATATAAAGATAACAGATGGACCTATCAAACAACTAAATGGCAGGGCCCAAACGGCAAAAGGAAAGTGGGAAGACAGAAGAAAAGATGGGCAGATGATATAATGAGCATAGCTGGAAAATATTGGATGCATATGGCCAAAGATAGAGAAAGGTGAACAAAGATGGAGGAGGCTTTTACCCATAAGGGGCCACATAACAAAGGAATGGAAGGAAAGATTGATATTTAAATGTATATTTGTAAAGTGTTATGTGAAAAAATTAAAGCTTTAATAAATAATAAATAAAATAAGAAGTAATGACGCATTTAACCTATTGAGCGCCAATGACCACTTTAGTTGCAAAACAATTGCTTGACTGAGATGCCATTGACAACAAAAGTTATTACAATTTGTACTAGCTTGGCGTCAAGGTTGAAGTAACTGTACAGTGTCACTGAACTGTACATGCATTTGCTGATGCCGCGACCTTCACAAGTCGCGCGTCACAGTTTTACTTTTAATTTGTTCTTTTTAAGCCAGAGTGCGTTCGCAACTACACCGCGACAGACACATAGGGAACCCTACATATTGGTCCTTCGAGCCGGATCAATATATAGGGTGTAGTTGTAGAGTTGAAATTTGGTTTACAAAAGTGTAAGTCAGCGAACATAAACTTATATCTGGTGGATACAAAAGCTATAAAAGAGGTTATAAAAGCCTGGATCTGGAATTATACAAACACTATGATACAGTCAATCAGAACAACTAGATCACACATCAATAAAATCATCATTATCCACTAATTCAAAAGTAGAGTTGCAAGGATCTGTAAAAATGTATTAATTGGTAAATCTCTTAAGGCTATGTATACATATGCAATCCCGGTACTTACTTATTCTTTTGGAATCCTTATATGAAGCAAAACAAAGATTAATAAATTTGAAATAAAACCTCGCACAATTCTCACAAAACAACCATCTGGACCCAAAATCAGTAGAAAGGATGACAATAAAGCAATCAAACGGAGGTAGAGGACTGACTGATATCCAGGAACACCTTTTACCTGAAACTGATAGCTATTAAGGATCAAATCATCAATACTAAAAACTACCGCAAACATATTATAAAAGATCCCTCCATTACAGATGATAAATGTCGTAAATGCCAGATCGATCCAGGCCAGATAAAGTATTACAAGATAAATTAAACAAAATATGAGTAGCTTACATTATAAATATAACAGTTCCCAACACTCATAACCTTGCTAAAATAATAACCGAAAAATTATATACAGATTTAAAAGATGAAATGGAAGGATATGGAGATAAAGTATATGTATATAGTACCTGTAATTATCTCACGGACAGGGCTAATCCCTAACACTTGCACCACAGTTTTAAATTTATAGATTTACCAAAAACTCATACAACAATATGGAGAATGCTGCAATTTTAAATACATGTATAGAATAGTTAGGATATTCATGCAAGGGGATGAAAAAGAAACTCCACAATAAATTACCTTTACTGCTACTTCACTTGGTCTATACCCGTGATTGTAGTGTACAAACACCAGCTATAAGCGGAGAAGAAAAAACACTTGCAAAATAATAATTATTTTCTTTATTAAAGGTAAATACCCCAATACAGATATAAGATTGTTATGTATAATGTATATATATGTATGTGAATTAATCTAATACATTTAAATTTTAAATGTTAGTGTACTATGAAACATTCAACATTAAATAATATTTATCTGAACAAGCGGTAGAATCAAGTCGCTATATAGAAATAATAGTGTTAGTTCTCTTGTACGCCACAACCATTCTTATTCTGCAAATAGTCCTTCCCTAAAGATGATTTCTGTAATGAATGTAGTCAAAAACTTTTAAAGAATTATTTTTATAAATGTTCAACATCACAACTTATGTATGCTACCTACTACAGGACTTAATTTTCCCAAACATATACTTGTGATTGACAAGTACATGCACATGGTGTTTTATATCAAACTAAAGAAAGGACTTGTTGGCAGATGAAAATCTGAAAAATTTACAGCATTAGGCATCATAAATCTGTTCATTGTATGTTTTCAATGTAAAAGTAAAAGCTGTTATATCAGTGGCACAACATTCCAGCTCGTGAGTGGGAACAGGCCCGTGGCGGCGTGCTACATCTGTCGCGCTATGTTGTTCAAGAGCCACAAGCTGATGGTGACCGCCACCAGGGCAGACCATGCGCTGACTGCTATGTTGGAGACGGCTGGCGAGGTATTTATGTTATATTGTCTCTGTTTCTAAAAATGCTGAGCAATGGCAGGGACCACGCAACAAAGCAGTCAAGATGGCACGCACTTTCTAGACAAAGTTTTATAGAGGGCTAAAGCAATATGCAAACAATATGTGAAATATGTGCTTGCATTGTAAATTATTTTGCCTTCTAAAATCTGATGTTTTCTCCCAGTATTTTCCTTCAGTTCACTAGAATCAAGTAACATAATGGTTGATTAAAATGATCACACACGAGTCAGATAGCAATACAAACTGGAGGTATGAGGAGGGTGGAGGAAGGGCGCGCTAGTATGTACTATCTTCTTATCTTATCTTATCTTCGATGGGGCCGACTCAGAGTCGGAAGCACGTCTAACCTATGGGTTATTTTGTACTTACCCCATGCCTTACTCACCCGCACGGTTTATTCTGAAGAAGGACTGCATGAGCTTCAGAACATCGCCCAGTGCGTAGTGCCTGTAGTCCTCTAGCTCAGGATAAGGTGATCCTAAGAGGTCCAAACGCTTACCAGCTAACGAGTCACAGATACACAAAATGTGTCTCATTGTCTCCTCCGATTCCTCACATGCCCTACATAGTGGGCTTTCGACAATTTTTAGTTTAAAGAGATGACTGTTATTTTCAAAGTGTCCTGTCAGGGCTCCCACTAGAACTCTTGTCTGTTTCCTGCTGTATTTGCAGATCACTTTGTGCCACCTGGCGCTGTCCATGCCAAGTGTTTCCTTCGAGTGTATATGTCCACTCATATTTCTCCATTCAGCTTGGTGTCTACTGTCGACATACGCATTAATTGCAGTAGTAACCACGCTATAGGATAGGCCTACGAAGGGTTCGGGCCCCACGAATGGCATACTCGATCCTCTCCTTGCCAGCTCATCGGCCCTCTCATTGCCCTCAACCCCAACGTGACCCGGTACCCAAACCAGTCTCAGTCTGTTATGTCTACCCAGTTGATTCAAGGCATTCACACCATCCAAGACCAATCTGGAACCGATTCTGTCAGAGTTAAGCGCAGTAAGAGTCGCTTGGCTGTCAGTTAGAATATAGATATTGTGGTCTTTAAACCCTTGCTCTAAATTCATTTTAGCACAGACAGTTACCGCATATGTTTCTGATTGAAATACGGTAGCAAACTGACCCATGCTCTGTAACAGTTGTCTGTCCCCGGAGTAGATGCCCGCTCCCGTTCCATGATTGTTCTTTGATCCATCAGTATACCAGATTGAGCATTCTCGTTCAGAAGGACGAAATTCACCCTTCCATTCATCCCTTGTCGGGATATATATTTTATAGTTCTTCTTGAAGTTGTATACTGGGAGCAGCTTATCACTTCCCATGTTCAACATCCTATCGAGCTCCTGTGTTGTCTCAATTTGCGTATGCCTTGTCCTTGGTGCGTGCCTGCTCCACAGACCAGAAGAAGATAGTCTGTATAAAGCCTTGCAGGCTTCGCCTTCAATATACAAATGTAGCGGTGGCAGTCCTAGGATTATTTCCATAGATGCCGTTGGTGTTGTAGAGAATGCCCCCGAGATAGCACAACATGCCATTCTTTGTATTTTCCTCAGGGCATTTATACAAGTTACCTGTTTAACCTTTGGCCACCAAACCAGTGCTCCGTAGGTCAGAATGGGTCTCACCATCATCTCATATATCCAACGTAGGATGTATGGCTTCAAGCCCCAGGTTTTACCATAGGTATTCCGACACATGCCAAATACTCTGGTGGCCTTTGTTATGGCATTCGAAACATGTGTATTCCACGTCAGATCTTTATCCAGCGTACCTCCTAGATATTTCACTTCATTGGCCAGATTGAGCGCCATGCCGTTCATTTTGAGGCTGCTCAATGCTGTCAATTTCCGGAGCCTTGTGAAGGGGACAATTGTCGTTTTCTTTGGGTTAATACTTAAGTGATTTGTGGTACACCACTCCTGTACTTCTCCTAAAGCTTTATTCATGAGCCCTTTCACCGTGTCAGGAACTTTCCCACTGATAAGAATGACTATGTCATCTGAATAACCTACCACGATGACCGGTCCTTTATTTAAGGACACTACCAGTTAGACCGGCGGCCGGTGGCAGGACTTCCTACCTCATAAGATACCTGAATGAGACTAGTATGTAGTGAAAGTAGGTGCTTTGGAGGTGGGGGCCAGGTAGGGTTGCCACTCCCTAACCTGGAAGAACAATAAAAAAAAAGGTGTCGAAAACGTCAATTTTGGCCAAAAATTATCTCATCAGATACTCGAACGGGAGTTTGACGTAGTGAAAGATATCCTTATGGAGAGGTGAACCAGCTAAGGTTGCCTGCGGCAACCCTGGAAGAAGTCCAAGTTCAGCCACCCTGAAAGGGGCGATTTTTCATGGTATTTTATCTTATAAGATACCTCAATGAAACTAGTGCCCGATGTTAGTTCTGAGGGTCGGCACTGTGAATAAAATAGGTTGCCTGCGGCAACCCTGGAAGAACCCATGTTCAGGCACGTTTAAGACGTGGAATTTGAAAATTAAAGTAATAAAAAAAATCTCGGAACCATATCCAAAAGCACTGCAGGATTACGATCGTAATATTATTTTTAACCGACTTCAAAAAAAATAGGTTTTCAATCCAATGTTCAATATATTCTCCAAAACTTTTAATTGCATTGTAACGAATATTAATTGATGTTTCATATTACATTTGATTTAGTGTAAGTTCCATCAAAATCGGTTCAGTAGTTCACGAGATATAGGCTAATACGTATAACTGTGCCATTTTTTTTTTAATCTCATATAGTACATGAATGAAACTAGTGCCCGATGTTAGCACTGACGATCTTGTATATGAATTAAATAGGTTGCCAATCCGTAACCTGGAACAATCCAAGTTCGGGGATGAACTTGGATTGTTCCGGGTTACGGATTTATACGTGGAATTTGCAAATTAATCATTTAAAAAAGACATACCCAGGCCCAATCTTCTTCTTTTCGAATCAAAATGGTTATGTTTGCCTTCTTTTATACAGTTTTTAGCCGTGTGGTTTCCGGGCAGAGTAGAATAGGACCACTCCAAATATTCCCATGGATGTCGTAAGAGGCGACTTAGGCAATACAAGATAAAAAACAAAACTCATAAACATCAATGAGACCTCTCCAACCCGTCTCGCCAGCGAAGAGAGTGTAAGCCAAATCCTCTGTCTACTCTGGCCCAAGTATGGCTCCAGTAGTACAGAGAGAGTCATGCTCCTGCAGTGGAAACTAAAAAGACCTGTTGATGATGATGATGATGATACAGTTTTTGACCAGTAGGTAGCCACAGCGACGCCGACGCCTTTGTCGCTTGCTTTATTAAGGTCTTCGATTGAGCAGGTAGAGGGACAGTTGGGGCACATCATGAGGTGAGACATCGATTGCGAGTCCCAATTCGCAACCCAGTCTCAGAATCCTAAAGCGTGGACATTCAAGTATTATATGTTGAGTGTTCTCCTGGGACTGATCATCACAAATACAGAATAGGGACGGAGACCGGCCTGTTTCAAAGAGATAAGCTCGGAATCCCCCATGGCCAGTGAACATTTGTGCTTCTAGGTTCGTGAAGCAAGTTCCTTGGAAAATCCGTTGAGCCTGTCTGACATCTATTACAAATAGCTTGAAGGATGCTCCGGTTGTTGTCTCTGTGTATCGAGTTTGCTATATGTCAAGTATGGAGCTTCTTATAAGGCTCGGAAGCTCGTACATACGAAACGGTTACATTGCATCGAGATGAGCGTTTCGGTTTTAGCCAGCAGTTCTGCGGACTTTACTGGACACAAAAGGCCGCTTCCGTCTGGATTTCTCATTAGTCTGTCCTTCTCCACCAGTCCACACGCTGTCACAATCCTATAAGCCGTTCCCAGATGTTCTCTTTCTTTTAACAGCTTTCATCTCAGCCAGTAGCGGGTTCCACCACTTTATTAATTTACACTTCGTTTTAGGCTTATGTTTGGGAATCGATGCTTCGCAAGCCCTTGTAACAATCTCCGAGTATCTGGCCACCAGGTCATCAAGGCCTTCCCTATCTTTAATACGGCTGATTGAGTACTGGGTTATTTGATCTGCTAGGAGTTTTCCAACATTCTTTTCAAATATAGTCCAGTTAGCTTTCGCTGTTTGGTATTTCCTTGTACTAGTATTTTGGGGGGATTGTTGTTGTATCATTTAATTCACATATACCAGTTCCTAGTCATGGCTCTATGATCAGGCTGTGAAGGCTCGACCGTCCCGACGCTCTAGCCGAGTTCCACATATAAAGATGTTAGGGAGAGCAACAAGACGACACACAGAACACAGCTAATAACTTTATTATAATCTTTGCTTTACAACTTTAATAAATTATTATCAGAGACTTATGCTCTAAGATATGGTAATAAACTCAAAGATATTAGTAGACTGAAAGATGTTAACAGATTGAAAGGTGTTAGCAGACTGAATAGCAGACTGACTGATGAGTGATGAGAGAGAGAGAGAGAAAGTAATATAAAAATGGAATGGAATGAAATTTGAACTTAAATGAGGAATGAAAAATGGACAGGATGAGAGAAATGAGGTTAGATGAAATGCAGCATGCAGGTGGCATGCTGCAACGTTACAAGGCTAAGGTAGCAGATCTGCTTCTACTCGCCAGTTGTTGAACTTATTCGCAACACCGGGTGTGGCGAGAATAATGTCTGAAATGCTCTTATATCGTTTATTGCCTCTGTAGACATGGAAAGTTTGTGTGTTTCACTGATTTATCACGGAGACAAATGTTCCGTATAAGATATAAGGTTACACTAAGACGTATTTGTTTATATCTCGAAAACTAATAACCTAGTTTAATGCAACTGGCAACAAGTTAAACCAAAATAATATAAAATAAGTAAAATTAACATAACCAATTGGTTATGGAAAAGATAACCTCACTTTTTTGAAGTCGGTTGAAAAGCATCGCAATCTTAATCTCGCATTGCTTTTGAATATGATTCCAACTTTCTTTTTAAATGATTAATTTTCAAATTCCTCGTATAAATCCGTAACCTGGAACAATCCAAGTTCATCCTCGAACTTGGATTGTTCCAGGTTACGGATTGGCAACCTATTTTATTCATATATAAGATCGTCAGTGCTAACAACCTGCACTAGTTTCATTCATGTACTATATGAGATATAAAATTGGCACAGTTATACGTATTAGCCTATATCTCGAGAACTAATAAACCGATTTTGATGAATCTTACACTAAATCAAATGTAATGTGAATTCAATTCAATTCATTTATTTCATAACAAAAAACAATTGTGTTGAAATGTTTATCCTAGATTACAGACATATTAATTATAATTATTATGAACATATGTGGGTAATTAAATATAATTTATCCAATACAAAATGAAACATCAATTAATATTAGTTGCAATGCAATTAAAAGTTTAAGAGAATAAATTGAACACTGGATTGAAAACCTATTCTTTTTGAAGTCGGTTAAAAATAACATTACGATCGTAATCCTGCAGTGCTTTTGGATATGGTTCCGAGATTTTTTTTATTACTTTAATTTTCAAATTCCACGTATTAAATGTGCCTGAACATGGGTGCTTCCAAGGTTGTCGCAGGCAACTTATTTTATTCGCAATTCGGACTCTCAGAACTAACATCAGGCACTAGATTCATTCATGTACTATTGAGATTTAAAAAAATGGCACAGTTATACGTATTAGCCTATATCTCGAAAACTACTGAACCGATTTCGATGGAACTTACACTAAATTAAATGTAATATGAAACATCAGTTAATATTAGTTACAATGCAATTAAAAGTTTTAGAGAATATATTGAACATTGGATTGAAAACTTATTTTTTTTTTGAAGTCGGTTAAAAATAATATTACGATCGTAATCCTGCAGTGCTTTTGGATATGGTTCCGAGATTTTTTTTATTACTTTAATTTTCAAATTCCACGTCTTAAATGTGCCTGAACATGGGTTCTTCCAGAGTTGCCGGAGGCAACCTATTTTATTCGCAGTTCAGACCCTCAGAACTAACATCGGGCACTAGTTTCATTCATGTTCTATATAAGATTAAAAAAAAATGGCACTGTTATACGTATTAGCCTATATCTCGAAAACTACTGAACCGATTTTGATGGAACTTACACTAAATCAAATGTAATATGAAACATCAACTAATATTTGTTACAATGCAATTAAAAGTTTTGGAGAATATATTGAACATTGGATTGAAAACTTATTTTTGTTGAAGTCGGTTAAAAATAATATTACGATCGTAATCCTGCAGTGCTTTTGGATATGGTTCCGAGTTTTTTTTAGTACTTTAATTTTAAAATTCCATGTCTTAAATGTGCCTGAACATGGGTTCTTCCAGAGTTGCCGCAGGCAACCTATTTTGTTCGCAGTTCGGACCCTCAGAACTAACATCGGGCACTAGTTTCATTCATGTTCTATATGAGATTAAAAAAAAAAATGGCACAGTTATACGTATTAGCCTATGTCTCGAAAACTACTGAACCGATTTTGATGGAACTTACACTAAATCAAATGTAATATGAAACATCAATTAATATTCGTTACAATGCAATTAAAAGTTTTGGAGAATATATTGAACATTGGATTGAAAACCTATTTTTTTTGAAGTCGGTTAAAAATAATATTACAATCGTAATCCTGCAGTGCTTTTGGATATGGTTCCGAGTTTTTTTTTTAGTACTTTAATTTTCAAATTCCACGTCTTAAACGTGCCTGAACATGGGTTCTTCCAGGGTTGCCGCAGGCAACCTATTTTATTCGCAGTGCCGACCCTCAGAACTAACATCGGGCACTAGTTTCATTGAGGTATCTTATGAGATAAAATACCATGAAAAATCGCCCCTTTCAGGGTGGCTGAACTTGGACTTCTTCCAGGGTTGCCGCAGGCAACCTTAGCTGGTTCACCTCTCCATAAGGATATCTTTCACTACGTCAAACTCCCGTTCGAGTATCTGATGAGATAATTTTTGGCCAAAATTGACGTTTTCGACACCTTTTTTTTTATGGTTCTTCCAGGTTAGGCAACCCTACCTGGCCCCCACCTCCAAAGCACCTACTTTCACTACATACTAGTCTCATTCGGGTATCTTATGAGGTAGGAAGTCCTGCCACCGGCCCCCGGTCTAAGTGAGTTTACCACTAGACTCCACAAGTCGGGGACAAAACTCCTCCTTGCGGGCAACCTTTCGTCGTTAAAGTTAGTATGTACTAACTGTTTGTTTGTATTCAGATTACAGAACAATCAGTATCCCGGATTGACCGCGAGGCCATTGGCTTGTGTGCGTCGCTTTCCTTCTCTGTGGCTGAATGTTGTGACAGCACGCTGCCAAAACCGGTCATGGTCAAAACTGAGCCGGAGTCAGAGGATGCTGTCGACACCGCGACGGACGATGAGGACCCAGCGGGTACGTATGTTCAAGTTAACCATACGTCCCACTCTCTTCCATGCTGGTCTGGGAGAAAAGAGAAACATAAAATGTACATGCTACTTCTCTGCCCGAGCAGACGCTAGAAGCCTGCCGAGGGAATGAGCGGAAATTTAAGATAGCATCTTACTTTAACCTTGCCAGCAAAATTGATTCCATTTACCACTAGAGTAAGAAATAAGTCGCTTAATATAGAGGGAACATGAATATGTCATCATGAAAAAGAAAAGTGACAGTTTAGAATAGCTACGATTCATATATGCTGTGAGGTGTCTATCATTGCTGTCATTGATCTTTAGTGTCCCAGCTATACTTTAATAATATAGGTAATTGTTTTAATAAAACAAAGTAAGTTCTGTAGAATGCCCTGTATGGGTTTCAAATCGGGGATCCCAGTGGCATGACTTAAAAAATAGCTTATCACGCCCCTTTTTCGTGTCACACTTCACACATTCATATTACGTGTTTATCCAGCCTGAGGCTACAAGTCATAAAGGCCAGGTTTAGCGTGTTGGTGGGTGTTAAACGTAGCCATAGACATACATTTATTTGGTTAATGAAACAAACATATACCTAGGTAATACAGCACAACGAAAACATACACATACTTAACACAACAATATAGCTAGAAACAGAAAAGAAATATGTTAAAATGCAGTGTGCGTTTTAGTGAACCAAATAGGCTGAGTATAAAAATTAGTCATGTGGGGTACGAGTACAACACTGATTAGCCGTGTGGTTTCCGGCAGAGTAGAATAGGACCACTCCAAGTCTTTCTATGGATGTCGTAAGATGCGACATAGGAGATACAAGCTAAACAAAGCTCATAAATATCAATGAAGCCTCTCCAACCCGTCTGGCCAGCGAGGAGAGTGTAGGCCAAATCCTCTGCCTGCTCTGGCCAAGTATGGTTCCGGTAGTACAGAGACGGTCATGCTCCTGTAGTGGAGAATAAAAAGACCTGATGATGATATTCTGCAACACCTGTCAGTGAACATTCGACCTATAGAAAAAAATAATGATTACGGAACTTGCAGTAAATAATGGTGGTTGCTAGTCACATCGCCTGGTGACATGATTCTACAGATTTTCGCCCAGTCCTTCGGCAGGCTTCTACGGTCTACGTGGAAAGAGAAGCAGCTGGTACATTCTACGTATTTCTTTTCTCCCAGACCACCATCAAAGAAGTTACTTGTTTAAAAACAGGAATTTTACATGTGGTTATAAAATTTTTGATGATATTTGGGAAAGAGTCATAATGAAAATTTTTTATTTTGCCAATAATTACCTCTACATAGTGCGAAAGTGATTGCACTAACTGCCATTTCCCTCGTGCCAGGCGTTCCCGCGGCTGACGTGGACGAGACACGGGACTCCGATGAAGACGCGGGGGCGCGGGGCGGGGGACACTACGCGGACGGTAAGCTTCTTAACAACCGAACAAACAGATGGTGTTATATGTTTCACACGACTCATTCTGTGTGTGTCTCTGTTTGGTGGGGGGAGTCAAATGCGGTTTTCTGAATTTGAAACTAGCGGTCGAGCTGAAGTTAGTGGAAGTCGGACCACCCTGAGCAGCCAGGGGCGAAGGTATCTAATTGAATATGGCAGATGGAATATGGATTTTGGGTGCATGCGCATGTATCTGAGGTAGCTGGTAAGGTTATTGGTGCTCTCGGTTCCCTTTATAAATTAAAAATCTTTCTCCCCATTCACATCAAAACCCTGTTAGTTACACTCAAATTTTTCCTATTTTAGATTACGCTGATGTGTGTCACTTGGACCTGAACTGTAATTTTCTGAATAAACTTGATCGCCTTTAAAATAATTGTATCCGTTTTATTTTCGGCTTGCGGAAGTACGACCATGTGTCGACTTACCGATCTCAACTCAAGTGGCTACCCATTCGTCAACGTCGTCAGTTGCATATACTCACTACTCTTTTCTCCATCCTCTTCGATCCGTAAACTCCGTCGTATTTAAAATCCAAATTCACTTTTCTGGGTGACACCCATCTCAGAGAACTTCGCTCTTCTAGCAATCTCCTTCTCCATACGCCTCAACATCGGAGTGGGTTTTTCGAACACTCGTTCGCAGTGCAAGCCGTGCAGCTTTGGAACTCCCTCCCAGCCAGCATTCGCAGGGCCCGTAGTCGTCTGGTATTTAAAATTTCAGTACGCGCATATTTCTCTCACCATTTTAAATGAGTATGAATAGAATATTTATGTAGTATATACATATATGTATCACTGTATTTTTATTTATGTATTTTGGTATGTAAGTTTATATTTTATTCATTATCTAGGATTTAACTACAAACACACTTTTGTATGGCATTTAATTAATATTATTTTGCACTTACTTCTACTATATTTTATTCTCGGTATCACCTGTTGGTTGACTGGTAGATAAAGCCTTTGGCTTTAAGTCCGCCAATCACATTGTTGTAATAAACTTTTTAAATTAAAATAAAATAAATAAATAAGCGCTGCGGCAGTGGTGACCTGTGCGCTCATATGATGTATCTCATCCCACGGGTTCGCTAACGAACTGACCTCCTTTGATAAGCGATGCTGTAGGTGAAAGTAACAAATGTTTTGCAGATGGCGCAGCAGAGGGCCAACAGCCTGTGGCAGGAAGTTCCCGAAACAGTTATTATGGCGAGCCTCAGAGCGCTGACACAATGCACCAGTGTCATGTTTGTCTGAGGGAGTTTCAGTGTAAGAGTAAACTACAAAGACATTTACGAACTCACACTGGTGCGAAACCATTTGAATGTAATGTTTGCGAAAAGCAGTTTAGTCACAAAGGTCATTTAAAAGCTCATTTAAGAACTCACACTGGTGAGAAACCATGTAAATGTTATGATTGTGGCAAGCAATTTAATCGAAAGGATAATTTAAAATCACATTTCAGAACACACACTGGTGAGAAACCATTCGAATGTAAGTTTTGTCGTCGTCGATTTGCTGACAGCAGTGCATTAACAAGACATCTGAGAACTCACACTTGTGAGAAACCATTTGCATGTAAAATTTGCGATAAGCAGTTTAATCACAAATATCATTTAAACGTTAATTTAAGAACTCACACTGGTGAGAAGCCATATAAATGTAATGACTGTGGCAAGCAATTTAATCGAAAGGGTAATTTAGAAAGACATTTAAGAACTCACACTGGTGATAAACCATTTGAATGTAATGTTTGCGAAAAGCAGTTTAGTAACAAACATCATTTAAACGTTCATTTAAGAACTCACACTGGTGAGAAACCATTTGAATGTAATGTTTGCGTAAAGCAGTTTAGTCAAAAATGTCATTTAAAAACTCATTTAAGAACTCACACTGGTGAGAAACCATTTGAATGTAAGATTTGTCGTCGTCGATTTACTCGCAACAGTACATTAAAAACACACCTGAGAACTCACACTGGTATGAAGCCATATAAATGTAATGACTGTGGCAAGCAATTTAATCAAAAGGGTAGTTTAGAAATACATTTAAGAACTCACACTGGTGATAAACCATTTGAATTTAAGGTTTGTCGTCGTCGATTTACTGACAACAGTACATTAAAAACACATCTGAGAACTCACACTGGTGAAAAACCATTTGCATGTAATGTTTGCGAAAAGCAGTTTAGTGACAAAGGTTGTTTAAAAGTTCATTTAAGAACACACACTGGTGAGAAACCATTTCAATGTAAGGTTTGCCGTCGTCGATTTGGTCGCAGCAGTCACTTACATAGACATTTAAAAACTCACACTGGTGAGAAACCATAACAATGCGACCAATTTTTTTCTGGAATATTTTTTTATGTCACGTTAGGAACGGGAACTTCATTCTCGTCCACATGCAACACAAGTTGTTTGTGAGAGATAAAGATATACAGGGATACGACATATGTGTAGTATATTAAACCACGGGCTTTACTAGATGACCAGTACAGAGACTAATAGCAGCCAGGAAACCAAAATGTAATGAATATAGTTTTCATACAAAACTAATTTCTGTAACAACCTGTTCCTACTTCGGCTGAGTCTTTTAGTTTCGCTTAGAGTCATTGAACCTTGACGTAACACTCAAACACTAAATTATAAAAAAGGTTCAAAAGAGCTGATATTTCAAAATTGATTTTCTCAAAAACCTGTGGATGTTAATGAGTTTTTGTACGACTGCCAAAAAGGCGTGTTAAGTACTCTCTTACGTAATTAACAAATAAGATATTGTGAAAAAAATCTACTCGGGCAGGATTCGAACCTGCGACTTGGCCTTGGTACGACCAATGCTTTACCAAGTTACCGCGCTTCGATCCTACACGTGGAATATCTCAAGTAAAGGTCACATGGTTGCATGTGTACAATTTGTGTCATACATAATGTTATTTTAGATCATCATGTTTTACAATTTTTAGTGTAGAAGTGCTTATATGGCCTGGCATGCAAACTATCACATAAATATTAAACATATAATGAGAATGCAATTATTTCTCAATCACGAGAGTATATTACAATGTATCATTTATGAAACAAGGTATATCGTTAGGTATATCATAGTAAGAGTTTTCGATATTTATAATAATTAGTTCGTAAATAAATTAAAGGATAGGCTTAAGATGGTAGGAGTTTTATTGCAAACTAGCTTTTGCCCGCGGCTTCGCTCGCGTATGGTTTCCCTCACTAACCCAACCCAAAACTTCAAAGTCAACTCACATAGTGCCTTAAAGCCATGGTTCATGTTTGATGTGCGGACGGACAAACACATTTTCACTTAATATTAGTACTGATAATAAGATCAGTAACCGACTTTAAAAAAGGAGGTTCTCAATTCGCCCCGTACCGTATGTATGTAATATTGTCGGGGTTGCACAGTTTTTTGTGTATATGTTGTTCTGTACCAGCTTCTCAACATGTGTGCCTCATTTCATAAGTGTACCTTTGTATGTATATTTTCTGTTTGCTCGCGTATATCTCAAAAACTATGAAGCGAATTGCTAACACTGTTTTTTAGTTGGACAAAGAATTGCGCTTAGGAAATAGTGCAGATTTTATCAAAATCGGTCCAGTACTTTTGGAGATGGTCTTGAAGCAAATTTGTTTTTAATTTTAAAAATATACGGGGCGACAATCTTTTGTCTAAAATACTGAATATTTTTTAAAGCAGTAATTTGTTAACTTGTAGCATACTAACTCAACGATACTATTTTTTATAATAGATACTACTTAATGAAAATGTTTAAGATTGATATTGTATTAAATAAAAAAAAATAATAAACAATAACATAGAGTAAACTTTAATGTGTCTCCGAAATCCAAAAAAATGTTTTATTTTTTTTTTAAACATATGTTTTTGGAAAACTAAAACATTTTTTGGATGCGTATCTATGTTTTCTTTCGTGAATACTTTTTGTCACTTATTCACTGCCGAGCGATGTCTCATCGATTTGAAAAAGAAAAAGAGAAGCCGTTTGAATGTAATAATTGTGGGAACCAATTTAGTCGAAAGGGTACTTTGGAAAGACATTTGAGAACACACACTGGTGAAAAACCATATAAATGTAAGATTTTTTAAAATTGAATTCGACTGTTAGTATTCTTAAAAACAAAGCACCTGAATTAAATTCTAACTTTGAAATACAAATTCATTCTTGTCAAAATGATTCCTACAACATTTGTAAATGGTTTCGGTCGTTGTTGCCTGTGGTGTGTCATCATCGTCTCCTGAGTCTGGTATTACGAGCACACTTGTATGCAACGAACTGACTGTGTCGATACCTCTTACAGTATCGCTATAAGAGTTTCCTAAACCATCCTCCGTCTTGTTTGAAAGTCTATTAGAATCGTTAACGCCATGTATTTGCAGTTTCATCATTCAATAATAGTTTGACAGTTAGTAATGGTGTTACTTTCGTTTTTTTTATCAGTCTTATTTAAATCTGTTTCTATCACTGAATTGTTGACGTGTCGAATTGAATTCTTCTTTACTTTATCATCTTCCTTTGTTTCTAAACCAGCATAGGGCTTCAGGACGATAACGAGAAACCTTATTCAATTTTTAACACATCTTACACGGCATTCTTATTTCATTCTTATCTAGCTTCTCTTCTTTTTCAAACAGTTGTTAAAAGATACTATGGATTGTTCCATTGAAACAATTCATAGTATATTTTAACATTTCTGTGTCATTGTGTTTAATATGAAATCCGGTAAATCTGGTGCAATAAGGTCTATCAAAGTACCTGTTTCAATGGATGTCCTCATCACGAGTAACAGTTTTTACTTACTTATAGCGTAGTCTATCAAATAAATCCTTGCATTATGTGACATGTGAGCTAATATTTTGTATCTCATCCCACAGGTTCGCTAAGTAACTGACCCCTTTGTAAAGCGACGGTGTAGGTGAAAGTAACAGTTTTTTTGCAGATGACACAGCAGAGGGCCAACAGCGTGTAGCAGGAAGTTCACGAAACCGTCTTGATTACTGTTTCGTGAACTTCCTGCCGCAGGTTGTTGACCAGCCTCAGAGAGACCCGCGCGCGCAAACGCTGACACAAGGCACCAGCGTCATGTTTGTCTGAGGCAGTTTTAGTGGAATAGTCATCTACAAACTGGTGAGAAGCCGTATAATTGTAATAGCTGTGGGAAGCAATTTAATCGAAAGAGTGATTTAGAAGACATTTAAGAACACTCACTGGTGACAAACCATTTGCATGTAATGTTTGCAGAAAGCAGTTTAGTGATTAAGGTAATTTAAAAGCTCATATAAGAACACACACTGGTGAGAAGCCATATAAATGTAATAATTGTAGGAAACACTAATCAATTGGGTCGTTTAAAAACACATTTAAGAACACACACTGTTGAGAAGCCATTGAAATGTAATAATTGTGAAAAGCAACTTAATCGTAAGGATACTGTAGTATTACAATTAAGAACTCATACTGGTGAGAAACCAACATGATGTAATAGTTTCTGCTACTCTTGTATCGTTTGTAATGTTACGTTAGGACCGGGAACTTCATTCTAGACTACATTATATTACAAGTTGTTTGTGAAAGATGAAGATAAACGTAATGGATGCATTTGCGTAATAAATTAAATCACGGATATACTAGATCACTATAGTATAGAGACATTATAATAACAGACAAGAAACCAACATGTAATTGTTATACAAAACAAATAACCAAATCTCTGTAGCAACCTGCATCTACTGCGGCTGTGTGTTTTAGTTTCGTCAGAGACAGTCAACCTTGACTTGACACTATAAATACTCTTTAAAAAGATATATAGATATTTCAAAACTGCTTTTCGCTAAATCTTCTCGAAAAATTTGTATGTAAATCTGTATGGATGTATTTATTAAAGTATGTATGTAAGATTCTTTATTTTATCATAACTGCTGAATGCCTCACGGACTTGGGCGTAGAGGGTATCATCATGTATACAAACGGGTCACTCACGCGCTATTTGTCGGGATTGCCGACTATATCTCCCGACGACATAGCACGTGAGTGACCCGCTTTTATTACCCAACTGCCAAGAAGGGTAATGTGTTTCGCGCGTATCATGTATGTTTGTAAATTTCTTTATTACCTCGTATCTTCTTAACGGCTGGATGGATTCCGAGAGTTAAGGCATCGTTAGGTGCATCTGTATGTATTTATAGCCACAAGCGTGTATATACATAACTGTATTTAATTTTAGACCTTATCACATTGACTTAAGAATGCCCTGCTCACAGAAATCTCCATACAAACGGGCAAAGCGAATTGTGACAATACTTGATAACGTTGGGTCAAAATTTATGATTAAATCGATTTACTCCATCATAATCTACTGACAATGATATACAGCTTTGTAAAAAAATCTAAGATTTGAAAAATATAAGCCCCTAAACATTCGTATTTTAGCACCATTTTTAATCCAACTTTGAACGTAAAAAAATACTATTATCAATGTGAAGATTCTAATATTAATGAACAACGTATATAACTAGTTTTATTATTCATAAGTTGAAATAACTTACCTGGTCATATGTTTATGGATTCGTTTTTTCACAAAAGCCTATTTCCTAAAGCGTATTTCAAAACGATTTGCACGGCCGTAATATTTAGTAAAACTCTGTGCATCTCAGCCACATCGGCGAGGCCCGCGGGTGTGCGGGTGGCGGGACGGAAGGGTGCGTTAGCGCCGCCTCTTTCCTAGGAATTCTGTATTTATCAATCGGGGATAAACAGTGACGTTTAGCCTGTCGTATACGTAACTACTATTGCGGTTTGTGTGTGTTCTGTTTTTTTATCGTTATAATTTCCTTGTTTTGGCTATTCTTTTTGGACTCTGTTTTTTTGCTTTCGGATTGGACTTGTTATCATTGTGATTTTACCAAATTGACCCCTGGCATCGACAACGGATTTGAGTTTTCACTACGGACTGGACTATTTCACACATACTTGATTTGTGTTTCATATTATATAAAAATATATAAATATATACGTTTATCTTACCTATTTCTGATTTTTTAAGACTACAAAGCCAAGTAGGCATACTAGCAAAGATGTCTATGATATAGGTGCCCTACATAAAGGCACTCAAATTAGCGCAATTTGTGACTTCTATGAGTACATTACGTAGTACGTAGGTACCTACCTCAGAACATAATTTTACAATCTGCGGCCTAGATATGGACTCATTTATTTGGGTATAGGTATACCATTTAGATGTCCTTAAAATATATGCATATGTAGTAGTGCCTATATGTGGGTGGCTGTTATTAGGGCATGGAATACCGAAAAGATTTTCATACCGGTATTGATACCGGTATTGAAATTTCGAAAACCGGTATACCGGTAATTTCGGTATTTTTTTAAAATTCTGCTTATTACTGTTTAAATTATATATATTGGTATATATTATTTATTATATATACCAATAGCAATTGGCAAGTCTTGTTTCCGGAAAGCGATTAAAGTAGTTTCTAGGCTATGTGATAGAAACACTGAAACCTTTTATCAACTCCTCAGAAACCACAAAATGAATAAAAGTAATAAAGGTTATAAGGTAAAGGCCTGAACTTTATTCAAAAATATAATATAATAAGTTGAAATTTATAATTAATTACCTACAAACAAACTAATTTAATGTCAAGAAATTAAGTCTTATAATTATTAAACATGTCAAAAGTAAAAATTATAAAAAAAAAAACAAATTAAAATTATTAGTCAAAAAGACCGCCCCGCATTGCACCTGGCGCAAATGTGCCCATAACGCTTGCGGCGTTCCCTCGCTGTATTGCAAGGGAAATGCGTTGTACCAGGTACGATTCGGCGCGGAGGTCAGCATTATTTGTTTTTAGGCCTCTTCCTAGCTCTCGCATAAAACCCCTGGCCTCGGAACACCATACCCCGCTCACCTCTACCGCAAAGGGGATAAACAAATATGCATTCAGAGGCGCATATTTGGCATGCTTCTGGGTGGCTGCCCATTCAGCAGCTGCAAGCAGGTAAAGGTAATTTTGTGAATACTAAAGAAAATGCGTTATTTCATCCAAGAATTATTTAAATTGTTTCCTTGGCACTAATATCACAATCAAAAAGATATTAAAATTAGTTTTACTCTCTAATGATAAGAAAACACTTTGCCCTAAGGGTCTTCATGTAGAAATACAGACGGAAAACACGCTTCTCCACTTCCTGTTTCTGTATGTACGAGGGATGATCTGGTGGGCATTGAAGTATTGACATTATCTGCGACATGTACCGTGACTCCGATTCCAGAGTTAGGATTGCTGTTGGTGAACCGTCACAGTTGGAGTCCACCAAGGCTCGGTTCTCAGCTCCTTCTTGTTTAGTGCGATATTAGAAGAAGTGTCAAAACGTATCAGAAATACACATGAGCTTCCTCCATGGCTGCGCATGCATGTATACTGACGATATAGCACTGGCAGATGCGGAAAGGGGAAGACGTGTGCGACGCGTGAATATATGGAAGGAGTCGCTTGAGAACGGCGGCTTGAAACTTAATGTGGCGAAGACTGAGTACAGGGATTGTAACGTTACAGATTCCGTGCCTTTACGCATAGGCGGAAACGTGGTCGAGCGTACTTACCAGTTTAAATACCTGGAATCTGGCCTTTACGCGTCCAGAGATATCAAAACTTGCATAATGTGACTGGTATCATTTGTGACCCAAAAATGTATTTTAACTAAAAGGACAGGACATTTTAGACCTGTCCTCTTATATGGAAGTGAAGCACAGGCTACGTGAGCGGCTCAAGAGGGAGCTGCGTGTCACGGAAATGGATATGCAGCATTGGATGTGTAAAGTTTCGCGAAAGGGCCGCATAAGGAACTCACACATTCGCGGTAGCCTCCATGTCCGTCACATAGCAGGCAACTCTTCTGCAGGGCCGCCTACGCTGGTACAGTCATGTTTTGCGAAAACCAGGAAATTACATAGGCAACAATTGTCTGGCCATGTTCACCGAGTCGCGGCAGAAGGGAGAAACCCAAGAAGTGCTGGGTTGATGTAATTGGGGAGGATATGCGTGCAATGGCCTCATAACATGCAGTTTCTTGAGTAGTTGATTTTGATGTGATATTTTTATAATCGAGATTATTCATAATTCATGCATATAAAAACTCATCAGCAGTTTGAACAACACTCTGAATCACCGAAATCGAACGTTCTTCTTACCCTTGCTGAATTAAATCAAATTTTTCGAAATACCGAAATACCGGTATTTTATCCTCAAATACCGGTATCAAAATACCGATTGTTTTTTTACCGGTATTTCGGTATACCGGTATCCATGCCCTAGCTGTTATCTACTTAGCATGGTGATCTTACGAGTTTCTATACGCCTTTGGGGACGTAATAAACACGTGTTGTTTATACACATACCTACTAATTTTGTTTTGTATAAACAGTTATAGGTACATATACTTAGTTATTTTCAAATTTACTAAACTATATACCTCCATACACTCAATTCTCTTGTAGGTACGCTTTGCATTAATAAATACCTAAGCATTACATACCTACCTACTTATCTAAAATAACACGTCTTACATTTATTTGGAACTTCTAGTAAAGCAACTATTAAAAAAAAAAATTAAGGCACGACTTTTTTGGCAAAGTACTATAGCCTATGTCACTAGTAAAGGTAATATAGATACTGACGATACCCCAAACGTCCAAATCCGTGCAGGCATTTAGAAGTTATTGTGGAATAAAAAAAATCACATATTACATTCTGGGAATCTGATATTATAAATAAATTTAAAAAAAAAAAATTTCAATGCTTATTACCGGAGATTATAGAGCCACGTTTGCCTCGAAAACTAGCAATCAGGGAAAGAATAAATAAATAACTATATATATATATATATATATATATATATATATATACATATATAGTTATTTATTTATTAAGATATAGGTTCCCAGATTTATATAATATTACTTAACCTAAATGGTAAACCTGTTTAATTTCTATTAATCTGAAATAAATTTGATTTTCATGACAAAAGATTTTCAATTATAAGCCTACAAACGTATGATTATGTGTCCTTTTTCTCATCCTTATCCTTATCCTTACTAATATTATTAATATTACTAGCTGTTGCCCGCGGCTCCGCCCGCGTTATTGTCGATCCCTCGGGAACAGTAAAATTTCCCGGAATTAAATATACCCTATGTCCTTCCCCGGGCATCAAACTACCGCCATACCAAATTTCATCCAAATCAGTTCAATGGTTGAAGCGTAAAAAGACAGCAGACAGAGTTACTTTCGCATTTATAATTTTAGTATTAGTATGGAGATATGGATATTATTTATACTTTTAAGTCCAGAAATGAGAAAATTTCCATAAAACCTTTACCCTCCCATTTTACCCCTTTAGGGGTGAATTTTGTCCATTTCACCCATATATATCTTTTTTAATTGTAATCGAGAACATACCTATTTATTTTCATACTTCATAGTCCAGAAATGAGAAAATTTCCAAACAAACTTTACCTCCCTTCTGGGGGATTTTTTTCCAGTTGAGCTACACAGATCTTATTCAATTGTAATCGTGAATTTATTTACCTATTTTCATACTTCTAAGTCTAGAAATAAGTAAATTCCTATACAATATTTACCCCGCTCTTTTACCCCTTCAGGGGAAAATATCGTCCATTTTACCTACACAGATATTTTTAATAGTAACCTAGAACTTATATTCATACGTCTAAGTCCAGAAATGAGAAAATTTCGATACAAAGTTTATACCACCCACCCACCCCCATTTTACACCTTAAGGGTTGGGGGATTTTGCAAATTTTATCTACCCACACACATCTTTTTTAATTTTAATCGAGAACTTATATACCTACTTTCATACTTCTAAGTCCAAAAATGAGAAAATTCCATATAAATTTTACCCCTTTAGAATTTAAATTTCTTAAAAATCCTGTCTTAGCGCTCACTTACATCATTAAAAGAACCCCTGTACCAAATTTCAAGTTTCTAGGCGCAGCAGTTTCGGTTGGTTTGCCGTTTGCCCGCGGCTACGACGCCGCCGTTAGTGTCCATCCCTCAGGAACAGTTTGGACCCTTAAAGGGGTGACTCAGGTCATCAATATGAACAACTTTTTCTATGGGACCAATGCTGGGAACTCAAAAAAAAATTCGTCATTTCCATAAAAAAGAGTCCCGCCGCCCGGCCTGTTTGTATGGGAATGTCGAATATTTTTTTTTTAGTTCCCAGTATTGTTCCCTTAGGAAAAGTTGTTCATTTTGATGGTCTGAGTCACCCCTTTAAGGGTCCAAAACGATAAAAAATTTACCGTGTATATTTGCAGGCAAACTAATGCTTTGAGTTCATTCAAATGACGATAACTTGTTTTTTAATGAACCTATTTTGATGAAACAAACTTTAGATGTTTTGCTGAGTTAAAACAAAGCAATTGGTGAAAGTTTGAAGTAAATCGGTTCAGTATTTTCGGAGATAATCGTGATCATACATACAGACAGACAGACAGACAGACAGACAGACAAGAAATTCCAAAAAAATTTTTTTGCTTTCTATTATTCTTTTTAAGTGTCCCTCTATCCATTTCAGTCAAAAATTCGAAATGTACAGACAAAATATTTTTACTGTTTTATTATATGTATAGATAAATGCGATAGTGAGTTTGTTTGTTTGTTACGCTTTGACGTCGTAACTACTGAACCGATCATCATGAAATTTTGCATGCAAGTTTTCTGGAGTGTGGAGAAGGACATAGGCTACTTTTTATTCCGGTAAAAAGTACTATTCCCGAGGGATCGACATTGACGCGGGCGGAGCCGCGGGCGAAAGCTAGTATATATATAATGGGTAGCACATGTTAACATTTAATTTCAAATTGATGAATTCAAATTATGTCAAATTCATATTATGTCATATGATATGAAATTATATTTTTACCCAAGTTTACTTGTAATGTTTCAAATCGTAAAATTACTATATACTTATTGTAAGATAACGAGTATGTAGTCTTATAATACGTATCAATAAATACATACTATCACGTTTTTTTCCGTTACGAGGTACACAGAGCCTAGGACCATAAGACGTAAAAGCCACGTTCAGCATGTTGGTGGACATGTAGGTGGAAGACGGAATAAAAATAGTGATTTCTTGCTAACCTCGTTGCCTACTATCATGATTTTCCAGATTTTTATAAAAAAATAAATAAAATAAAAATTCTTTATTTCAGACTCTTTTTTTTATAGTCCATATTACGAGTACTTGTTACGAGTATGTAGTCTTATCCATTCCCTCGATTGGCTTTCACGATCTGCGTGGGAAGAGAATCAACATTTTATTTTTTTTCTTTTCCCACATACCATCATGGAAGATCGAGAAATCTTCTCTAATAAATAAAGTTATATGAACTGAAATTAGGTGAAATAAACGTTACATAAAGATATCAACTAAGGTACGTTAGTAGGTACTTATATTAATTATGTGGTAGTAAGTACCGGTTAGGCCAAGTCCTCTGGCTGCTCTGGCCAAGTATGGCCCTAGTAGTACAGAGAGGGTCGTGCTCCTGTAGTGGAGACTAAAAAGGACCTGATGATGAAGTAACGGTTAAACATTACACCCCTAATAATTTCCTGTCCTACAGGTTACTACAAATGACCGTAACGTAATGAAGATAGTTATTATAACATACATGGCATGTACATATTAACCAAACTGTGTATAAAGTGTTTTAAAAATAATACCCATATGTAACTGCTGTAAGCGTGCCTATTTTAAATAAAAATAAAATAAAATAAATACCTATGTACCAATTTATCTTTACGACTTATGTAGTATATTAATTTATTAGTATTTTTAACTAGTCGCGCAGGTACATATCGCACACGATGCGAAGAAGCAACCATATGCTCGTAAGAATTTTCAAGATCTGATTATAACAATCATATGCATAATTATTACTACAAAAATTGTTACTAAAAAATTGTGGTGTGGGGAGCAATTTATTGACAAGGGTCATTTAAAAACACATTTAAAAATTGACACTGGTGACAAACCGTTCTAATGTAATATTTTTCATAGGTAATTTGCTCAGTATACACACGCGCACACATTTAAGTACTCCTACTGGTGAGAAACCTTGCGAATGTCATACATGTGGGATGTAATTTCGTCCATAGATTAACTTAGAAGGATATCTGAGAACTCACACTGGTGAGAAACCATCTCAATGTAACAAGTGGCAGGCGATGCAAGATGGTCGTGCCACGCTCTATTGGGATCGATCTGTAATCACGGATAGGACTATTGTTCCAATAAGCCTGACATCGTGCTGACAGATCGATCGACGCGACAGGCAATACTCATCGATATCACCATCCCGCATGACGAGAACCTGATGAAGGCCGAGAAGGACAAACTTACTAAGTACTTAGACTTGGCCCACGAGGTGACCGCTATGTGGGATGTGGATTCGACGATCATTGTCCCGATAGTCGTTTCAGTGAACGGTCTTATAGCGAAGAGCCTCGATCAACACCTCAAGAGGCTCTCGCTAGATGGCTGGATCAAGGGTCAGATACAGAAGGCAGTACTCCTGGACACTGCGCGCATCGTCAGGAGGTTTCTCTCTCTGTAGCCTTAACTGTCGGTAGCTTGAGCCCTGCCCCTCTAGGATAGGTTTTTATAAAAGTTGTATTTTTTGTATGATATTTTTTTATATTTTACTTTTTATATAAGTTTTATAAAAACCTAGACCTAAGAAATTAAATAAATAAAGAGAATAATAATATATAATAAATTCTTTATTTCGGATTATTCCATATTATAGAGGTACACATTACACACAATAAAAATAACAATAAAATATTAAATGCGACCCCCTACAGATCGTAGCTTCGTACAAATCATACAAACACATTAAGAAACCACTCCACACACATATATAGCTATTTGTTCAAGTCTGGTGCAGGACACGACAAATATCGGCGAGCTCCGTGGCGCAGTGGTTAATACAACAGCCTGGGACACGAGGGTTCCCGGGTTCGATCCACGGCCAGGTCAAGATGAAAAATCGGCCAAGTGCAAGTCGGACTCGCGCACGAAGGGTTCCGTTCCGTTATGTTTAAAAACGACAAAAAATCATGTCTGGTGTATGCGACTGGGAGTCCCCTTAACTATTTATTTTATTGAATTTCTTTGTATTTTTGTTGTAATAACGTAGCGGCAACAGAAATACATCATCTGTGAAAATTTCAACTGTCTAACTATCACGGTTCATAAGATACAGCCTGGTGACAGACGGACAGCGGAGCGATATTAATAGGGTCCAGTTTTTACCCTTTGCGTACGGAACCCTAAAAACGATCATTTTTAGATTCTTGGATGTTTCAGGGTCTTGAATGTTCATCTATATAAGTATCTACTATAAAATATAGTATCGGTGAGTTAGTATCCTACGACACAAGTTCACAACTTACTGGGGCTAGGTTTGGTGTATGGACCAGTTAGGGTGATGTGAATCCTTAATTTGCAACAGGCAAAGAATGTGCCGCATGCGTTACACTTTGCTGCCTTGGCCCCACGTAAAAACAAAGGTGCCACAATATAAAATGTTTTTTAATCGGTCGGAACATCACTGAGCATTTCGTTATCGTGTCAGCCCAACAAGTCCACTGCTGGACATAGGTCTCCCCTAATAATTTCAAATACGACCTGCAAGAAGCGGCCCAGCGCCTTTCTGCGACCGTAGCGAGGTTGTCCGCACATCTGGTGGGTGGGTATCAGACGCTGCGCTTCTCGTTACACAACCTTTTTGTCCCAGCGGCCATCGGCAGAGACTTGGTTATAATCCCGTCTTACCGTATGCACCAATTTAGTTTTTGAAGGATCTCTTGTAATCCAATACATATCTAAGTAACCGATCCGATGCGGATGGCACGATGTGTTTTGAAAATGGAGGCCGCCGCATTGAATCGGTTAACATAAACTAAGTCTCAATAATTATAACAAAAAACATCGGTATCATGGAATCTGAAGGATTATAGGCCCAATTCATGCTAGATGCTAGACACCTCTCTCAGGAGTCAGCTCAAACCGAGACGCGACGCGACTGAAAAGTAGCAATGAAATATATCTTTATTTAATAAACGAAAAGGTACACATTTCATTGACGGCCTTAGGAAATGGCTCGCGGCGGTGCTTCGCCGGTAGACGCGGCGCAAGAGTGGCGCTGCGCCTCGTGACGCTGCGTTACAGCCCGCTGGTGCAGCTTGAAGCCACTGTGGCGACTTGTCTCTACTATTTCCGTCCAGACTCCGTGTACATCTGAAGCAGCTGACGAGTGCTCGAGTGAAATATAACGATAGACTGGGATCTTGTTAGGTATAATCGGACTTCTTGCAGAGGTAGCAAAACTTATACAAAAATAAGGGCTCGCGCGAAACCACATGCCTGTAAAGCATCGTGTCGCGTCGTGTCTCTGTGTTAACTTGCCTTTGGTTTCAGTGTGGCCCGCGAACACAAAGCGCCTGGCCGCGGGACTTCGAGCTAGCTTTGCACGAGTAGATATAGGTACTTATTCTATAACATATGTATGTTCATCAAGGATAATGTAGGATTCTAATGGAGAAATAATTTTTCAAATCGGTCCAGTAGTTTAGGAACCTAATCAACGTAAACAAAACAAAGAAAAACGTTATTAATACCACTTAAATTTGATTAAAGTATTGGCAAAGGAATGCCTCAGCTTGTGTCAATGGATAGTGCGCCTCGCAGAATGTTCCTGCTCGCTGCCAGGTGAATATTGTACGGTTGTAGGGAACCCTTAGATTTGTTTACATTTAAAATAGTGTTTGTTCCCCAGACTGGTGCTCCCCCTGCGCACCTCGCCCCTCGACATCCAAACGTCAGAGCCCTGCTTCTCAGACAGCGAGTTCCCGAGCGGTGGCGATGCGAGCACACTCAACAAGCTGTGACGTCATCGCCGGCCCTACGGCATCGGCCAGCGCCACAAGTGTGTTGGCTCAATTACATATTCCGGCTATTTATGTCGTGTTTCATTTCGTTTCATCTGTCCCGGGGTGTGTGTATGTGAAGTGTTATTAAATCTCGAAAGTAAAATGGGATCAACTTGTGACACATGCGTGAAGAATAACGTATTTACAAATGACATTATTATATTGATATATATTCATTTAATGAATGGGTGACAGGTATTATATGTTTTTAAAATAATGTGACTGAATATTGTTATTATATCATTAAAGCTTACTCGATATGCTGACTATATTTTTCTTGGATGTTAATGTGAATAAGTACTTATCTATTATAAAATTAGTATCGTCGAGTTAGTCTGCTACAACACAAGGAAAATTATTTTGTATTTTATACAATAAGAATTTCAAAAACTGTACTATCTCAAAAAGTACTTAACCGATTTTGATAAAATTTGAATTAATCCCTAGTTGGGCAATACCTTGTACAACTAAAAAAGAATGTTAGCAATCCAAATTACAAACAATACAAACAAACAAGGATCATTGTTATGGTTTTTCACCAGTGTGTGTTCTTAAATGTGTTTCTAAATTATACTTAACACTAAATTGCTTGCCACAGTCATTACATTTATATGGCTTTTCACCAGTGTGCGTTCTTAAATGTGTTTCTAAATTACACTTAACACTAAATTGCTTGCCACAGTCATTACATTTATATGGCTTCTCACCAGTGTGAGTTCTTAAATGTCTTTTTAATGCACTGCTGTCAGCAAATCGACGACGACAAACCTTACATTCAAATGGCTTCTCACCAGTGTGAGTTCCTAAATGTCTTTTTAATGCACTGCTGTCAGCAAATCGACGACGACAAACCTTACATTCAAATGGTTTCTCACCAGTGTGTGTTATTAAGTCTGTCTAAATGACCCTTTCGATTAAATTGCTTGCCACAATCATTACATTTATATGGCTTCTCACCAGTGTGAGTTCTTAAATGTCTTTTTAATGCACTGCTGTCAGCAAATCGACGACGACAAACCTTACATTCAAATGGCTTTTCACCAGTGTGAGTTCCTAAATGTCTTTTTAATGCACTGCTGTCAGCAAATCGACGACGACAAACCTTACATTTAAATGGCTTCTCACCAGTGTGAGTTCCTAAATGTCTTTTTAATGCACTGCTGTCAGCAAATCGACGACGACAAACCTTACATTCAAATGGTTTCTCACCAGTGTGTGTTATTAAGTGTCTGTCTAAATGACCCTTTCGATTAAATTGCTTGCCACAATCATTACATTTACATGGCTTCTCACCAGTGTGTTTTCTAAAATGTGATTTTAAATTAACCTTTTGGTTAAATTGCTTGCCACAATCTTTACATTTATATGGCTTCTCACCAGTGTGTGTTCTTAAATGTGTTTCTAAAGCACTCTTTTGACTAAATTGCTTGCCACAATCATTACATTTATATGGCTTCTCACCAGTGTGTGTTCAAAAATGTGATTTTAAATGAACCTTTTGGTTAAATTGCTTGCCACAATCATTACATTTATATGGCTTCTCACCAGTGTGAGTTCTCAGATGTCTTTTTAATACACTGCTGTCAGCAAATCGACGACGACAAAACTTACACTGATATGGTTTCTCACCAGTATGTATTCTGAAATGTGATTCCAAAGTACCTTTTTCATTAAATTGCTTGCCACAATCATTACATTTATATGGCTTCTCACCAGTGTGAGTTCTCAGATGTGTTTTTAATGCACCGCTGTGAGCAAATCGATGACGACAAAACTTACATTCGAATGGTTTCTCACCAGTGTGTTCTTAAATGTGATTTTAAATGACCCTTTCGATTAAATTGCTTGCCACAATCATTACATTTATATGGCTTCTCACCAGTGTGAGTTCTTAAATGAGCTTCCAAATGACCTTTGCGACTAAGCTGCTTTTCGCAAACATTACATTCAAATGGTTTATCACCAGTGTGAGTTCTTAAATGTCTTTGTAGTTTACTCTTACACTGAAACCCCATCAGACAAACATGACACTGGTGCCTTGTGTCAGCGCTCTGAGGCGCGCCATAATAACTGTTTCGGTAACTTCCTGCCACAGGCTGTTGGCCCTCTGCTGCGCCATCTGCAAAACATTTGTTACTTTCATCTACACCATCGCTTATCAAAGGAGGTCAGTTCGTTAGCGAACCCGTGGGATGAGATACATCATATGAACAGGTCACCAATGCCGCAGCGCTTCCACGTAGACATACAACGAAGACAAACCCCTCTCTCCTAAGCATTCATTCATATGCATAGAAATATAGAAGGCGTGAATGACGTTATGCGAAAGCGACGTTTCTTCGCAACGTAGAACGTCACTTTCGCAAAATGTCGTTGTTATGAAAAATACTGCGGGGAGTTACATTCAACATTTAGATGACACTTCAGTTTGGCTTTTGTTCTTACACACATCTCCAACTTTGTAATTTTTGTCCATTATATCCAGTACCTATGCAAATACAGTTTATTTACTTCCCGCAATATCCTACAGTAAGGGAAGTCCCATTTTTTCTAGCCATTCATATTTTTATGCGAAAATTGGAATAAGCAAGAGGACTACTGCATTTTAATTTATTTTACTAACCTACGAAAGAAACTTACATTTTTTATTTTCTTTTATATCGTGTCTCCACGACGTTGGCCAAGTTTCCGGAGAGCGATTAAAGTAGTTTTCTAGGCTATGTGGTAGAAACACTGAAACTATTTATTAACTCCTCAGACATCACAAAATGAATAAAGGTAATCAAGAATACTAAAGAAAATACGTTATTTGATCCAAGAACTAGTTAAATTGTTTCCTTGGCACAAATATCACAATCAAAAATATATTAAAATTAGTTTTACTCTCTAATGATAAGAAATCACTTTGCCCTTAGGGTCTTCATGGAGAAATACAGACGGAAAAACACGCCTCTCCACTTCCTGTTTCTGTATGTACGAGGGATGATCTGGTGGGCATTGAAGTATTGACATTATCTGCGACATGTACCGTGACTCCGATTCCAGAGTTAGGATTGCTGTTGGTGAACCGTCACAGTTGGAGTCCACCAAAACTCGGTTCTCAGCCCCTTCTTGTTCAGTGCGATATTAGAAGAAGTGTCAAAAGGCATCAGAAATACACATGAGCTACCTCCGTGGCTGCTCATGCATGTATACTGACGATATCGCACTGTCAGATGCGGAAAGGGGAAGACGTGTGCGACGAGTGAATATGTGGAAGGAGTCGCTTGAGAACGGCGACTTGAAACTAAATGTGGCGAAGACTGAGTACATGGATTGCAACGTTACAGATTCCGTCTTGTACGCATAGGCGGAAACGTGGTCGAGCGTACTGACGAGTTTAAATCCGGAGATATCAAACCTTGCATAACGGCAGCGTGGACAAAGTGGCGCGTGGTGACTGCCATCATTTGTGAGCCAAAAACGTCGGTTAAACTGAAAGGACAGGACATTTTAGACCTGTCCTTTTATATGGAAGTGAAGCACAGGCTACGTGAGCGGGTCAATAGGGAGCTGCTGAATAGTAGTTTCGCGAACGGGCTGCATAAGGAACTCACACATTCGCGGCAGCCTCCATGTCCGTCACATACCAGTAGCAGACAACTCTCCTGCAGAGCCGCCTACGCTGGTACGGTCATGTTTTGCGAAAACCAGGAAATTACATTGGGAACAATTGTCTGGCCAACTACCTCAAAGAGTCGCTAGAAATAATTTATGTAATAGTAAAATTAATAGAAAATTATATTATGATAAAAATGTTAAGCCAGTTACTTATAAGAAAGGGGAATATATACTAATAAGAAATCGCTCAGGAGATAAATTGAAAAGTATTTACCTTGGCCCATATTTAGTTTTAGAGGATTTAGACTGTAATGTTAAAATTTAAAAATATGGTAAAGAGGATATTGTTCATAAAAATAGGACCAAACTTTTTAGATCATAAGTTAACATTCTGACTTCATATGTTTTACTAAATACTATTTTATGTTATTTTTATTAAGGTAATGAAATTGCAAACCAATTGAAAAGTGATTATTTACTTGTTTATGTAATGTGAGTATTTACTTGTAAATGACTAACCATGACAATGTGTAACCTATATACTCACATATTCAGTAACCTTACTCTAGTATTTTTAAAAATAAAAAAGATAAATAAAAAAAAATGTACCTAAAATGTAATTTTTTTTTAAATAAAGGGGGAAGATGTTGTGTATGAACGGACCCCACATATGTTATATATCATTATCAGTTATGAATAAATCAGTATACTATCGCAACTCGGCTGTTTCAGTTGTCTCCTTCGACTCCCGATAATACACCGCCTCCACCGAGTCCCGGCAGAAAGAAGAAACCCAAGAAGTGCTGGCTTGATGTAATTGGGGAGGACATGCGAGCCAATGGTCTCATAACATGCAGTGTCTTGAGTAGTTGATTTCGTTGTGATATTTTTATAATCGAAATTATTCATGATTTATGCATATGAAAACTCATCAGCAGTATGACCAACACTATAAACAATATCAATCAAACGTTCTTCATGAACTTTAAACACCCTTGCAGAAATAAATGAAAATTTTCGAAATACCGGTATTTCATCCTCAAATACCGAATTTTTTTACCGGTATACCGGTACACCGGTATCCATGCTCTATTTGAAAGGCAGGCTTCTCAATATTAGTTTCGCTTTTAATATTTACACACTGACATTAAGCTCGGCAGTATATGTTGAAAGATAATAAAAGTATGTACCCATTACTATAGAACTAATCACGAGAAGTACGCTATAGGCTTTGATTCCCTTGCGAGAGCAAATTCACAAAATATGCGACATAAACAGCTATGTCTCACCGTTGACTTACAAGTTTTTGGCAGCTTCACGGGGCCGCAGATATCCATTTCAACCTGATCCGTCCACCCGGTCCCGAGAAAGAGGGTCTTGCAAGACTAACAATTAGGTGATCCTAATGGGTTCCTTTTTACCTTTTATGGAGATGGAACCCTATAATTGGACACACATGGAAGAGATCAGTACGTTTGGTCACCTTAAGCATACGTACCGCCTGGATCCTCATCATCCGTCGCGGTGTCGCCAGCATCCTCTGACTCCGGCTCGGTTTTGACCGCGACCCTGGCGGGCGGCGTGCTGTCACAACATTCAGCCACAGAGAAGGACAGCGACGCACACGAGCCAATGGCCGGGCGGCCAATCGCGGATGTCGGCTTTTCTGTAATCAAAATCCGGATCTTAAAACAAGCGGACCAGCATTCCCTAGCCGGAGGCTTGTAACCCACCACTATTTAAATACGTAGATTCCGTAATGTATTAACGTAATGTCATTTTAGCAAAATTACGTTTTTATTTAAAATAAAACAAGAGCCTCTTATTCGTCAAACATTTATTCATTCATATTATCACGTTAAGACAGAGCCTGACACCACAGGACATAAAGGCCACGTTTAGCGGATTGAGGTGCGCCGGGGTCGCGCACCGAGAGTTCCGTACAATCTCTCTCTGTTGTTGGAGTGCGTTACCCCAGCCGACTAAGTGCTCCTTTTAAGAATTGATAAATGCAAATAATTAGATCATTACTTCGTGTAAATGTCCCCGAAAGTAAATAATTTGACACCCCGCCGTTTCAGAGATAATGAGGAAAATAAAATTCGGCTGGCGTAACGTTACCCCAGCCGACTTTTTTTTGATTCCGTCGGTTTATCTGGATAAAAAGTATACACAAAGATAGATTGAATTTGCTCTCAAATGTCCCCGATAAAATTAAATTTGACACCTTTATGGATTTCGAGTTATTTCATTTTCTGCTGCGGTAACGTTTGGCCAATCTCTGTATCTCTGAAACCGTAAGTCGCAGAATCATGATTTTTTTTATACGTATAGAACGGAATTTGTCACCATTTGACACCTAGTTATCGTAAATATTAATAATATGGTTTGCGAGTAATAAATATTATTCTGAAAACCATATTTTCGGTTCTAGTTATTAAACGAGGGAACCCTGAAAATTCAAACTAGTCCTAATAGATGCCTCTTATAGAGACATACAAAACATCAAAACTTTCATCAGCCTAATCCATAGTATTGGCAAGTTATAATGATATTACTGGTTCCAGAAAGCCAGATTCTGGGCTCTCGATTTAAACGAGGAAAATAATACTTTCCTTTTACCTGGCTGATTCCATATTTAAACAATAATTAGACACTTTAACCAAAAATATACATACAAATTTTCAGCTTGATATACTATCGTATATAAGAAATAATAAATAAAAACTAAACCTAGATAATTTTTCCCGATTACCCGACCAAGTTCGAATGTGCATCTAAAAGCGGCCGTACGATACATAACGTATACCTTCTAAAATCTGCACAATAATAATAAGTGGTTGGGTATATTCAAGTAGAAAAATTGTTAGGATTAATTTTAATATTATAGACTCGTATTTAATAAATGAAACCTTAGGGTCAACAGCAGAAACAGCCTCCGTGGTCCAGTGGTTAAGGCGTTTGCCTGTTGACCTGGGGGTCGTGGGTTCGATTTCCACCGGAAGCATACTTTGTTTAGTTGTTTCCAGTTTGGTAGGACATTGCAGACGTGAATCACCTGATTGTCCGATAATAAAGATGATTCCGTGCTTCGGAAGGCACGTTAAGCCGGTGGTCCCGGCTGCCATCTGGTAGACGTTCAAGGAACCACGTCAGAGGCCGAGAGGCGGTTCCGAAGAACTCTGACACCAGGGTGTGCATGGTCGATTGACCGTGACACCTATTCAAAATGATGATGATGATGATGATGATGAATGAAACCTTAGGGTGACTTACAGATTTTCTCTTTCAGCAAAACTATTACTTAAATGGCAATGTCTACATACTAATAATGTAAATAAAATATCTTTTTATATTTTTTTTTGTTTGAATGATTTTAAGGCAGATCTCTTAAATAGAGGTCTGCCGTCTGCACAATAGTTCAATCCAACTGTCACCGTAGTTGGTAATCAAAAACCAACGCAAACAAGGTTATATTCTATAAGGTAAGACTATCAAGAGATAAATAAAAAAAATCTTGAGTGTTATTTATTTTTGCTGCTCTCGCGTAGAAAGTGTCAGTTTTCCAAATTGGGAGTAAAATGTGTATCCATCAACTAGGAAAACGCGACGTTATTAGCTAAACAAATGAACTAGAAGTCCGTATTTCTTTTTCTATATTATTTACTGCTTGTTTTATTCTGCATTGCTTTATGCGAAGATGTAGGGGACATCTTACAAAGATTTGTTCGAAATCAAAAGTAGTCGGTACCACAGTACAGAGTATTAATACTTTTTTGTGTCAATCTTTGAAAATAAAAAAAATATATATACTAGCTTTAGCCCGCGGCCCCGCCCGCGTCAATGTCGATCCCTCGGGAATAGCGCTGTCCCGCTCGCGCACATTAGCCAATGAAATAGCAGTTCCGAGCAAGTGCAGTTGTATTTTTTTCTAATTCTATCTAACAAAGCAAGTATTACATACTCGTATTTCCAATATTACCTATAGCTGCCTTTGGTCTTGCAATAATAGACTTGGTCAATCCCGTTAGGAATCAATACATTATAAAGTATAAGTATGGAGGAAATAAGTAATTCCATTATATAAGGCATATATTTTTTTATTAAAAAAATTTCCACTCGCCTGTACCATCCAATTTAGAATACAATGCCGTCGAATATGGAAGTATATCTAGTAGTATGCCGCAGCCGCTTTCAGATGCACATCAGAACTTGGTCGGGTAATCGGAAAAAAATATCTAGGTTTAGTTTTTAATTATTATTTCTTATATACGAAAGTATATCAAGCTAAAAATTGGTATGTATGTTTTTCGATAAAGTGTCTAATTATTGTTTAAATATGGAATCAGCCAGGTAAAAGGAAAGTATTATTTTCCTCGTTTAAATCGAGAGCCCAGAATCTGGCTTTCTGGAACCAGTAATATCATTATAACTTGCCAATGCTTTGGATTAGGCTGATGAAAGTTTTGATGTTTTGTATGTCTCTATAAGAGGCATCTATTAGGACTAGTTTGAATTTTCAGGGTTCCCTCGTTTAATAACTAGAACCGAAAATATGGTTTTCAGAATAATATTTATTACTCGCAAACCATATTATTAATATTTAAGATAACTAGGTGTCAAATGGTGACAAATTCCGTTCTATACGTATAAAAAAAAATCATGATTCTGCGACTTACGGTTTCAGAGATACAGAGATTGGCCAAACGTTACCGCAGCAGAAAATGAAATATCTCGAAATCCATAAAGGTGTCAAATTTAATTTTATCGGGGACATTTGAGAACAAATTCAATCTATCTTTGTGCATACTTTTTATCCAGATAAACCAACGGGATCAAAAAAAGTCGGCTGGGGTAACGTTACGCCAGCCGAATTTTATTTTCCTCATTATCTCTGAAACGGCGGGGTGTCAAATTATTTACTTTCGGGGACATTTACACGAAGTAATGATCTAATTATTTGCATTTATCAATTCGTAAAAGGAGCACTTAGTCGGCTGGGGTAACGCACTCTGTCGCTCTTTGCTGTTACAACTAGAATACAACTTATGTTTTCTAGTTGTAACAGCAAAGAGTTAGGGAGATCCCTAAACATAATTTTAGTTAACATCCTAGCGTTTTTGAATTGTGTTCTTCTTGTTTAATAGGGCATCGAATCCCGAGCTTATTGCGAATATAATTTTATCACAAAAGAAGCCAGGTATTTGAATTATTGCGTTTTGATGTTGTATAGGTTATGTCACTTTTCACCTTAACTATCACGTTCGCGGTGGTTCAAGTTATTTCACCCATTATATCCTTTTACGACACCAAACATACCACTTTCACGTAATCATGAATGAAGTCGTGACGTCATTTTTTATGATATCGGACAAACGAGCAAGCGGGTCAGCTTCTTCTTTCCGAGTCAAAATGGTTCCATTTGATTAGATTTTTTTCGACCAGTATTTGGCTCCGCTGATCGCCTTGTCATTAGCCTCATTGAGTTCCTGTACCGTGCTAGTAGTGGGGCAGTTAGGTTAGGTCACACAACTTGTTGGCAGAGAAACCCCTAATTGATAAGTGATATAAAATAAGAGTAAATCCTAAACGGTTTAATAATTAATTTTTAATTTACGTAGAAAAAGAAAGTAACTCGTCATTGTTGAAGATTTTTTTTCTTTTAAGAGAAAAATATGATGTTGAATGTCTTTAAGTTTAAGCGAATATATCCTTACTTAATACTAGCTGTTGCCCGCGGCTCCGCCCGCGTTAATGTCGTTCCCTTGGGAACAATAGAAATGATACAAATTCCATACAAACCCCTGCCCCTTTGCTTTTTCCCCTTAAGGGGGAATTTAATACATTTCACCTGCATAGATCTTTAGCCCTTAAGGAGGGGATTTTGCCCATTTCACCTATATTTACCCACCCACAGATATTTTTTTATTGTAAAGGAGAACTTGTTATTGTCATATTTCTAAGTAAATAAAAAAATCCATACAAACTTTACCCCACCTATTCTACCCCTTCAAGGGGAAATTTCGACCATTTTAACTACACAGATCTTTTTAATTGTAATGTAAACATATATACTTATTTTTATACTTCTATGTCCAGAAATGAGAAAATTTCCATACAATCCCCTTTATCCCTTAAGGGGGAAATTTTGTACATTTCATCTACACAGATCTTTTTTAATTGTAACCTAGAACGTATATACTTATTTTCATACCTCAAAGTCTAGAAATGGAAAAATTCCATACAAACTTTACCCCCTATTTACCCCTTCAAGGGAGAATGTTGTCTGGTTCACCTAAACAGATCTTTTTTAATTTTAATTGAGAACTTGCGTACCTACTTTCAAACTTCTAAGTCCAGAAATGAGAAAATTCCATAAAACTTCAACCCCTTTGATTTTCTAAAAATCCTTTGTTAGTGCTCATTTACATCATAAAAAGAATCCCTGTGCCAAATTTCAAGTTTTTGCGAACAGTAGTTTCGGCTGTGCGTTGATATATTAGTCAGGTTTGCCGATTTCTCGCGTAAGTGTCGATTTCTCAGGAATAGTAGAATTACCCGAAATACATTAGTTTATGACTTTTAATGAAACACCTTAATATTGAATTTTAATTGAATAACTTCAAAAACGGAAAGTTTCATACTAACTTTGCATCCCCGTTATATCCTACCCCTTCCCCCCTTAAGGGATGATTTTTGAGAAAAATATTTTACTCGTGTTTCATACCTTTCAGTAAAGAACCTTCATGCTGAATTTCATTCGAATAACTTCAAAAACAACAAAGTTTCATACTAATTTTGCAACCCGTTTTTCCCCCTAAGGAGATGAATTTCCAAAAATCCTTTCTTAGTGTTCCCCTACGTTATAAAAGGAACCCCTGTGCAAAATTTCAATTTCCTAACCCTTATAGTTTAGGCCCTGCGTTGATATGTCAGTCAGTCAGTCAGCTTCTCCTTTTTTTTTAGTATGGATTACTATGGATAGTATGGATAGGTATAATGCTGTCGTATAATGATGATGAATTGACTTTGGATTTTAATTTTCTTATGTCACTTATTATTTTATTTTATTTTTGCTATATGTTTGCAGGCAAACTCATGCCTTGAGTTCATTCAAATGACGATAACTTTTTTTTTAATGAACCGATTTTGATGAAACAAACTTTAAATGTTAAACTGAGTTAAAACAAAGCAATTGGTGAAAGTTTGAAGTAAATCGGTTCAGTATTTTCGGAGATAATCGTGATCATACATACAGACAGACAGACAGACAGACAGACAGATAGACAGACAGACAAGAAATTCCAAAAAATTTTTTTTGCTTTCTATTATTCTTTTTAAGTGTCCCTCTATCCATTTCAGTCAAAAATTCGAAATGTACAGACAAAATAATTTTACTGTTTTATTATATGTATAGATAGATAAAGAAATAATTGTTTATTAATGAAGGGTTTAAACAGCAGTCTTTGACGACGTGAGATTACTTGGAAACACATAAAAAGATAAATAAAGTTACACAAACAAACAAAGGAAGCAGTTTACATCTTTCCGTAAAAAAATAGCTGGATTTGTTGTTGAAAAATAATATGTATGTTTTTATGAATTGTATGCCTTATGTAATGGACATAACGTATAAATTATACTGTTTACGCGTTCTTATATACGATATTTATGATCGTCTCATTTTGGACAAGGGTTTTTTGGCAAGGCAACATGAGGAAATTTCCACAGTCACGACACAATGTCTTTGAACACTAAAAGCTAACGGGATGACTGCAACCGACTTATTGTTATATGTCCTGTTTTCTTGTGGCCTTCCACACAAAGCCTACATATTTTAAGACCAACAGGAGCAATTATTGATCAACACTCCAAGTTCAAGCAGTGGCATATCGAGACCTAAACACGTGGGCGTGATTAAGGCATTTTTACAGTTATTTCACTGGGATCCCGAATTTAAATCACACAGGGGATCCAACAGAACTGACTATGTGTATAGCTGGAAAACTAAAGATAAATGACTCACAGCCTATATGAAATCGTTGCCATTTATCAAACTGACACTTTTCTTTGTAAACAGTTCTCGATGGCATATTCATTTTCCCACTATATGAAGTGTCTTACCCTAATGGAAAATGGGGTCAATTTTGCTGGCAAGGTTGCTAGTCGCTTCGGCTTATTAACATGTGAAAAACAGCTATTTAAATTTCCGCTCCTTTCCTCGGCAGGCTTCTAAGGTCTGCGTGGGCAAAGAAGCAGCATGTACATTTTATGTTTCTTTTTTCCCCCAGACCAGCATGGAAGAGAGTGGGACGTATGGTTAACTTAATCATACGTACCCGCTGGATCCTCATCGTCCGTCGTGGTGTCGCCAGCATCCTCTGACTCCGGCTCGGTTTTGACCGCGACCCTGGCGGGCGGCGTGCTGTCACAACATTCAGCCACAGAGAAGGACAGCGACGCACACGAGCCAATGGCCGAGCGGTCGATCCGGGAAACTGATTTTTCTGTAATCTGAATACAAAAAAAATTTTAGCACATACTAGCGCGCCCTTCCTATACCCTCCTCATAGCTCCAGTTTGTATTCCTATCTGATTCATGTGTGATCAATACCGGGAGAAAACATACAGATTTGTGTATAAGATGATAACCTTAAAAGGCAAAATAATTTACAATGCTAGCACACATTGCCTTTGTATCGTAAATAATGTTTACACATTGCTTTCACCCTCTGTTAAACTTTGTCTAGGCAGTGCGTGCCATCCTGTCTGCTTTGTTGCGTGGTCCTGCCATTGCTCAGCATTCTAAGCAGCAGTAGTGTTTGACTGTGTTAGTATATCAATATAGAAAGTATTGAACATTGTAAGGCAGTATAACCTAAATACCTCGCCAGCCGTCTCCAACATAGCAGTCAGCGCATGGTCTGCCCTGGTGGCGGTCACCATCAGCTTGTGGCTCTTGTACAACATAGCGCGGCAGATGTAGCACGCCGCCACGGGCCTGTTCCCACTCACGAGCTGGAATGTTGTGCCACTGATATAACAGCTTTTACTTAAACATTAAATTACTAAAATGTACACAGATGCAAAATTTTTCAATTTTCATATCCAAGTCCTTACTACATGTTGATACAAACCCCTAATCAAAAGAATGTTTTTCATACTTGTGTGTCACAAGTATATGTTTGCTAAAATGAAGTCCTATATTATCACAAGTTGTTATATTCTTCTTCTTCTTCGAGTTGTAATGTCTTTTAACTACAACAGTGTTGCCCAGTAGTAGGATTCTATTGGGCCAATCAGCCCATATAAAAATCAAATCATAGCATATAGAGCTCATTCCATTCGCTCTATATGCTAGATTTGATTTTTATATGGGCTGATTGGCCCAATAGAAGATATAGACCGATCTTTTTAGAATCGTGATCACTTTATTTCAAAACAGAGGGCTCCCTGTCTGTTTGGAAAGAATAATGCAACACTCACCGATATTGATGGTTCAACCCGACTCAGATCAGAACACACGAACAGAAGTTTTAAACTCACATCACATTTAACACTGCACTAGGGTACATGATTTCACCATCTCATATGTATACTAGTTTATTTAAAGTAGATAGAATCAGATCACACCCGCTCCATGACCGACATAAATTACTCTTACGATAGTCTAGGCCGATTGCTCATGAATCACCAAAGCTGAAGGCCCTACAACGATGAAGACCGTCGCTATGCGATTATGGGGTGATGAGCTCAGTTCACCTCAGTTACCGATGCTCAGGGAATTATCGATCCAAGCCGTTTGCTCGTGCCCTTCACCAATTACGGCTTTTGGCACTTGGAAACGATTATCCCATCGCGATGGTATCGTAAGTTACTAAACATCAATTCACGCCCAATGGTCGACGCTAAGGTACTTCTCGTTATGATGTAGGCTATTTACCGTCAGCCTGACACTGGTGATAGCATCTAGAAGTAGAGAGACTCCATTATGAAGGTCAAAGTTTAGGTTTTTTACAGCACTGAACTAGCAACGCACCGTACTCAGACATACTTACAAATGACGAAATCATTTCATTCTAGCTTCCGGTCGAGCATACAATGAATCTTGATTAATTACTAAAGTCATAAGTCGAAAAATGGATTTTCTAATCAGATCCTTATAGTGGTAATATATAAAGATCATTTTCGTTTGTAACGCTAAACAGACATGTAACATTCTGCTTATACAACTTTTTCGCTGCTTCAGCTGTGAACATGGCGAGGTATTTCTAGGAACGTACTCGTGAATGCTAAGGGCAAAAAAGGCCATATCCACACTGCGTTTCATTTTTATTTGTTTAGCAATATATATTTTTCAATACTTTATTTAAAAAAAATTCTTATTTTAAAGACACCAGGTGTTTGAAAAGGGATAAAGACGTGATAATATGTATGCATGTACCATGTTTTATAATAAAAATATTCTTATTGAAAACAGACCATATAATTATGTATTTATAATTGTTTTTGTTTATGACTTCCACAGGATCAATTAATCTACTTGGTTCATTGTTTAACACTATAACTTTAGATTATATAAATATAGAAGTGGAAAGTACGAAATGCGATATTATATTTTTACGGAACAAAACACAGCTTCGGGTTTCAATGCTTAATATCTATTTTTAAATTGTTTCGAATACATAAAAGATGTGTTTCTAATTCTCTAATAAATAATATATATTAATTACTACACTTTAATTCAACAGTGTGGATGCATCCTTAATGGGTCGTTCGACATTAATTCTATGAAAGTTCATACACGACCTCTGTGGTTTAGTGGTCATGATGCCAGGTGCTCCATGCTATGGCAATGAAGGTCCTGAGTTCGATCCTCGGTCAGGTCATAAGTGTAAAAATATCTTTTTCTGATTGAACTGGCGTTGGATGCTTATCTAGATATGTATTTGTTATAAAATTATAGTTTATCTTAATATCGATGAGTGCTAGTTAGCGGGGATACTAATCCTTAACATGAATATTATAATTAGTAATATTTCATAATAACATACTTAAAAAAATAAACTATGTATATAAACTTAAAAATATAAAAATAAAATCTAACTATAACAAACTAACTTATTAAATTTAAGGTTTATTATATTTCTATGGTAGAGTAAAAAATAAATATTTTAGGACAACTCAAGAATTTGGTTGTAATAACAGGGAATGGAATAACCCAGACTGACACGTAAGCATCATCATCGTCACTTACCATCAGGTGAGATGGGAGACAAATGCCTAATTCAATATTTAGTAAAAAAAAAAAAAAAGCATGATGCAATAAGCTAAAGAAATATGGAATATGCGGCGGCTGTATACTTTGATTATCAAATATCAAAGTACTGATTGTAACACTAAACTTTTGTTTACGGCTTAAAATTCCACATTTCGTAACACATTTACGAAAATGCTAACGATTGATTTTAGTGGTGGTTTTCAACCTTCATTTGCGTCACAACTTCAGAAATCGTGTAAATTAAAAAAATATCATTAGTGTAGTAATTATATTTTAGTATTTGCTAACAGTTTGACAAGCCCTGGACGAGCATGGTGAATCAGCTAAAAAATTCTATATATGCGCTGATTTCATTCTATTTGTTACAATTTATTTAGAAAATTAGCTCCCTAAAGTGAGACTAATTCTCTCTATCAAACGTGTGTGACAGTGTTTACTACCAGTGACCACGATCTTCTCGCCTGCCGCTGCAGAATCTGTATCAGTGAACAGATTTAACACATAGCTACAAAACGAGGATTCCCTGCATCGCAATAATGTTCGTAAGTCTTTTAACTAGTTTTTTAAAACTTATGTAATTATACTTAACACTTTTCAGGAAGTGTTGCCGATTTATTTGAGAAAAATTGCGAACCAATTTTTCTTTATTACTATAGTAATTTGTTTTATAAATTCCTTTTGAGTTATTGAATTTTATATTGAGATTTGATTGAAGTTACTAATTTATAATAACACGAGCTACATATAAACCTTTCTCTTGAATCACTCTATCTATTAAAAAAACCGCATCAAAATCCGTTGCGTAGTTTTAAAGATCTAAGCATACATAGAGACAGACAGCGGGAAGCGACTTTGTTTTATACTATGCAGTGATATTACTTATGTACTTGTATGTTTTTTGCAGGTCGGACTCAGAATATTTTGAGTACAAATCGAAAGCTGCAAAGAGAGCAGCGGTAGACTTTGGAGATTCGGACAACGAGGAGATTGCTTCAGTAACGAAGTATGTATCTGTGTACCTACTCATACATTCATAACAGTTGCTAGTACTCAATCTTACGCCGTTTAATTTTTTTTATAGATAACTTATTTAGAACACTGGTGTTAGTACATATTAACCACTTCCATATTTCTTACAGGGACAAAACCTAGAGCTATAAGATAAAAATCTTATTATTCGCGCATTCCCTAGACAGGCTTTTGCGATCTATTCGGAAAAAAACAACTGATACATTCTTAGTTTTTTGTTTTGTAACAGGACGGAGGTGTTAATTTAGATGAAATTTTAATTAAGTCTTTTTAATTTTTACAGTACACACAAACGGAAACCGACGGCTGGTAAAGGCAAAAAGCAGAAGAAGGCTTGCCCTGCGAAAACAACAGGTTGGTGTCTGGATTCGGACAGCGACGACGACCGCCGGCCTTCACCGAAGAGCCCTCTGGTATCATCCCTTACAAGACGTGTTGCAGACGGGGTATTAAGGCGTACCATAGATTTACAAGGAGATGCGTTTGTGGAGTTGAAAGTCTATAATGTTAAAGATTTAGAAGGGGTAGCTCCAAAAGATCGCTGGGAACGAGCTGTTGTCTCCTTGAAATACCAAGGGGAATCCGATTCACCTGAGTTTAATACCTTGAAAAAGGTGCTTAAACTGTGTAAACCAAAATTTACGGCGGAGGGAACATTTTTCGCCGATAAAAAAAAATAAGTTTGTTTCCAGCGATTTTGTTTTTTTTTTTTAAATACTTAGCTTAAGTTTTTAAATATTTTTTGATACTTATGTTGTAATTTGGGTTTAAGACGTGTTGCAGGCGGGGTAGTAAGTTAGTTTTCGATTTTGTTATAATGTTAATAATTAACGTTTTTAAATATTTTTGATACCTATGTTGTAATTCGGGTTTGATGAAGGCATACCATAGAATAAAAAAATAAGTTCGATCCCAGCGATGGATTATGATTTATTTTTTAATGTTATCATTTTTAAGTATTTTTGATACATATGTTGTAATTTAAGTTTGATAAAAAATTTACAATTTATAAGATACACTATATTATTTTTGTAATAATTTACTCTTTTTAAATAACTTGATTTGTTTTGCATTAATAAACCGATCTAACGTTTTATATTTTAAAAATAATTTATTTCAAAGCCAGTAAATAAACTTTGACATTTTGTCTAGTTTCCAATAGTATTAGTAATTATGTCTATGACCGTCTCCGCGGTACAGCGCTAAAGGCGTTTGCCTTATGATCTCGATATCGTGGGTTCGAATCCTACCGGGAAGTATACATTGTGAAATCCGCAAAGTGCCCACCTTTAGATAGGTTAGATAGCGGACCCCGAGCTCTAAAGCGTTAGTGGGAATACGCTCAGATGATGATGATGTGTTATATATGTCTATAGCATATAACATGTCTCTGCTATAAGGGTAGGATACGATGGTTTATAATAAATAAACATATAGGGACATATTACACAAATTGAGCTAGCCCTACAGTAACTTGTGAACATTTGTTGTAGGATACTAACTCATCGGTACTATATATTTTTAATAGATACTTATATAGATAAACATTCAAGACCCAGATCAATCTGAAAAGATCATTCCCTTCATCTTGATCTGGCCGGGAATCGAACCCGGGAACTCTCATGTCGCAGGCTAGCCTGTTAACCACTGCGCCACGGAGCTCGCCATGTTGGTTTATGTATGACATCATCGTATGTGCGCATCGTAGCTTTTAGTAGCAGGTTCGTAGCTTCGTAGCTTCGTAGCGCGTAACAAACCGTAGCCTGTACTAAGTGTACCACTCTTGTTATCATTTGTCGAGAAAAAGATCTTATCATACAGTTATAATTATAAATCAAGTTTAAGTAGGTACGATGTCGAACAAATCTGTATATTGCACAGTATGTGATATTACTATAAAAAATAGAGCATTTTCGGCGCATTTGCGAAGTAATATCCACAAAAATAATAGCTCTATACAAATTAGTGATGATATTGAGAAAATTAACAGCGCATTTCGAAGTCGTATTGCTTCTTATAGAGTACGTGATGTCTCCTTTAAAGACTGTGACACACGACCACCCATCGATTTTCTTAAAAGGATAGGACCTCGTGTTCATGAATTACTTCTTGCTAAATTAACGAGTTTTATTTCCGTCAAAACTAACTTCGAGTTTTTTGCCGAATTTGCCCTTCCGAATACTGATACTTCTGAAATAAAATCTTTTGCTACTGAAAACATCGTCTTACATAAGAATTTTGATTTTGGCGAGGTATATTCAGAAATAACCAATACTATAACATCAAATATAGATGATTTTCAACAAAAAGATAGTGGATGGGCTTTTCTGAGGAATTTATACTTGGAAGTGAATATTAATAAGTACAATCCTACAAGAGCGTCAAAATATATTGAATTACCTAAATTTATTAAAAATAAACGAGCATGCATTAATATAAAAAATAATGATTCTTTCTGTTTTTTGTGGTGTATAGTAGCGGCATTATTCCCTGCTGAAAAACATGCTCAGAGGGTATCTTCATATCCACATTTTAAAAATATACTTAATACTGATAACATGACATTTCCGGTAGGGCTTTCAGATATCAAAATATTCGAGAAAAATAATTGTGATATCAGTGTTAACGTTTATGGTTTATCAAAAAAATCTGATATTTTAGGCCCTCTTTATAAAACGGGACATAAAAAAAACACCACGTCAATTTGTTGCTGATAGAAAAAAAATAGCGTAAGCATTTTTGTTTAGTGAAAGATCTGGGTAAACTACTCAAAAAACAACTAACAAAGCATCATGGCAAAGTTTTTTTTTGCGATGATTGCTTAAACTTTTTTCACAGTGAAATTAAATTAAACGATCATATTTGTGGTGGAGTGAAAACTGTGCTCCCCGATCCTGGAAGCATAATACAATTTAGACATTACGAGAGAATGCAATATGTGCCTTTCGTGGTGTACGCAGATTTTGAATCTTTATTAGAACCAGTTTCAAGCACCATGACGTCCAATACTACATGTACAACTTTATTACAAAAACATTTACCTTCCGCGTTTGCATATTACATTGTTTGTTCATATGATGCTTCACTTAATAAATATGTCACGTATCGTGGGCAAGATTGTGTTGAAAAATTTGTAGAAAACCTTTCTAACGATACTATCAATATTTATAAGATATTGAAGAAAACTATCCCCATGAAACAATTGACATTAGAGGAACAGAACAAATTCAATAATTCAAAGTACTGTTTTCTTTGCGATGGGTTATTATTTGATGATAAAGTTCACTGTCACTTAACAGGACAATACCGAGGAGCAGCTCATTCATATTGCAACCTAAAATTTCGCCTTCCAAAATTTGTTCCAGTGTTTTTTCACAATTTATCTGGATATGATAGTCACTTGTTTATGAAACATTTGGGAGAATCACCGGGTAATATCAACCATTATGTTACTTGATTCTGGTGAAGTGAAGGAAAATACTGGGAGGTAACAAACAGAATTGTGCATAAGATATAACCTTAGAAGGCAAAATAATTTACAATAATAATAATAAGCCCGCAGGGCAGCTTGTGGCGAGCTGTTGGGGGGTAGCGACCCCACGGACCTGAGTGCACCCAGGGGAGGCCCCTGTTCCTCGCCTCCGACTTGCCTTTGATGGTCGATCGGAGTGGAAACCGAAGAGGTAACAGGAACCCCTACCTCTGGCTTGCCTTAACCGGCCGGTCAGAGTGGAGTCGCGAGAGCTATGCTCAAAGGGTGGATGTGAAACATAAGTGGCGAGTGGGCGTGCGTGATGGGACCCTCTAAGGATGCAAATCATCGTACGTTTAAAGTCCAGTGACACCTCTCCGCCCTTTAGCCGCTCAACTAATGTTGCCCCTTTGCTGCACATTTTTGCGTCGTGCAGCCGTTTCTGGTGCCCATTGACTGAGTTGGCGAGTCACCACCTGCCTATTTTTCCGTGTGTATCAACATTGGTCAGGCAGGTGCCATAGTTTAGCCATAGCCCAGATAATAACCATTAGCCATTCATCCCAATAGCCCTAAGAGTAGTGTTCCTTTATATCAATAGGTTTGCACCTTCTGGGGATTGTCTGTGAGTACATACATTTCTATGGTGTGTATACAGTCATGACCTGGATAGTGCCCCACCCCATCTTATAGCAAACGTCTCACAAGGCCTCTACATGTTGGACATGTGTCCCCATGCAAGCCTCAAAAGACCGGGCTTCGGCCCGTGGTTACCTAAGTAAGAGACAACATAATAATAAAATACATTTATTCCTCATCACAATTTACATAATAGTAATATATTTAATTTAAAACAAAACAACCATGAAAATTGTGGTGTCTGAAATAGGTTTCAAACGAAACCTGTAATACAGATCACCACATAGCACTCAAAAGATTCAAGCTGAAGAGAAACAGTTTAAATGGCTTTTATCAATGTGCCCAAGGCAAGGATAATGTTGGCGTGAGGTAACAAATACAGGTTAAAAACAATAAAAAACATGATACTGAACCAACTATGAATAAAGTAAATTAATTTAACAAAGGCTAACAGACTTAATATAACATGAAAGTTTATTCGCATAGTGATAGTAAATATTCCGCTTACTTGCTCAGCTACATAGGGTACAGAAAACACGATAAAAACAAAAACGAGAAAGGGTCAGTAACTCTCTTTTTCTTTTTAACCTTATCCTTACTAATATTATAAATGCGAAGGTGAGTTTGTTTGTTTGTGTCTCTTACAATACTGGCACATACTGCTTTTGTATTGCTTTCACCCCTTTATAAACAATGTCTGGGCAGTGCGTGACATCCTGCCTCCTTTGTTGCATAGTCCTTGCCATTGCTCAGCATTCTTAGCAACAGTAGTGTTAATTTTAAAATAACAATGGTCATTTGATCAAAAGTTCAACTGACCACAGTCAGGAATATCAACGTTTAAGTTATCTATAATAATAATAAATAAATAATATATATATATATATACGGACAAATCACACAGATTGAGCTAGCCCCAAAGTAAGTTCGAGACTTGTGTTATGGGATACTAACTCAACGATACTATATTTTATAACAAATACATATATAGAGACACATCCAAGACCCAGCCCAATCTGAAAAAGATCATTTTCCATCTTGACCTGGCCGGGGATCGAACCCGGTCACTCCGTGTCGAAGGCAGGCGTGTTGACCGCTGCGCCACGGAGCTAGTCTGTTACACTAATGGCCAAATCGTTCAAAGGTCAAAAGGATTCAGGTTATTAGGGTTCCGTACCTCAAAAGGTAAGAAGGAACACTTATAGGATCACTCGGTTGTCCGTCTGTCTGTCTGTCGGTCGGGTCGGTCTGTCAAGACCCTTTTTCTCAGGAACGCGTTGAGGTAACAAGCTAAAATTCATGTCTATTGTCCCTTGTACCTGTGCAAAAATCAAATCATCTTCTAAGACAACGAAATCAAAAGATACAGCCGTTTATGCCACAAATTTTCGTGTTTTTCGACATTCGCAAGGGAATCAAAACCTACAGGTTACTTCCTGTGAATTCAGAATCTTGAAATTTGGTATGAAGCTACGTCTTATAGCACAAATAAAGGAAAAATTGCGAAAACTAAATAATTTTTTGTTACATCATGTAATAAAAACATTTTTAATCAATTTTCACTTGTTATAGATAACGGTAGGGAACCCTTCGTGCGCGAGTCCGACTCGCACTTGACCGGTTTTTTAAAGACCACCCGGAACCATTGTAAGGGCAGAAGGGAAGTTAGGTTAGGGGGTGCAGGGTCCCCCATATGGTTCCCATCTTGCCGCGATGGGGGGCTCAGTAGCCGCGGCTTTGACACCCGCGGTGAAGCAAAGAGGAACCGGGCGGAAGGTGCTCCAGGGGGATTTATGCCAAGTTGACTTACTGAGAGCCTCTTTTAAAAATTGCAGGAGGGGCCGCTAGCTTTTTAATAGCTAGCTAGTTAATGGGTGAACTCTCGCTACACTCACAGTCGTGATAGGGGCCGTGGGGGAAGAGGAGTACCGATGATAAGGTGTGTTGTATGTACTCCGCGACCGACAATTGGTGGGCCTCGGTCACCTTTTTGGTTAGCAGAGGCCAAACTTAGGACTAATCGATCGGCGGAAAACGGTATTTCGTCGTTCGACAGACAGCCCTCTCAATTGACACGTCGCTGTGTCAGTGATGACTTCGACGACGGCTGGCTTTCTACAGGGCGCTATTCAACAGGGCTCTGACAAATACTTATTTTGCCTTTCACAGGATCTCAGATTAACCGCCCACACTCGTCTTAAAAAGGACTGGAATTCGTTTTGGGCTTCTAACAGCACACGTGCAGCAAAACATTATTCTAAAATCCAACCAGATATCCCCGTAAAACCCTGGTTTTGTAAATACCGAAATCTCCATAAACACCCTACATCGGTAATTATTCGATTACGCCTAGGACATGTATGCTCTCCGGTATTTCTAGCAAAAATCAGAGTGAAAGACAGTTCGCTGTGTGAGTGTGGCCTGGACGAGGGTGCCCTGGAACACCTCTTTTTTGAATGTCCCAAGTTGTCTGTGTCTCTGTACGATTCACTTCCTTGTAATATTCCACGACTCTCTTTCTTACTAACTTTAATATTTTCTTCGTTTGTAAATGACTTAGCTAAATTTATCAAAAATAATAATATTTACTTATAAACTTACTAGCTTTCGCCCGCGGCTTCGCCCGCGTAATTGTCGATCCCACAGGAATAGTACTTTATCCCGGGATAAAAGATAGCCTATGTCCTTCTCCACACTCCAGAGAACTTGTATGCAAAATTTCATGATGATCGGTTCAGTATATTATTTATTTATTATTATTATAGATAACTTAAACGTTGATATTCCTGACTGTGGTCAGTTAAACTTTTGATCAAATGACCATTGTTATTTTAAAATTAACACTACTGTTGCTAAGAATGCTGAGCAATGGCAAGGACTATGCAACAAAGGAGGCAGGATGTCACGCACTGCCCAGACATTGTTTATAAAGGGGTGAAAGCAATACAAAAGCAGTATGTGCCAGTATTGTAAGAGACACAAACAAACAAACTCACCTTCGCATTTATAATATTAGTAAGGATAAGGTTAAAAAGAAAAAGAGAGTTACTGACCCTTTCTCGTTTTTGTTTTTATCGTGTTTTCTGTACCCTATGTAGCTGAGCAAGTAAGCGGAATATTTACTATCACTATGCGAATAAACTTTCATGTTATATTAAGTCTGTTAGCCTTTGTTAAATTAATTTACTTTATTCATAGTTGGTTCAGTATCATGTTTTTTATTGTTTTTAACCTGTATTTGTTACCTCACGCCAACATTATCCTTGCCTTGGGCACATTGATAAAAGCCATTTAAACTGTTTCTCTTCAGCTTGAATCTTTTGAGTGCTATGTGGTGATCTGTATTACAGGTTTCGTTTGAAACCTATTTCAGACACCACAATTTTCATGGTTGTTTTGTTTTAAATTAAATATATTACTATTATGTAAATTGTGATGAGGAATAAATGTATTTTATTATTATGTTGTCTCTTACTTAGGTAACCACGGGCCGAAGCCCGGTCTTTTGAGGCTTGCATGGGGACACATGTCCAACATGTAGAGGCCTTGTGAGACGTTTGCTATAAGATGGGGTGGGGCACTATCCAGGTCATGACTGTATACACACCATAGAAATGTATGTACTCACAGACAATCCCCAGAAGGTGCAAACCTATTGATATAAAGGAACACTACTCTTAGGGCTATTGGGATGAATGGCTAATGGTTATTATCTGGGCTATGGCTAAACTATGGCACCTGCCTGACCAATGTTGATACACACGGAAAAATAGGCAGGTGGTGACTCGCCAACTCAGTCAATGGGCACCAGAAACGGCTGCACGACGCAAAAATGTGCAGCAAAGGGGCAACATTAGTTGAGCGGCTAAAGGGCGGAGAGGTGTCACTGGACTTTAAACGTACGATGATTTGCATCCTTAGAGGGTCCCATCACGCACGCCCACTCGCCACTTATGTTTCACATCCACCCTTTGAGCATAGCTCTCGCGACTCCACTCTGACCGGCCGGTTAAGGCAAGCCAGAGGTAGGGGTTCCTGTTACCTCTTCGGTTTCCACTCCGATCGACCATCAAAGGCAAGTCGGAGGCGAGGAACAGGGGCCTCCCCTGGGTGCACTCAGGTCCGTGGGGTCGCTACCCCCCAACAGCTCGCCACAAGCTGCCCTGCGGGCTTATTATTATTATTGTAAATTATTTTGCCTTCTAAGGTTATATCTTATGCACAATTCTGTTTGTTACCTCCCAGTATTTTCCTTCACTTCACCAGAATCAAGTAACATAATGGTTGATTAAAATAATCACACACAAGTCAGATAGGAATACAAACTGGGGGTGTGACAAGGATGGAGGAAGAGAACCCTAGTATGTACTAAATGTTTGTTTGTATTCAGATTACAGAAAAATCAGTATCCCGGATTGACCGCGAGGCCATTGGCTTGTGTGCGTCGCTGACCTTCTCTGTGCCTGAATGTTGTGACAGCACGCTGCCAAAACCGGTCATGGTGAAATCTGAGCCGGAGTCAGAGGATGCTGGCGACACCGCGACGGACGATGAGGACCCAGCGGGTACGTATGTTCAAGTTAACCATACGTCCCACTCTCTTCCATGCTGGTCTGGGAGAAAAGAGAAACATAATATGTACATGCTGCTTCTCTGCCCGAGCAGACGCTAGAAGCCTGCCGAGGGAATGAGCGGAAATTTAAGATAGCATGTTACTTTAACCTTGCCAGCAAAATTGATTCCATTTACCACTTGAGTAAGAAATAAGTCACTTATTATAGAGGAATAAGAAAAGTGACAGTTTAGAATAGCTACGATTTCATGTATGCTGTGAGGTGTCTATCATTGCTGTCATTGATCTTTAGTGTCCCAGCTATACCTCAATAATATAGGTAATTGTTTAAATAAAATAAAGTGAGTTCTGTAGAATGCCCTGCAAGGTTTCAAATCGGGGAACCCAGTGGCATGACTGAAAAAATAGCTTATCACGCCCCTTTTTATGTCACACTTCACACATTCATATTACGTGTTTATCCAGCCTGAGGCTACAAGTCATAAAGGCCAGGTTTAGCGTGTTGGTGGGTGTTAAACGTAGCCATAGACATCCATTTATTTGTTTAATGAAACAAACATATACCTAGGTAATACAGCACAACGAAAACATACACATACTTAACACAACAATATAGCTAGAAACAAAAAAAATATGTTAAAATGTAGTGTGCATTTTAGTGAACCAAATAGGCTGAGTATAAAAATTAGTCATGTGGAGTACGAGTACAACACTGATTAGCCGTGTGGTTTCCGGGTAGAGTAGAATAGGACCACTCCAAGTCTTTCCATGGATGTCGTAAGATGCGACATAGGAGATACAAGCTAAACAAAGCTCATAAATATCAATGAGACCTCTCCAACCCGTCTGGCCAGCGAGGAGAGTGTAGGCCAAATCCTCTGTCTGCTCTGGCCAAGTATGGTTCCGGTAGTACAGAGAGGGTCATGCTCCTGCAGTGGAGACTAAAAGACCTGATGATGACATTCTGCAACACCTGTCAGTGAAAATTCGACCTATAGAAAAAATAATAATAACGGAACTTGAAGTAAATAATGGTGGTTGCTAGTCACATCGCCAGGTGACATGATTCTACAGATTTTCGCCCAGTCCTTCGGCAGGCTTCTACGGTCTGCGTGGAAACAGAAGCAGCTGGTACATTATACGTATTTCTTTTCTCCCAGACCAGTATCGAAGAAGTTACTTGTTTAAAAGCAGGAATTTTACAAAATTTTCTTAGCCGGTCTTCTACAGCTTAAACCACCAGCACGCAAATGATTTCGCACTGTCTGAAGAGACACTCCCTCTACGGTTGCCGTCGAACGCGTAGTCTTGAATGGATCTTCCAAATGTGCAGCTACTATGTCACGATGACGGCGTGATGCATCAGTATAGCTGCCACCTTTTGGACCAGGCCGAACGTGGTCAATGTGCCCTGAGTCCGCATATCTATGCACCCACAATTGCACAGTTCGTCTCTGCGGAAGATATGAAACAAAATAATAATTATTCTTTACTTAATTTTAGGTTTAAAAACTGCGCAGTATTAACAATTACCTATAACCAAATTGGAAGTTAACAAGAAGGCTTATTCATTTCATTCATAGTCATAATTTTCATGTATCAATATGTAGGTAGGAGATCATGGTGTCGACATATTTCATACTATATGCAATAAAATCTGCAGGCCGGTACATGGCCAAAAGAATGGGTGCATACAGTTTTCATTCCCCTTAATAAAAAAGGTTCCACAAAAGTCTGCGGTAATTATACTCATTGCATTAATATCTCATGCAAGTAAAATACTGCTTCACATTCTGAACGAGCGCCTTAAGACCTTTCTCTCGAAAGAAATTGCCCCTGAGCAAGCAGCTTTTGTAAAAGGAAAGGGAACCCGTGAGCAAATTTTTACTGTACGCCAGATCATCGAGAAAGCACTAGAGTTTAACAAACCTACATACATTTGCTTTGTTGATTTCTCGAAAGCGTTCGACTCGGTGAAGTGGCCAGTCTTATGGAAAGTTTTGCTGGAGGTGGGCACGCCGAAGCATCTTGTTCACTTACTCAAGCGTCTATACGAGAGTGGATCAGCATCAGTCAGAACAGATGAAACGATGTCTGGTCATTTCCATCCTGAGTCAGGGGTACGCCAAGGTTGCATTATTTCACCCATACTATTCAACATCTATACAGAGATGAGAATTGCCTTGGAAGATTGGAGGGACGGGGTCGTAATTGGCGGTAGAAGGATATCTAACTTACGATATGCGGATGACACGACCTTGTTCGCAACTAGTGCTCGTCATAAGGAAGAACTGCTGCTAAAGATGGAAGCTACAAGCCGAGAATTTGGATTGAAAATAAATCACACAAAAACCAAAATGATGATTGTCGACCGCGCCAATAACAACTTGCCAGACATCACTCACATAGGGAATTGCGAGGTTATCCAGTCATACATTTACCTTGGGACGTTAATATCCAACAAAGGCGGTTGCATAGACGAAATCAAGCGGCGCATGGCGATTACTAGGTCCTCTATGGATAAAATGAAAAAGATTTGGAGTAATTTTTTATTTTATTTATTTATTTCATCAAAGCTTAAATCTAACATTACAGTGTACACCAATACGATAGACAAGTAGTTAATTTTTGTAACACATTACATACAATGCTGTTCTTATGAATTCGCTCAGCGAACAGGCAAACAGGTCTATTTTTTCGGCAATCTGGTTGAGGTTCCGCAGCGCGCGCGTCGTCGGGGCGTTGCTGAGAAGCTCGGTGCGAGCGCTGGGCACAGACAACAACTGTGGCTGGCGGCGGCGCCCCACGTACCAGTCGGGAACACATAGCTTTAACGAACTTAGTAATTCGGGGTTGTGAACATTTCCAAGAATTAACTTATAAAAGTACAACGCTAGGGATAGATCTCTCCGCACACGTAGTTCAGTGTATCCCACCATACCCAATACAAATAAGGAAGGATACACTAAAGGATAAAGTCAAAGTCAAAGTCAAAGTCAAAGATTTTTATTCAAAATTGGATACATGTATCTCTTTTTGAACGTCATATTTTTATTTCTTATATATTTTTTTATATATGCAAAATTGAAATACTACTAGCGTTTCGGAACGACCACTGGTGAGAAGAATACGCCGAAAGAAACTCAATCCAGCCTTGGTCCCTACGTGCCTGAAGGGCTCTGAATACATTGTTAACATTAAATACAATTTTTCATACTATAGATTAATTTTAACATTTAATAATTGTTAACATTAAATAAATTTATATAAATTTCCACGCATTTTTATCAGTAATATAATCATCAATGCAGTAATAAGCCTTTTTTATTAACTGGTTTTTTACAATCGTTTTGAACTTAAGTAAAGGCAGACCTAATATTTCTGCAGGAATTTTATTATAGAAGCGTACTCCTAAACCCAAAAATGAATTCATAGTTTTCTGCAATCGCAATACTGGTGTAGCTAATTTATTTTTATTTCTCGTGTTTCGGTCATGGATATCACTATTTTTCTTATATAAATCAAGATTATAGCGCACAAACATAATATTCGCAAATATGTACTGAGAAGGTAAAGTTAAAATATTTATATCTTTAAACAATTCTCTAAGAGATTCTCTAGCACCAAGTTTATATATAGACCTAATAGCGCGTTTCTGCAGGACAAATATGGTGTTTACTTCTGCAGCGTTACCCCATAGTAAAATCGCATAAGACATAACACTATGAAAGTAACTGAAATATACCAAACGCGCAGTATCAACATCAGTCAGTTGTCTAATTCTCCTGACAGCATAAGCTGCAGAACTAAGTTTACCCGCTAACGTAGTAATATGGGCACCCCATTGAAGCCCGGCATCAAGAGTTATTCCAAGAAATGTTGTTTTATCAGTTAAATCTAGTGGTTCATTATCCATTACTATTTGTGTTGGAATTTTTGTAACATTTGGTAAGCAAAATTTAATACATTTCGTTTTCTTAGCGTTCAACAATAGATTATTCGCTGTGAACCAATCCAACACTTGAGCTAAAGTACTATTAACCACGTCAAAAGAATTAGTTTGTCTATCAATTTTGAAGACAAGAGAAGTGTCATCGGCAAATAGTACAGCCTTACATGTATTGACACAGTAAGGTAGGTCATTGATGTAAATGAGGAATAACAGAGGCCCTAGGATAGAGCCCTGGGGTACGCCCATCTTAACCGATGATCCGGAGGATTGTACCCTATCTAAACTAACTTTTTGAGTTCGGCCACTTAAATAAGATTCAAGTAAATCGCGAGATTTACCTTTTATTCCATAGTGCTCCAGCTTGGAGAGAAGGGTATTGTGGTCTACGCAATCAAAGGCTTTGGAAAGATCACAAAAAACACCAATAGCATTTTGTTTTCCCTCCCAAGCATCATATATGTATTTCAACAGAGCTACACCCGCGTCTGTAGTTGACCGACCCTTTGTAAATCCATACTGTTCACGATGGAAAAGGCTATTTATGTTAAAAAAAGCTAATAACTGATTAAAAATCATTTTTTCAAATATTTTACTAAGAGCTGGCAGAATAGAAATGGGACGGTAATTAGTGGGATCATTTTTATCGCCAGATTTGTACAAAGGAATGACTTTACTTAACTTCATCAAGTCAGGAAATGTCCCAGTATCTACACACTTATTAAATATAGAAGCTAAATATGGTGCAATTACTTCAATGATGTTACTAATGACAGCTACAGAGATATCCCACAAATCTCCAGTTTTCTTATTGTTCAAACTCTTAAATGTATCAATGATTATTTGAGGTGTTACATGTTGAAATATTAAATGATTGTTACATTCTGGTATACAGCTTGTTAATAGTTTTTTAGATTCCTCAGATGATGAACGTAAGGAGGCAGTAGTATTTACGGGAATGTTAGTAAAGAAATCTTCGAAATATTTTGCGACGTCTTCATTAGTACTGAGGATCTTATTATCTACTTTTAATTCTATTTTGTTGTCACGATTTTTGGTTTTCCCGGTTTCCATGTTAATAATTTTCCAAGTGGTCTTTATCTTATCATGAGAATCTAGAATAGCTTTTCTTGTATATAAAGATTTTGCGCACAGGCACGCCTTTTTAAAAACCTTAGAGTAAGTTCTAACATAATTAATAAATTCAGTATTTTTATTGTAAGCTTTCATAGCTAATAATTCGTATAACCTGTTTCTACTAACGTAAATACCAGTTGTAGCCCATTCACTAAATTTTTTACCGATACGTTTAGTACATTTTTTAATTTTGAATGTATTTTTGAATTCCGATTCAATAATACCAAACATTTTATTATATAGAGCATCCGGATCATCTCTAGTTTCTTCAATTAGGGGCATTTTTTCAGATATTTTTTTCTTAAATACATTTATTTTAGCTTTGGTTATAGATCTAAAGGTTACTTTTGGTAAGTCTACTTCTACATCATTTATAAGTTTTACAAACTGACCGTAGTGATCCGAGGTTAGATTTTTAGTTATATATTTGTCAACAGCAGTGCAATTGCAGAAAACATTATCTATGCACGTTGCAGAATCTTCAGTAACTCTAGTTGGTTCCAAAAACAAATTAACCAAATCAAATGATTTAAAGACATTTAAAAATCGAACACTTTCAGTTGTTGTAACTAACAAATCAACATTAAAGTCACCGCACACTATAATATTTTTGCGACAACAACATAATTTTCTCAAGACATCTTCAATAACTGATTCTAAAGTATTATAATCTGATCTTGGGGGTCTGTATACACATACTATAATATAATTCCCTAGTTCGATACATGACAGCTCAACATTACAATCTACCGAAAGACTAACAATATCCTTACGTTCTTTACATTTTACGTCACTTCGAGTTAGAATTAAGCTACCGCCTTTCTCTTTAGTCCCTCGGGTGTAAGAGCTTGTCAATAAATAATTTTCTACATTGAACTGTTGCTGGTGCGACTGCATAAAATGTTCAGTCACACAAACTACATGCAAATCTTTACTGTTTATAAACAACTCTAATTCTAACAATTTGCTAGTCAGGCCTTGGACATTCTGATGAAAAATATTTAATTCTTTAGCCTCGACTGTTGTCTTATTAATTAGTTTAAATCAGACTGAGGATTTTGTATTTTAGGTATATCATTAGTTGCAATACCTGTGTCAAATTTAAAATTATTTGCAGTTGTACTACATACAACAGAAGTTTGTAAATTAAAAGCTACTACTGTAGCTATTTGTCTTTTAAAATTAAAAGGAAGATACATAGTATCGTTAGTCAACTTAAATCTACTTATAAACTTATTTATATCTAAATAAAAAATAAAATCGCCATGACGATACGTCATGTTGTACATATGTACATTTAAATTGTGTATGTGCTCGTTTCTTTTCCTATCTAAAGATTCCGAATACGGAAAGGCACATATCATAAATTTACATTGTGTTCTTTCATTTATATTAATTAATTTGTCCATACTTTGTTTAATATTCCTTTTTGATACAGAGGAACTGTCACCACATAATATTAATATTGTACAGTTTTCATCAAGACTGTCACAAGTAATACTGTTTACCAGGTCTAAATAAGAAGCGCCGGGTGTACATGTGTTGTAGACAGAACAGTTATGGTTGAGGTGACTCAAAATTATGCTACTAAGACCTTGACCTAATTTATCAGAGTATATAAATAATTTGTTACAAAACCTTTTTTTATTAAAACTATTTTCTATCGTACCTATCCTCGTTTCTAAGTTACATTTACCAGTATCACATTCTCTAGACTCGGGAACAATGGCTATTACAGGTGACATTGTAATTGCCGTTTCAGGAGTACTATAGCACTGCTGTTTTTGTAAGAGAGCATCATACCGCTCTTTATTATAGTGAGCTTCAGCCACAAATTCTTTGGCCTCTAAAATATATTTACTTATATCTTTTTGGGACAATTCATACATTTTTGATAAATTATTTAAGGACTGTTGCAATTCCGAGACCTGTGACTGCAACTCATGAATCTCGGTGTCATATATACGGCTAGCCATATATAGGTCATCTTCACATGATCTAAGTTCCTTAGACAAACACAGTTTTTCCCTACTTAACTGCGCTAAAGATTTACATTTTATTTGTTTAGATAATACTTTCTTAGTGCGTTTTATTATTCTATTAATTTTTACATACTTTTTAATTTTATTATGACTATTTAAAATAAAATACTGTGACTGCGGAGTACTCGCAGGTATTTCCATGACTGGTCCCGAGCCACACTCCATGAGTTCGCTGTACAAATGAAGCGTTTTGTTACATATTTCGGCATCTTTTTGATCTTGTATCTCTAATGCAGATTTTTGTGCATCGTATAAGCTTTGTTCTAACTCATTTATGCGACATAGGGCCCGTTCATGTACCATACGGCACTCCTTAGCTTGCTCTAAACATTCTTTCAACCTAAGGTTTTCTTCCAACAATTCTGTACTGTTATTGTGAAGACTTATACATTCATTTTTTAATTGACTATGGCGATCATTTATTTTCTGAAATTCTTCTTCAGATTCCTCCCGTTCCAGTAACAGTTGTGCCTTATCCTCACGACACGCTTTAAGGTCAAACAGGGCTTGCCTCAGCTTCATGGTTAGGTCTTTGATAGTGGCCTTCCGTGTCATCATAGTGAATGAGGTGGTCAGTAACTGAAAATATATTTAATTATGTAAGTAAAGGTAAACTATACTTTAAGAACTCGGAGGGCAATTTTTTGTACTTAATAAGACAATTTTATTATATTATTGAGAATAACTACATAGATATTTAAAGCATAAATGAAATAAATTAGCTGTATTCTTGCTATAACTATTGTTTTATAGTCATCAACTCAGCTTTCACAAGCTTAGCGAGACCTCAAAAACAGAGTGAGTTTTATGTTATATTAAAGGGGTCAGTAAGTAGAAATTAGAGTTTTATTGTATATCAAAATATATAAAAAAATATGCAAAAGTTAAAAGTAAACTTCACCAATTTATATTTTTTTTTGAAGTAAGTAGGTAGTTTACATTTCACAATCTGCCATAAAAGAAACAAAAGGGATACAGCAGATTTTGCGTTGCAGTGTATAAAGTATTATTTGTTACTGAATATATAAGCCTATAGCTGTAGTTTTAGGTCGTCATCACCGATTGCACTAGGTAAACGGTGCGAGATTCAAACTGAGCTTCGTAGGCAAAATATAGTTCACTGCTATTGCTACTTTAAAATTAAGTTTATACTGATTATTGTTTTTGAAGATACACTGCCTATCATGAAATTATGAAACAATATACTCTCCCGGTTTAAATTGATGATGATCCACGAATTTCCTTTGTTTGGTTTGACAGCTGAACAAATCCAACCGCCGGCGCCGATCTTCTAGTTTTTAACGTTGATTCACGTTACTATTTCACGATAACTTGTTGCTTCCATATAACTATTGCCTTATTTTACGTAATTAATTTAGTTTTACATACAATTGTTCACAAATAATACACAAAAATTATTTAAATTACGGAACAGATGATTTTGACATGTCACCCGGGCGCGTTCCGTTTCACGACACTGATAGTACGGATAGACACCATATAGTTTCATGTATAGGTATCTGGTAAATTTATTTTGGATGCGCTCCAGCATGAGACAATATTTTGCTTCATGAGGAGCCCAAATTTGTGCGTTACTTTCGAGGTGGCTTCTAACTAAGGCATTATACAATGACATAATAGCTTTAATGTTTTTGAAGCCATGTACCCTTCGCAATATAAATCCTAAGTTTCTTAACGCTTTCCTTACTATAATATTAATATGCTTTTTGAATGACAAATCGTCTGTAAAGATAACTCCTAGGTCTTTCACTTACTTGACTTTTTTCATACTAACATTGCCTACAGTATACTCATACTCAATTGGTTTACGTTTCTTTGTAAAAGTAATCGTGATACATTTGGATTTGTTAAATTGGAGTTGATTTTCATGAGCCCACGAGACTATTCTATCAATATCCTCCTGCAAGCGCTCACAGTCTACCGCAGCGTTGACTCTAAGGGACAGCTTTAGGTCATCTGCAAACAGTAAGCAGTCGGAGTGCTGGATGACTGTAGGCAGGTCATTTACTAGTATAAGGAACTCGAGTGGACCGAGGTTACTCCCCTGACTCACCCCAGGGGGGCGATTCTCGCACGCTCGACATGAAGTCGAATTCGATATATATCGAAAAAACATGGCGGATATCGAATTGTGCTATTCTCACTTTATCACATTCGATAAATGTCTACTGCTAGCGTTCGACATACATCGAATGGTCGGTAGCACTCGAGATTAATGTCTAATGCAATAACTTTGAAATTTTCATGATGTTTATGTTAGGTTACGAAGTAATATGGGGTTGTTTTTAAATAAAATATCTCTTATATAGGTATTTAAACATTTATTTTTAATCCACACTTCACTACGTCAGTTATTGCTGATTTCTTGTTGTTCCAAATTGTTTTGTCTCATTTTCAAGAAGTCGTCTTTTGCCTGCGGTTTTTGGGTTGAAACTTCGCCGTTAGAATCTGAAAATAAAAGGATAATGGTTGATAATAATACCAATCAAATGTTAATAAATAATATAAAGGCTAATTACTGTGTCCTAAAATACAGCTTTTTTATTTAATGTAATCATCATCATTATCATCATCATCAGGTCCTTTTTATCTCCACTACAGGAGCACGACCCTCTCTGTACTACTAAGGCCATACTTGGCCAGAGCAGCCAGAGGACTTGGCCTACACTCTCCACGCTGGCCAGACGGGTTGGAGAGGTGTCTTAGATGCTTTGTTTAGCTTGTAATTCCTAAGTCGCCTTCTACGACATCCACGGGAAGACTTGGAGTGGTCCTATTCTACTCTGCCGGATACCACACGGCAATGTAATACCATTGTTCATATTAACAATGAGACCAAACATAGGACAAATACGAGTAGGACCTTGAAATACCTAATATGGTCTAATTATAACATATGCCGATGTGAGTTTGTAATTTTTGATCATCAAATCCGATATCACTGGGTGCTCGAAGCAATGAGACTAGGTGAATTAAAAACACTTATTTAGGAGTTTTAAACAGAAATAGATACCTATTAGGGATAAATATGCTTACCTTGCTTACCTATGAGGGTCGTGCTCCTGTAGTGGAGACTAAAAAGGACCTGATGATGATGATGATGATGATGATGATGCTTACCTTTGGTTACGAAATCCATAATTTCAAAGTTCTTTTTATCAAATTAACCGCCAGAGACTGCTATTTTCTTCATGAAAGAAGAAGGTGTAGATGGAGGCTCGTCCCACTTGCACGTTTTTGCACGCTCCATATTTTTAAGTTAATTACAAGAAAAAAACATTCACACACACTTTTAAGTCAAAAATTAAAATAATTGTTTATTTTGAAGAAAGATTTTACAAATATTTAAATTTTCTAGATATTTTAACAAAAACACAAAATGCGCGCTTCAATGACCGCACGTTGATACGTTTCATTTCAAGCAAACACCCCATCAAAAATAACAAAACGAGCTATTTATAAATATGGAAAATAAAATACAATGCATTTAAAATATTATTATTTAACGTAACCTAATGCTATAAGTAAAGATATTTTATCATTTATTACGATATAGCACAGAATAATTTTACTTTAAAGTTATTTAATATTTTCTCGATTATGATTGGTTACAATCGAGCAAAACGGAACGTTTTGCAGTAGAGATGTAAAATGTCATGTCTATTATGCCCCAGAATAGCATTAGTGATATTTTAGTGATATTTGCATGCGACATCGTGTCTTCGATATTTTTGTCGAATTCGATAAATCTCTATAGAAATGAGAATTAGGGCCCAGATCTCACAAAATATGGCTTAGACTGACATCCAGCGTACTCCACATACTGCTGCCTATCTCGCATATAATCAGCCAAGAACCTTAGTAGGTGTGGGGTACATCCGACTGCCGCCAACTTCTTTAAAAGCACATCGTTGTCGACGACATCGAAAGCTTTTTGGTAATCAAAGAAAGCGACGTCTACCTGCCCCCCTTCGTCCACTACCGGCGCGACTCGAGTTATGTGGTTCAGCAAGTTGGTCGTGGTGCTGCGGCCTGGCCTGAATCCGTGCTGTTCGTCGCAAAGCTGAGGGCTTACCTGTTCGTAAATGCACCTTTGTATAGCCGAGTCGAATACTTTTGCTGGAGTAGACAAAACTGCCACTGGTCTAAACTGTTCCACGGTGCGCCCACCTCCAGCCTTTGGGACGGGAACCACGCGAGTCAGTTTCCATACATCTGGAAATGTTGCTTGTTTTAAGCAGGTATTATAAATATATAGTAATGGCTGGGCGAACACAGACCGACAGTCTTTAAATAAAAATGCAGGGATTCCGTCCGGCCCAGCGGACCGCTTCGGTTTAAGTCCAGCCAACGCCTGTTCAACGTCAGCCAACTGTAACTCTTCCAGATGTATTCGTGCCGATCCGTTCACTCCACCTGCCTCCGCCATGGCAGTTTCAACGTTTAGTTTTGGTTTCTTTGTACTATACACGGAGTGAAAGTAGGTTGCAAATTCCAAACAACATTGTTTTTCAGTCAATTCTAAACCGGCTTTGATTATTTTTGTGATGACCTTTGACCCTTCTTAGAATTTATATATTTCCAAAATGATTTCGGGTCCTCTACTAAATGATTTTGAACCTGATCTCGGTGTTGCTCTTCCGCTACTTTAATCAAATGTTTCACACGAGACCTACACCGAGCGAAGTTATCATAATCTTCTTGCAGTTTATTTTGCTTATACCGTTTGTGAAACGAAGCCTTTAATTTAATGTTGCGAATTATTTCAGCAGTATACCACTCGGGGTAATTGTACCTCGAGTTTACACGCCCTCGCTTTTTAATCGGAACACAATCATTAAAAATATTATTCAAATTATTATAAAATACATTCAAGATTAATTCAATATCATTTAATTTATAAATCGGATTCCAATCTATAGTTGCCATTCGCGAATACAACAATGGAAAATTTGCTTTAGAAAAGTTCCACTGCGCCTGCAATTGCAAATTATGCGATTGACCCGAGTTACTTGGTACTTGTTCGGCAATCGTTATCTGTGCTCGGGCTGTCACCGTTATAGATATGTTGAGCGGAGGATGCTGCACGTCTATCGGTACTATCGGTTCATGCGCGAGGCACAAGCTAACACCCTCCAACCCAGTCAAAACCAAATCCAGCTGCCGACCGTTACAGTTACGTATTACATTTCTCTGAGCGAATTCACAATATGTCCTAAAATACTCATAATAATTAATAATACAATCGGTACATGAATATAAATTAAAATCTCCAATTACTATAACATTATTAAATTTAACACAAATTTGTTCTATAATTTTAAAAAGTAACATGTACTCGTTCTCGTTACCATGCGGCGGAATGTAAACAACACAACATAGGCATAAATATCTATCGCGTAAGTATACCTGTGCGCAAGCGATCTCGAACGTACAGTCATCTATATTGACGTCACCCGGTACCGGAACAGCCCGCAGCTCGATGCGCGGTGTGGCCACGAGAAGCGCGCCGCCTTGTTTCCTGCCGTCTGTCCTGTCACAACGTAACAATTTGTATCCTGGGGGAACTAATTCTGCATCGTGAATAGAATTATTACACCCGGTCTCAGTAATGGAGTATATATCAGCGCACGAGGATACTATTCTTGCGTAGAATTTTTCCAACTTTGTTCTAAGACCCCGAACGTTCTGGTAATAAATGTCAATGGTCTTGCGAGGATTTTCGTATAGTATTGGACGGTCTACGAAAAAATATCCACTCGCTATATTCCACATTTAATGGCCAGACGTCTGGCTGGCACAAGCGCTCATAGAAACGTTCTGGGACTCCAATCCTGAACGAAGCGTAGTCTCTTTCCGTTTTGGGCGTAATTTTTTCAACTTGAACTGACACCTCTTGACCACAGATTTTTTTCACGTACGTTTCCATTGATTCTTTTGCCGTTTCCTTTTTTAACCGCCATACGTGCAGATATTTTTTCCTTTCTGTTCCTTGTATGTCTACGATATTGAGGCTTCCTCCTTTTTTTACTTCAGTTTTATGATATCTATTCTTTTTCTTTGTTACCTGGATCCAGTCATCTTTTTTTGTTTGGTTAATTCAGGCGATGACTCATCTAGATCTTGTACTGGCTGTTTGTTACTGGGCATCGAATGAATAACGGGTTCTGACATGACTTGAGTTATGCACTTGGATACTAGCGTTTCGCTTGCCGGTTTAGTGGCCACACACTTAGCAACTTCTACCGTCGATTTACTTTGTGCTGCCAGTCTTTTATTTGGTATCTGTTGCTTTTTCTCACTCGAAGTCCCTTCAGCTTCTCTTTTCTTTTCAGCCAAACAATCTTCAAGATATTTATTTCTGCCCTGTAGCGATTTTACCATGTTTTCAAGAATCTCAACCTGGGTACTTTTTTCTTAGGCTACCGCCAGTTGTTTCCGCAATTCTTGCAATTCGCACTCAGTCTTACAGAATCGATCTTGTAACTGCGTGTACGCATTCATTTGAGCATTAAATCGCGAGTTCATCTCGGTTCTAAGCTCTCTTAATTCTTCCATTACGTTCATCTCAGTGTATGATATTGACGTATCGGCCGTTTTGAGACGACTCCCGCGTTCGATGTTTACGTAATTCGGCGTAAATGTTTTATTTAATACAGTGCCTCTAACGGGAGTATCCGAGTTGTCGCATTTTGGGAAGCTGCAAGCACACTCGGGACATATCCAGCTGTTTTTGTGTTCCAGGGTAAGTTTCTCAGACGCCTCCTTTGTCATTCCTAAGCACTTTAGATGGAATAGCTTCCTGCATTTTTCTTAACAGCATTCCATGTAGGAGATATCATAAATGATATTTTCACAGCCACTACATTTAGTTTCCATTTTTCGTAACTATTAGAATTTATTCTCACAACACACGTCTTTCGTCGCGGCGGCGGATTTTACATTATTTTTTAGGACCATTTAATTATACCATTTTATTTTTTACCATTTAATAGGAACATTACCATGACCACGAAAACCAGGCTCGTTTATTGCCTAATATTCCCCATTTTTCTCTATGCGCCGGAGACATGGACTCTTCGTGAAACCGAGAAGAAGAAAGTTGACGCGTTGGAGATGTGGTGCTGGAGACGGATGCTAGGAGTATCGTGGACAGAGTTTCGAACCAATGACTCCATATTAAAAAAACTCGGCATCCGACAGCGCCTGTCAACCACAGTGCAGTCACGCATTTTGACCATCTTCGGCCATATATCTCGTCGTGATACTGACTCCATTGAGCGTCTCGTAGTGCAGGGAAAAGTAGAAGGCACCAGGCCACGTGCTAGATCACCAATGAGATGGACAGACCAGATTAAGGCCGCAACTAAGTGCTCGGTTTACGAATGTACCCGGAAAGCTGCAGTCCGCGACGAATGGCGCCGTATTACCAAAATCATCACTCATCGTGATTCATAATGATGACCACGACTGCTCTGGCAAGAGTGTACCGACTAAGAAGAAGAATAATTAATCGTTAACCATCGTTAACTAATGTTCCCACTTCTGATACGTCTCGTGCTTCTCTAAGTACGTATTATTTATCAAAATCGGATATTCTAGAGTCTCTTAAAAGAACTGACGCAAATAAGGGTCCAGGCCCAGACGGCATACCACCTGTATTTTTTAAGATTTGCGCTTTGGAATTGGTTGAGCCTATATATCTGATTTTCAATCATTCTTTGACATCTGGGGTATTCCCATCTAAATGGAAGATCGCTAACGTCACACCCGTTCACAAAAAGGGAGACTTAGCGAATATAGCAAATTTTAGACCAATATCAATTTTATCTTATATAGGCATGTTGTTTGAATCGTTAGTCCAGAGACAACTATTTTCTCATTTTAAACCACATTTCAATGATGAGCAACATGGCTTTTTTCCTGGTCGTTCGACAGCGTCAAACCTGGTTGGTTATGTAGATGATATAACTGTGGCCTTGGAAAAAAATGAGGAGGTCCATTCTGTATACACCGATTTTTCTAAGGCGTTTGATGTGGTAAACCATATCAAACTTATAGAGAAGCTTGCTCATGCTGGAATTTGCGGTTCTCTGTTGAGATGGTGTGAATCGTATTTGCGAAATCGCTCACAGTTGGTTGTTGTTCGCGGCTTTAAGTCTCAAGCTAAAAAAGTCCCTTCTGGCGTCCCACAGGGCTCGCATCTTGGCCCTCTTTTCTTTTTGGTTTTTATAAACGACTTGAGCTCTAGCATACGTTCAAAACATAAACTTTTTGCTGATGATTTAAAAATCTATCGAGACATAAAGTCAGACCAGGATATGGTATTATTACAAGACGACCTTAACAGTATCAGTCAATGGTGTCAAGACAATTATGTGATTCTAAATGCTACTAAATGTTTTTTCATAAATTTTTCACGAAAAATATACCCACGTAGTCCGGTTTATACAATTAATGGAACTCCTCTCCAAGAAGTTGATAATATACGTGATCTTGGAATTATAATGGATAAAAAGTTAGATTTCAGGGAACACATTAACAACGTAGCCAACAGGGCTTCGAAATTATCTGGTTTCGTAATTCGTCAAACTAAAGTTTTTAAAGAACCTGAAATCCCAATTCTATTGTTTAACTGTTACGTACGAAGTATCCTTGAGTATTGCAGCCCTGTATGGAATCCATCTTACGCGGTGCATGTTTCCAGAATTGAAAGCATACAAAAGAGATTTCTGTATCATTTGACGTACTTTAAAAACAGCTGTCACGATTTGCCATCTTACCATGCTAGGCTTAAATATTTCAATATTAACTCGCTTGAACAGCGTCGTTTAGCTTTTGACGTAATATTTATTCATAAAATTATTATGGGCAAGATTGATTGTCCTGATCTCCTCCATAGGCTAAGTTTTTATGTTCCTAGATCTGGTAGTCGTCTCCAAAACCGCATGACTTTCCGATTGGCCCCTTGTCGAACAAATTACCGTCAACATTCTCCTTTGATTCGCATGTGCTCTCATTGTAACCAAATTTGCCATGACATTGACATCTTCAGTGCATCGACCAAAACTATCAAACGGTCAATACCCAAATAACACTCATCCTGCTTTTTGTTTTGATTTTGATCTCTTCTTATATATTTTTCTTTTTTATATTGCTTATATTAATTTAAATGATTTGATTATATACCTATACATTATATATCTATAATATTTTATATATATAAATGATTGATAGTAAATTATTTATATTAATTTATGTGTATTGTGAAATAATGTAATGTATGTAATGTATTCATTACAATCTGTATTGTGGGAGCAAATCATTATGTGCATGCTGTGTTCGCTCATAGTAAGTTGTTGCAATTGTTTGTTGTCAATCCTTGTGTTATTTTTGTTTAAACTTTGTAACAGCTAGTTTGCGAACCAAATAAAAAAAAAAAAAATCATTAAGCGCCGAGCGATTTCACTTATTGAAACATTTTGCTCATATAAAATGACTACCTCCGTCCTTTTGATTATGCTTATGTGTGATTCTCCATGATTTTTACAAAATAAGATACTCAAAACTATATTATGTAATTGCTCTAAGCAGAGCTGCGTTCCTATTCGATGCTATTGAACAAGTGCACTTATAAAAAAATACTCAAGACCCTCAACAAATATAAACAGAGTTGAATAATCTATTAGTCTGTAGGTAGCAATGCAAATAATTGTCAAGTTACATTAATGCTTATTTCTGACGATTTCTATGAGACAACAACAAAAAATAATCAAACAAAAATTAAGTCATCCTAGTGAGATTCGAACTCGGGGTCAAAAGTATAGTATAAGAGTAATAGTCGGTTATCTTAGCCACTGGACTACCATAGCTACAATGCCCTGTGCTGAAATTACGAATAACATTTTACTACAAAAAGTTGTTTTGTAACTTGTTTGTCTTAAATTACTTGGTTGAAAAGATGTGATGTGCTGGTGTGTGTTTAGATAAAAGGATTCCCACACAAATAAACCTGCATATTATTAGGGCCGCGGCCATTCAGAACGCGCACATTAAAATATAATGATGCGTGTGTGCCCTGCAAACCGAATAACTTGTTCGAGTGCACCTATTGATAAACTTATATTTATCTCTATCTGATATATTTAAAAAAAAAAGAGAGAGATGAATATTTTACTGAAAAACGGGCTCCTTCTATGCTTTAGTTATTGTTCTGAGATTTCTATGCATATGAATAAATTCTTAGGAGAGCGGGGGGTTTGGCTTCGTTGTATGTCTACGTGTAAGCGCTGCGGCAGTGGTGACCTGTGCGCTCATATGATGTATCTCATCCCACGGGTTCGCTAACGAACTGACCTCCTTTGATAAGCGATGGTGTAGGTGAAAGTAACAAATGTTTTGCAGATGGCGCAGCAGAGGGCCAACAGCCTGTGGCAGAAAGTTCCCGAAACAGTTATTATGGCGAGCCTCAGAGCGCTGACACAAGGCACCAGTGTCATGTTTGTCTGAGGGGGTTTCAGTGGAAGAGTAACCTACAAAGACACTTAAGAACTCACACTGGTGAGAAGCCATATAAATGTAATGATTGTGGCAAGGAATTTAATGCAGAGAGTAATTTAGAAACACATTTAAGAACTCACACTGGTAAGAAACCATTTGAATGTAAGGTTTGTCGTCGTCGATTTGCTGACAGCAGTACATTAACAAAACATCTGAGAACTCACACTGGTGAGAAGCCACTTATATGTAATGACTGTGGCAAGCAATTTATTCAAAGGGGTGTTTTAGAAAGACATTTAAGAACACACACTGGTGAGAAACCATTTGAATGTAAGGTTTGTCGTCGTCGATTTGCTCAAAACGCTACATTAAACACACACTTGAGAACTCATTCTGGTGAGAAGCCATTTAAATGTAATGATTGTGGCAAGCAATTTAATAGAAAGGGTAATTTAAATACACATTTAAGAATTCACACTGGTGAGAAGCCATATAAATGTAATGATTGTGGTAAGCAATTTAATCATAGGGGTCCTTTAAAATTGCATTTAAGAACACACACTGGTGAAAAACCATTTGAGTGTAAGGTTTGTCGTCGTCGATTTGCTCTAAACAGTACATTAAACATACACATGAGAACTCATTCTGGTGAGAAGCCATTTAAATGTAATAATTGTGGCCAGCAATTTAATCGAAAGGGTAATTTAGATACACATTTAAGAACTCACACTGGTGTGAAGCCATATAAATGTAATGATTGTGGTCAGCAATTTAATCAAAAGGGTACTTTAGAATCACATTTAAGAACACATACTGGTGAGAAACCATTTGAATGTAAGGTTTGTCGTCGTCGATTTGCTCACAACAGTACATTAAAAACACATCTGAGAACTCACACTGGTGAGAAGCCATTTAAATGTAATGATTGTGGCAAGCCATTTAATCAAAAGGGTACTTTAGAATCACATTTAAGAACACATACTGGTGAGAAACCATTTGAATGTAAGGTTTGTCGTCGTCGATTTGCTCACAACAGTACATTAAAAACACACCTGAGAACTCACACTGGTGAGAAGCCATAAAAATGTAATGATTGTGGCAAGCAATTTAATGTAAAGAGTAATTTAAAAAGTCATGTAAGAACTCACACTGGTGAGCAACCATTTGAATGTAAGGTTTGCTGTCGTCGATTTGGTGACAAAAGTCTTTTACATAGACATTTAAAAACTCACGGTGAGAAACCGTAACAATGGGACCACAACTATTTTGCATAGTTTTGAATGTCACGTTAGGAACAGGAACTTAATTCTCGTCCACATGCAACACAAGTTGTTTGTAAAAGATAAATATTTCAGGGTGGATGCGACATATGCGTACCTAATGTATTAAACCACGAGCTTCACTAGATCACTTTAGTATAGAGAAACTTTATAATAGCAGCCAAGGCCAAGGAAACCAAAATGTAATGAATTTAATTTGCATGTAAAACTAATTTCTGTAACAACTTGTACCTGCTGCGGCTGAGTCTTTTAGTTTTATTTAGAGTCACCAAATCTTGACGTAACACTATATCTCAAAAAGTACGAATTTTAGATGTATAATATTGTTTATTTCTTAAATTAATTTATGGATAAGTTTAAGATGTTAGGAGTTTTTTGTAAATTAGCTTTTACCCGCGGCTTCGCTCGCGTGTGGTTTTCCTTACTAACACAACCCAAAACTCCCAAAGTCAACCCACGTAGTGCCTTTAACACGGTAATAGCCATGGTTAATTTTTGATGTGAGACCGTACAAACACATTAGTACTGATCTTATTAACCGACCTTTAAAAGGAGGTTCTCAATTCGCCCCATACCGTATGTATGTAATACTGTCGGGGTTGCACAGTTTTTGTATATGTTGTTCTGTACCAGCTTCTCAACATAATATCAACATGTGTGCCTAATTTCATAAGTGTACCTTTACACTTATGAACTTAGGCACACATATTGAGATGTATGTATATTTGTATGTTTGCTTGCGCATATCCCAAACACTATAAAGCCGATTTTTGACATTGTTTTTTGTCGCAGAAATTTTGCGCAACAAAAGGAAATATAGTGCAGATTTTATCAAAATCGGTTCAGTACTCTTTGAAATGGTCTTAAAGAAGCTAATTTGTTTTTTAATTATTAAAATAAACTGGCTCACATTCCTTCATTGTCTAAAATACTGAATATTTTTTTGAGCAGTAATTTGCGAACTTGTTGTAGCATACTAACTTAACGATACTATAGGTATTTTATATTAGATAGGTACATAACATCCAAGAAAATGTATAAGATAATTGTATTAAATAAAATATAAATAAACACAGAGTAAACTTAAATTTTCGTAATATGTTTTTGAAAAACTAAAACATTTTTTTGTATGCGTATCTCTGTTTTCTTTCGTGAATACTTTTTGTCACTTATTTACTGCCGAGCGATGTCACATCGTTTGAAAGAGAAAAAGAAAAGCCGTTTGAATGTAATAATTGTGGGAACCAATTTAGTCGAAAGGGTACTTTGGAAAGACATTTCAGTACACACACTGGTGAAAAACCGTTTGAATAGCTTTGTCGTCGTTAATTTGCCCAGAGAAGTACAATCATAGATTTAAAAAAAAAAAATTCGTCTCTGAATAGATGTCACCTTTTGCCATTTTTGTATGGGAACCTAGTGTGTCATTAGCGGGGGTGTGAGGCAGAGGAAAGGTTTCAGGGGTGCTATTTGTAAATGAGTGACTCGATGAAGAAGTCCAAATTTACATACATCATCGGTCGTTTATTAAACACGTCGATTCGAAAATAGCACTCATGACGTTTGACGCCGCTGTCATAAGAGATGTAACAACACCGTGTAATATCGATGTCGAGAAAAACCCACAACAAGATTTTGTTTCAGTTTGACTTCATTTAAGTAAACAACATATGAAGTAGTAATTATTATATAGTCATAATCATCTAAGAGATTCCCTGGTTCCTTATACTCCTGGCATCTTCAGTTGTGCTGCGTCCAAGCCCGGGGTCCGCTATTATGACAGCATTCATGCTGTAATAAGAAGTATATATTCCATGCTGGTCAAGATGAAAAGGAAAAATTGAGAATGTACCAGTTGCTTCTCTGATAGGGAATGCGACAAGCAACCTATTACACCTTTGATTCAGATTTCCACCTACATACGCCCACAAACACGCTAAACGTGGCTTTTGGTTTCAGGCAGAGGCCTACACCGTAAGGGTGAAGATCGTGATAATATGAATGTATGTATGTTTTACGGCCCAACGCCAATTCTCCTTATGTAATTCCAGTAACGCGGACATACATAAATATGAAACTGAAGTACAAGATTTTATTTAATTTTACCCGGTACCTGGCTCGTTAACCGCTGTACTATGGAGATTGTCATTATCGTTTATGATATTGTAATTAAATGTCCTTTGCATTACTTACATGTGAAAAGTCACAGGTTGTGGTTTCCCTTTAGCATTTTTTACAGTATTTTTGCAGGATTTCACTACACAACTAGGCATGTTTATAATTACTCACATAAATTTTCGTTAGTCTCATAAGGTTCCGCTACAAATAATACGACAGACGTCAGAGGACTGAGACCGCGAAAAAGCATACGCTGTTTTAAGAGTATGAGTAACAAGACATGCGCTGCTTCTAGAGACGTACGAGCCTTTGTATAAAAAGTAAGACGGGTTGGGCTCTCTTAAGTCCTGTATGTATTGAGGTACATCTCTAATGGTGTTGCGCAGACCGCAAGAGAGGGCACCATCTAAGTAAAACACTTTTGCCATAAGCAAAACCAAGATGATTGGCGAAAGCCTACTCCCATTGTGTTCCAAGTACAACGTATGATCTGCCTGCTGAATAAGGTGGTTCGCCATCTGCTGAAGTGACCCCGTGGGTCACTGTTGGGTCATCATGCTGCCCAAGCGCTGAGCGGGGTGCCACGAAACCTCTCACAGGTGTTCATGAAGCAGATCAACTACTAATGATGGCAACTTATGAAGTGGCAGTTGCGCTGTTAGTATATGGAAGGGAACATGGACAGCAACAACAAGTACAGTTTTCGGTACTTGTTGTGTTGCCTCGTGACGCACCAAGCCCTAGCCTGGGAACGTCAGAGCTGACGTTACTATGCTATAGGCTGCACCAATACTTCAAAAGTGAAGCGAAACAATGAAGACGACGGCCAAGCAAAGAACAAAAAGACCTACCTAATGTATCAAGTATATATCAAAGCTACTTCAGACAGCCCCAATAAACAGTTACTACAGGGGTAGCGGAGAAGAGCCTGCTGCTGTATCGTTGATGAAAGAAAGATGGCTTCAAAAAAGTATAGTAGTGATTGAAATGTCCAAAATAATTTTATATATTATTTAATTGCAACTTTTAATGAACTTAGTGAAAAATAGTGCAAATACCTATGTATATCTAATTCTTATAACTCAGTTCGGAATGAGTTTAGAGGTATATATGCCCTTATAACTTTATTTTGTTATTGACTATCGGGAAAACAAGGTATGGTTAGTAGCCGCGCGAAAACAAAAAGACGCCAATAACCGGCATTGTCCTTTTGAAATATTATCTACTAGCTGTTGCCCGCGGCTCCGCCCGCGTTAGTGTTGATCCCTCGGGAACGGTAGAATTTCCCGGAATCAAACATACCCTATGTCCTTCCCCGGGCCTCACACCTTCATACCAAATTTAGCGTAAAAACACGACCGATAGAATTATTTTCGCATTTATAATATTAGTATTAGTATGGAAGTAGGTATGGATATTATTTATACTTCTAAGTCCAGAAATGAGAAAATTTCCATAAAACCTTTACCCTCCCATTTTACCCCTTTAGGAGTGAATTCAGTCCATTTCACCCACATATACCTTTTTTAATTGTAATCGAGAACTTACATACCTATTTATTTTCATACTTCATAGTCGAGAAATGAAAAAAATTCCAAAAAAACTTTACCCCCCTTCTTTCCAGTTAACCTACAGAGATCTTTTTCAATTGTAATCGTGAATTTATTTACCTATTTTCATACTTCTAAGTCTAGAAATGAGTAAATTCCTATACAATCTTTACCCCGGTATTTTACCCCTACAGGGGAAAATATCGTCCATTTTACCTACACAGATATTTTTAATTGTAACCTAGAACTTATATACTTATTTTCATACGTCTAAGTCCAGAAATGAGAAAATTTCCATACAAAGTTTATTCCACCCATCCACCCCCATTTTACCCCTTAAGGGGGGGAATTTAGCAAATTCCATCTACCTACACACATCTTTTTTAATTTTAATCTAGAACTTATATACTTACTTTTTCATACTTCTAAGTCCAGAAATGAGGAAATTCCATATAAATTTTACCCCTTTAGAAGTTACATTTCTTAAAAATACTTTCTTAGCGCTCACTCACATCATTAAAAGAACCCCTGTACCAAATTTCAAGTTTCTAGGCGCAGCAGTTTAGGTTGGTTTGCCGTTTGCCCGCGGCTACGCCGCCGCCGTTAGTGTCCATCCCTCAGGAACAGTTTGGACCCTTAAAGGGGTGACTCAGGTCATCAATATGAACAACTTTTTCAATGGGACCAATGCCTGCAAAACTCAAAAAAAATTTCGTCATTTCCATACAAAAGAGTCCCGCCGCCCGGCCAGTTGAATGGGAATGTCGAATTTTATTTTGAGTTCCCACCATTGTTCCCGTAGGAAAAGTTGTTCATTTTGATGGTCTGAGTCACCCCTTTAAGGATCCAAAACGATAAAAAATTCACCGTGTATATTTGCAGGCAAACTTATGCCTTGAGTTCATTCAAATGACTATAACTTTTTTTTAATGAACCGATTTTGATGAATCATACTTTAAATGTTTTGCTGGGTTAAAACAAAGCAATTGGTGAAAGTTTGAAGTATCTCCGTTCAGTATTTTCGGAGATAATCGTGATCATACATACAGACAGACAGAGAAGAAATTAGGAAAATTTTTTTTTGCTTTCTATTAATCTTTTTAAGTGTCCCTCTATCCATTTCAGTCAAAAATTGTAAATGTCCAGACAAAATATTTTTACTGTTTTATTATATGTATAGATTTCGGTTCAATAGATACAGTCATGTGGCAGATGGATGGACGGATGGACGTCGAAGGCTTAGTATTACCTTTCCGTTTTTACTCTTAGGGAACGGAACACTAAAAATAATAAATTTTCGGGAAAGTCGTAGAGAGTGAATTTATTATTATTTCTTGGCATTAACTTTATTACTTATATTATTACACTCATCTGTATTCATGTAAATTATCGATATTTGGCAAAAAAATTACAAAGTGCATCACTATGCGTCTTTCCGCCTTTCACTGACAATGGAATTTGACGTTTTTAATTGAGGATAAATATGTTTATAATATTGTAAATAACATGAACTTGCATTACTTAAATGTGAAAAGTGCCAGCGCGATAGTTTACTATAATATTCATTTTAGTATTTTAGAAGGACAGAACTTCAGAAATTGGCCTGTTTATAATTTTAAAAATTAAATGCCACTCTGTTACATACCCCTCGACAGGCGTCAGAGGACTGAGGCCTAGTGTATAGTATACGCTCCTTTTAAGGGTATCAGTAACAAGACGTATCAAGTAATACGCTGCTTCTAGAGACTTCATACTTCTATGAGTACAATGCATAAACATTTGAGAACACACACTGGTGAAAAACCATATAAATGTAAGATTTTTCTGAAATTGAATTCGACTTTTAGTATTCTTAAAAATCAAGCACCTGAATTAATTCTTACTTTGAAATTCGAGTTCATTCTTGTCAAATTTTTCCCTACTGCATGTGTAAATGTAATAGTATAGAAAATGTTAAATATCTTGGGGTGATCTTAGACGAACAACCACAGAAATATATCGGGATAGAACGGCCAAGTGGGCGGGACACGCGTGTCTCAATCTTGTACGATCGTACAAGATTTGTTAAACGTTCATTCAGTCAGCGCGCACTTCCTGACTGTGCTTTGTTGTGCGGTTTTAAATTGTAAAAACAGAAGTATGAAAGTGAGAAAATAGGTCAAAAGGAGGTACCTGTTACTTTCCATGGGTCAGTAGTTAGCTTTAACTAATATCGTGACTAAACAACAATACCTAAAAATGAAAATACAAAAACCTACCATGTTTTTCAATGTATAACGACATACGACTTATTTACAATCGACAAAGACCAAATATCCAAAATGTCGCAACTGATTACTTTCCGGGTTATGACAGTTTGAAAATGTAAAATGAATATAAGATATGTGGAGGGCCTGTCGAAATTTCGGTCGTTGTTGTATTACGAGCACACTTGAATGCAACGAACTGACTGTGTCGATACCTCTTACAGTATCGCTATAAGAGTTTCCTAAACCTTGAAGTACTGGTTTCCAAGTGAGAGGTAAAACACATCTTGGTAATCAGCATGAGTCAGGAAATAACACAATATTTTGTAAAACCAAATTTTTTTTTTGTAAGAAGCTTCAATATAAATTGCTATACAGCGTGTTACATAACCAACGGCGTTCCCGTGAAGGGGTGACTCAGCTCGTTAAAGTGAACAACTTTTCCTATGGGGCCAATGGAATCTCAATTTTTTTTGGACATTTTTATACTAATTGCCGAGCCGGTCGAACATTATTTGTATGAAAATGTAATTTTTTTGAGTTCCCAGCATTGGTCTACAGGAAAAGTTGTTCATTTTGAGGGGCTGACTCACCCCTTCACGGGAACGTCGTTGTTGATGTTACACGCTGTGCAGTCAGTCCGGGCAAATGGTTTGCAGTAAAACAAGGAACTTAAAAACATAAATGAATATGATAAGATTATTAATTTGGAAAATGTTTTTTATCCACCAGTTATTAGCAATTTGTTTAATTTTCATATTTTGTACTAGACAAAACACTAAAATTAAACAAATTGTATCTTCCCACGGTAGAACACTCATTTTTATTCGTGTACTTTACTCACTGCATAACAAAATTAAATAGCCGTTCCGTGTAACGCAATTACGACGACGAATTTACTGCGTCTATACAGTGCGAGCTGAGTCTTTGAAGCTGCTGATAGCGCCTGTGAAGGGCGGCGACACTTCTTTTGTCGGCTGCCAGCGTCGCCATGTCAAAGCGCGCAAACTATCTAAATAGACGGACTATAGTAATAAAAAGCCGGCCTCCGAACAGCACCTTACACATAAAATGTGTTATATAAATTTCTTCAAAATTTGTCCATCCTCCGTCTTGGTTGAAAGTCTATTTTTAGTTTTAATAATTTCGAATGTACAAGGAAGAAAGATAGAAAGAAAGAAAGAAAAACTTTATTCGGCAAAAAATAATAACAACAATAAATGAAAAATACTTAAGAACTATACCTACAAAGCTAGCCGTGTGGTATCCGGCAGAGTAGAATAGGACCACTCCAAGTCTTCCCGTGGATGTCGTAGAAGGCGACTTAGGAAATACAAGCTAAACAAAGCTTATAAACATCTAAGACACCTCTCCAACCCGTCTGGCCAGCGTGGAGAGTGTAGGCCAAGTCCTCTGGCTGCTCTGGCCAAGTATGGCCCTAGTAGTACAGAGAGGGTCGTGCTCCTGTAGTGGAGACTAAAAAGGACCTGATGATGATGATGATATACCTACAAAAGTTAATTGCCGAACAGGCAGCCAGCTCGGCTTTATGCTTATGGCGGTGGACCACAGCGCTGATTTTCAGCTGGTACCAAGGAGGACGTAGATAGCTTAACTATACATATATGATATTATAACTATTGGCACAATATATTTGGGAAATTAAAAACTGTCGACAACAATGCCATCAATTTGCCGCGATAATGTGATTTCTTTTATTTGTTTACGAAATGTGGCGACAGAGGAAGCACTAGTACCCGAATCGTTAACGCCATGTATTTGCAATTTCATAATTCAATAATAGTTTGACAGTAATGGTGTTACTTTCGTTTTTTGATCAGTCTTATTTAAATCTGTTTCTATCACTGAATTGTTGTCGTGTTGAATTGAATTCTTCTTTACTTTATCATCTTCCTTTGTTTCTTAACCAGCATAAGGCTTCAGGATGATGACGAGAAACCTTAATCAATTTTTAACACATCTAACACGAAACTTTTATTTCATTCTTATCTAGCTTCTCTTCTTTTTCAAAAATTTGTTAAAGAATACTATGGATTGTTCGATTGAAACATTTTTTCATTTCTGTGTCATTGAGTTTACTATGAAAGCCGGTAAATCTGGTGCAATAAGGTATATCAAAGACCTGTTTCAATGGATGTCCTCATCACGAGTAACAGTTTTTACTTCCTCATAGCAATTAACCATCCTTGCATTATGTGACATGAGGTGACATGTGAGCTCATATTATGTATCTCATCCCACAGGTTCGCTAAGTAACTGACCCCTTTGTAAAGCGACGGTGTAGGTGAAAGTAACAGTTTTTTGCAGATGACACAGCAGAGGGTCAACAGCGTGTAGCAGGAAGTTCACGAAACCGTCTTGATTACTGTTTCGTGAACTTCCTGCCGCAGGTTGTTGACAAGCCTCAGAGAGACCCGCGCGCGCAAACGCTGACACAAGGCACCAGCGCCATGTTTGTCTGAGGCAGTTTCAGTGGAATAGTCGTCTACAAACTGGTGAGAAGCCGTATAATTGTAATAATTGTGAGAAGCAACTTAATCGTAAGGATACTTTAGTATTACAATTAAGAACTCATACTGGTGAGAAACCAACATGATGTAATAGTTTCTGCCACTCTTGTATCGTTTGTAATGTCACGTTAGGAATGGGAACTTCATTCTCGTATACATTAAACCACGGATATCATCATCATCAGGTCTTTTTTAGTCTCCACTACAGGAGCACGACCCTCTCTGTACTACTAGGGCCATACTTGGCCAGAGCAGCCAGAGGACTTGGCCTACACGGATATACTAGATTACTATAGTATAGAGATATTATAATAACAACATCAGTCTTCACATGGATATCGTAAGAGGCGACTTAGAAAATATAAGCTAAACAAAGCTCATAAACATCAACGAGACCTCTCCAACCCGTCTGGCCAGCGAGGAGAGTGTAGGCCAAATCCTGTTTGGTCTGGCCTAGTATGGCTCCGGTTGTACAGAGAGGGTCATGCTGCTGCAGCGACTAAAGAGACCAGATGATGATGATGATGATTATAATAACAGACAAGAAACCAATATGTTATTGTTATTAAGTTAACGACGTAGTAAGTTAACCACAAACTGCATGCTTGAATAAGACAAATCTGTTGGTACTTAGTTATATTTTAACACCATAATGGATTGTAAACCTCGATAAGAAAATAAAGAATGGAATTTAATTGTGTTGACATTATTTTTTTGGTTTGGATCTTGTATTTATTTGGTTAATAAAACACACATACGAGATAGTGTGGCGTTGATCTACTTATGTAGCTACATGAAAAGCATGCAGTTGTTTAGCTATTAATCTAATGTTAGCGTAGATTCATTTTGATACCCGCCATAACTCCACCAAGGGCGCCACTGGTAGGGAATGCAAAGGTTTTGAAATATTTATAGCAACTGTTAACGCATTTTTTTTGCATGAATTCGATGTAATATTACGTATCCCATGAGGAACTAAGATTCAGGTCAGTCAGGGGGTGCCATTCTCAACTGCCTGTCCGGTGGTAGTAGATATGACTTCGGGTACGCGCGCCCGGCTCCCCGAGCTGCTACTTGCTCATCCCCAATTCATCCGAGTGAGTAGTATCCCAACAACCTTTTTCCTATTTCCCAAGTCCAGCCAATTTCCATCCATCCCTAGCTTAAAACGCTTTCGACGGGCAGCAGCGTTGGAAGTGCATAAAGCCCTAAAAAAAAAACAACTGCGCTCGCCAACCCGCCTGCCAAGCGTGGTGAGTATGGCAATATCCCCTCAATGGATATGAAAAGAAGGACCAGGCCCCTAGTCTCCGGCAGCCCCGCTATTCCTGACTTAGGTAGCGGTCACGGTAACGGCGGGGCAGGGGGTGCTAAGAATCCCCGGATACGACCCGGCTACCACCCCCGACGACAACTGGCCCTGGTAACACACAATATACGCACGATGAGGCTTGACGAAAAGGTCGAGGAAGTGGAAGCGGAAATGAGTAGGTTACGATGGGACGTAGTAGGGTTGTCTGTAAAGTCCGAAGAGAGAGAGAGGGCACGACAACCCTAAAGTCTGGTAACCTACTCTATCACCGGGAGGGTGACTTTAAAAAGTCCCAGCATGGTGTCGGGTTTCTCGTCCACAGGTCCCTCGTAAACAACGTCGTAACCATCGAAAGTATTTCTAGCAGGGTGATATACCTTATACTCAGAGTATCTAAAAGATACTCGCTGAAGGTCATACAGGTATACATGCCAACCGGGGAATACTCAGATGAAGAGGTGGAAAGCGTGTATGAGGACATGTACATATACATGCTTCCAAAACCTATTTTACGGTGGTTATGGGGGACTTTAACGCGAGACTGGGCAGACGAAGTGACGGAGAGTTCAGGGTGGGGCGATTTAGATATGGGGATCGAAACGATAGGGGCCATATGCTGGCTGACTTCTTGGAGAAAGAGGGACTCTTTGCGATGAACTCTTTCTTCAAGAAGCCACCACAAAGGAAATGGACCTGGATAGGTCCAACTAGGAAGGGCCAGGCCCCTGTGAAACAGGAGATAGACTTCATCATGTCGACTAGGAGAGAGATATTCAATGATGTCTCCGTGATCAGCAAGATAAAAATCGGTAGCGATCACAGAATGGTGAGAGGCATCTTGAATATCGATCTTAGACGTGAGAGGGGTCGGCTGATGAAGTCTACGATCCGACCATCTCGTGCCCATATCCAGAACCATGAGATCTTCCAGCTTGAGCTCTCTAATCGCTTCAAATGCCTAGACGACTGCGTTTCAGTGGACGAATTAAACAATGGGTTTGTAGAAGCTGTCCAGTCGGTGGGATCTAAGATTTTTAAGTCCTGCCGTAAACAAAAATTTCAAAAAATCTCTCCTCAGACCCTAGAACTGATGGCTGAACGACGCTCCATGGTACTGCAGACCTCTGAAGATGCTGATGTACATCGGCGGCTCAATAGACGAATCCAGAAGTCTCTGCGGCACGACATTCGCTCCTTTAATACCGAGCGTATAAAGGAGACGATTGAGCAGAACAAAGGCTCCAAAGTGTTCGCAAGAGTGGAGTCTATTGGGCAGAGCCGATTATCAAAGCTGAAGACGGAGGACGGCAAAGTGGCGTCGACAAGGTCCGAGGTACTGAGGGAGATCGAGAAGTTTTACGGACAGCTCTACACCTCAATTGCTAAACCCATCGACAGCCTGGCTAAAGACCCTAGAGCCAAGCTAACCCGACACCATACTGAAGACATCCCGGACATCAGCCTTTACGAGATTAGGATTGCCCTCAAGCAGCTCAAAAACAACAAGGCGCCGGGCGAAGACGGAATCACAGCAGAGCTTCTGAAAGCGGGTGGACCGCCGGTACTAAAAGTCCTTCAGAGGCTCTTTAATTCCGTTTTGCTCGAGGGCGTGACGCCAGAGGCTTGGAACAGGGGCGTGGTGGTTCTGTTCTTTAAAAAGGGTGACAATACTCTACTAAAGAACTATAGACCCATCACGCTCCTGAGCCACGTCTATAAGCTGTTTTCGAGGGTTATCACGAATCATCTCGCTAACAGGCTTGATGTCTTCCAGCCTCCCGAACAAGCCGGATTCCGAAAAGGCTTCAGTACCATAGACCACATCCATACGCTGCGGCAGATTATACAGAAGACCAAGGAGTATAACCGGCCACTATGCTTAGCGTTTGTGGACTATGAGAAGGCCTTTGATTCGATCGAAACATGGGCTGTGCTTCAGTCTCTCCAGCGGTGTCGCATTGACCATCGGTATATCGAAGTGTTGAAGTGTTTATACAGAAACGCCACTATGTCAGTCCGAGTACAGGAGCAGAGCACGAGGGCTATTCCACTGCAGAGAGGCGTGAGACAGGGAGACGTCATTTCTCCGAAACTGTTCACTGCTGCTTTGGAAGATGCCTTCAAGCTCCTGGAATGGAAAGGATTTGGCATCAACATTAATGGCGAGTATATCACTCACCTTAGATTTGCCGACGATATCGTTGTCATGGCGGAATCGCTGGAGGACTTAAGTACCATGCTCAATGACCTCAATGGAGTTTCACAGCAGGTGGGCCTTAAAATAAAAATGGACAAAACGAAGATCATGTCGAATGTCCATGTTACGCCGTCACCGGTTTATGTTGGGAACTCCACCCTTGAAGTTGTAGACCAATATGTCTACCTGGGACAGTTGATCCAGGCAGGTAGTTCCGGCTTCAAGGACGAGGTCTTTCGACGAATCCGACTCAACTGGGCAGCGTTCGGGAAGCTCCGCACTGTCTTTTCGTCCGCAATACCTCAGTGCCTAAAGACAAAAGTCTTTAATCAATGTGTGTTACCAGTGATGACTTACGGCTCAGAGACGTGGTCCCTTACTATGGGCCTCATAAGAAAGCTCAAGGTCACCCAAAGAGCTATGGAGAGGGCTATGCTCGGTGTTTCTCTACGAGACCGAATCAGAAATGAGGAGATCCGTAGAAGAACAAAAGTCACCGTCATAGCTCAGCGGATTAGTTCTTTGAAGTGGCAGTGGGCGGGGCACATAGCGCGTAGAACCGATGGCCGATGGGGCAGAAAGGTTCTGGAATGGCGACCACGTACCGGCAAGCGCAGCGTCGGACACCCACCGACCAGGTGGTCGGACGACCTGACAAAGGTCGCAGGGAGGCGCTGGATGCAGGCCGCTTCCAACCGGTCATTCTGGAAATCATTGGGGGAGGCCTATGTCCAGCAGTGGACTTCTTGCGGCTGATATGATGATGATGATGAACTAAGATTCGCTAAAGTACAGACTATCTTGTCCAGGCTCAAAATTATATGGCTTGCTCGAGGTTCTCCTATAATCCTTTTCCCGTAAAGGTCAGTCTTAATAAGTTTTTCACTTGCATTGATTTTTTATTTCATATCGGTAGTTTAGGAATATATCTGAGAACTCACACAGATGAGAAGTCACATTAATGTTACTGAGAAAAGCAATTTTTATGTAAAGTTAATTTGGAAAAACATTTGACAAGTCACACTGCTGAGAAACCATATGAATTTAATTATTATCAATGTCGACATGCCCTATACAGTGCATTACGTACCCGTTTAATAACTCATACTGGAGAGAAACCATCATCATCATCATTTCAGCCACAAGAAGTTCACTGCTGGACATAGGCCTCCTCCGCCTCCAAAGATTTTCCTCTCCATGGAAGGAAATCGCCGTACTCACCACGTTGGGAGGGCGGGTGGCGAGCGCAGTTTGTTTAGCTTCTTGTGCGTTCACGCCGACGCCCATCGCAAGCATGTTGAAGCTGGGTAAGGATAGGAATGTGTTTATTTGGAATGGAATAAAAGTACAGGGATACTACTTAGTCGAATGAATGGGGAAAAGCAAGTAGCAACTTTATTAATGTAATAATAATAAGTGTGGTGTGGGGAGCAATTTATTGAGTGACATTTAAACACATTCAAGAATTGATAATGGTGAGAAACCGTTCTAATGTAATATTTTTCATAGGCGATTTGCTCAGTACACATACACACATTTAAGTACCCCTACTGGTGAGAAACCATTTAGAAGTAATCTTTGTTGTCGTCGATTTGCTGATAATAATTCATTACATATACATCTGAGAACTCTCACTAGTAAGAAACCTTACGAATGTCATAAATGTGGGATGTTATTTCGTCCATAGATTAATTTAGAAAGGCATCTGAGAACTCACACTGGTGAGAAACCATCTCATTGTAACAAGTGTCATAGTAGATTTGCTCGGTACAGTACAATACTTACACATTTACGAACACACAGAGGAGGAGTGTTATGTTCGTCATAGTAGCTTTGTACAAATCAGAACATACATACACATTAAGAATCCTCACCACACATACACATAGGTATTTGTTCAAGTAGATATATTCGAAATATGTACAGTACCTGGTGCAGGACACGAGCTCACCAAATGTTTATTGGAACACACCAGACAGTCAAATATCGGCGAGCTCCGTGGCACAGTGGTTAACACGCCAGCCAGCGACACGAGGGTTCCCGGGTTCGATCCCCAGGTCAAGATGAAAAATCGGCCAAGTGCGAGTCGGACTCGCGAACGAAAGGTTCTGTTCCGTTATCTAAAAAAACGGCAAAAAAATCATGTCTGTTGTTGGGACCCCCCTGAAATATTTATTTTATTCAATTTTTTGTATTTGTTGTTATAGCGGCAACAGAAATACATCATCTGTGAAAATTTCAACTGTCTAACTATCAGGGTTCATAAGATACAGCCTGGTGACAGACGGACAGCGGAGCGATATTAATAGGGTCCCGTTTTTACCCTTTGCGTACCCTACTTGCGGAACCCTAAAAACGATCATTTTTAGATTATGAATGTTTCAGGGTCTTGAATGTTCATCTATATAAATATCCTTACTAATATTATAAATGCGAAAGTAAGTTTGTTTATTTGTTTGTTACGCTTTCACGCCGTAACTACTGAACCGATCATAATTAAATTTTGCATACAAGTTCTCTGGAGTGCGGAAAAGGACATAGGCTACCTTTTATCCCGGGAAAAAGTACTATTCCCGAGGGATCGACATTGACGCGGGCGGAGCCGCGGACGAAAGCTAGTCTATTATAAAATATAGGTAGTATCGGTGAGTTAGTATCCTACGACACAAGTTCACAACTTACTGGGGCTAGGTTTGGTGTATGGACCAGTTAGGGTGATGTGAATCCTTAATTTGCAACAGGCAAAGAATGTGCCGCATGCGTTACACTTTGCGGCCTTGGACCCCACATAAAAACAAAGGCCACGATATAAAATGTTTTTTAATCGGTCGGAACATCACTGAGCATTTTGATATCGTGTCAGCCCAACAAGTCCACTGCTGGACATAGGTCTCCCTGAATAATTTTAAATACGACCTGCAAGAAGCGACTGTTGTCCGTCCATCTGGTGGGTGGGTATCAGACTGCGCTTTTCGTTACATCTCGCCATTCGAGAACCTTTTTGTCTCACCGGCCATGGGCAGGAACTTGGTTATAATCCCGTCGTACCGTATGTACCAATTTAGTTTTTGAAGGATCTCTTGTAATCCAATACATATCTAAGTAACCGATCCGATGCGGATGGCACGACGTGTTTTGAAAATGGAGACCGCCGCATTGAATCGGTTAACATAAACTAAGTCTCAATAATTATAACAAAAAACATCGGTATCATGGAATCTGAAGGATTAAAGGCCCAATTCATGCTAGATGCTAGACACCCCTCTCAGGAGTCAGCTCAAACCGAGACGCGACGCGACTGAAAAGTAGCAATGAAATATATCTTTATTTAATAAATGAAAAGGTACACATTTCATTGACGGCTTTAGGAAATGGCTCGCGGCGGTGCTTCCGGTAGACGCGGCGCAAGAGTGGCGCTGCGCCTCGTGACGCTGCGTTACAGCCCGCTGGTGCAGCTTGAAGCCACTGTGGCGACTTGTCTGTACTATTTCCGTCCAGACTCCGTGTACATCTGAAGCAGCTGACGAATGCTCGAGTGAGAAATATAACGATAGACTGGGATCTTGTTAGGAATAATCGGACTTCTTGCAGAGGTAGCAAAACTAATACAAAAATAAGGGCTCGCGCGAAACCACATGCCTGTAAAGCATCGTGTCTCTGTGTTAACTTGCCCTTGGTTTCAGTGTGGCCCGTGGACACAAAGCGCCTGGCCGCGGGACTTCGAGCTTTTCAAGCATCCTTTCACTCGCCTCGGCTTCGCACGAGTAGATACAGGTACTTATTCTATAACATATGTATGTTCATCAAGGATAATGAAGGATTCTAATGGAGAAATAATTTGTCAAATCGGTCCAGTAGTTAAGGAGCCTAATCAACGTAAACAAAACAAAGAAAAACGTCATTAATTACCAATTAAATTTGATCAAAATATTGGCAAAGGAATGCCTCAGCTTGTGTCGCCACGTGCCTAAGTAGTGGGCACGCTGTGGCAATCTTTCCCCTCTGTATAATAGTGGTGTAGTAGTGTAGATAGGCCTCGGCCACCGGCTGCGGGTGCACTGCCAAGCGATCGGCCACACGATGCTCGGCGACTACACCCACAGCGACGCCATGGATAGTCCCAGGGCCTGTGTATGTGAAGTGTTATTAAATCTTGAAAGTAAAATGGGATCAACTTGTGACACACGCGTGAAGAATAACGTATTTACAAATGACATTATTATATATAGGGCGCACTGTAAGTTTCCGGAACTGGCCACTTACATAAACAATATTTAAAAATTTATTGCAACATTTGAAATTGAACTCTTTGGCTGTAGAATGCAGTTTGTTTCATTTGACTGTCTTTTGTTTTTACCTTGTGGCGCCATTAAAAAAATTGTGTGTCTGCATCAACATGGATTTAACTCGGGAAAATTTTCGTAGTATGATTTTCTACGATTTTTAGTGTAATTTGACAGCTCAACAGAGCATCGCTCGGCTTGAAACAGCTTTTGGCAATGAAGCACCATGCAGGACAACTGTTTATAGCTGGTTTGCAGAATTCAAGCGTGGTCGTATCAATCTCAGTGACGAATCTCGCGATGGTCGGCCGTCCACCGCTGTGACCAACAAAAACATCGATGCTGTGCGCCGTATGATTGAAACAGACAGGCATGTGACCTACCATGAAATTCGCGCATCCTTAGAAATAGGCATGAGTCAAATACAATTAATCCTACACAAACATTTGGGTGTGAGAAAGTTGTGCTCGCGGTGGATCCCACACAACTTGACCGAGGCTCAAAAAACGGACCGCGTCACTTGGTGCAGTGCCATGCTTACCAGATTCAACGAAGGTGCGTCAAATTTGGTGTGGGACATAGTAACAGGTGACGAAACATGGATTTATTGCTACGATCCCAAAACAAAGCAGCAATCGAGCGTATGGGTCTTTCAAGATGAGCCGAAACCCACCAAAGTGGCGCGCGCGATAAGTGCATCTAAGCGGATGATTGCTTCTTTTTTTAATAAAACTGGACACGTGGCTACTGTTGCTTTAGAGAATCGTCGTACAGTGAATAGTGACTGGTACACGATCATTTGTTTGCCGGAAGTTATTGACGAACTCCGTAAAAATAACCGTAAACGCCGTATCATCCTGCACCACGACAATGCTAGTTCTCACACGGCCAGACAGACAAACGACTTTTTGAAGGCGAAAAATGTAGAACTCATGAGTCATCCTGCATACAGTCCCGACCTGGCACCTTGTGACTTTTTTCTGTTCCCAAAAATTAAGAACCAATTACGCGGTTAACGATTTTCATCACCAGAAGAGGCTGTCGAGGAGTGTGAAAAACACGTTTCAGAGGTCACCACAGAGGAGTGGCACAAAAGTTTTCAAAACTGGTTTCATCGAATGAAAAAGTGCATAGACGCTAAGGGAGATTATTTTGAAAAACAATAAATTAATTTTGTACCTTAAAGGTAGTATTTTTTCATATTCATTCCGGAAACTTATCGTATTGATATATATTCATTTAATGAATATTGTTGGGTGACAGGTATTATATGTTTTTAAAATAATGTGACTGAATATTGTTATTATATCATTAAAGCTTACTCGATATGTTGACTACTTCTTTTTTAATTAATACAATTATACATTTTCTTGGATGTTAATGTGAATAAGTACTTATGTATTATAAAATTAGTATCGTCGAGTTAGTCTGCTACAACACAAGGAAAATTATTTTATACAATAAGAATTTCAAAACTGTCCTATCTCATAAAGTACTTGACCGATTTTAATAAAATTTGCATAATCCCTAGTTGCGCAATACCTTGTACAACTAAAAAAGAATGTTAGCAATCCAAATTACAAACAATACCAACAAACAAGGATCATTGTTATGGTTTTTCACCAGTGTGTGTTCTTAAATGTGTTTCTAAATTACACTTAACACTAAATTGCTTGCCACAATTATTACATTTATATGGCTTTTCACCAGTGTGCGTTCTTAAATGTCTTTTATATGTACTGCTGTCAGCAAATCGACGTCGACAAACCTTACATTCAAATGGTTTCTCACCAGTGTGAGTTCTTAAATGTGATTCTAAATGACCTTTTTGATTAAATTGCTTGCCACAGTCATTACATTTATATGGCTTCTCACCAGTGTGAGTTCTTAAATGTCTTTTTAATGTACTGCTGTCAGCAAATAGACGTCGACAAACCTTACATTCAAATGGTTTCTCACCAGTGTGTGTTCTTAAATGTGATTCTAAATCACCCTTTTGATTAAATTGCTTGCAACAATCATTACATTTATATGGCTTCTCACCAGTGTGAGTTCTTAAATGAACTTTTAAATTACATTTGTGACTAAACTGCTTTTCGCAAACATTACATTCAAATGGTTTCTCACCAGTATGTGTTCTTAAATGTGATTGTAAAGTACCCTTTTGATTAAATTGCTTGCCACAAACATTACATTTATACGGCTTCTCACCAGTGTGAGTTCTCAGATGTTTTGTTAATGTACTGTTGTCAGCAAATCGTCGTCGACAAACCTTACATTCAAATGGTTTCTCACCAGTGTGAGTTCTTAAATGTGATTCTAAAGCACCCTTTTGACTAAATTGCTTGCCACAATCATTACATTTATATGGCTTCTCACCAGTATGTGTTCTAAAATGTGATTTTAAATGAACCTTTTGATTAAATTGCTTGCCACAGTCATTACATTTATATGGCTTCTCACCAGTGTGAGTTCTCATATGTCTTTTTACTGCACTGCTGTCAGCAAATCGACGACGACAAAACTTACACTGATATGGTTTCTCACCAGTATGTATTCTGAAATGTGATTCCAAAGTACCTTTTTCATTAAATTGCTTGCCACAATCATTACATTTATATGGCTTCTCACAAGTGTGAGTTCTTAAGTGTACTTGTAGCTGACCCTTCCACTGAAATCCCCTCAGACAAACATGACACCGGTGCCTTGTGTCAGCGCTCTGAGGCTCGCCATAATAACTGTTTCGGGAACTTCCTGCCACAGGCTGTTGGCCCTCTGCTGCGCCATCTGCAAAACATTTGTTACTTTCACCTACACCATTGCTTATCAAAGGAGGACAGTTCGTTAGCGAACCGGTGGGATGAGATACATCATATGAGCGCACAGGTCACCTCTGCCGCAGCGCTAACACGTAGACATACAACGAAGCCAAACCCCCTCTCTCCTAAGCATTCATTCATATGCATAGAAATATAGAAGGCGTGAATGACGTTTCTTCGCAACGTAGAACGTCACTTTCGCAATATGTCGTTGTTATGTATCCGTACAGCGGCGGATACATACATATGAAACATACTGCGGGGAGTTACATTCAACATTTAGATGACACTTCAGTTTGGCTTTTGTTCTTACACACATCTCCAACTTTGTAATTTTTGTCCATTATATCCAGTACCTATGCAAATACAGTCTATTTACTTCCCGCAATATCCTACAGTCAGGGAAGTCCCATTTTTTCTAGCCATTCATATTTTAATGCGAAAATTGGAATAAGCAAGAGGACTACTGCATTGTATTTTATTTTACCAACCTACGAAAGAAACTTTTACATTTTTTATTTTCTTTTATATTGTGTCTCCACGACGACGCCAAGTTTCCGGACAGCGATTAAAGTAGTTTTCTAGGCTATGTGGTAGAAACACTGAAACTATTTATTAACTCCTCAGAAACCACAAAATGAATGAAGGTAATCAAGAATACGTTATACGAGAATACGTTATTTGATCCAAGAACTATTTAAATTGTTTCCTTGGCACAAATATCACAATTAAATATATATTAAAATTAGTTTTACTCTCTAATGATAAGAAATCACTTTGCCCTAAGGGTCTTCGTGGAGAAATACACACGCCTCTCCACTTCCTGTTTCTGTATGTACGAGGGATGATCTGGTGGGCATTGAAGTATTGACATTATCTGCGACATGTACCGTGACTCCGATTACAGAGTTAGGATTGCTGTTGGTGAACCGTCACAGTTGGAGTCCACCAAGGCTCGGTTCTCAGCCCCTTCTTGTTCAGTGCGATATTAGAAGAAGTGTCAAAAGGCATCAGAAATACACATGAGCTACCTCCGTGACTGCTCATGCATGTATACTGACGATATCGCACTGTCAGATGTGGAAAGGGGAAGACGTGTGCGACGAGTGAATATGTGGAAGGAGTCGCTTGAGAACGGCGGCTTGAAACTAAATGTGGCGAAGACTGTGTACATGGATTGCAACGTTACAGATTCCGTCTTGTACGCATAGGCGGAAACGTGGTCGAGCGTACTGACCAGTTTAAATCCGGAGATATCAAACCTTGCATAACGGCAGCGTGGACAAAGTGGCGCGTGGTGACTGCTATCATTTGTGAGCCAAAAACGTCGGTTAAACTGAAAGGACAGGACATTTTAGACCTGTCCTTTTATATGGAAGTGAAGCACAGGCTACGTGAGCGGGTCAATAGGGAGCTGCTGAATAGTAGAGGTTCGCGAACGGGCCGCATAAGGTACTCACACATTCGCGGCAGCCTCCATGTCCGTCACATACCAGTAGCAGACAACTCTCCTGCAGAGCCGCCTACGCTGGTACGGTCATGTTTTGCGAAAACCAGGAAATTACATAGGGAACAATTGTCTGGCCATGCCGCCTCCACCGAGTCCCGGCAGAAGGAAGAAACCCAAGAAGTGCTGGCTTGATGTAATTGGGGAGGACATGCGAGCCAATGGTCTCATGACATGCAGTGTCTTGAGTAGTTGATTTCGTTGTGATATTTTTATAATCGAAATTATTCATGATTTATGCATATGAAAACTCATCAGCAGTATGACCAACACTATGAACCATATAAATCAAACGTTCTTCATGAACTTTAAACACCCTTGCAGAAATAAATAAAAACATTCGAAATACCGGTATTTCATCCTCAAATACCGGTATCAAAATACCTATTTTTTTACCGGTATACCGGTATTTCCGTAAACCGGTACACCGGTATCCATGCCCTATGTGGAAGGCAGGCTTCTCAATATTAGTTTCGCTTTTAATATTTACACACTGACATTAAGCTCGGCAGTATATGTTGAAAGATAACAAAAATATGTACCCATTACTATAGAACTAATCACGAGAAGTACGCTATAGGCTTTGATTCCCTTGCGAGAGCAAATTCACAAAATATGCGACATAAACAACTATGTCTCACCGTTAACTTACAAGTTTTTGATAGCTTCACGGGGCCGCAGATATCCATTTCAACTTGATCCGTCCACCCGTTCCCGAGAAAGACGGTCTTGCAAGACTAACAATTAGGTGATCCTAATGGGTTCCTTTTTACCTCTTATGGAGATGGAACCCTTTAATTGGACACACATGGAAGAGATCAGTACGTTTGGTCACCTTAAGCATACGTACCCCCTGGATCCTCATCGTCCGTCGCGGTGTCACCAGCATCCTCTGACTCCGGCTCGGTTTTGACCGCGACCCTGGCGGGCGGCGTGCTGTCACAACATTCAGCCACAGAGAAGGACAGCGACGCACACGAGCCAATGGCCGAGCGGCCAATCGCGGATGTCGGCTTTTCTGTAATCAAAATCCGGATCTTAAAACAACCGGACCAGCATTCCGTAGCCGGAGGATTGGACGAAAATCCAAGGAATCATGTCAATAGGCGATGTGGCTTGCAACCCACCACTATTTAAGTACGTAGATTCCGTAATGTATTAACGTAATGTCATTTTAGCAAAATTGAGTTTTTTTTAAATAAAACAAGAGCCTCTTATTCGTCAAACATTTATTCATTCATATTATCACGTTAAGACAGAGCCTGACACCACAGGACATAAAGGCCACGTTTAGCGGATTGAGATGCGTCGGACTCGCGCACCGAGAGTTCCGTACAATCTCTCTCTGTTGTTGTCACTCTTTGCTGTTACAACTAGAATACCACTTATGTTTTCTAGTTGTAACAGCAAAGAGTTAGGGAGATCCCTAAACATCATTTTAGTTAACATCCTAGCGTTTTTGAATTGTGTTCTTGTTTAATAGGGCATCGAATCCCGAGCTTGATGCGAATATAATTTTATCACAAAAGAATCCAGGTATTTGAATTATTGCGTTTTGATGTTGTATAGGTTATGTCACTTTTCACCTTAACTATCACGTTCGCGGTGGTTCAAGTTATTTCACCCATTATATCCATTTACGACACCAAACATACCACTTTCACGTAATCATGAATGAAGTCGTGACGTCATTTTTTATGATATCGGACAAACGAGCAAGCGGGTAGACATTTAAAAACTCACGGTGAGAAACCGTAACAATGGGACCACAACTAATTTGCATAGTTTTTAATTTCCCGTTAGGAACGGGAACTTAATTCTCGTCCACATGCAACACAAGTTGTTTGTAAAAATGTTTCGTTATGACATTCACGCGCAAAGTCAATTCTGTTGAATTCGGTTATAGACTTCAAAATTAGTCTTTGTGTAAAAAATCTGCTGCCCGCGATTTGGGTGTTCCCCTTGACTCAAAATTGTCATTTTCTCAATATCTCGACAACGTGACATCCTAATTTAAACAGCTCCTTGGATTCATTTGTAGAATATCGAAAGATTTTAAGTAGTTTCAAACCTTAGTGACCCTTTATAAAACATTTGTGCTTCCAAAGCTAGAGTATGCCTCGATTATTTGGTCCCCTCATTACATAGCTCATGTTGAGCAAATAGAGACCATTCAGAAAAAGTTTTTGAGACTATTGACAACCCGTTTGGGCTTGAGAGATACCTTAATGACATATGAACAGCGCTTAAAACGTTTTAATTTTACATCCCTTGATTGCAGACGTTCCCAAACTGACCTTACATATTTGTATAAAATTATTAATTCACTGCTGTCAACTGCTATCTTAACGGAAATTAACTTTAAAGCGACATCGCGACGTCACAGAATTCCTCAGTTGTTTCACTTACCGAGTTGTTCAAATAACATTAGTCATTATAGTCCTGTTCACCGAATGTGTAGACTTCATAACTCTTTAAGTTCATCTACTGAATGTCCTGACATATTCCTCTACTCACTTGCGGCATTTAAAAGAAAATGCCAAATTGTCTTCAATGATTCAGGTCAAAAGTGAAGTAAATATATTTTTTGTTATCTGTATTTCTGCATTGTTGTCCAAATTTTCTTATATATTATTATTATTTACTAGATTACTATAGTATAGAAACATTATAATAACAGTCAAGAAACCAAAATGTAATGAATTTAATTTTCATATAAAACTAATTTCTGTAACAACCTGTACCTTCTGCGGCTGAGTCTTTTAGTTTTATTTAGAGTCACCGAATCTTGACGTAACCGAATTTTCGATGTATAATATTGTTTATTTCATAATTAAATTTATGGATAGGCTTTTAGATGTTAGGAGTTTTATTGTAAACTAGCTTTTACCCGCGGCTTCGCTCGCGTGTGGTTTCCCTTACTAACACAACCCAAAACTCCAAAGTCAACCCACGTAGTGCCTTAAACACGGTAATGGCTTAAAGCCATGGTTAATTTTTGATGTGAGGACGGACAAACACATTAGTACTGATCTCATTAACCGACCTTTAAAAGGAGGTTCTCAATTCGCCCCGTACCGTATGTATGTAATATTGTCGGGGTTGCACAGTTTTTGTATATGTTACTCTGTACCAGCTTCGCAGTTCTGTTCATATTGATCTATACGTATATTTGTATGTTTGCTTGCGCATATCCCAAACACTATAAAGCGGATTTTTAACATTGTTTTTTGTCGCAGAAATTTGCGCAACTAAGTAAATAGTGCAGATTTTATCAAAATCGGTTCAGTACTCTTTGAGATGGTCTTGAAGAAGCTAATTTGCTTTTAATTTTTAAAATAAACTGGCTCACATTCTTTCATTGTCTAAAATACTGAATATTTTTTTTGTGCAGTAATTAGTGAACTTGTTGTAGCATACTAACCTTATTCGTCCAAGATACTAACTCAACGATATTATACGTATTTTATAATAGATAGGTACTTACTACATAACATCCAAGAAAATGTATAGGATAATTGTATTAAATAAAAAATAAATAAACACAGAGTAAACTTTAATTTTCGTAATATGTTTTTGAAAAACTAAAACATTTTTTTGGATGCGTATCTCTGTTTTCTTTCGTGAATACTTTTCGTAACTAATTTATTGCCGAGCGATGTCTCATCGATTTGTAAAGAAAAAGAGAAGCCGTTAAGCCGAAAAGGCAGCCAGCTCAGCTTCATGCTTATGGCGGTGAACCAAAGCGCTGATTTTCAGCTGGTACCAAGGAGGACGTAGATAGCTTAACTATACATATATGCTATTATAACAAGCATAACTTTTTAAAATATATTTTACACTACTCATTTACCATTTATATCTACGAAAAATTGTATTAAAAGTATGAACAAAACAGCAACAATGAAATTGTCAATTTTCGTGAAATCATAATTGCAAAGTACTTGACTTTAGTTAGTATTGGCACAATATATTTGGGAAATTAAAAACTGTCGACAACAATGCCATCAATTTGCCGCGATAATGTGATTTCTTTTATTTGTTTACGAAATGTGGCGACAGAGGAAGCACTAGTACCCGAATCGTTAACGCCATGTATTTGCAATTTCATAATTCAATAATAGTTTGACAGTAATGGTGTTACTTTCGTTTTTTGATCAGTCTTATTTAAATCTGTTTCTATCACTGAATTGTTGTCGTGTTGAATTGAATTCTTCTTTACTTTATCATCTTCCTTTGTTTCTAAACCAGCATAAGGCTTAAGGACGATAACGAGAAACCTTATTCAATTTTTAACACATCTTACACGGAACTTTTATTTTATTCTTACCTATATCCTCTTCTTTTTAAAAAAATTGTTAAAGGATACTATGGATTGTTCCATTGAAACATTTTTTCATATCTGTGTCATTGTTTTTACTATGAAAGCCGGTAAATCTTGTGCAATAAGGTCTATTAAAGTACCTGTTTCAATGGATGTCCTCATCACGAGTAACAGTTTTTACTTTCTCATAGAAATTAACTATGTGACATGTGAGCTCATATTATGTATCTCATCCCACAGGTTCGCTAAGTAACTGACCCCTTTTTAAAGCGACGGTGTAGGTGAAAGTAACAGTTTTTTTGCAGATGACACAGCAGAGGGCCAACAGCGGGTAGCAGGAAGTTCACGAAACCGTCTTGATTACTGTTTCGTGAACTTCCTGCCGCAGGTTGTTGACCAGCCTCAGAGAGACCCGCGCGCGCAAACGCTGACACAAGGCACCAGCGTCATGTTTGTCTGAGGCAGTTTCAGTGGAATAGTCGTCTACAAACTGGTGAGAAGCCGTATAATTGTAATAATTGTGAGAAGCAACTTAATCGTAAGGATACTTTAGTATTACAATTAAGAACTTATACTGGTGAGAAACCAACATGATGTAATAGTTTCTGCTACTCTTGTATCGTTTGTAATGTCACGGGAACTTCATTCTCGTCTACATTAAACCACGGATAAACTACATTACTATAGTATAGAGATATTATAATATCAACATTAGTCTTCACATGGATATCGTAATAGGCGACTTAGGAAATATAAGCTAAACAAAGCTCATAAAAATCAATGAGACCTCTGCAATCCGTCTGGCTAGCGAGGAGAGTATATGCCAATCCTGTCTTCTCCTCGCCAAGTATGGCTCCGGTAGTACAGACAGGGTCATACTGCTGCAGAGACTAAAGAGACCTGATGATGATGATTATAATAACAGACAAGAAACCATCATGTAATTGTCATACAAAACAAATCTCTGTAGCAACCTGTATCTACTGCGGCTGCGTGTTTTAGTTTTGTAAGTCATTCAACCTTGACTAGACACGTAGATTCGAAACAACTGATATTTCAAAACTGCTTTTCTCTAAAACTTCTCGAAAAATTTGTATGTAAATCTGTATGGATGTATTAAAGTATGTATGTAAGATTCTTTATTTTATCATAACTGCTGACTCACGGATTTGGAAGTAGAGGCTATCATCATGTAAAAACGGGTCACTCACGCGCTATTTGTCGGGATTGCCGACTATATCTCCCGACGACATAGCACGTGAGTGACCCGCTTTTATTACCCAACTGCCAAGAAGGGTAATGTGTTCCGCGCGTATCATGTATGTTTGTAAATTTCTTTATTACCTCGTATCTTCAAAACGGCTGGATGGATTCCGAGAGTTAAGGAGTCGTTGGGTTCGTCTGTATATATTTATAGTCACAAGCGTGTATATACACAGCTTTATTTCATTTTAGACCTTATCACATTGACTTAAGACCCTAGATATTAATGCTCGTGACGCTTTACCTCATTAAATTGCTACCTAACGACAATTGTCACGGAAGATGAACTGTGGCTATTGAATGCGTGAGTTTATTCCGCGACAGAATATCCCGACAGACCTAAGTGTCGACATGACTTGTAATTCTAGTACCAATAACAAATAATGACAAGAATTGTTATTTTAGATAACTAATTTTATTCTCAGTATATATGACGTGACTTCAGTAAGTTAACTACAAACTGCATGCTTGAATAAGACAAATCTGTTGGTACCTAGTTATATTTTAACACGTTAATTGATTGTAAACCTCGATAAGCAAATAAAGAATGGAATTTAAATGTGTTGACATTATTTTTTTGGTTTGGATCCTGTATTTATTTGATTAATAAAACACGCATACGAGATAGTGGCGTTGATCTACTTATGTAGCTACATGAAAAGCATGCAGTTGTTTGGCTATTAATCTAATGTTAGCGTAGATTCATTTTGATACATCCAGTTAACTGTCGTCTTCGGAAGGCCCGCCATAACTCCACCAAGGGCGCCACTGGTAGGGAATACAAAGATTTTGAATTATTTATAGACAGCTTCGTCCAACGTATTTTTACATATATTTAATGGAATATTATATTATGTATATTACGTATCTTATGAGGAACTGAGATTCGCTAAAGAACAGACTATCTTGTCCAGGCTCAAAAAGAATGCTCCTAAAATCCTTTCTTAATCAGTTTTTTACTTTCATTTTGTTTTTTTTTTTCATATCAGTTGTTTAAGAATATATCTGAGATCTCACACTGGTGAGAAGTCATATAATGTTATAAGTACGGAAAGCAATTTCTTTGTGGAATTAATTTGGAAACACATTTGAGAAGTCACTCTGGTGAGAAACCATATGAATTTAATTATTATCAATGTCGACATGCTCTATACAGTGCATTACGTACACATTTAATAACTCATACTGGAGAGAAACCATCATCATCGTCATTTCAGCCACAAGAAGTTCACTGCTGGACATAGGCCTCCTCCGCCTCCAAAGATTTTTCTCTTCATGGAAGGAAATCGCCGTACTCACCACGTTGGGAGGGCGGGTGGCGAGCGCAGTTTGTTAAGCTTCTTGTGCGTTCACGCCGACGTTCTAATGTAATATTTTTCATAGGTGATTTGCTCAGTATACACACGCGCACACATTGAAGTACTCCTACTGGTGAGAAACCTTGCGAATGTCATACATGTGGGATGTAATTTCATCCATAGATTAACTTAGAAGGATATATGAGAACTCACACTGGTGAGAAACCATTTCAATGTAACAAGTGTCATAGGAGATTTGCTCGGTACAGTACAATACTTACACATATAATATTAATAATAATATGAAAACTTACAAATATCTTGGTATGTCACAGTCTTTGAGTATTGTGGATGGGGACATAAAGCAGGCGATGAAAGATGGTCGTGCCACGCTCTATTGGGATCGATCTGTAATCACGGATAGGACTATTGTTCCAATAAGCCTGACATCGTGCTGACAGATCGATCGACGCGACAGGCAATGCTCATCGATATCACCATCTCGCATGACGAGAACCTGGTGAAGGCCGAGAAGGCAGGGCTTGGAATACCAGTAAAATTCATTACCGGTACCTCTATGAAACGACAGTACCGGTAATTGGATTGGTACCGGTACATTTGGTAACGGTAAAAATCAAGTATCGGTACCTCTATAATACAACGGTACCGGTAATTGGATTGGTACCGGTACCTCCATAAAACAACGGTACCGGTAATTGAATTGGTATCAGTAAGTTTAATAACAGAAGTACCTGTACTAAATACCGGTAAACAGTACCGGTACTCGTATCGGGAATTTTCATTTTGTTAATGTGTGTCATAGCCGTGTTGTGCATGTGCAGCGTGAGGCGGGGGCCGACAATGGGGCGGCACTTTTACAGTGGAGCGAGTCCCATGCGGCGGACGGCAACAATGCGTAGGTACCGGTAAAATTCACGCAATTTTAATACCGTAAAAATTTGACAGAATACAGGTACCGGTACTTATAATGTGAATTTGGTACCGGTAACAAGTAGGGGTAAAATTACCGTTAACTGTTAACAATATTATTACCGTTAAATACTAGATTACCGGTACCCTATATTAACGTTAAAATTTTAACAGAATAGTAATACCGGTACTTATAATGGGAATTTGGTACCGGTAACAAGCCCTACGAGAAGGACAAACTTTCTAAGTACCTAGACTTGGCCCACGAGGTGACCGCTATGTGGGATGTGGATTCGACGATCATTGTCCCGATAGTCGTTTCAGTGAACGGTCTTATAGCGAAGAGCCTCGATCAACACCTCAAGAGGCTCTCGCTAGATGGCTGGATCAAGGGTCAGATACAGAAGGCAGTACTCCTGGACACTGCGCGCATCGTCAGGAGGTTTCTCTCTCTGTAGCCTTAACTGTCGGTAGCTTGAGCCCTGCCCCGCTGCTGGCAGCCCTCTAGGATTAGGTTTTTATAAAAGTTGTATTTTTTGTATGTTTTTTTTTTATATTTTACTTTTTATATAAGTTTTATAAAAACCTAGACCTAAGAAATTAAATAAATAAAGAGAATAATAATATATAATAAATTCTTTATTTCAGATTATTCCATATTAAAGAGGTACACATTACACACAATAAAAATAACAATAAAATATTAAATGCGACCCCCTATTGCCACCGACATGCAGTTTTTTTAGAATAGGGCAGTCAGATATACGAACACACTTGTGATAAGACATAGAAATGTTATGTTTGTTTGTCATCGTAGCTTCGTACAAATCATACAAACACTTAAGAAACCACTCCACACATATATAGCTATTTGTTCAAGTCTGGTGCAGGACACGAGTCCACCAAATGTTTATTGGAACTCAACTCACCACACAGTCAAATATCGGCGAGCTCCGTGGCGCAGTGGTTAATACAACAGCCTGGGATACAAGGGTTCCCGGGTTCGATCCACGGCCAGGTCAAGATGAAAAATCGGCCAAGTGTGAGTCGGACTCGCGCACGGAGGGTTACGTTCCGTTATGTATAAAAACGACAAAAAAATTATGTCTGATGTATGGGACTGGGAGCCCCCTTAAATATTTATTTTATAATTTTTTTTTGTATTTTTGTTGTTATAGGGGCAACAGAAATACATCATCTGTGAAAATTTCAACTGTCTAACTATCACGGTTCATAAGATACAGCCTGGTGACAGACGGACAGACAGACAGACGGACAGCGGAGCGATATTAATAGGGTCCCGTTTTTACCCTTTGCGTACGGAACCCTAAAAACGATCATCTTTAGATTCTTGGATGTTTCAAGGTCTTGAATGTTCATCTATATAAGTAATGGTATATAAGTATCTATTACAAAATATAGTATCGGTGAGTTAGTATCTTACGACACAAGTTCACAACTTACTGGCGCTAGGTTTGGTGTATGGACCAGTTAGGGTGATGTGAATCCTTAATTTGAAACAGGCAAAGAATGTGCCGCATGCGTTACACTTTGCGGCCTTTGCCCCACGTAAAAACAAAGGTGCCGCAATATAAAATGGTTTTTAATCGGTCGGAACATCACTGAGCATTTCGTTATCGTGTCAGCCCAACAAGTCCACGGCTAGACATAGGTCTCCCCAAATAATTTCAAATACGACCTGCAAGAAGCGGCCCAGCGCCTTTCTGCGACCGTAGCGAGGTTGTCCGTCCATCTGGTGGGTGGGTATCAGACTGCGCTTTTCGTTACATCTCGCCATTCGAGAACCTTTTTGTCTCACCGGCCATGGGCAGGAACTTGGTTATAATCCCGTCGTACCGTATGCACCAATTTAGTTTTAAAGGATCTCTTGTAATCCAATACATATCTATGGAACCGATTCGATGCGGATGGCACGACGTGTTTTGAAAATGGAGGCCGCCGCATTGAATCGGTTAACATAAATTAAGTCTCAATAATTATAACAAAAAACATCGGTATCATAGAATCTGAAGGATTATAGGCCCAATTCATGCTAGATGCTAGACACCCCTCTCAGGAGTCAGCTCAAACCGAGACGCGACGCGACTGAAAAGTAGCAATGAAATATATCTTTATTTAATAAACGAAAAGGTACACATTTCATTGACGGCTTTAGGAAATGGCTCGCGGCGGTGCTTCGCCGGTAGACGCGGCGCAAGAGTGGCGCTGCGCCTCGTGACGCTGCGTTACAGCCCGCTGGTGCAGCTTGAAGCCACTGTGGCGACTTGTCTCTACTATTTCCGTCCAGACTCCGTGTACATCTGAAGCAGCTGACGAATGCTCGAGTGAGAAATATAACGATAGACTGGGATCTTGTTAGGTATAATCGGACTTCTTGCAGAGGTAGCAAAACTAATACAAAAATAAGGGCTCGCGCGAAACCACATGCCTGTAAAGCATCGTGTCTCTGTGTTAACTTGCCCTTGGTTTCAGTGTGGCCCGTGGACACAAAGCGCCTGGCCGCGGGACTTCGAGCTTTTCAAGCATCCTTTCACTCGCCTCGGCTTCGCACGAGTAGATACAGGTACTTATTCTATAACATATGTATGTTCATCAAGGATAATGAAGGATTCTAATGGAGAAATAATTTGTCAAATCGGTCCAGTAGTTAAGGAGCCTAATCAACGTAAACAAAACAAAGAAAAACGTCATTAATTACCAATTAAATTTGATCAAAATATTAGCAAAGGAATGCCTCAGCTTGTGTCGCCACGTGCCTAAGTAGTGGGCACGCTGTGGCAATCTTTCCCCTCTGTATAATAGTGGTGTAGTAGTGTAGATAGGCCTCGGCCACCGGCTGCGGGTGCACTGCCAAGCGATCGGCCACACGATGCTCGGCGACTACACCCACAGCGACGCCATGGATAGTCCCAGGGCCTGTGTATGTGAAGTGTTATTAAATCTTGAAAGTAAAATGGGATCAACTTGTGACACACGCGTGAAGAATAACGTATTTACAAATGACATTATTATATATAGGGCGCACTGTAAGTTTCCGGAACTGGCCACTTACATAAACAATATTTAAAAATTTATTGCAACTTTTGAAATTGAACTCTTTGGCTGTAGAATGCAGTTTGTTTCATTTGACTGTCTTTTGTTTTTACCTTGTGGCGCCATTTAAAAAATTGTGTGTCTGCATCAACATGGATTTAACTCGGGAAAATTTTCGTAGTATGATTTTCTACGATTTTTAGTGTAATTTGACAGCTCAACAGAGCATCGCTCGGCTTGAAACAGCTTTTGGCAATGAAGCACCATGCAGGACAACTGTTTATAGCTGGTTTGCAGAATTCAAGCGTGGTCGTATCAATCTCAGTGACGTATCTCGCGATGGTCGGCCGTCCACCGCTGTGACCAACAAAAACATCGATGCTGTGCGCCGTATGATTGAAACAGACAGGCATGTGACCTACCATGAAATTCGCGCATCCTTAGAAATAGGCATGAGTCAAATACAATTAATCCTACACAAACATTTGGGTGTGAGAAAGTTGTGCTCGCGGTGGATCCCACACAACTTGACCGAGGCTCAAAAAACGGACCGCGTCACTTGGTGCAGTGCCATGCTTACCAGATTCAACGAAGGTGCGTCAAATTTGGTGTGGGACATAGTAACAGGTGACGAAACATGGATTTATTGCTACGATCCCAAAACAAAGCAGCAATCGAGCGTATGGGTCTTTCAAGATGAGCCGAAACCCACCAAAGTGGCGCGCGCGATAAGTGCATCTAAGCGGATGATTGCTTCTTTTTTTAATAAAACTGGACACGTGGCTACTGTTGCTTTAGAGAATCGTCGTACAGTGAATAGTGACTGGTACACGATCATTTGTTTGCCGGAAGTTATTGACGAACTCCGTAAAAATAACCGTAAACGCCGTATCATCCCGCACCACGACAATGCTAGTTCTCACACGGCCAGACAGACAAACGACTTTTTGAAGGCGAAAAATGTAGAACTCATGAGTCATCCTGCATACAGTCCCGACCTGGCACCTTGTGACTTTTTTCTGTTCCCAAAAATTAAGAACCAATTACGCGGTTAACGATTTTCATCACCAGAAGAGGCTGTCGAGGAGTGTGAAAAACACGTTTCAGAGGTCACCACAGAGGAGTGGCACAAAAGTTTTCAAAACTGGTTTCATCGAATGAAAAAGTGCATAGACGCTAAGGGAGATTATTTTGAAAAACAATAAATTAATTTTGTACCTTAAAGGTAGTATTTTTTCATATTCATTCCGGAAACTTATCGTATTGATATATATTCATTTAATGAATATTGTTGGGTGACAGGTATTATATGTTTTTAAAATAATGTGACTGAATATTGTTATTATATCATTAAAGCTTACTCGATATGTTGACTACTTCTTTTTTAATTAATACAATTATACATTTTCTTGGATGTTAATGTGAATAAGTACTTATGTATTATAAAATTAGTATCGTCGAGTTAGTCTGCTACAACACAAGGAAAATTATTTTATACAATAAGAATTTCAAAACTGTACTATCTCATAAAGTACTTGACCGATTTTAATAAAATTTGCATAATCCCTAGTTGCGCAATACCTTGTACAACTAAAAAAGAATGTTAGCAATCCAAATTACAAACAATACCAACAAACAAGGATCATTGTTATGGTTTTTCACCAGTGTGTGTTCTTAAATGTGTTTCTAAATTACACTTAACACTAAATTGCTTGCCACAATTATTACATTTATATGGCTTTTCACCAGTGTGCGTTCTTAAATGTCTTTTATATGTACTGCTGTCAGCAAATCGACGTCGACAAACCTTACATTCAAATGGTTTCTCACCAGTGTGAGTTCTTAAATGTGATTCTAAATGACCTTTTTGATTAAATTGCTTGCCACAGTCATTACATTTATATGGCTTCTCACCAGTGTGAGTTCTTAAATGTCTTTTTAATGTACTGCTGTCAGCAAATAGACGTCGACAAACCTTACATTCAAATGGTTTCTCACCAGTGTGTGTTCTTAAATGTGATTCTAAATCACCCTTTTGATTAAATTGCTTGCAACAATCATTACATTTATATGGCTTCTCACCAGTGTGAGTTCTTAAATGAACTTTTAAATTACATTTGTGACTAAACTGCTTTTCGCAAACATTACATTCAAATGGTTTCTCACCAGTATGTGTTCTTAAATGTGATTGTAAAGTACCCTTTTGATTAAATTGCTTGCCACAAACATTACATTTATACGGCTTCTCACCAGTGTGAGTTCTCAGATGTTTTGTTAATGTACTGTTGTCAGCAAATCGTCGTCGACAAACCTTACATTCAAATGGTTTCTCACCAGTGTGAGTTCTTAAATGTGATTCTAAAGCACCCTTTTGACTAAATTGCTTGCCACAATCATTACATTTATATGGCTTCTCACCAGTGTGAGTTCTCATATGTCTTTTTACTGCACTGCTGTCAGCAAATCGACGACGACAAAACTTACACTGATATGGTTTCTCACCAGTATGTATTCTGAAATGTGATTCCAAAGTACCTTTTTCATTAAATTGCTTGCCACAATCATTACATTTATATGGCTTCTCACAAGTGTGAGTTCTTAAGTGTACTTGTAGCTGACCCTTCCACTGAAATCCCCTCAGACAAACATGACACCGGTGCCTTGTGTCAGCGCTCTGAGGCTCGCCATAATAACTGTTTCGGGAACTTCCTGCCACAGGCTGTTGGCCCTCTGCTGCGCCATCTGCAAAACATTTGTTACTTTCACCTACACCATTGCTTATCAAAGGAGGACAGTTCGTTAGCGAACCGGTGGGATGAGATACATCATATGAGCGCACAGGTCACCTCTGCCGCAGCGCTAACACGTAGACATACAACGAAGCCAAACCCCCTCTCTCCTAAGCATTCATTCATATGCATAGAAATATAGAAGGCGTGAATGACGTTTCTTCGCAACGTAGAACGTCACTTTCGCAATATGTCGTTGTTATGTATCCGTACAGCGGCGGATACATACATATGAAACATACTGCGGGGAGTTACATTCAACATTTAGATGACACTTCAGTTTGGCTTTTGTTCTTACACACATCTCCAACTTTGTAATTTTTGTCCATTATATCCAGTACCTATGCAAATACAGTCTATTTACTTCCCGCAATATCCTACAGTCAGGGAAGTCCCATTTTTTCTAGCCATTCATATTTTAATGCGAAAATTGGAATAAGCAAGAGGACTACTGCATTGTATTTTATTTTACCAACCTACGAAAGAAACTTTTACATTTTTTATTTTCTTTTATATTGTGTCTCCACGACGACGCCAAGTTTCCGGACAGCGATTAAAGTAGTTTTCTAGGCTATGTGGTAGAAACACTGAAACTATTTATTAACTCCTCAGAAACCACAAAATGAATGAAGGTAATCAAGAATACGTTATACGAGAATACGTTATTTGATCCAAGAACTATTTAAATTGTTTCCTTGGCACAAATATCACAATTAAATATATATTAAAATTAGTTTTACTCTCTAATGATAAGAAATCACTTTGCCCTAAGGGTCTTCGTGGAGAAATACACACGCCTCTCCACTTCCTGTTTCTGTATGTACGAGGGATGATCTGGTGGGCATTGAAGTATTGACATTATCTGCGACATGTACCGTGACTCCGATTACAGAGTTAGGATTGCTGTTGGTGAACCGTCACAGTTGGAGTCCACCAAGGCTCGGTTCTCAGCCCCTTCTTGTTCAGTGCGATATTAGAAGAAGTGTCAAAAGGCATCAGAAATACACATGAGCTACCTCCGTGACTGCTCATGCATGTATACTGACGATATCGCACTGTCAGATGTGGAAAGGGGAAGACGTGTGCGACGAGTGAATATGTGGAAGGAGTCGCTTGAGAACGGCGGCTTGAAACTAAATGTGGCGAAGACTGTGTACATGGATTGCAACGTTACAGATTCCGTCTTGTACGCATAGGCGGAAACGTGGTCGAGCGTACTGACCAGTTTAAATCCGGAGATATCAAACCTTGCATAACGGCAGCGTGGACAAAGTGGCGCGTGGTGACTGCTATCATTTGTGAGCCAAAAACGTCGGTTAAACTGAAAGGACAGGACATTTTAGACCTGTCCTTTTATATGGAAGTGAAGCACAGGCTACGTGAGCGGGTCAATAGGGAGCTGCTGAATAGTAGAGGTTCGCGAACGGGCCGCATAAGGTACTCACACATTCGCGGCAGCCTCCATGTCCGTCACATACCAGTAGCAGACAACTCTCCTGCAGAGCCGCCTACGCTGGTACGGTCATGTTTTGCGAAAACCAGGAAATTACATAGGGAACAATTGTCTGGCCATGCCGCCTCCACCGAGTCCCGGCAGAAGGAAGAAACCCAAGAAGTGCTGGCTTGATGTAATTGGGGAGGACATGCGAGCCAATGGTCTCATGACATGCAGTGTCTTGAGTAGTTGATTTCGTTGTGATATTTTTATAATCGAAATTATTCATGATTTATGCATATGAAAACTCATCAGCAGTATGACCAACACTATGAACCATATAAATCAAACGTTCTTCATGAACTTTAAACAACCTTGCAGAAATAAATAAAAACATTCGAAATACCGGTATTTCATCCTCAAATACCGGTATCAAAATACCTATTTTTTTACCGGTATACCGGTATTTCGGTAAACCGGTACACCGGTATCCATGCCCTATGTGGAAGGCAGGCTTCTCAATATTAGTTTCGCTTTTAATATTTACACACTGACATTAAGCTCGGCAGTATATGTTGAAAGATAACAAAAATATGTACCCATTACTATAGAACTAATCACGAGAAGTACGCTATAGGCTTTGATTCCCTTGCGAGAGCAAATTCACAAAATATGCGACATAAACAACTATGTCTCACCGTTGACTTACAAGTTTTTGATAGCTTCACGGGGCCGCAGATATCCATTTCAACTTGATCCGTCCACCCGTTCCCGAGAAAGACGGTCTTGCAAGACTAACAATTAGGTGATCCTAATGGGTTCCTTTTTACCTCTTATGGAGATGGAACCCTTTAATTGGACACACATGGAAGAGATCAGTACGTTTGGTCACCTTAAGCATACGTACCCCCTGGATCCTCATCGTCCGTCGCGGTGTCACCAGCATCCTCTGACTCCGGCTCGGTTTTGACCGCGACCCTGGCGGGCGGCGTGCTGTCACAACATTCAGCCACAGAGAAGGACAGCGACGCACACGAGCCAATGGCCGAGCGGCCAATCGCGGATGTCGGCTTTTCTGTAATCAAAATCCGGATCTTAAAACAACCGGACCAGCATTCCGTAGCCGGAGGATTGGACGAAAATCCAAGGAATCATGTCAATAGGCGATGTGGCTTGCAACCCACCACTATTTAAGTACGTAGATTCCGTAATGTATTAACGTAATGTCATTTTAGCAAAATTGAGTTTTTTTTAAATAAAACAAGAGCCTCTTATTCGTCAAACATTTATTCATTCATATTATCACGTTAAGACAGAGCCTGACACCACAGGACATAAAGGCCACGTTTAGCGGATTGAGATGCGTCGGACTCGCGCACCGAGAGTTCCGTACAATCTCTCTCTGTTGTTGTCACTCTTTGCTATTACAACTAGAATACCACTTATGTTTTCTAGTTGTAACAGCAAAGAGTTAGGGAGATCCCTAAACATCATTTTAGTTAACATCCTAGCGTTTTTGAATTGTGTTCTTGTTTAATAGGGCATCGAATCCCGAGCTTGATGCGAATATAATTTTATCACAAAAGAATCCAGGTATTTGAATTATTGCGTTTTGATGTTGTATAGGTTATGTCACTTTTCACCTTAACTATCACGTTCGCGGTGGTTCAAGTTATTTCACCCATTATATCCATTTACGACACCAAACATACCACTTTCACGTAATCATGAATGAAGTCGTGACGTCATTTTTTATGATATCGGACAAACGAGCAAGCGGGTCAGCTTCTTCTTTCCGAGTCGAAATGGTTCCAATTGATTAGATTTCTTTCGACCAGTATTTGGCTACGCTGATCGCCTTGTCATTAGCCTCATTGAGTTCCTGTACCGTGCTAGTAGTGGGGCAGTTAGGTTAGGTCACACAACTTGTTCCCCCCCGAGGTGGTTCCCGGTTTGTCGTACCGGGGGGGCTCAGTACCCGTGGTTAGTCCTCAAACCACGGGGAAGCGAAGAGGAACCCGCGCGGGGGCGCTCCTGCTGCCTGACACACCAGCAGCGAGCGCCGACATTGGGTCGGCGGGGGAGTGGGAAGTTCTCCCCCCACCCGAGGAGGGGCGCTCCCGCGGGCTCGGCTTCGGCCTTGAGCCTGCTGGGGCTGGGATGCGCCCAATGGGGCGGCGGGGGAGTGGGAAGATCTCCCCCCACCCGGGGAGGGGCGCTTCCGCAAGGATGCGCCCATTGGGGCGGCGGGGGAGTGGGAAGATCTCCCCCCACCCGAGGTGGAGCCGCCGGGAGGGTAATATTTTATTGCTCTCCCGGCGCTTCAGGCGGGGCCACACCGCCGTGGTTGTGGTCGGAGATCGGTCGCGGAGGAGAGGGAGTTTCGGTGCTGCGTTGCCGATCTCCCTTTCTTCCGCGGCCGAGCGGTGCCGCAACGTGTTTGCGGCGAGAGGCAAGCGGCGGAGCCTTTCATCTTCTCCGCCGCTGGGAGCCAGTTTATCTGGCTCCCATGGGGCCACAGGCGGTGGACTGCGTGGGAGTCTGCCGCCTCTCAATTGGCCCAAGGAGGTACGGCGCGTCCGTGAGTTCCGGACGCGCCTACTTGGTGAGTGGATGGGGGGCGCTCGGACGTCCCCGAGGAGGGGCCGCGTTGGCGGCCAACCGCGCCGGGGTTCGCGGTCGTATTTCCCTTCCCGTGTCCCCGGCAAATGCGGTCGAGATGGAACTCCGAAGGTTTTTTAGTGGGTAGGCACGTCACTCTGGCGTGGAGTCCCACATAACCCGACAGCTTCCCCTGCAAGCTAAAAAAAAGGTCACACAACTTGTTGGCGGAGAAACCCCTGATGGTAAGTGATATAAAATAAGAGTAAATCCCAAACGGTTTAATAATTAATTTTTAATTTACGTAGAAAAAGAAAGTAACTCGTCATTGTTGAAGATTTTGTTTTCTTTTAAGAGAAAAATATGATGTTGAATGTCTTTAAGTTTAAGCGAATTAAAAGAAATACAACACTTTTTATATGCTTTAGAAATATATCCTTACTTAAAATAATGAAATAATTGTTTATTAATAAAGGGTTTAAACAGCTGTCTTTGACGACGTGAGATTACTTGGAAACACATAAAAAGATAAATAAAGTTACACAAACAAACAAAGGAAGTAGTTTACTTCTTTCTGTAAAAGAATAGCTGGATTTGTTGTTGAAAAATAATGTGTATGTTTTTATGAATTGTATGCCTTATGGACATAACGTATAAATTATATTGTTTACGCGTTCTGATATACGATATTTATGATCATCTCATTTTGGACAAGGGTTTTTTGGCAAGGCAACATGGGGAAATTTCCACAGTCACGAGTCACGACACAATGTTTTTAAACACTAAAAGCTAACGGGATGACTGCAACCGACTTATTGTTATATGTCCTGTTTTCTTGTGGCCTTCCACACAAAGCCTACGTATTTTAAGACCAACAGGAGCAATTATTGATCAACACTCCAAGTTCAAGCAGTGGCATATCGAGACCTAAACACGTGGGCGTGATTAAGGCATTTTTACAGTTATTCCACTGGGATCCCGATTTTAAATCACACAGGAGATCCAACAGAACTGACTATGTGTATAGCTGGAAAACTAAAGATAAATGACTCACAGCATATATGAAATCGTTGCCATTTGGCATTCATCAAACTGACACTTTTCTATGTAAACAGTTCACATATTCATTTTCCCACTATATTAAGAGTCTTACCCTAATGGAAAATGGGATCAATTTTGCTGGCAAAGTTGCTAGCCGCTTCGGCTTATTAACATGTAAAAAAACACCTATTTAAATTTCCGCTCCTTTCCTCGGCAGGCTTCTAAGGTCTGCGTGGGCAGAGAAGCAGCATGTACATTTTATGTTTCTTTTTTCTCCCAGACCAGCATGGAAGAGAGTGGGACGTATGGTTAACTTAAACATATGTACCCGTTGGATCCTCATCGTCCGTCGCGGTGTCGCCAGCATCCTCTGACTCCGGCTCGGTTTTGAACGCGACCCTGGCGGGCGGCGTGCTCTCACAACATTCAGCCACAGAGAAGGACAGCGACGCACACAAGCCAATGGCCTCGCGGTCAATCCGGGATACTGATTTTTCTGTAATCTGAATACAAACAAAACTTTAGTACATACTAGCGCAGTTTGTATTCCTATCTGATTCATGTGTGATCAATACTGGGAGAAAACATACAGATTTGTGCATAAGATGATATCCTTAAAAGGCAAAATAATTTACAATGCTAGCACACGTAGCTTTGTCTGCTTTGTTGCGTGGTCCTGCCATTGCTCAGCATTTTTAGAAACAGAGACAATATAACATAAATACCTCGCCAGTTGTCTCCAACATAGCAGTCAGCGCATGGTCTGCCCTGGTGGCGGTCACCATCAGCTTGTGGCTCTTGAACAACATAGCGCGGCAGATGTAGCACGCCGCCACGGGCCTGTTCCCACTCACAAGCTGGAATGTTGTGCCACTGATATAACAGCTTATACTTAAACATTAAATTACTAAAATGTACACAGATGTAAAATTTTTCAATTTTCATATCCAGTTTCTTTCTTCATGTTGATACAAACCCCTAATCAAAAGAATCTTTCTCATACTTGTGTGTTACAAGTAATATGTTTGCTAAAATGAAGTCCTGTATTATCACAAGTTGTTATATTCTTCTTCTTCTTCGAGTTGTAATATCTTTTAACTACAACAGTGTTGCCCAGTATCTAGATTGTTTGTGAGCAGTGAATGGGCATTTAGGGCTGAATATTCTTCAATATAATATTGTTGTTGTATTGAAGAGGCATTTATAGTTTACGATAATTCTTAAGGACTTTTAAGACTACATTAATTTTCTAGGACTTAAAAAATTATATACTATTATCAATTACATAGGATCAAGTCTTTTATAGCCTTTTCGCCTAGGTCTATAAGACCCGAAGGCCATGTTTAGCATGTTGGTGGAAAACAGAATCAAAATAGTGATGGGTTGCTAGCCCATCGCCTATTTACATAATTCCTCAGATTTTACCCGTTCCCTCGATCGGCTTTTACGTTCTGCGCGGGAAGAGAAGCAGCTGGTACATTCTATGTTTTTTCTTTTCTCCTAGAACAGCATGGAGAATTAGAAAATTATCCTTTAGAAACACTATGTGCAGAAATATCTGTATAAGAGAACGAACGCTATGGTTTCTATATAGCAACTTGATTCCACCGCTTGTCTGGATATATATTACCAAATTCATGTTAAATGTTATATAGAGGTAACAACAGTTTTCTTCAAATTTTAGTTCAAAATAATGTCGAAAACAGGCAAAAACGTAATCAGTTCTACGAGAGAAACAGTATCGCCTTCAAATCCTAAGAACATTCTCTTTCCACACAGTCTTATCATAAACGATATCACGAAACATTAACTAAAGCAGATAGACTAATCCTAATTAGTAGGACGCTTACAAGAGCCCCCGCAAGTCTCTCATACACGAGTTGCAGGACAGTGCCGTCAATGTTGCTCATGGGCGCGCCCATTGAGAGGCAGATACGGCAGAATGCTGGACTCTGATGCATCTTGTATAAGGTTATTTTGTTCTTAGGTCTGTAAATTTAATTTAAAATAAGCACACTAGCACTGAAGTAGTATATTGCTAAAATACTACATATCGCAGTAGTAAGAATAAGAAAAGATACATATACAATAAATTAATAAAATAAATTTAGGAAACCTATTCACAAAACACCTCAGCAAAACACAGACAAATAAACGATTTGACATTGACAGTTTATGACGGCCATTATGTCACTTTGACATCCACTTAAGCAATGGTCTCCATTAGCCATCAAAGTATCTTAATAAAAAAAATTGGTTGCTGTAAGTCGGTTTACGGACGATATTTTTTTGTGATAACGGTGGAAGAGAGAACATGATGATGATGAGGATGATGCTGATGAAAACGACGATAATAATGACGGATCGTGACATTGTTTCGTGTAAGCAGCCGGTGTTTATATCATTGGGGGAGGCCTTTGTCCAGCAGTGGACTTCTTGCGGCTGATATGATGATGTATATAGGAAACCCTATTTATGGCAAAGTGACATTAAGACCGGGGGTACTATTTTTGAAAGTGTGACAATCGATTTCGAGCGAATTTTGTATGGAAAAATCGCTTGTTTACGACCGGCATCATTTAAAAAAAATAGAACTCCGGGGTACTATTTTTGAAAGTATGACGTGACACTCATATTCAAGCGATTTTTTAATGGAAATGTCACTCGTTTACGAATGACTCAATTTTAAAAATAGCACTCCAGTGTCGGCAACTGTCAAGTCAACGTCAAATAGAAGAATAGCCGGCCTATTTGCTAACTCAGTGGACAACGTTTTGATAGTCATTTCAAAGTACATTACGTTTTGTATATCTTTAATAAAAATAATCAATCATAGGAAACCCGCAATGTATTTTGAAGTGACTATCAAAACGTTGGTCACTGAGTTAGCAAAGGGTGAGGTTAGGTACTCGTCTCGTATCCTACCCCACAGATTTGAAAGAGTATGTCCTAAAGGAGTGAAGATTGATTTGATAGCCATTTCCGGGCCGGCTGGCCGGCCCAAACCACAGATTTAAAAGAGTATGTCACTTGACGAGTGACATTGACATTGTGTTGAGGTGACATTGACAATGTGTTCATATCAAATGTATCAAATAGTAGTTTGTGATATCAAAACATTGAACAACTATCAACTATCATCATGTTTGTTCTTCTGAGGTTCAGATGAAGAAATATGTATGTGGGTGCGTGAATTTGTAAATGTTTTATGGTACGGGGTTGATTTTCAATCATCGCTCATTCATTTTCAGTACGAAGCTGTCAAATATATGAACGATTATACGTAGTATCTCTTAGTAGTTTGTGGAACTAACGCCTGGCCCAAACTGTCAATGTCAAGTTGCTTAGTGTTTCGAAAACTTGTTTTCCAAATTTATTAAGTTTAGTATCGTTTAAGTGTAGCCAATAGTTCATATCATACTATCAATCTCTTAGTAGTTTGTGCATACTATTGCGATACAATTTTAGCCACATATTATTTTAGTGCTGATGTGCTTATTTTTATATAAATTCGCAGACTTAAGAATAAAATAACCTTAAACAAGATGCATCGGAGTCCAGCAGTCTGCCGCATCTGCCTCTCAGTGGACGCGCCCATGAGCAACATTGACACCACTGCCCTGCAGCTCGTGTACGAGAGGCTGACGGGGGCTTTTGTAAGTATTCTAACACTAGTTAAGTCTGCTTTCAATGTAGGTAAAAGCTGTTATATCAGTGGCACAACATTCCAGCTCGTGAGTGGGAACAGGCCCGTGGCGGCGTGCTACATCTGCCGCGCTATGTTGTACAAGAGCCACAAGCTGATGGTGACCGCCACCAGGGCAGACCATGCACTGACTGCTATGTTGGAGACGGCTGGCGAGGTATTTATGTTATATTGTCTCTGTTTCTAAAAATGCTGAGCAATGGCAGGGACCACGCAACAAAGCAGTCAAGATGGCACGCACTTTCTAGACAAAGTTTTATAGAGGGCTAAAGCAATATGCAAACAATATGTGAAATATGTGCTAGCATTGTAAATTATTTTGCCTTCTAAAATCTGATGTTTTCTCCCAGTTTTTACCTTCATTTCACTAGAATCAAGTAACATAATGGTTGATTAAAATGATCACACACGAGTCAGATAGCAATACAATCTGTGAAGAATGAGGAGGGTGGAGGAAGGGCGCGCTAGTAACTAACTGTTTGTTTGTATTCAGATTACAGAACAATCAGTATCCCGGATTGACCGCAAGGCCATTGGCATGTGTGCGTCGCTGTCCTTCTCTGTAGCTGAATGTTGTGACAGCACACTGCCAAAACCGATCATGGTCAAAACTGAGCCGGAGTCAGAGGATGCTGTCGACACCGCGACGGACGATGAGGACCCAGCGGGTACATATGTTCAAGTTAACCATACGTCCCACTCTCTTCCATGCTGGTCTGAGAGAAAAGAGAAACATAAAATGTACATGCTGCTTCTCTGCCCGCGCAGACCTTAGAAGCCTGCCGATGGAATTAGCGGAAATTTAAGATAGCATGTTACTTTAACCTTGCCAGCAAAATTGATTCCATTTACCACTAGAGTAAGAAATAAGTCACTTAATATAGAGGGAACATGAATATAAATAATAAATAATAATAATGTTTATTTCTATCCACAAACATGGTACTTACAGACTAAATTACAATCAAATTAAATTAAGTACTAAAACAACCAGTTTGTGGGAAGCTGATGCTTGCACTAGGTTTGTACCTGTATTGCAAGTCATCAGGCCCCCGCCTCTAAAATTATCTAATATTATAAGTACTAATTGAAATAAATTATTACAACAATGTTGTGTGTTAGGTACATTCAATCTAGGGAAATTATGACAAACCAAAAATGAAGACGAAAGAAAGGAAAGTTCTTGAAGGAATATGTATGGGTAGTCAAGTCATGTATTTATTTGTGTGGGGGTGTGGGGCGTGGATGTGTATAAATATATGTATGTGTGTATGTTATTTGTTATGTATGTTATATATATATGACTGTATGTTGAGATGATTTATTGTACAGTAGATATTAAATTTTCTGTTTCTTCGTAATTTTGTTTTTGCAACCAATCCGAAATCATGTGTTTAAGATTGTAGGCATTTAGGTGGTGAATGGACAGTATTTTGTGAAGCTTATTGTAAAGATGAGGACCTTGAAATCCAAGAAATCTGTTGCAAAATTTTGTTTCATAGGATGTTGATTTGGCTACAAGATGGTTGCGTCTGAGATTTTTAGCAATGAGCGGAGTTATTTTATGTTGCTTCATCACTGTATGGAGTATAAACAGCTGCCGAACACTTAATAGCTCAGTAATTTTATAAAGTGCAGTGGTGGGGAATCGAAAAGGTTTAAACCATGACACCTTCAGTAATGACCTTTGCGCCCTCTCAATTCGCATAAAGTGAGAATTTGCAGCTCCGCCCCAAGCGGTAATGCAGTACGTTAATATTGATTGACCGAGCGCAAAATAAACCATATTAATGATGTTGACATCGGCTACGTGTCGTAGCTGTCTAAATACATATATGAGTTTCCGTACTCGTGAAGATATGAGTTCAATATGTCATTTAAAGGTTAAATGTTTATCTATTAAGATGCCTAGATACTTTATGTAATCTGTGCGTTCGATGATGTAGTTTGATTGTGTATCTTGAGCAACAATTTTTAGATCTAGCCCCTTTATTTAAAAAGAATGTGTCATCATGAAAAAGAAAAGTGACAGTTTAGAATAGCCTACGATTTCATGTATGGTGTGAGGTGTCTATCATTGCTGTCATTGATCTTTAGTGTCCCAGCTATACCTTTTTTTTTATCTTATCATCATCATCAGCTATACCTTAATAATATAGGTAATTGTTTTAATAAAACAAAGTAAGTTCTGTAGAATGCCCTGTATGGGTTTCAAATCGGGGATCCCAGTGGCATGACTTAAAAATAGCTTATCACGCCCCTTTTTCGTGTCACACTTCACACATTCATATCACGTGTTTATCCAGCCTGAGGCTACAAGTCATAAAGGCCAGGTTTAGCGTGTTGGTGGGTGTTAACGTAGCCATAGACATACATTTATTTGGTTAATGAAACAAACATATACCTAGGTAATACAGCACAACGAAAACATACACATACTTAACACAACAATATAGCTAAACAGAAAAGAAATATGTTAAAATGCAGTGTGCGTTTTAGTGAACCAAATAGGCTTAGTATAAAAATTAGTCATGTGGGGTACGAGTACAACACTGATTAGCCGTGATGTTTCCGGCGGAGTAGAATAGGACCACTCGCAAGTCTTTCCATGGATGTCGTAAGAGGCGACTTAGGAGATACAAGCTAAACAAAGCTCATAAATATCAATGAAGCCTCTCCAACCCGTCTGGCCAGCGAGGAGAGTGTAGACCAAATCCTCTGTCTGCTCTGGCCAAGTATGGTTCCGGTAGTACAGAGAGGGTCATGCTCCTGCAGTGGAGACTAAAAAGACCTGATGATGATATTCTGCAACACCTGTCAGTGAACATTCGACCTATAGAAAAAATAATAATAACGGAACTTGAAGTAAATAATGGTGGGTTGCTAGTCACATCGCCTGGTGACATGATTCTACAGATTTTCGCCCATTCCTTCGGCAAGCTTCTACGGTCTGCGTGGAAAGAGAAGCAGCTGGTACATTCTACGTATTTCTTTTCTCCCAGACCAGCATCGAAGAAGTTACTTGTTTAAAAGCAGGAATTTTACATGTGGTAATAAAATTTTTGATGATATTTGGGAAAGATTCATAATGCTAAATTAACATTCTGCCAATAATTATCGCTACACAGTACGAAATGTGATTGCACTAACTGTCATTTCCCTTGTGCCAGGCGTTCCCGCGGCTGACGTGGACGAGACACGGGACTCCGATGAAGACGCGGGGGCGAGGGGCGGGGGACACTACGCGGACGGTAAGCTTCTTAACAACCGAACAAACAGATGGTGTTATATGTTTCACACGACTCATTCTGTGAGTGTCTCTGTTTAGTGAAGGGAGTCAAATGCGGTTTTCTGAATTTGAAACTAGCGGTTGAGCTCATCATCATTTCGAGTAGGTGTCACGGTCAATCGACCATGCACACCCTGGTGTCAGAGTTCTTCGGGACCGCCTCTCAGCCTCTGACGTGGTTCCTTTAACGACTACCAGATGGCAGCCGGGACCACCGGCTTTACGTGCCTTCCGAAGCACGGAATCATCTTTATTATCAGACAATCAGGTGATTCAATCCTGCAATGTTCTAACCAAACTGGAAACAACTAAACAAAGTATTCTTCCGGTGGGAACCGAACCCACGACCCCCGGGTCAACAGGCAAACGCCTTAACCACTGGACCACAGAGGCTGTCAAAGCGGTTGAGCTGAAATTGTAGAAGTCGAACCATCTTGAGCAGCCAGGGGTGAAGGCATTTAATTGAATAGCTATGGCACATGGAATATGGATTTTGAGTTCAAATGATCGATTTGGACGAAAGAGATTCATATTTAGTTCATCCAGGGTCAGGCTGAAGTCCAATGCAGCGCAACTTTGCCGAAGTATCCCGCCAGGTGCAACGTCGTGGAGACACAATATGAAATGTAAATTAAGTTTATTTTGTAAGTAAGTACAAAAAACGTATAATATATTAGTCCTCTTGCTTATTCATCACATCAGCCAAGGATTTCCAACACGACCGGTTGGAAGCGGCCTGCACCCAGCGTCTTCCTGCGACCTTAGTCAGGTCATCCGACCATCTGGTCGGTAGATGACCGACGCTGCGCTTGCCGATACGTGGTCGCCATTCAAGAACCCTTCTGCCCCATCGGCCATCGGTTCTACGCGCTCTTGCTTATTCAACTTCACATAAAAATGTGAATGACATTTTGCGAAAGTGACGTTCTACATTGCGAAGAAACGTCGCTTTCGCATAACGTCAATCACGCCTTCTATATTTCTATGCATATGAATGAATGCTTAGGAGAGAGGGGGTTTGGCTTCGTTGTATGTCTACGTGTAAGCGCTGCGGCAGTGGTGACCTGTGCGCTCATATGATGTATCTCATCCCACGGGTTCGCTAACGAACTGACCTCCTTTGATAAGCGATGGTGTAGGTGAAAGTAACAAATGTTTTGCAGATGGCGCAGCAGAGGACCAACAGCCTGTGGCAGGAAGTGCCCGAAACAGTTATTATGGCGAGCCTCAGAGTGCTGACACAAGGCACCAGTGTCATGTTTGTCTGAGGGAGTTTCAGTGTAAGAGTGACCTACAGAGACACTTAAGAACTCACAATGGTGAGAAGCCATATAAATGTCTGCCATATAATGTCTGTGGCAAGCAATTTAGTCAAAAGGGTGATTTAGAAAGACATTTAAGAACTCACACTGGTGAGAAACCATTTGCATGTAATGTTTGCGAAAAGCAGTTTAGTGGCAAAAATTATTTAAAAACTCATTTAAGAACTCACACTGGTGAGAAGCCATATAAATGTAATGATTGTGGCAAGCAATTTAATCAAAAGGGTGATTTAGAATCACATTTAAGAACACATACTGGTGAGAAACCATTTGAATGTAAGGTTTGTCGTCGTCGATTTGCTCGCAGCAATACCTTGACAAAACATCTGAGAACTCACACTGGTGAGAAGCCGTATAAATGTTATGGTTGTGGTAAGAAATTTAATCAACAGGATCATTTAGATATTCATTTAAGAACTCACACTGGTGAGAAACCATTTGAATGTAATGTTTGCGAAAAGCAGTTTAGTCACAAAAGTAGTTTAAAAACTCATTTAAGAACTCACACTGGTGAGAAACCATTTGAATGTAAGGTTTGTCGTTGTCGATTTACTCACAACAGTACATTAAAAACACACCTGAGAACTCACACTGGTGAGAAGCCATTTGAATGTAAGGTTTGTGGTCGTCGATTTAGTGACAAAAGTCTTTTACGTAGACATTTAAAAACTCACGGTGAGAAACCGTAACAATGGGACCACAACTAATTTGCATAGTTTTTAATGTCCCGTTAGGAACGGGAACTTAATTCTCGTCCACATGCAACACAAGTTGTTTGTAAAAATGTTTCGTTATGACATTCACGCGCAAAGTCAATTCTGTTGAATTCGGTTATAGACTTCAAAATTAGTCTTTGTGTGAAAAATCTGCTGCCCGCGATTTGGGTGTTCCCCTTGACTCAAAATTGTCATTTTCTCAATATCTCGACAACGTGACATCCAAATTTAAACAGCTCCTTGGATTCATTTGTAGAATATCGAAAGATTTTAAGTAGTTTCAAACCTTAGTGACCCTTTATAAAACATTTGTGCTTCCAAAGCTAGAGTATGCCTCGATTATTTGGTCCCCTCATTACATAGCTCATGTTGAGCAAATAGAGACCATTCAGAAAAAGTTTTTGAGACTATTGACAACCCGTTTGGGCTTGAGAGATACCTTAATGACATATGAACAGCGCTTAAAACGTTTTAATTTTACATCCCTTGATTGCAGACGTTCCCAAACTGACCTTACATATTTGTATAAAATTATTAATTCACTGCTGTCAACTGCTATCTTAACGGAAATTAACTTTAAAGCGACATCGCGACGTCACAGAATTCCTCAGTTGTTTCACTTACCGAGTTGTTCAAATAACATTAGTCATTATAGTCCTGTTCACCGAATGTGTAGACTTCATAACTCTTTAAGTTCATCTACTGAATGTCCTGACATATTCCTCTACTCACTTGCGGCATTTAAAAGAAAATGCCAAATTGTCTTCAATGATTCAGGTCAAAAGTGAAGTAAATATATTTTTTGTTATCTGTATTTCTGCATTGTTGTCCAAATTTTCTTATATATTATTATTATTTACTAGATTACTATAGTATAGAAACATTATAATAACAGTCAAGAAACCAAAATGTAATGAATTTAATTTTCATTGTATGGGATAAGGTGCAGTTTTGTTTGGACTGTAGATTTGATTATTAGTAAAACGTCTGTGTCAAAGCAAGTGTTTATTGCGACTGGTTAAAAACAAAATGTACATGCAATAAATACGCAACGACCACAACATGCCGCCCACTAAAAAGGACTCAAGTACTTTTTACAAACAATGGAAATTTGTATGAGTTCACTATTATACAAATCAATGCAAATAACAAACAATGCAAAACTTATTCAAATCAAATAGGTGAGTTCAGCAGTTGTGTAAAACAAAATTGTAAGCAATTAGTCACACAAAGTACCTTGACAGTTAATCTTCTCAAATTTTAAAACCTTAGGTTTAGCAATGAAAATTGTCTTAGCATTGATATAAAAACTAGCCAATGTTTCTCTGAATTGGGCAAATGAATCATTTACTATTTAGCTAAATTGAACTAAGGCATTATGTCAGCATGCAACAAATAAATTGTTCTTACAATTTACGAATAATCAATAGGCAGTGGACATAGTTTAGTTACAGTTCTCTTAGTTACTGCACTTCCACTTTTTACACTATACACTCTTGTGAAACCGTCGGAGCCGGGATGTTTGTCAACAATACGTCCTAAGCACCATTTGCCAGGTGGTAAGTTATCAATTTTGATCAAGACTATATCCCCAATCTTGAATTCTTTCTCTTTCTTTAGCCACTTAGGACGTTGTTGTAGTCTACTCAAATATTCATTTTGCCATCTTTTCCAGAAATCATTTAAAAGTTTTTGAGTGTGCTGCCAACGAGACAACGCAGATACTCGTATGTTCGTCAAATCTGGTGTCGGTACAATGATTGGTGCATCACCTACAAGGAAATGTCCTGGGGTTAACGGGTTTGTATGATCGGGATCGTTATCATCTATCGGGCACAGTGGTCTTGAATTTAAACAGGCTTCGATTTGACAGAGAACCGTTGTCATCTCCTCGAATGTCAAGTGACTGGTAAGGATTCGTTTCAGGTGGTGCTTTATAGATTTAACGCCCGCCTCCCATAATCCTCCGTATGAAGGGCTGTAAGCAGGAATAAAGTGCCATTGCGTTCCATCTGTGGCTAAGGTTTCCGCTATTTCCCCATTGAATTGTAATTTCGCTTCTGTCCAAGCTTCATGCAATTCCTTGTTTGCTCCCACAAAGTTGCGTCCTTGATCGCTCCAAATATCGCTGCATTTACCTCTTCTGGATACAAATCGTCTAAAAGCACCAATGAACGCTTCTGAGCTGAGATCTCCAACCAGTTCGATATGAATTGCTTTTGTGGACATACAGACAAAGATTGCAATATAAGCCTTGACTGTCTTGTTTCCACGACCTTTGGATGTCAAAATTTGGTAAGGCCCCGCAAAATCCACACCGCTCCGCAGAAAGGCTCTGGCTGGGCTAACCCTTACCTCCGGTAAGTTTCCCATAACTTGAGATTTTGCTGTAGCATTTAGTTTAGCGCATATGAAACATTTGTGGATAAGCTTCTTACATATTGATTTAGCTTTAAAGATCCAATAGTTCGATTGCAAGTAGCATAACATTAGTTGTAATCCTCCATGTAGTGTCCTGACATGGGCATCTGCTACGATCAACTGTGTCAATTTGTTTTTGTTACTCAATATAATTGGATATTTTCTCTCAACAGGTAATTTTGAGTGTCTGAGGCGACCGCCCACCCTGAGGAGTTGTTTCTCATCTAAATAAGGGTTGAGGAATCGCAACGGACTCTTTTTCTTCACTTGTTGATTTGTCGCTAATCTTTCTATTTCTTCTGAATAGTCCTTGTGTTGAACCATTTTAATGCAAATCATCAATGAATCTTCCAGTTCTTGTGTAGTTATATCAGCATCAACCAAATTTGGGTTCTTTTTGTAACTCAAAAATCTCTTGCAGTAAGTTATAGTTTTCATTAATTCTGTTAAATTATTAAATTTATCAAAGTTTGAATGTATGGATGTTTCAGGTTCTTTATCTTCTGCGTTGAGGTAAGTATTTATTTGTGTTGTTTTTCTTTCTAGATTTGTTGTTACTTCTTCTTTACTAATATTTATTTCCTTTTCAGATAGCCAATGAGGACCTCTCCACCACAAGTTACAGTCGGTAAGTGCGGAAAGCAGCATCCCTCGTGAGGCCAAATCAGCAGGATTGTCCTTCGAGTCGACGTGGTACCAATGTTTATTATTTAGGTTTTCCACAATTTCTACGACGCGGTTAGCGACGAAGGTTTTCCACCGGTTCGGTTCACCACTCAACCAGGCGATAACAATGGAGGAATCTGACCATGCGTACATGCTTGAGGTAGGTATATTCATTGCATCTCCCACTTGTTTCATTAGTTTCGACAGAAGTAATGCGCCATTAAGTTCAAGACGTGGTAAAGAAATTGTCTTCAGTGGTGCTACCCTCGTTCGGGCTGCGATGATTTTAGTTGTAACTTCATGATTTGCCGTTTCTATTCTGATATAAACGACAGCTGCATATGCACGTATCGACGCATCACTGAATCCATGTAGTTGAATACTATCCGTGTTTGTCTTTGATGTACCCAACCATCTGTCAATTTGTATGTTCTGGACATTAGTAAAGTCCGATCTTATCTGTTTCCATTCTTTCTGTAGTGCGTCGCCAATGTTTTCATCCCAATTGACCTTTTCAAGCCAAAGTTTCTGTATCAAAATTTTTGCTAATACAGTGCTTGGTGCTATCCAACCCAACGGGTCGAAGAGCTTCTGTATATCTGATAAGATCTGACGTTTCGTTACGTAGTGGGTTTCACTTGATAAGTTTAAATTATACTGAAATGCGTCTGTATTAAGTTTCCAGACAATACCCAATGCTTTGATAGTGCTATCAAGATTGATATCCACGTGCACGTTGACTGACCTTTTGTCTTCTGGGATTGATTTCATGAAATCCAAGTTACTTGACGACCACTTGGCTAATTCAAAACCTCCCCTTTGCAGAATCATAGTGACATCTTCAGCCAAAGATTTAGCTTCTTCTACTGAATCAGCGCCGTCCAAATAATCGTCCATATAAAAATTGCTCTTAATAGCTTGAGCAGCCTGTGATTTTCCTTCTCCTTCATCATCTGCCACTTGATGAAGGGTTCGGACAGCCAAGTATGGTGCAGGAGCTGTGCCAAAGGTAACTCTTAGCAGTCGGTATTCTTGCAGGTCATCTTGTGTATTATTTCTCCAAAAGATTCGTTGGAAGTCGGCGTTGCTTTTAGTTACAAGGATTTGTCTGTACATTTGCTTTATATCAGCAACGAAACAGACTTTCTTCGTGCGCCATCTCATGAGCAAATTTCTTAAATCATCTTGTAATTGAGGGCCAACAAGCAGTTCTTGATTTAGTGAGATGTTATTTGAACCTTTACAGGATGCATCGAAGACAACACGCGTGCGAGATGTTTCTTTGTCTTCGCGGACTACGGCGTGATGTGGTAAGTACACAGCTTTTTCTATTTCTCGTTCATTTTCAGGTATCATTTCTATATGTTCTTGTTCTATGTAATCATTAATAACCTTACTATATTCTTCTTTCAGGTTTGGTGATTTACTAAATCTTTTTTCTAGTTGTATGAATCTTTGTTTTGCTATCTCTTTTGTGTTACCATAAGGTGTTTGAGGGTTATCAGTCCGGAATGGTAATGTGACAATATATCGTCCTTCAGTATTTCTAGTAGTAGTCGCCTCGTATATGTCTTCACACATCTTTTCTTCGTTAGTGAATTGTCTTTTTCTGTCTACTTCTACTTCCCAAATTGATTTTAGAACTTCATCAACATCGACTTGATGATGCATGACAAGATATGTGTGTTCTTCTGTTTTTTGTTGTATGTTCCCAAAAAGGATCCAGCCTAGATTTGTTTTTTGAGCGCATGGGGAGCCTGGTGGACCTTTGATGAGTTCTTGTTGTACTATCTGTGCATATTCTTTGACCCCTAGTAGCAGATCAATGGAACCCGGTGTAAAGTAATTTGGATCAGCTAAGTCGAGTCCCTGTATGTGAGGCCATGATTGATTAGTGATGGTTCTTGTAGGTATCTTTGTGGTGAGTTGTTTGGGCATAACGTATACTTGTATTCGTAGGTTGAAGTTTCTATCACAACATGATTGTATTTTGAGCTGCACCACATGTTTAATTTCAGTTTTTGTTGTACCTACTCCGATGACAGTACCCTTCATTGGCTGTCGTTTCAGTTGTAAAAGTTGAGCCGCTTTCTCGCTGATAAAACTTGCTTCGGAACCCTGATCGATTAGTGCACGTAGCAGAATCGGTTGACCATGTTCATTGGTTGCTTCTACTATAGCCGTTGCTAGCAGTGCGAATCCATGCCCAGCTGTGAGATGAGACGTGATCATTGTGTTGACTTGGACTTCTTCTTCGGCTACATGTTGTGAAACCAGCGGTTGTAATTGAGAGGAACTGGGTGTGGCCGCAGGTTCTGTATCTTTTGTTTCATGCAGCAGGGAATGATGACGTCGGTGACATATACGACAGGACACTGGTAGTTTACATCTGGATACGGAATGTCCTGGTACTAGGCAGTTGTAACATAAGTGGTTGTTTTTAACAAACTCGCTTCGTTCTTTAGGTTCCAGTTTGATAAAACCTTTGCAATGACATAACGTGTGATCTTCTTTGCACATAACACAAGTCTTAACGGTCTTCTCGGTAATAGGCGTAGTAACGTGAAGTGAACGTTCTTTGACTTTGACTTCTCTGGTGTTAGTGTTTGTGTTAGCGTTAACCAACTCAAGTGTGCGAAATTTAGATTCTATAAATTTTTTAAACTCTTTCCAGGTCGGCAGAGCTTCTTTCTCTTCACGATAGGCGTATTCTTCCCAGTTTTTATGCGTCTCCGGGTCTAACTTCTGAACGAGCAGATGTATAATTATAAGATCCCAAGAGGCGGTTGAAATATCTAAATTTTCTAAACTATTAAGGCACTCTGTAGTTGTGTCCAACAAACCTTTTAATTGAACAGCTGATTGAGAAGTCATTTTCTTTTGATTAAATAATTTCTTCATAATGGAATTTAAAATTAATCGTTTGTTACCATACCGTGTCTTCAATATTTGCCAGGCCGTTGTGTAGTTGCTGGATGTGACTTGTACATGCTTTAACAATGATTCAGCTTCACCAGTAACACTTATTTTCAGATAATGAAGTTTTTGTACATCACTAAGTGCTGTATTTTCGTGTACCAAAGAAGAAAACAAATCTTTGAATGCAGGCCATGCGTCATAACTTCCCGTGAATTTTGGCAATTGTATACGAGGCAAATGTACGGTACTGTTTTGCGCATTCCCAGGAAAAGACGAGTCCATTTGTGAAGTATTTCCACACGGGCTTGATGACCGCCGCTCAGTTAGTGCATACAGCATATCCTTCAAGTCTCCCTTCAGTGTAGAATAAAGTTCTTCAGCTAAAAAGTATTCTTCGTTCACGAAGTGAGCGATGTCATTACGTTTTCCCTTCGGTGTACACTTGACTAAGTTTTGGTGTGTGGTTACATACGTCCGCCAGTAATCCTCTATACATTGTATTTTCGCATCTATGTATCCTTTAGTTAACCTTTGCTTCGGACATTTCTTTAAATTAACTTCAGTTTTTTGCAATAACATAAACGTATCGTCAAGGGAATTGACTAAAAGTTGTTGTTCACTTGTTAAACTCATTGTTCAATGTATGGAGGCGCAATGTACTTATATAAGTATCGAAATTCCAGAAAGAATTCACCAAAAAACTTCTTCAATAATGTTTGTAATCGTAAATAATTCACAAGTTGTTATTCACTCATTAGCACTTATAACCGATCACCCGATGCACTACAAGTACTTTCTTATCTCTCGGAGCCCGAGTCCTTTTGTTCTCGCGACCTTGGGTCGGCCGGCCGGCTCCGCAGGTAAAAATATCGTTCGGCTCGATTGTGACCACTTTTATGTATGGGATAAGGTGCAGTTTTGTTTGGACTGTAGATTTGATTATTAGTAAAACGTCTGTGTCAAAGCAAGTGTTTATTGCGACTGGTTAAAAACAAAATGTACATGCAATAAATACGCAACGACCACAACATTCATATAAAACTAATTTCTGTAACAACCTGTACCTTCTGCGGCTGAGTCTTTTAGTTTTATTTAGAGTCACCGAATCTTGACGTAACCGAATTTTCGATGTATAATATTGTTTATTTCATAATTAAATTTATGGATAGGCTTTTAGATGTTAGGAGTTTTATTGTAAACTAGCTTTTACCCGCGGCTTCGCTCGCGTGTGGTTTCCCTTACTAACACAACCCAAAACTCCAAAGTCAACCCACGTAGTGCCTTAAACACGGTAATGGCTTAAAGCCATGGTTAATTTTTGATGTGAGGACGGACAAACACATTAGTACTGATCTCATTAACCGACCTTTAAAAGGAGGTTCTCAATTCGCCCCGTACCGTATGTATGTAATATTGTCGGGGTTGCACAGTTTTTGTATATGTTGTTCTGTACCAGCTTCGCAGTTCTGTTCATATTGATCTATACGTATATTTGTATGTTTGCTTGCGCATATCCCAAACACTATAAAGCGGATTTTTAACATTGTTTTTTGTCGCAGAAATTTGCGCAACTAAGTAAATAGTGCAGATTTTATCAAAATCGGTTCAGTACTCTTTGAGATGGTCTTGAAGAAGCTAATTTGCTTTTAATTTTTAAAATAAACTGGCTCACATTCTTTCATTGTCTAAAATACTGAATATTTTTTTTGTGCAGTAATTAGTGAACTTGTTGTAGCATACTAACCTTATTCGTCCAAGATACTAACTCAACGATATTATACGTATTTTATAATAGATAGGTACTTACTACATAACATCCAAGAAAATGTATAGGATAATTGTATTAAATAAAAAATAAATAAACACAGAGTAAACTTTAATTTTCGTAATATGTTTTTGAAAAACTAAAACATTTTTTTGGATGCGTATCTCTGTTTTCTTTCGTGAATACTTTTCGTAACTAATTTATTGCCGAGCGATGTCTCATCGATTTGTAAAGAAAAAGAGAAGCCGTTAAGCCGAAAAGGCAGCCAGCTCAGCTTCATGCTTATGGCGGTGAACCAAAGCGCTGATTTTCAGCTGGTACCAAGGAGGACGTAGATAGCTTAACTATACATATATGCTATTATAACAAGCATAACTTTTTAAAATATATTTTACACTACTCATTTACCATTTATATCTACGAAAAATTGTATTAAAAGTATGAACAAAACAGCAACAATGAAATTGTCAATTTTCGTGAAATCATAATTGCAAAGTACTTGACTTTAGTTAGTATTGGCACAATATATTTGGGAAATTAAAAACTGTCGACAACAATGCCATCAATTTGCCGCGATAATGTGATTTCTTTTATTTGTTTACGAAATGTGGCGACAGAGGAAGCACTAGTACCCGAATCGTTAACGCCATGTATTTGCAATTTCATAATTCAATAATAGTTTGACAGTAATGGTGTTACTTTCGTTTTTTGATCAGTCTTATTTAAATCTGTTTCTATCACTGAATTGTTGTCGTGTTGAATTGAATTCTTCTTTACTTTATCATCTTCCTTTGTTTCTAAACCAGCATAAGGCTTAAGGACGATAACGAGAAACCTTATTCAATTTTTAACACATCTTACACGGAACTTTTATTTTATTCTTACCTATATCCTCTTCTTTTTAAAAAAATTGTTAAAGGATACTATGGATTGTTCCATTGAAACATTTTTTCATATCTGTGTCATTGTTTTTACTATGAAAGCCGGTAAATCTTGTGCAATAAGGTCTATTAAAGTACCTGTTTCAATGGATGTCCTCATCACGAGTAACAGTTTTTACTTTCTCATAGAAATTAACTATGTGACATGTGAGCTCATATTATGTATCTCATCCCACAGGTTCGCTAAGTAACTGACCCCTTTTTAAAGCGACGGTGTAGGTGAAAGTAACAGTTTTTTTGCAGATGACACAGCAGAGGGCCAACAGCGGGTAGCAGGAAGTTCACGAAACCGTCTTGATTACTGTTTCGTGAACTTCCTGCCGCAGGTTGTTGACCAGCCTCAGAGAGACCCGCGCGCGCAAACGCTGACACAAGGCACCAGCGTCATGTTTGTCTGAGGCAGTTTCAGTGGAATAGTCGTCTACAAACTGGTGAGAAGCCGTATAATTGTAATAATTGTGAGAAGCAACTTAATCGTAAGGATACTTTAGTATTACAATTAAGAACTTATACTGGTGAGAAACCAACATGATGTAATAGTTTCTGCTACTCTTGTATCGTTTGTAATGTCACGGGAACTTCATTCTCGTCTACATTAAACCACGGATAAACTACATTACTATAGTATAGAGATATTATAATATCAACATTAGTCTTCACATGGATATCGTAATAGGCGACTTAGGAAATATAAGCTAAACAAAGCTCATAAAAATCAATGAGACCTCTGCAATCCGTCTGGCTAGCGAGGAGAGTATATGCCAATCCTGTCTTCTCCTCGCCAAGTATGGCTCCGGTAGTACAGACAGGGTCATACTGCTGCAGAGACTAAAGAGACCTGATGATGATGATTATAATAACAGACAAGAAACCATCATGTAATTGTCATACAAAACAAATCTCTGTAGCAACCTGTATCTACTGCGGCTGCGTGTTTTAGTTTTGTAAGTCATTCAACCTTGACTAGACACGTAGATTCGAAACAACTGATATTTCAAAACTGCTTTTCTCTAAAACTTCTCGAAAAATTTGTATGTAAATCTGTATGGATGTATTAAAGTATGTATGTAAGATTCTTTATTTTATCATAACTGCTGACTCACGGATTTGGAAGTAGAGGCTATCATCATGTAAAAACGGGTCACTCACGCGCTATTTGTCGGGATTGCCGACTATATCTCCCGACGACATAGCACGTGAGTGACCCGCTTTTATTACCCAACTGCCAAGAAGGGTAATGTGTTCCGCGCGTATCATGTATGTTTGTAAATTTCTTTATTACCTCGTATCTTCAAAACGGCTGGATGGATTCCGAGAGTTAAGGAGTCGTTGGGTTCGTCTGTATATATTTATAGTCACAAGCGTGTATATACACAGCTTTATTTCATTTTAGACCTTATCACATTGACTTAAGACCCTAGATATTAATGCTCGTGACGCTTTACCTCATTAAATTGCTACCTAACGACAATTGTCACGGAAGATGAACTGTGGCTATTGAATGCGTGAGTTTATTCCGCGACAGAATATCCCGACAGACCTAAGTGTCGACATGACTTGTAATTCTAGTACCAATAACAAATAATGACAAGAATTGTTATTTTAGATAACTAATTTTATTCTCAGTATATATGACGTGACTTCAGTAAGTTAACTACAAACTGCATGCTTGAATAAGACAAATCTGTTGGTACCTAGTTATATTTTAACACGTTAATTGATTGTAAACCTCGATAAGCAAATAAAGAATGGAATTTAAATGTGTTGACATTATTTTTTTGGTTTGGATCCTGTATTTATTTGATTAATAAAACACGCATACGAGATAGTGGCGTTGATCTACTTATGTAGCTACATGAAAAGCATGCAGTTGTTTGGCTATTAATCTAATGTTAGCGTAGATTCATTTTGATACATCCAGTTAACTGTCGTCTTCGGAAGGCCCGCCATAACTCCACCAAGGGCGCCACTGGTAGGGAATACAAAGATTTTGAATTATTTATAGACAGCTTCGTCCAACGTATTTTTACATATATTTAATGGAATATTATATTATGTATATTACGTATCTTATGAGGAACTGAGATTCGCTAAAGAACAGACTATCTTGTCCAGGCTCAAAAAGAATGCTCCTAAAATCCTTTCTTAATCAGTTTTTTACTTTCATTTTGTTTTTTTTTTCATATCAGTTGTTTAAGAATATATCTGAGATCTCACACTGGTGAGAAGTCATATAATGTTATAAGTACGGAAAGCAATTTCTTTGTGGAATTAATTTGGAAACACATTTGAGAAGTCACTCTGGTGAGAAACCATATGAATTTAATTATTATCAATGTCGACATGCTCTATACAGTGCATTACGTACACATTTAATAACTCATACTGGAGAGAAACCATCATCATCGTCATTTCAGCCACAAGAAGTTCACTGCTGGACATAGGCCTCCTCCGCCTCCAAAGATTTTTCTCTTCATGGAAGGAAATCGCCGTACTCACCACGTTGGGAGGGCGGGTGGCGAGCGCAGTTTGTTAAGCTTCTTGTGCGTTCACGCCGACGTTCTAATGTAATATTTTTCATAGGTGATTTGCTCAGTATACACACGCGCACACATTGAAGTACTCCTACTGGTGAGAAACCTTGCGAATGTCATACATGTGGGATGTAATTTCATCCATAGATTAACTTAGAAGGATATATGAGAACTCACACTGGTGAGAAACCATTTCAATGTAACAAGTGTCATAGGAGATTTGCTCGGTACAGTACAATACTTACACATATAATATTAATAATAATATGAAAACTTACAAATATCTTGGTATGTCACAGTCTTTGAGTATTGTGGATGGGGACATAAAGCAGGCGATGAAAGATGGTCGTGCCACGCTCTATTGGGATCGATCTGTAATCACGGATAGGACTATTGTTCCAATAAGCCTGACATCGTGCTGACAGATCGATCGACGCGACAGGCAATGCTCATCGATATCACCATCTCGCATGACGAGAACCTGGTGAAGGCCGAGAAGGCAGGGCTTGGAATACCAGTAAAATTCATTACCGGTACCTCTATGAAACGACAGTACCGGTAATTGGATTGGTACCGGTACATTTGGTAACGGTAAAAATCAAGTATCGGTACCTCTATAATACAACGGTACCGGTAATTGGATTGGTACCGGTACCTCCATAAAACAACGGTACCGGTAATTGAATTGGTATCAGTAAGTTTAATAACAGAAGTACCTGTACTAAATACCGGTAAACAGTACCGGTACTCGTATCGGGAATTTTCATTTTGTTAATGTGTGTCATAGCCGTGTTGTGCATGTGCAGCGTGAGGCGGGGGCCGACAATGGGGCGGCACTTTTACAGTGGAGCGAGTCCCATGCGGCGGACGGCAACAATGCGTAGGTACCGGTAAAATTCACGCAATTTTAATACCGTAAAAATTTGACAGAATACAGGTACCGGTACTTATAATGTGAATTTGGTACCGGTAACAAGTAGGGGTAAAATTACCGTTAACTGTTAACAATATTATTACCGTTAAATACTAGATTACCGGTACCCTATATTAACGTTAAAATTTTAACAGAATAGTAATACCGGTACTTATAATGGGAATTTGGTACCGGTAACAAGCCCTACGAGAAGGACAAACTTTCTAAGTACCTAGACTTGGCCCACGAGGTGACCGCTATGTGGGATGTGGATTCGACGATCATTGTCCCGATAGTCGTTTCAGTGAACGGTCTTATAGCGAAGAGCCTCGATCAACACCTCAAGAGGCTCTCGCTAGATGGCTGGATCAAGGGTCAGATACAGAAGGCAGTACTCCTGGACACTGCGCGCATCGTCAGGAGGTTTCTCTCTCTGTAGCCTTAACTGTCGGTAGCTTGAGCCCTGCCCCGCTGCTGGCAGCCCTCTAGGATTAGGTTTTTATAAAAGTTGTATTTTTTGTATGTTTTTTTTTTATATTTTACTTTTTATATAAGTTTTATAAAAACCTAGACCTAAGAAATTAAATAAATAAAGAGAATAATAATATATAATAAATTCTTTATTTCAGATTATTCCATATTAAAGAGGTACACATTACACACAATAAAAATAACAATAAAATATTAAATGCGACCCCCTATAGCCACCGACATGCAGTTTTTTTAGAATAGGGCAGTCAGATATACGAACACACTTGTGATAAGACATAGAAATGTTATGTTTGTTTGTCATCGTAGCTTCGTACAAATCATACAAACACTTAAGAAACCACTCCACACATATATAGCTATTTGTTCAAGTCTGGTGCAGGACACGAGTCCACCAAATGTTTATTGGAACTCAACTCACCACACAGTCAAATATCGGCGAGCTCCGTGGCGCAGTGGTTAATACAACAGCCTGGGATACAAGGGTTCCCGGGTTCGATCCACGGCCAGGTCAAGATGAAAAATCGGCCAAGTGTGAGTCGGACTCGCGCACGGAGGGTTACGTTCCGTTATGTATAAAAACGACAAAAAAATTATGTCTGATGTATGGGACTGGGAGCCCCCTTAAATATTTATTTTATAATTTTTTTTTGTATTTTTGTTGTTATAGGGGCAACAGAAATACATCATCTGTGAAAATTTCAACTGTCTAACTATCACGGTTCATAAGATACAGCCTGGTGACAGACGGACAGACAGACAGACGGACAGCGGAGCGATATTAATAGGGTCCCGTTTTTACCCTTTGCGTACGGAACCCTAAAAACGATCATCTTTAGATTCTTGGATGTTTCAGGGTCTTGAATGTTCATCTATATAAGTAATGGTATATAAGTATCTATTACAAAATATAGTATCGGTGAGTTAGTATCTTACGACACAAGTTCACAACTTACTGGCGCTAGGTTTGGTGTATGGACCAGTTAGGGTGATGTGAATCCTTAATTTGAAACAGGCAAAGAATGTGCCGCATGCGTTACACTTTGCGGCCTTTGCCCCACGTAAAAACAAAGGTGCCGCAATATAAAATGGTTTTTAATCGGTCGGAACATCACTGAGCATTTCGTTATCGTGTCAGCCCAACAAGTCCACGGCTAGACATAGGTCTCCCCAAATAATTTCAAATACGACCTGCAAGAAGCGGCCCAGCGCCTTTCTGCGACCGTAGCGAGGTTGTCCGTCCATCTGGTGGGTGGGTATCAGACTGCGCTTTCCGTTACATCTCGCCATTCGAGAACCTTTTTGTCTCACCGGCCATGGGCAGGAACTTGGTTATAATCCCGTCGTACCGTATGCACCAATTTAGTTTTAAAGGATCTCTTGTAATCCAATACATATCTATGGAACCGATTCGATGCGGATGGCACGACGTGTTTTGAAAATGGAGGCCGCCGCATTGAATCGGTTAACATAAATTAAGTCTCAATAATTATAACAAAAAACATCGGTATCATAGAATCTGAAGGATTATAGGCCCAATTCATGCTAGATGCTAGACACCCCTCTCAGGAGTCAGCTCAAACCGAGACGCGACGCGACTGAAAAGTAGCAATGAAATATATCTTTATTTAATAAACGAAAAGGTACACATTTCATTGACGGCTTTAGGAAATGGCTCGCGGCGGTGCTTCGCCGGTAGACGCGGCGCAAGAGTGGCGCTGCGCCTCGTGACGCTGCGTTACAGCCCGCTGGTGCAGCTTGAAGCCACTGTGGCGACTTGTCTCTACTATTTCCGTCCAGACTCCGTGTACATCTGAAGCAGCTGACGAATGCTCGAGTGAGAAATATAACGATAGACTGGGATCTTGTTAGGTATAATCGGACTTCTTGCAGAGGTAGCAAAACTAATACAAAAATAAGGGCTCGCGCGAAACCACATGCCTGTAAAGCATCGTGTCTCTGTGTTAACTTGCCCTTGGTTTCAGTGTGGCCCGTGGACACAAAGCGCCTGGCCGCGGGACTTCGAGCTTTTCAAGCATCCTTTCACTCGCCTCGGCTTCGCACGAGTAGATACAGGTACTTATTCTATAACATATGTATGTTCATCAAGGATAATGAAGGATTCTAATGGAGAAATAATTTGTCAAATCGGTCCAGTAGTTAAGGAGCCTAATCAACGTAAACAAAACAAAGAAAAACGTCATTAATTACCAATTAAATTTGATCAAAATATTGGCAAAGGAATGCCTCAGCTTGTGTCGCCACGTGCCTAAGTAGTGGGCACGCTGTGGCAATCTTTCCCCTCTGTATAATAGTGGTGTAGTAGTGTAGATAGGCCTCGGCCACCGGCTGCGGGTGCACTGCCAAGCGATCGGCCACACGATGCTCGGCGACTACACCCACAGCGACGCCATGGATAGTCCCAGGGCCTGTGTATGTGAAGTGTTATTAAATCTTGAAAGTAAAATGGGATCAACTTGTGACACACGCGTGAAGAATAACGTATTTACAAATGACATTATTATATATAGGGCGCACTGTAAGTTTCCGGAACTGGCCACTTACATAAACAATATTTAAAAATTTATTGCAACTTTTGAAATTGAACTCTTTGGCTGTAGAATGCAGTTTGTTTCATTTGACTGTCTTTTGTTTTTACCTTGTGGCGCCATTTAAAAAATTGTGTGTCTGCATCAACATGGATTTAACTCGGGAAAATTTTCGTAGTATGATTTTCTACGATTTTTAGTGTAATTTGACAGCTCAACAGAGCATCGCTCGGCTTGAAACAGCTTTTGGCAATGAAGCACCATGCAGGACAACTGTTTATAGCTGGTTTGCAGAATTCAAGCGTGGTCGTATCAATCTCAGTGACGAATCTCGCGATGGTCGGCCGTCCACCGCTGTGACCAACAAAAACATCGATGCTGTGCGCCGTATGATTGAAACAGACAGGCATGTGACCTACCATGAAATTCGCGCATCCTTAGAAATAGGCATGAGTCAAATACAATTAATCCTACACAAACATTTGGGTGTGAGAAAGTTGTGCTCGCGGTGGATCCCACACAACTTGACCGAGGCTCAAAAAACGGACCGCGTCACTTGGTGCAGTGCCATGCTTACCAGATTCAACGAAGGTGCGTCAAATTTGGTGTGGGACATAGTAACAGGTGACGAAACATGGATTTATTGCTACGATCCCAAAACAAAGCAGCAATCGAGCGTATGGGTCTTTCAAGATGAGCCGAAACCCACCAAAGTGGCGCGCGCGATAAGTGCATCTAAGCGGATGATTGCTTCTTTTTTTAATAAAACTGGACACGTGGCTACTGTTGCTTTAGAGAATCGTCGTACAGTGAATAGTGACTGGTACACGATCATTTGTTTGCCGGAAGTTATTGACGAACTCCGTAAAAATAACCGTAAACGCCGTATCATCCCGCACCACGACAATGCTAGTTCTCACACGGCCAGACAGACAAACGACTTTTTGAAGGCGAAAAATGTAGAACTCATGAGTCATCCTGCATACAGTCCCGACCTGGCACCTTGTGACTTTTTTCTGTTCCCAAAAATTAAGAACCAATTACGCGGTTAACGATTTTCATCACCAGAAGAGGCTGTCGAGGAGTGTGAAAAACACGTTTCAGAGGTCACCACAGAGGAGTGGCACAAAAGTTTTCAAAACTGGTTTCATCGAATGAAAAAGTGCATAGACGCTAAGGGAGATTATTTTGAAAAACAATAAATTAATTTTGTACCTTAAAGGTAGTATTTTTTCATATTCATTCCGGAAACTTATCGTATTGATATATATTCATTTAATGAATATTGTTGGGTGACAGGTATTATATGTTTTTAAAATAATGTGACTGAATATTGTTATTATATCATTAAAGCTTACTCGATATGTTGACTACTTCTTTTTTAATTAATACAATTATACATTTTCTTGGATGTTAATGTGAATAAGTACTTATGTATTATAAAATTAGTATCGTCGAGTTAGTCTGCTACAACACAAGGAAAATTATTTTATACAATAAGAATTTCAAAACTGTACTATCTCATAAAGTACTTGACCGATTTTAATAAAATTTGCATAATCCCTAGTTGCGCAATACCTTGTACAACTAAAAAAGAATGTTAGCAATCCAAATTACAAACAATACCAACAAACAAGGATCATTGTTATGGTTTTTCACCAGTGTGTGTTCTTAAATGTGTTTCTAAATTACACTTAACACTAAATTGCTTGCCACAATTATTACATTTATATGGCTTTTCACCAGTGTGCGTTCTTAAATGTCTTTTATATGTACTGCTGTCAGCAAATCGACGTCGACAAACCTTACATTCAAATGGTTTCTCACCAGTGTGAGTTCTTAAATGTGATTCTAAATGACCTTTTTGATTAAATTGCTTGCCACAGTCATTACATTTATATGGCTTCTCACCAGTGTGAGTTCTTAAATGTCTTTTTAATGTACTGCTGTCAGCAAATAGACGTCGACAAACCTTACATTCAAATGGTTTCTCACCAGTGTGTGTTCTTAAATGTGATTCTAAATCACCCTTTTGATTAAATTGCTTGCAACAATCATTACATTTATATGGCTTCTCACCAGTGTGAGTTCTTAAATGAACTTTTAAATTACATTTGTGACTAAACTGCTTTTCGCAAACATTACATTCAAATGGTTTCTCACCAGTATGTGTTCTTAAATGTGATTGTAAAGTACCCTTTTGATTAAATTGCTTGCCACAAACATTACATTTATACGGCTTCTCACCAGTGTGAGTTCTCAGATGTTTTGTTAATGTACTGTTGTCAGCAAATCGTCGTCGACAAACCTTACATTCAAATGGTTTCTCACCAGTGTGAGTTCTTAAATGTGATTCTAAAGCACCCTTTTGACTAAATTGCTTGCCACAATCATTACATTTATATGGCTTCTCACCAGTGTGAGTTCTCATATGTCTTTTTACTGCACTGCTGTCAGCAAATCGACGACGACAAAACTTACACTGATATGGTTTCTCACCAGTATGTATTCTGAAATGTGATTCCAAAGTACCTTTTTCATTAAATTGCTTGCCACAATCATTACATTTATATGGCTTCTCACAAGTGTGAGTTCTTAAGTGTACTTGTAGCTGACCCTTCCACTGAAATCCCCTCAGACAAACATGACACCGGTGCCTTGTGTCAGCGCTCTGAGGCTCGCCATAATAACTGTTTCGGGAACTTCCTGCCACAGGCTGTTGGCCCTCTGCTGCGCCATCTGCAAAACATTTGTTACTTTCACCTACACCATTGCTTATCAAAGGAGGACAGTTCGTTAGCGAACCGGTGGGATGAGATACATCATATGAGCGCACAGGTCACCTCTGCCGCAGCGCTAACACGTAGACATACAACGAAGCCAAACCCCCTCTCTCCTAAGCATTCATTCATATGCATAGAAATATAGAAGGCGTGAATGACGTTTCTTCGCAACGTAGAACGTCACTTTCGCAATATGTCGTTGTTATGTATCCGTACAGCGGCGGATACATACATATGAAACATACTGCGGGGAGTTACATTCAACATTTAGATGACACTTCAGTTTGGCTTTTGTTCTTACACACATCTCCAACTTTGTAATTTTTGTCCATTATATCCAGTACCTATGCAAATACAGTCTATTTACTTCCCGCAATATCCTACAGTCAGGGAAGTCCCATTTTTTCTAGCCATTCATATTTTAATGCGAAAATTGGAATAAGCAAGAGGACTACTGCATTGTATTTTATTTTACCAACCTACGAAAGAAACTTTTACATTTTTTATTTTCTTTTATATTGTGTCTCCACGACGACGCCAAGTTTCCGGACAGCGATTAAAGTAGTTTTCTAGGCTATGTGGTAGAAACACTGAAACTATTTATTAACTCCTCAGAAACCACAAAATGAATGAAGGTAATCAAGAATACGTTATACGAGAATACGTTATTTGATCCAAGAACTATTTAAATTGTTTCCTTGGCACAAATATCACAATTAAATATATATTAAAATTAGTTTTACTCTCTAATGATAAGAAATCACTTTGCCCTAAGGGTCTTCGTGGAGAAATACACACGCCTCTCCACTTCCTGTTTCTGTATGTACGAGGGATGATCTGGTGGGCATTGAAGTATTGACATTATCTGCGACATGTACCGTGACTCCGATTACAGAGTTAGGATTGCTGTTGGTGAACCGTCACAGTTGGAGTCCACCAAGGCTCGGTTCTCAGCCCCTTCTTGTTCAGTGCGATATTAGAAGAAGTGTCAAAAGGCATCAGAAATACACATGAGCTACCTCCGTGACTGCTCATGCATGTATACTGACGATATCGCACTGTCAGATGTGGAAAGGGGAAGACGTGTGCGACGAGTGAATATGTGGAAGGAGTCGCTTGAGAACGGCGGCTTGAAACTAAATGTGGCGAAGACTGTGTACATGGATTGCAACGTTACAGATTCCGTCTTGTACGCATAGGCGGAAACGTGGTCGAGCGTACTGACCAGTTTAAATCCGGAGATATCAAACCTTGCATAACGGCAGCGTGGACAAAGTGGCGCGTGGTGACTGCTATCATTTGTGAGCCAAAAACGTCGGTTAAACTGAAAGGACAGGACATTTTAGACCTGTCCTTTTATATGGAAGTGAAGCACAGGCTACGTGAGCGGGTCAATAGGGAGCTGCTGAATAGTAGAGGTTCGCGAACGGGCCGCATAAGGTACTCACACATTCGCGGCAGCCTCCATGTCCGTCACATACCAGTAGCAGACAACTCTCCTGCAGAGCCGCCTACGCTGGTACGGTCATGTTTTGCGAAAACCAGGAAATTACATAGGGAACAATTGTCTGGCCATGCCGCCTCCACCGAGTCCCGGCAGAAGGAAGAAACCCAAGAAGTGCTGGCTTGATGTAATTGGGGAGGACATGCGAGCCAATGGTCTCATGACATGCAGTGTCTTGAGTAGTTGATTTCGTTGTGATATTTTTATAATCGAAATTATTCATGATTTATGCATATGAAAACTCATCAGCAGTATGACCAACACTATGAACCATATAAATCAAACGTTCTTCATGAACTTTAAACACCCTTGCAGAAATAAATAAAAACATTCGAAATACCGGTATTTCATCCTCAAATACCGGTATCAAAATACCTATTTTTTTACCGGTATACCGGTATTTCGGTAAACCGGTACACCGGTATCCATGCCCTATGTGGAAGGCAGGCTTCTCAATATTAGTTTCGCTTTTAATATTTACACACTGACATTAAGCTCGGCAGTATATGTTGAAAGATAACAAAAATATGTACCCATTACTATAGAACTAATCACGAGAAGTACGCTATAGGCTTTGATTCCCTTGCGAGAGCAAATTCACAAAATATGCGACATAAACAACTATGTCTCACCGTTGACTTACAAGTTTTTGATAGCTTCACGGGGCCGCAGATATCCATTTCAACTTGATCCGTCCACCCGTTCCCGAGAAAGACGGTCTTGCAAGACTAACAATTAGGTGATCCTAATGGGTTCCTTTTTACCTCTTATGGAGATGGAACCCTTTAATTGGACACACATGGAAGAGATCAGTACGTTTGGTCACCTTAAGCATACGTACCCCCTGGATCCTCATCGTCCGTCGCGGTGTCACCAGCATCCTCTGACTCCGGCTCGGTTTTGACCGCGACCCTGGCGGGCGGCGTGCTGTCACAACATTCAGCCACAGAGAAGGACAGCGACGCACACGAGCCAATGGCCGAGCGGCCAATCGCGGATGTCGGCTTTTCTGTAATCAAAATCCGGATCTTAAAACAACCGGACCAGCATTCCGTAGCCGGAGGATTGGACGAAAATCCAAGGAATCATGTCAATAGGCGATGTGGCTTGCAACCCACCACTATTTAAGTACGTAGATTCCGTAATGTATTAACGTAATGTCATTTTAGCAAAATTGAGTTTTTTTTAAATAAAACAAGAGCCTCTTATTCGTCAAACATTTATTCATTCATATTATCACGTTAAGACAGAGCCTGACACCACAGGACATAAAGGCCACGTTTAGCGGATTGAGATGCGTCGGACTCGCGCACCGAGAGTTCCGTACAATCTCTCTCTGTTGTTGTCACTCTTTGCTATTACAACTAGAATACCACTTATGTTTTCTAGTTGTAACAGCAAAGAGTTAGGGAGATCCCTAAACATCATTTTAGTTAACATCCTAGCGTTTTTGAATTGTGTTCTTGTTTAATAGGGCATCGAATCCCGAGCTTGATGCGAATATAATTTTATCACAAAAGAATCCAGGTATTTGAATTATTGCGTTTTGATGTTGTATAGGTTATGTCACTTTTCACCTTAACTATCACGTTCGCGGTGGTTCAAGTTATTTCACCCATTATATCCATTTACGACACCAATCATACCACTTTCACGTAATCATGAATGAAGTCGTGACGTCATTTTTTATGATATCGGACAAACGAGCAAGCGGGTCAGCTTCTTCTTTCCGAGTCGAAATGGTTCCAATTGATTAGATTTCTTTCGACCAGTATTTGGCTACGCTGATCGCCTTGTCATTAGCCTCATTGAGTTCCTGTACCGTGCTAGTAGTGGGGCAGTTAGGTTAGGTCACACAACTTGTTCCCCCCCGAGGTGGTTCCCGGTTTGTCGTACCGGGGGGGCTCAGTACCCGTGGTTAGTCCTCAAACCACGGGGAAGCGAAGAGGAACCCGCGCGGGGGCGCTCCTGCTGCCTGACACACCAGCAGCGAGCGCCGACATTGGGTCGGCGGGGGAGTGGGAAGTTCTCCCCCCACCCGAGGAGGGGCGCTCCCGCGGGCTCGGCTTCGGCCTTGAGCCTGCTGGGGCTGGGATGCGCCCAATGGGGCGGCGGGGGAGTGGGAAGATCTCCCCCCACCCGGGGAGGGGCGCTTCCGCAAGGATGCGCCCATTGGGGCGGCGGGGGAGTGGGAAGATCTCCCCCCACCCGAGGTGGAGCCGCCGGGAGGGTAATATTTTATTGCTCTCCCGGCGCTTCAGGCGGGGCCACACCGCCGTGGTTGTGGTCGGAGATCGGTCGCGGAGGAGAGGGAGTTTCGGTGCTGCGTTGCCGATCTCCCTTTCTTCCGCGGCCGAGCGGTGCCGCAACGTGTTTGCGGCGAGAGGCAAGCGGCGGAGCCTTTCATCTTCTCCGCCGCTGGGAGCCAGTTTATCTGGCTCCCATGGGGCCACAGGCGGTGGACTGCGTGGGAGTCTGCCGCCTCTCAATTGGCCCAAGGAGGTACGGCGCGTCCGTGAGTTCCGGACGCGCCTACTTGGTGAGTGGATGGGGGGCGCTCGGACGTCCCCGAGGAGGGGCCGCGTTGGCGGCCAACCGCGCCGGGGTTCGCGGTCGTATTTCCCTTCCCGTGTCCCCGGCAAATGCGGTCGAGATGGAACTCCGAAGGTTTTTTAGTGGGTAGGCACGTCACTCTGGCGTGGAGTCCCACATAACCCGACAGCTTCCCCTGCAAGCTAAAAAAAAGGTCACACAACTTGTTGGCGGAGAAACCCCTGATGGTAAGTGATATAAAATAAGAGTAAATCCCAAACGGTTTAATAATTAATTTTTAATTTACGTAGAAAAAGAAAGTAACTCGTCATTGTTGAAGATTTTGTTTTCTTTTAAGAGAAAAATATGATGTTGAATGTCTTTAAGTTTAAGCGAATTAAAAGAAATACAACACTTTTTATATGCTTTAGAAATATATCCTTACTTAAAATAATGAAATAATTGTTTATTAATAAAGGGTTTAAACAGCTGTCTTTGACGACGTGAGATTACTTGGAAACACATAAAAAGATAAATAAAGTTACACAAACAAACAAAGGAAGTAGTTTACTTCTTTCTGTAAAAAAATAGCTGGATTTGTTGTTGAAAAATAATGTGTATGTTTTTATGAATTGTATGCCTTATGGACATAACGTATAAATTATATTGTTTACGCGTTCTGATATACGATATTTATGATCATCTCATTTTGGACAAGGGTTTTTTGGCAAGGCAACATGGGGAAATTTCCACAGTCACGAGTCACGACACAATGTTTTTAAACACTAAAAGCTAACGGGATGACTGCAACCGACTTATTGTTATATGTCCTGTTTTCTTGTGGCCTTCCACACAAAGCCTACGTATTTTAAGACCAACAGGAGCAATTATTGATCAACACTCCAAGTTCAAGCAGTGGCATATCGAGACCTAAACACGTGGGCGTGATTAAGGCATTTTTACAGTTATTCCACTGGGATCCCGATTTTAAATCACACAGGAGATCCAACAGAACTGACTATGTGTATAGCTGGAAAACTAAAGATAAATGACTCACAGCATATATGAAATCGTTGCCATTTGGCATTCATCAAACTGACACTTTTCTATGTAAACAGTTCACATATTCATTTTCCCACTATATTAAGAGTCTTACCCTAATGGAAAATGGGATCAATTTTGCTGGCAAAGTTGCTAGCCGCTTCGGCTTATTAACATGTAAAAAAACACCTATTTAAATTTCCGCTCCTTTCCTCGGCAGGCTTCTAAGGTCTGCGTGGGCAGAGAAGCAGCATGTACATTTTATGTTTCTTTTTTCTCCCAGACCAGCATGGAAGAGAGTGGGACGTATGGTTAACTTAAACATATGTACCCGTTGGATCCTCATCGTCCGTCGCGGTGTCGCCAGCATCCTCTGACTCCGGCTCGGTTTTGAACGCGACCCTGGCGGGCGGCGTGCTCTCACAACATTCAGCCACAGAGAAGGACAGCGACGCACACAAGCCAATGGCCTCGCGGTCAATCCGGGATACTGATTTTTCTGTAATCTGAATACAAACAAAACTTTAGTACATACTAGCGCAGTTTGTATTCCTATCTGATTCATGTGTGATCAATACTGGGAGAAAACATACAGATTTGTGCATAAGATGATATCCTTAAAAGGCAAAATAATTTACAATGCTAGCACACGTAGCTTTGTCTGCTTTGTTGCGTGGTCCTGCCATTGCTCAGCATTTTTAGAAACAGAGACAATATAACATAAATACCTCGCCAGTTGTCTCCAACATAGCAGTCAGCGCATGGTCTGCCCTGGTGGCGGTCACCATCAGCTTGTGGCTCTTGAACAACATAGCGCGGCAGATGTAGCACGCCGCCACGGGCCTGTTCCCACTCACAAGCTGGAATGTTGTGCCACTGATATAACAGCTTATACTTAAACATTAAATTACTAAAATGTACACAGATGTAAAATTTTTCAATTTTCATATCCAGTTTCTTTCTTCATGTTGATACAAACCCCTAATCAAAAGAATCTTTCTCATACTTGTGTGTTACAAGTAATATGTTTGCTAAAATGAAGTCCTGTATTATCACAAGTTGTTATATTCTTCTTCTTCTTCGAGTTGTAATATCTTTTAACTACAACAGTGTTGCCCAGTATCTAGATTGTTTGTGAGCAGTGAATGGGCATTTAGGGCTGAATATTCTTCAATATAATATTGTTGTTGTATTGAAGAGGCATTTATAGTTTACGATAATTCTTAAGGACTTTTAAGACTACATTAATTTTCTAGGACTTAAAAAATTATATACTATTATCAATTACATAGGATCAAGTCTTTTATAGCCTTTTCGCCTAGGTCTATAAGACCCGAAGGCCATGTTTAGCATGTTGGTGGAAAACAGAATCAAAATAGTGATGGGTTGCTAGCCCATCGCCTATTTACATAATTCCTCAGATTTTACCCGTTCCCTCGATCGGCTTTTACGTTCTGCGCGGGAAGAGAAGCAGCTGGTACATTCTATGTTTTTTCTTTTCTCCTAGAACAGCATGGAGAATTAGAAAATTATCCTTTAGAAACACTATGTGCAGAAATATCTGTATAAGAGAACGAACGCTATGGTTTCTATATAGCAACTTGATTCCACCGCTTGTCTGGATATATATTACCAAATTCATGTTAAATGTTATATAGAGGTAACAACAGTTTTCTTCAAATTTTAGTTCAAAATAATGTCGAAAACAGGCAAAAACGTAGGTAATCAGTTCTACGAGAGAAACAGTATCGCCTTCAAATCCTAAGAACATTCTCTTTCCACACAGTCTTATCATAAACGATATCACGAAACATTAACTAAAGCAGATAGACTAATCCTAATTAGTAGGACGCTTACAAGAGCCCCCGCAAGTCTCTCATACACGAGTTGCAGGACAGTGCCGTCAATGTTGCTCATGGGCGCGCCCATTGAGAGGCAGATACGGCAGAATGCTGGACTCTGATGCATCTTGTATAAGGTTATTTTGTTCTTAGGTCTGTAAATTTAATTTAAAATAAGCACACTAGCACTGAAGTAGTATATTGCTAAAATACTACATATCGCAGTAGTAAGAATAAGAAAAGATACATATACAATAAATTAATAAAATAAATTTAGGAAACCTATTCACAAAACACCTCAGCAAAACACAGACAAATAAACGATTTGACATTGACAGTTTATGACGGCCATTATGTCACTTTGACATCCACTTAAGCAATGGTCTCCATTAGCCATCAAAGTATCTTAATAAAAAAAATTGGTTGCTGTAAGTCGGTTTACGGACGATATTTTTTTGTGATAACGGTGGAAGAGAGAACATGATGATGATGAGGATGATGCTGATGAAAACGACGATAATAATGACGGATCGTGACATTGTTTCGTGTAAGCAGCCGGTGTTTATATCATTGGGGGAGGCCTTTGTCCAGCAGTGGACTTCTTGCGGCTGATATGATGATGTATATAGGAAACCCTATTTATGGCAAAGTGACATTAAGACCGGGGGTACTATTTTTGAAAGTGTGACAATCGATTTCGAGCGAATTTTGTATGGAAAAATCGCTTGTTTACGACCGGCATCATTTAAAAAAAATAGAACTCCGGGGTACTATTTTTGAAAGTATGACGTGACACTCATATTCAAGCGATTTTTTAATGGAAATGTCACTCGTTTACGAATGACTCAATTTTAAAAATAGCACTCCAGTGTCGGCAACTGTCAAGTCAACGTCAAATAGAAGAATAGCCGGCCTATTTGCTAACTCAGTGGACAACGTTTTGATAGTCATTTCAAAGTACATTACGTTTTGTATATCTTTAATAAAAATAATCAATCATAGGAAACCCGCAATGTATTTTGAAGTGACTATCAAAACGTTGGTCACTGAGTTAGCAAAGGGTGAGGTTAGGTACTCGTCTCGTATCCTACCCCACAGATTTGAAAGAGTATTTCCTAAAGGAGTGAAGATTGATTTGATAGCCATTTCCGGGCCGGCTGGCCGGCCCAAACCACAGATTTAAAAGAGTATGTCACTTGACGAGTGACATTGACATTGTGTTGAGGTGACATTGACAATGTGTTCATATCAAATGTATCAAATAGTAGTTTGTGATATCAAAACATTGAACAACTATCAACTATCATCATGTTTGTTCTTCTGAGGTTCAGATGAAGAAATATGTATGTGGGTGCGTGAATTTGTAAATGTTTTATCGTACGGGGTTGATTTTCAATCATCGCTCATTCATTTTCAGTACGAAGCTGTCAAATATATGAACGATTATACGTAGTATCTCTTAGTAGTTTGTGGAACTAACGCCTGGCCCAAACTGTCAATGTCAAGTTGCTTAGTGTTTCGAAAACTTGTTTTCCAAATTTATTAAGTTTAGTATCGTTTAAGTGTAGCCAATAGTTCATATCATACTATCAATCTCTTAGTAGTTTGTGCATACTATTGCGATACAATTTTAGCCACATATTATTTTAGTGCTGATGTGCTTATTTTTATATAAATTCGCAGACTTAAGAATAAAATAACCTTAAACAAGATGCATCGGAGTCCAGCAGTCTGCCGCATCTGCCTCTCAGTGGACGCGCCCATGAGCAACATTGACACCACTGCCCTGCAGCTCGTGTACGAGAGGCTGACGGGGGCTTTTGTAAGTATTCTAACACTAGTTAAGTCTGCTTTCAATGTAGGTAAAAGCTGTTATATCAGTGGCACAACATTCCAGCTCGTGAGTGGGAACAGGCCCGTGGCGGCGTGCTACATCTGCCGCGCTATGTTGTACAAGAGCCACAAGCTGATGGTGACCGCCACCAGGGCAGACCATGCACTGACTGCTATGTTGGAGACGGCTGGCGAGGTATTTATGTTATATTGTCTCTGTTTCTAAAAATGCTGAGCAATGGCAGGGACCACGCAACAAAGCAGTCAAGATGGCACGCACTTTCTAGACAAAGTTTTATAGAGGGCTAAAGCAATATGCAAACAATATGTGAAATATGTGCTAGCATTGTAAATTATTTTGCCTTCTAAAATCTGATGTTTTCTCCCAGTTTTTACCTTCATTTCACTAGAATCAAGTAACATAATGGTTGATTAAAATGATCACACACGAGTCAGATAGCAATACAATCTGTGAAGAATGAGGAGGGTGGAGGAAGGGCGCGCTAGTAACTAACTGTTTGTTTGTATTCAGATTACAGAACAATCAGTATCCCGGATTGACCGCAAGGCCATTGGCATGTGTGCGTCGCTGTCCTTCTCTGTAGCTGAATGTTGTGACAGCACACTGCCAAAACCGATCATGGTCAAAACTGAGCCGGAGTCAGAGGATGCTGTCGACACCGCGACGGACGATGAGGACCCAGCGGGTACATATGTTCAAGTTAACCATACGTCCCACTCTCTTCCATGCTGGTCTGAGAGAAAAGAGAAACATAAAATGTACATGCTGCTTCTCTGCCCGCGCAGACCTTAGAAGCCTGCCGATGGAATTAGCGGAAATTTAAGATAGCATGTTACTTTAACCTTGCCAGCAAAATTGATTCCATTTACCACTAGAGTAAGAAATAAGTCACTTAATATAGAGGGAACATGAATATAAATAATAAATAATAATAATGTTTATTTCTATCCACAAACATGGTACTTACAGACTAAATTACAATCAAATTAAATTAAGTACTAAAACAACCAGTTTGTGGGAAGCTGATGCTTGCACTAGGTTTGTACCTGTATTGCAAGTCATCAGGCCCCCGCCTCTAAAATTATCTAATATTATAAGTACTAATTGAAATAAATTATTACAACAATGTTGTGTGTTAGGTACATTCAATCTAGGGAAATTATGACAAACCAAAAATGAAGACGAAAGAAAGGAAAGTTCTTGAAGGAATATGTATGGGTAGTCAAGTCATGTATTTATTTGTGTGGGGGTGTGGGGCGTGGATGTGTATAAATATATGTATGTGTGTATGTTATTTGTTATGTATGTTATATATATATGACTGTATGTTGAGATGATTTATTGTACAGTAGATATTAAATTTTCTGTTTCTTCGTAATTTTGTTTTTGCAACCAATCCGAAATCATGTGTTTAAGATTGTAGGCATTTAGGTGGTGAATGGACAGTATTTTGTGAAGCTTATTGTAAAGATGAGGACCTTGAAATCCAAGAAATCTGTTGCAAAATTTTGTTTCATAGGATGTTGATTTGGCTACAAGATGGTTGCGTCTGAGATTTTTAGCAATGAGCGGAGTTATTTTATGTTGCTTCATCACTGTATGGAGTATAAACAGCTGCCGAACACTTAATAGCTCAGTAATTTTATAAAGTGCAGTGGTGGGGAATCGAAAAGGTTTAAACCATGACACCTTCAGTAATGACCTTTGCGCCCTCTCAATTCGCATAAAGTGAGAATTTGCAGCTCCGCCCCAAGCGGTAATGCAGTACGTTAATATTGATTGACCGAGCGCAAAATAAACCATATTAATGATGTTGACATCGGCTACGTGTCGTAGCTGTCTAAATACATATATGAGTTTCCGTACTCGTGAAGATATGAGTTCAATATGTCATTTAAAGGTTAAATGTTTATCTATTAAGATGCCTAGATACTTTATGTAATCTGTGCGTTCGATGATGTAGTTTGATTGTGTATCTTGAGCAACAATTTTTAGATCTAGCCCCTTTATTTAAAAAGAATGTGTCATCATGAAAAAGAAAAGTGACAGTTTAGAATAGCCTACGATTTCATGTATGGTGTGAGGTGTCTATCATTGCTGTCATTGATCTTTAGTGTCCCAGCTATACCTTTTTTTTTATCTTATCATCATCATCAGCTATACCTTAATAATATAGGTAATTGTTTTAATAAAACAAAGTAAGTTCTGTAGAATGCCCTGTATGGGTTTCAAATCGGGGATCCCAGTGGCATGACTTAAAAATAGCTTATCACGCCCCTTTTTCGTGTCACACTTCACACATTCATATCACGTGTTTATCCAGCCTGAGGCTACAAGTCATAAAGGCCAGGTTTAGCGTGTTGGTGGGTGTTAACGTAGCCATAGACATACATTTATTTGGTTAATGAAACAAACATATACCTAGGTAATACAGCACAACGAAAACATACACATACTTAACACAACAATATAGCTAAACAGAAAAGAAATATGTTAAAATGCAGTGTGCGTTTTAGTGAACCAAATAGGCTTAGTATAAAAATTAGTCATGTGGGGTACGAGTACAACACTGATTAGCCGTGATGTTTCCGGCGGAGTAGAATAGGACCACTCGCAAGTCTTTCCATGGATGTCGTAAGAGGCGACTTAGGAGATACAAGCTAAACAAAGCTCATAAATATCAATGAAGCCTCTCCAACCCGTCTGGCCAGCGAGGAGAGTGTAGACCAAATCCTCTGTCTGCTCTGGCCAAGTATGGTTCCGGTAGTACAGAGAGGGTCATGCTCCTGCAGTGGAGACTAAAAAGACCTGATGATGATATTCTGCAACACCTGTCAGTGAACATTCGACCTATAGAAAAAATAATAATAACGGAACTTGAAGTAAATAATGGTGGGTTGCTAGTCACATCGCCTGGTGACATGATTCTACAGATTTTCGCCCATTCCTTCGGCAAGCTTCTACGGTCTGCGTGGAAAGAGAAGCAGCTGGTACATTCTACGTATTTCTTTTCTCCCAGACCAGCATCGAAGAAGTTACTTGTTTAAAAGCAGGAATTTTACATGTGGTAATAAAATTTTTGATGATATTTGGGAAAGATTCATAATGCTAAATTAACATTCTGCCAATAATTATCGCTACACAGTACGAAATGTGATTGCACTAACTGTCATTTCCCTTGTGCCAGGCGTTCCCGCGGCTGACGTGGACGAGACACGGGACTCCGATGAAGACGCGGGGGCGAGGGGCGGGGGACACTACGCGGACGGTAAGCTTCTTAACAACCGAACAAACAGATGGTGTTATATGTTTCACACGACTCATTCTGTGAGTGTCTCTGTTTAGTGAAGGGAGTCAAATGCGGTTTTCTGAATTTGAAACTAGCGGTTGAGCTCATCATCATTTCGAGTAGGTGTCACGGTCAATCGACCATGCACACCCTGGTGTCAGAGTTCTTCGGGACCGCCTCTCAGCCTCTGACGTGGTTCCTTTAACGACTACCAGATGGCAGCCGGGACCACCGGCTTTACGTGCCTTCCGAAGCACGGAATCATCTTTATTATCAGACAATCAGGTGATTCAATCCTGCAATGTTCTAACCAAACTGGAAACAACTAAACAAAGTATTCTTCCGGTGGGAACCGAACCCACGACCCCCGGGTCAACAGGCAAACGCCTTAACCACTGGACCACGGAGGCTGTCAAAGCGGTTGAGCTGAAATTGTAGAAGTCGAACCATCTTGAGCAGCCAGGGGTGAAGGCATTTAATTGAATAGCTATGGCACATGGAATATGGATTTTGAGTTCAAATGATCGATTTGGACGAAAGAGATTCATATTTAGTTCATCCAGGGTCAGGCTGAAGTCCAATGCAGCGCAACTTTGCCGAAGTATCCCGCCAGGTGCAACGTCGTGGAGACACAATATGAAATGTAAATTAAGTTTATTTTGTAAGTAAGTACAAAAAACGTATAATATATTAGTCCTCTTGCTTATTCATCACATCAGCCAAGGATTTCCAACACGACCGGTTGGAAGCGGCCTGCACCCAGCGTCTTCCTGCGACCTTAGTCAGGTCATCCGACCATCTGGTCGGTAGATGACCGACGCTGCGCTTGCCGATACGTGGTCGCCATTCAAGAACCCTTCTGCCCCATCGGCCATCGGTTCTACGCGCTCTTGCTTATTCAACTTCACATAAAAATGTGAATGACATTTTGCGAAAGTGACGTTCTACATTGCGAAGAAACGTCGCTTTCGCATAACGTCAATCACGCCTTCTATATTTCTATGCATATGAATGAATGCTTAGGAGAGAGGGGGTTTGGCTTCGTTGTATGTCTACGTGTAAGCGCTGCGGCAGTGGTGACCTGTGCGCTCATATGATGTATCTCATCCCACGGGTTCGCTAACGAACTGACCTCCTTTGATAAGCGATGGTGTAGGTGAAAGTAACAAATGTTTTGCAGATGGCGCAGCAGAGGACCAACAGCCTGTGGCAGGAAGTGCCCGAAACAGTTATTATGGCGAGCCTCAGAGTGCTGACACAAGGCACCAGTGTCATGTTTGTCTGAGGGAGTTTCAGTGTAAGAGTGACCTACAGAGACACTTAAGAACTCACAATGGTGAGAAGCCATATAAATGTCTGCCATATAATGTCTGTGGCAAGCAATTTAGTCAAAAGGGTGATTTAGAAAGACATTTAAGAACTCACACTGGTGAGAAACCATTTGCATGTAATGTTTGCGAAAAGCAGTTTAGTGGCAAAAATTATTTAAAAACTCATTTAAGAACTCACACTGGTGAGAAGCCATATAAATGTAATGATTGTGGCAAGCAATTTAATCAAAAGGGTGATTTAGAATCACATTTAAGAACACATACTGGTGAGAAACCATTTGAATGTAAGGTTTGTCGTCGTCGATTTGCTCGCAGCAATACCTTGACAAAACATCTGAGAACTCACACTGGTGAGAAGCCGTATAAATGTTATGGTTGTGGTAAGAAATTTAATCAACAGGATCATTTAGATATTCATTTAAGAACTCACACTGGTGAGAAACCATTTGAATGTAATGTTTGCGAAAAGCAGTTTAGTCACAAAAGTAGTTTAAAAACTCATTTAAGAACTCACACTGGTGAGAAACCATTTGAATGTAAGGTTTGTCGTTGTCGATTTACTCACAACAGTACATTAAAAACACACCTGAGAACTCACACTGGTGAGAAGCCATTTGAATGTAAGGTTTGTGGTCGTCGATTTAGTGACAAAAGTCTTTTACGTAGACATTTAAAAACTCACGGTGAGAAACCGTAACAATGGGACCACAACTAATTTGCATAGTTTTTAATGTCCCGTTAGGAACGGGAACTTAATTCTCGTCCACATGCAACACAAGTTGTTTGTAAAAATGTTTCGTTATGACATTCACGCGCAAAGTCAATTCTGTTGAATTCGGTTATAGACTTCAAAATTAGTCTTTGTGTAAAAAATCTGCTGCCCGCGATTTGGGTGTTCCCCTTGACTCAAAATTGTCATTTTCTCAATATCTCGACAACGTGACATCCAAATTTAAACAGCTCCTTGGATTCATTTGTAGAATATCGAAAGATTTTAAGTAGTTTCAAACCTTAGTGACCCTTTATAAAACATTTGTGCTTCCAAAGCTAGAGTATGCCTCGATTATTTGGTCCCCTCATTACATAGCTCATGTTGAGCAAATAGAGACCATTCAGAAAAAGTTTTTGAGACTATTGACAACCCGTTTGGGCTTGAGAGATACCTTAATGACATATGAACAGCGCTTAAAACGTTTTAATTTTACATCCCTTGATTGCAGACGTTCCCAAACTGACCTTACATATTTGTATAAAATTATTAATTCACTGCTGTCAACTGCTATCTTAACGGAAATTAACTTTAAAGCGACATCGCGACGTCACAGAATTCCTCAGTTGTTTCACTTACCGAGTTGTTCAAATAACATTAGTCATTATAGTCCTGTTCACCGAATGTGTAGACTTCATAACTCTTTAAGTTCATCTACTGAATGTCCTGACATATTCCTCTACTCACTTGCGGCATTTAAAAGAAAATGCCAAATTGTCTTCAATGATTCAGGTCAAAAGTGAAGTAAATATATTTTTTGTTATCTGTATTTCTGCATTGTTGTCCAAATTTTCTTATATATTATTATTATTTACTAGATTACTATAGTATAGAAACATTATAATAACAGTCAAGAAACCAAAATGTAATGAATTTAATTTTCATTGTATGGGATAAGGTGCAGTTTTGTTTGGACTGTAGATTTGATTATTAGTAAAACGTCTGTGTCAAAGCAAGTGTTTATTGCGACTGGTTAAAAACAAAATGTACATGCAATAAATACGCAACGACCACAACATGCCGCCCACTAAAAAGGACTCAAGTACTTTTTACAAACAATGGAAATTTGTATGAGTTCACTATTATACAAATCAATGCAAATAACAAACAATGCAAAACTTATTCAAATCAAATAGGTGAGTTCAGCAGTTGTGTAAAACAAAATTGTAAGCAATTAGTCACACAAAGTACCTTGACAGTTAATCTTCTCAAATTTTAAAACCTTAGGTTTAGCAATGAAAATTGTCTTAGCATTGATATAAAAACTAGCCAATGTTTCTCTGAATTGGGCAAATGAATCATTTACTATTTAGCTAAATTGAACTAAGGCATTATGTCAGCATGCAACAAATAAATTGTTCTTACAATTTACGAATAATCAATAGGCAGTGGACATAGTTTAGTTACAGTTCTCTTAGTCACTGCACTTCCACTTTTTACACTATACACTCTTGTGAAACCGTCGGAGCCGGGATGTTTGTCAACAATACGTCCTAAGCACCATTTGCCAGGTGGTAAGTTATCAATTTTGATCAAGACTATATCCCCAATCTTGAATTCTTTCTCTTTCTTTAGCCACTTAGGACGTTGTTGTAGTCTACTCAAATATTCATTTTGCCATCTTTTCCAGAAATCATTTAAAAGTTTTTGAGTGTGCTGCCAACGAGACAACGCAGATACTCGTATGTTCGTCAAATCTGGTGTCGGTACAATGATTGGTGCATCACCTACAAGGAAATGTCCTGGGGTTAACGGGTTTGTATGATCGGGATCGTTATCATCTATCGGGCACAGTGGTCTTGAATTTAAACAGGCTTCGATTTGACAGAGAACCGTTGTCATCTCCTCGAATGTCAAGTGACTGGTAAGGATTCGTTTCAGGTGGTGCTTTATAGATTTAACGCCCGCCTCCCATAATCCTCCGTATGAAGGGCTGTAAGCAGGAATAAAGTGCCATTGCGTTCCATCTGTGGCTAAGGTTTCCGCTATTTCCCCATTGAATTGTAATTTCGCTTCTGTCCAAGCTTCATGCAATTCCTTGTTTGCTCCCACAAAGTTGCGTCCTTGATCGCTCCAAATATCGCTGCATTTACCTCTTCTGGATACAAATCGTCTAAAAGCACCAATGAACGCTTCTGAGCTGAGATCTCCAACCAGTTCGATATGAATTGCTTTTGTGGACATACAGACAAAGATTGCAATATAAGCCTTGACTGTCTTGTTTCCACGACCTTTGGATGTCAAAATTTGGTAAGGCCCCGCAAAATCCACACCGCTCCGCAGAAAGGCTCTGGCTGGGCTAACCCTTACCTCCGGTAAGTTTCCCATAACTTGAGATTTTGCTGTAGCATTTAGTTTAGCGCATATGAAACATTTGTGGATAAGCTTCTTACATATTGATTTAGCTTTAAAGATCCAATAGTTCGATTGCAAGTAGCATAACATTAGTTGTAATCCTCCATGTAGTGTCCTGACATGGGCATCTGCTACGATCAACTGTGTCAATTTGTTTTTGTTACTCAATATAATTGGATATTTTCTCTCAACAGGTAATTTTGAGTGTCTGAGGCGACCGCCCACCCTGAGGAGTTGTTTCTCATCTAAATAAGGGTTGAGGAATCGCAACGGACTCTTTTTCTTCACTTGTTGATTTGTCGCTAATCTTTCTATTTCTTCTGAATAGTACTTGTGTTGAACCATTTTAATGCAAATCATCAATGAATCTTCCAGTTCTTGTGTAGTTATATCAGCATCAACCAAATTTGGGTTCGTTTTGTAACTCAAAAATCTCTTGCAGTAAGTTATAGTTTTCATTAATTCTGTTAAATTATTAAATTTATCAAAGTTTGAATGTATGGATGTTTCAGGTTCTTTATCTTCTGCGTTGAGGTAAGTATTTATTTGTGTTGTTTTTCTTTCTAGATTTGTTGTTACTTCTTCTTTACTAATATTTATTTCCTTTTCAGATAGCCAATGAGGACCTCTCCACCACAAGTTACAGTCGGTAAGTGCGGAAAGCAGCATCCCTCGTGAGGCCAAATCAGCAGGATTGTCCTTCGAGTCGACGTGGTACCAATGTTTATTATTTAGGTTTTCCACAATTTCTACGACGCGGTTAGCGACGAAGGTTTTCCACCGGTTCGGTTCACCACTCAACCAGGCGATAACAATGGAGGAATCTGACCATGCGTACATGCTTGAGGTAGGTATATTCATTGCATCTCCCACTTGTTTCATTAGTTTCGACAGAAGTAATGCGCCATTAAGTTCAAGACGTGGTAAAGAAATTGTCTTCAGTGGTGCTACCCTCGTTCGGGCTGCGATGATTTTAGTTGTAACTTCATGATTTGCCGTTTCTATTCTGATATAAACGACAGCTGCATATGCACGTATCGACGCATCACTGAATCCATGTAGTTGAATACTATCCGTGTTTGTCTTTGATGTACCCAACCATCTGTCAATTTGTATGTTCTGGACATTAGTAAAGTCCGATCTTATCTGTTTCCATTCTTTCTGTAGTGCGTCGCCAATGTTTTCATCCCAATTGACCTTTTCAAGCCAAAGTTTCTGTATCAAAATTTTTGCTAATACAGTGCTTGGTGCTATCCAACCCAACGGGTCGAAGAGCTTCTGTATATCTGATAAGATCTGACGTTTCGTTACGTAGTGGGTTTCACTTGATAAGTTTAAATTATACTGAAATGCGTCTGTATTAAGTTTCCAGACAATACCCAATGCTTTGATAGTGCTATCAAGATTGATATCCACGTGCACGTTGACTGACCTTTTGTCTTCTGGGATTGATTTCATGAAATCCAAGTTACTTGACGACCACTTGGCTAATTCAAAACCTCCCCTTTGCAGAATCATAGTGACATCTTCAGCCAAAGATTTAGCTTCTTCTACTGAATCAGCGCCGTCCAAATAATCGTCCATATAAAAATTGCTCTTAATAGCTTGAGCAGCCTGTGATTTTCCTTCTCCTTCATCATCTGCCACTTGATGAAGGGTTCGGACAGCCAAGTATGGTGCAGGAGCTGTGCCAAAGGTAACTCTTAGCAGTCGGTATTCTTGCAGGTCATCTTGTGTATTATTTCTCCAAAAGATTCGTTGGAAGTCGGCGTTGCTTTTAGTTACAAGGATTTGTCTGTACATTTGCTTTATATCAGCAACGAAACAGACTTTCTTCGTGCGCCATCTCATGAGCAAATTTCTTAAATCATCTTGTAATTGAGGGCCAACAAGCAGTTCTTGATTTAGTGAGATGTTATTTGAACCTTTACAGGATGCATCGAAGACAACACGCGTGCGAGATGTTTCTTTGTCTTCGCGGACTACGGCGTGATGTGGTAAGTACACAGCTTTTTCTATTTCTCGTTCATTTTCAGGTATCATTTCTATATGTTCTTGTTCTATGTAATCATTAATAACCTTACTATATTCTTCTTTCAGGTTTGGTGATTTACTAAATCTTTTTTCTAGTTGTATGAATCTTTGTTTTGCTATCTCTTTTGTGTTACCATAAGGTGTTTGAGGGTTATCAGTCCGGAATGGTAATGTGACAATATATCGTCCTTCAGTATTTCTAGTAGTAGTCGCCTCGTATATGTCTTCACACATCTTTTCTTCGTTAGTGAATTGTCTTTTTCTGTCTACTTCTACTTCCCAAATTGATTTTAGAACTTCATCAACATCGACTTGATGATGCATGACAAGATATGTGTGTTCTTCTGTTTTTTGTTGTATGTTCCCAAAAAGGATCCAGCCTAGATTTGTTTTTTGAGCGCATGGGGAGCCTGGTGGACCTTTGATGAGTTCTTGTTGTACTATCTGTGCATATTCTTTGACCCCTAGTAGCAGATCAATGGAACCCGGTGTAAAGTAATTTGGATCAGCTAAGTCGAGTCCCTGTATGTGAGGCCATGATTGATTAGTGATGGTTCTTGTAGGTATCTTTGTGGTGAGTTGTTTGGGCATAACGTATACTTGTATTCGTAGGTTGAAGTTTCTATCACAACATGATTGTATTTTGAGCTGCACCACATGTTTAATTTCAGTTTTTGTTGTACCTACTCCGATGACAGTACCCTTCATTGGCTGTCGTTTCAGTTGTAAAAGTTGAGCCGCTTTCTCGCTGATAAAACTTGCTTCGGAACCCTGATCGATTAGTGCACGTAGCAGAATCGGTTGACCATGTTCATTGGTTGCTTCTACTATAGCCGTTGCTAGCAGTGCGAATCCATGCCCAGCTGTGAGATGAGACGTGATCATTGTGTTGACTTGGACTTCTTCTTCGGCTACATGTTGTGAAACCAGCGGTTGTAATTGAGAGGAACTGGGTGTGGCCGCAGGTTCTGTATCTTTTGTTTCATGCAGCAGGGAATGATGACGTCGGTGACATATACGACAGGACACTGGTAGTTTACATCTGGATACGGAATGTCCTGGTACTAGGCAGTTGTAACATAAGTGGTTGTTTTTAACAAACTCGCTTCGTTCTTTAGGTTCCAGTTTGATAAAACCTTTGCAATGACATAACGTGTGATCTTCTTTGCACATAACACAAGTCTTAACGGTCTTCTCGGTAATAGGCGTAGTAACGTGAAGTGAACGTTCTTTGACTTTGACTTCTCTGGTGTTAGTGTTTGTGTTAGCGTTAACCAACTCAAGTGTGCGAAATTTAGATTCTATAAATTTTTTAAACTCTTTCCAGGTCGGCAGAGCTTCTTTCTCTTCACGATAGGCGTATTCTTCCCAGTTTTTATGCGTCTCCGGGTCTAACTTCTGAACGAGCAGATGTATAATTATAAGATCCCAAGAGGCGGTTGAAATATCTAAATTTTCTAAACTATTAAGGCACTCTGTAGTTGTGTCCAACAAACCTTTTAATTGAACAGCTGATTGAGAAGTCATTTTCTTTTGATTAAATAATTTCTTCATAATGGAATTTAAAATTAATCGTTTGTTACCATACCGTGTCTTCAATATTTGCCAGGCCGTTGTGTAGTTGCTGGATGTGACTTGTACATGCTTTAACAATGATTCAGCTTCACCAGTAACACTTATTTTCAGATAATGAAGTTTTTGTACATCACTAAGTGCTGTATTTTCGTGTACCAAAGAAGAAAACAAATCTTTGAATGCAGGCCATGCGTCATAACTTCCCGTGAATTTTGGCAATTGTATACGAGGCAAATGTACGGTACTGTTTTGCGCATTCCCAGGAAAAGACGAGTCCATTTGTGAAGTATTTCCACACGGGCTTGATGACCGCCGCTCAGTTAGTGCATACAGCATATCCTTCAAGTCTCCCTTCAGTGTAGAATAAAGTTCTTCAGCTAAAAAGTATTCTTCGTTCACGAAGTGAGCGATGTCATTACGTTTTCCCTTCGGTGTACACTTGACTAAGTTTTGGTGTGTGGTTACATACGTCCGCCAGTAATCCTCTATACATTGTATTTTCGCATCTATGTATCCTTTAGTTAACCTTTGCTTCGGACATTTCTTTAAATTAACTTCAGTTTTTTGCAATAACATAAACGTATCGTCAAGGGAATTGACTAAAAGTTGTTGTTCACTTGTTAAACTCATTGTTCAATGTATGGAGGCGCAATGTACTTATATAAGTATCGAAATTCCAGAAAGAATTCACCAAAAAACTTCTTCAATAATGTTTGTAATCGTAAATAATTCACAAGTTGTTATTCACTCATTAGCACTTATAACCGATCACCCGATGCACTACAAGTACTTTCTTATCTCTCGGAGCCCGAGTCCTTTTGTTCTCGCGACCTTGGGTCGGCCGGCCGGCTCCGCAGGTAAAAATATCGTTCGGCTCGATTGTGACCACTTTTATGTATGGGATAAGGTGCAGTTTTGTTTGGACTGTAGATTTGATTATTAGTAAAACGTCTGTGTCAAAGCAAGTGTTTATTGCGACTGGTTAAAAACAAAATGTACATGCAATAAATACGCAACGACCACAACATTCATATAAAACTAATTTCTGTAACAACCTGTACCTTCTGCGGCTGAGTCTTTTAGTTTTATTTAGAGTCACCGAATCTTGACGTAACCGAATTTTCGATGTATAATATTGTTTATTTCATAATTAAATTTATGGATAGGCTTTTAGATGTTAGGAGTTTTATTGTAAACTAGCTTTTACCCGCGGCTTCGCTCGCGTGTGGTTTCCCTTACTAACACAACCCAAAACTCCAAAGTCAACCCACGTAGTGCCTTAAACACGGTAATGGCTTAAAGCCATGGTTAATTTTTGATGTGAGGACGGACAAACACATTAGTACTGATCTCATTAACCGACCTTTAAAAGGAGGTTCTCAATTCGCCCCGTACCGTATGTATGTAATATTGTCGGGGTTGCACAGTTTTTGTATATGTTGTTCTGTACCAGCTTCGCAGTTCTGTTCATATTGATCTATACGTATATTTGTATGTTTGCTTGCGCATATCCCAAACACTATAAAGCGGATTTTTAACATTGTTTTTTGTCGCAGAAATTTGCGCAACTAAGTAAATAGTGCAGATTTTATCAAAATCGGTTCAGTACTCTTTGAGATGGTCTTGAAGAAGCTAATTTGCTTTTAATTTTTAAAATAAACTGGCTCACATTCTTTCATTGTCTAAAATACTGAATATTTTTTTTGTGCAGTAATTAGTGAACTTGTTGTAGCATACTAACCTTATTCGTCCAAGATACTAACTCAACGATATTATACGTATTTTATAATAGATAGGTACTTACTACATAACATCCAAGAAAATGTATAGGATAATTGTATTAAATAAAAAATAAATAAACACAGAGTAAACTTTAATTTTCGTAATATGTTTTTGAAAAACTAAAACATTTTTTTGGATGCGTATCTCTGTTTTCTTTCGTGAATACTTTTCGTAACTAATTTATTGCCGAGCGATGTCTCATCGATTTGTAAAGAAAAAGAGAAGCCGTTAAGCCGAAAAGGCAGCCAGCTCAGCTTCATGCTTATGGCGGTGAACCAAAGCGCTGATTTTCAGCTGGTACCAAGGAGGACGTAGATAGCTTAACTATACATATATGCTATTATAACAAGCATAACTTTTTAAAATATATTTTACACTACTCATTTACCATTTATATCTACGAAAAATTGTATTAAAAGTATGAACAAAACAGCAACAATGAAATTGTCAATTTTCGTGAAATCATAATTGCAAAGTACTTGACTTTAGTTAGTATTGGCACAATATATTTGGGAAATTAAAAACTGTCGACAACAATGCCATCAATTTGCCGCGATAATGTGATTTCTTTTATTTGTTTACGAAATGTGGCGACAGAGGAAGCACTAGTACCCGAATCGTTAACGCCATGTATTTGCAATTTCATAATTCAATAATAGTTTGACAGTAATGGTGTTACTTTCGTTTTTTGATCAGTCTTATTTAAATCTGTTTCTATCACTGAATTGTTGTCGTGTTGAATTGAATTCTTCTTTACTTTATCATCTTCCTTTGTTTCTAAACCAGCATAAGGCTTAAGGACGATAACGAGAAACCTTATTCAATTTTTAACACATCTTACACGGAACTTTTATTTTATTCTTACCTATATGCTCTTCTTTTTAAAAAAATTGTTAAAGGATACTATGGATTGTTCCATTGAAACATTTTTTCATATCTGTGTCATTGTTTTTACTATGAAAGCCGGTAAATCTTGTGCAATAAGGTCTATTAAAGTACCTGTTTCAATGGATGTCCTCATCACGAGTAACAGTTTTTACTTTCTCATAGAAATTAACTATGTGACATGTGAGCTCATATTATGTATCTCATCCCACAGGTTCGCTAAGTAACTGACCCCTTTTTAAAGCGACGGTGTAGGTGAAAGTAACAGTTTTTTTGCAGATGACACAGCAGAGGGCCAACAGCGGGTAGCAGGAAGTTCACGAAACCGTCTTGATTACTGTTTCGTGAACTTCCTGCCGCAGGTTGTTGACCAGCCTCAGAGAGACCCGCGCGCGCAAACGCTGACACAAGGCACCAGCGTCATGTTTGTCTGAGGCAGTTTCAGTGGAATAGTCGTCTACAAACTGGTGAGAAGCCGTATAATTGTAATAATTGTGAGAAGCAACTTAATCGTAAGGATACTTTAGTATTACAATTAAGAACTTATACTGGTGAGAAACCAACATGATGTAATAGTTTCTGCTACTCTTGTATCGTTTGTAATGTCACGGGAACTTCATTCTCGTCTACATTAAACCACGGATAAACTACATTACTATAGTATAGAGATATTATAATATCAACATTAGTCTTCACATGGATATCGTAATAGGCGACTTAGGAAATATAAGCTAAACAAAGCTCATAAAAATCAATGAGACCTCTGCAATCCGTCTGGCTAGCGAGGAGAGTATATGCCAATCCTGTCTTCTCCTCGCCAAGTATGGCTCCGGTAGTACAGACAGGGTCATACTGCTGCAGAGACTAAAGAGACCTGATGATGATGATTATAATAACAGACAAGAAACCATCATGTAATTGTCATACAAAACAAATCTCTGTAGCAACCTGTATCTACTGCGGCTGCGTGTTTTAGTTTTGTAAGTCATTCAACCTTGACTAGACACGTAGATTCGAAACAACTGATATTTCAAAACTGCTTTTCTCTAAAACTTCTCGAAAAATTTGTATGTAAATCTGTATGGATGTATTAAAGTATGTATGTAAGATTCTTTATTTTATCATAACTGCTGACTCACGGATTTGGAAGTAGAGGCTATCATCATGTAAAAACGGGTCACTCACGCGCTATTTGTCGGGATTGCCGACTATATCTCCCGACGACATAGCACGTGAGTGACCCGCTTTTATTACCCAACTGCCAAGAAGGGTAATGTGTTCCGCGCGTATCATGTATGTTTGTAAATTTCTTTATTACCTCGTATCTTCAAAACGGCTGGATGGATTCCGAGAGTTAAGGAGTCGTTGGGTTCGTCTGTATATATTTATAGTCACAAGCGTGTATATACACAGCTTTATTTCATTTTAGACCTTATCACATTGACTTAAGACCCTAGATATTAATGCTCGTGACGCTTTACCTCATTAAATTGCTACCTAACGACAATTGTCACGGAAGATGAACTGTGGCTATTGAATGCGTGAGTTTATTCCGCGACAGAATATCCCGACAGACCTAAGTGTCGACATGACTTGTAATTCTAGTACCAATAACAAATAATGACAAGAATTGTTATTTTAGATAACTAATTTTATTCTCAGTATATATGACGTGACTTCAGTAAGTTAACTACAAACTGCATGCTTGAATAAGACAAATCTGTTGGTACCTAGTTATATTTTAACACGTTAATTGATTGTAAACCTCGATAAGCAAATAAAGAATGGAATTTAAATGTGTTGACATTATTTTTTTGGTTTGGATCCTGTATTTATTTGATTAATAAAACACGCATACGAGATAGTGGCGTTGATCTACTTATGTAGCTACATGAAAAGCATGCAGTTGTTTGGCTATTAATCTAATGTTAGCGTAGATTCATTTTGATACATCCAGTTAACTGTCGTCTTCGGAAGGCCCGCCATAACTCCACCAAGGGCGCCACTGGTAGGGAATACAAAGATTTTGAATTATTTATAGACAGCTTCGTCCAACGTATTTTTACATATATTTAATGGAATATTATATTATGTATATTACGTATCTTATGAGGAACTGAGATTCGCTAAAGAACAGACTATCTTGTCCAGGCTCAAAAAGAATGCTCCTAAAATCCTTTCTTAATCAGTTTTTTACTTTCATTTTGTTTTTTTTTTTCATATCAGTTGTTTAAGAATATATCTGAGATCTCACACTGGTGAGAAGTCATATAATGTTATAAGTACGGAAAGCAATTTCTTTGTGGAATTAATTTGGAAACACATTTGAGAAGTCACTCTGGTGAGAAACCATATGAATTTAATTATTATCAATGTCGACATGCTCTATACAGTGCATTACGTACACATTTAATAACTCATACTGGAGAGAAACCATCATCATCGTCATTTCAGCCACAAGAAGTTCACTGCTGGACATAGGCCTCCTCCGCCTCCAAAGATTTTTCTCTTCATGGAAGGAAATCGCCGTACTCACCACGTTGGGAGGGCGGGTGGCGAGCGCAGTTTGTTAAGCTTCTTGTGCGTTCACGCCGACGTTCTAATGTAATATTTTTCATAGGTGATTTGCTCAGTATACACACGCGCACACATTGAAGTACTCCTACTGGTGAGAAACCTTGCGAATGTCATACATGTGGGATGTAATTTCATCCATAGATTAACTTAGAAGGATATATGAGAACTCACACTGGTGAGAAACCATTTCAATGTAACAAGTGTCATAGGAGATTTGCTCGGTACAGTACAATACTTACACATATAATATTAATAATAATATGAAAACTTACAAATATCTTGGTATGTCACAGTCTTTGAGTATTGTGGATGGGGACATAAAGCAGGCGATGAAAGATGGTCGTGCCACGCTCTATTGGGATCGATCTGTAATCACGGATAGGACTATTGTTCCAATAAGCCTGACATCGTGCTGACAGATCGATCGACGCGACAGGCAATGCTCATCGATATCACCATCTCGCATGACGAGAACCTGGTGAAGGCCGAGAAGGCAGGGCTTGGAATACCAGTAAAATTCATTACCGGTACCTCTATGAAACGACAGTACCGGTAATTGGATTGGTACCGGTACATTTGGTAACGGTAAAAATCAAGTATCGGTACCTCTATAATACAACGGTACCGGTAATTGGATTGGTACCGGTACCTCCATAAAACAACGGTACCGGTAATTGAATTGGTATCAGTAAGTTTAATAACAGAAGTACCTGTACTAAATACCGGTAAACAGTACCGGTACTCGTATCGGGAATTTTCATTTTGTTAATGTGTGTCATAGCCGTGTTGTGCATGTGCAGCGTGAGGCGGGGGCCGACAATGGGGCGGCACTTTTACAGTGGAGCGAGTCCCATGCGGCGGACGGCAACAATGCGTAGGTACCGGTAAAATTCACGCAATTTTAATACCGTAAAAATTTGACAGAATACAGGTACCGGTACTTATAATGTGAATTTGGTACCGGTAACAAGTAGGGGTAAAATTACCGTTAACTGTTAACAATATTATTACCGTTAAATACTAGATTACCGGTACCCTATATTAACGTTAAAATTTTAACAGAATAGTAATACCGGTACTTATAATGGGAATTTGGTACCGGTAACAAGCCCTACGAGAAGGACAAACTTTCTAAGTACCTAGACTTGGCCCACGAGGTGACCGCTATGTGGGATGTGGATTCGACGATCATTGTCCCGATAGTCGTTTCAGTGAACGGTCTTATAGCGAAGAGCCTCGATCAACACCTCAAGAGGCTCTCGCTAGATGGCTGGATCAAGGGTCAGATACAGAAGGCAGTACTCCTGGACACTGCGCGCATCGTCAGGAGGTTTCTCTCTCTGTAGCCTTAACTGTCGGTAGCTTGAGCCCTGCCCCGCTGCTGGCAGCCCTCTAGGATTAGGTTTTTATAAAAGTTGTATTTTTTGTATGTTTTTTTTTTATATTTTACTTTTTATATAAGTTTTATAAAAACCTAGACCTAAGAAATTAAATAAATAAAGAGAATAATAATATATAATAAATTCTTTATTTCAGATTATTCCATATTAAAGAGGTACACATTACACACAATAAAAATAACAATAAAATATTAAATGCGACCCCCTATAGCCACCGACATGCAGTTTTTTTAGAATAGGGCAGTCAGATATACGAACACACTTGTGATAAGACATAGAAATGTTATGTTTGTTTGTCATCGTAGCTTCGTACAAATCATACAAACACTTAAGAAACCACTCCACACATATATAGCTATTTGTTCAAGTCTGGTGCAGGACACGAGTCCACCAAATGTTTATTGGAACTCAACTCACCACACAGTCAAATATCGGCGAGCTCCGTGGCGCAGTGGTTAATACAACAGCCTGGGATACAAGGGTTCCCGGGTTCGATCCACGGCCAGGTCAAGATGAAAAATCGGCCAAGTGTGAGTCGGACTCGCGCACGGAGGGTTACGTTCCGTTATGTATAAAAACGACAAAAAAATTATGTCTGATGTATGGGACTGGGAGCCCCCTTAAATATTTATTTTATAATTTTTTTTTGTATTTTTGTTGTTATAGGGGCAACAGAAATACATCATCTGTGAAAATTTCAACTGTCTAACTATCACGGTTCATAAGATACAGCCTGGTGACAGACGGACAGACAGACAGACGGACAGCGGAGCGATATTAATAGGGTCCCGTTTTTACCCTTTGCGTACGGAACCCTAAAAACGATCATCTTTAGATTCTTGGATGTTTCAGGGTCTTGAATGTTCATCTATATAAGTAATGGTATATATGTATCTATTACAAAATATAGTATCGGTGAGTTAGTATCTTACGACACAAGTTCACAACTTACTGGCGCTAGGTTTGGTGTATGGACCAGTTAGGGTGATGTGAATCCTTAATTTGAAACAGGCAAAGAATGTGCCGCATGCGTTACACTTTGCGGCCTTTGCCCCACGTAAAAACAAAGGTGCCGCAATATAAAATGGTTTTTAATCGGTCGGAACATCACTGAGCATTTCGTTATCGTGTCAGCCCAACAAGTCCACGGCTAGACATAGGTCTCCCCAAATAATTTCAAATACGACCTGCAAGAAGCGGCCCAGCGCCTTTCTGCGACCGTAGCGAGGTTGTCCGTCCATCTGGTGGGTGGGTATCAGACTGCGCTTTCCGTTACATCTCGCCATTCGAGAACCTTTTTGTCTCACCGGCCATGGGCAGGAACTTGGTTATAATCCCGTCGTACCGTATGCACCAATTTAGTTTTAAAGGATCTCTTGTAATCCAATACATATCTATGGAACCGATTCGATGCGGATGGCACGACGTGTTTTGAAAATGGAGGCCGCCGCATTGAATCGGTTAACATAAATTAAGTCTCAATAATTATAACAAAAAACATCGGTATCATAGAATCTGAAGGATTATAGGCCCAATTCATGCTAGATGCTAGACACCCCTCTCAGGAGTCAGCTCAAACCGAGACGCGACGCGACTGAAAAGTAGCAATGAAATATATCTTTATTTAATAAACGAAAAGGTACACATTTCATTGACGGCTTTAGGAAATGGCTCGCGGCGGTGCTTCGCCGGTAGACGCGGCGCAAGAGTGGCGCTGCGCCTCGTGACGCTGCGTTACAGCCCGCTGGTGCAGCTTGAAGCCACTGTGGCGACTTGTCTCTACTATTTCCGTCCAGACTCCGTGTACATCTGAAGCAGCTGACGAATGCTCGAGTGAGAAATATAACGATAGACTGGGATCTTGTTAGGTATAATCGGACTTCTTGCAGAGGTAGCAAAACTAATACAAAAATAAGGGCTCGCGCGAAACCACATGCCTGTAAAGCATCGTGTCTCTGTGTTAACTTGCCCTTGGTTTCAGTGTGGCCCGTGGACACAAAGCGCCTGGCCGCGGGACTTCGAGCTTTTCAAGCATCCTTTCACTCGCCTCGGCTTCGCACGAGTAGATACAGGTACTTATTCTATAACATATGTATGTTCATCAAGGATAATGAAGGATTCTAATGGAGAAATAATTTGTCAAATCGGTCCAGTAGTTAAGGAGCCTAATCAACGTAAACAAAACAAAGAAAAACGTCATTAATTACCAATTAAATTTGATCAAAATATTGGCAAAGGAATGCCTCAGCTTGTGTCGCCACGTGCCTAAGTAGTGGGCACGCTGTGGCAATCTTTCCCCTCTGTATAATAGTGGTGTAGTAGTGTAGATAGGCCTCGGCCACCGGCTGCGGGTGCACTGCCAAGCGATCGGCCACACGATGCTCGGCGACTACACCCACAGCGACGCCATGGATAGTCCCAGGGCCTGTGTATGTGAAGTGTTATTAAATCTTGAAAGTAAAATGGGATCAACTTGTGACACACGCGTGAAGAATAACGTATTTACAAATGACATTATTATATATAGGGCGCACTGTAAGTTTCCGGAACTGGCCACTTACATAAACAATATTTAAAAATTTATTGCAACATTTGAAATTGAACTCTTTGGCTGTAGAATGCAGTTTGTTTCATTTGACTGTCTTTTGTTTTTACCTTGTGGCGCCATTTAAAAAATTGTGTGTCTGCATCAACATGGATTTAACTCGGGAAAATTTTCGTAGTATGATTTTCTACGATTTTTAGTGTAATTTGACAGCTCAACAGAGCATCGCTCGGCTTGAAACAGCTTTTGGCAATGAAGCACCATGCAGGACAACTGTTTATAGCTGGTTTGCAGAATTCAAGCGTGGTCGTATCAATCTCAGTGACGAATCTCGCGATGGTCGGCCGTCCACCGCTGTGACCAACAAAAACATCGATGCTGTGCGCCGTATGATTGAAACAGACAGGCATGTGACCTACCATGAAATTCGCGCATCCTTAGAAATAGGCATGAGTCAAATACAATTAATCCTACACAAACATTTGGGTGTGAGAAAGTTGTGCTCGCGGTGGATCCCACACAACTTGACCGAGGCTCAAAAAACGGACCGCGTCACTTGGTGCAGTGCCATGCTTACCAGATTCAACGAAGGTGCGTCAAATTTGGTGTGGGACATAGTAACAGGTGACGAAACATGGATTTATTGCTACGATCCCAAAACAAAGCAGCAATCGAGCGTATGGGTCTTTCAAGATGAGCCGAAACCCACCAAAGTGGCGCGCGCGATAAGTGCATCTAAGCGGATGATTGCTTCTTTTTTTAATAAAACTGGACACGTGGCTACTGTTGCTTTAGAGAATCGTCGTACAGTGAATAGTGACTGGTACACGATCATTTGTTTGCCGGAAGTTATTGACGAACTCCGTAAAAATAACCGTAAACGCCGTATCATCCTGCACCACGACAATGCTAGTTCTCACACGGCCAGACAGACAAACGACTTTTTGAAGGCGAAAAATGTAGAACTCATGAGTCATCCTGCATACAGTCCCGACCTGGCACCTTGTGACTTTTTTCTGTTCCCAAAAATTAAGAACCAATTACGCGGTTAACGATTTTCATCACCAGAAGAGGCTGTCGAGGAGTGTGAAAAACACGTTTCAGAGGTCACCACAGAGTGTAACGAACCATTAATATGTGCTCGTTCACAATTCTCAAATATTAACTGAAAATCTGAAATTAAATCATAAAACAGTATTTTGTAAATTGTTTCACAATAATTCACTGTCTCCATCTTATTTTGTTTGTTATGAAGCAGAATGACATTGACAGTTTGTGTTGTCAATGATTGACGCGAGAAAGAAAATTGATCTATGATCTATGAAAAGTAAAACTCAGAACAAGGACAGGGAAATGTAAATTAAAAACATGAAATTAAAAGTATAGTTTGACTGAATTTATATCTTTAAGTAAGAACAAGGAAATAAATAATCATGATGATAACAAAATTTGATCAAATAATTGATAATTAGTTTATTCTTTTGTCGAGTTGAAAAAAAAGTAAGCATTTTACGGATAATCGAGAGAATCGATTCAATCAAAATTAAACAAATATTAATATAAATTAATACTCAGCGTAAAAGGAATTTAAATGGTAAAATTATAATCTCATTTATTATAATATCTCGTGATATTAGATTATCCTAATAGGTCGATTCAAGGGATCCTATAGATAGCACAGGGAACACTAATAATTAAAAGAAAATATGAAATTGTCTTTGGAAATGAATTTGTTACAAGGCACGCTGACCGTTATTTCGTTACGCTTAAGGGTGAGCATTCAATGAGGATAAAAAGAAGAAAGAGACAGGGAGTCTTAGAATGGTTTAGAAAGTTTTGGAACTAACCAATGGAAAAACTTTATTCAATTGAGAATTTAATGAAAAAGGTCTTATCGACAGGAATGAGCAAGGCAGTTTAGTTATTAAATGTAGGTATATTAGTTAGATATTTGCGTGAGCTTTTTAGAAAAAATATTGGCCAACGGTTTTTCAGTCAAAGTGGCGTGATTTCTGAGAACCGCACGGTAGCTAGTATAAAAGGCTGCGGCGCCATTAGTCTGGGGGATTACGCATCGGGGAATTTGAAGAGTCAAGAAGAATTGCTGCCAGAACGCCACTGCAAGTTTTATTTTAAATCAAGAAAGAAGTAGTTAAAGTGTGGGTTATCGCGTTATCTTGGCAAATTAGGATCGAAAAATCCCGCGAAGTCCCTTGCAAAAATATTTTAGCTAAGAAGCACATTGGTATCGTGTTCTGAAGTTAAAATATTGTAAATTCTTTTGAAATATATGAATATTAGCTTGTCCAGAGTAAATTCACTATAATAGTTTCATATACTGTAAAGTTTTGAATGATATTGAGGAAATGATGTTGGGGAGATCTTTGATTCTTCGAAATCTTCTCCGTATCAAATCTGAGATATCTAGTTTCTATTTGTTTGATTTTAATGTAAGTTTAGTAGAGTTTTGTGTCGAATTGGGGAATACATGGCCAAGATCAACGCTGGACCTCTATTCCTTATGAGAGCGATTGTTCTTTATGAGGGTAGCGGCCAAGTAGGAGTAAAAAATAGTTCGACATTGTAGCTGGTCGAATGGGCTGTAATTTCCAGCCTAGCTATGCTACTTGAGGAGTTCAGACGGCCTCGGTGCCTACGGTAACCTACGGTCCGGACGGTGTGCTAGTTTTCAGCGCCCTAGCCACTCGGGGACACGTCTGGGACCTCAAACCCTTGTTAGGGCGTGGAAGTCTCGATCCTGACCACAAGAGATGACCACAACCCAAGAGTGATAGGAATAATAGGTTCGTGGGCCCAAACTCTGGCTCCCTTTTACAGCTTAGAGATGACGGATCCTTGCTAGGAACCTAATCTATTTACCAGAGAAGGAAATCGGATTTTAGGAGCAGTCAGGCAGGTAGAATCATTAAAATAGGGCGAGGGAAGCTTCCTCAAATCTTTTTAGCTAGATTAGGGAGCGATCTCTTACACCGGAGTTCGTTCTACACACACACACACTTTGGGGATGGGGGGACAGTAACTTAACACCTTTAGACTAGAAATTAGGGACTGATAGGGACTAGATTAGGCCCATTAACGGTTGCGTCAGGATAAGGAAAAGAGGGGTATAGGAGATAAAATTCCATTTGTTTTCACGGTAAATCCGGTGGTAGCAATATAACCATCCAAGCTGCTGGTGGGTAGGACGTTAATAATTCAAACAATTAATCTTCGACAGTAATTTTAAGTTAGATAGTCGTATCTAATATGAAAGTGAAGTTGAATGTGAAAATATGATAACAAAATGGCATAAGTTGGTTCTGAGATAGTGACAAGTGATAATGCTGACGAAATGTGCGTATTCTGATTGTGAAAGATTCAGAGAATCTGTTTCTAACAAAGGTATGAAATTCCTAACCTTAATTTTTATGTACAAGGCCCTGATATATAATAGTGTATAGAGTATCTACCTGAATGATTTGGGGATTTTCATATTGTAAAATCACATAGATTGGCCATGAACAACTAATATCATAACTTTTGGCATAATCTCATAGCTACTTGACAATGGATTGAGTCGGAGTTGTCTATTTAATTACTAAATAAATACCTTCTTGATCTACCTATTTTGTTGAAAAATTCAGATTTGTTTAGTCCAGTGAGATCTAATAACTCTCTGACAATATATTATCATGATAATCATTCTCTGAAGGAGATGGTCTGTTGGTTCCATGGAAGTCATGTAAATTCTGTAAGGTTGAGATATTGACAATCCACTTATATACCATATGATTCATCTAATTCTGGAATAAATAATGAATTCTGGGAGAGTAATGTTCCTTATATACTACCAAGGGCGAGTGTAAGATTGACTCAAACCCCTATATATTGAAATCTAGGAATATTACAATCCTCACACTTAAATTTGTTGAATCACTGAGACAAATAAGTCTGATGTAATGTACTTAAATACTAATAGACATTTCATCTCAATCTATCTCTAAGACCTAGAGTTAGTGCAAAATAGTGCTTATACATAACAGCATGTTATAACACTTACATGCTTACATACATAACTACATAATTCCTGAAAATAATAGGATAATGAGTAACAATTGATACAGGGAGTATTATCATGTAAGGATGCCTTTTCTACAGTGAAGGTTGAGGTATAGTTTGACTGACAAACAAACCCTTGCTATAAAACTCCATCTGAGTACCTAGTACTACCTGCTTGTTGTAAATTCATAATTTGAGTTCTTTGCTTTTACACCTCCGTGGTGTTAATTCAAAGTAAATAAGTCTGAACTCATCCCAGCGAACACAATGAGAGCATAATGCTTGTGTAGCAGGTAATACGCTTGAAGGCATTTAGTCTACCCTCTTGTCTCTGAATTAATAGTCAGACATAATTTTACTGACAAATTGCCTATCCTACTATTAGGTGGGAACAGGTACTATTTACTCTTTAATGGGTATCCCTATTGCTTTCCAAAAGAAATTAGCATACGGAGGAATCACGTCCAAGTCTGGATGACGAGTGATACTCTGGCGGGCGGAAGGCGGGGCTCGACAGTAAACCGTAACACCAAAAACGCTGGGTATATTCACTATAATGTATATCTACCACCACTAACTAACACATACAATGATGATATTAAACTATTACCTTAAACTTCTATTCATTACCTACAGTTGTAGTCAACTATAACTCATTATAGGCCAATATGGCTACTTACATTCTAATACTTACTATACATATCCGAAATTCAATACTATATCCATAAGCCGCTGGTAGAGGAACATATTTCTGTAGAATGAACCATGCTAGATAAGCAGTATGCTCATTTATGATAAATGATTAATCAACCCTTCATAAAATAAGGCAATTCTATTAATGTGAAATAGCAGGCAACATAAAATAACACAAAGTGCATCTTAAACAATATTTATTAGGAAAAACATAAGCGCATCTTAGGATAAAGTTATTCTTATTTATAAGTAGAAATTAGTCATACACAAGGCCGATAGCAACTTTAGACATAGCATAAGATAGGGCTAGGCTTCATCACCATAGGTTAGTTTCAAAATCACTTCATTTAAGAAGGTCCAGGGGCTACTATGATAAAACAAGGGTTACTCCAATAGATGTACGATCACACCATATAGAATTGAGCAAAGAAACAAAACATGAATAGGGTATTTAGGTTGATAAAGTAGATTAAGAGTAATACAGCTAGTATTTGGTGCAGTTAGGAATTTATAGTAAGGATAGGCTAGTGAAAAACAATAAAAAAAAAATAATTTTAACTAGGTAGGTTACAAGAGGAGTGGCACAAAAGTTTTCAAAACTGGTTTCATCGAATGAAAAAGTGCATAGACGCTAAGGGAGATTATTTTGAAAAACAATAAATTAATTTTGTACCTTAAAGGTAGTATTTTTTCATATTCATTCCGGAAACTTATCGTATTGATATATATTCATTTAATGAATATTGTTGGGTGACAGGTATTATATGTTTTTAAAATAATGTGACTGAATATTGTTATTATATCATTAAAGCTTACTCGATATGTTGACTACTTCTTTTTTAATTAATACAATTATACATTTTCTTGGATGTTAATGTGAATAAGTACTTATGTATTATAAAATTAGTATCGTCGAGTTAGTCTGCTACAACACAAGGAAAATTATTTTATACAATAAGAATTTCAAAACTGTACTATCTCATAAAGTACTTGACCGATTTTAATAAAATTTGCATAATCCCTAGTTGCGCAATACCTTGTACAACTAAAAAAGAATGTTAGCAATCCAAATTACAAACAATACCAACAAACAAGGATCATTGTTATGGTTTTTCACCAGTGTGTGTTCTTAAATGTGTTTCTAAATTACACTTAACACTAAATTGCTTGCCACAATTATTACATTTATATGGCTTTTCACCAGTGTGCGTTCTTAAATGTCTTTTATATGTACTGCTGTCAGCAAATCGACGTCGACAAACCTTACATTCAAATGGTTTCTCACCAGTGTGAGTTCTTAAATGTGATTCTAAATGACCTTTTTGATTAAATTGCTTGCCACAGTCATTACATTTATATGGCTTCTCACCAGTGTGAGTTCTTAAATGTCTTTTTAATGTACTGCTGTCAGCAAATAGACGTCGACAAACCTTACATTCAAATGGTTTCTCACCAGTGTGTGTTCTTAAATGTGATTCTAAATCACCCTTTTGATTAAATTGCTTGCAACAATCATTACATTTATATGGCTTCTCACCAGTGTGAGTTCTTAAATGAACTTTTAAATTACATTTGTGACTAAACTGCTTTTCGCAAACATTACATTCAAATGGTTTCTCACCAGTATGTGTTCTTAAATGTGATTGTAAAGTACCCTTTTGATTAAATTGCTTGGCACAAACATTACATTTATACGGCTTCTCACCAGTGTGAGTTCTCAGATGTTTTGTTAATGTACTGTTGTCAGCAAATCGTCGTCGACAAACCTTACATTCAAATGGTTTCTCACCAGTGTGAGTTCTTAAATGTGATTCTAAAGCACCCTTTTGACTAAATTGCTTGCCACAATCATTACATTTATATGGCTTCTCACCAGTATGTGTTCTAAAATGTGATTTTAAATGAACATTTTGATTAAATTGCTTGCCACAGTCATTACATTTATATGGCTTCTCACCAGTGTGAGTTCTCATATGTCTTTTTACTGCACTGCTGTCAGCAAATCGACGACGACAAAACTTACACTGATATGGTTTCTCACCAGTATGTATTCTGAAATGTGATTCCAAAGTACCTTTTTCATTAAATTGCTTGCCACAATCATTACATTTATATGGCTTCTCACAAGTGTGAGTTCTTAAGTGTACTTGTAGCTGACCCTTCCACTGAAATCCCCTCAGACAAACATGACACCGGTGCCTTGTGTCAGCGCTCTGAGGCTCGCCATAATAACTGTTTCGGGAACTTCCTGCCACAGGCTGTTGGCCCTCTGCTGCGCCATCTGCAAAACATTTGTTACTTTCACCTACACCATCGCTTATCAAAGGAGGACAGTTCGTTAGCGAACCGGTGGGATGAGATACATCATATGAGCGCACAGGTCACCTCTGCCGCAGCGCTAACACGTAGACATACAACGAAGCCAAACCCCCTCTCTCCTAAGCATTCATTCATATGCATAGAAATATAGAAGGCGTGAATGACGTTATGCGAAAGCGACGTTTCTTCGCAACGTAGAACGTCACTTTCGCAATATGTCGTTGTTATGTATCCGTACAGCGGCGGATACATACATATGAAACATACTGCGGGGAGTTACATTCAACATTTAGATGACACTTCAGTTTGGCTTTTGTTCTTACACACATCTCCAACTTTGTAATTTTTGTCCATTATATCCAGTACCTATGCAAATACAGTCTATTTACTTCCCGCAATATCCTACAGTCAGGGAAGTCCCATTTTTTCTAGCCATTCATATTTTAATGCGAAAATTGGAATAAGCAAGAGGACTAATGCATTGTATTTTATTTTACCAACCTACGAAAGAAACTTTTACATTTTTTATTTTCTTTTATATTGTGTCTCCACGACGACGCCAAGTTTCCGGACAGCGATTAAAGTAGTTTTCTAGGCTATGTGGTAGAAACACTGAAACTATTTATTAACTCCTCAGAAACCACAAAATGAATGAAGGTAATCAAGAATACGTTATACGAGAATACGTTATTCGATCCAAGAACTATTTAAATTGTTTCCTTGGCACAAATATCACAATTAAATATATATTAAAATTAGTTTTACTCTCTAATGATAAGAAATCACTTTGCCCTAAGGGTCTTCGTGGAGAAATACACACGCCTCTCCACTTCCTGTTTCTGTATGTACGAGGGATGATCTGGTGGGCATTGAGGTATTGACATTATCTGCGACATGTACCGTGACTCCGATTACAGAGTTAGGATTGCTGTTGGTGAACCGTCACAGTTGGAGTCCACCAAGGCTCGGTTCTCAGCCCCTTCTTGTTCAGTGCGATATTAGAAGAAGTGTCAAAAGGCATCAGAAATACACATGAGCTACCTCCGTGACTGCTCATGCATGTATACTGACGATATCGCACTGTCAGATGTGGAAAGGGGAAGACGTGTGCGACGAGTGAATATGTGGAAGGAGTCGCTTGAGAACGGCGGCTTGAAACTAAATGTGGCGAAGACTGTGTACATGGATTGCAACGTTACAGATTCCGTCTTGTACGCATAGGCGGAAACGTGGTCGAGCGTACTGACCAGTTTAAATCCGGAGATATCAAACCTTGCATAACGGCAGCGTGGACAAAGTGGCGCGTGGTGACTGCTATCATTTGTGAGCCAAAAACGTCGGTTAAACTGAAAGGACAGGACATTTTAGACCTGTCCTTTTATATGGAAGTGAAGCACAGGCTACGTGAGCGGGTCAATAGGGAGCTGCTGAATAGTAGAGGTTCGCGAACGGGCCGCATAAGGTACTCACACATTCGCGGCAGCCTCCATGTCCGTCACATACCAGTAGCAGACAACTCTCCTGCAGAGCCGCCTACGCTGGTACGGTCATGTTTTGCGAAAACCAGGAAATTACATAGGGAACAATTGTCTGGCCATGCCGCCTCCACCGAGTCCCGGCAGAAGGAAGAAACCCAAGAAGTGCTGGCTTGATGTAATTGGGGAGGACATGCGAGCCAATGGTCTCATGACATGCAGTGTCTTGAGTAGTTGATTTCGTTGTGATATTTTTATAATCGAAATTATTCATGATTTATGCATATGAAAACTCATCAGCAGTATGACCAACACTATGAACCATATAAATCAAACGTTCTTCATGAACTTTAAACACCCTTGCAGAAATAAATAAAAACATTCGAAATACCGGTATTTCATCCTCAAATACCGGTATCAAAATACCTATTTTTTTTACCGGTATACCGGTATTTCGGTAAACCGGTACACCGGTATCCATGCCCTATGTGGAAGGCAGGCTTCTCAATATTAGTTTCGCTTTTAATATTTACACACTGACATTAAGCTCGGCAGTATATGTTGAAAGATAACAAAAATATGTACCCATTACTATAGAACTAATCACGAGAAGTACGCTATAGGCTTTGATTCCCTTGCGAGAGCAAATTCACAAAATATGCGACATAAACAACTATGTCTCACCGTTGACTTACAAGTTTTTGATAGCTTCACGGGGCCGCAGATATCCATTTCAACTTGATCCGTCCACCCGTTCCCGAGAAAGACGGTCTTGCAAAACTAACAATTAGGTGATCCTAATGGGTTCCTTTTTATCTCTTATGGAGATGGAACCCTTTAATTGGACACACATGGAAGAGATCAGTACGTTTGGTCACCTTAAGCATACGTACCCCCTGGATCCTCATCGTCCGTCGCGGTGTCACCAGCATCCTCTGACTCCGGCTCGGTTTTGACCGCGACCCTGGCGGGCGGCGTGCTGTCACAACATTCAGCCACAGAGAAGGACAGCGACGCACACGAGCCAATGGCCGAGCGGCCAATCGCGGATGTCGGCTTTTCTGTAATCAAAATCCGGATCTTAAAACAACCGGACCAGCATTCCGTAGCCGGAGGATTGGACGAAAATCCAAGGAATCATGTCAATAGGCGATGTGGCTTGCAACCCACCACTATTTAAGTACGTAGATTCCGTAATGTATTAACGTAATGTCATTTTAGCAAAATTGAGTTTTTTTTAAATAAAATAAGAGCCTCTTATTCGTCAAACATTTATTCATTCATATTATCACGTTAAGACAGAGCCTGACACCACAGGACATAAAGGCCACGTTTAGCGGATTGAGATGCGTCGGACTCGCGCACCGAGAGTTCCGTACAATCTCTCTCTGTTGTTGTCACTCTTTGCTGTTACAACTAGAATACCACTTATGTTTTCTAGTTGTAACAGCAAAGAGTTAGGGAGATCCCTAAACATCATTTTAGTTAACATCCTAGCGTTTTTGAATTGTGTTCTTGTTTAATAGGGCATCGAATCCCGAGCTTGATGCGAATATAATTTTATCACAAAAGAATCCAGGTGTGGCATGCTTACCTATTTTTAGATATATATTAATGCATGAAGAACTTGGAGACAGGCGACCATCACAGTTTCTTCGCCATCTACGTCACTTAGCTGGAAAAAATATACCAGACGACTTTATACGTAGTATATGGGCTAGTCGCTTGCCAACCAGTCTTCAGACAGTCATCGCGTCTCAACCACAGTCTACCCTAGAAGCACTCGCAGATCTAGCAGACAAGGTGCATGATATGGTGCCTTCAACGCCCCAAGTTGCATCCGCCGACGCCGTGCCTGGATCCTTGCTGGAGAAGCTCACACGAGAAGTTGCAGAACTCAGCCGCCAAATGAAACATCTATCCATGAACAACTCAGGAAGATCACGCTCAAGACAACCTGGCGACCACCGTAACAAGAGTCGCACCCGCTCTAACTCCAGCTACCGGAAATTCCCTAACTGCTTCTACCACAGCAAATATGGTGACAACGCGCGTACCTGCGTCAAGCCCTGCGACTATCAGCAGGGAAAAGCCAGCGGCAGTCGCTGATGGCGACTAGTGATTGCCTCATCTCTTCAGGTCGCCTATTCGTATCGGACCGCAAAACGAAGACCCAGTTTTTAGTCGACACCGGCAGTGATCTCTGCGTCTTCCCACGTACGGCCACGAAATCCAGACGACCCAAGACTACTTACGAACTCTTCGCAGCTAATGGTTCAACGATAGCCACATATGGATTCCTGCAACTTGAACTCGACCTTGGCCTCCGCCGAGCTTTCGCATGGCGTTTCATCGTAGCTGATGTCAGTAAGGCTATCATCGGCGCCGACTTCCTGTCACACTATGGCTTGATTGTCGACTGTCGCAACCGCCGCCTCATCGATAACCACACTTCGTTATCGACAACTGCAGCTCCAGCCTTTTCATCAGACGCCATCTCCTCCGTCAAAACGATCGTTGGCGAGTCGAAGTACATCGAACTTCTTCGAGAATTCCCCGAGATTACTCGACCTCCAGGCATCCATCGTGTAATCAATCATAACACAGTCCATTACATACGAACAACGTCTGGACCACCTGTACATTGCACACCAAGACGTCTAGCACCAGAGAAGCTTAAAATTGCGAAGCAGGAGTTCAACGACATGCTAAAAGCTGGAACTGCTAGACCATCAGAGAGCCCATGGTCGTCACCCCTGCACCTAGTCCCTAAAAAAGATGACGGCTGGCGACCATGCGGTGATTACCGCGCGCTGAACGCACGCACAATACCGGATAGATACCCAATCAGGTGCAAGTTCAGGCTGCAAGATCTTCTCAAAAATTGATCTGGTCAAGGCGTATAATCAGATCCCGTTAATCCCGAGGATATATCGAAGACCGCCATCTCAACCCCGTTCGGAATGTTCGAATTTCCATTCATGACCTTCGGACTAAGAAATGCAGGTCAAACATTCCAACGTTTTGTAGACGAAATGACTAGAGACCTTGACTTCTGCTACAGCTATTTAGATGACTTCCTGATATTTTCTACGGAACCGGAAAGCCATTTCAAGCATCTACAGCAGCTATTCACTCGGTTGAAGGAATTTGGTATGGTCATAAACCCTTCCAAGTGTGTGTTTGGAGCAGAGAAGATCACTTTCCTGGGGTGTGAAGTTTCATCGGCTGGCATCAAACCCATGGAGAGCAAAGTCGAAGCTATCAGGCAGTATCCCATCCCGAAAAATGTTAGGGAGCTAAGAAGGTTTTTGGGGATGATAAATTTTTATCGGCGATTCCTTAAAGACGCTGCCAAATCACAAGCTCGACTCCATGACCTGCTCACTGGTTCAGTCAAAGGTTCTCATCCTATGACACTAGCTGGTGACACACTGACTGCCTTTGAAGCCTGCAAACAAAGTTTATGCGACGCTGCACTCCTGGCTCATCCAGACATGAACGCTAAATTAGCTTTAGTCACTGACGCTTCGGACACTACAATCGGTGCGGTACTGCAGCAACAGATTAAAGAAGAATGGCAGCCACTAGCTTTCTTCAGTCGCAGGCTAAATCCAGCTCAAAGAAAATATTCTCCGTATGACAGAGAGTTGCTTGCAATATATGAGGCCATAAAACATTTCCGACATCTAGTTGAAGCACGTCATTTCACGGTTTACACAGACCACAAACCGATATGTTTTGCATTTCGGCAACGAAAGGACAAATGCTCACCTCGACAATTTCGCCACTTAGATTTCATATCACAGTTTACTACGGACTTGCAACACATATCCGGGAAAGACAATGTTGTAGCAGATGCACTTTCAAGAATAGAAGAACTGGTACAGCCTGTTGACCTGGAAAAAGTAGCTTTGTCACAGATTTCCGACAAGGAGTTGAAACTTATCTTGGAAGGCAACACTTCACTAAAACTTGTCAAAATAGTCATACCTGGAACACGGACCGAGTTATACTGTGACACTTCAACGCAGACACCTCGCCCGTATGTACCTGCTGAGTTAAGACAGCAAATATTCAGCAGCTTGCACTCGCTCAGTCACCCAGGCATCAACTCTTCGACAAAATTAGTAACAGATCGCTATGTTTGGCCCAATGTAAACAAAGACTGTCGCGAATGGGCGAAATCATGTCATGCTTGCCAGTCCACTAAAGTTACACGACATGTTACACCAGCGTTTGGCTCATTTCAACTGCCACACGCGAGATTCCAGCACATCCACATCGATCTGATCGGCCCATTACCACCATCGGATGGTTTTCGGTATTGCCTCACTGCAGTTGACCGATTCACTCGATGGCCCGAGGCAATACCACTGATGGATATCTCGGCTGAAACAGTTGCAAAAGCCTTCGTCAGCAACTGGATTGCCAGATATGGATGCCCTGCTGAAGTAGTCACAGACCGTGGAAGACAATTCGAAGCTGCTTTGATGAAGCAACTTGCTGAACTCGCCGGTTTTCAACGCAATAGGACTACAGCATACCACCCTGCAAGCAACGGGATGGTGGAACGGATGCACAGACAGCTTAAGACAGCAATTAAATGTCATGGAAGCAAAAAATGGACAGAAAGCTTACCTTTGGTCTTGCTCGGAATGAGAGCAGCTTTCAAACCCGACATCCAAGCATCACCTGCCGAGCTTGTATACGGCGAGACGCTGAGATTGCCCGGCGATTTCCTCCAGTCCTGCGAAACAACCCAAACTACGGACATAACTGACTTCACTGCACGACTTCGCTCCATGATGAATACTATCAGACCTCAGCCGGCGTCCAGACACTGCGGGAGAAACATATTTGTCTTTAAAGACTTATCCTCTGCTACTCATGTTTACGTTAGAGATGATAGCGTTAAAGGACCTCTGCAGCCAGCGTATTCTGGACCTCACAAAATCCTGCAAAGAGGAGACAAGGTGTACAAATTGCTTATAAAGGGAAAAGAGCAGACGGTAACAATAGAGCGACTGAAACCAGCATATTCACTTACCTCTGATGCGCAATTAACAAATACAGAGCCAGTAGTACCTAAAAACCTGCAAGAAAAAATAAAACTTACCCTAACCAAAACGCGTTCTGGAAGGGATGTTAAATTCCCAGATTACTATCGCCCGTCCTAGGCCGGTCTCTGGGGGGGAGAACTGTGGCATGCTTACCTATTTTTAGATATATATACTCTTTACGTCCTTCAGTGTAACAGACTTTTCGCAATTTCGTTCCTTGACATCTGACAATTCCTGTCTGATGTCAAGCTCTTATTCATTGAAAATAACTATCGGCTGTGCTTGTAAAATTTATATTTTCTTCTGTGTATTTCTTCCGTACCTTCTGACTATAATGTGTATAATTTTAAATTGTTTCACCAACAATAAAATATAGTGAAACCGTGGATGTTTCTGTTATTTGCTGCCTACACATCAGCCCTCGACAACAACACCCACACAGGTATTTGAATTATTGCGTTTTGATGTTGTATAGGTTATGTCACTTTTCACCGTAACTATCACGTTCGCGGTGGTTCAAGTTATTTCACCCATTATATCCATTTACGACACCAAACATACCACTTTCACGTAATCATGAATGAAGTCGTGACGTCATTTTTTATGATATCGGACAAACGAGCAAGCGGGTCAGCTTCTTCTTTCCGAGTCGAAATGGTTCCAATTGATTAGATTTCTTTCGACCAGTATTTGGCTACGCTGATCGCCTTGTCATTAGCCTCATTGAGTTCCTGTACCGTGCTAGTAGTGGGGCAGTTAGGTTAGGTCACACAACTTGTTCCCCCCCGAGGTGGTTCCCGGTTTGTCGTACCGGGGGGGCTCAGTACCCGTGGTTAGTCCTCAAACCACGGGGAAGCGAAGAGGAACCCGCGCGGGGGCGCTCCTGCTGCCTGACACACCAGCAGCGAGCGCCGACATTGGGTCGGCGGGGGAGTGGGAAGTTCTCCCCCCACCCGAGGAGGGGCGCTCCCGCGGGCTCGGCTTCGGCCTTGAGCCTGCTGGGGCTGGGATGCGCCCAATGGGGCGGCGGGGGAGTGGGAAGATCTCCCCCCACCCGGGGAGGGGCGCTTCCGCAAGGATGCGCCCATTGGGGCGGCGGGGGAGTGGGAAGATCTCCCCCCACCCGAGGTGGAGCCGCCGGGAGGGTAATATTTTATTGCTCTCCCGGCGCTTCAGGCGGGGCCACACCGCCGTGGTTGTGGTCGGAGATCGGTCGCGGAGGAGAGGGAGTTTCGGTGCTGCGTTGCCGATCTCCCTTTCTTCCGCGGCCGAGCGGTGCCGCAACGTGTTTGCGGCGAGAGGCAAGCGGCGGAGCCTTTCATCTTCTCCGCCGCTGGGAGCCAGTTTATCTGGCTCCCATGGGGCCACAGGCGGTGGACTGCGTGGGAGTCTGCCGCCTCTCAATTGGCCCAAGGAGGTACGGCGCGTCCGTGAGTTCCGGACGCGCCTACTTGGTGAGTGGATGGGGGGCGCTCGGACGTCCCCGAGGAGGGGCCGCGTTGGCGGCCAACCGCGCCGGGGTTCGCGGTCGTATTTCCCTTCCCGTGTCCCCGGCAAATGCGGTCGAGATGGAACTCCGAAGGTTTTTTAGTGGGTAGGCACGTCACTCTGGCGTGGAGTCCCACATAACCCGACAGCTTCCCCTGCAAGCTAAAAAAAAGGTCACACAACTTGTTGGCGGAGAAACCCCTGATGGTAAGTGATATAAAATAAGAGTAAATCCCAAACGGTTTAATAATTAATTTTTAATTTACGTAGAAAAAGAAAGTAACTCGTCATTGTTGAAGATTTTGTTTTCTTTTAAGAGAAAAATATGATGTTGAATGTCTTTAAGTTTAAGCGAATTAAAAGAAATACAACACTTTTTATATGCTTTAGAAATATATCCTTACTTAATATAATGAAATATTTGTTTATTAATAAAGCGTTTAAACAGCTGTCTTTGACGACGTGAGATTACTTGGAAACACATAAAAAGATAAATAAAGTTACACAAACAAACAAAGGAAGTAGTTTACTTCTTTCTGTAAAAAATAGCTGGATTTGTTGTTGAAAAATAATGTGTATGTTTTTATGAATTGTATGCCTTATGGACATAACGTATAAATTATATTGTTTACGCGTTCTGATATACGATATTTATGATCATCTCATTTTGGACAAGGGTTTTTTGGCAAGGCAACATGGGGAAATTTCCACAGTCACGAGTCACGACACAATGTCTTTAAACACTAAAAGCTAACGGGATGACTGCAACCGACTTATTGTTATATGTCCTGTTTTCTTGTGGCCTTCCACACAAAGCCTACGTATTTTAAGACCAACAGGAGCAATTATTGATCAACACTCCAAGTTCAAGCAGTGGCATATCGAGACCTAATCACGTGGGCGTGATTAAGGCATTTTTACAGTTATTCCACTGGGATCCCGATTTTAAATCACACAGGAGATCCAACAGAACTGACTATGTGTATAGCTGGAAAACTAAAGATAAATGACTCACAGCATATATGAAATCGTTGCCATTTGGCATTCTTCAAACTGACACTTTTCTATGTAAACAGTTCACGATGGCATATTCATTTTCCCACTATATTAAGAGTCTTACCCTAATGGAAAATGGGATCAATTTTGCTGGCAAAGTTGCTAGCCGCTTCGGCTTATTAACATGTAAAAAAACACCTATTTAAATTTCCGCTCCTTTCCTCGGCAGGCTTCTAAGGTCTGCGTGGGCAGAGAAGCAGCATGTACATTTTATGTTTCTTTTTTCTCCCAGACCAGCATGGAAGAGAGTGGGACGTATGGTTAACTTAAACATATGTACCCGTTGGATCCTCATCGTCCGTCGCGGTGTCGCCAGCATCCTCTGACTCCGGCTCGGTTTTGAACGCGACCCTGGCGGGCGGCGTGCTCTCACAACATTCAGCCACAGAGAAGGACAGCGACGCACACAAGCCAATGGCCTCGCGGTCAATCCGGGATACTGATTTTTCTGTAATCTGAATACAAACAAAACTTTAGTACATACTAGCGCAGTTTGTATTCCTATCTGATTCATGTGTGATCAATACTGGGAGAAAACATACAGATTTGTGCATAAGATGATATCCTTAAAAGGCAAAATAATTTACAATGCTAGCACACGTAGCTTTGTCTGCTTTGTTGCGTGGTCCTGCCATTGCTCAGCATTTTTAGAAACAGAGACAATATAACATAAATACCTCGCCAGTTGTCTCCAACATAGCAGTCAGCGCATGGTCTGCCCTGGTGGCGGTCACCATCAGCTTGTGGCTCTTGAACAACATAGCGCGGCAGATGTAGCACGCCGCCACGGGCCTGTTCCCACTCACAAGCTGGAATGTTGTGCCACTGATATAACAGCTTATACTTAAACATTAAATTACTAAAATGTACACAGATGTAAAATTTTTCAATTTTCATATCCAGTTTCTTTCTTCATGTTGATACAAACCCCTAATCAAAAGAATCTTTCTCATACTTGTGTGTTACAAGTAATATGTTTGCTAAAATGAAGTCCTGTATTATCACAAGTTGTTATATTCTTCTTCTTCTTCGAGTTGTAATATCTTTTAACTACAACAGTGTTGCCCAGTATCTAGATTGTTTGTGAGCAGTGAATGGGCATTTAGGGCTGAATATTCTTCAATATAATATTGTTGTTGTATTGAAGAGGCATTTATAGTTTACGATAATTCTTAAGGACTTTTAAGACTACATTAATTTTCTAGGACTTAAAAAATTATATACTATTATCAATTACATAGGATCAAGTCTTTTATAGCCTTTTCGCCTAGGTCTATAAGACCCGAAGGCCATGTTTAGCATGTTGGTGGAAAACAGAATCAAAATAGTGATGGGTTGCTAGCCCATCGCCTATTTACATAATTCCTCAGATTTTACCCGTTCCCTCGATCGGCTTTTACGTTCTGCGCGGGAAGAGAAGCAGCTGGTACATTCTATGTTTTTTCTTTTCTCCTAGAACAGCATGGAGAATTAGAAAATTATCCTTTAGAAACACTATGTGCAGAAATATCTGTATAAGAGAACGAACGCTATGGTTTCTATATAGCAACTTGATTCCACCGCTTGTCTGGATATATATTACCAAATTCATGTTAAATGTTATATAGAGGTAACAACAGTTTTCTTCAAATTTTAGTTCAAAATAATGTCGAAAACAGGCAAAAACGTAATCAGTTCTACGAGAGAAACAGTATCGCCTTCAAATCCTAAGAACATTCTCTTTCCACACAGTCTTATCATAAACGATATCACGAAACATTAACTAAAGCAGATAGACTAATCCTAATTAGTAGGACGCTTACAAGAGCCCCCGCAAGTCTCTCATACACGAGTTGCAGGACAGTGCCGTCAATGTTGCTCATGGGCGCGCCCATTGAGAGGCAGATACGGCAGAATGCTGGACTCTGATGCATCTTGTATAAGGTTATTTTGTTCTTAGGTCTGTAAATTTAATTTAAAATAAGCACACTAGCACTGAAGTAGTATATTGCTAAAATACTACATATCGCAGTAGTAAGAATAAGAAAAGATACATATACAATAAATTAATAAAATAAATTTAGGAAACCTATTCACAAAACACCTCAGCAAAACACAGACAAATAAACGATCTGACATTGACAGTTTATGACGGCCATTATGTCACTTTGACATCCACTTAAGCAATGGTTTCTCCATTAGCCATCAAAGTATCTTAATAAAAAAAATTGGTTGCTGTAAGTCGGTTTACGGACGATATTTTTTTGTGATAACGGTGGAAGAGAGAACATGATGATGATGAGGATGATGCTGATGAAAACGACGATAATATTGACGGATCGTGACATTGTTTCGTGTAAGCAGCCGGTGTTTATATCATTGGGGGAGGCCTTTGTCCAGCAGTGGACTTCTTGCGGCTGATATGATGATGTATATAGGAAACCCTATTTATGGCAAAGTGACATTAAGACCGGGGGTACTATTTTTGAAAGTGTGACAATCGATTTCGAGCGAATTTTGTATGGAAAAATCGCTTGTTTACGACCGGCATCATTTAAAAAAAATAGAACTCCGGGGTACTATTTTTGAAAGTATGACGTGACACTCATATTCAAGCGATTTTTTAATGGAAATGTCACTCGTTTACGAATGACTCAATTTTAAAAATAGCACTCCAGTGTCGGCAACTGTCAAGTCAACGTCAAATAGAAGAATAGCCGGCCTATTTGCTAACTCAGTGGACAACGTTTTGATAGTCATTTCAAAGTACATTACGTTTTGTATATCTTTAATAAAAATAATCAATCATAGGAAACCCGCAATGTATTTTGAAGTGACTATCAAAACGTTGGTCACTGAGTTAGCAAAGGGTGAGGTTAGGTACTCGTCTCGTATCCTACCCCACAGATTTGAAAGAGTATGTCCTAAAGGAGTGAAGATTGATTTGATAGCCATTTCCGGGCCGGCTGGCCGGCCCAAACCACAGATTTAAAAGAGTATGTCACTTGACGAGTGACATTGACATTGTGTTGAGGTGACATTGACAATGTGTTCATATCAAATGTATCAAATCTCAGAACAATAACTAAAGCATAGAAACCGTGTTAAAATAACAACAAAATACAATATTCTACACTGTTTTTACTTATGGCATTGTTAAAGCATCAGAAAGAGATGCATATACAATGCCATTTGCGTAAATGTGCAGGTTGTCCTGGGGTACTGATGTGATCAGGGTTGTACTATATCGATAAAATATATTTATCGACTAAATGTTTCGTCCTAAGAAAGTCATAAATGTACTCTACTCTGATTGTATCGATTCGTTAAATGAGTACGATTCATAAAATAAAAACAACTAGTTGCACTCCAGGAGTGCCGGCAGAAGTGAAAACTCGCCTTTGCGGCATACTCAGGTCCGTGTCCTTCTTACGAATTTTCGATCAATTCACGTGTCCTGACGCGAGTTTTCTATTTTACCCATCCCAAAAAGTGCACAAAGCCGCTAAAGAGGCTTTTACTTTAAAAGTTACGTCAAGATACACCTAAATAACTCCTAATCGCATGGCGTCGCTTGGCTTCATCTGATAAATAGGTAAAAAAAAAATCCATACATTACCCACCGCGCGTCTACTGTCTACTGCTGGTCATTAGGCCTTACCCAGTATTGGTCGAACGGCAGAATACCTAATATGATGTCAATCATATTTTCGATTATTTCGAAATTCAAACAGTGCCTACTTACCTACCTTACCTATGAATGCCAAAAAACCCAATGCATTCGATTTACAGTCCCCAATGTGAGGCAGTCCAACGTTGACATACTAGTTGGAAGGTAAAATAGACTTTGTAAATGATACCACCTTCTTAGGAATCACAATAGACTCTAAATTGCAATGGGGCGCTCATGTATCAAAAGGTAATATAAGGTCAGATATATTTTTCACTTAATCAATGGGCCATTCAGCATATTCCAAAACCATCTAAAGCTTTTCCCAGCTAGCTTTGAGGAACAGTCAGTAAAGGAAACATAATCAGGTAGGTAAAGAGAAACACATAATTCGAAGTGATATTTTTTATTTTATAAAACTTTTACACTAGGGTAAAAAAGTGCCAGTGTGTTATTTGTGAAAAATTCACAGTGTTGGTAATAGAAAAACAAGAGGTGAAGAAAAACAAGAGATTACTTTACCCACTTTCATTACTGTCCAAAATAAAATATTTTTCATAATTTTAAATATAAATAATAAAACAGTTTCCGTAAACTTTCTTATTACCATTGATTTATAATTCGGCAAATATAAATGTAGGTAAAGCATCGTGTTTCAATCGCTTCCATTTAATTTTATATTCGAAATTAATGTATCGGCACGGCAGTAAAATATTTTGAACAAATTCGAGTATGTATGACATTTTATGTCCAATATGTCGCTTGAAAGTTCCTCGGATCCACACCTTTTTATCCTTTTACTTCAGGGAGCTGCAATAAAATTTCAACAATAATTTTCTTCATATTAGTAAAAATCGATTCTTTTTAGGGTTCCGTACCCAAAGGATAAAAACAGGACCCTACTAATATGACTCCGATATCCATCTGTCTGTCACCAGGCTGTATCTCATGAACCGTGATAGTGAGACAGTTGAAATATTACAAACAAAAATTTCGGGCGTTTTTATAGCTTACGCCCACGGCTCCGCTCGCGTTAATGTCTATCCCCGATAACAGTACCTTATTCTGAGATGTAATTTATGTCTATCTCCAGAGATCGTGCAATAGTGATGATGATGATGATGCAAAATTTCATGATGATCGGTTCAGAAGTTACGGCGTGGAAGCGTAACAAACAAACTCACTTTCACATTTATAATATTATATGTAAGGATGGTACGGAACCCTTCGTGCGCGAGTCCGACTCACACTTTGCTGGTTGTTTAATTACCATGATGGTTCAATTTGTTACATTACTATTGCATGGCTCAACACTAACAAAAATATCCCTGATAGCAAGACCGTCATAAAAAATATCGATATACTCGTAGATACGTGATTTTACCACATCACTTGCAAAAAAAACTAACCTAATTTGAAATAAGGAAAAAACGATAATTTTAAGCAAAATACCTATAAAAGTTGTCATTTATACAATACGTTATATAATTGACAATATTATTGTTGTATTTTGAGGTATTTTGGGTTTTAATTATGCACTTTTAACTGAAAAACTTACCGAAGAAAATTATGTTTTACAGAATTTATTTCTGTTCGTCTTGAATGGGATTTACATCGCTCCATTGCACAAGACATTGTTTAGTATAATGGTCATTTGATAACGCACCAACCCAACACCGGTTAATACTTTTTTCCGTGAGAATTTTAGCACAATCCTATATTTAATTTGCAGACATCACAATTCCGCCGCAATGTTTTTGTCGATATATAACCCGATCAAATCGGCAAGATGCTAATATTACAGACGTTGAACTGTAATAAGTTATTTCGAATTTAGTCGGATTTAATTGGAGTCCAATGGAGTCCATTGACATTTCAAGTCGGGACAACCATGAAAATAATAGAAACTGACTGAAGTTTTTGTCTCATTCTGTCATAAGCGAAAGCTCATAAGAAAAATACAGTGTCAACTATCTGTTTTCAGTTTCTATTTTTATGCGGCTTCTATGTATATTATTCTTCTGAGTATCAAATACTCAGAAGAATAATATACATAGAAGCCGCATAAAAATAGAAACTGAAAACAGATAGTTGACACTGTATTTTTCTTATGAGCTTTCGCTTATGACAGAATGAGACAGAAACTTCAGTCAGTTTCTATTATTTTCATGGTTGTCCCGACTTGAAATGTCAATGGACTCCATTGGACTCCAATTAAATCCGACTAAATTCAAAATAACTTATTACAGTTCAACGTCTGTAATATTAGCATCTTGCCGATTTGATCGGGTTATATATCGACAAAAACATTGCGGCGGAATTGTGATGTCTGCAAATTAAATATAGGATTGTGCTAAAATTCTCACGGAAAAAAGTATTAACCGGTGTTGGGTTGGTGCGTTATCAAATGACCATTATACTAAACAATGTCTTGTGCAATGGAGCGATGTAAATCCCATTCAGGACGCACAGAAATAAATTCTGTAAAACATAATTTTCTTCGGTAAGTTTTTCAGTTAAAAGTGCATAATTAAAACCCAAAATACCTCAAAATACAACAATAATATTGTCAATTATATAACGTATTGTATAAATGACAACTTTTATAGGTATTTTGCTTAAAATTATCGTTTTTTCCTTATTTCAAATTAGGTTAGTTTTTTTTGCTAGTGATGTGGTAAAATCACGTATCTACGAGTATATCGATATTTTTTATGACGGTCTTGCTATCAGGGATATTTTTGTTAGTGTTGAGCCATGCAATAGTAATGTAACAAATTGAACCATCATGGTAATTAAACAACCAGCAAAGTGTGAGTCGGACTCGCGCACGAAGGGTTCCGTACCATCCTTACATATAATATTATAAATGTGAAAGTGAGTTTGTTTGTTACGCTTCCACGCCGTAACTTCTGAACCGATCATCATGAAATTTTGCATCATCATCATCACCATTGCACGATCTCTGGAGTACGGAAAAGAACATAGACATAAATTACATCTCAGAATAAGGTACTGTTATCGGGGATAGACATTAACGCGAGCGGAGCCGTGGGCGTAAGCTATAAAAACGCCCGAAATTTTTGTTTGTAATATTTCAACTGTCTCACTATCACGGTTCATGAGATACAGCCTGGTGACAGACAGATGGATATCTGAGTCATATTAGTAGGGTCCTGTTTTTATCCTTTGGGTACGGAACCCTAAAAAGAATCGATTTTTACTAATATGAAGAAAATTATTGTTGAAATTTTATTGCAGCTCCCTGAAGTAAAAGGATAAAAAGGTGTGGATCCGAGGAACTTTCAAGCGACATATTGGACATAAAATGTCATACATACTCGAATTTGTTCAAAATATTTTACTGCCGTGCCGATACATTAATTTCGAATATAAAATTAAATGGAAGCGATTGAAACACGATGCTTTACCTACATTTATATTTGCCGAATTATAAATCAATGGTAATAAGAAAGTTTACGGAAACGGTTTTATTATTTATATTTAAAATTATGAAAAACATTTTATTTTGGACAGTAATGAAAGTGGGTAAAGTAATCTCTTGTTTTTCTTCACCTCTTGTTTTTCTATTACCAACACTGTGAATTTTTCACAAATAACACACTGGCACTTTTTTACCCTAGTGTAAAAGTTTTATAAAATAAAAAATATCACTTCGAATTATGTGTTTCTCTTTACCTACCTGATTATGTTTCCTTTACTGACTGTTCCTCAAAGCTAGCTGGGAAAAGCTTTAGATGGTTTTGGAATATGCTGAATGGCCCATTGATCAAGTGAAAAATATATCTGACCTTATATTACCTTTTGATACATGAGCGCCCCATTGCAATTTAGAGTCTATTGTGATTCCTAAGAAGGTGGTATCATTTACAAAGTCTATTTTACCTTCAACTAGTATGTCAACGTTGGACTGCCTCACATTGGGGACTGTAAATCGAATGCATTGGGTTTTTTGCGCATTCATAGGTAAGGTAGGTAAGTAGGCACTGTTTGAATTTCGAAATAATCGAAAATATGATTGACATCATATTAGGTATTCTGCCGTTCGACCAATACTGGGTAAGGCCTAATGACCAGCAGTAGACAGTAGACGCGCGGTGGGTAATGTATGGAATTTTTTTTTTACCTATTTATCAGATGAAGCCAAGCGGCGCCATGCGATTAGGAGTTATTTAGGTGTATCTTGACGTAACTTTTAAAGTAAAAGCCTCTTTAGCGGCTTTGTGCACTTTTTGGGATGGGTAAAATAGAACACTCGCGTCAGGACACGTGAATTGATCGAAAATTCGTAAGAAGGACACGGACCTGAGTATGCCGCAAAGGCGAGTTTTCACTTCTGCCGGCACTCCTGGAGTGCAACTAGTTGTTTTTTTTTTTATGAATCGTACTCATTTAACGAATCGATACAATCAGAGTAGAGTACATTTATGACTTTCTTAGGACGAAACATTTAGTCGATAAATATATTTCATCGATATAGTACAACCCTGATCCTCAGAACAATAACTAAAGCATAGAAACCGTGTTAAAATAACAACAAAATACAATATTCTACACTGTTTTTACTTATGGCATTGTTAAAGCATCAGAAAGAGATGCATATACAATGCCATTTGCGTAAATGTGCAGGTTGTCCTGGGGTACTGATGTGATCAGGGTTGTACTATATCGATGAAATATATTTATCGACTAAATGTTTCGTCCTATGAAAGTCATAAATGTACTCTACTCTGATTGTATCGATTCGTTAAATGAGTACGATTCATAAAAAAAAAAACAACTAGTTGCACTCCAGGAGTGCCGGCAGAAGTGAAAACTCGCCTTTGCGGCATACTCAGGTCCGTGTCCTTCTTACGAATTTTCGATCAATTCACGTGTCCTGACGCGAGTTTTCTATTTTACCCATCCCAAAAAGTGCACAAAGCCGCTAAAGAGGCTTTTACTTTAAAAGTTACGTCAAGATACACCTAAATAACTCCTAATCGCATGGCGCCGCTTGGCTTCATCTGATAAATAGGTAAAAAAAAAATCCATACATTACCCACCGCACGTCTACTGTCTACTGCTGGTCATTAGGCCTTACCCAGTATTGGTCGAACGGCAGAATACCTAATATGATGTCAATCATATTTTCGATTATTTCGAAATTCAAACAGTGCCTACTTACCTACCTTACCTATGAATGCGCAAAAAACCCAATGCATTCGATTTACAGTCCCCAATGTGAGGCAGTCCAACGTTGACATACTAGTTGAAGGTAAAATAGACTTTGTAAATGATACCACCTTCTTAGGAATCACAATAGACTCTAAATTGCAATGGGGCGCTCATGTATCAAAAGGTATATAAGGTCAGATATATTTTTCACTTGATCAATGGGCCATTCAGCATATTCCAAAACCATCTAAAGCTTTTCCCAGCTAGCTTTGAGGAACAGTCAGTAAAGGAAACATAATCAGGTAGGTAAAGAGAAACACATAATTCCAAGTGATATTTTTTATTTTATAAAACTTTTACACTAGGGTAAAAAAGTGCCAGTGTGTTATTTGTGAAAAATTCACAGTGTTGGTAATAGAAAAACAAGAGGTGAAGAAAAACAAGAGATTACTTTACCCACTTTCATTACTGTCCAAAATAAAATGTTTTTCATAATTTTAAATATAAATAATAAAACCGTTTCCGTAAACTTTCTTATTACCATTGATTTATAATTCGGCAAATATAAATGTAGGTAAAGCATCGTGTTTCAATCGCTTCCATTTAATTTTATATTCGAAATTAATGTATCGGCACGGCAGTAAAATATTTTGAACAAATTCGAGTATGTATGACATTTTATGTCCAATATGTCGCTTGAAAGTTCCTCGGATCCACACCTTTTTATCCTTTTACTTCAGGGAGCTGCAATAAAATTTCAACAATAATTTTCTTCATATTAGTAAAAATCGATTCTTTTTAGGGTTCCGTACCCAAAGGATAAAAACAGGACCCTACTAATATGACTCCGATATCCATCTGTCTGTCACCAGGCTGTATCTCATGAACCGTGATAGTGAGACAGTTGAAATATTACAAACAAAAATTTCGGGCGTTTTTATAGCTTACGCCCACGGCTCCGCTCGCGTTAATGTCTATCCCCGATAACAGTACCTTATTCTGAGATGTAATTTATGTCTATGTTCTTTTCCGTACTCCAGAGATCGTGCAATGGTGATGATGATGATGCAAAATTTCATGATGATCGGTTCAGAAGTTACGGCGTGGAAGCGTAACAAACAAACTCACTTTCACATTTATAATATTATATGTAAGGATGGTACGGAACCCTTCGTGCGCGAGTCCGACTCACACTTTGCTGGTTGTTTAATTACCATGATGGTTCAATTTGTTACATTACTATTGCATGGCTCAACACTAACAAAAATATCCCTGATAGCAAGACCGTCATAAAAAATATCGATATACTCGTAGATACGTGATTTTACCACATCACTAGCAAAAAAACTAACCTAATTTGAAATAAGGAAAAAACGATAATTTTAAGCAAAATACCTATAAAAGTTGTCATTTATACAATACGTTATATAATTGACAATATTATTGTTGTATTTTGAGGTATTTTGGGTTTTAATTATGCACTTTTAATTGAAAAACTTACCGAAGAAAATTATGTTTTACAGAATTTATTTCTGTTCGTCCTGAATGGGATTTACATCGCTCCATTGCACAAGACATTGTTTAGTATAATGGTCATTTGATAACGCATCAACCCAACACCGGTTAATACTTTTTTCCGTGAGAATTTTAGCACAATCCTATATTTAATTTGCAGACATCACAATTCCGCCGCAATGTTTTTGTCGATATATAACCCGATCAAATCGGCAAGATGCTAATATTACAGACGTTGAACTGTAATAAGTTATTTTGAATTTAGTCGGATTTAATTGGAGTCCAATGGAGTCCATTGACATTTCAAGTCGGGACAACCATGAAAATAATAGAAACTGACTGAAGTTTTTGTCTCATTCTGTCATAAGCGAAAGCTCATAAGAAAAATACAGTGTCAACTATCTGTTTTCAGTTTCTATTTTTATGCGGCTTCTATGTATATTATTCTTCTGAGCCCTGATCACATCAGTACCCCAGGACAACCTGCACATTTACGCAAATGGCATTGTATATGCATCTCTTTCTGATGCTTTAACAATGCCATAAGTAAAAACAGTGTAGAATATTGTATTTTGTTGTTATTTTAACACGGTTTCTATGCTTTAGTTATTGTTCTGAGATCAAATAGTAGTTTGTGATATCAAAACATTGAACAACTATCAACTATCATCATGTTTGTTCTTCTGAGGTTCAGATGAAGAAATATGTATGTGGGTGCGTGAATTTGTAAATGTTTTATCGTACGGGGTTGATTTTCAATCATCGCTCATTCATTTTCAGTACGAAGCTGTCAAATATATGAACGATTATACGTAGTATCTCTTAGTAGTTTGTGGAACTAACGCCTGGCCCAAACTGTCAATGTCAAGTTGCTTAGTGTTTCGAAAACTTGTTTTCCAAATTTATTAAGTTTAGTATCGTTTAAGTGTAGCCAATAGTTCATATCATACTATCAATCTCTTAGTAGTTTGTGCATACTATTGCGATACAATTTTAGCCACATATTATTTTAGTGCTGATGTGCTTATTTTTATATAAATTCGCAGACTTAAGAATAAAATAACCTTAAACAAGATGCATCGGAGTCCAGCAGTCTGCCGCATCTGCCTCTCAGTGGACGCGCCCATGAGCAACATTGACACCGCTGCCCTGCAGCTCGTGTACGAGAGGCTGACGGGGGCTTTTGTAAGTATTCTAACACTAGTTAAGTCTGCTTTCAATGTAGGTAAAAGCTGTTATATCAGTGGCACAACATTCCAGCTCGTGAGTGGGAACAGGCCCGTGGCGGCGTGCTACATCTGCCGCGCTATGTTGTGCAAGAGCCACAAGCTGATGGTGACCGCCACCAGGGCAGACCATGCACTGACTGCTATTTTGGAGACGGCTGGCGAGGTATTTATGTTATATTGTCTCTGTTTCTAAAAATGCTGAGCAATGGCAGGGACCACGCAACAAAGCAGTCAAGATGGCACGCACTTTCTAGACAAAGTTTTATAGAGGGCTAAAGCAATATGCAAACAATATGTGAAATATGTGCTAGCATTGTAAATTATTTTGCCTTCTAAAATCTGATGTTTTCTCCAAGTATTTACCTTCATTTCACTAGAATCAAGTAACATAATGGTTGATTAAAATGATCACACACGAGTCAGATAGCAATACAATCTGTGAAGAATGAGGAGGGTGGAGGAAGGGCGCGCTAGTAACTAACTGTTTGTTTGTATTCAGATTACAGAACAATCAGTATCCCGGATTGACCGCGAGGCCATTGGCATGTGTGCGTCGCTGTCCTTCTCTGTAGGTGAATATTGTGACAGCACACTGCCAAAACCGATCATGGTCAAAACTGAGCCGGAGTCAGAGGATGCTGTCGACACCGCGACGGACGATGAGGACCCAGCGGGTACATATGTTCAAGTTAACCATACGTCCCACTCTCTTCCATGCTGGTCTGAGAGAAAAGAGAAACATAAAATGTACATGCTGCTTCTCTGCCCGCGCAGACCTTAGAAGCCTGCCGATGGAATTAGCGGAAATTTAAGATAGCATGTTACTTTAACCTTGCCAGCAAAATTGATTCCATTTACCACTAGAGTAAGAAATAAGTCACTTAATATAGAGGGAACATGAATATAAATAATAAATAATAATAATGTTTATTTCTATCCACAAACATGGTACTTAGAGACTAAATTACAATCAAATTAAATTAAGTACTAAAACAACCAGTTTGTGGGAAGCTGATGCTTGCACTAGGTTTGTACCTGTATTGCAAGTCATCAAGCCCCCGCCTCTAAAATTATCTAATATTATAAGTACTAATTGAAATAAATTATTACAACAATGTTGTGTGTTAGGTACATTCAATCTAGGGAAATTATGACAAACCAAAAATGAAGACGAAAGAAAGGAAAGTTCTTGAAGGAATATGTATGGGTAGTCAAGTCATGTATTTATTTGTGTGGGGGTGTGGGGCGTGGATGTGTATAAATATATGTATGTGTGTATGTTATTTGTTATGTATGTTATGTATATATGACTGTATGTTGAGATGATTTATTGTACAGTAGATATTAAATTTTCTGTTTCTTCGTAATTTTGTTTTTGCAACCAATCCCAAATGTGTTTAAGATTGTAGGCATTTAGGTGGTGAATGGACAGTATTTTGTGAAGCTTATTGTAAAGATGATGACCTTGAAATCCAAGAAATCTGTTGCAAAATTTTGTTTTTTAGGATGTTGATTTGGCTACAAGATGGTTGCGTCTGAGATTTTTAGCAATGAGCGGAGTTATTTTATGTTGCTTCATCACTGTATGGAGTATAAACAGCTGCCGAACACTTAATAGCTCAGTAATTTTATAAAGTGCAGTGGTGGGGAATCGAAAAGGTTTAAACCATGACACCTTCAGTAATGACCTTTGCGCCCTCTCAATTCGCATAAAGTGAGAATTTGCAGCTCCGCCCCAAGGTAATGCAGTACGTTAATACTGATTGACCGAGCGCAAAATAAACCATATTAATGATGTTGACATCGGCTACGTGTCGTAGCTGTCTAAATACATATATGAGTTTCCATACTCGTGAAGATATGAGTTCAATATGTGATTTAAAGGTTAAATGTTTATCTATTAAGATGCCTAGATACTTTATGTAATCTGTGCGTTCGATGATGTAGTTTGATTGTGTATCTTGAGCAACAATTTTTAGATCTAGCCCCTTTATTTAAAAAGAATGTGTCATCATGAAAAAGAAAAGTGAACCAAATAGGCTTAGTATAAAAATTAGTCATGTGGGGTACGAGTACAACACTGATTAGCCGTGATGTTTCCGGCGGAGTAGAATAGGACCACTCGCAAGTCTTTCCATGGATGTCGTAAGAGGCGACTTAGGAGATACAAGCTAAACAAAGCTCATAAATATCAATGAAGCGTCTCCAACCCGTCTGGCCAGCGAGGAGAGTGTAGACCAAATCCTCTGTCTGCTCTGGCCAAGTATGGTTCCGGTAGTACAGAGAGGGTCATGCTCCTGCAGTGGAGACTAAAAAGACCTGATGATGATATTCTGCAACACCTGTCAGTGAACATTCGACCTATAGAAAAAATAATAATAACGGAACTTGAAGTAAATAATGGTGGTTGCTAGTCGCATCGCCTGGTGACATGATTCTACAGATTTTCGCCCAGTCCTTCGGCAGGCTTCTACGGTCTGCGTGGAAAGAGAAGCAGCTGGTACATTCTACGTATTTCTTTTCTCCCAGACCAGCATCGAAGAAGTTACTTGTTTAAAAGCAGGAATTTTACATGTGGTAATAAAATTTTTGATGATATTTGGGAAAGATTCATAATGCTAAATTAACATTCTGCCAATAATTATCGCTACACAGTACGAAAGTGATTGCACTAACTGTCATTTCCCTTGTGCCAGGCGTTCCCGCGGCTGACGTGGACGAGACACGGGACTCCGATGAAGACGCGGGGGCGAGGGGCGGGGGACACTACGCGGACGGTATGCTTCTTAACAACCGAACAAACAGATGGTGTTATATGTTTCACACGACTCATTCTGTGAGTGTCTCTGTTTGGTGAAGGGAGTCAAATGCGGTTTTCTGAATTTGAAACTAGCGGTTGAGCTCATCATCATTTCGAGTAGGTGTCACGGTCAATCGACCATGCACACCCTGGTGTCAGAGTTCTTCGGGACCGCCTCTCAGCCTCTGACGTGGTTCCTTTAACGACTACCAGATGGCAGCCGGGACCACCGGCTTTACGTGCCTTCCGAAGCACGGAATCATCTTTATTATCAGACAATCAGGTGATTCAATCCTGCAATGTTCTAACCAAACTGGAAACAACTAAACAAAGTATTCTTCCGGTGGGAACCGAACCCACGACCCCCAGGTCAACATGCAAACGCCTTAACCACTGGACCACGGAGGCTGTCAAAGCGGTTGAGCTGAAATTGTAGAAGTCGAACCATCTTGAGCAGCCAGGGGTGAAGGCATTTAATTGAATAGCTATGGCACATGGAATATGGATTTTGAGTTCAAATGATCGATTTGGACGAAAGAGATTCATATTTAGTTCATGGCCAGGGTCAGGCTGAAGTCCAATGCAGCGCAACTTTGCCGAAGTATCCCGCTAGGTGCAACGTCGTGGAGACACAATATGAAATGTAAATTAAGTTTATTTTGTAAGTAAGTACAAAAAACGTATAATATATTAGTCCTCTTGCTTATTCATCACATCAGCCAAGGATTTCCAACACGACCGGTTGGAAGCGGCCTGCACCCAGCGTCTTCCTGCGACCTTAGTCAGGTCATCCGACCATCTGGTCGGTGGATGACCGACGCTGCGCTTGCCGATACGTGGTCGCCCTTCAAGAACCCTTCTGCCCCATCGGCCATCGGTTCTACGCGCTCTTGCTTATTCAACTTCACATAAAAATATAAATCACATTTTGCGAAAGTGAAGTTCTACATTGCGAAGAAACGTCGCTTTCGCATAACGTCATTCACGCCTTCTATATTTCTATGCATATGAATGAATGCTTAGGAGAGAGGGGGGTTTGGCTTCGTTGTATGTCTACGTGTAAGCGCTGCGGCAGTGGTGACCTGTGCGCTCATATGATGTATCTCATCCCACGGGTTCGCTAACGAACTGACCTCCTTTGATAAGCGATGGTGTAGGTGAAAGTAACAAATGTTTTGCAGATGGCGCAGCAGAGAGCCAACAGCCTGTGGCAGGAAGTTCCCGACACAGTTATTATGGCGAGCCTCAGAGCGCTGACACAAGGCACCAGTGTCATGTTTGTCTGAGGCAGTTTCAGTGGAAGGGTCATCTACAAAGACACTTAAGAACTCACACTGGTGACAAACCATTTGCATGTAATGTTTGCGAAAAGCAGTTTAGTGACAAAAGTCATTTAAAAACTCATTTAAGAACTCACACTGGTGAGAAGCCATATAAATGTAATGATTGTGGCAAGCAATTTAATGTAAAGGTTAATTTAGATAGACATTTAAGAACTCACACTGGTGAGAAGCCATATAAATGTAATGATTGTGGCAAGCAATTTAATCGAAAAGGTAATTTAGAATCACATTTAAGAACTCACACTGGTGAGAAACCATTTGAATGTAAGGTTTGTCGTCGTCGATTTGCTGGCAGCAGTGCATTAAAAATACATTTAAGAACTCACACTGGTGAGAAACCATTTGAATGTAAGGTTTGTCGTCGTCGATTTGCTGGCAGCAGTGCATTAAAAATACATTTAAGAACTCACACTGGTGAGAAACCATTTGAATGTAAGGTTTGTCGTCGTCGATTTGCTGGCAGCAGTGCATTAAAAATACATTTAAGAACTCACACTGGTGAGAAACCATTTGAATGTAAGGTTTGTCGTCGTCGATTTGCTCTCAGCAGTGCATTAAAAATACATTTAACCTTTCAAAACCGAACTGGCCCCATGGGTCCACGGTCACGTGACCGCGCCATTCCTTCCCGTCCGAAGCGGACCCATGGGTCCTGTGTTCCCTGCTCTACTTTAAACTTTATTTCCGCCTTTCATAGACTACTTTTGTATGAACAAGTTGACCTCTACACGATCTTTAATAGACAATCTAAAATTCTGAATACTCCGCAGTCAAATTGATTGTCATGCTACCTTTATTTTACGAAGTAAAAAAAGTGTCTACGGTGCAGTGAGTTTGTTGTTTGTGTATGACATTTTTTGGATTTTTTATAGTAAGTACGGTGTTTTACAGAAAAAGTTTCACAGCATGTTTAGTTCTGCTTATATTTAATCGTTTTAGATTGTGGGTTATAAGAAATATAGCGAATTACCAGTTATATCATGGTAAAAAACTGACTACCTACATTGGCAGATTTCTTAATAATTACATCGACATTTGTTGTTGAATACAGTAAAATGACTACAATAAATAATTGCAATTAGATTTCAATTGGATCTAACCTTTTATATAATGATTTCAATCGAAAATTTCACAAAAGAAATACGACAAAAAATGGTGATTCACCCATAAAAAATGGCGGCGTGACCTGCCGATTGATAAGCACGACATGCACGCTATTTTGATCTTTATTTGTATGGCCGTACGGGCGAAACTTGACTGTCGACTTGTATTTTATAGGCCCGTAGTACGTACGTAATGTGTCGACAGATTTACGATAACATTTGTTATTGTCGATAAATAGATGATTACTATAGTACTATATAATGATTATTTTTTGTATAGTACGACTTTATGATCTTTTTTTTTCAATTAAAAAGCCAAATATTTTAATACTGAGTAATATTGAGCAAGACGCGTTATAATGAGATGCCGGATTATGTACCTACTTATTTTTTTAAATTTGGTTAAATCGAATGTACTTTATAAATAAGACTAAATAATAAATAAAGTTTGTGTTTTTAATTAATTTTCATGAATACGTATATATTAATACGTAAAAAAAATATTTATCGATATACTTGTCGATAGCAACTACGAAAAGTTAAGGGACATCCCTAGCTACTTATCGCCCTGTGATCGCTCTCCGCGGGTCGGGTTTCAAGTGCTGTTTTTATAAACATCTTGATGTTATTCGAGGAATTGTGTAAACATAAGCGTAGCGTAGGTCCTTGTTGATTGTTTTGTAACAAAGTGTACGTTTATTTCTGGCAGTCAAGTTCGTGACGCAGTTTGCAAACTTTGACCTTGTATAAAAACTGTATTTTTTCAATAAGCCCATTTCTTTTCTATTCATATTTGAAAGACAATATATTTAGCTTTAAATTTGTCTTTACAGCATTAAAAAATATGGTACGGTTGCTGAGTAATATTATTTTTGCGAATTGCGTAATCGATGACGTCATTTTCGCACGGTGTCAGGTTACAACTAACATATGTGCAAAAAATAGATCTGGCCTAAAGGGTTAAGAACTCACACTGGTGAGAATCTATATAAATGTAATGATTGTGGCAAGCAATTTAATCGAAAAGGTAATTTAGAATCACATTTAAGAACTCACACTGGTGAGAAGCCATATAAATGTAATGACTGTGGCAAGCAATTTAATCAAATGTTTCATTTAAAATCACATTTAAGAACTCACACTGGTGAGAAGCCATATAAATGTAATGACTGTGGCAAGCAATTTAATCGAAAAGGTAATTTAGAATCACATTTAAGAACTCACACTGGTGAGAAACCATTTGAATGTAAGGTTTGTCGTCGTCGATTTGCTGGCAGCAGTGCATTAAAATCACATTTAAGAACACACACTGGTGAGAAGCCATATAAATGTAATGATTGTGGAAAGCAATTTAATCAAAAGGGTAATTTAGAAAGACATTTAAGAACTCACACTGGTGAAAAACTATTTGCATGTAATGTTTGCGAAAAGCAGTTAAGTCACAAAAAAGATTTAAAAGCTCATTTAAGAACTCACACTGGTGAGAAGCCATATAAATGTAATGACTGTGGCAAGCAATTTAGTGTTAAGTGTAATTTAGAAACACATTTAAGAACACACACTGGTGAAAAACCATAACAATGATCCTTGTCTGTTTGTATTGTTTGTAATTTGGATTGCTAACATTCTTTTTTAGTTGTAAAAGGTATTGCGCAACTAGGGATTAATGCAAATTTTATCAAAATCGGTTAAGTACTTTTTGAGATAGTACAGTTTTTGAAATTCTTATTGTATAAAATACAAAATAATTTTCCTTGTGTTGTAGCAGACTAACTTAAATTAACCCGCTTTCTTAAACAATGTCTCCCCTTAGACAAGGAACCATCCGCTGCGCGCTTGGAACTCTGGGCTAAAAAGTTTCCAACAACGACTGCTTCACAGTTGCCACCTGCGGAGAAACTGCCACCGGGTCACTCCTTGCCCTGGAGTACGTGGAAGTCTCTCAACAGATTGCGAGTAGGTGTGGGCAGATGCAGAGAGAACCCCAAAAAGTGGGGCTTTTCTACTAATGATAGATGTAGCTGTGGCGCTGTGCAATCCATGCCACATCTGTTATCATGCCCCGAACGTCCCACCTCTTGTACGAGAGAGGATTTGGCGAAAGCCACGGATGCGGCTGTAAAGGTTGCATCATTCTGGGCAAGATTCATTTAATCGTTTGGACCATTGACACGACAGAAGAAGAAGAAGCAGACTAACTCGACGATACTAATTTTATAATACATAAGTACTTATTCACATTAACATCCAAGAAAATGTATAATTGTATTAATTAAAAAAAATAGTAAACATATCGAATAAGATTTAATGATATAATAACAATATTCAGTCATATTATTTTAAAAACATATAATACCTATCACCCAACAATATTCATTAAATGAATATATATCATTATAATATATGTCATTTGTAAATACGTTATTCTTCACGCATGTGTCACAAGTTGATCCCATTTTACTTTCGAGATTTCATAACACTTCACACACACCCCGGGACAGATGAAACGAAATGAAACACGACACAAATAGCCGGAATATGTAATTGAGCCAACACACTTGTGGCGCTGGCCGATGCCGTAGGGCCGGCGATGACGTCACAGCTTGTTGAGTGTGCTCGCATCGCCACCGCTCGAGGAACTCGCTGTCTGAGAAGCAGGGCTCTGACGTTTGGATGTCGAGGGGCGAGGTGGGCAGGGGGAGCACCAGTCTGGGGAACAAACACTATTTTAAATTTAAACAAATCGAAGGGTTCCGTACATCCGTACAATATTCACCTGGCAGCGAGCAGGAACATTCTGCGAGGCGCACTATCCATGGCGTCGCTGTGGGTGTAGTCGCCGAGCATCGTGTGGCCGATCGCTTGGCAGTGCACCCGCAGCCGGTGGCCGAGGCCTATCTACACTACTACACCACTATTATACAGAGGGGAAAGATTGCCACAGCGTGCCCACTACTTAGGCACGTGGCGACACAAGCTGAGGCATTCCTTTGCCAATACTTTAATCAAATTTAATTGGTATTAATGACGTTTTTCTTTGTTTTGTTTACGTTGATTAGGCTCCTAAAATACTGGACCGATTTGAAAAATTATTTCACCATTAGAATCCTACATTATCCTTGATGAACATACATATGTTATAGAAAAGTGAGTCGCCCGAGCCGTCAAAAGGCAAACATCGGTTATAACTTGCTGCGCAAAGTTTATTCGCGTGATCATAAAATACGACACGTATCAGTTCGGTGTAGTGAAATTTTCATCAACCAAACCTAGATGAACTAAATTGTAAAAGCAGTTTTTTTTTAAGTATTAAATCAGTGCAGTTATCACCAAAAACATTTCGAAAAAATCAAATTTCCGTTGGCGGACCTGACCTACCGCAACCCGCAGTAGCATCGCTGCGGTGAGTCATCAACGCGCGGCTCGTCGACGACCACAGTACCAAGGACATACCTACGGATGCGACGGAGCGATAGGATCGCACAACTATCGCTTAGCGGCTAAGTTCCGCGCAACGATAATCAAGACGGAGTACATGGTAGCGGTCGAAACGGAACGCGACTACTAGGATGGCTTCAAAGGCGATTAGCTGCGCGGGGTGCCGGAGTGTTATAGAGGACGTCTGTGAGGTGATGCGTTGCATGAAATGTAAGCAGACCTTTGATATTTTGTGTGCAAATCTCACCAACGAGACATTTGCCAGTCTATCGAATGAGTACAAAACGTCTTGGGTATGCATGGAATGTCGCAGCAAAATACCTAAAGGCGACAATTCACGCACTCCAGTGCGACAAACTTATCTGGCGCAAGATACAAGTATAATAAGTGATTGTCCAGATTTGTCGATTTGTAGTATGGATAACGTGACCTTTCGCACTGGAAAGCGCTATGCCCAGGCAACACAGCAGGGCGATAGCATGGAGACTAAATGGGTATCTCTTGGATAGGCATGTAACATCCTCGTCTTCATCGTCACTTACCATCAGGTGAGATGGGAGACAAATGCCTAATTCAATATTTAGTAAAAAAAAAAAAAAAAGACTGCACTTAACAAAATGCAAACATCAATGATGGCGGAATTTAAATGTCTACAAGCTGAATATGAGAGTCGATTGACGGCAAACATAGGTAAGATAGTGAAGGAGTGTCTTATGGAAATAAAATCCGAAATATTTAAAAAAGGATGTGGAAGATGCAACAGTGATTTGTCGCAGAAAATTGAAGAGCTCGGAAATAAAGTAGACGCCATGGCAGTTGTTAAGGAGACGAAAATCTACGAAAAAGCTAGCGAGGGAGCAGTATCAGAGCTGAAAGGTAATAGTAGCGCTATATTGACTCCGCAGGCGCGTCCGCAGTTAGAGACTTCAAAGCGAGTACCATCAGCAAAACCTGACGTAAGTTCCAAAATATCTATTTTACCAAACAACGGATATCAGTCACAACAAAGCGCTGTTCAAATAAACGAAGATATTCAGGAATCGCAGGGTGAATGGACGGAAGTGAAAAAGAAACGCCAACGAGCTTCAGGTGCGTCAATATTACGCGGTACAGCGGATCCGGGAGCAACCACGCTTGAAGCGTCCGAAAGATGGAAATACCTTCATTTGTACTATGTAAAACAAGGAACGAAAGCCGAGCCGAAAGACAGACGTCAGTATGTTGACTGGGCCGGGCAAAAATCAAGACCATATTTTACGAGATCGGGAGTAATTTGGGACCCTTAGAATTTAATCTTCTTATTAATGATTTACCTAGTGTAGCACTGGAATCGACATGCCTTCTTTTCGCGGATGATTTAAAACTGATAAAAGAAATAAGAAACCAATCGGACTGCGAGGGCCTGCAAAGAGATATCGACAGGGTGGAGCAGTGGTGCCGGAGGAACCGATTATATTTCAATGTTTCTAAGTTCTCGGTAATGTCCTTCACACGAGCAAGAACACCCTGCATCCAAGAATATAATATAGACGGCGTCCTGATGCAGCGAGTAATGAAGATAAGAGACCTTGGAGTACAGTTTACAAGCGACCTCAATTTCCGAGAACACGTAGTGAATATTTGTAAAAAGGCGTACCGGAATTTGGGGTTTGTGCTACGCCATGCTCGAGGATTTACAAACTTGAACGCGGTGAGAGCTCTATATGAAGCCTTGGTAAAAAGTCACTTGGAATCCAATTCGGCTGTATGGTCACCCCATGAGACGAAATACAAGTTAATGGTAGAGCGGATACAAAACAAGTTTACAAGATATTTGTATCATAAATTGTATGGCGTGTATCCGTTCTACCCTTTGACGTATCCAACATTATTCGTTCTCGGCATGGTGGGCTATAATACATTGGAGGTCAGAAGGAGTCTAAGCCTAGCAACATATGTTTTTAAAATAATAAGGGGTCGACTTTTCAACCAAGCAGTGTTACAGTGGGTGGCACTAAGCGTGCCGGACCGGTACGTATGGCGGCGGCGGCAGCCTCCTCTGTTCGCAATACCGAGTGCGCGAACGAACTTGGTAAAGCAGGCACCACTGACCCGGACGCTGAAAATACTTAATCTAGTAGCAAACAACATCGACGTGTTTAGTTGCTCATTGACTGAATTCACGAGGATATCTTTATTTGTGTTGTGTTATAGTAACGTTAATAATTAATATTGTAGCTTCACTATTGCATTAGGGAAAACCTGTAAGAATAGTGTAAGAGATTTATAAATAAACAGAAATAAACAGAATAAGTACCTTTATCTACTCGTGCGAAGCCGAGGCGAGTGAAAGGATGCTTGAAAAGCTCGAAGTCCCGCGGCCAGGCGCTTTGTGTCCGCGGGCCACACTGAAACCAAGGGCAAGTTAACACAGAGACACGACACGACACGATGCTTTACAGGCATGTGGTTTCGCGCGAGCCCTTATTTTTGTATTAGTTTTGCTACCTCTGCAAGAAGTCCGATTATACCGAACAAGATCCCAGTCTATCGTTATATTTCTCACTCGAGCACTCGTCAGCTGCTTCAGATGTACACGGAGTCTGGACGGAAATAGTAGAGACAAGTCGCCACAGTGGCTTCAAGCTGCACCAGCGGGCTGTAACGCAGCGTCACGAGGCGCAGCGCCACTCTTGCGCCGCGTCTACCGGCGAAGCACCGCCGCGAGCTATTTCCTAAGGCCGTCAATGAAATGTGTACCTTTTCGTTTATTAAATAAAGATGTATTACATTGCTACTTTTCAGTCGCGTCGCGTCTCGGTTTGAGCTGACTCCTGAGAGGGGTATCTAGCATGAATTGGGCCTATAATCCTTCAGATTCCATGATACCGATGTTTTTTGTTATAATTATTGAGACTTAATTTATGTTAACCGATTCAATGCGGCGGCCTCCATTTTCAAAACACATCGTGCCATCCGCATCGGATCGGTTACTTAGATATGTATTGGATTACAAGAGATCCTTCAAAAACTAAATTGGTGCATACGGTACGACGGGATTGTAACCAAGTCTCTGCCGATGGCCGCTGGGACAAAAAGGTTGTAACGAAAAGCGCAGCGTCTGATACCCACCCACCGTTACCCCAGCCGACTTTTTTTGATCCCGTCGGTTTATCTGGATAAAAAGTATGCACAAAGATAGATTGAATTTGCTCTCAAATGTCCCCGATAAAATTAAATTTGACACCTTTATGGATTTCGAGTTATTTCATTTTCTGCTGCGGTAACGTTTGGTCAATCTCTGTATCACTGAAACCGTAAGACGCAGAATCATGATTTTTTTATACGTATAGAACGGAATTTGTCTCCATTTGACACCTAGTTATCTTAAATATTAATAATATGGTTTGCGAGTAATAAATATTATTCTAAAAACCATATTTTCGGTTCTAGTTATTAAACGAGGGAACCCTGAAAATTCAAACTAGTCCTAATAGATGCCTCTTATAGGGACATACAAAACATCAAAACTTTCATCAGCGTAATCCAAAGCATTGGCAAGTTATAATGATATTACTGGTTCCAGAAAGCCAGATTCTGAGCTCTCGATTTAAACGAGGAAAATAATACTTTTCTTTTACCTGGCTGATTTCATATTTAAACAACAATAATTAGACACTTTATCGAAAAACATACATACCAATTTTCAGCTTGATATACTTTCGTATATAAGAAATAATAATTAAAAACGAAACCTAGATATTTTTTTCCGATTACCCGACCAAGTTCTGATGTGCATCTGAAAGCGGCTGCGGCATACTACTAGATATACTTCCATATTCGACGGCATTGGATTCTAAATTGGATGGCACAGGCGAGTAGAATTTTTTTTGTAAAAAAATATATGCCTTATATAATGGAATTACTTATTTCCTCCATACTTATACTTTATAATGTATTGATTCCTAACGGGATTAACCAAGTATATTATTGCAAGACCAAAGACATAGGTAATTGTACGAGCAAGCAACGTACACCTTAATGCTAAGTCGGCAAAATTGATAGTTTATACATTTTCCATTATTACTTTAGTTCGCTACCTACGGCCAGCAAGAGTGCCACGCGACTCATATATCATTCAGTTCTCATCAATTTATTTTATAGTTAATATTCAATATATTTCGGTGTTATCAGTTTATCAGTGACTTTCATTTAACCAGAACTCTTTACTTCGGTCGTAACCCGTACATGATTGGAAATACGAGTATGTAATTCTTGCTTATTTAGATAGAATTAGAAAAAAATACAACTGCACTTGCTCGGAACTGCAATTTCATTGGCTAATGTGCGCGAGCGGGACATTTTTTAATTTTCTAGGAAGAACATAAAAAAGTATTGATACTCTGTGCTATGGTACCGACTAATTTTAATTTCGAGCAAATCTTTGTAAGCTGTCCCCTACATCTTCGCATAAAGCAATGCTGAATAAAACAAGCAGTACATAATATAGAAAAAAACATAGGTACCGACTTCTAGTTCGTTTGTTTAGCTAATAACGACGCGTTTTCCTAGTTGATGGATACACATTTCACTCCCAATTTGTAACTGACACTTTCTACGCGAGAGCAGCAAAAATAAATACACAAGATTTTTTTTATTTATCTCTTGATAGTCTTCAATTATAAAATATAACCTTGTTTGCGTTGGTTTTTGAGTACCAACGACGGTGACAGTGGGATTGAACTATTGTGCAGACTTCTATTTAAGAGGACTGCCTTAAAATCATTCAAACAGAAAAGCATACAATTATTTTATTAACATTCTTAGTATGTAGACATTGCCATTTAAGTAATAGTATTGCTGAAAGAGAAAATCTGTAAGTCACCCACCCTAAGGTTTCATTTATTTAATACGAGTCTTTATAATATTAGAATGAATCCTAACAATTTTTCTACTTGAATGTACCCAACCACTTCTTATTATTGTGCAGATTTTAGAAGGTATACATTGTGTATCGTGCGGCCGCTTTTAGATACACATCTGAACTTGGTCGGGTAATCGGAAAAAAATATCTAGGTTTAGTTTTTAATTATTATTTCTTATATACGAAAGTATATCAAGCTGAAAATTTGTATGTATGTTTTTGGATAAAGTGTCTAATTATTGTTTAAATATGGAATCAGCCAAGTGGAAGGAAACTATTATTTTCTTCGTTTAAATTAAGAGCCCAGAATCTGGCTTTCTGGAACTAGTAATATCATTATAACTTGCCAATGCTTTGGATTGGGCTGATGATTGTTTTGATGTTTTGTGTGTCTCTATAAGAGGCATCTGTTAGTACCAGTTTGAATTTTCAGGGTTCCCTCGTTTAATAACTAGAACCGAAAATATGGTTTTCAGAAAAATATTTATTACTCGCAAACCATATTATTATTATTTAAGATATCTAGGTGTCAAATTGAGACAAATTCCGTTCTATACGTATAAAAAAAATCATGATTCTGCGTCTTACGGTTTCAGAGATACAGAGATTGACCAAACGTTACCGCAGCAGAAAATGAAATAACTCGAAATCGATAAAGGTGTCAAATTTAATTTTATCGGGGACATTTGAGAGCAAATTCAATCTATCTTTGTGCATACTTTTTATCCAGATAAACCGACGGGATCAAAAAAAGTCGGCTGGGGTAACGTTACGCCAGCCGAATTTTATTTTCCTTATTATCTCTGAAACGGCGGGGTGTCAAATTATTTACTTTCGGGGACATTTACACGAAGTAATGATCTAATTATTTGCATTTATCAATTCTTAAAAGGAGCACTTAGTCGGCTGGGGTAACGCACTCATCAATTAACGTGTTAAAATATAACTAGGTACCAACAGATTTGCCTTATTTAGTTAAAGTTTGTAGTTTACTTACTGAAGTCATGTCATATATACTGAGTATAAAATTAGTTATCTAAAATAACAATTCTTGTCATTACTTGTTATTGGACCTAGAATTACAAGACATGTCAACACTTAGGTCTATCGAGGTATCCTGTCGCGGAATAAACTCACGCATTCAATAGCCACAGTTCATCTTCCGTGACAATTGTCGTTAGAGCGTCACGAGCATTAATATATACTCATCGGGTCTTAAGTCAATGTGATAAGGTCTCAAATGAAATACAGTTGAGTATATACACGCTTGTGACTATAAATACATACAGGCGAACCTAACGATGTCTTAACTCACGGAATTCATCCAGCCGTTAAGATGATACGAGGTAATAAAGAAATTTACAAACATACATGATACGCGCGAAACACATTACCCTTCTTGGCAGTTGGGTAATAAAAGCGGGTCACTCACGTGCTATGTCGTCGGGAGATATAGTCGGCAATCCCGACAAATAGCGCGTGAGTGACCCGTTTTTACATGATGATAGCCTCTACGTCCAAATCCGTGATTCAGCAGTTATGATAAAATAAAGAATGTTACATACATACTTTAATACATACATCCATACAGATTTATATACAAATTTTTCTTGAAGTTTTAGAGAAAAGCAGTTTTGAAATATCAGTTGTTTCGAATCTACGTGTCTAGTCAAGGTTGAATGACTTACAAAACTAAAACACGCAGCCGCAGTAGATACAGGTTGCTACAGAGATTTGTTTTGTATGACAATTACATCATGGTTTCTCGTCTGTTATTATAATCATCATCATCAGGTCTCTTTAGTCTTTGCAGCAGTATGACCCTCTCTGTACTACCGGAGCCATACTTGGCCGGAGAAGACAGGATTGGCATACACTCTCCTCGCTAGCCAGACGGATTGCAGAGGTCTCATTGATGTTTATGAGCTTTGTTTAGCTTATATTTCCTAAGTCGCCTCTTACGATATCCATGTGAAGACTAATGTTGTTATTATAATATCTCTATACTATAGTAATGTAAAGCCGTGTGGTACCCGGCAGAGTAGAATAGGACCACTCCAAGTCTACCCGTGGATGTCGTAGAAGGCGACTAAGGAAATACAAGCTAAACAAAGCTTTTAAACATCTGTGAGACCTCTTCAACCCGTCTGGCCAGCGTGGAGAGTGTAGGCCAAGTCCTCTGGCTGCTCTGGCCAAGTATGGCTCTAGTAGTACAGAGAGGGTCATGCTCCTGTAGTGGAGACTAAAAAGGACCTGGTGATGATAGTAATGTAGTATATCCGTGGTTTAATGTAGACGAGAATGAAGTTCCCGTGACATTACAAACGATACAAGAGTGGCAGAAACTATTACATCATGTTGGTTTCTCACCAGTATGAGTTCTTAATTGTAATACTAAAGTATCCTTACGATTAAGTTGCTTCTCACAATTATTACAATTATACGGCTTCTCACCAGTTTGTAGACGACTATTCCACTGAAACTGCCTCAGACAAACATGACGCTGGTGCCTTGTGTCAGCGTTTGCGCGCGCGGGTCTCTCTGAGGCTGGTCAACAACCTGCGGCAGGAAGTTCACGAAACAGTAATCAAGACGGTTTCGTGAACTTCCTGCTACACGCTGTTGGCCCTCTGCTGTGTCATCTGCAAAAAAACTGTTACTTTCACCTACACCGTCGCTTTAAAAAGGGGTCAGTTACTTAGCGAACCTGTGGGATGAGATACATAATATGAGCTCACATGTCACATAGTTAATTTCTATGAGAAAGTAAAAACTGTTACTCGTGATGAGGACATCCATTGAAACAGGTACTTTAATAGACCTTATTGCACAAGATTTACCGGCTTTCATAGTAAACACAATGACACAGATATGAAAAAATGTTTCAATGGAACAATCCATAGTATCCTTTAACAATTTTTTTAAAAAGAAGAGGATATAGGTAAGAATAAAATAAAAGTTCCGTGTAAGATGTGTTAAAAATTGAATAAGGTTTCTCGTTATCCTCCTTAAGCCTTATGCTGGTTTAGAAATAAAGGAAGATGATAAAGTTAAGAAGAATTCAATTCAACACGACAACAATTCAGTGATAGAAACAGATTTATATAAGACTGATCAAAAAACGAAAGTAACACCATTACTGTCAAACTATTATTGAATTATGAAATTGCAAATACATGGCGTTAACGATTCGGGTACTAGTGCTTCCTCTGTCGCCACATTTCGTAAACAAATAAAAGAAATCACATTATCGCGGCATATTGATGGCATTGTTGTCGACAGTTTTTAATTTCCCAAATATATTGTGCCAATACTAACTAAAGTCAAGTACTTTGCAATTATGATTTCACGAAAATTGACAATTTCATTGTTGCTGTTTTGTTCATACTTTTAATACAATTTTTCGTAGATATAAATGGTAAATGAGTAGTGAAGAATATATTTTAAAAAGTTATGCTTGTTATAATAGCATATATGTATAGTTAAGCTATCTACGTCCTCCTTGGTACCAGCTGAAAATCAGCGCTTTGGTTCACCGCCATAAGCATGAAGCTGAGCTGGCTGCCTTTTCGGCTTAACGGCTTCTCTTTTTCTTTTCAAATCGATGAGACATCGCTCGGCAATAAATAAGTTACGAAAAGTATTCACGAAAGAAAACAGAGATACGCATCCAAAAAAATGTTTTAGTTTTTCAAAAACATATTACGAAAATTAAAGTTTACTCTGTGTTTATTTATTTTTTATTTAATACAATTATCCTATACATTTTCTTGGATGTTATGTATTAAGTACCTATCTATTATAAAATACGTATAGTATCGTTGAGTTAGTATCTTGGACGAATAAGGTTAGTATGCTACAACAAGTTCACTAATTACTGCACAAAAAAAATATTCAGTATTTTAGACAATGAAAGAATGTGAGCCAGTTTATTTTAAAAATTAAAAGCAAATTAGCTTCTTCAAGACCATCTCAAAGAGTACTGAACCGATTTTAATAAAATCTGCACTATTTACTTAGTTGCGCAAATTTCTGCGACAAAAAACAATGTTAAAAATCCGCTTTATAGTGTTTGGGATATGCGCAAGCAAACATACAAATATACGTATAGATCAATATGAACAGAACTGCGAAGCTGGTACAGAACAACATATACAAAAACTGTGCAACCCCGACAATATTACATACATACGGTACGGGGCGAATTGAGAACCTCCTTTTAAAGGTCGGTTAATGAGATCAGTACTAATGTGTTTGTACGTCCTCACATCAAAAATTAACCATGGCTTTAAGCCATTACCGTGTTTAAGGCACTACGTGGGTTGACTTTGGAGTTTTGGGTTGTGTTAGTAAGGGAAACCACACGCGAGCGAAGCCGCGGGTAAAAGCTAGTTTACAATAAAACTCCTAACATCTAAAAGCCTATCCATAAATTTAATTATGAAATAAACAATATTAATAATAATAATAATAATAAGAATAATATAAAGAGATAATAATAATAATAGCCTTTATTCAGACAAATTTTTACAATGACTCATGATATATATATATATTTTTTTACACTGTGTATGCATCGACTTCGTGTCTGTATGTCACTTGACAAAGGCCTCCTCCAATTTTCGCCAATTCTCTCTATCATTAGCCACTCTTTGCCATGTGCCTCCTGCTGTGGCTTTGATGTCATCAGCCCATCGTTTGAGTGGTCTCCCACGTTTTCTCTTCTTGTCCCTTGTATACCAGTTCATGACTAGTTTTGACCATTTTTCACTTCCTCTTATTATGTGGCCCGTCCATTTCCACTTCAGTTTCTTTATTGTTTTCCTCTATTCCATGTACCTAACTGTATTATACTAAACTCTTGATATCGACATATCCATCCCTGTCAGTAGCTTTAAGTAATCCAGTCAAGTTCTATTCAAATATCTTTGAGCCTATTTTCAGTATGGTCATTTAAAACCATTTCTTATTCCATCCATATTATACTAGATCCTTGATAACGACATATCCAGCCATTACCAGCAGCTTGTCATCCGGTCAAGTTCTACTCAAAACAAGCCTATTTTTACTATTTGAGCACATGACCGTGTCAGCCTATAATTGTACTCCATGCCATGTCTGTTGCTGCTGGTTGTCTCGAGGTCTCACAATTGGCAATGGACATAAATATTTTCTACCCCCGTGCATAGTACGTATCAGAATATCTCGAGCTCCTCCGTGTTTCGAAGGCACGTTAAGCCATTGTGCCATGTGGCCATTATCTAATGGCCACATGGCACAGATGATAATCCTCTCCATCTCTTTCGTGTGCGAGTTAAATGAAATAATGTAAGGTTATAGTTTCCTTCGCCTACGTATATGTAAAAATACAACCTACATACATATACATGCATACTATCACGTCTTTTTCCCTTGCGGGGTAGACAGAGCCTAGGTCAATGAGAGCTAAAGTCCACATTTAGCGTGTTGGTGGAAAACGGAATCGGAATAGTGATGTGTTGCCACATCGCCTCTTATGTACATGATTCCTCAGATTTTCGCCCATCCCCTTAATCGACTTTTACGATCTACACGGACAGATAAGTAGTTGGTACATTCAACGGTTTTCCTTTCTCTCAGACCAAATGGAAGAACAACATAGTGTAATGTTAGTTATTTCTAAGGTCTTATTACTCAATAAATATTGTCCATATTGTCCATATAAATATGGGTTTTATAATCACCGTATTCGTATACTACATGTTACCTACCTTCTAAGATTAAGGACGGTACATGCTGGCCTGACCTTTTCCTCCCCAATACTTTAGACTGTAGATCAAAAAATATTGATTGGCTCGTTAGTGAGACAATTTTGAATTAAATATTGTTAATTAAATCAATTTAACGTCAAAGAAAATCGCCGCGTAGTAAACGCGCACAAACTATTAGGTAAGAGATACTACGTATCATAATCATAATCATTTATTGGTGAATTAAATATACACGTCAAATTTCCATTAAATTCATTAGTTTCAGGTCGACATACAATATTATTCAGATTAAAATATTACATAATTATAAGTGTATATCACAATTTCATATAATTTATATCACTATGTATCTATTATTATCTATAATCAGTCTACTTATTTATGACGAAATATTATAAAACTCTTCCAAGCTATAGAGTACGAGTATGTGCTCAAGAAGCCATTTCTTTAGCCTAATTTTTATTCTTGCTAGAGATGGTGCCTTTTTACATCAGGCGGCAGCTCATTATACACTAGGGGCCCATAACATGGACTAACTTATCCGACTTTGCTGTTCGGCGGGTCACTGAAAATAATCGATCGGCATTTCGGTGTGATCTCCCATGAACATCCCTAGGCACTGGTGAAGATGCGTACACATACACAAAGACATAGGTGGCAACCTGTTGCACAATTAACGAGGACGAAATACAAGTATTGCCACACTTTTAAAATATCTCGTGACATTGTCGTTTTATCTAGTCTCTGAGTATACATAACTGTCCTATCTCTATATGTTAACGGGAAAAAAGTTGCATGCTTGGTTCCATAGAAGTCATGCTTTGGTTTCCTACTCAGTTTTTTTAACAGATTTAATAACTAAGGTTAATAATTATCCGTTATTAACAGAGCTACCCTCACAACTTCTCTTTTACCTATAATGGGTCTCGCAATAAACTCTGGCGTAACCAGTTCTTCCATCCGAGGAGCTACCCCAAGCTACAAGCTTCCTTGGGCCACATGGAAGTGTCTTTATCGCCTGTTATGACTGTGTGGAAGCTGTGTTAACTCCTGGATGTAGTGTCACACTGTCAAACACATACATCTTGGCCAGCCGCGACCAAGTTTGGGCAAATGCTTCTTGAAATCGTGACACTACATGGTCATAACTACTCGGAGCAATACTGCCGATCGTGCTAATAATTAATTATAACACAATACTACATATTTTTCTGACTTTGATATTTTCCAACTGCCTTTTCTCTTGTACGCTTCTGACCTACCTACCGTATTTAAGAAATTCGATATGTATGTTCACCAATGAAGTGCGCGTCCATGTATTATAGTTTCTAGTCTAGTCACTATTTTCTATCTAGATCAATCGCGTTGGGACAGCGTGTATTAAAACGTGAATAATATACAAGTACACATTTCACGACCACAGGCAATTCTCCTGTGGCGCGCAAAATGTTTCTTCAATAGAAAAATATCTAAAGCTCACGATTTTTTAAATGTTATATATATTTAATTATATTATAAAAAGCACTGTTTCCGTTTATAAAACATAATAAAGGACACAACCTCCAAACAAAATGAGCTGATCAACCTAAGTCATAACGACAGAAACGCAAAGAAGGTAAGGACAAACAAAACGCTAGGCAAACTAATCAAAGTAAAACTTCTGAAAGCTAGCTGGACACCAGGTACTGAACCTTTGTAACTCTGCAGTAACCACATCACGCCCAGCTCCGAATTCATTTACTTTTCCAGTCCACGCCGCTTCTCGCCTGAATTTATAGGTCAGTGACAGTGAGACATACCGTTTAAAGAATTACAACAATACATGCAACGAAACTAGCTTTCGAAAATAAAAATAGCGTAAATATAGAGAGCGTAGCGGCACCGGTCCGCCCCCGCTTCACGCAGATGAACTTTACTCGATGATTTGAAGGCCTAGCTGAATGATATGTAACTTTGTGAATGTGAATGCAAAGCTGAATTAAACCCTATTAAATATATAATAACCTATTCCGCCGAAAACTTTATAGTTTTTGAGTAATCAAACAATACTTTTCTGACGATGTGTTTAAAAAAAACTATAAATAACTTTACAATTATCAATAATACATGTACACACATACCTTTAAAATAAAGAAAAATAGAAAATAAAGAAGAAGTAATTTAATTGTTTATAAAAATCAGTCCAGTATTCATCGAGTTATAAAATAAAAACAAAAGGGCCCCCACGCCATCTTTGAAGGGGCCCTGCTCCTTGGTCCACCATTATGTTTGTATACGACTCGCAGATTCGTACTCCTGACGTCACAAGGAATACCAGACTATACTACATAAATCTAGAGATAAAAAAAAAAAAAGAAGATCTATTGTAAATCCGTTGTTTAATTTATTACGCATATGTCACATCCATCCTGTATATATTCATTGTTATGGTTTCTCACCAATGTGAGTTCTGAAATGTGTACGTAAATTACTGATTTCACCAAATCGACGACGACAAACCTTACATTCAAATGGTTTTTCACCAGTGTGTGTTCTTAAATGTCTTATTAAATGACCCTTTTCATTAAATTGCTTGCCACAATCATTACATTTATATGGTTTCTCACCAGTGCGAGTTCTTAAATGTGTACGTAAATGACCTTTGCGACTAAACTGTTTTTCGCAAACATTACATTCAAATGGTTTCTCACCAGTGTGAGTTCTTAAATGTCTTTCTAAATCACCCTTTCGACTAAATTGCTTGCCACAGACATTATATTTATATGGCTTCTCACCATTGTGAGTTCTTAAGTGTACTTGTAGATGACCCTTCCTCTGAAACCCCCTCAGACAAACATGACACTGGTGCCTTGTGTCAGCGCTCTGAGGCTCGCCATAATAACTGTTTCGGGAACTTCCTGCCACAGGCTGTTGGCCCTCTGCTGCGCCATCTGCAAAACATTTGTTACTTTCACCTACACCATCGCTTATCAAAGGAGGTCAGTTCGTTAGCGAACCCGTGGGATGAGATACAAGGGTGGTCCCAGAAGTAGCCGACCTGGCATAAATATAGCAATACTAGCTGAAAATTTTAAAAAGAAAACAAAATTTGAATAATATGGCGCGTTAATTTGAAAAAAGAATAAGCTACGTCCTTTTATTTATATTTCACAACAATTAATAGAGATTGCTCTGAGTGATTTTCGAAACATGGACAAAATTGGTCACCGATATGTGATACAATACTTTCATTTCAAAGGTGTAAATCCAACCGATATTAAAGTCCAGCTGGATTGTACTCTGGAAGAGTCTGCTCCTTCATTTACAACAGTAAAATATTGGATTGCTGAGTTTAAAAGAGGTCGCATCAGCTGCGAAGATGAACATCGCGACGGTCGGCCAAATGAAGTGACTATACCAGAAATGGTGACAAAAATTCACAATATAGTATCGAAAGACCGTAGACTAAAAGTGCGTGAGTTAGCAGATATGGTAGGCATTTCAAAAAGTGCTGTACATCGCATTTTGACTGAAAAATTAGGCATGAGAAAGCTGTGCGCAAGATGGGTGCCGCGATTGCTCACCATTGAACAAAAGCAGCGTCGTGAGGATGTTTCAATCCAATGTTTGGAGAAATTTCAACGGAATAAAGCCGAATTTTTACGACGATTCATAACGATGGACGAAACATGGGTCCACAATTACACCCCTGAGACGAAAGAACAATCTAAACAATGGACTGAAAAGGGGGAACCGGCTCCAAAGAAGGCGAAGTCAGTTCCATCTGCTGACAAGGTCATGGCATCAGTATTCTGGGATGCGCATGGTATAATTTTTATTGATTATCTTCGAAAAGGCAATACCATCAACGGGGAGTATTACGCAAAACTTTTGCCGCGTTTGAGTGATGAAATTAAGATAAAACGACCGCATTTAGTGAAAAATAAAGTGTTGTTTCATCAGGACAATGCACCAACTCACACATCCACTATTGCAATGGCTAAAATTAATGACTTGAAGTTCGAATTGCTTCCTCATGCACCTTATTCGTCAGATCTAGCTCCCTCTGATTTTTTTCTGTTTTCAAACTTGAAAAAGTGGCTTGCCGGTAAAAGATTTGCCAATAATGAAGAGGTAGAGTGTGCTGTTGTTGGCTATTTTGAGGAACTTGATACAGACCACTATAAACAGGGTATTGAAGCTATTGAACATCGTTGGGAAAAGTGTATTGCGTTAAAAGGAGACTATATTGAAAAATAAATATTGCTTTTTCTAATTATTTTATGTTATCTTTGTTAGGCCGGCTAGTTCTGGGACCGCCCTCGTACATCATATGAGCGCACAGGTCACCACTGCCGCAGCGCTTACACGTAGACATACAACGAAGCCAAACCCCCCTCTCTCCTAAGCATTCATTCATATGCATAGAAATATAGAAGGCGCGAATGACGTTATGCGAAAAAGTTTCTTCAGAACGTAGAACTTCACTTTCGCAAAATGTCATTCATATTTTTATGCGAAAATTGGAATAAGCACGAGGACTACTGTATTTTTTTTTACTAACCTACGAAATAAACTTAATTTACATTTTATATTTTGTCTCCACAACGTTGGCCACCTGGCCGGATACTACAGGAGTGTTGCGCGCCATTGGACTTCAACCTGACCCTGGATGAATTGAATATGGATCTCTATCGTCCACACCGATCATTTAAACTCAAAATCCATATTCCATGTGCCATAGCTATTCAATTAGATGCCTTCGCCCCTGGCTGCTCAGAGTGGTCCGACTTCCACTAACTTTAGCTCAACCGCTAGTTTCAAGTTCAGAAAACCGCATTTGACTCCCTCCACCAAACAGAGACACACACAGAATGAGTCGTGTGAAACATATAACACCATCTGTTTGTTCGGTTGTTAAGAAGCTTACCGTCCGCGTAGTGTCCCCCGCCCCGCGCCCCCGCGTCTTCATCGGAGTCCCGTGTCTCGTCCACGTCAGCCGCGGGAACGCCTGGCACGCAAATAACATTAGTCCCTGAACGTCACTTTCGCTAAATGTCTTCAATGTTTGTGAATACCCTTGAAGACATTGCTGCTTTCAAGGATGAGTCTGCCAAGCTGGTCAGAGAGGAAATTAAAATCGGCCAAGTGCGAGTCGGACTTGCTTACAAATGGTTCCGTTCCATATTCATAATTTTTTTGCCGTTTTTATAGATAATTTATAAAAACGGCAAAAAAGTTGTATGTTGTATAGGAAGGAGCCCCCCGAATTTTATTGTAATTGTTTATTTTAAAAGAAAATATATTCTGTGAATATTTCAAGCGTCTACCTGTTGCCAATATCAATATCGAGCAAAAGAATCACGTTTATTGTATGGGAGCCCTTTAATATTTATTTTATTCTGTTTTTAGTGTTCGTTGTTATATCAACAATAGAAATATATCAGCTGCAAAAATTGCAGCTGTCTAACCATCACGGTTCATTAGATACAGCCTAGTGACAGACGGACAGACAGACAGACAGGTCGCGTTTTTACCCTTTGGGTACGAAACCCAAAGGGCTTCTACCTAGACCATAGCAACCGGCCAAATAGACGAAAATGTAATATGATGTGGCTAGCAATCCACCACTAGTTGACGTGCGTCGGACGCGCACCGAGAGTACCGTACAATAAAGATGTTTTAAAATCTTCCTTTGGCAATATCATGCTATAGGTGTTGATTCCCTTGCGAGAGCAAATTCACAAAATATGCGACAGACACAGCTATGTCTTTTGATTCCCTTACAAGTTTGAATATATGACAGCTTCAACAGGCCGCAGATATTTAATATATATGTGGCACCGCATCCGCAATGTGCAGGATTTGGCTCGTGTTTTTGGAGCGGATACTGTTAGTTCCTTTGCAAATTAATTATTATGTTTGTTTTAAATTGTGTCGGCTATTCGTTTCAATATTTTTAATAATTTGTATAAGTCGCTTACTATCGGTAAACAATTGCAAGTGTAAGCTAAATCTGAGTGACACAACAATAGTAGAAGCATATTTGTATTTACCTTATAATAATGTGAGAGATTCTTGTTGCGTATTTTTCATTCAATCCATATCTCTGCTAATTTATATGCAATTCAGACCCTTTAACGTTCATATGAGATACCTGGAAGATACAAATTGTTTCTTGAGATTCATGCATACATTACTATGTAAGAACATAATAAGTAACATTTTCAAAATGGTGAATCGCTCGTGTATTAGATTTTTTTATGTTTTGTCTTTGTTTCAAGTCATTACTTCCGATAATTTTCTCCGATAGATTTCTCCGTGTGGGGACGGAGTAGAATACAATTCCCCACTGCCCGTCAGGTTGGCATCTCGTAAGAGGCGAGTAAAATACCCGACATGCTCGGTGGTAGGACCTCGTGGGGTCCGACTGGCTGGCGACCACCCTCATGCCGAATTCTATCGTAAAGCACCGTTGGGTGTGTTTCGACGGTTGCGCGTGAGAGCCAATCCCCATTCCCGATTCCCGTAGTTTCGACAGTTTATGGTCCCTTAGGGGCTGGAGTCTTGCACTGTCTGATTGGGGGTGCGACGTTGGCGCGGGGGCCAGGGAGACCCGATGAAACGGTTGTCCGCTGGCCGCCCGCTGGTACGTAGAGGACCCGAACCCTGGCTGTCCCGGCTAGGGAGGCTGTCCTGCCGCCAGTGTCAAAAGCTCGTGATTGGTCGTCGTGCCGGCCTGGGAGACCGGAGTGGAACACGGCGGCTGATCATTGTGTTGGATCGGGGGCCCTTCCGTCCCCCGTGCCAGCAGCGCACCTCACTGGTCATTCATTGCGGGCCATCATTCCTTAACTTTGCCTATGTAACTGTCATAACTACGACAATCCTCAATTTTTTCCCTGTTAACCACCTTTTTTATGGCAAGATCGAAAAATAGAAAACATGTTTCTACAGCGGCACCCCCTTCCACATTCAATGTGGACTTCTTCAACGTCAGAGGAATGCATTCCAACCTCAATGTCGTCCATCATCACTTGGAGACGACTAAGCCGGCTCTATTTTTCCTGACTGAGACACAAATATCCTCTCCTACCGACGTCACATATCTCTTGTATCCCGGTTTCAGCTTGGAGCACAAGTTTATGCCCAATGCTGGGGTGTGTATGTACGTACGGGAGGATGTATGTTGTCGACGTCTCAGCAACCTTGAAGACAGAAACCTGTCATTGTTATGGGCGCGCGTAGATCACGGTGACCGCATCCGGTTCTATGCGTGCCTTTACAGGTCCCATAGCGGTGATGCCGAAACAGACCGACTTCTCAGGCATGTACAGAAGGGCATAGACGAAATTCTCCAGCAGCACCCATCGGCGGAGGTAGTGATCCTAGGGCACTTCAACGCTCACCACTTTGAGTGGCTAGGATCACTGAAGACCGACTACGCTGGGAAGGCTGCATACAACTTTGCTGTAACAAATGACCTCAACCAGTTAGTTGATGGTCCTACCAGAATACCTGATATTGAAGGACACAATCCTGCTTTGTTGGATCTTCTGCTGACCTCACATCCAAACGATTACCAGGTATTCCGTGATGCCCCTCTAGGAACCTCGGATCATTGCCTGGTACGTGCTGTGGTTCCATCCGGTCAGACCACGCCATCCAGACCACCTGGTATGCGTCGTGTGTGGCATTATAGGTCAGCAGATTGGGATGGATTGCGAGAGTTTTATGCATCCTACCATTGGAGACGGTTGTGCTTCTCATCAGAAAATCCTGACATTTGTGCGAAAGCTGTCGCCGAAGCGATACTGCTGGGCATGGAGTGCTACATTCCCAGCTCGGCGGTTCGTATCGGAGGGCGGTCTCAACCTTGGTTTCGTTGCTCGTCTTTGCATGCCGCCCACCTCAAGCGCGAAGCCTACGAAGCCTGGGTTGCTGCGCGAAATGTCAAGGATCGTAATACTTCTGATTTGAAGAAGCGGTTCAACGCAGCTTCAAGAGCCTACAAGAAGCAGATCACTGCAGCAAAGTTTGCGCACACTGCGCGCATTGGTAGGAGACTGGTTGGCTATCCCTCCGGGAGTAGAGCATTCTGGTCTCTTGCTAAGGCAGCGCAGGGGAATTTCTGTCGCCCTTCACTTCCATCTCTGCACAATCGTCAGGACTCGCTGGCTCACTCCGCAAAAGAGAAGGCCGATCTCTTGGCTACTCTCTTCGCGTCAAATTCTACCCTTGACGACGGAGGAGCATCGCCGCCCTTTTTACCGCGATGCGAGCACTCAAACACAGGTGGAGGAGAACAGAAAGAGACTTGTGTCTGACATTGAGACCTCTCTGGAGCAGGTCTCTGAATGGGGTAAACTAAACCTAGTTCAATTCAACCCTACTAAGACACAAGTCTGCGTGTTTTCCGCTAAGAAGACCCCATTTAACATGGCACCGAAGTTTCGGGACACCTCTCTTACCATTTCTAAGAGTATTGGGATCCTTGGCGTCGATATTACGAAGGAGGTCCAATTCCGGAGTCATCTGGAAGGTAAAGCCAAAATGGCTTCTAAAAAACTTGGGGTGCTCAATAGAGCGAGGCAGTACTTCACTCCGGGTCATAGACTTTTATTATATAAAGCTCAAGTCCGGCCCCATATGGAGTACTGCTCTCATATCTGGTCTGGTGCACCTCAATACCAACTCCTTCCTCTTGATTCCATCCAACGCCGGGCAATTCGTATTATCGACGATCCCACACTCACAGACGATTTAGACACCCTCGGTCTACGGAGAGACGTTGGCTCTCTGTGTGTATTTTACCGTCTATACTATGGGGAGTGTTCTGAAGAACTTTTTGAATTGGTGCCACCGTCACCTTTCTACCACCGCACCGCTCGCCACAGGAGTAAAGTCCATCCCCACATCCTTGACACTTGGGTCTCCAAAAATGTCAGAGCGTCACGTGGTTTTTTTCCTCGTACAGCAAGATTGTGGAATGGACTCCCTCCCGAGGTTTTCCCTGTGTGCTATGACTTGAGGTCCTTCAAAAGGCGTGTTTACAGGTATCTTAAGAGTCGGCAACGCATCAGCAGCTCCTCTGGTGTTGCAGATGTCCATGGGCGACGGTGACCACTTTCCATCAGGTGGCTCGTCTGCTCGTTTGCCGTCGGATATACATAAAAAAAAAAAAAAAAAAAAGATAATGTTAATATTAATTTACAATTATATAGTTCATCACATTCATATATGAATAATAATGTAATTACTAATAATATTATTAATTTTAATCTAAATAATTTAAATTCAATAAGGTCTTACCTTTCTTCTTCACGCAAGAGTATAGCAATTGCACAGACATTTTTGTGTTTGCACCTACTTATTTTGTTGCATAGACTCCTATTACGGCCTCCAGTTGTTATTTCGCTAAACTGTCAATTGTTTGTATCGCATATATTGTTTTCCTGTTGTTTTCCTCTGAAAAAAAAATATTTATATTATTTAATCTTTATGAAAAAAGAATGTGTCAATAGTTTAGTCTTAATACAGCACTCAGGGGCTTATAGTTACTTAATATTGGCTGTGCGTGGTATAAATCACCATTGTCTTTTATTTCTCGGAGTGTGTGTTGCAGTAATACAAAACAATAAGAGTAGTACGAGTAGTAATCGTAATCAACTTCTTTGCAATCTATATATACTTATCACTCCTATCTTATTACCCTATTTATTTATTTACTTATTTAAAGGCACTGTTGGAAGTCAAATCACTCAATTAATTCAAAATTACTTACCTTTCCGATATATATTTCATTTTGTATGTAAATAATGTCTCTCAAAGAGAAACACATTAAGCTAGGACTTTTCAACGCTGGCTCATTAAACACCGGACATGATGACTTCCTAATAGCTATGTCACAGTATCAAGCTGATATTGTCGCACTAAACGAGACTTGGTTGCGCTCGGATCAAGGAGCGCGCGCACCCGCTCCGCCTGGCTATCGCTTTCATTCTGCCCCGCGGCCCTCGCATATGAAAGACGGGAGGGGGGGCGGAGTCGGGTTTTACGTAAAGCGCGGCCTGCGTGTACGCATTGTAAACTACCGGGATACTGGTATTGAACAGATGTGGTTGTCTGCGCGAGTGAATGGACATACGTTGGCAATCGGTACGGCTTATAGACCTGAGTGGATAAAAGTCGACCAGTTCATTGACGTCTTAACAGAATCGACCCTTTATTTTTCTGACCACGACTACGTAGTATTTTTAGGTGACATAAACATTGACTTAAATAAGCCGAAAGATACTGACACTTTAAAATTTACCAACTTTTTAACCAATTTGGGTCTTACTCAGGTAGTTACGGAACCCACGCACTTCACAAGCCACTCCGAGAAACTGATCGATGTTGTGTGCACTAACGCCCCTGTCAGGAAGGTTTTAAGCCGCGATTACATTACCCAATTTCTCGGGCCCGATCTCAGTTAGGGACCCTAAATCGGGAAGTCTAATCGCAGTTAGTGAGTTAGTGTCCCGATTTAGGGCAATCGTGGCAACCCGATCGCACTAACTCCCTAGTTAGGGCATAAATCGGGTGGTGTGATCGCTGTTAGTGAGTAAGGGGAGCTCAGTAGCCGCGCGGCGCTTGATGCGAGCGGGCGTTCTGTTTACATATTATTATATATTTTTGGAATTTTTGGAATGTGCCTACACTACAAGGCGTCACATTTAATTTTTCATGACTTTACAGAGCCTATGACCAGCTGACAACTAACGATAACTCAATCGTCAAATTCTAATATTTATTTGTGAGAGACGTTATGAGCAACAGGTGAACATACATACATACCGGTCAAAATCATAACCCTCCTTTATGCTTCGTATATGGGTAAAAAGACAATTTGTCTTTTACTTACATCCTTACTAATATTATAAATGCGAAAGTGAGTTTGTTTGTTTGTTTATTTGTTTGTTTGTTACGCTTTCACGCCGTAACTACTGAACCGATCATCATGAAATTTTACATACCAGTTCTCTGGAGTACGGAGAAGGACACCTTTTATCCCGGGAAAAAGAAATGTTCCCGAGGGATCGACATTGACGCGGGCGGAGCCGCGGGCGAAAGCTAGTTACATACATATTTTACTTATATTACATACATATAGTGTTTTAGACATCTATAGATAGCCCAGCATGTTGTATTTAAGGTCATAAGAATTTCCCGCCGCTAAAAATCTGACCGTTACAGCTAATCGTTGTTTAGCACTGACACTTTCTTTAAATAATGTGTCTTGTTTCTGATATGATGTCACTAAATTTATAAGATTAAAATAAGATTGAAGATCGAATTTTCCAATTCTTGGTACTTAGAAGTCACAGACAGGAGCCATCCTTACAGCTACACGTGCGGCTGCCAACTGAGTTAGGGAGGCGATCTAGTGCAAGTGTAAACGCAAGGCCCTAAATATCGGCAGTTAGTGTCCCGACGGATCGGCCCGAGAAATTGGGTAATGTAATCGCCGCTTTAGTTTCGAATATAACGGGTCGTGTGGACGGTCACTCTATGATAAATGTCGAACTTCAATTTAGAAAAATCAAAATACCCCCTAAAGTTATTTCTTATCGCTCTCTGAAGACAATTGATATAGACGCCTTCAATAGGGATTTATCACTGACTGACTGGAGTTCTGTAACTAAATTACTTGATGTTGAGGAAAAGGTAGATAAATTCAATAGTCTTATCTTGGGACTTTTTGATAAACATGCGCCAACAAAAACATTAAAAATCAAGACTAATAATAATAATAATTTATCTAATTTGACATTTTATGCGTTTGATCGCTTCAATAATTCTATTTTTCAATTTAGGTGTGTATCTGAAGATGACATTGCAAAATATATAATCTCAATCAATTCGAATGCAACTGGACAAGACGGTATCAGTAGAGACATGATTCTCCTTACCCTCCCATCTACTCTGGGTGTGATAACGCAAATAATCAACACATATCTTCTCACGGGTTGTTTTCCTCCTCAGTGGAAAGAGGCATTGGTGACTCCGATACCTAAGACGAACAATCCATGTGATCTTGCCGATCTTAGACCAATAAGCATATTACCTTTTCTTTCGAATGTCCTGGAAAAGGCTGCACACTTACAGTTGTCTACTTATATAGAAACAAATAATATTTTACCGCAATTCCAATCCGGATTTCGTAAAGGCCGTGGAACGCAAACTGCGCTGCTAGATGTCATCGACAATATACTCGCTGAGCAGGATAGTGGACGGGGAACTTGCTTGACTTTACTGGATTATTCCCGCGCCTTTGATAGCCTTGAAACGCCTCTTATGATTTCAAAACTTTTATACTATGGCCTCGACCACAAGTCTGTATCGTGGTTTAATAGTTACTTGAGTGAACGGTATCAGAGAGTGAAACTTGTAAAACATGATGGATCTTGTCTCTTTTCTCAACCACGACCTGTAAACCGCGGAGTCCCGCAGGGATCTATACTTGGACCTCTACTTTATATTATATACAGTGCTGACCTCATCAAGGTAATAAAGCACTGTAAATACCATTTGTATGCCGACGATGTCCAGGTGTACATATCTGATACACCAGAGAATATATGTGAGGCAGTCCGTAAAATGAATGTAGATCTGGAGAGTATTGCTGATTGGTCCGCTAAAAACTCTCTTGTGCTCAATCCAGGGAAGTCCAAGGTAATGTTTTTGGGTTCAAAGATGCAAATTTCTAAGATAGTCGACCAAAATCCAATTATAACCATGTTAGGTGCGGCGATAGACAGAGTGGAAGAGGCAAAAAATCTGGGCATTATAATCGACGGTGAGCTAAGATTCGAAAAACATGTCAACAATATTGTTCGTAACTGCTTCTACCGTCTGAAAATATTATATAAAATTAGAAACTTGCTAACAGAGCAGGTACGAATTAGGCTATGTGAATCCTTAATCCTGTCGCGACTTAACTACGGAGATGTTGTCTATGGACCCCGAATTTAAGAGCGGACTCAACGTCTAATTCAACGTGTACAAAACGCATGCTGCAGATTTTGCTATAATATCCCGCCGCGAAGTCATATCACGCCGTATCTGAACGTTGGTTCGATGCTGAATATGCTCTCCCGCAGACATCTACATCTGGCAACGCTCTTATTTGGGGTGATAAAACATGGGAATCCAGAATATCTTTATTCGAGGATTAAATTCTACCAAAACAGAAACGCAAGATCTTGTCGTCCACCACTTTTAGTGCATTGTCATAAAACAGCTTCTTTCAGGGGCAGCTTCCGATATCAGGCGACGAAATGTTGGAACAACATCCCCCCTCCAATCAGACACTTGACTACAATTACATCCTTTAAAAAAAGATTTCGGACCTATCTGTGCGATTTGCAAAAAATTAATAATCCGACTCGTCGCCGGTAGCTGTTGCTGTCGCTGAAGGTCCGCTCGGGCATATCTGTTTATTATCCCCCTATCCTGCCGTATATTCATCAGAAATCAGTGCAATATATATTTATGTCTACTCTTCAAATTTCTTAATTACACTATCTATCTTTATAAACAACGCGCCGCCTTATTTTCTTTTTCTTATTAAATTAATTCTTTTTTATTGGATACGCACCTCACACTCTTCTTCCGGTCACAGCTGAAAATCAGTGTATTGCTTTCGGGCAATATTACCACTGAGCTGTGTCCTTTTTGTATTGCTGTAGCACACGCATCGAGAAATGCGCAGGTAGGTATTTTGTATTTTGTATTTGAGTTAATTTTTGTACTTGCTTTTTTCTTATAACTGTGTATTTTTTTGTATGTGTGTTATGGCAGCAAATAAATGAATTATCTATCAATTGTAAGTCTTTACCTTTTATAGGGATGAAACCAAAAAATGGTAGAGAAACACATGGAAGAGAGCAGTACGTTTGGTCACCTTAGGCATACGTACCCCCTGGATCCTCATCGTCCGTCACGGTGTCGCCAGCATCCTCTGACTCCGGCTCGGTTTTGACCGCGACCCTGGCGCGCGGCGTGCTGTCACAACATTCAGCCACAGAGAAGGACAGCGACGCACACAAGCCAATGGCCTCGCGGTCAATCCGGGATACTGATTTTTCTGTAATCTAAATACAAACAAAACTTTAGTACATGCTAGCGGGCCCTTCCTATACCCTCCTCATACCTCCAGTTTGTATTTCTAACTGATTCATGTGTGATCAATACTGGGAGAAAACATACAGATTTGTGCATAAGATGATAACCTAAAAAGGCAAAATAATTTACAATGCTAGCACACATTGCCTTTGTATCGTAAATAATGTTTACTCGTTGCTTTCACCCTCTGTAAAACTTTGTCTAGGCAGTGCGTGCCATCCTGTCTGCTTTGTTGCGTGGTCCTGCCATTACTCAGCATTCTAAGCAGCAGTAGTGTTTGACTGTGTTAGTATATCAATATAGAAAGTAATGAACATTATAAGACAATATAACCTAAATACCTCGCCAGCCGTCTCCAACATAGCAGTCAGCGCATGGTCTGCCCTGGTGGCGGTCACCATCAGCTTGTGGCTCTTGTACAACATAGCGCGGCAGATGTAGCACGCTGCCACGGGCCTGTTCCCACTCACGAGCTGGAAAGTTGTGCCACTGATATAACAACTTTTACTTAAACATTAAATTACTAAAATGTACACAGATGTAAAATTTTTCAATTTTCATATCCAGTTTCTTTCTTCATGTTGATACAAACCCCTAATCAAAAGAATGTTTGTCATACTTGTGTGTCACAATTATACAGTGACGTGCACAGACATTTATCATAGGGTAGACATAATTATAAAACTTACCTTACAAATATACCACCTATATACCTTACCTTACTATACGGCTAGTTATCTACAACTCGTTTAATATTATGATAGTCTTTCGAACTTCGACCGCAAAAGTATTCTCAACAAGCGAAAGTGAGATATGATTACAACCTGCGAACCACGTACACGTACTCGTATCATACGGTTTAAGATGAAACTTTAAGAGTAACTAACCCTAACTAACCAGTTACTTGATTTGTTTAAAAGCGTGTTCACAAACACTTTATATTTCGATTTCGGCATGCAAACACTACGCGACACAACTTTCACATGAAAATATTTTTGTCACAAATGAAATTTAACTGATAAAGCAATTAATTCTAAAATAAAACTTTCCTCTTGGATTGTTTGTAAACACGTAACGTGAATCACAAACTACTAAGAGATACTACACGTGCATCAATGGCATCGTTTATGACATTGACATAATGTCATTGACAAGTGACGATGACATTTACATCGCGCGCGCGCGGCAGCCAATAGGAACCTCGGAGACACTGTCTCAAATTCACACACACAGCGCAAATTTGCTTTGCATGTGCGAGCCGATGAAAGATGTTTACTTGTACTACTACAAAAGCGATTTCCTGTCGGTGTATAATAATTTTCTATGTGTGCGTGAAAAGTCAGACCTTTGAAATTTTGTCTTTAGAGATCTCAGAAGAATAATATACATAGAAGCCGCATAAAAATAGAAACTGAAAACAGATAGTTGACACGGTATTTTTCTTATGAGCTTTCGCTTATGACAGAATGAGACAAAAACTTCAGTCAGTTTCTATTATTTTCATGGTTGTCCCCTCAGAACAATAACTAAAGCATAGAAACCGTGTTAAAATAACAACAAAATACAATATTCTACACTGTTTTTACTTATGGCATTGTTAAAGCATCAGAAAGAGATGCATATACAATGCCATTTGCGTAAATGTGCAGGTTGTCCTGGGGTACTGATGTGATCAGGGTTGTACGATATCGATGAAATATATTTATCGACTAAATGTTTCGTCCTAAGAAAGTCATAAATGTACTCTACTCTGATTGTAACGATTCGTTAAATGAGTACGATTCATAAAAAAAAAAACAACTAGTTGCAGGAGTGCCGGCAGAAGTGAAAACTCGCCTTTGCGGCATACTCTGGTCCGTGTCCTTCTTACGAATTTTCGATCAATTCACGTGTCCTGACGCGAGTTTTCTATTTTACCCATCCCAAAAAGTGCACAAAGCCGCTAAAGAGGCTTTTACTTTAAAAGTTACGTCAAGATACACCTAAATAACTCCTAATCGCATGGCGCCGCTTGGCTTCATCTTATAAATAGGTAAAAAAAAAATCCATACATTACCCACCGCGCGTCTACTGTCTACTGCTGGTCATTAGGCCTTACCCAGTATTGGTCGAACGGCAGAATACCTAATATGATGTCAATCATATTTTCGATTATTTCGAAATTCAAACAGTGCCTACTTACCTACCTTACCTATAAATGCGCAAAAAACCCAATGCATTCGATTTACAGTCCCCAATGTGAGGCAGTCCAACGTTGACATACTAGTTGAAGGTAAAATAGACTTTGTAAATGATACCACCTTCTTAGGAATCACAATAGACTCTGAATTGCAATGGGGCGCTCATGTATCAAAAGGTAATATAAGGTCAGATATATTTTTCACTTGATATTGATCAAGTGAAAAATATATCTGAATATGCTGAATGGCCCATTAGGGCCATTCAGCATATTCCAAAACCATCTAAAGCTTTTCCCAGCTAGCTTTGAGGAACAGTCAGTAAAGGAAACATAATCAGGTAGGTAAAGAGAAACACATAATTCGAAGTGATATTTTTTATTTTATAAAACTTTTACACTAGGGTAAAAAAGTGCCAGTGTGTTATTTGTGAAAAATTCACAGTGTTGGTAATAGAAAAACAAGAGGTGAAGAAAAACAAGAGATTACTTTACCCACTTTCATTACTGTCCAAAATAAAATGTTTTTCATAATTTTAAATATAAATAATAAAACCGTTTCCGTAAACTTTCTTATTACCATTGATTTATAATTCGGCAAATATAAATGTAGGTAAAGCATCGTGTTTCAATCGCTTCCATTTAATTTTATATTCGAAATTAATGTATCGGCACGGCAGTAAAATATTTTGAACAAATTCGAGTATGTATGACATTTTATGTCCAATATGTCGCTTGAAAGTTCCTCGGATCCACACCTTTTTATCCTTTTACTTCAGGGAGCTGCAATAAAATTTCAACAATAATTTTCTTCATATTAGTAAAAATCGATTCTTTTTAGGGTTCCGTACCCAAAGGATAAAAACAGGACCCTACTAATATGACTCCGATATCCATCTGTCTGTCACCAGGCTGTATCTCATGAACCGTGATAGTGAGACAGTTGAAATATTACAAACAAAATTTCGGGCGTTTTTATAGCTTACGCCCACGGCTCCGCTCGCGTTAATGTCTATCCCCGATAACAGTACCTTATTCTGAGATGTAATTTATGTCTATGTTCTTTTCCGTACTCCAGAGATCGTGCAATGGTGATGATGATGATGCAAAATTTCATGATGATCGGTTCAGAAGTTACGGCGTGGAAGCGTAACAAACAAACTCACTTTCACATTTATAATATTATATGTAAGGATGGTACGGAACCCTTCGTGCGCGAGTCCGACTCACACTTTGCTGGTTGTTTAATTACCATGATGGTTCAATTTGTTACATTACTATTGCATGGCTCAACACTAACAAAAATATCCCTGATAGCAAGACCGTCATAAAAAATATCGATATACTCGTAGATACGTGATTTTACCACATCACTAGCAAAAAAAACTAACCTAATTTGAAATAAGGAAAAAACGATAATTTTAAGCAAAATACCTATAAAAGTTGTCATTTATACAATACGTTATATAATTGACAATATTATTGTTGTATTTTGAGGTATTTTGGGTTTTAATTATGCACTTTTAACTGAAAAACTTACCGAAGAAAATTATGTTTTACAGAATTTATTTCTGTTCGTCCTGAATGGGATTTACATCGCTCCATTGCACAAGACATTGTTTAGTATAATGGTCATTTGATAACGCACCAACCCAACACCGGTTAATACTTTTTTCCGTGAGAATTTTAGCACAATCCTATATTTAATTTGCAGACATCACAATTCCGCCGCAATGTTTTTGTCGATATATAACCCGATCAAATCGGCAAGATGCTAATATTACAGACGTTGAACTGTAATAAGTTATTTTGAATTTAGTCGGATTTAATTGGAGTCCAATGGAGTCCATTGACATTTCAAGTCGGGACAACCATGAAAATAATAGAAACTGACTGAAGTTTTTGTCTCATTCTGTCATAAGCGAAAGCTCATAAGAAAAATACAGTGTCAACTATCTGTTTTCAGTTTCTATTTTTATGCGGCTTCTATGTATATTATTCTTCTGAGGTTGTCCCGACTTGAAATGTCAATGGACTCCATTGGACTCCAATTAAATCCGACTAAATTCAAAATAACTTATTACAGTTCAACGTCTGTAATATTAGCATCTTGCCGATTTGATCGGGTTATATATCGACAAAAACATTGCGGCGGAATTGTGATGTCTGCAAATTAAATATAGGATTGTGCTAAAATTCTCACGGAAAAAAGTATTTAACCGGTGTTGGGTTGGTGCGTTATCAAATGACCATTATACTAAACCTCAGAAGAATAATATACATAGAAGCCGCATAAAAATAGAAACTGAAAACAGATAGTTGACACGGTATTTTTCTTATGAGCTTTCGCTTATGACAGAATGAGACAAAAACTTCAGTCAGTTTCTATTATTTTCATGGTTGTCCCGACTTGAAATGTCAATGGACTCCATTGGACTCCAATTAAATCCGACTAAATTCAAAATAACTTATTACAGTTCAACGTCTGTAATATTAGCATCTTGCCGATTTGATCGGGTTATATATCGACAAAAATATTGCGGCGGAATTGTGATGTCTGCAAATTAAATATAGGATTGTGCTAAAATTCTCACGGAAAAAAGTATTAACCGGTGTTGGGTTGGTGCGTTATCAAATGACCATTATACTAAACAATGTCTTGTGCAATGGAGCGATGTAAATCCCATTCAGGACGAACAGAAATAAATTCTGTAAAACATAATTTTCTTCGGTAAGTTTTTCAGTTAAAAGTGCATAATTAAAACCCAAAATACCTCAAAATACAACAATAATATTGTCAATTATATAACGTATTGTATAAATGACAACTTTTATAGGTATTTTGCTTAAAATTATCGTTTTTTCCTTATTTCAAATTAGGTTAGTTTTTTTGCTAGTGATGTGGTAAAATCACGTATCTACGAGTATATCGATATTTTTTATGACGGTCTTGCTATCAGGGATATTTTTGTTAGTGTTGAGCCATGCAATAGTAATGTAACAAATTGAACCATCATGGTAATTAAACAACCAGCAAAGTGATAGTCGGACTCGCGCACGAAGGGTTCCGTACCATCCTTACATATAATATTATAAATGTGAAAGTGAGTTTGTTTGTTACGCTTCCACGCCGTAACTTCTGAACCGATCATCATGAAATTTTGCATCATCATCATCACCATTGCACGATCTCTGGAGTACGGAAAAGAACATAGACATAAATTACATCTCAGAATAAGGTACTGTTATCGTTGATAGACATTAACGCGAGCGGAGCCGTGGGCGTAAGCTATAAAAACGCCCGAAATTTTTGTTTGTAATATTTCAACTGTCTCACTATCACGGTTCATGAGATACAGCCTGGTGACAGACAGATGGATATCGGAGTCATATTAGTAGGGTCCTGTTTTTATCCTTTGGGTACGGAACCCTAAAAAGAATCGATTTTTACTAATATGAAGAAAATTATTGTTGAAATTTTATTGCAGCTCCCTGAAGTAAAAGGAAATTAAAAAGGTGTGGATCCGAGGAACTTTCAAGCGAAATATTGGACATAAAATGTCATACATACTCGAATTTGTACAAAATATTTTACTGCCGTGCCGATACATTAATTTCGAATATAAAATTAAATGGAAGCGATTGAAACACGATGCTTTACCTACATTTATATTTGCCGAATTATAAATCAATGGTAATAAGAAAGTTTACGGAAACGGTTTTATTATTTATATTTAAAATTATGAAAAACATATTTTATTTTGGACAGTAATGAAAGTGGGTAAAGTAATCTCTTGTTTTTCTTCACCTCTTTTTTTTCTATTACCAACACTGTGAATTTTTCACAAATAACACACTGGCACTTTCTTACCCTAGTGTAAAAGTTTTATAAAATAAAAAATATCACTTCGAATTATGTGTTTCTCTTTACCTACCTGATTATGTTTCCTTTACTGACTGTTCCTCAAAGCTAGCTGGGAAAAGCTTTAGATGGTTTTGGAATATGCTGAATGGCCCATTGATCAAGTGAAAAATATATCTGACCTTATATTACCTTTTGATACATGAGCGCCCCATAGAGTCTATTGTGATTCCTAAAAAGGTGGTATCATTTACCAAGTCTATTTTACCTTCAACTAGTATGTCAACGTTGGACTGCCTCACATTGGGGACTGTAAATCGAATGCATTGGGTTTTTTGCGCATTCATAGGTAATAGGTAAGGTAGGTAAGTAGGCACTGTTTGAATTTCGAAATAATGGAAAATATGATTGACATCATATTAGGTATTCTGCCGTTCGACCAATACTGGGTAAGGCCTAATGACCAGCAGTAGACAGTAGACGCGCGGTGGGTAATGTAAGGATTTTTTTTTTTACCTATTTATCAGATGAAGCCAAGCGGCGCCATGCGATTAGGAGTTATTTAGGTGTATCTTGACGTAACTTTTAAAGTAAAAGCCTCTTTAGCGGCTTTGTGCACTTTTTGGGATGGGTAAAATAGAAAACTCGCGTCAGGACACGTGAATTGATCGAAAATTCGTAAGAAGGACACGGACCTGAGTATGCCGCAAAGGCGAGTTTTCACTTCTGCCGGCACTCCTGGAGTGCAACTAGTTGTTTTTTTTTTATGAATCGTACTCATTTAACGAATCGATACAATCAGAGTAGAGTACATTTATGACTTTCTTAGGACGAAACATTTAGTCGATAAATATATTTCATCGATATAGTACAACCCTGATCACATCAGTACCCCAGGACAACCTGCACATTTACGCAAATGGCATTGTATATGCATCTCTTTCTGATGCTTTAACAATGCCATAAGTAAAAACAGTGTAGAATATTGTATTTTGTTGTTATTTTAACACGGTTTCTATGCTTTAGTTATTGTTCTGAGTACTAAACAATGTCTTGTGCAATGGAGCGATGTAAATCCCATTCAGGACGAACAGAAATAAATTCTGTAAAACATAATTTTCTTCGGTAAGTTTTTCAGTTAAAAGTGCATAATTAAAACCCAAAATACCTCAAAATACAACAATAATATTGTCAATTATATAACGTAATGTATAAATGACAACTTTTATAGGTATTTTGCTTAAAATTATCGTTTTTTCCTTATTTCAAATTAGGTTAGTTTTTTTGCTAGTGATGTGGTAAAATCACTTATCTACGAGTATATCGATATTTTTTATGACGGTCTTGCTATCAGGGATATTTTTGTTAGTGTTGAGCCATGCAATAGTAATGTAACAAATTGAACCATCATGGTAATTAAACAACCAGCAAAGTGTGAGTCGGACTCGCGCACGAAGGGTTCCGTACCATCCTTACATATAATATTATAAATGTGAAAGTGAGTTTGTTTGTTACGCTTCCACGCCGTAACTTCTGAACCGATCATCATGAAATTTTGCATCATCATCATCACCATTGCACGATCTCTGGAGTACGGAAAAGAACATAGACATAAATTACATCTCAGAATAAGGTACTGTTATCGTTGATAGACATTAACGCGAGCGGAGCCGTGGGCGTAAGCTATAAAAACGCCCGAAATTTTTGTTTGTAATATTTCAACTGTCTCACTATCACGGTTCATGAGATACAGCCTGGTGACAGACAGATGGATATCGGAGTCATATTAGTAGGGTCCTGTTTTTATCCTTTGGGTACGGAACCCTAAAAAGAATCGATTTTTACTAATATGAAGAAAATTATTGTTGAAATTTTATTGCAGCTCCCTGAAGTAAAAGAAAATTAAAAAGGTGTGGATCCGAGGAACTTTCAAGCGACATATTGGACATAAAATGTCATACATACTCGAATTTGTACAAAATATTTTACTGCCGTGCCGATACATTAATTTCGAATATAAAATTAAATGGAAGCGATTGAAACACGATGCTTTACCTACATTTATATTTGCCGAATTTTAAATCAATGGTAATAAGAAAGTTTACGGAAACGGTTTTATTATTTATATTTAAAATTATGAAAAACATATTTTATTCTGGACAGTAATGAAAGTGGGTAAAGTAATCTCTTGTTTTTCTTCACCTCTTGTTTTTCTATTACCAACACTGAATTTTTCACAAATAACACACTGGCACTTTTTTACCCTAGTGTAAAAGTTTTATAAATAAAAAATATCACTTCGAATTATGTGTTTCTCTTTACCTACCTGATTATTTTTCCTTTACTGACTGTTCCTCAAAGCTAGCTGGGAAAAGCTTTAGATGGTTTTGAAATATGCTGAATGGCCCATTGATCAAGTGAAAAATATATCTGACCTTATATTACCTTTTGATACATGAGCGCCCCATTGCAATTTAGAGTCTATTGTGATTCCTAAGAAGGTGGTATCATTTACAAAGTCTAGTATTTTACCTTCAACTAGTATGTCAACGTTGGACTGCCTCACATTGGGGACTGTAAATCGAATGCATTGGGTTTTTTGCGCATTCATAGGTAATAGGTAAGGTAGGTAAGTAGGCACTGTTTGAATTTCGAAATAATCGAAAATATGATTGACATCATATTAGGTATTCTGCCGTTCGACCAATACTGGGTAAGGCCTAATGACTAGCAGTAGACAGTAGACGCGCGGTGGGTAATATATGGATTTTTTTTTACCTATTTATCAGATGAAGCCATGCGATTAGGAGTTATTTAGGTGTATCTAGACGTAACTTTTAAAGTAAAAGCCTCTTTAGCAGCTTTGTGCACTTTTTGGGATGGGTAAAACAGAAAACTCGCGTCAGGACACGTGAATTGATCGAAAATTCGTAAGAAGGACACGGACCTGAGTATGCCGCAAAGGCGAGTTTTCACTTCTGCCGGCACTCCTGGAGTGCAACTAGTTGTTTTTTTTTATGAATTTACTCATTTAACGATTCGATACAATCAGAGTAGAGTACATTTATGACTTTCTTAGGACGAAACATTTAGTCGATAAATATATTTCATCGATATAGTACAACCCTGATCACATCAGTACCCCAGGACAACCTGCACATTTACGCAAATGGCATTGTATATGCATCTCTTTCTGATGCTTTAACAATGCCATAAGTAAAAAGAGTGTAGAATATTGTATTTTGTTGTTATTTTAACACGGTTTCTATGCTTTAGTTATTGTTCTGAGTTAGAGATACTGCTTAGCGCGGGCACGCGCGCGGGCCGCGGCCGCAGCGTACTTGAACAAAATCGACTATAAAGTATTTGCTAGCAGAATTTTGCAGGCGCACCGAATATAATTATTTTTTTGTAAGAAAAATAATTGTATTTATTTAGCGACTGCAGGGTAGACAGTGTCTAACAGTCTATATGGACTGCACGTCACTGCAATTATATGTTTGCTATAATGAAGTCCTGTATTATCACAAGTTGTTATATTCTTCTTCTTCTTCTTCGAGTTGTAATGTCTTTTAACTACAACCGTGTTGCCCAGTATCTAGATTGTTTGTGAGCAGTGAATGGGCATTTAGGTCTGAATATTCTTCAATATAATATTGTTGTTGTATTAAAGAGGCATTTATAGTTTACGATAATTCTTAAGGACTTTTAAGACTACATTAATTTTCTAGGACTTAAAAAATTACACACTATTATTAATTACATAGGATCAAGTCTTTTATAGCCTTTTCGCCTAGGTCTATAAGACCCGAAGGCCATGTTTAGCATGTTGGTGGAAAACAGAATCAAAATAGTGATGGGTTGCTAGCCCATCGCCTATTAACATAATTCCTCAGATTTTACCCATTCCCTCGATCGACTTTTACGATCTGCGCGGGAAGAGAAGCAGCTGGTACATTCTATGTTTTTTTCTTTTCTCCTAGAACAGCATGGAGAATTAGAAAATTATCCTTTAGAAACACTATGTGCAGAAATATCTGTATAAGAGAACGAACGCTATGGTTTCTATATAGCAACTTGATTCCACCGCTTGTCTGGATATATATTACCAAATTCATGTTAAATGTTATATAGAGGTAACAACAGTTTTCTTCAAATTTTAGTTCAAAATAATGTCAAAAACGTAATCAGTTCTACGAGAGAAACAGTATCGCCTTCAAATCCTAAGAACATTCTCTTTCCACACAGTCATCATAAACGATATCACGAAACATTAACTAAAGCAGATAGACTAATCCTAATTAGTAGGACGCTTACAAGAGCCCCCGCAAGTCTCTCATACACTGTCCTGTAAGGACAGTGCCGTCAATGTTGCTCATGGGCGCGCCCATTGAGAGGCAGATACGGCAGAATGCTGGACTCCGATGCATCTTGTATAAGGTTATTTTGTTCTTAGGTCTGTAAATTTTAAAATAAGCACACTAGCACTGAAGTAGTATATTGCTAAAATGATATCGCAGTAGTAAGAATAAGAAAAAATACATATACAATAAATTAATAAAATAAATTTAGGAAACCTATTCACAAAACACCTCAGCAAAACACAAGACAAATAAACGATTTGACATTGACAGTTTATGACGGCCATTATGTCACTTTGACATCCACTTAAGCAATGGTTTCTCCATTAGCCATTAAAAGTATCTTAATAAAAAAAATTGGTTGCTGTAATTCGGTTTACGGACGATATTTTTTTGTGATAACGGTGGAAGAGAGAACATGATGATGATGAGGATGATGCTGATGAAAACGACGATAATAATGTCGGAACGTGACATTGTTTCGTGTAAGCCGGTGTTTATATCATATGGGGAGGCCTATGTCCAGCAGTGGACTTCTTGCGGCTGATATGATGATGAATATAGGAAACCCTATTTATGGCAAAGTGACATTAAGACCGGGGGTACTATTTTTGAAAGTGTGACAATCGATTCCGAGCGATTTTTGTATGGAAAAATCGCGTGTTTACGACCGGCATCATTTAAAAAAAATAGCACTCCGGGGTACAATTTTTGAAAGTATGACGTGACACTCATATTCAAGCGATTTTTTAATGGAAAAGTCACTCGTTAACGAATGACGCAATTTTAAAAATAGCACTCCAGTGTCGGCAACTGTCAAGTCAACGTCAAATAGAAGAATAGGTTAGGTCTCTCGTCAGAGAGTATTATTTTCTTTGCTAGGTACCCTGTAGACCTAAGATAAAGTATTCTTTATCTGAGCTGTAGACTGTAGAGTACCTATTTTATTAAACTGCCGATTTGACATTGACAGTTTGTCAGTGAGACCGACTTCAAGCACGAGTACTATTCTCAGGTGCTATTATTGAATGAGGGACTTAGCGAAACGCAAAACGTGTAGTTTTTAAACTCACCTTGTAGTTTTTCACGAGACGAGCTTCAGTCCGTAGCGCAGGGGTTAGCACGCCATCCTGCGACACAAAAGTGCCCGGTCAAGATGGAAAATGATCTATTACAGATTGGCCTGGGTCTTGTATGTCTAACTATTCATGGTAAATTTTTTATCGTTATGGACTCTTAAAGGGGTGACTCAGACATTCAAAATGAACAACTTTTCCTATAGGAACAATGCTAGGAACTAAAAAAAAATTCGACATTCCCATACAAACTAGCCGGGACGGAACTCTTTTGTATGGAAATGATGAAATTTTTTAGGAGTTCCCAGCGTTGTGATTTGTCCGTACCGTATATATTTTATTTATTTAAAACAGAGCGACCGAACAAAGGGAGCGAGCGTCCCCAACTTAGTGTAAGACCCCTAATTCTAACCTAAAAGAAGTCTCACAAGGAAGTCTTATTCATAGAACATGAGCGGTGAGTTTGAAAACTACACGTTTTGCGAGTTGCTGAGTCCCTTATTCTATAATAGCAATAGCACTCGTATTTGAAGTTGGTGTCAGTGTCACTGACAAGCTGTCAATGTCAAATCGGCAGTAAATAATAAATTATTGCCTTTAATCGAAACATAATAATATTAAAGATGCTTTAATCAGGCTCTCGGTATCTCTATATTGCTCTCAGTTCAGTCAGCTACATACACCACAAGTTTGTGGCACATTACGAAGACAATACTGTTACAGCCAGCGTAGTTTGTGGAATTGTGGGTAACCGTTTATTTTGTAATCACTCATAAACCTGTTATCGTTTGGTTTAGTTTTAGTATTGTGTCACCTTAACCCACAGTCTATACTGCGATTCAATTGTAGTTATTTATTATTTGAGAGGAAACGCATATTGTAAATTGAATTCATAGTCCTTATAACAAAATAGCCTTACACAAGATGCATCAGAGTCCAGCATTTTGCCGTATCTGCCTCGCAGTGGACGCGCCCATATTCAACATTGACGACACTGCCCTGCAACTCGTGTACGAGAGGCTGACGGGGGCTTTTGTAAGTATCATAATAGTTAGGATTAGTCTATCTGCTTTACTTTAGTCTGCGCGATATAATTTATGATTAGACGCCGTGCGGAAATGTTCTTAAGATTTGGAGGTGATGTGGTTTCTCTCGTAGATCTGAATAAGCCCTTTGCCTGTTTTCGACATGATTTTGAACTTAACCCGTCAATCGCGGAAACGCAGACAATGGAGTTTTTATTGTTATGCGGCCAGATCTGGCCTCTTGGGGGCTGAAGGATTAATAAATTAGAAGAAAGCAACACGGCTCTATAAAACAGTCAACATGAAATAATATTCAACTGAACAAGCGGTGGAGTCAAGTAGCTATATAGAATCATAGTATTAGTTCTCTTGCACGCCACTACCATTCTTTTTCTGCACATAGTCTTTCCCTCAAGATAATATCATAATTCCCAGAAAACATGTAGTCTAAAAGTCCAAGGAAATATCATTGTAAATGACTTCAACATCACAAATGGTGCTAACTGCATGACTTCATTTTTGCAAACATATACTTGTGGTTTGCAAGTATGCGTATTATGAAACACATTGTTTTGATTTAGTGTTTTGTTTCCATGTAAAGAAAGGATTAGGACATACAAATCTATAAATTTTGCATATTGTTCATTTAAGTATTGAAATGCTAAAGTGAAAGCTGTTATATCACTGGCACAACATTCCAGCTCGTTAGTGGGAACAGGCCCGTGGCGGCATGCTACATCTGCCGCGCTATGCTGTACAAGAGCCACAAGCTGATGGTGACTGCTACCAGGGCAGACCATGCGCTGACTGCTATGTTGGAGACGGCTGGCGAGGTACTTAGGTTATATTGTGTTATAATGTTCATTACTTTCTATATTGATATACTAACACAGTCAAACACTACTGTTGCTAAAAATACTGAGCAATGGCAGGGACCACGCAACAAAGCAGACAGGATGGCATGCACTGCCTAGACATTGTTGATAGAGCAACCCTCTACACAAGAAACATGCTGTAAACATAATTTACAATACAAAGGCAACATGTCCAAGTATTGAAAATTATTTTGCCGTCTAAGGTAATAATTTTACACACAAACATGCATGATTTTTTACAGTATTTTCCTTCAGGAGAATCAAGGAACATGGTGGTTGATAGAAATGATGACACACAAGTCAGATAAGAAAACAAACAAACTATATGAAGAATTTTTGTTTGATCTTTGTTAGATTACAGAAAAGTCGATATCCCTGATTGACCGCGAGGCCATTGGCTTGTGTGCGTCGCTGTCCTTCTCTGTGGCTGAATGTTGTGACAGCACGCCGCCCGCCAGGGTCGCGGTCAAAACCGAGCCGGAGTCACAGGATGCTTTTGACACTGCGACAGACAATGAGGGTCCAGCAGGTACGTAATAATAATAAGCTTTGTTTATTCCCAAAATAAAATGTTCACTTTACATTTAACCTCGTAAGACCCAAGCTTAAGATTTACCTTTATGAAGTGCGACCCAGTGTCCTCAGACGAGGGCAAAAAAGTTAAAAGGCTTCAGACCCAAGCCGATTTTTATTAAAATGAACCCAAAATATATGCAATACTACATTGGGACTTATTGATGGCTTCATTAATACTATGTTTGATTATTTTGGGATATTTAAAAATTCAATATATTTTGTTCTTGCATGAGGACATTGGGTATTACTTGCAAACGTGTCCTTGATTTATTTGTTCTCATGTGAGTACAATGGTTCATAATTAATAAATTAAAAAAAAAACTAGTTTCAAAACTTTTATTTAATAAATGATATGATATGATATAAACGAAACTGCAAATGAAAAAAATCTAAATCATAAATCTTCTACATCCATTTTGAATTAAGCAACATTTTAATCTTGTCTAGGTAGATACTTATAGTTATAATTTAAATGCTGTATTTTAATTTCAATGCTGTAGTGACCATGAAGTACTAAACTTAACATTTAGGTATAATGTGGCCAGGATATTCTGCATTTTGGGTCCCAGTCGAGTTAGCTATGCGTCTTCTGCCCTACTTCTACCAATTCCACATTAAGCTGATGCAGTAGTTTCAGCTTCGCGCTCCGATTTTGATGAGCAGCTGTTATCTCGGTCCTAGGTAATACCGAAATCAGAATATAAGCCGTTATCTTGCCGACCCCGAGGTCAGACCTTGATGATTCAGAAATTGAAGAATGTACCAATCCAGATCTTCAATTTCTGATTCATATAATAAGTCCTCGATTTCATAATTTTTCAAATCTGCAACAAAATATAAAAATAAGTAATATATTTTTGTAATGTAATTAAAACCCAATGTGATCAAGTAATCACATAAAAAAATAGAAGTAACGCCCGCTGTGATCAGGCGAGTACATATTTTTTCAATAGTACATAAATATGCATTACAGTTACATTGAAACCAAATAGTATTGTATTTGAAAACTAGTACATATAACTCACTTATTTAACAACACTGATTAAAAAATAAATCGTCGATGACTGAAATAAATTGAGATTATAACTCACCTCTTCGACGTGAACGCTGCATGTTTGCCATTTTGGTCAAAAATGACTAATTTCACATCATTGGTCAGAAATTTCATTTACATCAAATTGACGTTTATGTCTCGACCAACCAGAGAACAACAACTGACAGATCATTTACGCGCTAAAATTGAAGTATCTTGGATTCTTTTATTTTGTCCTCAAGTGATCACAGTGGGTAATAACGTTGATAAAAAAATATAAATTCTTGGGCCCGAACGATTTCTTTTTTTTGGCCTCGTCTGAGTACATTGGGCCTTACGAGGATAAAACAGTTATAAATGAGGTTTTGTTTTTGTAATGAATCCCTATTGGGTAGAAGCCTCCTCTTCCATCTCTGTCTTTGGCAGTGTTTATCCAGTTTATTCCTGCAACCTTTATGATGTCATCAGTTCAACGCTGCTTTGGTTTTACAGTGAGTTTGGGACACAAGGAAAGTTTCACCAAAAATTGCAAAAAAGAAAAAAAAATGTAAAAGATAAAAATAAAAGTCCAAAATCATGCTTATTTGAATTTTTCACATACATTTTGAGGTTATGTGAAAAAAGTGTTAATACAAAGGGAGTAGAACTTGTTATTACCTACATCATTGCCATATATCGTTTTTCCACAGTACTTGTAGTTTTGCCGGAAATCGAGATAAACCGTTTCTTACCCTCAAAAGCTCACCCCCTTCCACTCCCGACCTCAGATCGCCCGTATTGGGTTTCATCCTATAATTTTATTTCACTTTTTGTTATTTTCAAAGGTGTCGGCACTGGTCTATTTTCCCGTTGCTTAGTTATAAAATTAGAAGTTTAATCACGTGGCCAATAAATAATTTTGTGGCTTGACCTGGCTTGACTTATACTTAATTAGCCTTAATATTCGACCTATAGAAAAAAAATTAAATAAACGCATATGAAGTAAATAATGGTGGGGTCATATCGCCTGTTGACATGATTCTTCAGATTTTCGCCCAGTCCTTCGGCAGCCTTCTACGGTCTGCGTGGAAAGAGAAGCAGCTGGTACATTCTACGTATTTCATTTCCCACAGACCAGCATCGAAGAAGTCACTTGCTTAAAAGCAGGAATGTTATATGTGGTAATATATAAATATTTTGATGATATTTGGGAAAGAGTCATAATGCAAAATTTTTATGCTGCCAATAATTATCTCTACATAGTGCGAAAGTGATTGCACTAAATGTCATTTCCCTTGTGCCAGGCGTTCCCGCGGCTGACGTGGACGAGACACGGGACTCCGATGAAGACGCGGGGGCGCGGGGCGGGGGACACTACGCGGACGGTAAGCTTCTTAACAACCGAACAAATAATGGTGTTTTATTTTCACACGATTCGTTCTGCGTGTGTCTCTGTTTGGGGGAGGGAAACAAATGCACTTCTCTTGATTTATCCCTTAACTATAGACGTGGAATTTGAGACACCCCTATATGACTATTTTACAAAAAGAAGTATCTTCCTCGTTACACCTTGGAACTGCTCAGTACTATGCCTCTGAGACGCTCGTACATGTTTATTATTATTTATTACGTTTAAGGCGTTAATGAACAAACTAATAAAATCTGGCTGGAAATCAGTATTAACTTTAGATAATCAGCTGAAGATGAAGTCACTTGAAGGGTAACTTCAAATGAATGACTCGCGTGTTTAGGTGCCGATATGCCACTGCTTGAACTTGCAGCTGTTGGTCCAAAATTGCTCCTGTTGTTCTTAAAATACGAAGTCTTTGTCCTTTCACAAGACAACAGGACATATTTGGTTGTAGTCATCCCGTTGGATTCTAAAGTTCAAAGTCATTGTCACGTAGTGTGAAACATATATGTATTTCACCCTTTTATCGTTGGAATACCAAAGAGTCGAACTAAACGCTTTGACAGTTCCTTTTTGGTTCGAGTAGCTAAGGTGTGGAATGAACTGCCTGCGTCTATATTCCTCGACAAGTACAGTCCCGGGATATTCAAAAGTAGAATAAATGGGTATCTCTTGGATAGGCATGTAACATCCTCGTCTTCATCGTCACTTACCATCAGGTGAGATGGGAGACAAATGCCTAATCCAACATTTAGTAAAAAAAAACCCTTTATTGAAAATATAAAAAGAAAAATTAGAAACTAAACTTAGTAATAGGAAAATGCGCAAAAGGCGGCCTTATCGCACAGCAATTTCTTGCAGGCAACCTTTTCTTTAACAAATCGCTTGAAATTAAAGCAGGTAGGTAGTGCGGGGTAGTAAAATACTATATTGAAAGGGATATACATATAATTACTCACTAAATACATATAAATACTAATAAACTTAAATGAATACAAATAATATTGCCTTGTCAAAATTTAGACGATCTTAAATATCGTATATAAGAACGAGTCTTCTTCTTTTCTTTCTCAGCCCGTGTTCACCCATTGTTGGGTATAGGCCTCTTCATGGCTTTTCCACTTGACCCGGTCTTTTGCTGTGCGCATCCAGGTCTTCCCCAATAAGAACGAGTAAACAATATAATTTATAAATAAATAAAATTCATTTATTTCAGATATCAATGATCCATATTAAAAGTATAATCCATATTAAGTAGTAAATTGAATATTAAATAACAAACAAAATTTCACAAAATAAAATAAAATTTAAATCATATTAAAACTAAACTAAAATTAAATTTAAATCAAATTAAAATTAAACTAAAATCGATAATTACAATGTTATTATTAAATTTAAATCATATTAAAATTAAATTAAATCAAAATTAAATTAAAATGATAGTTACAATGTCATTACTAATACGTACTACTTAAAACAATCGTTGCGGCTTAGGTACTGAGACATGTTTATCGCAGCAGTGCTGGAGGTAGGTACAATCCAGTCGGTCAGCAATCATCTTCAGAATGATATTGTAGCTAGCTCGCACTCTACGCACCAGGGATGCTCCCCGCTTACGCATAGTTGTGTAAAAACAATCTGTGCGAGCTTCTGCAAACATGCCCGAGGCGCTACAGTACCGTGGCAGCCCCAATATCACTCTGAAAGCATTATTGTACAAGATGCGGAGATCATTGTAAGCCCGTTTGGTATAATTTGCCCACAGGCTGCAGGTGTATAGTGATGTACAATAAGATCGGAAAAGTGTAATTTTGACTTCTTGTGAACATCGTGCAAACCTGCGGGCAATCATATTAGCTCTAATTGATAATGCTCTCCGCTCTCGCTCAATATCGGCGTTATCGTAAAGGCTGGTAGTAATTAAGTGACCCAGGTATTTAAATTGACTGACCCACTCTAAAGCTACATTTTTTAGTATTACGGGTGGTACATTTCGAGGACACTTTGTACCTGCCTTGAAGAGCATACATTGGCTTTTCCTTACATTGTATTTTAGACCATGGCTACTTGCATACTCCTCGCAAATCCGTACCAGCCTTCGCAAACCACAAATTGACGCACTCAGCAGCGCCATGTCATCCGCATAACTGAGATTATGGACACAGATACCGTCAATGTGGCAGCCGACATGCTCACTGCTGAGCTCGACGAGCAACTGGTTTACGTATAAGTTAAACAAGGTAGGCGATGTTAATCCGCCCTGCCTAACCCCACACTAGAGCCGGTACGGATCCGAAATTGCTCCCGCCCAACGAACATTATTGGTTTGGTGCTCGTACCAGTACTTAAACATATTAATGAATTCCTGTGGCAAGCCCACTTTTTTATAGTGTCTCCCATAACAGGTCATACCGAACCAAGTCAAAGGCCTGAGATAAGTCAAGGAAGCAACCATAAACCGGTGTCTTACGATCAGTATAGTATTTGACGGTATGCTTAAGACAGTATTGCACTCTCCTTTGACAGTCGACCAATATAATATAATTTATACCTTATGTCTACTGCATAAGGCATACAATTCATAAAATCACACATATTATTTTTCAAGAAAGGAGTTTATTTTGTTTGTTTAACTTTATTTATCTTTTTATGTTTTCTAAGTAATCTCATGTCGTCAAAGACAGCTGTTTTAAACTTATGTATGTTGGTTCCTTAAATTACTTATTTCATTATATTAAGTAAGAATATATTTCTAAAGCATATAAAATGTGTAGTATTTCTTTTAATTCGTTTAAAGGTTGGTTCAGGGCATTAATTAAAATCACATATTTTTATCTCGTAAGAAAAAAAAATCAACAACAAAGTTAATTTCTTAAGTAGTGTTTCTCGACTCCCAAAAAGTTCTGTGACTGCGGCGCCAATCAGTCCATGCCTCACCTTCTGTCGAGACCTTACTGCCCCACTACTTGCACGGTACAGGACCTCATTGAGGCTAATGATAAGGCGTAGCCAAATACTGGTCAAAAGAAATCAAGGCAAATGAAGAAGAAGGTGGTCACCTTCTTCTTTTCAAGTCGCTTGCTCGTTTGTCCGATATCATGAAAATTATAGTCACAACTTCTTCGATGCTGGTCTGGGAGAAAAGTAAAAACATAGAATGTACCAGCTGCTTCTGTTCCCGCGCAGATCTTTTTTGAAATCCGGATTTGGATTACAGAAAAGCCGACATCCGCGATTTGCCGCTCGGCCATTGGCTCGTGTGCGTCGCTGTCCTTCCCTGTGGCTGAATGTTGTGACAGCACGCCGCCCGCCAGGGTCGCGGTCAAAACCGAGCCGGAGTCAGAGGATGCTGGCGACACCGCGACGGACGATGAGGATCCAGGGGGTACGTATGCTTACGGTGACCAATCGTACTGCTGTCTTCCATGTGTTTCTCTACCATGTTTAGGGTTCCGGCCCTATAAAAGGTAAAAGGAACCCATTAGGATCACCTTATTGTTAGCCTTGCAAGACCGTCTTTCTCAGGGACTGGTGGACGTACAAGTTGAAAAGGATATCACATATATATTAATATCTGCGGCCCCTTGAAGCTGTCATAAACTCAGACTTGTAAGTGAACGGAATCAAAATGTTATGTTGCATATTTTGTAAATGTGTGTACTTCCCGTTAACCTACAATCATGATATTTACCAATAAGCAAAGCATAATTTGTAGTAAGAGCTTAAAACGTCTTTATTGTACGGAACCCTCAGTCCGCGTCCGACACACGTCAACTAGTGGTGGATTGCTAGCCACATCATCTATTGACATGATTCCTTAGATTTTCGTCCAATCGGCCGGTTACTACTGTCTAGGTGGAAAGAGAAGCTCTTTGGGCACCGTACCCAAAGGATAAAAACGGGACCCTATCACTAAGACTCTGCTGTTCGAATGTCTGTCCGTCTATAACCAGGCTGTATCTCATGAACAGTGATGCTAAGACAGTTGACATTTTCGCAGATGATGTATGTTGTCGATATAACAACAAATACTAAAAAACAGAATAAAATTAATATTTAAGGGGGCTCCGATACAACAAACGTGATGTTTTTGTTCGATATTGATAACGGAAATGAAATGAAATGAAATTTTATGCAATTTCTGTTGTACAATTCGGTCCTTTGTATAGTAAATACTAATTTTCCTGCATGTCTTGCCGCGTACCTGAAGACCTCGTCCTTTCTTTGAAACAAATCCGGGTGTGCCTTGGCAAACATGCAACATTCAAACATATACGTAGACGGAACACATTATTGGGAGTTTTCGAAAGAGGGGTCTGCAAGAAGGTATCGGTGGTACATCGCAAATTGCTCTTATACATTGCTTTTGGGCAATGAATACCTTATTAACATCGGTCGAGTTTCCCCATATAAGTATGCCATATCTGAGATAGACGCAACATATCCGTGACATGCCATTATGGCTGTTTGTTTGTCTACTAATTTTATCAGACGTTTGGAGTTTGGAGGATGTTTGGAGTCGGACTCGCACTAGGCCGATTTTAATTTTCTCCCAGACCAGCATGGCAGAAGTCACATCCTTGAAAGCAGCAATGTCTTCAAGGGTATTCCCAAACATTGAAGACATTTTGCGAAAGTGACGTTCAGGGACTAATGTTATTTGCGTGCCAGGCGTTCCCGCGGCTGACGTGGACGAGACACGGGACTCCGATGAAGACGCGGGGGCGCGGGGCGGGGGACACTACGCGGACGGTAAGCTTCTTAACAACCGAACAAACAGATGGTGTTATATGTTTCACACGACTCATTCTGTGTGTGTCTTCTCTGTTTGGTGGAGGGAGTCAAATGCGGTTTTCTGAATTTGAAACTAGCTGTCGAGCTGAAGTTAGTGGAAGTCGGACCACCCTGAGCAGCCAGGGGCGTAGGCATTTAATTGAATAGCTATGGCACATGGAATATGGATTTTGAGTTCAAATGATCGGTGTGGACGAAAGAGATCCATATTCAATTCATCCTGGGTCAGGTTGAAGTCCAATGGCGCGCAACACTGCTGAAGTATCCCACCAGGTGGCTAACGTTGTGGAGACACAATATAAAATGTAAATTAAGTTTATTACGTAGGTTAGTCAATAAAAAAATACAGTAGTCCTCATGCTTATTCCAATTTTCGCATAAAAATAGAATGACATTTTGCAAAAGTGAAGTTCTACGTTCTGAAGAAACATTTTCGCATAACGTCATTCGCGCCTTCTATATTTCTATGCATATGAATGAATGCTTAGGAGAGAGGGGGGTTTGGCTTCGTTGTATGTCTACGTGTAAGCGCTGCGGCAGTGGTGACCTGTGCGCTCATATGATGTATCTCATCCCACGGGTTCGCTAACGAACTGACCTCCTTTGATAAGCGATGGTGTAGGTGAAAGTAACAAATGTTTTGCAGATGGCGCAGCAGAGGGCCAACAGCCTGTGGCAGGAAGTTCCCGACACAGTTATTATGGCGAGCCTCAGAGCGCTGACACAAGGCACCAGTGTCATGTTTGTCTGAGGGGGTTTCAGAGGAAGAGACATCTACAAATATGCTTGAGAACGCACACTGGTGAGAAGCTGTATAATTGTAATAGCTGTGGGAAGCAATTTTATCAGAAGAGTGATTTAGACAGACAGTTAAGAACACACACTGGTGAAAAACCATTTAAGTGTAATGTTTGCGAAAAGCAGTTTAGTAACAAAAGCTCTTTAAAAACTCATTTAAGAACTCACACTGGTGAGAAGCCGTATAAATGTAATGATTGTGGCAAGCAATTTAATCAAAAGGGTACTTTACAATCACATTTAAGAACACACACTGGTGAGAAACCATTTGAATGTAATGTTTGTCGTCGTCGATTTGCTCACAGCAATACATTGACAAAACATCTGAGAACTCACACTGGTGTGAAGCCGTATAAATGTTATGATTGTGGCAAGCAATTTAATCAAAAGCGTACTTTAGAATCACATTTAAGAACACACACTGGTGAGAAACCATTTGAATGTAATGTCTGCGAAAAGCAGTTCAGTCACAAAAGTAAATTAAAAGTTCATTTAAGAACTCACACTGGTGAGAAACCATTTGAGTGTAAGGTTTGTCGACGTCGATTTGCTCACAGCAATACATTGACAAAACATCTGAGAACTCACACTTGTGAGAAGCCGTATAAATGTAATGATTGTGGCAAGCAATTTTATCAAAAGGGTACTTTAGAATCACATTTAAGAACACACACTGGTGAGAAACCATTTGAATGTAATGTTTGCGAAAAGCAGTTCAGTCACAAAAGTAAATTAAAAGTTCATTTAAGAACTCACACTGGTGAGAAACCATTTGAGTGTAATGTTTGCGAAAAGCAGTTTCGTGACAAAAGCTATTTTAAAACTCATTTAAGAACACACACTGGTGAGAAACCATATAAATGTAATAGCTGTGGGAAGCAATTTTATCAGAAGAGTGATTTAGACAGACATTTAAGAACACACACTGGTGAAAAACCATATAAATGTAATAGCTGTGGGAAGCAATTTTATCGGAAGAGTGATTTAGACAGACATTTAAGAACACACACTGGTGAAAAACCATTTAAGTGTAATGTTTGCGAAAAGGAGTTTAGTGACAAATGCTATTTAAAAACTCATTTAAGAACTCACACTGGTGAGAAACCATATAAATGTAATAGCTGTGGGAAGCAATTTTATCAGAAGAGTGATTTAGACAGACATTTAAGAACACACACTGGTGAAAAACCATTTAAGTGTGATGTTTGTGAAAAGCAGTTTAGTGACAAAAGCTATTTAAAAACTCATTTAAGAACTCACACTGGTGAGAAGCCGTATAAATGTAATGTTTGTGGCAAGCAATTTAATAAAAAGGGTAATTTAGAATCACATTTAAGAACACACACTGGTGAGAAACCATTTGAATGTAAGGTTTGTCGACGTCGATTTGCTCACAGCAATACATTGACAAAGCATCTGAGAACTCACACTGGTGAGAAGCCGTATAAATGTAATGATTGTGGCAAGCAATTTAATAAAAAGGGTACTTTACAATCACATTTAAGAACACATACTGGTGAGAAACCATTTGAATGAAATGTTTGCCGTCGTCGATTTGCTCACAGCAATACATTGACAAAACATCTGAGAACTCACACTGGTGAGAAGCCGTATAAATGTAATGATTGTGGCAAGCAACTCCGTGTGGGGACGGAGTAGAATACAATTCCCCACTGCCCGTCAGGTTGGCATCTCGTAAGAGGCGAGTAAAATACCCGACATGCTCGGTGGTTGGACCTCGTGGGGTCCGACTGGCTGGCGACCACCCTCATGCCGAATTCTATCGTAAAGCACCGTTGGGTGTGTTTCGACGGTTGCGCGTGAGAGCCAATCCCCATTCCCGATTCCCGTAGTTTCGACAGTTTATGGTCCCTTAGGGGCTGGAGTCTTGCACTGTCTGATTGGGGGTGCGACGTTGGCGCGGGGGCCAGGGAGACCCGATGAAACGGTTGTCCGCTGGCCGCCCGCTGGTACGTAGAGGACCCGAACCCTGGCTGTCCCGGCTAGGGAGGCTGTCCTGCCGCCAGTGTCAAAAGCTCGTGATTGGTCGTCGTGCCGGCCTGGGAGACCGGAGTGGAACACGGCGGCTGATCATTGTGTTGGATCGGGGGCCCTTCCGTCCCCCGTGCCAGCAGCGCACCTCACTGGTCATTCATTGCGGGCCATCATTCCTTAACTTTGCCTATGTAACTGTCATAACTACGACAATCCTCAATTTTTTCCCTGTTAACCACCTTTTTTATGGCAAGATCGAAAAATAGAAAACATGTTTCTACAGCGGCACCCCCTTCCACATTCAATGTGGACTTCTTCAACGTCAGAGGAATGCATTCCAACCTCAATGTCGTCCATCATCACTTGGAGACGACTAAGCCGGCTCTATTTTTCCTGACTGAGACACAAATATCCTCTCCTACCGACGTCACATATCTCTTGTATCCCGGTTTCAGCTTGGAGCACAAGTTTATGCCCAATGCTGGGGTGTGTATGTACGTACGGGAGCATGTATGTTGTCGACGTCTCAGCAGCCTTGAAGACAGAAACCTGTCATTGTTATGGGCGCGCGTAGATCACGGTGACCGCATCCGGTTCTATGCGTGCCTTTACAGGTCCCATAGCGGTGATGCCGAAACAGACCGACTTCTCAGGCATGTACAGAAGGGCATAGACGAAATTCTCCAGCAGCACCCATCGGCGGAGGTAGTGATCCTAGGGGACTTCAACGCTCACCATTTTGAGTGGCTAGGATCATTGAAGACCGACTACGCTGGGAAGGCTGCATACAACTTTGCTGTAACAAATGACCTCAACCAGTTAGTTGATGGTCCTACCAGAATACCTGATATTGAAGGACACAATCCTGCTTTGTTGGATCTTCTACTGACCTCACATCCAAACCATTACCAGGTATTCCGTGATGCCCCTCTAGGAACCTCGGATCATTGCCTGGTACGTGCTGTGGTTCCATCCGGTCAGACCACGCCATCCAGACCACCTGGTATGCGTCGTGTGTGGCATTATAGGTCAGCAGATTGGGATGGATTGCGAGAGTTTTATGCATCCTACCATTGGAGACGGTTGTGCTTCTCATCAGAAAATCCTGACATTTGTGCGAAAGCTGTCGCCGAAGCGATACTGCTGGGCATGGAGTGCTACATTCCCAGCTCGGCGGTTCGTATCGGAGGGCGGTCTCAACCTTGGTTTCGTTGCTCGTCTTTGCATGCCGCCCACCTCAAGCGCGAAGCCTACGAAGCCTGGGTTGCTGCGCGAAATGTCAAGGATCGTAATACTTCTGATTTGAAGAAGCGGTTCAACGCAGCTTCAAGAGCCTACAAGAAGCAGATCACTGCAGCAAAGTTTGCGCACACTGCGCGCATTGGTAGGAGACTGGTTGGCTATCCCTCCGGGAGTAGAGCATTCTGGTCTCTTGCTAAGGCAGCGCAGGGGAATTTCTGTCGCCCTTCACTTCCATCTCTGCACAATCGTCAGGACTCGCTGGCTCACTCCGCAAAAGAGAAGGCCGATCTCTTGGCTACTCTCTTCGCGTCAAATTCTACCCTTGACGACGGAGGAGCATCGCCGCCCTTTTTACCGCGATGCGAGCACTCAATGCGGGAAATTCGGTTCACTCAAAGTGCAGTGCGACGTGCTCTGTTTTCCCTCGACGTCAGGAAGTCCAGCGGGCCTGATGGCATTCCAGCAATTGTGCTCAAAACATGCGGCCCTGAGTTGGCTCCGGTGTTAGCACGCCTATTCTCGCTGTCTTACACCTCAAGAAAAGTCCCGTCTTCGTGGAAAGTAGCCTACGTTCAGCCTATTCCTAAAAAGGGTGACCGCACAGACCCGTCTAACTATCGGCCTATTGCGATAACCTCCCTGCTCTCTAAGGTGATGGAGCGTGTGATAAACATCCAGCTCCTTGGTTACCTTGAAGATCATCAGCTAATTAGTGACCGTCAATACGGGTTCCGCCACGGGCGTAGTGCTGGTGATCTTCTTGTGTACTTAACGCACCGATGGGCAGCCGCCATCGAGAGCAAGGGAGAAGCACTGGCATTTAGTCTAGATGTCACAAAGGCTTTTGACCGGGTCTGGCATAAGGCTCTTCTCGCGAAGTTACCATCTTTCGGGCTTCCTGAGGGACTATGCTTGTGGGTCGCTAGTTTCTTATCTGGGCGAAGCATTCAGGTCGTTGTAGACGGATTATGCTCCGATATCATGCCCATCAATGCTGGCGTCCCCCAAGGATCTGTTTTATCACCTACGCTGTTTCTTCTGCACATCAACGACATGCTTAACACTAGTAGCATCCATTGCTATGCAGACGACAGTACGGGTGATGCATATTATGCAGGTCGTGCAAATATCCCTCAAACACAGGTGGAGGAGAACAGAAAGAGACTTGTGTCTGACATTGAGACCTCTCTGGAGCAGGTCTCTGAATGGGGTAAACTAAACCTAGTTCAATTCAACCCTACTAAGACACAAGTCTGCGTGTTTTCCGCTAAGAAGACCCCATTTAACATAGCACCGAAGTTTCGGGACACCTCTCTTACCATTTCTAAGAGTATTGGGATCCTTGGCGTCGATATTACGAAGGAGGTCCAATTCCGGAGTCATCTGGAAGGTAAAGCCAAAATGGCTTCTAAAAAACTTGGGGTGCTCAATAGAGCGAGGCAGTACTTCACTCCGGGTCATAGACTTTTATTATATAAAGCTCAAGTCCGGCCCCACATGGAGTACTGCTCTCATATCTGGTCTGGTGCACCTCAATACCAACTCCTTCCTCTTGATTCCATCCAACGCCGGGCAATTCGTATTATCGACGATCCCACACTCACAGACGATTTAGACACCCTCGGTCTACGGAGAGACGTTGGCTCTCTGTGTGTATTTTACCGTCTATACTATGGGGAGTGTTCTGAAGAACTTTTTGAATTGGTGCCACCGTCACCTTTCTACCACCGCACCGCTCGCCACAGGAGTAAAGTCCATCCCCACATCCTTGACACTTGGGTCTCCAAAAATGTCAGAGCGTCACGTGGTTTTTTTCCTCGTACAGCAAGATTGTGGAATGGACTCCCTCCCGAGGTTTTCCCTGTGTGCTATGACTTGAGGTCCTTCAAAAGGCGTGTTTACAGGTATCTTAAGAGTCGGCAACGCATCAGCAGCTCCTCTGGTGTTGCAGATGTCCATGGGCGACGGTGACCACTTTCCATCAGGTGGCTCGTCTGCTCGTTTGCCGTCGGATATACATAAAAAAAAAAAAAGCAATTTAATCAAAAGGGTAATTTCGAATCACATTTAATTACACACACTGGTGAGAAACCATTTGAATGTAATGTTTGCGAAAAGCAGTTCAGTCACAAAAGTAAATTAAAAGTTCATTTAAGAACTCACACTGGTGAGAAACCATTTGAGTGTAATGTTTGCGAAAAGCAGATGACAGCACCGTTGTAGAGAGTTATACGTCCAGTGCCAGTGCAAGTCCACAAGAAGTCCAGTCTCTGAGAGAGTCTATGATTGAACGGGTTAACTCGAAATTACAGAGGGTGTCCGATTGGGGAGACGCCAATCTTGTTAAGTTTAACCCGTCCAAAACACAGGCGTGTCTCTTTTCTGCAAAAAAGAGTGCTTTCCCACTTGCACCTACTTTCCAGGGTGTTTCCTTGCCGTTGGTTGACCACCTTGGGCTTTTAGGCATGACACTCACGTCCAAATTAAGCTTCGGCCAACAGATTGAGTCGATGGCACTAACTGCTTCCAAGAAGTTGGGCATCATCTCAAAGGTTCGGCGGTACTTCAGCTCTGAACGGCTGCTCAATCTCTATACAGCCCAGGTTCGCTCTTGCATGGAGTACTGCAGTCACCTTTGGGATGGCTCAGCTAAATACCAGCTTGAAGCATTGGACTCTGTTGACCGAAGAGCCCTCAGGCTCATAAACAACGACGTGGTCTCAAATAGGAAATTGCAATCCCTGGAGCATCGCCGTAAAGTCGCATGCCTATCGGTATTTTATAGGATCCATTTTGGAGAGTGTGCGAAAGCGCTCTTTGAGCTAGTTGAACCCTCACCATTCCTCCATCGGACTACGAGGCGCAGACAGAAATTTCACCCTTTTATCGTTGGAATACCAAAGAGTCGAACTAAACGCTTTGACAGTTCCTTTTTGGTTCGAGTAGCTAAGGTGTGGAATGAACTGCCTGCGTCTATATTCCCAAACAAGTACAGTCCCGGGACATTCAAAAGTAGAATAAATGGGTATCTCTTGGATAGGCATGTAACATCCTCGTCTTCATCGTTACTTACCATCAGGTGAGATGGGAGACAAATGCCTAATTCAATATTTAGTAAAAAAAAAAAAAAAAAAAGCAGTTTAGTGACAAAAGCTATTTAAAAACTCATTTTAGAACTCACACTGGTGAGAAACCATTTGAGTGTAATGTTTGCGAAAAGCAGTTTAGTGACAAAAGCTATTTAAAAACTCATTTAAGAACTCACACTGGTGAGAAACCATTTGAATGTAAGGTTTGTCGTCGTCCATTAAAAACACACCTGAGAAGTCACACTGGTGAGAAGCCATTTGAATGTAAGGTTTGTCGTCTTCGATTTAGTGACAAAAGTCTTTTACGTAGACATTTAAAAACTCACGGTGAGAAACCGTAACAATGGGACCACAACTAATTTGCATAGTTTTTAATGTCACGTTAGGAACGGGAACTTAATTCTCGTCCACATGCAACACAAGTTGTTTGTAAAAATGTTTCGTTATCACGCGCAAAGTCAATTCTGTTGAATTCGATTATAGACTTCAAAATCAGTCTTTGTGTAAAAAATCTGCTGCCCGCGATTTGGGTGTTCCCCTTGACTCAAAATTTTCATTTTCTCAACATCGTGACATCCTAATGTAAACAGCTCCTTGGATTCATTTGTAGAATATCGAAAGGTTTTAAGAAGTTTCAAACCTTAGTGACCCTTTATAAAACATTTGTGCTTCCAAAGATAGAGTATGCCTCGATTATTTGGTCCCCTCATTACATAGCTCATGTTGAGCAAATAGAGACCATTAAGAGAAAGTTTTTGAGACTATTGACAACCCGTTTGGGCTTGAGAGATACCTTAATGACATATGAACAGCGCTTAAAACGTTTTAATTTTACATCCCTTGATTGCAGACGTTCCCAAACTGACCTTACATATTTGTATAAAATTATTAATTCACTGCTGTCAACTGCTATCTTAACGGAAATTAACTTTAAAGCGACATCGCGACGTCACAGAATTCCTCAGTTGTTTCACTTACCGAGTTGTTCAAATAACATTAGTCATTATAGTCCTGTTCACCGAATGTGTAGACTTCATAACTCTTTCAGTTCATCTACTGAATTTCCTGATATATTCCTCTACTAACTTGCGGCATTTAAAAAAAAATGCCAAATTGTGTTCAATGATTCAGGTCAATTTCTCTATTTTTTAATTTACTAAACTTTTTTTAAAGTAACAAATTTTGAGCTGTTATGTTACGTACATATTTAATTGGTGAGTTAGGTTAGCTTTTATTAAGTGTTTGAACGTGTTTTGTAACAAAATTAACTACCTAACAAACTGTTTGTGTACTTGTTAATAAATAAATAAAAGATAAATATTTCAGGGTGGATGCGACATATGCGTACCTAACGGGCTTTACTAGATTACTATAGTATAGAAACATTATAATAACAGGCAATAAACCAAAATGTAATGAATTTAATTTGCATATAAAACTAATTTCTGTAACAACCTGTACCTTCTGCGGCTGAGTCTTTTAGTTTTATTTAGAGTCACCGAATCTTGACGTAACCGAATTTTCGATGTATAATATTGTTTATTTCTTAATTAAATTTATGGATAGGCTTTTAGATGTTAGGAGTTTTATTGTAAACTAGCTTTTACCCGCGGCTTCGCTCGCGTGTGGTTTCCCTTACTAACACAACCCAAAACTCCAAAGTCAACCCACGTAGTGCCTTAAACACGTTAATGACTTAAAGCCATGGTTAATTTTTTGGTTAAAAAAGAGGTTCTCAATTCGCCCCGTACCGTATGTATGTAATATTGTCGGCATAGAAGTATGAAGTCTCTAGAAGCAGCGTATTACTTGATACGTCTTGTTACTGATACCCTTAAAAGGAGCCTATACTATACACTAGGCCTCAGTCCTCTGACGCCTGTCGAGGGGTATGTAACAGAGTGGAATTTAATTTTTAAAATTACAAACATGCCAATTTCTGAAGTTCTGTCCTTCTAAAATACTAAAATGAATATTATAGTAAACTATCGCGCTGGCACTTTTCACATTTAAGTAATGCAAGTCCATGTTATTTACAATATTATAAACATATTTATTCTCCATTAAAAACGTCAAATTCCATTGTCAGTGAAAGGCGGAAAGACGCATAGTGATGCACTTTGTTATTTTTTGCCAAACATCGATAATTTACATGAATACAGATGAGTGTAATCATATAAGTAATAAAGTTAATGCCAAGAAATAAATAATAATAAATTCACTCTCCACGACTTTCCCGAAAATTTATTATTTTTAGTGTTCCGTTCCCTAAGAGTAAAAACGGAAAGGTAATACTAAGCCTTCGACGTCCATCCGTCCATCCATCTGCCACATGACTGTATCTATTGAACCGAAATAGATAATATTTCAAAAGGACAATGTCGGTTATTGGCGTCTTTTTGTTTTCGCGCGGCCACTAACCATACCTTGTTTTTCCGATAGTCAATAACAAAATCAAGTTATAAGGGCATATATACCTCTAAACTCAGACCGAACTGAGTTATAAGGATTAGATATTATATTCATAGGTTGTTGCACTATTTTTCACTAAGTTCATTAAAAGTTGCAATTAAATAATAAATAAAATTATTTTGGACATTGTAATCACTTCTATACTTTTTTGTAGCCTTTTTCATCAACGATACAGCAGCAGCTAGCTTTGATAGATACTTGATAGATTAGGTAGGTCTTTTGTTCTTTGCTTGGCCGTCGTCTTCACTGTTTCGCTTCACTCTTGAAGTATTGGTGCAGCCGATAGCATAGTGACGTCAGCTTTGACGTTCCCAGGCGAGGGCTTGGTGCGTCACGAGGCAACACAACAAATACCGAAAACTGTACTTGTTGTTGCTGTCCATGTTCACTTCCATATACTAACAGCGCAACTTCCACTTCATTAGTTGCCATCATTAGTAGTTGATCTGCTTCATGAACACCTGTGAGTGCTTTCGTGGCACCCCGCTCAGCGCTTGGGCAGCATGATGACCCAACAGTGACCCACGGGGTCACTTCAGCAGATGGCGAACAACCTTATTCAGCAGGCAGATCATACGTTGCACTTGGAACACAATGGGAGTAGGCTTTCGCCAATCATCTTGGTTGTGGTTTTGACAAAAGTGTTTTACTTAGATGGTGCCCTCTCTTGCGGTCTGCGCAACACCATAAGAGATGTACCTCAATATATACAGGACTTAAAAGAGCCTGGTTGCGCCAAATAGTTCAAGCAAAATCTCACTAGATGCCGTAACTGTCCTGGAACCCCGATTCAAAAGTTTGACAAGCCTGCGCCTGACCCACGCCGAGAGAGGGTCGGCAGTATCCTCCGTAACGCCGTCGCGCGAGGTGATCTCCAGAGGTGACACGCTATGTCCTTCTGCTGCTTGTGACTTCATACGCTGTGAAGTTTGCTTGCCCGCTTAAACTCCGCAAGGCTGACTAAATTGGCCAGGGTGAAACACCCACCGCTCGTGATAAACAACCCATGAACTTTATATTCGTGTAAACGGTGATAATTTAAGAGTATGCCGACTGTCGCTGTCGTAAGCTGATGCTGGTTTCCTGGTTTCCTGAGAGGCTGGTCTGCGAACTGGTAAGTCACTTTGGGGTCGGGATATCCTGAACAGATACGAACGTTTAAGAGATTTGCTTGAATTCGAAGGTAATTTTTGGGTCCATTTAGAATCCGCACCCGCTAAAGGCGCCGCACGCCGCTGCGTCTCCAGAGCCCAACCCGTCTTACTTTTTATACAAAGGTTCGTACGTCTCTAGAAGCAGCGCATGTCTTGTAACTCATACTCTTAAAACAGCGTATGCTTTTTCGCGGCCTCAGTCCTCTGACGTCTGTCATATTATTTGTAGCGGAACCTTGTGAGCCGAACGAAAATTTATTTTTATAATTATATACATGCCTAAGTAGTTGTGTAGTGAAATCCTGCAAAAATACTGTAAAAAATGCTAAATGGAAACAACAACCTGTGACTTTTCACATGTAAGTAATGCAAAGGACATTTAATTACAATATCAGAAACGATAATGACAATCTCCATGGAAGAGTGGTTAACGAGCCAGGTACCGGGTTAAATTTCCGGCGCAGGCAAAAACTTGTACTTCAGTTTCATATTTATGTATGTCCGCGTTACTGAAGTTACATAAGGAGAATTGGCGTTGGGCCGTAAAACATACATACATTCATATTATCACGATCTTCACCCTTATGGTGTAGGCCTCTGCCTGAAACCAAAAGCCATGTTTAGCGTGTTTGTGGGCGTATGTAGGTGGAAATCTGAATTAAAGGTGTAATAGGTTGCTAGTCGCATTCCCTATCAGAGAAGCAACTGGTACATTCTCAATTTTTCCTTTTCATCTAGACCAGCATGGAATATATACTTCTTATTACAGCATGAATGCTGTCATAATAGCGGACCCCGGGCTTGGACGCAGCACAATTGAAGATGCCAGGAGTATAAGGAACCAGGGAATCTCTTAGATGATTATGACTATATAATTATTACTACTTCATATGTTGTTTACTTAAATGAAGTCAAACTGAAACAAAATCTTGTTGTGGGTTTTTCTCGATATCGATATTACACGATGTTGTTAGGTACATCACTTATGACAGCGGCGTCAAACGTCATGAGTGCTATTTTCGAATCGACGTGTTTACTTAACGACCGATGATGTATGGAAAATTTGTACTTCTTCATCGAGTCACTCATTTACAAATAGCACCCCTGAAACCATGACTCCCTTTCCTCTACCTCACACCCCCGCTAATGACACACTAGGTTCCCATACAAAAAAGGCAAAATGTGACATCTATTCAGAGACGATTTTTTTTTTTTATCTGTGATTGTCGGGTTTGCACAGTTTTTGTATATGTAGTTCTGTACCAGCTACTCAACATGTGTACCTAATTTCATAAGTGTACCTTTACACTTATGAAATTAGGCACACATATTGAGATGTATGTATATTATGTATATTTGTATGTTTGCTTGCGCATATCCCAAAGACTATAAAGCGGATTTTTAACATTTTTTTTTGTCGCAGAAATTTGCGCAAATAAGGAAATAGTGCAGATTTTATCAAAATCGGTTCAGTACTCTTTGAGATGGTCTTGAAGAAGCTAATTTGTTTTTAATTTTTATAATAAACTTGCTAACATTCTTTCATTGTCTAAAATACTGAATATTTTTTTTGAGCAGTAATTAGTGAACTTGTTGTAGCATACTAACTCAACGATACTATAGGTATTTTATAATAGATAGGTACTTAATACATAACATCCAAGAAAATGTATAGGATAATTGTATTAAATGAAAAATAAATAAACACAGAGTAAACTTTGATTTTCGTAATATGTTTTTGAAAAACTAAAACATTTTTTTGGATGCGTATCTCTGTTTTCTTTCGTGAATACTTTTCGTAACTTATTTATTGCCGAGCGATGTCTCATCGATTTGTAAAGAAAAAGAGAAGCCGTTAAGCCGAAAAGGCAGCCAGCTCAGCTTTATGCTTATGGCGGTGAACCAAAGCGCTGATTTTCAGCTGGTACCAAGGAGGACGTAGATAGCTTAACTATACATATATGCTATTATAACAAGCATAACTTTTTAAAATATATTTTTAACTACTCATTTACCATTTATATCTACGAAAAATTAAATTAAAAGTATGAACAAAACAGCAACAATGAAATTGACAATTTTCGTGAAATCATAATTGCAAAGTACTTGACTTTAGTTAGTATTGGCACAATATATTTGGGAAATTAAAAACTGTCGACAACAATGCCATCAATTTGCCGCGATAATGTGATTTCTTTTATTTGTTTACGAAATGTGGCGACAGAGGAGGCACTAGTACCCGAATCGTTAACGCCATGTATTTGCAATTTCATAATTCAATAATAGTTTGGCAGTAATGGTGTTACTTTCGTTTTTTGATCAGTCTTATTTAAATCTGTTTCTATTACTGAATTGTTGTCGTGTTGAATTGAATTCTTCTTTACTTTATCATCTTCCTTTGTTTCTAAACCAGCATAAGGCTTCAGGATGATGCCGAGAAACCTTATTCAATTTTTAACACATCTTACACGGAACTTTTATTTTATTCTTATCTAGATACTCTTCTTTTTAAAAAAAATGTTAAAGGATCCTATGGATTGTTCCATTGAAACATTTTTTCATTTCTGTGTCATTGTGTTTAATATGAAAGCCGGTAAATCTTGTGCAATAAGGTCTATCAAAGTACCTGTTTCAATGGATGTCCTCATCACGAGTAACAGTTTTTACTTTCTCATAGAAATTAACCATCCTTGCATTATGTGACATGTGAGCTCATATTATGTATCTCATCCCACAGGTTCGCTAAGTAACTGACCCCTTTGTAAAGCGATGGTGTAGGTGAAAGTAACAATTTTTTTGCAGATGACACAGCAGAGGGCCAACAGCGTGTAGGAGGAAGTTTACGAAACCGTCTTGATTACTGTTTCGTGAACTTCCTGCCGCAGGTTTTTGACCAGCCTCAGAGAGACTCGCGCGCGCAAACGCTGACACAAGGCACCAGCGTCATGTTTGTCTGAGGCAGTTTCAGTGGAATAGTCGTCTACAAACTGTAGAGAAGCCGTATAATTGTAATAATTGTGAGAAGCAACTTAATCGTAAGGATACTTTAGTATTACAATTAAGAACTCATACTGGTGAGAAACCAACATTATGTAATAGTTTCTGCCACTCTTGTATCGCTTGTAATATCACGTTAGGAATGGGAACTTCATTCTCGTATTCATTAAACCACGGATATACTAGATTACTAAAGTATAGAGATATTATAATAACAACATCAGTCTTCACATGGATATCGTAAGAGGCGACTTAGGAAATATAAGCTAAACAAAGCTCATAAACATCAATGAGACCTCTCCAACCCGTCTGGCCAGCGAGGAGAGTGTAGGCCAAATCCTGTCTTCTCCGGCCAAGTATGGCTCCGGTAGTACAGAGAGGGTCATGCTGCTGCAAAGACTAAAGAGACCAGATGATGATGATGATGATGATGATGATTATAATAATAGACAAGAAACCAACATGCAATTGTTATTAAGTTAACGACGTAGTAAGTTAACCACACGCTGCATGCTTGAATAAGACAAATCTGTTGGTAGCTAGTTATATTTTAACACCATAATGGATTGTAAACCTCGATAAGAAAATAAAGAATGGAATTTAATTGTGTTGACATTATTTTTTTGGTTTGGATCCTGTATTTATTTGGTTAATAAAACACACATACGAGATAGTGTGGCGTTGATCTACTTATGTAGCTACATGAAAAGCATGCAGTTGTTTAGCTATTAATCTAATGTTTAGCGTAGATTCATTTTGATACCCGCCATAACTCCACCAAGGGCGCCACTGGTAGGGAATGCAAAGGTTTTGAAATATTTATAGCAACTGCGTTCAACATTTTTTTTGCATGAATTCGATGTAATATTACGTATCCTATGAGGAACTAAGATTCGCTAAAGTACAGACTATCTTGTCCAGGCTCAAAAACAATGGCTTGCTCGAGGTTCTCCTATAATCCTTTTCCCGTAAAGGTCAGTCTTAATAAGTTTTTCACTTGCATTGATTTATTTATTTCATATCAGTAGTTGAGGAATATATCTGAGAACTCACACAGTTGAGAAGTCACATAAATGTTATTGAGAAAAGCAATTTCTTTGTAAAATTAATTTGGAAAAACATTTGACAAGTCACACTGCTGAGAAACCATATGAATTTAATTATTATCAATGTCGACATGCTCTATACAGTGCATTACGTACACATTTAATAACGCATACTGGAGAGAAACCATCATCATCGTCATTTCAGCCACAAGAAGTTCACTGCTGGACATAGGCCTCCTCCGCGCCTCCAAAGATTTTTCTCTCCATGGAAGGAAATCGCCGTACTCACCACGTTGGGAGGGCGGGTGGCGAGCGCAGTTTGTTTAGCTTCTTGTGCGTTCACGCCGACGCCCATCCCAAGCATGTTGAAGCTGGGTAAGGATAGGAATGTGTTTATTTGAGAATAAAATAAAAGTACAGGGATACTACTTAGTCTAATGAAAGGGGGAAAAGCAAGTAGCAACTTTAATTTTTAAATTTAAAGTAGCAACTTTATTAAATTTAACTGTAATAAGTGTGGTGTGGGGAGCAATTTATTGAAAAGGGTCATTTAAAACACATTCAAGAATTGATACTGGCGAGAAACCGTTCTAATGTAATATTTTTCATAGGCGATTTGCTCAGTACACACACACACACATTTAAGTACCCCTACTGGTGAGAAACTATTTAGAAGTAATCTTTGTTGTCGTCGATTTGCTGATAATAATTCATTACATACACATCTGAGAACTCCCACTAGTGAGAAACCTTACGAATGTCATAAATGTGGGATGTAATTTCGTCCATAAATTAACTTAGAAAGACATCTGATAACTCACACTGGTGAGAAACCATCTCATTGTAACAAGTGTCATAGTAGATTTGCTCGGTACAGTACAATACTGACACATTTACGAACACACAGAGGAGGAGTGTTATGTTCGTCATCGTAGGTTTGTACAAATCAGAACATACATACACATTAAGAATCCTCACCACACACACACATATAGCTATTTGTTCAAGTAGATATATTCGAAATATGTACAATACCTGGTGCAGGACACGAGTCCACCAAATGTTTATTGGAACACATCACAAAGTCAAATATCGGCGAGCTCCGTGGCACAGTGGTTAATACGCCAGCCAGCGACACGAGGGTACCCGGGTTCGATCCCCGACCAGGTCAAGATGAAAAATCGGCCAAGTGCGAGTCGGACTCGCGCACCAAGGGTTCCGTTCCGTTATCTATAAAAACGGCAAAAAAATCATGTCTGTTGTATGGGACCCCCCTTAAATATTTATTTTATTCAATTTTTTTGTATTTGTTGTTATAGCGGCAACAGAAATACATCATCTGTGGAAATTTCAACTGTCTAACTATCACGGTTCATAAGATACAGCTTCGTGACAGACGGACAGCGGAGCGATATTAATAGGGTCCCGTTTTTACCCTTTGCGTACGGAACCCTAAAACGATCATTTTTAGATTCTTGGATGTTTCAGGGTCTTGAATGTTCATCTATATAAGTATCTATTATAAAATATAGTATCGGCACAGCGGTGACACTCCCTGTACGTGTGACTTCGAGTTTCTGTGTCCTTGAATCGCAACGTGTAAACGCTAAGGTTGACACCACGGAACAAGAAAAAAAGAGGACCTAGGATTAATGACAATATTTTTAAAGTAAAATGAATATTAGTAATGAAATTATTTTTTTCTATGTAGTGTAGCAAATGATTGCGACTATTAATAGGGTCCCGTTTTTACCCTTTGAATACGGAACCTTAAAAACAGTATAAATAGTAGTAAGACAACATCAGTTGGTATTATCTTAGGTATTCGGTACTAATGCTACTGAATTCTTTAGCAATTTATGTTACGCGCCAAACATCTCCGATAAGGTGTTAGTAACTAGTTGAAAATCCTGATGACATCTTACATTATGACGAGATAATCTGTTAAAGTGATAATATGAGTAAATACCTACTTAGGCTACTTAGAAGTAGGCAGCATAATAATGTAAAACGACAAAGTGATTTAGGTTACTATGTGTAAAACGGACGGTACCACCTACCCCGTATCTATTACTAGGTCATCATCATTTTCGAGTAGGTGTCACGGTCAATCGACCATGCACATCTTGGTGTCAGAGTTCTTTGGAACCGCCTCTCGGCCTCCGACGTGGTTCCTTTTAACGACTACCAGATGGCAGCCGGGACCAACGTTTAACGTGCCTTCCGAAGCACGGAAACATCTTTCTCACCAGTAGGGGTCTGATAAGACAATCAGGTGATTCAAGCCTGCAATACCCTAACCAAATGAAAACAACTAAACTTACCGTGGGAATCGAACCCACGACTCCCGGGTTTACAGGCAACCGCCTTAACCACTGGACCACGGAAGCAGTTTGACTACTAGGTAATAGAAAATAAATATTAACTAGGTAGGTACTTACTTTTCAGGTTCGCTAGGCAATGAGAAGAAGCTTTTATCATTGCCTAGCGAACCTGAAAAATAAGTACTGTATATTCTGTTTTTGATTATTGCCACAGCCATATACACAACAATAAATCTTAGCAGCGGATATGATTATTGTTTAAAACGCGTAGTACTCAAATCACGCTTTCTTTACTTACTTGCGTGCTGCAAGACGTGCGCGAGACGCAAACAACAAACGCTTCTAGCCCTCGAATAATCCACTTAGTGCTGGCTCGTTTACCGCCCCGCGCGCCTCTCAATGCCCCCGCGCACATCCAGACGCCACACATAGCCGCAAGCGCTTCTACGTGCACACATGCTTGAGTGTCGTTTCTTTTCGTGTAGCGTATATACCTATTCTTTGGTATCGGTGAGTTAGTATCCTACGACACAAGTTCACAACTTGCTGGGGCTAGGTTTGGGGTATGGACCAGTTAAGGTGATGTGAATCCTTAATTTGCAACAGGCAAAGAATGTGCCGCATGCGTTACACTTTGCGGCCTTGGACCCCACATAAAAACAAAGGTGCCGCAATATAAAATGTTTTTTAATCGGTCGGAACATCACTGAGCATTTCGTTATTGTGTCAGCCCAACAAGTCCACTGCTGGACATAGGTCTCCCCGAATAATTTCAAATACGACCTGCAAGAAGCGGCCCAGTGCCTTTCTGCGACCGTAGCGAGGTTGTCCGTTCGTGACAACCTTTTTGTCCCAGCGGCCATCGACAGAGACTTGGTTATAATCCCGTCGTACCGTATGCACCAATTTAGTTTTTGAAGGATCTCTTGTAATCCAATACATATCTAAGTAACCGATCCGATGCGGATGGCACGACGTGTTTTGAAAATGGAGGCCGCCGCATTGAATCGGTTAACATAAATTAAGTCTCAATAATTATAACAAAAAACATCGGTATCATGGAATCTGAAGGATTATAGGCCCAATTCATGCTAGATGCTAGACACCCCTCTCAGGAGTCAGCTCAAACCGAGACGCGACGCGACTGAAAAGTAGCAATGAAATATATCTTTATTTAATAAACGAAAAGGTACACATTTCATTGACTGCCTTAGGAAATGGCTCGCGGCGGTGCTTCGCCGGTAGACGCGGCGCAAGAGTGGCGCTGCGCCTCGTGACGCTGCGTTACAGCCCGCTAGTGCAGCTTGAAGCCACTGTGGCGACTTGTCTCTACTATTTCCGTCCAGACTCCGTGTACATCTGAAGCAGCTGACGAGTGCTCGAGTGAGAAAGATAACGATAGACTGGGATCTTGTTAGGTATAATCGGACTTCTTGCAGAGGTAGCAAAACTAATACAAAAATAAGAGCGCGCGCGAAACCACATGCCTGTAAAGCATCGTGTCGCGTCGTGTGTTAACTTGCCTTTGGTTTTAGTGTGGCCCGCGGACAAAAAGCGCCTGGCCGCGGGACTTCGAGCTTTTCAAGCATCCTTTCACTCGCCTCGGCTTTGCACGAGTAGATATAGGTACTTATTCTATAACATATGTATGTTCATCAAGGATAACGTAGGATTCTAATGGAGAAATATTTTTCAAATCGGTCCAGTAGTTAAGGAGCCTAATCAACGTAAACAAAACAAAGAAAAACGTCATTAATTACCAATTAAATTTGATTAAAATATTGGCAAAGGAATGCCTCAGCTTGTGTCGCCACGTGCCTAAGTAGTGGGCACGCTGTGGCAATCTTTCCCCTCTGTATAATAGTGGTGTAGTAGTGTAGATAGGCCTCGGCCACCGGCTGCGGGTGCACTGCCAAGCGATCGGCCACACGATGCTCGGCGACTACACCCACAGCGACGCCATGGATAGTGCGCCTCGCAGAATGTTCCTGCTCGCTGCCAGGTGAATATTGTACGGTTGTACGGAACCCTTCGATTTGTTTACATTTAAAATAGTGTTTGTTCCCCAGACTGGTGCTCCCCCTGCCCACCTCGCCCCTCGACATCCAAACGTCAGAGCCCTGCTTCTCAGACAGCGAGTTCCCGAGCGGTGACGATGCGAGCACACTCAACAAGCTGTGACGTCATCGCCGGCCCTACGGCATCGGCCAGCGCCACAAGTGTGTTGGCTCAATTACATATTCCGGCTATTTGTGTCGTGTTTCATTTCGTTTCATCTGTCCCGGGGTGTGTGTGAAGTGTTATGAAATCTCGAAAGTAAAATGGGATCAACTTGTGACACATGCGTGAAGAATAACGTATTTACAAATGACATATATTATAATGATATATATTCATTTAATGAATATTGTTGGGTGATAGGTATTATATGTTTTTAAAATAATATGACTGAATATTGTTATTATATCATTAAATCTTATTCGATATGTTTACTATTTTTTTTAATTAATACAATTATACATTTTCTTGGATGTTAATGTGAATAAGTACTTATGTATTATAAAATTAGTATCGTCGAGTTAGTCTGCTTCTTCTTCTTCTGTCGTGTCAATGGTCCAAACGATTAAATGAATCTTGCCCAGAATGATGCAACCTTTACAGCCGCATCCGTGGCTTTCGCCAAATCCTCTCTCGTACAAGAGGTTACGTTCGGGGCATGATAACAGATGTGGCATGGATTGCACAGCGCCACAGCTACATCTATCATTAGTAGAAAAGCCCCACTTTTTGGGGTTCTCTCTGCATCTGCCCACACCTACTCGCAATCTGTTGAGAGACTTCCACTTACTCCAGGGCAAGGAGTGACCCGGTGGCTGTTTCTCCGCAGGTGGCAACTGTGAAGCAGTCGTTGTTGGAAACTTTTTAGCCCAGAGTTCCAAGCGCGCAGCGGATGGTTCCTTGTCTAAGGGGAGACATTGTTTAAGAAAGCGGGTTAATTTAAGTTAGTCTGCTACAACACAAGGAAAATTATTTTGTATTTTATACAATAAGAATTTCAAAAACTGTACTATCTCAAAAAGTACTTAACCGATTTTGATAAAATTTGCATTAATCCCTAGTTGCGCAATACCTTTTATAATCGACACCGCGACGGACGATGAGGACCCAGCGGGTACATATGTTCAAGTTAACCATACGTCCCACTCTCTTCCATGCTGGTCTGAGAGAAAAGAGAAACATAAAATGTACATGCTGCTTCTCTGCCCGCGCAGACCTTAGAAGCCTGCCGATGGAATTAGCGGAAATTTAAGATAGCATGTTACTTTAACCTTGCCAGCAAAATTGATTCCATTTACCACTAGAGTAAGAAATAAGTCACTTAATATAGAGGGAACATGAATATAAATAATAAATAATAATAATGTTTATTTCTATCCACAAACATGGTACTTACAGACTAAATTACAATCAAATTAAATTAAGTACTAAAACAACCAGTTTGTGGGAAGCTGATGCTTGCACTAGGTTTGAACCTGTATTGCAAGTCATCAGGCCCCCGCCTCTAAAATTATCTAATATTATAAGTACTAATTGAAATAAATTATTACAACAATGTTGTGTGTTAGGTACATTCAATCTAGGGAAATTATGACAAACCAAAAATGAAGACGAAAGAAAGGAAAGTTCTTTGAGGAATATGTATGGGTAGTCAAGTCATGTATTTATTTGTGTGGGGGTGTGGGGCGTGGATGTGTATAAATATATGTATGTGTGTATGTTATTTGTTATGTATGTTATGTATATATGACTGTATGTTGAGATGATTTATTGTACAGTAGATATTAAATTTTCTGTTTCTTCGTAATTTTGTTTTTGCAACCAATCCGAAATCATGTGTTTAGGATTGTAGGCATTTAGGTGGTGAATGGACAGTATTTTGTGAAGCTTATTGTAAAGATGAGGACCTTGAAATCCAAGAAATCTGTTGCAAAATTTTGTTTTATAGGATGTTGATTTGGCTACAAGATGGTTGCGTCTGAGATTTTTAGCAATGAGCGGAGTTATTTTATGTTGCTTCATCACTGTATGGAGTATAAACAGCTGCCGAACACTTAATAGCTCAGTAATTTTATAAAGTGCAGTGGTGGGGAATCGAAAAGGTTTAAACCATGACACCTTCAGTAATGACCTTAGCGCCCTCTCAATTCGCATAAAGTGAGAATTTGCAGCTCCGCCCCAAGCGGTAATGCAGTACGTTAATACTGATTGACCGAGCGCAAAATAAACCATATTAATGATGTTGACATCGGCTACGTGTCGTAGCTGTCTAAATACATATATGAGTTTCCGTACTCGTGAAGATATGAGTTCAATATGTGATTTAAAGGTTAAATGTTTATCTATTAAGATGCCTAGATACTTTATGTAATCTGTGCGTTCGATGATGTAGTTTGATTGTGTATCTTGAACAACAATTTTTAGATCTAGCCCCTTTATTTAAAAAGAATGTGTCATCATGAAAAAGAAAAGTGACAGTTTAGAATAGCCTACGATTTCATGTATGGTGTGAGGTGTCTATCATTGCTGTCATTGATCTTTAGTGTCCCAGCTATACCTTTTTTTTTTATCTTATCATCATCATCAGCTATACCTTAATAATATAGGTAATTGTTTTAATAAAACAAAGTAAGTTCTGTAGAATGCCCTGTATGGGTTTCAAATCGGGGATCCCAGTGGCATTATATTTTGCGCTCGGTCAATCAGTATTAACGTACTGCATTACCGCTTGGGGCGGAGCTGCAAATTCTCACTTTATGTGAATTGAGAGGGCGCAAAGGTCATTACTGAAGGTGTCATGGTTTAAACCTTTTCGATTCCCCACCACTGCACTTTATAAAATTACTGAGCTATTAAGTGTTCGGCAGCTGTTTATACTCCATACAGTGATGAAGCAACATAAAATAACTCCGCTCATTGCTAAAAATCTCAGACGCAACCATCTTGTAGCCAAATCAACATCCTATAAAACAAAATTTTGCAACAGATTTCTTGGATTTCAAGGTCCTCATCTTTACAATAAGCTTCACAAAATACTGTCCATTCACCACCTAAATGCCTACAATCCTAAACACATGATTTCGGATTGGTTGCAAAAACAAAATTACGAAGAAACAGAAAATTTAATATCTACTGTACAATAAATCATCTCAACATACAGTCATATATACATAACATACATAACAAATAACATACACACATACATATATTTATACACATCCACGCCCCACACCCCCACACAAATAAATACATGACTTGACTACCCATACATATTCCTCAAAGAACTTTCCTTTCTTTCGTCTTCATTTTTGGTTTGTCATAATTTCCCTAGATTGAATGTACCTAACACACAACATTGTTGTAATAATTTATTTCAATTAGTACTTATAATACTAGATAATTTTAGAGGCGGGGGCCTGATGACTTGCAATACAGGTACAAACCTAGTGCAAGCATCAGCTTCCCACAAACTGGTTGTTTTAGTACTTAATTTAATTTGATTGTAATTTAGTCTGTAAGTACCATGTTTGTGGATAGAAATAAACATTATTATTATTTATTATTTATATTCATGTTCCCTCTATATTAAGTGACTTATTTCTTACTCTAGTGGTAAATGGAATCAATTTTGCTGGCAAGGTTAAAGTAACATGCTATCTTAAATTTCCGCTAATTCCATCGGCAGGCTTCTAAGGTCTGCGCGGGCAGAGAAGCAGCATGTACATTTTATGTTTCTCTTTTCTCTCAGACCAGCATGGAAGAGAGTGGGACGTATGGTTAACTTGAACATATGTACCCGCTGGGTCCTCATCGTCCGTCGCGGTGTCGACAGCATCCTCTGACTCCGGCTCAGTTTTGACCATGATCGGTTTTGGCAGCGTGCTGTCACAACATTCAGCTACAGAGAAGGACAGCGACGCACACATGCCAATGGCCTCGCGGTCAATCCGGGATACTGATTGTTCTGTAATCTGAATACAAACAAACAGTTAGTTACTAGCGCGCCCTTCCTCCACCCTCCTCATTCTTCACAGATTGTATTGCTATCTGACTCGTGTGTGATCATTTTAATCAACCATTATGTTACTTGATTCTAGTGAAATGAAGGTAAATACTGGGAGAAAACATCAGATTTTAGAAGGCAAAATAATTTACAATGCTAGCACATATTTCACATATTGCTTTAGCCCTCTATAAAACTTTGTCTAGAAAGTGCGTGCCATCTTGACTGCTTTGTTGCGTGGTCCCTGCCATTGCTCAGCATTTTTAGAAACAGAGACAATATAACATAAATACCTCGCCAGCCGTCTCCAAAATAGCAGTCAGCGCATGGTCTGCCCTGGTGGCGGTCACCATCAGCTTGTGGCTCTTGTACAACATAGCGCGGCAGATGTAGCACGCCGCCACGGGCCTGTTCCCACTCACGAGCTGGAATGTTGTGCCACTGATATAACAGCTTTTACTTTTACATTGAAAGCAGACTTAACTAGTGTTAGAATACTTACAAAAGCCCCCGTCAGCCTCTCGTACACGAGCTGCAGGGCAGTGGTGTCAATGTTGCTCATGGGCGCGTCCACTGAGAGGCAGATGCGGCAGACTGCTGGACTCCGATGCATCTTGTTTAAGGTTATTTTATTCTTAAGTCTGCGAATTTATATAAAAATAAGCACATCAGCACTAAAATAATATGTGGCTAAAATTGTATCGCAATAGTATGCACAAACTACTAAGAGATTGATAGTATGATATGAACTATTGGCTACACTTAATCGATACTAAACTTAATAAATTTGGAAAACAAGTTTTCGAAACACTAAGCAATTTGACATTGACAGTTTGGGCCAGGCGTTAGAATCGTTCCACAAACTACTAAGAGATACTACGTATAATCGTTCATATATTTGACAGCTTCGTACTGAAATTAATGAGCGATGATTGAAAATCAACCCCGTACGATAAAACATTTACAAATTCACGCACCCACATACATATTTCTTCATCTGAACCTCAGAAGAACAAACATGATGATAGTTGATAGTTGTTCAATGTTTTGATATCACAAACTACTATTTGATACATTTGATATGAACACATTGTCAATGTCACCTCAACACAATGTCAATGTCACTCGTCAAGTGACATACTCTTTTAAATCTGTGGTTTGGGCCGGCCAGCCGGCCCGGAAATGGCTATCAAATCAATCTTCACTCCTTTAGGACATACTCTTTCAAATCTGTGGGGTAGGATACGAGACGAGTACCTAACCTTAACCGACTTACAGCAACCAATTTTTTTTATTAAGATACTTTGATGGCTAATGGAGAAACCATTGCTTAAGTGGATGTCAAAGTGACATAATGGCCGTCATAAACTGTCAATGTCAAATCGTTTATTTGTCTGTGTTTTGCTGAGGTGTTTTGTGAATAGGTTTCCTAAATTTATTTTATTAAATTATTGTATATGTATCTTTTCTTATTCTTACTACTGCGATATGTAGTATTTTAGCAATATACTACTTCAGTGCTAGTGTGCTTATTTTAAATTAAATTTACAGACCTAAGAACAAAATAACCTTATACAAGATGCATCAGAGTCCAGCATTCTGCCGTATCTGCCTCTCAATGGGCGCGCCCATGAGCAACATTGACGGCACTGCCCTGCAACTCGTGTATGAGAGACTTGCGGGGGCTCTTGTAAGCGTCCTACTAATTAGGATTAGTCTATCTGCTTTAGTTAATGTTTCGTGATATCGTTTATGATAAGACTGTGTGGAAAGAGAATGTTCTTAGGATTTGAAGGCGATACTGTTTCTCTCGTAGAACTGATTACGTTTTTGCCTGTTTTCGACATTATTTTGAACTAAAATTTGAAGAAAACTGTTGTTACCTCTATATAACATTTAACATGAATTTGGTAATATATATCCAGACAAGCGGTGGAATCAAGTTGCTATATAGAAACCATAGCGTTCGTTCTCTTATACAGATATTTCTGCACATAGTGTTTCTAAAGGATAATTTTCTAATTCTCCATGCTGTTCTAGGAGAAAAGAAAAAACATAGAATGTACCAGCTGCTTCTCTTCCCGCGCAGAACGTAAAAGCCGATCGAGGGAACGGGTAAAATCTGAGGAATTATGTAAATAGGCGATGGGCTAGCAACCCATCACTATTTTGATTCTGTTTTCCACCAACATGCTAAACATGGCCTTCGGGTCTTATAGACCTAGGCGAAAAGGCTATAAAAGACTTGATCCTATGTAATTGATAATAGTATATAATTTTTTAAGTCCTAGAAAATTAATGTAGTCTTAAAAGTCCTTAAGAATTATCGTAAACTATAAATGCCTCTTCAATACAACAACAATATTATATTGAAGAATATTCAGCCCTAAATGCCCATTCACTGCTCACAAACAATCTAGATACTGGGCAACACTGTTGTAGTTAAAAGATATTACAACTCGAAGAAGAAGAAGAATATAACAACTTGTGATAATACAGGACTTCATTTTAGCAAACATATTACTTGTAACACACAAGTATGAGAAAGATTCTTTTGATTAGGGGTTTGTATCAACATGAAGAAAGAAACTGGATATGAAAATTAAAAAATTTTACATCTGTGTACATTTTAGTAATTTAATGTTTAAGTATAAGCTGTTATATCAGTGGCACAACATTCCAGCTTGTGAGTGGGAACAGGCCCGTGGCGGCGTGCTACATCTGCCGCGCTATGTTGTACAAGAGCCACAAGCTGATGGTGACCGCCACCAGGGCAGACCATGCGCTGACTGCTATGTTGGAGACGGCTGGCGAGGTATTTATGTTATATTGTCTCTGTTTCTAAAAATGCTGAGCAATGGCAGGACCACGCAACAAAGCAGACAAAGCTACGTGTGCTAGCATTGTAAATTATTTTGCCTTTTAAGGATATCATCTTATGCACAAATCTGTATGTTTTCTCCCAGTATTGATCACACATGAATCAGATAAGAATACAAACTGCGCTAGTATGTACTAAAGTTTTGTTTGTATTCAGATTACAGAAAAATCAGTATCCCGGATTGACCGCGAGGCCATTGGCTTGTGTGCGTCGCTGTCCTTCTCTGTGGCTGAATGTTGTGACAGCACGCCGCCCGCCAGGGTCGCGTTCAAAACCGAGCCGGAGTCAGAGGATGCTGGCGACACCGCGACGGACGATGAGGATCCAACGGGTACATATGTTTAAGTTAACCATACGTCCCACTCTCTTCCATGCTGGTCTGGGAGAAAAAAGAAACATAAAATGTACATGCTGCTTCTCTGCCCACACAGACCTTAGAAGCCTGCCGAGGAAAGGAGCGGAAATTTAAATAGGTGTTTTTTTACATGTTAATAAGCCGAAGCGGCTAGCAACTTTGCCAGCAAAATTGATCCCATTTTCCATTAGGGTAAGACTCTTAATATAGTGGGAAAATGAATATGCCATCGTGAACTGTTTACATAGAAAAGTGTCAGTTTGATGAATGCCAAATGGCAACGATTTCATATATGCTGTGAGTCATTTATCTTTAGTTTTCCAGCTATACACATAGTCAGTTCTGTTGGATCTCCTGTGTGATTTAAAATCGGGATCCCAGTGGAATAACTGTAAAAATGCCTTAATCACGCCCACGTGTTTAGGTCTCGATATGCCACTGCTTGAACTTGGAGTGTTGATCAATAATTGCTCCTGTTGGTCTTAAAATACGTAGGCTTTGTGTGGAAGGCCACAAGAAAACAGGACATATAACAATAAGTCGGTTGCAGTCGTGACTCGTGACTGTGGAAATTTCCCCATGTTGCCTTGCCAAAAAACCCTTGTCCAAAATGAGATGATCATAAATATCGTATATCAGAACGCGTAAACAATATAATTTATACGTTATGTCCATAAGGCATACAATTCATAAAAACATACACATTATTTTTCAACAACAAATCCAGCTATTTTTTTACAGAAAGAAGTAAACTACTTCCTTTGTTTGTTTGTGTAACTTTATTTATCTTTTTATGTGTTTCCAAGTAATCTCACGTCGTCAAAGACAGCTGTTTAAACCCTTTATTAATAAACAATTATTTCATTATATTAAGTAAGGATATATTTCTAAAGCATATAAAAAGTGTTGTATTTCTTTTAATTCGCTTAAACTTAAAGACATTCAACATCATATTTTTCTCTTAAAAGAAAACAAAATCTTCAACAATGACGAGTTACTTTCTTTTTCTACGTAAATTAAAAATTAATTATTAAACCGTTTGGGATTTACTCTTATTTTATATCACTTACCATCAGGGGTTTCTCCGCCAACAAGTTGTGTGACCTTTTTTTTAGCTTGCAGGGGAAGCTGTCGGGTTATGTGGGACTCCACGCCAGAGTGACGTGCCTACCCACTAAAAAACCTTCGGAGTTCCATCTCGACCGCATTTGCCGGGGACACGGGAAGGGAAATACGACCGCGAACCCCGGCGCGGTTGGCCGCCAACGCGGCCCCTCCTCGGGGACGTCCGAGCGCCCTCCATCCACTCACCAAGTAGGCGCGTCCGGAACTCACGGACGCGCCGTACCTCCTTGGGCCAATTGAGAGGCGGCAGACTCCCACGCAGTCCACCGCCTGTGGCCCCATGGGAGCCAGATAAACTGGCTCCCATGGGGCCAGATAAACTGGCTCCCAGCGGCGGAGAAGATGAAAGGCTCCGCCGCTTGCCTCTCGCCGCAAACACGTTGCGGCACCGCTCGGCCGCGGAAGAAAGGGAGATCGGCAACGCAGCACCGAAACTCCCTCTCCTCCGCGACCGATCTCCGACCACAACCACGGCGGTGTGGCCCCGCCTGAAGCGCCGGGAGAGCAATAAAATATTACCCTCCCGGCGGCTCCACCTCGGGTGGGGGGAGATCTTCCCACTTCCCCGCCGCCCCAATGGGCGCATCCTTGCGGAAGCGCCCCTCCCCGGGTGGGGGGAGAACTTCCCACTCCCCCGCCGCCCCAATGTCGGCGCTCGCTGCTGGTGTGTCAGGCAGCAGGAGCGCCCCCGCGCGGGTTCCTCTTCGCTTCCCCGTGGTTTGAGGACTAACCACGGGTACTGAGCCCCCCCGGTACGACAAACCGGGAATCACCTCGGGGGGGAACAAGTTGTGTGACCTAACCTAACTGCCCCACTACTAGCACGGTACAGGAACTCAATGAGGCTAATGACAAGGCGATCAGCGTAGCCAAATACTGGTCGAAAGAAATCTAATCAATTGGAACCATTTCGACTCGGAAAGAAGAAGCTGACCCGCTTGCTCGTTTGTCCGATATCATAAAAAATGACGTCACGACTTCATTCATGATTACGTGAAAGTGGTATGTTTGGTGTCGTAAATGGATATAATGGGTGAAATAACTTGAACCACCGCGAACGTGATAGTTAAGGTGAAAAGTGACATAACCTATACAACATCAAAACGCAATAATTCAAATACCTGGCTTCTTTTGTGATAAAATTATATTCGCATCAAGCTCGGGATTCGATGCCCTATTAAACAAGAAGAACACAATTCTAAAACGCTAGGATGTTAACTAAAATGATGTTTAGGGATCTCCCTAACTCTTCGCTGTTACAACTAGAAAACATAAGTTGTATTCTAGGTGTAACAGCAAAGAGTGACAACAACAGAGAGAGATTGTACGGAACTCTCGGTGCGCGAGTCCGACGCACCTCAAGCCGCTAAACGTGGCCTTTATGTCCTGTGGCTTATATATTAATAGGCTCTGTCTTAACGTGATAATATGAATGAATAAATGTTTGACGAAAAAGAGGCTCTTGTTTTATTTAAAAAAAAAAAAAATTTGCTAAAATGACATTACGTTAATACATTACGGAATCTACCTGCTTAAATAGTGTTGGGTTGCTAGCCACATCGCTTATTGACATGATTCCTTGGATTTTCGTCCAATCCTCCGGCTAGGGAACGCTGGTCCGGTTGTTGTAAGATCCGGATTTTGATTACAGAAAAGCCGACATCCGCGATTGGCCGCTCGGCCATTGGCTTGTGTGCGTCGCTGTCCTTCTCTGTGGCTGAATGTTGTGACAGCACGCCGCCCGCCAGGGTCGCGGTCAAAACCGAGCCGGAGTCAGAGGATGCTGGCGACACCGCGACGGACGATGAGGATCCAGGGGGTACGTATGCTTAAGGTGACCAAACGTACTGATCTCTTCCATGTGTGCCCAATTATAGGGTTCCATCTCCATAAAAGGTAAAAAGGAACCCATTCGGATCACTTAATTGTTAGTCTTGCAAGACCCTCTTTCTCGGGACCGGGTGGACGGATCAAGTTGAAATGGATATCTGCGGCCCCGTGAAGCTGTCAAAAACTTGTAAGTCAACGGTGAGACATAGCTGTTATGTCGCATATTTTGTGAATTTGCTCTCGCAAGGGAATCAAAACCTATAGCGTACTTCTCGTGATTAGTTCTATAGTAATGGGTGCATATTTTTATTATCTTTCAACATATACTGCCGAGCTTAATGTCAGTGTGTAAATATTAAAAGCGAAACTAATATTGAGAAGCCTGCCTTCCACATAGGGCATGGATACCGGTGTACCGGTTTACCGAAATACCGGTAAAAAAATAGGTATTTTGATACCGATATTTGAGCGTAGGCGGCTCTGCAGGAGAGTTGTCTGCTACTGGTATGTGACGGACATGGAGGCTGCCGCGAATGTGTGAGTTCCTTATGCGGCCCGTTCGCGAAACTCTACTATTCAGCAGCTCCCTATTGAGCCGCTCACGTAGCCTGTGCTTCACTTCCATATAAAAGGACAGGTCTAAAATGTCCTGTCCTTTCAGTTTAACCGACGTTTTTGGGTCACAAATGATAGCAGTCACCACGCGCCACTTTGTCCACGCTGCCGTTATGCAAGGTTTGATATCTCCGGACGCGTAAAGGTCAGATCCCATGCATTTAAACTGGTCAGTACGCTCGACCACGATTCCGCCTATGCGTACAAGACGGAATCTGTAACGTTGCAATCCATGTACTCAGTCTTCGCCACATTTAGTTTCAAGTCGCCGTTCTCAAGCGACTCCTTCCACATATTCACGCGTCGCACACGTCTTCCCCTTTCCGTATCTGCCAGTGCGATGTGTGCGTAACCCCAGCAGGAAAGTACCTCGTAGAGTAATATGAGTAGAGCGAATAATTAGTACCTATTATGCTGCAAAAGTGCCCTGGGTAATTTTTGAAAAAAATGAAAAAAAAACCATTCCTGCTAGGGTAACGTTGCTCCAGCAGGAAGATCCTAGACGAACAATCGGAGTAAGAAAATTTGTGCATGAGCAGATAGCTTATATTTGTGCTGGAATATGAGCCGAAAATATAATTTGTGCCTATTCAGGTTTTCAAGATATTGAGTTTCCTGCTGGAGCAACGTTTTGCAAAATCGTGGATCTGGAAAACCATGGCATGTGCGCTTGTGAAAAAAATATACACGTAAAGGTCTTGATTTGTGCTCATTTGAGACCTAACTAGATTTAAGTATTAATATATATAATTAACAAGTAATCACGCCTTTTTAAAAATGTGAAAAGAAAATCCCGCGCCTAAACGAAAATACCTAACACTTCACTGAAACCTCTATTCGATGCTTCTCGACACTCATAATTATTATAAAAATATTCAAAAGGGTACTAACATGCGTTATTGAGTAATGTTACTGTAAGTCAACATAACGGCATCACAACCTAAAATAGATGGGTAGACCAAAAATCAGTTCCTTTAATCAACTATCATAGTGCAAAGTTTCAGCTTGGAATCTTTCGCACATAAAAAGATATAATAAAAAAACCAGAAAACGATAATGACGCTAGTTATCCGACCAAACTCGAGTGACCCCGCAGTATGTTTCATAACAACGACATTTTGCGAAAGTGACGTTCTACATTGCGAAGAAACGTCGCTTTCGCATAACGTCATTCACGCCTTCTATATTTCTATGCATATGAATGAATGCTTAGGAGAGAGGGGGGTTTGGCTTCGTTGTATGTCTACGTGTAAGCGCTGCGGCAGTGGTGACCTGTGCGCTCATATGATGTATCTCATCCCACGGGTTCGCTAACGAACTGACCTCCTTTGATAAGCGATGGTGTAGGTGAAAGTAACAAATGTTTTGCAGATGGCGCAGCAGAGGGCCAACAGTCTGTGGCGGGCAGTTCCCGACACAGTTATTATGGCGAGCCTCAGAGCGCTGACACAAGGCACCAGTGTCATGTTTGTCTGAGGGGGTTTCAGATCAAGGGTCATCTACAAGTACACTTAAGAACTCACACTGGTGAGAAGCCATATAAATGTAATGCCTGTGGCAAGCAATTTAGTCGAATGGGTGATTTAGAAAGACATTTAAGAACTCACACTGGTGAGAAACGATATCAGTGTAAGTTTTGTCGTCGTCGATTTGCTTACAGCAGTGCAGTAAAAAGACATCTGAGAACTCACACTGGTGAGAAACCATATAAATGTAATGATAGTGGCAAGCAATTTAATGAAAAAGGTACTTTGGAATCACATTTCAGAACTCACACTGGTGAAAAACCATTTGAGTGTAATGTTTGCGAAAAGCAGTTTAGTCACAAACATCATTTAAAAGCTCATTTAAGAACTCATACTGGTGAGAAGCCATTTAAATGTAATGATTGTGGCAAGCAATTTAATGGAAAGGGTCATTTAGATACACATTTAAGAACTCACACTGGTGAGAAGCCATATAAATGTAATGATTGTGGCAAGCAATTTAATGGAAAGGGTCATTTAGATACACATTTAAGAACTCACACTGGCGAGAAGCCATACAAATGTAATGATTGTGGCAAGCAATTTAATGTAAAGGGTAATTTAGAAAGACATTTAAGAACTCACCCTGGTCAAAAACTATTAGAATGTAAGATTTGTCGTCGTCGATTTGCTCAAAACAGTACATTAAACACACACTTGAGAACTCATACTGGTGAGAAGCCATTTAAATGTAATGATTGTGGCAAGGAATTTAATGGAAAGGGTAATTTAGATACACATTTAAGAACTCACACTGGTGAGAAACCATTTGAATGTAATGTTTGTCGTCATCGATTTGCTAAAAACAGTGCATTAAAAGATCACTTCAGAACTCATACTGGTGAGAAGCCATATAAATGTAATGATTGCGGCAAGCAATTTAATGTAAAGGGTAATTTAGAAAGACATTTAAGAACTCATACTGGTCAGAAACTATTAGAATGTAAGATTTGTCGTCGTCGATTTGGTGACAAAAGTCTTTTACATAGACATTTAAAAACTCACGGTGAGAAACCGTAACAATGGGACCACAACTAATTTGCATAGTTTTTAATGTCACGTTAGGAACGGGAACTTAATTCTCGTCCACACGCAACACAAGTTGTTTGTAAAAGATAAGTATTTCAGGGTGGATGCGACATATGCGTACCTAATGTATTAAACCACGGGCTTCACTAGATCACTTTAGTATAGAGAAACTTTATAATAGCAGCCAGGAAACCAAAATGTAATGAATTTAATTTTAATTTGCATATAAAACTAATTTCTGTAACAACCTGTTCCTTCTGCGGCTGAGTCTTTTAGTTTTATTTAGAGTCTCCGAATCTTGACGTAACACTATATCTCAAAAAAAGTACGAATTTTCGATGTATAATATTGTTGATTTCTTTAATAAATTTATGGATAGGCTTTTAGATGTTAGGAGTTTTATTGTAAACTAGCTTTTACCCGCGGCTTCGCTCGCGGGTGGTTTCCCTTACTAACACAACCCAAAACTCCAAAGTCAACCCACGTAGTGCTTTAAACACGGTAATGACTTAAAGCCATGGTTAATTTTTTGGTTAAAAAAGAGGTTCTCAATGCGCCCCGTACCGTATGTATGTAATATTGTCGGGGTTGCACAGTTTTTGTATATGTTGTTCTGTACCAGCTTCTCAACATGTGTGCCTAATTTCATAAGTGTACCTTTACACTTATGAAATTAGGCACACATATTGAGATGTATGTATATTTGTATGTTTGCTTGCGCATATCCCAAAGACTATAAAGCGGATTTTTAACATTTTTTTTTGTCGCAGAAATTTGCGCAAATAAGGAAATAGTGCAGATTTTATCAAAATCGGTTTAGTACTCTTTGAGATGGTCTTGAAGAAGCTAATTTGTTTTTAATTTTTATAATAAACTGGCTAACATTCTTTCATTGTCTAAAATACTGAATATTTTTTTGAGCAGTAATTTGCGAACTTGTAGCATACTAACTCAACGATACTATAGGTATTTTATAATAGATAGGTACTTAATACATAACATCCAAGAAAATGTATAGGATAATTGTATTAAATGAAAAATAAATAAACACAGAGTAAACTTTGATTTTCGTAATATGTTTTTGAAAAACTAAAACATTTTTTTGGATGCGTATCTCTGTTTTCTTTCGTGAATACTTTTCGTAACTTATTTATTGCCGAGCGATGTCTCATCGATTTGTAAAGAAAAAGAGAAGCCGTTAAGCCGAAAAGGCAGCCAGCTCAGCTTCATGCTTATGGCGGTGAACCAAAGCGCTGATTTTCAGCTGGTACCAAGGAGGACGTAGATAGCTTAACTATACATATATGATATTATAACAAGCATAACTTTTCAAAATATATTTTTCATTACTCATTTACCATTTATATCTACGAAAAATTTAATTAAAAGTATGAACAAAACAGCAACAATGAAATTGTCAATTTTCGTGAAATCATAATTGCAAAGTACTTGACTTTAGTTAGTATTGGCACAATATATTTGGGAAATTAAAAACTGTCGACAACAATGCCATCAATTTGCCGCGATAATGTGATTTCTTTTATTTGTTTACGAAATGTGGCGACAGAGGAAGCACTAGTACCCGAATCGTTAACGCCATGTATTTGCAATTTCATAATGCAATAATAGTTTGACAGTAATGGTGTTACTTTCGTTTTTTGATCAGTCTTATTTAAATCTGTTTCTATCACTGAATTGTTGTCGTGTTGAATTGAATTCTTCTTTACTTTATCATCTTCCTTTGTTTCTAAACCAGCATAAGGCTTAAGGAGGATAACGAGAAACCTTATTAAATTTTTAACACATCTTACACGGAACTTTTATTTCATTCTTATCTAGATTCTCTTCTTTTTAAAAAAATTGTTAAAGGATACTATGGATTGTTCCATTGAAACATTTTTTCATTTCTGTGTCATTGTGTATAATATGAAATCCGGTAAATCTGGTGCAATAAGGTCTATCAAAGACCTGTTTCAATGGATGTCCTCATCACGAGTAATAGTTTTTACTTTCTCATAGCAATTAACCATCCTTGCATTATGTGACATGTGAGCTTATATTATGTATCTCATCCCACAGGTTCGCTAAGTAACTGACCCCTTTGTAAAGCGACGGTGTAGGTGAAAGTAACAGTTTTTTTGCAGATGACACAGCAGAGGGCCAACAGCGTGTAGCAGGAAGTTCACGAAACCGTCTTGATTACTGTATCGTGAACTTCCTGCCGCAGGTTGTTGACCAGCCTCAGAGAGACCCGCCCGCGCAAACGCTGACACAAGGCACCAGCGTCATGTTTGTCTGAGGCAGTTTCAGTGGAATAGTCGTCTACAAACTGGCGAGAAGTCGTATAATTGTAATAATTGTGAGAAGCAACTTAATCGTAAGGATACTTTAGTATTACAATTAAGAACTACCTTGGGGGGTCCCCCTGATGTCGTGGCAACTGGTTTACAACGCTTGTTTGCTCACTTTAAGTCTCTCGGGTTGAAATTAAATACCAGAAAGTGTGAAATATACTTTTGTGGTAGAGGAGCTCGTGATTCGCTTTCGCACTTCGAGTATTTATTGCCTGGGTTAAAGGTGACTGACGGCATGAATTTTGCTCTTTTGGGTGCTCCTATTTTTGAAGAAGGGGTTCCTGGAGCTATTCGGACAAAATTGGCCACATTTATAGAAATATGTGGCATTGGTACTCCTTTGTAATTGTTTGACAGTGCCTCGATTGACTTATGTTCTAAGGACTTGTCCAACATGGTTGTTCCCGCAAGTGATTAATGAGGTGGATGGTGCTGTACGCTCTATATTGGAAAGTGTGCTTAATGTCGGCCTCGATGAGAATCAGTGGATTCAAGCTTCCTTGCCTATACGTCATGGAGGTCTTGGTATCCGCCGTATTTCCGAACTTGCCGTTCCGGCATTCTTGGCGTCTTCGCATGGGGTAGTCAACCTTGTCGTTAATATTCTCATTCAAAGGCGACGAGTTGATTCTGCCCTATGCGAGGGAGGCCTTGACAGTCTGGACGAGTAGGTGCCCAAATGCTACTTTTCCAACAATGCCACACTTGCAGAGAGTTTGGCATGAGGAGAGAAATTTAGTTATCCGGAGGGAATTGGAATGTCATGCTAGTGGTTCTGATTTGGCGCGCCTAAAAGCTTCCGCCGAACCGGAATCTGGCACGTGGTTACACGCTATTCCATCTCCCTGCATGGGCACACTTCTGGACAACGACTCGCTCCGGGTAGCTGTGGCTTTGAGATTGGGCTGTCTAGTTTGCGAGCCACACCGTTGCATTTGCGGTAAAATGGTGGAGGCTAACGGATATCACACTCTGAGTTGCTCTCGTTGTGCTAGCCGTTGGTCACGACACAGTTCAATCAATGATCTTATTAGAAGAGCTCTAATTTCCGCTAATATCCCATGTCAACTAGAACCACCAGGACTCTGTAGAGCGGATGGGAAGCGACCTGATGGGTTAACATTGATACCGTGGCAGAGAGGACGCAGTTTATTGTGGGATGCAACCTGCACCTACATAAACGAATGTATTCGTACGCCTGGGTCAGCTGCGCGAGCGGCGGCTGGACATAAATGAAAGAAATATTCAGTTTTGGTTAATAAGTATGAATTTATTCCAGTCGCCGTTGAAACGGCTGGCCCGTGGTGTCAGGAAGCAAAACGCTTCATTTCAGAAATCGGACGACGGTTAAAAGACCGAGGTTATGACCACCGCTCCGGATGGTACCTGACACAAAGGATATCCATTGCTATCCAAAGAGGGAATTCCGCTAGCGTAATGGGTACCTTTGAGCCAGGTACAGTTCGGGGTGGCATTTTTGACTAGTCTTTTTTTTTTTTTTGTTTTTTACCACAATTTAAATAAATTAATAAACCATATATGTTGTAAAAGTCAATATAATATACGAACAGTTATATTAAATTATAAATTATTAAGAACTCATACTGGTGAGAAACCAACATGATGTAATAGTTTCTGCTACTCTTGTATCGTTTGTAATGTCATTCTCGTCTACATTAAACCACGGATAAACTACATTACTATAGTATAGAGATATTATAATAACAACATTAGTCTTCACATGGATATCGTAAGAGGCAACTTAGGAAATATAAGCTAAACAAAGCTCATAAACATCAATGAGACCTCTGCAATCCGTCTGGCCAGCGAGGAGAGTGTAGGCCAAATTCTGTCTGCTCCGGCTAAGTATGGCTCCGGTAGTACAGAGAGGGTCATGCTGCTGCAAAGACTAAAGAGAATTGATGATGATGATTATAATAACAGACAAGAATCCATCATGTAATAGTCATACAAAACAAATCTCTGTAGCAACCTGTATCTACTGCGGCTGCGTGTTTTTGTTTTGTAAGTCATTTAACCTTGACTAGACACGTAGATTCGAAACAACTGATATTTCAAAACTGCTTTTCTCTAGAACTTCTCGAAAAATTTGTATGTAAATCTGTATGGATGTATTAAAGTATGTATGTAAGATTCTTTATTTTATCATAACTGCTGATTCACGGACTTGGACGTAGAGGCTATCATCATGTAAAATCGGGTCACTCACGCGCTATTTGTCGGGATTGCCGACTATATCTCCCGACGACATAGCACGTGAGTGACCCGCTTTTATTACCCAACTGCCAAGAAGGGTAATGTGTTCCGCGCGTATCATGTATGTTTGTAAATTTCTTTATTACCTCGTATCTTCAAAACGGCTAGATGGATGCCGAGAGTTAAGACATCGTTAGGTTCGCCTGAATGTATTTATAGTCACAAGCGTGTATATTTAGTACAGTCAATGAAGGCAAAAATCAGCCACAACCTCCGATTTCATTGAACCTCCATAGATTTGGATTAAAATTTAGGATTGAGTATGTTTTACCCTCTACTTCAAAAGTGACATATGCTCGTCTTGCGCTTTTTGCATTTTAGGGGTGAAATTCACCCCTATGGTTAAAAATGGGAAAAATTAAGATAAAACCATTCCGACTTAAGTAATTGTGTTTAATTAGATAAAATACAAGTGTTTTAATATTTATATGCATGATTTTAATTAATTTTTCAACCCTTTTAGCACCCCACCCCTTAAACCGAAAATATTTTTTTTGTATTTCTGAGTTCTAAAATCGCATATTAACATTACAAAAACAGTTTGTTTATATGATATAGTTTTTGGTTGATCGTGAAATTTCATCCCTTAAAAACTACCCCCATACTGCAGGATCAGTGTAAAAATTGGTTTCAAAAACTTTAACCTATTAAATAGTAAGTACATTACTGAAGCGAAATCTTATTTACTTAGAATTAAAATATTTATTTATTTAATGCATAATTTTTCACCCTTAAAAACTACCCCTTATCATAATAATAAAGGAATATTTTTTTATCAGCTTTAATTAGAATCGTTTTTAATAGATAAGATAAATCTATACTATAATATTATATAGCTCAAGAGTTTGTTTGAACGCGCTAATCTCAGGAAATACTGGTTCAAATTGGAAAATTCTTTTTATGTTGGATAGTCCATTTATTGAGGAAGGCTTTAAGCTATTAAACATCACGCTGCGAGTAATAGGAGCGAAGCATCAATAAAAAATGTTTTGAAAACGGGGGAAAATTATTCATCTATACTAATTCATCACAATAACAGAAATTGCCTCGGACGAAGTCGCGGGCAACAGCTAGCTTTTATTAATTAATTGCAAACTTTTCTTTCACTTTCTCTACCTTCAAAATACATATACAAATACCCATAAATGTAGTTTCCCTATAATAAATGCATACCAAATCTCTGCTCCAATTTTTTTTCCAAATAAATATAATAGGTTTTTTTACGATAACTCCGTTAATTTTTAAGATATCAGGTTCATCCAAAAACCATTTGAATGGTAATTTTAAGAGCTATAAGATCATCTTAAATAAAAAAAATTAAAGCCCTTATTTTTTAAAAGATAAAGGGTTAAAGGGTAGCGGTTACATGGTTCTCGCAGTAAAAGTTAGGCTTTGAACATCTCTATCTCGGTTATTTTTCATCCTATAAAAATAAAAAAGAAACCAAAGTCTTTCTTTAAAAACAACTCAAATTTCGTTCTTTGTAATTTTTTACGAATATCCAATATTTTTTAGTTATTTTCAAAAGAAAATGAAATTTACGAAAATTTGAAAAATTTAGATTTTTATTAAATCATACTTTTTTTTCGAAAATAAGCACTCTAAATCGGAAAAAAAATTTGAGGTCATCACTTTTGCTAAGAAAAAGAAAGTCCTTTAGGGATATTCATAAATTTGAATTTTTGTTGAAATGGTGAAGGTTTTATTTTTGTTTTTTCCAAAACAAATTGAAAGTGTCATCTTATTTTTATCATAACTTGCTCAATTTTGATGCTATTAACTTTTTACAGTGCTCATTAGAAAGGTATTTTAAGATACTTTAAAAAATGTTCAGGAAATATATGGCATAAAATTTCCCGGTTTCTCGTTATTTAAGTTTGAATACTAAGATTGAAGTACTCGCCGAAAAAAATATACATAAAATTACCCATAGCTCAATTTGAATTAATATTAGAAGGTTTTTCAAAATAGGGATTTGTTTGTTTTTTTATTAGCTTCAATTTTATTAATTACACATTTTTGTAAAAACTCATAGTTTTTGAGTTATTAATGAAAAACCGCTTTAAAACATGTATTTTTATGACGAAAAATCACAATCTTTGATCCTTAATAACTCAGAAAGTATTGATTCATTTCAAAAACTTTATATAACAAATTTTGCTTAGAATTTATCTCTTAATCGATTCCTGGGGTAATTAAAAGAATTTCACCCCTGAGAAGGGGTGGCATCCATCCCCAGGGCAATAGCGCAAGTTGGCACTATGTCACTTTTGTTTCTTAAGGTATCCCCCACCTCCTCACCAATTTTCATGAAAATCGATGGAGATTCAACGAAAACAGAGGTGAAAACCTTCATTGACTGCACTAATTACACAACACACCAAACACAATTACATACACAACTGTATTTCATTTGAGACCTAACTCACATTGACTTAAGACCCGACGAGTTTATATTAATGCTCGTGGCGCTCTAACGACAATTGTCACGGAAGATGAACTGTGGCTATTGAATGCGTGAGTTTATTCCGCGACAGAATACCTCGACAGACCTAAGTGTTGACATGACTTGTAATTCTAGGTCCAATAACAAGTAATGACAAGAATTGTTATTTTAGATAACTAATTTTATTCTCAGTATATATGACATGACTTCAGTAAGTAAACTACAAACTTTAACTAAATAAGGCAAATCTGTTGGAACCTAGTTATATTTTAACACGTTATTTGATTGTAAACCTCGATAAGCAAATAAAGAATGGAATTTAATTGTGTTGACATTATTTTTTGCTTTGGATCCTGTATTTATTTGGTTAATAAAACACATACGAGATAGTGGGGCGTTGATCTACTTATGTAGCAACATGAAAAGCAGGCAGTTGTTTGGCTATTAATCTAATGTTAGCGTAGATTCATTTTGATACATCCAGTTTACTGTCGTCTTCGGAAGGCCCGCCATAACTCCACCAAGGGCGCCACTGGTAGGCAATACAAAGGTTTTAAATTATTTATTGCAGCTGCGTTCAACATTTTTTTTACATGAATTCGATGTAATATTACGTATCCTATGAGGAACTAAGATTCGCTAAAGTACAGACTATCTTGTTCAGGCTCAAAAACAATGGCTTGCTCGAGGTTCTCCTATAATCTTTTTCCCGTAAAGGTCAGTCTTAATCAGTTTTTCACTATCATTGTTTTTATATTTCATATCGGTAGTTTAGGAATATATCTGAGAATTCACACTGGTGAGAAGTCACATAAATGTAACTGCGGAAAGCAATTTCTTTGTAAAATTAATTCGGAAAAACATTGGCAAGTCACACTGCTGAGAAACCATATGAATTTAATCCTTATCAATGTCGACATGCTCTATACAGTGCATTACGTACATATTTAATAACGCATACTGGAGAGAAACCATCATCATCGTCATTTTAGCCACAAGAAGTTCACTCCTGGACAAAGGCCTCCTCCACCTCCAAAGATTTTTCTCTCCATGGAAGGAAATCGCCGTACTCACCACGTTGGGAGGGCGGGTGGCGAGCGCAGTTTGTTTAGCTTTTTGTGCGTTCACGCCGACGCTCATCGCAAGCATGTTGAAGCTGGGTAAGGATAGGAATGTGTTTATTTGAGAATGGAATAAATGTACAGGGATACTACTTAGTCGAATGAATGGGGAAAAGCAAGTAGCAACTTTATTAATGTAATAAGTGTGGTGTGGGGAGCAATTTATTAAAAAGGGTCATTTAAAACACCTTAAAGAATTGGATACTGGCGAGAAACCGTTCTAATGTAATATTTTTCACAGGCGATTTGCTCAGTACACACACACACACATACACACACACACACACACACATTTAAGTACCCCTACTGGTGAGAAACCATTTAGAAGTAATCTTTGTTGTCGTCGATTTGCTGATAATAATTCATTACATACACATCTGAGAACTCCCACTAGTGAGAAAGCTTACGAATGTCATAAATGTGGGATGTAATTTCGTCCATAGATTAACTTAGAAAGACATCTGTCAACTCACACTGGTGAGAAACCATCTCATTGTAACAAGTGTCATAGTAGATTTGCTCGGTACAGTACAATACTTACACATTTACGAACACACAGAGGAGGAGTGTTATGTTCGTCATAGTAGCTTTGTACAAATCAGAAAATACATACACATTAAGAATCCTCACCACACACACATATAGCTATTTGTTCAAGTAGATATATTCGAAATATGTACAGTACCTGGTGCAAGACACGAGTCCACCAAATGTTTATTGGAACACACCAAATATCGGCGAGCTCCGTAGCGCAGTGGTTATCACGCCAGCCTGCGACACGAGGGTTCCCGGGTTCGATCCCCGGCCAGGTCAAGATGAAAAATCGGCCAAGTGCGAGTCGGACTCGCGCATGAAGGGTTCCGTTCCGTTATCTATAAAAACGGCAAAAAAATCATGTCTGTTGCATGGGAGCCCCCTTATATATTTATAGCGGCAACAGAAATACGTCATCTGTGAAATTGTCTAACTATCACGGTTCATAAGATACAGCCTGGTGACAGACGGACAACGGAGCGATATTAATAGGGTCCCGTTTTTACCTTTTGCGTACGGAACCCTAAAAACGATCTTTTTCAGATTCTTGGATGTTTCAGGGTCTTGAATGTTCATCTATATAAGTAATGGTATATAAGTATCTATTTTTTTTTTTTTATATATTTTTTAATTTATTTAATCAGAAAATAGGCCTTTTCAAGCACTTTTTCACGTCAATTCACATTTAAAATATAATGCACATTTTATCCACATCAAAACAATTAATATCTATGCAATTCATTCATCATCATCGTCATCATAATTAATGAATTAATAAAATACTATTATTCAATTATATTAGGTCAATACATACAATTATGTCACATACATAGGCGCTCTTATAACCCGTCCCTTAACGTTTCCGGTGCAAAGGTGCCCATAACACTAGCTGCGTTGCCGCGCTGGATAGCTATGGCCATCCTTTGCACCAGAAACGACCCAGAGCGGGGGTCGCCAGTCTTTTCGCCTATGCGATGACCTATCTCTTTAATTAGGCGCTTAGCTTCCACACCCCAGCTGCCCATGGTCTCTACGGCTATGGGCACAAAACAATATTGTGGCTCCATAGCCGCGTACTTTAAGCGTTTCCTCTCCGCTGCATCCTCGGCCGCCGCCGCCGCCGTACCAACCGTTCGTCCGAGGTGGCTGGCGGCGACTGTGCTGACACAGGTAGCGTCCCACACCACGCATCTTCCGTGCTTCCACGGCACGAGAGTCAAACCGTCGGGCCTTTTTCCGTCGGATCTACTGAGGCCAGGCGGCTCCAACACACATGGGACACCGGCAGAAACAAACGCCCTACGGATTAGGTCGTTAAGCGCATGGTGCCGTGGAAACCTCCCTGTGCAGCGACGACAACTCAGCGCGTGGTGACCATCGGCGTCCACCATGGATCCGCAGATGCATCTATGTGGTTCACACACTCTGCAGCCCAGGCGGAGAGCCACGGCCACCCGCATTGAGTCATCGTCAAGAAATGTGCCCAGGTGAGGCGACGGAAGCGCGTGCAGCCACACGCCCGATTCCGGCTGTGACACCGCTCTGAGCCTCGCTAAGTCAGCCCCCGAGGCATCGTCTAGGAGACGACTGTGAGCCCTTTTGACGCCCATCTCATCCCAAGCCCGCTGAAGATGGTTAGCCACCGGACTCGGAGCACCCGAGTTAATAGTCGACCACGTAGACACTGCCTCGGCCACATGAGGTATGCTAACCCTGGCATCATTGGGTGAGAGAATCACAGTAACCAAGTCTACAACCCCATGTGCCGATGCCAAAAAAGCCGGTAACCCAACTTCGCGAGCGCACCGAATCCCGAGGCCCCCATGCCTGACTGGAAGAGTCGCCTGCGTCCACTGTGTCTCATTAAGGGATATGTTCAGTATCGACTCCAATGTGCATTTCAAGGTACCATCAAAAGCTGATATCTCGTCGTGGCACAGCCATGTAGGCGCTGTTCTAAGCAAAAAAATTATTTTCGGCAATGCAAAACACGCTCGCAACAACACCATTGCCACGTGTGCCGGTAGTTTTTGGAGACGTTCCTGGGCAATAAGTAAAAGGTTGATTCGCGAGGTGATGGCCTCCGGAACCCCCTCAAGAAATATGGGCGAACCCAAGAGGCTGAAAGATGTAGGCACAAGTTCGCGGAGGCCTGGTAAAAGTTCGCCGAATCGTGGAAGGTGAGAACGAGCGTCTGGGCTGCAAGCAAAAAACTCACATTTGGAAGAATTCAGGTCCAATCCCAGCTCCTTTAATTTCGGTATCAAGACCTGTAAGTCTTGATAGACCGTCTCCGCATCACCACCAAGAGTGCCATCATCTAGGTACCATAAATTCAATTGTGACTTTAACTCTGAGATAATCCTATGTATGGCTAGACTAAACACGAGGGGTCCAAGTGGATCCCCTTGTTGTGCTCCTACTTGTGATAAAATAAGACAGTCGTTAAAGAAAAGGTTTGATGGTGACTGGTACATCTGATGCAGCAATGGGTAGAGTGATGGAGTCTTCTCCCTCACCTCTTTCAATAGAACGTCTCTCTCCAAAGAATTAAACGCGTTGCGAATGTCGATTTTCAGCACAATACATTCCGCATTTCCAGGATCCGTTACAAATGCCCGAGTGGCGTGAATAGCGGCCTCGCAGCCCAAACGTGTGCCGAAACCCAGTTGATGCGGCTGAAGGTAGCCCGCCATCTCCTCTTTTACAGCATGACATGCGATCTTCGCAGCCAGTCGCCTATAGACGCTACCGATAGCAATAGGCCTCAACCCTCCATCTTTTTTTGATAGCGCGCAAAGAGCTGCCCCGTAGAGATAGGGACAAACTTCTGGGTTGACCCGACCGCTTAACATAAAGTTTGCTAATTTAGTCAAACTCTCTATCAAGCGCCGCCCATTCTCCCCCGCCGAGTTAGATGTCATTTCTTTAAGGTGGCCTGGGCGTAATCCATCCAAACCCCCCGCAGACCCGCTATAAAAGGAGGCCAATGCCATCTCTAAATTATTTCCTGTGACTGATACAGGAGTAAATGATGCATCGGGCTCTGGCGGGTAAATAAGTGGGCGTGACGGGCTTGGATGTTTAAGTTTCAAGGCAGCAAGCGTGTCAGGGCTCTGCTTGGCAAAGGTATCGTCGGACACCAGCAGCCTCACTGCTCCCCTCAAGTCGCCCTCATACACCTTGGATTCAATTGTCTTCCGGAACAAGCGAGACCCTGTACGCTCCGCCGCCCTACCTAATTCGTCATTGAACTGGCATGATCTAAAAGATTCGATGTTAGCTTTCACCTTTGTGGTCATGTTACCAGCCAGTGACTTTGACGGAACTCTGAGTGCACCGAATGCAAACGACAGAAGCAAAAACCAGTCGTCTACACCGTTACGATCGACACAACCATTAATCAAATCCGACATTCTACCAGCCGCCTGATTTCGCGCACCCTTAGGTATGTGCCGAAGCACCGGCGTACCTCTTCTCAAGGTTATGAGTTCATCGAAAGGACTCCGGAGCGTCGCAGCGGGTCGCTGTTTCGATATTTGATCCTCATTGGACGTTTCTGAGACGGCATTCACAACTTGGGAAGAAGCAGATGAGGATGGTAAACCTTTGTGTTTACGCCCTAAGTGGATTTTAAGACCATGCGAGGAGAAAGTACGCGTAGACCCAGGACAGTAGGGGCAAACTCTAAAACATTGGTCACTCATTACAATTGATGACAAAAAACTGTTAATTAAAAATAATAAGACTAATACTTAAGTTGTATACAATAAACAAGAGATCCGGAATTTTACAGAATAACAACATAAAATGTCAATACAGAATCTTCCAAAAATTTAAATTCGTCCTTATTTTTATCATACAATATTATATTTTGTAACATACATCAAATCCATCCATATGAATTTAAAGAAAAAATATATGTAAATAGAAATGTAAAAATAATAATATAAAAAAAGAAATGTAATAACATAAATTAATAAATCAAACAACAAGAACAAAAAAAAAATAATTACAGCTAAAAAAAGTATAAATTTGCGAAGGAACAATTTATTGACAAAAACTTATTTTTTTTGTTAACTGATTACAAAAAAAAAAACTAATTTGCAAAAAACAATTAATTAAAAATAATAAGATAAATAATTAAATTAAAAAAAAAAAAAAAAATATTAAGATAATTTTATACATCGAATAACAATTGAACAAAGTACCGGGATTTGAACTCGTGACTGTCAGACGTGGCCTCTACCGCATGACGCTTCTGTAAACCGCTGGACCAGTGACTCGACGAACATAATGATGAAATATTGTAACTCGATTGAGCCGTAGCTGGCGTGTGAATGTACTTATACTTTGCTTCGATGACTAAGGTTCAAAGTCCAATATTGAACGTTTTATGCAGGCGAGTTTAAACGGTCGTAAAAGATTTGATTTTTAAAAATAAGCACATAATTAAGTCATAAATCTTGCCTTTTTCTATTGATTTTGTATAAACACTTGGTAACGTTCGTATTTATGTACATTTTGCCTCAAAAAATGCTCAGGAAAAGTATCTATTACTAAATATAGTATCGGTGAGTTAGTATCTTACGACACAAGTTCACAACTTACTGGGGCTAGGTTTGGGGTATGGACCAGTTAGGGTGATGTGAATCCTTAATTTGAAACAGGCAAAGAATGTGCCGCAAGCGTTACACTTTGCGGCCTTGGACCCCACATAAAAACAAAGGTGCCGCAATATAAAATGATTTTTAATCGGTCGGAACATCACTGAGCATTCCGTTATCGTGTCAGCCCAACAAGTCCAGTGCTGGACATAGGTTTTCCCGAGTAATTTCAAATACGACCTGCAAGAAGCGGCCCAGCGCCTTTCTACGACCGTAGCGAGGTTGTCCGTCCATCTGGTGGGTGGGTATCAGACTGCGCTTTTCGTTACATCTCGCCATTCGAGAACCTTTTTGTCTCACCGGCCATGGGCAGGAACTTGGTTATAATCCCGTCGTACCGTATGCACCAATTTAGTTTTTGAAGGATCTCTTGTAATCCAATACATCTAAGGAACCGATTCGATGCGGATGGCCCGACGTGTTTTGAAAATGGAGGCCGCCGCATTGAATCGGTTAACATAAATTAAGTCTCAATAATTATAACAAAAAACATCGGTATCATAGAATCTGAAGGATTATAGGCCCAATTCATGCTAGATGCTAGACACCCCTCTCAGGAGTCAGCTCAAACCGAGACGCGACGCGACTGAAAAGTAGCAATGAAATATATCTTTATTTAATAAACGAAAAGGTACACATTTCATTGACGGCCTTAGGAAATGGCTCGCGGCGGTGCTTCGCCGGTAGACGCGGCGCAAGAGTGGCGCTGCGCCTCGTGACGCTGCGTTACAGCCCGCTGGTGCAGCTTGAAGCCACTGTGGCGACTTGTCTCTACTATTTCCGTCCAGACTCCGTGTACATCTGAAGCAGCTGACGAGTGCTCGAGTGAGAAATATAACGATAGACTGGGATCTTGTTAGGTATAATCGGACTTCTTGCAGAGGTAGCAAACTTAATACAAAAATAAGGGCTCGCGCGAAACCACATGCCTGTAAAGCATCGTGTCGCGTCGTGTCTCTGTGTTAACTTGCCCTTGGTTTCAGTGTGGCCCGCGGATACAAAGCGCCTGGCCGCGGGCGGGACTTCGAGCTTTTCAAGCATCCTTTCACTCGCCTCGGCTTTGCACGAGTAGATATAGGTACTTATTCTATAACATATGTATGTTCATCAAGGATAATGTTCTAATGGAGAAATAATTTTTCAAATCGGTCCAGTAGTTTAGGAGCCTAATCAACGTAAACAAAACAAAGACGGGACTACACCCACAGCGACGCCATGGATAGTGCGCCACGCAGAATGTTCCTGCTCGCTGCCAGGTGAATATTGTACGGTTGTACGGAACCCTTCGATTTGTTTACATTTAAAATAGTGTTTGTTCCCCAGACTGGTGCTCCCCCTGCCCACCTCGCCCCTCAACATCCAAATGTCAGAGCCCTGCTTCTCAGACAGCGAGTTCTTCAAGCGGTGGCGATGCGAGCACACTCAACAAGCTGTGACGTCATCGCCGGCCCTACGGCATCGGCCAGCGCCACAAGTGTGTTGGCTCAATTACATATTCCGGCTATTTGTGTCGTGTTTCATTTCGTTTCATCTGTCCCGGGGTGTGTGTTATCAAATCTTTAAAGTAAAGTAAGGCCAACTATTGTGTGTATGTCGCACACTAGTACTACCTAGTTACGTCGTAACAAGTGAGTGACATACACACAGCGCGGTCTCCAAATGTTGCAGTATTGATTCTCTCGCATCCGGGTCCTCCAAAACAATGGCTGACAATAAAATACTTGTTTCATAAATTAAATCTTTAATGTTCACTCGATACTCCGACGGATCGGTCATTTCATTTAACATACATCATCACGAGCCACTCATAAAGGAAATTGCACAGAGTTAAATCGTTCACAGATTTTGTTACAATCCTTCGACAAAAGTACAAATGGAGATTAGTTTTCCAAAAACTTTATTACGCAAATTAAAGCTTACTCGATATGTTTATAATTATTTTTTTTAAATATTACAATTATACAGTTTCTTGAATGTTGATTGTACTTAAATATGTATCTATTATAAAATATAGTATCGTCGAGTCTGCTACAATACAAGACGAAATTATTTAGTATTTCATACAATAAGAATTTCAAAAACTACTATCTCAAAAAGTACTTAACCGATTTTGATAAAAATTGCATTCCAACTAACGTCCAACTAAAAAGAATGTTAGCAATCCGACTTAGTTTTTGAGACATACGCACACAAACAACAAGTATACATACATACACGTATACATTAATTAGGCTCACATGTTGAGAAGCTTGTACAAAACAACATATACACAAAACTAAAATCCCGACAATATTAGAGACAGAAATCGTACGTAAGCGAAACCGCAGGCAAAGGTAGTTTACAATTAAAACTCCAAAGAATATAACATATAAAGGCCTATCCTTAAATTTATTTAAGTTTTATACATCGAAATTTCTTATTATGGTATACCTAACGATATACCTGGTTTCTTAGATGATACATTGTAATATACTTTATACTCGTAATAAAGAAAACTCCATTATAATTATAATAATAATCGTTTATTTCAGATATGCATCCATAATTTGCTTACAAAATATTTATAAAGAAAAATGAAATTAAATCAAATTAAAATTTATTTATTTGTGCCAAGATGGATTCTGATCCAGTGTTTATATATGGGATTGTCCATCTTAGCACTCAAAGTCTTTAGGATGCCGCTGCCACTGTCCCGACAGCGACGCATCAGGGAGGCCGTTCGTTTGCGTATAATGGCGTAAAAGTCGTCCGTACGCGCTTCGGCAAACATTCCTGACGCACTACAGTATCGGGCAAGTCTCAGCAGCATCCTAAAACTATTATTATACTGGACGCGTAGGGCATTGTAAGTCCTTTTTGTATAGCTGACCCACAGGCTGCACGTGTAGAAAGTTTGACAGTATGCCTTAAACAAAGCTATTTTTACTACTGTTGTACACCGCGCAAACCTGCGTATCAACATATTACATCTGACTGCCAATGCCCTACGCTCCCGTTCTATATCAATATCGTCACAGAGATCGTGTGACGATATGTCCTAAATACTTAAACTGAGTCACACGGGCAAGAGCAACTCCACCGAGCGTCACGGGCGGCACATGCGATAGACTCGCGTGGCCCGCCCGAAACACCATACTACATTGTATCTCAAGCCGTGCAACTCAGCATAAGTCTCACAGACTCTTGTCAGCTTTCTAAGTGAGCTGATTGTCGGTCCCAGCAACACCATGTCATCCGCATAACTTATATTATTGACCATGGTTCCATCAATTGAGCATCCAACCATGGTGCTGCTGAGCTCAACAATCAGATCATTTATATACAAATTAAAAAGTGTGGGGGATGTTAGACCACCTTGCCTAACCCCACACTCCAACCTATATACATCCGACAAAGAATCAGCCCACCTTACATAGTTACATTGATTGCTGTACCAATACTTAAAAACAGAAGTTACGTCTGTAGGTAAATCTAGGCAATCTAGCTTTGACCACAACTTATCATAATTCACCAGGTCGAAGGCCTTAGAAAAATCCAAAAAGCTGGCGTACACTGGTGTTCTATGATCCGTGTAGTACTTCACAGTCTGCTTGAGCGTCAAGATAGCACTCTCGGTTGACAGTCCCGCTCTAAAGCCAAATTGACCGTCATGTAAATTTACATATTGTTGGAGGTGCCGCTCAAGCAGACCGTCAAGTACCTTGGCAATTCTAGTTGCCAAGGAGATAGGGCGGTAATTCGTCTTGTCAGATGTGTCCCCAGTTTTGTTTTTAACTATTGGCACAACAATCGTTTTCATGAGATCCGGCGGTAAGTATGAATATCGCAAACAAATTTTAAAAAACATTGCCAGCAGTCTACCAATATGAACCCCACCATTTGCCAGGTGTTCGACGCTGAGGCCATCGTGTCCCGGAGACTTCCCTCGTGTCATATTATTTATGATTGTTGACACCTCCTTTGCTGAGATGTTGATAGGAGTCCCCGACGCACGAGACCCAGCCCCAAGCACAGGCTCAGCGCTCGGTAGTAACGGCGACTGCACTTGAAAGTGTTCTCTAAACAGATCAGCAATCTGTTTAGAGTCACTCACACCTCCTACACTCACAGGGACGCTCGGGCTAGGATTCAATTTATTCGTTTGTTTCCAAAACGATTTAAACTTTTTATCTCTGTGATATGATGCAAGTATATATAATTATATGTTTAATATTTATATAATTATATGTTTAATATTTATGTGATAGTTTGCATGCCAGGCCATTTGAACGTTCTACACTAAAAATAGTAAAACATTATGGTCTAAACATGTATTGACAAAAGTTGTAAACAGCCTCCGTGGTCCAGTGGTTAAGGCGTTTGCCTGTTGACCCGGGGGTCGTGGGTTCGATTCCCACCGGAAGCATACTTTGTTTAGTTTCTTCCAGTTTGGATAGGACATTGCAGGCTTGAATCACCTGATTGTCTGATAATAAAGATGATTCCGTGCTTCGGAAGGCACGTTAAGCCGGTGGTCCCGGCTGCCATCTGGTAGTCGTTAAAGGACACACATCAGAGGCCGAGAGGCGGTTCCGAAGAACTCTGACACCAGGGTGTGCATGGTCGATTGACCGTGACACCTACTCGAAATGATGATGATGACAAAAGTTGTACACATGTAACCATGAGTACAAAACGTGGACTTTTTGCTAATCAGCATTCGCTAATAGTCGAACCTTTGGGTTGTTCAGAGTTTTATGTGTTACGTGTTAAATACAGGAAGACTTTTTAAACACCAGCCAAATTCATGTATTATATTCCTTGTCGAAAATAATTAATGACGTGTTTTTTGAAATAAAGCATCCCTAAGTTATCCTGAAAGTATTGCAAATTATTAACACCGAGCGCCGTACTACGCCCCGTGCGTACGAGTAGTTAATGCCGCACGTCGGGGGCGTTGACCTCTATCAGTGCCACTTATGAAAACAGATGTTTTCGTAAGAGTTTAGGTTACTTATGTTGCAAATTTTCCCTTCATACTTTCCGGACTAAGGACTGGCTCACTGCATAAGGCTTTTAATTTCGTAAGAATAAGAATGTACCCTATTAAATCGTAAAATACTTACTTTAAAAACAAGGAACCTTGTACAACTAATATCACTGCATCAGATGCACTCACTATTTTGTGTCTTTAAACTGTCGAGACTTTGAGCCTCTTCAATACACCAGTCTTTTCACTTCACCCCACAAATAAAAGTATATCGGGGCGTAAGGTCTCTGATTGGCACGTAAAATCGTTTCCCGGTTCGACACACGCTTAAACTTTCGCCACTTTGAATGTAACACCGCACCATTTCGTAATTATTGTTTTTTTTGTACAAACGCGATTCCGAAAAAACACCACGCGGGCACCGAAATTTGCAACGTAAAGAACATGCGTCACAGATGCGCGGGCGGCATGGACTGGACAAAGGTACCTCAACTACTAACAAGAAATAATAGACTAACATATCCCCTCCCTGTGTTCAATACTGAGTTCATAAAGAGATTCTTTTGTTTTTTAGGACCATATTTATATAAAAAAATAAATTCCAATGTTTTCATATATGCACTCAATAATTATAATTGCAAAAAAGTTATCACCGAATTTTTACAAAACCTGTCGTATGACCAGACTGAGAGCCTTCTGCAAATTGTAACCTAAGCTTAAGCTATATTTATTATGTAATAGGCACCTGCACTTCTTACTAATTTTAAATTATCTTTACAACATTTATTAAGTAGTATTTTTTTCCCTGTGTTTTTGCACTAGATTTATTTATTGTGTTTTTGTTATAATTATAGTAATCATGATTTACATTGTATAGTTTAATTGTTAAATGATCCTAGAATTAATGTCGAGTCCTGGTGACCCGTAATACAGGTTTTTTACAGAAACCTAGTATGGGCGCCAGTTCTCCATAATATGTTTATAGTTAGTTTTTTATAATATTTTTTACATTTCGCAGTTATATTGTACATGTCATAGTTATAGGATTTTTTGGAGAAAAATAAAAGTTATTATTATTATGTTTTTGTTTTTTATTCTCGGTTCTTTCAAACCGGTATACTTACTGACAATCACGGGCCAAGGCCAAGTGAAAATCAGGGCCTCATCTAATCGTATCTGGATGACTCTAAGACGTTTGGTTGATTGAGAGACTTGAGTTCTGCTGGGTTTGTGACGATTGTTGATTGATGGGATTATTATAAAGGCGCGCGCGTGGGCGGCGCGGCGGGATAGAGCACCCCTTCCTTCCCCCGCGCACCATTCCTCAAGTGCCGGCGCCCGGCGCTCGCCGTATTGTTTACGTATGACTTGGGTAACCATATTGCGGTGATAAGTAGTACAAACAAAATGATTTCAAATAGAAATTTTACATACTATTTTTTTTTCAAAAACTTGATCTATTTATAATACCTGATACGTGGAAAAAATTTGGCTGGTGTTTAAAAAGTCACCCGGTATACGTACATCTCAATATGTGTGCCTAAGTTCATAAGTGTAAAGGTACACTTATGAAATTAGGCACACATATTGATATTATGTTGAGAAGCTGGTACAGAACAACATACTATACAAAAACTGAGCAACCCCGACAGTATTACATACATACGGTACGAGGCGAATTGAGAATCTCCTTTTAAAGGTCGGTTAATAAGATCAGTACTAATGTGTTTGTACGTCCTCACATCAAAAATTAACCATGGCTATTGCCGTACATGGCCGTGTTTAAGGCACTACGTGGATTCACTTTGGGAGGTTTGGGATGTGTCAGTAAGGAAAACCACACGCGAGCGAAGCCGCGGGTAAAAGCTAATTAACAATAAAACTCCTAACATCTAAAAGCCTATCCATAAATTAATTTAAGAAATAAACAATATTATACATCGAAAATTCGTACTTTTTGAGATATAGTGTTACGTCAAGATTCGGTGACTCTAAATAAAACTAAAAGACTCAGCCGCAGAAGGTACAAGTTGTTACAGAAATTAGTTTTACATGCAAATTAAATTCATTAAATTTTGGTTTCCTGGCTGCTATTATAAAGTTTCTCTATACTAAAGTGATCTAGTGAAGCCCGTGGTTTAATACATTAGGTACGCATATGTCGCATCCACCCTGAAATATTTATCTTTTACAAACAACTTGTGTTGCACGTGGACGAGAATTAAGTTCCCGTTCCTAACGTGACATTTAAAACTATGCAAAATAGTTGTGGTCCCATTGTTACGGTTTCTCACCGTGAGTTTTTAAATGTCTATGTAAAAGACTTTTGTCACCAAATCGAAGACGACAAACCTTACATCCAAATGGGTTCTCACCAGTGTGCGTTCTAAAATGTTTTTCTAAATTACCCTTTCGATTAAATTGCTGGCCACAATCATTACATTTATATGACTTCTCACCAGTGTGAGTTCTTAAATGAGTTTTTAAATAACTTTTGTCACTAAACTGCTTTTCGCAAACATTACACTCAAATGGTTTTTCACCAGTGTGTGTTCTTAAATGTCTGTTTAAAGTACCTTTTACATTAAATTCCTTGCCACAATCATTACATTTATATGGCTTCTCACCAGTGTGAGTTCTTAAATGAGTTTTTAAATAACTTTTGTTACTAAACTGCTTTTCGCAAACATTACACTCAAATGGTTTTTCACCAGTGTGTGTTCTTAAATGTCTGTTTAAAGTACCTTTTACATTAAATTCCTTGCCACAATCATTACATTTATATGGCTTCTCACCAGTGTGAGTTCTTAAATGTGCATCTAAATTACCCTTTAGAGTAAATTCCTTGCCACAATCATTACATTTATATGGCTTCTCACCAGTGTGAGTTCTTAAATGACTATCTAAATGACCCTTTTGATTAAATTGCTGGCCACAATCATTACATTTATATGGCTTCTCACCAGTGTGAGTTCTTAAATGTGCATCTAAATTACCCTTTCGAGTAAATTGCTGGCCACAATCATTACATTTATATGGCTTCACACCAGTGTGAGTTCTTAAATGAGTATCTAAATTATCCTTTCGGTTAAATTGCTTGCCACAGTCATTACATTTATATGGCTTCTCACCAGTATGAGTTCTCAAGTGTTTTTTTAATGCACTGTTTTGAGCAAATCGACGACGACAAACCTTACATTCAAATGGTTTCTCACCAGTGTGTGTTCTTAAATGTGTTTCTAAAGTACCTTTTACATTAAATTCCTTGCCACAATCATTACATTTATATCGCTTCTCACCAGTGTGAGATCTTAAGTGTTTGTCTAAATTACCCTTTTGAATAAATTGCTTGCCACAGTCATTACATATATATGGCTTCTCACCAGTGTGAGTTCTCAGATGTTTTGTTAATGCACTGCTGTGAGCAAATCGACGACGACAAACCTTACATTCAAATGGTTTCTCACCAGTGTGTGTTCTTAAATGTGTTCCTAAAGTACCTTTTACATTAAATTCCTTGCCACAATCATTACATTTATATGGCTTCTCACCAGTGTGAGTTCTTAAGTGTTTGTCTAAATTAACCTTTTGAATAAATTGCTTGCCACAGTCATTACATATATATGGCTTCTCACCAGTGTGAGTTCTCAGATGTTTTGTTAATGCACTGCTGTGAGCAAATCGACGACGACAAACCTTACATTTAAATGGTTTCTCACCAGTGTGAGTTCTTAAATGTGTTTCTAAATTACTCTTTGCATTAAATTCCTTGCCACAATCATTACATTTATATGGCTTCTCACCAGAGTGAGTTCTTAAGTGTCTTTGTAGGTTACTCTTCCACTGAAACCCCCTCAGACAAACATGACACTGGTGCCTTGTGTCAGCGCTCTGAGGCTCGCCATAATAACTGTTCCGGGAACTTCCTGCCACAGGCTGTTGGCCCTCTGCTGCGCCATCTGCAAAACATTTGTTACTTTCACCTACACCATCGCTTATCAAAGGAGGTCAGTTCGTTAGCGAACCCGTGGGATGAGATACATCATATGAGCGCACAGGTCACCACTGCCGCAGCGCTTACACGTAGACATACAACAAAGCCAACTACCCTCTCTCCTAAGAATTCATTCATATGCATAGAAATCTCAGAACAATAACTAAAGTATAGAAGGAGCCCGTTTTTCAGTAAAATATTCATCTCTCTCTTTTCAAAATATATCAGATAGAGATAAATATAAGTTTATCAATAGGTACCAATGTACACTTGGCAAATGTCAATTTGGATACCTTGGTTCTCTTTATGCTACTAATTTAAAAAGGCCAACTGTCTATGTCTATGTTCAACATATATTGTTCGCATAATACTCTAGCTTGTGTAGCTCTCCTAAGCATTCATTCATATGCATAGAAATATAGAAGGCGTGAATGACGTTATGCGAAAGTGACGTTTCATCACAACGTCACTTTCGCAAAATGTCAATAATATTTTTATGTGAATATGAATAAGCAAGAGGACTAATATATTATACGTTTTTTGTACTAACTTACAAAATAAACTTAATTTACATTTTATATCGGGTCTCCGCATCGTTGGCCACCTGGCCGGATACTTCGGCAGTGTTGCGCTGCATTGGACTTCAACCTGACCCTGGATGAATTGAATATGGATCTCTTTCGTCCACACCGATCATTTAAACTCAAAATCCATTTTCCATGTGCCATAGCTATTCAATTAGATGCCTTCACTCCTGGCTGCTCAGGGTGGTCCGACTTCCACTAACTTTAGCTCGACTGCTAGTTTCAAATTCAGAAAACCGCATTTGACTCCCTCCACCAAACAGAGACACACAGAATGAGTCGTGTGAAACATATAACACCATCTGTTTGTTCGGTTGTTAAGAAGCTTACCGTCCGCGTAGTGTCCCCCGCCCCGCGCCCCCGCGTCTTCATCGGAGTCCCGTGTCTCGTCCACGTCAGCCGCGGGAACGCCTGGCATGAGGGAAATGACAGTTAGTGCAATCACTTTCGCACTATGTAGAAGTAATTATTGGCAGAATAAAAATTTAGCATTATGACTCTTTCCCAAATATCATCAAAATTTTTATTGACATTTTTTTTCTTTTTCGCATATTAGGTGAAACTTACCTTTATATGTCGCAAACACACTGTAAAACCAAAGCGGCGTGGGGCTGATGACATCATAAAGGAATAAACTGGATAAACACTGCCAAAGACAGAGATGGAAGAGGAGGCTTCTACCCAATAGGGATTAATTACAAAAACAAAACCTCATTTATAACTGTTTTAAATGTAAAGTGAACATTTTATTTTGGAAATAAACTAAGCTTATTATTATTACGTACCCGCTGAATCCTCATTGTCCGTCGCAGTGTCGAAAGCATCCTGTGACTCCGGCTCGGTTTTGACCGCGACCCTGGCGGGCGGCGTGCTGTCACAACATTCAGCCACAGAGAAGGACAGCGACGCCCACAAGCCAATGGCCTCGCGGTCAATCAGGGATATCGACTTTTCTGTAATCTAACAAAGATCAAACAAAAATTTTTATATAGTTTGTTTGTTTTCCTATCTGACTTGTGTGTCATCATTTCTATCATCCACCATGTTACTTGATTCTCCTGAAGGAAAATACTGTAAAAATACATGCATGTTTGTGTGTAAAACCTTAGATGGCAAAATAATTTTCAATACTTGGACATGTTGCCTTATGTTTACATGTTTCTTGTGTAGAGGGTTGCTCTATCAACAATGTCTAGGCAGTGCGTGCCATCCTGTCTGCTTTGTTGCGTGGTCCCTGCCATTGCTCAGTATTCTTAGCAACATTAGTGTTTGACTGTGTTAGTATATCAATATAGAAAGTAATGAACATTATAAAACAATATAACCTAAGTACCTCGCCAGCCGTCTCCAACATAGCAGTCAGCACATTGTCTGCCCTGGTGGCGGTCACCATCAGCTTGTGGCTCTTGTACAGCATAGCGCGGCAGATGTAGCATGCTGCCACGGGCCTGTTCCCCCTCACGAGCTGGAATGTTGTGTCAGTTATATAACAGCTTTTACTTTAGCATTTCAATACTTAAATGAACAATATGCAAAATTTATAGATTTGTATGTCCTAATCCTTTCTACACATGGAAACAAAACATTAAATCAAAACAATGTGTTTCATACACATACTTGCAAACCACAAGTATATGTTTGCAAAAATGAAGTTGTGCAGTTAGCACCAGTTGTGATGTTGAAGTCATTTACAATGATATTTCCTTGAACTTTTAGACTACATGTTTTCTGGAAATTATGATATTATCTTGAGGGAAAGACTATGTGCAGAAAAAGAATGGTAGTGGCGTGCAAGAGAACTAATACTATGATTGTATATAGCTACTTGACTCCACCGCTTCTTCAGATGAATATTATTTCATGTTGACTGTTTTAAAGAGCAGTGTTGCTTTCTTCTAATTTAAGTTCAAAATCATGTCGAAAACAGGCAAAGGGCTTATTCACTACGAGATCTATCTCTACGAGAGAAACCACATCACCTCCAAATCTTAAGAACATTTCCGCACGGCGTCTAATCATAAATTATATCGCGCAGACTAAAGTAAATCAGATAGACTAATCCTAACTATTATGATACTTACAAAAGCCCCCGTCAGCCTCTCGTACACGAGTTGCAGGGCAGTGTCGTCAATGTTGATCATTGGCGCGTCCACTGCGAGGCAGATACGGCAAACTGCTGGACTCTGATGCATCTTGTGTAAGGCTATTTTGTTATAAGGACTATGAATTCAATTTACAATATGCGCTTCCACTCAAATAATAAATAACTACAATTGAATCGCAGTATAGACTGTGGGTTAAGGTGACACAATACTAAAACTAAAGCAAACGATAACAAGTTTATGAGTGATTACAAAATAAACGATTACCCACAATTCCACAAACTACGCTGGCTGTAATAGTATTTTCTTCGTAATTCGTAATGTGCCACAACACAAACTTGTGGTGTATGTAGCTGACTGATCTGAGAGCAATAGAGCCTGATTAAAGCATCACTTTTAAAGGTTTAATATTATTATGTTTCGATTAAAGGCAATAATTTATTATTTACTGCCGATCTGACATTGACAGATTGTCAGTGACACTGACACCAAATTCAAATACGAGCTATTGCTATATACGTAGTATCTCTTAGTAGTTTGTGATTGCTATTATAGAATAAGGGACACAGCAACTCGCAAAAAGTGAAGTTTTCAAACTCACCGGTCATGTTCTATGAATAAGACTTCCTTGTGAGACTTCTGTTAGGTTAGAATTAGGGGGTCTTACACTAAGTTGGGGACGCTCGCTCCCTTCGTTCGGTCGCTCTGTTTTAAATAAATAAATAAAATATATACGGTACAGACAAATCACTCAGATTAAGCTAGCCCCAAAGTAAGTCTATGGGGCCAACACTGGGAACTCCTAAAAAATTTCATCATTTCCATACAAAAGAGTTCTGTCCCAGCTAGTTTATATGGGAATGTCGATTTTTTTTTTTGAGTTCCTAGCATTGTTCCTATAGTTAAATTGTTCATTCTCTGAGTCACCCCTTTAAGGGTCCAAAACGATAAAAAATTTACCATGAATAGTTAGACATACAAGACTCAGGCCAATCTGTAAAAGATCATTTTCCATCTTGACCGGGCACTTCTGTGTCGCAGGATGGCGTGCTAACCACTGCGCTACGGAACGGAGCTCGTCTCGTGAAAAACTACAAGGTGAGTTTAAAACTTTACGTTTTGAGTTTCGCTCAGTCCCTCATTCAATAATAGCACCTGAGAATAGTACTTGAAGTCGGTCTCACTGACAAATAGAGGTGGGCGTTTAAACGCTAAGCGCATAAATAAGTCTGCTTATAATATTAAGCATATAAGCACGTTTAATTTTATAAGCTAACAACGTTGTTAGCTTATTTCAAATTACTAGGGCGACATTTTTTTTCCCGTTGAACTTATCGTCGTTACGTTAGGTACGTCGTTTAAAATTAAGTATCATCCGTTAGATGGCGACACAGGTAAAGTACAATCGAAAGTTATTTCAATGGTACGGGAACCTTGCTAAAATGTAAAGCGCACTATTTTGATAGCAAACAATTTACGTATTATAACTTTTTCATTCAATCGGAGTATACAACGATTTTATTACCCTGCCAAATTGCATAGTGTCTAACTGTGAAAAAAACACTTCAAATAATTGTCTTCTTGATTTATTTGGACTATTTTTCGTTAAATGCTTAATTTTTATTATTTTTCGTTTAATTCGATACGCTTTCTCGTTGGCGTAAGATATTGGCACATTAGGGAGTTCGTCGTTTCGCGCGTTTTTAATAGTGCTTATGTTTTAACCTTTAGTTTTCAGGTAAACTGTATATAGTTACTTAGTGTTAATAGAGAAGGGCATTTTTGTGGGTGGTGTAAATAATTTTAGTGTGCCTTGTAATATGAATCTTCCTTGCTGGTCTGGACGAAAAGAAAAACCGTAGAATGTACCAGCTGCTTCTCTACGCGCCCAGATCGTAAACGTCAATCGAGGGAATGGGCAGACGAATCATGCTAGTAGGCAATGCGGCTAGCACTATTTTGATTCCGTTTTCCACCTAACGCCCTCGGCCCACCAATATGCTAAGCGCGGCTTTTAGGTCTTTAAGATCTGGGCTCTGTCTACCCCGCAAGGTAAAAAGACGTGATAGTATGTATGTATGTAGTATAAAAAATAAAATAAATGTTAATAAATGTAGAAAATAATTTACTTATTACTTTAAGAAAAAATTAAGGAAACCCAATAAAACCATATTCAGACAGTCATATATAAAGCACGAAGAGAAGTTCATTGAAAACGTTTAATCAGTAAATTAATAATCGCAACAATAAATAGTGATTCGTCCATAAGCTATTAAGAAAAGCTGCTTATTTAAATAAGCATAACGTTATAAGTCGTTGGCAATTTTAAGCCGTTATTCACATCTTTACTGACAAACTGTCAATGTCAAATCGGCAGTTTAATAAAATAGGTACTCCACGGGGTAGTTAGTGAGATACCGTAGAGAATCATGTGAATGTGAAATATTTCTTAATATAATAAAATGGAAGAATTGTGCACAGCTTGCCTGTGCATCGGAAGAAATCTGTATTATATTGGCGATACGGATGTTTTTGGTCTTTACTCGCAAATTTTGAATGAAATATCTGTAAGTACTCACCCTTTAATTACGTACGTTTAATAGTCTTAGGGGGATCAAAATAGTAGTATGAAGGAGATTAAAATATCTTCCAGGAACATAAAATAAAAATATACTTTTAAAAGTATTAACTATTTACAAAATAGACGCCCAAATAATTTAGTGTAAAAAAATGGGGGCTTGGGTGTGGGAGCGAGGAGTCCCACTACAATCAACCCCTCCGCGTTCCACTTAAATTTAAGTCAAATTCACTCGAGAGCCCCTTAAACTGCAACCTAACCTCCAAACTTGAATCATCATATCTCAGAAACCAAGGTTACCTTAACCTTTTTAGCCTTGGTAACAGAAGCCCAAAGTGGCAGATAAGGCGGTTAAAATATTCTTGGATTCCTCCTTCTCCCCTCCTCCCTCCATTGTCACATCACAAAGGGCTTTATCCAGCAGTGGACTTCTTACGGCTGCAATGATGATGATGAAAATGTATATATCTATCTTGTAGGGATTATATTCGGTCAGCACGCACTTGGCCATTAGTGGTCATCAATTCGCCCAACGATCAAGGCATGTGTTAAGTAACTATATTATCTGTGTACCCCATAAATACATTGTCTTGGAGTCAACTCTTCGATTTGAAGATCCTTCTGGTAGTTAGTGTTAGGACCGTCCACTGTACCCTAAGTGGCAGCAATACTTACAGTGGCTTACATACCAGCTGATAGATTTGGTTTCCAGGTATACAGCCCGTCAGAGATATGTGTCCGCGTCTGCTGGGAGTGCCGGGCCTTGCTGCGGCGGCTGCAGAGGTTCCGGCGCCAGGTTCAGCGGTCTTACCAACTGCTCACTCAAGTACATGCAGTAAGTACCATCTTTAAACAGGCGGTTGGAAGAAAACGTAATGTATCTTTGAGCAAAAATAATTATTGCACGTAGCGTGGCTCTACCACAACTCAATACAATACAAACACTAATTTTCTTGCCAATTCCTTTGCCGTTACGGCTGTACGACTTTGGAACGCCCTCCCCGACAACATTATGAGAACACACACATGATCACTTTAAAATGCTTGACATTATCGTGAACAATCCATGCTGCAATAATATATGTATGTTTATTTAATTATTGACCGAGCGAGCGAAGCGTCTCAGTTTCCACTGGCCCAAAATTCTTTTGTCCGTCTGTCTGTCTGTCTGTCTGTCTGTCTGTCTGTCTGTCTGTCTGTCTGTCTGTCTGTCTGTCTGTCTGTCTGTCTGTCTGTCTGTCTGTTCTCGCCTACAGGTCGCATTTCTCAACCAATTCTCATGAAATTTTGTGAACAGCTTCGGTAATTATATAGAATTTTTTTGTCGTGCCAGTTTTTCGAAATTTAAAAAAATGGCGGATATATGGGGGTCCGATACTTAAAAAAACTCATAGCACAGCTATTTGGTAAAAAAATCAAAAATGTCATTAGACTTTTTTGTTATTCTCATTAAGACACAACTTTTTTGTCTGAACAACTTTTTTATACGATAAACTTGAAATTGTTTACAGTCGGCAATTTGCCCAAAAGTTGTCTGAAATCGATTTTCTGTATATTTATCTAAGAGGTTGAAGTACGTGAAGTGGGAGAGGGAGTGAAATTGAACAACTTTCCCTAAGGAACAAAAATCAAAATATGAAAAAAAAATTGGCTTAAAGCATGATACTACTTAGAATCCTGAAATAAAAATTGAAAAATAAATAAAAAAGATTCACATGCTATCCTGTGACTTGAACCCGAGGCTTAAAGATGCCGGCCACTTCTTAACGTAAAGTTCGCATGTTTATCTGCCATAATAATTAAAAAATTAGCGTCCTATTAAAATTTTGATATTGAAATGTTTAACCAATTGGTATCATAACAACTATGAAACCGGGTACTTAAACTTTGCCTCCTATTCACCCATGCCAAGTTCGCTATTCCGATCTTGAAGAGGATCACTCTAACTTAGTTAATGTGTACGAAATCATACTAAACATGGTGCTCAAGGGCCGTGTTTCCATACAAGAGTAGTCCCCTGATTCTTCGCCGGATAGTACCAATAGAGTACTGATTTTTTACTAAAAAAATCCGTATGTTAAAATTTTTTCATAATTGAATTATTTAAAGAGATATGAACCTTCAAAAACATGAAAAATTGGTACGAATTTCTGTTGTGTTCAAACATCAAGAAAACAGCCTCCGTGGTCCAGTGGTTAAGGCATTTGCCTGTTGACCCGGGGGTCGTGGGTTCGATTCCCACCGGAAGCATACTTTGTTTCGTTGTTTCCAGTTTGGTTAGGACATTGCAGGCGTGAATCACCTGATTGTCTGATAATAAAGATGATTCCGTGCTTCGGAAGGCACGTTAAGCCGGTGGTCCCGGCTGCCATGTAGTAGTCGTTAAAGGAATCACGTCAGAGGCCGAGAGGCGGTCCCGAAGAATTCTGACACCAGGGTGTGCATGGTCGATTGACACCTACTCGAAATGATGATCAAGAAAACTTTGGGCAATTATATAAGAAAAAAAAACGCAGAAACACAGCCATATCTTATTTTAGTTTTTTAATGTAAAAAGAAATTAAATCGGTTAAGTTTTGGAGAATAAATCAGAGGACTACAAAGCGTTAATTTTGTGTAACTTTTATAAGTAGTCTGGTCGGGTCTTCTGGTAAGGGGAATGTAGGTAGGTTTAAATTTCCGTTTCCTCTGGTACCTAATTAAGACCAGCGGGGATTGGGAAATAGTAACTGAAGGAAATCATCCTTTAGTCAATTAGCATATCAGTAACAGATATATTTTAGAGCACTGGAGGGCAAATTTGGATGTTGGTTGTAAGGGCTCGCGAGGTCTACTGTTCTCGCAGAACCACTAGTTTATATTTCTATTTATGTATATGTATGTTTATAACATATAAAATATCCAATTATATATGATTTGTATTATGTATAATTTTACTATTTAATTGATTTTACCTACATAAATGTTCGTCGAGTTTCTCACTTAAATCTTGCATCCCTTCTATCAGCTTTTCACCACATCCCAAAAGTAAAACTGGTAGACAATGCTTAGCATTAAGTTATTACCTTTTGTACATTAAACATTGATTGTATGTGCGAAGAATTAAATAAAAAAAAAATAAAAGAAAAAACACACATATGATTCCATATGTTTTTCAGAACAGCACACTAAGTATCGCGCGTCCCCCGCACCTCAATGTCCAGTGCATCACGAGCATCTCTCTTCCGTTTGATGACATCATACTCAAGCCGGAACCTGATGCACCTGATGCAGGTGACTCTACAAGTTTTTCTAATACATGCATATTATCACGTCTTTGTGCCTTACGTGGTAGACAGAGCCAAAGGCCAAGGTTAGCGTGTTTGTGAGCGTATAGGTGCAAAAGGAAGTATAAACGGTTTTTGAATAAGCGCTGTTTTCATCAATCAAAATAAAACAATAAATTTAGGTTATAATGTTTCACGACCACAAATGTCCGCCACGACCACGGTCAGAAATATATTTAAACTTTTTGGCAAAATGGCCGTCTATTTCATTAATCACGTCACGAATTTTTGGATTATGAAAGACTGTTGGGTTGCAAACAATTGTCGTTGGTTGTTTGTTGTTGCCGTTGTTTGCAACAATTAAATTGGTTACATGATTAACAAAGTGTTCCTTAAGCCCCCATTTATAGAGATGGTGGTTGGGCCGTCCGTGTCGTGTGCGTTACCCCAGCAAAAAAGTACTGAATATCAAAACGTAATATTGCTAGATAATTAGTAGGTCACGTCGTGTAAATGTAGTTGAAAGTTTTAAATTTGTACGTCCATTAATTTTTGAGATATTAATTAAAATCAGATTCTGCTGGGATGACATTTCAAACGTTACGCCAGCAAAAAATTTTCTCGGATCCGAATGAAAGTTAATACAATAATTAGTAGTTGATGTGCTGTAAATGTACTTGTATAAATAGAATTTGTACGTCTCCAGACTTTTGCGATATTCAAATTTTTGCTGGGGTAACGTTTGGTCGATTGCTGGATCTCATAATCGGCACGACGTGGGAGTTTGACTTTTTTTACTTACACTGTTATGAATTTGTAGGTCATGTCTGTATAAACAGAATTTATAAAAATGTTACCATTGAAGGATTAAAAATAAAAATATGAAATCAGCTATTTTAACTCCTGTACTTTAAATATAGGACCTACAAACTAATTGTTGACGTTAGTTTGTACCTTATGATTGCCTACAATGCCCAGGTAAGTATCAATATGATATCTTAAGTATTAAAATAGTTATGAGGAAAAAGAACCATATCTCGGTCGCCAGGAATTTCGACAGCCGATTTGACCAGTTTTTCTATTAGTTCGAAAGTCGACAGCTATCAAACTATTTGTAAGAGTAAGTTAACTATTAGTTTACAAAAAATCAGCTCAATACACGCAGTAGTTTAGGAAATATCATTAAATATCCAACTGTAGGTGAAATACCATGATAAACCGACCATTTTTGGGAGTATAGTAAAAGGCGACGGTACCGTATATTTAGTTGTATTACTGAAATTGGTCGTATATTCATTTATTTTTGCGGTACATTCGTACACTGAAGTGTTGGCATCCTTACTAATATTATAAATGCGAAAGTGAGTTTGTTTGTTTGTTACGCTTGCACGCCGTAACTACTGAACCGATCATTATGAAATTTTGCATACAAGTTCTTTGGAGTACGGAGAAGGACATAGGCTACCTTTTATCCCGGGAAAAAGTACTATTACCGAGGGATTGACATTGACGCGGGCGAAAGCTAGTTTATAAATATAATCTTTATTTCTTCATACGAGAGTGTAGAATACAGTTTGTGTACGTATGCGAACATGAGGATGAGTTTTTAATGCACAGGCATATATTCTTGGTTTTATGCCTTGGTTCTATACATAGGTAGGTACAGATATATAATATATATTATCACCATATTTATTTCTTTCGAGTAATAGGTACGCTAGGCGTTTACAAAATACCTATTTAGAAGAGTAAGAAAAATCTTTTACTTTTTGAAGGCTTCCGGATTCCCGTCTTGTTTATTATTTGTTATGTAAGTTTAGGTATAATATAAATTAATAGTTATTTAATTTGCAAACTGTAAATTACAAATCTCATTAATGGATAACAAAACCAAAAAGATTTTTTTTTTTATGTGACGCTGTATACACTTGGTTTAAATCATTGTATTATGTGCGCGACCGAGACGAGACGAGACGTCAACATAAAAAAGATCAACTGTCGTAGTATTCACTCTAGACATTTGGTCGATCCCGCAGGAGTATTAGTATCGCAGACCGCTCTGCAGCAGCGCCATCTAAATATCAGTTTCTGAACTAAACACTAAGTTTACTCCACTCATAACTCTGTAAATATACAGCAATTTTTAACTCATTATTTATTTTAAATTAGGACATTTAGTTAGTGGTAAATAATATGCTAGTATTTCATACTATGTCTCATTCATAATTGGCGATTTTAAGTGTCAAACGGAAAGAAAAGAATGAGTTTACCACTTAAATATACAGAGGGCGTTTACTAATATTGTAAAGAAAGTATCAACCCCATGAATGCACTCTCCCTCCTTATCAGCGTTGCTAAATGCTGGTCAGTGACTCATTCTTGTCATGGCCACAAACTAGTTAGAACTTGAGATCCCTGTCAAAGTAATATAAATGTACAGATCTATAATTTTATTCTGTGTTCTGAGAAGTGAAATATGAGCTTTATCGTATACCTATATGTGGTGGGTGTGATAACTTGAGTGAGTATAGTGAAGAAATTAAAAAGACCCAATACCTACATGGTGAGTTTGTTTGACACCTACATGGGCCCAGTGAGCCCATGGGCACAGCTCTGCTTTATACTTTATTTCCGCCTTTCATAGACTACTTTTGTAGGAACAACTTTACCTCGAGACAATCTATGATAGACAATATAAAATTCTGACTGCTTCACTTCGAAGTTAAAAAAAAACACTTGAATTTAACGATGTACACGACTGTACTATTTTACGTGAATACTACTGCTGATTTAGGATGGTTAGCAATATATACTGTAGCGTCGCTTTTTGCTGTACTCCCGAAAATGGTCGGCTTACTATGGTATTTCACCTACGGTTAGATATTTAATTATATTTCTTAAACTACTGCGTGTATTAAGCTGATATTTTGCAAACTTATAGTTAACTTACCCTTACAAATAGTTTGATAGCTGTCGACTTCCGAACTAATGGAAAAACTGGTCAAATCGGCTGTCGAAATTCCTGGCGACCGAGATATGGTTCTTTTTCTCATAACTAATTTAATACTTAAGATTTCATATTGACACTTACCTGGGCATTGTAGGCAGTCATAAGGTACAAACTAACGTCAACAATTAGTTTGTAGGTCCTATATTTAAAGTACAGGAGTTAAAATACCTGATTTCATATTTTTATTTTTAATCCTTCAATGGTAACATTTTTATAAATTCTGTTTATACAGACATGACCTACAAATTCATAACAGTGTAAGTAAAAAAAGTCAAACTCCCACGTCGTGCCGATTATGAGATCCAGCAATCGACCAAACGTTACCCCAGCAAAAATTTGAATATCGCAAAAGTCTGGAGACGTACAAATTCTATTTATACAAGTACATTTACAGCACATCAACTACTAATTATTGTATTAACTTTCATTCGGATCTGAGAAAATTTTTTGCTGGCGTAACGTTTGAAATGTCATCCCAGCAGAATCTGATTTTAATTAATATCTCAAAAATTAATGGACGTACAAATTTAAAACTTTCAACTACATTTACACGACGTTACTTACTAATTATCTAGCAATATTACGTTTTGATATTCAGTACTTTTTTGCTGGGGTAACGCACACGTCCGTGTCCCGTCCGGAATCGGTTTAATTTGACCCGCACTCCTCGTTGAGCATAAAAACCTGTTGGTTTCTGGGTCGGGTCCAAGATCAAATCTTTTCCTGAAAAGGACAGTTTTGACATGATAACATCTTATAAATCGATGACCACCGGCTGCATGCGCAAAAAAAGTCACGTTCCGGAGCAGCAGCAGCAGTAGTATTATCTCTCATTGTTATCACGTATAATAATCGTTTGTAAACCGACTTTACAGACAAGCAACTTTTGTATTGTTAGTTGTTAGTGAACAGATATCAGACCTACCACCGGGAGATTCTCAAATCGCTTCGAGAACACTCCGGTAAGCCAGAGTTGGGCTGAGAGCATTTAGCCGGATTTCGCTTTTAATAAATAAATGGTATACGATTTGAATATTTCGAGATATGGACATTTTGGAATCTGTACGTTTTGCATAGCGGCTGGAAATTTTGGGATTTGAACATTTCGAACCTAAACGATTTTCGCAAATTCCCTAGATCTCGACCTGCGAGAAGAGAAGCAGCTTGTACATTCTACGTTTTCTTTACTTCCAGACCAGCATGGAAGACAAAGACGGGCCTCTTAATGTTACAGAAGCAGACAAGCCAAAGGTGGATGGTGTGCCGGAAGTGAAGAGTGAGCCCGAGGACGACACCGAGCATTGTGAGGAGACGTTTGTCGAGTTCGAGGTGGAACAGCCGGAACACCTACAAGCTAAGAGCAAGGTCAGTCAGTCCAGGAAACAAACATAGGTGGGGCTTCTCTACCAACAAGTTGTGTGACTGCGGCGCCCATTAGTTCATGCGTCGTAGATAATTATAATAATAATGACAGGAACAGAAACTAAAACAATAACAATAATTATAACGGATCGTGACATACTTCCGTGCATGCCGCCGGTGTTCACCGACGTATAAGACGCTGTCACGTCAAAAAACCCACACAATGACTATTTTTGGCAGAAATAATCAGTGTTATTATAAAAAAACGGCAAAACCCAGGTTTAAACCTGGTCTACCTTAGTCCGGACTAGCGATGGATCAACCTAGGTTTAGCAAATTAAACTTTGTTTCATTACAAAAAGTGAACTAAGTCAAGACTAACTTAGACCTGAGACGATCTCTAGATGATCTAACGGAAGCAGGATTCATTCAATCATTCGTTCAGTATGCTACTACTACGTTCCGATCTTCACTAATATTAAAATAAATAATAAAATTTGTTGTTTGAAACTAGTATAAAACGAAATATAATAAAATTGAAATGAAGAAACATGTTTATATATGTCATAAACGATATATTCAGTGGTCAGATAAAAAAATCATACTTTATACAAAACGATTTAATTATTTTACAAACCTGAAACGGAACGCGTGTGCGCGCGCAACAAATTAAATTTGTACCAAAGTAACCTCAAAGTTTGTTTACAAATATGATTGTAAAAAATATATTTTTATTTAATGAATTTAATGAATTAACGATGCAGTGTCTCGAAAGTAATTGTTTTATAGTTGCTGTGAGATAAAATTTACGTGAATAAAGTAAAAGTGAATATGGTGTAAAAATTTGTTTATATTTGTACAAACTATTTTTTCCTAATATGAAATTAAGGTTCCTAAAAGTCATTGTTTTGTGGCGGTTGTGACATATAAATGACGACAAAAGCGTTGAAAATAATCTAATTAAATGTTTTGATATGTTAAAATGCAAATAATTAAAATATTTTTTCATAATTATATGTGTTGGTTTTATTCATTTCTTTGCATTTTCCAGGTTTTTGCTCATTGCGAATAGGGTAATAGTATTTGACATAGATTTTAGAATCTAAGCAATTTTTTTGGTGAAAAGAGACCTATTTATGGCAACAAAATAAGTTAGTACTGGGTGGCGCAAAAGTACTGGCACTAAAGAAAATACTTTTATTTTTTTTATATGACATTTTCTGTCATTCTGTTTTTGAAAATTGTGTAGTGAACAAATGTAAAATACACTGAAAATAAACATGGACCGTTTTACTCCCCAAGAACGTGGAATAATTGTGTGAGGGACGCTTTTCCAGGCCGAGTTATCTCTCGTTTTGGCGATTTGCCTTGGCCTGCAAGATCACCCGATCTGACCAGTCCAGACTTCTTTCTTTGGGGTTTTTTGAAATCTCGGGTGTATGTGAACAAGCCACAGACTCTCGCAGCTCTAAAAGAAAACATTCGTCAAGAAATAACGAACATATCGCAGGAAGTGTTACGGCAAGTTATGCAAAATGTCATAAATAGGGCTCAAATGTGTATCAACTCTGGAGGTCACCATTTAAAAGACATCATCTTTAAATCCTAATGGTACGAAATTTAATGGCACAAATATACATTTAAAAAAACCTAAATCTAGTTTTCTAATTTAGAAAAAATGTTATAGCTGAACCAAATAGGGTCTTTACTTTTGCGCCACCCGTTACTAGAGTTAAACTAGGGAATTGTAGGTTTATCTTTAGACCTAGGATCATCTATGGCTTAAACGATAAACCTCGTTTTATACTACGATTTTCCTTAGTACTTGACTTGGACCCCGGCTTAAACCTGGTACTAACTTTAGTCCTTGTTTTATAATAACACTGAATGAGTTTATGTAAAAAATCTACCAAACTTTTATTCAAAACATAGGTTCTATAGCTTTCACATCACTTCGCATTTAAAATGACATTAATGCAGCGTTTTATTATTCATTATTCATCAAAGGCTATAGACTACTACATTCACAGACAATATAACCTAAAATAGGTTATATTGTCTGTGACTACAGTCTTAATATAAACAGAGGACTAACTTTAGTACCTGGTTTAAACCATTATCCGTCCAAAACAAATTGACAATGACAGTTGACCAAATGTCAAAGTGATAAGTGTCGACTTATTTTGGTCGGATAATAGTTTAAACCAGGTACTAAAGTTAGCCCTCGTTTTATAATAAGACGGTTTACAAAATCAAGGAAATATTCAGAAAATAATTGTGAAAACTTCAAGGCGCAGACAAATTTACCTTGTTGTTTTTTTAGATATCAATTTTTGATAGCAATTTTTGTGTGTACGTATGTGTCGTGTGTAACGAGGTTAAAAATAGTACTCAAATATTGTACATATTTGGTCTTATGCACAAATCTGTATGTTTTCTTCGTACTTTCCTTTACTTCACCAGAATCAAATGACATAATGGTTGATTCCAATGATCACACACGAGTCAGAAGAATACGAACTGCAGGTGCACGCTAGTATGTGCAAATTATTTTTGTTTCTTTTATTTATGACTTTCACGCGTGGCGTATTTGGCCAGTATCGAGTATAATTGAGGTTTGAGAGGAGCCGCTTTTTCTTAGTCTTGTTAATCAACGAAATTATGGTATAGCTTATTTCATTGATACTACCGAGTCCCTGGCGACAATTCCCACGAATGCACTGGCTTGATCACAGAAGACGCAGCGAGGCGAACAACCCCCAGCCCGCTAAGTAAATCACCATGACAGTTTAGTTATTCCATGTTCCACACATTGTTCATAAAAATGAGCATTTATAAGATTTCACATTATAAAGTCCCCTAGAAACAATTTGCAAAACAAAAGCCGTGTAGTCCGACGAAACTTCCGCCAAGATCTCCTACTAAATGTTGGTTTGCATTCAGATTACAGAAAAATCAGTATCCCGGATTGACCGCGAGGCCATTGGCTTGTGTGCCTCGCTGTCCTTCTCTGTGGCTGAATGTTGTGACAGCACGCTGCCAAAACTGGATGCTGTGGACACCGCAATGGACAATGAGGTTCCAGGAGGTACGTATGTTTAAGTTAACCATACGTCCCACTCTCTTCCATGCTGGTCTGGGAGAAACATAAAATATACATGCTGCTTCTCTGTCCGCGCAGACCTTAGAAGCCTGCCTAGGGGATGAGCGGAAATTTAAGATAGCATGTTAATAAACTAAAGCGGCTAGCAAGCACCTCATCAGTATTTTGATTCCATTTTCCACTAAGGAAAGAAATATAAAGTCACTCACTATAGAGGGAGCATGAATATATGCCATCGTGGAGTGTTTACAAAAAGTGACAGATTGAAATGGCAACTTGTATGTATGTATACCGTGTTTGCCTGCAAATAAATTGAATTGAACCATTTCATATATGCTGATGATTATTGTCATGGATCTTTAGTTTTCCAGCTAAACCTTAATAATATAATCGTTTTATAAAACAAAGTGAGTTGTGTTGAATCCCTTGTGGGATTCAAACCAGGGCGATCCAAGCTTAATCACGCCCCTTTTTCATGTCACACTTCACACATTCATATTACGTGTTTATCCAGCCTGAGGCTACAAGTCATAAAGGCCAGGTTTAGCGTGTTGGTGAGTGAAGCCATAGACGAATTTATTATTTTCATTTAATTTAATATAAGGGTCTGTCACAGAGAACGTTTTTGGTTATTTCATAATGACATTTCTGTTCGCGCCCACGCAGGGCTACGGGAGGAAGCAGGCGTTCGCGGCGCGCGGGGCCAGCGCGGCCAGTCTCACCTAACTATATATAGATCTTGTCTTTACCCCCAGGGTTAGTCTAAGGTCAAGAGTAAGCCTATTCAAAATAAAAAAAAAAAAAAAAAAAAACTACGTGCCGAGCGCACGCATACATCTATGACAGTGATCCTTTTCTACTGACAGTAATAAACGCGTTATTATAATCATCACATTGTCTTAATAACTCGTCAGCCTGCTTTTATATATTGGGTCTACCAAGAGACTGTTTTTGTTTGTTTGTAAATACTTTATTGAACATAAAAACAACATACATCTTAAAAGTATTAAAGTTAAACTAAAAAGAAAAAATATGCACAATGGCGGACTTATCCCTTCAGGGGATCTCTTCCAGGCAACCAGGTATCTGAAAAGAGCCATCAATTGGTTAAGTGGGGCCGAGGTTTGAGTTGAAGTAAGAAAATGAGTGAAAACAAACACTGTTAAACTAAATTATTACCTAACTAGCTTTCGCCCGTTGCTCCGCCCGCGTACTCGGGAATAGTACTTTTTCCCAGGATAAAAAGTAGCCTATGTCCTTCACGGTACTCCAGAGAACTTGTATGCAAAATTTCATCATGATCGGTTAAAAAGTTAAGGCGTGAAAGCGTAACAAAAAGACAAACTCACTTTAGCATTTATAATATTAGTTAGGATTAGGATAATAATGTCTAATAAATAGTATACAAAGGTCTATATAAAATAAACACATACATATATACCAATACTAAAATATATACATAATACATATGAACTCAATGCGAAGGAGAGTTCAGGTATAGTTTTCTTAATCTAAATTTAAATGAATCGATCGATGGAGCCAATTTGACATCCACCAGAGCGGAGAATGGCTTGGCGTAAGTCTCTGTTGAGTGGGTAGAGATCTGCAGCACAGGGTTACCGCTAGAACGCAACCGGCTGTCTAATTCGCGGAACGTGAATTGTTCACGGAGATAACTGGGATAGAGGGGATTATAAAGGACCTTAAGAGTAAGGAGAGGATGTGGATATTGCGGCGTAGTCTAATTGGGAGCTAGTTCAGCTGGCAACGAAATTCGGACACGTGATCAAACTTTCTCAACCTATAAATGAATCGAATGCATTGGTTTTCAAGTCTTTCTAATTTATTCAGCAATCCCATTTATATCCAAACATGCCGCTTAGTCGAGGAGGGGAAGAAGAAAGATTTAAGCAAGGAGTATTCATTTCATTGGGGAGAATTTTTTTAGGCGTCTTAACACGTGTAGGGAGGCGAAAATTTTGCGACAAATTTTATTGCATTGTGGTACCCAGGAAAGAGTCTGATGATCCATGAGAATGCCTATTTTTCGACCGTGGAAGAGAGACCAATTATATCATTACTATTTTTTTTTTGAAAGGACTATGTAGCTAGCTCCAAGTGAGCTTTCGCTACTTTACCGGGCGTTTGAGGCGAGGGCAGAGTGCCCTCAACCTTTATAGACAACATTTATTTCGCTGTGGGAATAGAAATTTCCGACGAGATGTGTCCGTCCAGAGGCGGAGCGCACTGGAGTACTGTGATACAGATCACGCCTTCACCAGGCTCCAGTCTCCTCCAATGTACATTCCATTAACACTCCTGTTGTTTTCTATGTTATGAGTAAGATTGTTTGAGAAAATAAACTACTTTTTTACTAAAAAAATAAATAAATTATACGACTCATCTCTTGAAGCGGTGCAGCTGTGTATATTTGAAGGTCTTCAGCATAGAGATGAAAATTAGAGGTGAGTGGTGCTGTAATGCCATCAATAAAGATAGAGAACAAGATAGGTGATAGAATCCAACCTTGTGGAACTCCAGCCTTGAGATCATACCATTCTGACTGGCGATCTTCTGTTTTAACTGTTATTTTAGCGATGTCTTAACGACAGACAATCTATGGAGTCTGTAGTAAGTGCTCATTGTGCACATCATTGTAAACTTTAGGACTTTAAGTTTGTGATTGTTAATCAACTTGTAAAATACTAGAAAAGCATTACTACTATTGATATTGTAAAATCATAGCTTGAAATGTTGTTTCTCTTTTCAGGCAAGATGTGTTTTGTAATTATTTTATAAGCACTTAATGCAAAGGTAACTTGTAGGCTCGTATCTATTAAAAATATATTCTCTTTTCACAGCAACACAATTTGGCTTTTGTTTCACTAGAATAAAGAATAAATGTATGGTGATAAAATCACATTATATAGGTAATACAGCACAAAACACATACTCGGACTTACCACAACAAAATAGTTGGAAAGAGAATACATCATAATGCAGTGTGCATTTCAGTGAACGAAATAGGCTTAGTACAAAAACTACTCATGTGGGGATGAGTTCAACACTGATATACTCTGCAACTGACTACGGTCTGCGTGGAAAGAGAAGCAGCTGGTATGCACATATAAAATTCCTGCTTTTAAGCAAGGAGAAAATAAATACGTGTAGGATACGTATTTATTTTCTCCTTGCTTAAAAGCAGGAATTTTATATGTGCATATAATTTTTTGATGATATTTGGCACAAAGTATGGATGTTTGGAAGGAAATGGGGGAGACCTTTGCCCAGCAGGGGGACAAGGTAGGTTAATAAAAAAAAATTGGGTAAGATGGTAATCTATGCATATAATAAATCAAGTGAAAATATTTTGTCTGTACATTTAGAATTTTTGACTGAAGTGGATAGAGGGACACTTAAGAGAATAAAAGTAAAAAAAAATTTTTTAATTTTTGTCTGTCTCTCTGTATGATCACGATTATCTCCGAAAATACTGAACCGATGTTTTATTTACGATTACAATTGAAAAAGATCTGTGGAGGTCAACTGGAAACAAATCCCCCAAGCCCCAGAAAGAGGTAAAGTTTGTATGGAAATTGGAAATTTTCTCATTTCTGGACTAGTATGTAAAATAAATAGGTATGTAAGTAAAGATGTGGGTAAAATGGACAAAATTCCCCCCTAAAGGGGTAAAATGGGAGGGTAGAGGTTTTATGGAAATTTTCTCATTTCTGGGCTTAGAAGTATAAATAATATCCATATTAATATTAGTATATTATAAAGGTGAAAGTAACTCTGTCTGTCGTCTTTTTACGTTTCAACCATTGAACTGATTTGGATGAAATTTGGTATGGAGGTGTGAGGCCCGAGAAAGGACATAGGGTATATTTGATTCCGGGAAATTCTACTGTTCCCGACGGATCGACACTAACGCGGGCGGAGCCGCGGGCAACAGCTAGTGACATAATATGACATATCGAAAGTGATTGATTTTCGAAAGTAGCGTCTTGCGTAACAACCGTATTAACGCTATCTCGAGAACTAACTGTCATTTCCCTTGTGCCAGGCGTTCCCGCGGCTGACGTGGACGAGACACGGGACTCCGATGAAGACGCGGGGGCGCGGGGCGGGGGACACTACGCGGACGGTAAGCTTCTTAACAACCGAACAAACAGATGGTAACATGACTCACGACGAAAAATGCGGTTTTCTGAATTTAAAACTAGCGGTCGAGCTGAAGTTAGTGGGACTCGGACTACCCTGAGCAGCCAGGGACAATGGCATCCAGTTGAATAGCTTTGGTAGGTGGAATATGGATTTTGAGTTCAAATAATCAGTGTGGACGAAAAAGATCCATATTTAGTGGAGTGAAACACTGCTGAAGTATCCCACCAGGTGGCCAACGTCGCGGAGACACAATGTAACATGTACTTTCTTTCGTAGGTTAGTAAATTAAAATATTATACAGTAGTCCTCTTGCTTATTCCAACTTTCGCTTAAAAAATATGAATTACGTTTCGCGAAAGTGACGTTCTACGTTGCGAAGAAACGTCACTTTCGCATAACGTCTTCTGTATTTCTATGCATATGAATGAATGCTTAGGAGAGAGGGGGGTTTGGCTTCGTTGTATGTCTACGTGTAAGCGCTGCGGCAGTGGTGACCTGTGCGCTCATATGATGTATCTCATCCCACGGGTTCGCTAACGAACTGACCTCCTTTGATAAGCCATGGTGTAGGTGAAACAAATGTTTTGCAGATGGCGCAGCAGAGGGCCAACAGCTTGTGGCAGGAAGTGCCCGAAACAGTTATTATGGCGAGCCTCAGAGAGACCAGCGCGCGCAGAGCGCTGACAAAAGGCACCAGTGTCATGTTTGTCTGAGGCAGTTTCAAAGGAATAGTACACTACAAAGACACTTAATAATTCACACCGGTGAGAAGCCAAATAAATGTAAAAATTGCGGGAAGCAATTCAGTCGAAAGGATACTTTAGAAAAACATTTAAGAACACACACTGGTGATAAACCATTTTCATGTAATGTTTGCGAAAAGCAGTTTAGAGACGAACGTTATTTAAAAGCTCATTTAAGAACACACACTGGTGAAAAACCATTTGAATGTAAGCTTTGTCGTCGTCGATTTGGTCACAGCAGTCATTTACATACACATTTGAGAACACACACTGGTGAAAAACCATTTGCATGCAATGTTTGTGAAAAGCAGTTTAGAGACAAAGGTTATTTAAAAACTCATTTAAGGACACACACTGGTGAAAAACCATTTGAATGTGAGCTTTGTCGTCGTCGGTTTAGTTACAGCAGTCATTTACTTACACATTTGAGAGCACACACTGGTGAGAAGCCAAATAAATGTAATGATTGTGGCAAGCAATTTAATCGAAATGATTCTTTAAAATCACATATAAGAACACACACTGGTGAGAAGCCATATAAATGTAATTATTGTGGCAAGCAATTTAATCAAAAGGGCTCTTTAGAATCACATATAAGAACACATACTGAAGAGAAGCCATACAAATGTAATAATTGTAGCAAGCAATATAATCAAAAGGGTTCTTTAGAATCACATATAAGAACACACACTGGTGAGAAGCCATATAAATGTAATTATTGTGGCAAGCAATTTAATCAAAAGGGTTCTTTAGAATTACATATAAGAACACACACTGGTGAGAAGCCATATAAATGTAATAATTGTAATACGCAATTTAATCAAAAAAGTAATTTATTAAAACATGTAAGAATACACACTGGTGAAAAACCGTATGAATGTAAGGTTTGTCGTCGCCGATTTGGTCAGAGCAGTAATTTACATAAACATTTAAGAACACACATTGGTGAGAAACCATAACAATAGTGCTTCTTACTTTTGCATAGTGTTTAATGTCACGTTAGGAACGGGATCTTCATTCTCGTCCACACGCAACACAGGTTGATTGTCAAATATAAAGATATACAGGGTGGACACGACGTATACCTAATAATATTAAACCACGGGACTAGATCACTATAGTATAGAGACATTATAATAGCAGCCAAGAGACCAAAATGTAATTTTCATACAAAATTAATTTCTCTAACAACCTCTAACTACTGCGGCTGAGTCTTTTAGTTTCGCTTGGAATTATCTATTTTGGCGTTACTATATTAAAAAACCAATTGAGTTACCGCGGTTCTAATATCTCAAATAAAGGTCACATGGATGTGTACATTGTACAATTTGTGTCAATATTAATATAAGATCATCGTGTGCATTTCCCCAGCGGAAAAGTGTCGAATAATAAACGTTGACTATACTAAATCTTTAGTTGAAAGCTGCCTTCAAATGTTTATCGATGATTTAAATTTGTGTGTTCAGTAATTTTTGAGAAATTCGTCAAAAGCATATTGCGCCGCTCCCCCGCACCCTGCGCATCTCTTACGCATAGTTGCGTAAAAGCAATTAATATTACCTATATTACAAACATACTTTCCCAGATGCGCCACTTTTCCGCTGGGGAAATGCACACTGATGATCTTGTTTTATTATTTTTCGTGCAAAAGTGTTCAAATGCGTGTCATGCATACTATTACATAAATATTAGATATGAATATAATACTGACTACATAGAATGATAATACAATTATTCCTCAAATACGAGTATATCTAAGTATTAAAGTATCATCTAAGAAAGGTGGTATTTCATAATAAGAAATTACGATTTATATTGATACATAATGTTTAATTCTTAAATAAATTTACGGATAGGCTTTTAGATATTAGCAGTCCTATAATAAAACGAGGACTAACTTTAGTACCTGGCTTAAACCATTATCTGCCCAAAACAAATTGACAGTGACAGTTGGCCAAACGTCAAAGTGATATGTGTCGACTTATTTTGGTCGGATAATGGATTAAACCAGGTACTAAAGTAAGTCGTCGTTTTATAATAAGACGGCAGGAGTTTTATGGTAAACTAGCTTTTGCCCGCGGCTTCGCTCGCGTGTGGTTTTCCTTACTATCCCAACCCATAACTGCAAAGTCAACCCACGTAGTGGACTGACAAACACATTTTCTCTTAATACTGATATTATTAACCGACCTTAAACAAAGAGGTTCTCAATTCGTCCCGTACCGTATGTATGTAATATTGTCAGGGTTGCACAGTTTTTTGTGTATATATTGTTCTGTACTAGCTTCTCAACATGTGTGCCTAATTTCATAAGTGTACCTTTGTTTGTATATTTGTATGTTTGTTTGCGCATATCTCAAACACTATAAAGCTGATTTTTAACATGTTTTTTAGTTACACAAATTATTGCGCATTTAAGGAAATAGTGCAGATTTTATTAAAATCAGTTCAGTACTTTTTGAAATTGTCTTGAAGCTAACTTATTTTTAATTTAAAAATAAACTAGCTGACATTCATGTTGTCTAAAATACTGAATATTTTTTAGAGCAGTAAGTTGTGAACGTGTTGTAACATACTTATAGATACTAACTCAACGATAATATATTTTATAATAGATACTTAAATACATAAACATCCAAGAAAATGTATTAGATAATTGTATTAAATAAACAATGCAATAAACATAGAGTAAACTTTAATTTGCTTAATAGGGTTTTATGAAAACTAAAACATTTTTTTGAATTCATATCTATGTTTTCCTTCGTGAATACTTTTGGTCACTTATTCATTGCCGAGCGATGTCTCTTCGATTTAAAAGACAAAAAGAGAAGCCGTTTGAATGTAATATTCGTCATAGTCGATTTACTCACAACAGTCATTTACATACATTTAATAATTCACACTGGTGAGAAGCCGGTTGAATGTAATCATTGTGGGTACCAATTTAGTCGAAAGGGTTGGTGATAGGATCCTGGTGTATCGTTAAAAGGTAGTTAAAATGAAAACAACACTAGTTTTTGGCGAGTCGCGATGTGCGGAGGACATAGTACACACAAGCGTCCTGTTGCATATCATTAGTGCGACTGACCCGGCTGTTTTTTTTTTAAATTGACTTTTTAGCTAGCTCCACGTGAGCTTTCGCTACTTCACCGGGCGTTTGAGGCGAGGGCAGAGTGCCCTCAACCTTTATAGACAACATCACCAAAGGGCCCAAAGGAGGGATGACCCGGCAATGTGGGGGCGCCGTCTTTTAAAGCAAAGCATAGGTAAGTACATAGATGCTTCTGAGTCCCTTCCTCCTTGCATATTATTTTTATTAATATCTAATGTTATCTTACAGGTTACTACTGATCCAGTGTTAAGTATGAAGTATTTAGTTTTACATTTCTACATTTATTTAAGTATTTATATTTGTTTTTAACAAATATCTTAATTTAACTTAAATGTAATAGTTAAGAAAATGTAACTGACTGTGTCGATACCTCTTACAGTATCGCTATAAGAGTTTCCTAAACCTTGAAGTACTGGTTTCCAAGTGAGATGTAATCTCCATCCTCCGTCTTGGTTGAAAGTCTATTTTTAGTTTAAAACTATTTTCGAATGTAGATAGAACCCGAATCGTTAACGCCATGTATTTGCAATTTTATCATTCAATACTAGTTTGACAGTAATGGTGTTAGTTTCATTTTTTGATCAGTCTTATTTAAATCTGTTTCTGTCACTAAATTGTTGACGTATCGAATTGAATTCTTCTTTATCATCTTCCTTTGTTTCTAAACCAGCATAAGGCTTAAGGACGATAACGAGAAACCTTATTAAATTTTTAACACATATTACACGGAATTCTAATTTCATTCTTATCTAGCTTCTCTTCTTTTTCAAACAGTTGTTAAAAGATACTATGGATTGTTCCACTGAATCATTTTTTTTATTTCTGTGTCATTGTGTTTAATACGAAATCCGGTAAATCTGGTGCAATAAAGTCTATCAAAGCACCTGTTTCAATGGATGTCCTCATCACGAGTAACAGTTTTTCCTTTCATATAGCGTAGTCTAGCAATAAAATCCTTGCATTATGTGACATGTGAGCTCATATTATGTATCTCATCCCACAGGTTCGCTAAGTAACTGACCCCTTTGTAAAGCAATGGTGTAGGTGAAAGTAACAATTTTTTTGCAGATGACACAGCAAAGGGCCTACAGCGTGTAGCAGGAAGTTCACGAAACCGTCTTGATTACTGTTTCGTGAACTTCCTGCCGCAGGTTGTTGACCAGCCTCAGAGAGACCCGCGCGCGCAGAACGCTGACACAAGGCACCAGCGTCATGTTTGTCTGAGGCAGTTTCGGTGGAATAGTCGTCTACAAACTGGTGAGAAGCCGTATAATTGTGAGAAGCAACTTAATCGTAAGGATACTATAGTATTACAATTAAGGACGCATACTGGTGACAAACCAACATGATGTAATAGTTTCTGCTTCTCTTGTATCGTTTCTAATGTCACGTTAGGAACGGGAACTTCATTCTCGTCTACATTAAACCACGGATATACTTGATTACTATAGTATAGAGACATTATAATAACAACATTAGTCTTCACATGAATATCGTAAAAGGCGACTTAGGAAATATAAGCTAAACAAAGCTCATAAACATCAATGAGACCTCTCCAATCCGTCTGGCCAGCGACGAGAGTGTAGGCCAAATCCTGTCTGCTCCGGCCAAGTACGGCTCCGGTAGTACAGAGAGGGTCATGCTGCTGCAGAGACTAAAGAGACCTGATGATGATGATGATGATGATTATAATAACAGACAAGAAACCAACATGTAATTGTCATACAAACAAATAACCAAATCTCTGTAGCAACCTGTATCTAGTGCGGCTGCGTGTTTTAGTTTTGTAGGTCATTCAACCTAGACTAGACACTATATTCTTTAAAAATATGTTATTCGTAGATTCAAAACAACTGATATTTCAAAACTGCTTTTCTCTAAAACTTCTCGAAAAAATTGTATGTAAATCTGTATGGATGTATGTATTAAAGTATGTATGTAAGATTCTTTATTTTATCATAACTGCTGACTCACGGACTTGGACGTAGTATCATGTAAAAACGGATCATTCACGCGCTATTTGTCGGGATTGCCGACTATATCTCCCGACGACATAGCACGTGAGTGACCCGCTTTTATTACCCAACTGCCAAGAAGGGTAATGTGTTTCGCGCGTATCATGTATGTTTGTAAATTTCTTTATTACCTCGTATCATCTTAACGGCTGGATGGATTCCGAGAGTTAAGATCAGGTTCGCCTGTATGTATTTATAGTCACAAGCGTGTATATACTCAACTGTATTTCATTTGAGACCTTATCACATTGACTTAAGACCCGATGAGTATATATTAATGCTCGTGACGCTCTAACGACAATTGTCACGGAAGATGAACTGTGGCTATTGAATGCGTGAGTTTATTCCGCGACAGAATACCTCGATAGACCTAAGTGTTGACATGACTTGTAATTCTAGGTCCAATAACTAGTAATGACAAGAATTGTTATTTTAGATAACTAATTTTATTCTCAGTATACATGACATGACTTCAGTAAGTCAACTACAAACTTTTAACTAAATATGGCAAATCTGTTGGTACCTAGTTATATTTTAACACGTTAATTGATTGTAAACCTCGATAAGCAAATAAAGAATGGAATTTAATTGTGTTGACATTATTTTTTGGTTTGGCTCCTGTATTTATTTGGTTAATAAAACACACATACACGAGATAGTATGGCGTTGATCTACTTATGTAGCTACATGAAAAGCATGCAGTTGTTTGGTTATTAATCTTATGTTAGCGTAGATTCATTTTGATACATCCAGTTAACTGTCGTCTTCGGAAGGCCCGCCATAACTCCACCAAGGGCGCCACTGGTAGGCAATACAAAGGTTTTAAATTATTTATTGCAGCTGCGTTCAACATTTTTTTTTACATGAATTCAATGTAATATTCCGTATCCTATGAGGAACTAAGATTCGCTAAAGTACAGACTATCTTGTTCAGGCTCAAAAACAATGTCTTGCTCGAGGTTCTCCTATAATCCTTTTCCCGTAAAGGTCAGTCTAAATCAGTTTTTCACTTTCATTGTTTTTATATTTCATATAGTTTAGGAATATATCTGAGAATTCACACTGGTGAGAAGTCACATAAATGTAACTGCGGAAAGCAATTTCTTTGTAAAGTTAATTTGGAAAACACATTTGACAAGTCACACTGCTGAGAAACCATAGGAATTTAATTATTATCAATGTCGACATGCTCTATACAAAGCATTACGTACACATTTAATAACTCTTACTGGAGAGAAACCATCATCATCGTCATTTCAGCCAGAAGAAGTTCCCAAAGATTTTTCTCTCCATGGAAGGAAATCGCCGTACTCACCACGTTGGAAGGGCGGGTGGCGAGCGCTGTTTGTTTCGCTTCTTGTGCGTTCACGCCGACGCCCATCGCAAGCATGTAGAAGCTGGGTAAGGATAGGAATGTGTTTATTTGAATGGAATAAAAGTACAGGGTAACTACTTAGTCGAATGAATGGGGGAAAGCAAGTAGCAACTTTATTAATGTAATAAGTGTGGTGTGGGGAGCAATTTATTGAAAAGGGTTATTTAAAACACATTAAAGAATTGGATACTGGCGAGAAACCGTTCTAATGTAATATTTTTCATAGGCGATTTGCTCAGTACACACACATTTAAGTACCCCTACTGGTGAGAAACCATTTAGAAGTAATCTTTGTTGTTGTCGATTTGCTGTTATTAATTCATTACATACACATCTGAGAACTCCCACTAGTGACAAACCTTACGGATGTCATAAATGTGGGATGTAATTTCGTCCATTGATTAACTAAGAAGGACATCTGAGAACTCACACTGGTGAGAAACCATCTCATTGTAACAAGTGTCATGTTCGATTTGCTGAGTACAGTAAAATACTTACACATTTACGAGCACACTTGTGATAAGACAGAGTGTTATGTTCGTCATCGTAGCTTTGTACAAATCAGAACATACATACACATTAAGAATCCTCACCACACACACACATATAGCTATTTGTTCAAGTAGATATATTCGAAATATGTACAGTACCTGGTGCAAGACACGAGTCCACCAAATGTTTATTGGAACACACCAGACAGTCAAATATCGGCGTGCTCCGTGGCGCAGTGGTTATCACGTCAGCATGCGACACGAGGGTTCCCGGGTTCGATCCCCGGCCAGGTTAAGATGAAAAATCGGCCAAGTGCGAGTCGGACTCGCGCACGAAGGGTTCCGTTCCGTTATCTATAAAAACGGCAAAAAAATCATGTCTGTTGCATGGGAGCCCCCTTATATATTTATAGCGGCAACAGAAATACATCATCTGTGAAATTGTCTTAACTAAATCGGTTCATAAGATACAGCCTGGTGACAGACGGACAGACAGACAGACGGACAACGGAGCGATATTAATAGGGTCCCGTTTTTACCTTTTGCGTACGGAACCCTAAAACGATCCTTTTTAGATTCTTGGATGTTTCAGGGTCTTGAATGTTCATCTATATAAGTAATGGTATATAAGTATCTATTACAAAATATAGTATCGGTGAGTTAGTATCTTACGACACAAGTTCACAACTTACTGGCGCTAGGTTTGGTGTATGGACCAGTTAGGGTGATGTGAATCCTTAATTTGAAACAGGCAAAGAATGTGCCGCATGCGTTACACTTTGCGGCCTTGGACCCCACATAAAAACAAAGGTGCCACAATATAAAATGTTTTTTGTTTTTTAATCGGTCGGAACATCACTGAGCATTTCGTTATCGTGTCAGCCCAACAAGTCCAGTGCTGGACATAGGTTTTCCCAAATAATTTCAAATACGACTTGCTTGAAGCGGCCCAGCGCCTTTCTGCGACCGTAGCGAGGTTGTCCGTCCATCTGGTGGGTGGGTATCAGACTGCGCTTTTCGTTACATCTCGCCATTCGAGAACCTTTTTGTCTCACCGGCCATGGGCAGGAACTTCGTCGTACCGTATGCACCAATTTAGTTTTTGAAGGACCTCTTGTAATCCAATACATATCTCAGTAACCGATCCGATGCGGATGGCACGACGTGTTTTGAAAATGGAGGCCGCCGCATTGAATCGGTTAACATAAATTAAGTCTCAATAATTATAACAAAAAACATCGGTATCATGGAATCTGAAGGATTATAGGCCCAATTCATGCTAGATGCTAGACACCCCTCTCAGGAGTCAGCTCAAACCGAGACGCGACGCGACTGAAAAGTAGCAATGAAATATATCTTTATTTAATAAACGAAAAGGTACACATTTTATGGACGGCCTTAGGAAATGGCTCGCGGCGGTGCTTCGCCGGTAGACGCGGCGCAAGAGTGGCGCTGCGCCTCGTGACGCTGCGTTACAGCCCGCTGGTGCAGCTTGAAGCCACTGTGGCGACTTGTCTCTACTATTTCCGTCCAGACTCCGTGTACATCTGAAGCAGCTGACGAGTGCTCGAGTGAGAAATATAACGATAGACTGGGATCTTGTTAGGTATAATCGGACTTCTTGCAGAGGTAGCAAAACTAATACAAAAATAAGGGCTCGCGCGAAACCACATGCCTGTAAAGCATCGTGTCGCGTCGTGTCTCTGTGTTAACTTGCCCTTGGTTTCAGTGTGGCCCGCGGACACAAAGCGCCTGGCCGCGGGACTTCGAGCTTTTCAAGCATCCTTTCACTCGCCTCGGCTTCGCACGAGTAGATATAGGTACCTTTTCTATAACATATGTATGTTCATCAAGGATAATGTAGGATTCTAATGGAGAAATAATTTTTCAAATCGGTCCAGTAGTTTAGGAGCCTAATCAACGTAAACAAAACAAAGAAAAACGTCATTAATTACCAATTAAATTTGATTAAAATATTGGCAAAGGAATGCCTCAGCTTCTGTCGCCACGTGCCTAAGTAGTGGGCACGCTGTGGCAATCTTTCCCCTCTGTATAATAGTGGTGTAGTAGTGTAGATAGGCCTCGGCCACCGGCTGCGGGTGCACTGCCAAGCGATCGGCCACACGATGCTCGGCGACTACACACACAGCGACGCCATGGATAGTCCCAGGGCCTGTGTATGTGAAGTGTTATTAAATCTTGAAAGTAAAATGGGATCAACTTGTGACACACGCGTGAAGAATAACGTATTTACAAATGACATTATTATATATAGGGCGCACTGTAAGTTTCCGGAACTGGCCACTTACATAAACAATATTTAAAAATTTATTGCAACATTTGAAAATAGAACTCTTTGGCTGTAGAATGCAGTTTGTTTCATTTGACTGTCTTTTGTTTTTACCTTGTGGCGCCATTTAAAAAATTGTGTGTCTGCATCAACATGGATTTAACTCGGGAAAATTTTCGTAGTATGATTTTCTACGATTTTTAGTGTAATTTGACAGCTCAACAGAGCATCGCTCGGCTTGAAACAGCTTTTGGCAATGAAGCACCATGCAGGACAACTGTTTATAGCTGGTTTGCAGAATTCAAGCGTGGTCGTATCAATCTCAGTGACGAATCTCGCGATGGTCGGCCGTCCACCGCTGTGACCAACAAAAACATCGATTCTGTGCGCCGTATGATTGAAACAGACAGGCATGTGACCTACCATGAAATTCGCGCATCCTTAGAAATAGGCATGGGTCAAATACAATTAATCCTACACAAACATTTGGGTGTGAGAAAGTTGTGCTCGCGGTGGATCCCACACAACTTGACCGAGGCTCAAAAAACGGACCGCGTCACATGGTGCAGTGCCATGCTTACCAGATTCAACGAAGGTGCGTCAAATTTGGTGTGGGACATAGTAACAGGTGACGAAACATGGATTTATCTCTACGATCCCAAAACAAAGCAGCAATCGAGCGTATGGGTCTTTCAAGATGAGCTGAAACCCACCAAAGTGGCGCGCGCGATAAGTGCATCTAAGCGGATGATTGCTTCTTTTTTTAATAAAACTGGACACGTGGCTACTGTTGCTTTAGAGAATCGTCGTACAGTGAATAGTGACTGGTACACGATCATTTGTTTGCCGGAAGTTATTGACGAACTCCGTAAAAATAACCGTAAACGCCGTATCATCCTGCACCACGACAATGCTAGTTCTCACACGGCCAGACAGACAAACGACTTTTTGAAGGCGAAAAATGTAGAACTCATGAGTCATCCTGCATACAGTCCCGACCTGGCACCTTGTGACTTTTTTCTGTTCCCAAAAATTAAGAACCAATTACGCGGTTAACGATTTTCATCACCAGAAGAGGCTGTCGAGGAGTGTGAAAAACACATTTCAGAGGTCACCACAGAGGAGTGGCACAAAAGTTTTCAAAACTGGTTTCATCGAATGAAAAAGTGCATAGACGCCAAGGGAGATTATTTTGAAAAACAATAAATTAATTTTGTACCTTAAAGGTAGTATTTTTTCATATTCATTCCGGAAACTTATAGTGCGCCCCACGTATTGATATATATTCATTTAATGAATATTGTTGGGTGACAGGTATTATATGTTTTTAAAATAATGTGACTGAATATTGTTATTATATCATTAAAGCTTACTCGATATGTTGACTACTTCTTTTTTAATTAATACAATTATACATTTTCTTGGATGTTAATGTGAATAAGTACTTATGTATTATAAAATTAGTATCGTCGAGTTTGTCTGCTACAACACAAGGAAAATTATTTTATACAATAAGAATTTCAAAAACTGTACTATCTCATAAAGTACTTGACCGATTTTAATAAAATTTGCATAATCCCTAGTTGCGCAATACCTTGTACAACTGAAAAAGAATGTTAGCAATCCAAATTACAAACAATACCAACAAACAAGGATCATTGTTAAGGTTTTTCACCAGTGTGTGTTCTTAAATGTGTTTCTAAATTACACTTAACACTAAATTGCTTGCCACAGTTATTACATTTATATGGCTTTTCACCAGTGTGCGTTCTTAAATGTCTTTTATATGTACTGCTGTCAGCAAATCGACGTCGACAAACCTTACATTCAAATGGTTTCTCACCAGTGTGAGTTCTTAAATGTGATTCTAAATGAACTTTTTGATTAAATTGCTTGCCACAGTCATTACATTTATATGGCTTCTCACCAGTGTGAGTTCTTAAATGTCTTTTTAATGTACTGCTGTCAGCAAATAGACGTCGACAAACCTTACATTCAAATGGTTTCTCACCAGTGTGTGTTCTTAAATGTGATTCTAAATCACCCTTTTGATTAAATTGCTTGCAACAATCATTACATTTATATGGCTTCTCACCAGTGTGAGTTCTTAAATGAACTTTTAAATTACATTTGTGACTAAACTGCTTTTCGCAAACATTACATTCAAATGGTTTCTCACCAGTATGTGTTCTTAAATGTGATTGTAAAGTACCCTTTTGATTAAATTGCTTGCCACAAACATTACATTTATACGGCTTCTCACCAGTGTGAGTTCTCAGATGTTTTGTTAATGTACTGTTGTCAGCAAATCGTCGTCGACAAACCTTACATTCAAATGGTTTCTCACCAGTGTGAGTTCTTAAATGTGATTCTAAAGCACCCTTTTGACTAAATTGCTTGCCACAATCATTACATTTATATGGCTTCTCACCAGTATGTGTTCTAAAATGTGATTTTAAATGAACCTTTTGATTAAATTGCTTGCCACAGTCATTACATTTATATGGCTTCTCACCAGTGTGAGTTCTCATATGTCTTTTTACTGCACTGCTGTCAGCAAATCGACGACGACAAAACTTACACTGATATGGTTTCTCACCAGTATGTATTCTGAAATGTGATTCCAAAGTACCTTTTTCATTAAATTGCTTGCCACAATCATTACATTTATATGGCTTCTCACAAGTGTGAGTTCTTAAGTGTACTTGTAGCTGACCCTTCCACTGAAATCCCCTCAGACAAACATGACACCGGTGCCTTGTGTCAGCGCTCTGAGGCTCGCCATAATAACTGTTTCGGGAACTTCCTGCCACAGGCTGTTGGCCCTCTGCTGCGCCATCTGCAAAACATTTGTTACTTTCACCTACACCATCGCTTATCAAAGGAGGACAGTTCGTTAGCGAACCCGTGGGATGAGATACATCATATGAGCGCACAGGTCACCAATGCCGCAGCGCTTACACGTAGACATACAACGAAGACAAACCCCTCTCTCCTAAGCATTCATTCATATGCATAGAAATATAGAAGGCGTGAATGACGTTATGCGAAAGCGACGTTTCTTCGCAACGTAGAACGTCACTTTCGCAAAATGTCGTTGTTATGAAACATACTGCGGGGAGTTATATTCAACATTTAGATGACACTTCAGTTTGGCTTTTGTTCTTACACACATCTCCAACTTTGTAATTTTTGTCCATTATATCCAGTACCTATGCAAATACAGTTTATTTACTTCCCGCAATATCCTACAGTTAGGGAAGTCGGCAACGCATCAGCAGCTCCTCTGGTGTTGCAGATGTCCATGGGCGACGGTGACCACTTTCCATCAGGTGGCTCGTCTGCTCGTTTGCCGTCGGATATACATAAAAAAAAAAAAAAGTCCCATTTTTTCTAGCCATTCATATTTTTATGCGAAAATTGGAATAAGCAAGAGGACTACTGCATTGTATTTTATTTTACTAACCTACGAAAGAAACTTACATTTTTTATTTTCTTTTATATCGTGTCTCCACGACGTTGGCCAAGTTTCCGGAGAGCGATTAAAGTAGTTTTCTAGGCTATGTGGTAGAAACACTGAAACTATTTTTTAACTCCTCAGACATCACAAAATGAATAAAGGTAATCAAGAATACTAAAGAAAATACGTTATTTGATCCAAGAACTAGTTAAATTGTTTCCTTGGCACAAATATCACAATCAAAAATATATTAAAATTAGTTTTACTCTCTAATGATAAGAAATCACTTTGCCCTTAGGGTCTTCATGGAGAAATACAGACGGAAAAACACGCCTCTCCACTTCCTGTTTCTGTATGTACGAGGGATGATCTGGTGGGCATTGAAGTATTGACATTATCTGCGACATGTACCGTGACTCCGATTCCAGAGTTAGGATTGCTGTTGGTGAACCGTCACAGTTGGAGTCCACCAAAACTCGGTTCTCAGCCCCTTCTTGTTCAGTGCGATATTAGAAGAAGTGTCAAAAGGCATCAGAAATACACATGAGCTACCTCCGTGGCTGCTCATGCATGTATACTGACGATATCGCACTGTCAGATGCGGAAAGGGGAAGACGTGTGCGACGAGTGAATATGTGGAAGGAGTCGCTTGAGAACGGCGACTTGAAACTAAATGTGGCGAAGACTGAGTACATGGATTGCAACGTTACAGATTCCGTCTTGTACGCATAGGCGGAAACGTGGTCGAGCGTACTGACCAGTTTAAATCCGGAGATATCAAACCTTGCATAACGGCAGCGTGGACAAAGTGGCGCGTGGTGACTGCCATCATTTGTGAGCCAAAAACGTCGGTTAAACTGAAAGGACAGGACATTTTAGACCTGTCCTTTTATATGGAAGTGAAGCACAGGCTACGTGAGCGGGTCAATAGGGAGCTGCTGAATAGTAGTTTCGCGAACGGGCTGCATAAGGAACTCACACATTCGCGGCAGCCTCCATGTCCGCCACATACCAGTAGCAGACAACTCTCCTGCAGAGCCGCCTACGCTGGTACGGTCATGTTTTGCGAAAACCAGGAAATTACATTGGGAACAATTGTCTGGCCAACTACCTCAAAGAGTCGCTAGAAATAATTTATGTAATAGTAAAATTAATAGAAAATTATATTATGATAAAAATGTTAAGCCAGTTACTTATAAGAAAGGGGAATATATACTAATAAGAAATCGCTCAGGAGATAAATTGAAAAGTATTTACCTTGGCCCATATTTAGTTTTAGAGGATTTAGACTGTAATGTTAAAATTTTAAAAAATGGTTAAGAGTGTATTGTTCATAAAAATAGGACCAAACTTTTTAGATCATAAGTTAACATTGTGACTTCATATGTTTTACTAAATACTATTTTATGTTATTTTTATTAAGGTAATGAAATTGCAAACCAATTGAAAAGTGATTATTTACTTGTTTATGTAATGTGAGTATTTACTTGTAAATGACTAACCATGACAATGTGTAACCTATATACTCACATATTCAGTAACCTTACTCTAGTATTTTTAAAAATTAAAAAAGATAAATAAAAAAAAATGTACCTAAAATGTAATTTTTTTTTAAATAAAGGGGGAAGATGTAGTGTATGAACGGACCCCACATATGTTATATATCATTATCAGTTATGAATAAATCAGTATACTATCGCAACTCGGCTGTTTCAGTTGTCTCCTTCGACTCCCGATAATACACCGCCTCCACCGAGTCCCGGCAGAAAGAAGAAACCCAAGAAGTGCTGGCTTGATGTAATTGGGGAGGACATGCGAATGGTCTCATAACATGCAGTGTCTTGAGTAGTTGATTTCGTTGTGATATTTTTATAATCGAAATTATTCATGATTTATGCATATGAAAACTCATCAGCAGTATGACCAACACTATAAACAATATCAATCAAACGTTCTTCATGAACTTTAAACACCCTTGCAGAAATAAATGAAAATTTTCGAAATACCGGTATTTCATCCTCAAATACCGAATTTTTTTACCGGTATCCATGCTCTATTTGAAAGGCAGGCTTCTCAATATTAGTTTCGCTTTTAATATTTACACACTGACATTAAGCTCGGCAGTATATGTTGAAAGATAACAAAAATATGTACCCATTACTATAGAACTAATCACGAGAAGTACGCTATAGGCTTTGATTCCTTTGCGAGAGCAAATTCACAAAATATGCGACATAAACAGCTGTCTCACCGTTGACTTACAAGTTTTTGACAGCTTCACGGGGCCGCAGATATCCATTTCAACTTGATCCGTCCACCCGGTCCCGAGAAAGAGGGTCTTGCAAGACTAACAATTAGATGATCCTAATGGGTTCCTTTTTACCTTTTATGGAGATGGAACCCTTTAATTGGACACACATGGAAGAGATCAGTACGTTTGGTCACCTTAAGCATACGTACCGCCTGGATCCTCATCATCCGTCGCGGTGTCGCCAGCATCCTCTGACTCCGGCTCGGTTTTGACCGCGACCCTGGCGGGCGGCGTGCTGTCACAACATTCAGCCACAGAGAAGGACAGCGACGCACACGAGCCAATGGCCGGGCGGCCAATCGCGGATGTCGGCTTTTCTGTAATCAAAATCCGGATCTTAAAACAACCGGACCAGCATTCCCTAGCCGGAGGCTTGTACCACCACTATTTAAATACGTAGATTCCGTAATGTATTAACGTAATGTCATTTTAGCAAAATTACGTTTTTATTTAAAATAAAACGAGAGCCTCTTATTCGTCAAACATTTATTCATTCATATTATCACGTTAAGACAGAGCCTGACACCACAGGACATAAAGGCCACGTTTAGCGGATTGAGGTGCGTCGGACTCGCGCACCGAGAGTTCCGTACAATCTCTCTCTGTTGTTGTCGCTCTTTGCTGTTACAACTAGAATACAACTTATGTTTTCTAGTTGTAACAGCAAAGAGTTAGGGAGATCCCTAAACATAATTTTAGTTAACATTCTAGCGTTTTTGAATTGTGTTCTTCTTGTTTAATAGGGCATCGAATCCCGAGCTTATTGCGAATATAATTTTATCACAAAAGGAGCCAGGTATTTGAATTATTGCGTTTTGATGTTGTATAGGTTATGTCACTTTTCACCTTAACTATCACGTTCGCGGTGGTTCAAGTTATTTCACCCATTATATCCTTTTACGACACCAAACATACCACTTTCACGTAATCATGAATGAAGTCGTGACGTCATTTTTTATGATATCGGACAAACGAGCAAGCGGGTCAGCTTCTTTTTTCCGAGTCGAAATGGTTCCATTTGATTAGATTTCTTTCGACCTTCGCCTTGTCATTAGCCTCATTGAGTTCCTGTACCGTGCTAGTAGTGGGGCAGTTAGGTTAGGTCACACAACTTGTTGGCAGAGAAACCCCTGATTGATAAGTGATATAAAATAAGAGTAAATCCCAAACGGTTTAATAATTAATTTTTAATTTACGTAGAAAAAGAAAGTAACTCGTCATTGTTGAAGATTTTTTTTCTTTTAAGAGAAAAATATGATGTTGAATGTCTTTAAGTTTAAGCGAATTAAAAGAAATACAACACTTTTTATATGCTTTAGAAATATATCCTTACTTAATATAATGAAATAATTGTTTATTAATAAAGGGTTTAAACAGCAGTCTTTGACGACGTGAGATTACTTGGAAACACATAAAAAGATAAATAAAGTTACACAAACAAACAAACAAAGGAAGCAGTTTACTTCTTTCCGTAAAAAAATAGCTGGATTTGTTGTTGAAAAATAATATGTATGTTTTTATGAATTGTATGCCTTATGTAATGGACATAACGTATAAATTATACTGTTTACGCGTTCTTATATACGATATTTATGATCGTCTCATTTTGGACAAGGGTTTTTTGGCAAGGCAACATGAGGAAATTTCCACAGTCACGACACAATGTCTTTGAACACTAAAAGCTAACGGGATGACTGCAACCGACTTATGTCCTGTTTTCTTGTGGCCTTCCACACAAAGCCTACATATTTTAAGACCAACAGGAGCAATTATTGATCAACACTCCAAGTTCAAGCAGTGGCATATCGAGACCTAAACACGTGGGCGTGATTAAGGCATTTTTACAGTTATTCCACTGGGATCCCGAATTTAAATGACACAGGGGATCCAACAGAACTGAATATGTGTATAGCTGGAAAACTAAAGATAAATGACTCACAGCATATATGAAATCGTTGCCATTTGCCATTCATCAAACTGACACTTTTCTTTGAAAAAGTTCACAATGGCATATTCATTTTCCCACTATATTAAGAGTCTTACCCTAATGGAAAATGGGATCAATTTTGCTGGCAAGGTTGCTAGCCGCTTCGGCTTATTAACGTAAAAATACAGCTATTTAAATTTCCGCTCCTTTCCTCGGCAAGCTTCTAAGGTCTGCGTGGCCAGAGAAGCAGCATGTACATTTTATGTTTTTCTTTTCTACCAGACCAGCATGGAAGTGTGGGACGTATGGTTAACTTAAACATACGTACCCGCTGGGTCCTCATCGTCCGTCGCGGTGTCGCCAGCATCCTCTGACTCCGGCTCGGTTTTGACCGCGACCCTGGCGGGCGGCGTGCTGTCACAACATTCAGCCACAGAGAAGGACAGAGACGCACACAAGCCAATGGCCTCGCGGTCAATCCGGGAAACTGATTTTTCTGTAATCTGAATACAAAAAAAATTTTAGTACATACTAGCGTGCCCTTCCTATACCCTCCTCATACCTCCAGTTTGTATTCCTATCTGATTCATGTGTGATCAATACCGGGAGAAAACATACAGATTTGTGTATAAGATGATATCCTTAAAAGGCAAAATAATTTACAATGCTAGCACACATTGCCTTTGTATCGTAAATAATGTTTACACATTGCTTTCACCCTCTGTTAAACTTTGTCTAGGCAGTGCGTGCCATCCTGTCTGCTTTGTTGCGTGGTCCTGCCATTGCTCAGCATTCTAAGCAGCAGTAGTGTTTGACTGTGTTAGTATATCAATATAGAAAGTAATGAACATTATAACACAATATAACCTAAGTACCTCGCCAGCCGTCTCCAACATAGCAGTTAGCGCATGGTCTGCCCTGGTGGCGGTCACCATCAGCTTGTGGCTCTTGTACAGCATAGCGCGGCAGATGTAGCACGCCGCCACGGGCCTGTTCCCACTCACGAGCTGGAATGTTGTGCCACTGATATAACAGCTTTTACTTTAACATTCAATTACTAAAATGTACAGATGCAAAATTTTTCAATTTTCGTAATCAGTTTCTTTCTTCGTGTTGATACAAACCCTAATCAAAAGAATGTTTGTCATACTTGTGTGTCACAAGTTTATGTTTGCTAAAATGAAGTCCTGTATTATCACAAGTTGTTATATTCTTCTTCTTCTTTGAGTTGTAATGTCTTTTAACTACAACAGTGCTGCCCAGTATCTGGCCAAGGCCACTGCCCTGTCGTCTGCCTCCTCTAGATTGTTTGTAAGCAGTGAATGGGCATTTAGGGCTGAATATTCTTCAATATAATATTGTTGTTGTATTGAAGAGGCATTTATAGTTTATGATAATTCTTAAGGACTTTTAAGACTACATTAGTTTTTTAGGAATTAGAACATTACATACTATTGTCAATTACATAGGATCACGTCTTTTTCCTTTACAGGGTAGACAGAGTCTCGGTCTATCAGACCCGAAAGCCACGTTTCACATGTTTTTTTATTCTATTTATTTTTCGAGGCTACAGTTCACTTGGTGTGATTATGCCAGCCTCATGGGGGACCTCTAATATAAAATTTATCTAAGTTTCATTATAAACCTCCATAAGAGGTATTCTGATTGTGTTGACTGTGACAATGGACTGCTCAACACTATGGTCAGCATTCCATTCTCCATAGGCACCCCAGCCAAGAATCTGTCCCGCAGGGCAGTGTACTGACCACATTCCAACAAGACGTGTAACAAGTCTTCCTCCTTATGACAAAAACTATATAGGTCTGATTGTGTCACACGCATCAATAATAAAAATTTGTTAACTGGAACATGGCCAGACCTCACCCTGAATGCAGAGACCAGAAGTAGCATGTTGGTGGGCATCATTAGGTGGAAAATGGAATCAAAATAGTGATGGGTTGCTAGCTGCATCGCCTATTTTACATAATTCCTCAGATTTTACCCATTCCCTCGATCGGCTTTTACGATCTGCGTGGGAAGAGAAACAGCTGGTACATTCTATGTTTTTTCTTTTCTCCTAAAACAGCATGAAGTATTATAAAATTATCCTTTAGAAACACTATGTGCAGACATATCTGTATAAGAGAACGAACGCTATGATTTCTATATAGCAACTTGTTCCACTGTTTGTTCAGATATATATTACCAAATTCATGTTAAATGTTATATAGCGGTAACAACAATTTTCGTCAAATTTTTGATCAAAATTATGTCCAAAGCAGGCAAAAACGTAATCAATTCTACGAGAGAAACAGTATCGTCTTCAAAGCCTAAGAACATTCTCTTTCCACACAGTCTTATCACAAGTTATATCACGAAACATTAACTAAAGCAGATAGACTAATCCTAATTAGTAGGACGCTTACAAGAGCCCCCGCAAGTCTCTCATACACGAGTTGCAGGACAGTGCCGTCAATGTTGCTCATGGGCGCGTCCACTGAGAGGCAGATACGGCAGAATGCTGGACTCTGATGCATCTTGTATAAGGTTATTATGTTCTTAGGTCTGTAAATTTAATTTAAAATAAGCACACTAGCACTGAAGTAGTATATTGCTAAAATTATATCGCAGTAGTAAGAACTATGGGCTACACTTAATCAATATACATATACAATAAATTAATAAAATAAATTTAGGAAACCTATTCACAAAACAACTCAGGAAAACACAGCCAAATAAACGATTTGACATTGACAGTTTATGACGGCCATTATGTCACTTTGACATCCACTTAAGCAATGGTTTCTCCAATAGCCAACAAAGTATCTTAATAAAAAAAATTGGTTGCTGTAAGTCGGTTACGATTACGATATTTTTTTGTGATAACGGTGGAAGAGAGAACATGATGATGATGAGGATGATGCTGATGAAAACGACGATAATAATGACGGAACGTGACATTGTTTCGTGTAAGCAGCCGGTGTTTATCGATTTATAATATAGGAAATTTTGGAAATCATTGGGGGAAGCCTATGTCCAGCAGTGGACTTCTTGCGGTTGCGGCTGATATGATGATGAGGATGATGATGAATATAGGAAACCCTATTCATGGCAAAGTGACATTAAGACCGGGGGTACTATTTTTGAAAGTGTGACAATCGTTTTCGAGCGATTTTTGTATGGAAAAATCGCTCATTTACAACCGGCATCATTTCAAAAATTGCACTTAAGGGTACTATTTTTGAAAGTATGACATGACACTCATATTCAAGCGGTTTTTAATGAAAACATCACTAGTTACGATCGGCGCAATTTCAAAAATAGCACTCCAGTGTCGGCAACTGTCAAGTCAACGTCAAATAGAAGAATAGGTTAGTGTACTCGTCTCGTATCCTTACATCCCTACCCTAGTTTGTGGGTTCCTTCCTCGGTATTTTCGTAACCCTTATTAGTTGATTAATATTGTGTATTGTATGTAACCCAAGAGTCGTACAACTGCGATACAATCGTTGCTATTGACATTGTGTAGGTACTGATACAGCAATTTGAAATAAAACACAGTCCTCATAATACATAACCTTCACAAGATGCATCAGAGTCCAGCTGTTTGCCGCATCTGCCTCTCAATGGACGCGCTCGTGACCAACATTGACGGTACTGCCCTGCAACTCGTGTACGAGAGGCTGACGGGTGCCCTTGTAAGTGATCTACTAGTTAGAAATAAATGTACAGGACGAAGCACACAGATTAAGCTAGCCCCATACGAACTTGTGCATTGTGTCATGGGATACTAACTCTACGATAATATATTTTTGACTCTTACATAATGATAAACATCCAAGACCCAGGCCAATTTTAAGCCTGAGTCCTTGTGATTTAAAGACATTTGCTGTACCATTACCAATAAGCTACATGGGTTGTTACTGGTTAGACTGTCTACCAACTTATATATATTTTTATAGCTTTTACCGCTTCAAATGATATATAATATCATTTGTGTAGTTTTTACCCCTTTTTGACATGATTTTAACAAAATTACAATGAAAGACAACACAAAGTCTTCACACAGGTATTCTAAAATTCTTAAAACCAGTTTTGTGCTAGATTATAATTACATTTCTTAATGATTTCAATGTTTATTTATTTTAGATTAAAGTGATTAAAACTAACTATATACTATATAAACATGAAGTGAAGGAAAAAAAGCACTAGAAAAAAAAATTCTTCGAAATCTTGCCCGTGTGGCAATCTTGGACAAAAGTGAGATATATTATTGCTATATAAAAATCATCGTTTGAGATTCTGTGTGTCCCACATCCTAGTGATTTTGTCTAAATTGTCAATTTTGGTGTTTGAGCAAAAGTTCTTATGTCAATGGCCTAATCTTCTAGCTCGTGAGTGGGAACAGGCCTGTGGCAGCATGCTACATTTGCTGTGCTAAGCTGAAGAAGAGCCACAAGCTGATGATGATGGCCATCAGGGCAGACAACGTGCTGACTGCTATTGTTGAGAAGGCTGACGAGGTATTTCGTTCAGATATAATCTTATTGTGTTATACAACAATAAAAAGTCTTTCAACAAGCACGGGCGGATGTAGAAATAAATAAAACAAGTTGTGCATAATGCAGGCCATTGCTCAGATTCAGCTGGATTTGTGCAGCAGTCATAGAAAGTTGGACCTCTCGGATCCGTGCCACTGCTTGAAGCCTCGGCGGACATTTAAACAATGTCATACTCCATAATGGAATTAATAGGCCTTACAAATAAAAACAAATGACATTAATATCTCACACACAGCTTGTTTTATTGAATTTCAACATTGGCCAGTCCTTGTTGAAATACCCTTGACAATTAGTTTTTGCCCGGAGCTTCTCTCACATTAAGGTAAATGGCTTGGGAACAGTATTTTTTTCTGGGATGAAAGGTAGCCTATGTCAAACTAATGTATATGAAACATTTTATGATGTTTGGTTTAGTAAATTAAGCTGTGAAAGCATTACAAACAAAGAAATATATTATAAAAAAAAACAAAGAAATAAACAAACTCACTTTAGTACATTCTATAATAATAGTTTGGATAGGATCTGTCATCGTCACAGTCAATTTATAGTTATGCAGCAAATGCCATTGTGATGACCAATTTAGGGGCCTTGAAGCAAGCTGGATGGCATCCATTGCCTACAGCACTTTTTCAATAGTCACACACTTTAATATACTACTGTAATTAATTGCTCTAATTCAAAATCGTATTGTGGTGAGCTCGGTCCCGCGCCGCCTAGTGTAGCATTGTCAGCATTCGTGTACTTACAACGGGCAGCGGCCACCGAGCCTCCTCGCCCTCCGCCCGCCGCGCGCTTATGTAAATTCGATTGTATCAAATGAAGTTCGTAAGGTGAACTCCCGGATTTCGTTGGACGCCGCACACTTAACCCTACCCACCTATGTGGAGACATACACTAGCAAGACAACAGTATAAACGTTATTTAGATTACAGAAAAATCCATATCCCTGATTGACCGCGAGGCGATTGGCTTGTGTTCGTCGCTGTCCTTCTCTGTGGCTGAATGTGATGACAGCACGCCGCCCGCCAGGGTCGCGGTCAAAGCTGAGCCGGAGTCAGAGGATGCTGGAGAAACTGCAATGGATGATGAGGATCCGGAGGGTATGTATGTTTAACGTGACCAAACGTCTTCCATGTGTTTCTCTACCATCTTTAGGGTTCCGTCCCTATAAAAGGTAAAAAGGGACCCATTAGGATCACCCAATTGTTAGTCTGCAAGACCCTCTTCCTCAGGAACGTGTGGACAATAGTAAAGTATCAAGTTGAAGCGAATATACATATGTATTAATATCTGCGACTCCTTGAAGCTGTCACAAATTCAAACTTGTAAGTGAAGGGAATCAAAAGACATAGATGTCGCATATTTTGTGAATTTGCTCTCGCAAGGGAATCAAATCTATAGCGTACTGCCCGTTAACCTAGAATCATGATATTTGCCAATAAGTAAGGCAGTACAACCATAGGCCGAAAACCAAAACCTGTGAATTAGTAGTAAGCCACCGACCAGATAGTCGGACGACCTAACAAAGGTCACAGGGAGGCGCTCGATGCAGGCCGCTTCCAACAGGTCGTATTGGAAATCATTGGGGGAGGCTTATATCCAGCTGTATATCCATCTTAAAACATCTTAATATTCGGAACTTTCGTTGCGCGTCCGACGCACGTCAACTAGTGGTGGATTGCTAGCCACATCATCTATTAAATTTTCGTCTAATTGGCCAATCGCTACGGTCTAGGTGGAAAGAGTAGCCCCTTTGGTTCCGTACCCAAAGGGTAAAAACGAGACTGTCTGTCCGTCTGTCACCAGGAGGTATCTCATAAACCTTGATGGTTAGACAGATTATTTCTATACAACAATCGTGATTTTTTTGTGTGCGTAACCCCAGCAGTAAAGTACCTCGTGAGTAATATGAGTAGAGCGAATAATAATATGCCCAATATTCTGTAAATGTGCCCTGAATAAAAAAATTGTGCCCTTTGTAATGTTGGAAAAAAACGAAAAAAACCATTCCTGCTGTGGGGTAACGTTGCTACAGCAGGAAGATTCTAAACGAATAATCGTAGCGAGAAAATTTGTGCGTGAGCAGATACTTTCCTGCTGGGGTTATGCACACGATTTATTTGCTCGTTTTTGCTCGATATTGATAACGGCAACAGGTAGACGCTTGAAATTTTCACAGAATATTGAGTTATATAAAATAAACAATTATATTACTATAACATTCGGGGGGCTCCTTCCTATACAACAGACATTATTTTTTACCGTTTTTATAAATAATGGTACGGAACTATTCGTGCACAAGTCCTACTCGCACCAGGCCGATTTTAATTTTCTCCCAAGTCACATCCTTGAAAGCAGCAATGTCTTCAAGGGTATTCACAAACATTGAAGGCATTTAGCGAAAGTGACGTTCAGGGACTAATGTTATTTGCGTGCCAGGCGTTCCCGCGGCTGACGTGGACGAGACACGGGACTAAAGGCGTAAATAATTGGAAAAGCGACTAAAGTTAATAATTTGAGTATGATTGTAACTCTCAAGTAAGGCAGCATTTAAAGAAACGTCAGGTCAAGTTTCAGGTAAAGTCTCAGTATGTTTAGGTTGAAGAGGCCAATAGCTTTGATCACGAGCTAGATATCTTGAACCGGACCACCATAAATCCAAAGTCTGCAGAGCGCTAATATCAATACCACGTGATATTAAGTCTGCGGGGTACTGGTCTGTAGGGACATGTTTCCATGTAAAATTGCCAGCTTTATCTAAAATTTCAGCAACGCGATTACGTACGAAAGGCTGAAGTCTTGTAGGCAACATACGTAACCATCCCAGGACAATGGTGGAGTCTGTCCAGAAGTAAACATTGTCAATGCTTACACGAAGAGAGCTCTTGACCTTTTCATACAGACGCGCTGCTATGAGGGCACCACACAACTCCAATCTCGGAATCGTAATGGGTTTAATTGGTGCTAATCGACTTTTTGCAATTAAGAGACGAACCATAACCTCATTTGATTCGTTAACACTACGTACGTAAACACAAGCACCATATGCGCGTTCCGAAGCATCCATGAAAATGTGCAATTCCAGCTTAGCATGTGAATCGCAAATAACTCGTCGTGGAATGCGAAGATTATTAATAAGCGGTAGACTTTTAATAATTTTAACCCATGATTCCTGAATTTCGGGAACCAATGGTTCATCCCATCCAAGTTTGTGTAGCCACAGTTTTTGCAGCAGCATTTTCATGACGATAACGTAGGGCGCCAGAAGACCTTGGGGGTCAAAAATACGCGATATTGCCGAAAGTATAATCACGCTTGGTAACAGCTTTGGGGAGTAATGAACAAATTGGAAAACACCACATCACAACAAATTGCCAACCAAGACCCAACAATTTATTAGGTTCGTCAGATCCTATATTTAGATTTATAGGCAGTTTGGCAAAATCTGATACCAATTCAGGTTCATTTGATACCCATTTTCGTAAATACATACCGGCTGATGATAATTTTTCAGTAACTGCGTTGCGAATGCTTCGTACTTCTTGCAAATCATCCCCTCCCGTCAATAAATCATCGACGAAAAGTCATGCATGAATAATGACCTCAGCAATTGATGGATTTGCACAATCTAGACCTATTTTCTTAAGGCACCTGGTTGCAAGAAATGGGGCACTAGCGGTGCCATATGTAACAGTGTTTAATTGATATACTTTGACTCAATCATGTGGATTACTACGCCAAAGTATCTGTTGCATGATTACTCTTAATACTAGCCTCATCGTCCGAGCAAACTGGTAATAAGTGTAAGGCTGTCTTTAAATCAAACTTAGATGTCGGGGCCATACTGATATTAACAGAAACACACTCCTCCTTCTGTTTTTCAGAATACAACTGCAATATTTCTTTATATACCTTATCAAAATTATTACACAATTCTTCTATCAATATATATTCACTTTTTTCAAGATTGCTTTTTGTGTCAGAAAAATAGTTTAAAAATATATTATACTCCTTTAACAATTCATCAGCCTCGGCTAATTTCGAGATTATTACACTTCCTTTTCTTCTACTTGGGCCTATTTTAATTAGATATTTTTTTATATTCACTAAACTGTTATACAATAAACTCAAATTCTGTTGATCTGCCATAAAGAAGTATTTTTAACAAGTTAAAATGAAATACATACCCCCTTAGCTGCAATCGGTAGTACCTATCACTAATAGACACTTTTTTTAAGGTCTCTAAACAGTCATTGCTATATACGACTAAATACGGTTATATTTATTCCGGGTTCTACAAACAATATCTACTTATAACTACTTAAGGCTATACCTACTACACTACAGACCGAAATTTAGTTTTCTTTTAATTTTTGTTATATTCCCTTCCTTTTGCATTGGGTTTCATCCTACTATAATTTTATTTCACTTTTTATTATTTTCAAAGGCTTCGGGCACTTGTCTATTTTTCCGTTGATTAGTTATAAGTAAGTATATATTTTTAAAGCATATCAATAAAAAGTGTACCTAGTATTTCTTTTAATTCGTTTAATGGTTGCTTCATAATAACATTAATTAAAATGACATATTTTATCACGTATGTAAAAAAAATCAACAATGTAGTTAATTTCTTAAGTAGTGTTTCTCGACTACCAACAGTTTGTGTGACTGCGGCGCCAATCAGTCCATGCCTCACCTTCTGTCGAGACCTTACTGCCCCACTACTTGCACGGTACAGGACCTCATTGAGGCTAATGATAAGGCGATCAGCGTAGTCAAATACTGGTCAAAAGGGATCTAAGCAAATGGAACCATTTCGACTCTGAAAGAAAAAGAAGGTTTGCTCGTTTGTCCGATATCATAAAAATTCACGACTTCTTCCATGCTGGTCTGGGAGACAAGTAAAAACATAGAATGTACCAACTGCCCGCACAGATCGATTTTAAAATCCGGGTTTTGATTACAGAAAAGCCGACATCCGCGATTGGCCGCTCGGCCATTGGCTCGTGTGCGTCGCTGTCCTTCTCTGTGGCTGAATGTTGTGACAGCACGCCGCCCGCCAGGGTCGCGGTCAAAACCGAGCCGGAGTCAGAGGATGCTGGCGACACCGCGACGGACGATGAGGATCCAGGCGGTACGTATGCTTAAGGTGACCAAACGCACTGCTCTCTTCCATGTGTTTCTCTACCATGTTTAGGGTTCCGGCCCTATAAAAGGTAAAAGGAACCCATTAGGATCACCTTATAAAATTGTTAGTCTTGCAAGACCGTCTTTCCCAGGAACTGGTGGACGTACAAGTTGAAATGGATATCACATATGTATTAATATCTGCGGTCCCTTGAAGCTGTCAGAAACTCAAACTTGTAAGTGAACGAAATCAAAATATTATGTTGCATATTTTGTGAATGTCTGTACTTCCCGTTAACCTACAATCATGATATTTACCAATAAGCAACTCTCGGTGCGCGTCCGACGCACGTCAACTAGTGGTGGATTGCTAGCCACATCATCTATTGACATGATTCCTTAGATTTTCGTCCAATCGGTCGGTTGCTACTGTCTAGGTGGAAAGAGAAGCTCTTTGGGTAACCAAAGGATAAAAACTGTACCCTATCACTAAGACTCCGCTGTTCGTATGTCTGTCTGTCTGTTTGTCACCAGGCTGTATCTCATGACCCGTGATGGTAAGACAGTTGACATTTTCGCAGATGATGTATGTTGCCGATATAACAACAAATACTATAAAACAGAATAAAATTAAATGTAAGGGGGCTCCCATACAACAAACGTGATGTTTTTGTTCGATATTGATAACGGCAACAGATAGACGCTTGGAATATTTACCGAATATTGAGTTATATTTTCACTTTTTAAATATATAATTAAATTGCAATAAAATTCGGGTGGCCTGCAACACACATGAGTTTTTTTGTTTTTAAATATCACGGTACGGAACCCTTCGTGGAGTCGGACTCGCACTTGGCCGATTTAAATTCTCTCGCAGACCAGCATGGCAGAAGTCACATCCTTGAAAGCAGCAATGTCTTCAAGGGTATTCACAAACATTGAAGACATTTAGCGAAAGTGACGTTCAGGGACTAATGTTATTTGCGTGCCAGGCGTTCCCGCGGCTGACGTGGACGAGACACGGGACTCCGATGAAGACGCGGGGGCGCGGGGCGGGGGACACTACGCGGACGGTAAGCTTCTTAACAACCGAACAAACAGATGGTGTTATATGTTTCACACGACTCATTCTGTGTGTGTCTCTGTTTGGTGAAGGGAGTCAAATGCGGTTTTCTGAATTTGAAACTAGCGGTCGAGCTGAAGTTAGTGGAAGTCGGAGCACCCAGCCAGGGGTGAAGGCATCTAATTGAATAGCTATGGCACATGGAAAATGGATTTTGAGTTCAAATGATCGGTGTGGACGAAAGAGATCCATATTCAATACATCCAGGGTCAGGTTGAAGTCCAATGCAGCGCAACACTGCCGAAGTATCCGGCCAGGTGGCCAACGTCGTGGAGACACAATTCAAAAGAAAATAAAACATGTAAAAGTTTCTTTTGTAGGTTAGTAATATAAAATACAATGCAGTATTCCTCTTGCTTATTCCAATTTTCGCATAAAAAATATGAATGGCTAGAAAAAATGGGACTTCCCTTACTGTAGAATATTGCGGGAAGTAGATAGACTGTGTTTGCATAGGTACTGGATATAATGGACAAAAATTACAAACTTGGAGATGTGAAGAAAAGCCAAACTGAAGTGTCATCTAAATGTTGAATATAACTCCCCGCAGTGTTGCTCGCGCCAGAGTTTGCGTTTTGTTTTTATGTTTCATAACAATGACATTTTGCGAAAGTGACGTTCTACGTTGCGAAGAAACGTCGCTTTCGCATAACGTCATTCACGCCTTCTATATTTCTATGCATATGAATGAACGCTTAGGAGACAGGGGTTTGGCTTCGTTGTATGTCTACGTCTAAGCGCTGCGGCAGTGGTGACCTGTGCGCTCATATGATGTATCTCATCCCACGGGTTCGCTAACGAACTGACCTCCTTTGATAAGCGATGGTGTAGGTGAAAGTAACAAATGTTTTGCAGATGGCGCAGCAGAGGGCCAACAGCCTGTGGCAGGAAGTTCCCGACACAGTTATTATGGCGAGCCACAGAGCGCTGACACAAGGCACCAGTGCCATGTTTGTCTGAGGCAGTATGTGTGGAAGAGTCATCTACAAAAACATTTAAGAATTCACACTGGTGAGAAGCCATATAAATGTAATGATTGTGGAAAGCAATTTAATCAAAAGGGTAATTTAGAAAGACATTTAAGAACTCACACTGGTGAAAAACCATTCGCATGTAATGTTTGCGAAAAGTAGTTTAGTCACAAAAAAGATTTAAAAGCTCATTTAAAAACTCACACTAGTGAGAAGCCATATAAATGTAATGACTGTGGCAAGCAATTTAATCAAAAGGGTGATTTAGAAGGACATTTAAGAACTCACACTGGTGAAAAACCATTTGAATGTAGGTAATGTTTGCGAAAAGCAGTTTAGTCACAAAAATCATTTAAACGGTCATTTAAGAACTCACACTGGCGAGAAGCCATATAAATGTAATGACTGTGGAAAGCAATTTAATCAAAAGGGTACTTTAGTATTACATTCAAGAACTCACACTGGCGAGAAGCCATATAAATGTAATGATTGTGGAAAGCAATTTAATCAAAAGGGTGTATTAGACAGACATTTAAGAATACACACTATTGAAAACCCTTTTGAATGTAAGGTTTGTCGTCGTCGATTTGCTCAAAACAGTTTATTAAAAACGCACCTGAGAACTCACACTGGTGAGACGCCATATAAATGTAATGATTGTGGCAAGCAATTTAATCGGAAGGATTATTTAATAAGTCATTTAAGAATTCACACTGGTGTAAAACTATTTGAATGTAAGGTTTGTCGTATTCGATTTGGTCACCGCAATCAGGTACATAGACATTTAAGAACTCACACTGGTAAGAAACCATAACAATGGTCCTTCTTACTAGTGCATAATTTTTAATAATAATAAAAATAATATGTATTTAATCAGATTTCAAAGATACATAATATGTTAGTAATACAAAAGACTTATGCCACATGTTAGTATGTTTTTAAAATGAATGAAATTAAAAAAAATAAATGAAATAAAAGAAATTAAAAAAAAAAATGAAGTAAAAGGAAATTAAATGAATACTTCATGTACCTGCCAGAGATGTCAGGCGGCCGACCAAACATTGGACGACTATGATCTTCAGTCATGTTCATCATCCGCCCGAGACCCCTAAGCAAAGGCGCATGCGGATCATCTGCTACTACTTTCAGAATGCTGTTGTCACTGTCCCGCACCCTTCTCACTATTGATGCATTTTTTTTGCGAATGATAGCGTAGAAGCCATCTGTTCGGTTTTCCGCGAACATACCGGACGCGCTACAGTAGCGAGGAAGATTCAACAGCACTCTGAAAATATTATTATATTGTATGCGCAGGGCGTTAAGCCACAGAGCTCGTGTACATACTTTGGCAATAGGCTTTAAAAAGCGTTATTTTAACCTCATCCGTACAGCGAGCAAATCTCCAAGCCAACATATTCCCACGCACAGCCAACGCCCTGCGTTCTCTTTCAATATCAACATCATCATTTAAATTAAATTTAAAAAAAAATTAAAATTTCTTTATTTCAGATAACTTAGATCCAATTTTGTTAGTAATACAATGACTTACGGCTAGTGTTAGTATACAGTTAACATGTAACCTATAAGAGGTACCTATGCACCTAAAGCCGGGCCTAGGTATGAACGGGTCTTTAAATCACACCAAATAAAGCCACCGACCTGGTTTCTTGCACAAAGTGCCTCATTATAGGCGAACCCGGTCTATCTGCGACTGTTTTTAGAATGCTATTGACACTCAACCTCACTCTCTGTAGCAAGGATGCCATTTTTTGCGCATCACAGCCTGGAATCCGTTTACTCTTGCTTGAACGAACATTTCTGACGCACTACAGAAACGAGGGAGTCTCAATAACATTCTAAAAATGTTATTATACAAGATGCGGATGGCATCCAGCGCTCTTTTGGTACTGTAGACCCATAGACCTCCCGTGTAGAAACCCTGGCAAAATGCTTTAAATAAAGTTATTTTGACTTGGTCACTACAGCGGGCGAATCTACGGGCCAACATGTTACCTCTGACCGCCAGAGCCCTCCGCTCCCTTTCAACATCCGCATCATCCTTGAGGTCGTCGGTAAGGATATGTCCCAAGTACTTAAAAGAGTTCACTTTTTTTAAATTTATGCCCTTCAAAGTTATTGGTAACGTATTCTCAGGACTTTTACCGGCGGCCTTAAAGATCATGTACTCACATTTTTTTACATTGTATGTAAGTCCATGTTTGTCTGCAAACCTTTCACATACCTTCAACATCTCGTTGATCGCTCCCACAGTCGGTCCCAGCAGGACCATGTCGTCGGCATATGAGATGTGATTGATTACAACACCATCCACACTGCAGCCGACCCTCATACCACTGAGTTCGACTATGAGATCATTTACGTATAGGTTGAAGAGCTTGGGAGATGAAAGCCCCCCCTGTCTCACCCCGCACTTCAGCCTATACGCTTCCGAGAAGCTGTCGGACCACCTTACAACGTTTATTTGGTGATCATACCAATAACTGAAAATGTTTAATATGCCGGCCGGTACACTCCTGTCTCCCAGCTTTCCCCAAAGCACATTATACAGCACTCGGTCAAAGGCCTTGGAGAAATCCAAAAAACAGGCATATACCGGCGTCCTACGGTTCGTGTAGTATTGGACAGTATGCTTAAGTGCAACAATCGCGCTTTCTGTAGATAATTGTGGACGGAAACCAAACTGGGCGTCGTGAAGGTTTAAATATTGTTGCAATCTCGCATCAAGCAAACTGTCCAAAACTTTTGCAATGATTGTTGCAAGGGATATGGGTCGATAGTTGCCCTTGTCCGAAATGTCACCTGTCTTGTTTTTGACGATAGGTACCACAACCGTTTTCATAAGGTCCTGTGGCAGGTACCCATGGCTCATGCACAATGAATAAAACATAGACAGTATTCTAGGCAAGTGAGTACCCGCGTACTTTAAGTGCTCTATGCTGAGCCCGTCATGCCCAGGCGATTTACCCCTGCTCATCCTATCTACTACTTTTTTAACCTCAGCAGCAGAAAAGCGCAGCAGCGGCCCCCCGCCCGAGTCAACCGACCCACCACCGAAAACACCATCCACGCAGCCACTAGACGGTTGCACTTTAAATTGTTCCGCAAACATATTAGCTATTTCTTTCGGCTCCGTTACCCCTTCTACACTCACCGGGCGGCCAGGCCCAACATTTAGTCTTGAGGTGGCTTTCCAAAATTTACCAAAGTTATTTGATGCTCGTTGGTGTGCTAAAATGTCCATCTGGATTTGTTCCTGGTTCTTTTGGCACCAGTTCAGGCGACTTTTAAATATTTTTCGCGTCTCAATCATTTGGTCATAGATATCACCCGTGCTCGGTCTATTATTTAGCACCCAAGACTCAAATTTTAGCCTGGCCTCCCGATGGGCACTGTGTACATGTTGGTTCCACCCACATAAGGTTTTCTTTCTCTTACTCTTTTTCGTGCGACTAGATCCCATTTTGGTTTGTGTCGCTGCGACACCCAGTGAGCTAACAATTTTGTCATACAACCTATCTAAGACTTGGTGGTGTTCTTTTACATTACAAGACCGGTAACTGCACACTGAGCACTCCTCCGGGAAAAGTATATTCCGAAACGTTCTGTCGCAAATATCGCGGTACTTATTAATTTGGGCCTCATTTCTTACGCCCCAAGTGACATTATCAACAGGCAACACTTGAGTCTCTATCTTGAGCCTTACTACCTCTAAGTTACATTTCATAAACATAGGCAAATGGTCGGACATGTAAACCCCTTCTTGAATATGTATATCTAATATAGAATTCCAGGCAGACTGTGATGTTAAACAATGGTCCAACCATCTCCTACACCCATGCGCCTGACTCACATATGTGTAACTATTTGAGCTAGCTCCCAATCTCTCCACATCCGCACAAACCCACGAACATTCTTCAGCAAAGTCAATTAGCTCAGCATAAAAAGGTTCATTTATGTGAGCATTGAAATCGCCCAAAATATACACACATTCAACGTTACTGGCTTCCTCGATAGCTTTTATTTCTCCCAGCACTTCTATAAATAAGGGCAAGTTATCATTTGAGTCCGTTGGCATGTAAACCGAGAATACGATCACCGAACGACCGCCCTTAGTAGCTTTGATAGCTGTTAGCCTATTACTACCGCACTCTAAAACAGTCACAGACTCAAACAATCCCTTTCTCCAGAGAATAGCTACCCCCCCATAAGGCCGACCTACCAGCAAACCCGTTGATGTGTCTATAGCGGATTTGCCCGTATATTCAAAATCATTGCAGGTCGTACCTAACATATGGATATCATGAGAAAACAGCCACGTCTCTTGAAGCGCAATTACATCAGACTTAGAACATATGTTTCTTATACAATCAATTGATCGCTTAAAGGACTGACAGTTGAAAGTTGCAAATATACATGAATTAGTTTCATTGTTATTCATAGTCAGTTATCTACTAAACTTTAACCTTTGCATTTTTATTAGTTCCGTACATAAAATGCACGAAACGTCTAAAAGTTACACCATCTGGCCACAGCTGACTGTCCAAGAACAAATGAAGCCTGTGTTTGGAAACATACAATTTGTAGGCGTTATATCTTTTAGGCGACTTCATGTTAATAGTTCTCAAGACTACAGTTTCATTTGTTTTTTCTTTTATGTAGCTTATAATGTCACACTCACTTGCTTCCTTACTGACATTCGAGATAAACAACGGCACTTTTACATCAGCAGCCCTAAATTTCACATCTGGCTCGGTAGCCGCCCTACCTCTCTGTCCAATTAACTTGTATCGTTTTCCTTTACTCCTGTGCACAACCTGCCACTCAGGGTCCTCCAATTCATTTGATTTCTCGCAAACCACGTCCTGTTTCTGTTCTCGCATACCATTTCTGCCCCGCTGCACTTCGAGTTGTGTCTCCTCGCCAACAGTCGAGCAAACACTGGGAGCTGGCCTTGATGCGCCGGCGATCGCTCGTTGTACACAAACAGGTTCCTGCGAAACCGTGGTACCGGCCTCCACGCGCTGCTGTGAGGCTAGTTCCGTCTCCTTTCCGCTCACACGCTCACAGCTTTTCGCCTCGCTTCTATCTCTTTTGTTCAATTCCTTCGAAACCTCTGTCGGGGCCTCCACGTGTACTGTTTCTATCTCATCTTTCTCTTGACGGCTGATAGGGACTGCCTCTAATGTTGTTGCCATGTCACTTTGTGAAGGACTCCGGTTTTTCTGAGGTCGGTCACTCACCTGCGGCCGGCCGTTAACCTTGAAATCAGCTGTATCATGCGAAGCATTTATAGTTACATATTGCAAACCTATCGGTCCGCTGTCAAAGGTAAAACTATCTTGTAAACAGGCCCCTCTCGTTTTGTTCACCTTGTTCACCGACATAGTTGTGTTACCTATTAAAGATGCATACTTCATGTCATCAACTTCCTGCTTTAGTTGATCAAACTGCTCTGTTGTCACCGTGTTATCCTTTAAATGGTTAATTTGGCTTTGCATCCTAAGAATATCTTTAAGTATTCGCGTAGCATCTACATGGTCAAACGACACCGGTGGCACCCGGTGTAAGTCAACCGCAGCAAATATTGGAAATAGTTCCCTGTTTCCTGCTTTCAACAGTCCGATAATATCGTCTAAATCTCTTGACATTCTCATCTTCCCTTGTTTTCGGCGTAGTGGCATTTTTTTCGCGTTCGGCACGGCATCATATAGTAAACATTTAGCCTTTACTATCTCTTCCGACGAGTATGTTGTCGTGCATAACTGGTGAATGCTCTCTTCATCCATAAAGTCCACAACATTTCTTAAAAACGTTAAAAGCTCGTTAACAACAACGTTACAGTTCGCGCACTTCACAGTGGTCGAGGTCATTGTCCTCAGCAATTAGTCATCTGTCACTCGCGCAACACGTTCGCACTTTGCAGCGTACGGAGAAGACTGATTTAGGCCATCGGTAAGAATTTTAATGTCACGTTAGGAACCTGGATGTCCATTCTCGTCCACATGCAACACAAGTTTGTAGAAGATAAATAAACTGATAAATCACATTACATATTGGAAGTTTTCTCGTTAGAAATAAATAAAAAAATAGGGGCTTAAAAGTTGACTAAATTATCCTATAAAAACAAGATGTGTGAACACCTCAAAAAAGGAGGTACCTGTTTTCGTGTCGGCCGCGCACCGTCTAGCTGGATGCGCGTAGCGAGCGCGCAGTTTCCAAACATTCCGAGACTTTGCGGAGTAATTTGATTAAATTTTTCTTTGTAATTAATAAGTATTTTGTTGGTTTTATATTTTTTAACGTTACGTGTGATCATTATTTATAATGTCCTTAAATATGTAATGTAAGTTTTTTGTTTTGCTTTTGCTTAACGACTGCCATCAATGATGACAGCCGGAAGAGCTCGAGAATTGTTTATACCACTTGCGGTCACCCTTCGCAGAGTATTTAATACTTACGACACATAATATATATATATTAAATATATAATGATAATGCAAGTATATTACAATGTATCATCTAGAAACCAACCGTTTAGGTATACCATAATAAGAATTTTCGATGTATAATAATGTATAATTCTTAAATAAATTTAAGGATAGGCTTTTATATGTTATATTCTTTGGAGTTTATTGTAAACTAGCTTTTGCCCGCGGCTTCGCTCGCGTGCGATCTCTTACGGCCAAAGCTTGGACGAATAAACCACTGGACGCGAAATTATGACATTTGACTCCTTACCCCTCTAGCTGGGTACCATGAAATAGTTCTTTGTTAAACAACACGCTACGTCAGTGTGACTTCAGAGACTCAAGGCAAAACATCGCGTAAAAAAGGGTGAAGTGTGCGGTATTGCCGTGTAAAAATTACAGTAATCGCACGAACCACATTTCTTTTCAACCAGTAAGCACATTTTGTCCAATATTTCTTAGTATTTTCTTGTAAATTTAATTAAATGCGTAATCATCAGACCTAATAATACGTCCATTTAAAAAATCCTTGTTTCAAACTGCAAGTCAACCAGAATGTTGTCATACTCCAACGAGTCGGATTAATTCTGTCATTGTTACATTCGTTCACTAATTCTTCAGTTCATTCCTTTCATTTAGAGCTTGCATATATCGATGAACGTGTCGATGAATGATATCGATAGAAATGACAATCGTATTACGGGCGGCGGATAAATAGCCAATTTAAATAAATACTCAAAATGTATAAATATCCGTAAATAACCAGTTCCTATTAAGATTTATCACAAACCAGGGTTGAAAACTTTTATAATACAATTAGTATCTATTTCCCTTTTCTCGTAATTTGTAATTGTATTTGTTGGTTGTTAGTTTCAGTAAGCAAAGTGACAGAATCACTTCTTTATTATTTACGGAGTAGACAAGACCTAGCTTCACGATATTAAAAAGTGGCTTTTGTATGTTTTTCTCATAAACTAAGTAATTTACCTCTACGGCTTTACTGTTTGCAAATAAATATAAATAAATTTAAATACGGACAAATCACACAGATTGAGCTAGCCCCAAAGTAAGTTCGAGACTTGTGTTATGGGATTCTAACTCAACGATACTATATTTTATAACAAATACATATAGATACACATTCAAGACCCAGGCCAATCTGAAAAAGATCATTTTCCATCTTGACCTGGCCGGGGATCGAACCCGGTCACTCCGTGTCGCAGGCAGGTGTGTTGACCGCTGTGCCACGGAGCTAGTCTCCGTGTGCTAAAATGCCTTTATATCTTATACCTTTAAACGAGCAATTCTTATATATTTATAAAAATTTATTTCTATAATCTCGGAAACGGCTCTAACGATTTCGCTGAAATTTGGCATATGGGGGTTTTCGGATGTAAACAATCGATTTTGATTAGTCTTATGTTTGGAAAAACGCGTGTTTTCCAGTTTTCATGCGTTTTCTTTTCACGAATGGGGTTCGAATCCCGCGTGTGACTTACTTTTTTTATATTTAATTTATAATTTTTTTAATTTTATTGTAAATGTTTGAGATAACTATGTATATTTATCATAAATATAGATTCACCTAACCACCACGATATTACAACAAATAGTAATAACCCAACGAAGCACGGTCGCCCAGGTACTAGTTCTGTAAGGGCAAATAAATACACATGAAGGTTCATGTATTTATCCATAACATTGGAGATAGAGCCTGCAAATTCATATCTGATCAAAAGGCCCTGAAAAAAATAAATGTATTTACTTTCCATGTTCAAATACACTTAATCACCATCCGATTGTTTTTCCTATAGTCCGGAGTCAGCTAATATGTAAGATACATAGTTAGGGACGTCGATCACACGAATCTCGAGAAAGTAATCGAGAAACACCCAAAACGTTAATATCCGTTCGTTTTATTATAGGTTCTGTTCATTCCAAATAATGCTTTTATGTACACATTTTCTCTAATATTTAAGAGCTAGGCCCTTGAAGGTGTCATTGTATGTAAAGAATTTGACACAGTGACTATTTTGACCAGGAAATAATTGAATGGTTTGCCTTCTCCATTTCACATGGGTACTAGCAAAAATTCCACTTGTGTTTACGATGTTTTCTTTCATCAGAAGCAGGTATCGGTCGATGAAAATGGTACTTGATTTAGATTTTATTACAAACTACGAGATACAGTTCAGGCCGGGCGCGGTTTGAACCCGGGACCGTTCGGTTTAATTCGTTATGGTTCGAATTCTAAGACACCTGAACCACTAGCGCTTCTACTAGTCCTAAATATGTAATAATATTTTCAACTTGAAACCTAGAGTTCTGTAGATTATGTGTGTGATTCAAAAGGAGATACATTTTGAAGGCCGGAACCCTAAGAGTAGGTGGTTGAAATACGAAAATGACAGTGATTATTATCATTAAATGTGTCCATGCCAAATTCGTTTTATTTTTCAAATTAAAATTTGATTTAGATTTGAAACAAGCGCCGTATTACGTAAAATGCCCGCTGTAGGTCAAGATACCTTAAAAATCATAATAGTTGTTTTGTGTACCTAAAAAACATTATTTCTATCAATAAACAGCATAGGTAACTGAGCTGAGCATATTTATAAAAAATTGAGCATAGCCCGTGTCATGGTTTATGGTTATGAATTTAAAAGGTAATCCTTGACATAATACGAACTCTTGTCACAACTGATATATGTCTTCTATAAATATTATGTTGAATTTATTAGTTAAATAAAGCCTATACATTTGGGTTATTCTATGCATTTATTTATCAATTTATTTAACTAATATTAATACGTATTCAATAATCAAATGCCTCAACCGAGATGGAGAAGTATTTAAAGCCAGATAGATTTGAAGCGGATCCGCTTGACAACAAAAATGCTGCGCTGTGGCCACAGGAAGAAAACGTTTACAAATTTTTTGGACGCAGCAAATGCTACAGAAGACAAGGTAAAACATAAGCTGCTCATAAACCTAATATCGCCAAATATATATGAATACATAGCCCAAGCTGACACCTATTCTTCAGCTCTATCCACATTAGACGGTTTATTTATCAAGCCAAAAAGCGAAATATTCGCTCGTCACAACTTGGCTTCTCGTAAACAGCAACCGAACGAGACAATTGATCAATACCTTCAATCTCTGAAACTCCTGTCTAAAGAATGCAGTTTTACGGCGGTTACTGCTATTCAATATGAAAATGAATACATTCGTGATTCTTTTATCTCTGGCCTGGCTTCTCCTGCTATTCGACAGAGACTACTCGAAAATATGACACTCACTCTCGATGAAGCCCACAATCAGGCCCGCGCTCTCGAATCTGCTCATATCCAATCTCAAAGCTTCAACAATTCACAAATCGCTGCTGTCACACAGCCATCGCCTATAGCTGCTACTTCGAATCAAAGTCGAAAGAATAACGAACCTGGTAGACAACAATCATATGAAAGATGCTATTTCTGTGGTAACGCACGTCATCCACGTCGATTATGTCCAGCTTCACAGGCAATCTGTCTCAAGTGCAGCAAACAAGGTCATTTTGCAAAAGTATGCAGAAGTAGCAATGTCAACGCCGCCATCACTACAACTGATGAAGGTGAAGAAATTACTTCTTGTTTAGTATTGGCAGCAAGTGATATCAAGAAATGCACAATTCACGTTACCATCAATGGTATATTATTGCAAGCTTTAATTGATACTGGAAGTACAGGGAGTTTCATCGATGAAGAAGTCGTAAAGCAGTACGATCTAGAAACTAGGCCATGGAGACAGGAAGTGTCAATGGCATCTTCATCACATACATCTCAAATAACTAAGGTATGTTCAGCAACACTAAAGTTGGATAATCAAGTAATTCCTGCTGTACTATTTCGTGTCATGGAAAATCTTTGTTGTCATGTCATACTGGGGCACGATGTACTCGAACAGTACTCCATTCTAGAGATAACATTTTATGGGCAAAATCCACCACTCAGATTATCTGCCATAGAAGAAGCTAACATTGCACCTGTCAATCTTTTTCCAAATATGTCACCAGAATGTAAACCGATAGCTATAAAATCACGTAGATTTACAGGTTACATTTAGGTTAGATTTACAGGTACGACAGCAAATTCATCCAAGAAGAAATTAAGAAATTATTAGAAGACGGTATCATAGAAGAGAGCACTTCGCCCTGGCGAGCTCAAGTTCTAATCACATCCAACACAAATCATAAGAAGAGGATGTGCATTGATTACTCACAAACAGTGAACAGGTTTACTTATCTTGATGCATATCCGTTGCCGAATATAGAAGAAATCGTAGCAAAAGTATCAAAATATAAAATATTCAGTAAAATTGATTTGAAATCTGCATACCATCAAATTCCAATTATTCCTGAGAATAAACCATTCACTGCCTTCGAAGCCGCCGGTAATTTATATCAATTTCGTCGTATTCCGTTTGGCGTGACCAACGTAGTAGCTTGTTTTCAACGAGCCTTAGATTCTATTATTCGAAAGTCCTCCATTGAAGGTATATATCCATATTTGGATGACATTACCGTCTGCGGAATCGATCAGAAAGATCATGATGCAAAACTTGAAAAATTCATGGAAATTGCTAATAAGTTCCGTCTTACTATAAATAAAGAGAAAAGCGAATTTTCCATAACAGATTTGAGTATTCTTGGGTATAATATCAATAATGGAACCATTAAGCCAGATCCAGAACGCTTACGGCCTCTTCGTGATTTACCAATTCCCACTGATTCTGCATCTTTAAGACGCGTAATAGGATTATTCTCTCACTATTCTAAATCGGTACCAGATTTTTCATCGAAATTACACCCATTGACACAAGTAGAGACATATCCTCTAAACGCTAATGAAGTGAAAGTTTTTGAAGAACTAAAAAGGATTATTTCTGAATCGTCTTTAGCAGCAGTTGATCCTAAAGAAACATTCACTGTAGAAACAGACGCCTCAGATTATTCTATCGCTGCTTCTTTGACACAAAACGGTCGACCGATAGCATTTTTTTCAAAATCTCTAAATGAAAGTGAAAAAAGTACCCTATAATAGAAAAAGAGGCATACGCCATTATAGAAAGTCTTAAAAAATGGAGACATTATCTAATTGGACGGCCATTTTATCTAATAACGGACCAGAAGTCTGTATCATATATGCTCAGAGGACATGCAAGTAAAATAAAAAATGATAAGATCCAGAGATGGCGATTAGAATTATCAAATTTCAAATTCGATATAAAATATCGACCAGGACATCTGAATACTGTAGCAGATGCATTGTCCAGGCAAGTATGCGGAGCCACAACTGACAATCGCCTTATAGAATTACACAAATCTCTCTGTCATCCTGGTATTTCACGACTTACGCATTGGATAAGATCTAAAAACCTACCGTTTACCAGTGATGATGTGAAAAAGGTTGTGGCCTCTTGTCCAACTTGTGCAGAGATAAAACCAAGATTCAATAAAAATATTGGGTTATTAATTAAAGCTACTATGCCCTTTGAGAGATTGTCCTTAGATTTTAAGGGACCACTACCATCATCGACAAACAACAAGTACATTTTGACAATAATTGACGAATACTCGAGGTTCCCGTTTGCTTATGCATGCCCAGATATGAGTACAGAGACAGTAATTAAACATCTTACTGATATTTTTTCAATTTTTGGGATGCCAGCTACTGTTCATACAGATCAAGGAGCGTCTTTCATGTCAGCTGGTATTAAAGAATTTTTACATACTAAGGGCATATCTACTAGTCGATCTTCTCCTTACAATCCACAAGGTAACGGACAAGTGGAGAGACTGAATGGGACCCTTTGGCAAACGATACGCCTTGCACTAAAAGATAAAAATCTCCAAATAGATAAATGGGAGGCAGTTATTACTCAAGCACTCCACTGTATTAGGTCCCTCCTCTGCACTTCAACTAACACAACGCCTCATGAAAGAATGTTTAATCATCCACGGCGATCGTCTTGGGGACAATCCATGCCGTCGTGGTTGCAACCTGGAAAGGTTCTCTTGAAGAAATTTGTAAGAGTCAGCAAATATGATCCAATGGTGGAAGAAGTTGACCTTCTGGAGCCAAATCCTCATTATAGCGCCGTAAGACTTTCCAATGGCAGAGAATTGACGGTTTCGAATCGCCACCTCGCACCCAGAGGTGATGCAATACTGCCGGATCACCGACTTGTTACATCTGATGATGTTAACAATAACAGTCATGATATTAATGCAGAACAATTTGAACCGACTATAGATAGCTCAGAATTGGATGTCTACACTACGCTTCTTTCTTCTCCTACGGCTGATGAACCACACCGCTCAACTACAGCTGATGAACCACGCAGGTCAGCACGATCTAAGAGACCACCTGCCTACCTGAATGACTACGTCCATGATTAAGGAAGGAGGGAAGAATGTCATGGTTTATGGTTATGAATTTAAAAGGTAATCCTTGACATAATACGAACTCTTGTCACAACTGATATATGTCTTCTATAAATATTATGTTGAATTTATTAGTTAAATAAAGCCTATACATTCGGGTTATTCTATGCATTTATTTATCAGCCCGTTACATATTTTTGCGATGCTTTAAACCAATCATTCATTCAATTTGTCGACTGTCGACTTTGTAACAACACTGTCTATGACATCTGACATAACACGAATAAATTAAAAATTTTAGATATAGACGCATGTCGCAAGAGGTAAGTATGTTTCATATTTGTTCGGTTCTATGCTGTCATTACCTCCCGTCCCCCCAGTATTGGTTGAACAAGTTTTCATACATTTTTCTTTGATTTCGCGTCCAGTGGTTAATTCGTCCAAGGGCCAAAGTCAACCCACTTAGGGCCTTAAAGCCATGGTTTTTTTTACAAGCTTTTATTTAGTTTCACAGTCCCGTGTCCCGATGTTGGTCAGTAATCATTTCTATTGAGCTGAAATGTTGCATGCTTGTGTACCTAAATCGGAAGACAATACAATATTATGGAATCGTTGCGCTGGTCTGATGATGGAGTCGGAAGGTGGCCGTAGGAACGCTTAAACTAAACAAGGCACACCAAACGTGTTTCGGCTCATTTGATTTGTCTTGGAAAGACTATTTACAGTGTGGATTCGTTTATAATAAAAGATTGTCACAAAAATGTTTTTCTTGCAAAAACTTGTTTTAGATGTGAAGGACGGCAAACACATTTTCACATTATATAGCGAGTGATCTTTTTAACCGACCTCAAAAAAGGAGGTACTCTAATATTGTCGGGATTGCAGTTTTTTAGGGTTCCGTAGCCAGGGTAAAAACGGGACCCTATTAATATTGCTCCGCTGTCCGTCTGTCACCAGGATGTATCTCATGAACTGTGATAGTTAGACAGTTGAAATGTATTTCTGTTGCCGCTATAACAACAAAAACTAAAAAATAGAATAAAATAAATATTTAAGGGGGCTCCCATACTACAAACGTAATTTTATTGCTTGTTTTTCCTCGACATTGATAACGGCAACAGATAGACGCTTGAAATATTCACAGAATATTTATCTATATATTCCACTTTAAAAATAAATAATAAAATAAAACTAATATTAAAGGGCTCCCATACAACAGACATGATTTATTGCCGTTTTTATAGATAAGGGTACGGAACCCTTCGTGCGCGAGTCCGACTCGCACTTGGCCGGTTTTAATGTACATGTTATTTTGTACTAGCTTCTCAACATGAGCCTAACTTCATAAGTGTATATATGTTACTTGTAGGTTTGTCTGCGCATGTCTCAAAAACTGTTAAGTGGGATTGCTAACATTAGTGTTGGTTGGACAAGGCACAAGGTATTGTGCAACTAAGGGAATCGCGCAAGTTTTATCAAAATCGGTTCAGGACTTTTTGAGATAGCTTTAATTTTAAAAATAAACTTTTTTTAGCAGTAAGTTGTAAGTAGTATACTAACTCAACTGTGTATCTGACTATCTAACAGACACAACTGCATACATTAAATATATCTACAGATATAGATCCAGTCATCACATCATCACTATTAGTCAGTGATATTGTTTAACTTTAAAATACCAATCGTACCACCAGGGGTATGGCCAGGGGTAAGGTGGGGCTGTAGTGGATTTTTGTATAAGGGTTCTTTTTCTTTATATTTAAAATGCAGTTTTGATATTCTAATTAGATTATGAAATAAAATATGTACACCTATTTTTGTTTTAATGTCTCCTGCTCACTCTGGTTGCCTGGAAGAGATTGCAGAAGCGTTGCATTGTGCAACAATTGTGAATTTCCCTTTTATTTGTATTGTTTTTGTGCAATAAAGAGTTTTTGGGGGTTGCGAATCCCCCGTCGTTCAATGCTCCAGCCGCTGATGGGTATCGTGCCTTGTCGGTGTGAGTTTAAATGAAGTAAACTGGTTGTACGGTTGAATGTTTTTGTATTCGAAAAACCACAAAGTTCACAATTAGCACAAAATAGTGAATTACACAAAATCTTAGTCTGAGAGAAAAAACTTGTGTCTTGTCTTCGGCGGGTCTATTGAGAACCCCGATTATTCTCCAACTTTTCAGGAAATCCGGTCGCACTGACAGCTACAAAGTGTTGCCAGAGCGACCGAATTAAATCCTCAAAAATAGGCGCTAGTAGCGCGGAATTACGCTAGTGTCGCCACAAGTTTACTACTACCATGGTGAAAAAAATCCACGCAGGCAAGGTTCGAACCGGCGAGTTGGTCTTTGTACGACCAATGCTGTACCAATTAATAGTCCAAGGGTCGTGAGGAAAGGTGTCAAGAACGCTGGCTGTCATTCCTGGCTAGTTACTGCCAGCTCTCGTGCTCAGCGGCAATGAGCCTTGAAGTGATATCCAACAAGAACCCTATTAGGACCTCATGATCCCAATGTTCGTTGTCTCTCATCATCTCGTGCTACGCCTCTGGGTGCCAGAGTGCAAGGAACATCGATGGCGGCAGGAGCCGGCGAGGAGACAACATAGCCATGGACCCGACTTGCCCGACGTCGCTGCCGCGCGGACAGCGGAGTGTCACCAGTGCTCAGCCGGAGACAGACGCAGTACGACAACTGTTGTTGTTCAACAGTGTGCCGATGCTGTGGACGGGATGCGGGAGCCATGGAGCGCGGTCTACGTCGCGGCATTACGCTTAGAGTTTAGAGCCTATTTCAAAGCGCTTGTTTCATTATTACACTGACTTACCTTCATTCATCATCATCATTTTGTGTAGGTGACACGGTCAACATGCAAGCAAGTACTGGATAATTTTAAGGTTAGAACTAAATTATTATCTACTGATTTTAGTGATCTGCTCTTGTATGACTGCCCAATTCAATTATATGATGCTTTTAAACTCAAGTTCCATAATATTTACAAAGACAGTTACAAAACTTGCGTTTATGCAAAAGTTACAGCTAGAAATAAGACATGGATAACTGAATCACTAAAAAAAAATGATTATTGAAAAAGATAAACTGTTTAATATTTGGGTAAATGACCCTAAAAATATGATTAAAAGGATTAATTTTACAAAATATAGAAACAAATGTAATAAGGTGATATCCAAAGCTCGTAATGATCATGACAAGCAAGATATACTTGATTGTAAAAATAACATTAAAAAAATATGGGAAAAAATTAATAATCTGCTGGGCAACTCATGTAAATCTTTGGATGAATCAATATTGAGTAGTATGAAGGGACAGGGTAGTATTAAGGACATATGTAACAATTTTGCAAACACTTTTTCAAATGAAATTGCCCAAATCCGACACACATGTAATGATAAATGGCTTAAAAGAGAAGAGTATGTCAAAACGTCAGATGCTAGTATGAGGTGGCAACCAGTTGATAGTAATATAGTAAAAGAAGTCATACAACAATTAAATGCAAAAAAATCTCCAGGAAGTGATCATATTAGGATGTCAGATTTGCAATTAATTTCTGATAAAATAAGCCCAGTCTTAGCTAAATTAATTAATTTGTCTGTAAAATTCGGCAAATTTCCCAGACTTCTTAAAGAAGCCTTGATACGTCCAATATTTAAAAAAGGCAGTAAAAACATAGTGTCTAACTATCGCCCAATTGCTATATTATCCAGCGTAGATAAAATTATTGAGAAGTGTATTATAAATCAACTGGGAATATTTTTTAATTCTAATAATATAATAGATAATAGACAACATGGCTTCCAGAAAAGTAAAAGTACAAATACTCTTCTTGCTAAATTTGCAGATGACATTAATAACCATTTAAATAATAAAAAAATTGTAGTAGGGGTTTTCTATGACTTCCGGAAAGCATTTGACACACTAGAAAAAAATACTCTGTTGACCAGTATGAGAGAATGTGGAGTGGGCCAGCCTCTGAATCCTTGGTTTAGTAATTACTTAACGGATCGCTCTTATAAGGTTAAAATAGGAAATGAACATAGTGATGACACGCCAGTTAAATGCGGCGTTCCCCAGGGTTCGGGTAGCGGTCCCCTGTATTACCTCATGCATGTCAATAGTTTATGTCGTGTGCTTCAGCATAGCGAAGCATATATGTTTGCAGATGACTTATGCACAATACGAGCTGGTACAGACTTGGAAGATATTATCCAACTATTACAACATGATGTCGATTCTGTTGTTAAATGGTCACATGACAATGGCATTGTACTTAACTCAGATAAAACAAAATTTACCATTATCCATTCACCATATATTTAAAGATACAGATAAAAAACTTATAGCGCACACATATACATGTTTTCATAATATTAACAAAATTAACTGTAAATGTGAACCCATTGAAAGAGTTAAAAGTATCACATATTTAGGATTAAAAATTGATGAAACATTCTCCTGGTCCCTTCACATCGACTTTATATGTAAAAAACTAAGAACATTGTTGTCAAAATTCTATTATCTTAGATTTAAAGTTCCTACAAAAATATTGAAATGTTTATATATGTCACTGGTAGATTCTATACTCAGTTATGCTCTGGACACCTATGGCCTAACATTTAAAAGTAATATTGAAAAGCTAGAATCACTCCAACTAAAATTCATTAAATTATTGGTTAATAATAAAACTATTCAAAATTGTAAGGATAACTATATGCAATTATTCAAAATATGTAAAATCCTTCCAATTAGTTTAAAGCATAAATATTTACTAGCTGTTAATAACCATGGCTGTCTTGAGCATACCAAACAGGTATCACATAGGTACCACACAAAATCAGTAGCTGCTGGCAAATTTTTAGTCCCCAGAGTAAATAATTACTTTGGGGACAGAACCTTAATAAAACGAATTCCTTATTTATTAAATAGTCTTCCTGTAACCTTGGTACAGGAAACTAATAAAAAAAGGTTTAAAAAATGTCTCAAAAATTACTATTTGGATAGTATTTAAATATTTATATTTATATCATTCACTTTATTGTTTGCTAACTTAAACTTTTTCTATTAAATTCAAAATTTAGATTGTTGTAACTTAACCATCCACATCAGATAAATTCTATGTTATAATTTAAACATTGTCCCCTTTTTTTCATTTAACTGTAGTATTTACTTTCTTAAGTTAAGAAGTATTATTAGCACTCCATTGTAATTGTAATTGTTTTTAAATCTTTCGATTCTACAGACAAACTATAAAATAGTTTTGTAGAACAATTGTTAACATCATATTTATGTATGTGTTATTGAATAATAAATAAAAAAATAAAAAAAAATGCACACCCTGGTGTCAGAGTTCTTCGGAACCGCCGGGACCAACGGCTTAACGTGCCTTCCGAAGCACGGAATCATCTTTATTATCAGACAATCAGGTGATTCAAGCCTGCAATATCCTAACCAAACTGGAAACAATTAAACAAAGTATGCTTCCCGTGGGAATCGAACCCACGACCCCCGGGTTTACAGGCAAACGCCTTGACCACGGAGGTACTCGGTCCACAGGTAGTATAGAGCAGCCCGCTGGCCAGTGGTCGTGAGCATCATCACGTTACGCATGGCAAGCAACCCCGGGCGCGGTCCTACATTAAGATCTTAGAATAATAACATGAATAGGGAATTGTTGTAAATAGGGATTTTTAGGTTTCCGTACCCAAACAGTAAAACGGGGTCCTCTTCTAACCTTGGGGTATGGAAAGCAAACGGGGTATTTTTCCTCTATTCCATGTACCGAACTGTATTATACTAGATTCTTGATATCGAAATATCCATCCCTGTCAGTAGCTTAAAGTAATCCAGTCAAGTTCTATTCAAATATCTTTGAGCCTATTTTCAGTATGGTCATTTAAAACCATTTCCTATTCCATCCATATTATACTAGATCCTTGATAACGACATATCCAGCCATTACCAGCAGCTTGTCATCCGGTCAAGTTCTACTCAAAACAAGCCTATTTTTACTATTTGAGCACATGACCGTGTCAGCCTATAATTGTACTCCATGCCATGTCTATTGCTGCTGGTTGTCTCGAGGTCTCACAATTGGCAATGGACATAAATATTTTCTACCCACGTGCATAGTACGTATCAAAATATCTCGAGCTCCTCCGTGTTTCGAAGGCACGTTAAGCCATTGTGCCATGTGGCCATTATCTAATGGCCACATGGCACAAATAATCCTATCTCTTTCGTGTGTGAATTAAATGAAATTATGTAAGGTTATAGTTTCCTTCGCCTACGTACATGTAAAAATACAACCTACATACATATACATGCATACTATCAAGTCTTTTTCCCTTGTGGGGTAGACAGAGCCTAGGTCAATGAGAGCTAAAGCCCACATTTAGCGTGTTGGTGGAAAACGGAATCGGAATAGTGATGTGTTGCCACATCGCCTCTTATGTACATGATTCCTCAGTTTTTCGCCCATCCCCTTAATCGGGTTTTACGATCTTCACGGAAAGATAAGTAGTTGGTACATTCAATGGTTTTCCTTTATCTCAGACCAAATGGAAGAACAACATAGTGTAATGTTAGTTATTTCTAAGGTCTTATTACTCAATAAATATTGTCCATATAAATATGGATTTTATAATCTCCGTATCCGTATACTACATGTTACCTACCGTCTAAGATTAAGGACGGTACAAGCTGGCCTGACCTTTTCCTCCCCAATACTTTTGATTGTAGATCAAAAAATATTGATTGGATCGTTAGTGAGACAATTTTGAATCAAATATTGTTAATTCAATCAATTTAACGTCAAAGAAAATCGCCGCGTAGTAAACGCGCACAAACTATTAGGTAAGAGATACTACGTATCATAATCATTTATTGGTGAATTAAATATACACGTCAAATTTCCATTAAATTCATTAGTTTCAGGTCGACATACAATATTATTCAGATTAAAATATTACATAATTATAAGTGTATATCACAATTTCATATAATTTATATCACTATGTATCTATTATTAACTATAATCTAATATTAATAAACTCTTCAATCAAGAAATATTATAAAACTCTTCCAAGCTATAGAGTACGAGTATGTGCTCAAGAAGCCATTTCTTTAGCCTAATTTTAATTCTTGCTAGAGATGATGCCTTTTTACATCAGGCGGCAGCTCATTATACACTAGGGGCCCATAACATGGACTAACTTATCCGACTTTGCTGTTCGGCGGGTCACTGAAAATAATCGATCGGCATTTCGGTCTGATCTCCAATGAACATCCCTAGGTACTGGTGAAGATGCGTACACATACACAAAGACATAGGCGGCAACCTGTTGCACAATTAACGAGGACGAAATACAAGTATTGCCACACTTTTAAAATATCTCCTGTCATTGTCGTTTTATCAGGAAACATAACTGTCCTATCTCTATATATATATATATGGGGAAAAGTTGCATGCTTGGTTCCCTAGAAGTCATGCTTTGGTTTCCTACTCAGTTTTTTTAACAGATTTAATAATTAAGGTTAATAATTATCCGTTATTAACAGAGCTACCCTCACAACTTCTCTTATACCTATAATGGGTCTCGCAATAAACTCTGCGTAAATAAGCTCTGGCGTAACCAGTTCCTCCATCCGAGGAGCTACCCCTAGGCTACTAGCTTCCTTGAGCCACATGGAAGTGTCTTCATCGCCTGTTATGACTGTGTGGAAGCTGTGTTAACTCCTGGATGTAGTCTCACACTGTCAAACACATACATCTCGGCCAGCCGCGACCAAGTTTGGGCAAATGCTTCTTGAAATCGTGACACTACATGGTCATAACTACTCGGAGCAATACTGCCGATCGTGCTAATAATCAATTTTAACACAATACTACATATTTTTCTGTCTTTGATATTTTCCAACTGCCTTTTCTCTTGTACGCTTCTGACCTACCTACCGTATTTATGAAATTGGATATTGTTACGTGGTTAGGGTTCAGGATTTGGAGTAAAACACCAAACTCTTCAGAGGAAATTTATTCACTACGTGCTTTGGATTAGTAGTTTGGTCTTCCAACACGTCGAATATCCAAAACGCAAAGCACTCGTAGTCCTGGTCCGTTGCTGTGGTCGTAGAAATTATCAATTATCAGTCGCACACACATCACTCGTATTAGTATCGCTCACTAAGAACACTCGCGGTCAACTGATTAACGATCGCCACGTCCGCTCCCTTATATACTGACTTATGGGTCTCTAGAAAGTTCCATATACTTCGTGTCCCGACGGCCGACAACCAAAACATTCCAGAATATTCGAGTACATGTATGAGCGGGATAGAATACATATGTGTGAGCAGGATGGAAGATGTATGAGCGCGACGGACGATGTTCGGAAAAGTTCTAGACTATTCTGTTCTGGGAGCTTCGCGACAATATGTATGTTCACCAATGAAGTGCGCATCCATGTATTATAGTTTCTAGTCTAGTCACTATTTTCTATCTAGATCATCAAATCGCGTTGGGACAGCGTGTATTAAAACGTGAATATATCGTGAATATACCACAGGCAATTCTCCTATGTCGCGTAAAATGTTTCTTCAATACAAAAATATCTAAAGCTCACGATTTTTTAAATGTTATATATATTTAATTATATTATAAAAAGCACTGTTTCCATTTATAAAACATAATGAAGAACACAACCTCCAAACAAAATGAGCTGATCAACCTAAGTAATAACGACAGAAACGCAGAGAAGGTAAGGACAAACAAAACGCTAGGCAAACTAATCAAAGTAAAACTTCTGAAAGCTAGCTGCAAACCAGGTACTGCACCTTTGTAACTCTGCAGTAACCACATCACGCCCAGCTCCGAATTCATTTACTTTTCCAGTCCACGCCGCTTCTCGCCTGAATTTATAGGTCAACAGTGAGACATACCGTTTAAAGAATTACAACAATACGTGCAACGAAACTAGCTTTCAAAAATAAAAATAGCGTAAGTATAGAGAGCGTAGCGGCACCGGTCCGCCCCCGCTTCACGCAGATGGACTTTACTCGATGATTTGAAGGCCTAGCTGAATGATATGTAACTTTGTGAAAAGCTGAATTAAACCCTATTAAATATATAATAACCTATTCCGCCAAAAACTTTATAGTTTTTGAGTAATCAAACAATACTTTTCTGACGATGTGTTTAAAAAAAACTATTTTATAAATAACTTTACAATTATCAAAAATACATATACACACATACATTTAAAATAAAGAAAAATAGAAAATAAAGAAGAAGTAATTTTATTGTTTATAAAAATCAGTCCAGTATTCATCGAATTATAAAATAAAAACAAAAGGGCCCCCACGCCATCTTTGAAGGGGCCCTGCTCCTTGGTCCACCATTTTGTTTGTATACGACTCGTAGATTCGTACTCCTGCCCCCGTAGCATGGCTCACTGTCTCCGTTGATAAAAAGACAAAATATCGCGTTTTGCGTCTTTTAACCCAGCGAGCATGGCACACGCGTTAAATAATGTCAAATTTCATTCATAAATACGTTACAAGTCGCGGGGTGCGCGTCTTGCGAGCATGGGTTTGACAGCTCGCGATAGACAAATGCAGGCAAAATCGAGGTTGGTAGCTTGAAATCGCATAAATTTATCGGGGTTTAGCAAAGCCTAGATAAAATATGTTTCATACGCATTTCGAACATTAAAGTGATAAAACAACCAAAATATTTTGTTTTGCGTAGTTACAAGCTGTCAGACACCTATAATGAGTATAATATTTTAATGTACAGTACAAAAACGAATGATTTTTACGAAAATAAAAGCCCGATACTAGTACGCCATCTTGCGTGAGAAACGAAAACTCAAACGGAAAGAACCATTTTACCGACAGATTAATGACAGATGTGTACTGTCAGTGTAAAGTGGTTGTTTGCGTTTGATTGGTAAACGATTTACATTCCGTTATTTCCATATTGAATAAAAATAAACCCAAATATATTTGGTTTTTAAGTAAATATCACTAGGTATTTTATAAATTATGTCTAATACGTTCGTTTTCTTTAATCACACGAGGTTTTAATTTTTTATTTGTAGTTTCGTGTTTGAAATATGAATAATGTTTCTAGACTGCATGCGTGCTACGAATCGTATGAGATAAATACTACGTTTTCATTGGTGGGCTACGATAAATTTTAAGTAGGCTGCTTTTTTATCTATCTTTGGCGTGAGCTGTAAATAGTAGCCATGCTACGGGGGCTGACGTTACAAGGAATACAACGATACCAGTCGTATCATTTTCACTTTTGTTCTAGCGTATACCAGACTATACTATAGTGATCTATAGTAAATCCGTGGTTTAATATATTACGCATATGTCACATCCATCCTGTATATATTCATAGTTATGGTTTTTCACCAGTGTGAGTTGTTAAATGTGCATCTAAATAACCCTTGCGATTAAATTGCTTGCCACAGTCATTGCATTTATATGGCTTCTCATCAGTATGAGTTCTCAAGTGAATTTTGAATATACTATTTTGAGCAAATCGACGGCGACAAACCTTACATTCAAATGGTTTCTCACCAGTGTGCGTTCTTAAATGTGTTACTAAATAACTCTTTGCATTAAATTGCTTGCCACAGTCATTACATTTATATGGTTTCTCACCAGTGTGAGTTCTTAAATGTGTACGTAAATTACTGTTGTCAGCAAATCGACGACGACAATCCTTACATTCAAATGGTTTCTCACCAGTGTGCGTTCTTAAATGTGTTACTAAATTATTTTTTGCATTAAATTGCTTGCCACAGGCATTACAGTTATATGGTTTCTCACCAGTGTGTGTTCTTAAATGTCTTTCTAAGTCCCACTTTCGATTAAATTGCTTACCACAATCATAACATTTATATGGTTTCTCACCAGTGTGAGTTCTTAAATGAGCTTTTAAATGATGTTTGTGACTAAACTGCTTTTCGCAAACATTACATTCAAATGGTTTCTCACCAGTGTGTGTTCTAAAATGTGATTCTAAACTACTCTTTCGATTAAATTGCTTGCCACATTTATATGGCTTCTCACCAGTGTGAGTTCTCAGATGTCTTTTTATTGTACTGCTGTCAGCAAATCGACGACGACAAAACTTACATTCAAATGGTTTCTCACCAGTGTGTGTTCTTAAATGTTTTGTAAAATTACCTTTTTCATGAAATTGCTTAATACAATTGTTATATATAAATCGTTTCTCACCTGAATGTGTTCTTAAAAATCCCTTTTGATTGAATTGCTTGCCGCAATCATTACATTTATTTGGTTTCTCACCAGTGTGAGTTCTTAAATGAGCTTTTAAATTACCTTTGTGACTAAACTGCTTTTCGCAAACATTACATTCAAACGGTGTATCACCAGTGTGAGTTCTTAAATGTCTTTGTAGTTTACTCTTACACTGAAACCCCATCAGACAAACATGACACTGGTGCCTTGTGTCAGCGCTCTGAGGCTCGCCATAATAACTATTTCGGGAACTTCCTGCCACAGGCTGTTGGCTCTCTGCTGCGCCATCTGCAAAACATTTGTTACTTTCACCTACAGCATCGCTTATCAAAGGAGGTCAGTTCGTTAGCGAACCCGTGGGATGAGATACATCATATGAGCGAACAGGTCACCACTGCCGCAGCGCTTACACGTAGACATACAACGAAGCCATTCATATGCATAGAAATATAGAAGGCGTGAATGACGTTATGCGAAAGCGACGTTTCTTCGCAATGTCTCTTTCGCAAAATGTCATTCATATTTTTATGCGAAGTTGAATAAGCAAGAGCGCGTAGAACCGATGGCCGATGGGGCAGAAGGGTTCTTGAATGGCGACCACGTATCGGCAAGCTCAGCGTCGGACATCCACCGACCAGATGGTCGGATGACCTGACTAAGGTCGCAGGAAGACGCTGGATGCAGGCCGCTTCCAACCGGTCGTATTGGAAATCCTTGGGGGAGGCCTATGTCCAGCAGTGGACTGCTTGCGGCTAATATGATGAATAACAAGAGGACTAATATATTATACGTTTTTTGTACTTACTTACAAAATGAACTTAATTTACATTTCATATTGTGTCTCCACGACGAGTGCGTTACCCCAGCCGACTAAGTACTCCTTTTAAGAATTGATAAATGCAAATAATTAGATCATTACTTCGTATAAATGTCCCCGAAAGTAAATAATTTGCCACCCCGCCGTTTCAGAGATAATGAGGAAAATAAAATTCGGCTGGCGTAACGTTACCCCAGCCGACTTTTTTGATCCCGTCGGTTTATCTGGATAAAAAGTATTTACAAAGATAGATTGAATTTGCTCTCAAATGTCCCCGATAAAATTTAATTTGACACCTTTAAGGAATTCGATTTATTTCATTTTCTGCTGCGGTAACGTTTGGTCAATCTCTGTATCTCTGAAACCGTAAGTCGCAGCATCATGTTTTTTTTTATACGTAGAGAATGGAATTTGTCTCAATTTGACACCTAGATATCTTAAATATTAATAATATGGTTTGCGAGTAATAAATATTTTTCTGAAAACCATATTTTCGGTTCTAGTTATTAAACGAGGGATCCCTGAAAATTCAAACTAGTACTAATAGATGCCTCTTATAAAGACACACAAAACATCAAAACTTTCATCAGCCTAATCCAAAGCATTGGCAAGTTATAATGATATTACTGGTTCCAGAAAGCCAGATTCTGGGCCCTCAATTTAAACGAGGAAAATAATAGTTTCCTTTCACCTGGTTGATTTCATATTTAAACAATAATTAGACACTTTATGCAAAAACATACATACAAATTTTCAGCTTGATATACTTTCGTATATAACAAATAATAATTAAAAACTAAACCTAGATAATTTTTTCCGATTACCCGACTAAGTTCCGATGTGCATCTGAAAGCGGCTGCGGCATACTACTAGATATACTTCCATATTCGACGGCATTGTATTCTAAATTGGATGGTACAGGAGAGTGGAATTTTTTTTAGTAAAAAAATGGAATTGCTTATTTCCTCCATACTTATAATTTATCATGTATTAATTCCTAACGGGATTGACCAAGTCTATTATTGAAAGACCAAAGACATAGGTAATATTGGAAATACAAGCATGTAATACTTGCTTTGTTAGATAGAATTAGAAAAAATACAACTGCACTTGCTCGGAACTGCTCGCATAATAACAAATTTTCTAGGAAGAACACAAAAAAGTATTGATGCTCTGTGCTGTGGTACCGACTACTTTTAAATTTGAGCAAATCTTTGTAAGCTGTCCCCTACATCTTCGCATAAAGCAATGCAGAATAATACAAGCAGTACATAATATAGAAAAAAAATAGGTACCGACTTCTAGTTCGCTTGTTTTGCTAATAACGATGCGTTTTCTTAGTTGATGGATACACATTTCACTCACAATTTGTAACTGACACTTTCTACGCGAGAGCAGCAAAAATAAATAACACTCAAGATTTTTTTTTTATTTATCTCTAGATAGTCTTACATTATAAAATATAACCTTGTTTGCGCTGGTTTTTGAGTACCAACGACGGTGACAGTGGGATTGAACTATTGTGCAGACGGCAGACCTCTATTTAAAAGGACTGCCTTAAAATCAATCAAACAAAAAAAGCATAAAATTATTTTATTAACATTCTTAGTATGTAGACAGACATTTAAGTAATAGTATTGCTGAAAGAGAAAATCTGTAAGTCACCCACCCTAAGGTTTCATTTATTTAATACGAGTCTTTATAATATTAGAAGTAATCCTAACAACTTTTCTACATTAATGTACCCAACCACTTATTATTATTGTGCAGATTTTAGAAGGTATACATTCTGTATCGTGCGGCCGCTTTTAGATACACATCTGAACTTGGTCGGGTAATCGGAAAAAATTATCAAGGTTTAGTTTATAATTATTATTTCTTATATACGAAAGTATATCAAGCTGAAAATTTGTATGTATGTTTTTGGATAAAGTGTCTAATTATTGTTTAAATATGGAATCAGCCAAGTGGAAGGAAACTATTATTTTCTTCGTTTAAATTGAGAGCCCAGAATCTGGCTTTCTGGAACCAGTAATATCATTATAACTTGCCAATGTTTTGGATTAGGCTGATGAAAGTTTTGATGTTTTGTGTGTCTCTATAAGAGGCATCTATTAATACTAGTTTGAATTTTCAGGGTTCCCTTGTTTAATAACTAGAAACGAAAATATGGTTTTAAGAAAAATATTTATTACTCGCAAACCATATTATTATTATTTAAGATATCTAGGTGTCAAATTGAGACAAATTCCGTTCTATACGTATAAAAAAAATTATGATTCTGCGTATTACGGTTTAAGAGATACAGACATTGACCAAACGTTACCGCAGCAGAAAATGAAATAACTCAAAATCCATAAAGGTGTCAAATTTAATTATATCGGGGACATTTGAGAGCAAATTCAATCTATCTTTGTGCATACTTTTTATCCAGATAAACCGACGGGATCAAAAAAAGTCGGCTAAGGTAACGTTACGCCAGCCGAATTTTATTTTCCTCATTATCTCTTAAACGGCGGGGTGTCAAATTATTTACTTTCGGGGACATTTACACGAAGTAATGATCTAATTATTTGCATTTATCAATTCTTAAAAGGAGCACTTAGTCCGCTGGGGTAACGCACTCCTCCACGACGTTGCACCTGGCGGGATACTTCGGCAAAGTTGCGCTGCATTGGACTTCAGCCTGACCCTGGATGAACTAAATATGAATCTCTTTCGTCCAAACCAATCATTTGAACTCAAAATCCATATTCCATGTGCCATAGCTATTCAATTAAATGCCTTCACCCCTGGCTGCTCAAGATGGTTCGACTTCTACAATTTCAGCTCAACCGCTTTGACAGCCTCCGTGGTCCAGTGGTTAACGAGTGCCATCTGGTAGTCGTTAAAGGAACCACGTCAGAGGCCGAGAGGCGGTTCCGAAGAACTCTGACACCAGGGTGTGCATGGTCGATTGACCGTGACACCGACTCGAAATGATGATGAGCTCAACCGCTAGTTTCAAATTCACAAAACCGCATTTGATTCCCTTCACCAAACAGAGACACACACAGAATGAGTCGTGTGAAACATATAACACCATCTGTTTGTTCGGTTGTTAAGAAGCTTACCGTCCGCGTAGTGTCCCCCGCCCCGCGCCCCCGCGTCTTCATCGGAGTCCCGTGTCTCGTCCACGTCAGCCGCGGGAACGCCTGGCACAAGGGAAATGACAGTTAGTGCAATCACTTTCGCACTATGTAGAGGTAATTATTGGCAGAATAAAAATTTTGCATTATGACTCTTTCCCAAATATCATCAAAATTTTTATTACCACATGTAAAATTCCTGCTTTTAAACAAGTAACTTCTTTGATGGTGGTCTGGGAGAAAAGAAATACGTAGAATGTACCAGCTGCTTCTCTTTCCACGCAGACCGTAGAAACCTGCCGAAGGACTGGGCGAAAATCTGTAGAATCATGTCACCAGGCGATGTGACTAGCAACCCACCATTATTTACTTCAAGTTCCGTTATTACTATTTTTTTCTATAGGTCGAATGTTCACTGACAGGTGTTGCAGAATATCATCATCAGGTCTTTTTATTCTCCACTGCAGGAGCATGACCCTCTCTGTACTACCGGAACCATACTTGGCCAGAGCAGACAGAGGATTTGGCCTACACTCTCCTCGCTGGCCAGCCGGGTTGGAGAGGCTTAATTGATATTTATGAGCCTTGTTTAGCTTGTATCTCCTAAGTCGCCTCTTACGACATCCATGGAAAGACTTGGAGAGGTCCTATTCTACTCTGCCGGAAACCACACGGCTAATCAGTGTTGTACTCGTACCCCACATGACAAATTTTTTTACTCAGCCTATTTGGTTCACTAAAACGCACACTGCATTTTAACATATTTCTTTTCTGTTTCTAGCTATATTGTTGTGTTAAGTATGTGTATATTTTCTTTGTGCTGTATTACCTAAGTATATGTTTGTTTCATTGACCAAATAAATGTATGTCTATGGCTACGTTTAACACCCACCAACACGCTAAACCTGGCCTTTATGACTTGTAACCTCAGGCTAGATAAACACGTAATATGTGTGAAGTTTGACACAAAAAGGGGCGTGATAAGCTATTTTTTCAGTCATGCCACTGGGATCCCCGATTTGAAACCCATACAGGGCATTCTACAGAACTCACTTTGTTATATTTAAACAATTACATATATTATTAAGGTATAGCTGGGACACTAAAGATCAATGACAGCAATGATAGACACCTCACAGAATACATGAAATCGTAGCTATTCTAAACTGTCACTTTTCTTTTTCATGATGACATATTCATGTTCCCTCTATATTAAGTGACTTATTTCTTACTCTAGTGGTAAATGGAATCAATTTCGCTGGCAAGGTTAAAGTAACATGCTATCTTAAATTTCCGCTCATTCCATCGGCAGGCTTCTAAGGTCTGCGCGGGCAGAGAAGCAGCATGTACATTTTATGTTTCTCTTTTCTCCCAGACCAGCATGGAAGAGAGTGGGACGTATGGTTAACTTGAACATACTCACCCGCTGGGTCCTCATCGTCCGTCGCGGTGTCGACAGCATCCTCTGACTCCGGCTCAGTTTTGACCATGATTGGTTTTGGCAGCGTGCTGTCACAACATTCAGCCACAGAGAAGGACAGCGACGCACACATGCCAATGGCCTCGCGGTCAATCCGGGATACTGATTGTTCTGTAATCTGAATACAAACAAACAGTTAGTACATACTAGCGCGCCCTTCCTCCACCCTCCTCATACCTCCAGATTGTATTGCTATCTGACTTGTGTATGATCATTTTAATCAACCATTATGTTACTTGATTCTAGTGAAATGAAGGTAAATACTGGGAGAAAACATAAGATTTTAGAAGGCAAAATAATTTACAGTGCTAGCACATATTTCACATATTGTTTGCATATTGCTTTCACCCTCTATAAAACTTTGTCTAGAAAGTGCGTGCCATCTTGACTGCTTTGTTGCGTGGTCCCTGCCATTGCTCAGCATTTTTAGAAACGAGACAATATAACATAAATACCTCGCCAGCCGTCTCCAACATAGCAGTCAGCGCATGGTCTGCCCTGGTGGCGGTCACCATCAGCTTGTGGCTCTTGCACAACATAGCGCGGCAGATGTAGCACGCCTCCACGGGCCTGTTCCCACTCACGAGCTGGAATGTTGTGCCACTGATATAACAGCTTTTACTTTTACATTGAAAACATACAATGAACAGATTTATGATGCCTAATGCTGTAAATTTTCAGATTTTCATCTGCCAACAAGTCCTTTCTTTAGTTTGATATAAAACACCATGTACATGTACTTGTCAATCACAAGTATATGTTTGGGAAAATTAAGTCCTGTAGTAGCATACATAAGTTGTGATGTTGACATCTATAAAAATAATTCTTTAAAAGTTTTTGACTACATTACAGAAATCATCTTTAGGGAAGGACTATTTGCAGAATAAGAATGGTTGTGGCGTACAAGAGAACTAACACTATGATTTCTATATAGCGACTTGATTCTACCACTTGTTCAGATAAATTTAAATGTATTAGATTAATTCACATACATATATATATATATATATATATATATATATATATATATATATACATTACACATTACAATCTTATATCTGTATTGGGTTTTTACCTTTAATAAAGAAAATTATTATTATTTTTGCAAGAGTTTTCTCTTCTCAGCTTATAGCTGGTGTTTGTGCACTACAATCCTTGCAACTCTACTTATGAATTAGTGGATAATAATGATTTTAGTGATGTGTGATCTAGTTGTTCTGACTGTATCTTAAGTGTTTGTATTATTCCTGATCTATGGCTTTTATAACCTCCTTTATAGCTTTTGTTACCACCAGATATAAGTTTCCCTTTTATATGTTCGCTCACTTACACTTTTCTAAAGCAAATTTCATACCTAAGTTGTGGTGACATCAATAACCTTTTGTATGCCAGCACTTGTTAACATTATTTCACCCCCGACGCCAAGCTAGTACAAATTGTTATAACTTTTGTTGCCAATGGTGTTTCAGTCAAGCGACTGTTTTGATACTAAAGTGGTCATTGGCGCTCAATAGGTTAAATGCTTCATGTACTTCTTATTACTAGTGTATAATTTTATATTGTCTATCTACATAAGTTGAGATATTGCAATTTGTGCAATACTTGGTTTTGATCGGTAACCTTTATTTTGACTATTCGGCATTAGCGATGATGGGTTTAAGGCCGGGCAAAACCACACACAAGGATTTGTTATTACTACTATAAAGCCGTGCTGTTTTCTTCACGAACATTTCCGCACGGAGTCTGATCGTAATATCGCGATATCGCGCAGACTTTAACTAGTGTTAGAATACTTACAAAAGCCCCCGTCAGCCTCTCGTACACGAGCTGCAGGGCAGTGGTGTCAATGCTGCTCATGGGCGCGTCCACTGAGAGGCAGATGCGGCAGACTGCTGGACTCCGATGCATCTTGTTTGAGGTTATTTTATTCTTAAGTCTGCGAATTTATGTCAAAATAAGCATATCAGCACTAAAAGAATATGTGGCTAAAATTGTATCGCAATATATTAACTATTGGCTACACTTAAACGATACTAAATTTAATAAATTTGGAAAACAAATTTTCGAAACACGAATCGATTTGAAATTGACAGTTTGGGCCGGCCGATACACAGATTCAAAAGAGTATGTCCTAAACTCAGAACAATAACTAAAGCATAGAAACCTCAGAACAATAACTAAAGCATAGAAACCTCAGAACAATAACTAAAGCATAGAAACCGTGTTAAAATAACAACAAAATACAATATTCTACACTGTTTTTACTTATGGCATTGTTAAAGCATCAGAAAGAGATGCATATACCATGCCATTTGCGTAAATGTGCAGGTTGTCTTGGGGTACTGATGTGATCAGGGTTGTACTATATCGATGAAATATATTTATCGACTAAATGTTTCGTCCTAAGAAAGTCATAAATGTACTCTACTCTGATTGAATCGATTCGTTAAATGAGTACGATTCATAAAAAAAAAAACAACTAGTTGCACTCCAGGAGTGCCGGCAGAAGTGAAAACTCGCCTTTGCGGCATACTCAGGTCCGTGTCCTTCTTACGAATTTTCGATCAATTCACGTGTCCTGACGCGAGTTTTCTATTTTACCCATCCCAAAAAGTGCACAAAGCCGCTAAAGAGGCTTTTACTTTAAAAGTTACGTCAAGATACACCTAAATAACTCCTAATCGCATGGCGCCGCTTGGCTTCATCTGATAAATAGGTAAAAAAAAATCCATACATTACCCACCGCGCGTCTACTGTCTACTGCTGGTCATTAGGCCTTACCCAGTATTGGTCGAACGGCAGAATACCTAATATGATGTCAATCATATTTTCGATTATTTCGAAATTCAAACAGTGCCTACTTACCTACCTTACCTATGAATGCGCAAAAAACCCAATGCATTCGATTAACAGTCCCCAATGTGAGGCAGTCCAACGTTGACATACTAGTTGAAGGTAAAATAGACTTTGTAAATGATACCACCTTCTTAGGAATCACAATAGACTCTAAATTGCAATGGGGCGCTCATGTATCAAAAGGTAATATAAGGTCAGATATATTTTTCACTTGATCAATGGGCCATTCAGCATATTCCAAAACCATCTAAAGCTTTTCCCAGCTAGCTTTGAGGAACAGTCAGTAAAGGAAACATAATCAGGTAGGTAAAGAGAAACACATAATTCGAAGTGATATTTTTTATTTTATAAAACTTACACTAGGGTAAAAAAGTGCCAGTGTGTTATTTGTGAAAAATTCACAGTGTTGGTAATAGAAAAACAAGAGGTGAAGAAAAACAAGAGATTACTATACCCACTTTCATTACTGTCCAAAATAAAATATGTTTTTCATAAATAATAAAACCGTTTCCGTAAACTTTCTTATTACCATTGATTTATAATTCGGCAAATATAAATGTAGGTAAAGCATCGTGTTTCAATCGCTTCCATTTAATTTTATATTCGAAATTAATGTATCGGCACGGCAGTAAAATATTTTGAACAAATTCGAGTATGTATGACATTTTATGTCCAATATGTCGCTTGAAAGTTCCTCGGATCCACACCTTTTTATCCTTTTACTTCTCTTTTCTTCTTGGTCGTTTTCCTCATGACTGAGGGTCGTGACCACCATAATTTGCCCCAGCCACAAGATGTTTCCAGGCTGATCTGTTCTGGGCCAAGTAAATGGCAGCCTGTGTGTTGCACTTCAAGGAATTCAGAAGTGGATCCGTCCAGCGGGTTGGTGGCTTGCCTCTAGGTCTTACTCCTGCCACGCGACCGATTAAAATGCGCTTTTTTAGGTTATCTGGTTCCCTTTTACTTCAGGGAGCTGCAATAAAATTTCAACAATAATTTTCTTCATATTAGTAAAAATCGATTCTTTTTAGGGTTCCGTACCCAAAGGATAAAAACAGGACCCTACTAATATGACTCCGATATCCATCTGTCTGTCACCAGGCTGTATCTCATGAACCGTGATAGTGAGACAGTTGAAATATTACAAACAAAAATTTCGGGCGTTTTTATAGCTTACGCCCACGGCTCCGCTCGCGTTAATGTCTATCCCCGATAACAGTACCTTATTCTGAGATGTAATTTATGTCTATGTTCTTTTCCGTACTCCAGAGATCGTGCAATGGTGATGATGATGATGCAAAATTTCATGATGATCGGTTCAGAAGTTACGGCGTGGAAGCGTAACAAACAAACTCACTTTCACATTTATAATATTATATGTAAGGATGGTACGGAACCCTTCGTGCGCGAGTCCGACTCACACTTTGCTGGTTGTTTAATTACCATGATGGTTCAATTTGTTACATTACTATTGCATGGCTCAACACTAACAAAAATATCCCTGATAGCAAGACCGTCATAAAAAATATCGATATACTCGTAGATACGTGATTTTACCACATCACTAGCAAAAAAACTAACCTAATTTGAAATAAGGAAAAAACGATAATTTTAAGCAAAATACCTATAAAAGTTGTCATTTATACAATACGTTATATAATTGACAATATTATTGTTGTATTTTGAGGTATTTTGGGTTTTAATTATGCACTTTTAACTGAAAAACTTACCGAAGAAAATTATGTTTTACAGAATTTATTTCTGTTCGTCCTGAATGGGATTTACATCGCTCCATTGCACAAGACATTGTTTAGTATAATGGTCATTTGATAACGCACCAACCCAACACCGGTTAATACGTTTTTCCGTGAGAATTTTAGCACAATCCTATATTTAATTTGCAGACATCACAATTCCGCCGCAATGTTTTTGTCGATATATAACCCGATCAAATCGGCAAGATGCTAATATTACAGACGTTGAACTGTAATAAGTTATTTTGAATTTAGTCGGATTTAATTGGAGTCCAATGGAGTCCATTGACATTTCAAGTCGGGACAACCAGGAAAATAATAGAAACTGACTGAAGTTTTTGTCTCATTCTGTCATAAGCGAAAGCTCATAAGAAAAATACCGTGTCAACTATCTGTTTTCAGTTTCTATTTTTATGCGGCTTCTATGTATATTATTCTTCTGAGATAGAAACCGTGTTAAAATAACAACAAAATACAATATTCTACACTGTTTTTACTTATGGCATTGTTAAAGCATCAGAAAGAGATGCATATACAATGCCATTTGCGTAAATGTGCAGGTTGTCCTGGGGTACTGATGTGATCAGGGTTGTACTATATCGATGAAATATATTTATCGACTAAATGTTTCGTCCTAAGAAAGTCATAAATGTATTCTACTCTGATTGTATCGATTCGTTAAATGAGTAGGATTCATAAAAAAAAAAACAACTAGTTGCACTCCAGGAGTGCCGGCAGAAGTGAAAACTCGCCTTTGCGGCATACTCAGGTCCGTGTCCTTCTTACGAATTTTCGATCAATTCACGTGTCCTGACGCGAGTTTTCTATTTTACCCATCCCAAAAAGTGCACAAAGCCGCTAAAGAGGCTTTTACTTTAAAAGTTACGTCAAGATACACCTAAATAACTCCTAATCGCATGGCGCCGCTTGGCTTCAACTGATAAATAGGTAAAAAAAAAAACCATACATTACCCACCGCGCGTCTACTGTCTACTGCTGGTCATTAGGCCTTACCCAGTATTGGTCGAACGGCAGAATACCTAATATGATGTCAATCATATTTTCGATTATTTCGAAATTCAAACAGTGCCTACTTACCTACCTTACCTATGAATGCGCAAAAAACCCAATGCATTCGATTTACAGTCCCCAATGTGAGGCAGTCCAACGTTGACATACTAGTTGAAGGTAAAATAGACTTTGTAAATGATACCACCTTCTTAGGAATCACAATAGATTCTAAATTGCAATGGGGCGCTCATGTATCAAAAGGTAATATAAGGTCAGATATATTTTTCACTTGATCAATGGGCCATTCAGCATATTCCAAAACCATCTAAAGCTTTTCCCAGCTAGCTTTGAGGAACAGTCAGTAAAGGAAACATAATCAGGTAGGTAAAGAGAAACACATAATTCGAAGTGATATTTTTTATTTTATAAAACTTTTACACTAGGGTAAAAAAGTGCCAGTGTGTTATTTGTGAAAAATTCACAGTGTTGGTAATAGAAAAACAAGAGGTGAAGAAAAACAAGAGATTACTTTACCCACTTTCATTACTGTCCAAAATAAAATATGTTTTTCATAATTTTAAATATAAATAATAAAACCGTTTCCGTAAACTTTCTTATTACCATTGATTTATAATTCGGCAAATATAAATGTAGGTAAAGCATCGTGTTTCAATCGCTTCCATTTAATTTTATAATTGAAATTAATGTATCGGCACGGCAGTAAAATATTTTGAACAAATTCGAGTATGTATGACATTTTATGTCCAATATGTCGCTTGAAAGTTCCTCGGATCCACACATTTTTATCCTTTTACTTCAGGGAGCTGCAATAAAATTTCAACAATAATTTTCTTCATATTAGTAAAAATCGATTCTTTTTAGGGTTCCGTACCCAAAGGATAAAAACAGGACCCTACTAATATGACTCCGATATCCATCTGTCTGTCACCAGGCTGTATCTCATGAACCGTGATAGTGAGACAGTTGAAATATTACAAACAAAAATTTCGGGCGTTTTTATAGCTTACGCCCACGGCTCCGCTCGCGTTAATGTCTATCCCCGATAACAGTACCTTATTCTGAGATGTAATTTATGTCTATGTTCTTTTCCGTACTCCAGAGATCGTGCAATTGTGATGATGATGATGCAAAATTTCATGATGATCGGTTCAGAAGTTACGGCGTGGAAGCGTAACAAACAAACTCACTTTCACATTTATAATATTATATGTAAGGATGGTACGGAACCCTTCGTGCGCGAGTCCGACTCACACTTTGCTGGTTGTTTAATTACCATGATGGTTCAATTTGTTACATTACTATTGCATTGCTCAACACTAACAAAAATATCCCTGATAGCAAGACCGTCATAAAAAATATCGATATACTCGTAGATACGTGATTTTACCACATCACTAGCAAAAAAACTAACCTAATTTGAAATAAGGAAAAAACGATAATTTTAAGCAAAATACCTATAAAAGTTGTCATTTATACAATACGTTATATAATTGACAATATTATTGTTGTATTTTGAGGTATTTTGGGTTTTAATTATGCACTTTTAACTGAAAAACTTACCGAAGAAAATTATGTTTTACAGAATTTATTTCTGTTCGTCCTGAATGGGATTTACATCGCTCCATTGCACAAGACATTGTTTAGTATAATGGTCATTTGATAACGCACCAACCCAACACCGGTTAATACGTTTTTCCGTGAGAATTTTAGCACAATCCTATATTTAATTTGCAGACATCACAATTCCGCCGCAATGTTTTTGTCGATATATAACCCGATCAAATCGGCAAGATGCTAATATTACAGACGTTGAACTGTAATAAGTTATTTTGAATTTAGTCGGATTTAATTGGAGTCCAATGGAGTCCATTGACATTTCAAGTCGGGACAACCAGGAAAATAATAGAAACTGACTGAAGTTTTTGTCTCATTCTGTCATAAGCGAAAGCTCATAAGAAAAATACCGTGTCAACTATCTGTTTTCAGTTTCTATTTTTATGCGGCTTCTATGTATATTATTCTTCTGAGATAGAAACCGTGTTAAAATAACAACAAAATACAATATTCTACACTGTTTTTACTTATGGCATTGTTAAAGCATCAGAAAGAGATGCATATACAATGCCATTTGCGTAAATGTGCAGGTTGTCCTGGGGTACTGATGTGATCAGGGTTGTACTATATCGATGAAATATATTTATCGACTAAATGTTTCGTCCTAAGAAAGTCATAAATGTATTCTACTCTGATTGTATCGATTCGTTAAATGAGTAGGATTCATAAAAAAAAAAACAACTAGTTGCACTCCAGGAGTGCCGGCAGAAGTGAAAACTCGCCTTTGCGGCATACTCAGGTCCGTGTCCTTCTTACGAATTTTCGATCAATTCACGTGTCCTGACGCGAGTTTTCTATTTTACCCATCCCAAAAAGTGCACAAAGCCGCTAAAGAGGCTTTTACTTTAAAAGTTACGTCAAGATACACCTAAATAACTCCTAATCGCATGGCGCCGCTTGGCTTCAACTGATAAATAGGTAAAAAAAAAAACCATACATTACCCACCGCGCGTCTACTGTCTACTGCTGGTCATTAGGCCTTACCCAGTATTGGTCGAACGGCAGAATACCTAATATGATGTCAATCATATTTTCGATTATTTCGAAATTCAAACAGTGCCTACTTACCTACCTTACCTATGAATGCGCAAAAAACCCAATGCATTCGATTTACAGTCCCCAATGTGAGGCAGTCCAACGTTGACATACTAGTTGAAGGTAAAATAGACTTTGTAAATGATACCACCTTCTTAGGAATCACAATAGATTCTAAATTGCAATGGGGCGCTCATGTATCAAAAGGTAATATAAGGTCAGATATATTTTTCACTTGATCAATGGGCCATTCAGCATATTCCAAAACCATCTAAAGCTTTTCCCAGCTAGCTTTGAGGAACAGTCAGTAAAGGAAACATAATCAGGTAGGTAAAGAGAAACACATAATTCGAAGTGATATTTTTTATTTTATAAAACTTTTACACTAGGGTAAAAAAGTGCCAGTGTGTTATTTGTGAAAAATTCACAGTGTTGGTAATAGAAAAACAAGAGGTGAAGAAAAACAAGAGATTACTTTACCCACTTTCATTACTGTCCAAAATAAAATATGTTTTTCATAATTTTAAATATAAATAATAAAACCGTTTCCGTAAACTTTCTTATTACCATTGATTTATAATTCGGCAAATATAAATGTAGGTAAAGCATCGTGTTTCAATCGCTTCCATTTAATTTTATAATTGAAATTAATGTATCGGCACGGCAGTAAAATATTTTGAACAAATTCGAGTATGTATGACATTTTATGTCCAATATGTCGCTTGAAAGTTCCTCGGATCCACACATTTTTATCTTTTTACTTCAGGGAGCTGCAATAAAATTTCAACAATAATTTTCTTCATATTAGTAAAAATCGATTCTTTTTAGGGTTCCGTACCCAAAGGATAAAAACAGGACCCTACTAATATGACTCCGATATCCATCTGTCTGTCACCAGGCTGTATCTCATGAACCGTGATAGTGAGACAGTTGAAATATTACAAACAAAAATTTCGGGCGTTTTTATAGCTTACGCCCACGGCTCCGCTCGCGTTAATGTCTATCCCCGATAACAGTACCTTATTCTGAGATGTAATTTATGTCTATGTTCTTTTCCGTACTCCAGAGATCGTGCAATTGTGATGATGATGATGCAAAATTTCATGATGATCGGTTCAGAAGTTACGGCGTGGAAGCGTAACAAACAAACTCACTTTCACATTTATAATATTATATGTAAGGATGGTACGGAACCCTTCGTGCGCGAGTCCGACTCACACTTTGCTGGTTGTTTAATTACCATGATGGTTCAATTTGTTACATTACTATTGCATGGCTCAACACTAACAAAAATATCCCTGATAGCAAGACCGTCATAAAAAATATCGATATACTCGTAGATACGTGATTTTACCACATCACTAGCAAAAAAACTAACCTAATTTGAAATAAGGAAAAAACGATAATTTTAAGCAAAATACCTATAAAAGTTGTCATTTATACAATACGTTATATAATTGACAATATTATTGTTGTATTTTGAGGTATTTTGGGTTTTAATTATGCACTTTTAACTGAAAAACTTACCGAAGAAAATTATGTTTTACAGAATTTATTTCTGTTCGTCCTGAATGGGATTTACATCGCTCCATTGCACAAGACATTGTTTAGTATAATGGTCATTTGATAACGCACCAACCCAACACCGGTTAATACGTTTTTCCGTGAGAATTTTAGCACAATCCTATATTTAATTTGCAGACATCACAATTCCGCCGCAATGTTTTTGTCGATATATAACCCGATCAAATCGGCAAGATGCTAATATTACAGACGTTGAACTGTAATAAGTTATTTTGAATTTAGTCGGATTTAATTGGAGTCCAATGGAGTCCATTGACATTTCAAGTCGGGACCTCAGAACAATAACTAAAGCATAGAAACCGTGTTAAAATAACAACAAAATACAATATTCTACACTGTTTTTACTTATGGCATTGTTAAAGCATCAGAAAGAGATGCATATACCATGCCATTTGCGTAAATGTGCAGGTTGTCCTGGGGTACTGATGTGATCAGGGTTGTACTATATCGATGAAATATATTTATCGACTAAATGTTTCGTCCTAAGAAAGTCATAAATGTACTCTACTCTGATTGAATCGATTCGTTAAATGAGTACGATTCATAAAAAAAAAACAACTAGTTGCACTCCAGGAGTGCCGGCAGAAGTGAAAACTCGCCTTTGCGGCATACTCAGGTCCGTGTCCTTCTTACGAATTTTCGATCAATTCACGTGTCCTGACGCGAGTTTTCTATTTTACCCATCCCAAAAAGTGCACAAAGCCGCTAAAGAGGCTTTTACTTTAAAAGTTACGTCAAGATACACCTAAATAACTCCTAATCGCATGGCGCCGCTTGGCTTCATCTGATAAATAGGTAAAAAAAAATCCATACATTACCCACCGCGCGTCTACTGTCTACTGCTGGTCATTAGGCCTTACCCAGTATTGGTCGAACGGCAGAATACCTAATATGATGTCAATCATATTTTCGATTATTTCGAAATTCAAACAGTGCCTACTTACCTACCTTACCTATGAATGCGCAAAAAACCCAATGCATTCGATTAACAGTCCCCAATGTGAGGCAGTCCAACGTTGACATACTAGTTGAAGGTAAAATAGACTTTGTAAATGATACCACCTTCTTAGGAATCACAATAGACTCTAAATTGCAATGGGGCGCTCATGTATCAAAAGGTAATATAAGGTCAGATATATTTTTCACTTGATCAATGGGCCATTCAGCATATTCCAAAACCATCTAAAGCTTTTCCCAGCTAGCTTTGAGGAACAGTCAGTAAAGGAAACATAATCAGGTAGGTAAAGAGAAACACATAATTCGAAGTGATATTTTTTATTTTATAAAACTTACACTAGGGTAAAAAAGTGCCAGTGTGTTATTTGTGAAAAATTCACAGTGTTGGTAATAGAAAAACAAGAGGTGAAGAAAAACAAGAGATTACTATACCCACTTTCATTACTGTCCAAAATAAAATATGTTTTTCATAAATAATAAAACCGTTTCCGTAAACTTTCTTATTACCATTGATTTATAATTCGGCAAATATAAATGTAGGTAAAGCATCGTGTTTCAATCGCTTCCATTTAATTTTATATTCGAAATTAATGTATCGGCACGGCAGTAAAATATTTTGAACAAATTCGAGTATGTATGACATTTTATGTCCAATATGTCGCTTGAAAGTTCCTCGGATCCACACCTTTTTATCCTTTTACTTCTCTTTTCTTCTTGGTCGTTTTCCTCATGACTGAGGGTCGTGACCACCATAATTTGCCCCAGCCACAAGATGTTTCCAGGCTGATCTGTTCTGGGCCAAGTAAATGGCAGCCTGTGTGTTGCACTTCAAGGAATTCAGAAGTGGATCCGTCCAGCGGGTTGGTGGCTTGCCTCTAGGTCTTACTCCTGCCACGCGACCGATTAGAATGCGCTTTTTTAGGTTATCTGGTTCCCTTTTACTTCAGGGAGCTGCAATAAAATTTCAACAATAATTTTCTTCATATTAGTAAAAATCGATTCTTTTTAGGGTTCCGTACCCAAAGGATAAAAACAGGACCCTACTAATATGACTCCGATATCCATCTGTCTGTCACCAGGCTGTATCTCATGAACCGTGATAGTGAGACAGTTGAAATATTACAAACAAAAATTTCGGGCGTTTTTATAGCTTACGCCCACGGCTCCGCTCGCGTTAATGTCTATCCCCGATAACAGTACCTTATTCTGAGATGTAATTTATGTCTATGTTCTTTTCCGTACTCCAGAGATCGTGCAATGGTGATGATGATGATGCAAAATTTCATGATGATCGGTTCAGAAGTAACGGCGTGGAAGCGTAACTCACTTTCACATTTATAATATTATATGTAAGGATGGTACGGAACCCTTCGTGCGCGAGTCCGACTCACACTTTGCTGGTTGATTAATTACCATGATGGTTCAATTTGTTACATTACTATTGCATGGCTCAACACTAACAAAAATATCCCTGATAGCAAGACCGTCATAAAAAATATCGATATACTCGTAGATACGTGATTTTACCACATCACTAGCAAAAAAAACTAACCTAATTTGAAATAAGGAAAAAACGATAATTTTAAGCAAAATACCTATAAAAGTTGTCATTTATACAATACGTTATATAATTGACAATATTATTGTTGTATTTTGAGGTATTTTGGGTTTTAATTATGCACTTTTAACTGAAAAACTTACCGAAGAAAATTATGTTTTACAGAATTTATTTCTGTTCGTCCTGAATGGGATTTACATCGCTCCATTGCACAAGACATTGTTTAGTATAATGGTCATTTGATAACGCACCAACCCAACACCGGTTAATACTTTTTTCCGTGAGAATTTTAGCACAATCCTATATTTAATTTGCAGACATCACAATTCCGCCGCAATGTTTTTGTCGATATATAACCCGATCAAATCGGCAAGATGCTAATATTACAGACGTTGAACTGTAATAAGTTATTTTGAATTTAGTCGGATTTAATTGGAGTCCAATGGAGTCCATTGACATTTCAAGTCGGGACAACCAGGAAAATAATAGAAACTGACTGAAGTTTTTGTCTCATTCTGTTATAAGCGAAAGCTCATAAGAAAAATACCGTGTCAACTATCTGTTTTCAGTTTCTATTTTTATGCGGCTTCTATGTATATTATTCTTCTGAGGTCCTAAAGCTCAGATAAAGAATAGACTAGATGGATTACATTTAAGCTGAACAAAGTCACCTATCTTTTACTCTACACAGTGTTATGACACTATTTTATGTGATAGAAAGAGATAGCGACAGCCTCTTTTGACCGTCTTTAAACGCTGCGCTCCACCAGCCGAAACTCGCCATCTTGGTTGTTATCCAGCTGGTTAACAGACGCTTCTGCCGATTTTGTCTGAAATATCGTTTCATTGTGAATATTATTGTGATTTGAGTGTAATTTACGACTTTACATAAAAAAATGGCGTGTACTGTGCCTGGTTGTGTTAATAGAGTGGGTGTTTTGACAGAAAATAATGCAAAAGTATCCTTTCACCGGTAAGTTAATTCAATCTGTATTACTTGATAGAAAGTATTATATGCAGCAAGTATTATTAATTACGACCTACACATTAAAGAAAATGATACAATGGCTAATCCCGCTTGTGTCTGTTTCCAATTCTGCAAGTAGAAAGAAAAACGAAGATAATTCATATGTTTTGACATTTTACTTACCTCATAGGGATGTCATCTTATTTTCGAATACTATCGATAATATCAATACAGCAGTAGGTACTGTTTTAACCACACCTATAAATTGAGAACCGATAATAAAACACTTATAAAAATAAAATACTGGGCATTACCTTGTTTCGTGTGGTGGGAGTAAACATGCAGATATTTAAAAAAATATCACGTAGTACATATTAAAATCCTTTTAAAATAAAGAATATTATCTTGAAACTACACTAAAAGTATGTATGAACATACTTACAAATTTCTAGATATTTACATTGATCCAAAAAATATGAGCCTCTGTCACCTGGCATTGGCTTGACAAAAACACTCTATTATTTGTTAGTACATCAGTCAAACAAGCCAATAAATATTTCACAATTTTTTGTGCCTAGACTTAAAATTAAAATTTTAAATATATTATGAAACAAAGTTTTTGAATGAACTTTAATTTTTACAGGTTTCCTGCAGACATAGAATTAAGAAACATGTGGATAACCTATGTAAGAAAAGGAGATAATTGGAGACCGACACAATATACAAGAATATGTTCTGCACACTTTGAGGACTCTTGTTTTCGTGAAGGTTATGGTCGCAGAGTGCGGTAATCAACAATTATTCTTATGAGTCTGTCTGGGTCTCTTGGTAAAAAGTGATTCCAAATATACTACAGGTAATTTACACTACTGGGTACTGTTTTAGATTCAAGTTTATTTAGAAAGTAAAAAGAAACCTCCTCTAGTTGCCATAAAAAGATAATGTGCGTATTATTTAAAAGAAGTGGCGTCTTTTTCTTTCACGTGGCCACTGAGGAACCTTATTTTTCTTATAGACAATAACGTAATTATCAAAACTTAATCTATACAAATAATAATAAAACAGTAAAAATATTTTGTCTGTACATTTAGAATTTTTGACTAAAATGGATAGAGGGACAATTAAAAAGAATAATCGAAAGCAAAAAAAAATTTTCGAATTTTTTGTCTGTCTGTCTGTATGTATGATCACGATTATCTCCGAAAATACTGAATCGATTTACTTCAAACTTTCACCAATTGCTTTGTTTTAACTCAGCAAAACATTTAAAGTTTGTTTCATCAAAATCGGTTCATTACCTTTAAGTATGGACATGTAGTCTCACAGGCTCCGCGGCAATATTGGTTTCGTTGCTTCATCCACTTCCCGCGACTGAGCCGCCCAATAGCTTCAGTTTTAGTGCAAAAGCCAAAAACGACTACTGAAGAAGAAGGTAACGTCGTTCGGTGCATGGAACGTGGGTAATACCTTTTGAAAAATTGGCTGGAGCCTGTGAGACTACGTGTCCATAGTTGCCGTATAAAAATATTTACAAAGTTTTTTGTTTATTTTAGTTTTATGTGTGAAAATGGCAGATAATAGTAAAGCTGGTTGTTCTAATTCAAAGGGTAAGCGACAATGTTCACTTCAGAGGCCGGCAAAAAAAAATATTACGAGTTACCGACCGATCAGTGTGCCTACAATGTTCCCGTCCTTTATGTAACGACTGTCAATTACAAAGACAGTTGTGATTTTTTTTTGTTTTCTAATATTATAAGTTCATTTTATGTTTTTTTGATTCTCCATACATTAGATTCTAAGTAAAAGATGTTATTATTGCCAAATATTTTAGTAAAGTAGTATTTTACCTTTAAAAACTAACCTATAGTACAAAATACCAAAAATTGTGCCTACGCAGATAGTTTTAATATTTTCATAGATTTTTAATAAAGAAGTTGATTATGCATTCACGTCAGTTTGTTTTTAGTATCCTTCAATTTCATCTAGTTATAATGTTTCAGCAATTGGAACCATTTTCGTAAAAAAAATCGCATTGTTATATCGGAGTCTGACAGACTACATGTACAACTCAAGGCATGAGATTGCCTGCAAATATGCACTCAAATATTAAGTGATTAAATAATAAGTGACATAAGAAAATTAAAATCAAAAGTCAATTCATCATCATTATACGACAGCATTATACCATCCATACTATTCCAAACTAATATTATAAATGCGAAAGTAACTGTCTGTATGTCTTCTTTTCACGCTTCAACCATTGAACCAATTTGGATGAAGTTTGAGACCCGGGGAAGGACAGAGGGTACCTTTTATTCCGGGAAATTCTACTGTTCCTGCGGGATGGACACTAACGGCGGCGGTGTAGCCACGGGAAAACGGCAAACCCACGGGTATGTACTCCGTGGGCAAACCTGACTTATATATCAACGCAACCGAAACTGCTGCGCCTAGAAACTTGAAATTTGGTACAGGGGAGGGGTTCTTTTAAAGATGTGGTTGAGCGCAAAGAAAGGATCTTTAGAAATTAAACTTCTAAAGGGGTAAAATTTATATGGAATTATCTCATTTCTGGACTTAGAAGTATGAAAGTAGGTATATAAGTTCTCGATTAAAATAAAAATAAATAGATGTGTGTAGATGAAATTTGCAAAATTCCCCCCTTAACAGGTAAAATGGGGGTGGGTGGGTGGTATAAACTTTGTATGGAAATTTTCTCATTTCTGGACTTAGACGTATGTAAATAAGTATATAAGTTCTAGGTTACAATTAAAAATATCTGAGTAGGTAAAATGGACGATATTTTCCCCTGAAGGTTAAATAGCGGGTTAAAGTACGAACTTTAACCCGCTATTTTGAGTAAATTCCTATACGAATAGGAATTTACTCATTTCTTGACTTGAAATGTATGAAATAGGTAAATAAATTCACGATTACAATTGAAAAAGATCTGTGTAGGTCAACTGGAAAAATATCCCCCAGAAGGGGGGTGAAGTTTGTATTGAAATTTTCACATTTCTAGACCTAGAAGTATAAAAATAGGTATATAAGTTCTCGACTACAAAGTACTAACTAGTAAAAGATCTGTGAAGATGAAATGGACAAAATGGTAAAATGGGAGGGGGTAAAGTTTGTATGGAAATTTGAATTTTTCTCATCTCTGGACTATGAAGTATGAAAATAAATAGGTATGTATGTTCTCCATTACAATATTAAAAAAGATTTAAGTGGGTGAAATGGATAAAATTCACTCCTAAAGGGGTAAAATTAGAAATTTTCTCATGTCTGGACTTAGAAGTATAAATAATATCCATACTTCCATACTAACACTAATAAATGCGAAACTAACTCTGTCTGTCGTCTTTTTACGCTTCAACCATTGAACTGATTTGGATGAAATTTGGTATGGAGGTAGTTTGAGACCCGGGGAAGGATATAGGTATGTTTGATTCCGGAAAATTCTACTGTTCCCGAGGGATCGACACTAACGCGGGCAACAGCTAGTCTGATATATATATATATATATACTTCTACACTCAATCCGGACTATTACTAATTAGTGTTAGAAATTGGTAAATATATACAGTGAAGTTTTGACCGTTATGAACGCTTAAAGAGGTGCTTCAGCCCGTCGATTTGAACAATTTCTTATATGGGACCAATGGTGAGTATTCAAAAAAAAATTGAACATTCCCATACAACTTGAGTGGGCAGCCGAGCATTTTCTATAGAAATGTCCAATTTTTGGGGTGAATCACCCCTTTATGGGTCCATAACGGTAAAAATTTCACCGAGTATAGGTACATGTATTTTATATTATGATGCATCTTTGTCATATTGGCGGAACTTAAATGAAAACGTACAACAGAATCATTATCTTTTTAATTATAACTTTACCTCTGAAGCCGGTGGAGAACCACCAACTGCACATCTTGTTCGGTGAGTTTATTGGTATTGGCACGGTAAAGATATCTATTGGTGAGTCAACGGTGCAAACGAAGCAAAAACAAAAAAAAGGGACCAATAACCGGCAAATAGATGTTTGCCACACTTGCAGCTCGTGCGAGAACTGTGTATTCTTGTCTTGATACACAAGTTGAATTATATTCGAACATTCATGCGAACAAACTAAATATTTCGACATAATATATACTTCTTTATAACTTTACTATTATTTATATGTATAACTAACTCCATTTTTAGGGGATTCGAATATTTTTACAGGCTTTTGGCCAAGCAAAAATATTTTCCTACCTAATAATTTAAAGCTCAAGCGAGAGGAATTTTCTGAGAATTCTGCATGGATTGCAGCTTTCTGCAGAAGGACGGACGTGAGGGGGTGAATTTGTAAGCTGCTAAGACTGTTATTTTATGTATTTTTTTTTTATTTATATCCGACGGCAAACGAGCAGACGAGCCACCTGATGGAAAGTGGTCACCGTCGCCCATGGACATCTGCAACACCAGAGCAGCTGCTGATGCGTTGCCGACTCTTAAGATACCTGTAAACACGCCTTTTGAAGGACCTCAAGTCATAGCACACAGGGAAAACCTCGGGAGGGAGTCCATTCCACAATCCTGCTGTACGAGGAAAAAAACCACGTGACGCTCTGACATTTTTGGAGACCCAAGTGTCAAGGATGTGGGGATGGACTTTACTCCTGTGGCGAGCGGTGCGGTTATGTAAGGTTTTAGGGATAACACCAGTGGTGGAAATAATAAATGGGATAGTTTTTACGGTTTCTACTCGCCATTGAGTTTTAATTTCAATGGCGAGATCGTGTGTATTTGGAATACACACAATATTATTTCCACACACACCGATAAACTCAGCAAGCATATAGATCTCACTTTCCTTTTATAATATTACTGTTACTAATATTATAAAGAGGAAAGATTTGATTGTCTGTTTGCATTTATATTCAAAATTATTATTACCTATAGAAAGCTAATTTATCTGCGGGTGACATAGGCTGTAATTTGCGCGGACGAAGTCGCAGGAAATTGTTAGTATTTAAATATTTTTATTAATTACAAAGAATGTTCAAATTTGCCACGCATATGAATTTTCTTTATCGACAACCGATGAAAACATCACTACGCAGTGATATATCTATAAGTAAGAAGGATATAGTCAAACTGGCGACATTCAATTGTTTTAGACCCACTTGAGACTCTATTTCTTTCTCTTTCAAGCATATTATGTTTTGTTTATGTAAAAATTAGATAGATATACGTTATGAGTTTTCCTTAAATGTAATCTATCTAGTGTTATACTTTATCTTAGTCCTAAAGGACTCCTCTCAGAACAATAACTAAAGCATAGAAACCGTGTTAAAATAACAACAAAATACAATATTCTACACTGTTTTTACTTATGGCATTGTTAAAGCATCAGAAAGAGACGCATATACAATGCCATTTGCGTAAATGTGCAGGTTGTCCTGGGGTACTGATGTGATCAGGGTTGTAATATATCGATGAAATATATTTATCGACTAAATGTTTCGTCCTAAGAAAGTCATAAATGTACTCTACTCTGATTGTGTCGATTCGTTAAATGAGTACGATTCATAAAAAAAAAACAACTAGTTGCACTCCAGGAGTGCCGGCAGAAGTGAAAACTCGCCTTTGCGGCATACTCAGGTCCGTGTCCTTCTTACGAATTTTCGATCAATTCACGTGTCCTGACGCGAGTTTTCTGTTTTACCCATCCCAAAAAGTGCACAAAGCCGCTAAAGAGGCTTTTACTTTAAAAGTTACGTCAAGATACTCCTATATAACTCCTAATCGCATGGCGCCGCTTGGCTTCATCTGATAAATAGGTAAAAAAAAAAAACATACATTACCCACCGCGCGTCTACTGTCTACTGCTGGTCATTAGGCCTTACCCAGTATTGGTCGAACGGCAGAATACCTAATATGATGTCAATCATATTTTCGATTATTTCGAAATTCAAACAGTGCCTACTTACCTACCTTACCTATTACCAATGAATGCGCAAAAAACCCAATGCATTCGATTTACAGTCCCCAATGTGAGGCAGTCCAACGTTGACATACTAGTTGAAGGTAAAATACTAGACTTTGTAAATGATACCAACTTCTTAGGAATCACAATAGACTCTAAATTGCAACGGGGCGCTCATGTATCAAAAGGTAATATAAGGTCAGATATATTTTTCACTTGATCAATGGGCCATTTAGCATATTCCAAAACCATCTAAAGCTTTTCCCAGCTAGCTTTGAGGAACAGTCAGTAAAGGAAACATAATCAGGTAGGTAAAGAGAAACACATAATTCGAAGTGATATTTTTTATTTATAAAACTTTTACACTAGGGTAAAAAAGTGCCAGTGTGTTATTTGTGAAAAATTCACAGTGTTGGTAATAGAAAAACAAGAGGTGAAGAAAAACAAGAGATTACTTTACCCACTTTCATTACTGTCCAAAATAAAATATGTTTTTCATAATTTTAAATATAAGTAATAAAACCGTTTCCGTAAACTTTCTTATTACCATTGATTTATAATTCGGCAAATATAAATGTAGGTAAAGCATCGTGTTTCAATCGCTTCCATTTAATTTTATATTCGAAATTAATGTATCGGCACGGCAGTAAAATATTTTGAGTATGTATGACGTTTTATGTCCAATATGTCGCTTGAAAGTTCCTCGGATCCACACCTTTTTAATTTCCTTTTACTTCAGGGAGCTGCAATAAAATGTCAACAATAATTTTCTTCATATTAGTAAAAATCGATTCTTTTTAGGGTTCCGTACCCAAAGGATAAAAACAGGACCGTACTAATATGACTCCGATATCCATCTGTCTGTCACCAGGCTGTATCTCATGAACCGTGATAGTGAGACAGTTGAAATATTACAAACAAAAATTTCGGGCGTTTGTATAGCTTACGCCCACGGCTCCACTCGCGTTAATGTCTATCCCCGATAACAGTACCTTATTCTGAGATGTAAGATATGTCTATGTGCTTTTCCGTACTCCAGAGATCGTGCAATGGTGATGATGATGATGCAAAATTTTATGATGATCGGTTCAGAAGTTACGGCGTGGAAGCGTAACAAACAAACTCACTTTCACATTTATAATATTTTATGTAAGAATGGTACGGAACCCTTCGTGCGCGAGTCCGACTCACACTTTGCTGGTTGTTTAATTACCATGATGGTTCAATTTGTTACATTACTATTGCATGGCTCAACACTAACAAAAATATCCCTGATAGCAAGACCGTCATAAAAAATATCGATATACTCGTAGATACGTGATTTTACCACATCACTAGCAAAAAAACTAACCTAATTTAAAAAAAAGGAAAAAACGATAATTATAAGCAAAATACCTATAAAAGTTGTCATTTATACAATACGTTATATAATTGACAATATTATTATTGTATTTTGAGGTATTTTGGGTTTTAATTATGCACTTTTAACTGAAAAACTTACCGAAGAAAATTATGTTTTACAGAATTTATTTCTGTTCGTCCTGAATGGGATTTACATCGCTCCATTGCACAAGACATTGTTTAGTATAATGGTCATTTGATAACGCACCAACCCAACACCGGTTAATACTTTTTTCCGTGAGAATTTTAGCACAATCCTATATTTAATTTGCAGACATCACAATTCCGCCGCAATGTTTTTGTCGATATATAACCCGATCAAATCGGCAAGATGCTAATATTACAGACGTTGAACTGTAATAAGTTATTTTGAATTTAGTCGGATTTAATTGGAGTCCAATGGAGTCCATTGACATTTCAAGTCGGGACAACCATGAAAATAATAGAAACTGACTGAAGTTTTTGTCTCATTCTGTCATAAGCGAAAGCTCATAAGAAAAATACAGTGTCAACTATCTGTTTTCAGTTTCTATTTTTTTGCGGCTTCTATGTATATTATTCTTCTGAGGGACTCCTTTAAGCAGTGTTGCCAGGGCCCTTGAGTTGTAAGTTACGTTTCGATGCCTTAAATGTTACATTTTTGCAGCAAAAGTTACATTATTGTATATTTTTATTAATTTACGTGTTTTTGGGGTCGGAGTATAACATACATAACCCACCAGCGCTATCCTATAAAGTGGTCACTAACGTATAGCATAACGCTTTACGGGCCGTAAAGCGTTACGGCATCTAATTGGTCGAGTATGTCGCGCATATACCGGTGGTGACTTTTGTTTATAATAATAGGATAGAGATTCATTCATTCATTCAACCTACCCTGGCCCATTATTATAGTCTGCGTCATATTTAAGTCTGTCTTTACCAAAACACAACAAAAAAATTCTAACGTTTAGATCGTCACGATGTCTATACCGTACTGGGTAATCATTACTCTGGCTGGAGTGTCAATGATTATATGGTGAATAAATGGCGCTTTCTATTCAGAGCCATCTCTGAGTGTGATTTGGAGTGAAATACTTTTAAGACGCGCCAGTTTTAGGTGCGTTCAAATTGAATGCGTTGAATTGTAATAAAAATCTAGTATTACAAATCTCGTAGTTCTCATAAGTTACGAAAATTGCCTTAAATATAAAAATTACTTACCTGCATGTTACGCGAGGAGGTCAGCAGTTACGAAAAATGTAAGAAATGTTACCTTTTGGCAACGCTGAAATTATTCTTCTGAGGCTGCAATACTCATTTTATACTACTCTATGGCAATACTCTTTCAAATTGTTCTGAGCTTTCAAATCTGTGAAAGTGACATTTCGGCCGGCCCAAACTGTCAATGTCAAATCGCTTAGTGTTCCGAAAACTTGTTTTCCAAAATTAAATTTAGTATCGCTATCGTTTAAGTGTAGCCAATAGTTCATATCATACTATTGCGTGCGATACAATTTTAGCCACATATTATTTTAATGCTGGTGTGTTTATTTTTATATAAATACGCAGACTTAAGAATAAAATAACCTTAAACAAGATGCATCGGAGTCCAGCAGTCTGCCGCATCTGCCTCTCAGTGGACGCGCCCATGAGCAGCATTGACACCACTGCCCTGCAGCTCGTGTACGAGAGGCTGACGGGGGCTTTTGTAAGTATTCTAACACTAGTTAAGTCTGCGCGATATCGCGATATTACGATGAGACCCGTGCGGAAATGTTCGTGGATTTGAAGGAGATGCTGTTTTTTTCGTAGAGTTGAACAAGTCTTGTGCCCGTTTTATAGATGATGTTGAACTAAAATTAGAAGAAAACAGCACGGCTTTAATAGTAGTAATAACAAAGCCTTGTGTGTGGTTTTGCCCGGCCTTAAATCTATCATCGCTAATGCCGAATAGTAAAAATAAAGGTTACCGATTAAACCAAGTATTCCACAAATTGCAATATCTCATCTTATGTAGATAGACAATTTAAAATTATACACTAGTAATAAGAAGTACATGAAGCATTTAACCTATTGAACGCTAATGACCACTCTGGTTTCAAAACAGTCGCGTGACTGAGACCCCATTGACAAAGAAAGTTATTACAATTTGTACTAGCTTGCCGTCGGGGTTGAAGTAACGTTAACAAGTGCTGGCATACAATAGGTTATTGATGTCACCACAACTTAGGTATGAAATTTGGTTTAGAAAAGTGTAAGTCAGCGAACATAAAAAAGAGAAACTTATATCTGGTGGTAACAAAAGCTATAAAAGAGCTTAAAAAGCCATGGATCTGGAATTATACAAACACTTAGGATACAGTCAATCAGAACAACTAGATCACACATCAATAAAATCATCATTATCCACTAATTCAAAAGTAGAGTTGCAAGGATCTGTAAAAATGTATTAATCGGTAAATCTTTTAAGGCTATGAATACATATGCAATCCCAGTACTTACTTATTCTTTTGGAATCCTTATATGAAGCAAAACAAAGATTAATAACTTTGAAATAAAACCTTGCACAATTCTCATAAAAACATAACCATCTGCACCCAAAATCAGCCGTAGTAAGGATGACAATATAGCAATTAAACGGAGGTAGAGGACTGACTGACTGATACCTGGGAAAATCTTTTTCCTGAAACTGATAGCTATTCAGGATCAAATCATCAATACTAAAAATTACCACAAACATATTTTAAAAGATCCCTCCTTTATAGATGATAAATGTCGTAAATGCCAGATCCATCCAGGCCAGATAAAGTATGACATGATAAATTAAACAAAAAATGAGTAGCTTACATTATAAATATAACAGTTCCCAACACTCATAACCTTGCTAAAATAATAACCAAAAAATTATATACAGATTTAAAACATGATATATTCTTTTACATATTTGATAACTGTGTTATCGATGTAAATTGGTTGTTCCTGTTTCCCAATATATCTATTTGGGGCAAATAATCTCACCAAATGACCTTACCTCCAAAGAGATAGAAAGTCGCATTGGACATGCATGGAAAAGATACTGGAGCTTAAAGGAGATAATGAAAAACGCAGAAATGAGCATGAGTGTCAAACTGAAGCTCTTCAACACTTGTATCCTACCAGTTCTCACATATGGCTGCCAAACCTGGGCACTCACCAAAGTCCACACAAGAAAATTAGAGGTTTGTCAAAACGCAATGGAAAGAAGTATGTTAGGAAAGAAAAAATCTGATAGAATAAGAATGTCAACCATAAAGAATCAAACTAATTTAAAAGATGTCATAATCACACCAAAAAAAACAAAAGTGGAATTGGACGGGTCACATTGTTAGAATGGAGCAAAATTATTAACTACTGGTATCCCAGAGGAAAGATAAGGAAACGTGGCAGACCATACAAACGATGGGCAGATGAGATAGCGGCAGTGGCGGGCAGACTGTGGACCAGGGTAGCTCAAAAAAGAGAGACATGGAGAGAGCTTGGAGAGGCCTTTGCCATAAGGCAAACAGATAATAACACTTAAAAATCAAAACTGTATAAAATCTAAGTATATTTATATCTGAATAAAAGGCTATTATTTTTATTATTATTATTATTAAAAGATGAAATGGAAGGATATGGAGATAAAGTATGTAGTACCTGTATTTATCTCATGGACAGGGCTAATTCCCTAACACTTGCACCACAGTTTTAAATTTACAGATTTACCAAAAACTCATAAAACAATATGCAGAATGCTGCAATTTTAAATACATGTATAGAATAGTTAGGGAATTGGGATGCAAGGGGATGAAACAGAAACTCCACAATAAACTACCTTTACTGCTACTTCACTTGGTCTATACCCATGATTGTAGTGTACAAACACCAGCTTAAGGCTGAGAAGAGAAAACTCTTGCAAAAATAGTAATAATTTTCTTTATTAAAGGTAACAACCCAATATAGATACAAGATTGTAATGTATAATGTATGTATATTCAGCCATATCCATATTCAGCTACGGGGCCGAGACATGGACGTTAAAGAAAGCTGATCGCGACCGCATCGATGCTTTTGAGATGTGGTGCTGGAGGAAAATGCTTCAGATCCCATGGACGGCCTTTCGCACAAATGCGTCTATTTTGCAGCAACTAAATATTAAAACTCGACTCTCTACTATCTGCCTGCAAAGAGTGCTTGAGTTCTTTGGTCATATCGCCAGAAAAAAAGGGAACAACCTCGAACAACTCATGGTTACCGGAAAGGTTGACGGCAAGAGACAAAGAGGACGTAGTCCAGTCAGGTGGACTGATCAGATCCGAACAACCTTGGACACCGATTTACACAGTGCTCTGCATTCGGCCAAAGAGAGGAACAAGTGGCGAACAATTGTCCGGAAGAAGATTGTGATGTATGCAATATGTGGGTAGTTATTTATCCTACAAGATTTGATATTACTTTTGTAAGGTACTTCTGTCTCCGAATTAAAGGTCGTAGCTAACGGACGTGTTTTACTGTGCTCCCTATATTCCTGAGGCTTCCCGTAGTATTCCCAGTTACATATACTTCAGTGGCGACGAGAAATATTGGATAACGCGTGACACCGATTAAATATCAAGTGTTGTGACCGCGGGCGGCAGAATGTCGATCGGAAAAATCGGACCTTTCGATATCACCAAAGACGTTTGGGATTCCTACGTGGAGCGTTTGGAACAATATTTTATTGCAAATGACGTTAAGGAAGCAGTGAAAGTGGCAACTTTAATAACAGTCATTGGGAGTGACGCGTACGAATTGATGGTGAATTTGTGTACGCCGGAAAAACCGTCTACAAAAGCGTTCAGTGACCTTGTGACGATTATGAAAGGTCATCTGCAACCAAGACCTAGTCTGTTAGCGGAAAGGTTCAGATTTAGGCAGCGTGTACAAAAAGAGAAAGAAATGGTTACGGAATATATAGCGGAGTTAAAAAGGCTGTCGAAGTATTGTAAGTTTGAATCGAAGAGTTTAGCGGAGAACATTCGGGACCAATTCGTGTGCGGCCTTAAGAATGAAAGTATAAGGCAGAGGTTATTTGCGGAGGATGACAGCATTACCTTGGAGAAGGCATTCAAGCTGGCGGTGGCGATGGAGACGGCAGAAACGGACGCCGCGTTGGTCGAGGACCGTACCAGGATGAAGCAAGGTGACGGGCTACCAACAATAACGGTGAACCAGATGCGAGCTGCTGGGCGTAACCGGGGGCTGCGCGCTAACATTCCACACAGCGATATCAGCTATGGTGCGCGTGATAAGCCGTCAAGGGCTGGCGCCGGCGGCAGGAGCTTAGCGGACGGCGGCAAGGGAGCGGTATCAAGATTCTCATCGTCGGTTCCTACCACTAATATGATGAGGTGCAATGTATGTGGAGGTCAGCATGAGGCAGCTGTTTGCAAATTCAGATGTTATGTATGCCGAGTTTGTAACCGAGAAGGACACCTAAAGAAGATGTGTCCTAAATTAAGGAGTGAACCTTCGAAGTTCTACAACTTAGCAGAAGAGAGGGTGAGGTCCGACAGTGAGGACGATATAAGTGAAGAGGTAAATAGTTTTTGTATCGAATTGAATAATCTAAAAAAGTTTGCACCATACACGATTGATATTTCTATTGATGGTAAAGTGTTAACTATGGAGATAGATACAGGCAGTGCGATATCGTGTATTAGCTATGATTGTTATAAATATTTATTTACATCTTGTAAATTATTGAGTAGCAATTTAAATTTACGATATTACACGGGAGAGATTATTCAGCCTGCGGGTAAGATAAGACCATTGGTGAAATATAAAAACAAATGTAAACATCTAGATTTATACATTATCAATAGTGGCAAAACAAATTTGTTGGGCCGGGAGTGGTTAGAGGAATTAGATATTATGGTACCAGTGAGTAATTGTAATAGTATAAAGGACTCAGAATTTAATTTGGCGGAATTCAGTTCCAGATATTGTGAGGTGTTCGAAGACGGGCTGGGAAGGTTCACGGGCGGCAAGGTCGGGTTCCGGCTGCAGGCCGGCGCGCGGCCTGTGTTCCTGCGCGCTCGCCCCCTCGCCTACGCTCTGCGCGCGCCCGTCGAGCTCGCCCTCGACCAGATGGTCCGCGATGGCATCCTTACGCCCGTGTCCGCCTCGGACTGGGCGACGCCGATTGTACCGGTAATGAAGAAGGATGGTACCATACGTATATGTGGGGACTTTAAACTCACTTTGAATAAATGCTTAGAGGTGGACCGTTTTCCGTTACCGCGGGTGGAAGATTTGTTGACGAAATTGCACGGGGGTCAAAAATTTACGAAAATTGATTTATCACAGGCATACGCCCAATTTGAGTTAGATGGTTCCAAAGAATACACTGTAATAAATACTCACAAAGGTTTATTTAGATATAACCGATTGATATATGGGTTAGCTTCTAGTCCGGGCATTTTCCAAAGGAAATTAGAACAAATGTTTGCCGATTTGCCGAGGGTGGGCGTATTCTTAGATGATGTCATAATAACGGGTTTTGATGACAGTCAACATTTGGCTACTTTAGAAGCTGTATTTTCTCGATTAAAAAAGTACGGTTTAAAGGTAAAAAAGGAAAAATGTATTTTTTTTGCCGATTCGGTGAGTTATTTAGGTTTCATAATTAGTCGCAAGGGAGTTCATACTTGCCCAGAGAAAATCGAGGCCATAAAAAAAGCAGGGACACCCACTAACGTAACTGAGCTGCGCTCATTTCTTGGATTAGTTATGTACTACGCTAAATTCGTGCCAAACGTAAGTACCATTTTGGCACCCTTATATGAATTACTACGCAAAGAGACAAAATATGAGTGGAATGAAAAAAGGGACATGGCTTTTAAAAATATTAAAAGTATGTTAATTTCCAGTGAGGTCCTGGCACACTACTCACCGGACTTGCCATTAGTGTTGACTACTGACGCGAGCAGTGTGGGGGTAGGAGCCGTCATTTCGCACATTACGTCGGATGGCGAGCGCCCCATTGCATACGCGTCTCGGGCCCTCAATGCGGCGGAGAAAGTTTATTCGCAGATAGAACGGGAAGCGCTGGCAATCATATATGGTGTACGCAAATTTCATCAATACCTTTACGGTCGACGGTTTATTTTGAGGACGGATCATAAGCCACTAGTAACCATTTTCGGTGATAAAACGGGCATACCAGTTATGGCCGCCAGCCGCATGCAGCGTTGGGCCGTGATACTGGCCGGTTATCATTACGATATTGAATACGTGCGCAGCGATAGGAATGCCGCGGACGCATTATCGCGTTTACCGGTAGGTTTAAAACCTAAGGTTCATTTCGAGACCACATATATAAATTTCATTCAAGATTTTTTGCCAGTTACGAGAAAGGAGGTTGAAATGGAAGTAAATAAGGATAATTTAATTAAAAAAGTTATCCTGTAGGTATATACAGTCTGGTTGGCCGGCAGTTTGTAACGAGGTCGAACTTAAACCTTATTTTACGCGTCGTAATGAGTTGTATTTGGATTTGGGTTGTGTGGTTTGGGGTTATAGACTGGTAATACCAAGGACGCTGCGAGATAAATTGTTAAAGGAAATGCATATTGGGCACTTAGGCATGGTTAAAATGAAAAGCATAGCTCGTGGTATAGTTTGGTGGCCAGGCATCGACGCGGATACAGAAAGAATTTGTAAAGAGTGTGCCACATGTGTGGCGGAGGGAGGGGCTCCCCCGCGAGCACCTCCACAATCATGGCCTTACGTTCAGCAACCTTGGACTAGGTTACATGTCGATTTTATGGGGCCTTTCCATGGTCATACTTTTTTGGTCATAATTGACTCAACAACAAAATGGTTGGAAGTATTTCACATGAATAGGACGACAGCTAGTGCAGTAATCAAAATATTACGTGAAACATTTGCACGTTTTGGGTTACCGAGACAAATAGTTTCAGACAATGGGCCCCCATTTTCTAGCAGAGAATATGCAGAGTTTATGAACGCTAACGGAATAATGATCACTTTTTCCGCGGTTCAACATCCATCATCAAATGGGGCGGCAGAGGGAGCCGTTAAGCTTTGTAAGAGGGCAGTAAAAAAAGCGATGCGTGATAAATGTGATATCGATACAGCTCTGCAATCATATTTGATGGCCTATCGTAACGTTGAGCATAGCACTACGGGAGCATCACCAGCCATGTTGTTGCAGCATAGAAAACTCAGGTCACGATTAGACCTTTTAAAAAGTGATAGACAGCTTGAAGATAGGGTTCATATAATGCAACAAAAACAGATGAATAATTCTGGAGGGAGATTGAGAGACCTTAGTATAGGTGAAAAAGTCAAGGCAAGAAATTTTTCAGGTCAAAGTAAGTGGTTAAACGGTACAATAGAACAAAAATTGAGATCACGGCATTATTTGGTTAGTAGGGAAGAAGGTCCACCTGTTAAGAGACATATAGACCAAGTTGTTAGCTTAAGCGTACCATCTTCTTCATCTGGCAATGGTAGCGGTGCAGGAGTTGAAATAACTCAACAAATTAAACCGGAAGAGATAGATCAGGTACCGACTGTATCGGTACCTGACCATGAGAGTAAGAGTGGTGACGCGAGTCGGGGCGAGGGGGCGGGAACGCGGGAGCGCCAGATTTACGCACCTACAATAGCCACGGCCCCAGCAGTGAACCTTCCTCCCAGACGAGAACAACCTCGAGTTAGGAAGCCTCCTGTAAGATTTGGTTTCGAAATTGATTAGTCATAATAATGTATAATTAGTCATAGCTTTACCTTTAGAGATAATGTGTTAGAATTAAATAAATAGTTTATTTTATAAATTAAAACAATATATACCTACTTACGTTATAATTAAGTGGAAGGGTGTGATGTATGCAATATGTGGGTAGTTATTTATCCTACAAGATTTGATATTACTTTTGTAAGGTACTTCTGTCTCCGAATTAAAGGTCGTAGCTAACGGACGTGTTTTACTGTGCTCCCTATATTCCTGAGGCTTCCCGTAGTATTCCCAGTTACATATACTTCACTTCACAACTAGGGAATCACGACCCTCAGTATTGAGGATAACGACGCGACGAGGAGGATATATATGTAAATTAATCTAATACATTTAAATTTTAAATGTTAGTGTGCTATAAAATAAAACATTCAACATTAAATAATATTTATCTGAACAAGCAGTGGAATCAAATTGCTATATAGAAATCATAGTGTTACTGTTAGTTCTCTTGTACGCCACAATCATTCTTATTCTGTAAATAGTCCTTCCCTAAAGATGATTTCTGTAATGTAGTCAAAAACTTTTAAAGAATTATTTTTATAAATGTTCAACATCACAACTTATGTATGCTACTACAGGACTTAATTTTCCCAAACATATACTTGTGATTGACAAGTACATGTACACAAAAACTAAATTTGATTTGGTGTTTTATATCAAACTAAAGAAAGGACTGTTGGCAGATGAAAATCTGAAAATTTTACAGCATCATAAATCTGTTTGTTGTATGTTTTCAATGTAAAAGTAAAAGCTGTTATATCAGTGGCACAACATTCCAGCTTGTGAGTGGAAACAGGCCCGTGGCGGCGTGCTACATCTGCCGCGCTATGTTGTGCAAGAGCCACAAGCTGATGGTGACCGCCACCAGGGCAGACCATGCGCTGACTGCTATGTTGGAGACGGCTGGCGAGGTATTTATGTTATATTGTCTCTGTTTCTAAAAATGCTGAGCAATGGCAAGGACCACGCAACAAAGCAGTCAAGATGGCACGCACTTTCTAGACAAAGTTTTATAGAGGGTGAAAGCAATGTGTAAACAATATGTGCAATATGTGCTAGCATTGTAAATTATTTTGCCTTTTAAGGTTATCACAAATCTGTATGTTTTCTCCCAGTATTTTCCTTTATTTCACTAGAATCAAGTAACATAATGGTTGATTAAAATGATCACACACGAGTCAGATAGCAATACAAACTGGAGGTGTGAGGAGGGTAGAGGAAGGGCGTGCTAGTATGTACTAACTATATCATTGAAACTAACGTGAGATACAGACATTATGTACTAAAAACGGGTCACTCACGTGCTATTTTGTTGGGATTGCCGACTATAGTTTCGGACTCGTCAGGAGCCCATTTTCAAGGCGAGTGCGAGACGCGCGGCGGAGGGTCCAGAACTAACTAGCCTTGAAAATGGGCTCCTGACGAGTCCGAAACTATAGTCGGCAATCCCGACAAAATAGCACGTGAGTGACCCGTTTTTAGTACATAATGTATGTACTAACTGTTTGTTTGTATTCAGATTACAGAAAAATCAGTATCCCGGATTGACCGCGAGGCCATTGGCTTGTGTGCGTCGCTTTCCTTCTCTGTGGCTGAATGTTGTGACAGCACGCTGCCAAAACCGGTCATGGTCAAAACTGAGCCGGAGTCAGAGGATGCTGACACCGCGACGGACGATGAGGACCCAGCGGGTACGTATGTTCAAGTTAACCATACGTCCCACTCTCTTCCATGCTGGTCTGGGAGAAAAGAGAAACATAAAATGTACATGCTGCTTCTCTGCCTGCGCAGACCTTAGAAGCCTGCCGAGGGAATGAGCGGAAATTTAAGATAGCATGTTACTTTAACCTTGCCAGCAAAATTGATTCCATTCACCACTAGAGTAAGAAATAAGTCACTTATATAGAGGGAAATGAATATGTCATCATGAAAAAGAAAAGTGACAGTTTAGAATAGCTATGATTGCATGTATGCTGTGAGGTGTCTATCATTGCTGTCATTGATCTTTAGTGTTCCAGCTATACCTTAATTATATAGGTAATTGTTTAAATAAAACGAATTAAGTTCTATAGAATGCCCTGTAGGGTTTCAAATCGGGGATCCCAGTGGCATGACTGAAAAAATTGCTTATCACGCCCCTTTTTCGTGTCACACTTCACACATTCATATTACGTGTTTATCCAGCCTGAGGCTACAAGTCATAAAGGCCAGGTTTAGCGTGTTGGTGGGTGTTAAACGTAGCCATAGACATCCATTTATTTGTTTAATGAAACAAACATATACCTAGGTAATACAGCACAATGAAAACATACACATATTTAACACAACAATATAGCTAGAAGCAGAAAAGAAATATGTTAAAATGCAGTGTGCGTTTTAGTGAACCAAATAGGCTGAGTATAAAAATTAGTCATGTGGGGTACGAGTACAACACTGATTAGCCGTGTGGTTTCCGGCAGAGTAGAATAGGACCACTCCAAGTCTTTCCATGGATGTCGTAAGAGGCGACTTAGGAGATACAAGCTAAACAAAGCTCATAAATATCAATGAAGCCTCTCCAACCCGTCTGGCCAGCGAGGAGAGTGTTGGCCAAATCCTCTGTCTGCTCTGGCCAAGTATGGTTCCGGTAGTACAGAGAGGGTCATGCTGCAGGAGCATGACCCTCTCTGTACTACCGGAACCATACTTGGCCAGAGTAAAAAGACCTGATGATGATATTCTGCAACACCTGTCAGTGAACATTCGACCTATAGAAAAAAATAATAATAACGGAACTTGAAGTAAATAATGGTGGTTGCTAGTCGCATCGCCTGGTGACATGATTCTACAGATTTTCGCCCAGTCCTTCGGCAGGCTTCTACGGTCTGCGTGGAAAGAGAAGCAGCTGGTACATTCTACGTATTTCTTTTCTCCCAGACCACCATCGAAGAAGTTACTTGTTTAAAAGCAGGAATTTTACATGTGGTAATAAAATTTTTGATGATATGTGGGAAAGAGTCATAATGCTAAATTAACAATCTGCCAATAATTATCTCTACACAGTGCGACAGTGATTGCACTAACTGTCATTTCCCTCGTGCCAGGCGTTCCCGCGGCTGACGTGGACGAGACACGGGACTCCGATGAAGACGCGGGGGCGCGGGGCGGGGGACACTACGCGGACGGTAAGCTTCTTAACAACCGAACAAACAGATGGTGTTATATGTTTCACACGACTCATTCTGTGTGTGTCTCTGTTTGGTGGGGGGAGTCAAATGCGGTTTTGTGAATTTGAAACTAGCGGTTGAGCTCATCATCATTTCGAGTAGGTGTCACGGTCAATCGACCATGCACACCCTGGTGTCAGAGTTCTTCGGAACCGCCTATCGGCCTTTGACGTGGTTTCTTTAACGACTACCAGATGGCAGCCGGGACCACCGGCTTTACGTGCCTTCCGAAGCACGGAATCATCTTTATTATTAGACAATCAGGTGATTCAAGCCTGCAATGCCCTAACCAAACTGGAAACAACTAAACAAAGTATGCTTCCGGTGGGAATCGAACCCACGACCCCCGGGTCAACAGGCAAACGCCTTAACCACTGGACCACGGAGGCTGTCAAAGCGGTTGAGCTGAAATTGTAGAAGTCGAACCATCTTGAGCAGCCAGGGGTGAAGGCACTTAATTGAATAGCAATGGCACATGGAATATGGATTTTGAGTTCAAATGATCGGTTTGGACGAAAGAGATTCATATTAAGTTCATCCAGGGTCAGGTTGAAGTCCAATGCAGCGCAACTTTGCCGAAGTATCCCGCCAGGTGCAACGTCGTGGAGACACAATATCAAATGTAAATTAAGTTTATTTTGTAAGTAAGTACAAAAAACGTATAATATATTAGTCCTCTTGCTTATTCATCATATCAGCCGCAAGCAGTCCACTGCTGGACATAGGCCTCCCCCAAGGATTTCCAATACGACCGGTTGGAAGCGGCCTGCATCCAGCGTCTTCCTGCGACCTTAGTCAGGTCATCCGACCATCTGGTCGGTAGATGTCCGACGCTGCGCTTGCCGATACGTGGTCGCCATTCAAGAACCCTTCTGCCCCATCGGCCATCGGTTCTACGCGCTCTTGCTTATTCAACTTCACATAAAAATATAAATGACATTTTGCGAAAGTGACGTTCTACATTGCGAAGAAACGTCGCTTTCGCATAACGTCATTCACGCCTTCTATATTTCTATGCATATGAATGAATGCTTAGGAGAGAGGGGGGTTTGGCTTCGTTGTATGTCTACGTGTAAGCGCTTCGGCAGTGGTGACCTGTGCGCTCATATGATGTATCTCATCCCACGGGTTCGCTAACGAACTGACCTCCTTTGAGTGTGCGTTACCCCAGCAAAAAATCATACGTAATATTGCTAGATAATCAGTAAGTAACGTCATGTAAATGTATGTGAAAGTTTGTACGTCCATTATTTTTTGAGATATTAATTAAAATCAGATTCTGCTGGGATGACATTTCAAACGTTACGCCAGCAAAAAATTTTCTCGGATTCGAATGAAAGTTAATGCAATAATTAGTAGTTGATGTGCTGTAAATATAGTTGTATAAATAGAATTTGTACTTCTCCAGGCTTTTGCGATATTCAAATTTTTGCTGCGTTAACGTTTGGCCGATTGCTGGATCTCATAATCGGCACGGCGTAGGAGTTTGATTTTTTTAACTTACACTGTTATGAATTTGTAGGCCATGTCTGTTTAAACAGAATTTATAAAAATGTTACCATTCAAGGATTAAAAATAAAAATATGAAATCAGGTATTTTAACTCCTGTACTTTAAATATAGGACCTAGAAACTAATTGTTGACGTTAGTTTGTACCTTATAATTGCCTACAATGCCCAGGTAAGTATCAATATGAAATCTTAAGTATTAAATTAGTTTTGAGAAAAAGAACCATATCTAGGTCGCCAAGAATTTCGACAGCCGATTTGACCAGTTTTTCTATTAGTTCGAAAGTCGACAGTTATCAAACTATTTGTAAGGGTAAGTTAACTATAAGTTTGCAAAAAATCAGCTTAATACACGCAGTAGTTTAAGAAATATAATTAAATATCCAACCGTAGGTGAAATACTATAATAAGCCGACCACTTTCGGGAGTATAGCAAAACGCGACGCTACAGTATATATTGCTAACCATCCTAAATTAGCAGTAGTATTCACGTAAAATAGTACAGTTGCGTACATCGTTAAATTCAAGTTTTTATTTAACTTATCCAAAACTTGTTTGTTAGGACCACATTTTTTATATTGTACTCATGATACAATCTCAATTGGAATGTGCCCAACAGTCCTATTTCAATGAGTACTATTCTCATTCCGTCAACCGGGCCGCTGCACTTCCACTCATAATGTAGATATAGTTTTGGATTTATATATTTTTTATTTGGTGGTTTCCTAACAGGTTATCATGTGATGTCTCAATGGTTTTTTTTATATGACGAGTGGCAGAGTGCTTTACAAGACCACGACTATGCGCTTCGCGCGTTTAGTTGCTAGGGTTGCCAACTCAGTTGCCAGATCAGAAATCGGGGAGGTAAAAATAAATAAATCAAAAATCTTTTATTTAAAGTTTTATTTTATCGCAGTTAATGTTTAAATAATTCCAATAACGATTGGTAAGTATTGTTCAGGTGGAGGGCATCACGACGCTCAGACGACTGAAGGAGGAGGAAGTATTGTTTACGGAGAGCGATTAAGGCAGCTTTTCTACGCTATGAATATAAAAACTCATCAGCAGTATAAACGCCATAAACCATAGAAATCGAGCTTTCTGTATAGTCTTTACACGACCTTGCAAAAATTGATCACTGTATCGAAATACCGAAAATGGTAACCGTTACCGGTATTTCAGAATACCATGAATCAGAATCCATGCGCCAGTCCAGCCGTACGCCCCCGTTGCACGACTAACCCGGCCGCGTCGCACCCGAATTTCTATATCTCATCCCTTTCTTTCCGTTTGACACTCTAAATCGCCAATTATGAGTCAGACATAGTATGAAATACTAGCATAGTATTTACCACTAACTAAATGTCCTAATTTAAAATAAATAAACGAGTTAAAAATTGCTGTATATTTACAGGTATGGTGGAGTAAACTTAAAGTGTTTAGTTCAGAAACTGATATTTAGGTTGGCGCTGTTGAAAAGCGGTCTGCGGTACTCCTGCATGATCGACCAAATGTCTAGAGTGAACGACAGTTGATCTTTTTTGTGTTGACGTCTCGTCTCGGTTTCGCACATAATACAATGATGCATACAGCGTCAGAATAAAAAAAAAATTCTTTGATTTTGTTATCCAATAATGAGATTTGTAATTTACAGTTTGCAAATGAAATAACTATTAATTTATATTATACCTATACTTACTTAACAAATACTAAACAAGACGGGAATTCGGAAACCTTCAAAAAGTAAAAGATTTTTCCTAGTCATCTAAATAGGTATTTTGTAAACGCCTACCGTACCTTTTACTCGAAAGAAATAAAATATGGTGATATATATTATATATCTGTACCTACCTATGTATAGAACCAAGACATAAAACCAAGAATATTTGCCTGTGCATTAAAAACTCATCCTCATGTTCGCATACGTACACAAACTGTATTCTACACTCTCGTATGAAGAAATCCTTACTAATATAATAAATGCGAAAGTGAGTTTGTTTGTTTGTTTGTTACGCTTTCACGCTGTAACTACTGAACCAATCATCATGAAATTATGCATACATGTTCTCTGGATTGCGGAGAAGGACATAGGCTACCTTTTATCCCGGTAAAAAGGACTATTCCCGAGGGATCGACATTGACGCGGGCGGAGCCGCGGGCGAAAGCTAGTAAAGATTTTATTTATGAATGCGAACACTTCAGTACACGAATGTACCACAAAAATGAATACACAACCAATTACAGTAATACAACTAAATATACATAAATATATATAAATATTAGCCGTGTGGTATCCGGCAGAGTAAAATAGGACCACTCCAAGTCTTCCCGTGGATGTCGTAGAAGGCGACTAAGGAAATACAAGCTAAACAAAGCTTATAAACATCTAAGACACCTCTCCAACCCGTCTGGCCAGCGTGGAGAGTGTAGGCCAAGTCCTCTGGCTGCTCTGGCCAAGTATGGCCCTGGTAGTACAGAGAGGGTCGTACTCCTGTAGTGGAGACTAAAAAGGACCTGATGATGATAATGATGAACTAAATATACGGTACCGTCGCTTTTTACTATACTCCCAAAAATGGTCGGTTTATCATGGTATTTCACCTACAGTTGGATATTTAATGATATTTCCTAAACTACTGCGTCTATTGAGCTGATTTTTTGCAAACTTTTAGTTAACTTACTCTAACAAATAGTTTGATAGCTATCAACTTTCGAACTAATAGAAAAACTGGTCAAATCGGCTGTCGAAATTCCTGGCGACCTAGATATGGTTCTTTTTTCCTCATAACTAATTTAATACTTAAGATATCATATTGATACTTACCTAGGCATTGTAGGCAATTATAAGGTACAAACTAACGTCAACAATTAGTTTCTAGGTCCTATATTTAAAGTACAGGAGTTAAAATACCTGATTTCATATTTTTATTTTTAATCCTTGAATGGTAACATTTTTATAAATTCTGTTTTTACAGACATGGCCTACAAATTCATAACAGTGTAAGTAAAAAAAATCAAACTCCTACGCCGTGCCGATTATGAGATCCAGCAATCGGCCAAACGTTACCGCAGCAAAAATTTGAATATCGCAAAAGTCTGGAGACGTACAAATTCTATTTATACAACTACATTTACAGCACATCAACTACTAATTATTGCATTAACTTTCATTCGGATCCGAGAATAAATTTTGCTGGCGTAACGTTTGAAATGTCATCCCAGCAGAATCTGATTTTAATTACTATCTCAAAAATTAATGGACGTACAAATTTCAAACTTTCACATGACGTTACTTACTGATTATCTAGCAATATTACGTTTTGATATTCAGTACTTTTTTGCTGCGGTAACGCACACCTCCTTTGATAAGCGATGGTGTAGGTTAGGTAGTAACAAATGTTTTGCAGATGGCGCAGCAGAGGGTCAACAGCCTGTGGCAGGAAGTTCCCGGAACAGTTATTATGGCGAGCCTCAGAGCGCTGACACAAGGCACCAGTGTCATGTTTGTCTGAGGGGGTTTCAGAAGAAGAGACATCTACAAATATGCTTGAGAACGCATACTGGTGAGAAGCTGTATAATTGTAATAGCTGTGGGAAGCAATTTTATCAGAAGAGTGATTTGGACAGACATTTAAGAACACACACTGGTGAAAAACCATTTGAGTGTAATGTTTGCGAAAAGCAGTTTAGTGACAAAAGTCATTTAAAAACTCATTTAAGAACTCACACTGGTGAGAAGCCATATAAATGTAATGATTGTGGCAAGCAATTTAATCAAAAGAGTACATTAAACACACATCTGAGAACTCACACTGGTGAGAAGCCATATAAATGTTATGATTGTGGCAAGCAATTTAATCAAAAGAGTACTTTAGAATCACATTTAAGAACACATACTGGTGAGAAACCATTTGAATGTAATGTTTGCGAAAAGCAGTTTAGTCACAAATGTCATTTAAAAACTCATTTAAGAACTCACACTGGTGAGAAGCCATATCAGTGTAAGTTTTGTCGTCGTCGATTTGCTTACAGCAGTGTATTAACAAAACATTTAAGAACACACACTGGTTAACAATGATCCTTGTTTGTTTGTATTGTTTGTAATTTCTTCATTGTACAAAAACAAATAAAAGAAATAAATCAGTTATATGTAAAAAAAGATAATTTACACAACGGCGGACTTATCCCTTGAAGGGATCTCTTCCAGACAACCAAGTGACTGAAGGGATATACGAGAGGCATAACGGCAATAGTGTCAAGATGTAAATCTAATAAATTACATTAATATACATGTAATACATAAATAATTGTAATAATACATATATAAATATATATCATAATATATATAATAATATAAGAAATAACCCGATTATGGAAAATGCCAACCCACGTAGTACCAATAGTTATAGGATCAACCGGAACACTAGCCAAAAACTTACACAGATACTGCAACTTGCTTGACTCAAAAATAAATATACACATACTACAGACACAGGCAGCTATTCATACTTCCATTATTTTAACTAAAGTTTTGGGGAATACCATTTTCGTAGAGAAGAATCCTGATTCTCCTTCTCCTTGAGGGCGGGATATCGGGCGTTAAAAAAACCGACATTAAAGTCGAGATGAAAGAAATTTCAGCAACTTATAAATACAAGGTGTTACGGAAAGGGTATATTAATAAATAGTGAGTAGGTACAATACCTTGTGTATATGCTATATCCAAAATTCCGAGTTGAAATAAACACAGTAAAAACAATCAGTTTTTTTCTTGAAATTATTATGACTGACTAGAAAATATTTTTTGCACGTAAACAAATATGTCACAACACTATTGAGGTCAGCGACTCCATATCACGTATCACTAGCACTGCAATCACTGTGATCCGCTACTCTCCTTGCGCGTACTGCGGTCCTAGTAGGTACTAGGCGGCACGCAACGCCGACGCCGGTCCGTGCGCCGGTGATCGGCTTCCCTTTAGCGGCAAATGACAATGGAAGCGCTAGGTATGTCGGTCGGCGAATGTTTACTGGAATATCTGAAACAAACTAATTAAGAACTTATTAGTTTGCCATAAAGACCACATTCTTCTAACAAACTTATTTTTACATTTTTAGTAAATAATTTTCGTAAGAACCAAATTCAATTTGATAAAATCAGGACTAAGAAAAAGTAAATACCTATGAACTTACTATTTACAGAAAAGGTTCAAAATGTCGTCCTTCCTGCTGGATGCATAAACCAGTCCTCCGGTACATGGAGCCGCGGACGTTACGCAACATTTCTGGTGTTACGGTGCTGAAAGTGGCCTTGATGCGTTCTACCATTTTATCTATTGACGAGCACTCCACAGCATACACTTTATTCTTGATGGAACCCCACAAGAAAAAGTCCAGCGGAGTGAGGTCCGGTGACCGCGTTGGCCATGCGACACGACCACCTCGCCCAATCCACAGGGGGAAACGATCATTCAGGTGGTTTCTCACATCTCGCGCAAAGTGTGCTGGAGCACCATCGTGTTGGAACACCATGTTGTTGTCCATCACCAAGTTGACGTAGCTGGCAACCGGCAACACCGAAAGCTCCTCATTTAAATCATTTATTAAAAACTCCAAATAATTTTCTCCATTTAGAGCGTGTGGTAAAAAATATGGGCCAACTACAGTGTCCCCGATTATTCCTACCCACACATTTATCCGCCACTGGTGTTGAAAACTGGATTCCGTAGAAACATGCGGATTGGTATGCGACCAATAATGGTCGTTGTGGAGGTTGCCGATTCCACCTCTTGTAAACGACGCTTCGTCCGTCCACAACACTTTCAAGGCAAACTCCGGCGAAACATCCACCTGGTGTCTGTACCATTCGCAGAATGTTACTCTTGGTTGATAGTCTGTTGGTAATAGTTTTTGTGTGCGGCGAAAATGATACGGGTGTTGACGGTCCGCGTGCAGCACTCTCCAGACTTGTAAATGATTTGCAGCCCCTAGTTCCAAGGCAGCACGACGGGTGCTGGTCCTCGGGTTATTTTCAAAGTGCGCCAATATTGCATCCTCGAATTCCGGGTCTTGAGTACTAGCGCGTCCCATAGGTACTGGCGCGTGGAAAGATCCTGTTGAGTACAAGCGATGTACCATCCGGCTAAAGCAAGGCAATGATGGCAGACGACTGGCTTCACCAGGTGGTCGACCCTCGACGAACCGTTGTCGGTACAACTCGCGGGCGCCCGACAGACTGCCGTCTGCTACTCCGACGCAGAGAATCATCTCGTAATATTTTTGATTACTCAAAGACATCACGATACGAAATATCACTACAAGAAGGTATTAATACGAAAAGTCGAAAACACTTGACAAGATCTTATCACGACAACGTTAAGCGAACGACTGAAGCCGAAAGAAATTTCTTTCTCCTACCTATTTTGAATAAGGATGGCGAATTGAATAGTGGTGCCTTCCTGCTTTAACAATTAGGGTTCATTTTAATTTATTACGTACTGGGACAAATAAACCTCTTCCATACTCGTGAATTCCTAGTATCTCATTGACTTGATACAAACAACTATCATTATTTTCCGTGATGGTGAAGACTCCCCTACAGCAAAAAGCCAACGTTTATCGAGTTGTTAGGCGTACAGGTAAAAAAGGCGCAAAAAACGGAATTTAAATAGTGATAGTTTGCTAGCCGCATTGACTTTAATCATTATCCCTTTACTGAAACGTGGTCCCTTATTATGAATATCCTCATAAGAATGCTCAAGCTAGCTCTTTGAAGTGGCAGTGGGCGGGGCACATAGCGCGCAGCCGCAGAACCGATTGCCGATGGGGCAGAAAGGTTCTGGAATGGACACCACGTACTGGCAAGCGCAGCGTTGGACACCCACTGACTAGGTGGTCGAACGACCTGATGAAGGTCGCAGGAAGGCGCTGGATGCAGGCCGCCTCTAACAAATCGCATTGGAAATCCTTGTAGGAGGCCTATGTCCAGCAGCATGCGGCTGATAAATGATGATATGATTAATCCCTTTAATTATTGCCCAGTCCCTTCATCGGCTTTACGGTCTGCGCGGAAAAAGAAGTAGCTTGTACATTCTGTTTTTTCTGTTCTCCCAGACCAGCTGCTAAAATTTTACTTTCTTATGCTGCCTAACCAGCCTTGATATGAAGAAAGATAAATGTGAACATTTTATCATGCATGAAAATTAAATATCTGGAACCCGTTCAGTTACAGACTCGCGCTTGACCTATTTTGTTTAAAAATGTGACAGGGATAGAAAACTCCTGTCTGTCTGCTTTAATAATTAGGGTTCATTTTTATTTGATGTAATTATTTTACTAACAATAAACCTCTTGCATTCTCGTGAATTCCTTGTATTTCTATCAGGTTGGCTATGGCAGATTTTGACCTCCAACTCAAAAAGAAGGGGAAAATTTTAGTTTGACGCCAATGTCTGTTTGTTTAGGCCATCGCAGCTCTCAAACAGATAGACCGATTTTGATGCAGTTTCGTTGCGGTGGTAATTTATGCTAAGTTTTACGGGAAAAGGTTCGGCGTTTCAAAAGTTAGTGCGTACGCTACGCATGCGTTCAATTCGGAGGATCATTTGCTTGGCAAATAAACTTGTTTACTCTTAGTAAGTGTAAAAATTGATATTATTTATCACAACATTTTATAATTTATGAGATGTTATGAGCCATAGGAAGCAACTACTTGAAACTGTTTTAATGCAATTATTTAAATAAAAAATTCATTTGACACATTTAGAATTTAACATAATCACTTTGATATTTGCTTTGAAGTATCATACTAAAACTAATTTCATTTAATTACAAAGTACGAATAATTTAGAATTGGAATAGATTTAATATAGGCTCAGATATAAGGGGAAAAAATACGGAACCTATTTTTTAAACTGATATTATTTTGGTACCAGGACCTTAGTTACATTTCATAGCCGGAAGCCACGCCTATTTTATGGTCCATTTAGAAAAATATGTATTCCGGTTTAACAAAATTATTACAGTAACTAAATTTTTTGTTTTAAACCCCCAGTGTAAAAAGATGGGTATTGGCACAGTAAAAAGTATTGGTATTAAAAGAATTAAGCCAATATCTTCGTTCTGTCGATTTGTCTGACTTTGTAGTTTTCGAACGGGTGGACCGATTTAAATGCGGCTTTTTACGTAAAAGGAAGTACTTTTCAATGCGGTTGTTTTAATAATTTGATCATCATGAAGTTTATGCGGTTTTATTTAAACCATTTTAAATTTCAACTCAAACAGTTTGAACTCAAACAAAGACAATCTGATTTACATTTTTAATATCAAATCCTTTACATTCGTCCCTTACGGGTTAGATAGGGTTTGTACAGCACTGATGTGATAATAATGATCAATGTATGATCATCATCAATTACGCAGATGGGTTCCAGATATTTTATTTTCATATAAAAATAAATTATCTGGAACCCATTTGCGTAAATTACAATTTAATTCAATACTAGGCGCACATTTGTGGGTTAGGCCAAAGAGGTGGGGCCTAAATTATAAATTGCGTGGTCATGTAATTGACCTCACAGCTGTTTAGGATAATAGTGTTGTGCTAACATGAGTTAGTTAAATTTTGACTAGTATTTCAAAAAAAGATTAAAAATCAATAAAAGGACTTGCACGGCTACAGATGGCCCTATACAGTTCGTTACCGTTGTCCGATTCCGTACTTTTGATGTTAATATACCCTTTCCGTAACAGCTTGTATATGTATATGTGGGATTGTGTGGCAAAATAAACAATTCGAATTCACTTTAAAAACGGTTTATTAAATTAATAGAAATATTCAACTCTTTATCAACGTTCGTCGTGGGCACAGAGAATCGCCATATATCCTCTTTCTCTTTCGCACATATCCCTCCCTTTCTTTCATCCGCTGCGTTCCATAATCTCAACAATTAGTAGTGCATTCATACTTTATCTTAATTATACAATATTTTATCCCACAGTCGGCCATCCTGATCCATGTCTGTCCTCAGAAATCCACACAAATATTCATCGCTCGCTTTCAACTTAATTACTAATACAAATAAACAACATGGCTTAATTTCTATGTTTCGTTTGAGCACAGAAGAAACAATAAGGTAACAACATACTATGAAAGAAACAATAATAAAGTAACAACTTCTCTAAACATGTTTACACACTAAAAATTGCAGCATGTGTAGTACAGTACACCTAAAATATACATAACAGCTGAGAATTTATAAGACTTACTAGCTGTTGCCCGCGGCTCCGCCCGCGTTAGTGTCGATCCCTCGGGAACAGTAGAATTTCCTGGAATCAAACATACCCTATATATATGTCCTTCCCCGGGCCTCACACCTGCATACCAAATTTAGCGTAAAAAAAGACCGATAGAATTACTTTCGCATTTATAATATTAGTATTAGTATGGAAGTATGGATATTATTTATACTTCTAAGTCCAGAAATGAGAAAATTTCCAGAAAACCTTTACCCTCCCATTTTACCCCTTTAGGAGTGAATTCAGTCCATTTAACCCACATATATCTTTTTTAATTGTAATCGAAAATTTCCAAACAAACTTTACCCCCCTTCTGGAGGATTTTTTCCAGTCAACCTACACAAATCTTTTTCAATTGTAACTGTGAATTTATTTACCTATTTTCAGACTTCTAAGTCTAGAAATGAGTAAACTCCTATGCAATCTTTACCCCGCTATTTTACCCCTACAGGGGAAAATATCGTCAATTTTACCTGCATAGATATTTTTAATTGTAACCTAGAACTTTTATACTTATTTTCATACGTCTAAGTCCAGAAATAAGAAAATTTCCATACAAAGTTTATACCACCCAACCACCCCAATTTTACCCCTTAAGGGGGGAATTTAGCAAATTTCATCTACCTACACACATCTTTTTTAATTTTAATCTAGAACTTATATACCTACTTTCATACTTCTAAGTCCAGAAATGAGGAAATTCCATATAAATTTTACCCCTTTAGAAGTTACATTTCTTAAAAATACTTTCTTAGCGCTCACTCACATCATTAAAAGAACCCCTGTACCAAATTTCAAGTTTCTAGGCGCAGCAGTTTAGGTTGGTTTGCCGTTTGCCCGCGGCTACGCCGCCGCCATTAGTGTCCATCCCTCAGGAACAGTTTGGATTCTTAAAGGGGTGACTCAGGTCATCAATATGAACAACTTTTCCTATGGGACCAATGCCGGGTTTCAAAAAAATTTCGTTATTTCCATATAAAAAAGTCCCGCAGCCCAGCCAGTTTGTATGGGAATGTCGAATTTTATTTTGAGTTCCCACCATTGTTCCCATAGGAAAAGTTGTTCATTTTGATGGTCTGAGTCACCCCTTTAAGGGTCCAAAACGATAAAAAATTCACCGTTGTAATGCATCAATGAGATATCGGTTACGTCACAGCGGCGAGCCAACGAAGCCTACGCATCACTGCCCCGCGCGCCCGCGCAAGCCCCGCCGTCATCTGCCCTCCAGCCATCGCCGGCGGCCATTGTTCGCGATCCCTATATAAGGCTAAGCGCGCAATCATTCTACGTTCCCCCGACCCCTCTTCGGCTCCGAATAGCCAGAGGAATCCCACTATCCGACCCCGTCGCACTCGCCACCGGAATAGAGTGCGTAGAGTAGGATTAGCTCCGATTACTGGTGACCGCCCGGCGGTCCCGGGTGACTTGCACCCAGGATAGGCCCTTCTGGCAACGTAGCTTTCGGCCCATAAGGCAAAAGATGAGAGTTGCTGCTCTCTAAAGGCTTTTGCCATTGTTTCTCAGATTGGCCCTTCAGGCTTGCATGCACGCATACGCGGCCCATCAGGCAATATGAGAGTTTGCTGTCTCTCCAAGCCTTGCGCACACAGGCAACGCCCAAAGCCGAGGTCCGTCCCTCCTGGGGGCCCTTTGGTGATGTTGTCTATAAAGGTTGAGGGCACTCTGCCCTCGCCTCAAACGCCCGGTGAAGTAGCGAAAGCTCACTTGGAGCTAGCTACATAGTCATTTCCAAAAAAAAAAAAAAAAATCATTCTACGTTCGGCCCCCACATCACCAAAGTCCGCAACCATGCCGCCTTCGTATTAGGCCGTCTCCACCCCATGATAGGCAATGCTAAGATGTCACTTAGAAATAAGTTGACACTCTATAAGCTTTGCGTCCGCCCTATCATGACCTACGCCGGCGTAGTCTTCTCCCATATCGCGCCCTCCCACATCGATCGGCTGCAACGATTGCAGAACCGTTTCGTCACCCGTGCCACGAATACGAGTCACCACCGGTACTTGCGCATGACAAACTTACACCGTGACCTAGATCTCCCATCCATTCGCGGCTATCTCAAAAACGCCTCCAAGCGTTACTTTGAGAAAGCCGCACGCCACCCCAACCCGTTAGTAGTGCAAGCTGCTAACTACTCCCCCAACTTACACGATACGACCTTACGTCGTAGACGTCCTAGGAACGTACTAGACGATCCCGATGATCCTATTGACATCGCACAAGCCCGCCCCGACCCCTCTTCGGCTCCGAATAGCCAGAGGAATCCCACTATCCGACCCCGTCGCACTCGCCACCGGAATAGAGTGCGTAGAGTAGGATTAGCTCCGATTACTGGTGACCGCCCGGCGGTCCCGGGTGACTTGCACCCAGGATAGGCCCTTCTGGCAACGTAGCTTTCGGCCCATAAGGCAAAAGATGAGAGTTGCTGCTCTCTAAAGGCTTTTGCCATTGTTTCTCAGATTGGCCCTTCAGGCTTGCATGCACGCATACGCGGCCCATCAGGCAATACGAGAGTTTGCTGTCTCTCCAAGCCTTGCGCACACAGGCAACGCCCAAAGCCGAGGTCCGTCCCTCCTGGGCCCCCAGGAGGGACGGACCTCGGCTTTGGTGATGTTGTCTATAAAGGTTGAGGGCACTCTGCCCTCGCCTCAAACGCCCGGTGAAGTAGCGAAAGCTCACTTGGAGCTAGCTACACAGTCATTTCAAAAAAAAAAAATCATTCTACGTATTTTTTTGATCATTGGTGATGTTGTCTATAAAGGTTGAGGGCACTCTGCCCTCGCCTCAAACGCCCGGTGAAGTAGCGAAAGCTCACTTGGAGCTAGCTACAGTCATTTCCAAAAAAAAAAAAAACATTCTACGTAGTCCGGACGTTCGATCAACAACTGATTTCGCACAAGCTGCTGGAACAGTGCACTGATAGGACGCACGGTCTTACGCTTGCGACGACATATATTTATAGATAAGAGTTCGTAGCACGGACCTAATCTAGAATCTATGTTGTTGTATCTAAAGCAAGAGTCCGTAGCACGGACCTTGCCTTATCATTTTCTTAATACATCAAAGTGTACTCTGCTATCTAATTAGTGTACCTAGCTTGCTTTCGCGCCTAGATGCTAGCCTACCTATAGTGTTAAAAACGTTATGTTTGTTTAGTGCATAAGACTATTGTATCGCGCTCGTATCACCTCGCTTAAATAAAATAGCACGCCTCGCCTATTTATCTGCTTATGCACTGTGTTTAACATTTTCACTCATAGCTGTTAGCTATTTCATAATTGTTCATATACCTAAGTCCTTAGACCTAAGTCTAGATCTTTTATACCTATGTATTGATAAATAGATACATTAGCATTAGCTTTCCTAGCTATAATATTATATCATTTAGTACTCAAAGTACCTCTTCTCTGAATTAAGTCTGAAACTTAGTCTTAGTCTGGGAAACCTGTATATCCTAGATCTGTGACATAAATACATTGTACTTTTACGTATTACATAATGTTCGAGATTGAACGTAAATAAAAGATAGTGACTTGCTTACTGAAATACTATAATAAAATTTGGTAACAACAGACAGATTTGTATGAATGCACTACGCGTGTGTCCGCGGCTGCGTCCGTCGGCAAGTGAAATCGCGGCGGAGCGGCGGGGGTGCTGCGGGCGCGGGACCAGCAGCTGACTGCTCCCCCCGCCCTGCGTCTCTCCTTTACCCCGCGGTCGCGAAGTATGTGAATGCGTAAACACATAATAACGTGTAGTATTGTTTAACCTTACAAATTATACATAGATGTATTTCTTGTTACCTAGTGGTTAAGATCTTTTAATAAGTACCCACTTGCATAAATACATAAAGTGATATTTCGTACCAATCGGGTGGACTGTAGTCGGATAGGTTTAACATAAATAAATTTGTTACATTGTTTGCGGCCTTGGTCTTTCCTTCAATCTCCTTAGTTAAATACCTAAAGTACTAAACAGTTAAGTTCTCATGCAAAACTAGCAAATAGATACTTTGATAGGTAGAATAGGTACACATTTACTATCTGAAATCGATAGGTAGTCTTTTCCCTTACGGTATCTGTCCCATGTCTATGCCTCATAAAAGGCTATGGGTAGAAATCCGTATTAAGGAGTTAGCTCCATTTCGGAGTCTGTAGGATCTGTCTTACACCGTGTATATTTGCAGGCAAACTAATGCCTTGAGTTCATTCAAATGACGATAACTTTTTTTTTAATGAACCGATTTTGATGAAACAAACTTTAAATGTTTTGCTGGGATAAAACAAAGCAATTGGTGAAGGTTTAAGTAAATAGGTTCAGTATTTTCGGAGATAATCGTGATCATACATACAGACAGACAAACAAGAAATTCGAAAAATTTTTTTTTGCTTTCTATCATTCTTTTTAGTGTCCCTCTATCCATATCAGGCAAAAATTCTAAATGTACAGACAAAATATTTTTACTGTTTTATTATATGTATAGATTATTACATCATAAACTTATTAATACATCATAAACTTATTATTACATCAGAACCAAACCTTTCATACACCAAATAAAAACAAAAAAAAGTCTAAACTAACACAAAATTAACGACTCCACCCTTACCTCAAGTTTTGGCGTTCATATCTGGCCACGCCTTCATGTAATCCGCTGAACTAGAGGTTACACCGGGGCCTTCAATACTAGGATCAAACTCTTCACATCATATCTGTTGTTCCTCTTTACTTTTACCACTTCATATGGCCCTAGATGTTTGGCTTTCAGTTTCATTCCCGTACCAAATTGCGTGCGTTTTATCGCCACCAAGTCTCCTTCATTGTACTTTACACATTCTTTTCTCTTCTTATTGAAATTTCTTATATTTTCTTCTTGAACTTGTAGAATTTGTTCTTTGGCTTTTTCTCTAAACTTTTCTCTTTCTTCAGAATAGCTTTCTCTCGCTTCTTGTAAAAGCAAATCATAAATCTCAATGTCTTCCTTCATTCTCATCTTAGTCCCAGTCAATAGCTGAAAAGTTGTAGTGTTGATACTTCGCTGAAAAGTACTGTTCAGAGAACGTTGTAATCTACTTACATGCCTGTACCACAGAGCAGGGGTCTCTATACACATTTTTGTAAGTACGGAAACGATAATACGATGAACCCGTTTCACCTGCCCATTACCTCTAGGTACTCCCGTCGTAATTTTGATGTGTTGAATGTTCTCTACACTACAATACTCTTGGAACTCATTGCTTGTAAATGCCGTGCCTCTATCAGTAATGAATCTGGTTGGATTTCCAAAGTGTTGTTGGTGAATCTTTAACTTTTCAATAGTTTCTTTAGTGGTGGTACTTTTAGTGGGAAATATCCAAGTGAACTTTGTAAATGCGTCTACAATCGTAAAAATATGATTACATTGTTTTTTCGTCTCCGTCATTGGGCCAATGTGATCCAAATGCAGCGTGTGCAGTGGTGATTCCTCCTTTTCAATCGGAGTTAGGAATCCTTCTAGATTTCCCTCTTTGCGTGTAGCTAATAAACAGGGAATGCAACCTGTAATAAAATCTTCAATTTTCTTATCACGGTTCTTGATGAAATAGTCTTTACTTCTTAATTCAATCATTTTTCTTTTTGAAAAATGTCCATTTGCATGGGCCCTTTTTATGATTTCATTTTTCATAGACTTTGGGATCACTACATGCTTTTCCATTCCTTTGTACAACAATCCATTATTAATATAATAATCACCATAATTTCTCTCCTGTAATATCTCTATAATAGCTTTGAGACCATCATCCAACTGTTGTGCTCGTCTGATCTCATCATGTAAAGTTACTACAGCAACATATGGGTTTCGGCTTAATGCATCAGTATGCTTCATCTTTGAGCCGGGCCTATGTTCCACAACAAAATCAAACTCCTGCAATAATGCCCACCTTGCAACCCGTGTACACAAATCTTCTTAAGTGTCATTTGGAATGCTTGGCAATCAGTCACAATTTTGAATTTAGTACCATACAAATAGTGTCTAAATTTCTTTACTCCTTCTATAATAGCCAGACTTTCCAATTCATAACTGGTGTACTTCTTTTCTGCATCGTTGGTTTTACGACTCATAAAATATACTGGATGTAGACTGCCGTCATCTTCAGATCTCTGCATGAGTATAGCAGCATAAGCTAAACATGATGCATCTGTATGCATGTCTGTCTCCAACCTTGGGTTAAATATTCGTAAAACTGGTTTAGTAGTCAACCGTTCCTTCAAACAATTAAATGCACACCGTTGCTCATCATTGAATTCAAAACTGACATCTTTCTTAAGTAATTCTGTAAGCGGTCTTGCTATAGATGCAAAGTTCTGGATATACTTCCTAAAATATGATGCCAAACCAATAAAGCTATGCAATTGCTTGACTGTTTTAGGTTCTGGAAACTTTGTAACAGCGTCAATCTTTTAGTCTTACTTGCCCATTCTCTATAGTATGACCTAAATAGGTTATGCTTTGTGAGGAGGCCACACATAAGACTTCTCTTAATCTGTCTACAGCTTCTCGTTCATTCTTTGCTGGAATGAGAATATCGTCAACAAATATTAGAACAATCCCTTTATATATTAATTGTATTAATGTAGAGAAACTGACAAACCAAATGGAGCGTTTAAAAATTCAAACTGTCCGTGATGGGATACAAAAGAAGTGTACTTTATGGACTCCCTACTGACATTCAAATGAAAAAACCAATTTTTTAGGTCCAAGACACTAAATACTTTTGTCTCCGTTAACTTATCAATATAATCCCCAATAATCGGCAGTGGAAACTCATCTTTAACAATCTTACTATTTAGTTTTCTGTAATCTACACACACCCTTGTAGTACCATCTTTTCTTCGTACTAATACAAGTGGACTGAATAACTTACACGTACAATCCCTTGATCAAGCCACTCTGCAACTTGTCGTTTAACTACTGCCTGTTCCTTAAGTGATATGCGACGAGGACGTTGCACCACTGGGACATCATCTTTCACTACTATTTTCAACTCCATAGGAGCTTCTCTTATTTGACAAGGTTGATAACCCTCAAACATTTGGAGCACCTCTTCCTTAAGGGCAGTATTACTTAAATGACCAACCTCTACCCTGCAACAGAAACAATTTATTTGGCTCACCCATTCCACTGGTTTCATCCACACAGCACTACCATTCATCACTGTTATCACACTTTTGAGAAATTCGTGACCTATAATTACGTCAAAAGGCATACAGTCTTTAGGTACTACGTAGAACTAGTCTATCACCACATTTGTTGTTATAGAACCCAATGACTTCACTTTTGCAAAACCAAGTCCAGACAGCGTTACGTTATTGTCCATCACTTGACTGACATCAGCACAGAACTCGGAAGATAACAGGTTTACATCGCTGCCGGAATCAATGAGAGCACTTGTCGTTTTTCCACATAATTTCACCATCTTCAAAGGTTTTTCCCGTTGCGGTTGTTTGTGTTTGTTTACATCGTAAGTGTCATATTCAATTTGACGTTTGCTATCTTTTTTTTTTTTTTTAATGGCTTTTACGAGCGACGTATTTAGCCAGTAGCAAGTAAAGCTGGGGAAACAGCGCACAAACACAATTTATATAAAGAAAAATGAGCTAGAGCAAAATCAGGAGTGTTTGAAAATATAATATATGTATATAACATAAATACAATAAATTATATACTATCATATGGAAATATTATTAAATTTTAAGAAGTCAATTATTATTTTATTTATATTACTATTATTAATACAAAGCAAATTCAACATAGAGGTAGGGAAAGGAATATTTTCGTGTAACAGACCACTGATAAATGAGGTCCGGTCGTAAAGCGGACAGGAAAAGAAGATATGGTTAGCATCCCCAAGTCCCGTACCACAGGAACAAGTATCATCACTGAGAACCTTGATCCTGCACAGATGGACGGGCAAGCTATTATGGCCGATTCTCAAGCGGATTAGTGAACTAGTCGATTTTTTGTCTAATATTTGTTTGCAGAACCAAGGTTTCAGTGGAATATTAGGCTGAATTTTTGAATAGTAATTACCCTTTACTTTAGAAGTCTCTTGCCATAACATGTCCCAAGCGTCCTGGAGGAAACATCTAGACAAACTAACCTAGTCATGACAAAAATTAATATAAGGGTAATTATCACCAAATTCAACTGCATTTCTTGCCAATTAATCGGCTTTTTCATTGCCGGATATACCGCTATGACTAGGTAACTACGAAAATTCGACAGACAATTTTAATGATGAACATTTTTGAAGAAGATTTCTTATTTGAATAACTAAGGGAAAAGGAGTCTTTAGTTTAAAAGGGAACTTTTGAAGAGACAGAAGAGCACTTAGGAGGAATCTGTAAGAGGAATCTGTAAGTATGGTAGTGTGAGGTAATTTCATAATAATAACATATTCAACTGCTTTAAGGACACCAAAAAGTTCGCCTGTGAAGACCGAGGCTTGAGGAGGAAGTTTAATCATCTGAATACAATTGTATTGTTGATGATAGACACCTACTCCGACACAACCCTGTGGAGATTTTTTTGAGGCGTCAGTGTACAGAGTGTGCCCACCACTTCGATACGTATGTTCATCCGTTAGTACCACGTTATTGCTATGTAAATCAGATGGTGAATGTTTGATGTTTATATCTGTTATTAATGCAGGAAAGCTACTGTCGAAAAGAGGATGTGTTTTTGATGTGTGGATGCAACATTTCAATGAGAGGAACCTACGATAACTAATAATCAAACAAGGTGGAGGTTTATTACACCTTTTCCAGTATTTTGAGGATTCCATGTCTTCATAGAGCCGCTTAACTTTAGTAATAATCGGATTTGGCGATATCTGTAGAGCACGGTAAAAAAGGTTATCACAGAGCATTTGCCTTCTAAGATGCAATGGAGCATCCACACATTCAACTTGCAACGCATTGATGGGACTCGAGTGCATAGCACCTGTGACAAGACGTAAACCCTTAGCCTGGATAGAATCTAATTTTTTAAAAGCCATTTTGCTTCCTGGCTAAGATAAAAGAAGCATAATCTATTACGCTTCTTATTATGGCATTGTACAGGAGTCGTAAAGAATAAGGGTGGGCTCCCCACCAAACCCCAGAAAGACAACGAATTATATTTAAGTTTTTTTCACATTTATTATAAATATAATTACAGTGTTCAACACCCGTAAGTTTGGGATCCAACAATGCCCCTAAGAATTTAACCTCTCTTTTGACAGGGATAATTTGTTCATCTAAGACTACTTTAATTTCAGAAGGTAAAGGAAGAATACGCTTGCGAGAAAACAATACAACTGAGCTTTTTGGTACAGATAAATTGAAGCCACTCATATCCAGCCATTTTTTAAGTAAAACTAAAGAGGAATTCAAAGTAGATGTGGTCACGTCCACAGAACTATCCGATGAATAAATTAACAAATCATCTGCATATTGAAGAACTCCAACATTTAAAAGATTAAGCTGTGTGATAAATGGTTCTAAATCCGCAGTGTAAATATTAAATAATAAGGGACTTAGAACTGAACCCTGAGGAAGCCCTTTCCACAGAGTGCGCGACAATTTTTCGCCATCATTTAGAACCAGGTGAATTTGTCTTCCCGACAGCATCTCGAAAACAAATCTTCTAAATGATAATGGAACGTTTATTTTTCTAAGCTTGTCATCGAGAACTGTCAAGATGACATTATCGTAAGCAGAGTTAATATCTAAAAACGCAGCTAGTAACGAATAATTTTTTGAAAAAGATAATCGAATGTCTGTTGTAAAGATGCACAAACTATCCATTGTGCTTTTTCCTTTTCTGAAACCAATCTGGTTTGGTGACAAGAAGTGATTATTCTCTACATACCACTCCAAACGATTTTTTATTAGGTATTCCATCACCTTACCCATAACTGATGAGAGGGCAATGGCCCTGTATGAGGAAGCATCTTCAGACGATTTGCCTGGTTTCAGAATCGGAAGAATTATATGGGACCTCCATTCCTCAGGAATTTTACCTGTTAACATGATGTCATTAATAATGAGCAAATAATAAGTGAGACTTGAATCTGATAAGTTAGCTAACACGGAGTATGTAATATTATCTTCACCAGGGGAAGTATCTTTTATATGAGAGAGAACTCCCTTTAACTCTGCAAGACAGAACGGAGAATTTAATTCAAGACCCGGCTCTGAAATTATTTCTGAAGGAGAATACATTAACTCCGAGATCGATTCCTGAACAAAAGGGGGGTTAGTTTATTCAAAAACTCATCTGCCAATTGATGAGAAATATTGAAACTTGTATGTTCTTTAGCTGCTGATCTAAACCTCCTAATATTACTCCAGACTTCAGCTGGATGGACATTAGGTGATATTGATTCACAGAATGTTTTCCAACCTTGCCTTTTTTTATCTTTTAATATTTTTTTAGTTTCATTCATAACATTTAGTAAACTAGAATAGTTTTCCTGTGTCATTGAAAGAGAATATATTTTTTCCATTGATTTTCTTTTCTTAACAGCAGCAGAACAATCAGAATCCCACCATGGAGGAGAAGGAATATGAGCGGATGTCTTATTTGAAATTGGAAATACCTCAGTTGCAGCTTCTATGATAGCCTGTGAAAAGTCAGTGTAATTAATTTGGGAGTGAGTATTATTATCTAAATGTGTGTTTATCTTCAATTCTACAGTAGACTTAAATTTCTGCCAGTCCCCATTAGCTGTTTTGAATATATTCCTCTTCTTTGGTTTTGCTGACATTTTGGTATTTGCTGGAAGTTTAATTATTAAGGGAAAGTGATCACTTCCAAATGAATATGGTAGGGGTTGCCATGTTAAAAGAGAGGCTTAATCCGGAGTACATATGGATAGATCTACTGCACTCATATTTTTTCCTGGTGCAGTTCTTCGAGTAGGAAGACCCGTGTTCAAAACACATAGATTGTGTCTATCTAAACATTCTATGAGCTGTATACCATAACAGTCAGTGATAGAGCTGCCCCAGCTCTGGTGGTGACAATTAAAATCTCCCAAAATTAGAGAAGGTTTTGGGAAGGAGGGAATTAGTTGATCTAACTCAAGTAGACTTTGAGATGATGGGTGGGGAATATAAATAGAAGAAATATAAATATTATGTATTTTAACACCAACAACAGACATATTATTAGTATGTGCAGGAGTTCTTACTATTGAAACTTTGTTTCAATCACAGAGGGTGGAAAGAAAAATTCAACTAAGAAAGAAACTAAGAATATATATTGATAAGAATAAATCTCACAGCAGTAAAGATTCCTTTTATGACAACAACTCAATGTAAACAATAAAACCATAGCAACTGATCTTTTTTAAAAATGATAAAGGAGTTCTGTAAACTCAACACTTTCCCTCAATGTAAAAACATCAGTGTTATGCCTAACTTTTGACGCATCTCCAAAAGTCTTGGCTTAGGAACAGCCTTCGTCATAATGTCTGCAAGTTGATTAGCAGAGCAGATCTTCAATACACAAAGTTTTCCTTCAGAGACAAGTTCTCTCACAAAGAAATGTCTCACTCTTATGTGTTTGGTTCGTTTATGGAATTCAGGATTGTGTGCTAGTCTTATAGCCGCTTCATTATCGACATGCAAATTTGGAATTTCATCTATATCAGTCATAAAACTGAATATTGCCTGAAGCCAAATTAATTCTTTTCCTGCCTCGCTGGCTGCTACTATTTCTGCCTCGGTGGTTGAAATGGCCACTGAAGGTTGTCTCTGGCTCAGCCATGACACAATTCCACCTGCATATAAGCATGCGACACCGGAAGTTGATCTTCCTGTCGATAGATCTCCAGCGTGATCAGCATCACTATATCCTTCGATTATATTATCCTTCCCATCTTTCCCTGCTTGGTACTTTATTCCTAGATTCATAGTACCTTTAAGGTATCTGAATATTCTTTTAACTTTAAGCCAATCTTGTTTCGTTGGATTTTCTAATGTTCTAGATACCACACCTACAGCATACGCAATATCTGGACGCGTTCCAGTCATCAAGTACATTAACGCTCCTACTGCCTGTCTGTATGGGAAGTTTTCTTCTTTTTTTTAATATATAATCTTTTGATGTTTCCTCGATGTTTATCGACTTTTCCATCGGAGTCGTCACGGGGTTACATTCCAACATATTGAATCTTTCAAGAATTCTTTTCAGATATGCAGTTTGACTTATAAATACTGCATTGTCTTTTATTTTTATTTCTAGGCCCAGGTAAAAGCTGGCCGGTTTAACGGTTATTTTTAACCTTGACCTTAGGTCATCTAGAAAATTTAAAGCAAGTTTTTCACTTGAAGCTGCAACTAGCCCATCATCAACATATAAGGCTATCAAAAGTTTTTCTTTTGCAACATGTTTTGCATACAAGCAGCTGTCAGCATCACATTGTTTGAAGTTGAGATCAAGGAGAATTTCTTCAAAACATGTATTCCAACAACGTGGTGCTTGCTTAAGTCCATAAAGGCTACGGTTAAGCTTCCAAACACGAGCTGTACCGTCACTGATTCCTTCTGGTTGCTGCATGAATATCTCTTCGTTTAAGTTGCCATTAAGAAAAGCTGTCGTTACATCAAATTGAAGTAAGTGCATATTTTCTTTTGCGCATACACTTAGTAAAGCTCTTACTGATGCCATTCTAGCCACCGGACTGAAGGTCTGATCATAATCTATACCTTTCTTTTGTCTAAATCCTTTTACTACTAAGCGTGCTTTATACTTATCGATGGATCCATCTGGATTACGTTTAATTCTAAAAATCCATTTATAAGGCAATGCTTTTCGATTGGATGGTAATTCGCATAAAGTCCACACTTTATTTTCTTTGAGCGATTCTATTTCCCTATCCATAGCTTTGAGCCATTCATGACTGTCTTCCCTGTTCATTGCATCTTTATAACTAGGGGGGTCTTCTGCTAAAGTAGTAAAAACATAGTCTTCATATCTCTTTGGATGTTGTAAAGTACTGCGATCTCTGAGGTTGTATCGAGGTATACTGTGCTCTGGCTCATCTTCCGCATCAAAGAACTCTCCTCTGTCGCATTCATGCTCTACTAGTTCCTCATGAATGTGATCTTCAACAACTAATTCTCCCTCTAGATCACGTTCATTTTGAAGTTGAGGTTGAGATTGAGATTGCTCGACTTGGCTTGGCTCTATATCTCCCTCTGTTTCTGTAGGGTTTTGTTTTTGCTCACTTATCCCTACTCTGAACTCTACTTCACTTGCGAAGGTGATGTCTCTAGATCGAATTGCCTTATTTCCATCCCAAATACGATAACCATCATTATTCTCGTAGCCTATGAGTACTCCTTTTATGGCTTTCTTACTAAGTTTCTTTCTTTCTTGTTTGGGTACATGAGCATAGCATGGGCTGCCGATCACACGTAAGTGGCTGAGTTTCGGCTTCTTATTGAACCATAGTTCATAAGGGACTTTTTCCTTTTCTCTTGTTGGTCCTGTTCTATTAAGCACGTATGCCGCTGTGTTTATCAGTTCGGCCCAGAGCTTTTGTGGTAAATTTGGACCTCTGGCGTGTAGCATTGTCCTGGCAGCTTCAACTAACGTCCTATTTTCACGCTCGCTACATCCATTTTGTTCTGGAGTGTACGGCATAATAAGTCGTTGTTTAATCCCATGGGTATTTAATATCTTTCTGACTTCTTCATTATCAAATTCTCCTCCATTGTCACTTAAGAGGCATTTGACAGTATGGCCAATAGTTCTTGTTTCATTAAGCATCAATGTCAGTTTATCCTTGACTTCAGACTTGTGACGCATGAAGTAGACTAGGCGGTACGAAGAAAAATCATCTTTAAAAAGTACAAAATAGCGGTATTTTTGTACGCTAGGATGCTCAAATGGTCCACAAACATCTGCATGTATTAATTCACCAGGGATCGTTGCTCTTTCCCTTCTGCCAAACGGTATTTTATGAGCTTTTCCAAATATGCATGCCTCGCATTTTACCTTGTCTTCAGGTAAGTCAATCTGAAACTCTCTCTTTACTAGAGCCTTGACATGTCGCTTATCCTGATGTGCAAACCGTTCATGGTATACTTGCAGCATATTGGTGCCCGTAATAGCATTCACTTCGATCAAGTTAGATTTATTTGTAGCAGCGATTGTCTTAAACTGTAGTTTGTAGAGTCCTTTTCTGGCTTCTCTGTTTCCAACAATCTTTGTTACTCCATCAATGTCTAATTGACAACGTTCTGTAGTTGAAGTGAATAGACTATTCCGCATGTTGTCTTGTGCAGCTAAAGTTGAAAAAAGATTTTTAGTTAAGCTAGGTACAAGCCAAACATCTTTTAGATATATTGTTTCCTTTTTGTTACCGACAATTGATTCTACCCAGACAATGCCTTTTCCTAAGGCTGGTATCATTGTCCCATCTGCTGTTTTCACAGACTGATTGTAATCAAAGGGTTCAAATTTCTGAAACATATCTCTCCTAGTGGCTATATGTGTTGTTGCTCCATTATCAACAAACCAATTTTGTTTATCTTGATCTGCAGCTTTAGAGTCAGCACTGTTTACCATCAAGGTTATATTCTGTACTTGCTTTGTAGCCTGTGCTGAGTTGCTTGGTTTAGGAGGGCGTCCATCCTTAATCCACTTCTTGCAGCTTTTAACTCTATGCCCTATTTCGTGGCAATAGTTGCACTTTAATTTCTTTTCTTTAGTCAACTTCTGGGCATCTTTTACCATCAGTGTCTCTTGACTTTGAGTTGCTTCTTTATTTTCGAGAGCTTTCTCAAAAGAGCATAACTGAGTTGTGAGATTATCTATAGTTCTCTCAAATTTATTTAAAAGTAACCAGCTTGATTTAAAAGTGAAGAATTTGTCGTCGAGAGTTTCTATAATTTTACATATCAGGAACAAATCAGGGAGGTGACTACTTGCATCAGATTTCTCAATTTCAATATTTAATTTACTCCAAATGTTCTTTAATTTTGACAGGTGTGTAGAAACATCATCGGCCATATTCCGTTTGAAGCTGAAGAAATCCATGCAAAGAGTATATGCTCTGTCTTCTGTTTGTCCATCAAACAATCTGTGTAGTTCTCGCCATACTTCATATGCACTTTCAAATCTCATTACTTTTTCCAAAGTTTCTTCCGTCATATTCGTCGTCAGAACAAGCAGTGCGCTGCAGTCGGCTTGCTTATATCGGGCTAATTGCTGATTATAAGTCATAACAGCTGCGTCACCTGCACCATCTTGAGGAGCCACGGGTTGTTTTAACTTGCCTTCTACAATCTCCATTCCATCTGTTGTTCCTCGCAACATTATGGAGACTTTGTATTTCCAAGTTATCCAGTTCGATTTTCCTTCAAGATTTCCGATCGAAATTTTTGTCGAAAATTTTTCCATGATGGGGCCTAATAACCTATTGAAACTTTGTTTCAATCACAGAGGGTGGAAAGAAAAATTCAACTAAGAAAGAAACTAAGAATATATATTGATAAGAATAAATCTCACAGCAGTAAAGATTCCTTTTATGACAACAACTCAATGTAAACAATAAAACCATAGCAACTGATCTTTTTTAAAAATGATAAAGGAGTTCTGTAAACTCAACACTTACAAGTGTGTAGGGCACTGAATTTTTGATTAGAAGAGCTACACCACTATATCCATCAGCTCTATCATCTCTTATACATACATAACCGGTAATTTTGAATACAAAAGTGGGATGAAACCAAGTTTCAGATATAGCTATAACAATTGGTTTATATTTATTAATTAAGTGAATTAATTCACTTTTTTTACTTGTGAGACTTCTGCAGTTCCACTGCATTATTGTTGCATAATCCATAATTGGGTTTTAACATTTGTAAAAGAGTTTCAATCAAAGGTGCAGCGTTGGGCGGTAACAAATTGGACTGAGTTAACAAATTAATTAAAAGAATAATGATACTAGATAATGAGTTATTAGGTGATTGACTGTTATTGGTATTATTATTAAGGCACTGCCCATTGGCAGAGGGGGAGTTATTCATGTTGTAATCTCTAATAATTTCATTATGAGATTCATGATCATATCCCTTAGGAGATATATAAGGAGAACGAGGTTTTAACTGTAATGTTTTTTTATAGGATAAGGAAGTGGGAGTTATTCTAGAGGGAGAAGAATCAAAGTTTGCTGGATGCTGCTTATTTTTTTGAGAGGAAACAACATTTACATATGGTTTTGAAATACTATTGTGCAATTTTGAAGCTTCTGAATAAGAGATACAATTTTCTGCCATTGTTCTTTTAATATTCATCTGTCTGTTGTACTCTGGACACACCTTGTTGGTAGCATAGTGGTTGCCTGTGCATATACAGCAATTAGCAGAATCTTCCCCAATATTACACGAGTCACCACTATGCTCCATACCACACTTAAAGCAGCGTGGCTTGGACCTACATAAAGCTTTTGTATGCCCATACCTGCAACATTGGTAGCATTGTATTGTGGGAAAAATATATAGATCCACATTTACAGCATTATAACAGATGAAAATACGTTTAGGTAAAATCTGTCCATCAAATGTTAGTACCACTGACTGCGATGGGCTCCAAGAAATCTGTCCACTGTTGCTTGTTTTATAATTTAAACGTCTTGCTTTAAGTATGGGCCCGCAACCAATCGGTACAGAGCCATTGGTCATTACTTCATCAGGGGTCCACTCAGTCGGTACTCCTCTGACCAGACCCATGCGAGTAACGTTGTTACTAGGAATAAATGCCTTAAGATTTTGTTGGCCTAAGCTTGGGTGTGAAATAAAGGAATTGGCGGCATCTGGTTTTGTGAAGGAGATGGTAATACGATTTCGACCGATTCGTTTTAGGCTACCATTAACTATATCTTTAAAATTATTGTTTTTAAGGAAATTACCAAATGTGATTGGGTGAAGAGTGCTACCGTCATTGGGAGATGACTGAACTTTTTGTACATGGACTGTGAATGGCCCAGAGTCACTAGAATTGTACTCTACTCTGGCAACTTGCGTTGCATCACGAGTCGAGTCCTGGGTTTGAGTTTGTGAGAACAGATGTGTCGACTGTTGCGAGGAAGTATTTACATTGATTTCGTCAGTAGGAAATTTATGTACAGTATTTACAGATATAGATTCACTCTCATCACACATACAATCGCCTACCTTTCCTCCATCTTGACCGCGCCTCATTTTTCGCTTGTTACAATTTTTACAAACACGTGCTGCCCGGGTCCTCTTACGTCTTATTTCAACATATTTTTCACCATTGCCTGACGCCGAGCAATCCGTGTCTGTGTTCATAGCACTATTGCATACGTTATATACATCACTGACGCTGTTAGGGATATTATGTATACTATTTACATTATTTATACAGGCTTCATCTATTTCTACATTAAGACCTACCTGGGGAACAGGGTCCTGCCCCCCAGGGTCCTCGACCGTGAGGCCCTCCCACATACAGAAATTTAAGTAGACTTACCAATTACACGTAATATATATGCACAAACTAAAATATATATATAAAAAGAGAAAGATATTTACAATAATAACAAATATACACTCCTGATATAATAAAAAATTATTTTTTCAAAAATGCCGCGAAAAAAATACGTCCTCCTAATTCGAAGTTTCCCGCGCTTTTTCGTTTGCTATCTTTACTGACATCTTGTCGCTGTCATTCTGTGACTGTGACGTATGATCCGCGTCATTGAACGAAGATTGGCCGAACCTCTATTCTTCTGAGGCCTTAGTCACCTTTAGGAGGTTATTGTAGAAGCAAAGAGGTCTTGTCTTGACACATTGTATAATCTCTATAGCATGTTGTCTTGGTGATTTGTTGTTAACAGTGAATATCAGAAAAATATGTTAAATTAAAATATGCTTTCATTTTATCTGTGTAAAGTTTATATTTTATCTCCACCTTGGGGTACTATTTTTGAAAGTGAGTTTTTGTATTGAAAAAACGCTCGTTTACGAACGGCATCATTTCTAAAATTGCACTCCTGCACTCTATTCTCAGAAGAATAATATACATAGAAGCCGCATAAAAATAGAAACTGAAAACCATCTATTTAGTAAGCGGTTCCTTAGTACCCTGATAGAACTGTTTCAGATTTTGATATACGATATTAACCCTTAATGCTTCAAGAATAGAGAGCATAATGCTGTGCAAAAAATTCTAGGGTAAAGTGAGACGGAAATACCTCGGCATTTTTTCCCTCTCGCACACTTGCCATTGCATAAAAATGTAAATAATGGAAGAAAATGGTAGTAAAGCAAAACAGCAACATTTAATTAATAATGGAATATTCTCTGTATTATTTAACAAGGAATAATTAATTTATTAACTAAACTGTATGTTTACAGATAATTTTGATTTTTTTCTTATCGAAAATAAAAGAGCAATCTTAATATAGTATTAAATTTAAATTTACTCTAGCAACCCTAGTATGATCTCAACATTGCCGCCATATTATTAATAAAAAATCCCGCAGCCTTCGAATTTTTTAAGCAGACTGAACTGAGTAAAATAATATAACTTGTTGTTTCAAAAGATCTCGAAGCGACAGTGCAGTGCATTGTGCATTATCCTTTCTCAGGTAAATAACATAACCGTTTTCAGTTATTAAATGTTGTGCCTTGGCTAGGGTGTCCATCTTATCTGCCGAGTTTGTTGAATCTGATTTATCAGTAATGTGTACTTATAGGTACTTCGTACATAAAATCCATATTTCCATGCTAATATTATAAATGCGAGAGTAACTCTGTCTGTCTGTCTGTCCCCTTTTCACGCTTCAACCATTAAACCTATTTGGAAGAATTTTGGTATGGAGGTAGTTGCAGGCCAGGGGAAGAAATTCTACTGTTCCCGAGGGATCGTGACTAAACTCCCCTTGAAAGGGTAAAATAAGGGGAGTAAAGTTTGTATGGAATTTTTCTCATTTCTAGACTTAGAAGTATAAAAAAAGATACATAAGTTCACGCTCACATTAAAAAAAGATCTATGTAGGTGAACTATGTCTGTCTGTCTTTCGCATTTTCACGCTTCAACCATAGAACCGATTTGGATGAAATTTGATATGGAAGTAGTTTGGGGCCCGAGGAAGAATACATGTTACTTTTCATTCCGGGAAATTCGACTGTTCCCGAGGGATCGACATTAATGCTGGTGGAGCCGCGGGTAACAGCTAGTTATAGAATAAAGTTTTAAAGGCGTACTACGAACATCTCTACTGTTGCTTTTCCCTTCTACAGTTGCTATTTGTCAATAAATGATCATAGCATAGGGTCTTATCAATGACACCGACATAGGTACCTACCACAGAAATATGTAATGGCTACGCGTGGACTTTGCAAAGGGAACGCGTTTGTCAGTTTTTGAATAAACTACGCCACCACCATTACGTCATTACTAGCGAAGTGTGTAGTAACTGCCTTCGTGGTCCAGTGGTTAAGGCGTTTGCCTGTAGACCCGGAGGTCATGGGTTCGGTTCCTACGGGAAGCATACTTTGTTTAGTTTTTTCTAGTTTGGACATTGCAGGCTTGAATCACCGGATTGTCTGATAATAAAGATGATTCCGTGCTTCGGAAGGCACGTTAAGTCGTTGGTTCCGGCTGCCATCTGGTAGTCGTTAAAGGAACCACGTCAGAGGCTGAGAGGCGGTTTTGAAGAACTCTGACACCAGGGTGGGCATGCTCGATTGACCGTGACACCTACTCGAAATTATGATGATGATGAGCGAAATAGTAATGTGACATCCACAGAAATAAATCGCTTCATTTCGATAAACAGTCATTTGTATTTGTCGATTGGCTTGCCTTTCATTCATGTACATCAAAACGCGACTTTTGATGTATTTTTTACTTTTTGTATGCCAAAGTTCGAATTCTCTTCGTAACATGCATTCCATAATAGTTGCTGATAAATATTTTAATCAACACATGGGAGCAACCTAAAAAATCTGAGATAATAATGTTAACTATTAAATATTATCGATAATATCAGTTCGAGTGCAACAACGCAATGCTAATGCAGCTTTCGTGTGAATTTACATTGCGCATTCTCCTTGGAACGAGCTTTATAAAATGTTTTTAGAACGCGTATTGGGTGTGAATTAGTTGTATTGTCGTTATATATTGAAAATCGTGATAGGTCTTTTATTTTATTTATTTTTCTGTTGTAAATCACGATTTTAGTTAAAAAAAAAGTATTGATCCATGAAAAAAAAATACCTTGTTTCGACCTATTTACTTTCATACTTTTGTTTTTATAATTAAATACCGCTTAATAAAGCATATGTTCAAGTTGGGACGTGCGCGCTGACTGAATGAACGTTTAATGAATCTCGTACGATCGTACAAGATTGAGAAACGCGTATACCACCCACTTAGCCGTTCTATCCTGATATATTTCTGTGGTACCTACCTAAGTACTTCATGTCCGAGAAATCTATTCTATAGTTGGTCACCCTACTTTAGAGCGAGATAGAATTCCGAAGTTTGTCTTCGCTTTCTGCTCCAATTATTACTACGAGAGCTCAGTCCTTCTACTATAACGTCCTTGCTGAAAACAGATTGTAGTTGACACGGTATTTTTCTTATGAGCTTTCGCTTATGACAGAATGAGACAAAAACTTCAGTCAGTTTCTATTATTTTCATGGTTGTCCCTCAGACCAAAGAAAAAAGAGGACTGGAAATACCTACAAAAAAATCGTGTATACCTACATCACAGAATCGTTACATAAAATGGCTGCCATTGCCTAGGGTTGTCACTTCCATACTATGTAATGATCTACTTTAAACAGTACTCTTATTTTGTATACAGAGCCGACAGAGCTTATAAAAACATTTTGGGAAAGGATAATAAAATGACAATTTATTTTATAACTTTCTTTACTTAATCATTCCTAAAAAGTATTAATTTGTTTAAAAACCATCTATCTGAAAGATATTTACATTTAATTTCACCGTGATATTTATATGTAACACAATATCTTTCAAATTGTAATTTCTTTTGCTGGTTCAAACGTTTATCTTTTACAGCCTTTTTTTTTTTCATTTCCACGACCTGAAATGTCAATATACTTAGTTAAATCATAATATTTTATTATTAAACTAGCTTTCGCCCGCGGCTCCGCCCGCGTCATATCGATCCCTCGGGAATAGTTCTTTTTTCCGGGATAAAAGGTAGCCTATGTCCTTCTCCGTACTCCAGAGAACTTGTATGCCAAATTTCATGATGATCGGTTCAGTAGTTACGGCGTAAAAGCGTGACAAACAAACTCACTTTCGCATTTATAATATTATTAGTAAGGATTATGTACAAGTATAATCTATTATGTGCATTGTTGTATGCATGACATCATATGATCGCATCCATAATTCGATAATACATTGTCACACATAACTTTGCGTACATTTGCATGCATGAGCCGGCTACTCCTGCCAAATCACCCAACGGTTTTTAGTATTGTCTGACAGAAAAAAACTAATAAACCGGCCAAGTGCGAGTTGGACTCAGGCACGAAGAAGGGTTCTGTACTATTATCTATAAAAACTGCAAAAAATCATGCTTGCTGTATGGAAGCCCCCTTAATTAATTATTTTATTCTATTGTTTAGTTTTTGTCGTTATAGCGGCAACAGAAATATATCCATCCGTTAAAGTTTCAACTGTATAACTATCACGGTTCATGAGATACAGCCTGGTGACAGACGGACACCAGAGCCATATCATTAGGATCCCGTTTTTACCCTTTGGGTACCGAACCCTAAATCATTTATTCATTAACATTAACTGTATACATTAAACTTACCGGAAATGAAAATATTGTTGGCGATGAGTTGTCCCGAAGTCTCATATCATAACTTCAAGCGTTCTATTGAAACAGCTTTCCTCAAAATGCAAAGAGCAGATGTACCAATCCTGTTGCCGAGGATTAATATTTTTCCGAACCGGATAGCCTCTAAGCATTTATTCCTCAAAGCTTCATTCATCGGAAACCTATAAAAAAAAATATTATTTTTTATTTAGATAATGCACAACCCTATTTATGTATGTAAACAAATGAGGAATAAAATAAATGAAAATACTCACTGTATTTTTTTTTTTTTTTTTTTTTTTTACAAAATTTGAATTAGGCATTTGTCTCCCATCTTACCTGATGGTAAGTGACGATGAAGACGAGGATGTTACATGCCTATCCAAGAGATACCCATTTATTCTACTTTTGAATGTCCCGGGACTGTACTTGTTTGGGAATATAGACGCAGGCAGTTCATTCCACACCTTAGCTACTCGAACCAAAAAGGAACTGTCAAAGCGTTTAGTTCGACTCTTTGGTATTCCAACGATAAAAGGGTGAAATTTCAGTCTGCGCCTCGTAGTCCGATGGAGGAATGGTGAGGGTTCAACTAGCTCAAAGATTACAAAAATATGACCAGTTAACAACAGTTTATACATAAATTTAACATCATGTTTTATTTTGCTACTCAATCAGAATCAATAAAGAGCTTTCTTGCTAGAAAACGGGTTACTAACCTATGAAGAGTCAATTATGGTTGATTTATGTTTTTTCTTGCACCACACATCACAATACAACATTTAGTCAACTGTATAAACAGTTTTCTCACATTTCCACGTATTTATTACCTTATTTTCGCGTATTTTTGTCCCAAATTTCAACTTTTCCAAATAGTAAACAACACCCGTTGACAGCACAACTACCACGAAACTCGTTACAAAATATGGCGGATTTTGGCACGTACCTAAACTTTGGACAGCTTTTACCATAAATTAGCAAAAACTAAAATATGTATGTCTCTTTTGTCAAAGGCAATTGTACTGAAGAAAGACAGAGACAAAGTTATATTTCACACTTTATACCATAAATGCCTGATATTTGTATAAGTAAAAATTCATATATGTTGACAAGGGTTTCTCCATAGACTTCCTTACTCTTAGGGTTTGAACTGAATTTTGAGTTGAACTGAATATAAAAAAGCCTAAACCTAACCCTCGTTGGATAACTTACAGACCACTTAAAGACATTAATATTGAAAGTTTTAATAAGGACGTGAACTCTATAATCTGGGAAGAGTTACTATGTGATAATGTGAATGATTCACTTGCAAATTTTAATGAACAAATAAAAATTTTGTTTGATCTTCATGCGCCTGTTAAGAAAGTTTATATTAAAGAACATAGCCCACCATGGATAACACAAACTATAAAAGACATGATGAAATTACGAGACAAAGCCTATTTTAAATTTCGTACATCAAAGCTTGATAAAGATAAAGACGCATACAAAGAACTAAAAAAAATTGTTAACGTAGCTCTAAATAACGAAAAAGCGGCATATTTCCGACATAAAATAAATCAAAATTTAAATGATACTCGCGTTCTATGGAAGAATATTAAGCAGAATATTAATTTCAATATACATCAGTATGAATTACCGAATAATATCAACAATCCTGATGATATTAATCGCCATTTTTTACATGTTCCCGGGAATTCTAGCGTTGATGTATCGCAATTAATGAACTTTTGGTTTAATCGATTTGGCCCATCAGTATTTAGTCTCCAAACGGTTGATGAAGCATCAGTTTTTGAAATTATTAAGAAAATATCAACTAATGCTCAAGGTGTCGACGGCATAACATTGAATATGATTGTCCTTACACTACCAGGTACATTAAATATTATTACTGCAATTGTGAATATGTCCATCAGAACCGGCGTCTTTCCAGATTTATGGAAAAATGCTATCGTTCAGCCGCTTCCTAAAGTAAATAATTCTAAAGAATATAAAGACCTCAGACCCATTAGTATTTTACCTTTCTTGTCCAAAATTTTAGAAAAAGAAGTATGTAATCAACTAGTTCAATACTTGAATGCAAATAATATTTTACCTTCCAAGCAATGTGGTTTCCGAGCCGGCAGAAGCACGACTACAGCACTTCTTAATGTAGTAGACGATATTTTAGCGGGAAGAGACGTGGGAAAGGGCTCCATTCTGATTTTGTTAGACTACTCTCGTGCATTTGACACTATTAATGTAACTTTACTTTTGGCCAAACTTACCTATTATGGTTCTGATGGTCCTACTCTGAAATGGTTTGTAAGTTATCTAACAGGTCGAAGTCAACAGGTTGAAGTATCTTGCAATGATGGGTCTAAACTGTATTCTGAAATTTTACCCACAAAAAAAGGTGTACCACAGGGTTCAATACTAGGCCCTCTACTTTTCATTTTGTATACTGCAGATCTGACTAATTGTATAAAGAATACCGAACATCATTTATACGCTGATGATCTACAGATATACCAAAACTTTAAACCTTGCAACACAACCGCTATCGTAAAAAATATAAATGAAGATCTTAAACGTGTTGCTGAATGGTCAGACGCAAATAGTCTAGTTTTAAATCCATCCAAAACCAAGTTTCTTATCATTGGTACTAGAGCTCAAATTAAGAATATCAATAGTAATGAACCAAATATAACAGTAAGAGACAAAGCAATAGAACAGGTAACCGAAGCTAGAAATCTGGGCGTTGTGATGGATAGTCACTTACAGTTTGAGAAACATGTACTCGAGACTGTGAGAAATTGCTACTACCGGCTAAAAATATTATACCAAATAAGAGAACATTTAAGCATAGAGTCGAGAATTTATTTGACAGAGTCTCTCATATTGTCTAAATTAAATTATGCGGATGTTGTTATAGGAAATTGTCTGTTAGCTCGCACAAAAAAGCTAATTCAACGTGTCCAAAACTCTTGTGCAAGATTTTGCTTCCCTATTCCCCGTAGATCTCATATAACTCCTTACTTAAACCGACACGACTTACTTAATATGGAATCCCGACGCTCACTACACTTTGCAGTATTATTATTTGGTATAATTAAAAATAAAAGCCCCTCATATCTATTTAATAAATTAATTTTTACTAAACACACACGTATTGATCGTCTTATATTTCCTACACATAAAACTGCTGCATTCCGTGGTAGTTTTAAATATGCTGCGACTAGATGCTGGAACGACATCCCACCCCCTATAAAAAGTTCAATGACTGTTAAAACTTTCAAAAGTAAATTAAAAATACACATCTTGAATAACCAAAAATCATAAGGTTACAGCATATAACTTTTTATTACTGAAAAAGCTATGTGAGATGGAAAAATTGTTTCAGATTGATTGTTTTTCATTTGTTACTATGATTATAGTTCTGCAAAACGCACGATCTATTTTGTTGAAGTTTATTTTATTTAGTTTTTATAGAATGTTTATTTTTATTTTTTTATTTTTTTGTCTATTCTTTCCACCAATGTAAGTGTTTCTACATACACACATGGCATCCACGGAAGACCAGCGTCGTGGTGCAAGTCACGCACGACACATGCTGAGTGGAGACCATTTTGGTACACAATGTTATTATTACATGTCAATTGTATTGTTGTTATACTGTACCAAATAAACCATTTTCTTTCTTTCTCTTTCTTAATTAAAACCCAAAATACCTCAAAATACAATAATAATATTGTCAATTATATAACGTACTAGCTTTCGCCCGTGGCTCCGCCCGCGTCAATGTCGATCCCTCGGGAACCGTTCTTTTTCCCGGGATAAAAGGTAGCCTATGTCCTTCTCCGTACTCCAGAGAACTTGTATGCAAAATTTCATGATAATCGGTTCAGTAGTTACGGCGTGAAAGCGTAACAAACAAACAAATAAACAAACAAACTCACTTTCGCATTTATAATATTAGTAAGGATAAGGAAGTAAGGATAAGGATATAACGTATTGTATAAATTACAACTTTTATAGGTATTTTGCTTAAAATTATCGTTTTTTCCTTATTTCAAATTAGGTTAGTTTTTTTCCTAGTGATGTGGTAAAATCACTACGAGTATATCGATATTTTTTATGACGGTCTTGCTATCAGGGATATTTTTGTTAGTGTTGAGCCATGCAATAGTAATGTCACAAATTGAACCATCATGGTAATTAAACAACCAGCAAAGTGTGAGTCGGACTCGCGCACGAAGGGTTCCGTACCATCCTTACATATAATATTATAAATGTGTAAGTGAGTTTGTTTGTTACGCTTCCACGTCGTAACTTCTGAACCGATCATCATGAAATTTTGCATCATCATCATCACCATTGCACGATCTCTGGAGTACGGAAAAGAACATAGACATATCTTACATCTCAGAATAAGGTACTGTTATCGGGGATAGACATTAACGCGAGCGGAGCCGTGGGCGTAAGCTATAAAAACGCCCAAAATTTTTGTTTGTAATATTTCAACTCTCTCACTATCACGGTTCATGAGATACAGCCTGGGGGGCTACCATAACCTCTTAAAGCAGTATTATTTCAATATTACTTTTGAAATTCGTACCATGACGTATACAAAACAATATTATTATAATGTTGTGTTTTCTAGCAGTTTTGGTGACGTCAGAGCAAATCATTCATTCAATTTGGTACCATGAGCTGCTACTTGACAGTTAGTAATATTGTTTTCACGTCAATTTTTACGATCTTATAAAAGTTGGTCGGCTGTGACCAAAACAAAACTTTTTCCTTTTGAGTAGCATAATTTTAGTGGTCTTGTACCTGTAGTGTACACAAAATTAAGTTTGTGTTTTAATTGTGATGAAAGGGTGTTGAAATAAGTATTAACCCGAACGAAATACACTTAGGTATACATATAAGGTGATTGGTAAGGGCTGTAATAACCAGCTGTTTTTGTTTCCCCGCAAATCATAAAAGTGAAGTGGACGAAAATCTAAGGACTCATATGAAAACGAGATGCGGTTGTCTGTGACTATTTTTGCGGGGCAGGGTTATATCTCTGCTAGCGATAAGGATGTAATTAATAGAACTTATTTATGCAAGCTAATAAAGATCCAAATTTCCAGTATCTTAGTATTTTTATTCTTTTTTCCATTTATATTAGGCTTTAACTACATATTTGGATGACCGAACTGCAATCAGTGACGTTCTCCAAGGACGGTTAGTTGGTTTTCGTGTTCCTAAGTGGCCAACATTGGTGTTTGATTTGATAAGCTGCCTAACGGTATCTGACATAGCTGAACGACTGCCATCAATAGGTAGCTTATCGAGCCTTTCGAAGGACGGTGGAACTCGATATAATATGTGATTGTAGTACACCCATGGCATCACCCATCCTAGTGGGGCTGGGGACCGGGTTGCTTAATGTAAAAAGGCTAACATTACGCCACGCACACTGAGCCATAGGCATAGCTTAAATAAGACATGGCATATATATAGATTTCTTGCTCCGAATAAATATCTCTAGGTATATAGGTACTAAACTATATTTCATCAAAATATTTCACTGATGCAGATCAGCGAATACGAGTAGGTATATACCTACTTACTTACTTCAATCCAATACAAGAATTGTTATTTTCAATCTGTCACTGCTACACAAAAATAAAACAAAAATGTTCGTAATGTTAAAGTTTGAGTTGTTTACAATATGACAACACACTTCAAATCTTAGTAAGTCATATTTGAATGTGCTTAACCAAAGAGTTTAGCAGTAAGTATAAAGGAGGTATTACTCCTTAACATCCGGCTTCGTTTTTAAGCCAGACATCTTGCTCAATTCAGCGATTCTGGGTCCATAAAGTGGCTTTGTCAGCATATATCTGCAAGTTGTCTTGATGCTGGCACCTTGCTCACGCTGAGAACATCAAGATTAACACACTCTCTAATAAAGAACGATCTAATTCTAATGTGTTTCGTTCTCTGGTGTAATTCATATGGTGGATGTTTGGCTAGTCTTATTGCCGATTCATTATCAATGTATAAAGTTGCCAAACATTCTTTATCTGTTATGTCTTTCAGTATTCTCTTTAACCAAATTATTTCACGGGCAGTTTCACTAGCAGCTACTATCTCCGCTTCTGTTGATGAGATCGCAACAGTAGCTTGTCTTTTACTCTGCCAAGAAATTGGTCCTCCAGCAAATAGACACAACATGCCAGTGGTAGAGCGGCCTGTGCTGTAATCACCGGCGTGATCAGCATCACTGTAGCTCTCTAGGCCGGGAGCTTTGTCACATTCGTAAAGAATTCCTTTGTCCATAGTTCCTTTTAGATAGCGCAAAATTCGTTTAGCGGTTTGGATATCTTCCTTGGACGGATTTTCTAGATTTCGTGATACGACACTAATAGCATAGGCTATATCTGGCCTTGTCCCAGTCATAAGATAAGCCAATGCTCCCACTGCTTGACGATAGGGGAAAGATGCAGAAGTCTCCGTCTCTTCTTTGTACAAGCTCCCAAGTTTCGTTGTCTTTGAGAGATCTAATTTCGCTGTTGATTGCCTCTTGCCATTTATCCCTATCTACACTATTCATAGCTTCCTTGTAGCTTTTTGGTTCAATAGTATTCAATGTCATATTGATGTTGCAGATTTGATCTCTGTATCGACTTGGAGGTCTAAGAGTATTCCTGTTTCTCAGAGTCATTTGGCCTTCTCGCTCTATTTCATTTGCAGACAGACCACGGTATTCGGCAGATTCTGCTTCTTCATCATCAGACTTCACAGTTTTATACTGCTCACACTCATTCTCTGTCTCAATTTGCTCTGATTGAATATCTTCTACTCTCTGGACTTCTTGCTCTACACATGCTTGCTCATCGACTTCGTTAGATAGCGATGGTGGATTTGGAGTAGATGCTTGTCCATCTTGATCATAAGTATCATCCTGCTGTACAATATCAGTTGATTTGGCTTCTAGATCTGGTAGCTCGAATATAGGATTTTTGTTGGTAGACGTTGAAGGTTGTGAACTGTGATTGTCATCATTCTCGCCATTAAAGCCTTGTAGTGGTGTTTCTTCAAACGTTACATCTCTGGATCTAATTAACTTGTGATTGACTTTATCCCAAATTCTGTAGCCTTCATCGCCTTCATAGCCAATCAATATTCCTTTTTGAGCTTTCTTATCAAGCTTCTTACGGTTGGGTTTAGGAATATGGGCATAGCATTTGCAGCCAATGATTCTCAGGTGTTTGATACCAGGTTTCTTTCCATGCCATAACTCAAAGGCTGATTTTCCTTTTACGCTTGATGTACCGGTGCGATTTAGGATATACGCCGCTGTGTTAATGAGTTCTGCCCAAAGACCTTGTGGTATCTCCTCGTGAGCGTGCATCATTGCTCGTGCTGCTTCAACTACGGTCCTATTCTCTCTTTCCACGCATCCGGCTTGTTCGTGCGTGTGAGGCATTGTCAGTCTCTGTCTTATGCCATGTGCTGTTAGGATTTTCCGAAATTGATCGTTATCAAACTCGCCTCCATTATCGTTTAATATTTCTTTGACAGTGTGTCCTGCAACTCTGGCTTGTGCTAGCATTTGCCCAAGCTTCATCCATGCCTCAGATTTCTGCTTTAGGAAATATATGCATCGATAGTGAGTGTAGTCGTCTTTGAACATCAGGAAATATCGAAACTTCTGGATTGAATATGCGAAAGGACCGCATATATCAGCATGGATCAGTTCTCCTGGTTTGGATGCTCTTATCCTTATGCCAACTGTTGCTTGTGAGCCTTTCCATAAACACATCCTTCGTATAGATCTGACTTGCTATCCTCTACTTTTAGTCTGAATTCTTTTTCAATGAGCTGTTTGACATGTCTTTTATTTTGATGAGCTAGCCTTTCATGATATACTTGTAGTGGATTTGTCAATATCACATTGACATCTGGTTTAGGCATCAGGGAACTGAGGTTAAGTTTGTACAGTCCGCCATTTCTTTGTCTTTTTCCGACCAGTCTTATGGTTCCAGCTACTTTCAAAGTACACGTGTCTGGCGTCGACTCAAAGACTGTATTGTACTCATGATCATGTGCGGCAAGAACAGAAAAGAGATTCATCTTTATGCTAGGGACGTACCAAACATCTTTAAGTGTAATTTGCTCTCGTCTTCCACAAACATTAGCTTCTACACGGATATTTCCTTTTCCAAGTGCTTCAATGGTCTGACCATTCGCTGCTGTGACTGTGTGTTGGCCCTTGAAGTGCTCAAAAGTCTCAAAGAGGTCACCCCTATTCGTAACATGGCTAGTTGCACCATTGTCTACGAACCAGTGTTCTTTGTCTGCAACTATGTTGTTCAAGGCTAAGACGGGTAAGGTTAGATTTACTGAAGTCGCCTCTTTAGGGGGTCTTCCATCAGCAATCCATTTCTTGCATTGTTTTACTCGATGTCCGCTCAATCCACAATATTTGCATTTCCATTCTTTTTCTTGTTTCTTTTTGCCTTTTATAGTTTTCACAAAAAATGCTTCTGATGTGCTTGCAGTCTCAGGTTTGTTCATCAGGGATTTTTCATGGGCACATAGCTGAGTAGTAAGACTATCAACCGTTCTGTCTTTCTTTGTCATAAGTAGCCAACTTGATTTAAAGGCGAAATATTCTGCCGGTAAAGTGTCCAAAATCTTGCAGATCAAGAGCATGTCTGGTAATTTTGAATCTAAATGGCTGTTCAATTCATGCCAAATATTCTTTAATGCAGAAGTATGACTTGCCATCATGTTCAGGTTCCTTTGTGTAACTAAAGAATCGTAGACACAGATCATAGCTTTTATCTTCACTACTCTCTCCATATAATCTATTTAGTTCTTCCCATACCTCTCGTGAACTTGTCAGACGCATGACATGATTTAATATTTCATCTGTCATGTTGGTCGTGATGAGAACTAAGACGGCACTATCAATATTCGTGAATTCTTGTAAATCTTTTTCAAACTTTGTTTTTACGACAAAATCGGCGTCTGCCGATGGTTGTTGTGGTATACATCTCCTACCTTCAATAACTTCCAAGGCTCCAGGGATGGCCTTTATCACAACCAGTATTCTATACTTCCATGACTTGAAGTTTTTCGAATCCAGGTGTCCTATCTGCACCCTCGATGCTTCTACGATCGCCCTATCCATAGCGGTAGACAACTGGCACAGATTTCACCGTATGAATTTTCGTGTTTTGTTATTCACAAATTTTACGTAAAATTCCTCGCGTCAATGAATTATATTTTAATATTTGTTTTGCTCTGCTACCATGTTAAAGTTTGAGTTGTTTACAATATGACAACACACTTCAAATCTTAGTAAGTCATATTTGAATGTGCTTGACCAAAGAGTTTAGCAGTAAGTATAAAGGAGGTATTACTCCTTAACATCCGGCTTCGTTTTTAAGCCAGACATCTTGCTCAATTCAGCGATTCTGGGTCCATAAAGTGGCTTTGTCAGCATATCTGCAAGTTGTCTTGATGCTGGCACCTTGCTCACGCTGAGAACATCAAGATTAACACACTCTCTAATAAAGAACGATCTAATTCTAATGTGTTTCGTTCTCTGGTGGAATTCATATGATGGATGTTTGGCTAGTCTTATTGCCGATTCATTATCAATATATAAAGTTGCCAAACATTCTTTATCTGTTATGTCTTTCAGTATTCTCTTTAACCAAATTATTTCACGGGCAGTTTCACTAGCAGCTACTATCTCCGCTTCTGTTGATGAGATCGCAACAGTAGCTTGTCTTTTACTCTGCCATTTCGACTTTATTATAGGTTACATGATTCTTCTTCTTCTTATATTTTAGGAACTATATAAATTTCTCTGTGATAACTATGTAGCTCTTGCCGATGGAGTATGCGCAAAACTTCTCTACCTTGTTTTTTTGAGTTTTTGATACGACATGATACTAGTTTATAGATATACTTATGCCGCTGCTTTTTCCTTATAGAAATCTAAGAATGCCATCAAGGTGTGTGATGCGATCATGCGACGCGTTATAAAGCGGAAAATAATAAATCACTAAAAGTCCTGACTGTATTTTATTCCTGGTTAGAACAAATAAGTCCCTATTGATTAGTGTTTCATTTTACTAATGCCATTCACAATTTACTTCTTACGTAATTGACACAATGTAAACACACTATAATTAACTTGGTTTAGCCACAGATGTGGTAAAAGACGAATTTTATTAAATATTGTCCAAAAATAAAGATATTTTTTGTACCAGTTTTCTACTTTTCAGTAGGCGCGCGAACCACAGATAATGTCACATCTTGATGTACAAAAACGCTCCGTATCACGCTAGCAAATCTAATGTTGTTTAAAAACATAACTAAAATCCTAATTACTTTTTATGATATTAAAAGTAAATTCAGATTCAGATTCAGATATTTATTGCAAGTCACAAGTTTGATAGGTGTTGGAATACATACGTGAAGTATAAGTACAGGTGACGCCCTGCTAGGGCACAGCAAACATTGAGGGCAACCAGTTGCCTGTTTTACTAACTAAATATCAATTATTCAATTCGTTTAATCATATGTTCTGGCTGTTAGAGAAATCAAAGTAATTCAAATTTTGTCTTTAAAAAATTCAGATAGACTATAGTAGCATTTATTAGCGAGAAAAGATTTAAGATTTTTAATGAAGATAGAAGATTTCTTAATATTCTTTAGATAATTCGGTATATGATTATATATTTTTGTTACCATGTGATGGGGGCTGGAAGAAACTAATTTCATTTTTGTCAAGGGAATCTCTAGTTTATTTAAGTTTCTATTATTTCTTTTATTTAAGTTTTCTCTAGGTGTGTAAAAGGCCTCATATTTCCTTACAAATTTGCATGATTCAAGAATGTATATGGATGTTACAGTTAGGATTTTATGTTTCGCAAAGTAAGGTCTACAAGATGTCATTTGATCCAAGTTTTCTAGAATTTTAAGACATTTCTTTTGTAGGATAAATACATCGTCAACTTCGCAACAGTTTCCCCAAAGCACTATGCCATAAGAAAGCCTGGAATGTGCATTTGCATAATAGGCTGCAAGGGAGGTTTCGAAGTTAGTAGCGCGCTTTAATTGCATCAAAGCATATATAAAGGATGATAGCTTGGCTTTTAATTTTTGTACATGTGGTTTCCAGGACAGGTTTGAATCTAAATTAATACCTAATAATGGGGCTACGTTGACCGATTCTAATTTTATATTTTTAAATTTATACGATATTTCTAACGGCTTTTTTTGCGACGGTTTAAATTGTATTATTTTGGTTTTATTCAGATTAAGTTCCAAGTTATGATTAACTAGCCAAATTGAAATTTTTTCAAGGGCATTATTTAGTTTAGCTTCCAATTCGTTGGTATCCATGCATGATACCAGGACCGAAACATCATCTGCAAAAAGCACGCTATCCTCCTCAATTTCATTAGGGAGATCGTTAATGTAGATGAGAAACAACATACATCCCAATACACTGCCCTGTGGTATAGAGCTGGTAGAGACGACTCTATCTGATCTAAAATTTTGTATTATACCGGTATCCATATTGTTGTTTTTTATTTCTACGTAATGGGATCTGTTTTCTAAATACGATTTGAACCAATTATGCGCAATTCCTCTAATTCCAGACTCAAAAAGCTTGACTAGCAAAATATCGTGGCAAACTCTATCATAAGCTTTGCTCATATCTAATATGAGCCCTACAGCATATTTCTTATCATTTATATTTTCAAAAATTTTTAGAGCATATTTATAAACTGCCAACGTTGTCGAGTGATTTTTACGAAAACCATTTTGATTTTCGTGTAGTATTTTATATTTTTCATAAAAATTACAAAGACGGTTTACTATCGCTGATTCAAAAACTCTAGCAGATGCTGGCAAGAGGGCTATTGGTCTAAAATTGCTAATGTCTGTAGTAGGTCCTTTTTTGTGAATAGGTTTAATTATAGATATTTTCAACAAATCTGGGAAAACGCCTTCAGCAAAGGACTGGTTAATTAGTTTGACGTAAGGGGATGTCAATTCATCAGCGCAAATCTTTAGCAGCATCAGAGGTATTTCATCGATTCCATATGAGCTTTTATTTTTAAGATTTTTTAATATACTATGTACTTCAGCGTGGTCGACTGGGAGTAACAAGAAAGAATTACATACTCTATTTTTTGAGATACTGTTAAAATTCGAATGTATGTTAGGACTGGATTTTCCAATAGATGTAAAATATTTGCTAAATTCCTCAGCTACCGTTTTTGGATCATCTATAAGAGTCTTGTTAGGTAATTTAAGTTTTATATTTTGTTTATTATTGATTTGTTTATTTGTTTCCGTATTTATAATTTTCCACATGCATTTTATTTTATTATTCGAAGTGGTAAATTGATTATGATTACTGATCCTTTTTGCTTGTTTTGCTACTTTATTTAGTATTATGCAATACGTTTTGTAATGTGCGCGTAAAATTTTACTCTTAGTCTGTGATAATAATTGCTTTAACAATCTTTTATTCCTACATGAAGTTTTTATTCCTTTTGTTAGGTATGTATTTTTATATTTAGCGCTGTATTTGATAGTAATTTTTGGCAAAAATTCATTCAACTTATTTGTCATAATTTCATTAAATGTAAAATAGTTCTCGTTTATGTTATTGTTAGGGCTGAGTAGTTTGTCCCAGTTTACATTTTGTATTTCTGCTTTAAACTTATTCATGTTATTTCTAGTAAATAGTCGTTGTTCAGATGTTAAATAATTTAGGTTTCTTATGTTTAATGAGGTAGAGAATATGACCCCCTTATGGTCTGATATACCGAACTCGTGTACCTCAACACTACAATTATGTTTATTAAAGTTTGTAAAGAACAAATCTATACATCTTGGGGTAGTTGGTGTGATTCGGGTAGGTTTGTTTGTCCATTGTTTGAAGTTATATGTTAACATTAAATCTGAAAGTCTGCTACATTCTTTTTTATCTAAGAAATCTATGTTTAAATCGCCTGTAATTATAATCTTTTTAAGTCTGTCCTTTCTATAAACTAATTTTAGAAGATTTTCCAGAGAAGAATAAAATACTTCAATTTCTCTATTGCTATTGGGCCAGTATAAATTAATTAACAATAGATTGGCTTTTAATATTTCAATAGCGCACACTTCAAATACCATTTCCACTGACAGTGCTAACACATCAAGGCGTTCTTGGTGTTCGATATAGTTGCGAATGAGTATGCAAGCACCGCCGCCCGCACGGTTCGGGCGACAGTAGGATGCTCCCATACTATAATTTTTAACATTCACCAGCTTCTTCTTATCCTCATTCAGCCATGTTTTAGAAAAGCAAAGGACATGCAGATTCGTTTTGTCTTGTAGAAGTGCATCCAGGAGATGAATTTTGTTATTAATACTTTGCATATTTTGATAGAAAACAGTAAAATCAGTTTCGAAATGTACAATTTTTATCCAACTTTTGCGTTATTTGGTCAATTTTCCCTTTGTTAATATTTGTCTTTATGGTTTGCTGGGCTGTATTCCTTTGTATAGAGTCTGAAAGTTGAGAGTTACATATCGATTGAGAGTCGCTATTGATCTGTAGTAAGTCTACTTCGAAATGAGATACGTTGGGCTCTTTCTTTTCGCTTCTGTTTCCATATTCAGTATTTTTGTGTTTCAGTACTCTTTTCCCATTTACTATTAAGTGATTATTTTTAATGATTGCATGGTGTCCTTTTCGTCTCGCCTCTAATAAATTACGTCTTAGCTCCTTGTGTTCTCGAAGAGCCGATGCATTTAAAAATTCAATAACGCTGAAACCGGTCCCTTTGAAGTACATAAAATTACTTAATATATATTTTTTCATTCTTTTACTGATTAATTCCAGTTTGATAGGCCTTGATTGGCTATTTTTTCCTATATAAGTTATTTCCTCTATACATCCATACAAATCAATGTTCAATACATCTCTGAATATATTGATTATTTTCTCCATAATTTGGTCCTCAGTTTCCCACTGGTTTACAGATAATCCGTGAAGGACTATATGCTTTTCCAAAGTATCCGAACTTTGTTTGTTTTCCTTAATATTGTCCACACTGATACGTAGTTGCCTGTTCTCTTCTTTTAAGCATTGGGTTTCTTTTTCTAGGAATGAAATTTTGCTGTTTAATTTGTCTATCTCTTTGCGTATTTTTGTTTCTATTTTTGTATCGATATCTTGTTGTAGATCTGTTTTTAGTTCTGAAAGTGCTGTTTTTATTTGCTCTTGAATTGATACTTGTATTGCTGAAAGTATATAATTGTTATTTTCTTGCAATATTGATTTAAAGTTTTTCAAGGTAAGCACATCATCATCTTTGACGTGGGTTGTTGTTATACTGGGGCTTTTCACTAAGCTGTCTATCTGTAGAGAAGTGGTTGTGATCCCCTTGGGAGAGTATGTTGACAAATCTTCGAGTTCTGAGCTATCGTTGCAATATGATATATTTTTCCTTGTGGTAACATTTGCGTCGGTATTGGTGATAAGTGCGGTGATAATGTTATTATGTACGTTTTGGTTAGCATATATTGGTGCGTTCTCTCGATTTTTAGAGAGGATGGGCATGTTGCTATTACCAACTTTTGGTTCTTTCGAACGACAATAGTGACATTTCCATTGTTCTTTATGATCTTTTGACATGGTACTATAGAATCGTACTTCGGGTACATTTGCACAATCCAAATCAAAGTATAACTTGCATAGATTGCATTTTAGATATCTTCTATCAGTTATATCCTGACGGCAACCTGCACACTGTAACGCCATCTTTCGGTGAGTAGCACAATTTCAACAAATCTCGATCTGTAGTGTGGATTTTAGTTTCATTGTTTGCAGCTAGATGGCGCTGTTACAAAAGCAATAGATAGAGATTCTGCTGATTAATCATCAATAATCATAAATTGAGGTTATAAAATATAATGAATTTTAAACCTTGCAGTCTTCAATTGTTTTATCTTGAGCTACAGCATTTGTGACTTGCAGCGAAAAAACTTCTTGCATTACCGTTTCTTTTGTGAAGTCAATATTGAAGTTATCTTGTATGTTCTTCCAAATTAGGCTTTTGTATTTTTTTAGTATGTTATAAAAAATGCATTTCAAATGTTTGTGTTACATAATAAATTTTTTAAACAATTTATAAAGTACAAATCATATTTTATTAATTTAAAAGGAGGCCAATGTTGGTTACAGATCGGAACGCCGCGTAAAAGGGATGGAGCTATACAAATTGTATAGCTTTGTCTCGCTCTCACAATCGTCAGGCGATAGAATTTCATTCGTTCTTTCACATCACTATGCAGGAATAAAACGATCTTGTTTTAAAGTTTCATGGTACGATTTGAAACAATATTATAAAAAGCTTGAAACAAAACAGACCAAAACCATGATGGTTTTGTCAAAGTTTATGGTAGGCCCCCTGGTGACAGACAGATGGATATCGGAGTCATATTAGTAGGGTCCTGTTTTTATCCTTTGGGTACGGAACCCTAAAAAGAATCGATTTTTACTAATATGAAGAAAATTATTGTTGAAATTTTATTGCTCCCTGAAGTAAAAGGAAATTAAAAAGGTGTGGATCCGAGGAAACTTTCAAGCGACATATTGGACATAAAATGTCATACATACTCGAATTTGTTCAAAATATTTTACTGCCGTGCCGATACATTAATTTCGAATATAAAATTAAATGGAAGCGATTGAAACACGATGCTTTACCTACATTTATATTTGCCGAATTATAAATCAATGGTAATAAAAAAGTTTACGGAAACGGTTTTATTATTTATATTTAAAATTATGAAAATATATTTTATTTTGGACAGTAATGAAAGTGGGTAAAGTAATCTCTTGTTTTTCTTCACTTCTTGTTTTTCTATTACTAACACTGTGAATTTTTCACAAATAACACACTGGCACTTTTTTACCCGAGTGTAAAAGTGTTATAAATAAAAAATATTACTTCGAATTATGTGTTTCTCTTTACCTACCTGATTACGTTTCCTTTACTGACTGTTCCTCAAAGCTAGCTGGGAAAAGCTTTAGATGGTTTTGGAATATGCTGAATGGCCCATTGATCAAGTGAAAAATATATCTGACCTTATATTACCTTTTGATACATGAGCGCCCCATTGCAATTTAGAGTCTATTGTGATTCCTAAGAAGCTGGTATCAATTACAAAGTCTAGTATTTTACCTTCAACTAGTATGTCAACGTTGAACTGCCTCACATTGGGGACTGTAAATCGAATGCATTGGGTTTTTTGCGCATTCATAGGTAATAGGTAAGTAAGTAGGCACTGTTTGAATTTCGAAATAATCGAAAATATGATTGACATCATATTAGGTATTCTGCCGTTCGACCAATACTGGGTAAGGCAAGGCCTAATGACCAGCAGTAGACAGTAGACGCGCGGTGGGTAATGTATGGGTTTTTTTTTTTACCCATTTTCAGATGAAGCCAAGCGGCGCCATGCGATTAGAGTTATATAGGTGTATCTTGACGTAACTTTTGAAGTAAAAGCCTCTTTAGCGGCTTTATTGTGTATTTTCCTCCTTTTTTAAGGTCGGTTACTGATCTTATTATCAGTACTAATATTAAGTGAAAACGTGTTTGTCCGTTCTCACATCAAACATGAAACCATGGCTTTAAGGCACTATGTGAGTTGACTTTTGGGTTGGGTTAGTAAGGTAAACCAAACGCGAGCGAAGCCGCGGGCAAATGCTAGTTTACAATAAAATTTATTTAAGAATTTATTATTATAAATAGAAATCTCTTATATACCTAAAGATATACCTGTTTTTTTGGATGATACATTGTAATATACTCTCGTTATTGAGAAATAGTTGCATTCGCATTATATGTTTAATATTTAAGTGTATATTTTTTTAATTTATTACATCAGGTACAATCACAGATTACAGAACATATACAGGTTTTGTCACATTTTTTTTGCACATCACAATAATTCTGAAATCCTTTAATAGATTGTACATAACCCTTTTATTATACATTTACACATGCAATACAATTTAAGTAGAGAAATAAAAATAATAATAATACAAAAACAAGAATCAGTGTCATAACATAATCAATGAGAAAAAAAGACAGTGATTTTCACATTGTGTGACTAATCTTTTAAATTTTGGGTAACTATCAGCGAATATGTCGCATGGAATAGTGTTGGTAGTTTTGTTATATAGTTCGCAAATTCTGATTAAAGGATTGTTCTCGCCTACACTGTTTCTGACGGGTGGTATACTAAACAATTTATATGTACTAAACAGTGTATAGTATGTATGCCAGGTCATTTGCACACTTCTACTTATGTATGTACACATGTAACGATGGGACCTTTATTTGAGATATTATACGTGTAGGATCGAAACGCGGTAGCTTGGTAAAGCATTGGTCGTACCAAGGCCAAGTCGCAGGTTCGAATCCTGCCCGAGTGGATTTTTTCACCAGATCTTGTTTTTTAATAAAATAAGAGTATGACACTCTTCTCTCAGTCGTACAAAATTCATTACAATACATTTCATTTCAATAAATATTATAAATCAATTTTAAAATATCAACTGTTTTTAACCTTTTTTTGAATATAATAGTTTTGTATGAAAGTCACATTCATACGTTACGTCAAGATTCAATAACTCTAAGCGAAACTAAAAGACTTAGCCGCAGTAGGTACAGTTAGTTTTGTATGAAATTATATTCATTACATTTCGGTTTCTTGACTATTATTATATAGTAAAGTCCGTGGTTTAATTTATTAGGCATATGCCGTATTCACCCTGAGCATCTTTATATTTTACAAACTTGTGTTGCGTGTGGACGAGAATGAAGATCCCGTTCCTAACGTGACATTAAAAACTATGCAAAAGTTGCAAAAAAGACCATTGTACTATGTACCTGACTGCTGTGACCAAATCGAATACGACAAACCTTACATTAAAATAGTTTCACACCTGTGTGAGATCTTAAATGACTTATTAAATAATCCTTTCGATTAAATTGCTTGCCACAATCATAACATTTATATGGTTTCTCACTAGTGTGAGTTCTTAAATGAGCTTTTAAATGACCTTTGTGACTAACCTGCTTTTCGCAAACACTATTACATTTAAATGGTTTATCACCAGTGTGAGTTCTTAAATGTCTTTCTAAATCACCCTTTTGATTAAATTGCTTGCCACAGTCATTACATTTATATGGCTTCTCACCAGTGTGAGTTCTCAGATGTCTTTTTAATGTACTGCTGTCATCAAATCGACGACGACAAACCTTACATTCAAACGGTTCTACACCAGTGTGTGTTCTTAAATGTCTTTCTAAATTACCCTTTTGATTAAATTGCTTGCCACAATCATTACATTTATATGGTTTCTCACCAGTGTGAGTTCTTAAGTGTCTGTCTAAATTAACCTTTTTAATAAATTGCTTGCCGCAGTCATAACATTTATATGGTTTCTCACCAGTGTGAGTTCTTAGATGAGCTTTTAAATGACATTTGCGACTAAAATGCTTTTCGCAAACATTACATTCAAATGGTTTATCACCAGTGTGAGTTCTTAGATGAGCTTTTAAATGACATTTGCGACTAAAATGCTTTTCGCAAACATTACATTCAAATGGTTTATCACCAGTGTGAGTTCTTAAATGTCTTTCTAAAGTACTCTTTTGAATAAATTTCTTACCACAATCATTACATTTATATAACTTCTCACCAGTGTGAATTCTTAAGTGTCTCTGTAGGCAACTCTTCCACTGAAATCCCCTCAGACAAACATGGCACTGGTGCCTTGTGTCAGCGCTCTGAGGCTCGCCATAATAACTATTTCGGGAACTTCCTGCCACAGGCTGTTGGCCCTCTGCTGCACCATCTGCAAAATATTTGTTGCTTTCACTTACACAATCGCTAATCAAAGGCGTCAGTACCTTAGCGAACCCGTGGGATGAAATACATGGTATGAGCTCACAGGTCATCACTGGCAGGTGGAAACAAACGAAAGAAACTTACCGTCCGCGTAGTGTCCCCCGCCCCGCGCCCCCGCGTCTTCATCGGAGTCCCGTGTCTCGTCCACGTCAGCCGCGGGAACGCCTGGCACAAGGGAAATGACAGTTAGTGCCCGAGACAGCGACACGTTAGTATGTTTCAGATGTTGAACTTCACTTTTGCAAATGGTAAAAATGGTCACTTTCGCAATTAAAAAGTCTTTCAAAATCACAGTTTCGCAGAATGTCAACAATTATTTTCTACACATATATGACCATAGAAAATCTTGCTTTCATTCCTCGGCTGGCTTCTTCCCTCTGTGCGAGTAGAGAAGCAGCTGGTACATTCCACGATTGTTCTTTTTTTCCAGACCAGCAACTAGAGAGCTGGACTTATGGCACCTTTAACATACGTACCCCCTGGATCCTCAACGTCCGTCGCAGTGTCGCCAGCATCCTCTGACTCCGGCTCGGTTTTGACCGCGACCCTGGCGGGCGGCGTGCTGTCACAACATTCAGCCACAGAGAAGGACAGCGAAGAACACAAGCCAATCGTCTCCCGGTCAATCAGGCATATGGATTTTTCTGAAATCTGAATGCCATTTATACTGTTCAATTCAATTCAATTCAATTCATTTATTTGCAGTAAAAGTGGTACAAAAGGTGGTAGGTACATAGAACAACTCACTCTTAACCAAATACAGGCATGCAAATATTTCGGTAAACCATGCAGTCTCATCTAGAAAATAACCCTAAGTTACATACAAAGAATCCATATCATTGGTACAAATTATAAGTCATGGGTCATAGGGTATTAACAAAAATCAATTTATACTGGTATATAATGTCAAAAATAATGTCTAAAAAAATAATCAATACGTCAAATATTCTTCCACTGTGTAGAAGCACTTTTCTAGCAGAAAGGAACGTAATTTGCTTTTAAATAATGGTAACGGTAAGGACTTCAGATCTTCTTGCAATTTATTATAAATACGAATAGCCATCGGATAACAACTTTGATTGTAAAGAGTCGTGGTCATAGTTGGCAATACTAACTTATCCGGGAACCTACCACGATAAGTATTTGACAAATCAGAGTTCCGTGAAAACAAGTGTGAGTTGACCTTTACAAAGCAACATGTTTCAAAAATATACATTGACGGTAGTGTAAGTAAGCCCAATTTAATGAAACTGGATCGACAGCTTGTTCTTTGCGGCAACCTACATAGAGCCCTTACACAGCTTTTCTGCGCAATGAATGCTCTCTCTAAGTCAACTGAATTTCCCCAAATGACAATTCCATATCTACGAATAGACGCTACATATCCATGATATGCCATCAACGCCGTTTTCAAGTCTGTTTTGTTGACTAGCCTCCATAATACATAAGAATATTTATTCAATTTTGTACATATATTTTTGATGTGAGGTTTCCATAAACAATGTTTATCTAACATTATTCCTAAGAATTTTATCTCATCACATTGATTTATTATTTTTCCATCATGAATAATCGTTACATTAGCTACCTTGTTGTTTCTTTGGTTGTGAAACTGTACATATTTTGTTTTTTTAGTATTAATGTTTAGATTATTTTTGTTAAGCCAATCAGTGATGTCATTCAATGTATTATTAATGTCAGAATCATATGAATTAGAAGTATTTGGAATTATAACAGATAAGTCATCTGCAAACAAAGTACAGAAGTGTTTGGTTGCTTTTGGGAGGTCATTAATGTACAACAAGAATAACAAAGGACCTAAAATGCTCCCCTGCGGCACACCTACATTACTAACCCTCCTCTCAGATTTAAATACAGTTTCGTTGAGGTTATCATCTAAATTTGTTAAAGCAACATATTGAGTCCTGTTTTCCAAGTATGATTTAAGCCAACTGTATGTGTTGCCACGAAGTCCATACTTTTCACACTTGGCAAGCAATAAATCATGTAACACGTAGTTAAATGCTTTGGTCATATCTATAAAGAACGCCCCTACCTCAACAAATACTAGTATGTTTTTAATCAAGTTAAATGCAGCCAACACAGTAGACTTACCTTTTTGAAAGCCGTTTTGGTTAATATCTAAAACATTATGCTTATTAATGAAATTGATAATTCTGTTATGCATGGCTCTTCCAAATATTTTATCAATAACAGAACTTAAAGCAATGGGTCTAAAATTCTCAACGTTCTCAGTCTTTTTTTCTTTTGGAAAAGGTTTTATTATAGTTACCTTAAGGTTTTCTGGAAAGATACCCTGTGTGAAAGATAAATTTACCAAAAAACTTATAACTGGTGCCAGTGTATCTTTAGTAGCTTTTATGACTAGAACAGGTAACTGATCATGTCCAACTGACTTTGTATTCCTTAAACTTTTTATTATTTTCGAGATCTCTTCTCTATCTGTAGGATACAAAAACATAGTGTCTTTAATCTGTCTACATAAATTAATCGTATTATTTAAATTATTGTTATCTTTGTCTACATCAGTAAATACATCAATAAATTCATTTGCAATGTCACTTGGATTAGTTATAATTCGGCCATTATTAGTTACTATTTTATTAATAAAATTATGTTTCATGTCATTATTTCCCTTAATTAAGTTCCAGGATGCTTTACTTATGTTCTCTGATTTACTTATATATTTTGAATTTCTAATTTTTGAGAGATATTTATAGATTTTTTTAATATAGATGAATATCTTTTATATGCCATTTTATTAAAAACATTCCTCTTCTTATAGTAAGCAAATCTAAGTAAACGTTTTTTCCTACATCCTATACGTATTCCTTTCGTCATCCATTGGTTATTTTTTGATATAGATCTCACTTTTATTTTCTTAATCGGAAAACATAAATTATAGAACAATGTCAAAAGATCGTGGAAATTGTCAAAAGCATTATTAATATCTGTTTCACTGTACACGTCCGACCATGATAGGTTTTGTAAGCATTCATTAAACTTGTCAATATTTTCTGGGCTGAAATCCCGTTTTTTGATAAAATAATGTATTATTTTTTTGTCCTTTTTAACTACTGGAATTTCCAGGGTCTGTGCAGTATCATGATCTGACAAGCCTAATTTATGAACTTTAGAAGTTGCATTGGAAATATTACTAATTATCAAATCTAAGCAGGCATTTCCCCTTGTCCCTTCCTTTACATGAGATAGGTAGTTATAGTTAAAAAGTAAATTTAAAAAATCGTCCCTTACATTGTTCAACTTTAATATGTCTATGTTTAAGTCACCTAAAATTACTATTTTTTATTAAATTTCGTCCTTAATTTAAACAAGAGCTTATCCAATCTATCAAGAAATAAATATGGATCAGACTGTTTGTCTTTGGAGTTATGTGGTATTCTATACATACATATTAAGATACAATTATGTGTTGTTAGTTCTATACCACAACATTCGAAGTATTTCTCAATTGACATTTCTTGTAGGATTTTTTTTTTTTTTAAATTCTAAATGTTCCTTACAAAGAATACAAACACCACCTCGTTTTTTGCTTTTCCTACAAAATGAATCAGCTAGTACATAACCAGGTAAATTTAAATTGGTTTCGTTTCCTCTAAGTATAAACGATTCTGAGAAACAAATTATGTCCAAATCCCTATAACTGTCTTTAAGCTCAGATATAGTCACCAGAAAAAAATCAAGCTTACTCAAAATACCCGCAATATTCTGATGAAAAACTACCAAACTATTATCCTCGAAAAAACTGCGAGCCATTAATTGAGACTTTAGTGGTGTTAGTTTTATCCGAAGGCTCATTCTTATTAGAAATCTTACCAAAATAGTCTAATAATGTTTTTTGTTTCACTATTCTTTTTTCAATAGTTTCCTTGCTTTGTTTATTTTGAATAGGAAAATAGTTATAAATTTTACGAACACCCCTAGATTTAATCTTACATTTTACGTCCTCATATTCTAACTGTTGTTGTTTAACAATATTCTTTACATTTTTAATAATTTTTTTGTCATATTCTTCAAAATCAATTTCAACATTTAATTTCTTAGTAATAATATTATTCATGTCCTGTTTATAGTTATAGTCAATCTTTAAGTATTTACAATTTGAATAATTACTTACAATCATTTCTAATTTGTGGTTTAATTTGTCAACATTAATATTATTGTTATAAGGTACTTTTAATAGATATATCTTATTATTCTTAAAACTATTCAAAAAATTACACAAGTCAGATAATATATGATATGGATTTTTATCATTTGTACCTATGGACAGAACTATTATGTCATCACTAGTTAAATTGGAACCAAAAGAACTACTTAAAATTTGTGCTGATGATGCATTAGGTTTAATAAAAGCAGTGACGCTGTATTTATCATTCCAGGATCCTAATCTTGATTTAATCATTTTTACAGCTAAGCCACTTATATCCTTTCCTCCAAAAATCACTATTCTTCTTTTTGACTCTCTTGTAGGTGTAGGTGGTCTAGTATTACTCTGTTGTTCCTTGGGAATGGTATCACTAGTAGTGTCATTTTTTAATCCTAGCTGAAAAGAATTATATGCCCGTTGTACTTTAGCTTGTTCACTTAAGGAAATAATGTCCTGCGAATGCGATTGTAATTGATCCAATTTTTTACGATCCAAGCACTCTCTTCTGACTGAAGTATTCATTTTACTATTGGAGTGTGAGCATATATGAGTAAGTTTTTTTATTTTTAATTCATACTCCTTTAAGCATTTTTTCAGGTTAGCATTCTCTTCAAGCATGTTACAAATTTCATTATCAGCTATTTGTAGTTTGTCTTTAAGCAATTTATTCTCTCTCTCCAATGTTTCTATCTTATTTATATCGGTTGATAGGAGATCTGGGCAGCTTCTATTCAACGAAGATAATTCTTGCGTGTTTCCATCCAATTCAAGCTCTTCTATTTCATCTGAGAGCGAATCAAATGAGTTTGATGTTTCTAAGTTTAGCCTGTATTTATTGTTCCGCACAGTTACGTTTTCATGAGTCATTGCCTGTCTTTTTTTCATAGGTTTAGTGGTTATAGGCGTAGATGATTTTGATGAAGGTTTATTCAGCATAGGTTTACTTGAGCATTCCATACATTTCCATTTTTTTTTGTTTTCAGTTGTCATTATGCGGAACCTCCCGAATGATACATTGGTGCAATCTAAGTGATACAAGTTACTGCATAAAAAACAAGTCAAATACTGTTTATTTTTCACCTTATCAAAACATTTTGTGCATTCTAATTCCTTCTTTTGGTTTCCCTGGGAGCCAGGATCTTTCGAAAGATTCATGATTTTTATCGCTTACTGAATTGAGTTAATACTAAAATATATATTTCTATCTATTCATGTATTATTTCTAGGCTGTGTAAATTATTGCCTTTGCTCAAATGTCATATAAAATCATTATGTCAAAATACTTTTAGTGTCAAACTGCCAGTTGTCAATGTCAATATATTAAAATGTCAAATCAATCTTGAGTGTCTCTGTAACTCATTGTGACGTCGTGTGTATATCGAAAATGATTAATTCTAAAAATAAGTAAACTTATAGGAGATAGGAGATAGAGAGCTAGAGCGCTAGGAACCGTCAACCTACTGCGCACTTTGAAATAAATTCAATAAATGCGCGCCATGACACCACGGTACGAAACGGTGTTGTGTCTCTATATAGATGTACAGGGTTAAATGTGCGGAGTCCAACGAAATTCGGGAATACACCTTAAGAGCCCGACATATGCCAGGCGGCGTGGCGATACAAACGCGGATGGTCTAAACGCGTTGGCTACTTTGGATATTTTCGTTTTTTAGGAATATTCAAGGGTTATTCGAAAAAGAAAAACATATTATGGCTGCCTTATCTGTAATGCAATAATAATCAAAAGTTTCAAGGTTAATTTTAATGTATTTGGTGAATAATGCTATATACCGAGTAAATTAGACGTGATTTGGAGGCAACTTTGCAATTTTTTTCTATCGAGAAAATTTAACGCAATCGTGTTTTTGAGTCAGATAGTTACCAGAGTTAGTCCTGAACTTTGCTGCATTTTTATTTCAACTTGAGTATTTAATTATTATTGATATAACAGTCAATCATGCAAAGCAGTGTGAGGTAGTACGGCCCCTTAAGAACTTTATTTGACACAATCGAATTTACATTGCACGGCGGGCGGAGGAGGACTGAGGTGGCTCGGTGGCCGCTGCTCTTACGCTCACCACAATACGATTTTAAATTAGAGTAATTGATTACGCATTTAAATAAAATCACTTTAATAAAAATAAACCAACTTGTAAGCCCTGTAAAATCCAATATCCCATTACAAGATGCAAGAGTATATAAAACTGACTGTGAGTGTGGTTTATCATACATTGGGCAAACAAAGAGAAGCATCGGTACCCGAATTAAAGAACATATTGCTGACATGAAAAATAGACGCTCAACCAAGTCTGCAGTCTGTGAACATGCCTTAGACAAACCCAACCACTACATGCGTTTTGATAATCCTCAAGTCCTTGCAAAACGAAACAGATAAATTCCAAGAATGCTTTGTGAGGCTATTGAAATTAAAAACATCCTCATTTCAATAGAGAGGATGGTTGGCAGTTACCACCAGCTTGGGATCCTGTCATCAATTTAATAAAATCTCAAGCTCATCACAAGACTGCGAGACCTTCAGACATCGTGAGCCAATACTGCGTACATCCGGAACGTTATCAATAAATATTGTAGGCAGTAGTTTTGTATAGTTCTTATAACACAAAGACAAATGTCAACATAGTCTACCTGCGACCATGAAAACCGTAAAGTTTTCGAAACGTTAGGTGTAAGAATCCTTACTAATATTATAAATGCGAAAGTGAGTTTGTTTGTTTGTTTATTTGTTTGTTTGTTTGTTACGCTTTCACGCCGTAACTACTGAACCGATCTTCATGAAATTTTGCATACAAGTACTCTGGAGTACGGAGAAGCTACCTTTTATCCCAGGAAAAAGTACTATTCCCGAGGGATCGACATTGACGCGGGCGGAGCCGCGGGCGAAAGCTAGTAAAGTAATATACGCGATAATACCGTATTAAAGTGATTTTATTTAAATGTGTTACAATCGCGAAAACATCAGAAACCATAATTGATTACAGTCATGCACAGTTGACAATGTCTAGCGCTGTAGGCAACGGCTGCCATCCCGCCTGCTTCATTGCATGGCCCCTACATTAGGGTGTCCCGTCAATGTATGGAAAAAAAAATTTTTTGAGCTACGGCTACGCAATAGGTATCAAAAGTTGCCTTTTGACGAACACATCACGATTATCATAACATTTACTTAGATATCTGTCATCTTGAGGGCTCTACCAGTCTTTGAAATTTTTTTAATTTGTCATTTTAGGAGTTTTTAATATATGCCACATATAATAAATACAATTACGTTAAAATGTTTTTATTAAATTGAAGGGTACAACAATGAGTCAAAGTAAGACTTAAGATTGTTGAAAGATAAATAATCAATGGTTACTTTAAATACGGAACTGATTTTTGTGCTTAAAGTTAGGCATTTTAGCTCGAGACTTTAATCTGTTCCTATGAAACCATCACGAGCTGTAGCATCCGTGATGCTTTCTTTGAGAACCCTCCTTCGCTAGTTTCACACATCTTTTCTCAGATTGGTTGTGACAAAGAAAGTCAACAATGTCGAGGCTGTGTTCTTTAGCCTTCATTCTAAGTTAATCGTTGGAGACCTGTCGCAAAATTGGCGGAGCTGTGATATTATGTCAGTGTAATGAACACAGAAGTTAAGCTTTGGTTCTTTAAATACCCTGCGAGAGTTGCATTTTTTCTGCTTCTCTGGCCTTTAATATTTTGCGAGATGCAGGCTCTCGAATATGCTCTCTACCGTCGAATAACATAGCATTTAGCAAGTTTTCTGGGTGCGCAAAAAAGCGTTTTGTTTCGATCACTGAATTAACTACAGATCTCTGACTATCAAGCTAAAATTGAGAGTATCTAGCTAGCTCAGGGGAACAGGAACCACCCATCACAGCATGACACATTTCATAGAGATCATTTTGATCCGTGCTTAGTTCCTTCACAATATTATCAGGTAATTCAAGCAAATCGCCAGTCACTGCACAAAACACGCTAAAGGTTTACTTTCACAAACTGCTAGCTGTTTTCCAATAGGTCCTGAATATTCTTTTGGTCCAGATGTGCCAACATCCAGAGACATGATTGTCTTGCTGTTTCTCTTGTGTCTATACCACTTATAGCCATTTTTCTATTACTTCTTTGATCCAGTAAAAAGTCTCTTTCAGAAATCGGAACTTTCTTAGGTTTTATGCAGAAACAAATGTTAAACGAAGAGCACTTACAAGCAGTAATATCAAATAGCTTGTTCGACGATTCACAAAAAGCACTTCACTTTACTTTCGTAGCTATCATTTCTTTTATTTTTGAGATATCTTACCAATGACAAGTATTTGTCGAAATAAGCTTTCAGCAATTGGGTTACGCGTACAATCGTCTCTTTTCACAGGTAACTGGCGATCGTCAAGTTCTTTATATGATCCCAAAATAGCACAAGTAGTCTTACTTCATCTTAAACCCATTATTTCATGTATCAAAAATAATTATTAGTGTAATAAAACCGCAATGAACTGCCTCACCGTAGAAGTAAAGAATTTAAGAAAAACTTAGTCCAATCATGAATTTTGCGACTTTGACCCAAACAATTCCTTTCGGAAAACATCCTGGCGTTGCCTGCAAATCATAACTTAGGGTTCCAATATCAATAAAATAAAAAAATAAAATGGAAAAACAAAACTTAAAATAGAGTAGACAACATTGACTGGAAGGTAATTTAAGTGATTTATGAAAAAATAAAAATTCCGGTAGGACCCTCAAAATATATTTTTATATTTTTTTTATTATTTTTACGGTAATCTACAACTACTAACGCAACTTTTGAGGGGTCTGGAGTAGCGAAAATCGAAAATAAAAATTATCGGGACACCCTACCCTACATTGCTCATCACAAGGACATTGGTTCATCTTCATCATCATCAGGTCTTTTTAGTCTCCACTACAGGAGTATGACCCTCTCTGTACGACCGGAGCCATACTTACTTAGCTATAGCAGACGCCAACTATAAAGTGTTTGTCTGTCAAAGTAAGTAAGAGTGTGTGTGTCAAAGTAATATAATACAAGCTAAAAAGAGTTTGCATATTTCTTTGTTGGTTTTTTTTTATACATTTTTTTTGTTTCTAGCTTTCATGGTTAATTTTATTAAACCGAACATCATAAATTTTCATATACATTATTTTGACATAGGCTACCTTTCATCCTGGAAAAAAGAAGTTTCTGAGCCATGACATTAACGTCAAGTCAAGGGTATTTCAACAAAGACTGGCCAATGTCGAAATTGAATAAAAGAAGCTGTGTGTGAAATATTAATGTCATTTATTTTTATTTGTAAGGCCTATTAATGCCATTATGGAATATGACATTGTTTAAATGTCCGCTGAGGCTTCAAGCAGTGGCATGGATCCGAGCTTTCTATGACTCTGCTGCATAAATCCGGCTGAATCGCAATGGCCTGCATTATGCGCAACTTGTTTTATTTAATTTTAACATTGGCCCGTCTTCGTTGCAAGACCCTTTATAACTTAACTAGCTTTCGCCCGCGGCTCAGCCCGCATCTATGTGGATATCTCGGGAACAGTCCATTTTCCCGATATAAAATGTATGTTCTTCTTTGTACCCCAGATAATGTGTATGCAAAATTTCATGATGATCCGTTCACTAGTTACAACATGAAAGTATAACAAACAAACTCACTTTCACATATATAATATTAGTTAAAATTAGGATAAGAATATTAGTTAGGATTGGGATAAGATTATATATGAATGAAATACCTCGTCAGCCTTCTCCAAAATAGCAGTCAGCACATTGTCTGCCCTGATGGCCGTCACCATCAGCTTGTGGCTCTTCTTCAGCTTAGCACAGCAAATGTAGCATGCTGCCACGGGCCTGTTCCCACTCACAAGCTAGAAAATTAGGCCATTGGCATAAGAACTTTTACTCAAACACCAAAATCATCAATTTAGCATGATTTTGATTGTTTTGGCATGATATTTCATCAAAATATCATGCCAAACGGGCAAGATTTTGGAGAATTTTTTTCTAGTGCTTTTTTTTTCTTTCACTTCATGTTTATATAGTATATAGTTAGTTTTAATCACTGTAATCTTAAATAAATAATCATTGAAATCATTAAGACGTACGTGTTATCATGTACATAATCTAAGTTGCAATGTACTGTAGCACTAAACTGGTTTTAAGAATTTTAGAATACCTGTGTTTACTTTGTGTTGAGTTGTTTCATTGTAATTTTGTTAAAATCATGTCAAAAAGGGGTAAAAACTACACAAATGATATATAATAAAGGGGTAAAAGCTATACAAATATGTTGGTAGACTAAGTCTAACCAGTAACAACCCATGTAGCTAGTTGGTAATGGTACAACAAGTGTCTTTAAAACACAGGGACTCATCATCATTATGTAAGAGTTAAAAATATATTATCGTAGAGTTAGTATCCCATGACACAATGCACAAGTTCGTATGGGGCTAACTCAATCTGTGCGCTTTGTCCCTGTACATTTATTTCTAGCTAGTAGATCACTTACAAGGGCACCCGTAAGCCTCTCGTACACGAGTTGCAAGGCAGTACCGTCAATGTTGGTCACGAGCGCGTCCATTGAGAGGCAGATGCGGCAAACAGCTGGACTCTGATGCATCTTGTGAAGGTTATGTATTATGAGGACTGTGTTTTATTTCAAATTGCTGTATCAGTACCTACACAATGTCAATAGCAACGATTGTATCGCAGTTGTACGACTCTTGGGTTACATACAATACACAATATTAATAAAAATTATTAGTTTAAGGGTTACGAAAATACCAAGGAAGGAACCCACAAACTAGAGATACCTACGAGACGAGTACCTAACCTATTCTTCTATTTGACGTTGACTTGACAGTTGCCGACACTGGAGTGCAATTTTTGAAATTGCGTCATTCGTAAACGAGTGACTTTTCCATTAAAAAATCGCTTGAATATGAGGGTCATGTCATACTTTCAAAAATAGTAGAGCCCCGGAGAGCTATTTTTGAAATGATGCCGGTCGTAAACGAGCGATTTTTCCATACAAAAATCGCTCGATAACGATTGTCACACTTTCAAAAATGGTACCCCCGGTATAAATGTCACTTTGCCATAAATAGGGTTTCCTATATTTATCATCATCATCATCATATCAGCCGCAAGAAGGCTACTGCTGGACATAGGCCTCCCCCAATGATTTCCAAAATTTCCTATATTATAAATCGATAAACACCGGCTGCTTACACGAAACAATGTCACGTTCCGTCATTATTATCGTCGTTTTCATCAGCATCATCCTCACTCATCATCATCATGTTCTCTCTTCCACTGTTATCACAAAAAAATATCGTCCGTAAACCGACTAATTTTTTTTATTAAGATACCTTGTTTTTTTACTTTTACCACCTAATGCCCACCATCATGCTAAACGTGGCCCCTAGGCTCTGTCTACCCCGTAAGGAAAAAAAGACGTGATACTATGTATAAATAAATAAATATATACGGACAAATCACACAGATTGAGCTAGCCCCAAAGTAAGTTCGAGACTTGTGTTATGTATGTAGACACTTTGTTGGTTATTGGAGAAACCATTGCTTAAGTGGATGTCAAAGTGACATAAAGGCCGTCATAAACTGTTAATGTCAAATCGTTTATTTGTCAGTGCTTTGTGAACATGTTTCCTTTTATTTTATTAATTTATTGTATAATTATGTATATTGATTAAGTGTAGCCCATAGTTCTTACTACTGCGATATAATTTTAGCAATATACTACTTCAGTGCTAGTGTGCTTATTTTAAATTTAATTCACAGACCTAAGAACAAAATAACCTTATACAAGATGCATCAGAGTCCAGCATTCTGCCGTATCTGCCTCTCAGTGGACGCGCCCATGAGCAGCATTGACGGCACTGTCCTGCAACTCGTGTATGAGAGACTTGCGGGGGCTCTTGTAAGCGTCCTACTAATTAGGATTAGTCTATCTGCTTTAGTTAATGTTTCGTGATATCATTTGTGATAAGACTGTGTGGAAAGAGAATTTTCTTATGAATTGAAGGCGATACTGTTTCTCTCGTAGAACTGATTACGTTTTTGCCTGTTTTCGACAATTTTGAACTAAAATTTGAAGAAAACTGTTGTTACCTCTATATAACATTTAACATGAATTTGGTAATATATATCCGGACAAGCGGTGGAATCAAGTTGCTATATAGAAATCATAGCGTTCGTTCTCTTATACAGATATTTCTGCACTTAGTGTTTCTAAAGGATAATTTTCTAATTCTCCATGCTGTTCTAGGAGAAAATAAAAAACATAGAATGTACCAGCTGCTTCTCTTCCCGCGCAGATCGTAAAAGCCGATCGAGGGAATGGGTAAAATCTGAGGAATTATGTTAATAGGCGATGGGCTAGCAACCCATCACTATTTTGATTCTGTTTTCCACCAACATGCTAAACATGGCCTTCGGGTCTTATAGACCTAGGCGAAAAGGCTATAAAAGACTTGATCCTATGTAATTGGTAATAGTTTGTAATTTTTTAAGTCCTAGAAAATTAATGTAGTCTTAAAAGTCCTTAAGAATTATCATAAACTATAAATGCCTCTTCAATACAACAACAATATTATATTGAAGAATATTCAGCCCTAAATGCCCATTCACTGCTCACAAACAATCTAAAGGGGGCAAACGACAGAGCAGTGGCCGTGGCCACATACTGGGCAACACTGTTGTAGTTAAAAGACATTACAACTCGAAGAAGAAGAAGAATATAACAACTTGTGATAATACAGGACTTCATTTTAGCAAACATATAATTGTGACACACAAGTATGACAAACATTCTTTTGATTAGGGGTTTGTATCAACATGAAGAAAGAAACTGGATATGAAAATTGAAAAATTTTACATCTGTGTACATTTTAGTAATTTAATGTTTAAGTAAAAGCTGTTATATCACTGGCACAACATTCCAGCTCGTGAGTGGGAACAGGCCCGTGGCGGCGTGCTACATCTGCCGCGCTATGTTGTACAAGAGCCACAAGCTGATGGTGACCGGCACCAGGGCAGACCATGCGCTGACTGCTATGTTGGAGACGGCTGGCGCGGTACTTAGGTTATATTGTCTTATAATGTTCATTACTTTCTATATTGATATACTAACACAGTCAAACACTACTGCTGCTTAGAATGCTGAGTAATGGCAGGACCACCCAACAAAGCAGACAGGAAGGCACGCACTGCCTAGACAAAGTTTTACAGAGGGTGAAAGCAATGAGTAAACATTATTTACGATACAAAGGCAATGTGTGCTAGCATTGTAAATTATTTTGCCTTTTTATGTTATCATCTTATGCACAAATCTGTATGTTTTCTCCCAGTATTGATCACACATGAATCAGTTAGAAATACAAACTGGAGGTATGAGGAGGGTATAAGGAAGGGCACGCTAGTATGTGCTAAAGTTTTGTTTGTATTCAGATTACAGAAAAATCAGTATCCCGGATTGACCGCGAGGCCATTGGCTTGTGTGCGTCGCTGTCCTTCTCTGTGGCTGAATGTTGTGACAGCACGCCGCCCGCCAGGGTCGCGGTCAAAACCGAGCCGGAGTCAGAGGATGCTGGCGACACCGCGACGGACGATGAGGATCCAGGGGGTACGTATGCCTAAGGTGACCAAACGTACTGCTCTCTTCCATGTGTTTCTCTACCATTTTTAGGGTTCATCCCTATAAAAGGTAAAGACTTACAATTGGGTGATTTAATGGGTTCCACCTAGTTTAGTCTTGCAAGCCCTCCTTTTCAGTACGGAGTGGATGTTGAAATAAATGTCACATATATATTAATATCTGCGGCCTGTTGAAGCTGTGATATATTCAAACTTGTAAGGGAATCAAAAGACATAGCTGTGTCTGTCGCATATTTTGTGAATTTGCTCTCGCAAGGGAATCAACACCTATAGCATCATGATATTGCCAAAGGAAGATTTTAAAACATCTTTATTGTACGGTACTCTCGGTGCGCGTCCGACGCACGTCAACTAGTGGTGGATTGCTAGCCACATCATATTACATTTTCGTCTAATTGGCCGGTTGCTATGGTCTAGGTAGAAGCCCTTTGGGTTTTGTCACAGTGGTATGATAATTAGGCAATTAAGAAAAATATAGTTGTACAGTCCACAAAGTTTATTTGGTAGTAATTGACTACACCTTAGGAGGCTTCCTTACTCGCTACACTGAGCGTGGGTCCGTACAATGTTACAACCGAAATTTTTTAAATAGCCCCGATATCACCCCACTATCCTGTAGTTCCACAGTTCCACAGCCGGAGACGTAGAGGTTCTGCAGAAAAGAATGCTTCACAGCCGCCCACCAAAGTCGGAGCAGCTCGCGGTAAGGGTTAAGCCGGCCGGTACAGATGACTCCCGAGCCCGAGAGGTGAACCCTGGAATTGCGAAAGCCAAATAGTTAAGCACTATCCAGTATGCTTTTGTCTAGCGTGGGCGTGAAGAGTGACGGGCACGTGCTATATGGAAGTGATAAGCATGAAATAGTTCGCCAAGGCGTGGCGCTCAAAGATTAACTACAATTAAAAATATGCTATTAAAAACTTAGCATCTAATACAATTAGTCAAGTAGACCTGCTTAATAACCAATTATAGGTTTGTTTCTTTATGATGAATAAAATAGGTAACTGGAAAATATACGACGTCTATTATTTTAGGTAATCTCCAACACATCTAAACAATAATTATTATTGCACAATTCTGCTAAAATAATGCCCTAGCATACAAAGTGAAAGGCTTCGATACTCATCATTTAATTAAAGCGTTACGAAGTTAATGAATGATGATACAGCACCATGATGTAGCAGTTTATCGCAAGTGCAAAATCAAATTACCACTACTAATTAATCTACAATTACATCTATTCAAAGAATAATGCAACACTCACCCAATTATTTGGGGATATCCACACACATAAAATGTTAAAGTTCAAATTAAATATCATTGACCAATGTCAACACAAAATGGCTTCTTAGTGCGCAAGCCAGGACTTGATTAAATTAAAACAAATAGCAACGAGTTGGCGTAGCATCGGCTAGCAGTAGAATGAAGCGCGCGCCTGGCGTACGCGGCGAGCCAGCGGTCGAGTCATGACCTTGATTTGTCAGGACAAAGGATCTGCGAAACGAGCCGGCCGCCCGGTTTTACTTTTAGAATAATTGTATTTTTAGTTTATAGATAGGATTTAAGTTATTTTTTAGAAAAAAGAAAAATAAGCCGTTACAGTTTCGTACCCAAAGGGTAAAAACGCGACCTGTCTGTCTGTCTGTCCGTCTGTCACTAGGCTGTATCTAATGAACCGTGATGGTTAGACAGCTGCAATTTTTGCAGCTGATATATTTCTATTGTTGATATAACAACAAACACTAAAAACAGAATAAAATAAATATTAAAGGGCTCCCATACAATAAACGTGATTCTTTTGCTCGATATTGATATTGGCAACAGGTAGACGCTTGAAATATTCACAGAATATATTTTCTTTTAAAATAAACAATTACAATAAAATTCGGGGGGCTCCTTTCTATACAACAGACAACTTTTTTGCCGTTTTTATAAATTATCTATAAAAACGGCAAAAAAATAGGCTAGTTTCCTGGGTCGTAATAATAACATAACAATTAGTCCGTCAGTTAGATAATCAAAAAATATTGGACACGTATTTTTTCTTTTGTCAAATAAACAATAAATGATAAAGATAAAGCGCGTCAAAGTTCAGGAGTGGGGGGTCGTGACGTCAAAGTTTGCTAAAAATTGTAGCAAACTATGACGTCACACGGAACTTCAAAGGGCTATATCTTTATCATTTTTTGTTGAATCGACAAAAGAAATAATACGTGTCCAATATTTTTTGAATATCTAACTGACGGACTAATTATATTTTTTTAAGAAACTAGCCTATTATGAATATGGAACGGAACCATTTGTAAGCAAGTCCGACTCGCACTTGGCTGATTTTAATTTCCTCTCTGACCAGCTCGGCAAACGACACATCCTTGAAAGCAGCAATGTCTTCAAGGGTATTCACAAACATTGAAGACATTTAGCGAAAGTGACGTTCAGGGACTAATGTTATTTGCGTGCCAGGCGTTCCCGCGGCTGACGTGGACGAGACACGGGACTCCGATGAAGACGCGGGGGCGCGGGGCGGGGGACACTACGCGGACGGTAAGCTTCTTAACAACCGAACAAACAGATGGTGTTATATGTTTCACACGACTCATTCTGTGTGTGTCTCTGTTTGGTGGAGGGAGTCAAATGCGGTTTTCTGAATTTGAAACTAGCGGTCGAGCTGAAGTTAGTGGAAGTCGGACCACCCTGAGCAGCCAGGGGCGAAGGCATCTAATTGAATATGGCAGATGGAATATGGATTTTGGGTGCATGCGCATGTATCTGAGGTAGCTGGTAAGGTTACTGGTGCTCTCGGTTCCCTTAATAAATTAAAAAACTTTTTCCCCGTTCACATCAAAACCCTGTTAGTATACACTCTGATTTTTCCTATTTTAGATTACGCTGATGTATGTTACTCGGACCTGAACTGTAATTTTCTGAATAAACTTGATCGCCTTCAATATAATTGTATCCGTTTTATTTTCGGCTTACGGAAGTACGACCATGTGTCGACTTACCGATCTCAACTCAAGTGGCTACCCATTCGTCAACGTCGTCAGTTGCATATACTCACTACTCTTTTCTCCATCCTCTTCGATCCGTAAACTCCGTCGTATTTAAAATCCAAATTTACTTTTCTGGGTGACACCCATGTCAGAGAACTTCGCTCTTCTAGCAATCTCCTTCTCCATACGCCTCAACATCGGAGTGGGTTTTTCAAACACTCGTTCACAGTGCAAGCCGTGCAGCTTTGGAACTCCCTCCCAGCCAGCATTCGCAGGGCCCGTAGTCGTCTGGTAATTAAAAATTCAGTACGCGCATATTTCTCTCACCATTTTAAATGAGTATGAATAGAACATTTATGTAGTATATACATATATGTATCACTGTATTTTTATTTATGTATTTTGGTATGTAAGTTTATATTTTATTCATTATCTAGGATATAACTACAAACACACTTTTGTATGGCATTTAATTAATATCTATAATATTATTTTGCAATTACTTCTACTTGTTGGTTGACTGGTAGATAAAGCCTTTGGCTTTAAGTCCGCCAATACCATTGTTGTAATAAAGTTTTTAAATAAAATAAAATAAATAAATAAGCGCTGCGGCAGTGGTGGCCTGTGCGCTCATATGGTGTATCTCATCCCACGGGTTCGCTAACGAACTGACCTCCTTTGATGAGCGATGGTGTAGGTGAAAGTAACAAATGTTTTGCAGATGGCGCAGCAGAGGGCCAACAGCTTGTGGCAGGAAGTTCCCGAAACAGTTATTATGGCGAGCCTCAGAGCGCTGACACAAGGCACCAGTGTCGTGTTTGTCTGAGGGGGTTTCAGAGGAAGAGTAACCTACAAAGATACTTAAGAACTCATACTGGTGAGAAGCCATATAAATGTAATGACTGTGAAAAGCAATTTAATCAAAAGGGTTGTTTAAAAAGACATTTGAGAACTCACACTGGTGAGAAACCATTTCAATGTAAGGTTTGCCGACGTCGATTTGCTGACAGCAGTACATTAACAAAACATCTGAGAACTCACACTGGCGAGAAACCATTTGAATGTAAGGTTTGTCGTCGTCGATTTGCTCAAAACAGTGCAATAAAAACACATCTGAGAACTCATACTGGTGAGAAGCCATATAAATGTAATGATTGTGGCAAGCAATTTAATCACAAGGGTAATTTAGAATCACATTTAAGAACACATACTGGTGAGAAACCATTTGAATGTAAGGTTTGTCGTCGTCGATTTCCTGACAGCACTTCATTGACAAAACATCTGAGAACTCTCTCTGGTGAGAAGCCATATAAATGTAATGGTTGTGGTAAGAAATTTAATCAAAAGGGTCATTTAGATAGTCATATAAGAACTCACACTGGTGATAAGCCATATAAATGTAATGATTGTGGTAAGAAATTTAATCAAAAGGGTCATTTAGATAGTCATATAAGAACTCACACTGGTGAGAAGCCATATAAATGTAATGATTGTGGCAAGCAATTTAATCAAAAGGGTGATTTAGAATTTAAGAACACATACTGGTGAGAAACCATTTGAATGTAATGTTTGCGAAAAGCAGTTTAGTCACAAAAGTAGTTTAAAAACTCATTTAAGAACTCACACTGGTGAGAAGCCATTTGAATGTAAGGTTTGTCGTCTTCGATTTAGTAGCAAAAGTCTTTTACGTAGACATTTAAAAACTCACGATGAGAAACCGTAACAATGTCACCACAACTAATTTGCATAGTTTTTAATGTCACGCTAGGAACGGGAACTTAATTCTCGTCCACATGCAACACAAGTTGTTTGTAAAAATGTTTCGTTATGACATTCACGCGCAAAGTCAATTCTGTTGAATTCGATTATACGTGGGGCGCACTATAAGTTTCCGGAATGAATATGAAAAAATACTATTAAAGGTACAAAATTAATTTATTGTTTTTCAAAATAATCTCCCTTGGCGTCTATGCACTTTTTCATTCGATGAAACCAGTTTTGAAAACTTTTGTGCCACTCCTCTGTGGTGACCTCTGAAACGTGTTTTTCATACTCCTCGACAGCCTCTTCTGGTGATGAAAATCGTTGACCGCGTAATTGGTTCTTAATTTTTGGGAACAGAAAAAAGTCACAAGGTGCCAGGTCGGGACTGTATGCAGGATGACTCATGAGTTCTACATTTTTCACCTTCAAAAAGTCGTTTGTCTGTCTGGCCGTGTGAGAACTAGCATTGTCGTGGTGCAGGATGATACGGCGTTTATGGTTATTTTTACGGAGTTCGTCAATAACTTCCGACAAACAAATGGTCGTGTACAAGTCACTATTCATTGTACGACGATTCTCTAAAGCAACAGTAGCCACCTGTCCAGTTTTATTAAAAAAAGAAGCAATCATCCGCTTAGATGCACTTTTCACGCGCGCCACTTTGGTTGGTTTCGGCTCATCTTGAAAGACCCATACGCTCAATTGCTGCTTTGTTTTGGGATCGTAGCAATAAATCCATGTTTCGTCACCTGTTACTATGTCCCACACCAAATTTGACGCACCTTCGTTGAATCTGGTAAGTATGGCACTGCACCAAGTGACGCGGTCCGATTTTTGAGCCTCGGTCAAGTTGTGTGGGATCCACCGCGAGCACAGCTTTCTCACACCCAAATGTTTGTGTAAGATTCATTGTATTTGACCCATGCCTATTTCTAAGGATGCGCGAATTTCATGGTAGGTCACATGCCTGTCTGTTTCAATCATACGGCGCACAGCATAGATGTTTTTGTTGGTCACAGCGGTGGACGGCCGACCATCGCGAGATTCGTCACTGAGATTGATACGACCACGCTTGAATTCTGCAAACCAGCTATAAACAGTTGTCTTGCATGGTGCTTCATTGCCAAAAGCTGTTTCAAGCCGAGCGATGCTCTGTTGAGCTGTCAAATTACACTTAAAATCGTAGAAAATCATACTACGAAAATTTTCCCGAGTTAAATCCATGTTGATGCAGACACACAATTTTTTAAATGGCGCCACAAGGTAAAAACAAAAGACAGTCAAATGAAACAAACTGCATTCTACAGCCAGAGTTCTTTTTTTAAATGTTGCAATAATTTTTTAAATATTGTTTATGTAAGTGGCTAGTTCCGGAAACTTACAGTGCGCCCTATGTAGACTTCAAAATCAGTATTTGTGTAAAAAATCTGCTGCCCCTCGCGTGTAGTTTTCCTTGCTAACACAACCCAAAACTCCAAAGTCAACCCACGTAGTGCCTTAAACACGGTAATGGCTTAAACCCATGGTTAATTTTTTGGTTAAAAAAGAGGTTCTCAATTCGCCCCGTACCGTACCGTATGTATGTAATATTGTCGGGGTTGCACAGTTTTTGTATATGTTGTTCTGTACCAGCTTCTCAACATGTAATCAAGTACTTACTTGTATATATATAAATAAATATAAATATATACGGACAAATCACACAGATTGAGCTAGCCCCAAAGTAAGTTCGAGACTTGTGTTATGGGATACTAACTCAACGATACTATATTTTATAACAAATACATATATAGATACACATCCAAGACCCAGGCCAATCTGAAAAAGATCATTTTCCATCTTGACCTGGCCGGGGATTGAACCCGGTCACTCCGTGTCACAGGCAGGCGTGTTGACCGCTGCGCCACGGAGCTAGTCTTTACTTTCGTTTTTTGATCAGTCTTATTTAAATCTGTTTCTATCATTAAATTGCTGACGTGTCGAATTGAATTCTTCTTTACTTTATCATCTTCCTTTGTTTCTAAACCAGCATAAGGCTTCAGGATGATGACGAGAAACCTTATTCAATTTTTAACACATCTTACACGGAACTTTTATTTCATTCTTATGTAGCTTCTCTTTTTTTTCAAAAATTTGTTAAGGAATACTATGGATTGTTCGGTTGAAACATTTTTTCATATCTGTGTCATTGTGTTTACTATGAAAGCCGGTAAATCTTGTGCAATAAGGTCTATCAAAGTACCTGTTTTAATGGATGTCCTCATCACGAGTAACAGTTTTTACTTTCTCATAGCAATTAACCATCCTTGCATTATGTGACATGTGGGCTTATATTATGTATCTCATCCCACAGGTTCGCTAACTAACTGACCCCTTTGTAAAGCGATGATGTAGGTGAAAGTAACAGTTTTTTTGCAGATGACACAGCAGAGGGCCAACAGCGTGTAGCAGGAAGTTCACGAAACCGTCTTGATTACTGTTTCGTGAACTTCCTGCCGCAGGTTGTTGACCAGCCTCAGAGAGACCCGCGCGCGCAAACGCTGACACAAGGCACCAGCGTCATGTTTGTCTGAGGCAGTTTCAGTGGAATAGTCGTCTACAAACTGGTGAGAAGCCGTATAATTGTAATAATTGTGAGAAGCAACTTAATCGTAAAGATACTTTAGTATTACAATTAAGAACTCATACTGGTGGAAACCAACATGATGTAATAGTTTCTGCTACTCTTGTATCGTTTGTAATGTCACGGGAACTTCATTCTCGTCTACAATTAACCACGAATATACTACATTACTATAGTATAGAGATATTATAATAACAACATTAGTCTTCACATGGATATCGTAAGAGGCGACTTAGGAAATATAAGCTAAACAAAGCTCATAAACATCAATGAGACCTCTGTAATCCTTTAGTTTTGTAAGTCATTCAACCTTGACTAGACACTTAAATATTAAACACTAATATATTCTTTAAAATATCTTATTTCAAAACTGCTTTTCACTAAAACTTCTCGAAAAGTTTGTATGTAAATCTGTATGGATGTATGTATTAAAGTATGTATGTAAGATTCTTTATTTTATCACAACTGCTGACTCACGGACTTAGACGTAGAGGCTATCATCATGTAAAAACGGGTCACTCACGCGCTATTTGTCGGGATTGCCGACTATATCCACGCGAGTGACCCGCTTTTATTACCCAACTGCCAAGAAGGGTAATGTGTTTCGCGCGCGCGTATCATGTATGTTTGTAAATTTCTTTATTACCTCGTATCATCTTAACGGCTGGATGAATTCCGATAGTTAAGACATCGTTAGGTTCGCCTGTATGTATTTATAGTCACAAGCGTGTATATACTCAACTGTTTTTCATTTGAGACCTTATCACATTGACTTAAGACCCGATGAGTATATATTAATGCTCGTGACGCTCTAACGACAATTGTCACGGAAGATGAACTGTGGCTATTGAATGCGTGAGTTTATTCCGCGACAGAATACCTCGATAGACCTAAGTGTTGACATGACTTGTAATTCAATTCTTCGCGTGAAACATAAAATATCCAAAAAAATATTAAATATTTATAAAAAATATTTATAAAAATATTATACAAACATTATCACAGTCTTTATATCTAGAATTATTTTCCGCCGTTTCACCGCGGCGTTTTGCTCTTTTCTAGTGATTATATAATTCTAGGTCCAATAACAAGTAATGACAAGAATTGTTATTTTAGATAACTAATTTTATTCTCAGTATATATGACATGACTTCAGTAAGTAAACTACAAACTTTAACTAAATAAGGCAAATCTGTTGGTACCTAGTTATATTTTAACACGTTGATTGATTGTTAACCTCGATAAGCAAATAAAGAATGGAATTTAATTGTGTTGGACATTATTTTTTGGTTTGGATCCTGTATTTATTTGGTTATAGTACAGTCAATGAAGGCAAAAATCAGCCACAACCTCCGATTTCGTTGAACCTCCATAGATTTGGATAAAATTTTGGGATTGAGTATGTTTTACCCTCTACTTCAAAAGTGACATATGCTCAGTCTTGCGCTTTTTGCATTTTAGGGGTGAAATTCACCCCTATGGTTAAAAATGGGAAAAATGAAGATTTAACCATTCCGACTTAAGTAATTGTGTTTAATTAGATAAAATACATGTGTTTTAATATTTATATGCATGATTTTAATTAATTTTTCAACCCTTTTAGCAACCACCCCTTAAACCGAAAATATTTTTTTGTATTTCTGAGTTCTAAAATCGCATATTAACATTACATAAACAGTTTGTTTATATAATATAATTTTTGGTTGATCGTGAAATTTCATCCATTAAAAACTACCCCCATACTGCAGGATCAGTGTAAAAATTGGTTTCAAAAACTTTTACCTATTAAATAGTAAGTACATTACTGAAGAGAAATCTTATTTACTGAGAATTAAAATATTTATTTATTAATTGCATAATTTTTCACCCTTAAAAACTACCCCTTATCATAATAATAAAGGATTTTTTTTATCAGCTTTAATTAGAATCGTTTTTAATAGTTATGATAAATCTATACTATAATATTATATAGCTCAAGAGTTTGTTTGAACGCGCTAATCTCAGGAACTACTGGTTCAAATTGGAAAATTATTTTTGTGTTGGATAGTCCATTCATTGAGGAAGGCTTTAAGCTATAAAACATCACGCTGTGAGTAACAGGAGCGAAGCATCAATAAAAAATGTTTTGAAAACGGGGGAAAGTTATTCATCTATGCTAATTCATCACAATAACAGAAATTGCCTCGGACGAAGTCGCGGGCAACAGCTAGCTTTTATTAATTTATTTCAAACTTTTCGTTCACTTTCTCTACCTTCAAAATACATATACAAATACACATAAATGTAGTTTCCCTAAAATAAATGCATACCAAATCTTTGCTCCAATTTTTTTTTTCCAAATAAATACAATTGTTTTTTTTACCATAACTCCGTTAATTTTTAAGATATCAGGTTCATCTAAAAACCATTTGAAAGGTTATTTTAGGAGCTATAAGATCATCTTAAATAAAAAAAAATTAAATCCCTTCTTTTTTAAAAGTTAAAGGGTTAAATGGTAGCGGTTACATGGTTCTCGCAGTAAAAGTTAGACTTTGAACATCTCTATCTCGGTTATTTTTCATCCTATAAAAATAAAAAAGAAACCGAAATCTTTCCTTAAAAACAACTCAAATTTCGTTCTTTGTCATTTTTTACGAATATCCAATATTTTTTAAGTTATTTTCAAAGGAAAATGAAGTTTACGAAAATTTGAAATATTTAGATTTTATTAAATCATACTTTTTTTTTCGAAATTGGGCACTCTAATCCGGGAAAAAATTTTGAGGTCATCACTTATGCTAAGAAAAAGAAAGTCCTTTAGGGATATTCATAAATTTGAATTTTTGTTGAAATGGTGAAGGTTTTATTTTCGTTTTTTCCAAAAAAAATTAATAGTGTCATCTTATTTTTATCATAACTTGCTCAATTTTAATGCTATTAACTTCTTATAGTGCTCATTAGAAAGGTATTTTAAGATACTTTAAAAAGTGTTCAGGAAGTATATGGCATAAAATTTCCCGGTTTCCCGTTATTTAAGTTTGAATACTAAGATTGAAGTACTCGCCGAAAAAAATATACATAAAATTACCTATAGCTCAATTTGAATTAATATTAGAAGGTTTTTCAAAATAGGGATTTATTTGTTTTTTTATTAGCTTCAATTTTATTAATTACACATTTTTTGTAAAAACTCATAGTTTTTGAGTTATTTATGAAAAACCGCTTTAAAACATGTATTTATATGACGAAAAATCACAATCTTTGATCTTTAATAACTCAGAAAGTATAGATTTATTCCAAAAACTTTATATAACAAATTTTGCTTAGAATTTATCTATTAATCGATTCCTGGGGTAATTTTTATTAAAAGAATTTTCACCCCTGAGAAGGGGTGGCATCCATCCCCAGGGCGATAGCGCAAGTTGGCACTATGTCACTTTTATTTCTTAAGGTATCCCCCACCTCCTCACCAATTTTCATGAAAATCGATGGAGATTTAACGAAAACAGAGGTGAAAACCTTCATTGACTGCACTATTAAACACATACGAGATAGTGTGGCGTTGATCTACTTATGTAGCTACATGAAAAGCATGCAGTTGTTCGGCTATTAATCTAATGTTAGCGTAGATACATTTTAATACATCCAGTTAACTGTCGTCTTCGGAAGGCCCGCCATAACTCCACCAAGGGCGCCACTGGTAGGCAATACAAAGGTTTTAAATTATTTATTGCAGCTGTGTTCAACATTTTTTTTACATGAAAGTACAGACTATCTTGTCCAGGCTCAAAAATAATGGCTTGCTCGAGGTTCTCCTATAATCCTTTTCCCGTAAAGGTCAGTCTTAATCAGTTTTTCACTTTCATTGTTTTTATATTTCATATCGGTAGTTTAGGAATATATCTGAGAATTCGCACTGGTGAGAAGTCACAAAAATGTAACTGCGGAAAGCAATTTCTTTGTAAAGTTAATTTGGAAAAACATTTGACAAGTCACACTGCTGAGAAACCATAGTAATTTAATTATTATCAATGTCGACATGCTCTATACAGTGCATTACGTACACATTTAATAACGCATACTGGAGAGAAACCATCATCATCATCATTTCAGCCACAAGTTTACTCCTGGACATAGGCCTCCTCCGCCTCCAAAGATTTTTCTCTCCGTGGAAGTAAATCGCCGTACTCACCACGTTGGGAGGGCGGGTGGCGAGCGCAGTTTGTTTAGCTTCTTGTGCGTTCACGCCGACGCCCATCGCAAGCATGTTGAAGCTGGGTAAGGATAGGAATGTGTTTATTTGAGAATGGAATAAAAGTACAGGGATACTACTTAGTCGAATGAATGGGGGAAAGCAAGTAGCAACTTTATTAATGTAATAAGTGTGGTGTGGGGAGCAATTTATTGAAAAGGGTCACTTAAAACATATTAAAGAATTGGATACTGGCGAGAAACCGTTCTAATGTAATATTTTTCATAGGCGATTTGCTCAGTATACACACACACATATACACACACACATTTAAGTACCCCTACTGGTGAGAAAACATTTAAAAGTAATCTTTGTTGTCGTCGATTTGCTGATAATATTTCATTACATACACATCTGAGAACTCCCACTAGTGAGAAACCTTACGAATGTCATAAATGTGGGATAATTTCGTCCATAAATTAACTTAGAAAGACATCTGAGAACTCACACTGGTGAGAAACCATCTCATTGTAACAAGTGTCATGTTCGATTTGCTGAGTACAGTACAATACTTACACATTTACGAGCACACTTGTGATAAGACAGAGGAGTGTTATGTTCGTCATCGTAGCTTTGTACAAATCAGAACATACATACACATTAAGAATCCTCACCACACACACATATAGCTATTTGTTCAAGTAGATATATTCGAAATATGTACAGTACCTGGTGCAGGACACGAGTCCACCAAATGTTTATTGGAAAACACTAAATATCGGCGAGCTCCGTGTCGCAATCGTTATCACGCCAGCCTGCGACACGAGGGTTCCCGGGTTCGATCCCCGACCAGGTCAAGATGAAAAATCGGCCAAGTGCGAGTCGGACTCGCGCACGAAGGGTTCCGTTCCGTTATCTAAAAAAACGGCAAAAAAATCATGTGTTGTATGGGACCCCCCTTAAATATTTATTTTATTCAATTTTTTTGTATTTTTTGTTATAGCGGCAACAGAAATACATCATCTGTGAAATTTTAAACTGTCTAACTATCACGGTTCATAAGATACAGCCTGGTGACAGACGGACAGCGGAGCGATATTAATAGGGTCCCGTTTTTACCCTTTGCGTACGGAACCCTAAAAACGATCATTTTTAGATTCTTGGATGTTTCAGGGTCTTGAATGTTCATCTATGTATCCTTACTAATATTATAAATGCAAAAGTGAGTTTGTTTATTTGTTTGTTACGCTTTCACGCCGTAACTACTGAACCGATCACCATGAAATTTTGCATACAAGTTCTCTGGAGTACGGAAAAGGACATAGGCTTCCTTTTATCCCGAGAAAAAGTACTATTCCCGAGGGATCGACATTGACGCGGGCGGAGCCGTGGGCGAAAGCTAGTCTATTATAAAATATAGTATCGGCGAGTTAGTATCCTACGACACAAGTTCACAACTTACTGGGGCTAGGTTTGGTGTATGGACCAGTTAGGGTGATGTGAATCCTTAATTTGCAACAGGCAAAGAATGTGCCGCATGCGTTACACTTTGCGGCCTTGGACCCCACGTAAAAACAAAGGTGCCGCAATATAAAATGTTTTTTATTCGGTCGGAACATCACTGAGCATTTCGTTATCGTGTCAGCCCAACAAGTCCACTGCGGGACATAGGTCTCCCCAAATAATTTCAAATAGGACCTGCAAGACGCGGCCCAGCGCCTTTCTGCGACCGTAGCGAGGTTGTCCGCACATCTGGTGGGTGGGTCTCAGACGCTGCGCTTTTCGTTACAACCTTTTTGTCCCAGCGGCCATCGGCAGAGACTGTGTGCGTTACCCCAGCAAAAAAGTACTGAATATCAAAACGTAATATTACTAGATAATCAGTGCGTAACGTCATGTAAATGTATGTGAAAGTTTGAAATTTGTGCGTCCATTAATTTTTGAGATATTAATTAAAATCTGATTCTGCCAGGATGACATTTCAAACGTTACGCCAGCAAAAAAATTTCTCGGATCCGAGTGAAAGTTAATACAATAATTAGTAGTTGATGTGTAGTAAATGTAGCTGTATAAATAGAATTTGTGCGTCTTCATACTTTTGTGATATTCAAATTTTTGCTGGGGTAACGTTTGGCCGATTGCTAGATCTCAGAATCGGCAAGGCGTAGGAGTTTGATTTTTTTTACACACTCTGTTATGAATTTGTAGGTCATGTTTGTGATAAAAGAATTTCTAAAAATGTTACCATTCAAGGATTAAAAATGAAAATATGAAATTAGGTATTTTGATTCCAGTACTTTAAATATGGGACCTAGAGACTAATTGTTGACGTTAGTTTGTACCTTATAATTGCCTACAATGCCTAGGCAAGTATCAATATGATATCTTAAGTAATTAAATAAGTTATGAGAAAAAGTACCATAACTCGGTCGCCAGGAATTTCGACAGCCGATTTGATCAGTTTTTCTATTAGTTCGGAAGTTGATTGTTATCGCACTATTTGTAAGGGTAAGTTAACTATCAGTTCCCAAAAAATCAGCTCAGTCCACGCAGTAGTTTAAGAAATATTATTAAATATTCAACCGTAGGTGAAATACCATGATAAGCCGACCATTTTCGGGAGTATAGCAAAAAGCGACGCTGTCGTGTATATTGCTAACCATCCTAAATTAGCAGTTGTATTAACGTAAAATAGTACAGTCGTGTACATCATTGAATTCAAGCTATTTTAACTTCTCCAAAACTGTTGTTTGTTTACAACCACATTTTGTATGTCGCACTTATGATACAATCACAATTGGAATGTGCTTAAATAGTCGTTAACCAGTCAATCGCGGAAACAAAGTCACAATGCGACCAAATCGGGAGTGCCTTTTTTTTTATTTCGCCGTTCGTAAACGAGTGATTTTTCCATACAAAAATCGTTCGAAGACGAATGGTCATACCTTCAAAAAAAGTACCCCGCATTTCTTGGGAGGTGAAACTGAAAGGTTAAAATAAAAAATCGGAGAATCCAGATCCAGGCGCTAAAGTACCACCGACCGTTCGATGTGTGTCTTATGACGCCATCGATATGTATCTCGATATATTTTAAGATTATAGAGCTATTTATATTGTTAAAGTAGCTGACACGCGACCTACGTGATGTAAGTCGCGGGTCGCCCAAATGTGCGAGCGTAGCTCGAACAATATCTTTATTTAATAAACGAAAAGGTACACATTTCATTGACGGCCTTAGGAAATGGCTCGCGGCGGTGCTTCGCCGGTAGACGCGGCGCAAGAGTGGCGCTGCGCCTCGTGACGCTGCGTTACAGCCCGCTGGTGCAGCTTGAAGCCACTGTGGCGACTTGTCTATACTATTTCCGTCCAGACTCCGTGTACATCTGAAGCAGCTGACGAGTGCTCGAGTGAGAAATATAACGATAGACTGGGATCTTGTTAGGTATAATCGGACTTCTTGCAGAGGTAGCAAAACTAATACAAAAATAAGAGCGCGCGCGAAACCACATGCCTGTAAAGCATCGTCGCATCGCGTCGCGTTTCTATGTGAACTTACCCTTGGTTTCAGTGTAGCCTGGCCGCGGGACTTCGAGCTTTTCAAAGTAAAGTCAAAGATTTTTATTCAAAATTGGATACATGTATCTCTTTTTGAATGTCATATTTTTATATCTTATATATTTTTTAATAAATGCAAAATTGAAATACTACTAGCGTTTCGGAACGACCACTGGTGAGAAGAATACGCCGAAAGAAACTCAATCCAGACTTTTCAAGCGATACTGATACTTTAGCTGTGTAGATAAGTTTAAAATCATTTCACATTGAAGCTGCGTCGCTGCCGGCTGCTTCCACTCCGCGGTTTGGATAGTAAGCACTTGTGCCCGCCAGCCATAGCGTCATTGCGGGCCAGACAAGCGTCGCATGCTGGCGGTGACCGGCGAGACGCCTCTGAACAGCCGAGGCTGGTGGCTCTGGAGACAGGCACTACGGCGCCGACCCCATGACAGTGTGCTTCTGAAGCCAGTCACACGCGACACTCACTAATTATGTAGTTACAACTAAAGGCTGCGGTTAGTAGGAGGAAAACTGGAATAAAAACGTGTTGGGTTGCCAGCCGCATCGCCTGTTGTTGTAGTGATAACCGACATTGTGCTCAATTACTTCGATCGACATTTACGATATGCAATTGATTGAAAGAGTGAGTGGAGAACATTTAGAGAAATTTAACTAAAGTATAAAAGAACAACCCGTACAGTTTAGTCTAAAAACTTGTTGGCTATGCAAAAGCGTAATTTTGTTATTACTAGCGGCTCGTCTCGGCTTCGCACGAGTAGATATAGGTACTTATTCTATAGCATATGTATGTTCATCAAGGATAATGTAGGATTCCAATGGAGAAATAGTTTTTCAAATTGGTCTAGTAGTTTAGGAGCCTATTAAATGTAGACAAAAAAATAACAAATAAAAACGTCATTATTTACTAATTAAAACAAAACTACATTCATCTAAAATAAAGGCAAAGGAATGCCTTAGCTTGTGTCACCACGTATTGTGCCTAAGTAGTGGGCACGCTGTGGCAATCTTTCCCCTCTGTATAATAGTGGTGTAGTAGTGTAGATAGGCCTCGGCCACCGGCTGCGGGTGCACTGCCAAGCGATCGGCCACACGATGCTCGGCGACTACACCCACAGCGACGCCATGGATAGTGCGCCTCGCAGAATGTTCCTGCTCGCTGCTAGGTGAATATTGTACGGTTGTGCGGAACCCTTCGATTTGTTTACATTTAAAATAGTGTTTGTTCCCCAGACTGGTGCTCCCCCTGCCCACCTCGCCCCTCGACATCCAAACGTCAGAGCCCTGCTTCTCAGACAGCGAGTTCCCGAGCGGTGGCGATGCGAGCACACTCAACAAGCTGTGACGTCATCGCCGGCCCAACGGCATATTCCGGCTATTTGTATCGTGTAAAAATTATTTGATCAAAAACTCTACTATCTCAAAAAGTACTTAACCGATTTTGATAAAATTGCATTACTCCCTAGTTGCGCAATACCTTGTACAACTAAAATAGAATGTTAGCAATCCGACTTGAAATTTTTAAGATATGCGCAGACAAACACACAAGTATAAACACATACACTTATAAATTAGGCACTCATGTTGAGAAGCTTGTACAGAACAACATATACACAACTGCAATCCCGCCAATATTAGAGAGAGAAATCGCACGTAAGCGTATATATTCTTTGACGTAAGCGAAACCGCAGGCAAAGGAAGTTTACAATTAAAACTCCAAAGAATATAACATAAAAAAGCCTATCCTTAAATTTTATTTCAGAATTAAACATTATTATACATCGAAATATCTTATTATGGTGTACTTAACGATATACCTACCTGGTTTCTAGGTGATACATTGTAATATACTTATACTCGTAATTGAGAAAACTGCATATCATTAATGTTTAATATTTATGTGATAGATAGCAAAACATGAGAGTCTAAAATAATATTAAGTATTGAAACAAATTGTACACATGTTAACATAACTACACTACAAAAGGAGGACTTAATGCTAATCAGCATTCTCTAACAGTCGAACCTTTGGGTTGTTCAGAGAGTTTTGTGTTACGTGTTAAATATAGTGTTACGTCAAGGTTCAATGACTCCAAGCGAAACGAAAATACGCAGCCGCAGTAGACACAGTTTGTTACAGAAACTTGGCGATTTGTTTTGTATAAAATTACATTTTTGTTAGTTTTGGTTTCCTGGCTGCTATTATAATTTCTTAATAGTATCTAGTAAAGCCCGTGGTTTAATATATCACGCATACTTTACAAACTTATGTTGGATGTGGACGAGAATGAAGATCCCGTTCCTAACGTGACATTAAAAACTATGCAAAAGTAAGAAGGATGAGATGTTGACACCCGACTACGTGCCAGTGGGACTCCCATACTTCAGATTCAGGCCACTCATCACAGACATATGCCAAGTCTTTCGCGGAACTTGCTCGGCTGTGGAATTCGCTTCCACTCGACATTAGAATGGCTCCCTCGGCTGATTCATTTAAATTTAACATTATTGGTGTGCGTTACCCCAGCGAAAAAGTACTGAATATCAAAACGTAATATTGCTAGATAATTAGTAAGTGGCGTCGTGTAAATGTAGTTGAAAGTTTTAAATTTGTACGTCCATTAATTTTTGAGATATTAATTAAAATCAGATTCTGCTAGGATGACATTTCAAACGTTACGCCAGCAAAAAATTTTCTCGGATCCGAATGAAAGTTAATACAATAATTAGTAGTTGATGTGCTGTAAATGTACTTGTATAAATAGAATTTGTACGTCTCTAGACTTATGCGATATTCGAATTTTTGCTGGGGTAACGTTTGGCCGATTGCTGGATCTCATAATCGGCACGGCGTAGGAGTTTGATTATTTTTATTTACACTGTTATGAATTTGTAGATCATGTCTGCAAAAACAGAATTTCTAAAAATGCTACTATTCAGGGATTAAAAATGAAAATATGAAATCAGGTATTTTAACTCCTGTACTTTAAATATGAGACCTAGAGACTAATTGTTGACGTCAGTTTGTACCTTATGATTGCCTACAATGCCCAGGTAAGTACCAATATGAAATCTTAAGTATTAAATTAGTTATGAGAAAAAGAACCATATCTAGATCTCCAGGAATTTCGACAGCCGATTTGACCAGTTTTTCTATTAGTTCGGAAGTCGACAGTTATTAAACTATTTGTAAGGGTAAGTTAACTATAAGTTTGCAAAACATCAGCTTAATACACGCAGTAGTTTAAGAAATATAATTAAATATCCAACCGTAGGTGAAATACCATAATAAGCCGACCATTTTCGGGAGTATAGCAAAAAGCGACGCTGCAGTATATATTGCTAACCATCCTAAATTAGCAGTAGTATTCACGTAAAATAGTACAGTCGCGTACATCGTTAAATTCAAGTTTTTTTTTTAACTTCTACAAAACTATTGTTTGCTTCGGACCACATTTTTTATATTGTACTTATGATACAATCTCAATTGGAATGTGCCCAACAGTCCTATTTCAATGAGTACTATTCTCATTCCGTCAACCGGGACGCTGCACTTACACTCATAATGTAGATATAGTTTTGGATTTATGTATTTGTTTATTTGGTGGTTCCCTAACAGGTTATTATGTGATGTCTCATTGGTTTTTTTATATGACGAGTGGCAGAGTGCTTTACAAGATCACGACTATGCGCTTCGCGCGCTTAGTTGCGTGCGCCACTAGGGTTGCCAACTCAGTTGATCAGAAATCAGGGAGGTAAAAAAAGTAAATGTAAAGTTTTATTGTATGGCCATTAATGTTTAAATAATTCCAATAACGATTGGTAAGTATTGTTCAGGTCGAGGGCATCACGACGCTCAAACGTCTGAAGGAGGAGGAAGTCTTGTTTGCAGAGAGCGATTAAGGCAGCTTTTCTACGCTATGAATATAAAAACTCATCAGCAGTATAAACGGCATTAAGAAATCGGGCTTTCTTAGTCTTTAAACAACCTTGCAAAAATAGATCACTGTATCGAAATACCGAAAATGTTTACCGATACACTACACCGGTATTTCAGAATACAGGTATCCATGCGCCAGTCCGGCCGTACGCCCCCGTTCCACGACTCACCCGGCCGCATGCACACCACATATAGGTATACGATAAAGCTCATATTTCACTTCTCAGAACACAGAATAAAATTATAGATCTGTACATTTATATTACTTTGACAGGGATCTCAAGTTCTAACTAGTTTGTGGCCATGACAAGAATGAGTCACTGACCAGCATTTAGCAACGCTGATAAGGAGAGTGCATTCATGGGGTTGATACTTTCTTTACAATATTAGTAAACGCCCTCTATATATTTGAGTGGTAAACTCATTCTTTTCTTTCCGTTTGACATTTAAAATCGCCAATTATGAATGAGACATAGTATGAAATACTAGCATATTATTTACCACTAACTAAATGTCCACATTTAAAATAAATAATGAGTTAAAATTGCTGTGTATTTACAGAGTTATGAGTGGAGTAAACTTAGTGTTTAGTTCAGAAACTGATATTTAGATGGCGCTGCTGCAGAGCGGTCTGTGGTACTCCTGCGGGATCGACCAAATGTCTAGAGTGAATACTACGACAGTTGATCTTTTTTGTGTTGACGTCTCGTCTCGTCTCGGTCGCGCACATAATACAATGATGTAAACCAAATGTATACAGCGTCAGATTTAAAAAAAAAACTTTGATTTTGTTATCCAATAATGAGATTTGTAATTTACAGTTTGCAAATGAAATAACTATTAATTTATATTATACCTAAACTTACTTAACAAATTCTAAACAAGACGGAAATTCGGAAGCCTTCAAAAAGTATAAGATTTTTCCTACTCATCTAAATAGGTATTTTGTAAACGCCTAGCGTACCTATACTCGAAAGAAATTAAATATGGTGATAATATCTTAATATATATAAATCTCGTGTCACAATGTTTGTCCTCAATGGACTCCTAAACCACTTAACCGATTATAATAAAATTCGCACACCATGTGCAGTTCGATCCAACTTGAGAGATAGGATAGTTTAAATCTTGCCGCGGACGAAGTCGCGGGCTACAGCTAGTATATTATATATCTGTACCTACCTATGTATAGAACCAAGGCATAAAACCAAGAATATATGCCTGTGCATTAAAAACTCATCCTCATGTTCGCATACGTACACAAACTGTATTCTACACTCTCGTATGAAGAAATGAAGATTATATTTATGAATGCGAACACTTCAGTACACGAATATACCGCAAAAATAAATGAATACACGACCAATTTCAGTAATACAACTAAATATACGGTACCGTCGCCTTTTACTATACTCCCAAAAATGGTCGGTTTATCATGGTATTTCACCTACAGTTGGATATTTAATGATATTTCCTAAACTACTGCGTGTATTGAGCAGATTTTTTGTAAAGTAATAGTTAACTTACTCTTACAAATAGTTTGATAGCTGTCGACTTCCGAACTAATAGAAAAACTGGTCAAATCGGCTGTCGAAATTCCTGGCGACCTAGATATGGTTCTTTTTCCTCATAACTAATTTAATACTTAAGATATTATATTGATACTTACCTAGGTATTGTAGGCAATTATAAGGTACAAACTAACGTCAACAGTTAGTTTCTAGGTCCTATATTTAAAGTACAGGAGTTAAAATACCTGATTTCATATTTTTATTTTTAATCCTTCAATGGTAACATTTTTATAAATTCTGTTTTCACAGACATGACCTACAAATTCATAACAGTGTAAATAAAAAAAAAAACAAACTCCCACGTCGTGTCGATTATGAGATCCAGCAATCGACCAAACGTTACCGCAGCAAAAATTCGAATATCGCAAAAGTCTGGAGACGTACAAATTCTATTTATACAAGTACATTTACAGCACATCAACTACTAATTATTGTATTAACTTTCATTCGGATCCGAGAAAATTTTTTGCTGGCGTAACGTTTGAAATGTCATCCTAGCAGAATCTGATTTTAATTAATATCTCAAAAATTAATGGATGTACAAATTTAAAACTTTCAACTACATTTACACGACGTTACTTACTAATTATCTAGCAATATTACGTTTTGATATTCAGTACTTTTTTGCTGGGGTAACGCACACAATCTGAAAACGTCTATTTATATATATTTATAAGTTGCTGAAATTTCTTTCATCTCGACTTTAATGTCGGTTTTTTTTACCGCCCGATCTCTCGCCTCGAGACCCTCAAGGAGAAGGAGAATCAGGATTCTTCTCTACGAAAATGGTATTCCCCAAAACTTTAGTTAAAATAATGGAAGTATGAATAGCTGCCTGTGTCTGTAGTATGTGTATATTTATTTTTGAGTCAAGCAAGTTGCAGTATCTGTGTAAGCTTTTGGCTAGTGTTCCGGTTGATCCTATTACTATTGGTACTACGTGGGTTGGCATTTTCCATAATCGGGTTATTTCTTATATTATTATATATATTTATATATGTATTATTACAATTATTTAAGTATTACATGTATATTAATGTAATTTATTAGATTTACATCTTGACACTATTGCCGTTAAGTCTCTCGTATATCCTTTCAATAACTTGGTTGACTGGAAGAGATCCCTTCAAGGGATAAGTCCGCCGTTGTGCAAATTATCTTTTTTTACATATAACTGATTTATTTGTTTTTGTACAATGAAGAAATTACAAACAAACAAGGATTGTTGTTAACCAGTGTGTGTTCTTAAATGTTTTGTTAATACACTGCTGTAAGCAAATCGACGACGACAAAACTTACACTGATATGGTTTCTCACCAGTGTGTGTTCTGAAATGTAATTTAAAATGATCCTTTCGACTAAATTTCTTACCACAACCATTACATTTATATGGCTTCTCACCAGTGTGAGTTCTTAAATGAGTTTTTAAATGACATTTGTCACTAAAATGCTTTTCGCAAACATTACATTCAAATGGTTTATCACCAGTGAGAGATCTTAAATGTGATTCTAAACTACTCTTTCGGTTAAATTGCTTGCCACAATTATTACATTTATATGGCTTCTCACCAGTGTGAGTTCTTAAATGAGTTTTTAAATGACATTTGTGACTAAAATGCTTTTCGCAAACATTACATTCAAATGGTTTATCACCAGTGTGAGTTCTTAAATGTGATTCTAAACTACTCTTTCTATTAAATTGCTTGCCACAATTATTACATTTAAATGGCTTCTCACCAGTATGAGTTCTCAGGTGTCTTTTTATTGTACTGCTGTCAGCAAATCGACGACGACAAAACTTACATTCAAATGGTTTCTCACCAGTGTGTGTTCTTAAATGAGCGTTTAAATGCTGTTTGTCACTAAACTGCTTTTCGCAAACATTACATTCAAATGGTTTCTCACCAGTATGTGTTCTTAAATGTAAATCTAAATTACCCTTTTGATTAAATTGCTTGCCACAATCATTACATTTATACGGCTTCTCACCAGTGTGAGTTCTCAGATGTTTTGTTAATGTACTGCTTTCAGCAAATCGAAGACGACAAACTTTACATTTAAATGGCTTCTCACCAGTGTGAGTTCTCAGGTGTGATTTTAATGTACTGTTGTGACCAAATCGACGACGACAAACATTACACTCAAATGGTTTTTCACCAGTGTGTGTTCTTAAATGATTATCTAAATGACCCTTTCGATTAAATTGCTTGCCACAGTCATTACATTTATATGGTTTCTCACCAGTGTGAGTTCTTAAATGATTATTTAAATGACCCTTTTGATTAAATTGCTTGCCACAGTCATTACATTTATATGGTTTCTCACCAGTGTGAGTTCTTAAATGATTATCTAAATGACCCTTTTGATTAAATTGCTTGCCACAATCATTACATTTATACGGCTTCTCATCAGTGTGAGTTCTCAGATGTTTTGTCAATGTATTGCTGTGAGCAAATCGACGACGACAAACATTACATTCAAATGGTTTCTCACCAGTATGTGTTCTTAAATGTGATTGTAAAGTACCCTTTTCATTAAATTGCTTGCCACAATCATTAAATTTATACGGCTTCTCACCAGTGTGAGTTCTCAGATGTTTTGTCAATGTATTGCTGCCAGCAAATCGGAGACGACAAACCTTACATTCAAATGGCTTCTCACCAGTGTGAGTTCTCAGGTGTGTTTTTAATGTACTGTTTTGAGCAAATCGACGACGACAAACCTTACATTCAAATGGTTTCTCACCAGTGTGAGTTCTTAAATGAGTTTTTAAATAGCTTTTATCACTAAACTGCTTTTCGCAAACATTACACTCAAATGGTTTTTCACCAGTGTGTGTTCTTAAATGTCTGTCTAAATCACTCTTTCGATCAAATTGCTTCCCACAGCTATTACAATTATACAGCTTCTCACCAGTGTGCGTTCTCAAGCATATTTGTAGATGTCTCTTCTTCTGAAACCCCCTCAGACAAACATGACACTGGTGCCTTGTGTCAGCGCTCTGAGGCTCGCCATAATAACTGTGTCGGGAACTTCCTGCCACAGGCTGTTGGCCCTCTGCTGCGCCATCTGCAAAACATTGGTTACTTTCACCTACACTATCGCTTATCAAAGGAGGTCAGTTCGTTAGCGAACCCGTGGGATGAGATACATCATATGAGCGCACAGGTCACCACTGCCGCAGCGCTTACACGTAGACATACAACGAAGCCAAACCCCCCTCTCTCCTAAGCATTCATTCATATGCATAGAAATATATAGGCGCGAATGACGTTATGCGAAAAAGTTTCTTCAGAACGTAGAACTTCACTTTCGCAAAATGTCATTCATATTTTTATGCGAAAATTGGAATAAGCATGAGGACTACTGTATTTGTTTTTGACTAACCTACGTAATAAACTTAATTTACATTTTATATTGTGTCTCCACAACGTTGGCCACCTGGTGGGATACTTCAGCAGTGTTGCGCCCCATTGGACTTCAACCTGACCCAGGATGAATTGATATGGATCTCTTTCGTCCACACCGATCATTTGAACTCAATATCCATATTCCATGTGCCATAGCTATTCAATTAAATGCCTACGCCTCTGGCTGCTCAGGGTGGTCCGACTTCAGCTCGACAGCTAGTTTCAAATTCAGAAAACCGCATTTGATTCCCTCCACCAAGCAGAGACACACACAGAATGAGTCGTGTGAAACATATAACACCATCTGTTTGTTCGGTTGTTAAGAAGCTTACCGTCCGCGTAGTGTCCCCCGCCCCGCGCCCCCGCGTCTTCATCGGAGTCCCGTGTCTCGTCCACGTCAGCCGCGGGAACGCCTGGCACGCAAATAACATTAGTCCCTGAACGTCACTTTCGCTAAATGCCTTCAATGTTTGTGAATACCCTTGAAGACATTGCTGCTTTCAAGCATGTGACTTCTGCCATGCTGGTCTGGGAGAAAATTTAAATCGGCCAAGTGCGAGTCCGACTCGCGTACGAAGGGTTCCGTACCTTGATATTTAAAAACAAAAAAAACTCATGTGTGTTGTATAGCCCAACCAAATTTTTTTGCATTTTAATTATTTATTTTAAAAGTGAAATTATAACCCAAATTCGGTAAATATGCCAAGCGTCTATCTGTTGCCGTTATCAATATCGAACAAAAACATCACGTTTGTTGTATGGGAGCCCCCTTAAATATTAATTTGATTCTGTTTTTTAGTATTTTTTGTTATATCGGCAACATACATCATCTGCGAAAATGTCAACTGTCTTACCATCACGGTTCATGAAATACAGCCTGGTGACAGACAGACAGACATACGAACAGCGGAGTCTTAGTGATAGGGTACAGTTTTTATCCTTTGGTTACCCAAAGAGCTTCTCTTTCCACCTAGACAGTAGCAACCGGCCGATTGGACGAAAATCTAAGGAATCATGTCAATAGATGGTGTGGCTAGCAATCCACCACTAGTTGACGTGCGTCGGACGCGGACTGAGGGTTCCGTACAATAAAGACGTTTTAAGCTCTTACTACAAATTTTGCTTTGCCTATTGGTAAATATCATGATTGTAGGTTAACGGGAAGTACACACATTCACAAAATATGCAACATAACATTTTGATTCCGTTCACTTACAAGTTCGAGTTTCTAACAGCTTCAAGGGGCCGCAGATATTAATACATATGTGATATCCATTTCAACTTTTACGTCCACCAGTTCCTGGGAAAGACGGTCTTGCAAGACTAAGAATTTTATTAGGTGATCCTAATGGGTTCCTTTTACCTTTTATAGGGCCGGAACCCTAAACATGGTAGAGAAACACATGGAAGACAGCAGTTCGTTTGGTCACCTTAAGCATACGTACCCCCTGGATCCTCATCGTCCGTCGCGGTGTCACCAGCATCCTCTGACTCCGGCTCGGTTTTGACCGCGACCCTGGCGGGCGGCGTGCTGTCACAACATTCAGCCACAGAGAAGGACAGCGACGCACACGAGCCAATGGCCGAACGGCCAATCGCGGATGTCGGCTTTTCTGTATTTTAAACCGGATTTTAAAATCGATCTGCATACGATTTTAAAGCAGCTGGTACATTCTTTGTTTTTACTTTTCTCCCAGACCAGCATCGAAGAAGTTGTGACTATAATTTTTATGAAATCGGACAAACGAGCAAGCGACTTGAAAAGAAGAAGGTGACCACCTTCTTCTTGTTGACATCGTTGAGTTAGTATCCCATAACACAAGTCTTGAACTTACTTTGGGGCTAGCTCAATCTATGTGATTTGTCCGTATATATTTATTATTTATTTATTATTCTTCATTTGCCTAGATTTCTTTTGACCAGTATTTGGCTACGCTGATCGCCTTATCATTAGCCTCAATGAGGTCCTGTACGTGCAAGTAGTGGGGCAGTTAGGTCTCGACAGAAGGTGAGGCATGGACTGATTGGCGCCGCAGTCACACAAACTGTTGGTAGTCGAGAAACACTACTAAAGAAATTGACTTTATTGTTGATTTTTTTTCATACGAAATAAAATATGTGATTTTAATAAATGTCCTGAACCAACCTTTAAACGACTTAAAAGAAACACATTTTATATGCTTTAGAAATATATTCTTACTTAATATAATGAAGTAAGTAATTTAAGGAACCAACATACATAGGTTTAAACCAGCTGTCTTTGACGACATGAGTTTACTTAGAAAACATAAAAAAAAAAATAAAGTTAAAAAAACAAAATAAACTTCTTCCATGAAAAATCATAGTTGGATTTGTTTTTGAAAAACAATATGTGTGATTTTATGAATGCATACTTTATGTATGCCTTATGCAGTAGACATAAGTATATAACATAATTATATTGTTTACTCGTTCTTATGTATGATATTTCATGATCGTCTAATTTACAAGGGTTTTTAGGTCAGGCAATATGGGGAATGTTCCACAGCTACTTGAAAATGACTTTGAACACTTAAAGCCAACGGAATGACTGCAACCGACAAATATTATGTCCCATTGTCTTGGGGAAGGACAAAGACTTCGTATTTTAAGAACAACAGGACCAATTTTGGCCAATAGCTGCAAGTTCAATTTTTTTTATTGTTTAATTTGAATTTATGATGTTAAGACTGTAATTAGGTACATTACATTATTCTTATAATATTTGCACGCCTGCATTCGGGTTGGTTACAATTGACTTGCCTATGTAAATCATGCAAATAAATGATTCTATTCTATTCAAGCAGTGGCATATCGGCACCTAAACACGCGAGTCATTCATTTTAAGTTACCCTTCCAGTAACCTCATCTTCAGCTGATTATCTAAGGTTAATACTGATTTCCAGCCAGATTTTAGTAGTTTGTTCATTAACGCCTTAAACGTAATAAATAATAATAAACATGTACGAGGGTCTCAGAGGCATAGTACTGAGCAGTTCCAAGGTGTGACGAGGAAGATACTTCTTTTTGTAAAATAGTCATATTGGGGTCTCTGAAATTCCACGTCTATAGTTATAGGATAAATCAAGAAAACTGCATTGATACCCTCCCCCAAACAGAGACACACACAGAACGAATCGTGTGAAACATATAACACCATCTGTTTGTTCGGTTGTTAAGAAGCTTACCGTCCGCGTAGTGTCCCCCGCCCCGCGCCCCCGCGTCTTCATCGGAGTCCCGTGTCTCGTCCACGTCAGCCGCGGGAACGCCTGGCACGAGGGAAATGACAGTTAGTGCAATCACTTTCGCACTGTGTAGAGATAATTATTGGCAAATGTTAATTTAGCATTAAGACTCTTTCCCACATATCATCAAAATTTTTATTACCACATGTAAAATTCCTGCTTTTAAACAAGTAACTTCTTCGATGGTGGTCTGGGAGAAAAGAAATACGTAGAATGTACCAGCTGCTTCTCTTTCCACGCAGACCGTAGAAGCCTGCCGAAGGACTGGGCGAAAATCTGTAGAATCATGTCACCAGGCGATGTGACTAGCAACCACCATTATTAACTTCACGATCCGTTATTATAATTTTTTTCTTTAGGTCGAATTTTCACTGACAGGTGTTGTGCAGAATATATATCAGTGTTGTACTCGTACCCCACATGAGTAATTTTTATACTCAGCCTATTTGGTTCACTAAAACGCACACTGCATTTTTGCACACTTTTCTGTTTCTAGCTATATTGTTGTGTTAAGTATGTGTATGTTTTCGTTGTGCTGTATTACCTAGGTATATGTTTGTTTCATTAAACAAATAAATGGATGTCTATGGCTACGTTTAACACCCACCAACACGCTAAACCTGGCCTTTATGACTTGTAGCCTCAGGCTGGATAATATGAATGTGTGAAGTGTGACACGAAAAAGGGGCGTGATAAGCTTTTTTTCAGTCATGCCACTGGGATCCCCGATTTGAAACCCTACAGGGCATACTACAGAACTTAATTAGTTTTATTTAAACAATTACCTATACCATTAAGGTATAGCTGGAACACTAAAGATCAATGACAGCAATGATAGACACCTCACTGCATACATGAAATCGTAGCTATTCTAAACTGTCACTTTTCTTTTTCATGATGACACATTCATTTCCCTCTATATAAGTGACTTATTTCTTACTCTAGTGGTAAATTGAATCAATTTTGCTAGCAAGGTTAAAGTAACATTGTTAGTTATTTATGCATAGGTAGTAGTCCCATCATCCTCATCTACCCTCATATTTCCTGTCATATTTCCTTATGCACGCATATGAGGGTAAACCAAAAAAACCCGAGACGTCAGCTCTGACTGATCGTCCTGTTCGAGTTCCGCCGCCGTTCGGTCGACACGCGTTTCAATAACCTGTCCCGTCAACCGCCGCGATATCGGTCAGCATCACCGGTGTCTAGACCGGAGTGAAAGAAGGTGAAGACTGAAGAAAGAAACAATAACCATCCCGGCCGCCGCAGATACCTAGGCGCCCACGCCAACGCGATACGAGCGGTAAGCGTGCTTCCACTTCATCTCCCTTTCACAAAATTACCAAACATGCTATCTTAAATTTCCGCTCATTCCCTCGGCAAGCTTCTAGCGTCTGCTCGGGCAGTGAAGTAGCATGTACATTTTATGTTTCTCTTTTCTCCCAGATCAGCATGGAAGAGAGTGGGACGTATGGTTAACTTGAACATACGTACCCCCTGGATCCTCATCGTTCGTCGCGGTGTCGTCAGCATCCTCTGACTCCGGCTCAGTTTTGACCATGACCAGTTTTGGCAGCGTGCTGTCACAACATTCAGCCACAGAGAAGGAAAGCGACGCACACATGCCAATGGCCTCGCGGTCAATCCGGGATACTGATTTTTCTGTAATCTGAATACAAACAAACGTTAGTACATACTAGCACGCCCTTCCTCCACCCTCCTCACACCTCCAGTTTGTATTGCTGTCTGACTCGTGTGTGATCATTTTAATCAACCATTATGTTACTTGATTCTAGTGAACTGAAGGAAAATACTGGGAGAAAACATACAGATTTGTGATCACCTTAGAAGGCAAAATAATTTACAATGCTAGCACATATTGCACATATTGTTTACACATTGCTTTCACCCTCTATAAAACTTTGTCTAGAAAGTGCGTGCCATCTTGACTGCTTTGTTGCATTGTCCCTGCCATTGCTCAGCATTTTAAGAAACAGAGACAATATAACATAAATACCTCGCCAGCCGTCTCCAACATAGCAGTCAGCGCATGGTCTGCCCTGGTGGCGGTCACCATCAGCTTGTGGCTCTTGCACAACATAGCGCGGCAGATGTAGCACGCCGCCACGGGCCTGTTCCCACTCACGAGCTGGAATGTGGTGCCACTGATATAACAGCTTTTACTTTTAATTATGTATATAAACGGGACTTAGCACGAACCTTTTTATTATTTGTTTCCGTTGACGTTTCAATGTAGTTACATCCATCGTGGTCGCAACGAGACTGGAGTACTGCGGTGTCATCTTGTGGTGGTGGACGCAGTTTCACTAATAATTTTGATAATTTCACTACCCACATAAAGTTTTGTTTTTAGGCATTAGCCCCGGTACACACTACACTAACAGTGTCCGACTTTTTATTCAACTCCGGACGACGCGGTTTAATTTTGGTAATCACTGGATTCCATGCTAATGATAATTTGTATCGTCTTCTCTATTGAAATTTTTTTTCAATAGAGAAGACGGACACCGCAGTACTCCAGTCTCGTTGCGACCACGATGGATGTAACTCCATTGAAACGTCAACGGAAACAAATAATAAAAAGGTTCGTGATAAGTCCCGTTTATATACATAATTATGTGTTTAAAGCGCGAAAGTTTAAAAAACAATAGCTTTTACTTTTACATTGAAAACATACAATGAACAGATTAATGATGCCTAATGCTGTAAAATTTTCAGATTTTCATCTGCCAACAGTCCTTTCTTTAGTTTGATATGAAACACCAAATCAAATTTAGTTTTTGTGTGCATGTACTTGTCAATCACAAGTATATGTTTGGGAAAATTAAGTCCTGTAGTAGCATACATAAGTTGTGATGTTGAACATTTATAAAAATAATTCTTTATCAGCCTTTGACTACATTACAGTTATCTTGGCATTAGGAAATCATCTTTAGGGCTTTTGCTTAGGACTATTTGCAGAATAAGAATGGTTGTGGCGTACAAGTGAACTGACACTATGATCTATATAGCAACTTGATTCCACTGCTTGCTCACCTTGTTTGATAAATATTATTTCATGATGAATGTTATTTAGTACATTAACATTTAAAATTTAAACGTATTAGATTAATTCACATACATATATATATATGTATACATTACAATCTTGTATCTGTATTGGGTTTTTACCTTTAATAAAGAAAATTATAATTATTTTTGCAAGAGTTTTTTCTTCTCCGCTTATAGCTGGTGTTTGTACACTACAATCACGGGTATAGACCAAGTGAAGTAGCAGTAAAGGTAATTTATTGTGGAGTTTCTGTTTCACCCCCTTGCATGAATTCCCTAACTATTCTATACATGTATTTAAAATTGCAGCATTCTGCATATTGTTGTATGAGTTTTTGGTAAATCTATAAATTTTAAACTGTGCTGCAAGTGTTAGGGAATTAGCCCTGTCCATGAGATAACTACAGTTACTATATACATATACTTTATCTCCATATCCTTCCATTTCATCTTTTAAATCTGTATATAATTTTTCGGTTATTATTTTAGCAAGGTTATGAGTGTTGGGAACTGTTATATTTATAATGTAAGCTACTTATATTTTGTTTAATTTATCTTGTAATACTTTATCTGGCCTGGATCAATTTTTTTTTTTATACTACTTAGTAGGCAAACAGGCATACGGCCCACCTGATGGAAAGTGGTTACCGTAGCCTATGGACGCCTGCAACACCAGGGGTGCCACTTGCGCGTTGCCGACCGTGAAGAAATCTTTTCACGCCCTTTTTAAAGAACCCCATGTTGTAGTCACTCGGGAAAACCATGGCTGGGAGTTCATTCCACAATTTAAGCATACGTGGAATAAAGTTCCTTTCAAAGCGTACTGTACGCAACCATTTAGGATACAAAGTGTGGGGATGAATTCCCTGCCGATGGTGTGAGGTGCGATGATGGAAAGTGGCCATAGGCATCAAATCAAACAATTCTTCGGAGCACAGCCCATTATACAAACGATAAAACACACAGAGAGATGCAAAATCTCTCCTTAGAGTCAGTGGCTCGATACCGTTTGTAATATTGGGATCGTCGACAATTCTGACAGCTGACAGCTGGAAAAAGATGTTCCTGGATATCAGTCAGCCCTCTACCTCCGTTTGATTGCTTTATTGTCATCCTTTCTACTGATTTTGGGTCCAGATGTTTGTTTTGTGAGAATTGTGCGAGGTTTTATTTTAAAGTTATTAATCTTTGTTTTGCTTCATATAAGGATTCCAAAAGAATAAGTAAGTACTGGGATTGCATATGTATACATAGCCTTAAGAGATTTACCAATTAATACATTTTTACAGATCCTTGCAACTCTACTTTTTAATTAGTGGATAATGATGATTTTATTGATGTGTGATCTAGTTGTTCTGATTGACTGTATCATAGTGTTTGTATAATTCCAGATCCAGGATTTTATAACCTCTTTTATAGCTTTTGTTACCACCAGATATAAGTTTATGACTTACACTTTTGTAAACCAAATTTCAACTCTACAACTACACCCTATATATTGATCCGGCTCGAAGGACCAATATGTAGGGTTCCCTATGTGTCTGTTGCGGTGTAGTTGCGAACGCACTCTGGCTTAAAAAGAATAAATTAAAAGTAAAACTGTGACGTGTGACTTGTGAAGGTCGCGGCATCAGCAAATGCATGTACAGTTCAGTGACACTGTACAGTTACTTCAACCCGACACCAAGCTAGTACAAATTGTAATAACTTTTGTTGTCAATGGCATCTCAGTCAAGCAACTGTTTTGCAACTAAAGTGGTCATTGGCGCTCAATAGGTTAAATGCTTCAAGTACTTCTTATTACTAGTGTATAATTTTATATTGTCTATCTACATAAGATGAGATATTGCAATTTGTGGAATACTTGGTTTTGATCGGTAACCTTTATTTTGACTATTCGGCATTAGCGATGATGGGTTTAAGGCCGGGCAAACCCAAACACAAGGCTTTGTTATTACTACTATAAAGCCGTGCTGTTTTCTTCTAATTTTAGTTCAACATCATGTATAAAACGGGCACAGGACTTGTTCAACTCTACGAGAAAAACAGCATCTCCTTCAAATCCACGAACATTTCCGCACGGAGTCTCATCGTAATATCGCGCAGACTTAACTAGTGTTAGAATACTTACAAAAGCCCCCGTCAGCCTCTCGTACACGAGCTGCAGGGCAGCGGTGTCAATGTTGCTCATGGGCGCGTCCACTGAGAGGCAGATGCGGCAGACTGCTGGACTCCGATGCATCTTGTTTAAGGTTATTTTATTCTTGTCTGCCAAGTTATATAAAAATAAGCACATCAGCACTAAAGTAATATTTGGCTTAAATTGTATCGCAATAGTATGATATGAACTATTGGCTACACTTAAACGATATTAAATTTAATAAATTTGGAAAAAAGTTTTCGAAACACTGAGCCACACTGAGCGATTTGACATTGACAGTTTGGGCCGGCCGAAAGAAATGTCACTTTGACATCCATTTATGCTATGGTTTCTACATTAACCAACAAGTCATAATTGAAAATGTAACGTAGTTATTGCACAGATCAGCGGGGCTATTTACCTAAGAGTAAGGAAGTCTATGGAGAAGCCCTTGTCAACATATATGAATTTTTACTTATACAAATATCAGGCATTTATGGTATAAAGTGTGAAATATAACTTTGTCTCTGTCTTTCTTCAGTACAATTGCCTTTGACAAAAGAGACATACATATTTTAGTTTTTGCTAATTTATGGTAAAAGCTGTCCTAAGTTTAGGTACGTGCCAAAGTCCGCCATATTATGTAACGCGTTTCGAGGTAGTTGTGCTGTCAACGGGTGTTGTTTACTATTTGGAAAAGTTGAAATTTGGGATAAAAATACGCGAAAATAAGGTAATAAATACGTGGAAGTGTGAGAAAACTGTTTATACAGTTGACTAAATGTTGTATTGTGATGTGTGGTGCAAGAAAAAACATAAATCAACCATAATTGACTCTTCATAGGTTAGTAACCCGTTTTCTAGCAAGAAACACTCTTTATTGATTCTAATTGAGAAGCAAAATAAAACATGATGTTAAATTTATGTATAAACTGTTGTTAACTGGTCATATTTTTGTAATACAGTCAGTATTTTCATTTATTTTATTCCTCATTTGTTTACATACATAAATAGGGTTGTGCATTATCTAAATAAAAATAATAATTTTTTTTATAGGTTTCCGATGAATGAAGCTTTGAGGAATAAATGCTAGTTAGACAGTTCAAACTTTAACGGATGGACATATTTCTGTTGCCGCTATAACGACAAAACTAAACAATAGAATAAAATAATTAATTAAGGGGGCTTCCATACAGCAAGCATGATTTTTTTGCAGTTTTTATAGATTATAGTACAGAACCCTTCTTCGTGCCTGAGTCCGACTCGCACTTGGCCGGTTTATTCGTTTTTTCTGTCAGACAATACTAAAAACCGTTGGGTGATTTGGCAGGAGTAGCTGGCTCATGCATGCAAATATACGCAAAGTTATGTGTGACAACGTATTGTCGAATTATGGATGCGATCATATGATGTCATGCATACAATGCACTTAATAGATTATACTCGTACATAATCCTTACTAATATTATAAATGCGAAAGTGAGTTTGTTTGTTTATTTGTTTGTTTGTTACGCTTTCACGCCGTAACTACTGAATCGATCATCATGAAATTTTGCATACAAGTTCTCCGGAGTACGGAGAAGGACATAGGCTACCTTTTATTCCGGGAAAAATTACTACTATTCCCGAGGGATCGACATTGACGCGGGTGGAGCCGCGGGCAAAAGCTAGTTTATTATAATTGTGTTAATTATATGCACGTTTACTTTTCAGCACCGGCTACACAAGAGAAATTTGTACTGCGTGAAACAAGCAAAAATAAATAAAATAAATATATACAGACGAATCACACAGATTGAGCTAGCCCCAAAGTAAGTTCGAGACTTGTGTTATGGGATACTAACTCAACGATACTATATTATATAACAAACACATATGTAGATACACATCCAAGACCCAGACCAATCTGAAAAAGATCATTTTCCATCTTGACCTGGCCGGGGATCGAACCCGGTCACTCCGTGTCGCAGGCTGGCGTGTTGACCGCTGCGCCACGGAGCTAGTCAAAGCAATATCAATACTGATTTTGCTAGTACAACGTTTTATTCCTATTACCAGTATCAGATGAAGTTCAGAAAGAGGTATGTAAATAATAATAATAATAATTATCCATCAAAATTTAGCTCATAAATTCAACCTCGTACAGTCTATAAAACCATATTACAAATATAATCCTGAATCAGTTCTAGAAAATTCAACAACAAAACTGTACTATGACAGAGCCATTCTCACAGATAAAACAGTTCCTTATAATAGACCAGATATGACTATAGTTAACAAAATAGACAAAACTGCATATTTAATCGATATAGCCATTCCCAACACTCACAACCTGCAAAATACAATAGCTGAAAAACTTTCCAAATACACTGAGCTTAAAGACGAAGTAACTAGACTATGGCACCTTAACAAAGTCACAATAGTTCCAATATTACTCTCTACCACGGGTGTCATACCAAAACAACTTCACACTTCACTTCAAACCCTTAACTTCTCACCAAACACCTATATACTTTTACAGAAAGCTGCCATTCTTAATACATGCCGCCTGGTCAGAAAATTTTTACAAACAGATTCAAACTCCAACCCGCTCAGCATACTTCCTTTCAATCAGCAATCGTCACAAACCCAACAGAACTTAAATCTTTCAATCAACCAAACATCTTAGTCATCCAGATACGATTAGATGGAGCCCTGATTTTCACTTGGCTTTGGCCCGTGATTGTCAGTAAAATACCGGTTCGAAAGAACCGAGAACAAAAAACAAAAACATAATAATAATAATAGGCTTGCATGTATCCCCATGCAAGCCTCAAAAGACCGGGCTTCGGCCCGTGGTTACTTAAGTAAGAGACAACATAATAATAATAATAGACTTCCTGAAGCAGAAAGTCTATGCGTGGGCGGGACGTATTCGCCGCTACAGAGAGCGTGTGGAACGATTCCAGTAAAAATAGGCTCTTCCAAAGTGACGTATTTGCACAGGCATAACCTTGTAGCCAGAATTATCCACCAGCAACTTGCTCTTCGATATGAGCTTTTGGAATCCGAGGTGCCGTACTATAAGTACACACCAGCGCCTGTTCTCGAAAATGGTCGTGCCACGCTGTATTGGGATCGATCTGTTATCACAGACAGGACTATTGTCGCAAATAAGCCTAACATCGGGCTGACAGATCGATCGTCGCGCCAGGCAATGCTCATCGATATCACCATCCCGCATGACGAGAACCTTGTGAAGGCCGAGAAGGACAAACTTACTAAGTACTTAGACTTGGCCCACGAGGTGACCGCTATGTGGGATGTGGATTCGACGATCATTGTCCCGATAGTCGTTTCAGTGAACGGTCTTATATCGAAGAGCCTCGATCAACACCTCAAGAGGCTCTCGCTAGATGGCTGGATCAAGGGTCAGATACAGAAGGCAGTACTCCTGGACACTGCGCGCATCGTCAGGAGGTTTCTCTCTCTGTAGCCTTAACTGTCGGTAGCTTGAGCCCTGCCCCGCTGCTGGCAGCCCTCTAGGATTAGGTTTTTATAAAAGTTGTATTTTTTGTATGATATTTTTTTATATTTTACTTTTTATATAGAATAATAATAATTAGAATTCTTTATTAATCTATATAAATACCAATTACAAACATAATAAAATAATATAATAATAAACAATTACAAAATAAAACATATTTTTTAAATATTTCGATAAAACAATACCTTGTGGCATTATGATCTAACAATAAAAATTATATGCATAATATAATATTTTTTAAATCTGAAATTATAATATTCATTTAAGTGTTAAGATACAGGGCGTATGAATGAACTTGTCAGTAATGCGTCTTACTTATTATCTTAGCTGTGCAGTACAAGTTTCAAATCTATTCATTGGCTGGAGCTAACTAAATACCTCCCCCCCTCCTCCTGCCCTGAGACAGAGACAGACTTTTATACAAATTTTTTATAAAAAAAATTAATAATGAAATATTATGATTTAACTAAGTATATTGAAATTTCAGGTCGTGGAATATGAAAAAATAAAGGCTGTAAAAGATAAACGTTTGAACCAGCAGAAGAAATTACAATTTGAAAGATATTATGTTACATATAAATATCACGGTGAAATTAAATGTAAATATCTTTCAGATAGATGGTTTTTAAACAAATTAATACTTTTTAGGAATGATTAAGTAAACAAAGTTATAAAATAAATTGTCATTTTATTATCCTTTCCCAAAATGTTTTTATAAGCTCTGTCGGGTCTGTGTACAAAATAAGAGTACTGTTTAAAGTAGATCATTACATAGTATGGAAGTGACAACCCTAGGCAATGGCAGCCATTTTATGTAACGATTCTGTGATGTAGGTATACCTCAGAAGAATAGGTATACACGATTTTTTTGTAGGTATTTCCAGTCCTCTTTTTTCTTTGGTCTGAGATTTGACGTTGACTTGACAGTTGCCGACATTGGAGTGCTATTTCTGAAACTGCGCTATTCGTAAACGAGTGACTTTTCCAATAAAAAATCGCTTAATTATGAGTGTCATGTCATACTTTCAAAAATAGTACCTCGGAGTGCTATTTTTGAAATGATGCCGGTCGTAAACGAGTGATTTTTCCATACAAAAATCGCTCGAAAACGATTGTCACACTTTCAAAAAATAGTACCCCCGGTCTTAATGTCACTTTGCCATAAATAGGGTAATATATATATATATATATTATAAATCGATAAACACCGGCTCCATACACGAAACAATGTCACGTTCCGTCATTATTATCGTCGTTTTCATCAGCATCATCCTCATCATCATCATCATGTTCTCTCTTCCACCGTTATCACAAAAAAATATCGTCCGTAGTATCTCTTAGTAGTTTGTGATATCGTCCGTAAACCGCCTTACAGTAACCAATTTTTTTTATTAACATACTTTGTTGGCTATTGGAGAAACCATTGCTTAAGTGGATGTCAAAGTGACATAATGGCCGTCATAAACTGTCAATGTCAAATCGTTTATTTGGCTGTGTTTTGCTGAGGTGTTTTGTGAATAGGTTTCCTAAATTTATTTTATTACTTTATTGTATATGTATATTGATTAAGTGTAGCCCATAGTTCTTACTACTGTGATATAATTTTAGCAATATACTACTTCAGTGCTAGTGTACTTATTTTAAATTTAATTCACAGACCTAAGAACAATATAACCTTATACAAGATGCATCAGAGTCCAGCATTCTGTCGTATCTGCCTCTCAGTGGACGCGCCCATGAGCAGCATTGACGGCACCGTCCTGCAACTCGTGTATGAGAGACTTGCGGGGGCTCTTGTAAGCGTCCTACTAATTAGGATTAGTCTATCTGCTTTAGTTAATGTTTCGTGATATCGTTTATGATAAGACTGTGTGGAAAGAGAATTTTCTTATGAATTGAAGGCGATACTGTTTCTCTCGTAGAACTGATTACGTTTTTGCCTGTTTTCGACATAATTTTGAACTAAAATTTGAAGAAAACTGTTGTTACCTCTATATAACATTTAACATGAATTTGGTAATATATACCCGGACAAGCGGTAGAATCAAGTTGCTATATAGAAATCATAGCGTTCGTTCTCTTATACAGATATTTCTGCACATAGTGTTTCTAAAGGATAATTTTCTAATTCTCCATGCTGTTCTAGGAGAAAAGAAAAAACATAGAATGTACCAGCTGCTTCTCTTCCCGCACAGATCGTAAAAGCTGATCGAGGGAATGGGTAAAATCTGAGGAATTATGTTAATAGGCGATGGGCTAGCAACCCATCACTATTTTGATTCTGTTTTCCACCAACATGCTAAACATGGCCGTCGGGTCCTATAGACCTAGGCGAAAAGGCTATAAAAGACTTGATCCTATGTAATTGGTAATAGTTTGTAATTTTTTAAGTCCTAGAAAATTAATGTAGTCTTAAAAGTCCTTAAGAATTATCATAAACTATAAATGCCTCTTCAATACAACAACAATATTATATTGGAGAATATTCAGCCCTAAATGCCCATTCACTGCTCACAAACAATCTAAAGGGGGCAAACGACAGAGCAGTGGCCATGGCCACATACTGGGCAACACTGTTGTAGTTAAAAGACATCACAACTCGAAGAAGAAGAAGAATATAACAACTTGTGATAATACAGGACTTCATTTTAGCAAACATATAATTGTGACACACAAGTATGACAAACATTCTTTTGATTAGGGGTTTGTATCAACATGAAGAAAAAAACTGGATATGAAAATTGAAAAATTTTACATCTGTGTACATTTTAGTAATTTAATGTTTAAGTAAAAGCTGTTATATCACTGGCACAACATTCCAGCTCGTGAGTGGGAACAGGCCCGTGGCGGCGTGCTACATCTGCCGCGCTATGTTGTACAAGAGCCACAAGCTGATGGTGACCGCCACCAGGGCAGACCATGCGCTGACTGCTATGTTGGAGACGGCTGGCGAGGTACTTAGGTTATATTGCCTTATAATGTTCATTACTTTCTATATTGATATACTAACACAGTCAAACACTACTGCTGCTTAGAATGCTGAGTAATGGCAGGACCACGCAACAAAGCAGACAGGATGGCACGCACTGCCTAGACAAAGTTTTACAGAGGGTGAAAGCAATGAGTAAACATTATTTACGATACAAAGGCAATGTGTGCTAGCATTGTAAATTATTTTGCCTTTTTATGTTATCATCTTATGCACAAATCTGTATGTTTTCTCCCAGTATTGATCACACATGAATCAGTTAGAAATACAAACTGGAGGTATGAGGAGGGTATAAGGAAGGGCACGCTAGTATGTGCTAAAGTTTTGTTTGTATTCAGATTACAGAAAAATCAGTATCCCGGATTGACCGCGAGGCCATTGGCTTGTGTGCGTCGCTGTCCTTCTCTGTGGCTGAATGTTGTGACAGCACGCCGCCCGCCAGGGTCGCGGTCAAAACCGAGCCGGAGTCAGAGGATGCTGGCGACACCGCGACGGACGATGAGGATCCAGGGGGTACGTATGCCTAAGGTGACCAAACGTACTGCTCTCTTCCATGTGTTTCTCTACCATTTTTAGGGTTCATCCCTATAAAAGGTAAAGACTTACAATTTGGTGATTTAATGGGTTCCACCTAGTTTAGTCTTGCAAACCCTCCTTTTCAGTACCGAGTGGACGTTGAAATAAATGTCACATATATATTAATATCTGCGGCCTGTTGAAGCTGTCATATATTCAAACTTGTAAGGGAATCAAAAGACATAGCTGTGTCTGTCGCATATTTTGTGAATTTGCTCTCGCAAGGGAATCAACACCTATTATTATTAAAGCTTTAATTTTTCCACATAACACTACAAATATACATTTAAATATCAATCTTTCCTTCCATTCCATTGTTATGTGGCCCCCTATGGGTAAAAGCCTCCTCCATCCTTGTCCACCTTTTTCTGTCTTTTGCCATATGCATCCAATCTTTTCCAGCTATGCTCATTATATCATCCGCCCATCTTTTCTTCTGTCTTCCCACTTTCCTTTTGCCGTTTGGGCCCTGCCATTTAGTTGTTTGATAGGTCCATCTGTTATCTTTATATCTTGACAGGTGCCCTGCCCATTTCCACTTCTGTTTTAAACTAAAATTAAGTGCATCAGTTAATTTAGTTTTCGCTCGTATGTCTGCGTTTCTCGTTTTCTGTATTTTTCTCAGTTTCAGTATGCTTCGTTCCATTGCATGTTGGCATGATAAAATTTTGTTCTTTACTTTTTCAGTGAAGACCCATGTTTGGCTGGCATAGGTTAAGCTTGGGAGAATGCAAGAGTCCATTATAGTCTTTTTTATATTAAGGCTATAGTTGCCTTTTAGAATTTCTTTTTGGGCCCAGTATTTTTTCCAGGATGAACTTATTCTTCTGTCTATTTCGTTTTCGTTGCTATTTGCATCAAAGGATACTAATACCTAATAATTTACCTAGGTACACATATTCATTCACATAGCCCATCGGTTTTTCCTCTAGTTTAATTGTTTTCTTTTGACTGTTTGACATAATTTTAGTTTTTGGTGCGTTCATGTGTAGGCTGACTTTTATGCTGGCAGAATTTAGTTTTTGTAGCATTGATTCTAGGCCTGTCGCGAATTCACTAAAAAGAACAATGTCGTCTGCAAACCTTAGGTGTGTCAGTTTGTTATTAAGTATCCATATACCATTATTTTCCCAATCAATGTTTTTAAAAATATCCTCAAGTATGGCTATAAATAATTTTGGAGACAGCGGGTCCCCCTGGCGCACTCCTCTTCCTATTGTGAACTCCTCCCCATGTCTTTCCAGCTTTACTCTGCTTACACTGTTAGCATTGATGTTTTTTAAGATGTTTATATATGTTTTGTTTACATCATTATTTCTTAGAGCAGTCCATATAGATGGGTGTACTACGCTGTCGAACGCTTTGGAATAGTCCACAAAAGCTATATAGAGTGGCTTATTAAATTCTTTAAATTTCTCTATAATTTGCTCTATTGCGTGAATGTGGTACTTCTTATTACTAGTGTATAATTTTATATTGTCTATCTACATAAGATGAGATATTGCAATTTGTGGAATACTTGGTTTTGAGCGGTAACCTTTATTTTGACTATTCGGCATTAGCGATGATGGGTTTAAGGCCAGGCAAAACCACACACAAGGCTTTGTTATTACTACTATAAAGCCGTGCTGTTTTCTTCTAATTTTAGTTCAACATCATGTATAAAACGGGCACAAGACTTGTTCAACTCTACGAGAAAAACAGCATCTCCTTCAAATCCACGAACATTTCCGCACGGAGTCTAATCGTAATATCGCGCAGATTTAACTAGTGTTAAAATACTTACAAAAACCCCCGTCAGCCTCTCGTACACGAGCTGCGAGGCAGTGGTGTCAATGTTGCTCATGGGCGCGTCCACTGAAAGGCAGATGCGGCAGACTGCTGGACTCCGATGCATCTTGTTTAAGGTTATTGTTAAGTCTGCTGGTTAATTCTTAAGTCTGCGAATTTATATAAAAATAAGCACACCAGCACTAAAATAATATGTGGCTAAAATTGTATCGCAATAGTATGATATGAACTATTGGCTACAAATAAACGATACTAAATTTAATAAATTTGGATAACAAGTTTTCGAAACACTAAGCAGGGTGGGTGTACAATCTCAGTATAATTGAATAAGCAATTTATGACGTATAAGTCTTCCAATATTAGGAGAACGATAAACTGCACACATTTAGTAAAATATATAGCATTTTTTAATTTTGCCGTATTAAAATTATACTATATGTGACTTGATTACCAGATGGCTCTAGCAGCGCTATTATGATACCAAATTAAAAACAAGTTATTGCTAAACACTATTATCTATACAGCTATTCAATTCAAACTAGTATCATAGCAACTTTAACCAGTGTTCAACATCACCTACAATTATTCCATTTTAGTAGTTTTATGTCTATTTATATTTAATTTTGTAATTACTTAAACATAGAATAAGTATGTAAATATATGTTTTTACAATTGATATAATTTTGAAAAAAAAATGTACTTGTCAGATCTATAGGAAGATGAAGACTAGAAACAACATTTTGTCGTTTCAATAATTTGGGGTAGATGTCATAATTCCAGAATTGGCAACACTGATCTAAAGTTATGGCAGCTTTTGTAAATCATTGGCGGCTTCTACTTGTTGATTTTTGAAACTTTTTCACACTGTTTTCATGCTTTGTGTGTTAATGGTGTACTTCCTTCTGCAATTAATTGCATTTCGTTAACAAATCGTTGAGTTGAGAGTTTCTCCTCCGATAAAGTTACGAGTTTTGCCTTTGTTGCCCAGTGTTGTTTTATCGAGACAGGACTCAAGTTAGTATTATTGTTAGTGTATTTATTTCGAGACAAGAGACTCCAATTTAAGTTAATTTGTGAATACATGATGTCGATGTCACGCAAAAAATGTTGTGTGCCTGGATGTTTGGACTCTGGAAGTAAGTTTTTTATTTATTTACATGTTAAACTTACTTAACGCCCTTAATATAATTACCAATCAAAATCAAAATAAATGACACGTGCTAGTTTAATTAGTTACTGTAGTACTTACTATACTTATGCACGTGTCATTTATTTTGTTTTTACGTTGTTTTTCTTGGGTGTGTGGCAGACTCAAAATTATACAATTCATCTGTATACAGCACATATAGTATCTATTTTTGATCGTGGATAACCCACGCTTGTTGTATTTTGATTTCATTTCTTACAATTTCATAAAATCTTATATCAATCTCCCATACAAACTCTAAAGCAAACTGAATGTGTCATCTACAAACTGAACTACACCAATCCCTTTAACCATGTTATTATATATTTTGATTCTCGTCAGTAACATTTTTGTGGTTTTGTTAATTTGATTATTAATAAAACATAAAATGTAATATCTGCATTATTCATTAAAAATTAATTACTTATTTTAGGGTCCCATCAGACACTTCATCCATTTCCGAATCCAGAAGTTGACAGGGATCGCTTCAACTCATGGGTTTTTGCTATTGGTGGGGACATTAGCAGTTTGGACAATGAGTTCATATATAAACAGCGACGAGTGTGTAGAGCACATTTTGAAGAAAAGTATCTGTGCTGTAGTAACCGAATCAGTAACATTGCACTGCCTACATTAAATTTACGAGGTGAGTTCTATATAACACCACTCCATCATGATAAGTCATAATTTTATAAAACCAATAAGGTGTAATATAATATTAGGCTGGGGAAAAAGTAGTAATAAGAATTTTGTATGAGTAATTACCTAAATAACTTCAGTTATGTTGTATTTACCTAGCTGATTCCATAAGATTTTTCTAAAATGATACTTTTTTTAGAATTTATTTATATTTGTATCGATTTATAGTTATGGTGCAATAAAGAATGTTTATTTATTATTTGTCCCATGGGTCCATGGTCCATTTGGTCAGCACGTCCATGCAGTTTTTTTTTTCACTGCCTCGTCAGACCAGGTTCTTCCAGTTCTGTTGATCATAGATCTTTATGAAAGAATAACAATTATTAATAATATCTCTAATTAAATTTATGAATTTTCAGGTTTTATGAATGTCTCAAGATTTCCACAAGTTGGTAGAAGACCATTGGGATCAATACAGTATACTCCTGAACCCTTACCTTCAACCTCAGCAGGTTAGTAATTCAACTAACCTTATTCTGTAATATCGCATTGAGATTCTCGACATTATTTTAGAAACTGGGCTTCAAATATTTTACCACTTGGATCAAATGAACATGATGCAGAAATTTGTGTACGTTGAACAAGTAGGATATTTTATTTGTCTTCGAATTCTCTTAGCATTGTAGTTGATCTAAGAAATTTTTATAGTATATTTGGTTAACCTGCTTTATTTCTTGATATTTCAGATCTTCAGTATAACTTTCACCTAGTTGAAGATGAGGCTAAGGAAAATATTGGTATGATCTTTATAATACTTACCTTGTTTACAACTTGAATTAATATTTTTTAGTGTTCCATACCCAAAGGCAAAAACAGGACCCTATTCACAAAATTCCACAGTCCTTTCGCCTGTCACCAGGCTGTATCTCATGAACCGTGATAGCTAAACAGTTGAAATTTTCACAGATGATATATTTCTGTTGCCGCTATAAAAACAACTACTAAAAACTGATTAAATAAATATTTAAAGAGCATGGTAAGTAAAAAACAGCATTTTTTTGCCGTTTTTTGCTCATTATTAATAATGGCAACAGGTACTAAGGCGCTCGAAATATTTACAGAATATTTAGTTGTATATTCACTATTAAAATAAATTATATAGTTTAGGGGGCTCTAATGTTGCTTAGATAATGGTACCCTTTGTGCGAGTCGCACTTGGCCACTGTTTATCAAGTTTTTATTTTAAATTAACAAAATAAAATGTTTTAGATCCTGCTCCTGCCCCAACCCTGTTGGATTTAGCTGAAGTGAAGGATACTCAGAATAAGTCAATGGATGTTTGTGAAGATATTACTGTTTCTGGTACTGTGGTTAGCCAGGGAACAATTTGTACTTCTGTAGAAAACAGAATTATCGAAATAGGTAAGTGAATAAATTCTGAAATTATTATATCTAAGGTCTTTGCCGGCCTGGAATTAAAACTTAAAAATATAGAATCACTATCACATGCTCTTTTCTCCTGCAGATGGTAAATTCAGATAAAAAGGCCAATGCATGAGTTAGCGAGTTGCCACATTTTCGCTAGGGTTCATTCAAATATTACGTAAGCAGCGAAGGGGGGAAGGGGGGGGGGTGTGTCTAGGCTTTGATGACATGGGCATAATACTTGAACGACCTACATACAGCTCTAGGGTTTAGTGACCCCTACACACAAAGAGAGATTATAGAGAGAGACACACAGAGGGAATTCAGACTGTGTGCCACTGCCTAATATTTTTTTTATAAGTGCATGAATCCATTACTTTCAAATCATACACACCTACGAAAAAAGCACCAATATAAATCAATATCCATTTATATAATACATTGTTTCATGTCTTTATATTATTTATCTCCTCTTCTGAGCATTTTTTCATAGTTGCATCCTCAGTTATAGTGAGTCAGATCTGAGGTCTGCAAGCCTTCATGCTTTAAGTCATTCCTGGTCAGTGAACTGCTATAGCATACATAACAATAAAACTTGTATTGTGTCTCGTTCAGTGTCCATCAAAGTGTTAATATGATTACGCAAAGTTTTTACTGCTGGTTGCCTGCCCAACTCCAACCCTTCTACATTATTTAGCAGCGGACAAATGCCTATGGATTTGAAGTGCAAATATTTGTCATCATTAACTGGCAATTGTACCCAGATGCCCTTGTGTAGCAGGCTGGTATGTTAACCACTGCTTGCATACCTTGGAGGTCGTTTATGTCTTTTCTACTTTACGTGTAGGTATTTAATATTTCATTCTTGATTTTTTCAGGACCCTTCAAGAAAGCTATAAAATCCACAGTTGTTAAAAGACGGCCAAAATGTCTTGCAGAACGTAATTTGTATAAGGAAATTCAGGCACTGAGGTCAAAACTTAGTAAATGCCGCAAAAGAATAAAAGTTAAATCAGCAAGTCTTAAAGCTGCAAAAAAAATAACTGCAAATCCTGCTTTTCTTAACCATTTGGAAAAGCTTTCTGCTCCTGGGAAAACATTGCTGTTAATGCAACTGAGAGAAGCAATGAAGAAGGACAAGGGCCGTAGATTTAATTTTCAAGAAAAGATAACGGCGCTCTCAATTTTCAAACAAAGCCCCAAAGGCTATCGATTTTTAAGAAAAATATTAATTTTACCGGCACCACAGACCCTTAGTAAATTATTATCTTTAGCTTATATAGCTCCTGGTATAAACCCAAAAACTTTCAATCAGCTGAAAACAGTATCGGAAAAAATGAAAATAGAAGAACGCTTATGTGTTTTGCTGTTTGATGAAGTGGCTCTTCAAGCAAATTTGACATATAGAGAGTCACTGGACAAAATAACGGGTTTTGTCACAAATGGGTCAGAAACGAAGGCAGAATTTGCTGACCACGCCCAAGTTTTTATGATAAGAGGGCTTATAAAAAATTATAAACAACCAATTTCTTACTCATTTGCGCAAGCGGCCACAAAAGGCACAGAATTGGCAATCTATATCAAAAAAATCATAAAAGAATTGGATGAAGCAGGGTTTAATGTGGTAGCAACTGTATGTGATCAGGGGTCTAACAATAGAAACGCTATAAAAATTTTAACCCAAGAGGCAAAGGGGATGTACCTGAGACAGAATAAAGTACCAAAAGAAAATATATTTATTATTAATAATAAGGAAATTGTTCCTCTATTTGACCCTCCACATTTAATAAAATGTATGAGAAATAATTTATTGACAAAAGATTTGTCATATAAACATGAAAAAGGAAACAAATGCAAAGCCAAGTGGGACCACATAATGGCACTACACAAAGAAAACCCTGGTTATAGAAATATAAGGCTAATTGCTAAATTGACAGATAGTCACGTCTTGCCTCATAGAATTCCGAAAATGAAAGTGAAGTATGCAACACAAATATTTAGTAGGACTGTGGCGTCGAATATGGGATACCTCACAGGTAATATGTATTGAAATTTTTACTTGACTCCCAATGAGGGTTTTCAGAATCGATGTTTTCCCCAGGTGGCGGCACTGTGTATAACGAGAGGTATTTTAAAACGGCTTAAAGTAAAAATCCACCAATCATAAAGAAGATGACAATTGGTGAATTTTGACAGCTGTTTTCAAATATACCTCTCGTCACAGTGCTTCCATCTGGGGAAAAAAAATATTGCAAAACCCTCATTAACATATGCACAGATAGTAACAACAGTGATTACCTTTTTTTAGGCTAATCATAGTTTAGCTTTAATATCAGTAAAATGAACAATTGTGACTTTGAAAGTTACTTGTTATTTGTATGTACAAAAGGCAACCGTTAATGACTGACTGACCTATCAATACACAGCTCAAACCACTTAATGGACAATGCTGAAATAAAAAAAATAATTAAAACATTATAGATTTTTAAAGGAGCTTTTTAAACAGTTATTTTTTTCTTTACAGATAAGAAGATCCTACAGGAAGACTGCAAAGAAACAGCGGATCTACTTCTGTTTTTTGATAATTTATTTGACTCCATGAACGGCAGTCATTCAAGAAAAAAAGAGGCCTACGGAAAGCCCCTCTTGGCATCAGCGACGCCAAATTCCTGCCATATAAAATGGTGGACAGAGGCAAAAAAACAAATGAATAACATGAATTTTTTAAATAAAACTTCGGGACATACCGAAAATGTACCAACATTAAAAAATTGGGCATGGACACTAGACGGTGTTTTAGTTTTGTTGAAAAATCTTAAAATAAATTATAACGTTACATCTGTCTGGATGCGGCACCTCAATCAAGACCCACTTGAAAATTTCTTTGGAGCCATTAGAAGCCACGGTTGCCGCAACACTAATCCGACACCAGATAGTTTTTGCAACGCTTACACTACATTAATGATTAATAATATGTCTAGTGTCCATGCCCCAGGAGCAAATTGTGAAAAAGATTTATGTGAAAGTCTTAAAACTTTTATCACTCCCATTAAAGATGACTACAAAGCTGCACCGGCCTGTATACTCGACGAAATTCCTGAGATTGATATTACAGACATAGAGAATAAAAATGATCCTCGTTTAATAGGGCCCTTGCAGTATGTAACTGGCTATTTTGGGCGTAATTTAAAAAAAAATGTATTTAAATCATGTAAGACATGTAATGCAGATAATATAGCTACAAAGCCAATTGAATATATAAAATATCGTGAGTATACTGGTCAACAGTGGCTTTGTAGTCCAACGGAGTCTCTCCTAATTACCATGTCAGCAATCCAAGACATTAGTTATAGTATTTTAAAAACGAATTTACATAAAGATTGTCTTAAAGAATTTATAAAAACAATTATACTGTTACATGTTAATTTTGATTACTTAAAATGTGCAGATCATAAAAATGAAATCATTGAATATTTATTAGAGCACACTACGAAATTTTTCATTTTTAATCATTGTAAATTAATAAATAGCATAATGACAGGAAGGAGAGAACCAGACGATGAGGATGATATTTTTCAGATTAAGGCAAAGAAATATTGGCATAAATGTTTTAAAAGGAAAAATAAATAATTAACTTTATGTATACTTTGTTTCATTAAAATATACTTTGTGCTATTTGTTAAAATATTGTTATATTATTACAATTATATTAACAACAATTTAACCAATAGCTCGAAGTTTGCATTAAAAATCCTTTGGCGATATTATCTAAATATAGATAAATCTAAATAACGGACCTAGAATAGCTAGCTATACGTACGTACGTACGCATACCCACAGGTTATGTATACTACTTCAATAGTACCGTTAATGAAGTCCAGGCGGCAGCACTGAGCTGTTGCCTCTATTCGCCGCCGAGAGAGGTCTCTATTTCAGTATATATAAAAGTACTATATAAAAGTACTCTGTGACACTAAGCGATTTGACATTAACTAACAGTTTGGGCCGGCCGAAAGAAATGTCACTTTGACATCCATTTATGCTATGGTTTCTACATTAACCAACAAGTCATAATTGAAAATGTAACGTAGTTATTGCACAGATATGAACATTACTTGAAGACTTAAAGAAAACAAACGTTCTACACACGATTCAATTTGTCAAATCAGTAAAGCACGACTGCCTAAAAGAGATGTGGTTAGGCTCAGATTATGGACTTGTAAGGGTATATTTTCTCGCTCATAAAGTTCATCTTCCCGAGATCTTCCCGCTCTATTAAATTGAATGTCAAATTGAATCTTGTACGTATCTTACATATTAGAGGTATGTGAGGTATGTCAATAAATACTATCGATGGAAACCTCATGGCAAAGTGACATTACGACTCATCGGCAGCTGTCAAGTTGACAGCTGCCGATAATAAAACGGACGTGAGGACGGGTACTTAGGAAACCACTTACTATATAGATGCCCGACCGAGGTATTTCCGTCTCACTTTACTAGTGCTATGAACACAGACACGGATTGCTCGGTGTCAGGCAATGGTGAAAAATATGTTGAAATAAGACGTAAGAGGACCCGGGCAGCACGTGTTTGTAAAAATTGTAACAAGCGAAAAATGAGGCGCGGTCAAGATGGAGGAAAGGTAGGCGACTGTATGTGTGATGAGAGTGAATCTATATCTGTAAATACTGTACATAAAATTCCTACTGATGAAATCAATGTAAATACTTCCTCGCAACAGTCGACACATCTGTTCTCACAAACTCAAACCCAGGACTCGACTCGTGATGCAACGCAAGTTGCCAGATTAGAGTACAATTCTAGTGAGTTTGGGCCATTCACAGTCCATGTACAAAAAGTTCAGTCATCTCCCAATGACGGTAGCACTCTTCACCCAATCACATTTGGTAATTTCCTTAAAAACAATAATTTTAAAGATATAGTTAATGGTAGCCTAAAACGAATCGGTCGAAATCGTATTCACAAAACCAGATGCCGCCAATTCATTTATTTTACACCCAAGCTTAGGCCAACAAAATCTTAAGGCATTTATTACTAGTAACAACGTTACTCGCATGGGTCTGGTCAGAGGAGTACCGACTGAGTGGACCCCTGATGAAGTAATGGCCAATTGCTCTGTGCCGATTGGTTGCGGGCCCATACTTAAAGCAAGACGTTTAAATTATAAAACAAGCAACAGTGGACAGATTTCGTGGAGCCCATCGCAGTCAGTGGTACTAACATTTGATGGACAGATTTTACCTAAACGTATTTTCATCTGTTATAATGCTGTAAATGTGGATCTATATATTTTTCCCACAATACAATGCTACCAATGTTGCAGGTATGGGCATACAAAAGCTTTATGTAGGTCCAAGCCACGCTGTTTTAAGTGTGGTATGGAGCATAGTGGTGACTCGTGTAATATTGGGGAAGATTCTGCTAACTGCTGTATATGCACAGGCAACCACTATGCTACCAACAAGGTGTGTCCAGAGTACAACAGACAGATGAATATTAAAAGAACAATGGCAGAAAATTGTATCTCTTATTCAGAAGCTTCAAAATTGCACAATAGTATTTCAAAACCATATGTAGATGTTGTTTCCTCTCAAAAAAATAAGCAGCATCCAGCAAACTTTGATTCTTCTCCCTCAAGAATAACTCCCACGTCTTTATCCTATAAAAAAAACATTACAGTTAAAACCTCGTTCTCCTTATATATCTCCTAAGGGATATGATCATGAATCACATAATGAAATTATTAGAGATTACAACATGAATAACTTCCCCTCTGCTAATGGGCAGTGCCTTAATAATAATAATACCAATAACAGTCAATCATCTAATAACTCATTATCTAGTATCATTATTCTTTTAATAAATTTGTTAACTCAGTCTAATTTGTTACCGCCCAACGCTGTACCTTTGATTGAAGCTCTTTTACAAATGTTAAATCCCAATTATGGATTATGCAACAATAATGCAGTGGAACTGCCGAAGTCTCACAAGTAAAAAAAGTGAATTAATTCACTTAATTAATAAATATAAACCAATTGTTATAGCTTTATATGAAACTTGGTTTCATCCCACTTTTGTATTCAAAATTACTGCTTATGTATGTATAAGAGATGATAGAGCTGATGGATGTAGCTCTTCTAATCAAAAATTCAGTGCCCTACACACTTGTAAGAATTCCTGCACATAATTAATATGTCTGTTGTTGGTGTTAAAATACATAATATTTATATTTCTTCTATTTATATTCCCCACCCATCATCTCAAAGTCTACTTGAGTTAGATCAACTAATTCCCTCCTTCCCAAAACGTTCTCTAATTTTGGGAGATTTTAATTGTCACCATCAGAGCTGGGGCAGCTCTATCACTGACTGTTATGGTATACAGCTCATAGAATGTTTAGATAGGCACAATCTATGTGTTTTGAACACGGGGTCTTCCTACTCGAAGAACTGCACCAGGGAAAAATATGAGTGCAGTAGATCTATCCATATGTACTCCGGATTTAGCCTCTCTTTTAACATGGCAACCCCTACCATCTACATTTGGAAGTGATCACTTTCCCTTAATAATTAAACTTCCAGCAAATACCAAAATGTCAGCAAAACCAAAGAAGAGGAATATATTCAAAACTGCTAATGGGGACTGGCAGAAATTTAAGTCTACTGTAGAATTAAAGATAAAGACACATTTTGATAATAATACTCACTCCCAAATTAATTACACTGACTTTTCACAGGCTATCATAGAAGCTGCAACTGAGGTATTTCCAATTTCAAATAAGACATCCGCTCATATTCCTTCTCCTCCATGGTGGGATTCTGATTGTTCTGCTGCTGTTAAGAAAAGAAAAGCAATGGAAAAAATATATTCTCTTTCAATGACACAGGAAAACTATTCTAGTTTACTAAATGTTATGAATGAAACTAAAAAAATATTAAAAGATAAAAAAAGACAAGGTTGGAAAACATTCTGTGAATCAATATCACCTAATGTCCATCCAGCTGAAGTCTGGCGTAATATTAGGAGGTTTAGATCAGCAGCTAAAGAACATACAAGTTTCAATATCTCTCATCAATTGGCAGATGAGTTTTTGAATAAACTAGCCCCCCCTTTTGTTCAGGAATCGATCTCGGAATTAATGTATTCTCCTTCAGAAATAATATCAGAGCCGGGTCTTGAATTAAATTCTCCTTTCTGTCTTGCAGAGTTAAAGGGAGTTCTCTCTCATATAAAAGATACTTCCCCTGGTGAAGATAATATTACGTACTCCATGTTAGCTAACTTATCAGATTCAAGTCTCACTTATTATTTGCTCATTATTAATGACATCATGTTAACGGGTAAAATTCCTGAGGAGTGGAGGTCCCATATAATTCTTCCGATTCTGAAACCAGGCAAATCGTCTGTAGATGCTTCCTCATACAGGGCCATTGCCCTCTCATCAGTTATGGGTAAGGTGATGGAACACCTAATAAAAAATCGTTTGGAGTGGTATGTAGAGAATAATCACTTCTTGTCACCAAACCAGATTAATTACAGAAAAGGAAAAAGCACAATGGATAGTTTGTGCATCTTTACTACAGACATACGATTATCTTTTTCAAAAAATTATTCGTTACTAGCTGCGTTTTTAGATATTAACTCTGCTTACGATAATGTCATCTTGACAGTTCTCGATGACAAGCTTAGAAAAATAAACGTTCCATTATCATTTAGAAGATTTGTTTTCGACATGCTGTCGGAAAGACAAATTCACCTAGTTCCAAAATGATGGCGAAAAATTGTCGCGCTCTCTGTGGAAAGGGCTTCCTCAGTGTTCAGGTCTAAGTCCCTTATTATTTAATATTTACACTGCGGATTTAGAACCATTTATCACAAAGCTTAATCTATTAAATGTTGGAGTTCTTCAATATGCAGATGATTTGTTAATTTATTCATCGGATAGTTCTGTGGACGTGACCACATCTACTTTGAATTCCTCTTTAGTTTTACTTAAAAAATGGCTGGATATGAATGGCTTCAATTTATCTGTACCAAAAAGCTCAGTTGTATTGTTTTCTCGCAAGCGTATTCTTCCTTTGCCTTCTAAAATTAAAGTAGTCTTAGATGAACAAATTATCCCTGTCAAAAGAGAGGTTAAATTCTTAGGGGCATTGTTGGATCCCAAACTTACGGGTGTTGAACACTGCAATTATATTTATAATAAATGTGAAAAAAACTTAAATATAATACAATGTCTTTCTGGGATTTGGTGGGGAGCCCACCCTTATTCTTTACGACTCCTGTACAATGCCATAATAAGAAGCGTAATAGATTATGCTTCTTTTATCTCTGAACCAGGAAGCAAAATGGCTTTTAAAAAATTAGATTCTATCCAGGCTAAGGGTTTACGTCTTGTCACAGGTGCTATGCACTCGAGTCCCATCAATGCGTTGCAAGTTGAATGTGTGGATGCTCCATTGCATCTTAGAAGGCAAATGCTCTGTGATAACCTTTTTTACCGTGCTCTACAGATATCGCCAAATCCGATTATTACTAAAGTTAAGCGGCTCTATGAAGACATGGAATCCTCAAAATACTGGAAAAGGTGTAATAAACCTCCACCTTGTTTGATTATTAGTTATCGTAGGTTCCTTTCATTGAAATGTTGCATCCACACATCAAAAACACATCCTCTTTTCGACAGTAGCTTTCCTGCATTAATAACAGCTATAAACATCAAACATTCACCATCTGATTTACATAGCAATAACGTGGTACTAACGGATGAACATACGTATCGAAGTGGTGGGCACACTCTGTACATTGACGCCTCAAAAAAATCTCCACAGGGTTGTGTCGGAGTAGGTGTCTATCATCAACAATACAATTGTATTCAGATGATTAAACTTCCTCCTCAAGCCTCGGTCTTCACAGGCGAATTTTTTGGTGTCCTTAAAGCAGTTGAATATGTTATTATTATGAAATTACCTCACACTACCATACTTACAGATTCTTTAAGTGCTCTTCTGGCTCTTCAAAAGTTCCCTTTTAAACTAAAGACTCCTTTTCCCTTAGTTATTCAAATAAGAAATCTTCTTCAAAAATGTTCATCATTAAAATTGTCTGTCGAATTTTCGTGGTTACCTAGTCATAGCGGTATATCCGGCAATGAAAAAGCCGATCAATTGGCAAGAAATGCAGTTGAATTTGGTGATAATTTCCCTTATATTAATTTTTGTCATGACTTGGTTGGTTTGTCTAGATGTCCCTTCAGGACTCTTGGGACATGTTATGGCAAGTGACTTCTAAAGTAAAGGGTAATTACTATTCAAAAATTCAGCCTAATATTCCACTGAAACCTTGGTTCTGCAAACAAATATTGGACAAAAAGTCGACTAGTTCACTAATCCACTTGAGAATCGGCCATAATAGCTTGCCTGTCCATCTGTGCATGATCAAGGTTCTCAGTGATGATACTTGTTCCTGTGGTACGGGACTTGGGGATGCTAACCATGTCTTCTTTTCCTGCCCGCTTTACGACCGGACCTCATTTATCAGTGGTTTGTTACACGAAAATATTCCTTTCCCTACCTCTATGTTGAATTTGCTTTGTATTAATAATAGTAATATAAATAAAATAATAATTGACTTCTTAAAATTTAATAATATTTCCATATGATAGTTTAGCCGTGTGGTATCCGGCAGAGTAGAATAGGACTCCAAGTCTTCCCGTGGATGTCGTAGAAGGCGACTTAGGAAATACAAGCTAAACAAAGCTTATAAACATCTAAGACACCTCTCCAACCCGTCTGGCCAGCGTGGAGAATGTAGGCCAAGTCCTCTGGCTGCTCTGGCCAAGTATGGTCCTAGTAGTACAGAGAGGGTCGTGCTCCTGTAGTGGAGACTAAAAACGACCTGATGATGATGATAGTATATAATTTATTGTATTTATGTTATATATATATATATATATATTATATTTTCAAACACTCCTGATTTTGCTCTAGCTCATTTTTCTTTATATAAATTGTGTTTGTACCACGGAATAATAATTTTAAATTCCGTGGTTTGTACGCTGTTTCCCCAGCTTTACTTGCTACTGGCTAAATACGTCGCTCGTAAAAGCCATAAAAAAAAAAAGGATAATACTCTGAAGTCTGAAGTTATTGTTCTGAGCTGAAGGAAACCCTCAGAAGAATAATATACATAGAAGCCCTCAGAAGAATAATATACATAGAAGCCGCATAAAAATAGAAACTGAAAACAGATAGTTGACACTGTATTTTTCTTATGAGCTTTCGCTTATGACAGAATGAGACAAAAACTTCAGTCAGTTTCTATAGTATCTCTTAGTAGTTTGTGATTTTCATGGTTGTCCCAACTTGAAATGTCAATGGACTCTATTGGACTCCAATTAAATCCGACTAAATTCAAAATAACTTATTACAGTTCAACGTCTGTAATATTAGCATCTTGCCGATTTGATCGGGTTATATATCGACAAAAACATTGCGGCGGAATTGTGATGTCTGCAAATTAAATATAGGATTGTGCTAAAATTCTCACGGAAAAAAGTATTAACCGGTGTTGGGTTGGTGCGTTATCAAATGACCATTATACTAAACAATGTCTTGTGCAATGGAGCGATGTAAATCCCATTCATGACGAACAGAAATAAATTCTGTAAAACATAATTTTCTTCGGTAAGTTTTTCAGTTAAAAGTGCATAATTAAAACCCAAAATACCTCAAAATACAACAATAATATTGTCAATTATATAACGTATTGTATAAATGACAACTTTTATATGTATTTTGCTTAAAATTATCGTTTTTTCCTTATTTCAAATTAGGTTAGTTTTTTTTGCTAGTGATGTGGTAAAATCACGTATCTACGAGTATATCGATATTTTTTATGACGGTCTTGCTATCAGGGATATTTTTGTTAGTGTTGAGCCATGCAATAGTAATGTAACAAATTGAACCATCATAGTAATTAAACAACCAGCAAAGTGTGAGTCGGACTCGCGCACGAAGGGTTCCGTACCATCCTTACATATAATATATTATAAATGTGAAAGTGAGTTTGTTTGTTACGCTTCCACGCCGTAACTTCTGAACCGATCATCATGAAATTTTGCATCATCATCATCACCATTGCACGATCTCTGGAGTACGGAAAAGAACATAGACATAAATTACATCTCAGAATAAGGCAGGGCTTGTTACCGGTACCAAATTCCCATTATAAGTACCGGTAAGTACCGGTATTACTATTCTGTTAAAATTTTAACGGTAATATGAGGTACCGGTAATCTAGTATTTAACGGTAATAATATTGTTAACAGTTAACGGTAATTTTACCGCTACTTGTTACCGGTACCAAATTCACATTATAAGTACCGGTAAGTACCGGTACCTCTATTATGTCAAATTTTAACGGTATTAAAATTGCGTTAATTTTACCGGTACCTACGCATTGTTGCCGTCTACCGCATGGGACTCGCTCGACTGTAAAAGTGCCGCCCTATTGTGGGCCCCCGCCTCACGCCGCACATGCACAACACGGCAACGACACACATTAACGAAATGATAATTCCCAATACGAGTACCGGTACTAAGTACCGGTACTGTTTACCGGTATTTGGTACAGGTACTTCTTTCAATTACCGGTACCGTCGTTTTATTGAGGTACCGGTACCAATCCAATTACCGGTACCGTTGTATTATAGAGGTACCGGTACTTGATTTTTACCGTTACCAAATGTACCGGTACCAAACCAATTACCGGTACTGTCGTTTCATAGAGGTACCGGTAATGGATTTTTACCGGTATTCCAACCCCTGGAATAAGGTACTGTTATCGGGGATAGACATTAACGCGAGCGGAGCCGTGGGCGTAAGCTATAAAAACGCCCGAAATTTTTGTTTGTAATATTTCAACTGTCTCACTATCACGGTTCATGAGATACAGCCTGGTGACAGACAGATGGATATCGGAGTCATATTAGTAGGGTCCTGTTTTTATCCTTTGGGTACGGAACCCTAAAAAGAATCGATTTTTACTAATATGAAGAAAATTATTGTTGAAATTTTATTGCAGCTCCCTTAAGTAAAAGGATAAAAAGGTGTGGATCCGAGGAACTTTCAAGCGACATATTGGACATAAAATGTCATACATACTCGAATTTGTTCAAAATATTTTACTGCCGTGCCGATACATTAATTTCGAATATAAAATTAAATGGAAGCGATTTTCTTTACCAACATTTATATTTGCCGAATTATAAATCAATGGTAATAAGAAAGTTTACGGAAACTGTTTTATTATTTATATTTAAAATTATGAAAAACATTTTATTTTGGACAGTAATGAAAGTGGGTAAAGTAATCTCTTGTTTTTCTTCACCTCTTGTTTTTCTATTACCAACACTGTGAATTTTTCACAAATAACACACTGGCACTTTTTTACCCTAGTGTAAAAGTTTTATAAAATAAAAAATATCACTTCGAATTATGTGTTTCTCTTTACCTACCTGATTATGAATGAATGAATGAATGAATGATTTATTTATTTTCAAGAAACTTAGTCTCATAATTGGTTAGTAAACTTAATATCTATGTTAGTACAAATTTAATTTAACACAATTAAATTTATGTGAGCCACTCCTGCACCATTCCTCCTGAAATGGTACAACAGTGGATCACATAATTACAGTCCAGGCGACTCGCAATCATGATTATGTTTCCTTTACTGACTGTTTCTCAAAGCTAGCTGGGAAAAGCTTTAGATGGTTTTGGAATATGCTGAATGGCCCATTGATCAAGTGAAAAATATATCTGACCTTATATTACCTTTTGATACATGAGCGCCCCATTGCAATTTAGAGTCTATTGTGATTCCTAAGAAGGTGGTATCATTTACAAAGTCTATTTTACCTTTAACTAGTATGTCAACGATGGACTGCCTCACATTGGGGACTGTAAATCGAATGCATTGGGTTTTTTGCGCATTCATAGGTAAGGTAGGTAAGTAGGCACTGTTTGAATTTCGAAATAATCGAAAATATGATTGACATCATATTAGGTATTCTGCCGTTCGACCAATACTGGGTAAGGCCTAATGACCAGCAGTAGACAGTAGACGCGCGGTGGGTAATGTATGGTTTTTTTTTTTTACCTATTTATCAGATGAAGCCAAGCGGCGCCATGCGATTAGGAGTTATTTAGGTGTATCTTGACGTAACTTTTAAAGTAAAAGCCTCTTTAGCGGCATTGTGCACTTTTTGGGATGGGTAAAATAGAAAACTCGCGTCAGGACACGTGAATTGATCGAAAATTCGTAAGAAGGACACGGACCTGAGTATGCCGCAAAGGCGAGTTTTCACTTCTGCCGGCACTCCTGGAGTGCAACTAGTTGTTTTTTTTTTTTATGAATCGTACTCATTTAACGAATCGATACAATCAGAGTAGAGTACATTTATGACTTTCTTAGGACGAAACATTTAGTCGATAAATATATTTCATCGATATAGTACAACCCTGATCACATCAGTACCCCAGGACAACCTGCACATTTACGCAAATGGCATTGTATATGCATCTCTTTCTGATGCTTTAACAATGCCATAAGTAAAAACAGTGTAGAATATTGTATTTTGTTGTTATTTTAACACGGTTTCTATGCTTTAGTTATTGTTCTGAGTAGAAGCCGCATAAAAATAGAAACTGAAAACAGATAGTTGACACGGTATTTTTCTTATGAGCTTTCGCTTATGACAGAATGAGACAAAAACTTCAGTCAGTTTCTATTATTTTCATGGTTGTCCCGACTTGAAATGTCAATGGACTCCATTGGACTCCAATTAAATCCGACTAAATTCAAAATAACTTATTACAGTTCAACGTCTGTAATATTAGCATCTTGCCGATTTGATCGGGTTATATATCGACAAAAACATTGCGGCGGAATTGTGATGTCTGCAAATTAAATATAGGATTGTGCTAAAATTCTCACGGAAAAAAGTATTAACCGGTGTTGGGTTGGTGCGTTATCAAATGACCATTATACTAAACAATGTCTTGTGCAATGGAGCGATGTAAATCCCATTCAGGACGAACAGAAATAAATTCTGTAAAACATAATTTTCTTCGGTAAGTTTTTCAGTTAAAAGTGCATAATTAAAACCCAAAATACCTCAAAATACAACAATAATATTGTCAATTATATAACGTATTGTATAAATGACAACTTTTATATGTATTTTGCTTAAAATTATCGTTTTTTCCTTATTTCAAATTAGGTTAGTTTTTTTTGCTAGTGATGTGGTAAAATCACGTATCTACGAGTATATCGATATTTTTTATGACGGTCTTGCTATCAGGGATATTTTTGTTAGTGTTGAGCCATGCAATAGTAATGTAACAAATTGAACCATCATAGTAATTAAACAACCAGCAAAGTGTGAGTCGGACTCGCGCACGAAGGGTTCCGTACCATCCTTACATATAATATATTATAAATGTGAAAGTGAGTTTGTTTGTTACGCTTCCACGCCGTAACTTCTGAACCGATCATCATGAAATTTTGCATCATCATCATCACCATTGCACGATCTCTGGAGTACGGAAAAGAACATAGACATAAATTACATCTCAGAATAAGGTACTGTTATCGGGGATAGACATTAACGCGAGCGGAGCCGTGGGCGTAAGCTATAAAAACGCCCAAAATTTTTGTTTGTAATATTTCAACTGTCTCACTATCACGGTTCATGAGATACAGCCTGGTGACAGACAGATGGATATCGGAGTCATATTAGTAGGGTCCTGTTTTTATCCTTTGGGTACGGAACCCTAAAAAGAATCGATTTTTAATGTTGAAATTTTATTGCAGCTCCCTGAAGTAAAAGGGAACCAGATAACCTAGAAAAGCGCATTCTAATCGGTCGCGTGGCAGGAGTAAGACCTAGAGGCAAGCCACCAACCCGCTGGACGGATCCACTTCTGAATTCCTTGAAGTGCAACACACAGGCTGCCATTTACTTGGCCCAGAACAGATCAGCCTGGAAACATCTTGTGGCTAGGGCAAATTATGGTGGTCACGACCCTCAGTCATGAGGAAAACGACCAAGAAGAAAAGAGAAGTAAAAGGATAAAAAGGTGTGGATCCGAGGAACTTTCAAGCGACATATTGGACATAAAATGTCATACATACTCGAATTTGTTCAAAATATTTTACTGCCGTGCCGATACATTAATTTCGAATATAAAATTAAATGGAAGCGATTGAAACACGATGCTTTACCTACATTTATATTTGCCGAATTATAAATCAATGGTAATAAGAAAGTTTACGGAAACGGTTTTATTATTTATATTTAAAATTATGAAAAACATATTTTATTTTGGACAGTAATGAAAGTGGGTAAAGTAATCTCTTGTTTTTCTTCACCTCTTATTTTTCTATTACCAACACTGTGAATTTTTCACAAATAACACACTGGCACTTTTTTACCCTAGTGTAAAAGTTTTATAAAATAAAAAATATCACTTCGAATTATGTGTTTCTCTTTACCTACCTGATTATGTTTCCTTTACTGACTGTTCCTCAAAGCTAGCTGGGAAAAGCTTTAGATGGTTTTGGAATATGCTGAATGGCCCATTGATCAAGTGAAAAATATATCTGACCAAAAGTCAAAAGTCAAAGATTTTTATTCAAAATTGGATACATGTATCTCTTTTTGAACGTCATATTTTTATTTCTTATATATTTATTTTATATATGCAAAATTGAAATACTACTAGCGTTTCGGAACGACCACTGGTGAGAAGAATACGCCGAAAGAAACTCAATCCAGCCTTGGTCCCTACGTGCCTGAAGGGCTCTGAATACATTGTTAACATTAAATACAATTTTTCATACTATAGATTCATTTTAACATTTAATAATTGTTAACATTAAATAAATTTATATAAATTTCCACGCATTTTTATCAGTAATATAATCATCAATGCAGTAATAAGCCTTTTTTATTAACTGGTTTTTTACAATCGTTTTGAACTTAAGTAAAGGCAGACCTAATATTTCTGCAGGAATTTTATTATAGAAGCGTACTCCTAAACCCAAAAATGAATTCATAGTTTTCTGCAATCGCAATACTGGTGTAGCTAATTTATTTTTATTTCTCGTGTTTCGGTCATGGATATCACTATTTTTCTTATATAAATCAAGATTATAGCGCACAAACATAATATTCGCAAATATGTACTGAGAAGATAAAGTTAAAATATTTATATCTTTAAACAATTCTCTAAGAGATTCTCTAGCACCAAGTTTATATATAGATCTAATAGCGCGTTTCTGCAGGACAAATATGGTGTTTACTTCTGCAGCGTTACCCCATAGTAAAATCGCATAAGACATAACACTATGAAAGTAACTGAAATATACCAAACGCGCAGTATCAACATCAGTCAGTTGTCTAATTCTCCTGACAGCATAAGCTGCAGAACTAAGTTTACCCGCTAACGTAGTAATATGGGCACCCCATTGAAGCCCGGCATCAAGAGTTATTCCAAGAAATGTTGTTTTATCAGTTAAATCTAGTGGTTCATTATCCATTACTATTTGTGTTGGAATTTTTGTAACATTTGGTAAGCAAAATTTAATACATTTCGTTTTCTTAGCGTTCAACAATAGATTATTCGCTGTGAACCAATCCAACACTTGAGCTAAAGTACTATTAACCACGTCAAAAGAATTAGTTTGTCTATCAATTTTGAAGACAAGAGAAGTGTCATCGGCAAATAGTACAGCCTTACATGTATTGACACAGTAAGGTAGGTCATTTATGTAAATGAGGAATAACAGAGGCCCTAGGATAGAGCCCTGGGGTACGCCCATCTTAACCGATGATCCGGAGGATTGTACCCTATCTAAACTAACTTTTTGAGTTCGGCCACTTAAATAAGATTCAAGTAAATCGCGAGATTTACCTTTTATTCCATAGTGCTCCAGCTTGGAGAGAAGGGTATTGTGGTCTACGCAATCAAAGGCTTTGGAAAGATCACAAAAAACACCAATAGCATTTTGTTTTCCCTCCCAAGCATCATAAATGTATTTTAACAGAGCTACACCCGCGTCTGTAGTTGACCGACCCTTTGTAAATCCATACTGTTCACGATGGAAAAGGCTATTTATGTTAAAAAAAGCTAATAACTGATTAAAAATCATTTTTTCAAATATTTTACTAAGAGCTGGCAGAATAGAAATGGGACGGTAATTAGTGGGATCATTTTTATCGCCAGATTTGTACAAAGGAATGACTTTACTTAACTTCATCAAGTCAGGAAATGTCCCAGTATCTACACACTTATTAAATATAGAAGCTAAATATGGTGCAATTACTTCAATGATGTTACTAATGACAGCTACAGAGATATCCCACAAATCTCCAGTTTTCTTATTGTTCAAACTCTTAAATGTATCAATGATTATTTGAGGTGTTACATGTTGAAATATTAAATGATTGTTACATTCTGGTATACAGCTTGTTAATAGTTTTTTAGATTCCTCAGATGATGAACGTAAGGAGGCAGTAGTATTTACGGGAATGTTAGTAAAGAAATCTTCGAAATATTTTGCGACGTCTTCATTAGTACTGAGGATCTTATTATCTACTTTTAATTCTATTTTGTTGTCACGATTTTTGGTTTTCCCGGTTTCCATGTTAATAATTTTCCAAGTGGTCTTTATCTTATCATGAGAATCTAGAATAGCTTTTCTTGTATATAAAGATTTTGCGCACAGGCACGCCTTTTTAAAAACCTTAGAGTAAGTTCTAACATAATTAATAAATTCAGTATTTTTATTGTAAGCTTTCATAGCTAATAATTCGTATAACCTGTTTCTACTAACGTAAATACCAGTTGTAGCCCATTCACTAAATTTTTTACCGATACGTTTAGTACATTTTTTAATTTTGAATGTATTGTTGAATTCCGATTCAATAATACCAAACATTTTATTATATAGAGCATCCGGATCATCTCTAGTTTCTTCAATTAGGGGCATTTTTTCAGATATTTTTTTCTTAAATACATTTATTTTAGCTTTGGTTATAGATCTAAAGGTTACTTTTGGTAAGTCTACTTCTACATCATTTATTAGTTTTACAAACTGACCGTAGTGATCCGAGGTTAGATTTTTAGTTATATATTTGTCAACAGCAGTGCAATTGCAGAAAACATTATCTATGCACGTTGCAGAATCTTCAGTAACTCTAGTTGGTTCCAAAAACAAATTAACCAAATCAAATGATTTAAAGACATTTAAAAATCGAACACTTTCAGTTGTTGTAACTAACAAATCAACATTAAAGTCACCGCACACTATAATATTTTTGCGACAACAACATAATTTTCTCAAGACATCTTCAATAACTGATTCTAAAGTATTATAATCTGATCTTGGGGGTCTGTATACACATACTATAATATAATTCCCTAGTTCGATACATGACAGCTCAACATTACAATCTACCGAAAGACTAACAATATCCTTACGTTCTTTACATTTTACGTCACTTCGAGTTAGAATTAAGCTACCGCCTTTCTCTTTAGTCTCTCGGGTGTAAGAGCTTGTCAATAAATAATTTTCTACATTGAACTGTTGCTGGTGCGACTGCATAAAATGTTCAGTCACACAAACTACATGCAAATCTTTACTGTTTATAAACAACTCTAATTCTAACAATTTGCTAGTCAGGCCTTGGACATTCTGATGAAAAATATTTAATTCTTTAGCCTCGACTGTTGTCTTATTAATTAGTTTAAATCAGACTGAGGATTTTGTATTTTAGGTATATCATTAGTTGCAATACCTGTGTCAAATTTAAAATTATTTGCAGTTGTACTACATACAACAGAAGTTTGTAAATTAAAAGCTACTACTGTAGCTATTTGTCTTTTAAAATTAAAAGGAAGATACATAGTATCGTTAGTCAACTTAAATCTACTTATAAACTTATTTATATCTAAATAAAAAATAAAATCGCCATGACGATACGTCATGTTGTACATTTGTACATTTAAATTGTGTATGTGCTCGTTTCTTTTCCTATCTAAAGATTCCGAATACGGAAAGGCACATATCATAAATTTACATTGTGTTCTTTCATTTATATTAATTAATTTGTCCATACTTTGTTTAATATTCCTTTTTGATACAGAGGAACTGTCACCACATAATATTAATATTGTACAGTTTTCATCAAGACTGTCACAAGTAATACTGTTTACCAGGTCTAAATAAGAAGCGCCGGGTGTACATGTGTTGTAGACAGAACAGTTATGGTTGAGGTGACTCAAAATTATGCTACTAAGACCTTGACCTAATTTATCAGAGTATATAAATAATTTGTTCCAAACCTTTTTTTATTAAAACTATTTTCTATCGTACTTATCCTCGTTTCTAAGTTACATTTACCAGTATCACATTCTCTAGACTCGGGAACAATGGCTATTACAGGTGACATTGTAATTGCCGTTTCAGGAGTACTATAGCACTGCTGTTTTTGTAAGAGAGCATCATACCGCTCTTTATTATAGTGAGCTTCAGCCACAAATTCTTTGGCCTCTAAAATATATTTACTTATATCTTTTTGGGACAATTCATACATTTTTGATAAATTATTTAAGGACTGTTGCAATTCCGAGACCTGTGACTGCAACTCATGAATCTCGGTGTCATATATACGGCTAGCCATATATAGGTCATCTTCACATGATCTAAGTTCCTTAGACAAACACAGTTTTTCCCTACTTAACTGCGCTAAAGATTTACATTTTTTTTGTTTAGATAATACTTTCTTAGTGCGTTTTATTATTCTATTAATTTTTACATACTTTTTAATTTTATTTTGACTATTTAAAATAAAATACTGTGACTGCGGAGTACTCGCAGGTATTTCCATGACCGGTCCCGAGCCACACTCCATGAGTTCGCTGTACAAATGAAGCGTTTTGTTACATATTTCGGCATCTTTTTGATCTTGTATCTCTAATGCAGATTTTTGTGCATCGTATAAGCTTTGTTCTAACTCATTTATGCGACATAGGGCCCGTTCATGTACCATACGGCACTCGTTAGCTTGCTCTAAACATTCTTTCAACCTAAGGTTTTCTTCCAACAATTCTGTACTGTTATTGTGAAGACTTATACATTCATTTTTTAATTGACTATGGCGATCATTTATTTTCTGAAATTCTTCTTCAGATTCCTCCCGTTCCAGTAACAGTTGTGCCTTATCCTCACGACACGCTTTAAGGTCAAACAGGGCTTGCCTCAGCTTCATGGTTAGGTCTTTGATAGTGGCCTTCCGTGTCATCATAGTGAATGAGGTGGTCAGTAACTGAAAATATATTTAATTATGTAAGTAAAGGTAAACTATACTATAAGAACTCGGAGGGCAATTTTTTGTACTTAATAAGACAATTTTATTATATTATTGAGAATAACTACATAGATATTTAAAGCATAAATGAAATAAATAAGCTGTATTCTTGCTATAACTATTGTTTTATAGTCATCAACTCAGCTTTCACAAGCTTAGCGAGACCTCAAAAACAGAGTGAGTTTTATGTTATATTAAAGGGGTCAGTAAGTAGAAATTAGAGTTTTATTGTATATCAAAATATATAAAAAATTATGCAAAAGTTAAAAGTAAACTTCACCAATTTATATTTTTTTTTTTGAAGTAAGTAGGTAGTTTACATTTCACAATCTGCCATAAAAGAAACAAAAGGGATACAGCAGATTTTGCGTTGCAGTGTATAAAGTATTATTTGTTACTGAATATATAAGCCTATAGCTGTAGTTTTAGGTCGTCATCACCGATTGCACTAGGTAAACGGTGCGAGATTCAAACTGAGCTTCGTAGGCAAAATATAGTTCACTGCTATTGCTACTTTAAAATTAAGTTTATACTGATTATTGTTTTTGAAGATACACTGCCTATCATGAAATTATGAAACAATATACTCTCCCGGTTTAAATTGATGATGATCCACGAATTTCCTTTGTTTGGTTTGACAGCTGAACAAATCCAACCGCCGGCGCCGATCTTCTAGTTTTTAACGTTGATTCACGTTACTATTTCACGATAACTTGTTGCTTCCATATAACTATTGCCTTATTTTACGTAATTAATTTAGTTTTACATACAATTGTTCACAAATAATACACAAAAATTATTTAAATTACGGAACAGATGATTTTGACATGTCACCCGGGCGCGTTCCGTTTCACGAGTCGACCTTATATTACCTTTTGATACATGAGCGCCCCATTGCAATTTAGAGTCTATTGTGATTCCTAAGAAGGTGGTATCATTTACAAAGTCTATTTTACCTTCAACTAGTATGTCAACGATGGACTGCCTCACATTGGGGACTGTTAATCGAATGCATTGGGTTTTTTGCGCATTCATAGGTAAGGTAGGTAAGTAGGCACTGTTTGAATTTCGAAATAATCGAAAATATGATTGACATCATATTAGGTATTCTGCCGTTCGACCAATACTGGGTAAGGCCTAATGACCAGCAGTAGACAGTAGACGCGCGGTGGGTAATGTATGGATTTTTTTTTTACCTATTTATCAGATGAAGCCAAGCGGCGCCATGCGATTAGGAGTTATTTAGGTGTATCTTGACGTAACTTTTAAAGTAAAAGCCTCTTTAGCGGCTTTGTGCACTTTTTGGGATGGGTAAAATAGAAAACTCGCGTCAGGACACGTGAATTGATCGAAAATTCGTAAGAAGGACACGGACCTGAGTATGCCGCAAAGGCGAGTTTTCACTTCTGCCGGCACTCCTGGAGTGCAACTAGTTGTTTTTTTTTTTTATGAATCGTACTCATTTAACGAATCGATTCAATCAGAGTAGAGTACATTTATGACTTTCTTAGGACGAAACATTTAGTCGATAAATATATTTCATCGATATAGTACAACCCTGATCACATCAGTACCCCAGGACAACCTGCACATTTACGCAAATGGCATTGTATATGCATCTCTTTCTGATGCTTTAACAATGCCATAAGTAAAAACAGTGTAGAATATTGTATTTTGTTGTTATTTTAACACGGTTTCTATGCTTTAGTTATTGTTCTGAGAGGAAACCACATACTATATAGATGTTTGAAGTCGATCTTACTGACAAACTGTCAATGTCAAATCGGCAGTTTAATAAAATCTCTGAACAAGAAACATAGGTCCCAAACTGTCAATGTCAAATCGCTTAGTGTTTCGAAAACTTGTTTTCCAAATTTATATAATTTAGTATCGTTTAAGTGTAGCCAATAGTTCATATCATACTATTGCGATACAATTTTAGCCACATATTATTTTAGTGCTGATGTGCTTATTTTTATATAAATTCGCAGACTTAAGAATAAATTAACCTTAAACAAGATGCATCGGAGTCCAGCAGTCTGCCGCATCTGCCTCTCAGTGGACGCGCCCATGAGCAACATTGACACCGCTGCCCTGCAGCTCGTGTACGAGAGGCTGACGGGGGCTTTTGTAAGTATTCTAACACTAGTTAAGTCTGTGCGATATTACGATGAGACTCCGTGCGGAAAAGTTCGTGGATTTGAAGGAGATGCTGTTTTTCTCGTAGAGTTGAACAAGTCTTGTGCCCGTTTTATACATGATGTTGAACTAAAACTAGAAGAAAACAGCACAGCTTTATAGTAGTAATAACAAAGCCTTGTGTGTGGTTTTACCCGGCCTTAAATCTATCATCGCTAGTGCCGAATAGTAAAAATAAAGGTTACCGATTAAAACCAAGTATTCCACAAATTGCAATATCTCATCTTATGATGACACCATTGCCAACAAAAGTTATTGCAATTTGTACTAGCTTGGCGTTGGGGGTGAAGTAATGTTAACAAGTGCTGGCATACAAAAGGTTATTGATGTCACTACAACTTAGGTATGAAATTTGTTTTAGAAAAGTGTAGGTCAGCGAACATAAAAAGGGAAACTTATGTCTGATGGTAACAAAAGCTATAAAAGAGGTTATAAAAGCCTTGGATCTGGAATTATACAAACACTTAGGATACAGTCAATCAGAACAACTAGATCACACATCAATAAAATCATCATTATCCACTAATTCAAAAGTAGAGTTGCAAGGATCTGTAAAAATGTATTAATTGGTAAATCTCTTCAGGCTATGAATACATATGCAATCCTGGTACTTACTTATTCTTTTGGAATCCTTATATGAAGCAAAACAAAGATTAATAACTTTGAAATAAAACCTCGCACAATTCTCACAAAACATAACCATCTGCACCCAAAATCAGCCATAGAAAGGATGACAATAGAGCAATTAATCGGAGGTAGAGGACTGACTGATACCCGGGAAAATCTTTTTCCTGAAACTGATCGCTATTCAGGATCAAATCATCAATACTTAAAATTACCGCAAACATATTATAAAAGATCCCTCCATTACAGATGATAAATGTCGTAAATGCCAGATCCATCCAGGCCAGATAAAGTATTACATGTAAATTAAACAAAATATGAGTAGCTTACATTATAAATATAACAGTTCCCAACACTCTTAAATAAGAACCGAAAAATTATATACAGATTTAAAAGATGAAATGGAAGGATATGGAGATAAAGTATATGTAAATAGTACCTGTAGTTATCTCATGGACAGGGCTAATCCCTAACACTTGCACCACAGTTTAAAATTTATAGATTTACCAAAATCTCATACAACAATATGCAGAATGCTGCAATTTTAAATACATGTATAGAATAGTTAGGGAATTCATGCAAGGGGATGAAACAGAAACTCCACAATAAATTACCTTTACTGCTACTTCACTTGGTCTATACCTGTGATTGTAGTGTACAAACACCAGCTATAAGCAGAGAAGAGAAAACACTTGCAAAATAATAATAAAATAATAATTATTTTCTTTATTAAAGGTAAATACCCCAATACAGATACAAGATTGTTATGTATAATGTATATATATGTATGTGAATTAATCTAATACATTTAAATTTTAAATGTTAGTGTACTATGAAACATTCAACATTAAATAATATTTATCTGAACAAGCGGTAGAATCAAGTCGCTATATAGAAATCATAGTGTTAGTTCTCTTGTACGCCACAACCATTCTTATTCTGCAAATAGTGCTTCCCTTAAGATGATTTCTATAATGTAGTCAAAAACTTTTAAAGAATTATTTTTATAAATGTTCAATATCACAAAAAAATATGTATGCTTGATAAGTATTTAACAGGCTAGTAAAGAAAACGACCGAGTTCAACCACAGCTAGTTTATTACTGTCTAAGTACCGTACATATCTGTCACTCCTCCACTCCTATTTTTGAATCCTGTAGACAATAACAAGTATAATGTAAATATATTTGTAACTAAGTATCTTATAACTTACTTAAATAACTTAGCATAATCAAGCTTTGCTAAGTTAAGCTTTGCTCAAGCTTTTTTCCTGGGCCGTTGAGAGCGTGTATACACGGACGGTTGTTGTGGCGGCGCCGGTGCGGGCGCGACCTCGGAAACCTCTGGAGTCACACCCGTGACTGCAGATGGTGATTCCTGGCGTGAATCCACCCTCTCCACGCTACCACCTAAACTACTTTCATCTGGGCGGGCATCTGTAACAATCTCGCCCGCGCGTACAGACGAAGTATCACCCGTAACCCCGTTCACATTATTACCTGAGTCTTTATTATTATTATCTACAACCTGTGCAGGTGATTGTTCAGGTGATGAGGACGCAATTGAAACATGGCTTGGAGTGGGCGGTACAGCCTGTAGAGACTGTTTACTACTGTCACACTTAAAGCCCTTATAATGTAATAATTGGTCTATGTGACGAATACACTTAGTACCATCTCCATCGATTAAAACTTTAAACATTCTGTTTCCAACAATACCGTCTATCAACCCTAGTCTCCAAGATTCTTTTCTGGCACTGTACCACCGGACTCTAACCCTGTCACCGATTTTGAAATGTCTTTTTTTAGCTGTTTCGTCTTTATTATGTCTCCGTTTCTTATTTTCGGGCAACAATAAATCCAGTCGTGACCTTAAATTCCGTCCGAACATCAATTTTGCAGGAACAGTGTCCCGTAGAACAGTGCACAGTGTTCCTATATTCAAATAGGTAACCTAACAATTTTTCTTGGATAATATTTGGCGCAGCGTTTTCTATAATAATACTTTTTAACATTTTTTTACATACGCGGACCGAATTTTCAGCTTGTCCGTTGCTACATGGATGGTAAATTGGAGAAGTTATGTATTTTATACCATTACTGTTACAAAAATCATTAAATTCCTTAGAATTAATTTTTACATCATTATCCGATACAAGCACGTTCGGAATTCCAAAGACAGCGAAAATAAGTTTTAATTTATTAATTAAATCGTGGGTACTGACACCGGAATGCATATACAAACACTCTAACCATTTAGAATACGCGTCAATGACGACAAGATATACCCTTGGCCCTACGGAAAGATAATCAATATGAATCCGCTGCCACGGCCCGGCCGGCCGCGGCCACGGCGCGGGCGGCGCACGCGGCGGCGCCGGCCGCAGGCTCGCGCACACCTCGCACGACGCGCTCCAAGCCTCGATGTCATTGTCGATACCCGGCCACCACATCCTGCTACGAGCATTGCATTTCATTTTTACTATTCCTAAGTGGGTATTATGCAACTCATCTAATGACCTTTCTCTCAATGATAGCGGAATTACCACCTTATGACCTCGTAATAAAATGCCATTTTCATACTGCAAGTCCGTCCTGCATAAAAAATATGGACGTATTAAATTGCATGTTATTTTACGAGGCCAACCTATGTGCATATATTTTATTACCGTTTGCAACGTTTTGTCATTACTCGTAGCATCTTTAATCTCTGTAAACAACACAGCTGACCGGTTTGCATCCAAGAACTTTAACGAACAAAGCGCGTCGTATTCCTTGTCACTTTCACACTCGGCACTCGGCACGGGTGCGCGAGAAAAATAATCGGCAACTATGTTATTCTCACTGGACGTGTATTGAACAATATAATTGTAAGCTGATAAAATAATCGCATATCTCTGCAGACGCAAGGCCGTTGTAATTGAGATGCCTGTTTTATTATTAAAAATCGAAACAAGGGGTCGGTGATCGGTTTTTAAGATAAATGGTTCACTTCTCCCATATAGATATTGGTGAAAATGTTTAATACCAAAAATTATTGCAGTAGCCTCTTTTTGAATCTGGCTATAATTACGTTCGCTAGCCGTAAGCGATCGCGAGGCGAAAGCCAGCGGTCTCTCGCGGCCCTCTCCGTCGCGTTGCGATAGCACCGCGCCGAGCCCTGTCGGCCCTGCGTCTACTGCTAGCACGAGCTGGGCTCCCGGCTCGAAATGCGCAAGCACTCGCTCGGAAGCCAGCTCGGCGCGGACGCGTCGCACAGCCTTACGCTAAGACTCACCCCACTTCCATCGTGCGCCGGCGCGCAATAACTCATGTAGCGGGCTCATGATGCTCGATGCGTTAGGTATGAAATTCCTGTAGTAGTTAACAACACCAAGAAATCTTTTCACTTCTGTTACATTTGTAGGTTCGGGTGCATTTAAAATGGCCTTTACCTTATCACGACTCGTACGAAGGCCCTGTTTATTAATTACGTAACCTAAGTATGTTACACTGTCCTTGAAAAAACTACATTTATCTTTATGCAATCGCAATCCAGCTTCATTTAATCTATATAAAACTTGTCTCAGTCTTTCTAAATGAATCTCCTTAGTAGGCGCCGTCAAGCAGACGTCGTCCAACCAGATGCTGACGCCGTCTATGCCGGATAGTAATAGTTCCATCGATTTTTGAAAAATAGCTGGAGCGTTTGCGAGGCCGTAAACCAAACGTGTATAGCAGAACAAGCCCTTGCTAGTGGAAATCGTTGTAAGCTCTTGTGACTCATCAGAGAGAATAAACTGGTTATAAGCATTTTTTAAATCAATTTTTGAATAATGTTCACCCCCTCCTAATCTCGCAAACACTTCTTCTATTCTTGGCAAGGGATACCTATCGACCACCAAGTCCTTATTTAATGTCACAGAGTAGTCTCCTGCTATCTTTACCGTGCCATCGTCTTTTAGAACAGGTACGATTGGCGTTGCATAATTAGAATGATTCACTGGTCGCAATATCCCTAAGGAAACTAATCTATCAAGTTCTTTTTCTACCTTCTCCTTTAAGGCAAAGGGTACTGTGCGGGCTTTAAAAAATCTAGGCTGCGCATTATCTTTTAGTTGAAGGTGAACTCTGAATTTATTGAAAGACCCCAATTCATCTTTCCACAAATTAGGATAAGATTCGAGTATTGTATTTACATCGGTGTCGAGATGATAAATGTTATTAATACTTGAAGTGAGTACCAAGTTAAAAGCAGACATAAAATCTCGGCCCTGCAGGGGCGGACCATTGGAATCCACGACAAAAATTCTTATTTGCTTAATTTGATGTTCATAATTAGCTTCTATTAAGAAATAACCTAATGGCGAGATTTTATGCCCGTTATATAAACACATTTTTAATTTACAGTGAATTAGTTTATATGTAGGAAACATTTTCTTATACAGTGATTTTGAAATAACAGACACACCAGATCCTGAGTCTAACTCCATAGCGATAGGCTCGTTCCCTAATTTCAAACTAAGATGTAACGGCTTATCAGAAACATACCTTATTTTAAAGTTCTGGCATTCATCACATTCGTCCTCCGTCTCCGTAACGCTGCTTTCACTTCCGATGTTGTTTACGCGCACTCGAGAATCTTTATTTTTACCACCGCACACTTTTTTTAAATGGCCTTTTTTTCCGCACTTTTAGCACTTTCAATTTTTATAGCGACACTTCTCCGTAATGTGATTTTTCATACCACATACATCACAACGCATATCCTGCTGGTAACGCGATGACCTTGAATTGACCGCTCTGTCGTCGGCCCCGTAACCGCCACGCGCCCTGACACAGGACACCTTCTCCTCCTTTACTTCAACCGCTGAACCTACCGACGAAATTACCGTCTCAGCTTCTCTTGCACTCTCTGCCTGTTCCGCTATCTCTAAAGCGCGCGTCAGAGTAAGCTTGGAAGCGTTTTGTTCAAATAACTTCTCGCGCTCGGGTCCAGATCCCAGGCCAAGGACAAAACGATCTGTAAGATTCGTCTCCAGAGCTGCTCCGAAGTCACAGTAGCTTGCTAAGCCTCTTAACCTCGCTGCCCAGTCTCCTAGTTTCTCGCCTGATTTCCGTGTTGCCCCATAGAACTTCGCCTTATCCGCGAAAGTACAGCTTTTCGGTTTGAAATGACTGTCGAGCAATTGCACCAGCTTGTCAAAACTCAGGTTTTCTATCTCCCCCGGGTACGCCAAGTTACGTAGCAACCGGTAGGACTCATCCGATAAATGTGTGATCAGAATTGCACTTTTATTCTCTTCCTTCACATCGTCGACTTTTAAAAACTGCGTCAATCGGCTTTTAAAAATCGACCACTCACACTTTTGGTGATCAAAAGAGGACAAATTCCCTAAAAACTGCATTTTAACACTCTTTTTATTTCCACACGTAGGTAGGTTTAAACCGTCGCTCGTCGCCACTGATAAGTATTTAACAGGCTAGTAAAGAAAACGACCGAGTTCAACCACAGCTAGTTTATTACTGTCTAAGTACCGTACATATCTGTCAATGCTACCTACTACAGGACTTAATTTTCCCAAACATATACTTGTGATTGACAAGTATATGTACACAAAAACTAAATTTGATTTGGTGTTTTATATCAAACTAAAGAAAGGACTTGTTGGCAGATGAAAATCTGAAAAATTTACAAAATTAGGCATCATAAATCTGTTCATTGTATGTTTTCAATGTAAAAGTAAAAGCTGTTATATCAGTGGCACAACATTCCAGCTCGTGAGTGGGAACAGGCCCGTGGCGGCGTGCTACATCTGCCGCGCTATGTTGTGCAAGAGCCACAAGCTGATGGTGACCGCCACCAGGGCAGACCATGCGCTGACTGCTATGTTGGAGACGGCTGGCGAGGTATTTATGTTATATTGTCTCTGTTTCTAAAAATGCTGAGCAATGGCCGAGACCACGCAACAAAGCAGTCAAGATGGCACGCACTTTCTAGACAAAGTTTTATAGAGGGTGAAAGCTATGTGCTAGCATTGTAAATTATTTTGCCTTCTAAGGTTATCACAAATCTGTATGTTTTCTCCCAGTATTTTCCTTCATTTCACTAGAATCAAGTAACATAATGGTTGATTAAAATGATCACACACTAGTCAGATAGCAATACAAACTGGAGGTGTGAGGAGGGTAGAGGAAGGGCAGGCTAGTATGTACTAAATGTTTGTTTGCATTCAGATTACAGAACAATCAGTATCCCGGATTGACCGCGAGGCCATTGGCATGTGTGCGTCGCTGTCCTTCTCTGTGGCTGAATGTTGTGACAGCACGCTGCCAAAACCGATCATGGTCAAAACCGAGCCGGAGTCAGAGGATGCTGTCGACACCGCGACGGACGATGAGGATTCAGCGGGTACGTATGTTCAAGTTAACCATACGTCCCACTCTCTTCCATGCTGGTCTGGGAGAAAAGAGAAACATAAAATGTACATGCTGCTTCTCTGCCCGCGCAGACCTGCCGAGGGAATGAGCGGAAATTTAAGATAGCATGTTACTTTAACCTTGCCAGCAAAATTAATTCCATTTATCACTAGAGTAAGAAATAAGTCACTTAATATAGAGGGAACATGAATATAAACTAGTGGTTCTGCGAGAACAGTAGACCTCGCGAGCCCTTACAACCAACATCCACATTTGCCCTCCAGAGCTCTAAAATATATCTGTTACTGATAAATTATTATGAATGTTATCGGCTAAAGGATGATTTCCTTCAATTACTAGTTCCCAATCCCTATTAATTAGGTATTTAGGTACCAGAGGAAACGGAAATTTAAACCTACATTCCCTTTACCAGAAGACCCGACCAGACCCTTTTTTAAGAGGAAACACTAAGCTCGAGAGAATTGAAAAATAGATATTTATAATATCTATTGCTGTCGCGCCGCGTGCCCAAACAAACCCCGCAGAGTGCGATAGAGATAACTGCAGCTCGGCCGGAAAATACTTATAAAAATTACACAAAATTAACGCTTCGTAGTCTGATTTCTTTTCCAAAACTTATCCGATTTAATTTCTTTTTACATTAAAAATTTAAAATAAGCTATGTCTGTGTTTCTGCGTTTCTTTTTCTTATATAATTGCCCAAATTTGTTTTCTTGATGTTTGAACACAACGGAAATTCGCAACACACAAAATTTTAACATACGGATTTTTTTAGTAAAAAATCATTACTCTATTGGTACTATCCGGCGAGGAATCAGGGGACTACTCATGTTTGGAAACACGGCCCTTGAGCACCATTTTTAGTATGATTTTTTTTACACATTAACTAAGTTGGAGTGATCCTCTTCAAGATCGGAAATATCGGAATAGCGAACTTGGCATGGGTGAATAGGAGGCAAAGTTTAAGTACCCGGTTACATAGTTGTTATGTTACCAATTGGGCAAAATTTTAATAGGACGCTTATTTTCAACTATTATGGCAGACAAACATGCGAACTTTACGTTAAGAAGTGGCCGGCATCTATAAGCCCCGGGTTCAAGTCACAGGATAGCATGTGAATCTTTTTTAATTTATTTTTAATTTTTATTTCAGGATTCTAAGTTTATTCAGTGTTTTCAATTATAAAAGTAATACGCAGTATCATGCATTAAGCAAAAAAATATTTTTCGTATTTTGATTTTTGTTCCTTAGGGAATGTTGTTCAATTTCACTCCGTCTCCACTTCACGTACTTCAACTTCTTTCATAAATATACAGAAAATCGATTTCAGACAACTTTTGGGCAAATTGCCGACTATAAACAAGTTCAAGTATATCGTATAAAAAAGTTGTTCAGACAAAAAAGTTGCGTCTTAATGAGAATAACAAAAAAGTCTAATTTGATTGTTGATTTTTTTTCCAAATAGCTGTCCTATGAGATTTTTTAAGTTTTGGACCCCTATATATCCGCCATTTTTTAAAATTTCGAGAAACTGGCACGACAAAAAAATTCTATATAATTACCGAACCTGCTCACAAAATTTCATGAGAATCGGTTGAGAAATGCGACCTGTAGGCGAGAACAGACAGACAGACAGACAGACGGACAAAAGAATTTTGGGCCAGTGGAAACTGAGACGCTTCGCTCGCTCGGTCAATAATAAATAATAATAATGTTTATTTCTATCCACAAACATGGTACTTACAGACTAAATTACAATCAAATTAAATTAAGTACTAAAACAACCAGTTTGTGGGAAGCTGATGCTTGCACTAGGTTTGTACCTGTATTGCACGTCATCAGGCCCCCGCCTCTAAAATTATCTAATATTATAAGTACTAATTGAAATAAATTATTACAACAATGTTGTGTGTTAGGTACATTCAATCTAGGGAAATTATGACAAACCAAAAATGAAGACGAAAGAAAGGAAAGTTCTTGAAGGAATATGTATGGGTAGTCAAGTCATGTATTTATTTGTGTGGGGGTGTGGGGCGTGGATGTGTATAAATATATGTATGTGTGTATGTATGTTATTTGTTATGTATGTTATATATATATGACTGTATGTTGTGATGAAGTACAGTAGATATTAAATTTTCTGTTTCTTCGTAATTTTGTTTTTGCAACCAATCCGAAAGCATGTGTTTAAGATTGGACAGTATTTTGTGAAGCTTATTGTAAAGATGAGGACCTTGAAATCCAAGAAATCTGTTGCTAAATTTTGTTTTATAGGATGTTGATTTGGCTACAAGATGGTTGTGTCTGAGATTTTTAGCAATGAGCGGAGTTATTTTATGTTGCTTCATCACTGTATGGAGTATAAACAGCTGCCGAACACTTAATAGCTCAGTAATTTTATAAAGTGCAGTGGTGGGGAATCGAAAAGGTTTAAACCATGACACCTTCAGTAATGACCTTTGCGCCCTCTCAATTCGCATAAAGTGAGAATTTGCAGCTCCGCCCCAAGCGGTAATGCAGTACGTTAATACTGATTGACCGAGCGCAAAATAAACCATATTAATGATGTTGATGATGTTGATCATCGGCTACGTGTCGTAGCTGTCTAAATACATATATGAGTTTCCGTTCTCGTGAAGATATGAGTTCAATATGTGATTTAAAGGTTAAATGTTTATCTATTAAGATGCCTAGATACTTTATGTAATCTGTGCGTTCGATGATGTAGTTTGATTGTGTATCTTGAGCAACAATTTTTAGATCTAGCCCCTTTATTTAAAAAGAATGTGTCATCATGAAAAAGAAAAGTGACAGTTTAGAATAGCCTACGATTTCATGTATGGTGTTAGGTTTCTATCATTGCTGTCATTGATCTTTAGTGTCCCAGCTATACCTTTTTTTTAATCTTATCATCATCATCAGCTATACCTTAATAATATAGGTAATTGTTTTAATAAAACAAAGATAATAGTGGGTTGCTAGTCACATCGCCTGGTGACATGATTCTACAGATTTTCGCCCAGTCCTTCGGCAGGCTTCTACGGTCTGCGTGGAAAGAGAAGCAGCTGGTACATTCTACGTATTTCTTTTCTCCCAGACCACCATCAAAGAAGTTACTTGTTTAAAAGCAGGAATTTTACATGTGGTAATAAAATTTTTGATGATATGTGGGAAAGAGTCATAATGCTAAATTTTTATTCTGCCAATAATTACCTCTACACAGTGCGAAAGTGATTTGCACTAACTGTCATTTCCCTTGTGCCAGGCGTTCCCGCGGCTGACGTGGACGAGACACGGGACTCCGATGAAGACGCGGGGGCGCGGGGCGGGGGACACTACGCGGACGGTAAGCTTCTTAACAACCGAACAAACAGATGGTGTTATATGTTTCACACGACTCATTCTGTGTGTGTCTCTGTTTGGTGGAGGGAGTCAAATGCGGTTTTCTGAATTAGAAACTAGCGGTCGAGCTGAAGTTAGTGGAAGTCGGACCACCCTGAGCAGCCAGGGGCGAAGGCATCTAATTGAATATGGCAGATGGAATATGGATTTCGGGTGCATGCGCATGTATATGAGGTAGCTGGTAAGGGTATTGGTGCTCTCGGTTCCCTTTATAAATTAAAAAACTTTCTCCCCATTCACATCAAAACCCTGTTAGTATACATTCTGATTTTTCCTATTTTAGATTATGCTGATGTATGTTACTCGGACCTGAACTGTAATTTTCTGAATAAACTTGATCGCCTTCAAAATAATTGTATCCGTTTTATTTTCGGCTTACGGAAGTACGACCATGTGTCGACTTACCGATCTCAACTCAAGTGGCTACCCATTCGTCAACGTCGTCAGTTGCATATACTCACTACTCTTTTCTCCATCCTCTTCGATCCGTAAACTCCGTCGTATTTAAAATCCAAATTTACTTTTCTGGGTGACACCCATGTCAGAGAACTTCGCTCTTCTAGCAAGCTCCTTCTCCATACGCCTAAACATCGGAGTGGGTTTTTCGAACACTCGTTCGCAGTGCAAGCCGTGCAGCTTTGGAACTCCCTCCCAGCCAGCATTCGCAGGGCCCGTAGTCGTCTGGTATTTAAAAATTCAGTACGCGCATATTTCTCTCACCATTTTAAATGAGTATGAATAGAATATTTATGTAGTATATACATATATGTATCACTGTATTTTTATTTATGTATTTTGGTATGTAAGTTTATATTTTATTCATTATCTAGTATATAACACAAACACACTTTTGTATGTCTTTTAATTAATATAATATTATTTTGCACTTACTTCTACTATATTTTATTCTCGGTATCACCTGTTGGTTGACTGGTAGATAAAGCCTTTGGCTTTAAGTCCGCCAATCACATTGCTGTAATAAACTTTTTTAATTAAAATAAAATAAATAAATAAGCGCTGCGGCAGTGGTGACCTGTGCGCTCATATGATGTATCTCATCCCACGGGTTCGCTAACGAGCTGACCTCCTTTGATAAGCGATGGTGTAGGTGAAAGTAACAAATGTTTTGCAGATGGCGCAGCAGAGGGCCAACAGCCTGTGGCAGGAAAATCCCGAAACAGTTATTATGGCGAGCCTCAGAGCGCTGACACAAGGCACCAGTGTAATGTTTGTCTGAGGGAGTTTCAGTGTAAGAGTGACCTACAGAGACACTTAAGAACTCACACTGGTGAGAAGCCATATAAATGTAATGCCTGTGGCAAGCAATTTAGTCGAAAGGGTGATTTAGAAAGACATTTAAGAACTCACACTGGTGAGAAACCATTTGTATGTAATGTTTGCGAAAAGCAGTTTAATCGCAAAGGTTGTTTAAAAATTCATTTAAGAACTCACACTGGTGAGAAGCCATATGAATGTAATGATTTTGGCAAGGAATTTAATGTAAAGAGTAATTTAGAAACACATTTAAGAACTCACACTGGTGAGAAACCATTTGAATGTAAGGTTTGTCGTCGTCGATTTGCTCACAGCAGTACATTAACAAAACATCTGAGAACTCACACTGGTGAGAAGCCATATAAATGTAATGGTTGTGGTAAGAAATTTAATCAAAAGGGTCATTTAGATATTCATTTAAGAACTCACACTGGTGAGAAGCCATATAAATGTAATGATTGTGGCAAGCAATTTAATCAAAAGGGTGATTTAGAATCACATTTAAGAACACATACTGGTGAGAAACCATTTGAATGTAAGGTTTGTCGACGTCGATTTACTGAAAGCATTACATTAACAAAACATCTGAGAACTCACACTGGTGAGAAGCCGTATAAATGTAATGATTGTGGCAAGCAATTTAATCACAAGGGTAATTTAGAATCACATTTTAGAACACATACTTGTGAGAAACCATTTGAATGTAATGTTTGCGAAAAGCAGTTTAGTCACAAAAGTAGTTTAAAAACTCATTTAAGAACTCACACTGGTGAAAAACCATTTGAATGTAAGGTTTGTCGTCGTCGATTTACTCACAACAGTACATTAAAAACACACCTGAGAACTCACACTGGTGAGAAGCCATTTGAATGTAAGGTTTGTCGTCTTCGATTTGCTGACAGCAGTGCATTTACAAAACATCTGAGATCCCACACTGGTGAGAAGCCATATAAATGTAATGATTGTAGCAAGCAATTTAATGTAAAGGGTAATTTAGAATCACATTTAAGAACACATACTGGTGAGAAACCATTTGAATGTCAGGTTTGTCGTCGTCGATTTACTCACAACAGTACATTAAAAACACACCTGAGAACTCACACTGGTGAGAAGCCATATAAATGTAATGATTGTGGCAAGCAATTTAATCAAAAGGGTAATTTACAAAGACATTTAAGAACTCACGGTGAGAAACCGTAACAATGGGACCACAACTAATTTGCATAGTTTTTAATTTCACGTTAGGAACGGGAACTTTATTCTCATCCACATGCAACACAAGTTGTTTGTAAAAATGTTTCGTTATGACATTCACGCGCAAAGCCAATTCTGTTGAATTCGATTGTAGACTTCAAAATCAGTCTTTGTGTAAAAAATCTGCTGCCTGCGATTTGGGTGTTCCCCTTGACTCAAAATTGTAATTTTTTCAACTTCTCGACATCGTGACACCCAAATGTAAACAGCTCCTTGGATTCATTTTTAGAATATCGAAAGATTTTAAGAAGTTTCAAACCTTAGTGACCCTTTATAAAACATTTGTGCTTCCAAAGCTAGAGTATGCCTCGATTATTTGGTCCCCTCATTACGTAGCTCATGTTGAGCAAATAGAGACCATTTAGAAAAAGTTTTTGAGACTATTGACAACCTGTTTGGGCTTGAGAGATACCTTAATGACATATGAACAGCGCTTAAAACGTTTTAATTTTACATCCCTTGATTACAGACGTTCCCAAACTGACCTTACATATTTGTATAAAATTATTAATTCACTGCTGTCAACTGCTATCTTAACGGAAATTAACTTTAAAGCGACATCGCGACGTCACAGAATTCCTCAGTTGTTTCACTTACCGAGTTGTTCAAATAACATTAGTCATTATAGTCCTGTTCACCGAATGTGTAGACTTCATAACTCTTTAAGTTCATCTACTGAATTTCCTGACATATTCCTCTACTCACTTGCGGCATTTAAAAGAAAATGCCAAATTAAGAAAAGTAAATATATGCTTTGTTATCTGTATTTCTGCATTGTTGTCCAAGTTCTCTATTTTTTAATTTTATTAAACTTTTTTTAAAGTAACTAATTTTGAGCTGTTATGTTACGTACATATTTAATTGTGTAATAAAGTGAGTTAGGTTAGCTTTTATCAAGTGTTTGAACGTGTTTTGTAACAAAATTAACTACTTAACAAACTGTTTGTGTACTTGTTAATAAATAAATAAAAGATAAATATTTCAGGGTGGATGCGACATATGCGTACCTAACGGGCTTTACTAGATTACTATAGTATAGAAACATTATAATAACAGTCAAGAAACCAAAATGAAATGAATTTAATTTGCATATAAAACTAATTTCTGTAACAACCTGTACCTTCTGCGGCTGAGTCTTTTAGTTTTATTTAGAGTCACCGAATATTGACGTAACCGAATTTTCGATGTATAATATTGTTTATTACTAATTAAATTTATGGATAGGCTTTTAGATGTTAGGAGTTTTATTGTAAACTAGCTTTTACCCGCGGCTTCGCTCGCGTGTGGTTTCCCTTACTAACACAACCCAAAACTCCAAAGTCAACCCACGTAGTGCCTTAAACACGGTAATGGCTTAAAGCCATGGTTAATTTTTTGGTTAAAAAAGAGGTTCTCAATTCGCCCCGTACCGTATGTATGTAATATTGTCGGGGTTGCACAGTTTTAGTATATGTTGTTCTGTACCAGCTTCTCAACATGTGTGCCTAATTTCATAAGTGTACCTTTACACTTATGAAATTAGGCACACATATTAAGATGTATGTATATTTGTGTGTTTGCTTGCGCCTATCCCAAAGACTATAAAGCGGATTTTTAAAATTTTTTTTTGTCGCAGAAATTTGCGCGAATAAGGAAATAGTGCAGATTTTATCAAAATCGGTTCAGTACTCTTTGAGATGGTCTTGAAGAAGCTAATTGGTTTTTAATTTTTATAATAAACTGGCTAACATTCTTTCATTGTCTAAAATACTGAATATTTTTTTTGAGCAGTAATTAGTGAACTTGTTGTAGCATACTAACTCAACGATACTATAGGTATTTTATAATAGATAGGTACTTAATACATAACATCCAAGAAAATGTATAGGATAATTGTATTAAATGAAAAATAAATAAACACAGAGTAAACTTTAATTTTCGTAATATGTTTTTGAAAAACTAAAACATTTTTTTGGATGCGTATCTCTGTTTTCTTTCGTGAATACTTTTCGTAACTTATTTATTGCCGAGCGATGTCTCATCGATTTGAAAAGAAAAAGAGAAGCCGTTAAGCCGAAAAGGCAGCCAGCTCGGCTTTATGCTTATGGCGGTGAACCAAAGCGCTGATTTTCAGCTGGTACCAAGGAGGACGTAGATAGCTTAACTATACATATATGCTATTATAACAAGCATAACTTTTTAAAATATATTTTTAACTACTCATTTACCATTTATATCTACGAAAATTAAATTAAAAGTATGAACAAAACAGCAACAATGAAATTGACAATTTTCGTGAAATCATAATTGCAAAGTACTTGACTTCAGTTAGTATTGGCACAATATATTTGGGAAATTAGAAACTGTCGACAACAATGCCATCAATTTGCCGCGATAATGTGATTTCTTTTATTTGTTTACGAAATGTGGCGACAGAGGAAGCACTAGTACCCGAATCGTTAACGCCATGTATTTGCAATTTCATAATTCAATAATAGTTTGACAGTAATGGTGTTACTTTCGTTTTTTGATCAGTCTTATTTAAATCTGTTTCTATCACTGAATTGTTGTCGTGTTGAATTGAATTCTTCTTTACTTTATCATCTTCCTTTGTTTCTAAACCAGCATAAGTCTTAAGGAGGATAACGAGAAACCTTATTCAATTTTTAACACATCTTACACGGAACTTTTATTTCATTCTTATCTAGATTCTCTTCTTTTTAAAAAAATTGTTAAAGGATACTATGGATTGTTCCATTGAAACATTTTTTCATATCTGTGTCATTGTGTTTACTATGAAAGCCGGTAAATCTTGTGCAATAAGGTCTATCAAAGTACCTGTTTCAACGGATGTCCTCATCACGAGTAACAGTTTTTACTTTCTCATAGAAATTAACCATCCTTGCATTATGTGACATGTGAGCTCATATTATGTATCTCATCCCACAGGTTCGCTAAGTAACTGACCCCTTTGTAAAGCGACGGTGTAGGTGAAAGTAACAGTTTTTTTGCAGATGACACAGCAGAGGGCCAACAGCGTGTAGCAGGAAGTTCACGAAACCGTCTTGATTACTGTTTCGTGAACTTCCTGCCGCAGGTTGTTGACCAGCCTCAGAGAGACCCGCGCGCGCAAACGCTGACACAAGGCACCAGCGTCATGTTTGTCTGAGGCAGTTTCAGTGGAATAGTCATCTACAAACTGGTGAGAAGCCGTATAATTGTAATAATTGTGAGAAGCAACTTAATCGTAAGGATACTTTAGTATTACAATTAAGAACTCATACTGGTGAGAAACCAACATGATGTTTGTTTGTTTGTTTGTTTGTATACTCTTTATTGCACACATACAAGAGATACAATTTAAAAATACATATTTTTGGATAAAAATGTATAGTTTCTGCCACTCTTGTATCGTTTGTAATGTCACGTTAGGAACGGGAACTTCATTCTCGTCTACATTAAACCAAGGATATACTACATTACTATAGTATAGAGATATTATAATAACAACATTAGTCTTCACATGGATAACGTAAGAGGCGACTTAGGAAATATAAGCTAAACAAAGCTCATAAACATCAATGAGACCTCTGCAATCTGTCTGGCTAGCGAGGAGAGTGTATGCCAATCCTGTCTTCTCCGGCCAAGTATGGCTCCGGTAGTACTACCGGAGCCATACTTGGCCGGAGACCCTCTGGTCATACTGCTGCAGAGACTAAAGAGACCTGATGATGATGATTATAATAACAGACAAGAAACCATCATGTAATTGTCATACAAAACAAATCTCTGTAGTAACCTGTATCTACTGCGGCTGTGTGTTTTAGTTTTGTAAGTCATTTAACCTTGACTAGACACTATATTCTCTAAAAATATCTTACTCGTAGATTCAAAACAACTGATATTTCAAAACTGCTTTTCTCTAAACCTTCTCGAAAAATTTGTATGTAAATCTGTATGGATGTATGTATTAAAGTATGTATGTAAGATTCTTTATTTTATCATAACTGCCGAATGCCTCACGGACTTACGTAGAGGGTATCATCATGTATACAAACGGGTCACTCACGCGCTATTTGTCGGGATTGCCGACTATATCTCCCGACGACATAGCACGTGAGTGACCCGCTTTTATTACCCAACTGCCAAGAAGGGTAATGTGTTTCGCGCGTATCATGTATGTTTGTAAATTTCTTTATTACCTCGTATCATCTTATCGGCTGGATGAATTCCGAGAGTTAAGACATCGTTAGGTTCGCCTGTATGTATTTATAGCCACAAGCGTGTATATACTCAACTGTATTTCATTTGAGACCTTATCACATTGACTTAAGACTCGATGAGTATATATTAATGCTCGTGACGCTCTAACGACAATTGTCACGGAAGATGAACTGTGGCTATTGAATGCGTGAGTTTATTCCGCGACAGAATACCTCGATAGACCTAAGTGTTGACATGACTTGTAATTCTAGGTCCAATAACAAGTAATGACAAGAATTGTTATTTTAGATAACTAATTTTATTCTTAGCATATATGACATGACTTCAGTAAGTTAACTACAAACTTTAACTAAATAAGGCAAATCTGTTGGTACCTAGTTATATTTAAACACGTTAATTGATTGTAAACCTCGATAAGCAAATAAAGAGTGGTGGTTGCGCCGCTTTTGTTTATTAAACCTGATTCGCTTCCCTACTATAGTATCGATTCGTTCTCACCACTGCTCCCTGCCCGCTCGCGTCAGTCCTCGCTCAGAGTCGCATCCGCGTACACGCATACCGCGCCGCTAAACTCGATTCACAACGCGAACGACATTCGATTGATTTGTCGCATGAACACTAATTATTTGTGCTATTGTGTTTGAGAAAGTTAAGGGGCCCCCCGAAAGTGCTAAACCAGGACGTTTGGAGATTCGCGCTCGTCGGAAAAGGCAGCCACGAGTTGTGACGTGATCGTCTGTTGCCGTTTGCGAGGTGGGAAATTCCTTCATTTTTCCTACATAGTGGTCCCCTTTATCCCGTAATTATTCCCTAAATCCATTATTTTTGGTCCATTACGAACCGGATAAATCCAGTAATTTGGTTCCATAACGGGATATTGAACAATCTTTTCCCATAACATTTTTTACGAATCTACGTCAGTATTCCAAATTCGGATATTAATATTCGCATAAGTAAATTAATATACTGTTCATATAGCATGCTATTTTTGCTTAATTAATGTCCTACTTAAAAAACCCAGTGGCGTGATAATTAATTTCATATATACCCCACAATTTTCAACATTAATTTCGTTGTCTCATGATCGTTTTATACGATTATCCTACGTAATCAAACCTGATCTAGTGATACTTTGTCTATTTTATTATAATTCAACCCCACGCACCGCTTAATTCAAAGCTATTCACTAGGTAATGGGTCAGTTTCATACTAATGTCATTTTACATAATTTTTTTTTTTTTTTTTTTTTTATGTATATCCGACGGCAAACGAGCAGACGAGCCACCTGTTGGAAAGTGGTCACCGTCGCCCATGGACATCTGCAACACCAGAGGAGCTGCTGATGCGTTGCCGACTCTTAAGATACCTGTAAACACGCCTTTTGAAGGACCTCAAGTCATAGCACACAGGGAAAACCTCGGGAGGGAGTCCATTCCACAATCTTGCTGTACGAGGAAAAAAACCACGTGACGCTCTGACATTTTTGGAGACCCAAGTGTCAAGGATGTGGGGATGGACTTTACTCCTGTGGCGAGCGGTGCGGTGGTAGAAAGGTGACGGTGGCACCAATTCAAAAAGTTCTTCAGAACACTCCCCATAGTATAGACGGTAAAATACACACAGAGAGCCAACGTCTCTCCGTAGACCGAGGGTGTCTAAATCGTCTGTAAGTGTGGGATCGTCGATAATACGAATTGCCCGGCGTTGGATGGAATCAAGAGGAAGGAGTTGGTATTGAGGTGCACCAGACCAGATATGAGAGCAGTACTCGATATGGGGCCGGACTTGAGCTTTATATAATAAAAGTCTATGACCCGGAGTGAAGTACTGCCTCGCTCTATTGAGCACCCCAAGTTTTTTAGAAGCCATTTTGGCTTTACCTTCCAGATGACTCCGGAATTGGACCTCCTTCGTAATATCGACGCCAAGGATCCCAATACTCTTAGAAATGGTAAGAGAGGTGTCCCGAAACTTCGGTGCTATGTTAAATGGGGTCTTCTTAGCGGAAAACACGCAGACTTGTGTCTTAGTAGGGTTGAATTGAACTAGGTTTAGTTTACCCCATTCAGAGACCTGCTCCAGAGAGGTCTCAATGTCAGACACAAGTCTCTTTCTGTTCTCCTCCACCTGTGTTTGAGGGATATTTGCACGACCTGCATAATATGCATCACCCGTACTGTCGTCTTCATAGCAATGGATGCTACTAGTGTTAAGCATGTCATTGATGTGCAGAAGAAACAGCGTAGGTGATAAAACAGATCCTTGGGGGACGCCAGCATTGATGGGCATGATATCGGAGCATAATCCGTCTACAACGACCTGAATGCTTCGCCCAGATAAGAAACTAGCGACCCACAAGCATAGTCCCTCAGGAAGCCCGAAAGATGGTAACTTCGCGAGAAGAGCCTTATGCCAGACCCGGTCAAAAGCCTTTGTGACATCTAGACTAAATGCCAGTGCTTCTCCCTTGCTCTCGATGGCGGCTGCCCATCGGTGCGTTAAGTACACAAGAAGATCACCAGCACTACGCCCGTGGCGGAACCCGTATTGACGGTCACTAATTAGCTGATGATCTTCAAGGTAACCAAGGAGCTGGATGTTTATCACACGCTCCATCACCTTAGAGAGCAGGGAGGTTATCGCAATAGGCCGATAGTTAGACGGGTCTGTGCGGTCACCCTTTTTAGGAATAGGGTGAACGTAGGCTACTTTCCACGAAGACGGGACTTTTCTTGAGGTGTAAGACAGCGAGAATAGGCGTGCTAACACCGGAGCCAACTCAGGGGCGCATGTTTTGAGCACAATTGCTGGAATGCCATCAGGCCCGCTGGACTTCCTGACGTCGAGGGAAAACAGAGCACGTCGCACTGCACTTTGAGTGAACCGAATTTCCCGCATTGAGTGCTCGCATCGCGGTAAAAAGGGCGGCGATGCTCCTCCGTCGTCAAGGGTAGAATTTGACGCGAAGAGAGTAGCCAAGAGATCGGCCTTCTCTTTTGCGGAGTGAGCCAGCGAGTCCTGACGATTGTGCAGAGATGGAAGTGAAGGGCGACAGAAATTCCCCTGCGCTGCCTTAGCAAGAGACCAGAATGCTCTACTCCCGGAGGGATAGCCAACCAGTCTCCCACCAATGCGCGCAGTGTGCGCAAACTTTGCTGCAGTGATCTGCTTCTTGTAGGCTCTTGAAGCTGCGTTGAACCGCTTCTTCAAATCAGAAGTATTACGATCCTTGACATTTCGCGCAGCAACCCAGGCTTCGCAGGCTTCGCGCTTGAGGTGGGCGGCATGCAAAGACGAGCAACGAAACCAAGGTTGAGACCGCCCTCCGATACGAACCGCCGAGCTGGGAATGTAGCACTCCATGCCCAGCAGTATCGCTTCGGCGACAGCTTTCGCACAAATGTCAGGATTTTCTGATGAGAAGCACAACCGTCTCCAATGGTAGGATGCATAAAACTCTCGCAATCCATCCCAATCTGCTGACCTATAATGCCACACACGACGCATACCAGGTGGTCTGGATTGCGTGGTCTGACCGGATGGAACCACAGCACGTACCAGGCAATGATCCGAGGTTCCTAGAGGGGCATCACGGAATACCTGGTAATCGTTTGGATGTGAGGTCAGCAGAAGATCCAACAAAGCAGGATTGTGTCCTTCAATATCAGGTATTCTGGTAGGACCATCAACTAACTGGTTGAGGTCATTTGTTACAGCAAAGTTGTATGCAGCCTTCCCAGCGTAGTCGGTCTTCAGTGATCCTAGCCACTCAAAGTGGTGAGCGTTGAAGTCCCCTAGGATCAATACCTCCGCCGATGGGTGCTGCTGGAGAATTTCGTCTATGCCCTTCTGTACATGCCCGAGAAGTCGGTCTGTTTCGGCATCACCGCTATGGGACCTGTAAAGGCACGCATAGAACCGGATGCGGTCACCGTGATCTACGCGCGCCCATATCATTGACAGGTTTCTGTCTTCAAGGCTGCTGAGACGTCGACAACATACATCCTCCCGTACGTACATACACACCCCAGCATTGGGCATAAACTTGTGCTCCAAGCTGAAACCGGGATACAAGAGATATGTGACGTCGGTAGGAGAGGATATTTGTGTCTCAGTCAGGAAAAATAGAGCCGGCTTAGTCGTCTCCAAGTGATGATGGACGACATTGAGGTTGGAATGCATTCCTCTGACGTTGAAGAAGTCCACATTGAATGTGGAAGGGGGTGCCGCTGTAGAAACATGTTTTCTATTTTTCGATCTTGCTATAAAAAAGGTGGTTAACAGGGAAAAAATTGAGGATTGCCGTAGTTACGACAGTTACATAGGCAAAGTTAAGGAATGATGGCCCGCAATGAATGACCAGTGAGGTGCGCTGCTGGCACGGGGGACGGAAGGGCCCCCGATCCAACACAATGATCAGCCGCCGTGTTCCACTCCGGTCTCCCAGGCCGGCACGACGACCAATCACGAGCTTTTGACACTGGCGGCAGGACAGCCTCCCTAGCCGGGACAGCCAGGGTTCGGGTCCTCTACGTACCAGCGGGCGGCCAGCGGACAACCGTTTCATCGGGTCTCCCTGGCCCCCGCGCCAACGTCGCACCCCCAATCAGACAGTGCAAGACTCCAGCCCCTAAGGGACCATAAACTGTCGAAACTACGGGAATCGGGAATGGGGATTGGCTCTCACGCGCAACCGTCGTAACACACCCAACGGTGCTTTACGATAGATTTCGGCATTGCAGCTATTGTTAATATATACGTATATACACGCCGCACTATACAAACCTAAATAGGAAGTATAGCTGCTGCAATTTGTAAATGAGCCGCACCGCAAAACTTATGTGTTATATATATAATACAAAATACATAAGTTTAATTTTCTAATAATAAAACTTTGTAATTAAGTTATTAGTTACATAACGAGTTTGGATACACGTATTTGTTTCGTCGTTGTGATCGAGGTTAAAAAACTTATATATTGCTTTACGCAATTACGCTCATTAATTAATAGGGTGTTATTGCGGATTAATATTGCACAGTTTGTCATCAATTCTGAAACTCAAGTCAAAGTACTAACTTATATAAATAAAACCGCGCCGCACCACCGTTATAAAGGGTGTCACCGTTATACAGTGTGTTACCGTATACAATATATAGGGTGATCAATCGTATAATTATACAGGCTGACAAACCGGAAAGTGCATTATTAATTCGTTTCTTGTTGTTTATTTCGCGCATAGTTGATCATGGAGAAAGACGAAAGCAGGTTGTCACTTCTTCACGCGAAGCGAGATATAATTTTCACACGCATACAAACTATCGCTAATAGGTCGAAAGATTTATCTGATCCACGCATTAAAGAATCGTTTTTGTGTGATATTGAAACCGTAGACAGGTTGCGTACGGACTTTGAAAATATTTTGGATAAAATTAATTCCATTGAATCGACCTTAAATCCTAAATACATGGTTAACTACCAGCCGCTTCTTAATTTTGAGGATTTATATTGTCGAATTAAACGCGCCGCAAAATCGCTTGAGCCTATGCCTGAATTACAGAATAATTCACTCTTTATCAAGCGTGACAGACCAAAACCGCCACCAATTCAGCTTCCTGAATTTAATGGAGACATTTAGTCATGGCCGCTATTTTATTCTTCATTTAAAACTGTCGTACATGATAACCCGACCCTGTCGGACTCTGAAAAATTACATTATTTGATAGGCAAATTGACAAATAAGGCTCAATCGGTATTCGCAGGTATTATTCCGTGCGCTGAGAACTACAAAATTATTTTAGAGACTTTAATAAATAGATATGAAGATAAAAGGTTGCTTGCAACTTCATATTTAGATCAAATTTTCGAGTTAAAGCCTTCTAATTCCGCTCATGTAAATAATTTACAGATATTTCTTGATAAATTGGTCACTTCGGTTTCAGCACTCAAAAACCTGAAGGTTGATGACCTGTCAGACTTAGTATTTTTGTATATCGCTTTGAAGAAGTTGGATCCCGAAACCGCTCGCTCCTTTGAATCAGATAATAGGGGATCTAATATTCCGTCTTTCGACAAACTAGTTACATTTGTCCGCGATCAACTTAAAATTTTGCAACGCACTTCCAAGGAAGTTAAGAAGATTGTCGATCGTCCCACAGACACGACATCAAAACCGCATAAATCAACGCATAGTTATATCAATACGTCTACCGCGCCCTCTCAACCTCGGTGTTCATTATGCAACTCCGCGCATGAACATTAGTATAAATGTTCGAGCTTTCAAAATTTAACTCTTATCGAACGTTTTAAATTTGTTAAGTCGCAATCGTGTTGTGTTAACTGTTTGAGCGCGAAGCACCGTGTATCTGACTGTAAGTCTAATTCGCTTTGCCGTAAATGTCAACTTAAGCATCACACGATGTTACATTTCGAAAATAAACCCGCTACTCCTACTATAAATACCAATGATGTTAGTGGTAGTACAGTATCCGCGGCGCCACCGTCGCATGTGAACAGCCCATGCTTACGGGCACCTGTGACGTCGCCTAGTGGCCACACGGATGATGTCTCGTTGTGTAACTTTTCGGCAAATCACCGACATGTACCTACCACAGTTTTGTTGGCTACCGCGCGCGTTGTGATGCTTGACACTCAAGGTCGTGAACATTACATACGCGCTTTATTAGACAGCGCTTCGCAGAGTAATTTCGTTTCAAGAAAATGTAGCGAACGCCTAGGGTTAAAATCGCGTCAAAGAGTGACTAACACTATTGTTAAAGGTATAAGAGGTACCACTAAGACTATCCAAGGTTCCGTACACCTGGAATTTTATTCGCGGCTAAATAAAGCCATAAAGTTCAATATGGAATCACTAATCGTCGATAAGGTAACCGAGCGTCTGCCTACCGTCAACGTCAATGTGTCTATGCTCACAAACTTTGAGGGGTTGCCATTGGCTGATGATGCATATCACATTCCAGGAGAAATCGACGTTTTAGTCGGTGCATCAATTTTCCCGCACCTCCTATTATCTCAAAAGATTCAATGTGAGTCCCCAAATATCGCACCTTTCGCATTACAAACCGTTCTAGGGTACGTAATTATGGGTACCGCTCCCGCTACCGCACCTTCATTTACTACTGTTTCAAATTGTTGTTTCGGTGAGCCCATGGAGGCCGCCATCCGCAAATTCTGGGAACTCGAGGAGGTGGACGTTCCGCCGATTCTGAGCCCAGATGATAAGGAGTGTGAGGATATTTATCGTCGCACTACGTCACGCGATGTCGATGGTCGTTATACTGTCGCGCTCCCATTTAAGGGCGACCCATCGACTCTCGGTGACTCGCGCCGCTTAGCAGAAAAATGTTTTTTCTGTCTTGAACGCAAAATGCTTGCTTCACCTAAACTGAAACAAGCTTACGATGATATAATTCGAGAATATTTAGAGAAGGGCTACCTCTCACCCGCACCTCCCGAAGTGGAGGAACCATCTTACATAATTCCGCATCACGGAGTCTTTCGGGAGGATAAACTCACTTCCAAGCTTCGTATTGTTTTAAACGCGAGTGCTAAAACTAGCACATCCATTTCGCTTAATGATCTTTTATATAATGGTCAAAATTCACAAGGAAATTTATTCAATATAATCATTAATTTTGGATTGTTTCCTATTGCGCTTTCAGCCGATATTAGGCAAATGTTTTTATGCATTGGAATCCGCGAATGCGATCGTAGATTCCAGCGCATTCTATACCGCTTTTCGCCTGACGAACCACTTAAGGTTTATCAGTTCAACCGCGTTTGTTTTGGCCTTAAATCAAGTCCCTTTCACGCTCTCCGCACAACAAGACAGTTGGCTTCTGACGAAGCTGAGACCTTCCCCAACGCAAATGAGACGCTTCAAACGGGGATATATATGGACGATTACGTCTATTCAGTAGAAGATGAGGCGAAAGCCATATCTATAGCAGCTGAAGTCATCGCGCTCATGAAGACTGGTCAATTCGACCTCGTGAAGTGGACCAGCAATTCGCAAACTGTCTTGGACTCTATACCTACTTCGCACAGGCTCTCGTCCGTCAAGGAATTTGACGAGTCTGATTCGCATAAGGTACTTGGTTTAAATTGGTCACACAAATCTGACTTGTTCAGTATTACAATTTTTAAACCCGCTGAGAAGTGTACAAAACGCGCCATTTTGTCCTGCGTCGCTAGAATCTGGGATTTAATGGGATTCGTAGCCCCAGTCGTGTTATTTGCAAAGCTACTCATTAAAGAGCTTTGGTTAAACGGTTGCGGTTGGGATGACGTACCTCCTGACAATATTGTTTCCTCATGGAAGCGCTTCAGAGAGGAGCTATCATCATTGGAACGAATTGAAATCCCACGCCACGTTGGCATTACCAGAGGTAATGAAGTAATCATCGTCGGCTTCGCTGATGCTAGCGAAAAGGCATATGGAGGAGTAGTGTACTTCCTAGTCAAAGTCAATGACGTCCACAAGGTGTATCTTATGGGTGCTAAATCAAAAGTTGCACCTCGCAAAGTAGTCTCTTTGGCTAGGCTCGAGCTCTGCGCAGCACTCTTGCTCGCAAAGTTATTAAATAACATAATAACCGCTTGTAACAACCGTATACCTATTAAGCGCATGCTATCAGAGCTATACGTGTTATTACAATCACTTTAATTCAGAATTTGCTCACATGTTGAGCGAAAATCGCATAACATGGTCGCTCAATGTTCCCGTTGCAAGTCACTTTGGAGGCAGCTGGGAGTCGAATATAAAACCACTTAAAATGCACTTATTTCGCGTGATAGGTGAACAAATCTAAGCTATAATGAATACTCGACCTCTTTGTAGAACGCTCTCAAGCGATCCTTCTGAACCGCTTGCGCTGACGCCCGCATACTTTTTAAGTTTAACTCCTTTAAAATATTTACCCGCTCGCGACATCGATGAGGATAGACTTCATGTTCTCTCTCGTCATGATTTGTTAGACAAGTTAGTCCAATCGTTTTGGAAACGTTGGAGGTCCGAGTATTTACATACTTTGCAGTCTCGCGATAAATGGAATACACCTACTAACCCGATCACAACAGGCACTGTCGTAATCCTTATTACAGATAACGCGCCTCCTCTTTATTGGCCTCTAGGGTTTATAGAGGAAGTTTTTCCTGCCACTGATGGCATAGTGCGTGTTGCTCGAGTAAAGACTGCTACTGGCTCGTATTTACGCCCAGTTGTACGTCTGTGCCCGCTACCTAGGCAAAAGCTTTCATTTCAATTACTTTTGTTTAGGTTTAGGTTATTTGGTCTTACTTCTTTATTTTGTTATTACTGGTTTGATGTTTTACTTGGAGATGTGATGTGATTAAGAGATCAATGAATTTGAAATAGTCCTAATTCTTACATGCCATTTTATTAGATATTAAATGTAATCAGTGTATGTTCTTATTCTTATAGTGTAATGATGAAATGTGCACGAATGAGTGTGATGTAATCTTAGTCTACAAATTAATAATAGACAGGTACGTTCATTAGATATAATTTAAGTTTACCTATGTATTTTCTCGATAAGTGAATTGTGTAATTCTTCTGAGAAAATAAAAATTCTTTAAACCTTACTTCTTTAATTTATTTGTTTCGAAGGCATCTCGGATCCCTTCAAGCCGGGGGGAAATGGTTGCGCCGCTTTTGTTTATTAAACCTGATTCGCTTCCCTACTATAGTATCGATTCGTTCTCACCACTGCTCCCTGCCCGCTCGCGTCAGTACCTGCTCCGATCGCAACCCGCGTACACGCATAAACGCAGTTCGCATATCCGCCATACTCGTATCACATCGCGAACGATATTCGATTGATTTTGTCGCATGAACACTAATTATTTGTGCTATTGTGTTTGAGAAAGTTAAGGGGCCCCTCGAAAGTGCTAAACCAGGACGTTTGGAGATTCGCGCTCGTCGGAAAAGGCAGCCACGAGTTGTGACGTGATCGTCTGTTGCCGTTTGCGAGGTGAGAAATTCCTTCATTTTTCCTACATAATAGTCCCCTTTATCCCGTAATTATTCCCTAAAATATACAGTCCACGAACCCCCATGCGAGCAACCAAGTGGAATTTAATTGTGTTGACATTATTTTTTCGTTTGGATCCTGTATTTATTTGGTTAATAAAACACATACGAGATAGTGTGGCGTTGATCTACTTATTTATGTAGCTACATGAAAGGCATGCAGTTGTTTGGCTATTAATCTAATGTTAGCGTAGATACATTTTGATACATCCAGTTTACTGTCGTCTTCGGAAGGCCCGCCATAACTCCACCAAGGGCGCCACTGGTAGGCAATACAAAGGTTTTAAATTATTTATTGCAGCTGCGTTCAACATTTTTTTTACATGAATTCGATGTAATATTACGTATCCTATGAGGAACTAAGATTCGCTAAAGTACAGACTATCTTGTTCAGGCTCAAAAACAATGTCTTGCTCGAGGTTCTCCTATAATCCTTTTTCCGTAAAGGTCAGTCTAAATCAGTTTTTCACTTTCATTGTTTTTATATTTCATATAGTTTAGGAATATATCTGAGAATTCGCACGGGTGAGAAGTCACATAAATGTAACTGCGGAAAGCAATTTCTTTGTAAAGTTAATTTGGAAAACACATTTGACAAGTCACACTGCTGAGAAACCATAGGAATTTAATTATTATCAATGTCGACATGCTCTATACAGTGCATTACGTACACATTTAATAACTCGTACTGGAGAGAAACCATCATCATCGTCATTTCAGCCACAAGAAGTTCCCAAAGATTTTTCTTTCCATGGAAAGAAATCCACCGTACCCACCACGTTGGGAGGGCGGGTGGCGATCGCAGTTTGTTTAGCTTCTTGTGCGTTCACGCCGACGCCCATCGCAAGCATGTTGAAGCTGGGTAAGGATAGGAATGTGTTTATTTGAGAATGAAATAAATGTACTGGGATACTACTTAGTCGAATGAATGGGGGAAAAGCAAGTAGCAACTTTATTTATATAAATAATTGTGGTGTGGGAGCAATTTATTGAAAAAGGCCATTGAAAAACACATTTAAGGATTGAAACTAGTGAGAAACCGTCCTAATGTAATTGTGTAAGCATTAACTTTAAAAACCCAAATAAAATTACCTATCTGTGGTCCAGCTTCCGTTCCCCCTTATATCTACTTCCTTCGCCGAGACGGCCTGTGATTGGCCGAAATAACAGTCGAAAAAATATATATGGCGATCGAGTCTTGTGAAGCGCGTCGCTTGCGCTGATAAAATAACTAAAAATAACGTCTCCTAAGAGCTTCGCTGGCCGAAAACAATCTTAAATCTCATCCGCGAGTGTGTGATGGTGTACCACAAGTGTAGACAGCAAGAAAATAATAAAGTTCAAGCACAAGGGTCGTCGGCCGGTCGACCTAGTCCCGTGGAAGGCGAATCCTTTCGAATCCTGTTCACAAACGAATCCAGGTGAGTGTTTACTGAATTTTGCCTTGCTGTGATTCTGGGGTTGATCGGAGAGTGCAGTGACTCTTTCAGGAAGACGCAACATTAATTTATGGTGCCTCCTCACGTACTTATTTCAAATTTACCCACTTAATTTCAATATTTTCAATTAAAGTTATTTCCAAATATGGATAACTAATTTATTCATAAATAGACTTATTATAGATTCAAATTAACTAGGTACTTACCCACCTAGCATTTGTCTATTTGTCTAACAATCTCGGATCAAACAGGAAATTCCATACCTGTGCCATACCATAGTAAATACCTATTGCTTACGAGTACATACTTCTTATCTCGTTAATTCCCTTGTAATAATCCCTTAATCGTTCGAATTGTATGCCATAAGGTACTATCTTGTTACTCAGGCTTTCAAACTATTTTGGATAGCCTAGATACCTACCTAAGGTTAATTAATAGCAGCGAGGTGTGTATTTATGATTATAAGTAATAGTCCGTAGTTTTAAAACCTACGTGTTTTGTGAATATCTGTTCCATTACTCAGTTTCCATTTAAACTTTTGCTACCTACCTACCTTACTCGTACTTTCACAATTAGTGCTTAGCGAAAACATGGCAGAAGGAGAATTAATGTCAACCATTAAAAAACGTGAATATGAGTTTAAAAATATGCAAATACTTTATGACTTAGCAAAAATTACGAAAGAAAATAAAACTAAATTGGCATCCTTTCGAGCTAGGTATAAAAGAATTGATATAATTCGTGATAATTTCTTGGAATGCAACGATCGTGTAAACCAGTTGCAACTCAAACTAAATCCTCAATTTGTTATCGATAATAATGCTTTGTTGGCATTTGACGAGTTATACTATTTTGTCATTGAGTTTGCTGACTCTCTCGACGTCAGTTCGCGCTCGGAACTGTGTCAAGGTCATGCGCATTCCAACTCTCAAGTGAAATTACCTAAATTGCAAATAGCTAAGTTTGATGGTAATATAGAGAACTGGCAGATGTTTAAAGACAGTTATACGTCGCTTGTGCATAATAATGTTTCGTTGTCGGACACAGAGAAATTTTACTATTTGTTGTCATGTCTGTCCGGGTATGCCCTGACACTAGCTAAGGGTGTTCCTATAACATCAGCTATTTATTCTGTTGTTTATGCAGCGTTGCTAGACAGATATGATAATAAACGTATTTTAGCTACCGCTTATTTAGAAAAAATAGTAAAATTAAATCCGATCCAACGGCCATCATTATCAAACTTATCACAATAAACCAACACACTTTATGAATGTGTTAGTGCCTTGCGCGGGTTAAATATTGAAGATTTAAGTGAATTTCTTTTATTTTACATAGCATCTCCGCCGCTTGATACAGAAACTAGGAAAAGGTTTGAATTACAAAATACCGAAGAAATTCCTAAATTTAATAATTTGATTGTTTATTTACAGAATTATATAAAGGTATTAGAGGTTAGTCAACCTAGTAATTTACAGTCATTCAATTCTACAAATAAACAAAACCACAATAATACAAAGAAAGATAATTTTTCTCGGCAATCAAATTCTTCCTTAATTACATCTTCGAACTCAAATAATAATAAACCTAATCAGGCTGTCTGTGTGTATTGTCATGAAAATCATTTAATATATCGCTGTGGTAAAGTACATTCTATGAATATAGGACAGCGACAACAATTAGTTAAATAGTTACAATTATGTCAAAACTGCTTAAGGCCCGGTCACACTAGTGCAGACTGCAAGTCTAAGTCCATGTGTTTCATTTGTAACTCAAAACATAACACATTATTACATGAAGAACATAAAAGTTTATTAGCTAATACCATTGACCTAAAGGTTTCTGAGAATTCCAATATGAGCACTTCCCTAACTTGTACAACTCAGCCAAACATGTCAAAGTCACCTATGAGTACCAAAATTATTGGTTCAGCAGTGGTTCGGTTGAGAAGAGTGGATGGTTCATTGCAGTATGCTCGTATAATCATAGATAGTGGCTCGATGGACTCTTTCATTACAAGTAGCTGTGTGCGACAGTTAGGTTTACATATAAAAAAGTGTAATTTAAATGTAACCGGTCTCGGTCAAAATTATGTTTGTAATATCAAAGGTTATACTTTTGGCTCTATTGTGCCTAAATCAAATGACTCGCCCCAATTCGATATACCATTAGTGGTTTTGCCTAAAATCACTTCAATGGTTCCTTCAACTTCGTTACCGTCGGTTGTCAAGGAAAAGTTTAAACATCTGGATCTCGCCGACCAAGATTTTGATAAATCGGGTCCGATAGATCTGTTGTTAGGAGTAGACTGTTTTGACCAGATATATACTGGTTCACGTTATTGCCCAGGTCCTGGTTTTCCATGTGCACTGTCTAGTGTATTCGGCTGGGTGATAAGTGGTCAGTTTCTTCAAAACGTGGTGGCTCAAACTCCAGCCACACCCGTTACGTCACTCATCGCGTCTTCTAGTGCGCTCGATGAGAGCGTTCAACGGTTTTGGGAATCCGAAGAGCCGTCGAAATGTAAAATTTCCGGTCCTAAGGATGAAATATGTGAAGTGGCTCAAACTTCAGCCACACCCGTTACGTCACTCATCGCGTCTTCTTGTGCGCTCGATGAGATCGTTCAACGGTTTTGGGAATCCGAAGAACCGCCGAAATGTAAAATTTCCGGTCCTAAGGATGAAATATGTGAAGTGGCTCAAACTCCAGCCACACCCGTTACGTCACTCATCGCGTCTTCTTGTGCGCTCGATGAGATCGTTCAACGGTTTTGGGAATCCGAAGAACCGTCGAAATGTAAAATTTCCGGTCCTGAGGATGAAATATGTAAACAAAAATATAAAAATGGCACATATCGTACCTCCGAAGGTCGTTATGTTGTACCAATTATGCTTAAAGATGATACTCCAGCCTTAGGAGAATCATATCATCAGGCTCTTAACCGTTTTCTCAACTTGGAAAAGCGTCTTGCCAGCCAGACTGAGTTGAAAACGGAGTATAAGGAATTTATGCAGCAGTACGAAGATCTGGGACATATGCAGCCTGCTGAATCTTTGTCTACTGACCGTTATATTATTCCTCACCATTGTGTAATAAGACCCGATAGTACAACGACACGTCTACGAGTAGTCTTCGAGGCCAGTAGTCGGACCTCGAATAATCTGTCACTCAATAATATTGTTCATGTGGGTCCTAAGCTGCAAGTGGATATTGTCGATTTAGTGACAAAATTTAGACTTCACAAAATAGTTTTTACTGCCGACATCCGTCGTATGTATCGGCAAATATTGATAAGACCCGAGAAATGGACTACTAACGCTCCTCGTCTTCTTAAGGATGTTCCTCCTGAATTTTGTCAAAGTTCCAAATCCTTCGATGAATCGGGAATTGAGTTTGTCAAAATATTAGGGATGCGATGGAATCCCATTAATGAATTTTTTTCATGTGCCTTTTCAGACTCGTTCGAAGTCAAATTTACTAAAAGATCCATACTCTCTTTATTAGCTCGCATTTTCGATCCACTCGGTTGGATATGCCCAGTAGTCTTTGCAGCAAAATCGCTGTTGCAAGAAATATGGCGGTTAAATTTATCGTGGGATGAGACTATTCCAAAACATGTAAACAAACAATGGCATTTAATAGCGGCCAATTTGTCTGATTTACAAAAAAATTCTCTTCCGCGGTTAGTTATACCTTCCAATCCGATGGAAGTACACTTGGTAGGTTTCTGTGATGGTTCTCTGAAAGGCTATGGTTGTTGTGTGTATATTTGTGTGGTTACTAATGAGCCCAGAATTTCTACTGCGACTAGTTTACTGATTGGAAAATCTAGAGTAGCTCCTTTAAAACCTACCACGGTAAATAGACTCGAGCTAAGCGCAGCGGTGCTTCTGGCAAAAGTTCTATCGCATATGTATAATTTGCTAAAAGACCATATAACTATTAATTCTATTCGAGCTTATTCAGACAGCAGCACTACCTGGTCATGGTTTAATACAGCCCCTCATTTGTTAAAAATGTATGTAGCCAATCGTGTCATTCAAGCAACTGACTTGATTAGTACCGATCACTGGTATTATGTTTCGTCTAAGGATAACCCGGCCGACTGTTGTAGTCGCGGAGTGTCCTGTCCAGAGCTTATAGACCATCCTCTGTGGTGGAAAGGTCCTTCTTGGCTACAGGATTTGCCTAGTCAATGGCCTAACAAACGGGTTCTACTTCCAAAAGAATACTTACCCGAGTTTAAATCACTAGAAACTAAAAGTCTTCACGTGATTAATGTGAGAAACCTACTTCTGGCCTTAATTGCCAGACATTCTTTACAAAGGTTCTAAGAATTGTAGCATGGTGTATTCGATTGCTGGGGCTCAAATTTTTGCTGGGGTAACGTTTGGCCGGATAGATCACGGCGTAGGAGTTTGATTCTTTTTGCACAATCTGTTATGAATTTGTAGGTCATGTCTGTTAAAACAGAATTTCTAAAAATGTTACCATATTTAATGATATTTCTTAAACTACTGCGTGTACTGAGCTGATGCGGCGAGCACAGTCAACAAGCTGTGACGTCATCGCCGGCCCTACTGCATCGGCCAGCGCCACAAGTGTGTTGGCTCAATTACATATTCCGGCTATTTGTGTCGTGTTTCATTTCGTTTCATCTGTCTCGGGGTGTGTGTGTTATCAAATCTTTTAAGTAAAGTTAGACCAACTATTGTGTGTATGTCGCACACTAGTACTACCTAGTTACGTCGTAACAAGTGAGTGACATACACACAGCGCGGTCTCCAAATGTTGCAGTATTGATTCTCTCGCATCCGGGTCCTCCGAAACAATGGCTGCCATTAAAATACTTGTTTCATAAATTAAATCTTTAATGTTTACTCGATACTCCGACGGATCGGTCATTTCATTTAACATAAATCATCACGAGCCACTCGTAAAAGAAATTGCACAGAGTTAAATCGTTCACAGATTTTGTTACAATCCTTCGACAAAAATACAAATGGAGATTAATTTTCCAAAAACTTTATTACGCAAATTAAAGCTTACTCGATATGTTTACTATTATTTTTTAAATAAAACAATTATACATGTTCTTGGATGTTGATGTACTTAAATATGTATCTATTATAAAATATAGTATCGTCGAGTTAGTCTGTTACAACACAAGACTCAATTTATTTGTATTTTATACAATAAGAATTTCAAAAACTACTTTCTCAAAAAGTCCTTAACCGATTTTGATAAAAATTGCATAAATCCCTAGTTGCGCAATACCTTGTCCAACTAAAAAGAATGTTAGCAATCCGACTTATTTTTTGAGACATACGCAGACAAACAACAAGTATACATACATACACTTATACATTAATTAGGCTCACATGTTGAGAAGCTTGTACAAAACAACATATACACAAAACTGCAATCCCGACAATATTAGAGACAGAAATCGCACGTAAGCGAAACCGCAGGCAAAGGTAGTTTACAATTAAAACTCCAAAGAATATAACATATAAAGGCCTATCCTTAAATTTATTTAAGTTTTATACATCGAAAATTCTTATTATGGTATACCTAACAATATACCTGGTTTCTTAGATGATACATTGTAATATACTTATACTCGTAATAGAGAAAACTCCATTATAATTATATGTTTAATATTTATGTGATAGTTTGCATGCCAGGCCATTTGAACACTTCTACACTAAAAATAGTAAAACATTATGGTCTAAACATGTATTGACAAAAGTTGTAAACAGCCTCCGTGGTCCAGTGGTCTGTTGACCCGGGGATCGTGGGTTCGATTCCCACCGGAAGCATACTTTGTTTAGTTGCTTCCAGTTTGGTTAGGACATTGCAGGTTTGAGTCACCTGATTGTCTGATAATAAAGATGATTCCGTGCTTCGGAAGGCACGTTAAGCCGGTGGTCCCGGCTGCCATCTGGTAGTCGCTAAAGGAAACACGTCAGAGGCCAAGAGGCGGTTCCGAAGAAATCTGACACCAGGGTGTGCATGGTCGATTGACCGTGACATCTACTCGAAATGATGATGATGACAAAAGTTGTACACATGTAACCATGAGTACAAAACGTGGACTTATTGCTAATCAGCATTCTCTAACAGTCGAACCTTTGGGTTGTTCAGAGTTTTATGTGTTACGTGTTAAATATAGTATTTCGTCAAGGTTCAACGACTCCAAGCGAAACTAAAATACGAGCCGCAGTAGATACAGGTTGTTACAGAAACTCGGAGATTTGTTTTGTATGACAAAGGTAAGAAGGATGTTGTTATGGCTTCTCAGCAGTATGAGTTCTCCAGTGATTTTTTAATGTACGGTTTTGAGCAAATTGACGTCGACAAACCTTACATTCAAATGGTTTCTCACCAGTGTGTGTTCTTAAATGTGATTTTAAATGACCATTTTCATTAAATTGCTTGCCACAGTAATTACATTTATATGGCTTCTCACCAGTGTGAGATCTCAGATGTTTTGTTAATGCACTGTTTAGAGCAAATCGACGGCGACAAATCTTACATTCAAATGGCTTCTCACCAGTGTGTGTTCTCAAGTGATTTCTTAATGCACTGTTTAGAGCAAATCGACGACGACAAACCTTACTTTCAAATGGTTTCTCACCAGTGTGTGTTCTTAAATGACCTTTTAAATTACCCTTTTGATTAAATTGCTTGCCACAGTCATTACATTTATATGGCTTCTCACCAGTGTGTGTTCTTAAATGTCTTTCTAAATTACCCTTTCTACTAAAATTCTTACCACAATCATTACATTCAAATGGTTTTTCACCAGTGTGAATTTTTAAATGTCTTTGTAGATCTCTCTTCCATTGAAACTGCCTCAGACAAACATGACACTGGTGCCTTGTGTCAGCGCTTTGAGGCTCGCCATAATAACTGTTTCGGAAACTTCCTGCCACAGGCTGTTGGCCCTCTGCTGCGCCATCTGCAAAACATTGGTTACTTTCACCTACACCATCGCTTATCAAAGGAGGTCAGTTCGTTAGCGAACCCGTGGGATGAGATACATCATATGAGCGCACAGGTCACCACTGCCGCAGCGCTTACACGTAGACATACAACGAAGCCAAACCCCCTCTCTCCTAACCATTCATTTTATATGCATAGAAATATAGAACGCGTGAATGACGTTATGCTAAAGTGACGTTTCTTCGCAACGTAGAACGACACTTTCGCAAAACGCCATTCATATTTTTATGCAAAAGTTGAAATAAGCAAGAGGATTACTGTATTTTATTTTACTAGCCTACGAAATAATAACGCTTAATTTACATTTTATATTGGGTCTCCACAACGTTGGCCACCTGGTGGGATACTTGGCAGTGTTGCGCTGCATTGGACTTCAACCTGACCCTGGCAGAACTAAATATGGATCTTATTCGTCCACACCGATCATTTCAACTCAAAATACATATTCTATCTGCCATAGCTATTCAATTAGATGCCTTCACCCCTGGCTGCTCGTGGTGGTCCGACTTCCACTAACTTCAGCTCGACCGCTAGTTTCAAATTCACAAAACCGCATTTGACTCCCTCAACCAAACAGCGACACACACAGAATGAGTCGTGTGAAACATATAACACCATCTGTTTGTTCGGTTGTTAAGAAGCTTACCGTCCGCGTAGTGTCCCCCGCCCCGCGCCCCCGCGTCTTCATCGGAGTCTCGTGTCTCGTCCACGTCAGCCGCGGGAACGCCTGGCACGCAAATAACATTAGTCCCTGAACGTCACTTTCGCTAAATGTCTTCAATGTTTGTGAATACCCTTGAAGACATTGCTGCTTTCAAGGATGTGACTTCTGCCATGCTGGTCAGAGAGAAAATTTTAATCGGCCTAGTGCGAGTCCGACACGCGCACGAAAGGTTCCGTACCGCAATTTTTAAAAACGGTAAAAACCTCATGTGTATTGTATAGGCCACCCGAATTTTATCGTATTTAATTATTTATTTTAACTGTAAATATAACTCAATATTCAGTAAATATTTCAAGCGTATACCTGTTGCACATGAGTTCGGCGCTCCCCGCCCGCCCGTAAGCATCAATCTAAATAGCTCCTGAGCAATTCACTCAGAACACGCTAAAAGTATGCCAGACTTATCCACGCCTAACTCCAGCGAATTACAAGACCATAAAAACACCAACATATGGAAAACGACAACAATCATCTGACTGTTACTTCATCATCATCATCATCATCATCAGGTCCTTTTTAGTCTCCACTACAGGAGCACGACCCTCTCTGTACTACTAGGGCCATACTTGGCCAGAGCAGCCAGAAGACTTGGCCTACACTGACTGTTACTTCCGAATTGTATAATGCACTAAAATTACATATGAAACATGATGTTACCATTCTAAGTGTTATTCAAAATAAGTTCTTAAATGAAAGCTAGTTAAATAAAGAAATCAAATTGGTATGTAAACAATTTCCTAACTGTATGTTTATAGACCTAAGTTACAAATATGGTTATGATACATCGCCTGTATTTCATCACACAATTTGTAAAACGATTAATTTTGCTGTTGATTGCTTGGCCCATAATAACAAATTCTCAAAACTTCACTAAGGAATGTACTATAAATAAAAAAGACACTGCTCCCACTCAGAAATACCAAAGCCACCAAAAAGGGACAATACCTTACTATTTCAAACCAATAGAGAATAAAAAAAATAGTTTAGATATTCAGTGTTTACATAAACAAAATATCAATGAGGACATGAGGAGGCATGACTACATTACCCAAAAAAGGTAGCATACCGTATTATTTTTCCAAATTGCTACATACAGAGAAAGCATTTCTTGCAGAAATTAACTTAAAGAATACTACTACTATTGGCGACGACACAGAAAATAAAGTTTTTTGTAAACAAAAAAAAATGCTGACTGTCTGTCTTGGTCAGAAGTATATCAAGCAAATGATATAAATGCTGCATTTAATATATTCCACAATGAAATTGTATTGTACTTCAAATTATGTTTTCCACAACGTAAAATTAAAATAAGTAATAAGACCACGACATGCTCGTGGATGACTGCAGGCCTAAGAAAATCATGCCAAAAAAACGGAAATTAAGCTTTCAATATTATCATAAAAAAGCAATTCAAATAAACAAAGTTATCGCAAATACTCAAGTCTTTTGGAAAAAATTATAAACATAGCTCAAAAAAAATAAATCCTACCTTAACAGTAATGGGAATACATGTAAAGCAACTTGGACAATGATTATAAAATATGAACAAAGTTCGAGTAATAATAATAAACACATAAATCAAATATTATATAATAACAAATTAACAACTGATCCATCAGACATTGCAAATAATTTTAATGACTACTTTATAAATCTGACAAATAAACTAACTAATGCAAAATTTACATCAAATGTAACCAAAAATATAAATGCTGTAGAAAATACTATGTCCCCCAACACCTAGAGAAGTATACAACACAATACATTCACTTAGGACAACTGCTTCGGTGCGATACGATGAACTTCCAACAAAAATATTAAAACAGTGTGCAGCTATATTGTCTCCAATTATTGCCTCCTTAGTAAACCTGTCGTTTGAGGAAGGAGTATATCCAGATGCTCTTAAAGTATCAGTAATCAAGCCGATCCATAAAAAAGATGACAAAAAAAAAATATAACAGACTACCACCCCATTGCTCTTGCTTTAATATTAGATAAAATATTTGAAAAACTAATGCAGAATAGAATAACGACTTTTCTTGATAGGCACGAAGTTTTGAGACACGAACAGCATGGATTCCGAAAGGGCAAGTCCACCTCACTAGCTGCTTTTAAATTAGTTAGTTATATTACTGGACTTATAGACAGGAACATAGGAGTGACTACAGTATTTCTGGACATGAGCAAAGCCTTTGACTTTGTCTCACATGACATACTTATGCTAAAATGTGAAAAGTACGGCCTAAGAGGTAAAATAAATTTTGGGGTTGCGCATCCCCCGTTGTTCAATGCTCCAGCCGCTGATGGGTATCGTGCCTTGTCGGTGTGAGTTTAAATGAAGTAAACTGGTTGTACGGTTGAATGTTTTTATATTCGAAAAACTACACAAGTTCATAAGTCCTAAAGACAAAAGTATTCAACCAGTGCGTCTTGCCTGTGATGACCTATGGTGCTGAGACGTGGACACTGACGGTGGGGCTGACCCATAAGCTAAAAGTTGCTCAGAGGGCTATGCTTGAAGTCTCTCTGAGGGATAAGATCCGTAAGGAAGTAATCCGTCAGTAACCGACATAGTTTCTCGAATAACCAATGCTGTACCAATTAATAGTCCAAAGGTCGTGAGGCAAGGTGTCAAGAACGCTGGCTGTCATTCCTGGCTAGTTACTGCCAGCTCTCTCGTCACCAGCAGCGGCAATGAGCCTTGAAGTGATATCCAACAAGAACTCTATCGCACAGGACCTCATGATCCCAATGTTCGTTGTCTCTCATCATCTCGTGCTACGCCTCTGGGTGCCAGAGTGCAAGGAACATCGATGGCGGCAGGAGCCGGCGAGGAGACAACATAGCCATGGACCCGACTTGCCCGACGTCGCTGCCGCGCGGACAGCGGAGTGTCACCAGTGCTCAGCCGGAGACAGACGCAGTACGACAACTGTTGTTGTTCAACAGTGTGCCGATGCTGTGGACGGGATGCGGGAGCCATGGAGCGCGGTCTACGTCGCGGCATTACGCTTAGAGTTTAGAGCCTATTTCGAAGCGCTTGTTTCATTATTACACTGACTTACCTTCGTTCATCATCATCATTTCGTGTAGGTGACACGGTCAACAAGCACACCCTGGTGTCAGGGTTCTTCAGAACCGCCTCTCGGCCTCGGACGTGGTTCCTTTAACGCCTACAAGATGGCAGCCGGGACCAACGGCTTAACGTGCCTTCCGAAGCACGGAATCATCTTTATTATCAGACAATCAGGTGATTCAAGCCTGCAATGTCCTAACCAAACTGGAAACAATTAAACAAAGTATGCTTCCCGTGGGAATCGAACCCACGACCCCCGGGTTTACAGGCAAACGCCTTGACCACTGGACCACGGAGGTCCTCGGTCCACTGGTAGTATAGAGGAACCCGCTGGCCCGTGGTCGTGAGCATCATCACGTTACGCATGGCAAGCAACCCCGGGCGCGGTCCTACATTAAGATCTTAGAATAATAACATGAATAGGGAATTGTTGTAAATAGGGATTTTTAGGTTTCCGTACCCAAACAGTAAAACAGGGTCCTCTTCTAACCTAAGGGTATGGAACCCTTAAAATGGAAAGCAAACGGGGTATTTTTCATCTATTCCATGTACCTAACTGTATTATACTAGATTCTTGATATCGACATATCCATCCCTGTCAGTAGCTTAAAGTAATCCAGTCAAGTTCTATTCAAATATCTTTGAGCCTATTTTCAGTATGGTCGTTTAAAACCATTTCTTATTCCATCCATATTTTACTAGATCCTTGATAACGATCCATTCTCTACTCAAGGTCAAGTTCTACTCAAAACAAGCCCATTTTTACTATTTGAGCACATGACCGTGTCAGCCTATAATTGGGTCAATATCAAAACAGCGTTTTTGACGCGTCCAAGCTGAGAATTGTGGTGATAAATGCATTATAATTTATGAATTTTTTTTCTAGTATATTATAGCTAGCAATACAGTTGGCTTCACTTTTATATTTTTGTAAAAGTTTATAGATTTTTGCCAAAAAATAAAAATCCACCTCTTTTCAGTCTCCGGTGGCTTGTCCCAAATCGACTTTGCGTCGAACACACATTCACTATGACTGTGTTTTACGTTTGTTTTTAAAAACAGTTGACTCGTTTAATTATTACATAGTCAGAGCCTTATATAATGGACACACTATTTTATTTTGTCGTTTATAATACACAGGACACACGTTCAAAATTTGTCCAGCCGAAACTGTAAGATTGGGTGGTACATTTTCAACAAGTCGTGTCTTCTCGTGTATTAGTTCGGGACATGTCATGTTGCCATTCCCCGCTCCCCACAGTCATGCGCTATCGCTTGCCGGTATCGAAGGTATGACTGTGCGCAGCACTTTCCCGCCAAAATGTAAATAAACCCTTTGGTGGCGTTTTATTTTGATAATTGTAAGATTGGGTGGCTCAATTTATACGTTTACCTTTAAGTCCACTTGTCGAAAATAAACACCGTTAGATACATTTTTGGTTTGTATTCCATCACATATTATTATATTAGCTGTAAATTAACTTATCTATTAATGGCAATTTTTTTTCATGATTATTAAGATTTGGTGGTGCGGTTTTGGTGGCTTAGGTGGCGCAATACGTGCCACCAAATCTTAACGGATGCCACCAAATCTGAAAATTACAGGAAATCTATTACTTTTTTATTAATTATATGTGAATTTATATAATTCAGTTTATATGCAATGCGGCTAGCAAACCATTTTTTTCTGTTCCAACTAAACTACTACGATTTTTCCAAATGAGGCCTTTAGGTGATATGACCCAGATATTGTCTACCCCGTAAGGTATAAATACGTGATTATAATGTATGTAAGTTTGCTTAGCATGTATTTATTGTGCAGAAAGTAAATATATACGTGTAAAATTGTAGTAGTAATCAAATTATGTAAGTTTTACTATTTTAGAATGGCAAAAGAAAAACAAACTAAAGAAGAAAGATTAGAAAAGAAGAGAATAGTTAGGAAGAAAAAGGAAAGCCAGAACAAAAAATTACACTGTTAAAGCGGAAAATCTAAGGAGGATTGAGAGAGAAAGATATTATAGAAAAAAAGAGAATAATTAATTAGCTATTAATAAAATGACTCGTCGGAAAAAAATATAGCTAAAAAAATAAAATAATAGTTAACAGGGAGTATTATGGACACCAAAAAGCCAAAAAGATGTTAAAAATTAATTCTAAAAAAAGTTGTTGCTCAGATTTCGAAAACATTTGCTCTTCTACGTTGTCGCAATTTCAAAGATCTTAGACTCAAGAAGAGAAAGTAATTATTGAGAAGATAATGAAGGAGGACGATCCAATTTTTTTTTTATTTATTTGATTTAAAATTTTATTAGATTTAAGTTTTAATTTAAACTAGCTTTCCCCCGCAGCTCCGCACGCGTCAATGTCGATCCCTTTCTCCCGGGATAAAATGTATCCTATGTCCTTTTTTGTATCCCAGATAACGTGTATGCAAAATTTCATGTTGATCGGTTCAGCAGTTACAACGTGAAAGCGTAACAAACAAACAAAGTCACTTTCGCATTTATAATATTAGTTAGGATAGGATACTTATTCAGTGATCTCATTTTTATTAAAAGCTTGCTTAAGTTACTTAACTTAAGCAAGCTTTAAATAAAAAGTATCCTAGCTAATAGTGCCTACGAAGATATTAGTATCTAAGTACTAGATAATATCTAGATATTGACATGTTACTAATTTATTTTAGAGAGTTTAAATGTTAAACTTTTAATAGTCTTTAAAATTTTACTAAAAAATGTAAAATTTCTTTGTTTTATGCTTACAATTTAGAAGAAAAATAAGGAACGACTTGATTATTTAATTGATGTTAATACTACAATTAAGTTTTTATGTTAAGCACTTATTTTGTGATCTCGTTGCTATTGAAAGCTTACGGTAGTTTATTAATTTAAAATTATATACTAATTATGCATGTTATTATTTTAAAAGATACAGTTAACGTTTGTTAGATTTTATGACAATATAAAATATTGGATGGAAAAGTGGTTTCAATGGGCAGCAGCATCGGAACCTACATTAGCCAAATAACTGCGCTCACCAACCCGTTTGCCAAGCGTGGTGAGTATGGCAAAACCCCCTCATGAAGATGGATAAACGCACCAAGGCCCCCAGTCCCCGGCGGCCCCGCTATTCCTGACTACGGTAGCGGTCATGGTAACGGCGGGGCAGGGGGTGCTAAAAATCTCCGGAAGAGATCCGGCTACCACCCCAAACAGAGACTACTACACACATCCGCACAATGAGGTTGGACGAGAAGGTCGAGGAAGTGGAAGAGGAAATGAGTAGGTTACGATGGGACATAGTTGGGTTGTCTGAAGTCCGAAGAGAGGGAGAGGGCACGACAACCCTGAAGTCTGGTAACCTACTCTATCACCGGAAGGGTGACTTTAAAAAGTCACAGCATGGTGTCGGGTTTCTTGTCCACAGGTCCCTCATCAACAACGTCATAACCATCGAAAGTGTTTCCAGCAGGGTAATATACCTGATACTCAGAGTATCTAAAAGATACTCGTTGAAGGTAATACAGGTATATATGCCGACCGGGAAACACTCAGATGAAGAGGTGGAAGTAGTGTATGAGGACATTCGTAGGGCCATACACGCTTCGAAAACCTATTTCACGATTGTTATGGGGGACTTCAACGCAATACTGGGCAAGCGACGCGATGGAGAGTCCAGAGTCGGGCAATTTGGATATGGGGAACGGAACGACAGGGGTCATAGGTTGGCTGATTTTCTGGAGGAAGAGGGACTCTTTGCGATGAACTCTTTCTTCAAGAAGCCACCTAATAGAAAATGGACCTGGATGCGTCCCAGCAGAAAGGACCAACCCGCTGTGAAAAATGAGATAGACTTCATCATGTCGACGAGGAGAGAGATATTCAACGATGTCTCTGTGATCAATAGGATTAAGATCGGTAGTGATCACCGAATCGTGCGAGGCATCGTGAATATCAATCTCAGACGAGAGAGGACTCGCTTGATGAGGTCTACGCTCCGACCATCAACGACCCATATCCAAAATGTCGACAGTTTCCAACTGGAACTCTCAAATCGCTTTGATTGCCTGAAGGATTGCGTTTCAGTGGACGAGTTAAATAATGGGTTTGTAAAGACTGTCCAGGAGGTGGGATCGAAGTTCTTTAGGTCCCGCCCCAAACACAAACCTCAAAAGATCTCACCCCAGACCCTGAACTTAATGGCTACGCGACGATCCACGCCACTGCAGACCTCGGATGACGCGGACGTGCATCGGCAGCTCAATAGACAAATCCAAAAGTCCTTGCGGCACGACATTCGCTCCTATAATACAGAGTGTATTAAGGAGACGATAGAGCAAAACAAAGGCTCCAAAGTGTTCGCAAGAGTGGTGTCTATTGGGCAGAGTCGACTGTCAAAGCTGAAAATGGAGGACGGCAGCGTGGCGTCGACAAGGGCCGAGGTGCTGGGGGAGATTGAGAGGTTTTATGGAAAGCTTTACACCTCAGTAGCCAAACCCATTGTCGGCTCAACCAGAGATCCCAGAGCCAAGTTAACCCGACATTATACCGAAGATATCCCGGATATCATCATGTACGAGATTAGGATTGCCCTCAAACAGCTTAAAAACAACAAGGCGCCGGGCGAAGATGGAATCACAGCAGAGCTTCTGAAAGCAGGCGGAACGCCGGTACTGAAAGTCCTTCAGAAGCTCTTTAATTCCGTTTTGCTCGAGGGCGTTACGCCAGAGGCGTGGAACAGGGGTGTGGTGGTTTTGTTCTTCAAAAAGGGTGATAATACTTTACTGAAGAATTACAGACCCATCACGCTCCTGAGCCACGTCTATAAGCTGTTTTCGAGGGTGATCACGAATCGTATCATGAACAGGCTTGATGCCTTCCAGCCTACCGAACAAGCCGGTTTCCGAAAAGGTTACAGTACCATAGACCACATCCATACGCTGCGGCAGGTTATACAGAAGACTAAAGAGTATAACCGGCCATTATGCTTAGCGTTTGTGGACTATGAGAAAGCCTTTGATTCGGTCGAAACATGGGCCGTACTTCAGTCCCTCCAGCGATGCCGCATCGACCATCGGTATATCGAAGTGTTGAAGTGCTTATACAGAAACGCCACCATGTCAGTTCGAGTACAGGAGCAGAGCACGAAGGCTATACCATTACAGAGAGGCGTGAGACAGGGAGACGTGATATCTCCGAAACTGTTCACGGCTGCTCTGGAGGATGCCTTCAAGCTCCTGGAATGGGAAGGACTTGGCATCAACATCAACGGCGAGTATATCACTCACCTTCGATTTGCTGATGACATCGTCGTTATGGCGGAGTCGCTGGAGGACTTAAGTACCATGCTCAATGACCTTAATGGAGTTTCTCAACAGGTGGGCCTTACAATGAACATGGACAAGACGAAAATAATGTCGAATGTCCATGTTGTGCCTTCACCGGTATTTGTTGGGAACTCCGTCCTTGAAGCTGTGGACCAATATGTCTACTTGGGTCAATTGATCCAGATTGGCAGTTCCAGCTTCGAGGACGAGGTGTTTCGACGAATCCGACTTGGTTGGGCAGCGTTCGGGAAGCTCCGCCACGTCTTCTCGTCCAAAATACCTCAGTGCCTAAAGACGAAAGTCTATAATCAATGTGTGTTACCAGTGATGACTTACGGGTCCGAAACGTGGTCTCTTACTATGGGCTTCATAAGAAAGCTCAAGGTCGCTCAAAGAGCTATGGAGAGGGCTATGCTCGGTGTTTCTCTGCGAGATCGAATCAGAAATGAGGAGATCCGTAGAAGAACAAAGGTTACCGACATAGCTCAGCGGATTAGCTCTTTGAAGTGGCAGTGGGCGGGGCACATAGCGCGCAGAACCGATGGCCGATGGGGCAGAAAGGTTCTCGAATGGCGACCACGTACCGGCAAGCGCAGCGTCGGACACCCACCGACCAGATGGTCGGACGACCTGACGAAGGTCGCAGGAAGACGCTGGATGCAGGCCGCTTCCAACCGGTCGTATTAGAAATCCTTGGGGGAGGCCTATGTCCAGCAGTGGACTTCTTGCGGCTGATATGATGATGATGATGAAAATATTGGAGTGAAATGTTATTTAAATCTTAATTTAATACATTTTAATTAATTATATAAATGATGTAATAACGACATACATTTTATTTTTGGACTTCGGAAGTATTACCACATTTCCTTATTTCACTCTCAGTTATCCTGACTCCCTATTTACATGCGCCGAAACGTCAGGATCCTTTCTATGCTTTAATCTGCCCTCAATGATCCTAATTCTCCTTCTTATTTAAAATCCAAATTTAATTTCCTAAATTCTACACACACTTGCTCCCTTCGCTCCTCTAATAGTTTAGTGTTAGCGACTTCTCTTTATCGTACTGACTTCATGGATAAATCTTTTTAAGACCAAGCCACACAGAATTTGAACATTCCAGAGCCGAAGCTCTGGAATGCTCTCCCTAATTCAGTTAGAAGAGCCCCAAATCATAATGCTTTAGGAGGTTAGTACTCATCAAAAATTATGAACTTAAAATAAGTCATCCCCATGTATATAAATTTATATATGTAGGTATAATTTTATATTTATATGTGTAGGCACATTTATCTATATATATAAAAGGGGAAGCTGACTGACTGACATATCAACGCAGGGCCTAAACTATAAGGGTTAGAAACTTGAAATTTTGCACAGGGGTTCCTTTTATAACGTAGGGGAGCACTAAGAAAGGATTTTAGGAAATTCGTCCCCTAAGGGGGTAAAACTGGGGTGCAAAGTTAGTATGTAACTTTGCCGTTTTTGAAGTTATTCAAATGAAATTCAGCATGAAGGTTCTTTACTGAAAGGCATGAAACATGAGTAAAATATGTTTTTCAAATTCATCCCTTAGGGGGTTAAACGGGGGTGCAAAGTTAGTATGAAACTTTGCTGTTTTTGAAGTAATTCGAATGAAATTCAGCAAGAAGATACTTTATTAAAAGGCATGAAACACGAGTAAAATATATTTCTCAAAAAATCATCTCTTAAGGGGGAAAAACGGGGATGCAAATATAGTATAAAACTTTCCGTTTATGAATTATTCGATTGAAATTCAATATTGAGGTGTTTCACTGAAAGTCATGAACCAAACCCATACTAATATTATAAATGCGAAAGTAACTCTGTCTGTCTTCTTTTCACGCTTCAACTATTGAACCAATTTAGATGAAATTTGGTATGGAGGTAGTTTGAGGCCCGGAGAAGGACATAGGGTACCTTTCATTCTGGGAAATTCTACTGTTCCCGAGGGATCCACACTAAAGCGGGCGGAGCCGCGAGCAAAAAGCCAACCTGACTTATATATCAACGCACAGCCAAAACTACTGTGCCTAGAAAATTGAAATTTAGTTCAGGGGTTTTTTTATGATGTGAATGAACAACCAGAAAGTATTTTTAGAAATTCAACCACTAAGAGGGTGAAATAGGGGGGGTGAAGTTTTTATGGAATTTTCTCATTTCTGGACCTAGAAATATGAAAGTAGATATATAAGTTCTCGATTAAAATTAAAAAGATCTGTGTAGGTGAACTAGAAAAAAATCCCTCCTAAAGGGGTAAAGTTTATATGGAAATTTTCTCATTTCCAGACTTAGTAGTATAAAATAGATATATAATTTCTCGATTACAATTAAAAAGATCTGTGTAGATGAAATGTACAAAATTCCTCCCCAAAGGGGTAAAATAGGGGAGTACAGTTGGTATGGAATTCTTCTCATTTCTAGACTTAGAAGTATAAAAATAGGAATATAAGTTCTCGATTACAATCAAAAAAGATCTGTGTTGTTGATATGGACCAAATTCCGCCCTTAAGGGGTAAAATAGGGGGGTAAAGTTTGTATGAAATTTTGTTCATTTCTAGACTTAGAAACCGGCCAAGTGCGAGTCGGACTCGCACACCAAGGGTTCCGTTCCATTATGTAACGTCTAAAAACGAGCCCACATAAGACGATGGTAACTGAAGAAAGATTTATAAAGTTCTACTTCACAAGAGAAATTAGAAATAATAGTATCCATTTGAGTACCACCATGAGTAGAGGCAAGCGCTGGTAACAAGATTTCATAGGTATATTACCTACTTTGATTCCCGAGCGCAATAGGTACTGGACTCTTAACAAAAATTTGGACTATAAAACCAAATATTTCCGAAACGGATAAGTAAATCGAAAAATTATGTTCACAAGCTCACAATATTTTTAAAAGAACAATTCGACAGCACCCCATACGTTGGGGTAGCCACGAAAAAAATTACTACCCTTTTTACTAATATGGGAGCTACCCTAAAAAAAAATTATACTCAAGATTTTATTTTACTGTTTTATTAGCATGATTAACATACATATCCAAATCAAAATATAGTCTCTTGAGTAAAAGCGGACGGTCAGACGGACTGACATGGCGAAACTATAAGGGTTCCTTGTTCGGAACCCTAAAAAAGGGTAATAAGTTCACGATTACAATTAAAAAAGATCTATGTACGTGAACTCTGTCTTTCTGTCGTCTTTTCACGCTTCAACCATTGAACAGATATACTCTTAATAAATTAAGAAATAAAATATGGTAAAAAGATTTCATGCGGTTGGGACTTAAACCGGCGACCTAGGTCTATGACGACCTATGCCAGAGCATACCATCGACCATCTACGGCAGACCATCTGAGCTACCGCACAATTCAATCTCGGCGCCGAAATTCTCCACCATTCCACACCCGACTTTTACAAGTGAGATATTAGACTCAACTCATTTTCAATTAATTTGAAAATCAACCAATGAAACATGGCTTCCTATATATTAGTTGATTAAACACGTATAAAAAACAATGAACCGATGGAGGTAGTTTGGTAACGCGAGCAAAGTCTCAGTTTAATAACGCAATAAAAAACTTAATATTCTTATGTTCATGTTTCCTACGCCGCTTTATCAATGTTTTTATGTTGGTTGTCCTGTCTGTTGTGGAAGCGTGGGGGGAGGAAAGATGGCGCGGAGCCACCTCGCCCCTGACACTGATGTCTATGAACCTTGACCGATAAGGTTGTTTTTGACCAGTCGCGCGCACCTGCATATATGTAAATGTGCATTATTCATTGTGATTCTATTTTGGGAATCACACGCCGCCCACCAGCCCTACCCTTCTACCCTTCAGCAGAGACCCTGCTGAACTTCAAACTTATGGTAGGTTAGCGTGTAAATCAGGGGTTGGAATACCGGTAAAAATCCATTACCGGTACCTCTATGAAACGACAGTACATGTAATTGGTTTGGTACCGGTACATTTGGTAACGGTAAAAATCAAGTACCGGTACCTCTATAATACAACGGTACCGGTAATTGGATTGGTACCGGTACCTCAATAAAACGACGGTACCGGTAATTGAAATAAGTACCTGTACCAAATACCGGTAAACAGTACCGGTACTCGTATTGGAAATTATCATTTCGTTAATGTGTGTCGTTGCCGTGTTGTGCATGTGCGGCGTGAGGCGGGGGCCCACAATAGGGCGGCACTTTTACAGTCGAGCGAGTCCCATGCGGTAGACGGCAACAATGCGTAGGTACCGGTAAAATTAACGCAATTTAAATACCGTTAAAATTTGACAGAATAGAGGTACCGGTATATACCGGTACTTATAATGGGAATTTGGTACCGGTAACAAGCCCTGGTGTAAATAGCTACCACCTGGTGGGATATGCTCCAAAAGAATGAAGATGCCTAAGGTATCTTCACTGCGTGTAAAAAAGGATATGAAGAGAACCGCTATCAATGTTAATATGAGGACTGACCTGAATGTCGTTTCCGCCACATCCGATGCACGTCCACGTAGCTGCTATCCACCGTCAGGACTTCTTTAGGGGGTGTTGGTGAACAATACACGTGTCAGTCTTTACACAAAGGATTACGAGTCCTTATCCCTTTTTCACAAAATAAATGGATTCACGAGATCCAGCGTCAATGGGCGGCGTGTGATTCCCAAAATAGAATCACAATGAATAATGCACATTTACATATATGCAGGTGCGCGCGACTGGTCAAAAAACAACCTTATCGGTCAAGGTTCAAAGACAGCAGTGTCAGGGCGAGGTGGCTCCGCGCCATCTTTCCTCCCCCCACGCTTCCACAACAGACAGGACAACCAACATAAAACATTGATAAAGCGGCGTAGGAAACATGAACATAAGAATATTAAGTTTTTATTGCGTTTTTAAACTGAGACTTTGCTCGCGTTACCATGCACCCCGCCTTGAAACGTCGCAAGATGTTTCAAAACAAAAATAAATTTATACATGGTAAATCAGGAGATATATAGCGAATTAATTCAAATTATAGCTACCTAAACTAAATTTATACTAAATGCGTAAAGAGTTAAATGAATTTATTGTGTTGGAATAGGATATAATTTGGTCCCCCCCGAGGTGGTTCCCGGTTTGTCGTACCGGGGGGGCTCAGTACCCGTGGTAGTCATGGCCACGGGGAAGCGAAGAGGAACCCGCGCGAGGGCGCTCCTGCTGTTGTTACCAGCTGCGAGCGCCCACATTGGGGCGGCGGGGGAGTGGGAAGTTCTCCCCCCACCCGAGGAGGGGCGCTCCCGCGGGCTCGGCTTCGGCCTTGAGCCTGCTGGGATGCGCCCAATGGGGCGGCCGGGCAGTGGGAAGATCTGCCCCCACCCGGGGAGGGGAGCGGCGGAGCCTACCATCTTCTCCGCCGCTGGGAGCCAGTTTATCTGGCTTCCATGGGACCACAGGCGGTGGACTGCGTGGGAGTCTGCCGCCTCTCAATTGGCCCAAGGAGGTACGGCGCGTCCGTGAGTTCCGGACGTGCCTACTTGGTGAGTGGATGGGGGGCGCTAGGACGTCCCCGAGGAGGGGCCGCATTGGCGGCCAGCCGCGCCGGGGTTCGCGGTCGTATTTCCCTTCCCGTGTCCCCGGCAAAAGCGGTTGAGATGGAACTCCGAAGGTTTTTTTAGTGGGTAGGCACGTCACTCTGGCGTGGAGTCCCACATAACCCAACAGCCTCCCCTGCAGGCTGTCGGGTATCCGTAACATGGATCTTTCCTTCGTTAAAAAAAAAAAAAAAAACAGAAAAGGATATAATTGGTAACAGCGCGTTTATAGGTGCCATTCTGCGTTTTAACGGTCGCTACTCGAACGACGTTATCTGTACCCTTGTAGACATGAGTAATTATTTCTAATGGCCAAGTCAATGGAGCTGAGTTTTCCTGTTCTAATAGAACAACTGTTCCTATCTATACAGGCTTGTCTGGTGTAGCCCATTTTTGTCTGACTTGTAACGTATGCAGATATTCAAGGTGCCACTTTTTCCAAAAGGATTGAACCATATGGTCAAGCAATTTTTTGCGTTCCAATAAACTATAGCACTGATCTGAGAGATCAGTGGCAGGCAAATACTGCAGTGGAGTGGACATTAGAAAGTGCGCGGGAGTTAAAACTTCAGGGTGTGGATCAGAAGAAATGACACTCAAAGGCCGAGAATTTAAGATACACTCAACTTGCGCCAGAACCGTCAACAGCTCTTCATAAGTGAGCAACTGGTTTCCAATCACCCTGTATAAATGCGTTTTCATACTTTTTATATTCCCCTCCCAAATTCCCCCGAATGTAGGGGATCGGGGTGGAATTGTTTTCCAATCTATTTTCCGAGACAAAAGCTCATTAGACAGTGCGTTTTTGAAGGTTGAACTTGTCAAAAAACTATAAAGCTCATCCAATTGTGCCTTGGCACCAATAAAATAAAATAAATAATAAATAAATATATACGGACAAATCACACAGATTGAGCTAGCCCCAAAGTAAGTTCGAGACTTGTGTTATGGGATACTAACTCAACGATACTATATTTTATAAGAAATACATATATAGATAAACATCCATGACCCAGGCCAATCTGAAAAAGATCATTTTCCATCTTGACCTGGCCGGGGATCGAACCCGGTCACTCCGTGTCGCAGGCTGGCGTGTTGACCGCTGGGCCACGGAGCTAGTCGAAAGTTGTGGCATTATCGGAATATAAGCAAGACACTGGACCGCGGTGGGAAATAAAGCGCTTGAATGCGTTTAAAAAACTGTCGGATGTCAGACTTGTGACTAAGTCCAGATAGATACCCTTTGTCACCATACAAATAAAAAGTACAATGTATGCCTTTTGAGCATGTTGACCTCTGCGACGCGAAAGGGTAATGCGTACAGGTCCAGCATAATCGCAAGCAGTATGAACAAAAGCTTTCGCTGTCTCTGTCACGCGGTACCACGGCAATGCAGACATTATAGGCGTGGGATGCGTAGGGTTCACCTTGAAACAAGTGTTACATTTCCGACACTTAGACCTAATGACTGTTCTGGCATCTAATATCCAGTAGCGCTGTCTTATAATTGACATAAGAAGTCCAGGTCCAGCGTGACAGTTAAAAACATGAGAATGTTGAATTATTAGATCGACAATATGATCGCGTTTTGGAAGTAAAATTGGAAGTTTAGCTTCATACGGAAGCATCGACCCAGAAAGTCTTCCTCCTATACGTAAGATTCCTTCAGCGTCTAAAAATACTGCCAAGTTCTGCAGCTTCTTTGAAGGTAACTTCTCAGCTTTGAGTAGCTTGATATCTTCAGCAAAATGCACTGATTGAACAGCAAGAATTAGTGCCCTTTCAGCAGCTGCTAATCCTGCTACAGATAGAGGATTGATTTTTAGTTTAGGTTTAGCGAATTTAAGTACATAAGCTATAATGCGTAGCAATTTTCCCCAAGAAGAAACTCGTTGTGCCAATGTACACAAGAGTGGTTCCTCTATATGCGTTGTGACAGCCATAACATTAGCCTTATGTTCAGGCAAATTATTACAATTAGCGGGAGCGAATGGATTAATAGGCCATTTTTCAGGCGGGTCGCGAATCCAAGGAGGGCCGTTCCACCACAGATCGTGAGACAAAAGTTGCGATGGCAACATACCACGAGAAAGACAATCGCTTGGGTTAATAGCACCAGCTATGTGGTAAAAATGTTTAGCGTCTAAATTTTCTTGGCACTGGGCTACTCTGTTGCTAACAAAGATTGACCATCTATGCGGGGAAGAATGAACCCACGATAAAGCTATCGTGAAATCCGAAAATGCGTATATGTCCACTATGGTCATGCGTTCAACGAATGTATCTATCTCGTACAATTTTTATCAACTTTGACATGAGTAAAATAGCACAAACTTCAAGGCGAGCGAGAGTTGAAATTTTCGTAGAACTCATTTTCGATTTTGCGCAAAGTAGACGCGTTTCAATAATACCAGAAAGGTAAGTGCAATGAGCATAAATAACTGCTCCTAACCCATTCATACTGGCGTCCGAAAAAGCAACAAGACGCAGCTCACACCCGATCTCCACACCGACATGTCGAGGAATTTTCAAAGTGTTAAGCAAGTGCATCTCTTGAGCGAGAGCGTGAAAGCGGGCACGTATGTTCTCTGGAGCTAGATCATCCCAATCACTCTTGCAGAGCCATAACTCCTTAATAAGCAATTTGGCTGCGAGTATCACAGGCGCAACTAGACCGAGTACGTCGAACAATCTAGCCACAACCGAAAGTATGTTTCTTTTAGTGCATTTTTCAGCAATTGTGATAGTGGTGAAAAACAAATTATCCCCACAAGGATCCCAAGAAAGACCTAAAACTTTAGATGAGTTGTTGTGTGAATCAAATTCGATTGATTTGCGGTGCGAATCAGGAAGTGAATCAAGTAGCTCAGGACAGCTACTCGACCATTTTACTAGGTCAAAGTCACCAGATTTGAACAAATTAATTAAATCACGAGCTAACAGCTTAGCAGAGCTTTTATCAGCTGTGGAATGGACCAAATCGTCCATATACAAACAGGTTTCAGCCACTTTAGCTGCTTCAGGATAGTGTGAACTCATGTCAGAAGCCAACTGTTTCACTGTGCGTAAAGCTATGTATGGACTAGACCTGAGACCAAAGGGTTGCCTGTTGAAAACGAAGGTGCGAATTTGTTCCGATTCATTGAACCTAAATAAAATGCGTAGGTATTTACGCTGCTCCGGCAGAACGCCTATACGTAAATAGTGCTGCTTTATATCTGCGTTTATGGCGATAGGAAACATCCTAAAATTCAATAACAATACAAATAAATCAGCCTGTAGATTTGGGCCGATGTGTAAAATATCATTAAGTGAAAATCCAGTATGTGTTTTGGCACTTGCGTCCAAGACAATACGCGGTAACGGCTTATCAGGGCGTACCACGGCGTGGTGAGGTATATAATAACCATCAGAGGTCAAATCAGACACATCGACGGGGCTATGATACCCATTATCGATATAATCTTGAATGACTTTATTGTAATTCTCGCGTACTAAGGGCGTTTGACGTAATTTACGTTCGAGCGAAATAAAGCGACGGTAAGCGGTGGCATACGAGTTGCCAAGTTCAGCAGGGTCCCTGCTGAAGGGTAAAGCGACGGTATAACGACCGGAATCATCGCTACTCACGGTTGAAGCGAAAATATTTTCACACTCTGTCTCTTCAGGAGACAACAAGCGTTTTGTGGGCACTTCTTCGAGTTCCCAAAACTTCTGCACTAAATCATTTAATGCTATTTAGCCTTATGCACGCACTCTGCAGCTTACGGCACTAATTGCACGACAGAAATTCTCGCTACTGCTAAGGTGGTAGTAGTGAACAAAAAGGGGAAAAATGTGCTAGTACGTTGTCTGCTTGACCCAGGTTCGCAGAAAAATTATATTACTTCGCGCTGCGTCCGAATGCTCGGCTTGAGTATTCGAGCAGACGACATAAGCATTGTTCGAGGAATAGGTGGAACTTCTCAACCTGTACGAGGTTCCGTTGACTTCACTTTTAGCTCGCGTCTCCACTCACAACCTAAGTATAGTATCAACGCGCTGGTGCTCGATGAAATAACGGGTCAAATTCCTTTGTGCCGTATTAACACGAGTGAATTGCACCACATTGACACTGAGTTACTGGCTGATGACGCTTGGGGAGTTCCGGGTAACATAGACGTGTTACTTGGTGTCACGCTTTTTGCTAAATTGCTGCGTCCGGGTCATGTTACTGATAAGCCAGGTTTTCCTGACGCCTTGGAAACCGTGTTAGGCTATATTCTTATGGGTCAGGCTCCTATCTCAGTGTCCCCCACGGACACGCTTTCATTTCTTTCAACATCGTGTATCGATTGTTATGACTTACGCAAATTTTGGGAAATTGAAGAAGTATCGCCGCCTTCCACTTCGAGTGTGGATGATGAATACTGTGAGAAATTTTATCGTTCTACCACAACTCGTACACCGTCCGGTAAATATGTCGCCGCTTTACCGTTCAAGTCTGTCATACCCGTTTTAGGTAATTCTTTTGATATCGCACGCCGTCGATTTTACAGTCTTGAACGAAAATTTAAATCGCACGCAAATGTAAAATTACTTTACGATGAAATAATTAGAGAATATTTAAATAACGGCTATATATCGTTAGTAAAACATGATCTAAAGGACATGTCACAAGTAGGACAAGCTCGTGAGCGATCCGTTTCCTACTATATTCCTCATCATCCTGTGATTCGTGAGCATAAATCAACCACTAAATTACGTGTGGTTTTAGACGCTAGCGCACGAACGGACAACGGTACGTCGCTTAATGAGGTCCTACACGCAGGTCCCGCTCTTCAGGCGGACCTTCTCAACATTTTGTTGAATTTCAGACTCTTCGCTGTCGCTTTGTCGGCCGATGTAGAAGCTATGTTTCTTCGTATAGGTATTCGTCCAGAGGACCGTTCGTATCAACGAATTTTATATCGATTTAGCGAAAATGAGGAGCTTCAAGTCTTTGAATTCTCGGTTCTTCCTTTTGGACTTAAGTGCTCACCCTTTATAGCTATCCGAACCATCCAACAATTGTGTATGGACGAGGGACAACAGTACCCCCTTGCTAAGGAAATATTACAACGCGATATTTACGTTGACGATATCGTGAGTTCAATCGCTAATACTGAACTTGCCGTTGATTCAGCGCATCAGTTAATTAAAATATTCAGTCTAGGGGACTTTCAACTTACTAAATGGTCGAGTAATAGTGACGAGGTTCTTCAGTCTATTCCAGAATCACTTAGACTCTCAAAGAGCGTAGATTTAAGCAAGGACCCGACGCAAAAGATACTAGGCCTCCGTTGGTACCCAGATGAGGATTATTTTGCATTTCAAGTAACTCCTGATAACCGCCCCTGTACTAAACGGAATATCCTTTCATCGGTCGCACGTCTTTTTGACGTTATGGGCCTTGTGGCACCTATCATTTTATACGCCAAGCTGCTAATTAAAGAGCTTTGGCTACTCAAACTCGATTGGGACGATGTTCCCCCAACTCGAATTATCCGCTTATGGGAGCAATTTCAGAGTGAGTTGCCCCTCATTTCGCAATTAAACTTTCCGCGTCACGTCGGTGTTGTAGACGGCTGTAAGATATCTTTAGTCGGATTCGCTGACGCCAGCGAAAAGGCTTACGGTGGAGCTGTCTACGCCCACGTTGTTAGACCTGACGGCACTGTGGTCGTGTCGCTGGTCTGTGCTAAGTCCAAACTGTCCCCACTACGGGTAGTCAGCTTGGCCCGCCTCGAGTTATGCGCTGCATTGCTCTTGTCGACTCTACTTAAAAGAGTCTACTCGCTTTACGCTCCTCGACATGCCATTGAGGCTGTCATCGCCTTTTCCGACTCAACAGTGGCGTTGAGTTGGATTCATTCAGCACCACACCGCTGGCACACGTTTGTGGCCAACCGCATCGCTAAAATACATGACAATTTGTCAGCAGATTACTTTTTCCATGTCCGAGGATTGGAAAATCCCAGTGACTGCCTTTCACGCGGCCTTACCCCGGCCCAGTTAGTCCAGCATCCTCTGTGGTTAACTGGCCCGCCGTGGCTGGCATCGCATCGCTCTGAATGGCCTATTAAGCCTTTCACATCCAGTGAGTCACAGGAGCTTCCCGAAATGAAGCCAGTCGCTCTACCTGTGCTCTCACACGCGAATTCGAACGGAACTATTCCGTCCCAGAATATATTATACGCAAGAGCTGCTAGATTTTCTTCCTGGCAAAAATATTTAAAAACAATTTGTTTTGTTTATAAATTCGCAAAACGACTCCCTAGAGGACCTATTTCCGCGTCTGATTTAGATTTTGTCGAAAATGTCGTATGGAAACTGGTACAAGGGGTTCATTTCGCATCTGAGATCCAACACTTATCTCGCAAACAACTTTGTTCTAAACAAGTGCAGAGACTGAGCCCATTTCTTCATAATGGACTTATTCTGGTTGGAGGTCGACTCGCGAATTCTGAGTTAGAATTTAACGCTCGTCATCCTATCCTCCTGCCCAGTCAGGATCACATAGTAGAAGCCTTGTTGAATTCTAGACCGTTGTACCCACTCAGTTCTGATCCAACAGAACCGACCGCATTAACCCCCGCGCATTTTTTGCATACGAAACCTCTCGTGTTTTTGCCCGCTCGCGACGTCAACGAAACGAGTTTGCACCTTGTTATGCGATATGAATTAATGAATAAATTAGTACATTCCTTCTGGAATCGGTGGCGTAAAGAATACTTGCACACCTTACAATCCAGACAGAAGTGGAACACTCCTGCCTTTCCTGTAAAGGTCGGCATGGTAGTTGTCTCTATGCAGGATAACGTCATGCCCTTGCAGTGGCCTCTAGGTGTCATTACCGAACTCTTTCCGGATAAAAACGGAATAGCTAGAGTCGCCTCGTTAAAGACTAAAGGCGGGGTTATACTCAACCGCCCAGTTGTAAAGCTGTGTCCTTTACCGACGCAATAGTTAAATTAATGCTTATCTTAGGTTAGGTCATAGTTCATAAGCATGCACACGCGTGCATTAGATTAGTTTATTCTATCGCTATTATACCGCTCCGCAGGGTCGTAACTGACTCATAGATTCAGGTAGAGTTTGTGACGATGTGCAACCCACAACTAGTTCACTAGTTTATTTCGATTATTTTTTTTTTCTCTTTCTTTTCGCTTCCCTCTTTTGTTGGGTTTTGAAAGTAGGTTCTTTCAAGCCGGGGAATGATGGTTGCGCCAATAGTTCAAGCAAAATCTCACTAGAGGTCGTAACTGTCCCGGAGCCCCGATTCTAATGTTGACAAGCCTGCGCCTGACCTACGCGGAAAGAGGGGGGCCAGTAGCCTACTTAACGCCGTCGCGTGAGGTGATCTCCAGAGGTGACACGCTATTTGTCCCTCTGCTGCTTGTGACTTCATACGCTGTGAAGTTTGCTTGCCCGCTTAAAATCCGCAAGGCCGACTAAATTGGCCAGGGTGAAAGACCCACCGCTCATGATAAATAACCCATGAACTTTATATACGTGTAATCGAAGAGTGTGCCGATTGTAGCTGTCGTAAGCTGATGCTGGTTTCCTGGTTTCCTGAGAGGCTGGTCTGCGAACTGGTAAGTCACTTTGGGGTCGGGATATCCTAAACAGATGCTAACGTTCGAGGGATTTGCTTGAATTACGAAGGGAATTTTAAGTCCATATAGTATCCGCACCCGCTAAGAGACGCAGCACGCCGCGGCGTCTCCAGCACGTTTATCATGATATTTTTTAACCAAGCTATCCCATAAGATTTGATACGTTTCTCCACTGGGAACAATACCTGCAGTGAATTTTAATGCGTCATGAGTCAATTTGGCAATCAAATACTGCACGCGCTGCGAGTCAGACAATTGTTGATTCAAATGAATATTAGTCTTAAATGACTGATAGAAAACATTCCAATTTTCTGGGCGACCGTCAAAACTAGGAATCACTAAATGTTCTAATTTCACCACTGACTTGTTTGAGTCACTCGCAGTGTGTGAACTCTGCTTCAAGCTCGCGTTTATCTTATTTCGAGTTCGTTTAATCCGCGAATATAAATCTTCAAATGCGTCCAGACAGGCGTAGTCTGGGACCCCGATAGGTCTTGAACTCAATTTTAATTTATTTATTTCATCTATAATAGATTCAAACTTATGGCGCGAATCATCTAACATTTCTGATTCAGACATACAATTTTTATTACTTCTTAACGACAAATCGTACGAAACAATCTTCTTCGATTCATCATACAAACGATTAACACGTTGAAATAATGCGTCCCTCTTACTGACTAACAAAGTCATCCTAACTTCGCTATCTCCTGATTTTTCCGTCATAATTGCGACTTAAAATCTTGATATTGAAAATCTGAGGGTAGGCGGTGCTTGGTACGGGCGAAAAAAATAGTACAAGTTAAGAAACAGCGATAAGTTAGTTTTAACCAACTAGATTATAACCAATTATGCAAAGCAATTTGCATCCATATATTGTATGTATTTACTGACAATACTGTATTTAACAGTATGGAATGCAAAAATGGGCGTCGGCCGGTGTTTATGACGGCAGGGCTCAATTGCGTTTTATACGTAAAATTACGTGAAATAAGCGAGTTTATAAGCTGGGATATTATCTTAGCTTATAAACCAAACTACTGGATAATGGGGCGTAAAATAAGCGTCAGCCAATGAATATGGCGGCGCTGAGAAATGCGTTTTTGTGCGTAAAATACGCAAAAATAGCGGGAATTTTTAAGCTGGATGTTATCCGGCTCGAAGGACCAAACTTATGGTAGGTTAGCGTGTAAATAGCTACCACCTGGTGGGATATGCTCCCAAAGAATGAAGATGCCTAAGGTATCTTCACTGCGTGTAAAAAAAGGATATGAAGAGAACCGCTATCAATGTTAATATGAGGACTGACCTGAATGTCGTTTCCGCCACATTCGATGCACGTCCACGTAGCTGCTATCCACCGTCAGGACTTCTTCAGGGGGTGTTGGTGAACAATACACGTGTCAGTCTTTACACAAAGGATTACGAGTCCTTATCCCTTTTTCACAAAATAAATGGATTCACGAGATCCAGCGTCAATGGGCGGCGTGTGATTCCCAAAATAGAATCACAATGAATAATGCACATTTACAGGCCCGGGGAAGGACATAGGTTACTTTTCATTCGGGGAAATTCTGGGGAAATATTGTTCCCGAGGGATCGACATAAACGCGGGCGACGCCGCGGGTAACAGCTAGTATGATATATAGTAATATAAAACACTGTGATTGTGGGCGGGATTAACGGAATAAGTATAAAAAGAAGAGAAAAAAAAAGAAAAAAATATTCCGCTGATACCACTTCTGATATGAAAGGAAACTCCGTTAATGATTAAATATTTTATTCTCAAATCACTTATTTTACAGAATATCTAGTTAAATACATCTTTTACATGGGATACTGAAAATGTTAAACGGACGGACGTGCTGTCAAATTTGCTGCAAATTAAAATAATATCAATTTTATTATTAATTTTCCCTAAACTCATCATTTAATAACCCGATGATAAGAAAGAAGACAAATAAATAGTACGAAACCAAAAAATACAAACAATATCGGACGAATTCTTGATATTGAGATATAATTACATTTTGACAGTCACCTTTCAATGCCAACTTATGGTTTTAAATACAAACAAAATAGTAAGATGTGAAAATGAAACCCTAATTTCGCATCCGGCGGCGGCGGTGTCCCAACACTATTATGGTGACCTTTGTGGCCAAAGAGAATACAAAATCTGAAGCTACCTCGCCCCGGACTGCGCCCTTTGGCCTGCGCAGGACACCCGTCAATCAACAAGCAATCGAAGTTTTTATTTTTGTTGTGTATTTGTGTCAATTTATTAATTTTATATTTTAATTGCCTAGTGTTTTTATAAGTTTTAATGTCGCTTATCGGTGGTGTTTCGTCTGGGAATTTTCGCCCAGGTGAGTCTATATCGTGTGCGTTATTCCAGCCAGATTTTGTTGAAAATTTACGAAAATCGACATTGTAGTGCAGTAGATAATTAGATATAGAGCTTCTGTAAATGGTAAGCTAATTTTTAAATTTGGTAAGCGTATATTTTTTGAATTATTTGATAAAAACAGTTCCGGCTAGCGTAACGTTACCGTAGCCAGATCTTTTTTTGTTTTACGGGAATTTTGAAATAAAAGTTATGTAAATAATTAGATATCAATTTGGTATAAATGGTACAACTTAAATTGTATTTGTATTTGCTATGGTTGCGAAGATATTTGAAATCCTGCTGGGGTAACGGTTTGCTCAATTGCTGTATCTCGGAATTGACTAAGCGGATGATGATGATTTTTGCACAGGACATCTGGCTAATTAGTTATAGTTTATAGCGCAATAAAGGAATTCACAGTAATTAACCGTTTAGAAGTTATTTTCATTAAATAGAAATATGCTTTAATAGGTCCTAGCACTTCCAATAAGCGCTCCAAAGACACTTTAAACGTTATTATATAGTGAAATACTGTCTATAAATGGTACCAAAGTTTCATTAGTATTCTATACGTAATTAAAAAGTTATGATGAATCTTCGATTTGTTTCGGCCATGGCGCGCGGCGGAGTTATTTTACGACCGATTAACCGAGTTTCCTGTACGAGTGGTCACATAATCTTTTGTAAATAATTAGATATACATGTCAATTTAATACCTAATAAATTTCAGACTTGTAGATTAATTAATTAACGAAATAATTGAAAAAATGATGTTCGCGTGGTAACCCGACCAAATCTAGAATGTTATGAAAAAGCGGCCGCGCCATACATTATACCAACCTTCTTAAACTTACTAGATAATTTCATACTCGTACGTGTTTTGTACAGACGAGCTACATAAGTGATATAATAAAACTTAGTTATAACTAATATTATATTAATATAAAACATTTTCGTATCTTTAGATAGAATACTGTTGACTAGCTCCGTGGCGCAGCGGTCAACATGCCAGCCTGCGACACGGAGTGACCGGGTTCGATCCCCGGCCAGGTCAAAATGGAAAATGATCTTTTTCAGATTGGCCTGGATCTTGGATGTGTATCTATATATGTATTTGTTATAAAATATAGTATCGTTGAGTTAGTATCCCATAACACAAGTCTCGAACTTATTTTGGGGCTAGCTCAATCTGAGTGATTTGTCCGAAAAAGGTAAGTAAGTTTATAAATTAGCTTCAAAAATAATCACAGGTTTTTTCTTATGGACCAATATGCAACGTCGCATGCTTATCTAAAATTAAAAAGAAAGAATTTATAAATACCTATATCTTTTTTATGTTATCGTTCCGAATAAGTTAAAGTAAAATACTTGTAGTCATATATAAAGTTTTATTGTATAAAATCACAGATCAATAATAATAAAATGTAATAACATCACAGTGTAGTATGTACTTACATATTTTATCTACAGTAAGTATCTACTTCCCATTGCTTTCTGTAATCTGATTAAAAAAAATCACAAATGTCTTAGACCAGCTGTTGCCCGCGACTTCGTAGTATGATTAATTAGTATAGATGAATTTTCCCCGTTTTCAAAACATTTTTTATTGATGCTTCGCTCCTATTGGTCGCAGCGTGATGTTTTATAGCCTAAAACCTTCCTCAATAAATGGACTATCCAACACAAAAAGAATTTTCGAATTTGAACTAGTAGTTCCTGAGATTAGCGCGTTCAAACAAACAAACAAACTCTTCAGCTTTATAATATTAGTATAGATAAAGATAGCCGTATTCTTAAATTACGTTTTTAGTATAAAAATCAAAATACAATATTATAAATAAACGACATAACAGTGCAGTTTACTTCTTAGGATACGTACTTTTTGAAACAGTACAAACTAAAGCTTTGTTTTATAGTAAACACTAGCTTCCGCGGCTCCGCCCTCGTTAATGTCGATCCCACGGGAATAGTACTTTTTCCCGGGATAAAAGGTAGTCTATGTCCTTCTCTGTACTCCAGAGAACCTGTATACAAAATTTCATAGAGATCGGTTCAGTAATTACGGCGTGAAAGCTTAACAAACAAACAAACTCACTTTCGCATTTATAATATTAGTAAGGATAACGCAGACTAACTACGAGTAAATTATCAAGATGCTTTCACTACTAACTGCTAAGCTGTAACTGGTAGCTAGTAGCTATTTTAAAATAAATGTACCTACTTTTTAAAAATAGCTCGTCTGTACAAACCGCGTATGTATTATCCTGTAAGTTTTAGAAGGTTGGTATAATGTATTGCGCGGCCGCTTTTTTATAACATTCTAGATTTGGTCGGGTAACCACGCGAACATCATTTTTTTCAATTATTTCGTTAATTAATTAATTTACAGGTCTGAAATTTAGCAGGTATTAAATTGACATGTATATCTAATTATTTACAAAAGATTCAGTGACCACTCGTACGGGAAACTCGGTTAATCGGTCGTTAAATAACTCCGCCGCGCGCCATGGCCGAAACAAATCGAAGATTCATCATAACTTTTTAATTACGTATAGGATACTAATGAAACTTCGGTACCATTTATAGACAGTATTTCACTATATAATGACGTTTCAAGTTAGTCTTTGGAGCGCTTATTGGAAGTGATAGGACCTATTAAAGCATATTTCTATTTAATAAAAATAACTTCAAAACGGTTAATTACTATGAATTCCTTTAATATGCTATAAACTATAACTAATTAGCCAGATGTTCTGTGCAAAAATCATCATCATCCGCTTAGTCAATTCCGAGATACAGCAATTGAGCAAACCGTTACCCCAGCAGAATTTCAAATATCTTCGCAACCATAGCAAATACAAATACAATTTAAGTTGTACCATTTATACCAAATTGATATCTAATTATTTACATAACTTTTATTTCAAAATTCCCGTAAAACAAAAAAAGATCTGGCTACGGTAACGTTACGCTAGCCGGAACTGTTTTTATCAAATAATTCAAAAAATATACGCTTACCAAATTTAAAAATTAGCTTACCATTTACAGAAGCTCTATATCTAATTATCTACTGCACTACAATGTCGATTTTCGACAATTTTCAACAAAATCTGGCTGGCGTAACGGACACGTCTATATCGTCCGAGAACTTAATTTTGTGCTCTCAGTGTTCCCAGCCACGGTTTTTCAAGGGGCAAAGGGGTTTAAAAATTCATGTGGCTAGAGTACACAAGACCCATGCTAGTAGTGGATCCCTTTGCCCCACCGGCATACTTTCTAATCATACTTCATTAGCACATAGTCTTGTTTCTCACTCCTATCATAATCTCCACGAACACCTGTCAGCTTTAAAACATTCAACTCCCGTAATAAAACGTATACCCAAAGGTGCTCGTCGGACTGTATCACTAGCGCTTGCTAGTGATATAAGGACAGTCCGCGAGAACTCAAAAGAGGCTTGGGAACATTTACTCACCTTCGCTTTTAGGATTCTACATGTATCAAACGAAAACCCATCTGGTATTCAAAATCTTACATCAAAAATAAAACAAAACTGTATTAACCCAAATTCCTTAACATTTCGGCATATTTCGATTTCCAAATTAAAGCAAAAAAGTTTGTCACAGTATGTGGAATCAAAAATAAGCGAAGGTGACCTCAAAGGTGCAGCAAGAATTCTTTTCTCGGACGATGCAATTGCCCCAAACACTCCGGACACTCTCTCTGCTTTACAGGAGAAGCATCCATCGTCAGCAATCGACCCCAACCTGCCTGACCCTCCCAATAACATCGATGAGGCCCTGCAAGCCACAGAGGAGCAGGTTTTCGCGGCTGTGATGTCCTTCAGAAGTGGCTCAGCCGGCGGTTTAGATGGTTTGTCACCTCAACATTTAAAAGATCTTTTGAGCGGTGACAGCGTTGACGCCGGCGGTTCGCTCTTGAGGGATCTCACAGCTCTGGTCAACCTTATGTTATTGGGAAGGGTCAATGATAGCGTTACCAGCATTTTATACGGTGCTAACCTTTGTGCCCTGAAAAAGAAGGACGGCGGCATCCGGCCTATCGCTGTAGGCTCAACATACCGCCGACTTACAGCCAAACTATGCTGTAGAGCTATCGCTGCCACCCTTGGAGACTACTTTCAACCGATTCAGTTAGGCTTCGGTTCCAAGGGTGGCTGTGAGGCCGCTGTCCATTCTTTGCGCACCTATTTAAATATTCAAAAAGGTGGGGTTTTGCTGAAGGTGGATATAAAAAACGCGTTCAATTCGGTTCAATTCGGCGCTATGCTGGCACAAGCAAAGATCAAAATTCCTTCGGTTTACAACTTCCTCTGGCAGTGTTATAGTCAAAATTCTAAATTGATGTACCAAAACAATCTCCTTTATTCGGCAGTAGGGTGCCAGCAGGGTGACCCCTTGGGTCCGGTTATTTTCAGTCTTGCAATCCACCCAGTCATTGAAAAAAATAATTCCAGTTTTAACACATGGTACCTTGACTATGGGAGTTTGGGAGACGTCCATCCTGACACCGTTTTAAAGGACCTAGAAGACCTTAAACGTGGCTTGACTTCTATTGGTCTTATTTTAAATCATTCCAAATGTGAACTATTTATCGACCATGAAATGCCTCTTCTAACCAAAATTAAAACTGTTACCCAATTTAACGCCTTGGCCCCCAATATCAAAATTATTGACAAGTCTTCGCTTCGTCTCCTAGGCTCCCCGATTTTTGATGATTCTTTTCCCAGTTTTGTTGAGGAAAAAGTACAAAGTTTTCAGTTAGCTTCAGACCGACTTTCCAATATCCATAGCCATTTCGCTTTTTCTATTCTAAAACATTGTCTTTTTGTTCCAAATTTCACATATAATTTACGGTGCAGTCATCTGTGGAAATACCCGGATCTTCTTACAAAATTAGATAACGTCATTAAAAACACTTTGGCGTCTCTTTTAAACATTGAGTTTGATCACTTTATTTGGGAACAAGCCTCCTTACCTATAAGGCTAGGAGGACTTGGAATACGAAAAATTTCTAGTGTTGCTTTGCCAGCATTTTTGTCTTCTGTCCATAGCATACAAGACCTTTTTAGGAAAATTTTACAAAACCCCTCTTATGAAACTGCTTATATGACAGAAGTACTTATATGTCAGAGCTTTGTTTAAATTCGGAATTTCCAGATAACCCTTCTTCTCAGAGGCGTTGGGACGAGCCGCTCTGCAGACTTGTACAGAGTAACCTACTTGAATCTTCTTGTGGCAACTCTGCAGAACGAGCGCGTCTCCTTGCCGTTGCGGAGTGGGAGTCAGGACTTTGGTTACAGGCCTTACCTTCTTTCACTTTGGGTACCTTTCTGGACGATAATACATTCCGTCTGGCGACATGTCTGCGTTTAGGAGCTAAAGCGAATGTCCCGCATCGTTGTCTTTGCGGCGATACCGTAGAGCAGTTTGGGCGTCATGGACTTTCGTGTCTCAAAAGTGCAGGTCGCATGGCACGCCATGCCACCATTAATAACATAATCCAAAGGGCTCTTGTCACCATTCACGTGCCAGCTGTTTTAGAACCAAATGGCCAGGTGCGTGAGGATGGCAAGAGGCCGGACGGAATGACCCTTGTGCCGTGGAGGATGGGAAGGCCACTTGTTTGGGATGCCACGTGTGTCGACACATTCGCGCCTTCCCACCTCCCCAGCACTGGGTCTAAGGCAGGCATGGCTGCAGCCAATGCCGAGTCCCTCAAACGGCGCAAATATGCCTGCATCGGCAACGGTTTCATTTTTGAGCCGTTTGGGGTGGAGACACTTGGTCCATGGGGCCCGTCGGCTCATAATCTATTTAAGTCATTAAGCCGAAAGCTGGTTGAGGTGTCGGGTGACCAGAGGGCTGGCATTTTTCTAGGACAAAGAATAAGCATTGCCATCCAACGTGGCAATGCTGTCAGCCTTCTAGGTACCCTTCCGCGTGACTACGAACTGCGGGACATTTTTTATTTATAATGGTTATTTTTAATTATGTAGGTTAGGCTATGTTATTTTTAGTTAGTTTTCGTTTAAATTATTTAAGTTACATATAGTTCTTATGTCTCTCAGTAGTCTTAGTTACAAAAATATATTGTTTTTACGTTAAAAATAAATGCAACAGTTAAATACATCTTACCTTAAATATGCAATCTTCACACATTACGGAAAACTATTTAAAACAATACTTCACAACAAGTAAAGGTTAATTACGTCTTAACGTTACAGCTGCGCCAAACAGAATGCCCGAGTCGTCGATCTAACCATACAAGGGCGATCGTCCCCACCACTCCATGACGTCTCGATAAAATGGAGTAGTGGGTATCAACAATAATTACACTCGATACAACCAGTGTTGCCATTGTTGCCGTTTTTGAGATATAAGTGTTACTATTTTAAATAATACTTCAGATACGCAAAAATACGTTTATTTATACGGGCCACACTTGTTAGCGATTTATATGAAATATAAATCGCTAACAAGTGTGGCCCGCGGACACAAAGCGCCTGGCCGCGGGACTTCGAGCTTTTCAAGCATCCTTTCACTCGCCTCGGCTTCGCACGAGTAGATATAGGCACTTATTCTATAACATATGTATGTTCATCAAGGATAATGTAGGATTATAATGAAGAAATAATTTTTCAAATCGGTCCAGTAGTTTAGGAGCCCAATCAACGTAAACAAAACAAAGAAAAACGCATTAATTACCAATTAAATTTGATTAAAATATTGGCAAAGGAATGCCTCAGCTTGTGTCGCCACGTGCCTAAGTAGTGGGCACGCTGTGGCAATCTTTCCCCTCTGTATAATAGTGGTGTAGTAGTGTAGATAGGCCTCGGCCACCGGCTGCGGGTGCACTGCCAAGCGATCGGCCACACGATGCTCGGCGACTACACCCACAGCGACGCCATGGATAGTGCGCCTCGCAGAATGCTCCTGCTCGCTGCCAGGCCCACACATGCCCTACGGCATCGGCCAGCGCCACAAGTGTGTTGGCTCAATTACATATTCCGGCTATTTGTATCGTGTAAAAAGTATTTTGTATTTTATGCAATAAGAATTTCAAAAACTGTACTATCTCAAAAACTACTAAACCGATTTTGATAAAATTGCATTAATCCCTAGTTGCGCAATACCTTGTACAACTAAAATAGAATGTTATCAATCCGACTTGAAATTTTTAAGATATGCGCAGACAAACATACAAGTATACACACATACACTTATAAATTAGGCACTCATGTTGAGAAGCTTGTACAGAACAACATATACACAACTGCAATCCCGACAATATTAGAGAGAGAAATCGCACGTAAGCGTATATATTCTTTGACGTAAACCGCAGGCAAAGGTAGTTTACAATTAAAACTCCAAAGAATATAACATATAAAAGCCTATCCTTAAATTTATTTCAGAATTCAACATTATTATACATCGAAAATTCTTATTATGGTGTACCTAACGATACACCTACCTGGTTTCTAGGTGATACACTGTAATCTATATATATAAAAGGGGAAGCTGACTGACATATCAACGCAGGGCCTAAACTATAAGGGTTAGAAACTTGAAATTTTGCACAGGGGTTCCTTTTATAACGTAGGGGAGCACTAAGAAAGGATTTTAGGAAATTCGTCCCCTAAGGGGGTAAAACTGGGGTGCAAAGTTAGTATGTAACTTTGCCGTTTTTGAAGTTATTCAAATGAAATTCAGCATGAAGGTTCTTTACTGAAAGGCATGAAACATGAGTAAAATATGTTTTTCAAATTCATCCCTTAGGGGGTTAAACGGGGGTGCAAAGTTAGTATGAAACTTTGCTGTTTTTGAAGTAATTCGAATGAAATTCAGCAAGAAGATACTTTATTAAAAGGCATGAAACACGAGTAAAATATATTTCTCAAAAAATCATCTCTTAAGGGGGAAAAACGGGGATGCAAATATAGTATAAAACTTTCCGTTTATGAATTATTCGATTGAAATTCAATATTGAGGTGTTTCACTGAAAGTCATGAACCAAACCCATACTAATATTATAAATGCGAAAGTAACTCTGTCTGTCTGTCTGTCTTCTTTTCACGCTTCAACTATTGAACCAATTTAGATGAAATTTGGTATGGAGGTAGTTTGAGGCCCGGAGAAGGACATAGGGTACCTTTCATTCTGGGAAATTCTACTGTTCCCGAGGGATCCACACTAAAGCGGGCGGAGCCGCGAGCAAAAAGCCAACCTGACTTATATATCAACGCACAGCCAAAACTACTGTGCCTAGAAAATTGAAATTTAGTTCAGGGGTTTTTTTATGATGTGAATGATGTAACCTACCTACTTTAAACTTTTTTTTTATTTTTTTTTTATTTCACTAGCCTATCCTTACTATAAATTCCTAACTGCACCAAATACTAGCTGTATTACTCTTAATCTACTTTTATCAACCTACCTTACATACCCTATTAAAGTTTTGTTTCCTTGTTCAATTCTATATGGCGTGATCGTATATCTAGTGGAGTAACCCTTGTTTTATCATAGTAACCCCTGGACCTTCTTAAATGAAGTGATTTTGAACCTAACCTATGGTGATGAAGCCTAGCCCTATCTTATGCTATGTCTAAAGTTGCTATCGGCCTTGTGTATGACTTATTTCTACTTATAAATAAGAATAACTTTATCCTAAGATGCGCTTATGTTTTTCCTAATAAATATTGTTTAAGTTGCACTTTGTGTTATTTTATGTTGCCTGCTATTTCACATTAATAGAATTGCCTTATTTTATGAAGGGTTGATTAATTATTTATCATAAATGAGCATACTGCTTATCTAGCATGGTTCATTCTACAGAAATATGTTCCTCTACCAGCGGCTTATGGATATAGTATTGAATTTCGGATATGTATAGTAAGTATTAGAATGTAAGTAGCCATATTGGCCTATAATGAGTTATAGATCACTACAACGGTAGGTAATGAATAGAAGTTTAAGGTAATAGTTTAATATTGTCATTGTATGTGTTAGTCAGTGGTGGTAGATATACATTATAGTGAATATACCCAGCGTTTGGTGTTACGGTTTACTAGTCGAGCCCCGCCATCCGCCCGCCAGAGTACCACTCGTCATCCAGACTTGGACGTGATTCCTCCGTATGCTAATTTCTTTTGGAAAGCAATAGGGATACTCATTAAAGAGTAAATAGTAGCTGTTCCCACCTAATAGCAGGAATGGCAATTTGTCAGTAAAATTATGTCTGACTATTAAATTCAGGGACAAGAGGGTAGACTAAATGTCTTCAAGCGTATTACCTGCTACACAAGCATTATGCTCTCATTGTGTTCGCTGGGATGAGTTCAGATTTATTTACTTTGAAATAACACCACGGAGGTATAAAAGCAAAGAACTCAATTTATGAATTTACAACAAGCAGGTAGTACTAGGTACTCAGATGGAGTTTTATAGCAAGGGTTTGTTTGTCAGTCAAACTATACCTCAACTTTCACTGTAGAAATGGCATCCTTACATGATAATACTCCCCGTATCAATTGTTACTCATTATCCTATTATTTTCAGGAATTATGTAGCTATGTATGTAAGCATGTAAATGTTATAACATGCTGTTATGTATAAGCACTATTATGCACTAACTCTAGGTCTTAGAGATAGATTGAGATGAAATGTCTATCAGTATTTAAGTACATTTACATCAGACTTATTTGTCTCAGTGATTCAACAAATTTAAGTGTGAGGATCGTAATATTCCTAGATTTCAATATGTAGGGGTTTGAGTCAATCTTACACTCGCCCTTTGTGGAATATAAGGAACATTACTCTCCCAGAATTCATTATTTATTCCAGAATTAGATGAATCATATGGTATATAAGTGGATTGTCAATATCTCAACCTTACAGAATTTACATGACTTCCATGGAACCAACAGACCATCTCCTTCAGAGTATGACTATCATGATAATATATTGTCAGAGAGTTATTAGATCTCACTGGACTAAACAAATCTGAATTTTCCAACAAAATAGGTAGATCAAGAAGATATTTATTTAGTAATTAAATAGACAACTCCGACTCAATCCATTGTCAAATAACTATGAGATTATGCCACAAGTTATGATATTAATTGTTCATGGCCAATCTATGTGATTTTACAATATAAAAATTCCCAAATCATTCAGGTAGATTCTCTATACACTATTATTGTGTAAGCATTAACTTTAAAACCCTAATAAAATTACCTATCTATATTTCCGTTTCCCCTTCCATACATATTTCCTAATTCGCCGCGACGGCCTGTGATTGGCCGAAATGACAGTAATAAAATATGGCGATCGAGTCTTGTGAAGCGCGTCGCTTGCGCTGATAAAATAACTAAAAATAACGTCTCCTAAGAGTTTCGCTGGCCGAAAACAATCTTAAATCTCATCCGCGAGTGTGTGATGGTGTACCACAAGTGTAAGCAGCAAGAAAATAATAAAGTTCAAGCACAAGGGTCGTCGGCCGGTCGACCTAGTCCCGTGAAGGCGAATCCTTTCGAATCCTGTTCACAAACGAATCCAGGTGAGTGTTTACTGAATTTTGCCTTGCTGTGATTCTGGGGTTGATCTGAGAGTGCAGTGACTTTTTCAGGAAGACGCAACATTAATTTATGGTGCCTCCTGTGAGGACATTCCTCACGTACTTATTTCAAATTTACCCACTTAATTTCAATATTTTCAATTAAAGTTATTTCCAAATATGGATAACTAATTTATTCATAAATAGACTTATTATAGATTCAAATTAACTAGGTACTTACCCACCTAGCATTTGTCTATTTGTCTAACAATCTCGGATCAAACAGGAAATTCCATACCTGTGCCATACCATAGTAAATACCTATTGCTTACGAGTACATACTTCTTATCTCGTTAATTCCCTTGTAATAATCCCTTAATCGTTCGAATTGTATGCCATAAGGTACTATCTTGTTACTCAGGCTTTCAAACTATTTTGGATAGCCTAGATACCTACCTAAGGTTAATTAATAGCAGCGAGGTGTGTATTTATGATTATAAGTAATAGTCCGTAGTTTTAAAACCTACGTGTTTTGTGAATATCTGTTCCATTACTCAGTTTCCATTTAAACTTTTGCTACCTACCTACCTTACTCGTACTTTCACAATTAGTGCTTAGCGAAAACATGGCAGAAGGAGAATTAATGTCAACCATTAAAAAACGTGAATATGAGTTTAAAAATATGCAAATACTTTATGACTTAGCAAAAATTACGAAAGAAAATAAAACTAAATTGGCATCCTTTCGAGCTAGGTATAAAAGAATTGATATAATTCGTGATAATTTCTTGGAATGCAACGATCGTGTAAACCAGTTGCAACTCAAACTAAATCCTCAATTTGTTATCGATAATAATGCTTTGTTGTCATTTGACGAGTTATACTATTTTGTCATTGAGTTTGCTGACTCTCTCGACGTCAGTTCGCGCTCGGAACTGTGTCAAGGTCATGCGCATTCCAACTCTCAAGTGAAATTACCTAAATTGCAAATAGCTAAGTTTGATGGTAATATAGAGAACTGGCAGATGTTTAAAGACAGTTATACGTCGCTTGTGCATAATAATGTTTCGTTGTCGGACACAGAGAAATTTTACTATTTGTTGTCATGTCTGTCCGGGTATGCCCTGACACTAGCTAAGGGTGTTCCTATAACATCAGCTAATTATTCTGTTGTTTATGCAGCGTTGCTAGACAGGTATGATAATAAACGTATTTTAGCCACCGCTTATTTAGAAAAAATAATAAAATTAAATCCGATCCAACGGCCATCATTATCAAACTTATCACAATTAACCAACACACTTTATGAATGTGTTCGTGCCTTGCGCGGGTTAAATATTGATGATTTAAGTGAATTTCTTTTATTTTACATAGCATCTCGGCCTCTTGATACAGAAACTAGGAAAAGGTTTGAATTACAAAATACCGAAGAAATTCCTAAATTTAATAATTTGATTGTTTATTTACAGAATTATATAAAGGTATTAGAGGTTAGTCAACCTAGTAATTTACAGTCATTCAATTCTACAAATAAACAAAACCACAATAATACAAAGAAAGATAATTTTTCTCGGCAATCAAATTCTTCCTTAATTACTTCTTCGAACTCAAATAATAATAAACCTAATCAGGCTGTCTGTGCGTATTGTCATGAAAAGCATTCAATATATCGCTGTGGTAAATTACATTCTATGAATATAGGACAGCGACAAAAAATAGTTAAAGAGTTACAATTATGTCAAAACTGCTTAAGGCCCGGTCACACTAGTGCAGACTGCAAGTCTAAGTCCATGTGTTTCATTTGTAACTCAAAACATAACACATTATTACATGAAGAACATAAAAGTTTATTATCTAATACCATTGACCTAAAGACTTCTGAGAATTCCAATATGAGCACTTCCCTAACTTGTACAACTCAGCCAAACATGTCAAAGTCACCTATGAGTACCAAAATTATTGGTTCAGCAGTGGTTCGGTTGAGAAGAGTGGATGGTTCATTGCAGCATGCTCGTATAATCATAGATAGTGGTTCGATGGACTCTTTCATTACAAGTAGCTGTGCGCGACAGTTAGGTTTACATATAAAAAAATGTAATTTAAATGTAACCGGTCTCGGTCAAAATTATGTATGTAATATTAAAGGTTATACTTTTGGCTCTATTGTGCCTAGGTCAAATGACTCGCCCCAATTTGATATACCATTAGTGGTTTTGCCTAAAATCACTTCAATGATTCCTTCAACTTCGTTACCGTCTGTTGTCAAGGAAAAGTTTAAACATCTGGATCTCGCCGACCAAGATTTTGATAAATCGGGTCCGATCGATCTGTTGTTAGGAGTAGAATGTTTTGACCAGATATATACTGGTTCACGTTATTGCCCAGGTCCTGGTTTTCCATGTGCACTGTCTAGTGTATTCGGCTGGGTGATAAGTGGTCAGTTTCTTCAAAACGTGGTGGCTCAAACTCCAGTCACACCCGTTACGTCACTCATCGCGTCTTCTTGTGCGCTCGATGAGATCGTTCAACGGTTTTGGGAATCCGAAGAACCGCCGAAATGTAAAATTTCTGGTCCTGAGGATGAAATATGTGAACAAAAATATAAAAATGGCACATATCGTACCTCCGACGGTCGTTATGTTGTACCAATTATGCTTAAAGATGATACTCCAGCCTTAGGAGAATCATATCATCAGGCTCTTAACCGTTTTCTCAACTTGGAAAAGCGTCTTGCCAGCCAGACTGAGTTGAAAACGGAGTATAAGGAATTTATGCAGCAGTACGAAGAGCTGGGACATATGCAGCCTGCTCAATCTTTGTCTACTGACCGTTATATTATTCCTCACCATTGTGTAATACGACCCGATAGTACAACGACACGTTTACGAGTAGTCTTCGATGCCAGTAGTCGGACCTCGAATAATCTGTCACTCAATAATATTGTTCATGTGGGTCCTAAGCTGCAAGTGGATATTGTCGATTTAGTGACAAAATTTAGACTTCACAAAATAGTTTTTACTGCCGACATCCGTCGTATGTACCGGCAAATATTGATAAGACCCGAGGAAAGGCATTATCAACACGTGCTTTGGCGTAATGATCCAACTGATATCTTAAAGGAGTACGAACTTAAGACAGTCACGTACGGAGTTAGTAGTTCACCTTATTTAGCCATTCGAACACTTCATCAACTTGTTGAAGATCATGGTTCTGAGTACTCAAGTCGTGTAGCCCAGGTTATCACCCAGGAGACATTTATGGACGATATCACAACTGGCGGCTCTTCCCTTGAAGAGACGATCAAGCTGAAGGCCGACATCACATCTTTGTTGGCCAAGGCTCACTTTGAACTACGTAAATGGACTACCAACGATCCTCGTCTTCTTAAGGATGTTCCTCCTGAATTTTGTCAAAGTTCCAAATCCTTCGATGAATCGGGAAATGAGTTTGTCAAAATATTAGGGATACGATGGAATCCCATTAATGATTCTTTTTCATATGCCTTTTCAGACTCGTTCGAAGTCAAATTTACTAAAAGATCCATACTCTCTTTAGTAGCTCGCATTTTCGATCCACTCGGTTGGATATGCCCAGTAGTCTTTGCAGCAAAATCGCTGTTGCAAGAAATATGGCGGTTAAATTTATCGTGGGATGAGACTGTTCCAAAACATTTGACCAAACAATGGCATTTAATAGCGGCCAATTTGTCTGATTTACAAAAAATTTCTCTTCCGCGGTTAGTTATACCTTCCAATCCGATGGAAGTACACTTGGTAGGTTTCTGTGATGGTTCTCTGAAAGGCTATGGTTGTTGTGTGTATATTTGTGTGGTTACTAATGAGCCCAGAATTTCTACTGCGACTAGTTTACTGATTGGAAAATCTAGAGTAGCTCCGTTAAAACCTACCACGGTAAATAGACTCGAGCTAAGCGCGGCGGTCCTTCTGGCAAAAGTTCTATCACACATGTATAATTTGCTTAAAGACCATATAACTATTAATTCTATTCGAGCTTATTCAGACAGCAGCACTACCTTGTCATGGCTTAATACAGCCCCTCATTTGTTAAAAATGTATGTAGCCAATCATGTCATTCAAGCAACTGATTTGATTAGTACCGATCATTGGTATCATGTTTCTTCTAAGGATTACCCGGCCGACTGTTGTAGTCGCGGAGTGTCCTGTCCAGAGCTTATAGACCACCCTCTGTGGTGGAAAGGTCCTTCTTGGCTACAGGATTTGCCTAGTCAATGGCCTAACAAACGAGTTCTACTTCCAAAAGAAGAATTACCCGAGCTCAAACCACTAGAAACCAAAAGTCTTCACGTGATTGAGCTGAGAAACCCACTTCTGGACTTAATTGCCAGACATTCCTCTTTTACAAAAATTCTAAGAATTGTAGCATGGTGTATTCGATTTATTTCAAATTCGAGGGTTGCAAGGCAAAATCGAACTCTTTCATTTCTCAGTAGTACTGAACTCGAGAAATCCACTAAAGTGTTAGTTAAATTGAGTCAGGGTCAGTATATGTCTTCCGAAGTCAGTCGAGTGCGAGATAATGAACCATGTGTAAAATCAATTCAAAAACTTTCACCTTTCCTGGACGATGATGGGATCGTGCGGGTGGGGGGACGCATCGATGAGGCTAATCTGTCACCATCTGCGTTACACCCTTTTTTGTTACCTAAACAATGTCCAATATCTAAAATTATAATCGAACACTTTCATATAAAATATTTGCATTGTGGACCTAGAACCTTACAATCTCTTATTCAACGCCAGTTTTGGATAATGGGAGTGAGACTTCTGATACGTACCGTGCTGTCGAAGTGTGTTAGATGTTTTAAAGTAAATCCAATCGCTTGTCAGCCAATGATGAGCAAGCTTCCGGCAGCCAGACTTCAACCTTCTCGTTGCTTCGAAACCACTGGAATCGATCTAGGTGGCCCATTTTCCATTAAAGAGAGTCGCCGTCGTGGCGCAAAAACATATAAAGCTTACTTATGTCTATTCGTATGTTTAAGCTCAAAGGCTGTACACTTGGAAGCCGTAACCGAATTGAGTTCAGAAGCTTTTCTGGCTGCTCTAGACCGTTTTGTCTCTCGACGTGGAATATGTCATACAATAGTAACTGACTGTGGGACAAATTTTGTAGGTGCCAACAAGTATCTGAATGAAGTTTCTAACATGCTCCATAAGCATTATCCTGAAGTGTCAAATGGTCTAGCGAACCGCCATATCAAATGGAAATTCAATCCCCCCGGCGCCCCTCACTTCGGGGGTATATTTGAAAGTGGCATAAAATCCACAAAATATCACCTTAAGCGTGTTGTCGGTTCTCAGGTTCTCACTCTTGAGGAATTCTTCACAATATTAGCTAAGGTAGAAGCTTTATTGAACTCTCGTCCACTCTGTACGTTATCAACAGATCCGTCGGAGTCTGACGTTTTAACCCCGGGACATTTCCTAACTGGAGGTCCTTTAGTCGCCCTGCCCGAAGAACCAATAAGTGAAAATTCGTGTCCGCGCTCTCGTTGGGTGATGCTTAAGAAAATGACCCAGAGCTTTTGGCGCGTATGGCAGCGTGATTATCTTCATACATTACAACAAAAGAACAAATGGTTCGTACATGAACCAAATATTAAAATAGATGACTTAGTCATAGTAAACGAACCTAATCTTCCGCCGATGTTCTGGAAGTTGGCACGTATTGTGCAAGTGCATGCTGGTTCGGATCAAGTAGTCAGAGTAGTTACTCTCCGAACTGCTAACGGAAAGACCTTTCGTAGGCCGGTAGTAAAGGTTTGTCCCTTACCAATTAATTAATAATTTTTTTTCTCATAAATTACTAATACATAAATACACACTATCCTTAGGCTAGTTAAAACTTATTTATTACTTTATCTTTCGAAAATAATATTTCTAGATATTCTTGCAATAGTGCGTAGCTATTGCTTTTGTTTTTTTTTTTTCTTTCAATTTGCATTCTCTGTGAAACCCTTGTGGATTTCAGGTGGGGGAAAATGTGTAAGCATTAACTTTAAAACCCTAATAAAATTACCTATCTATATTTCCGTTTCCCCTTCCATACATATTTCCTAATTCGCCGCGACGGCCTGTGATTGGCCGAAATGACAGTAATAAAATATGGCGATCGAGTCTTGTGAAGCGCGTCGCTTGCGCTGATAAAATAACTAAAAATAACGTCTCCTAAGAGTTTCGCTGGCCGAAAACAATCTTAAATCTCATCCGCGAGTGTGTGATGGTGTACCACAAGTATAGGCAGCAAGAAAATAATAAAGTTCAAGCACAAGGGTCGTCGGCCGGTCGACCTAGTCCCGTGAAGGCGAATCCTTTCGAATCCTGTTCACAAACGAATCCAGGTGAGTGTTTACTGAATTTTGCCTTGCTGTGATTCTGGGGTTGATCGGAGAGTGCAGTGACTTTTTCAGGAAGACGCAACAATTATAGTCTCAGGGCCTTGTACGTAAAAATTAAGGTTAGGAATTTCATACCTTTGTTAGAAACAGATTCCCTGAATCTTTCACAATCAGAATACGCACATTTCGTCAGCATTATCACTTGTCACAATCACAGAACCAGCTTATGCCATTTTGTTATCATATTTTCACATTCAACTCCACTTTCATATTAGATACCACTATCTACCTTAAAATTACGGTCGAAGATTAATTGTTTGAATTATTAACATCCTACCCACCAGCAGCTTGGATGGTTATATTGCTACCACCGGATTTACCGTGAAAACGAATGGAATTTTATCTCCTATACCCCTCTTTTCCTTATCCTGACGCAACCGTTATGGGCCTAATCTAGTCCCTATCAGTCCCTAATTTCTAGTCTAAAGGTGTTAAGTTACTGTCCCTCCATCCCCAAAGTGTGTGTGTGTAGAACGAACTTCGGTGTAAGAGATCGCTCCCTAATCTAGCTAAAAAGATTTGAGGAAGCTTCCCTCGCCCTATTTTAATGATTCTACCTGCCTGACTGCTCCTAAAATCAGATTTCCTACTCTGGTAAATAGATTAGGTTCCTAGCAAGGATCCGTCATCTCTAAGCTGTAAAAGGGAGCCAGAGTTTGGGCCCACGAACCTATTATTCCTATCACTCTTGGGTTGTGGTCATCTGTTGTGGTCAGGATCGAGACTTCCACGCCCTAACAAGGGTTTGAGGTTTCCAAACGTATCCCCAGGCAAATGGAGCGTTAAATAATAACTTCGGCGTTCGGACCGTTGCCTTTCAATCCCCTGGAGCCATCTAGACACCTCAAGTAGCATAACTAGGCTGGGAATTTCAGCCCATTCGACCAGCTACAATGTCGAACTATTTTTACTCCTACTTGGCCGCTACCCTCATAAAGAAAATCGCTCTCATAAGGAATAGAGGTCCAGCGCTGATCTTGGCCATGTATTCCCCAATTCGACACAAAACTCTATTAAACTTTCATTAAAATCAAACAAATAGGAACTGGATATCTCAGAGTTGACACGGAGACGATTTCGAAGACATCAAAGATCTCCCCAACATCATTTCCTCAATATCATTCAAAACTTTACAGTATATGAAACTATTATAGTGAATTTACTCTGGACAAGCTAATATTCATATATTTCAAAAGAATCTACAATATTTTAACTTCAGAACACGATACCAATGTGTTTCCTAGCAAAAATATTTTTGCAAGGGACTTCGCGGGACTTTTCGATCCTAATTTGCCAAGATAACGCGATAACCCACACTTTAAACTACTTCTTTCTTGATTTAAAATAAAACTTGCAGTGGCGTTCTGGCAGCAATTCCTCTTGATTCTTCAAATTCCCGATGCTTAATGCCCCAGACTAATGGCGCCGTAGTCTTTTATACTCGCTACCGTGCGGTTCTCAGAAATCAGGCCACTTTGACTGAAAAACCGTTGGCCAATATTTTTTCTAAAAAGCTCATGCAAATATCTAACTAATATCCCTACATTTAATAACTAATCTGCCTTGCTCATTCCTGTCGATAAGACCTTTTCCATTAAATTCTCAATTGAATAAAGTTTTTCCATTGGTTAGTTCAAAACTTTCTAAACCGTTCTAAGACTACCTGTCTCTTTCTTCTTTTCATCCTCATTGAACGCTCACCCCTAATCGTAACGAAATAAAGGTCAGCGTGCCTTGTAACAAATTCAATTCCATAGACAATTTCATAGTTTTCTTTTAATTATTAGTGTTCCCTGTGCTATCTATAGGATCCCTTGAATCGACCTATTAGGATAATCTGGTATCACGAGATATTATAATAAATGAGATTATAATGTTACCATTTAAATTCCTTTTACGCTGAGTATTAATTTATTTTAATATTTATTTAATTTTAATTGAATCGATTCTCTCGATTATCCGTAAAATGCTTACTTTTTTTTCAACTAGACAAAAGAATAAACTAATTATCAATTATTTGATCAGATTTTGTTATCATCATGAATATTTTATTTCCTTGTTCTTACTTAAAGATATAAAGTCAGTCAAACTATACTTTTAATTTCATGTTTTTAATTTACATTTCCCTGTGCCATATAGATATGGCAACCTTTGTGTCTTTGTCAAAAGCATCTTTAGAAAAAAATACAGGACTTCCGTCATGGCGTCTCTGGTGTGTTTTATTACTCAGACCAATATATCAATATATTAATATAAAACATGGTGTCAGGTGTAAATTAATACTTACTGATCATCAAAGCCTTAGTGGAAACGTTTATTTATACATTTAGTCAAGAGTAGTAACAATAAATACACTACATAAGTGTAAAAACAGTGCAGCGTGTTTGCACCAAAGGAGAGAAAATATAAAGATGGCCGAAGACAAAACTAGCAAAATAAATATTGCGGGGAGTTTGCAGCCGCCTAAAGGCTGTGTGATAGATTCCAGTACTTGGAGAAAATACAAGCAGGTATTTGAAATATATTTGAGAGCAACTGGACTTGACAAAGAAGAAGATGATAGAAAAATCGCTGTGTTCCTGGCATGCGCGGGAGAAGAAATGCTGGATATTTATAATGGCATGAGTGAAGTCAAAACGTGGTCATCTCTAATTCAAAATCTAGATAAGTATTTCGGACTAAAAACAAACACTGTAGCCAATAGCTACAAATTTTTTAATTTGAAGCAAGAATACGAAGAAAGCATTGAGCATTTTGTCACAAAATTAAAAAATGCAGCCAAGTTGTGCGACTTCAAAGAAGAGGAGAGATTGATTAGAGACATGTTAGTAATTGGAGTAAGAGATGTTAGTCTAAAAGAGAGATTGCTAAGAGAGAGGGAACTCAGTTTGGACACAGCTATTGGACTGTGTCAGGCAGCAGAACATTAAAAAACAGATAAAGGATATGGAAGAAAGGCCAGAAGCTGAAGTTAACATGGTTTTGCAAGGAAGTCGAAAGCGGGAAAAGAAAGTCTTTCAGTGTAGCAAAAGTAACAAGTCCCATGAGTTTGGGAATTGTCCAGCCTATGGAAAGAGGTGTGCAGTGTGCAACAAGTATAACCACTTCGCTGCAGTTGGTAGGTCCAAACAGAAGAGTGAAAAATATCAGAAGAGGCCGCTCAATAAGGTGGATGGAATGAGGGAATCTATGAAGGACAGTGACTGTAGTTCAGAAGAGTTTGTTGTGGACTCTGTAAGTAGTTTTAATAAATTGCAATGGACTGAGATAATTAATGTAGAAGGGCTGAAAATAAAATTTAAATTAGATTCGGGGGCAGAGTGTAATACTTTTCCACTTAAATTATTTAATAAAATGAATAAGGAAAATTGTAAGCTAGGGGATGCCACAGTGTTGGTTGTTTATAATGGACAAGAAGTAAAAACAGTGGGAAGTACCAAGTTAAATTGTATAATTAAAGGTAGAAAGGGTTCTATTAGGTTTTACATTGTCGACATGCCAGTTCAGCCAGTGTTGGGGTTACAAGATTGTATAAGGTTTAATTTAATTAAGAAAGTAGACAGTATTGTCACTCAGGAAAAAAGTCAATTTTTATTAAATAATCAGGATATTTTCTCCGGACTGGGGAATATTGGTAATTATAGAATAATGGTAAAGGAGAACGCGCAGCCAATTGTAAAGCCTATCAGAAGAGTACCACAGGCTATTAAAGATAGACTATATCAAACTTTGTGTGATTATGAAAAACGGGGCATTATCGAAAAAATAGAGGGACCGACAACTTGGTGTAACAATTTAGTGATAGTAGAAAAACCAGATAAGTCACTTAGACTTTGCTTAGATCCTAAGGAATTAAATAAAGTAATATTAAGAGAAAATTACCAAATTCCTTCTCCTGAAGAGATTTATAATTCACTTGCAGGTAAAAGCGTCTTCACAGTATTAGACCTGAAGGATGGATTTTTTCAAGTAAGTCTCGAGGATGAACAAAAGTTATGTACCTTTGGATCGCCATTTGGTAGATATTTTTTTAAAAGGATGCCTTTTGGTATATCATCAGCTCCAGAGGTAATGCAAAGGTTAAATACTGCAATTTTTAGTGATATACAGGGTGTAAATGTATACTATGACGATGTAATTATTGCAGGTGATAGCTTGTCGGAGCATGATGAGATATTGAGCTAGAAAGTATAATGTAAAGTTTAATCCAAAAAAGGTTCAGTATAGAAGTGAGTTTGTAAAGTATGTAGGATTGCTTGTATCCAAATCGGGGATAAAACCAGATCCAGAACATGTGAAAGCTATAGTTGATTTAGAAGAGCCTAAAAACATTAAAGAGCTCCAAAAATTCTTGGGCATGTGTAATTATTTAAGTAAATTCATACCTAGTTATACAAAAACTACAGAACCTCTTAGGGATTTACTACGAAAAGATGTGATTTGGGACTGGGGTAGCACGCAAACACAAGCCTTTAAAGAAGTAAAGAATAAAATTAGTAACGCGCCCACTTTAGCTATACTAGAAAAGGAGGGGATAGTAACGTTGCAATGTGACAGCTCCAAAAGTGGAATGGGAGCTTGTTTACTTCAAAAAGGGAAACCCATTTCTTTTTATTCAAGAAGTTATACAGAATGTCAACAAAGATGGGCACCTATAGAAAAAGAGCTCTTTGCAATATGTTTAGCAATGGAAAAATATCATCAATTTGTGTATGGGCGTAGAATTGTGGTAGAAACAGATCATAAACCTCTAGTTGCCATCATGCATAAGGACATAAATAAAATTTCGGCTAGGTTGCAAAGAATGGTTCTTAAACTTATAAAGTATGACTTTGAAATTAAGTATATACCGGGTTCACATATGTATGTAGCTGATTACTTATCAAGACATTTTAATCGCTGTAATGCTCAAGTAGAATATACATTAAAGGAGTTAGTACACTGTATAGACACAGAAACTGTGTTTGGGTTAGAAAGTGAGTTACAAATTTCAGATGTTAAGTTAAAAGAGTTGGTAAAGGAAATAAGTAAAGATGGCAATTTACAACAAATAATAGATTGGTATAATTCGGGTTGGCCTAAAAATGACAGAAATATATATGGTATTGAGTTAAAAAAGTTGTATAAGTTAAGAGATAAGCTAATGGTGAAAGAAAATGTTGTATATTTAGAAAATAAAGTTTTAGTACCTAAAACATTAAGAAAGGAAATGTTAAAGATAGTACATACCGGTCATGGGGGGGTTGTAAAATGTAAAAAGCGGGCTAGAAAAATATTATATTGGCCAGGAATGTCACGAGATATAGAGGAATATGTGTTAGCCTGCAAAGCTTGTAAAAATTTCGTGTATCCAACTGCAAACAACCTCTAATATCGCATGAAATTCCAGATTTGCCTTTTAATAAAATTGGTATAGATATAGGTCACTGGGCAGGAAAAGATTTTTTAGTTGTAGTAGATTATTTTTCTAAGTGGATTGAGATGGACTGGATAGAAAACAAATCAGCTTCAAATGTTATAAACAAATTAATAAAAATATTTAGTACAAATGGATTTCCTAAAAGCATTGTTAGTGACAATATGCCATTTGGTAGTTTTGAATTCAAGCAATTTGCTTTAAATAATGATATAGAATTAATAAAATCTAGCCCACATTATCCTCAGTCTAACGGGTTGTCAGAAAAAGCAGTAGGAATTGTAAAAAATTTACTAAAAAAATGTAGAGAGTGGAACCAACTTTGATTTGGCTATGTTACATTATAGGACCAGTCCTGTGTCTAATTTAGATTATTGTCCTTCAGAGTTATTAATGAGCAGATTGTTAAGAACAAAGTTACCATGCTCCAAAGAAGTTCTTCAACCAAAGTTATGTGAAAATGTAAAACAAAAAATGTTTATTAACTGTGAAAAATCTAGGAACATCTATGACAAAACCTCTAGAAAAAAGAAGACTTTTTATAAAGGGGAGGAGGTGATATTACAAGATGTTCCTTCTAGTAAATGTTGGTTTACAGGTAAAATAATGGGAGAAGCAGATGGTCCTAGATCATTCATAGTAATGAATAATAAAGGTAATTTAGTGAGAAGAAATGAAAAACACATTAGAAAGAGTAACAATAGTTTTATAAGAAGGAAGGATAGTTTGGGGGATACTTCAGTGGTATCTACAGGAGCGGTTATAAATAGAGAGGATAATACAAGGTCTTGTGATAACAGTTTGTCTAATGCTAATAGCTTAAGTTTAGATAATAGTTTGTCTAGCGATAACAGATTGTCAAGTGATAGTAATATGGAGGCTATGCAGCCGCCTAGTACTGCCTTGGTCACCAGGTCTGGCAGAGCAGTTAGAATACCAAGTTATTTAAATGATTTTGATTTAAGTTAATTTTGTTTAGTGTTAGTGGGGGATTCAAATTATAGATAAGGGGGGGATGTGCCATATAGATATGGCAACCTTTGTGTCTTTGTCAAAAGCATCTTTAGAAAAAAATACAGGACTTCCGTCATGGCGTCTCTGTTGTGTTTTATTACTCAGACCAATATATCAATATATTAATATAAAACATCCCTGTCCTTGTTCTGAGTTATTTTTCTTATATCATAGATCATTTTTCTTCCTCGCGTCAATTAGTGACAAAACAAACTGTCAATGTCATTCTGCTTCATAACAAACAAAATAAGATGGAGACAGTGAATTATTGTGAAACAATTTACAAAAGACTGTTTTATGATTTAATTTCAGATTTTCAGTTAATATTTGAGAATTGTGAACGACCACATATTAGTCCAGTCAAATTAGTCCTTAAAATAGAGGTAAGGTTACAATAATTCCCATAGAGCTAAAAATTGGTATGAATGTTCAGAATACCATTATAAATGAATTGTGAAAAGTCCCCATCAATCCCCCTTGTGCAAAAAATTTTATTGATGGTGAAAGTTTGCAAAAATAGGTTTTTCGCGTTTTCCAGCTAAACGGTGAGTTTTACAGCAAAATTAGTTCAGACAAAAATTGTAGATCATCCGATTCTCTACAAAAAATGTATCCACACTTTTTTTCATAAGTATTGCCATTTCCGTGATACAGCGGTTGAAAGAATTGAAAAAAATATTTTATTCGTAATATGCACGTTAATGTACTTTTACATACATTTTTGAACCGTTATATGAGTAAATACATGAGTCCCTATGTCTTATACATACAAATTATAAAATTCTTAGAATATAAATGAACGTCAAAAACTCCTCCCCTATTTTCATTTAGTCGCATGGCCTTGAGTAACATCTGTCTTCCATTCAATTGTCAGCGTGGCGATGCTCGTATACCTGCTCCGTTTCGAAGGTCTCATACTCAACAAAATACTGTTAGTCGTCAGCATTCCTTCGTAGTGACAACTCGTGGCTATCGCTTATATTTTGTAACAAAGTTTGTGCATTTTACTGTTTTTAAAAAAAAATGTCGCAATTCTGCTTTATTTGTAGTCAACCTTTGACTGAAAGTGGAGTTGTTACTGTTGATCGCGGCATGAAAGCATTAATTGATGCAAGTATTGAAAGAGGTGATGAGTTTTCGGAGTACCTGAAAGACCAGACATCTGTAAAAATTCATGTGCAGTGTCGAAAAAATTATACTCGAAAAAGTAGCATTGATGCCGTGAAAAGACGGCGCCAAGAAGAAGAAGCTGGTTCATCAAAAATAAGTCCTCCTCGTACTAGAGCACGAGTAAGTGAAACTACATTTTGCTTCAACCAGTGTTGTTTATTTTGCGGCAATGAATTAAATGAAGAGTTGGAGAAGAAAAAAGCACTGCAGTACCGACGTAAGATTTTTAAAGTGACTACACTTTCGTTCAAAGACAGTATTCTAACTATAGCTAAAACTCGTTGTGATGATGTAGCCAAAGCTGTTGCTGCTCGAATTGAATTTTTACAGATGTCTGGTCTTTCAGGTACTCCGAAAACTCATCACCTCTTTCAATACTTGCATCAATTAATGCTTTCATGCCGCGATCAACAGTAACAACTCCACTTTCAGTCAAAGGTTGACTACAAATAAAGCAGAATTGCGACATTTTTTTTTAAAAACAGTAAAATGCACAAACTTTGTTACAAAATATAAGCGATAGCCACGAGTTGTCACTACGAAGGAATGCTTACGACTAACAGTATTTTGTTGAGTATGAGACCTTCGAAACGGAGCAGGTATACGAGCATCGCCACGCTGACAATTGAATGGAAGACAGATGTTACTCAAGGCCATGCGACTAAATGAAAATAGGGGAGGAGTTTTTGACGTTCATTTATATTCTAAGAATTTTATAATTTGTATGTATAAGACATAGGGACTCATGTATTTACTCATATAACGGTTCAAAAATGTATATAAAAGTACATTAACGTGCATATTACGAATAAAATATTTTTTTCAATTCTTTCAACCGCTATATCACGGAAATGGCAATACTTATGAAAAAAAGTGTGGATACATTTTTTGTAGAGAATCGGATGATCTACAATTTTTGTCTGAACTATTTTTGCTGTAAAACTCACCGTTTAGCTGGAAAACGCGAAAAACCTATTTTTGCAAACTTTCACCATCAATCAAATTTTTTGCACAAGGGGGATTGATGGGGACTTTTCACAATTCATTTATAATGGTATTCTGAACATTCATACCAATTTTTAGCTCTATGGGAATTATTGTAACCTTCAAAGTCTTATTTGACTGGACTATATTAATGTTTCGTTACAATGAACAACCAGAAAGTATTTTTAGAAATTCAACCACTAAGAGGGTGAAATAGGGGGGTGAAGGTTTTATGGAATTTTCTCATTTCTGGACCTAGAAATATGAAAGTAGGTATATAAGTTCTCGATTAAAATTAAAAAGATCTGTGTAGGTGAACTAGAAAAAAATCCCTCCTAAAGGGGTAAAGTTTATATGGAAATTTTCTCATTTCCAGACTTAGTAGTATAAAATAGATATATAATTTCTCGATTACAATTAAAAAGATCTGTGTAGATGAAATGTACAAAATTCCTCCCCAAAGGGGTAAAATAGGGGAGTACAGTTGGTATGGAATTCTTCTCATTTCTAGACTTAGAAGTATAAAAATAGGAATATAAGTTCTCGATTACAATCAAAAAAGATCTGTGTTGTTAATATGGACCAAATTCCGCCCTTAAGGGGTAAAGTTTGTATGAAATTTTGTTCATTTCTAGACTTAGAAACCGGCCAAGTGCGAGTCGGACTCGCACACCAAGGGTTCCGTTCCATTATGTAACGTCTAAAAACGAGCCCACATAAGACGGTGGTAACTGAAGAAAGATTTATAAAGTTCTACTTCACAAGAGAAATTAGAAATAATAGTATCCATTTGAGTACCACCATGAGTAGAGGCAAGCGCTGGTAACAAGATTTCATAGGTATATTACCTACTTTGATTCCCGAGCGCAATAGGTACCAAGCGGCCTCCTATCGTTCCGCCAAGCGCCGCGCGCTGTTGAACGTAAACACATTGCTATTATTTAAGGTATTATTATTATTAAAACTGCTATGATTTCATATTTATTTGACTTTACATGGTTCGAAAATTTATATTCAGTAGTTGTTTTACGTAATTAACAACTGTCTTACTTAACTAATTTTTAATTCAATTTTACTTTATTGAGTACATTTATAAGTTGGTCGATTGTAACTCTTTAATTTATAAACTCTACTTAGCTCTGATAGTTTTCCTTTAAACTTCATTATATACAGCGTGTAAATTGACCCTCGACATTCCCTTTACGGGGTGACTCAGCCCATCAATATGAACAACTTTTCCTATGGAAACAATGCTGGGAACTCAAAACAAATTTCGTCATTCCCATACAAAAGAGTCCCGCCGCCCGGCCAGTTTGTATGGGAATGTCGAATTTTTTTTTGAGTTCCCAGCATTGTTCCCATAGGAAAAGTTGTTCATATTGATGGGCTGAGTCACCCCGTAAAGGGAATGTCGAGGGTCAATTTACAGGCTGTATACTACACCGTAATTTTTTTTCACGTGTTCATATACAACCATTAGTAGATAGGGGGGGGGGGGGATACTGGACTCTTTTAACAAAAATTTAAATTTTATATGGAAATTTTCTCATTTCCAGACTTAGTAGTATAAAATAGATATATAATTTCTCGATTACAATTAAAAAGATCTGTGTAGATGAAATGTACAAAATTCCTCCCCAAAGGGGTAAAATAGGGGAGTACAGTTGGTATGGAATTCTTCTCATTTCTAGACTTAGAAGTATAAAAATAGGAATATAAGTTCTCGATTACAATCAAAAAAGATCTGTGTTGTTAATATGGACCAAATTCCGCCCTTAAGGGGTAAAGTTTGTATGAAATTTTGTTCATTTCTAGACTTAGAAACCGGCCAAGTGCGAGTCGGACTCGCACACCAAGGGTTCCGTTCCATTATGTAACGTCTAAAAACGAGCCCACATAAGACGGTGGTAACTGAAGAAAGATTTATAAAGTTCTACTTCACAAGAGAAATTAGAAATAATAGTATCCATTTGAGTACCACCATGAGTAGAGGCAAGCGCTGGTAACAAGATTTCATAGGTATATTACCTACTTTGATTCCCGAGCGCAATAGGTACCAAGCGGCCTCCTATCGTTCCGCCAAGCGCCGCGCGCTGTTGAACGTAAACACATTGCTATTATTTAAGGTATTATTATTATTAAAACTGCTATGATTTCATATTTATTTGACTTTACATGGTTCGAAAATTTATATTCAGTAGTTGTTTTACGTAATTAACAACTGTCTTACTTAACTAATTTTTAATTCAATTTTACTTTATTGAGTACAATTATAAGTTGGTCGATTGTAACTCTTTAATTTATAAACTCTACTTAGCTCTGATAGTTTTCCTTTAAACTTCATTATATACAGCGTGTAAATTGACCCTCGACATTCCCTTTACGGGGTGACTCAGCCCATCAATATGAACAACTTTTCCTATGGAAACAATGCTGGGAACTCAAAACAAATTTCGTCATTCCCATACAAAAGAGTTTTTTTGAGTTCCCAGCATTGTTCCCATAGGAAAAGTTGTTCATATTGATGGGCTGAGTCACCCCGTAAAGGGAATGTCGAGGGTCAATTTACAGGCTGTATACTACACCGTAATTTTTTTTCACGTGTTCATATACAACCATTAGTAGATAGGGGGGGGGGGGGGGGGGATACTGGACTCTTTTAACAAAAATTTGGTCTATAAAACTAAATATTTCCGAAACGGATAAGTAAATCGAAAAATTATGTTCACAAGCTCACAATATTTTAAAAGAACAATTCGACAACACCGCATACGTTGGGGTAGCCGCGAAAAAAAATTACTACCCTTTTTACTAATATGGGAGCTACCCTAAAAAAATTATACTCAAGATTTTATTTTACTGTTTTATTAGCATGATTAACATACATAAAAGCGGACGGTCAGACGGACTGACATGGCGAAACTATAAGGGTTCCTTGTTCGGAACCCTAAAAAAGGGTAATAAGTTCACGATTACAATTAAAAAAGATCTATGTACGTGAACTCTGTCTTTCTGTCGTCTTTTCACGCTTCAACCATTGAACAGATATACTCTTAATAAATTAAGAAATAAAATATGGTAAAAAGATTTCATGCGGTTGGGACTTAAACCGGCGACCTAGGTCTATGACGACCTATGCCAGAGCATACCATCGACCATCTACGGCAGACCATCTGAGCTACCGCACAATTCAATCTCGGCGCCGAAATTCTCCACCATTCCACACCCGACTTTTACAAGTGAGGTATTTGACTCAACTCATTTTCAATTAATTTGAAAATCAACCAATGAAACATGGCTTCCTACATATTAGTTGATTAAACACGTATAAAAAACAATGAACAGATGGAGGTAGTTTGAGGTCCGGGGAAGGACATAGGTTACTTTTCATTCGGGGAAATTCTGGGGAAATATTGTTCCCGAGGGATCGACATAAACGCGGGCGAAGCCGCGGGTAACAGCTAGTATACTTATACTCGTAATTGAGAAAACTAATATTTATGTGATAGATAGCAAAACATGAGAGTCTAAAATAATATTAAGTATTGAAACAAATTGTACACATGTTAACATAACTACACTACAAAAGGTGGACTTAATGCTAATCAGCATTCTCTAACAGTCGAACCTTTGGGTTATTCAGAGAGTTTTGTGTTACGTGTTAAATATAGTGTTACGTCAAGGTTCAATGACTCCAACGAAACGAAAATACGCAGCCGCAGTAGACACAGGTTGTTACAGAAACTTAGCGATTTGTTTTGTATAAAATTACATTTTGGTTAGTTTTGGTTTCCTGGCTGCTATTATAATTTCTTAATACTATCTAGTAAAGCCCGTGGTTTAATATATCACCCATAGGTCGTATCCATCCTGTATATATTTATATTTTACAAACTTATGTTGGATGTGGACGAGAATGAAGATCCCGTTCCTAACGTGACATTAAACACTATGCAAAAGTAAGAAGGATCATTCTTATGGTTTTTCACGAGTGTGTGTTCTTAAATGACTTTTTAAAGCACTCTTTTGATTAAATTGCTTGCCACAATCATTACATTTATATGGTTTCTCACCAGTGTGAGTTCTTAAGTGTTTGTCTAAATGACCCTTTTGAACAAATTGCTTGCCACAGTCATAACATTTATATGACTTCTCACCAGTGTGAGTTCTCAGGTGTGTTTTTAATGTACTGCTCTGAGCAAATCGATGACGACAAACCTTACATTCAAATGGTTTTTCACGAGTGTGTGTTCTTAAATGACTTTTTAAAGCACTCTTTTGATTAAATTGCTTGCCACAATCATTACATTTATATGGTTTCTCACCAGTGTGAGTTCTTAAGTGTCTGTCTAAATGACCCTTTAGAACAAATTGCTTGCCACAGTCATTACATTTATATGGCTTCTCACCAGTGTGAATTCTCAAGTGTGTTTTTAATGTACTGCTGTGAGCAAATCGATGACGACAAACCTTACATTCAAATGGTTTTTCACGAGTGTGTGTTCTTAAATGATTTGTTAAAGCACTCTTTTGATTAAATTGCTTGCCACAATCATTACATTTATATGGTTTCTCACCAGTGTGAGTTCTTAAGTGTCTGTCTAAATGACCCTTTAGAACAAATTGCTTGCCACAGTCATTACATTTATATGGCTTCTCACCAGTGTGAGTTCTTAAATGTGTTACTAAATTACTCTTTGCATTAAATTGCTTGCCACAATCATTACATTTATATGGCTTCTCACCAGTGTGAGTTCTTAAATGTGTACGTAAATTACCTTTGCGACTAAACTGCTTTTCGCAAACATTACATGCAAATGGTTTTTCACCAGTGTGAGTTCTTAAATGTATTTCTAAATTACCCTTTAGATTAAATTGCTTGCCACAGTCATTACATTTATATGGCTTCTCACCAGTGTGAGTTCTTAAGTGTACTTGTAGCTGACCCTTCCACTGAAACTCCCTCAGACAAACATGACACTGGTGCCTTGTGTCAGCGCTCTGAGGCTCGCCATAATAACTGGTTCGGGAACTTCCTGCCACAGGCTGTTGGCCCTCTGCTGCGCCATCTGCAAAACATTTGTTACTTTCACCTACACCATCGCTTATCAAAGGAGGTCAGTTCGTTAGCGAACCCGTGGGGTGAGATACATCATATGAGCGCACAGGTCACCACTGCCGCAGCGCTTACACGTAGACATACAACGAAGCCAAACCCCCCTCTATCCTAAGCATTCATTCATATGCATAGAAATATAGAAGGCGTGAATGACGTTATGCGAAAAAGTTTCTTCAGAACGTAGAACTTCACTTTCGCAAAATGTCATTCATATTTTTATGCGAAAATTGGAATAAGCATGAGGACTACTGTATTTTTTTTTTTACTAACCTATGAAATAAACTTAACAAAGCTTTTCAATGACATTATAGAGACAGGAATCATTCCGGACCAGTGGGGAGAATCTCACATAATACTTCTGCACAAAAAAGGCCTTCGGGAAGATATCAACAACTACAGACCAATAAGCTTAATATCAAACATTTATAAAGTATTTGCAAAAGCTATCCTTGAAAGAATTAGACTACAGTTAGAAGAGAACCAACCTATAGAGCAGGCTGGATTTAGGAAAAATTACAGCACAATTGACCACATACACACGATCAAACTTATCTTAGAAAAATACAATGAATACCAAAAGCCGGTTTATATAGTCTTCGTAGACTACTCAAAAGCATTTGACTGCCTAAACCACAATTACATCTGGTTAACCCTAAAACAGCAAGGAGTCGACAACACATACATTGAGATCATCAAAAACATCTACAGAATAAGTAGAGGCAGTATAAGACTAGAAACAACAGGAGATCCTTTCCCAATAGACAGAGGTGTGAGACAAGGAGACCCACTATCACCTAACTTGTTTAATGCTGTGCTGGAGAATGTTTTTATAAATCTAGATTGGGAGGGATATGGTCTCAATATAAATGGCCGCCGTCTTAACCATCTAAGATTTGCGGATGATCTAATCTTGCTTGAAGAGGACCCGAGCAAATTACAAATAATGGTGCAATCGTTGGCCAACAAGAGTAAAGAAGCAGGCCTACAAATTAATACATCAAAAACAAAGATAATGACCAACTCAGAAGAGGTCAACATAGTCTTGGACGAAAATATCCTTGAGTATGTATCAGAGTATGTCTACTTGGGCCAAATAATAGCCACTACGGACCAAATGTCAAAAGAAATAAGCAAGAGAATTGCCAGCGGTTGGACAAAATACTGGTCGCTGAAGGAAATAATGAAAAGTAAAGAACTGAGTATAAATATCAAAAAAAAAACTTTCAACACCTGTATCCTTCCTTGCATTACATATGGCAGCGAGACTTGGTCTCTCACCCAAAATCACAAGGAAAGACTAGCCAAATGCCAGCGGGCAATGGAGAGAAGTATGTTGGGAATAAAACTAACCGATAAAGTTAATTCCACCGAAATTAGACGCAAAACCAAAGTCACCGACGTAATTACTCGCACTGACCAGCTAAAATGGCGATGGACAGGCCACATGCTGCGGTGTAAGTCGGAGAAATGGAGCCAACAAGTGACTCTCTGGTACCCGAGAGATGCGTGTAGACAACGGGGACGTCCTACAAAAAGATGGGAAGATGATTTCCGCTTAGCCTTAGGTCCGTATTGGACCAGAGTAGCGACAGATAGAGTGCAGTGGAAACAGTTGGAGGAGGCCTATGTCAAAAGACACACCGAACTGAGGGACATTTTATGACCAAACATATTAGAAATAAACCAAATTACAATGTCAGTTCTGGAAATAAAAGGCTATTATTATTATTATGAAATAAACTTAATTTACATTTTATATTGTGTCTCCACAACGTTAGCCACCTGGTGGGATACTTCAGCAATGTTGCGCTCCATTGGACTTCAACCTTACAGCTGCCTGTGCAGCACACAAATGAAATTTTTGCTCATGTATTAGATATGAGCGTGATATGTGCGTCGGACGCGCACTGAGAGTTCGGTACAATAAAGACGTTTTAAGTTCTTACTACAAATTTTGCTTTGCTTATTGGTAAATAGCATGATTGTAGGTTAACGGGAATAACATTTTGATTCCGTTCACTTACAAATTTGAGTTTATGACAGCTTCAAGGGGCCGCAGATATTAATACATATGTGATATCCATTTCAACTTGTACGTCCACCAGTTCCAGAGAGACGGTCTTGCAAGGCTAACAATTAGGTTATCCTAATGGGTTCCTTTTACCTTTTATAGGGCCGGAATCCTAAACATGGTAGAGAAACACATGGAAGAGAGCAGTACGTTTGGTCACCTTAAGCATACGTACCCCCTGGATCCTCATCGTCCGTCGCGGTGTCGCCAGCATCCTCTGACTCCGGCTCGGTTTTGACCGCGACCCTGGCGGGCGGCGTGCTGTCACAACATTCAGCCACAGAGAAGGACAGCGACGCACACGAGCCAATGGCCGAGCGGCCAATCGCGGATGTCGGCTTTTCTGTATTCAAAATCCAGATTTTAAAATGGATCTGCGCGGGCAGCTGGTACTTTCTATGTTTTTACTTTTCTCCCAGACCAGCATGGAAGAAGTCGTGAATTTTTATGATATCGGACAAACGAGCGAACCTTCTTCTTTCCGAGTCGAAATGGTTCCATTTGCTTAGACTCCTTTTGACCAGTATTTGGCTACGCTGATCGCCTTATGATTAGCCTTAATGAGGTCCTGTACCGTGCAAGTAGTGGGGCAGTAAGGTCTCGACAGAAGGTGAAGCATGGACTGATTGGCGCCGCAGTCACACAACTTGTTGGTAGTCGAGAAACACTGCTTAAGAAATTAACTACATTGTTGATTTTTTTTTCATACGTGACAAAATTTGTGATTTTAATTAATGTTATGATGAAGCAACCTTTAAACGAATTAAAAGAAATACTAGGTACACTTTTTATTGATATGCTTTAGAAATATATACTTACTTATAACTAATCAACGGAAAAATAGACAAGTGCCGAAACCTTTGAAAATAATCAAAAGTGAAATAAAATTATAGTAGGATGAAACCCAATGCAAATGGAAGGGAATATAACAAAAAATAAAAGAAAACTAAATTTCGGGCGATCTGAGGTCGGGAAGTGGAACCCCTTCCACTCCCCGACCTCAGATCGCCCGTAATTCACTAACAATTGGGTGATCCTAATGGGTTCTTTTATACCTTTTATAGGGACGGAATCCTAAAGATGGTAGAGAAACACATGGAAGACGTTTGGTCACGTTAAACATACATACCCTCCGGATCCTCATCATCCATTGCAGTTTCACCAGCATCCTCTGACTCCGGCTCAGCTTTGACCGCGACCCTGGCGGGCGGCGTGCTGTCATCACATTCAGCCACAGAGAAGGACAGCGACGCACACAAGCCAATCGCCTCGCGGTCAATCAGGGATATGGATTTTTCTGTAATCTGAATACCATTTATACTGTTGTGTCGTGCTGGTGTATGTGTCTCTACATAGGTGTGTAGAGTTAAGTGAGCGGCGTCCAACGAAATCCGGGAATTCACCTTACGAACTTCATTTGATACAATCGAATTTAATAAGCGCGCGGCGGGCGGACGGCGAGGAGGCTCGGTGGCCGCTGCCCGTTGTGAGTACACGAATGCTGACAATGCTACACTACGCGGCGCGGGACCGAGCTCACCACAACACCATTTTGAATTAGAGCAATTGATTACAGTAGTATATTAAAGTGTGTGACTATTGACAATGTCTAGCGCTGTGGGCAATGGCTGCCATCCTGCCTGCTTCATGGCCCCTAAATTGCTCATCAAAGGGCATTTGTTGCCTAACTATAAATTGACTGTGGCGATGACAGATCCTATCCAAACTATTATTATAAAATGTGCTAAAGTGAGTTTGTTTATTTCTATGTTTGTTTTTTATTAAATATTTCTTTGTTTGCTATGCTTTCACAGCTTAATTTACTAAACCGAACTTAATTCGTCCAAGACCGAACATAATAAAATTTCTTGAAAATCAAAAATCTTGACAAAGTAGCCTACTTTTCATCTCAGAAAAAAATACTGTTCCCAAGCCATTGACATTAATGTGAAAAAAGCTCCAGGCGAAAACTACTTGTCAAGGGTATTTCAACAAAGACTGGCCCATGTTGAAATTGAATAAAACAATCTGTGTGAGAGATATTAATGTTATTTGTTTTTATTTGTAAGGCCTATTAATGCCATTATGGAATATGACAGTTTAAATGTCTGCCGAGGCTTCAAGCAGTGGCATGGATCCGAGAGGTCCAACTTTCTATGACTGCTGCACAAATTTTTGACCCGTGCTTGTTGAAAGACCCTTTATAACTTAATAAGATAATATATGAACGAGATACCTCGTCAGCCTTCTCCAAAATAGCAGTCAGCACGTTGTCTGCCCTGATGGCAGTCACCATCAGTTTGTGGCTCTTCTTCAGCTTAGCACAGCAAATGTAGCATGCTGCCACGGGCCTGTTCCTAGCCACGAGCTAGAAATTATAAGAACTTTTACTGAAACACCAAAACCATCAATTTAGACAAAAAACACTAGGATATGGGGCACACAGAATCTCAAATGATGATTTTTATAGGTAATATTATATCTCACTTTTGTCCAATTAAGTAAATAATACCTTGTATATAACTAGGTTCATTACTGGCTTTAAAAATGGCAATTTTTTGTAGCACAAATCTGGTTTGTTAGAATATTTGTTAAAACATTGTGTTGTTTTATTGTAATTTTTGTCAAAAGTCATGTCTAAAAGGGGTAGAAACTACACAAATGATATATAATAAAGGGGTAAAAGCTATACAAATATATATAAGTTGGTAGACTAAGTCTAACCAGTAACAACCCATGTAGCATAATGGTACGGCAAGTGCCTTTAAATCACAGGGACTCAGGCTCAAGATTGGCCTGGGTTCTGGATGTTTATCATTATGTAAGTAAGTATTAAAAATATAATATCGTAGGGTTAGTATCCCATGACACAGTTCACAAGTAAGTATGGGGCTAGCTCGATCTGTGTGCTTTGTCCCTGTATATTTATTTATAACTAGTAGTAGATCACTTACAAGGGCACCCGTCAACCTCTCGTACACGAGTTGCAGGGCAGTATCGTCAATGTTGGTCACGAGCGCGTCCATTGAGAGGCAGATGCGGCAAACTACTGGACTCTGATGCATCTTGTGAAGGTTATGTATTATGAGGACTGTGTTTTATTTCAAATTGCTGTATCAGTACTCAATGTAAATAACTACGATTGTATCGCAGTTGTACGACTCTTGGGTTACTACAATACACGATTTATAATAAAATAAAAAATAATTGGCGAGGAACCAAACTATAGTAGAGAACGATTTGACCACAAACTACTAAGAGATACCAAACTACTAAGAGATACTACGTATCAGACTGCCAACTGTGAACAAAAAATTTAAACCATAGCGTTTTTTTTTTTAATTTTCCAATATCTTAACTGACATTTTTTTTTTTTATAATTTAAGGTTTGGAGCAAAAGAATAAACGTGCACGTGCATTTCCATTGCTAATATGTTATCTATAGATAACTACACATATAGATATACAACTAATATACTCATATATATACTTATTGTGCTTTTTAATGCATACTGTATATCATACATACATTATTTACATGGGGGGGTAAAGGAAAATGAATAATACCATTTATCATTATTATTGTAATTTTTATTAACTCGAATTTTTACAAAACAATTATTTAGTTTATGTTTGGCCGATGTTTAGTCTCACTGAAGAACCTCTTCTCAAAATGTTTTTGACAAACCGCTAAGTTTATCTCTTTCTCTAATGGTATAAAATCGTAACGATTTAGGCACTCTAACCTCTTGAGTCTTTTCTCAGAACTTTTAGGTTAACGGTGTAAATAACTAGAGTCCTTTCGCAAACACTTACACACACAACACTTGTAATACGGCATTTTCCAAAACGCAAGGAGCACTAGGGTAATACAAAGGGCTCTATTACTGGTAAAGTGGAGAGGATAAGCACAGGTCTTCACACAATGACAGTAATGCACAAACTACTACCTACGTTTGCGCCAGCGACGAACGTCAGACCATGACGTCAGCAAGGCATCAACCAATCACAGAAAAGATGTAGGATAGTGGGCAAGATGGCCGCTACGCGTTGCGTTCCGATATTAGCAGATTGTCGGCCGTGATCATGACTAGTTTGTGCCACGGCCGACAATCTGCTAATATCGGAACGCAACGCGTAGCGGCCATCTTGCCCACTATCCTACATCTTTTCTGTGATTGGTTGATGCCTTGCTGACGTCATGGTCTGACGTTCGTCGCTGGCGCAAACGTAGGTAGTAGTTTGTGCATTACTGTCATTGTGTGAAGACCTGTGCTTATCCTCTCCACTTTACCAGTAATAGAGCCCTTTGTATTACCCTAGTGCTCCTTGCGTTTTGGAAAATGCCGTATTACAAGTGTTGTGTGTGTAAGTGTTTGCGAAAGGACTCTAGTTATTTACACCGTTAACCTAAAAGTTCTGAGAAAAGACTCAAGAGGTTAGAGTGCCTAAATCGTTACGATTTTATACCATTAGAGAAAGAGATAAACTTAGCGGTTTGTCAAAAACATTTTGAGAAGAGGTTCTTCAGTGAGACTAAACATCGGCCAAACATAAACTAAATAATTGTTTTGTAAAAATTCGAGTTAATAAAAATTACAATAATAATGATAAATGGTATTATTCATTTTCCTTTACCCCCCCATGTAAATAATGTATGTATGATATACAGTATGCATTAAAAAGCACAATAAGTATATATATGAGTATATTAGTTGTATATCTATATGTGTAGTTATCTATAGATAACATATTAGCAATGGAAATGCACGTGCACGTTTATTCTTTTGCTCCAAACCTTAAATTATAAAAAAAAAAAATGTCAGTTAAGATATTGGAAAATTAAAAAAAAAAACGCTATGGTTTAAATTTTTTGTTCACAGTTGGCAGTCTGATACGTAGTATCTCTTAGTAGTTTGTGATCATGACGTTCACTATTATTCAACGTTGACGACAGGTGGCGCATTGCTGAAAAGAGAATTATGAAACAACATAAACATAATCTTTTTGTCAAGGTAAAAGTCTTTAGGTATAAATTTAGAACAAATTTCAGTACTTATGGTTATTATTTATTACGATAATTAGCTTTAATATATTTTTATAGTTCATACGTCCCATTACGCAAAGTGGTGCCATCTAACGATGAGTAGCACCGAACGTCGCCAAAAGATTTTTCTAGAATAATTTAAGTAAATTACGAATAAATATACTTACAAATGAAATGTGATTCCTTCCAAAGCATCTGAACGTTTATCTGAGTAGTTTTTACATGATATAATGCAACACTTCATGATTTTCTTCGTAAAAAACAAGATAAGTCCGAAAATCTCACTGTGTGCACAGAACTAACCACGTACGAACATTGACAGCTACAACAGCAGACTAATAGGCCACGCCTACTCTCGATGTTAACGTGATGACGTCAGGACCTAGTTGGAATCGCAGTGCACAGTAGCTAACGCCGTCTCCACTCTGTATGTACTCCGTGACTAATATACTCATATATATACTTATTGTGCTTTTTAATGTATACTGTATATCATGCATACTTTCGTTTAGGTATTTTCATTGCTTTTACATGGGGGGGTAAAGGAAAATGAATAATACCATTTATCATAATTATTGTAATTTTTATTAACTCGTAATATTTACAAAACAATTATTTAGTTTATGTTTGGTCGATGTTTAGTCTCACTGAAGAACCTCTTCTCAAAATGTTTTTGACAAACCGCTAAGTTTATCTCTTTCTCTAATGGTATAAAATCGTAACGATTTAGGCACTCTAACCTCTTGAGTCTTTTCTCAGAACTTTTAGGTTAGCGGTGTAAATAACTAGAGTCCTTTCGCAAACACTTACACACACATCACTTGTAATACGGCATTTTCCAAAACGCAAGGAGCACTAGGGAAATACACAGGGCTCTATTACTGGTAAAGTGGAGAGGATAAGCACAGCCGGCCTATTTGCTAACTCAGTGACCAACGTTTTGATAGTCATTTCAAAATACATTGCGGGTTTCCTATGATTAACTATTTTTATTAAAGATATATAAAACGTAATGTACTTTGAAATGGTTATCAAAACGTTGTACACTGAGTTAGCAAATAGGCCGGCTGAGGTCTTCACACAGTGACAGTAATGCACAACTACTACGTTTGCGCCGCCAGCGACGAACTCAGACCAAAGAAAAAAGAGGACTGGAAATACCTACTGGTTGCGCCAATAGTTCAAGCAAAATCTCACTAGAGGTCGTAACTGTCCCGGAGCCCCGATTCTAATGTTGACAAGCCTGCGCCTGACCTACGCGGAAAGAGGGGGGGCAGTAGCCTACTTAACGCCGTCGCGTGAGGTGATCTCCAGAGGTGACACGCTATTTGTCCCTCTGCTGCTTGTGACTTCATACGCTGTGAAGTTTGCTTGCCCGCTTAAAATCCGCAAGGCCGACTAAATTGGCCAGGGTGAAAGACCCACCGCTCATGATAAATAACCCATGAACTTTACATACGTGTGGATGGTGAATATTTAAGAGTGTGCCGACTGCAGCTGTTCGTAAGCTGATGCTGGTTTCCTGGTTTCCTGAGAGGCTGGTTTGCGAACTGGTAAGTCACTTTGGGGTTGGGATAACCGGAACAGATGCGAACGTTTGAGGGATTTGCTTGAATTACGAAGGGAATTTTTGAGTTCATATAGTATCCGCACCCGCTAAGAGACGCAGCACGCCGTGGCGTCTCCATATTTGGTCCAATCGAGCCGCATAGGTATTTCGAACCATTTAATTTTATTTGGATTCATAATAAGTTCAAATTTCTCGATAAAAAATTATTGTGAAATATCTTTGTTGCACATCGTCACACGACTTTCGACCATCCTGCTTATGCATTAGGGTTCAATTTGTCATGCTGTCATATTGACTACCGCATTTGAAAATATTCATAATATTTCTTATTTTCGCATATTCCATAGGTAATCTATACATTACTATGATTTAATGCATTGATTTATATCGCCTAATAAGTTAATTCCCGCAAAAGTGTTAATTTCGTTGAGATAGCATTTATTTTTATAGAATCGGGTAGTTTAACCCATCGTCGCATGATCGAGACACGCCCAGTGCGCGGCGCTTTTGTTCAACTTTAATTTCGAACAACTAATCGTCTGGGTTTGAGATCATTCGCGTATATGGTATCCATTCATGTTATGAATTTTGTTATGTTTGAATTAATGTCATTCAAACACTAATTTCCGCTTTTCGCTATAGTAACTCTGTACTAGTGATCGTAGTTCACTCGACTACCGGCCGTATACTTACGTAATGCGCTAATGCCTGGTGCTAACGATTAGTATTTTTATTTCGGATGATTTTTATTCGATCACTTGTACAGTTTTTCCGCATATTTAAGTAATAAACAGTCCACTCCGCTCACCGCATTATACATAAGTCTGGTATCTTCTCAATCTCGCATAAAGCTATTTGTTTGTTACACTTATAGCTATTATTTTTCTTTTTTATTTATTTACCGTTCGTAATCATGGGTGACGAAATTCAACTTAAGTTGTTTACGGCTAAACGTAATGCGATTTTTGCTCGTATTCAAGCAACTTACGACAGTTCGTCAGTGCTTACCACTGATAAATTACGTAATAGTTTTATCGCTAAGGCTAAACAGATAGACTTATGGCGAATTGAGTTTGTTGAAATACTGGACAAAATTAATACTATTTCGCTTTCATTAGACGAAAAATATGAGGTCAGTTATACTTCATTAAATTCATTCGACGATTTAGCTAGTGAAATAAAATACAAGCTTAGCTCGTTGGTTGAACCGCTGACGAAACCGTCATCTCATACGGAAAATATAGGTCACAAAACCTTGAATATGAAGGTACCGCGAATCGAAGTTCCTAGTTTTGAAGGTGACCTTGAAAGTTTTCCATATTTTTATGAAACTTTCAAACGTGTTATTCATACTAATTCCGACTTATCGGACGGTGAACGAATTCATTATTTACTTCATTGTCTCAAGGGTAAGGCGAAAAATGTGGCCGCCGGAATCACCCCTTCTACTGAGAACTATCGTATTGTATGGGACGCGCTCATAGCTAAATATTTAGATTCTCGCGCGCTTGCTACTAATTATTTAAACCAATTGTTTACGCTCAAGCTTACCGGCGCACCGACACCCGCTAATGTTGAGAAAGTTTTTGATAAATTTACCGCTATGGTGGCCGGACTTAAACAATTAAAAATCGATGACTTAGCTAATTTTATTTTTACGCATTTGGGTCTCAAGTTAATAGATTCAGACATGGCTAAGCATTATGAGATGTCATTACGATATCAACAAGACTCGCAGAATGTTGATTATGATTATTTTGTGAAGTTCGTTCGCGAACAAGTTAAGATCATGTATCGGACTTTGCCCGCGCGCTCGACCGCAACACCTTCCTCTTCTTCTTCACCTGCTCCCAAGGTGACTCACGCGCACATATCAACTAATGCAAAATGTTCACTCTGTAATAAGGTGCATAATCACCTATTCCAATGTGACACCTTTAAAACCCTGACGGCTAAAGCTAGGTATAATTTCATAAAGGACAAAAAAATGTGCCTTAATTGTTTGAGCCATCGACATACAGTTTCTAAATGTCATTCGAAAGGTACATGTAGGGAATGTCAAGCTAAGCACCATTCTCTGTTGCATTTTGAGACGTCATCATCGCCGATGACGGTGACTTCAGCCGCGCGCAATCCTTCTAATGAAACCGTCGCCGCGCCCGCCGTATTGAACGTTTCTTCGAACCCGCCGCCCGCTCCGCTCGTCACTTCTGATCGTGTAGCCTTATGCACGCACTCTGCAGCTTACGGCACTAATTGCACGACAGAAATTCTCGCTACTGCTAAGGTGGTAGTAGTGAACAAAAAGGGGAAAAATGTGCTAGTACGTTGTCTGCTTGACCCAGGTTCGCAGAAAAATTATATTACTTCGCGCTGCGTCCGTATGCTCAGCTTGAGTGTGCGAGCGGACGACATAAGCATTGTTCGAGGAATAGGTGGAACTTCTCAACCTGTACGAGGTTCCGTCGACTTCACTTTTAGCTCGCGTCTCCGCTCGCAACCTAAGTATAGCATCAACGCGCTGGTGCTCGATGAAATAACGGGTCAAATTCCTTTGTGCCGTATTAACACTAGTGAATTGCACCACATTGACACTGAATTACTGGCTGATGACGCTTGGGGAGTGCCGGGTAACATAGACGTGTTACTTGGTGTCACGCTTTTTGCTAAATTGCTGCGTCCGGGTCATGTTACTGATACGCCAGGTTGTCCTGACGCCTTGGAAACCGTGTTAGGCTATATTCTTATGGGTCAGGCTCCTATCTCAGAGTCACCCACGGACACGCTTTCATTTCTTTCAACATCGTGTATCGATTGTTGTGACTTATGCAAATTTTGGGAAATTGAAGAAGTATCGCCGCCTTCCACTTCGAGTGTGGATGATGAATACTGTGAGAAATTTTATCGTTCTACCACAACTCGTACACCGTCCGGTAAATATGTCGCCGCTTTACCGTTCAAGTCTGTCATACCCGTTTTAGGTAATTCTTTTGATATCGCACGCCGTCGATTTTACAGTCTTGAACGAAAATTTAAATCGCACGCAAATGTAAAATTACTTTACGATGAAGTAATTAGAGAATATTTAAATAACGGCTATATATCGTTATTAAAACATGATCTAAAGGACATGTCACAAGTAGGACAAGCTCGTGAACGATCCGTTACCTACTATATTCCTCATCATCCTGTGATTCGTGAGGATAAATCAACCACTAAATTACGTGTGGTTTTAGACGCTAGCACACGAACGGACAACGGTACTTCGCTTAATGAGGTCCTACACGCAGGTCCCGCCCTTCAGGCGGACCTTATCAACATTTTGTTGAATTTCAGACTTTCATCGGTCGCACGTCTTTTTGACGTTATGGGCCTTGTGGCACCTATCATTTTATACGCCAAGCTGCTAATTAAAGAGCTTTGGTTACTCAAACTCGATTGGGACGATGTTCCCCCAACTCGAATTATCCGCTTATGGGAGCAATTTCAGAGTGAGTTGCCCCTCATTTCGCAATTAAACTTTCCGCGTCACGTCGGTGTTGTAGACGGCTGTAAGATATCTTTAGTCGGATTCGCTGACGCCAGCGAAAAGGCTTACGGTGGAGCTGTCTACGCCCACGTTGTTAGACCTGACGGCACTGTGGTCGTGTCGCTGGTCTGTGCTAAGTCCAAACTGTCCCCACTACGGGTAGTCAGCTTGGCCCGCCTCGAGTTATGCGCTGCATTGCTCTTGTCGACTCTACTTAAAAGAGTCTACTCGCTTTACGCTCCTCGACATGCCATTGAGGCTGTCATCGCCTTTTCCGACTCAACAGTGGCGTTGAGTTGGATTCATTCAGCACCACACCGCTGGCACACGTTTGTGGCCAACCGCATCGCTAAAATACATGACAATTTGTCAGCAGATCACTTTTTCCATGTCAGAGGATTGGAAAATCCCAGTGACTGCCTTTCACGCGGCCTTACCCCGGCCCAGTTAGTCCAGCATCCTCTGTGGTTAACTGGCCCGCCGTGGCTGGCATCGCATCGCTCTGAATGGCCTATTAAGCCTTTCACACCCAGTGAGTCACAGGAGCTTCCCGAAATGAAGCCAGTCGCTCTACCTGTGCTCTCACACGCGAATTCGAACGGAACTATTCCGTCCGAGAATATATTATACGCTAGAGCTGCTAGATTTTCTTCCTGGCAAAAATATTTAAAAACAATTTGTTTTGTTTATAAATTCGCAAAACGACTCCCTAGAGGACCTATTACCGCATCTGATTTAGATTTCGTCGAAAATGTCGTATGGAAATTGGTACAAGAGGTTCATTTCGCATCTGAGATCCAACATTTGTTTCGCAAACAACTTTGTTTTAAACAAGTGCAGAGACTGAGTCCATTTCTTCATCATGGACTTATTCTGGTTGGAGGTCGACTCGCAAATTCTGAGTTAGAATTTAACGCTCGTCATCCTATCCTCCTGCCCAGTCAGGATCACATAGTAGAAGCCTTGTTGAATTCTAGACCGTTGTACCCACTCAGTTCTGATTCGTCAGAACCGACCGCATTAACCCCCGCGCATTTTTTGCATACGAAACCTCTCGTGTTTTTACCCGCTCGCGACGTAGACGAAACACGTCTGCACCTTGTTACGCGATATGAATTAATGGATAAATTAGTACATTCCTTCTGGAATCGGTGGCGTAAAGAATACTTGCACACCTTACAATCCAGACAGAAGTGGAACACTCCTGCCTTTCCTGTAAAGGTCGGCATGGTAGTTGTCTCTATGCAGGATAACGTCATGCCCTTTCAGTGGCCTCTAGGTGTCATTACCGAACTCTTTCCGGATAAAAACGGAATAGCTAGAGTCGCCTCGTTAAAGACTAAAGGCGGGGTTATACTCAACCGCCCAGTTGTAAAGCTGTGTCCTTTACCGACGCAATAGTTAAATTAATGCTTATCTTAGGTTAGGTCATAGTTCATAAGCTTGCACACGCGTGCATTAGATTAGTTTATTCTATTGCTATTATACCGCTCCGCAGGGTCGTAACTGACTCATAGATTCAGGTAGAGTTTGTGACGATGTGCAACCCACAACTAGTTCACTAGTTTATTTCGATTATTATTTTTTTTTCTCTTTCTTTTCGCTTCCCTCTTTTGTTGGGTTTTCAAGCCGGGGAATGATGGTTGCGCCAATAGTTCAAGCAAAATCTCACTAGAGGTCGTAACTGTCCCGGAGCCCCGATTCTAATGTTGACAAGCCTGCGCCTGACCTACGCCGAAAGAGGGGGGGCAGTAGCCTACTTAACTTACTTTTTTCGGCGGGTAGCAGCATAATAAAAAGCAATCGAAATTTTAGCTCCTCTATTTAATTTATTTCTAAATTTGAATTAGTCATATATATTACCGAAATATATGATAGATTGTAAAGTATAGTTTGCTCTACCTGTAAGCAGATATTCTCCTTTCCTTCATCCTGTACAATGGAGAATTTACAAAATTCAATGGCACAGATGTTAGCACACTTTGACACCAAGATGGCGGATTTTCAAGTGGAGTTAGATAAGGTGGCACCAAAAACTGTCACTACACTCGCTGCAGAGTTCAACGCCTTCAAGGGTATGATGCGCACCGCTTTGAACAACATCCAACAGGAAATCAATCTTCCGGCCAAGCAGCAGCAACAACAGGATAGGCGGCAAGATCAGCTGGAGATGCACACACGAAGAGCCATCATTCTTCTTCATGGAGTTGGAGAAAACGAAAAAGAGGTTGCATCATCGGTGGTCAGTGAGATTGCCTCAACAAAGCTGTGCATTGCAAATTTTACTGAGGCCGACATATATAGGTGTCATCGGTTGGGCCGTTCCTCTCGTGACAAGCCCTGTCCCTTGCTCGTTGAATTTGTGAATTTGGCAGTGAAGTCGAAGTTTTGGCTGGCCAAAACGAAACTCAAGGGGACCGGGGTGACTATGTCAGAGTTTCTGACGAAGGTGCGTCATGATGCGTTCTTGCACGCGCGTCAACTGTTCGGGCTGAACAAGTCTTGGACGCGCGACGGATGCGTGTATGTCATCGGGCCTGATGGGGTGCGACATCGTGTCTACTGTTGTGCTGAGGTTGAAAAACTCCGCGGCACGCAAGCATGCGAGGTTCCACGGCAACAAGTCTCGGTGAGTCAGGCCGGCACAACTGCCGGCGGCGACGGAGCAGACACCGTGAAGACTTCGCGTCCAAAACGAGGGAAAAAGTAGGCTTACATATTCATACTTGTTTTCTATTACGTAAGTTTTCTCTCTTTGCTTAACTACCTACTTAAAACTTGTTTATTTATTATTTGTTGGGTATGCTACCTACCACCATTTACTTGTTTTTAATTCGTAATGTTAATAATTGTTCGGACTTCGATGTCACTGTTTTTCGTTTGTCACTGACATGATGTGTCAAACTCAAAATGACAGTTATTTTTTTTTTTATACTAATGTATGGCATCTTGTATTTCCCCGTTATTTTTTGTTTTATACTAATTTAAATTCATTATTTTCTTCCACAATTCAAGTTTGTAATGTAACTGCTTCTGCTGGCGGGTAGTTGTATGATAGGAATTATTTGAATAACAATTATTTATTTATTTCCACATATATTTTTTAGTTTATATATATATATATATATATATATTTTATATTTGTACATCGAATATGAGTAGCACAAACAATGACAGTTTTAAATCTCTTCATAGTTCTGTTTCTGATGATAGCTTTTATTCTTTACCTCTCCCATTAAATGAGACAATAAATAATATTTTTTCTCCTACCCCCAAAAACTTTAACGTAGTTGATATAAATGCTCAGAGTATTCCGGCTCATTATCCTGATCTTTTATCAACTTTCGATAGTAAGCATATTGATGCCTTACTGGTAGCCGAATCCTGGTTTAAACCCTGTCTTCCCTCAACTTCTTACTCGTTACCTGGCTTCCAGCTCATTCGTAATGACCGCTCAGGCGGTCCTGGGGTTGTAGGTGGTGGAGTTGCCATCTACCTCCGTTCCCATATTCCTTACAAAGTTATCAGTATATCTGAAATTACAAATCCTTCTCATGAAGCCGAGTATCTCTTTATTGAAATAACTCTTTCCCACTCCCGAGTTCTTCTAGGGATATTCTACAGTCCCTCATCCTCTATTAACTATTTTACTTCCCTTGAAAGTCTCTTAGAAGAGTTGACGCCTTCCTTCAGTCACACCATCATCATGGGTGATTTTAATACGTGCCTGCTTAAAGATGATCATCGAGCGAAATCTTTACTATCTCTTGTTGAAGCCTGCAACATGTCGATTCTCCACTCCAACCAACCAACTCATTTCTTCCCTAACTGCAACCCTTCTCTCCTGGATCTCATACTTGTTTCCTCTCCTGATCGTCACCTGCCATGGGCAATGCAGTGCAGACATGTTTTCCTACCATGATCTCCTTTACCTTTCCTTCAAACTCCGCCCCCCTAAATCCAAATCCAAAATCCTGTTGCAGCGTGATTTTAACTCCATGATTATTGGATTTCTCTTCCCTCAATCAATTTGGATAACTGTGTTATTGCGTATACTGAAAAAGTAAAAAATTTAGGAGTTATTTTTGACCGTAATATGTCTTGGGTACCGCAAATCGCTGAGGTTAGTAAAAAAATATTTTCTGCTGCCGGTTCAATCAGGCGTATTCGAAATTTCTTGCCACAGCAAACTAAAATCACGCTTGCTCAATCCTTGCTTCATCCCATTCTTGACTACGCTGACTCCTGTTATCTTGATCTCACTGAGGAGCAATTCAACAAACTTGAGCGTCTTCAAAACTTTTGCATACGCTTCATATTTGGGTTACGGAAATATGATCACGTTTCTTCTTTTCGCACTCAACTCAAGTGGCTCCCAATCAGACTTCGACGTAATTTACATATCCTTTCTTTACTGTATTCCATCCTGTTTATTCCCAGTACTCCTCATTACCTCAAGGAAAGATTCACTTTTCTCAGTGAGATTAATAACCGCGAATTACGCAGTTCTTCCTCCCTTCGTCTCGTCACTCCTCCTCATTTCTCCAAATACTATTCCCATTCCTTCACTGTTCAGGCTATTCGCTTGTGGAATGCTTTGCCGATTGATATTCGCATGGCTCAATCACTTTCTTTATTCAAAAATCAAGTAAAGTCTCATTATCTTTCTCTTGTTCAAAATTAGGAATTTTCTTGTTTTCTGTAACTTCCACCCCTTCTCTTGCATAATTAGTTGTCATTGTGTCTCTCATATTTCTTTTTGGCTATTATGAATTTATAATTAGTTTATGTATATATCATAGATTTAAAAAAGATTGCGTCTCGGATATATGTATGTATTTCAAATATATAGGTATGTGTACATATTTGCAAGTATTTATTTTTATAAAGTACCAACATATATTGATATACTGCACCGCTGTAATTTTTTTGATAATATTCTTTTCCTACCCAAAGGTAAGAGGTTGGCTGGAAGAAATTGCATATTGCGATAAGTCCGCCTTTGTACCCATTATTTGTTTAAGTGTATGATTTCTTTTTTTCTATTGTGTGATTTGTTTTAATGGTGCAATAAAGTGTATTATTATTATTATTATTATTATTAACGCCGTCGCGTGAGGTGATCTCCAGAGGTGACACGCTATTTGTCCCTCTGCTGCTTGTGACTTCATACGCTGTGAAGTTTGCTTGCCCGCTTAAAATCCGCAAGGCCGACTAAATTGGCCAGGGTGAAAGACCCACCGCTCATGATAAATAACCCATGAACTTTACATACGTGTGGATGGTGAATATTTAAGAGTGTGCCGACTGCAGCTGTTCGTAAGCTGATGCTGGTTTCCTGGTTTCCTGAGAGGCTGGTTTGCGAACTGGTAAGTCACTTTGGGGTTGGGATAACCGGAACAGATGCGAACGTTCGAGGGATTTGCTTGAATTACGAAGGGAATTTTTGAGTTCATATAGTTTCCGCACCCGCTAAGAGACGCAGCACGCCGCGGCGTCTCCACCTACAAAAAAATCGCGTATACCTACATCACAGAATCGTTACATAAAATGGCTGCCATTGCCTAGGGTTGTCACTTCCATACTTTGTAATGATCTACTTTAAACAGTACTCTTATTTTGTACACAGAGCCGACAGAGCTTATAAAAACATTTTGGGAAAGGATAATAAAATGACAATTTATTTTATAACTTTGTTTACTTAATCATTCCTAAAAAGTATTAATTTGTTTAAAAACCACCTATGTGAAAGATATTTACATTTAATTTCACCATGATATTTATATGTAACATAATATCTTTCAAATTGTAATTTCTTTTGCTGGTTCAAACGTTTATCTTTTACAGCCTTTATTTTTTTTCATATTCCACGACCTGAAATGTCAATATACTTAGTTAAATCATAATATTTTATGCAAAATTTCATGATGATCGGTTCAGTAGTTACGGCGTGAAAGCGTAACAAACAAACAAACAAATAAACAAATAAACAAACAAACTCACTTTCGCATTTATAATATTAGTAAGGATTATGTACAAGTATAATCTATTAAGTGCATTGTTGTATGCATGACATCATATGATCGCATCCATAATTCGACAATACGTTGTCACACATAACTTTGCGTACATTTGCATGCATGAGCCGGCTACTCCTGCCAAATCACCCAACGGCTTTTAGTATTGTCTGACAGAAAAAACGAATAAACCGGCCAAGTGCGAGTCGGACTTAGGCACGAAGAAGGGTTCAGTACTATTATCTATAAAAACTGCAAAAAAATCATGCTTGCTGTGTGGAAGCCCCCTTAATTCATTATTTTATTCTATTGTTTAGTTTTTGTCGTTATAGCGGCAACAGAAATATATCCATCCGTTAAAGTTTCAACTATCACGGTTCATGAGATACAGCCTGGTGACAGACGGACACCAGAGCCATATCATTAGGATCCCGTTTTTACCCTTTGGGTACCGAACCCTGAAACATTTATTCATTGACATTAACTGTATACATTAAACTTACCGGAAATGAAAATATTGTTGGCGATGAGTTGTCACGAAGTCTCATATCATAACTTCAAGCGTTCTATTGAATCTAAACAGCTTTCCTCGAAATGCAAAGAGCAGGTGTACCAATCCTGTTGCCGAGGATTAATATTTTTCCGAACCGGATAGCCTCTAAGCATTTATTCCTCAAACCTTCATTCATCGGAAACCTATAAAAAAAAATATTATTTTTTATTTAGATAATGCACAACCCTATTCAAGTATGTAAACAAATGAGGAATAAAATAAATGAAAATACTGACTGTATTACAAAAATATGACCAGTTAACAACAGTTTATACATAAATTTAAGATCGTGCTTTATTTTGCTTCTCAATCAGAATCAATAAAGAGCTTTCTTGCTAGAAAACGGGTTACTAACCTATGAAGAATCAATTATGGTTGATTTATGTTTTTTCTTGCACCACACATCACAATACAACATTTAGTCAACTTGATAAACAGTTTTCTCACACTTCCACGTATTTATTACCTTATTTTCGCGTATTTTTGTCCCAAATCTCAACTTTTCCAAATAGTAAACAACACCCGTTGACAGCACAACTACCACGAAACTCGTTACATAATATGGCGGATCTTGGCACGCACCTAAACTTTTGACAGCTTTTACCATAAATTAGCAAAAACTAAAATATGTATGTCTCTTTTGTCAAAGGCAATTGTACTGAAGAAAGAAAGAGAAAAAGTTATATTTCTCACTTTGTACCATAAATGCCTGATATTTGTATAAGTAAAAATTCATATATGTTGACAAGGGCTTCTCCATAGACTTCCTTACGACGAACGTCAGACCATGACGTCAGCAAGGCATCAACCAATCACAGAAAAGATGTAGGATAGTGGGCAAGATGGCCGCTACGCGTTGCGTTCCGATATTAGCAGATTGTCGGCCGTATATTATTTTACTCTTTGGATTTGACTCTCAGTCAGTATTCATCTATGGATTTGACCACAGATTTATTTGAAAGAGTATGGGATAATGGGATTTGACTTGACCACAGATTAGAAAGAGTATGTATGTCCACCTAAAGGCAAATAATAAATATGTAGCTTTTGTATGAAAAAATCACTCGTTTAAGATCGGCATCATTTCAAAAATTAAATCAAGACACGGATACATCTAAAATAATACAAAAAAAAAAATAACCTTAAAAATATATATTTACAAATCGTACAGTCCCTCCAGATGCTCACCTCTGGGCATCGTGCCCAAAAGGCTGGCAGCATTGCCTAATTGAATGGCAATGCTGATACGCTGACCTAGGTAATTTCCAGCTCTTTGGTGAGATACCTCAATAAGCCTTTTAGCCAAGAAACTAAAAAGCTTATGCGCTGATGGACCCCACGGACCCAATGTATCTACCCTAAAAGGCTCAAATATGTACTTACCTCCGATACCTACATATTTGCGTCTTTTAAGGGTTTCTGCTCCAGCAGCGGCTGTGCCTGCCTTCGACTTGGTACTTTGGAGATGAGATGGTGCCAGTGTGTCGTACCAGGTCAATCTCCAGGGTACCAAAGTCATTCCGTCTGGTCTCTTGCCATCATCCCGTGTCAGGCCGTTTGGTTCTAAAACGGCAGGAACGTGAATGCTGGCAAGAGCACGGTAGATAATATTATTTAGGGCAGTATGACGCCCCAAACGGCCGGCACTTCTGGAACATGAGAGTCCGTGATGCCCAAAAGCATCAACGGTAACCCCACGGGGGCATAAATGAGGGGCTGTAAATTTTGCGCCTAAGCGGAGTGCTGCCGCAAAACGAAAAGTGTCATCATGCAACAAAGTACCCAAGTTGGCGGATGGTAGTGCCTGCAACAAAGCCCAGATTCCCATTCTGCAGATGCTAATAGGCGGGCGCGCTCTGCAGAGCTACAAGACGTTTTTAGTAAGTTACCTTGAGCAATTCGGCAGAGCGGTCCATCCCATTGCTTCTGCGATGACGGAAAATCAGGAAATTTAGAATTTGGAACAAGAGCTCGCCAAGCGTCTAAGGCCTCTGTGGCATTGCAAATTGAAGTCACGTTATTTTTCAGAATTTTGTCAAAAATAGCTCTCCAGTGAGTTTTAAAACTACACGTTTTGCGTTTCGCTAAGTCCTCATTCAATAATAGCACCTGAGAATAGTACTCGTCCTTGAAGTCGGTCTCACTGACAAACTGTCAACGTCAAATCGGCAGTTTAACAAAATCTTAGAACAACACTAAGAGTAAGGAAGTCTATGGAGAAGCCTCAGAACAATAACTAAAGCATAGAAACCGTGTTAAAATAACAACAAAATACAATATTCTACACTGTTTTTACTTATGGCATTGTTAAAGCATCAGAAAGAGATGCATATACAATGCCATTTGCGTAAATGTGCAGGTTGTCCTGGGGTACTGATGTGATCAGGGTTGTACTATATCGATGAAATATATTTATCGACTAAATGTTTCGTCCTAAGAAAGTCATAAATGTACTCTACTCTGATTGAATCGATTCGTTAAATGAGTAAGATTCATAAAAAAAAAAAACTAGTTGCACTCCAGGAGTGCCGGCAGAAGTGAAAACTCGCCTTTGCGGCATACTCAGGTCCGTGTCCTTCTTACGAATTTTCGATCAATTCACGTGTCCTGACGCGAGTTTTCTATTTTACCCATCCCAAAAAGTGCACAAAGCCGCTAAAGAGGCTTTTACTTTAAAAGTTACGTCAAGATACACCTAAATAACTCCTAATCGCATGGCGCCGCTTGGCTGAATCTGATAAATAGGTAAAAAAAAAAATCCATACATTACCCACCGCGCGTCTACTGTCTACTGCTGGTCATTAGGCCTTACCCAGTATTGGTCGAACGGCAGAATACCTAATATGATGTCAATCATATTTTCGATTATTTCGAAATTCAAACAGTGCCTACTTACCTACCTTACCTATGAATGCGCAAAAAACCCAATGCATTCGATTTACAGTCCCCAATGTGAGGCAGTCCAACGTTGACATACTAGTTGAAGGTAAAATAGACTTTGTAAATGATACCACCTTCTTAGGAATCACAATAGACTAGACTCTAAATTGCAATGGGGCGCTCATGTATCAAAAGGTAATATAAGGTCAGATATATTTTTCACTTGATCAATGGGCCATTCAGCATATTCCAAAACCATCTAAAGCTTTTCCCAGCTAGCTTTGAGGAACAGTCAGTAAAGGAAACATAATCAGGTAGGTAAAGAGAAACACATAATTCGAAGTGATATTTTTTATTTTATAAAACTTTTACACTAGGGTAAAAAAGTGCCAGTGTGTTATTTGTGAAAAATTCACAGTGTTGGTAATAGAAAAACAAGAGGTGAAGAAAAACAAGAGATTACTTTACCCACTTTCATTACTGTCCAAAATAAAATATGTTTTTCATAATTTTAAATATAAATAATAAAACCGTTTCCGTAAACTTTCTTATTACCATTGATTTATAATTCGGCAAATATAAATATAGGTAAAGCATCGTGTTTCAATCGCTTCCATTTAATTTTATATTCGAAATTAATGTATCGGCACGGCAGTAAAATATTTTGAACAAATTCCTCGCTTGAAAGTTCCTCGGATCCACACCTTTTTATCCTTTTACTTCTCTTTTCTTCTTGGTCGTTTTCCTCATGACTGAGGGTCGTGACCACCATAATTTGCCCCAGCCACAAGATGTTTCCAGGCTGATCTGTTCTGGGCCAAGTAAATGGCAGCCTGTGTGTTGCACTTCAAGGAATTCAGAAGTGGATCCGTCCAGCGGGTTGGTGGCTTGCCTCTAGGTCTTACTCCTGCCACGCGACCGATTAGAATGCGCTTTTCTGGGTTATCTGGTTCCCTTTTACTTCAGGGAGCTGCAATAAAATTTCAACAATAATTTTCTTCATATTAGTAAAAATCGATTCTTTTTAGGGTTCCGTACCCAAAGGATAAAAACAGGACCCTTCTAATATGACTCCGATATCCATCTGTCTGTCACCAGGCTGTATCTCATGAACCGTGATAGTGAGACAGTTGAAATATTACAAACAAAAATTTCGGGCGTTTTTATAGCTTACGCCCACGGCTCCGCTCGCGTTAATGTCTATCCCCGATAACAGTACCTTATTCTGAGATGTAATTTATGTCTATGTTCTTTTCCGTACTCCAGAGATCGTGCAATGGTGATGATGATGATGCAAAATTTCATGATGATCGGTTCAGAAGTTACGGCGTGGAAGCGTAACAAACAAACTCACTTTCACATTTATAATATTATATGTAAGGATGGTACGGAACCCTTCGTGCGCGAGTCCGACTCACACTTTGCTGGTTGTTTAATTACCATGATGGTTCAATTTGTTACATTACTATTGCATGGCTCAACACTAACAAAAATATCCCTGATAGCAAGACCGTCATAAAAAATATCGATATACTCGTAGATACGTGATTTTACCACATCACTAGCAAAAAAAACTAACCTAATTTGAAATAAGGAAAAAACGATAATTTTAAGCAAAATACCTATAAAAGTTGTCATTTATACAATACGTTATATAATTGACAATATTATTGTTGTATTTTGAGGTATTTTGGGTTTTAATTATGCACTTTTAACTGAAAAACTTACCGAAGAAAATTATGTTTTACAGAATTTATTTCTGTTTGTCCTGAATGGGATTTACATGGCTCCATTGCACAAGACATTGTTTAGTATAATGGTCATTTGATAACGCACCAACCCAACACCGGTTAATACTTTTTTCCGTGAGAATTTTAGCACAATCCTATATTTAATTTGCAGACATCACAATTCCGCCGCAATGTTTTTGTCGATATATAACCCGATCAAATCGGCAAGATGCTAATATTACAGACGTTGAACTGTAATAAGTTATTTTGAATTTAGTCGGATTTAATTGGAGTCCAATGGAGTCCATTGACATTTCAAGTCGGGACAACCATGAAAATAATAGAAACTGACTGAAGTTTTTGTCTCATTCTGTCATAAGCGAAAGCTCATAAGAAAAATACCGTGTCAACTATCTGTTTTCAGTTTCTATTTTTATGCGGCTTCTATGTATATTATTCTTCTGAGGGAGAAGCCCTTGTCAACATATATGAATTTTTACTTATACAAATATCAGGCATTTATGGTACAAAGTGTGAAATATAACTTTGTCTCTTTCTTTCTTCAGTACAATTGCCTTTGACAAAAGAGACATACATATTTTAGTTTTTGCTAATTTATGGTAAAAGCTGTCAAAAGTTTAGGTACGTGCCAAAATCCGCCATATTATGTAACGAGTTTCGTGGTACTTGTGCTGTCAACGGGTGTTGTTTACTATTTGGAAAAGTTGAGATTTGGGACAAAAATACGCGAAGATAAGGTAATAAATACGTGGAAGTGTGAGAAAACTGTTTATCAAGTTGACTAAATGTTGTATTGTGATGTGTGGTGCAAAAAAAAACATAAATCAACCATAATTGACTCTTTATAGGTTAGTAACCCGTTTTCTAGCAAGAAAGCTCTTTATTGATTCTGATTGAGAAGCAAAATAAAACACGATCTTAAATTTATGTATAAACTGTTGTTAACTGGTCATATTTTTGTAATACAGTCAGTATTTTCATTTATTTTATTACTCATTTGTTTACATACTTGAATAGGGTTGTGCATTATCTAAATAAAAAATAATAATTTTTTATAGGTTTCCGATGAATGAAGCTTTGAGGAATAAATGCTTAGAGGCTATCCGGTTTGGAAAAATATTAAACCTCGGCAACAGGATTGGTACATCTGCTCTTTGCCTTTTGAGGAAAGCGTTTGAACCAGCAGAAGAAATTACAATTTGAAAGATATTATGTTACATATAAATATCACGGTGAAATTAAATGTAAATATCTTTTAGATAGATGGTTTTTAAACAAATTAATTCTTTTTAGATGATTTAGTAAACAAAGTTATAAAATAAATTGTCATTTTATTATCCTTTCCCAAAATGTTTTTATAAGCTCTGTCGGCTCTGTGTACAAAATAAGAGTACTGTTTAAAGTAGATCATTACATAGTATGGAAGTGACAACCCTAGGCAATGGCAGCCATTTTATGTAACGATTCTGTGATGTAGGTATACACGATTTTTTTGTAGGTATTTCCAGTCCTCTTTTTTCTTTGGTCTGAGGAACAACAAACCAGCGTTGCCAGAAGGTTACATTTCTTACATTTTTCGTAACTTTTGACCTTCTCGCGTAACATGTAAGTAATTTTTATATTTAAGGCAATTTTCGTAACTTTTGAGAACAACGAGTTTGTAATACTAGATTTTGATTGCAATTCAACCTCAGAAGAATAATATACATAGAAGCCGCATAAAAATAGAAACTGAAAACAGATAGTTGACACGGTATTTTTCTTATGAGCTTTCGCTTATGACAGAATGAGACAAAAACTTCAGTCAGTTTCTATTATTTTCATGGTTGTCCCGACTTGAAATGTCAATGGACTCCATTGGACTCCAATTAAATCCGACTAAATTCAAAATAACTTATTACAGTTCAACGTCTGTAATATTAGCATCTTGCCGATTTGATCGGGTTATATATCGACAAAAACATTGCGGCGGAATTGTGATGTCTGCAAATTAAATATAGGATTGTGCTAAAATTCTCACGGAAAAAAGTATTAACCGGTGTTGGGTTGGTGCGTTATCAAATGACCATTATACTAAACAATGTCTTGTGCAATGGAGCGATGTAAATCCCATTCAGGACGAACAGAAATAAATTCTGTAAAACATAATTTTCTTCGGTAAGTTTTTCAGTTAAAAGTGCATAATTAAAACCCAAAATACCTCAAAATACAACAATAATATTGTCAATTATATAACGTATTGTATAAATGACAACTTTTATAGGTATTTTGCTTAAAATTATCGTTTTTTCCTTATTTCAAATTAGGTTAGTTTTTTTGCTAGTGATGTGGTAAAATCACGTATCTACGAGTATATCGATATTTTTTATGACGGTCTTGCTATCAGGGATATTTTTGTTAGTGTTGAGCCATGCAATAGTAATGTAACAAATTGAACCATCATGGTAATTAAACAACCAGCAAAGTGTGAGTCGGACTCGCGCACGAAGGGTTCCGTACCATCCTTACATATAATATTATAAATGTGAAAGTGAGTTTGTTTGTTAGGCTTCCACGCCGTAACTTCTGAACCGATCATCATGAAATTTTGCATCATCATCATCACCATTGCACGATCTCTGGAGTACGGAAAAGAACATAGACATAAATTACATCTCAGAATAAGGTACTGTTATCGTTGATAGACATTAACGCGAGCGGAGCCGTGGGCGTAAGCTATAAAAACGCCCGAAATTTTTGTTTGTAATATTTCAACTGTCTCACTATCACGGTTCATGAGATACAGCCTGGTGACAGACAGATGGATATCGGAGTCATATTAGTAGGGTCCTGTTTTTATCCTTTGGGTACGGAACCCTAAAAAGAATCGATTTTTACTAATATGAAGAAAATTATTGTTGAAATTTTATTGCAGCTCCCTGAAGTAAAAGGAAATTAAAAAGGTGTGGGTCCGAGGAACTTTCAAGCGACATATTGGACATAAAATGTCATACATACTCGAATTTGTACAAAATATTTTACTGCCGTGCCGATACATTAATTTCGAATATAAAATTAAATGGAAGCGATTGAAACACGATGCTTTACCTACATTTATATTTGCCGAATTATAAATCAATGGTAATAAGAAAGTTTACGGAAACGGTTTTATTATTTATATTTAAAATTATGAAAAACATATTTTATTTTGGACAGTAATGAAAGTGGGTAAAGTAATCTCTTGTTTTTCTTCACCTCTTTTTTTTCTATTACCAACACTGTGAATTTTTCACAAATAACACACTGGCACTTTTTTACCCTAGTGTAAAAGTTTTATAAAATAAAAAATATCACTTCGAATTATGTGTTTCTCTTTACCTACCTGATTATGTTTCCTTTACTGACTGTTCCTCAAAGCTAGCTGGGAAAAGCTTTAGATGGTTTTGGAATATGCTGAATGGCCCATTGATCAAGTGAAAAATATATCTGACCTTATATTACCTTTTGATACATGAGCGCCCCATTGCAATTTAGAGTCTAGTCTATTGTGATTCCTAAGAAGGTGGTATCATTTACAAAGTCTATTTTACCTTCAACTAGTATGTCAACGTTGGACTGCCTCACATTGGGGACTGTAAATCGAATGCATTGGGTTTTTTGCGCATTCATAGGTAAGGTAGGTAAGTAGGCACTGTTTGAATTTCGAAATAATCGAAAATATGATTGACATCATATTAGGTATTCTGCCGTTCGACCAATACTGGGTAAGGCCTAATGACCAGCAGTAGACAGTAGACGCGCGGTGGGTAATGTATGGATTTTTTTTTTTACCTATTTATCAGATTCAGCCAAGCGGCGCCATGCGATTAGGAGTTATTTAGGTGTATCTTGACGTAACTTTTAAAGTAAAAGCCTCTTTAGCGGCTTTGTGCACTTTTTGGGATGGGTAAAATAGAAAACTCGCGTCAGGACACGTGAATTGATCGAAAATTCGTAAGAAGGACACGGACCTGAGTATGCCGCAAAGGCGAGTTTTCACTTCTGCCGGCACTCCTGGAGTGCAACTAGTTGTTTTTTTTTTATGAATCGTACTCATTTAACGAATCGATACAATCAGAGTAGAGTACATTTATGACTTTCTTAGGACGAAACATTTAGTCGATAAATATATTTCATCGATATAGTACAACCCTGATCACATCAGTACCCCAGGACAACCTGCACATTCACGCAAATGGCATTGTATATGCATCTCTTTCTGATGCTTTAACAATGCCATAAGTAAAAACAGTGTAGAATATTGTATTTTGTTGTTATTTTAACACGGTTTCTATGCTTTAGTTATTGTTCTGAGAATTCAACACATTCGATTTGAAAGCACCTAAAACTGGTGCGTCTAAAAAGTATTTCACTACATATCACACTCAGAGATGGTTCTTAAATAGAAAGCGCTATATTATCAATTTATCATATCATATAAATAGTCTTGTCTTGTTAATACGTAATTTCGGCACTCCAGCCAGAGTAATGATTACCCAGTATGGTATAGACATAGTGATAATCTAGATCTTAGAATATTTTTTTTGTGTTTTGGTAAAGACAGACTTAAATATGACACAGACATAAAAATGGGACAGGGCAGGTTGGTACAGGTTTAGCTGGTCTCTTCTCTATCTCTATTATTATAAACAAAAGTCACCGCCGGTATATGCACGATATGGTCGACCGATTAAATGCCGCAAAGCGTTATGCTATATGTTAGTGACCACTTTATAGGATAGCGCTGTGTGGAGGGTTACAATCCGACCCCAAAAACACGTAATTTAAAAAAATTACAATATTGTAACTTTTGCTGCAAAAATGTAACATTTCAGGAAACGAAACGTAACTTACGACTCAAGGGCCCTGGCAACACTGCAACAAACAAACTTACATAAATAATAATGGTACTCCACAGGATAGTTAGTGGATACGTAGTATCTCTTAGTAGTTTGTGGTTAGTGCATTTAGTGGGACACCGTAAATAATCATGTGAATGCGATATTTCATATTATAATAAAATGGAGGAATTGTGCACAGCTTGCCTGTGCATCGGAAGAAATCTGTATTATATTGGCGATACGGATGTTTTTGGTCTTTACTCGCAAATTTTGAATGAAATACCTGTAAGTACTCACCCTTTAATTACGTACGTTTAATAGTCTTAGGGGGATCAAAATAGTAGTATGAAGGAGATTAAAATATCTTCCAGGAAAATAAAATAAAAATTTACTTTTAAAAGTATTAACTATTTACAAAATAGACGCCCAAATAATTTAGTGTGAAAAAAATGGAGGCTTGGGTGTGGGAGCGAGGAGTCCCACTACAATCAACCCCTCCGCGTTCCACCTAAATTTAAGTCAAATTCACTCTAGAGCCCCTTAAACTGCAACCTAACCTCCAAACTTCAATCATCACATCTCAGAAACCAAGGTTACCTTAACCTTTTTAGGCTTGGTAGCTGAAGCCCAGAGTGGCAGATAGAAGGTCAAAATATTCTTGGATTCCTCCTTCTCCCCTCCTCCCTCCATTGTCACATTACAGAATTTAATTGCATTTAGGTATGTTTGTTTGTAATGCTTCCGCAGCTTACCTTCTGTTTGTTGGTTGGCTCAGTTTGTGTGATAGGTCCCTATATAAATTTATTTATCTATATTTAGTATTAAATATCCCAATATCTTAATTCCCTTAAAAACAAATGAAAAACGCATCTACTGAGCATGATGAGTAAGACAATATCCTCCCATGGAATGAAGAACCCTGGGAGAGGCTTTTATCCAGCAGTGGACTTCTTACGGCTGCAATGATGATGATGAAAATGTATATGATCTACCTTGTAGGGATTATATTTGGCCAGCACGCACTTGGCCATTAGTCGTCATCAATTCGCCCAACGATCAAGGTGTGTGTTAAGTAACTATTGTCTCCTATATTATCTGTGTACACCATAAATACATTTTCTTGGAGTCAACTCTTCGATTTGAAGATCCTTCTGGTAGTTAGTGTTAGGACCGTCCACTGTACCCTAAGTGGCAGCAATACTTACAGTGGCTTACCTACCAGCTGATTGACTTGGTTTCCAGGTATACAGCCCGTCAGACATATGTCTCCGCGTCTGCTGGGAGTGCCGGGCCTTGCTGCGGCGGCTGCAGAGGTTCCGGCGCCAGGTTCAGCAGTCTTATCAACTGCTCACTCAAGTACATGCAGTAAGTACCATCTTTAAACAGGCGGTTGGTTGGAAGAAAACGTAACATATCTTTGAGCAAAAATAAGTATTGCCCGTAGCGTGGCTCTACCACAACTCAATACAATACAAACACACATGTGATTCCATATGTTTTTCAGAACAGCACACTCAGTATCGCCCGCCCCCCGCACCTCAATGTCCAGTGCATCACGAGCATCTCTCTCCCGTTTGATGACATCATACTCAAGCCGGAACCTGATGCGGGTGAGTCTACAAGTTTTTCTAATACATGCATATTATCACGTCTTTGTGCCTTACGTGGTAGACAGAGCCAAAGGCCAAGGTTAGCGTGTTTGTGAGCGTATAGGTGGAAAAGGGAATATAAACGGTTTTTGAATAAGCACTGTTTTCATCAATCAAAATATCAAAATAAAACAATAAATTTAGGTTATAATGTTTCACTTTTTTATTGTATTAGAGAGTACAGTAAGGTTTAGCAATTATGAATGAAAAACGAAATAGGACAAATGTTCGCCACGACCACGGTCAGAAATATATTTCACTTTTTGGCAAAATGGCCGGTCTATTTCATTAATCACGTCACGATTTTTTGGATTATTAAAGACTGTTGGGTTGCAAACAATTGTTGTTGGTTGTTTGTTGTTGCCGTTGTTTGCAACAATTAAATTGGTTCTTGTTTGAATTGGTTACATGATTAACAAAGTGTTCCTTAAGCCCCCATTTATAGAGATGGTGGTTGGGCCGTCCGTGTACCGTCTGGAATCGGTTTAATTTGACCCGCACTCCTCGTTGAGTATAAAAACCTGTTGGTTTCTGGGTCGGGTCTGAGATCAAATCTTTTCCTGAGAAGGACAGTTTTCGACGTGATAACATCTGATAAAATGTCACGTTCCGGAGCAGCAGCAGTAGTAGTAGTATCTAACGGGTGGCGCAAAAGTAAAGACCCTATTTGGTTCAGCTATAACATTTTTTCTAAATTAGAAAACTAGATTTAGGTTTTTTTAAATGTATATTTGTGCCATTAAATTTCGTACCATTAGGATTTAAAGATGATGTCTTTTAAATGGTGACCTCCAGAGTTGATACACATTTGAGCCCTATTTATGACATTTTGCATAACTTGCCGTAACACTTCCTGCGATATGTTCGTTATTTCTTGACGAATGTTTTCTTTTAGAGCTGCGAGAGTCTGTGGCTTGTTCACATACACCCGAGATTTCAAAAAACCCCAAAGAAAGAAGTCTGGACTGGTCAGATCGGGTGATCTTGCAGGCCAAGGCAAATCGCCAAAACGAGAGATAACTCGGCCTGGAAAAGCGTCCCTCACACAATTATTCCACGTTCTTGGGGAGTAAAACGGTCCATGTTTATTTTCAGTGTATTTTACATTTGTTCACTACACAATTTTCAAAAACAGAATGACAGAAAATGTCATATAAAAAAAATAAAAGTATTTTCTTTAGTGCCAGTACTTTTGCGCCACCCGTTATTACGCATCTATCTCTCACCGTTATCACGTAAAATAATTGTCCGTAAACCGACTTTACAGTCAAGCAACTTTTGTATTGTTAGCTGTTAGTGAACAGATATCACACCTACCACCGGGAGATTCTCAAATCGCTTCGAGAACACTCCGGTAAGCCAGAGTTGGGCCGAGAGCATTTACCGCTTGTAATAATTAAATGGTATACGATTTAGACATTTCGAGATATGGACATTTTAAGATATGTACGTTTTACATACCGGCTGGAAATTTTGGGATTTGAACATTTCGAACCTAAACGATTTTCGCAAATTCCCTAGAAGAAGAGAAGAACTGCGAGAAGCGAAGCAGCTGGTACATTCTACGTTTACTACCAGACCAGCATGGAAGACAAAGACGGGCCTCTCTATGTTACAGAAGCAGACAAGCCGGAGGTGGATGGTGTGCCGGAAGTGAAGAGTGAGCCCGAGGTCGACACCGAGCATTGTGAGGAGACGTTTGTGAACGCTTTCGACGTGGAACAGCCGGAACACCTACAAACTAACAGCAAGGTCAGTCAACAAGTTGTGAGACTGCGGCGCCAATCAGTCAGGTGTAGAGGCGAAACACGTGTCGCGAGCACGACGGCTGATATTGCTGCGGCCTCAACGGATGCAGCAGTAGCGACCAGGGTGGCATGCATCAACTATTGGTGGGACATGAAGGGACTAACAGTAGTGGGCGGGCGCTGGCCAGCAATAGTTTGCATGAACTAACTGGTGGCGGAAGCACGCAAAGTAAATTGTCTCAAAGTAAATGTAGCTTTGACTTCCGCAAAGTAACACCTCAATCCATTAACAATGAAAAAAAATCGTACATGCAAAAGTTTCAATTCAATTTTGCTATTAATTGATCGCATTTGAATGCACCTCAAAGTTATAGTAACAAGGTATTTGGTTACTTATTTTACTTTTAGGAAAAGTTAGGTAGTTACTTTAATTCGTGTTTTTAATACGACCGCGAATTTTGTACTTAGTATATCTCATTAATATTTAATACTTAACATTAATATGATGAATAATCACCAGAATCAAGTGACATAACGGTTGATTAAAATGATCACAGACGCGTCAGATAGGAACAAACTGGGGGTGTGAGGAGGAGTAGGAAGGGCGCGCTAGTATGTACTAATTGTTTTTGTTTCGTTTATTTATGGCTGTCACGTGTGGCGTATTTGGCCAGTATCAAGTATACCTAATTGAGGTTCGAGAGGAGGCGCGTTCTAAGTCTTGTTAATCAACGAAATGATGATATAGCTCATTTCGTTGATTATAATAATAATAATAATAAACGTTTATTGCTCACCATAATCAATTACAAATTAGTTAATAAGAACAATATAAAAACTTAATTTGAAAGTAGTAGGTACAATAAAAAAATTATTCATATTTAGGTGTTAGGCTAATAAAACTGTTCTTTCTTTCTGGAGAATTATGGTGGATTGATACCTGAACTAGGACTAGTCCTGTATCTCAGGTTATCAACCCTCCACCCCAATAAAATGGTCTATGTGAATTTTAAGTAAAAATATAAATACAATTACGTTGTGAGTGCGAACAAAAAAGAGGGTAAACATAAAAAAAGAACACAACAGAAATTAGATCCGTGCGCGGAACTCGCACAATTATCATCAACTTCGATTTACAATAGGTAGAAATAATGTGTCAATGTGTGCACTGTTCGTCCGACCGGCACCGGCGGTCTAAGTGAAGCGAAATCAGCGTTTTAGATAACAGTGCAAATATAATGCTATTGGCATTATTTATGTTATTTTGACTGTGTGTTTTGCTATAGGTAAGTTTTATGTACTTATTTATATATATTATTTAAATTCGTATGTATATATATATATATAAGTTCATGCGTAGGTATTTATCTGTAAGCATATATGTATATTAATTCGTATATTTATGCTGTATGTATGTATGAATGAACATGAGTACATCTGTATATATATATATATAAATATAAATACACATTTATAATGTAAATTTTTATAGTGTAAAACCAGATTTATATTAAAATAATGTGAGACATGTGTGGATGGATTAAGTAATGCGCTTAAAAATGGCTTCAGTTTCATCGTAAGTTAACGTCTTTAGGGTATTCTTTAGCGTCTCCTTTAGTGATGTCCTGTTCATTTTAAATATTTGATGTAGGTCCTTAAATCTCCTGTAAAGCCATGGACCAGTGTAATATATTTGGCGACATGTTAGGTTACGATTGAATTTGGGTATGGAAGTACGTATCCGTCTTTTATTTGTAGGAAGGATTGAGGGGTAAATTTTTTTATGATGTCGAAGGACAGTGTTAAATATAAATAGTTGTCTAACTGTTAGTAGGCCAGATTCTTTATATAATTTTGTCGTCGGATATTTTCTAGGCTTGTTCAGCATAACCTTTATGACAGCTCGCTGGGCTCTTTCTAATTCAAGGAGATGGGTAGTAGCAGCCCCACCCCAGATAGGTATACAATAGGTCAGGAGAGACTGGCAAAGTGCAAAATAAATTAGTGTTATGAGTTTTGAGTCAGCGGAGGATGCCAATTTAGGTCTTTATCTATAATAATGCCAAGGTATTTATGTGTATCTGTTTCGACTAAATTTGGACAGTCACACTTAGATATTGAGTTAATGTTCTGGGTACATCCACTTGTGTGTGCTTTTATGGAAAAATTTACTGGAGGCTTTGTAGCACCGCAAGTTCTAAAACAGATGAATTTAGTTTTAGGGACATTGATCGTTAGCAGATTGTGGTCGAGCCATGTTATAACCTTATGTAACCCTTGTACGGCATTTTTCTGCACTTCAGTCCATGATTCTCCTTTAAAAATTACAGCCGTGTCGTCAGCAAATGCAAGAATCCTGCCATTGTCTAGGTTCAGTTTACATAGACTGTTAATGTAAATCAAGAACAGTGTCGGTCCGAGTGTACTACCTTGCGGTATACCATAATTAATGGGCATACTGGTGCTGAAGGTGTTGGAAACTTTAACAACTTGACTTCGATTCGTTAGGTAGTCTTTAAACCAGTCAAGGGCAGTACCTCTTACACCAAGCTCTTCTAGTTTGATTAAGAGTAGTTGAATAGACACGGTGTCAAATGCCTTTTTTAGATCCAGAAAGACAGCAAGGCATTTTTCCCCTTTGTCGAGAGATTCGGTAACTATTTGGGATAGTGCTTCAACAGCATCTTCAGTATTTCTTCCCGATCGGAAGCCATACTGGTTCCCTGCTAGTAGCAGATGCAGATTCTATGGAGCACCTGGCGACAATTCCCACGAATGCACTGGCTTGATCACAGACGACGCAGCGAGGCGGACAATCCCCAGCCCGCTTAGTAAATCCATCCATCCATCCATATTTTAGTCATTCCACACATTTTCATTTCGTTGATTAAAATGATCACACACGAGTCAGATAGGAATACAAACTGGGGGTGTGACGAGGATGGAGGAAGAGCACGCTAGTATGTACCTACAATTTATTTGTTTGTATTCAGATTACAGAACAATCAGTAACCCGGATCGACCGCTCGGCCATTGGCTCGTGTGCGTCGCTGTCCTTCTCTGTGGCTGAATGTTGTGACAGCACGCCGCCCGCCAGGGTCGCGGTCAAAACCGAGCCGGAGTCAGAGGATGCTGGCGACACCGCGACGGACGATGAGGACCCAGCGGGTACGTATGTTCAAGTTAACCATACGTCCCACTCTCTTCCATGCTGGTCTGGGAGGAAAGAGAAACATAAAATGTACATGCTGCTTCTCTGCCAGAGCAGACACTAGAAGCCTGCCGAGGGAATTTACATTAGGGCATTTACCACTAGAGTAAGAAATAGGTCACTGTCACTTATATAGAGGGAACATGAATATGTCATCATGAAAAAGAAAAGTGACAGTTTAGAATAGCTACGATTTCATGTATGCTGTGAGGTGTCTATCATTGCTGTCATTGATCTTTAGTGTTCCAGCTATACCTTAATGATATAGGTAATTGTTTAAATAAAACTAATTAAGTTCTGTAGAATGCCCTGTAGGGTTTCAAATCGGGGATCCCAGTGGCATGACTGAAAAAATAGCTTATCACGCCCCTTTTTGTGTCACACTTCACACATTCATATTACGTGTTTATCCAGCCTGAGGCTACAAGTCATAAAGGCCAGGTTTAGCGTGTTGTTGGGTGTTAAACGTAGCCATAGACATACATTTATTTGGTTAATGAAACAAACATATACCTAGGTAATACAGCACAACGAAAACATACACATACTTAACACAACAATATAGCTAGAAACAGAAAAGAAATATGTTAAAATGCAGTGTGCGTTTTAGTGAACCAAATAGGCTGAGTATAAAAATTACTCATGTGGGGTACGAGTACAACACTGATTAGCCGTGTGGTTTCCGGCAGAGTAGAATAGGACCACTCCAAGTCTTTCCATGGATGGCGTAAGAGGCGACTTTGGAGATAAAGAAAAGCTTATAAATATCAATGAAACCTCTCCAACCCGTCTGGCCAGCGTGGAGAGTGTAGGCCAAATCCTCTGTCTGCTCTGGCCAAGTGTGGTTCCGGTAGTACAGAGAGGGTCATGCTCCTGCAGTGGAGAATAAAAAGGCCTGATGATGATATTCTGCAACACCTGTCAGTGAACGTTCGACTAAAGAAAAAAATAATAATAACGGAACTTGCAGTAAATAATGGTGGTTGCTAGTCACATCGTCTGGTGACATGATTCAGTCAGGCCAGGCCAGTCCTTCGGCAGGCTTCTACGGTCTGCGTGGAATGAGAAGCAGCTGGTACATTCTACGTATTTCATTTCTCCCAGACCAGTATCGAAGAAGTTACTTGTTTAAAAGCAGAAATTTTACATGTGGTAATAAATTTTTTGATGATATGTGGGAAAGAGTCATGAGGCTAAATTAACAGTCTGCCAATAATTACCTCTACACAGTGCGAAAGTGATTGCACTAACCGTCATTTCCCTTGTGCCAGGCGTTCCCGCGGCTGACGTGGACGAGACACGGGACTCCGATGAAGACGCGGGGGCGCGGGGCGGGGGACACTACGCGGACGGTAAGCTTCTTAACAACCGAACAAACAGATGGTGTTATATGTTTCACACGACTCATTCTGTGTGTGTCTCTGTTTGGTGGAGGGAGTCAAATGCGGTTTTCTGAATTTGAAACTAGCGGTTGAGCTCATCATCATTTCGAGTAGGTGTCACGGTCAATCGACCATGCACACCCTGGTGTCAGAGTTCTTCGGAACCGCCTCTCGGCCTCTGACGTGGTTCCCTTAACGACTACCAGATGGCAGCCGGGACCACCGGCTTTACGTGCCTTCCGAAGCACGGAATCATCTTTATTATCAGACAATCAGGTGATTCAAGCCTGCAATGTCCTAACCAAACTGGAAACAACTAAACAAAGTATGCTTCCGGTGGGAATCCAACCCACGACCCCCGGGTCAACAGGCAAACGCCTTAACCACTGGACCACGGAGGCTGTCAAAGCGTTTGAGCTGTATATAATATATTAGTCCTCTTGCTTAGTCATCATATCAGCCGCAAGCAGTCCACTGCTGGACATAGGCCTCTCCCAAGGATTTCCAATACGACCGGTTGGAAGCGGCCTGCATCCAGCGTCTTCCTGCAACCTTAGTCAGGTCATCCGACCATCTGGTCGGTGGATGTCCGACGCTGCGCTTGCCGATACGTGGTCGCCATTCAAGAACCCTTCTGCCCCAGCGGCCAATGGTTCTACGCGATCTTGCTTATTCAACTTCACATAAAAATATGAATGACATTTTGCGAAAGTGACGTTCTACATTGCGAAGAAACGTCGCTTTCGCATAACGTCATTCACGCCTTCTATATTTCTATGCATATGAATGAATGCTTAGGAGAGAGGGGGGTTTGGCTTCGTTGTATGTCTACGTGTAAGCGCTGCGGCAGTGGTGACCTGTGCGCTCATATGATGTATCTCATCCCACGGGTTCGCTAACGAACTGACCTCCTTTGATAAGCGATGGTGTAGGTGAAAGTAACAAATGTTTTGCAGATGGCGCAGCAGAGGGCCAACAGCCTGTGGCAGGAAGTTCCCGAAACAGTAATTATGGCGAGCCTCAGAGCGCTGACACAAGGCACCAGTGTTATGTTTGTCTGAGGGGGTTTCAGAAGAAGAGACATCTACAAATATGCTTGAGAACGCACACTGGTGAGAAGCTGTATAATTGTAATAGCTGTGGGAAGCAATTTGATCGAAAAAGTGATTTAGATAGACATTTAAGAACTCACACTGGTGAAAAACCATTTGAATGTAATGTTTGCGAAAAGCAGTTTAGTCACAAAAGTCATTTAAAAACTCATTTAAGAACTCACACTGGTGAGAAGCCATTTGAATGTAAGGTTTGCGAAAAGCAGTTTAGTGACAAAAGTTATTTAAAAACTCATTTAAGAACTCACACTGGTGAGAAACCATTTGAATGTAATGTTTGCGAAAAGCAGTTTAGTGGCAAAAGATATTTAAAATCTCATTTAAGAACTCACAATGGTGAGAAACCATTTGAATGTAATGTTTGCGAAAAGCAGTTTAGTGGCAAAAGTTATTTAAAATCTCATTTAAGAACTCACACTGGTGAGAAACCATTTGAATGTAAGATTTGTCGTCGTCGATTTACTCGCAACAGTACATTAAAAACACACCTGAGAACTCACACTGGTGTGAAGCCATATAAATGTAATGACTGTGGCAAGCAATTTAATCTAAAGGGTACTTTAGAATCACATTTAAGAACACATACTGGTGAGAAACCATTTAAATGTAAGGTTTGTCGTCGTCGATTTACTCACAACAGTACATTAAAAACACACCTGAGAACTCACACTGGTGAGAAGCCATTTGAATGTAAGGTTTGTCGTCTTCGATTTAGTGACAAAAGTCTTTTACGTAGACATTTAAAAACTCACGGTGAGAAACCGTAACAATGGGACACAACTAATTTGCATAGTTTTTAATGTCACGTTAGAAACAGGAACTTAATTCTCGTCCACATGCAACACAAGTTGTTTGTAAAAATGTTTCACGCGTTCAATTCACGCGCAAAGTCAATTCTGTTGAATTCGATTATAGACTTCAAAATCAGTCTTTGTGTAAAAAATCTGCTGCCCGCGATTTGGGTGTTACCCTTGACTCAAAATTGTCATTTTCTCAACATCTCGACAACGTGACATCCAAATGTAAACAGCTCCTTGGATTCATTTGTAGAATATCGAAAGATTTTAAGAAGTGTCAAACCTTAGTGACCCTTTATAAAACATTTGTGCTTCCAAAGCTAGAGTATGCCTCGATTATTTGGTCCCCTCATTACATAGCTCATGTTGAGCAAATAGAGACCATTCAGAAAAAGTTTTTGAGACTATTGACAACCCGTTTGGGCTTGAGAGATACCTTAATGACATATGAACAGCGCTTAAAACGTTTTAATTTTACATCCCTTGATTGCAGACGTTCCCAAACTGACCTTACATATTTGTATAAAATTATTAATTCACTGCTGTCAACTGCTATCTTAACGGAAATTAACTTTAAAGCTACATCGTGACGTCAAAGAATTCCTCAGTTGTTTCACTTACCGAGTTGTTCAAATAACATTAGTCATTATAGTCCTTTTCACCGAATGTGTAGACTTCATAACTCTTTAAGTTCATCTACTGAATTTCCTGACATATTCCTCTACTAACTTGCGGCATTTAAAAAAAAATGCCAAATTGTGTTCAATGATTCAGGTCAATTTCTTTATTTTTTAATTTACTAAACTTTTTTTAAAGTAACAAATTTTGAGCTGTTATGTTACGTACATATTTAATTGGTGAGTTAGGTTAGCTTTTATCAAGTGTTTGAACGTGTTTTGTAACAAAATTAACTACCTAACAAACTGTTTGTGTACTTGTTAATAAATAAATAAAAGATAAATATTTCAGGGTGGAAGCGACATATGCGTACCTAACGGGCTTTACTAGATTACTATAGTATAGAAACATTATAATAACAGTCAAGAAACCAAAATGTAATGAATTTAATTTGCATATAAAACTAATTTCTGTAACAACCTGTACCTTCTGCGGCTGAGTCTTTTAGTTTTATTTAGAGTCATCGAATCTTGACGTAACCGAATTTTCGATGTATAATATTGTTTATTTCTTATTTAAATTTATGGATAGGCTTTTAGATGTTAGGAGTTTTATTGTAAACTAGCTTTTACCCGCGGCTTCGCTCGCGTGTGGTTTCCCTTACTAACACAACCCAAAACCTCAAAAATCAACCCACGTAGTGCCTTAAACACGGTAATGGTAAGCCATTACCGTGTTTAAAGCACTAAGGCTTCAAGAAGCCATGGTTAATTTTTTGGTTAAAAAGAGGTTCTCAATTCGCCCCGTACCGTATGTATGTAATATTGTCGGGGTTGCACAGTATTTGTATATGTTGTTCTGTACCAGCTTCTCAACATGTGTGCCTAATTTCATAAGTGTACCTTTACACTCATGAAATTAGGCACACATATTGAGATACCTTTACACTTATGAATTAGGCACGTATATTTGTATTGTCGCGAAGCTCCCAGAACAGAATAGTCTAGAACTTTTCCGAACATCGTCTGTCGCGCTCATACATCTTCCATCCTGCTCACACATATGTATTCTATCCCGCTCATACACATACTCGAATATTCTGGAATGTTTTAGTTATCGGCCGTCGGGACCGGAAGTATATGGAACTTTCTAGATACCCATAAGTCAGTATATAAGGGAGCGGACGTGGCGATCGTTAATCAGTTTACCGCGAGTGTTCTTAGTGAGCTATACTAATACGAGTGATTTGTGTGCGACTGATAAGTGATAATTTATACGACCACAGCAACGGACCAGGACTACGAGTGCTTTGCGTTTTGGATATTCGACGTGTTGGAAGACCAGTCAGTGTTGGGATTCCGTAGTGAATAAATTCCCTCTGAAGAGTTTGGTGTTTTACTCCAAATCCTGAACCCTAACCACGTAACATTTGGTGTCAGAAGTGGGATTTGGAAATGCCAGTGTTGCCGAGGGACGAAGAAGATAAGGAAGGCGACCGGACCCGGGCTCAACGTGCAATGGAGGCTACCGCAGCAGCCGCCCAAGTTGCATCCGCTCGACATGCGCCAGCCGCCCAAAACATCGCAGCCGAGCAACTGCCGCCCGTAGCCCCAGAGGTCGCAGCCGCCCAAGACAAGGCAGCCGCCCAGGACATGGCAGCCGCCCAAGACATGGCAGCCGCCCAAAATGTCGCAACCACCGAAGCCGTCACAGCCACCCAGGAAGTTACGGCCTCCCAAGAGATTGCCGCCGCCCAACAGATGCCAGCCGCCCATCATCAAGCCACGTTTCCTAGCCCCTCTTACCAGGTTCCCACTCAAGCATCTTTTGATTTTGGTAGCTTGATGCAAATGTTGCAGTGCATAAATGAGAACCAGAGTAAACTGCAACGCATCAATGTGGAACTTAATGGAGAAATACAAAATATGCGGGATGAACAAAAGTGCTCGAGGGATGAACAAAAGCGTATGCAGGAAAAGCTGCATCATATGAGTGAGGACCAACGAATGGTATTAGCAGCTGTCAGCAAAGTCTGCAACGTGGTGGACCAGATCCGTAAGGATGTGGATTTAGTGGATAATCGCGTGACAGGTCTGGAAACAAATTTCTCCAGACTAGAGAAGAAACTAGCTGAATTGGAAAAGAAGATACAACGTTTGGAGGCAGTAGGCGTTACAGTAACGCCGAGCGCTCCCATCACTGCTGTAACTGGACCCAAGATAAAAGTACCATCTTACGATGGTACCACTTCTTGGGCCGCTTACAAACAGCAATTCCTAACTGTCGCTACTGCAAACGGATGGACTGATGAGCAGAACTTGTCAGCCCTCACCATCGCTCTAAAAGGATCGGCTTTATCAGTATTAGAGGCACTGCCTAACACAGGCCGTAAGTTCGAAAACTTAATAGAGGCGCTTGAAGCAAGGTACGGAGAACGCCACCTGGAGCACGTGTTCCGAGCACAACTACGAGATAGAAAGCAGCGCTCAAATGAAGGATTACAACAATGGGCACTAGAGATCGAAAGGTTAGTGCGGAAAGCGTATCCTTCGGAAGATCCTTCGGATGGTAGAGAAGAATCTGCTGCAAGCCTTCATAGATGGCATCATGGATCTGGAGGTAAGGGCTGCAGTAAAGCTACACCATCACGGTTCGCTTAAGGAAGCCCTCGTACATGCCCTTGAAGTAGAAGCAGTAAGGCAAGATGAGCGTCATAATAAAGGACGAGAAGTTAGCGAGTTCGAGGAAGTCAGAACGATAAGAGACACACCTAGGAAAACTAATAAAACTGGACGCATGTGTTACAAATGTGGTGAAAGAGGCCATCTACAACTTAGCTGTCCAGAAAAGGATAGGCATGTAAATAAACAAGGGGATAGTTGTCAAGCAGGTAAATGGCGCAGATTGACACTATTCAGTGAGCCCCGGTATGAGCAGTGTCCACAACGCTGCAACCGAGACAAGCGCGAGTTTCACGGGAATTCTGAGAGATTGCCTAAGTTTAACGTGAGATCTATTGGCGATTGTGACTCCAAACTCTCTTACAATTGGCGATCTGAGGGGGACTTTAACAGTTCAACGAGAACCGCTAAGGGAATAAAAACAAGTGTCTTTGGAGAAGGAGCATTGGTTTGGGTATTCAATCCATTACACCAAAGGAGAAAGTCTACAGAGTCACAAGCAAGATGGGAAGGCCCTTTCAAGATAGTAGCCCAATTGAGTGACGTGACATATGTGATTCAACGACGACCAGGTGGATCACTAGAGATGGTACATGTGGACCGCTTAGCGCGTTATCATGGCGGCAAAAGTGACGCTCGGGACGAGCGTCTCTAAGAAGGGGGCAGTGTCGCGAAGCTCCCAGAACAGAATAGTCTAGAACTTTTCCGAACATCGTCTGTCGCGCTCATACATCTTCCATCCTGCTCACACATATGTATTCTATCCCGCTCATACACATACTCGAATATTCTGGAATGTTTTAGTTATCGGCCGTCGGGACCGGAAGTATATGGAACTTTCTAGATACCCATAAGTCAGTATATAAGGGAGCGGACGTGGCGATCGTTAATCAGTTTACCGCGAGTGTTCTTAGTGAGCTATACTAATACGAGTGATTTGTGTGCGACTGATACGTGATAATTTATACGACCACAGCAACGGACCAGGACTACGAGTGCTTTGCGTTTTGGATATTCGACGTGTTGGAAGACCAGTCAGTGTTGGGATTCCGTAGTGAATAAATTCCCTCTGAAGAGTTTGGTGTTTTACTCCAAATCCTGAACCCTAACCACGTAACAGTATGTTTGCTTGCGCATATACCAAAACACTATAAAGCGGATTTTTGACATTGTTTTTCGTCGCAGAAATTTTGCGCAACTAAGGAAATAGTGCAGATTTTATCAAAATCGGTTCAGTACTCTTTTAAATGGTCTTGAAGAAGCTAATTTGTTTTTAATTATTAAAATAAACTGGCTCACATTCTTTCATTGTCTACAATACTGAATATTTTTTTTGAGCAGTAATTTGCGAACTTGTTGTAGCATAATAACTCAACGATACTATAGGTATTTTATATTAGATAGGTACTTAATACATGAAAATGTATAGGATAATTGTATTAAATAAAATATAAATAAACACAGAGTAAACTTTAATTTGTGTAATATGTTTTTGAAAAACTAAAACATTTTTTGGATGCGTATCTCAGTTTTCTTTCGTGAATACTTTTTGTCACTTATTCACTGCCGAGCGATGTCACATCGATTTGAAAGAGAAAAAGAGAAGCCGTTTGAATGTAATAATTGTGGGAACCAATTTAGTCGACAGGGTACTTTGGAAAGACATTTGAGAACACACACTGGTGAAAAACCGTTTGAATAGCTTTGTCGTCGTTAGTTTGCCCAGAGCAGTACAATGCATAAACATTTGAGAACACACACTGGTGAAAAACCATATAAATGTAAGATTTTTCTGAAATTGAATTCGACTTTTAGTTTTATTAAAATGAAGCACCTGAATTAATTCTTACTTTGAAATTCGAGTTTATTCTTGTCAAAATTTTCCCTACTACATTTGTAAATGTAATAGTTTAGAAAACGTAAAATATCTTGGGGTGATCTTAGACGAACAACCACAGAAATATATCGGGATAGAACGGCCAAGTGGGCGGGACACGCGTGTCTCAATCTTGTACGATCGTACGTAAGATTTGTTAAACATTCATTCAGTCAGCGCGCACTTCCTGACTGTGCTTTGTTGTGCGGTTTTAAATTGTAAAAACAGAAGTATGAAACTGAGAAAATAGGTCAAAAGGAGGTACCTGTTACTTTCCATGGGTGAGTAGTTAGCTTTAACTAATATCGTGATTAAACAACAATACCTTAAAATGAAAATACAAAAACCTACCATGATATTCAATGTAAAACGACATACGACTTTCTAACAATCGACAAAGACCAAATATCCAAAATGTCGCTACTGATTACTTTCCGGGTTATGACAGTTTGAAAATGTAAAATGAATATAAGATATGTGGAGGGGCTGTCCAAATTTCGGTCGTTGTTGTATTACGAGCACACTTAAATGCAACGAACTGACTGTGTCGATACCTCTTACAGTATCGCTATAAGAGTTTCCTAAACCTTGAAGTACTGGTTTCCAAGTGAGAGGTAAAACACATCTTGGTAATCAGCATGAGTCAGGAAATATTTTGTAAAAACAAAGTTTTTTTGTAAGAAGCTTCAATATAAAGTGCTATACAGCGTGTAACATAACCAACGACGTTCCCGTGAAGGGGTGACTCAGCTCGTTAAAGTGAACAACTTTTCCTATGGGACCAATGGAATCTCAATTTTTTTGGACATTTTTATACTAATTGCCGAGCTTGACGAACATTATTTGTATGAAAATTTAATTATTTTGAGTTCCCAGCATTTTTAACACATCTTACACGAAACTTTTATTTCACTCTTATCTAGCTTCTCTTCTTTTTCAAAAATTTGTTAATGATTACTATGGATTGTTCCATTGAAACATTTTTTCATTTCTGTGTCATTGTGTTTACTATGAAAGCCGGTAAATCTGGTGCAATAAGGTATATCAAAGACCTGTTTCAATGGATGTCCTCATCACGAGTAACAGTTTTTACTTTCTCATAGCAATTAACCATCCTTGCATTATGTGACATGTGAGCTAATATTATGTATCTCATCCCACAGGTTCGCTAAGTAACTGACCACTTTGTAAAGCGATGGTGTAGGTGAAAGTAAGTTTTTTTTGCAGATGACACAGCAGAGGGCCAACAGCGTGTAGCAGGAAGTTCACGAAACCGTCTTGATTACTGTTTCGTGAACTTCCTGCCGCAGGTTGTTGACCAGCCTCAGAGAGACCCGCGCGCGCAAACGCTGACACAAGGCACCAGCGTCATGTTTGTCTGAGGCAGTTTCAGTGGAATAGTCGTCTACAAACTGGTGAGAAGCCGTATAATTGTAATAATTGTATAAAGCAACTTAATCGTAAGGATACTTTAGTATTACAATTAAGAACTCATACTGGTGAGAAACCAACATGATGTAATAGTTTCTGCTACTCTTGTATCGTTTGTAATGTCACGGGAACTTTTCATTCTCGTCTACATTAAACCACGGATATACTACATTACTATAGTATAGAGATATTATAATAACAACATTGGTCTTCACATGGATATCGTAAGAAGCGACTTAGGAAATATAAGCTAAACAAAGCTCCTAAACATCAATGAGACCTCTGCAATCCGTCTGGCTAGCGAGGAGAGTGTATGCCAATCCTGTCTTCTCCGGCCCAGTATGGCTCCGGTAGTACAGAGAGGGTCATACTGCTGCAGAGACTAAAGAGACCTGATGATGATGATTATAATAACAAACAAGAAACCATCATGTAATTGTCATACAAAACAAATCTCTGTAGCAACCTGTACAAGGGCGTCGCCAAGGGGGGGCAGGGAGGGGCAGCTGCCCCCCCCCCCCCCCCTAGAGATTCTAAAAAAGTTTCCAAATATAATGCAACCAAAGTCCTAAGTCTTTGAGTTGATTTGCTTGAAGTTCAAGCCTTGAACAATCATGTCTGTACTGTCACAGAATATATATGTAAGTATATAGTACTAAGATACTGTTGTTATTACAATCGCTGTAGATGTAAGGCTCGTAGTACAAGTGAAAAGCTTCATGGGCTGTCGACTTTACTTACAATTCATACCTACTTTTCTCATTCATAGAGAATGAGAAAAGTATGAATTGTAGTAGGTAAAGTCAACTTGCCCCCCCCTGCGCCATCGGCTGGCGACGCCCTTGAACCTGTATCTACTGCGGCTGCGTGTTTTAGTTTTGTAAGTCATTCAACCTTGACTAGACACGTTGATTCGAAACAAATGATATTTCAAAACTGCTTTTCTCTAAAACTTCTCGAAAAATTTGTATGTAAATCTGTATGGATGTATGTATTAAAGTATGTATGTAAGATTCTTTATTTTATCATAACTGCTGACTCACGGACTTGGACGTAGAGGCTATCATCATGTAAAAACGAATCACTCACGCGCTATTTGTCGGGATTGCCGACTATATCTCCCGACGACATAGCACGTGAGTGACCCGCTTTTATTACCCAACTGCCAAGAAGGGTAATGTGTTCCGCGCGTATCATGTATGTTTGTAAATTTCTTTATTACCTCGTATCATCTTAACGGCTGGATGAATTCCGAGAGTTCGATCGGCCGGTTTGCGTTCGGTTTGTGACGCATCTATCTCACCTCCATCGATATCACGTAAAATTATCTTTACAGACAGCCAATGTTTTTGATGTGAAGGACGAACAAACACATTTTCACTTAATATTAGTGTTGCGTCTTCCTGAAAGAGCCACTGCATTCTCCGATCAACCCCAGAATCACAGTAAGGGAAAAAGTAAACACTGACCTGGATTCTTTGTGAACAGGACGTGGGGAAGGATCGCCCGCGGCAGGCCCTCGTGGCGGCTGGCTGGGAACCTCCCTGGTTTGAACTTTATTCCTTTCTTGCTGCCTACACTTGTGGTACACCATCACACACTCGCGGATGAGATTTAAGATTGTTTTCGGCCAGCGAACTCTTAGGAGACGTTATTTTTAGTTATTTTATCAGCGCAAGCGACGCGCTTTCATGACTCGAACGCCATATTTTTTTGACTGACATTTTCGGCCAATCACAGGCCGTCTCGGCGAATTAGGAGGGATGTATGGGAGAAAGGGAAGCAAGAACATAGATAGGGAATTTTATTAGGGTTTTAAAGTTAATGCTTACACATTTTCCCCCACCTGAAATCCACAAGGGTTTCACAGAGAATGCAAATTGAAAGATAAAAAACAAAAGCAATAGCTACGCACTATTGCAAGAATATCTAGAAATATTATTGTGTAAGCATTACCTTTAAAACCTAAATAAAATTACCTATCTATATTTCCGTTTCCTCCCATACATCCCTCCTATTTCGCTGAGACGGCCTGTGATTGGCCGAAGAGACAGTCAAAAAATATGGCGATCGAGTCTTGTGAAGCGCGTCGCTTGCGCTGATAAAACAACTAAAAATAACGTCTCCTAAGAGTTCGCTGGCCGAAAACAATCATAAATCTCATCCGCGAGTGTGTGATGGTGTACCACAAGTGTAGGCAGCAAGAAAATAATAAAGTTCAAGCACAAGGGTCGTCGGCCGGTCGACCTAGTCCCGTGAAGGCGAATCCTTTCGAATCCTGTTCACAAACGAATCCAGGTGAGTGTTTACTGAATTTTGCCTTGCTGTGATTCTGGGGTTGATCGGAGAGTGCAGTGACTTTTTCAGGAAGACGCAACATTAATTTATGGTGCCTCCTGTGAGGACATTCCTCACGTACTTACCTATTTCAAATTTACCCACTTAATTTCAATATTTTCAATTAAAGTTATTTCCAAATATGGATAACTAATTTATTCATAAATAGACTTATTATAGATTCAAATTAACTAGGTACTTACCCACCTAGCATTTGTCTATTTGTCTAACAATCTCGGATCAAACAGGAAATTCCATACCTGTACATACTTCTTATCTCGTTAATTCCCTTGTAATAATCCCTTAATCGTTCGATTTGTATGCCATAAGGTACTATCTTGTTACTCAGGCTTTCGAACTATTTTGGATAGCCTAGATACCTACCTAAGGTTAATTAATAGCAGCGAGGTGTGTATTTATGATTATAAGTAATAGTCCGTAGTTTTAAAACCTACGTGTTTTGTGAATATCTGTTCCATTACTCAGTTTCCATTTAAACTTTTGCTACCTACCTACCTTACTCGTACTTTCACAATTAGTGCTTAGCGAAAACATGGCAGAAGGAGAATTAATGTCAACCATTAAAAAACGTGAATATGAGTTTAAAAATATGCAAATACTTTATGACTTAGCAAAAATTACGAAAGAAAATAAAACTAGATTGGCATCCTTTCGAGCTAGGTATAAAAGAATTGATATAATTCGTGATAATTTCTTGGAATGCAACGATCGTGTAAACCAGTTGCAACTCAAACTAAATCCTCAATTTGTTATCGATAATAATGCTTTGTTGTCATTTGACGAGTTATACTATTTTGTCATTGAGTTTGCTGACTCTCTCGACGTCAGTTCGCGCTCGGAACTGTGTCAAGGTCATGCGCATTCCAACTCTCAAGTGAAATTACCTAAATTGCAAATAGCTAAGTTTGATGGTAATATAGAGAACTGGCAGATGTTTAAAGACAGTTATACGTCGCTTGTGCATAATAATGTTTCGTTGTCGGACACAGAGAAATTTTACTATTTGTTGTCATGTCTGTCCGGGTATGCCCTGACACTAGCTAAGGGTGTTCCTATAACATCAGCTAATTATTCTGTTGTTTATGCAGCGTTGCTAGACAGATATGATAATAAACGTATTTTAGCCACCGCTTATTTAGAAAAAATAATAAAATTAAATCCGATCCAACGGCCATCATTATTAAACTTATCACACTTAACCAACACACTTTATGAATGTGTTAGTGCCTTGCGCGGGTTAAATATTGATGATTTAAGTGAATTTCTTTTATTTTACATAGCATCTCGGCCGCTTGATACAGAAACTAGGAAAAGGTTTGAATTACAAAATACCGAAGAAATTCCTAAATTTAATAATTTGATTGTTTATTTACAGAATTATATAAAGGTATTAGAGTTTAGTCAACCTAGTAATTTACAGTCATTCATAATGAAAACTGTTGTTAATGATTAGCTGACTAACTAGAGATAATAGGAAAATAAAAAGCGGAGCGTCGTGACAATGCAACTTGTATTTGGAGAACGTAATGGCAGACAGGAACCGGAAGGTTCAACGTCACATACATAGACAAAAATTAAAAAGTTATAAAGGGTGCGTTCACATTCCAACATCCTCCCTTGAGCGCAACCCCATACTTCTCAGGAACTGGTGATGTTTCGGCCTGGGCAGAGCTTTGGTGAGACAGTCTGCAACCATCAAATCCGTGTTGATGTACTTGACTGATATGTCCCCAGAAGCAACCTTGTCTCGTGTGAAGTGATGACGTACATCAATATGTTTGCTCCTGGCATGATAGGCAGAGTTATCTGTAAGTTTAATAGCACTTTGATTATCACAAAATAAAATCAAAGAAGTAACCCTAGTAAAGGGCCATAGCTCGTAACATAATTGTCGGAGCCACATAGCTTCCTGAGTGGCAGCTGATAAAGCCATATATTCAGCTTCAGTTGTAGATAAGGCAATTGTAGGCTGTCGTTTTGAATTCCAGGATATTGCAGCATGCTGGCATAAAAATATATATCCGGTGCATGATCTTCTATCTTCAGTGCTTGATGCCCAGTCAGCATCACAATACCCTGTGACATCTTCATTGACTTTGCTTCTAAAACATAACTGTAGATTCTTTGTGCCATGCAGATAGCGCAATATTCTCTTCACAGCACTCCAGCTCTCAGCAGTTGGCTTATTATTGTAGCGACTCAATGTATTAACTGCATAACTAATATCAGGGCGTGTCCCTTGCGATATATACAGTAAGCAGCCAATTGCCTCTTGATAAGGCACTTCACCCTTTACAATCTTAGAATTACTTGAAAATTTGCAATTTGGTTCCATAGGAGTTGCCACGGGATTGCAATTTTCCATTTTAAATTTCTTCAAGACACTCTCTATGTATTTTGTTTGATCTATAGAGATTCCTTGATCATCATATGAGATTCTCAGGCCAATATAATAATTGGCTTGTCCCAATTCTTTCATTTTAAAATTATTAATAATATCAGTCTTGATTCTAGACGCTAATTCCTTATTATTATAGAAAAATAACAGATCATCGACATATACTGTTATAAATAGGATGCATTTCTCATCAGTATGAGCAAAGTACACACATGGGTCTAACTGTGACTTCTTGAATCCAACTTTGTATAGATATGTATCCAATTTTTTATTCCAAGTTCTGCTGGCTTGTTTTAAACCATATATTGATTTGTTCAGCTTGCACACATGTTCAGACCCATCCTCATATAGTGATGGTTGCTTCATATATAGTTCTACATCTATATCACCCTGCAAGAAGGCTGTCACAGCATCAAGTTGTTCAATATGCAGGTGATATCGAGCGGCTAGTGCAAGTAAATAACGAATGGAACTCAGGCGTACCACTGGTGCATAAACCTCTGTGTAGTCTATGCCAAATATTTGTTCATATCCTTTGATGACAAGTCTAGCTTTATGTTTTGTTATATTTCCATTTGCATCACATTTTGTTTTAAACACCCATTTGCAAGGAATTGCTTTTTTCCCAGAAGGGAGTTGACACAGTGTCCAAGTATTATTTTCTATCAATGAATTATACTCACAGTCCATAGCTTTTCTCCACTGCTCTTTGTATTCACTATTTAAGGCTTGCTTTACAGTTAGTGGATCTTGTGAAGATGCAGATGACAACCTCTGTTCCATCATCGTATTGTCTTGTATGTCTTGACACAGATAAGTATATTTTGCTCTGTTTTTCCGCGGTCTCAAGTTGTAAGTAACAAGAGGGGTGTCGCTAACAGTGCAATCAGGAATATAATCTTCATCTTCTTCCTCTGGAACTGCAAAACTAAAGTCATCATCATCCACAACTCCCAACTCTTCAATATTTTCTTCATCGGCAGCAGCAATGGAACTGTTATCTTTGACTGTGCTGACACTTTTATACGAACTTGTTTCACTTGTGGTTTCATCATCAGAAACATTGTCTTCTTTCTTTTGACAGCTTTTCATTGGCATTAGAACAAACTTCTTTTCAACTGATTCTTCTAAAAATACCACATCTCTGCTCCTGATGACTTTCCCCTCCTTCTTGTCATATAATCTGTACCCTTTTGACTCATGGCAATATCCAACAAATATCATTTCCTTTGCTTTACAATCCCATTTCAATCTTTTCTCTTTGGGTATGTGCATCATAGCTCGGCAACCAAAAACTTTCATGTTTTTTACATTGGGTTTCATACCTGTCCACATTTCTTCGGGAGTCTTGTAATTTATCGATTTTGTAGGAGACCTGTTGATAATGTATGCAGCTGTGGAGACAGCTTCAGCCCAGATAGGTTATGGGCCTTTAGCTGCCCGATAGTTAGTATTTTAGGGAAAGTTGTAGTTTCGCGAAAAAGTAAAAGTTAGGTTACCGGCGTCACCGGTTTCAAATTTTGCTCCGTCACCGTGATTACGCGAAGAATCTTTTTCAGCCTTTTCAGGGAGATCTCAATAATACGTTACAATGGGATCCACGTCGCAACTAGCCCAAATTGAAAAATTACAAGGCCGCGACAATTATGCAACGTGGAGTTTCGCCATGCGGACGTATCTGGAACACGAGGATCTGTGGAAATGTATTGAAAAAGAAGAAAGCGAAACATTTACAAAGCAGGAAGACGTCAAAGCTCGATCCAAGATAATTTTGTTGGTCGACCCGATTAATTTTGTTCATATACAAGAATGCAAAACCGCAAAATCTGTATGGAGTAATCTGCAAAAAGCGTTCGATGACTCTGGTCTAACTCGGAAGGTAGGATTGCTACGGGAGTTAATAACCACCGACTTAGAGAGCTGCGGAAACGTGGAGGCATACGTGAGTAAAATTATTACTTGTGCACATAAGCTCCGAAATATAGGATTCACAGTACAAGATGAGTGGCTAGGTACCCTCCTTCTTGCCGGGCTGCCGGAATCTTATAAGCCGATGATAATGGCGATGGAAAGCTCAGGTGTCACTATAAGTACCGACCTTGTTAAGACAAAGATATTGCAAGATGTCAAAAACACAAGTGACTCGGCAGGTTTTTATTCTAATTGTCACAAAAATTCCCCAAGGCATAATCATAAAAAGCCTCAGTTTAATGGCAAAGGTCCCCGTTGTTATAACTGCAACAAATATGGTCACGTCTCTAAAAATTGTTATTCTAAGAAAAATAGCTCAAGTCAACAAAATAAGAATGAAAAATGTAATAATAATTCTGATGCTTCCAGCTATGTGGCCGCATTTTCTGCGTCGCCGAAAACTGAAAATGGCTGCTGGTATTTGGACTCTGGAGCTGCAATGCATATGACAAATCGACGGGACTGGATATATGACTTTGGGCCGGCATCTGTTTCTACTATTAAAGTAGCCGATAACAAAACATTACCAGTAAAAGGATGTGGTAAAGTAAATATAAAAAGTTACAGCGAGGATAACAAAACATTAATTGGAACAATACAGGTTAATAATGTACTTTATGTTCCCGACTTAGCTGTGAATTTATTGTCAATCACTCAAATAACTCGAAACAACTGTGAAGTAAAATTTAACAAAGATTGTTGTAAGATTTACCATCAATCCAAACTAGTGATGACTGGATATAGTCAGAATAATTTATATGTGATACATAATGAAACTTTTGCTTTACTCACTTCAGCTCACTTATGGCACCAAAGGATGGGTCACCTGAATTATCAAGATCTTTATAAACTTAAGGAGTCTGCTGATGGAACTGATATGGAAATTAACCAAGACAGGAATGTAATATGTAGTACTTGCCTGCAGGGTAAACAAACCAGGCAACCATTCAAGAATGTTGGCACAAGGGCTTCGGATCTTCTAGAGGTAATACACTCAGATGTATGTGGCAAGATGGAAGAAAAGTCACTTGGTGGTGCCCAGTATTATGTAACATTCATTGATGATTTTTCAAGAAAAGTATTTGTTTATTTTATGCATTCCAAGTCTCAAGTTCTGGATAAATTTAAAGAGTTTAAGAAATTAGTAGAAAATCAATTAAATAAGAAAATCAAAGTCTTACGCTCTGATAATGGTAGAGAATATGTAAATGAGGCTTTTGATAAATTCTGCAAAGAATCTGGTATCAAACAGCAGTTCACAATTCCGTACACCCCGGAACAGAATGGGATGAGTGAACGGATGAATCGTACCTTAGTTGAAAGAGCAAAATGTATGATTATAGATTCAAAGCTGCCGAAGAAATTCTGGGCCCATAACCTAATGAAAACTGTTGTTAATGATTAGCTGACTAACTAGAGATAATAGGAAAATAAAAAGCGGAGCGTCGTGACAATGCAACTTGTATTTGGAGAACGTAATGGCAGACAGGAACCGGAAGGTTCAACGTCACATACATAGACAAAAATTAAAAAGTTATAAAGGGTGCGTTCACATTCCAACAATTCAATTCTACAAATAAACAAAACCACAATAATACAAAGAAAGATAATTTTTCTCGGCAATCAAATTCTTCCTTAATTACATCTTCGAACTCAAATAATAATAAACCTGATCAGGCTGTCTGTGCGTATTGTCATGAAAATCATTCAATATATCGCTGTGGTAAAGTACATTCTATGAATATAGGACAGCGACAAAAAATAGTTAGAGTTACAATTATGTCAAAACTGCTTAAGGCCCGGTCACACTAGTGCAGACTGCAAGTCTAAGTCCATGTGTTTCATTTGTAACTCAAAACATAACACATTATTACATGAAGAACATAAAAGTTTATTATCTAATACCATTGACCTAAAGACTTCTGAGAATTCCAATATGAGCACTTCCCTAACTTGTACAACTCAGCCAAACATGTCAAAGTCACCTATGAGTACCAAAATTATTGGTTCAGCAGTGGTTCGGTTGAGAAGAGTGGATGGTTCATTGCAGCATGCTCGTATAATCATAGATAGTGGCTCGATGGACTCTTTCATTACAAGTAGCTGTGTGCGACAGTTAGGTTTACAAATAAAAAAGTGTAATTTAAATGTAACCGGTCTCGGTCAAAATTATGTATGTAATATTAAAGGTTATACTTTTGGCTCTATTGTGCCTAGGTCAAATGACTCGCCCCAATTTGATATACCATTAGTGGTTTTGCCTAAAATCACTTCAATGGTTCCTTCAACCTCATTACCATCAGTTGTCAAGGAAAAGTTTAAACATCTGGATCTCGCCGACCAAGATTTTGATAAATCGGGTCCGATCGATCTGTTGTTAGGAGTAGACTGTTTTGACCAGATATATACTGGTTCACGTTATTGCCCAGGTCCTGGTTTTCCATGTGCACTGTCTAGTGTATTCGGCTGGGTGATAAGTGGTCAGTTTCTTCAAAACGTGGTGGCTCAAACTCCAGCCACACCCGTTACGTCACTCATCGCGTCTTCTGGTGCGCTCGATGAGAGCGTTCAACGTTTTAGGGAATCCGAAGAACCGCCGAAATGTAAAATTTCCGGTCCTAAGGATGAAATATGTGAAGTGGCTCAAACTCCAGCCACACCCGTTACGTCACTCATCGCGTCTTCTAGTGCGCTCGATGAGAGCGTTCAACGGTTTTGGGAATCCGAAGAGCCGTCGAAATGTAAAATTTCCGGTCCTAAGGATGAAATATGTGAAGTGGCTCAAACTCCAGCCACACCCGTTACGTCACTCATCGCGTCTTCTAGTGCGCTCGATGAGAGCGTTCAACGGTTTTGGGAATCCGAAGAGCCGTCGAAATGTAAAATTTCCGGTCCTAAGGATGAAATATGTGAAGTGGCTCAAACTCCAGCCACACCCGTTACGTCACTCATCGCGTCTTCTTGTGCGCTCGATGAGATCGTTCAACGGTTTTGGGAATCCGAAGAACCGCCGAAATGTAAAATTTCCGGTCCTAAGGATGAAATATGTGAAGTGGTTCAATCCCAGCCACACCCGTTACGTCACTCATCGCGTCTTCTTGTGCGCTCGATGAGATCGTTCAACGGTTTTGGGAATCCGAAGAACCGTCGAAATGTAAAATTTCCGGTCCTGAGGATGAAATATGTAAACAAAAATATAAAAATGGCACATATCGTACCTCCGAAGGTCGTTATGTTGTACCAATTATGCTTAAAGATGATACTCCAGCCTTAGGAGAATCATATCATCAGGCTCTTAACCGTTTTCTCAACTTGGAAAAGCGTCTTGCCAGCCAGACTGAGTTGAAAACGGAATATAAGGAATTTATGCAGCAGTACGAAGAGCTGGGACATATGCAGCCTGCTGAATCTTTGTCTACTGACCGTTATATTATTCCTCACCATTGTGTAAGACCACCCGATAGTACAACGACACGTTTACGAGTAGTCTTCGATGCCAGTAGTCGGACCTCGAATAATCTGTCACTCGATAATATTGTTCATGTGGGTCCTAAGCTGCAAGTGGATATTGTCGATTTAGTGACAAAATTTAGACTTCACAAAATAGTTTTTACTGCCGACATCCGTCGTATGTATCGGCAAATATTGATAAGACCCGAGAAATGGACTACTAACGCTCCTCGTCTTCTTAAGGATGTTCCTCCTGAATTTTGTCAAAGTTCCAAATCCTTCGATGAATCGGGAAATGAGTTTGTCAAAATATTAGGGATACGATGGAATCCCATTAATGATTCTTTCTCATATGCCTTTTCAGACTCGTTCGAAGTCAAATTTACTAAAAGATCCATACTCTCTTTATTAGCTCGCATTTTCGATCCACTCGGTTGGATATGCCCAGTAGTCTTTGCAGCAAAATCGCTGTTGCAAGAAATATGGCGGTTAAATTTATCGTGGGATGAGACTATTCCAAAACATTTAATCAAACAATGGCATTTAATAGCGGCCAATTTGTCTGATTTACAAAAAATCTCTCTTCCGCGGTTAGTTATACCTTCCAATCCGATGGAAGTACACTTGGTAGGTTTCTGTGATGGTTCTCTGAAAGGCTATGGTTGTTGTGTGTATATTTGTGTGGTTACTAATGAGCCCAGAATTTCTACTGCGACTAGTTTACTGCTTGGAAAATCTAGAGTAGCTCCTTTAAAACCCACCACGGTAAATAGACTCGAGCTAAGCGCAGCGGTGCTTCTGGCAAAAGTTCTATCGCATATGTATAATTTGCTAAAAGACCATATAACTATTAATTCTATTCGAGCTTATTCAGACAGCAGCACTACCTGGTAATGGTTTAATACCGCCCCTCATTTGTTAAAAATGTATGTAGCCCATCGTGTCATTCAAGCAACTGACTTGATTAGTACCGATCACTGGTATTATGTTTCGTCTAAGGATAACCCGGCCGACTGTTGTAGTCGCGGAGTGTCCTGTCCAGAGCTTATAGACCATCCTCTGTGGTGGAAAGGTCCTTCTTGGCTACAGGATTTGCCTAGTCAATGGCCTAACAAACGGGTTCTACTTCCAAAAGAATACTTACCCGAGTTTAAATCACTAGAAACTAAAAGTCTTCACGTGATTAATGTGAGAAACCCACTTCTGGACTTAATTGCCAGACATTCCTTTTTTACAAAAATTCTAAGAATTGTAGCATGGTGTATTAGATTTATTTCAAATTCGAGGGTTGCAAGGCAAAATCGAATTCTTTCATTTCTCAGTAGTACTGAACTCGAGAAGTCAACTAAAGTATTATTTAAATTGAGTCAGTATCATTATATGTCTTCCGAAGTCAGTCGAGTGCGAGATAATGAACCATGTGTAAAGTCCATTCAAAAACTTTCACCTTTCCTGGACGATGATGGGATCGTGCGGGTGGGGGAACGCATCGATGAGGCTAATCTGTCACCATCTGCGTTACACCCTTTTTTGTTACATAAACAATGTCCAATATCTAAAATTATAATAAAACATTTTCAAAAAAAATATTTGCATTGTGGACCTCGAACCTTACAATCTCTTATTCAACGCCAGTTTTGGATAATTGGATTGAGACATCTGATACGTACCGTGCTGTCAAAGTGTGTTAGATGTTTCGTGTCCGCGCTCTCGTTGGGTCATGCTTAAGAAAATTACCCAGAGATTTTGGCGCGTATGGCAGCGTGATTATCTTCATACATTACAACGAAAGAACAAAAGGTTCGTACATGAACCAAATATTAAAATAGATAACTTAGTCATAGTTAACGAACCTAATCTTCTGCCTATGTTTTGGAAGTTGGCACGTATTGTGCAAGTGCATGCTGGTTCGGATCAAGTAATCAGAGTAGTTACTTTCCGAACTGCTAACGGAAAGACCTTTCGTAGGCCGGTAGTAAAGGTTTGTCCCTTACCAATTAATTAAGATATTTTTCATAAATTACTAAAACATAAATACACACTATCTAATCCTTAGGCTAGTTAAAACTTATTTATTACTTTATCTTTCGAAAATAATATTTCTAGATATTCTTGCAATAGTGCGTAGCTATTGCTTTTGTTTTTTATCTTTCAATTTGCATTCTCTGTGAAACCCTTGTGGATTTCAGGTGGGGGAAAATGTGTAAGCATTACCTTTAAAACCTAAATAAAATTACCTATCTATATTTCCGTTTCCTCCCATACATCCCTCCTATTTCGCTGAGACGGCCTGTGATTGGCCGAAGAGACAGTCAAAAAATATGGCGATCGAGTCTTGTGAAGCGCGTCGCTTGCGCTGATAAAACAACTAAAAATAACGTCTCCTAAGAGTTCGCTGGCCGAAAACAATCATAAATCTCATCCGCGAGTGTGTGATGGTGTACCACAAGTGTAGGCAGCAAGAAAATAATAAAGTTCAAGCACAAGGGTCGTCGGCCGGTCGACCTAGTCCCGTGAAGGCGAATCCTTTCGAATCCTGTTCACAAACGAATCCAGGTGAGTGTTTACTGAATTTTGCCTTGCTGTGATTCTGGGGTTGATCGGAGAGTGCAGTGACTTTTTCAGGAAGACGCAACAATTATTTTCGAAAGATAGAGTAATAAATAAGTTCTAACTAGCCTAAGGATAGTGTGTATTTATGTATTAGTAATTTATGAAAAAATATTAATTAATTGGTAAGGGACAAACCTTTACTACCGGCCTACGAAAGGGTGTCCGTTATTCCAGCCAGATTTTGTTGAAAATTGTCGAAAATCGACATTGAAGTGCAGTAGATAATTAGATATAGAGCTTCTGTAAATGGTAAGCTAATTTTTAAATTTGGTAAGCGTATAATTTTTTAATTATTTGATAAAAACAGTTCCGGCTAGCGTAACGTTACCGTAGCCAGATCTTTTTTTGTTTAACGGGAATTTTGAAATAAAAGTTATGTAAATAATTAGATATCAATTTGGTATAAATGGTACAACTTAAATTGTATTTGTATTTGCTATGGTTGCGAAGATATTTGAAATCCTGCTGGAGTAACGGTTTGCCCAATTGCTGTATCTTGGAATTGACTAAGCAGATGATGATGATTTTTGCACAGGACATCTGGCTAATTAGTTATAGTTTATAGCGCAATAAAGGAATTCACAGTAATTAACCGTTTAGAAGTTATTTTCATTAAATAGAAATATGCTTTAATAGGTCCTAGCACTTCCAATAAGCGCTCCAAAGACTAACTTTAAACGTTATTATATAGTGAAATACTGTCTATAAATGGTACCAAAGTTTCATTAGTATCCTATACGTAATTAAAAAGTTATGATGAATCTTCGATTTGTTTCGGCCATGGCGCGCGGCGGAGTTATTTAACGACCGATTAACCGAGTTTCCTGTACGAGTGGTCACTGAATCTTTTGTAAATAATTAGATATACATGTCAATTTAATACCTGCTAAATTTCAGACCTGTAGATTAATGAATTAACGAAATAATTGAAAAAAATGATGTTCGCGTGGTTATTCGACCAAATCTAGAATGTTATAAAAAAGCGGCCGCGCAATACATTATACCAACATTCTAAAACTTACAGGATAATACATACGCGGTTTGTACAGACGAGCTATTTTTACAAAGTAGGTACATTTATTTTAAAATAGCTACTAGCTACCAGTTACAGCTTAGCAGTTAGTAGTGGAAGCATCTTGATAATTTACCTTTTATTTTATATATCTTATCTTTACTAATATTATAAATGCGAAAGTGAGTTTGTTTGTTTGTTACGCTTTCACGCCGTAATTACTGAACTGATCTCTATGAAATTTTGTATACAGGTTCTCTGGAGTACAGAGAAGGACATAGACTACCTTTTATCCCGGGAAAAAGTACTATTCCCGTGGGATCGACATTAACGCGGGCGGAGCCGCGGGCGAAAGCTAGTGTTTACTATAAAACAAAGCTTTAGCTTGTACTGTTTCAAAAAGTACCTATCCTAAGAAGTAAACTGCATTGTTATGTCGTTTATTTATAATATTGTATTTTGATTTTTATACTAAAAACGTAATTTAAGAATAAGGCTATCTTTTTCTATACTAATATTATAAAGCTGAAGAGTTTGTTTGTTTGAACGCGCTAATCTCAGGAACTACTGGTTCAAATTGGAAAATTCTTTTTGTGTTGGATAGTCCATTTATTGACGAAGGCTTTAGGCTATAAAACATCACGCTGCGACCAATAGGAGCGAAGCATCAATAAAAAATGTTTTGAAAACGGGGAAAATTATTCATCTATACTAATTAATCATACTAACGGAAATTGCCGCGAACGAAGTCGCGGGCAACAGCTAGTCTAAGACATTTGTGATTTTTTAATCAGATTACAGGAAGCAATAGGAAGTAGATACTTACTGCAGATAAAATATGTAAGTACATACTACACTGTGATGTTATTACATTTTATTATTGTTGTTCTGTGATTGAATACAATAAAACTTTATATATGACTACAAGTATTTTACTTTAACTTATTCGGAACGATAACATAAAAAAGATATAGGTATTTATAAATTCTTTCTTTTTAATTTCAGATAAGCATGCGACGCTGCATATTGGTCCATAAGAAAAAACCTGTGATTATTTTTGAAGCTAATTTATAAACTTACTTACCTTAGTTAATATCTTTATATGATAAACATTATCTACACAGTTAGGTCCTCTATATGTTCTATTACCTACGTATTATTATTTTAGATTTTTTTTTTTTCGGACAAATCACTCAGATTGAGCTGGCCCCAAAGTAAGTTCGAGACTCGTGTTATGGGATACTAGCTCAACGATACTATATTTTATAACAAATACATATATAGATACACATCCAAAATCCAGGCCAATCTGAAAAAGATCATTTTCCATTTTGACCTGGCCGGGGATCGAACCCGATCACTCCGTGTCGCAGGCTGGCATGTTGACCGCTGCGCCACGGAGCTAGTCAACAGTATTCTTCAACAGTATTTCTAAAAATGTTTATTATATATTAATATAATATTAGTTATAACTAAGTTTTATTATATCACTTATGTAGCTCGTCTGTACAAAACACGTACGAGTATGAAATTATCTAGTAAGTTTAAGAAGGTTGGTATAATGTATGGCGCGGCCGCTTTTTCATAACATTCTAGATTTGGTCGGGTAACCACGCGAACATCATTTTTTCAATTATTTCGTTAATTAATTAATCTACAAGTCTGAAATTTGATAGGTATTAAATTGACATGTATATCTAATTATTTACAAAAGATTCTGTGACCACTCGTACAGGAAACTCGGTTAATCGGTCGTTAAATAACTCCGCCGCGCGCCATGGCCGGATCAAATCGAAGATTCATCATAACTTTTTAATTACGTATAGGATACTAATGAAACTTTGGTACCATTTATAGACAGTATTTTACTATATAATAACGTTTAAAGTTAGTCTTTGGAGCGCTTATTGGAAGTGCTAGGACCTATTAAAGCATATTTCTATTTAATGAAAATAACTTCTAAACGATTAATTACTGTGAATTCCTTTATTGCGCTATAAACTATAACTAATTAGCCAGATGTCCTGTGCAAAAATCATCATCATCTGCTTAGTCAATTCCAAGATACAGCAATTGGGCAAACCGTTACTCCAGCAGGATTTCAAATATCTTCGCAACCATAGCAAATACAAATACAATTTAAGTTGTACCATTTATACCAAATTGATATCTAATTATTTACATAACTTTTATTTCAAAATTCCCGTTAAACAAAAAAAGATCTGGCTACGGTAACGTTACTCTAGCCGGAACTGTTTTTATCAAATAATTAAAAAAGTATACGCTTACCAAATTTAAAAATTAGCTTACCATTTACAGAAGCTCTATATCTAATTATCTACTGCACTACAATGTCGATTTTCGACAATTTTCAACAAAATCTGGCTGGCGTAACGGACACTACGAAAGGTCTTTCCGTTAGCAGTTCGGAAAGTGTACAATGCAGGCCATGGTGTTAGCCATACACCGTACATGACGGGATGTAGATTGTAGGTTGTAGATGTTGGTGTGGAGATACAAGATCACGTCACGTAGAAAGTAGTTTATTTCTCTCGATGTTACATGTTGATAACTGGGTGTGACGGATCCTTTCTCGATGGCAGCCCAGCAGTACCTCGACCGCCGCTGGATAGTAACTTGGCTACTGTTCGATAGTATCTCAATTTGTTATTAGATTTGATTCTAATTATAGTATAAAAAGAGCTGACACGTGACCTACATGATGTAGGCCACGGGTCGCCCAAATGTGCGAGGTAAGCTTGTACATACTCCCAACGCCAAAGGATGAAGGGCCAATCGAGAAGGAAACGTCACAAATGTATGTATATGTAGTACAAGACAAAAATGTAAAAGTGTAAAATTGTAAAAAGTAAATGTAAACAGAATCAGGTAAATTATTCTTTAACATAATAATCATTTCTTCCTTGATGTCCTCGCGGCGTTGTGCTTGTCAGCTGTTGGAAAGCTGCCTCCCGAGACGACTCAATCCTCTGGAGTGATCCAAATACGCTCGTTGCAATTGGGTCTTGATGTTGGTACAGATGTGAAGCAAGAGGACACATGCATGATCTTCAACTTGTATCTTGTTTGATCAAATGACGGAAAGAAAATATGTAAATAATATTTAATTGACCTACATCACAACAGGCATGCATTTGTCGTGGCGCAGGGGGTTATTGCAAGCTTGCAATTGTTCCGCGCGGCCTTGTTGCCAATGTCCATGTCGCTGACCTGCCAATGTGCGTCAAAACATGTGATCCATGTATTGCAGCGTATGCACTTCTTGCATATATCGTACGATGTTTCGTAATATGTTTTTCCCATATGGGAATGTTAAGTCAAATCAATAATCTACGGATGTTAAAATATTGTTATCGCGAATAATTTTAGCGCTTTGATTATTGATTCATGTTGTATGGGCAATCATTCTGTGTATTCCAGTACTGTTGGTAACCGGAGGTCCTTTCCAGTCATCTCTTATTCGCAGGATTAATCTTGATGTAGCGAATATTTTTCTTGAGAAGAGGTTATCCAGCTTGACTTGAAGACTCCCCGACTGTTTGCGGCGCAGCTCCCTTGTTTGAGTGTCCAGCTAGTTGTGAAGACTCCACCACTGTGTGTAGCGAAGCTCTAAATGTTTGTATGTTGCCTGGCTGGACGCGAAGACTTCCCGGCTGTTTTGCGGCGAAGCTCCCATGTTTGTATGTCCAGCTAGACGTGAAGACTCCACCACTGTGTGTAGCGAAGCTCCAAATGTTTGTTGTAACTTGGCTGGACGCGGAGACTCCACTACTGTGTGTAGCGAAGCAACCATGTTTTGTAGTGTCTATCTAGATGCGAAGACTTCACCACTGTATGTAGGGAAGCTTCAATGTTTGTAGTGTCCAGTTTGGCTCGAAAACTCCCCGGCTGTTTTGCGGCAAAGTTCCCCTGTCTGTATAATGCCCAACTGAACGCGGAGACTCTTCCACTGTGTGTAGCCAAGCTTCAATGTTTGTGGTGTCCAGCTGGATGACTCAACGTATGTATGTCGTAGTCCAATGTTAAGTTCTTGTGTCGACTGACTGGACCCCTGATGAAAGTTGGATGAACTGGAGATTGCTGTTGAGCGGCTTTCCATATTTCCAGTTGGCCGCTGATTCTGTACTGTGTGCCCACATCCTTGCGATATATGCGCCTTCTCAATTCACCGGTGAGACCCGCTTGTGGGAGGCCGGTGAACCGCTTTGCTATCGCAAAAAGGACATGCGAACACCCGGATCCCGTAAAGGATCCGGCTCGAAGAACCAAAAACAATGTACACTGCAGGCCATGGTGTTTGCAATACACCGTACATGACGGGATGTAGATTGTAGGTTGTAGATGTTGGTGTGGAGATACAAGATCACGTCACGTAGAAAGTAGTTTAATTCTCACGAAGTTACATGTCTGTTGCTGGGTGTGACGGATCCTTTCGATGGCAGCCCAGCAGTACCTCGACCGCCGCTGGATAGTAACTTGGCTACTGCTCGATGGTATCTCAATTTGTTATTAGATTTGATTCTAATTATAGTATAAAAAGAGCTGACACGTGACCTACATGATGTAGGCCACGGGTCGCCCAAATGTGCGAGGTAAGCTTGTACAGAAAGTAACTACTCTGACTACTTGATCCGACCCAGCATGCACTTGCACAATACGTGCCAACTTCCAGAACATCGGCGAAAGATTAGGTTCGTTAACTATGACTAAGTTATCTATTTTAATATTTGGTTCATGTACGAACCTTTTGTTCTTTCGTTGTAATGTATGAAGATAATCACGCTGCCATACGCGCCAAAATCTCTGGGTAATTTTCTTAAGCATGACCCAACGAGAGCGCAGACACGAAATAAAACATCTCACACACTTCGACAGCACGGTACGTATCAGAAGTCTCAATCCAATTATCCAAAACTGGCGTTGAATAAGAGATTGTAAGGTTCGAGGTCCACAATGCAAATATTTTTTATGAAAAGGGTTTATTCTAATTTTAGATATTGGACATTGTTTAGGTAACAAAAAAGGGTGCAACGCAGATGGTGACAGATTAGCCTCATCGATGCGTTCCCCCACCCGCACGATCCCATCATCGTCCAGGAAAGGTGAAAGTTTTTGAATGGACTTTACACATGGTTCATTATCTCGCACTCGACTGACTTCGGAAGACATATAATGATACGGACTCAATTTAAATAATACTTTGGTTAACTTCTCGAGTTCAGGACTACTGAGAAATGAAAGAATTCGATTTTGCCTTGCAACCCTCGAATTTGAAATAAATCTAATACACCATGCTACAATTCTTAAAATTTTTGTAAAAGAGGAATGTCTGGCAATTAAGTCCAGAAGTGGGTTTCTCACATTAATCACGTGAAGACTTTTAGTTTCTAGTGATTTAAACTCGGGTAAGTATTCTTTTGGAAGTAGAACCCGTTTGTTAGGCCATTGACTAGGCAAATCCTGTAGCCAAGAAGGACCTTTCCACCACAGAGGATGGTCTATAGGCACTGGACAGGACACTCCGCGACTACAACAGTCGGCCGGGTTATCCTTAGACGAAACATAATACCAGTGATCGGTACTAATCAAGTCAGTTGCTTGAATGACACGATTGGCTACATACATTTTTAACAAATGAGGGGCTGTATTAAGCCATGACAAGGTAGTGCTGCTGTCTGGATAAGCTCGAATAGAATTAATAGTTATATAGTCTTTAAGCAAATTATACATGTGCGATAGAACTTTTGCTAGAAGCACCGCTGCGCTTAGCTCAAGTCTATTTACTGTGGTAGGTTTTAAAGGAGCTACTCTAGATTTTCCAATCAGTAAACTAGTCGCAGTAGAAATTCTGGGCTCATTAGTAACCACACAAATATACACACAACAACCATAGCCTTTCAGAGAACCATCACAGAAACCTACCAAGTGTACTTCCATCGGATTGGAAGGTATAACTAACCGCGGAAGAGAAATTTTTTGTAAATCAGACAGATTGGCCGCTATTAAATGCCATTGTTTGGTTAAATGTTTTGGAATAGTCTCATCCCACGATAAATTTAACCGCCATATTTCTTGCAACAGCGATTTTGCTGCAAAGACTACTGGGCATATCCAACCGAGTGGATCGAAAATGCGAGCTACTAAAGAGAGTATGGATCTTTTAGTAAATTTGACTTCGAACGAGCCTGAAAAGGCATATGAAAAAAAATCATTAATGGGATTCCATCGTATCCCCAATATTTTGACAAACTCAATTCCCGATTCATCGAAGGATTTGGAACCTTGACAAAATTCAGGAGGAACATCCTTAAGAAGACGAGGAGCGTTAGTAGTCCATTTCTCGGGTCTTATCAATATTTGCCGATACATACGACGGATGTCGGCAGTAAAAACTATTTTGTGAAGTCTAAATTTTGTCACTAAATCGACAATATCCACTTGCAGCTTAGGACCCACATGAACAATATTATTGAGTGACAGATTATTCGAGGTCCGACCACTGGCATCGAAGACTACTCGTAAACGTGTCGTTGTACTATCGGGTGGTCTTACACAATGGTGAGGAATAATATAACGGTCAGTAGACAAAGATTCAGCAGGCTGCATATGTCCCAGCTCTTCGTACTGCTGCATAAATTCCTTATACTCCGTTTTCAACTCAGTCTGGCTGGCAAGACGCTTTTCCAAGTTGAGAAAACGGTTAAGAGCCTGATGATATGATTTTCCTAAGGCTGGAGTATCATCTTTAAGCATAATTGGTACAACATAACGACCTTCGGAGGTACGATATGTGCCATTTTTATATTTTTGTTTACATATTTCATCCTCAGGACCGGAAATTTTACATTTCGACGGTTCTTCGGATTCCCAAAACCGTTGAACGATCTCATCGAGCGCACAAGAAGACGCGATGAGTGACGTAACGGGTGTGGCTGGAGTTTGAGCCACTTCACATATTTCATCCTTAGGACCGGAAATTTTACATTTCGGCGGTTCTTCGGATTCCCAAAACCGTTGAACGATCTCATCGAGCGCACAAGAAGACGCGATGAGTGACGTAACGGGTGTGGCTGAAGTTTGAGCCACTTCACATATTTCATCCTTAGTACCGGAAATTTTACATTTCGACGGCTCTTCGGATTCCCAAAACCGTTGAACGCTCTCATCGAGCGCACAAGAAGACGCGATGAGTGACGTAACGGGTGTGGCTGAAGTTTGAGCCACTTCACATATTTCATCCTTAGGACCGGAAATTTTACATTTCGACGTCTCTTCGGATTCCCAAAACCGTTGAACGCTCTCATCGAGCGCACTAGAAGACGCGATGAGTGACGTAACGGGTGTGGCTGGAGTTTGAGCCACTTTACATATTTCATCCTTAGGACCGGAAATTTTACATTTCGGCGGTTCTTCGGATTCCCAAAACCGTTGAACGATCTCATCGAGCGCACAAGAAGACGCGATGAGTGACGTAACGGGTGTGGCTGAAGTTTGAGCCACCACGTTATGAAGAAACTGACCACTTATCACCCAGCCGAATACACTAGACAGTGCACATGGAAAACCAGGACCTGGGCAATAACGTGAACCAGTATATATCTGGTCAAAACAGTCTACTCCTAACAACAGATCGATCGGACCCGATTTATCAAAATCTTGGTCGGCGAGATCCAGATGTTTAAACTTTTCCTTGACAACCGACGGTAACGGAGTTGAAGGAACCATTGAAGTGATTTTAGGCAAAACCACTAATGGTATATCGAATTGGGGCGAGTCATTTGACCTAGGCACAATAGAGCCAAAAGTATAACCTTTAATATTACATACATAATTTTGACCGAGACCGGTTACATTTAAATTACATTTTTTTATATGTAAACCTAACTGTCGCGCACAGCTACTTGTAATGAAAGAGTCCATCGAACCACTATCTATGATTATACGAGCATGCTGCAATGAACCATCCACTCTTCTCAACCGAACCACTGCTGAACCAATAATTTTGGTACTCATAGGTGACTTTGACATGTTTGGCTGAGTTGTACAAGTTAGGGAAGTGCTTATATTGGAATTCTCAGAAGTCTTTAGGTCAATGGTATTAGATAATAAACTTTTATGTTCTTCATGTAATAATGTGTTATGTTTTGAGTTACAAATGAAACACATGGACTTAGACTTGCAGTCTGCACTAGTGTGACCGGGCCTTAAGCAGTTTTGACATATTTGTAACTCTTTAACTAATTGTTGTCGCTGTCCTATATTCATAGAATGTACTTTACCACAGCGATATATTGAATGATTTTTATGACAATACGCACAGACAGCCTGATTAGGTTTATTATTATTTGAGTTCGAAGATGTAATTAAGGAAGAATTTGATTGCCGAGAAAAATTATCTTTCTTTGTATTATTGTGGTTTTGTTTATTTGTAGAATTGAATGACTGTAAATTACTAGGTTGACTAACCTCTAATACCTTTATATAATTCTGTAAATAAACAATCAAATTATTAAATTTAGGAATTTCTTCGGTATTTTGTAATTCAAACCTTTTCCTAGTTTCTGTATCAAGAGGCCGAGATGCTATGTAAAATAAAAGAAATTCACTTAAATCATCAATATTTAACCCGCGCAAGGCACTAACACATTCATAAAGTGTGTTGGTTAATTGTGATAAGTTTGATAATGATGGCCGTTGGATCGGGTTTAATTTTACTATTTTTTTTAAATAAGCGTTAGCTAAAATTCGTTTATTATCATACCTGTCTAGCAAGGCTGCACAAACGACAGAATAATTCGCTGATGTTATAGGAACACCCTTAGCTAGTGTCAGAGCATACCCAGACAGACATGACAGCAAATAGTAAAATTTCTCTGTGTCCGACAACAAAACATTATTGTGCACAAGCGACGTATAACTGTCTTTAAACATCTGCCAGTTCTCTATATTACCATCAAACTTAGCTATTTGCAATTTAGGTAGTTTCACTTGCGAGTTGGTTGAATGCGCATGACCTTGACACAGTTCCGAGCGCGAACTGACGTCGAGAGAGTCAGCAAACTCAATGACAAAATAGTATAACTCGTCAAATGACAACAAAGCATTATTATCGATAACAAATTGAGGATTTAGTTTGAGTTGCAACTGGTTTACACGATCGTTGCATTCCAAGAAATTATCACGAATTATATCAATTCTTTTATACCTAGCTCGAAAGGATGCCAATTTAGTTTTTTTTTCTTTCGTAATTTTTGCTAAGTCATAAAGTATTTGCATATTTTTAAACTCATATTCACGTTTTTTAATGGTTGACATTAATTCTCCTTCTGCCATGTTTTCGCTAAGCACTAATTGTGAAAGTACGAGTAAGGTAGGTAGGTAGCAAAAGTTTAAATGGAAACTGAGTAATGGAACAGATATTCACAAAACACGTAGGTTTTAAAACTACGGACTATTACTTATAATCATAAATACACACCTCGCTGCTATTAATTAACCTTAGGTAGGTATCTAGGCTATCCAAAATAGTTCGAAAGCCTGAGTAACAAGATAGTACCTTATGGCATACAAATCGAACGATTAAGGGATTATTACAAGGGAATTAACGAGATAAGAAGTATGTACTCGTAAGCAATAGGTATTTACTATGGTATGGCACAGGTATGGAATTTCCTGTTTGATCCGAGATTGTTAGACAAATAGACAAATGCTAGGTGGGTAAGTACCTAGTTAATTTGAATCTATAATAAGTCTATTTATGAATAAATTAGTTATCCATATTTGGAAATAACTTTAATTGAAAATATTGAAATTAAGTGGGTAAATTTGAAATAAGTACGTGAGGAATGTCCTCACAGGAGGCACCATAAATTAATGTTGCGTCTTCCTGAAAGAGCCACTGCATTCTCCGATCAACCCCAGAATCACAGTAAGGGAAAAAGTAAACACTGACCTGGATTCTTTGTGAACAGGACGTGGGGAAGGATCGCCCGCGGCAGGCCCTCGTGGCGGCTGGCTGGGAACCTCCCTGGTTTGAACTTTATTCCTTTCTTGCTGCCTACACTTGTGGTACACCATCACACACTCGCGGATGAGATTTAAGATTGTTTTCAGCCAGCGAACTCTTAGGAGACGTTATTTTTAGTTATTTTATCAGCGCAAGCGACGCGCTTTCATGACTCGAACGCCATATTTTTTTGACTGACATTTTCGGCCAATCACAGGCCGTCTCGGCGAATTAGGAGAGATGTATGGGAGAAAGGGAAGCAAGAACATAGATAGGGAATTTTATTAGGGTTTTAAAGTTAATGCTTACACAATTAGTGAGTGATCTTATTAACCGGCCTCAAAATGGATGTTCTCATTTCGCTCCATATGTATACGTAGTATTGTCGGGATTGCACAGATTTGTGTATATGTTGTTCTGTACCAGCTTACATGGGTGCCTAATTCTATGAGTTTTTGTGTTGCGTATGTGTGCGTGGCTGTGGCCACCATCCTTTATTTCTTGAATAAATCAGTGTGCTACTAGCAGTCAATCGTTTCACTCGTCCACCCTTCGCCCGCATACTTATCAGTGGCGACGAGTACCCCGCAAATAAAGTATTAAAATGGCGGTCGCACAATTCGGTATTTTAAGTGTGTTCGACCATAATCTACAGACGTAGAGGACGTACAAAAGTCGAATTTCACAATACTTCGTGGCAAACGACATCACAGAAGCATCGGATTCGAAGGGAGTAAAGAGGGCCATCCTGCTTAGCGTCCTCAATGAGGGCACGCATCAACTCGTGGCAGATTTAGCGAGGCCTGAGGAGATCCAAACATTCCTTACGAAAGCCTGTTCGAGCCCTGCCGTTAGCGACGCAGTACCGGAGGGTAATCAGGTTGTCAAAATAGTAAATCACCGCAAAAGTGGAAGTGTAGGAAAAGCGTAGTGTATGTGGTTACAGAAACCACAAGTCTACACGGCGGCTGATCATTGTGTTGGAGCGGGGGCCCTTCCGTCCCCCGTGCCAGCAGCTCACTTCTCTGGTCATTCATTGCGAGCCATCATTCCTTACCTTTGCCTATGTAACTGTCGTAACTACGGCAATCCTCAATTAATCTTAAGAGTCGGCAACGCATCAGCACCTTCTCTGGTGCTGCAGATGTCCATGGGCGACGGTGACCTCTTCCCATTAGGTGGCTCGTCTGCTCGTTTGCCGTCAATCCTTACTAATATTATAAATGCGAAAGTGAGTTTGTTTGTTTGTTACGCTTTCACGTCGTAACTGCTGAACCGATCATCATAAAATTTTGCATACAAGTTCTTTGGAGTACGGAGAAGGACATAGGCTACCTTTTATCCAGGGAAAAGTACTGTTCCCGAGGGATCAACATTGACGCGGGCGGAGCCGCGGGCGAAAGCTAGTTATACATTAAAAAAAAGTCGTCCGAATGTAATTTCGCCAACTATGTGTGTAAAGGCTGTGACGTCAAAGGCCTCCTTCATAGAATGTGTACGAAAGTGAATTTCATGGACGTGATCGGCGATGACAACGGTGAGGATGACAGTGCCGGTAAGAATTTTTATATCCGTTCTGCAGGGGAGAGCCTATGATGGAGTGTTTTAGCGGACCGTTTTAATTAACAGGTTACCTTTTACATTTGAAATTGATAGCGGCTCAGCTGTAACGGTAATATCTGAGAATTGCTACAGTAAATATTTTAAAACGGCGCCATTATCGGCCGCGCGAAAACAGCTGATGACATAACGGTAAGGGTATTGTATGCGTAGGTACAGTACGGCTGCCGGTGTCGTACAGTTGACGTCTATGTGATTCGTGATGGAGGGCCGCGCCCCTTTTGGCCAGAGATTTCATCTCCTAGTTTCAATTACAATTTCTGCCAAGATGCTGATTTTTCCATAAAATCATTAGCGCTGATGTACCCTAAGTTGTTTAGTGATCAATTGCTTTGATAAATATAAAATAAAATTGTTGTTAAAAGATAAGTCCATTTTCCCTTAATTGAACCATGGGACCTAATTGATTAATTCAATTACATCATGTTGGTTTCTCACCAGTATGAGTTCTTAATTGTAATACTAAAGTATCCTTACGATTAAGTTGCTTCTCACAATCATTACATTTCAATGGCTTCTCAACAGTGTGTGTTCTTAAATGTGTTTCTAAACGACCCTTTTGATTAAACTGTTTCCCACAATTATTACATTTATATGACTTCTCACCAGTATGTGTTCTTATATGAGCTTTTAAATTACCTTAATCACTAAACTGCTTTCTGCAAACATTACATGCAAATGGTTTGTCACCAGTGTGTGTTCCTAAATGTCTTCTAAATCACTCTTTCGATTAAATTGCTTCCCACAGCTATTACAATTATACGGCTTCTCACCAGTTTGTAGACGACTCTTCCTCTGAAACTGCCTTAGACAAATATGACGCTGGTGCCTTGTGTCAGCGTTTGCGCGCGCGGGTCTCTCTGAGGCTGGTCAACAACCTGCGGCAGGAAGTTCACGAAACAGTAATCAAGACGGTTTCGTGAACTTCCTGCTACACGCTGTTGGCCCTCTGCTGTGTCATCTGCAAAAAAACTGTTACTTTCACCTACACCGTCGCTTTACAAAGGGGTCAGTTACTTAGCGAAACTGTGGAATGAGATACATAATATAAGCTCACATGTCACATAATGCAAGGATGGTTAATTGCTAGACTACGCTATAAGAAAGTAAAAACTGTTACTCGTGATGAGGACATCCATTGTAACAGGTACTTTGATAGACCTTATTGCACCAGAATTACCGGATTTCATATTAAACACAATGACACAGAAATGTTAAAATATACTATGAATTATTTCAATGGAACAATCTAAAGATACTATCTTTTAACAACTGTTTGAAAAGAAGAGGGGCTAGATAAGAATGAATAAGAATTCCGTGTAAGATGTGTTAAAAATTGAATAAGGTTTCTCGTTATCATCCTTAAGAGCCCGCCATATGCCAGGCGGCGTGGCGGTACAAACGCGGATGGTCTAAACGCGTTGGCTACTTTGGATATTTTCGTTTTTTAGGAATATTCAAGGGTTATTCGAAAAAGAAAAACACATGATGGCTGCCTTATCTGTAATGCAATAATAATCAAAAGTTTCAAGGTTAATTTTAATGTATTTGGTGAATAATGCTATATACCGAGTAAATTAGACGTGATTTGGAGGCAAATTTGCATTTTTTTTCTATCGAGAAAATTTAACGCAATCGTGTTTTTGAGTCAGATAGTTTCCAGAGGTAGTCCTGAACTTTGCTACATTTTTATTTCAACTTAAGTATTTATTTATTATTGATATTACAGTCAATCATGCAAAGCAGTGTGAGGTAGTACGGGCCCTTAAGCCTTGTGAAGGCTCGGCCGTCCCGACGCTCAAGCCGAGTTCCACATATAAAGATGGTAGGGAGAGCACAAGACGAACACACAGAACACAACTAATAACTTTATTATAATCTTTGCTTTTACAACTTCAATAAATAATTATCAGAGACTTATGCTCCAGGATATGGTAGTAGACTCAATGAATGATAGACTGAAAGATGTTAACCGATTGAAAGGTGGTAGCAGACTGAAGAATGATCGAAGAATGAGTGATGAGAGAGAGAGAAAGTAATCTAAAAATGGAATGAAATTTGAATTAAAAATGAAATTTGAATTAAAATAAGGAATGAAAAATGGACAGGATGAGAGAAATGAGGTTGGATGAGATGCAGCATGCAGGTGGCATGCTGCAACGTTACAATACCGGGGGGGCCGGGGTAAAAAAAAAAAAGATTTTTTTTTTTTGGAAATAATAAAATAAAAATTAATTAAATAATAAATAAAAATAATGATAAATGTGTGATAAATTTAGGTGTAAGAATGGAAATGTATAATGAGTATTTACATAAAAAACAGTTTCTCCTTTCATTCATCAATCAATTATTCTCCAAACATTCATCTTCTGACATTGTCTATAAGTCTTTAAGACATAAAACGCATACAAATTTTTTGAGAAAATAAATTAATATAAAAAAATATTTTCTCAAGAAACCGTTTTCGATCAGTATAGGCTTATTTTTTTAGTTACCAACCGCTAACTCGATATAAGCATTAGGCTTATTTAACGTGTTACTACGACCGCACGATGATATTATTTACAAGTTTTTTAAATGTATTCGCGTATTATCGCGTACACGATATAGAGAGAGCACGTATTTATGCTAATTAAGATATACGATCAAGGCTTATTTAGAGTGTGATCAACCGCACTTAAGGACATACGATCAAGGCTTATTTAAAGTGTGATCAACCGCACTTAAGGATATACGAAAAATAATTGCAGGTCAACATATGACTGCAAAGAATAAAGAGTGAAGAAGATAAAATAGGTAAGTTATAAGAAAAGATGATCAAAGTTGGAGTTGACGTCCGTCAATAAGTAATGGAACCAAAAAAAATAATGGAGGTGAATAAAAGAAATTGAGACTATAAAGTGGTAATAAAGTATTATACTATCAAATAAGAAGGTAAAAGAAGAAGTTTTTGAAAGTAAAATAAAAAAAATAATAAAGAAGGGATATTTATAAGGAATGATATAAGATGTTTTATTTTAAAACATCAGAAGAAAGTTAAGTTTTTAATTTGGGTATTGGTTTGATATCTTTAATGTGCCAACGACCTAAATCTTTATTGTTTAAATCAATAAGGTCGTATATTAAAGGAGAGACTTTATTTGCAATGGAACATTTAATAAATTTTGGTGCAAATTTAGCACAAAAGTGTTTGCTTGAAGAACTAATAGGATAATTGCGTTTCCAAACAATATCACCTTTATTAAATTCAATATGTTGGTGATGTTTGTTATAATAAGTGGCATTACTATTATGTGCTTTAAATAAGCGTAATTGTACTTCTGAGAATATTGGGATCAAATTTCCAATATTTTCAGCATAAATATCTCTAGGACTGAAAATCATGTCACTAGATGTATCTTTGTTTGAAAAAAATAGAGCCACAAGAAGCAAGTTCTCTTCCGAAAACTAAAAATGCAGGTGTAAACTTAGTTACTTCGTTTACAGCTGTATTCATTGCAAACTGTATTTTGTTTAAGTGACTATCCCAAGTACGATGATCATCATCAACGAAGGAAGCTATTGCTGTAATTATGGTTCTATTATAGCGTTCAACAGTATTTACTTGAGGACAATAACGTGGTGTATAATGTACTTTAGGTATTTTATAGAAATTAAATAAATCTGTAAGTTCTGTGCTTATCATTTGAGGACCGTTATCTAAGATTATAGTTTCAGGTATACCGTAGTTCATGAAAACTAAATTTTCAAGAATATGTTTTATAATTGCTGAAGTAGCTCGTTTAATTGGGAAAAGTAAACAATATTTTGAAAAACAGCAAGTTATTACTAAAATAAATCATATGTGCAAGTTATTAATAAAATAAATCTGTTAAGTTTACGAGTTATTGGTAAAGGTCCTATCAAATCCATTGATAAACATTGAAATGGACGTGAACAACTTTTAGGATTTCCCATGAGTCCTATTGTATTTTGATGTTTATAAGCTAGACATGTATCACATTTAGAAATAAATGATGCTATGTCTTTATACATTCCAGGCCAGAAGTAATTATTTTTTACGCGGTGGTATGTTTTAAAAGTGCCAAAGTGAGCTGAGGTAGGGTTAGAATGATTTTCTATTATAATTGATTCTCTAAATTCAGATGGGATTACTAATTTCCAACTGAATTCTGAATGTAAAGGTGTATTAGAGCGTGCATATTTAAAAAGTTTGCCGTCTTTAATTAAATAATCAGGAGTAGATGTAGGGTTAGTTTTACATTTATTAAAAATTGAGTTATACCATTCATCTTTAGTTTGGGAAGGAAAATTAATAATATTTATTTGTTTTATACGAGACGTGTCTGGAACAACGTGTTCAGAGCCACATTTATGTTTACTATCGAAATTAAACATCGATAGACGAATACTCCAACGAGCAAGCCTACCGGTAGGGTTGTCAAGGTGTAAAAACCATTGTAAAGCAGAATGATCAGTGTAAATTGTGAACTTTTGGCCATTATCTAGGTAACAACGCCAATATTCTAAAGCTGTTATTACACTGAGAAGTTCGCGTTCTGTAATGGAATAATTTCTTTGGGGGCCTGTAAGTGATTTGCTCATATAAGCTATAGGTTTTTCGATGCCATCGTAATCTTGAGTGAGCATTGCACCAATGCCATACGATGAAGCATCACAATGAACTGCGAATGGTTTTGTAAAATCTGGACAAGCAAGAATGGGAGTACTGACAAGTGCTTGTTTTATAGAATTAAAAGCATTTTCAGCTTCAGAAGTCCATTTAAAAGGGGGAGCTTTTTTACTGGTTGAAGTAAGTTTGGTAAGAGGAGCAGCATGTGTGCTAAGATTAGGAACGAAGCGTCGGTACCAGCTTGCGGTGCCGAGAAACCTTTTAACTTCCCTAGCTGATTTAGGAGGCTGGATATCAAGTATAGCTTGGACTTTTTTAGTATCCGTATGAAGACCTTGTTCGTCTATAACGTAACCAAGATATCTTAATTCATTACGGAAGAATGAGCATTTAGGAAAGTTAACCGTTATGTTTGCTTGTGTTAACTTTTTATTAATTTTATTGAGGAGTTCGACATGTTTATCAAAAGTTGCTGTAGCAACGATAATGTCATCTAAATAACAGAAAACAGAGTTATCTAACATAACATCAGATAAGAGATTATCTATAAATCTCTGTTGTGTAGCTGGGGCGTTAGTTAAACCGAAGGGCATAACTTTAAATTGAAACATTCCTTTATTTGGGACGTAAAAAGATGATTTAGGGCGATCTTCTTTTCTTAAAGGAATCTCCCAAAAAGCTTTTGCTATGTCAATGGAAGATAAATATTTAGAATCTTTTAAATTATCAAGTATATCTGATATTAAAGGTAATTTGTATGCATCTTTTTTGGTTATATCATTTAATTTACGACTATCAATACAAAATCGCCAAGTGCCATCTTTTTTTGGTGTTATAATTACCGGGTTAAGCCATGGGCTTTCGCAAGGTTCGATAACATCTAGCTTTAGCATCTCGTCAACTTCTTTTTTTAATGCTTGTTGCTTTTCAGGCGATAAACGATAACAGCGTTGACGAATAGGAGCATGATCTCCTGTATCAATATGATGCTCAGCTAGATGTGTCTTTCCTAAGGGTTTAATTTCAGTTGAAATATTTTTAAATTGGTTTATTATAGCATCGGCGGTGATCCGTTGTGTTTCGGTTAATGTTTGATAAGTATTTAAATCTGAAATTGAGTCGTTTATCAAGAAAGATGTATTACTGTTATTTTTAAAAAAAGTAACGCGTTTAAGTAAGTTTGGAGCAAGGTTAAAAGTTTTCCAAAAATTAATACCCAATATAAAAGGTTCGGTAATCTCAGGTATTACGTGAGCAGTTATTAAAGAAAAATTATTATTATAAATAGTTGGTAGAGAAATAGTACCAATAGATGATATTGATTGGCCATTTGCCACGGAACCACGAATTGTTTGATTTTTATTTATATTGAAACCATGTTTTAATAAAATTAAATGCGAATTATTACCAAGAATAGTATGGCACTACCACTGTCTAATAATCCGTTTAAATAAAGGTCATTCACCTTAATTTGTAAATAAGGACGTTCTAAGTCTGATTTATTTTCAAAGAGGAGAGTACTAACTTTATAAGAGGTAAAGAAAATTTTTAAAGTTTTTAACCAATTATTCCAATCCTGTTTATCGAAATTTAATTTATTTTTGTCTTTAATATTATTTATATCTTTAGTAAACTCCTCCCTAATTAGTTTTTTTAATTATGTTTTTGACAGTTAGGACAATTTGTAAAAATAAAATCTTTTTTACCACAGCGGAAGCAAACTCTTTGCTTATTTGTACAATCTTTAAGCAAATGTGAATTATTTCTACAACGAGGACAGTTAAAAGTTGTTTGTTTATTTATATTTATTGGATTAATCGAGTTATATGATTGATTATTATAAGGAAAATCAGGAATAGAAGGTAAGCTATTAGCAGAAGTTGAAGGTTGAGAAGTATTATAAGAAGGTTGATTAGTATTAATTTGTAATAATCTTTCCGTAAATTTACACGCTTCGGCAAGTGTCGATAATGATGTAAGATCATTAGGAGAAAGTCTTAAACTGTATTCAGGTTGTAAATTTCGAACTATTGTATTAATTTGTTCTTTTTCAGATAAAGGTTCATTTAGTTTGTTAAATAGAGTTATCATTGATGAAAAATAAATAATTGATCGTTCATTTTTGTTTTGTTTTCTATTATCTATAAGTTTTTTAATTTTATAATCATAATCCGTTATTTCAAAGTCTTTTAAGAAAGATATTTTAAAAGAAGTCCAATCAGTAATAACATTCGTTTTAGTTCGGAACCAGTCAAGAGCTGATCCTTTCAAAATATCATATAAGTGATTATATAAAGATTTTTCAGAAATATTTCTGGCTTTAGAAAATTCCTCTAATTTTTGAATGAAATCTTGAGGACATTCATTCCCTTTAAAAGAAAATCTTTTAAAATCATTACTAGTTGTTTTATTAGTTAGTTCTGAAAGTTTGTCTGTTAGAGAATTGAAAAAGGTTTGGGGTTGTAGGTTTAAAAGGGAATCTGTTGAATGGTAAGTTGAGGTAGAACTTATATTATTTTCTAAAGTATTAAAATTATTTTCTAATTCTTTAAACCTATTCCAAGATATTTTAATGTTTTCTAACGAAGCAATGGTATGATCCACCGACATATCGATTAGATTTAACCTTGATCGTACATGAATTAGGTAGGTTTGAGTTTTAGTTTTACGATTTGGATATGACGATAAACAATTTTCTATTAATAATAAACATCTGTTAATATCATCGAGGTCAGTAGCAACATCGTTAAAAAAAACATCGTTTATTTGGTTAGGGTTGGTAGCTATAGCATTAATAAGTATTGTTTTTAAATCTTCCGAAGTCGAGTTATTAGAAAAAAAAATATTTCTCAGTTTTAATTCAAAAATGACTTTCGGTTTATTTAATTGATTGATATCCATTGTAAATGGAAAATAAAGAAAAGAGAAATAAAATAGTTAAAGCCAAATAAGTGCTAAAAAAAATATATGTATCTTGGGCAAGATAATTTTTGAATTTAGAAAAAAATAAGACGGAAAAAAGAACCATGAAAAAAATACAGTGTGCGTATAGCCTTAAAAGTAACGTGTGTAAATAGCCTATTGTCTATTGATATTATAAAAAGGAACTAATTTAAAATTTTGACAGTGTCAATAAAATAAATGTTGACAGTGTCAAAATATAAATCAAGGAACAATGTAAATAAAGAAAATGTTCAAAGGATAGTAATGAAAATATAATAAAATAAATTAAGTAAATATTTATTCCAGATAACGAGAAAAATAAAATATAACTACGTAAGTATATAATATTATTGTAGTTGGTGAATGTGAAGTGTGTTTCGATATCCTGAAGTCGGCCTCGAAAGCCTAAGGATATCGGACTAACTACGTGAGGCCAATACTATAGGATATTCTCCTATAGCTAGCTGTATAGTATAGGATTCCAAAACAAAGGATAACCAGTTTGGTTTAAACCCAGAGTTTCAGTCACCTGTGTAACTGCACAAAGGCAGCTTGATTGTATTTATGGCTGTATATGTGTGTTATAATGTGTATGTTAAGTGTACTGTTAGTGTATTTATTGTAAAGAGAATAACGTAAAAGTGTGATAAATTATAATAAATAAACTAAAATAATCTATATATTACAGGAATATCTGGAATAAAATTAAAGATAGAAGAGCTCACCTGGATTGGAGACCGAGAAAGATGAAATGTGGAAATGAAGAGAAGTAGATGAAGTGATGATGGAGCTGTAGGGATATAACTTTTAATAAATTTTATTAAATACAAATGTTTAAAAAATAAATGGTATTTTCTTGAACCGACGCTGGCAGATGGAGACGCTGGCAGATGGAGAGGCTGGCACACGGAGACGCTAGCACACAGAGATGCTAGCACGCAGCACAGCAGTCCAGGTAGGGCCAGGTAGCGTAGGCAGGCAGTAGGTAGCACTGGCACGCAGTACTGCAATCCAGTAGCAGTAAGAGGCGGGTACCAGTGTACTCTAGTAGAGCAATCCAGGGCGTAGATGAGTACAACACGTAACGGGCGCCAATGTGAAGGCTCGGCCGTCCCGACGCTCAAGCCGAGTTCCACATATAAAGATGGTAGGGAGAGCACAAGACGAACACACAGAACACAACTAATAACTTTATTATAATCTTTGCTTTTACAACTTCAATAAATAATTATCAGAGACTTATGCTCCAGGATATGGTAGTAGACTCAATGAATGATAGACTGAAAGATGTTAACCGATTGAAAGGTGGTAGCAGACTGAAGAATGATCGAAGAATGAGTGATGAGAGAGAGAGAGAAAGTAATCTAAAAATGGAATGAAATTTGAATCAAAAATGAAATTTGAATTAAACTAAGGAATGAAAAATGGACAGGATGAGAGAAATGAGGTTGGATGAGATGCAGCATGCAGGTGGCATGCTGCAACCTTACAGCCTTATGCTGGTTTAGAAACAAAGGAAGATGATAAAGTAAAGAAGAATTCAATTCGACACGTCAACAATTCAGTGACAGAAACAGATTTAAATAAGACTGATAAAAAAAAACGAAAGTAACACCATTACTAACTGTCAAACTATTATTGAATGATAAATCTGCAAATACATGGCGTTAACGATTTGGGTTCTAATGCTTCCTTGATAAATTCGAAATTATTAAAACTAAAATAGACTTTCAAACAAGACGGACATTACCTCTCTCTTGGAAACCGGTACTTCAAGGTTTAGAAAACTCTTATAGCGATACTGTAAGAGGTATCGACACAGTCAGTTCGTTGCATACAAGTGTGCTCGTAATACCAGACTCAGGAGACGATGATGACACACCACAGGCAACAACGACCGAAACCATTTACAAATGTTGTAGGAAACATTTTGACAAGAATGAATTTGAATTTCAAAGTAATAATTTAATTCAGGTGCTTTGTTTTTAAGAATACTAACAGTCGAATTCAATTTTAAAAAAATTCTTACAATTATATGCTTTTTCACCAGTGTGTGTTCTCAAATGTCTTTCCAAAGTACCCTTTCGACTAAATTGGTTCCCACAATTATTACATTCAAACGGCTTCTCTTTTTCTCTTTCAAATCGATGTGACATCGCTCGGCAGTGAATAAGTGACAAAAAGTATTCACGAAAGAAAACAGAGATACGCATACAAAAAAATGTTAAAGTTTTTCAAAATCATATTACACAAATTAAAGTTTACTCTCTGTTTATTTATTTTTTATTTAATACAATTATCCTATACATTTTCTTGGATGTTATGTATTAAGTACCTATCTATTATAAAATACCTATAGTATCGTTGAGTTAGTATGCTACAACAAGTTCGCAAATTACTGCTGAAAAAATATTCAGTATTTTAGACAATGAAAGAATGTGAGCCAGTTTATTTTAATAATTAAAAACAAATTAGCTTCTTTAAGACCATTTCAAAGAGTACTGAACCGATTTTGATAAAATCTATACTATATTTCCTTTTGTTGCGCAAAATTTCTGCGACAAAAAACAATGTCAAAAATCCGCTTTATAGTGTTTGGGATATGCGCAAGCAAACATACAAATATACATACATCTCAATATGTGTGCCTAAGTTCATAAGTGTAAAGGTACATTTATGAAATTAATCACACATGTTGATATTATGTTGAGAAGCTGGTACAGAACAACATATACTAAAACTGTGCAACCCCGACAGTATTACATACATACGGTACGGGGCGAATTGAGAACCTCCTTTTAAAGGTCGGTCAATAAGATCAGTACTAATGTGTTTGTACGTCCTCACATCAAAAATTAACCATGGCTATTACCGTGTTTAAGGCACTACGTGGGTTGACTTTGGGAGTTTTGAGTTGTGTTAGTAAGGGAAACCATACGCGAGCGAAGCCGCGGGTAAAAGCTAATTTACAAAAAAACTCCTAACATCTAAAAGCCTATCCATAAATTAATTTAAGAAATAAACAATATTAAACATCGAAAATTCGTACTTTTTGAGATATAGTGTTACGTCAAGATTCGGTGATTCTAAATAAAACTAAAAGACTCAGCCGCAGAAGGAACAAGTTGTTACAGAAATTAGTTTTACATGCAAATTAAATTCATTACATTTTGGTTTCCTGGCTGCTATTATAAAGATTCTCTATACTAAAGGGATCTAGTGAAGCCCGTGGTTTAATACATTAGGTACGCATATGTCGCATCCACCCTGAAATATTTATCTTTTACAAACAACTTGTGTTGCATGTGGACGAGAATTAAGTTCCCGTTCCTAACGTGACATTCAAAACTATGCAAAATAGTTGTGGTCCCATTGTTACAGTTTCTCGCCGTGAGTTTTTAAATGTCTATGTAAAAGACTTTTGTCACCAAATCGAAGACGACAAACCTTACATCCAAATGGGTTCTCACCAGCGTGCGTTCTAAAATGTTTTTCTAAATTACCCTTTCGATTAAATTGCTGGCTACAATCATTACATTCATATGGCTTCACACCAGTGTGAGTTCTTAAATGACTATCTAAATGACCCTTTTGATTAAATTGCTGGCCACAATCATTACATTCATATGGCTTCACACCAGTGTGAGTTCTTAAATGACTATCTGAAAGACCCTTTTGATTAAATTGCTGGCCACAATCATTACATTTATATGGCTTCACACCAGTGTGAGTTCTTAAATGTGTATCTAAATGACCCTTTCGATTAAATTGCTTGCCACAGTTATTACATTTATATGGCTTCTCACCAGTGTGAGTTCTTAAATGAGTTTTTAAATGATGTTTGAGACTAAACTGCTTTTCGCAAACATTACATTCAAATGGTTTTTCACCAGTGTGTGTTCTTAAATGTCTGTCTAAAGTACCTTTTACATTAAATTCCTTGCCACAATCATTACATTTATATGGCTTCTCACCAGTGTGAGTTCTTAAATGTGCATCTAAATTACCCTTTCGAGTAAATTTCTGACCACAATCATTACATTTATATGGCTTCACACCAGTGTGAGTTCTTAAATGTGCATCTAAATTACCCTTTCGATTAAATTGCTGGCCACAATCATTACATTTATATGGTTTCTCACCAGTGTGAGTTCTCAAGTGATTGTCTAAATTACCCTTTTGAATAAATTGCTTGCCACAGTCATTACATATATGTGGCTTCTCACCAGTGTGAGTTCTCAGATGTTTTGTTAATGCACTGCTGTGAGCAAATCGACGACGACAAACCTTACATTCAAATGGTTTCTCACCAGTGTGAGTTCTTAAATGTGTTTCTAAATTACTCTTTGCATTAAATTCCTTGCCACAATCATTACATTTATATGGCTTCTCACCAGTGTGAATTCTTAAATGTCTTTGTAGTTTACTCTTACACTGAAACCCCCTCAGACAAACACGACACTGGTGCCTTGTGTCAGCGCTCTGAGGCTCGCCATAATAACTGTTTCGGGAACTTCCTGCCACAGGCTGTTGGCCCTCTGCTGCGCCATCTGCAAAACATTTGTTACTTTTAACTACACCATCGCTTATCAAAGGAGGTCAGTTCGTTAGCGAACCCGTGGCATGAGATACATCATATGAGCGCACAGGTCACCACTGATAAGATAAGATAAGAATTACTTTTATTTGGAGAAACTAATTACTAAAGGATAATAACAGAAGTAACAAATAAAGGAGAATTACAGAAGTAACAAATAAAGACATCAAAAATACTATACAATAACATCTCTAAATATTATGAATACATTGGAGTAAGACAATAAGGTTCTCCAAACATGGACCCAACTCAGCATTTGCTGGATGTTTAAGTCCAGCACTGGTCTTCCGTTGGGACCATATACGGTGCTATCTCGGACGCTCGTACAGAGTGCATACGCCCTTTACTCAAACATTAATCCATATGAATAAATAAAATAAATGTAAAAATAACTAACAAATATGATATATAGATAATATACTAGTAGGTACACACAACATGAAACAACAAATAAATATAATACAATAAGAAAAAAAAAAACAATCAGTTTATAAAAAATAAAATAAAATAAAAAACAACACTGGTTGAAAGGTAACTTATACCGGGCAACCCCACTGTCATCTTTCATTCATACAAACAGTGACAGTGACAGGTATGAGATAAGTATACGATAACGGTACACAACCTGCCTTCATAATAACAATATTTGCTAAATTTAATAACAAAATAAACGTATCTAACCAAAAAACAAAATAACAAAGCAAACAATGACTCAATATAAGGATATCTGCGTAAGAACAAACATAAACAAAAACATACCGACTGATGCGCTAAACCATGCCATACACAAATACACAAATTTATCGCTGTGAGAAAAACCTATTGTAAGTATGAATGTTGCGTCTTCCTGAAAGAGTCACTGCATTCTCCGATCAACCCCAGAATCACAGCAAGAGAAACAGTAAGCACTCACCTGGATTCGTTTGTGAACAGGATTCGAAAGGATTCGCCTTCACGGGACCTCGTGTCGACCGGCCGACGACCCTTGTGCTTGAACTTTATTATTTTCTTGCTGCCTACACTTGTGGTACACCATCACACACTCGCGGATGAGATTTAAGATTGTTTTCGGCCAGCGAAGCTCTTAGGAGACGTTATTTTTAGTTATTTTATCAGCGCAAGCCACGCGCTTCACAAGACTCGATCGCCATATTTTTTTCGACTCTTATTTCGGCCAATCACAGGCCGTCTCGGCGAAGGAAGTAGATATAGGGGGGAACGGAAGCTAAACCACAGATAGGTAATTTTATTTGGGTTTTTAAAGTTAATGCTTACACATTTTCCCCCACCTGAAATCCACAAGGGTTTCACAGAGAATGCAAATTGAAAGATAAAAAAACAAAAGCAATAGCTACGCACTATTGCAAGAATATCTAGAAATATTATTTTCGAACGATAAAGTAATAAATAAGTTTTAACTAGACTAAGGATAGTGTGTATTTATGTTTTAGTAATTTATGAAAAAATATCTTAATTAATTGGTAAGGGACAAACCTTTACTACCGGCCTACGAAAGGTCTTTCCGTTAGCAGTTCGGAAAGTAACTACTCTGACTACTTGATCCGAACTAGCATGCACTTGCACAATACGTGCCAACTTCCAGAACATCGGCGGAAGATTAGGTTCGTTAACTATGACTAAGTTATCTATTTTAATATTTGGTTCATGTACGAACCTTTTGTTCTTTCGTTGTAATGTATGAAGATAATCACGCTGCCATACGCGCCAAAATCTCTGGGTAATTTTCTTAAGCATGACCCAACGAAAACGCGGACACGAAATAAAACATCTAACACACTTCGACAGCACGGTACGTATCAGAAGTCTCAATCCAATTATCCAAAACTGGCGTTGAATAAGAGATTGTAAGGTTCGAGGTCCACAATGCAAAGATTTTTTATGAAAATGTTTTCCTATAATTTTAGATATTGGACATTGTTTAGGTAACAAAAAAGGGTGTAACGCAGATGGTGACAGGTTAGCCTCATCAATGCGTTCCCCCACCCGCACGATCCCATCATCGTCCAGGAAAGGTGAAAGTTTTTGAATGGATTTTACACATGGTTCATTATCTCGCACTCGACTGACTTCGGAAGACATATAATGATACGGACTCAATTTAACTAACACTTTGGTTGACTTCTCGAGTTCAGGACTACTGAGACATGAAAGAATTCGATTTTGCCTTGCAACCCTCGAATTTGAAATAAATCTAATACACCATGCTACAATTCTTAGAATTTTTGTAAAAGAGGAATGTCTGGCAATTAAGTCCAGAAGTGGGTTTCTCACATTAATCACGTGAAGACTTTTAGTTTCTAGTGATTTAAACTCGGGTAAGTATTCTTTTGGAAGTAGAACCCGTTTGTTAGGCCATTGACTAGGCAAATCCTGTAGCCAAGAAGGACCTTTCCACCACAGAGGATGGTCTATAAGCTCTGGACAGGACACTCCGCGACTACAACAGTCGGCCGGGTTATCCTTAGACGAAACATAATATCCATGATCGGGACTAATCAAATCAGTTGTTTGAATGACACGATTGGCTATATACATTTTCAACAAATGAGGGGCGGTATTAAGCCATGACAAGGTAGTGCTGCTGTCTGAATAAGCTCGAATAGAATTAATAGTTATATGGTCTTTAAGTAAATTATTCATATGCGATAGAACTTTTGCCAGAAGCACCGCTGCGCTTAGCTCGAGTCTATTTACCGTGGTAGGTTTTAACGGAGCTACTCTAGATTTTCCAATCAGTAAACTAGTCGCAGTAGAAATTCTGGGCTCATTAGTAACCACACAAATATACACACAACAACCATAGCCTTTCAAAGAACCATCACAGAAACCTACCAAGTGTACTTCCATCGGATTGGAAGGTATAACTAACCGCGGAAGAGAAATTTTTTGTAAATCAGACAAATTGGCCGCTATTAAATGCCATTGTTTGGTTAAATGTTTTGGAATAGTCTCATCCCACGATAAATTCAACCGCCATATTTCTTGCAACAGCGATTTTGCTGCAAAGACTACTGGGCATATCCAACCGAGTGGATCGAAAATGCGAGCCACTAAAGAGAGTATGGATCTTTTAGTAAATTTGACTTCGAACGAGTCTGAAAAGGCATATGAAAAAGAATCATTAATGGGATTCCATCGTATCCCTAATATTTTGACAAACTCAATTCCCGATTCATCGAAGGATTTGGAACTTTGACAAAATTCAGGAGGAACATCCTTAAGAAGACGAGGAGCGTTAGTAGTCCATTTCTCGGGTCTTATTAATTGGCGAGGAATAATATAACGGTCAGTAGACAAAGATTCAGCAGGCTGCATATGTCCCAGCTCTTCGTACTGCTGCATAAATTCCTTATATTCCGTTTTCAACTCAGTCTGGCTGGCAAGACGCTTTTCCAAGTTGAGAAAACGGTTAAGAGCCTGATGATATGATTCTCCTAAGAATGGAGTATCATCTTTAAGCATAATTGGTACAACATAACGACCTTCGGAGGTACGATATGTGCCATTTTTATATTTTTGTTTACATATTTCATCCTCAGGACCGGAAATTTTACATTTCGACGGTTCTTCGGATTCCCAAAACCGTTGAACGATCTCATCGAGCGCACAAGAAGACGCGATGAGTGACGTAACGGGTGTGGCTGGAGTTTGAGCCACTTCACATATTTCATCCTTAGGACCGGAAATTTTACATTTCGGCGGTTCTTCGGATTCCCAAAACCGTTGAACGATCTCATCGAGCGCACAAGAAGACGCGATGAGTGACGTAACGGGTGTGGCTGGAGTTTGAGCCACTTCACATATTTCATCCTTAGGACCGGAAATTTTACATTTCGGCGGTTCTTCGGATTCCCTAAAACGTTGAACGATCTCATCGAGCGCACCAGAAGACGCGATGAGTGACGTAACGGGTGTGGCTGGAGTTTGAGCCACCACGTTTTGAAGAAACTGACCACTTATCACCCAGCCGAATACACTAGACAGTGCACATGGAAAACCAGGACCTGGGCAATAACGTGAACCAGTATATATCTGGTCAAAACAGTCTACTCCTAACAACAGATCGATCGGACCCGATTTATCAAAATCTTGGTCGGCGAGATCCAGATGTTTAAACTTTTCCTTGACAACAGACGGTAACGAAGTTGAAGGAATCATTGAAGTGATTTTAGGCAAAACCACTAATGGTATATCGAATTGGGGCGAGTCATTTGACCTAGGCACAATAGAGCCAAAAGTATAACCTTTAATATTACATACATAATTTTGACCGAGACCGGTTACATTCAAATTACATTTTTTTATATGTAAACCTAACTGTCGCGCACAGCTACTTGTAATGAAAGAGTCCATCGAGCCACTATCTATGATTATACGAGCATGCTGCAATGAACCATCCACTCTTCTCAACCGAACCACTGATGAACCAATAATTTTGGTACTCATAGGTGACTTTGACATGTTTGGCTGAGTTGTACAAGTTAGGGAAGTGCTCATATTGGAATTCTCAGCAACCTTTAGGTCAATGGTATTAGCTAATAAACTTTTATGTTCTTCATGTAATAATGTGTTATGTTTTGAGTTACAAATGAAACACATGGACTTAGACTTGCAGTCTGCACTAGTGTGACCGGGCCTTAAGCAGTTTTGACATAATTGTAACTCTTTAACTATTTTTTGTCGCTGTCCTATATTCATAGAATGTACTTTACCACAGCGATATATTGAATGATTTTCATGACAATACGCACAGACAGCCTGATTAGGTTTATTATTATTTGAGTTCGAAGATGTAATTAAGGAAGAATTTGATTGCCGAGAAAAATTATCTTTCTTTGTATTATTGTGGTTTTGTTTATTTGTAGAATTGAATGACTGTAAATTACTAGGTTGACTAACCTCTAATACTTTTATATAATTCTGTAAATAAACAATCAAATTATTAAATTAAGGAATTTCTTCGGTATTTTGTAATTCAAACCTTTTCCTAGTTTCTGTATCAAGCGGCCGAGATGCTATGTAAAATAAAAGAAATTCACTTAAATCATCAATATTTAACCCGCGCAAGGCACTAACACATTCATAAAGTGTGTTGGTTAATTGTGATAAGTTTAATAATGATGGCCGTTGGATCGGATTTAATTTTATTATTTTTTCTAAATAAGCGGTAGCTAAAATACGTTTATTATCATATCTGTCTAGCAACGCTGCATAAACAACAGAATAATTAGCTGATGTTATAGGAACACCCTTAGCTAGTGTCAGGGCATATCCAGACAGACATGACAACAAATAGTAAAATTTCTCTGTGTCCGACAACGAAACATTATTATGCACAAGCGACGTATAACTGTCTTTAAACATCTGCCAGTTCTCTATATTACCATCAAACTTAGCTATTTGCAATTTGGGTAATTTCACTTGAGAGTTGGAATGCGTATGACCTTGACACAGTTCCGAGCGCGAACTTACGTCGAGAGAGTCAGCAAACTCAATGACAAAATAGTATAACTCGTCAAATGACAACAAATCATTATTATCGATAACAAATTGAGGATTTAGTTTAAGTTGCAACCGGTTTACACGATCGTTGCATTCCAAGAAATTATCACGAATTATATCAATTCTTTTATACCTAGCTCGAAAGGATGCCAATTTAGTTTTATTTTCTTTCGTAATTTTTGCTAAGTCATAAAGTATTTGCATATTTTTAAACTCATATTCACGTTTTTTAATGGTTGACATTAATTCTCCTTCTGCCATGTTTTCGCTAAGCACTAATTGTGAAAGTACGAGTAAGGTAGGTAGGTAGCAAAAGTTTAAATGGAAACTGAGTAATGGAACAGATATTCACAAAACACGTAGGTTTTAAAACTACGGACTATTACTTATAATCATAAATACACACCTCGCTGCTATTAATTAACCTTAGGTAGGTATCTAGGCTATCCAAAATAGTTCGAAAGCCTGAGTAACAAGATAGTACCTTATGGCATACAAATCGAACGATTAAGGGATTATTACAAGGGAATTAACGAGATAAGAAGTATGTACTCGTAAGCAATAGGTATTTACTATGGTATGGCACAGGTATGGAATTTCCTGTTTGATCCGAGATTATTAGACAAATAGACAAATGCTAGGTGGGTAAGTACCTAGTTAATTTGAATCTATAATAAGTCTATTTATGAATAAATTAGTTATTCATATTTGGAAATAACTTTAATTGAAAATATTGAAATTAAGTGGGTAAATTTGAAATAAGTACGTGAGGAATGTCCTCACAGGAGGCACCATATATTAATGTTGCGTCTTCCTGAAAGAGTCACTGCATTCTCCGATCAACCCCAGAATCACAGCAAGAGAAACAGTAAGCACTCACCTGGATTCGTTTGTGAACAGGATTCGAAAGGATTCGCCTTCACGGGACCTCGTGTCGACCGGCCGACGACCCTTGTGCTTGAACTTTATTATTTTCTTGCTGCCTACACTTGTGGTACACCATCACACACTCGCGGATGAGATTTAAGATTGTTTTCGGCCAGCGAACTCTTAGGAGACGTTATTTTTAGTTGTTTTATCAGCGCAAGCGACGCGCTTCACAAGACTCGATCGCCATATTTTTTTCGACTCTTATTTCGGCCAATCACAGGCCGTCTCGGCGAAGGAAGTAGATATAGGGGGGAACGGAAGCTGGACCACAGATAGGTAATTTTATTTGGGTTTTTAAAGTTAATGCTTACACAATGAATATTTATGTAATACCTCTATATTACACTTATGTCTTGCTTGAGCAATTCCTGCCTGGCTTGGTGTTCCAGCAGGAACTTCTCAAGTCTAATTTTAAAAATACTTATTGTTTTTAGGTCTCGTATTGGCGGAGGGATGTTATTCCAACACCTAGACGCTGCATAACGAAAGCTTCCCCTAAAGGCAGCGGAGTGATGACGTTGGGTCCTAAGCTGTGGGACACATTTCCTATGACCTCTCATCCCACTGCCGCAGCGCTTACACGTAGACATACAACGAAGCCAAACCCCCTCTCTCCTAAGAATTCATTCATATGCATAGAAATCTCAAAACAATAACTAAAGCATAGAAGGCCCGTTTTTCAGTAAAATATTCATCTCTCTCTTTTCAAAATATATCAGATAGAGATAAATATAAGTTTATCAATAGGTACCAATGTACACTTGGCAAATGTCAATTTGGATACCTTGGTTCTCTTTATGCTAATAATTTAAAAAAAAGTTTTAAAAAGGCCAACTATATCTATTTTCAACATATATTGTTCGCATGATACTCTACTTGTGTAGCTCTCCTAAGCATTTATTCATATGCATAGAAATATAGAAGGCGTGAATGACGTTATGCGAAAGTGACGTTTCTTCATAACGTCACTTTCGCAAAATGTCAATAATATTTAGTGAAGTTGAACAAGCAAGAGGACTAATATATTATACGTTTTTTGTACTAACTTACAAAATAAACTTAATTTACATTTTATATCGGGTCTCCGCATCGTTGGCCACCTGGCCGGATACTTCGGCAGTGTTGCGTTGCATTGGACTTCAACCTGACCCTGGATGAATTAAATATGGATCTCTTTCGTCCACACCGATCATTCGAACTCAAAATCCATTTTCCATGTGCCATAGCTATTCAATTAGATGCCTTCACCCCTGGCTGCTCAGGGTGGTCCGACTTCCACTAACTTCAGCTCGACCGCTAGTTTCAAATTCAGAAAACCGCATTTGACTCCCTCCACCAAACAGAGACACACAGAATGAGTCGTGTGAAACATATAACACCATCTGTTTGTTCGGTTGTTAAGAAGCTTATTGTCCGCGTAGTGTCCCCCGCCCCGCGCCCCCGCGTCTTCATCGGAGTCCCGTGTCTCGTCCACGTCAGCCGCGGGAACGCCTTGCACGCAAATAACATTAGTCCCTGAACGTCACTTTCGCTAAATGCCTTCAATGTTTGTGAATACCCTTGAAGACATTGCTGCTTCCAAGGATGTGACTTCTGCCATGCTGGTCTGGGAGAGAATTTAAATCGGCCTAGTGCGAATCTGACTCCACACGAAGGGTTCCGTACCGTTATATTTAAAAATGGCAAAATACTCATGTGTGTTGTATAGGCCACCGGAATTTTATTGTAATTTAATTATTTATTTTAAAAGTGAAAATATAACTCAATATTCGGTGAATATTCCAAGCGTCTATCTGTTGCCGTTATCAATATCGAACAAAAACATGACGTTTGTTGTATGCACTGTTGTTGAGCCCCCTTAAATATTAATTTTATTCTGTTTTTTAGTATTTGTTGTTATATCGGCAACATACATCATCTGCGAAAATGTCAAGTGTCTTACCATAACGGTTCATGAGATACAGCCTGGTGACAGACAGACAGACAGTCAGACATTCGAACAGCGGAGTCTTAGTGATAGGGTACAGTTTTCATCCTTTTGGTACCCAAAGGGCTTCTCTTTCCATCTAGACAGTAGCAATCGGCCGATTGGACGAAAATCTAAGGAATCATGTCAATAAATGATGTGGCTAGCAATCCACCACTAGTAGACGTGCGTCGGACGCGGACTGAGGGTTCCGTACAATAAAGACGTTTTAAGCTCTTACTACAAATTTTGCCTTGCTTATTGGTAAATATCATGATTGTAGGTTAACGGGAAGTACACACATTCACAAAATATGCAACATAACATTTTGATTCCGTTCACTTACAAGTCTGAGTTTATGACAGCTTCAAGGGGCCGCAGATATTAATACATATGTGATATCCATTTCAACTTTTACGTCCACCAGTTCCTGGGAAAGACGGTCTTGCAAGACTAAAAATTTTATTAGGTGATCCTAATGGGTTCCTTTAACCTTTTATAGGGCCGGAACCCTAAACATGGTAGAGAAACATATAGAAGAGAGCAGTACGTTTAGTCACCTTAAGCATACGTACCCCCTGGATCCTCATCGTCCGTCGCGGTGTCGCCAGCATCCTCTGACTCCGGCTCGGTTTTGACCGCGACCCTGGCGGGCGGCGTGCTGTCACAACATTCAGCCACAGAGAAGGACAGCGACGCACACGAGCCAATGGCCGAACGGCCAATCGCGAATGTCGGCTTTTCTGTAATCAAAATCCGGATTTTAAAATAGATCAGCATACGATTTTAAAGCAGCTGGTACATTCTTTGTTTTTACTTTACTCCCAGACCAGCATCGAAGAAGTTGTGACTATAATTTTCATGATATCGGACAAACGAGCAAGCGACTTGAAAAGAAGAAGGTGACCACCTTCTTCTTCATTTGCCTAGATTTCTTTTGACCAGTATTTGGCTACGCTGATCGCCTTATCATTAGCCTCAATGAGGTCCTGTACTGTGCAAGTAGTGGGGCAGTTAGGTCACGAAAGAAGGTGAGGCATGGTGGCATGGACTGATTGGCTCCGCAGTCACACAAATTGTTGGTAGTCAAGAAACACTACTTAAGAAATTAACTACATTGTTGATATTTTTTTTCATACGTGACAAAATCTGTGATTTTAATTAATGTTATGATGAAGCAACATTTAAACGAATTAAAAGAAATACTAGGTACACTTTTTATTTATATGCTTTAGAAATATATGCTTACTTATAACTAATCAACGGGAAAATAGACAAGTGCCGAAGCCTTTGAAAATAATAAAAGTGTAATAAAATTATAGTAGGACTAGCATTCGCCCGCGGCTCCGCCCGCTTCAATGTCGATCCCTCGGGAATCGTACCTTAAATCGTACTTTTTCCCGGGATAAAAGTAGCCTATGTCCTTCTCCGTACTCCAGAGAACTTATATGCAAAATTTCATGATGATCGGTTCAGTAGTTACGGCGTGAAAGCGTAACAAACAAACTAACTCACTTTCGCATTTATAATATTAGTAAGGATGAAACCCAATGCAAAAGGAAGGGAATATAACAAAAATTAAAGAAAAACTAAATTACGGGGTACTAAAGTCGGGGAGTGGAAGTGGGGGAGCTTTTGAGGGTAAAATACGGTTTATCTCGATTTCCGGCAAAACTACAAGTCCTGTGGAAAAACGTTATATGGCGATGACGTAGGTAATAACAAGTTCTACTCCCTTTGTATTTACAGTTTTTCACATAACCTCTAAATGTATATAAAAATTCAAATAAGCTTGTTTTTATCTTTTACAAAAAATGTTTTCTTTTTCAAGATATTTGGTGAAAACTTACCTTTATATGTCTCAAACACACCGTAATTTTATTGATGTAAAACCAAAGCTGTATTGGGCTGATGACATCATAAAGATTGCAGATAAATAAATACTGCCAAGGACAGAGAAAGATGGAAAAAGATGGAAGAGGAGGCTTCTACCCAATTCAAAAATTCAAAATTCAAAATTATTTATTCATCAAAAAGTTTTTCATTTAACATAACATGCAGCAAGGGCTCACCAATTAAGTTTAAAGAAACCTGTATCTGGCGAGTCCCGCTCTTTCACACAATTTCAATACATGCATTATAGAATAAATGTCACAAAATAATCAATTACATGAAAATAATGTTATACAATTTAAATTTTTATTCTCATGGAATAAAAATCCAATAGGTGAAATTATTACTATAGGGATATAATGTAGATTAATTACTGAATTAATATCTATTTATAAGTAGGTATAATCAATGTGTATGTTATTTTATACTATATTATAATGTGTAAGTTATTTCATTAAATACAATCATATTATTTTGTTATTATGTAATCATTTTATAAATAATTATATATATATATATTATTAGATATATTAGATTGTTTTATTAATTTAATCGAGTTGTCAATGACTCAGTTTCTTCATATGTCAGTTTCTGTAGCCAGGATGTTAATGCAACTTTACACTTGTATTGTATTTTGGTATAAATGTCTAACTTTTTATTTAACAATTTATATAAATGTGTGGACATTCTTAGATTCTGATTAGTTGCAAACGTAGTTTTAGCTGGTTGTTGGTGAATTATAATGTTCAGTCTTCTTTTATTAAGGTTAATTTTGCTATAACTTACAGTCTTGTGTTCCCTTAAAACAGAGTGTAATATGTACAGCTGTCTAATTGTAAGTACATTGGCATCTGCATACAGCATGTGGGTGGGATAGCGATAGGGCTTGAAAAACATTCATTTAAGCAACGAACGTTAGGGTCGCTCTAATTCTAAAAGTTTAGTTTTTGCTGCACAGCCCCAAATAGGGATGCAATAAATGAGTATAGATTGGATGAGAGCGATGTAAATGTTGCGCAATAGTTTGGAGTTAGCTACGTGTCTTAGATTTTTAAAAATCCAGGTAAGCTTTTTAACTCGCGATGTAATCAGGTCAATATGAGAGTACCAATTTAGATTCTGATCTATAATTACACCTAGATATTTGGTTGTACTTACTCTGCTAATCATAAGATATTCACATTGCTCCTGCGGTCTTTGACAAGTATGAATTTTTAAAGTTGAATTTTGACACGGTTGAGTTGAATTTCGAATAGAAAAACGAATGTAATTCGTTTTTGCAATGTTTAAAGTGAGTAAATTAAATTTTAACCATAAGTGCGCTACTTGAAGTCCTCGTTCAGCCTTTTTAAAAACGTTATTCCAAGATTCACCCGAGAAAACTATGGCTGTATCATCCGCATAAGAAAACACTTGACCTCCCTCCATCTGCAAGTCACATAAACTATTTATATAAATAAGGAACAGGGTAGGACCAAGTACACTTCCTTGCGGAACTCCATAACTTACAGGTATATCGGTACTTGTGAAGTCTCCTATCTTAACTCTCTGTTTCCTGTTATTGAGATAGTCGGAAAAGAGTTTAAGAGGTAAACCACGAATGCCAATTTGTTCTAGCCTATACACAAGGGATCCATTACAAAAACAAAACTTCATTTATAACTTTTTAAACGTAAAGTGAACATTTTGTTTTGGAAATAAACCCATCTAAACCAAATAAAATTAAATATCAAAGATATTCAAAACTTTTAAAAAAATATATTAAAAGATCAAAATTAAGACATAATAATTATAAAATAATGACTTCAAATAATAAATCTAAAACAACATGGCAAATGATAAATAATAATAAATTAAATTTACCTAATGAACCGATAAATCGTCTTAAAATTGATAATGGTTACATAACAGATCCAATCTAAATAGCTAATGCATTTAATGATTACTTTGTACATAAAATTAAACCCGTACAGAACTATGGATTAAAAATGACCTCTAATATTAGTAGTAGTACCCCTACGTAGTATACCTACCACAAGACATATACGTGATAATAAAAAATCTAAAAAACACTAAAAGTGTTGGTAATTATGTAATTTCAACTAAAATAATTAAAGCAGTAAATGAATATATATGCCATCATCTCAGTCATATTATAAATCTTTGTATGGAATCTGGCATCTTCCCAAGATTAGACACTGTAACATATGGTCTCAAGTCATCCAGTTTTCTGGCAACCCGCTGTTTGAAGGAGCTAGCGTTTAGGTTTCGAGATACATATCCTCTAGCTTCAGATATAATACAAAACTATACTTATGTAGATGATATAATTTATTCAAACAGTAGTTTTGAAATGACGCTGAAAGCAAAAAATCAATTGCGTGAATTGTTAGAATTAGCTGGCTTTCACACACATAAGTGGGCATCTAATGATGAAAAAATTCTGTCTGACATTCTGCCAGACAAACAGCATTTTAATAATTTAAAAGATTTGCAAAAAGAACACACTAATATGAAAACACTAGGTTTGCAAATAAATGTAAAAAAAGACTTTTTTGTTATTTCCTCGCCAGAGCCTTATAGCTCTCAAGAAGTAACTAAAAGAAACATGCTCAGTTATATAGGCAGAATCTATGATCCCATGGGTTATGTCAGTCCTATAGTAGTCATAGCAAAAGCTATAATGCAAAAGTTATGGCTTGCAAAGGTAGATTGGAATGAAAGTCCTTCCACTGAAATAGTACAGCAGTGGCTACAGTTTACAGACAACTTAAATAGGATGATACCCATAACATTGCCTAGGAACATAGACATTTCAGATGCACACACAGTGGAGCTGATCGTGTTTGCAGATGCTTCCAGCGAGACTGCATATGGTGCCTGCCTGTACCTACGATTAATACACACTTCAGGTACTGTAAAAATGCATTTACTCTGTTCTAAATCGCGAATTAACCCCGCACAGAAAAAAGGCGTAACTGTTCCACGGCTTGAACTGAACGCAGCACTTCTGCTTTCGAAATTAGCACTCAAAGCTTATGACACACTGAAAATCAAAATGAACATCCAAAGTGTATATTTATTTAGCGATTCGCAAATCGTTCTTGCATGGCTAAGCAAAGAAATAACAACACTACAGCCTTATGTTGCGAACAGAGTGAATGCAATCAATCAAAATACAGGCAAATGGCAGTGGCTTTATGTATACACAGCAGACAACCCAGCTGACCTTATAAGCAGAGGTGTGCAGCCTGGAGAGCTGAATAATAACGCCCTCTGGTGGCATGGTCCACAGTTTCTACAAAATAGTAAGTATGAATTTGCTTATGGCTAGATAGATTTACCTAAAGACTTACCGGAGCTGAAACCCTGCTTAACTTTCTCCAGCAGCTTGGTGTGTCGCCTATTGGAACCGCTTGAGTATGTCTTCAACCGCTTAAGTAAAATTTCTGACATTAACAAAATAATAAGAATTTTCGCATATATATTGAGGTTTCTTAATAATATAAATAGGAATAATGCAAAGTATACAGGTTTTTTACGAGGTTCTGAATTAAATACAGCTTTATTGCACATTGTTAAGCATGAGCAGAGAGAATATTTTAAAACAGAGATTGACTCATTAAATAAAGAAAACAAATTGAAAGGTAATTTGTCAAATTTACATCCTTTCCTTGATGAGTCAGGGCTTTTACGAGTGGGTGGCAGACTTCATCACGCCCATATAGGATATACGCGCAAACACCCCGTCATATTGCCCAAAGGTTCATATATTACCTCATTATTAATTAAGAGTGAGCATGAAAAGCTACTGCACGCAGGTCCTAGGCTTGTTCTCGCAAATCTGAATCACAAATTTTGGATTGTTAATGGAATACAGGAGGTAAAGAAAATTACTCACAAATGTGTAAATTGTTTCAGACAAAAAGCCAATACGGCGAAGCAGTTAATGGGCTCCTTGCCAGAAGGTCGTGTCACACCCAGTAGCAGAGCTTTTGAAAAATGTGGTGTGGATTTCTGCGGTCCAGTTCAAGTCAAACTCTCACGCATTAGACGGTCTGTTGTGGGAAAAGGCTACATTCTGGTATGTGTTTGCTTCACAACGAAGGCAGTTCATTTAGAACTGGCTTCTGACCTCACTACAGAAACGTTCCTTGCTTGCCTTAAACGCTTTCTTTCTCGAAGAGGGTTGCCCGCAGAAATTCACTGTGACAATGCCACTACATTTAGATGTGCAAGGAGCAAATTAACTGAGCTTTACTCGCTGCAGTCTTCTCAGAGTCACCAAGAGAGCGTACATGCATTTGCTGCGCAAAAAATGATAGATTTTCATTTTATTCCAAAATATTCCCCGTCATGTGGCGGACTCTGGGAGAGTGCAGTAAAAAGCACAAAATATCATTTAAAACGTATCGTGCAGAGAAGTGTATTAACTTATGAGCAATTAGCTACTGTTCTTACAGAAATAGAAGCAGTACGTAACTCTAGGCCATTGTTACCATTAAGTTCAGATCCAGATGACTTTTGTTATTTAACTCCTGGGCATTTCATTATAGGTAGTTCATTAACTATGTACCCAGAACAAAATGTTTCCGATTTATCTGATAATAAACTAAAATTTTGGCAATTGTGTACTAAAATGAAACAACATTTCTAGAAAGTATGGCATAAATGCTATTTGAATATACTGCAAAATAGACCTAAGTGGAAGTATGATAATAGTAATGTTAAAATAGGTAGTTTAGTCATTTTAAAAGAGGATAATACTCCGCCAATGTCCTGGCCAATGGCCCGAATTGTTAAATTATTTCCAGGTCATGATGATAAAGTTAGAGTGGTCGAGGTTAGGACTTCTAACAATAAAACACATGTGCGCAGCATTCATAAAATCTGTGTATTGCCCATAGATTAAGAATAATTTAAGTGCATAAGTATATTTAAGTGTATCATCAGTCATCACATCTAAATGCATGTACTAGTTAACTATTTTCTCATGTTACTGTTCTTTGCACAGTGATGTCACTAGATGGCTCTGTGTTCATCATTATTTACTTGTAAACTAATTTAAGTTTAGATTTTCTTTATTGTTCTAAATTTAATTATTAGGGCCAATTCAGTGCCATCCCAAGATAACATCGTAGGGCTAAGAATTAAGTGTCTAAAGCAAAAAACTTTGTAATATTGCATCAGGTTTGCCTCAAATTGCATTGTATACATAAGTTAAGAACGATTATTAGAATTGTTTTCGCTGTCGTCTGAGGCCGCAGCATGTTGCAAATAGCAACACCGAAGTATTCTAGTTCTTAAGTATTTTTGTATAATGGCAACATTGCCTCTTTCTCTTTCTTGTTCCCGTGTTGGAAGAAATACACGTCTTGTCGAACCTCAAGCATTTTTATTCGCCATCCGAAGAAATACCAGCCCCTAGAAATACAACAGTCCACAGAAGGTCGGCACAGGGTTCTTGTTGGATATCACTTCAAGGCTCATTGCCGCTGCTGGTGACGAGAGAGCTGGCAGTAACTAGCCAGGAATGACAGCCAGCGTGCTTGACACCTTTCCTCACGACCCTTGGAATATTAATTGGTAAGGCATTGCTCGTACAAAGACCAAGTCGCCGGTTAGAACCCTGCCTGAGAGTTTTATTGCACAAAAACAATACAAATAATAGTGAAATTCACAATTGATGCACAATGCAACGCTTCTGCAATCTCTTCCAGGCAACCAGAGTGAGCAGGAGACATTAAAACAAAAATAGGTGTACATATTTTATTTCATAATCTAATTAGAATATCAAAACAGCATTGTAAATATAAAGAAAAAGAACCCTTATACAAAAATCCACTACAGCCCCACCTTACCCCTGGCCATACCCCTGGTGGTACGGTGGGGTTTTAAAGTTAAACAATACCACTGACTAATAGTGATGTGGTGTCGGGATCTATACTCATCTCTGCAGAAATATTGGCTCTGCCATTAGTTAAGCTTCAGACTGCTGTTAAAAATCAATTACCTACGAGTACTTTAAATGACTATCTAACAGATAAAACTGCATACATTGAATAAATGTTTAGTATTTTATACAAGAATATCAGTCAACCAGTTTATTTTTTAAATTAAAGCTATCTCAAAAAGTCCTGAACAGATTTTAATAAATCTTACGCTATTCCCTTGTAAATTAAAGGCAGGTTGGACCAAGACTGGTTTTTATTTAGATACCCGCAAGTATATTCACAACATCTTTCCCTTACAAAAATCAAAGAAGTAAATACTTTACTAATTGTTACGAGTCAGCAACTTAGAACACATGTAGCAAATCTCTCTTCTCTTGCACTATTTTATAAGTTGTTAACACTAAAAGCTTAATTATTCATATACATAGCAAAAGGATATAAATTTAAAATTAATAACAAAATGTAAAAGACTAAAGAAGGCTTATTTTAAAACTAATATTACGTACATTTTGCATAAATTTGTTGAGTAACAAAAACGAACTTAAATACCTATTTTATTATTAGAAATAAGAATTATTTTTTAAAGGCATTATTTATTCTTCTTACTTAGTTTGGTAATATTGGTGCGAGCCGCCTCAGGCGCTGCGTACGCGATCTAACCGGTTGTACTTCCTATCGTCACCCCCTGAGTCGACAGAAAGACGTGACGACCCGTCTCCGCTGGTCAGCGCATACGTAGGGTCGTCTGCGCTGTTATCGGTTTCAGCCATTGACCAGTCCTCTTCGTTATTGTAACGAGCCGGCTCCTCGGATGGATCTTGGGGTGGTGGTGCAGTAGCTGCTTCCACATTAATTAAATGGCGTCTATTTCTTCGGTATCGTTTTCCTGTGGAGTCTCTCACAAAGTAGGAGCCTCGACCTTCCACCGGCGTCCACCATCTTCAGTTTAGAACCGTGAGAAGGGAGCCTTGTATTAAGTCTGCGTCCCATGAGTAACTGCGACGGTGAGCTAACTCCATCTCTAGGAGAAGTTCTTAGGTTTAGCATTCCTAAATAAAAATCAGTTCCTGATGATAGGGATTTAGTTAGCATACTTTTACTACGTGTTTTCACTCCGTCCATTTGATGCTGCGTAATTCGGCGAACTCGTAACGTGCTGGAAGCCCCATTGTTTAAATCTTTAGATGCATCGCAAATTCTTTAGATGCATACGCTGGCCCATTATCAGTAACCAATTCCAGCGGGATGCCGTGTCTTGCAAATTGATCCTTCATGGCCGTAATAACCGACTTACTTGTAACGTTCGGCAATGGACAAACTTCGATGTAATTTGAAAAGTAGTCGACCAGAATAAGAAAATACTTATTACCATTTTGAAATATGTCTGACCCCACCTTAGCCCAGGGTAGGCTGGTTCACGCGTGGGCCGCGCCGTCCTTCGGCGCGGCCCTTTAATCAACCCCCACAGGGTTGTTGTCACTCATGGCCTCCGCAAGGACATGGTAATTATAACGCTGACTCTTTGATGCTCCAGCTGCACAAGCTGGTACGAGCAAGCAAACTCGCCACTCCCCGCAGGGGCAGGCAACTTTTAATGGACCCTTGCAGGGTACCACAAACTCACATGGATGGTGTGCATCGCACATTTCCCATGCTAATCAACCGCAGGGTTGTTGTCACCCATGGCCTCCGCAGGGACATGGCAATTATAACGATGACTCTCACTCAGCGCCTTCTAACTCTAAGAGGTTTCTTTCGACCCAGAGGAGGTCGCCAGACCTACAGGTCTCAAGAGTATAATAAGAGCAAGTCATCGAGACCAACCTCAGACTTCAAGATGCGTGGGAAGAAACGAGGCAAGTATTGACAGCCAATTCAGAGCGGGGCGACTACTTTTATTTCACAAAAGGTGGGAACGGCTCGGTGCTCCACCATTCATTTTAAAAATAATAAGTCTGGAGCATAGGAGGGTAATCCTATTCACCAAAACCACCACTCACGATGCCTCATCGGATCGAAAAAAGACTCCACCATTAACCATCCAAGCCATTACAACCGTGTTGTCACAAATGAAATAGCAACATGTCTTAGAAATAGTCAAACCGTCTCCAAGCTTTATTTCGACTATGTTCCTTATACTGAAAGGCGACGGCACTCACCGTCCCATTTTCAACCTTACGTCACTTCACTTATCTGTGGAAAAAGTCGTGTTAAAACACGGTTAAGACAAACACTTTAATTAAAAAGGTAGAATTTAAAATAAATGGTAATAAATTCGAACGGAAACTCCGTTATTACTATATTAGTCACTACATGACTTTGTAAATTAAGTAATAATTTTATAAAATATCCGTAATTTTCCATGAGAAAGAAAAACGGTTAAATTAAAATGTAAATCATTTTACCAGAATATTACGCAGTCCTTAGCACGACCGTGCACAGCAGAAAACAGGACGCCAATGATTCTAAGATGGCGGGCGCCCCCACAAGGGCCCCCCACCCTGCCTGGTGAGATGAGAGGGTGGGATCGTGCGAGCGAGACAGCACTATATAGGTAGAAAGATAAAGCAGAAAACACAGGGCCTATCTCAATATGTACAGTTTCAAATAACGGTCAAGTACTTTAATGTTTTATTTTCTGTAAGTAAATGAAGTATATTATACATTTTAATCTTTTAACTAATAAATGAGTGCGTTACCCCAGCCGACTAAGTGTTCCTTTTAAGAATTGATAAATGCAAATAATTAGATCATTTACACGAAGTAATGATCTAATTATTTGCATTTATCCGCCATGCCCGACTTGTACTGACACCTTTTCAGGTGAAGGAAAATCTCGTTTTTTTTTGCCTGGAATAATGGAGATGTTTGCCATGCTTTATACATTTCAAACACTAGTGAATAATTAAGTAGTAAGCAGGTTGCCACGAGATTTTCCTTCACCTGAAAAGGTGTCAGTACAAGTCGGGCATGGCGGATAAATGCAAATAATTAGATCATTACTTCGTGTAAATGATCTAATTATTTGCATTTATCAATTCTTAAAAGGAACACTTAGTCGGCTGGGGTAACGCACTCATTTATTAGTTAAAAGATTAAAATGTATAATATACTTCATTTACTTACAGAAAATAAAACATTAAAGTACTTGACCGTTATTTGAAACTGTACATATTGAGATAGGCCCTGTGTTTTCTGCTTTATCTTTCTACCTATATAGTGCTGTCTCGCTCGCACGATCCCACCCTCTCATCTCACCAGGCAGGGTGGGGGGCCCTTGTGGGGGCGCCCGCCATCTTAGAATCATTGGCGTCCTGTTTTCTGCTGTGCACGGTCGTGCTAAGGACTGCGTAATATTCTGGTAAAATGATTTACATTTTAATTTAACCGTTTTTCTTTCTCATGGAAAATTACGGATATTTTATAAAATTATTACTTAATTTACAAAGTCATGTAGTGACTAATATAGTAATAACGGAGTTTCCGTTCGAATTTATTACCATTTATTTTAAATTCTACCTTTTTAATTAAAGTGTTTGTCTTAACCGTGTTTTAACACGACTTTTTCCACAGATAAGTGAAGTGAAAGTGTTATGTGTGATTTATAAATCAATATGGAGTCTGTTGACAGTAATAAAAACAATTCCCCGCGAGCGGGCCCATCTAATGTTGGGAACAACAGTTGTAGAGGAAACGTCGCGAAGTACTTCTAGTGGCAAGTCTACAAGTAGTTATTGTTCGTCGTCTAGTTCTAGTTCCTCCGATATTAATAGATATAAACGAAAAAGGGGGGGGGGGGGCAAATATCGCAGGTGCAAGTCACCTTTTATGAGGGAAACAGCCAAAATTGTGTAAACACTTGTCATAATGAATGTTGTTGATGACAATTTAGTGGCGAACTGTATGATGTCAATAATAGTCCGCCCCAATCAGTTACACGTGAGTCAAATTTAATTTTCAAAATTGATACAGTTAAACGAGCCTGCTGTGCCCAAAACGGTTGAGTATTTAAATACTTTATATACATCTTAAAGGACATGCAACATTTTGATAAAAGTGAATGGTAAGTCCGTTACGCGGACACGCAAAAAATATATAATCCTACACCGGGGTTTGTGGAACTAGAAGTAAATGACGAGCTAAGAGCTTATGATTCATTACGTCATTTCGCAAATTCTGAAATAGCCTACGCTGCTTTAACATGTTGTGTTCTCAAACAACGCGATGTCTTATAATCATCTATTCGGGATCTTTTGGAATGGGCCCAAGAATCTGAAATTTCTTTTGACGGTTTACGTGGAAAATAGATAAATTGTTTTTAAAGGGTGATGTGTTCAAGTTTCATCAGAATTACTTCAACTTATTTGTGGCCACAGAGCTGAGGTTATACAAATGAGCAGACATGGAATAATTAACTTTGTACGTGACCTTACCAAAGTAGCTTTGCGTAAAATTCCACCCTCATGTCAACATTTATTTAATGCTAAGTCTTTGACTTCTGTCCTCAAGAAAGCTGGAGGAGTAAGGGAACTAATGCTCCAGCTGCACAAGCTGGTACGAGCAAGCAAACTCGCCACCCCCCTCCCAGGGGCAGGCAACTTTTAATGGACCCTCGCAGGGTACCACAGACTCACATGGATGATGTGCGACGCACATTTCCCATGCTAATCAACCCCCACAGGGTTGTTGTCACTCATGGCCTCCGCAAGGACATGGTAATTATAACGCTGACTCTTTGATGCTCCAGCTGCACAAGCTGGTACGAGCAAGCAAACTCGCCACTCCCCGCAGGGGCAGGCAACTTTTAATGGACCCTTGCAGGGTACCACAAACTCACATGGATGGTGTGCATCGCACATTTCCCATGCTAATCAACCGCAGGGTTGTTGTCACCCATGGCCTCCGCAGGGACATGGCAATTATAACGATGACTCTCACTCAGCGCCTTCTAACTCTAGAGGTTTCTTTCGACCCAGAGGAGGTCGCCAGACCTACAGGTCTCAAGAGTATAATAAGAGCAAGTCATCGAGACCAACCTCAGACTTCAAGATGCGTGGGAAGAAACGAGGCAAGTATTGACAGCCAATTCAGAGCGGGGCGACTACTTTTATTTCACAAAAGGTGGGAACGGCTCGGTGCTCCACCATTCATTTTAAAAATAATAAGTCTGGAGCATAGGAGGGTAATCCTATTCACCAAAACCACCACTCACGATGCCTCATCGGATCGAAAAAAGACTCCACCATTAACCATCCAAGCCATTACAACCGTGTTGTCACAAATGAAATAGCAACATGTCTTAGAAATAGTCAAACCGTCTCCAAGCTTTATTTCGACTATGTTCCTTATACTGAAAGGCGACGGCACTCACCGTCCCATTTTCAACCTTACGTCTCTGAACGATTATTGAAAAGTTTCGTCTTATAAAAGTACAACGCATCCCAGATTTTTTGCAACCGAGAGACTGGCTACGCAAGATCGATCTAGCGCAAGCCTATCTTCATCTTGGAGTCCAACCTTCTCACATGAGGTTTATGCGGTTTCTTTATAAAGACCAGCTACTAGAAATGACATGCCTGCCATTTGGCCTCAGCACGGCACCGAAAGTCTTTGCCTCCCTTATAAACTGGGTGGCGCAAAGCCTAAGTGAACTTTGTTTACAAATTACAGTCTACTAGCTTTCGCCCGCGGCTCCGTCCGCATCAATGTCGATCCCTCGGAAACAGTACTTTTTTCCGGAATACCATACGTCCATACCAATGGAATGTACCATATGTCGTACCCCAGATAACGTGTATGCTAAATTTCATGATGATCAGTTCATTAGTTACAACGTGAAAGCGTAACGAACAAACTCACTTTCGCGTTTATGATATTAGTTAGGATTTGGACGATTTCCTGCTGGTCCAAGACCAAGACAGACAGGTCCCAGTTCACATGTCCGCATCCTCCTAGAGAGACTGCAGTATCTGGGTTGGCAAGTGAATATGGAGAAGTCAATCACAACCCCTCAGCAGAATCTAGTATTCCTGGGTGTGAATTGGGACACTTGAACCAACAAGAAATCGTTACCCAAAGAGAAGTGCATTACTCTCTCTGCGAAAATAATGCAAATTTTCAATCAGGTTGCAGTCGAGCTGAAAACCTTACAAAGTCTTGTGGGCTGTCTCACTTTATGGTGACGGATGCATCCGATTTAGGTTGTGGAGCCCAATTGGACAACCAGTCTTTTTCGGGTCATTGGACCAACCAAGAACAGGGATTGCAATGCAACCAAGAAGAACTCCTTGCAGTTCTAAAGGTCTTGGAAACCCAAAATCAGAATTTGGGCCAGTCCACTCTGTTGTGGCAATGCAACAACAAGACAGCAGTTGCTCACGTGCGGAACGAAGGAGGACCAAGTCGACAATGCTGATGAACATAACAGCAAGAATTGATCAATTGCTAGATCACTCTTAGATTTAGGTATCTGCTCGTTATATTCCAGGCAAGTACAATTGGCATGCAGATCATCTGTCTCGCTTAGAACGGCATCTATTGCCTCTTCGAACAAAAATATATATATATATATTGTTTATTTTTTTTTAAATACGGTGTTCCTCTCATGGATCTGTTTGCTTCAAAGAACGCACAAGTTGTCTGCAATTATGTCTCCCTGGACCGAATGTTCAGTCAAGCCTTTTATTGCGATGCATTCTCCCGGACTTGGGACTACAACCTAGCGTGGGTATTCCCTCCCCCATACCTGATTCCCAAGGTATTAGCCAATCAGGCTCGAGATGTATTCTTGCTAATAGTCCCACGATGGGTACGAGCATTTTGGAAAGCAGACTGGAGTCCCGAGCGATAGCGGCTGGATTCACAATCCACAATCTACACCAGTATCTAATTCGATACTTCAACCGGTCTGCCTCCACTCAAACTCCAGGACATGATCCCGGACGTATGGAAATGTGGGGGAAGGCAGATAGCCTAACAACCTAGAATGACTTGCAGATAAGTTTGGCCCGAAGTTCCTGGAGAGCTTCTACTAGGAAAACTTATAAAGTAGTCTGGAGTACGTGGCTATCTTGGTGCAATAAATCGCATTAGAGTCCATTTCATCCTGATGGCTCGATTCTGGCTAAATGTTTAGCTGACTTACACCTAAAGGAAAAATCTTTCCTTTAGTACAATTTTGCTTCATAAATCAGTAGTTTCCACACTATGCGGTACTGAAATTTCTGGTCAACTGAGTTCTTATGTACTGGTCAAGCATAGTTTGATATGTATTGCTTAAAAAAAAAAAAAACGATTAGGTGTCATGGTCAATCGACCATGAACACCCTGGTGTCAGAATTCTTCGGACACGAACTGCTAGGTGGTAGCCGGGACCACCGGCTTAACGTGCCTTACGAAGTACAGAATCATCTTTATTATCAGACAATCAGGTGATTCAAGCCTGCAATGTCCTAACCAAACTGAAAGCAACTAAACAAAGTATGCTTCCCGTGGGAATCGAAACCACGACCCCGGGTCTACAGGCAAATGCCTTTTCTCTTGATATATAGCTTACACATAAACGATTTATTTTCCGCAAGTAGACACACAGCCATATTATGCTTTCGGCTTCACGTACTTTGATTGGTACGAAAATTGTAAAATATACCTATAGACGACATCTTATCAAGAGGTAATTGGCAATCTGGTGATACATTTAGAAAATTTTACAGGGAACAGGTCATACCAACTGCCGTTAATAGAAACATCACTAGTTGTTTATTCCAATAAGTTGATTGTGTATTTTCAATACAAAAGTGTTTCAAATTGTTTCATTTTCTTTACTTTACGCATACTTTGTGATGTATATGAATCGCATTTATAAAAGTTTATTTTTTTATTAACTTATCATATTTTTTTTGTAAAAAATATAAGAACTTATTTACTCGCACTTCCCACTTGTATATCATCTCAATTATTATATAATAATTGAGATTATTATATTTGGTAAATTCATTTTACCATTGAAATGATTACAAATGATACAATCGTATCATTATTTAATCTTATTCGTCTCACATTGGCGTCCATCTCACCCAGGCGATAACAAACACGTCTCAATATGTACAGTTTCAAATAACGGTCAAGTACTTTAATAGAAGCGTTTTACCTGAAATAAAACGCATATTAAATACTTACCTTATTTGAAACTGTAATTTAAATTCCTGCCTGGGTACATATTTCGTCTCAATGATTCTAAGATGGCGGGCGCCCCCACAAGGGCCCCCCACCCTGCCTGGTGAGATGAGAGGGTGGGATCGTGCGAGCGAGACAGCACTATATAGGTAGAAAGAGAAAGCAGAAAACACAGGGCCTATCTCAGTCACAGTTTCAAATAAGGTAAGTATTTAATATGCGTTTTATTTCAGGTAAAACGCTTCTACTACAACTGAAAAAATATTTTTCGGTCTATATTTTTGCAAGTTTTGAATACACACTGCGGCACCGTGACATTTCAAGTTGGCTGTGTTTGGACAGAACTAAATAAAATACCGGCTCACCGCTTGGTGTGAGCCGTTATTTGCCGAGCCGTTTTTCATGTGCTGACCCGACATCTAGTTGGTATTGTTGATCGAAGTTTAATATATTACGCATATGTCGCATCCACCTGTATATCTTTATCTTTTACAAACTTGTGTTGTATGTGGACGAGAATGAAGACACCCCGTCGTTCCTAACGTGACATTAAAAACTACGCAAAATAAGAAGGATCATTGTTATGGTTTCTCACCAGTGTGAGTTCTTAAATGTGTACGTAAATTACTGCTCTGTACAAATCGACGACAGCAAACCTTACATTCAAATGGTTTCTCACCAGTGTGTGTTCTTAAATGTGATTTTAAATGACCTTTTTCATTAAATTGCTTGCCACAATCATTACATTTATAAGGTTTCTCACCAGTGTGAGTCCTTAAATGTGTACGTAAATAACTGTTGTGAGCAAATCGACGACAACAAACCTTACATTCAAATGGTTTCTCACCAGTGTGTGTTCTTAAATGTGATTTTAAATGACCCTTTCCATTAAATTGCTTGCCACAATCATTACAATTATAAGGTTTCTCACCAGTGTGAGTTCTTAAATGTGTACGTAAATTACTACTCTGTACAAATCGACGACGACAAACCTTACATTCAAATGGTTTCTCACCAGTGTGTGTTCTTAAATGTGATTTTAAATGACCCTTTCCATTAAATTGCTTGCCACAATCATTACATTTATATGGTTTCTCACCAGTGTGAGTTCTTAAATGTGTACGTAAATTACTGCTCTGTACAAATCGACGACGACAAACCTTACATTCAAATGGTTTCTCACCAGTGTGTGTTCTTAAATGTGATTTTAAATGACCTTTTTCATTAAATTGCTTGCCACAATCATTACATTTATAAGGTTTCTCACCAGTGTGAGTCCTTAAATGTGTACGTAAATAACTGTTGTGAGCAAATCGACGACAACAAACCTTACATTCAAATGGTTTCTCACCAGTGTGTGTTCTTAAATGTGATTTTAAATGACCCTTTCCATTAAATTGCTTGCCACAATCATTACAATTATAAGGTTTCTCACCAGTGTGAGTTCTTAAATGTGTACGTAAATTACTACTCTGTACAAATCGACGACGACAAACCTTACATTCAAATGGTTTCTCACCAGTGTGTGTTCTTAAATGTGATTTTAAATGACCTTTTTCATTAAATTGCTTGCTACAATCATTACAATTATAAGGTTTCTCACCAGTGTGAGTCCTTAAATGTGTACGTAAATCAGTCATTTACGTTTGTGAGCAAATCGACGACAACAAACCGTACATTCAAATGGTTTCTCACCAGTGTGCGTTCTTAAATGTGTTTCTAAATTACCCTTTACATTAAACTTCTTACCACAATCATTACATTTATACGGCTTCTCACCAGTGTGAGTTCTCTGATGTCTTTTTAATGCACTGTTTTGAGCAAATCGATGACGACAAAACTTACATTCAAATGGTTTCTCACCAGTGTGAGTTCTTAAGTGTCTTTGTAGATGACTCTGAAACTCCTTCAGACAAACATGACACTGGTGCCTTGTGTCAGCACTCTGAGGCTCGCCATAATAACTGTTTCGGTAACTTCCTGCTACAGGCTGTTGACCCTCTGCTGCGCCATCTGCAAAACATTTGGTACTTTCACCTACACCATCGCTTATTAAAGGAGGTCAGTTCGTTAGCGAACCCGTGGGATGAGATACATCATATGAGCGCACAGGTCACCACTGCCGCAGCGCTTACACGTAGACATACAACGAAGCCAAACCCCCCTCTCTCCTAAGCATTCATTCATATGCATAGAAATATAGAAGGCGTGAATGACGCGAAAGCGAAGTTTCTTCGCAACGTAAAACGTCACTTTCGCAAAATGTCATTGTTATGAAACATAAAAACAAAACGCAAACTCTCGCGCGGGCAACACTGCGGGGAGTTACATTCAACATTTAGATGACACTTCAGTTTGGCTTTTGTTCTTACACACATCTCCAACTTTGTAATTTTTGTCCATTATATCCAGTACCTATCCAAACACAGTCTATTTACTTCCCGCAATATCCTACAGTAAGGGAAGTCCCATTTTTTCTAGCCATTCATATTTTTATGCGAAAATTGGAATAAGCAAGAGGAATACTGCATTGTATTTTATGTTACTAACCTACAAAAGAAACTTTAACATGTTTTATTTTCTTTTGTATTGTGTCTCCACGACGTTGGCCACCTGGCTGGATACTTCGGCAGTGTTGCGCTGCATTGGACTTCAACCTGACCCTGGATGAATTGAATATGGATCTCTTTCGTCCACACCGATCATTTGAACTCAAAATCGATATTCCATGTGCCATAGCTATTCAATTAAATGCCTTCGCCCCTGGGTGCTCAGGGTGGTCCGACTTCCACTCACATCAGCTCGACCGCTAGTTTCAAATTCAGAAAGCCGCATTTGATTCCCTCCACCAAACAGCGACACACATAGAATGAGTCGTGTGAAACATTTAACGTTTGTTCGGTTGCTAAGAAGCTTACCGTCCGCGTAGTGTCTCCCGCCCCGCGCCCCCGCGTCTTCATCGGAGTCCCGTGTCTCGTCCACGTCAGCCGCGGGAACGCCTGGCACGCAAATAACATTAGTCCCTGAACGTCACTTTCGCTAAATGTCTTCAATGTTTGTGAATACCCTTGAAGACATTGCTGCTTTCAAGGATGTGACTTCTGCCATGTTGGTCTGGAAGAAAATTTAAATCGGCCAAGTGCGAGTCCGACTCCACACGAAGGGTTCCGTACCGCGATATTTAAAAACAAAAAAACTCATGTGTGTTGCAGGCCACCCGAATTTTATTGCAATTTAATTATATATTTTAAAAGTGGTAAATATTCCAAGCGTCTATCTGTTGTCGTTATCAATATCGAACAAAAACATCACGTTTGTTGTATGGGAGCCCCCTTACATTTAATTTTATTCTGTTTTTTAGTATTTGTTGTTATATCGGCAACATACATCATCTGCGAAAATGTCAACTGTCTTACCATCACGGTTCATGAGATACAGCCTGGTGACAGACAGACAGTCAGACATTCGAACAGCGGAGTCTTAGTGATAGGGTACAGTTTTTATCCTTTGGTTACCCAAAGGGCTTCTCTTTCCACCTAGACAGTAGCAACCGACCGATTGGACGAAAATCTAAGGAATCATGTCAATAGATGATGTGGCTAGCAATCCACCACTAGTTGACGTGCGTCGGACGCGGACTGAGGGTTCCGTACAATAAAGACGTTTTAAGCTCTTACTACAAATTTTGCCTTGCTTATTGGTAAATATCATGATTGTAGGTTATCGGGAAGTACACACATTCACAAAATATGCAACATAACATTTTGATTTCGTTCACTTACAAGTTTGAGTTTCTGACAGCTTCAAGGGGCCGCAGATATTTATACATATGTGATATCCATTTCAACTTTTACGTCCACCAGTTCCTGGGAAAGACGGTCTTGCAAGACTAACAAGTAGGTGATCCTAATGGGTTCCTTTTACCTTTTATAGGGCCGGAACCCTAAACATGGTAGAGAAACACATGGAAGAGAGCAGTACGTTTGGTCACCTTAAGCATACGTACCCCCTGGATCCTCATCGTCCGTCGCGGTGTCGCCAGCATCCTCTGACTCCGGCTCGGTTTTGACCGCGACCCTGGCGGGCGGCGTGCTGTCACAACATTCAGCCACAGAGAAGGACAGCGACGCACACAAACCAATGGCCGAGCGGCCAATCGCGGATGTCGGCTTTTCTGTAATCCAAATCCGGATTTTAAAATAGATCTGCGCGGGAAGAGAAGCAGCTGGTACATTCTATGTTTTTACTTTTCTCCCAGACCAGCACCGAAGAAGTTGTGACTATAATTTTTATGATATCAGACAAACGAGCAAGCGACTTGATAAGGAGAAGAAGGTGACCACCTTCTTGTTCATTTGCCTGGATTTATTTTGACCAGTATTTGACTACGCTGATCGCCTTATGATTAGCCTCAATGAGGTCCTGTACCGTGCAAGTAGTGGAGCAGTTAGGTCACGAAAGAAGGTGAGGCATGGTGGCATGGACTGATTGGCGCCGCAGTCACACAAATTGTTGGTAGTCAAGAAACACTACTTAAGAAATTAAGTACATTGTTGATATTTTTTTTCATACGTGACAAAATCTGTGATTTTAATTAATGTTATGATGAAGCAAAATTTTAACGAATTAAAAGAAATACTAGGTACACTTTTTATTTATATGCTTTAGAAATATATGCTTACTTATAACTAATCAACGGGAAAATAGACAAGTGCCGAAGCCTTTGAAAATAATAAAAAGTGTAATAAAATTATAGTAGGACTAGCTTTCGCCCGCGGCTCCGCCCGCGTCAATGTCGATCCCTCGGGAATCGTACTTTAAATCGTACTTTTTCCCGGGATAAAAGGTAGCCTATGTCCTTCTCCGTACTCCAGAGAACTTATATGCAAAATTTCATGATGTTCGGTTCAGTAGTTACGGCGTGAAAGCGTAACAAACAAACAAACTCACTTTCGCATTTATAATATTAGTAAGGATGAAACCCAATGCAAAAGGAAGGGAATATAACAAAAATTAAAGGAAAAACTAAATTACGGGGGATCTAAAGTCGGGGAGTGGAAGGGGGTGAGCTTTTGAGGGTAAAATACGGTTTATCTCGATTTCCGGCAAAACTACAAGTCCTGTGGAAAAACGTTATATGGCAATGACGTAGGTAATAAAAAGTTCCACTCCCTTTGTATTTACAGTTTTTCACATAACCTCTAAATGTATATAAAAATTCAAATAAGCTTGTTTTTATCTTTTACAAAAAATGTTTTCTTTTTCAAGATATTTGGTGAAAACTTACCTTTATATGTCTCAAACACACCGTAATTTTATTGATGTAAAACCAAAGCTGTATTGGGCTGATGACATCATCAGCCCAATACAGCTTTGGTTAAAGTGGTTGGTGGCCAAAGAAAAAAACATTTATAACTTTTTAAACGTAAGTGAACATTTTGTTTTGGAAATTAACCAAAGATATTCAAAACTTTTTAAAAAATATATTAAAGAATCAAAATTAAGACATAATAATTATAAAATAATGAGTTCAAATAATAAATCTAAAACAACATGGCAAATGATAAATAATAATAAATTAAATTTACCTAATGAACCGATAAATCGTCTTAAAATTGATAATGGTTGCATAACAGATCCAATCTAAATAGCTAATGCATTTAATGATTACTTTGTACATAAAATTAAACCCGTACAGAACTATGGATTAAAAATGACCTCTAATATTAGTAGTAGTACCCCTACGTAGTATACCTACCACAAGACATATCATCATCATCATCATCAGGTCCTTTTTAGTCTCCACTGCAGGAGCACGACCCTCTCTGTACTACTAGGGCCATACTTGGCCAGAGCAGCCAGAGGACTTGGCCTACAAGACATATACGTGATAATAAAAAATCTAAAAAACACTAAAAGTGTTGGTAATTATGTAATTTCAACTAAAATAATTAAAGCAGTAAATGAATATATATGCCATCATCTCAGTCATATTATAAATCTTTGTATGGAATCTGGCATCTTCCCACAAGATGCGTCTCCACGACGTTGGCCGCCTGGTGAGATAATTCAGCAGTGTTGTGCTCCACTGGACTTCAACCTGACCCCGGATAAACTAAATATGGATCTTTTTCGTCGACACTAATCCTTTGGACCCAAAATCAATATTCCATCTGCCATATTTAATTAGATGCCTTCGCCCCTGGCTGCTCAGGGTAGTACGACTTTCACTAACTTCAATTCAGAAAACCGCATTTGATTCCCTCCACCAAACAGAGACACACATAGAATGAGTCGTGTGAAATATATAACACCATCTGTTTGTTTGGTTGTTAAGAAGCTTACCGTCCGCGTAGTGGCCCCCGCACCGCGCCCCCGCGTCTTCATCGGAGTCCCGTGTCTCGTCCACGTCAGCCGCGGGAATGCCTGGCACAAGGGAAATGACAGTTAGTGCCCGAGACAGCGACACGTTAGAATGTTTCAGACGTGGAACGTTACTTTAGCAAATAGTCAAAATGTCACTATCGCAATCAATCAAAATTACAGTATCGCAGAATGACAACAATTATTTTATACACATCCATATATTTTATATACATAACCATACAAAATCCCGCTCATATTCCTCAGGCTTCTTCCCTCTGTGCGAGTAGAGAAGTAGCAGGTACATTCTACAATTGTTCTTTTTTCCAGACCAGCGACTAGAGAGCTGGACTTATAGCATCTTAAAAATACGTACCCCCTGGATCCCCATCGTCTTTTGCAGTTTCGCCAGCATCCTCTAATTCCGGCTCGGCTTTGACCGCGACCTTGCCGGGCGGCGTGCTGTCATCAAATTCAGCCACAGAGACAGACAGCGAAGAACACAAGCCAATCGTCTCCCGGTCAATCAGGGATATGGATTTTTCTGTAATCTGAATACTACAATATTAAATTTTGAATTAAAGTAATTTATACACGTCACCGTCAATATTTTAAATGTAATGAATAAGTCTCGGCACGTTTCTCTAGGTCTCGTGAAAGTTATAATCCTAACACAGCACTTCTGCAGAACAAAAACAACTTGAACATCGGTGGAGTTACCCCAGAGGATAATGCCGTATCGTGAACACGACGAAAAGTTCCCGGATAACTTGAACAAGTTATCCGGGAACTTTCCGTCGTCACATGATTGATTTAATGTCAATGGTTTGATAAATTCGTCTACACACACAATATACTAGCAAGGTAGTAGGTATTTCGTATAACCGCTGGTTTTGTTACGCTTTAGCTTTTAAATATTTTTTTTATATCAGCTTCAGTCACATTTCCCAAGTAAAATGAATTTCATAGTGGAGATGTAAGCGGTTGATATGTCATACTTTTAATCCACTTTATTTTATAGTTATTTATTATTTACCGTGATTATTTTTCGGGATATGTGACTATTCAAAATTCTTTAAATTTCATTTTCAAAAATATTATAATTTTTATTTAAATCATTTCTGGATTTTAATATCGTTTGCCAGCTAACTTTCCCTAGTTCAATTTTAAAAGCTTCCATATCTTTGTCGTTAAGGATTCGTTTTCTTATTATAAAAGATATCCTAGATTTTGAAAGTTGTTTTGTAATTGGAAACTAATATTTTTCTTTGTTTTTTTTTAAATATATATATTTCTTTGTTTGTTATGCTTTCATGGCTTAATTTACTGAACCGAACCTTAAAATCATCCTGTAATTTTGTATAAACATTGTCTTGGGTACAGTGAAGGACATAGGCAACCTATCATCCCAGAAAAAGTACTGCTCCTACGCCATTGACAAGAGCAAAGCTGCGGACAAAAGTAACTTTAAGATCATTATGAACTAAATACCTCATCAGTCTTCTCCAAAATATTAGTCAGCACATTGTCTGCCCTGATGGCCGTCACCATCAGCTTGTGGCTCTTCTTCAGCTTAGCACAGCAAATGTAGCATGCTGCCACGGGCCTGTTCCCACTCACGAGCTAGAAAATAAGGCCATTGACATAAGAATGTCTGCTCCAACACCAATTCACCAATTTAGACAAAAGAACTAGGACGTGGGGCACACAGAAACTCATGCTATGATATTATGGTAATAATATTTCTCATGTTATATAATAATAATAAGCCATTTATTCTTATGGTCTTCCATGCTGGTCTGGGAGAAAAGAAAAAACGTAGAATGTACCAGCTGCTTCTCTTCCCGTGCAGTTCGTAAAAGCCGATCTAGGGAATGGGTAAAATATGAGGAATCATGTTAATAGGCGATGCGGCTAGCAACCCATCACTATTTTGATTCTGTTTTCCACCTACTGCCCACCAACATGCTAAATGTGGCCTTCAGGTCTTATAGACCTAGGCTCTGTCTACCCCGCAAGGGAAAAAGACGTGTTACTATGTATTTATTCTGAATTTTCTAGTTGCATTATACATTAGTTTAGGGTTTTCTAAATGATGTCAAGCAATTCAGTGTGCCTCTTGGCACACAGGCCTCCTCTAGCATTCTCCATTGGGTTCTGTCCTGTGCTACCCTTCTCCAGTGATGGCTCACTGTGTGTTTCAGGTTTTTCCAATTCTCATGTTAGTCCAACTAAATATTATTATGTATATAAGATTGGCCTATGTCCAGCAGTGGACTTCTTGCGGTTGATATGATGATGTATGTAACCTTCAAATCTTTTAAATTTAAATATAAGGAATATCTATTGAGTATGCAGAAATTAACTTGTGCTGTGTTGTATGGATACTAGTATAATTTACTCCATTTTCTTTTTCCTACGCATTGTAAATCCCTATTGCAAACAACCTTAAATAAAATATTTACATTTTTACCATTTAATTAATCATCATTTGTATCTATATGTTAAATTCATAATTGTTAATTTATTGTTAAATTATAATATGTGAATGGTTCGGTGTGTCATTTCAGCACACAGTAGTACTGCCGGTGTCTCTGGAAGCCCAGGGTCGGGGTGTTGCAAAATGCCTAGACTCATGCTGAGTGGACCTCGGATTTGCAGTATCATCATCATCAGGTCCTTTTTAGTCTCCACTACAGGAGCACGTGCTCTCTGTACTACTAGGGCCATACTTGGCCAGAGCAGCCAGAGGACTTGGCCTACTCTCTCCTCGCTGGCAGTATGTTTAGGAAATTAATTTACCAAAATGTTATATTTCAAATTGATATATGATGCTAATAAACAATTTTTGTTTCCTTCTTTAACCTAAGTTCATAACTAGCTTCAGTAATTTTGATTCAAAATCATGTCTAAAAGGGTTAAAAACAGCACCCGGTCGTAGGATTTCATACTACTGGTCGTTGAACACAGAGTTATCACAAATGATATAGCTTAATGGTACATTTGGGTTCAATCACCAGTTAGGTCAAGATGGAAAATAATATTTTTAAGATTGGCCTGGGTCTAGGATGATCATCTTTATGAAAGTATTATAAAATATAGTTGCCTTGAATTAGTATTCCCTGACACAAGTCCACAAGTAAGTAAGCTCAATCTGTGTGATTTGTCCCTGTAACTATTTTTATTTACCTATTTATTTATTTATAACTAGTAGAACACTTACAAGAGCACCCGTCAGCCTCTCGTACACGTGTTGCAGGGTAGTACCGACAATGTTCGTGACGAGCGCGTCCATTGAGAGGCAGATGCGGCAGACTGCTGGACTCTGATGCATTTTGTGAAGGGTTATGAATTATGAGGACTGTATAATAATGCAAATTCTTACGTCAGTACTCAATGTAAATATCTTCAACTGTATCACATATGTACGGCGCTTGGGTTACAATACAACTTACAATACACGATAGTAATCAACTATAACAAAGAAAATAATTCTCTGACGAGAGATTAATCTTTTCTTTCTTTCTTCTTTTATAATATGGCTTTCACCGAAAGAGAGATTAATAATTAGTTAGGTACATAATAAAAACGATTTGACGTTGACAGCTGCTGATGAGTCGTAATGTCAGTTTGCCATTAGGGTTTCCATCGATAGTATTTATCATAGAAAAATTTCGTCTCTGATTAGATGTCACATTTTGCCATTTTTGTATGGGAACCTAGTGTGTCATTAGCGGGGGTGTGAGGCAGACGAAAGGGAGTCGTGGTATCAGGGGTGCTATTTGTAAATATGTGACTCAATGAAGAAGTACAAATTTTCCATACATCATCGGTCGTTTAGTAAACACGTCGATTCGAAAATAGCACTCATGACGTTTGACGCCGCTGTCATAAGAGATGTAACAACACCGTGTAATATCGATATCGAGAAAAAACCACAACAAGATTTTGTTTCAGTTTGACTTCATTTAAGTAAACAACATATGAAGTAGTAATAATTATATAGTCATAATTATCTAAGAGATTCTCTGGTTCCTTATACTCCTGGCATCTTCAGTCGTGCTGCATCCAAGCCCGGGGTCCGTTATTATGACAGCATTCATACTGTAATAAGAAGTATATATTCCATGCTGGTGTAGATGTAAAGGAAAAATTGAGAATGTACCAGTTGCTTCTCTGATAGGGAATGCGACTAGCAACCTATTACACCTTTGATTCAGATTTCCACCTACATACGCCCACAAACACGCTAAACGTGGCTTTTGGTTTCAGGCAGAGGCCTACACCGTTAGGGGTGAAGATCGTAATAATATGAATGTATGTATGTTTTACGGCCCAACGCCAATTCTCCTTATGTAACTCCAGTAACGCGGACATACATAAATATGAAACTGAAGTACAAGTTTTTATTTAATTTAACACGGTACCTGGCTCGTTAACCACTGTACCATGGAGATTGTCATTATCATTTTTTTTTTTTTTTTTTTATGTATATCCGACGGCAAACGAGCAGACGAGCCACCTGATGGAAAGTGGTCACCGTCGCCCATGGACATCTGCAACACCAGAGGAGCTGCTGATGCGTTGCCGACTCTTAAGATACCTGTAAACACGCCTTTTGAAGGACCTCAAGTCATAGCACACAGGGAAAACCTCGGGAGGGAGTCCATTCCACAATTTATCTTCATTTATGATATTGTAATTAAATGTCCTTTGCATTACTTACATGTGAAAAGTCACAGGTTGTAGTTTCCCTTTATTTATTTATTTAAACTTTATTGCACAAAAAAAAAAGTACAAACAGGTGGACTTAATGCCATAAGGCATTCTCTGCCAGTCAAACCTTGAGACCAATCCGAGATAAATAATGGGTGGTGCGATAAAGTGATGATAGATAATTTAAATAAATATTTATATAAATAAATACATATACTTACAAAAATATAAATTGAAATACATAACGATAAACATACATAAATACAACAATACATAATTACACATAAAAAATGTTACTAACTACATAATATATAAAATATAAGTTATACGGATGATTATATAGAAGCAAAAGAATTATCAAGAAAATATTTGTGCACTGCCTCCTTGAACGCAAATCTGTTGGGAGCCCTTCTGGTGGATTCTGGAAGAGCATTCCACAATCTTATAGCCTGCAACTGAAACGAGTTGGACATAAAACTAGTGCGGTGAGAAGGAGTAGCAAGATTGAGGCTATTAGAAGAGCGGAGAGAACGAGAGTGCGTAGAACTGAGAAGACAGAATTTTGATTTAAGATAATCGGGTGAAAAAGGGTCATGAAGTATGGAATAGAGCATAGTTAAAATTCTAGCTTTACGACGAAGAGGAACTGGAAGCCAACCAAGTTGGAAGCGAAAAGAGGAAATGTGATCATATCTACGAAGACCGAAAATGACACGTAAACAATTATTAGCAAGTCTGTCTAGTTTAAGTAAGAGCGTTTGGTTTAGATCGCAGTAACAAACGTCTGCATAATCAAGTATTGGGAAAATTAGGGACTGAATAAGTAAAATTTTTGTATTAATAGGAAGAAAGTTTCTAAGTCTGTATAAAGAGCGCAACGTGCCAGTAACTTTACGACTTACCTCTGTAACTTGAGTAGTCCAACTGAAGGAGGAGTCAATGTGCAGGCCAAGATCTTTTACACTGGTGCAATAAGGGATAACAACATCATTATAGCGAACTTTGGCCACAGTATCGAGATTAATATCACACAATCGTCTTGAACTCCCGACAATGATAGATTGACACTTGTTTGGATTAACATAGATAGGTACCGTATTCCTTTGACCAATCAGCGATTTTTAGGAGATCACTATTCAATGAAGCAACAGCCAAATCAAGCTCGCTAATATGGCAAGATTGATAAAGTTGCAGATCATCTGCATACAGATGGTGAGATGTGGTAAGAAGATTAGTGAGCGAGTCTATGAAAATTGAAAAAAGAAGAGGACCGTAAGAGAGGGCACCATCTAAGTAAAACACTTTTGTCATAACCAAAACCAAGATGTTTGGCGAAAGCCTACTCTCATTGTGTTCAAAGTGCAACGTATGATCTGCCTGCTGAATAAGGTGGTTCGCCATCTGCTGAAGTGACGCGGGGTGCCACGAAAGCTCTCACAGGTGTTCATGAAGCAGATCAACTACTAATGATGGCAACTAATGAAGTGGCAGTTGCGCTGTTAGTATATGGAAGTGAACATGGACAGCAACAAGTACAGTTTTCGGTACTTGTTGTGTTGCCTCGTGACGCACCAAGCCCTCGCCTGGGAACGTCAAAGCTGACGTCACTTTGCTATCGGCTGCACCAATACTTCAAGAGTGAAGCGAAACAGTGAAGACGACGGCCAAACAAAGAACAAAAAGACCTACCTAATGTATCAAGTATCTATCAAAGCTACTTCAGACTGCCCCAATAAACAGTTACTATATACTCTTAACCTCAAGGAGGTAGCGGAGAAGAGCCTGCTGCTGTATCGTTGATGAAAAAGGCTTCAAAAAAGTATAGTAGTGATTAAAATGTCCAAAATAATTTTATTTATTATTTAATTGCAACTTTTAATGAACTTAGTGACAAATAGTGCAAATACCTATGAATATAATATCTAATCGTTATAACTCAGTTCGGACTGAGTTTAGAGGTATATATACCCTTGTAACTTTATTTTGTTATTGACTATCGGGAAAACAAGGTATGGTTAGTGGCCGCGCGAAAACAAAAAGACGCCAATAACCGGCATTGTTCTTTTGAAATATTATCTATTTCGGTTCAATAGATACAGTCATGTGGCAGATGGATGGATGGATGGACGTCGAAGGCTTAGTATTACCTTTCCGTTTTTACTCTTAGGGAACGGAACACTAAAAATAATAAATTTTAGGGGAAGTCGTGGAGAGTGAATTTATTATTATTTATTTCTTGGCATTAACTTTATTACTTATATTATTACACTCATCTGTATTCATGGAAATTATCGATGTTTGGCAAAAAATAACAAAGTGCATTATGCGTCTTTCCGCCTTTCACTGAGTTCTTGGCGGGAATTTCGACGGACTGCACGGTTTTTGTTTTGGATTGTTTTGAAAATTGCTTCTAGTGGACTTTATAATGTGAAATCGGTGTAATTTGGTGTTATAAATGTCCATGTTTATGAACAATGTGTGGAATAACTAAAATGAAGTGTCATGGTGCGGCTGTAGTGAGATTTACATAGCGGGCTGGTGGTCGCTCGCCTTACTGCTACTGCGTCTATGATCAAACCAGTGGATTCGTGGGAATTGTCGCCAGGGGCTCCTTTGAATCACCGAAATGAATTACATCACCATTTCGTTGATAACACGTAGAAAATATGAAGGGCTAAAAGGCACAGAAAGCCAGATGCCGTAAAACAAATATGAAAAAAAAAAAAAATCCCCCTTTCACTGACAATGGAATTTGACGTTTTTAATGGAGGATAAATATGTTTATAATATTTTAAATAACATGAACTTGCATTACTTAAATGAGAAAAGTCCAGCGCGATAGTTTACTATAATATTCATTTAAGTATTTTAGAAGGACAGAACTTCAGAAATTGGCCTGTTTATAATTTTTAAAAATAAATTCCACTCTGTTACATACCCCTCGACAGGCGTCAGAGGACTGAGTTATTTTACTCTTTGGGACTGAGGCCTAGTGTATAGTATACGCTACTTTTAAGGGTATCAGTAACATGACGTATCAAGTAATACGCTGCTTCTAGAGACTTCATACTTCTATGGTATTTATTGACATACCTCTAACATGTAAGTTAAGTACAAGATTCAATTTAATAGAGCGGGACGATCTTGGGAAGATGAACTTTATGAAAAGATACTCTTACAAGTCCATAATCTAAGCCTACCACATCTCTTTTAGGCAGACGTGCTTTACTGATTTGACAAATTAAAATGAATAGATTTATTAATTTACATGAAACATGGTTAAAATGTGACAAAAAAACAGGGTCCAACATGTTTTGCCATTAAGATGGCATGTAAATATTTATTTATTGAATCGTGTGTAGATCGTTTCTTTTCTTTAATAAGTCTTTAAGTAATGTTCATAGTGTCTGTGTTCATATCTGTGCAATAACTACGTAACATTTTCAATAGACTTGTTGGTTAATGTAGAAACCATAGCATAAATGGATGTCAATGGCGTCATTATTCCTGGCCCGACCATGGCGGAAAATGAAAATGCGAATGTTGCACAAATATGCAGTTTTATATGTGCCTTTCAGTGCCACAAATCCCGAAAAGTGTGCCTTTATTTTTTTTGAGTAATTTTATATTTTATCGTGGTCCGGCTGGGAGGAGTATTTCCTGGCCCGACCACATCAATCTAGAAAACGGCCTATAATATGATATTGTTTACTTTATCAATAAAATGTGCCAAAACTGTGCCTACGGAATTTAATAACAGAAGGTCTATATCTATCTATATACATATTAAAATAGATTTTTTTTCTGTACCAGATAGTCGTCTACGTAAGTGCACGGTAGGTACATGTAACAAATGATACTACATATTTATACATACATACAAAACATACATATTATCACGTCTTTATCCCTTACGGGGTAGAATAGCCTAAGGTCATAAGACCAAAAGGCCACAATTCGCGTGTTAATGGGCGTATAGGTGGAAAGTGGAATCAAAATAGTGATAGGTTGCTAACCGCGTCGGCTATATAACACGATTCCCAGTGTTTGCCCAATCCCGCGACCGGGTTCTACGGTCTGCGCGAGATGAGATGCAGCTTGGAAGTGTATTAAAAATTATTTGCACCCAGACCAGCGTAAAGTGCATTAACTACCACAAATTAATATAATCAACCTAAAACCAACCTCAGACGAGTAGAGATATGGTTAACAACCACATAAAGTAAACATTTAAATGGTATCCAATTTTCAAACTGCAGCCGCCGATTGCAGAGGACGATATAGAAAAACAAGTAACCTATCTACTTTACGTTAGAATAGTGGGTAACATAAAATTGGTGTCATGTAAACATGCATTGTAGTCTGAAAGCTGGCATAAAATTTTGGGTAGGAGGCAAGCTGAAAAGTTCTCACATACCTCTCCTATTATACCCCAACACGGAACTGCATTTATGCCAACTCTCGGACTACAATGACATGGTCTATTAAACTTAACGTTTACATGGTATGAATTTTAAGTTACCCACTAAACTAATGTAAAATGAGGAGCCCGATGATCTAGTGGTCGTGAGCATAATTAGTGCTTGCGCAGGTTATGCAACACTGGGCGCAGTCCCACTGGGATGGGTGACCGCAAGTGGCATAGATAATAACATCGCGAGCTCCTCCGTGCTTAGGAAGGCACGTTAAGCCGTTAGTCCCGGCTGCCTTCATTGAAGGCAGTTGTTAAGCTATGTCACATGCCTTTAGGTAGCTTGATGAAATCTGACACCGGTTTTGGCCACTTACACAAAAAGAAATTTGACATAAGGGAGATAGGTTACCAACTTAATTTTCTATTCTATATCATCCTCTGCTGTCGTCGGGTGCCGTTTGAAAATTGGTACTATTGGTATTTTTAGGGTTCCGTACCGTTGTAAACAAGAGTCTTATAGTTTCTCCCTGTCTGTCCGTCCGTTCGTAATAAAATCTGGTAAAAAAAATATTTTCAGGGTTGCTCACATGTAAAGTGGGAGTAATTTTTTTTCTCGACCTTCCCAACGTGTGGAGTATTATTAAATAGGTTTTTTAAACATATTATGAGCTTGTGAACATCATTTTTCGATTTACTAATCCATTTTTAAAATATTTGCTAGTGTCCAGTGTCCCCAAGTAGTATATATAACGAAGTTTAAAGTATCAGACTTAAGTAGAGCTTACAAATTAAAGAGTAAAATTTCATACAAATTGAATTGATTGGAAAGATTAGTTAAGACAGTTGTTAGTTACGTAAAACAACTACTGAATGTAAATTTAATAACCACATAAAGATAAGAAAATATAAAATCATAGCAGCTTTAATAACACCTAAGTTAATAGCAATGTGTTTACGTTCGACGGCGCGCGGTGCTTGGCTGAACGATACGAGGCCGTTTGGTACCTAGCCCACTGCACTCGGGGATCAATGTAATATACGAAATCTGATAATAACGAGCGCAATAGGATTATATAACTCTTTCTTCAGTTACCACCGTCCTATGTGGACTCGTTTTTAGTCATTAAACCGTAAGTCGTGAACTCAAAGCTGGCATTCTCAAATCCAGAACCCTACACTGCGCGTGGCCCGACACACACTTTTAATGTAAAGAAAAAGTCACTACGTCTAAGGTCGGTTTTAGGTTGATTATATAAAGAATCATGGCGAACGCCCACACATCGAATGTACAGAAAAAAAAAAAAAAGAGAAGATGAATTATATTGCAGTTTTGAGGTTTCCTTACTAGTAACATGTCTGCATAATAGAAATATTTTTAAACCCCCGTTTATGTAAAATATTTCACAATAAAAGTTATAGCCTTATTGCCATTTTCATTTGCCTAAAAATGTTCACAATGGTTGTCAAACTGACTGTCTATTGTAGATCTGTCACTCAGAACTGTCAAGTCAATGAGAAAATGTCAATCGGATTGACAGATTCTTTTTTTATTTTAGCGGATGGTTGCCTGCTTGCGTGGTGTTGCCATAAATTAATATATTTTAACGTGTCAGTTGCAGGAAGTGTTCGGATATTAACTCAAAAATTATTAATATGCGTTCGGATATCGAATAAAAAATCAGTATTTAAATAAATAAATATCTTTTTTTCCCCGTCTTTAAAAAATATTCTGATTAATTCAAGTTGTTGACCAGAGCCGTAGTAATCATATAAAAAATTTTCACCTTCTCTTTTTTTTTTAATTTAATATGTACAAATTTCGCCATGATTCTTTATGGTAGTTAATGTACTTTACGCTGATCTGGGTGCAATTAATTTTAATACACTTCCAAGCTGCATCTCATCTCGTGCAGACCGTAGAACCCGGTCGCGGGATTGGGCAAACACTGGGAATCGTATTATATAGCCGACGCGGTTAGCAACCTATCACTACCTATTTTGATTCCACTTTCCACCTATACGCCCATTAACACGCGAATTGTGGCCTTTTGGTCTTATGACCTTAGGCTATTCTACCCCGTAAGGGATAAAGACGTGATAATATGTATGTTTTGTATGTATGTATAAATATGTAGTATCATTTGTTACATGTACCTACCGTGCACTTACGTAGACGACTATCTGGTACAGAAAAAAAATCTATTTTAATATGTATATAGATAGATATAGACCTTCTGTTATTAAATTCCGTAGGCACAGTTTAGGCACATTTTATTGATAAAGTAAACAATATCATATTATTGGCCGTTTTCTAGATTGATGTGGTCGGGCCAGGAAATACTCCTCCCAGCCGGACCACGATAAAATATAAAATTACTCAAAAAAAATAAAGGCACACTTTTCGGGATTTGTGGCACTGAAAGGCACATATAAAACTGCATATTTGTGCAACATTCGCATTTTCATTTTCCGCCATGGTCGGGCCAGGAATAATGACGCATGTCAATGAGACATTTCTTTCGGCCGGTCGCATACTCTTTCAAATCTGTGGGCCGGTCCAAACTGTCAATGTCAAATCGCTTAGTGCATAGAGTACAGCGTTGCCAGAAGGTTACATTTCTTACATTTTTCATAACTTTTGACCTCCTCGCGTAACATGTAAGTAATTTTTAGATTTAAGGCAATTTTCGTAACTTTTGAGAATAACAAGATTTGTAATACTAGATTTTTATTGAAATTAAACGTATTCAATTTGAACGTATCTAAAACTGGTGCGTCTAACAAGTATTTCACTCCATATCACACTCAGAGATGACTCTGAATAGAAAGCGCCATATTATCATATCATCTAAATACAGTAAAATCTCTTTATTCGCGGGGTATATGTTCCATAAATATGCCGCGAAAACAGAAACCGTGAAAACAGAATGGTAATTTATATGGGATTACAGGGATACGTTCTTAGGTCCCAAAATAAAAAATACAAATATAAAAGAAAATCAACTTTATTGAAGTGTTTGAACATTTTGATTAATCATTATCCTCAGGCTTAGGCAATGGTTTGAAGAATTTAGTTATTTTCTCTTGCTTGGCAGTTTTTAATAGCTCCTTCAATTCAGATTGATATTCAGCAGTCGCATTAGCAATTTTCTCTCCAACCCGTCTGGCCAGCGTGGAGAGTGTAGGCCAAGTCCTCTGGCTGCTTTAACCAAGTATGGCCCTAGGGCCATACTTGGTTAAAGCAGGAGCACGACCCTCTCTGCGCTACTAGTAGCGCAGAGAGGGTCGTGTTCCTGTAGTGGAGACTACAAAGCACCTGATGATGATGATTAGCAATTTGCCTCTTAAAAATAAGACTTCGTTCCATAGACGGATCAATGTTCATTAAGAAATCGCAAATTATTTAACATTTCCACCAAGTCGGCTTCAGTCAAATCTGCATCTTGCGATTCAAGCAATTCCTGAAAGTCACTAGATTCTATCTGTTTGAATCCATCTCGTCCTATTACATTTGCAATTTCGGCTTCATTTGCAGTCAAAGTTTTAACTTGCACAGATTCTTCGTCATTTACACTCCATATTATCCAACACTATTTTGAAGGTTCGTCTAATGTAATAGAGCTAAAAGGCCTGGATTATTTCTTGGTCCATAGGTTGAAGCAAAGCCGTCGTGTTTGGAGGCAAAAATTACACTTTTATATTTGGATGCATAGTCTCAAGTTCTTGTATGAACTTTTAGATCCGCGAATAAAGAAATTTTTTGCCGCGAATATAGAAATTGGGTTGCATTTTGTTAATCCGCGAATAGTGAAAACGCGAATGAGGGTAGCGCGAATCCCTATTCGCGCTACCCTCATTCGCGTTTATTCACAAGACTTCAGTAAAAGCTCCCTAGCTTTTACTGTAGTCTTGTTAATCCGTAATTTCGGCATTCCAGCCAGATTATCCAGTCGTGACGATCTAGATCTTAGAATATTTTTTTGTGTTTTGCTAAAAACAGACTTAAATATGACGCAGACTATAATAATGGGACAGGTTTTTACATTTAAGTACGTGGTCTCTTCTTAATTAAAAACAAAATTCACCGCCCGGTATACTTGACCGATTAGATGCCGCAAAGCGTTATGCTGTATGGGGGGGGGGGTCATGGGGTCTTGACCTAACCCCCTGGGCTGGGTCCAGAACCTATGTGGACCACTAATTAAAATTGTTAAACATAATGTTTTTTTTTTGATATTCATCCATAAAAACGTACCCATTGATATAGATGAAGTGATAACGCGTTTCGGAAGAAGACGCACAAGAAAAAATAATTTTGTCATTTAAATATATGTATTTTTAAGTCAGGAAGTACTTGACATAGGTACATTAATAAAATACCTACTTTTTACACTTTTTACTTGTATCTATGATTATAATAATTAAATTATAACTTCTTGTGACTTGAACACGTCTCTGTGACCCCCTGGCACCAAAGCTGGATCCGCCCTTGGCTATACTTTGACCCCAATAACACGTAAATTAAAAAAAAAATACAATCATGTAACTTTTGCTGCAAAAATGTAACATTTCAGGAATCGAAACGTAATTTACAACTCAAGGGCCCTGGCAACACTGATAGAGTAGTATAATATAATGCTTAGTGTTTCGGAAACTTGTTTTCCAAATTTATTAAATTTAATTTAGTATCCTTAAATGTAGCCTATAGTTCATATCATACTATTGCGATACAATTTTAGCCAAATATTACTTTAGTGCTGATGTGCGTATTTTGACATAAATTCGCCGACTTAAGAATAAAATAACCTCAAACAAGATGCATCGGAGTCCAGCAGTCTGCCGCATCTGCCTCTCAGTGGACGCGCCCATGAGCAACATTGACACCACTGCCCTGCAGCTCGTGTACGAGAGGCTGACGGGGGCTTTTGTAAGTATTCTAACACTAGTTAAGTCTGCGCGATATTACGATGAGACTCCGTGCGCAAATGTTCGTGGATTTGAAGGAGATGCTGTTTTTCTCGTGGAGTTAAACAAGTCCTGTGCCCGTTTTATACATGACGTTGAACTAAAATTAAAAGACAACAGCACGGCTTTATAGTAGTAATAACAAAGCCTTGTGTGTGGGTTTGCCCGGCCTTAAACCCATCATCGCTAATGCCGAATAGTCAAAATAAAGGTTACCGATTAAAACCAAGTATTCCACAAATTGCAATATCTCATCTAATGTCGAAAGACAATATAAAATTATACACTAGTAATAAGAAGTACATGAAGCATTTAACCTATTGAGCGCGAATGACCACTTTAGTTGCAAAACAGTCACTTGACTGAGACACCATTGCCAACAAAAGTTATTGCAATTTGTACTAGCTTGGCGTTGGGGGTGAAGTAATGTTAACAAGTGCTAGCATACAAAAGGTTATTGATGTCACCACAACTTAGGTATGAAATTTGTTTTAGAAAAGTGTAGGTCAGCGAACATAACTTATGTCTGGTGGTAACAAAAGCTATAAAAGAGGTTATAAAAACCTTGGATCTGGAATTATACAAACAATTAGGATACAGTCAATCAAAACAACAAGATCACACATCACTTAAATCATCATTATCCACTAATTCAAAAGTAGAGTTGCAAGGATGCAATCCTGGTACTTACTTATTCTTTTGGAATCCTTAAATAAAGCAAAACAAAGATTAATAACTTTGAAATAAAACCTCGCACAATTCTCACAAAACATAACCATCTGCACCCAAAATCAGCCACAGAAAGGATGACAATTAATCGGAGGTAGAGGACTGACTGATACCCGGGAAAATCTTTTTCCTGAAACTGATAGCTATTCAGGATCAAATCATCAATACTTAAAATTACCGCAAACATATTATAAAAGATCCCTCCATTACAGATGATAAATGTCGTAAATGCCAGATCCATCCAGGCCAGATAAAGTATTACATGATAAATTAAACAAAATATTAGTAGCTTACATTATAAATATAACAGTTCCCAACACTCTTAAATAAGAACCGAAAAATTATATACAGATTTAAAAGATGAAATGGAAGGATATGGAGATAAAGTATATGTATATAGTACCTGTAGTTATCTCATGGACAGGGCTAATGCCCTAACACTTGCACCACAGTTCTAAATTTATAGATTTACCAAAAACTCATACAACAATATGCAGAATGCTGCAATTTTAAATACATGTATAGAATAGTTAGGAAATTCATGCAAGGGGATGAAAAAGAAACTCCACAATAAATTACCTTTACTGCTACTTCACTTGGTCTATACCCGTGATTGTAGTGTACAAACACCAGCTATAAGCGGAGAAGAGAAAACACTTGCAATATAATAATAATAAAATAATAATTATTTTCTTTATTAAAGGTAAATACCCCAATACAGATACAAGATTGTTATGTATAATGTATATATATGTATGTGAATTAATCTAATACATTTAAATTTTAAATGTTAGTGTACTATGAAACATTCAACATTAAATAATATTTATCTGAACAAGCGGTAGAATCAAGTCGCTATATAGAAATCATAGTGTTAGTTCTCTTGTACGCCACAACCATTCTTATTCTGCAAATAGTCCTTCCCTAAAGATGATTTCTGTAATGAATGTAGTCAAAAACTTTTAAAGAATTATTTTTATAAATGTTCAACATCACAACTTATGTATGCTACCTACTACAGGACTTAATTTTCCCAAACATATACTTGTGATTGACAAGTACATGTACATGGTGTTTTATATCAAACTAAAGAAAGGACTTGTTGGCAGATGAAAATCTGAAAAATTTACAGCATTAGGCATCATAAATCTGTTCATTGTATGTTTTCAATGTAAAAGTAAAAGCTGTTATATCAGTGGCACAACATTCCAGCTCGTGAGTGGGAACAGGCCCGTGGCGGCGTGCTACATCTGCCGCGCTATGTTGTACAAGAGCCACAAGCTGATGGTGACCGCCACCAGGGCAGACCATGCGCTGACTGCTATGTTGGAGACGGCTGGCGAGGTATTTATGTTATATTGTTACTGTTTCTAAAAATGTTGAGCAATGGCAGGGACCACGCAACAAAGCAGTCAAGATGGCACGCACTTTCTAGACAAAGTTTTATAGAGGGCTAAAGCAATATGCAAACAATATGTGAAATATGTGCTTGCATTGTAAATTATTTTGCCTTCTAAAATCTGATGTTTTCTCCCAGTATTTTCCTTCAGTTCACTAGAATCAAGTAACATAATGGTTGATAAAAATGATCACACACGAGTCAGATAGCAATACAAACTGGAGGTATGAGGAGGGTGGAGGAAGGGCGCGCTAGTATGTACTAAATGTTTGCTTGTATTCAGATTACAGAACAATCAGTATCCCGGATTGACCGCGAGGCCATTGGCTTGTGTGCGTCGCTGTCCTTCTCTGTGGCTGAATGTTGTGACAGCACGCTGCCAAAACCGGTCATGGTCAAAACTGAGCCGGAGTCAGAGGATGCTGTCGACACCGCGACGGACGATGAGGACCCAGCGGGTACGTATGTTCAAGTTAACCATACGTCCCACTCTCTTCCATGCTGGTCTGGGAGAAAAGAGAAACATAAAATGTACATGCTGCTTTTCTGCCCGAGCAGACGCTAGAAGCCTGCCGAGGGAATGAGCGGAAATTTAAGATAGCATCTTACTTTAACCTTGCCAGCAAAATTTATTCCATTTACCACTAGTATAAGAAATAAGTCGCTTAATATAGAGGGAACATGAATATGTCATCATGAAAAAGAAAAGTGACAGTTTAGACTATTCTAAACTGTCACTTTTCTTTTAAAGCTACGATTCATATATGCTGTGAGGTGTCTATCATTGCTGTCATTGATCTTTAGTGTCCCAGCTATAAATAAATAAATAAAAAATAAAAATAAAATAATTTATTTCAGACAGCTAAGATCCATATTATCATTTATAAAAACTAAACTAATAAAATAAAATAATATCAAATAAAATTAAGTACAATAATATCAAATCAAATTAAATTAAAATTAAATTGAATCGAATTAAATTATATTAAATTACATCAAATCAAATTACTATAATAAAGAGCGGTATGATGCTCTCTTACAAAAGCAGCAGTGCTATAGTACTCCTGAAACGGCAATTACAATGTCACCTGTAATAGCCATTGTTCCTGAGTCTAGAGAATGTGATACTGGTAAATGTAACTTAGAAACAAGGATAGGTACGATAGATAATAGTTTTAATAAAAAAAGGTTTTGTAACAAATTATTAATATACTCTGATAAATTAGGTCAAGGTCTTAGTAGCATAATTTTGAGTCACCTCAACCATAACTGTTCTGTCTACAACACATGTACACCCGGCGCTTCTTATTTAGACCTGGTAAACAGTATTACTTGTGACAGTCTTGATGAAAACTGTACAATATTAATATTATGTGGTGACAGTTCCTCTGTATCAAAAAGGAATATTAAACAAAGTATGGACAAATTAATTAATATAAATGAAAGAACACAATGTAAATTTATGATATGTGCCTTTCCGTATTCGGAATCTTTAGATAAGAAAAGAAACGAGCACATACACAATTTAAATGTACATATGTACAACATGACGTATCGTCATGGCGATTTTATTTTTTATTTAGATATAAATAAGTTTATAAGTAGATTTAAGTTGACTAACGATACTATGTATCTTCCTTTTAATTTTAAAAGACAAATAGCTACAGTAGTAGCTTTTAATTTACAAACTTCTGTTGTATGTAGTACAACTACAAATAATTTTAAATTTGACACAGGTATTGCAACTAATGATTTAAACTAATTAATAAGACAACAGTCGAGGCTAAAGAATTAAATATTTTTCATCAGAATGTCCAAGGCCTGACTAGCAAATTGTTAGAATTAGAGTTGTTTATAAACAGTAAAGATTTGCATGTAGTTTGTGTGACTGAACATTTTATGCAGTCGCACCAGCAACAGTTCAATGTAGAAAATTATTTATTGACAAGCTCTTACACCCGAGAGACTAAAGAGAAAGGCGGTAGCTTAATTCTAACTCGAAGTGACGTAAAATGTAAAGAACGTAAGGATATTGTTAGTCTTTCGGTAGATTGTAATGTTGAGCTGTCATGTATCGAACTAGGGAATTATATTATAGTATGTGTATACAGACCCCCAAGATCAGATTATAATACTTTAGAATCAATTATTGAAGATGTCTTGAGAAAATTATGTTGTTGTCGCAAAAATATTATAGTGTGCGGTGACTTTAATGTTGATTTGTTAGTTACAACAACTGAAAGTGTTCGATTTTTAAATGTCTTTAAATCATTTGATTTGGTTAATTTGTTTTTGGAACCAACTAGAGTTACTAAAGATTCTGCAACGTGCATAGATAATGTTTTCTGCAATTGCACTGCTGTTGACAAATATATAACTAAAAATCTAACCTCGGATCACTACGGTCAGTTTGTAAAACTTATAAATGATGTAGAAGTAGACTTACCAAAAGTAACCTTTAGATCTATAACCAAAGCTAAAATGAATGTATTTAAGAAAAAAATATCTGAAAAAATGCCCCTAATTGAAGAAACTAGAGATGATCCGGATGCTCTATATAATAAAATGTTTGGTGTTATTGAATCGGAATTCAACAATACATTCAAAATTAAAAAATGTACAGTCGGCCAAGCAGATACCTGACCCCCTGACTTTTAAAACGTAAATTCACACTTTGCTGTGAAGCGCCACCTACCGTGATTTTTGGCAAGTAGACAGACAACTGCTGGTATAAACTTGTTTCTGATAACCTGCTCAGTTGCAAATTTTGTATTTCTAATAATCTCAGCTAATAATTCAAGTAATCATCAATGGTAAGAACAAGAAAGAATCAAAAACAATCCTACGTAAAGTTCGATTCGAACCATGGACCCACGACTTGAGAAGCTAGCGCTCATCTCAATACGCCAACCGACGATATGACGTCTCGGGCGAAATTGGCTATCTATTTCTACTGCTATGACATCATTGTCACCAACTGCAACGCATTGCTTTAACAAATAAATTGAGGGTAATCTATCAGATTTATTTATACCTGATACCAACTAATCAAAAATATTGTTCACTCGCGTCACAATTAAGATACTGCGATTACTGTGTAGTGATCCAAAACCCCACCAGTTATTAGGCATCCCGTTTCATCTTATATAGCAGATTTTGTGAAAGCTAATATTGTATTGTGAAGACAACCACAGTATTTAAAGTATCTATATCTAGAGAGTTAGGTATCGCGGTAAGTAGAAATTATAAGTATTTAATATACTTACTTAATTGTCACACTATTTTTTGTTCCGTAAAACATAGGGTTTGTGATAAATGTCTAAGATAAATATATCTCTTACAGAGAAACACCGTCCGTTTGTGGATTCGGAGTCAACTGGCGTAACATATACACTACAATATTTCAATTGAAACAGTGAGGAAACATTCAACAAGAACGAGATCGTATTTTATTCTGATGAAAAAAGTTTTAAGTCTGATGATGTTGGCAGAAAAATATTGCGGAGAAGACATGGCCAGCGTATAGCCATCAAAATAATTTGCCTTTGAGAACAGTGGCAGGATAACATTAGGTAAACATATTCATTAAATAGTGAAGTAAAATAATAATAATATTTAATACCTAGTGTATTACGCAGTGTAGAATAATAGGTAACTGATCGTATTATTGTTTTGCAGGTTATTGGGGACAGATGTCTTCAATGGGCCCAGGGGAGCTGGTAGAATTCGGCGGCCGGATGAATAAAGAAAAATACTTGGAAAATTTATGAGATGTGGTGATTCCAACAGTTTACAATGTAGAATATATTTTATTTAAGACAATTGTTCTGTGATCTAACTGTTATTGAGTGACCAATTAAAATCCCAGATTGTAGGGTCAAATAGTGCTTAACTGGGACACGAGACACGAGTAAAGTTTGATTTAAATCAATTTAGACAAAAAGGTTATACTAAATTAATAAATATGCGCATAAGTGATATGTGATCTGATCTAACATGGTAAGTGAAATGACAAATAGACTTGAACAAAAGCTTCAAAATGGGGGTCACCCTCTCCCATATTAAAATTCATTTAATGCCATAGGTTTATATTCATTCTTATACTATTATCGAAGCAAAGTTATTCACATAGCACTATTTGACCCTACACATTTAAAAAAATATAATACTATGATTAAAAAGAAGTTGAGAGATGTAAATTGTTACTTACTAAGTAACATGTTGGTTCTCTCTACAGAAGATTAATCATAGTTTGAATTAAGTAGGCAGGTATTTATTTCACTGTTACATTTTTTTGATGTAATAAAGTAATTAAAAATTTAAAATGCTTTTTATTCACAGTAATTAGCTCGGTAACATTATGTTAAAACAACCAAAATTACACCAACATCACAATACGAAGTTGGTGATATTTGTAAAAAATAAAAAGCTTTGGAGGATTTGAACCTGTTCATTCATAATCACACTAACTATTAAACCATAGTGCCTACCACTTGCGCCACATCTAACTATTGAAGTATCTTTGAAATAAGCGTATCGTATGCTAGGGCTTGTTTTATTTATCAAAAATCGAATAGATGGCATTAGTCGTCAAGGGTATCAGATTTCTGCTTATTAACCTTATTTGTTCATTCACAATTCAATAGATGGCACTAGTCGCAAAGGATATTACACTTGTATATTTTTATCTTTGGGTTTAAACCACGGATGTTTCTTTAGTTTGCGAAAAATGGCGCTGTTGTAGGGGGTCAGATATCTCATTGGCTGGCTGTACTAAACGTATCGGTAAAAAATTTAGTGAATGGGCTACAACTGGTATTTACGTTAGTAGAAACAGGTTATACGAATTATTAGCTATGAAAGCTTACAATAAAAATACTGAATTTATTAATTATGTTAGAACTTACTCTAAGGTTTTTAAAAAGGCGTGCGTGTGCGCAAAATCTTTATATACAAGAAAAGCTATTCTAGATTCTCATGATAAGATAAAGACCACTTGGAAAATTATTAACATGGAAACCGGGAAAACTAAAAATCGTGACAACAAAATAGAATTAAAAGTAGATAATAAGATCCTCAGTACTAATGAAGACGTCGCAAAATATTTCGAAGATTTCTTTACTAACATTCCCGTAAATACTACTGCCTCCTTACGTTCATATCATCTGAGGAATCTAAAAAACTATTAACAAGCTGATTACCAGAATGTAACAATCATTTAATATTTCAACATGTAACACCTCAAATAATCATTGATACATTTAAGAGTTTGAACAATAAGAAAACTGGAGATTTGTGGGATATCTCTGTAGCTGTCATTAGTAACATCATTAAAGCAATTGCACCATATTTAGCTTCTGTATTTAATAAGTGTGTAGATACTGGGACATTTCCTGACTTGATGAAGTTAAGTAAAGTCATTCCTTTGTACAAATCTGGCGATAAAAATGATCCCACTAATTACCTCTTCTATTTCTATTCTGCCAGCTTTTAGTAAAATATTTGAAAAAATGATTTTTAATCAGTTATTAGCTTTTTTTAACATAAATAGCCTTTTCCATCGTGAACAGTATGGATTTACAAAGGGTCGGTCAACTACAGACGCGGGTGTAGCTCTGTTGAAATACATATATGATGCTTGGGAGGGAAAACAAAATGCTATTGGTGTTTTTTGTGATCTTTCCAAAGCCTTTGATTGCGTAGACCACAATAACCTTCTCTCCAAGCTGGAGCACTATGGAATAAAAGGTAAATCTCACGATTTACTTGAATCTTATTTGAGTGGCCGAACTCAAAAAGTTAGTTTAGATAGGGTACAATCCTCCGGATCATCGGTTAAGATGGGCGTACCCCAGGGCTCTATCCTAGGGCCTCTGTTATTCCTCATTTACATCAATGACCTACCTTACTGTGTCAATACATGTAAGACTGTACTATTTGCCGATGACACTTCTCTTGTCTTCAAAATTGATAGACAAACTAATTCTTTTGACTGAACTAATTTTTCTGTGGTTAATTGTACTTTAGCTCAAGTGTTGGATTGGTTCACAGCGAACAATCTATTGTTGAACGCTAAGAAAACGAAATGTATTAAATTTAGCTTACCAAATGTTACAAAAATTCCAACACAAATATTAATGGATAATGAACCACTAGATTTAACTGATAAAACAACATTTCTTGGAATAACTCTTGATGCCGGGCTTCAATATGGGCATATTACTACGTTAGCGGGTAAACTTAGTTCTGCAGCTTATGCTGTCAGGAGAATTAGTGATTAACTGATGTTGATACTGCGCGTTTGGTATATTTCAGTTACTTTCATAGTGTTATGTCTTATGCGATTTTACTATGGGGTAACGCTGCAGAAGTAAACACCATATTTGTCCTGCAGAAACGCGCTATTAGATCTATATATAAACTTGGTGCTAGAGAATCTCTTAGAGAATTGTTTAAAGATATAAATATTTTAACTTTACCTTCTCTGTACATATTTGCGAATATTATGTTTGTGCGCTATAATCTTGATTTATATAAGAAAAATAGTGATATCCATGACCGAAACACGAGAAATAAAAATAAATTAGCTACACCAGTATTGCGATTGCAGAAAACTATGAATTCATTTTTGGGTTTAGGAGTACGCTTCTATAATAAAATTCCTGCAGAAATATTAGGTCTGCCTTTACTTAAGTTCAAAACGATTGTAAAAAACCAGTTAATAAAAAAGGCTTATTACTGCATTGATGATTATATTACTGATAAAAATGCGTGGAAATTTATTTAATGTTAACAATTATTAAATGTTAAAATTAATCTATAGTATGAAAAATTGTATTTAATGTTAACAATGTATTCAGAGCCCTTCAGGCACGTAGGGACCAAGGCTGGATTGAGTTTCTTTCGGCGTATTCTTCTCACCAGTGGTCGTTCCGAAACGCTAGTAGTATTTCAATTTTGCATATATAAAAAAATATATAAGAAATAAAAATATGACGTTCAAAAAGAGATACATGTATCCAATTTTGAATAAAAATCTTTGACTTTGACTTTGACTTTGAATTAAATATTAATCAATATACATATAAAATACTCATTAAATTAATAATAAAAAAATAATTTAGTACCTTCTCTGCGGCATAGATACTGAGACATGTCTATCAGAGCAATGCCGCAGGTAAGGACAGTCAAGTCGCTCGCCAATCATGTGCAGGATGACATTGGAGCTGGCCCGCACCCTGCGCACCAAGGACGCGCTCCGTTTGCGCATGGTGGTATAGAAGCAGTCTGTGCGCGCACGCGCGAACATGCCCGAAGCGCTACAGAACCGGGGCAGCCCCACTATCACTCTGAACGCGTTATTATACAGGATACGGAGGTCGCTGTAACTTCTCTTAGTGTAGTTAGCCCACAGGCTGCAGGTGTATAGCGATGTGCAATATGCTCTAAACAGCGTTACCTTAACTTCTCGTGAGCATCGCGCAAACCTGCGAGCTATCATATTAGTTCTTATTGACAGCGCTCTCCGCTCCCGTTCAATGTCAGCATTGTCCTTCAGGTCGGTGGTTATTATATGTCCCAGGTATTTAAATTGAGTAACTATCTCGAGAGGCGCACCATTTAGTCTAATCAATGGTACGTTTTGGACATAGTTTGTACCTGCCCCAAAGACCATGCATTGACTTTTCTTAATATTATATATTAATCCATGACCCCGGGCGTATTTCTCGCATATCTGTATCAGCTTCCTTAAACCGCATACTGACGCACTTAGCAATACGGCGTCGTCCGCGTAATGGAGATTATTGACACAAATGTCATCAATGTGGCACCCGACACGCTGTCTGCTTAGCTCGATAATTAGGTCATTCACATAAAGGTTGAACAGAGTAGGAGATGTCAAACCACCCTGCCTCACTCCGCATTCAAGCCTATAAGGTTCCGACATGGCTCCCGCCCATCGAACACTATTAGACTGATGTTCGTACCAGTACTTGAACATCATGATAAGTTCTTGTGGTAAGTTAATGCCTTTAAGTTTGTCCCATAATATGTTATACCTGACGAGGTCAAAAGCCTTAGAGAGATCGAGAAAACAGGCAAACACGGGTGTTTTGCGATCAGTGTAGTATTTGATGGTATGCTTAAGACACAGTATAGCACTCTCAGTAGACAGTCGAGGTCGAAACCCAAACTGATTATCGTGCAATTTTACAAATTTGCATAACTGTGTATTAAGCAGCCCATCAAATACCTTCGCTATCACGCATAAAGAATAGAACATGGCCAATATCCTAGCTATATGAGGCCCGGCATGGAGTAGGTGCTCAATGCTGAGGCCATCATGGCCTGGCGACTTACCTCTAGTTATTAATTTAATTGCTTCAGCTACATCTTTCGCACGAAAACAGGTGCTTACTTTTCCTCGCATATCAGCCTCGAGCACCTCATCCGCCGCACCCAGAGGGGAGTTAACTGTAAAATGACCCTTAAAAACATTTGCAATGTCCTTGGGATTGTTCACACCATCGACGCTCACAGGAAGGCCAGGCCGCACATTGACTTTACGCGTATCCTGCCAGAAGCTGCGAAAATCTCCCTTCGAATGTTTTTGGGCCAAAGCATCCATTTTTACTTGGTCCCGATGGTTTTGGCACCATTTCAATTTAGCCTTGAAAACCCGTCTGCTTGTACACATTTTATCATATAGGGGACCAGACTTCGGCCTCCCACACATGACCCATTCTTTAAAACTGGTCCTCGCTTCCCTATGAGCATCGCTGACATGTGTGTTCCACCCGAATACGCGCGTCCCCCCTCCACCACTCCTGCCCCCCTGACTTCCTACTGCTGCATCACGAAGGGCGGTTACAATGTCGGAATATAGCTTGTCCAAAATACGCCTGTGGTCATGGTCGTTACAAAAAGAATCAGCATAGTTTATGAATTCTGAAGGAAAATCAATTCCTTTTAATCGTTTATGACATTCTTTAGTGTATTTTAATATTTGTTCCTCATTTCTATCACCCCATATAACACTTTTATTTACATTTTCCACTATTGGTGTAATTTTTGGGGCAAGTAGATTGACATTACATTTTACTATAAGTGAGAAATGGTCAGACCAACGAGCGTCATACAAAACATCAACTTTGACTACCGATTGCTTTGCCGGGTGTGTTCCTACACAATGATCCAACCAGGAGGTGGTGCCGTGCGCTTCACTCATAAAAGTGAAAGTACCCGAGCCCCGCCCCAACATTTCTACGTCAATACATGACCACTGTTGTTCATTACACGTACTGATAAGCTCATTGTAAAACAACTCACCCGGGTCAGCGTTGAAATCTCCCAAAACAAATACCGATTCAATCCCATTTTCGTCAATTATTGCACTAACTGTACTCAAACACTCCGTAAACTCGAGTAAATTGTCTGCACTATTGGTTGGCATGTAGACATTGACTATAAGCACTGGTCTGTCGTCCGTTATGATTTTTATAGCACAAATACGCTCATTATTGCACTGCAACACTGTCACTTGTTTAAACGCACTATAACGCCACAGCAATGCGGTACCACCGTAAGGCCGTCCTCTAAGGATACCCGCAGACGTGTCAACTCCAGACGTACCGGTGAAGCCAAATCCGCTGTCGATCATGCTTAGAAAGGGTAAGTCATGCGGCATCAACCACGTTTCCTGAAGACATACTACGTCGCATAATCGGCACAACTCCTTAACACCATCAATGGACCTTTTTACATTTTTGCAGTTAAATGAAGCAAAGCGATATCTTAATAATATAGGTAATTGTTTTAATAAAACAAAGTAAGTTCTGTAGAATGCCCTGTATGGGTTTCAAATCGGGGATCCCAGTGGCATGACTTAAAAAATAGCTTATCACGCCCCTTTTTCGTGTCACACTTCACACATTCATATTATCCAGCCTGAGGCTACAAGTCATAAAGGCCAGGTTTAGCGTGTTGGTGGGTGTTAAACGTAGCCATAGACATACATTTATTTGGTTAATGAAACAAACATATACCTAGGTAATACAGCACAACGAAAACATACACATACTTAACACAACAATATAGCTAGAAACAGAAAAGAAATATGTTAAAATGCAGTGTGCGTTTTAGTGAACCAAATAGGCTGAGTATAAAAATTAGTCATGTGGGGTACGAGTACAACACTGATTAGCCGTGATGTTTCCGGCAGAGTAGAATAGGACCACTCCAAGTCTTTCCATGGATGTCGTAAGAGGCGACTTTGGAGATAAAGCAAAGCTCATAAATATCAATGAGACCTCTCCAACCCGTCTGGCCAGCGAGGAGAGTGTAGGCCAAATCCTCTGTCGGCTCTGGCCAAGTATGGTTCCGGTAGTACAGAGAGGGTCATGCTCCTGCAGTGGAGACTAAAAGACCTGATGATGATATTCTGCAACACCTGTCAGTGAACATTCGACCTATAGAAAAAAATAATAATAACTGAAGTTGAAGTAAATAATGATGGTTGCTAGTCACATCGCCTGGTGACATGATTCTACAGATTTTCGCTCAGTCCTTCGGCAAGCTTCTACGGTCTGCGTGGAAAGAGAAGCAGCTGGTACATTCTACGTATTTCTTTTCTCCCAGACCAGTATCGAAGAAGTTACTTGTTTAAAAGCAGGAATTTTACATGTGGTAATAAAATTTTTGATGATATGTGGGAAAGAGTCATAATGCTAAGTTAACATTTGCCAATAATTATCTCTACACAGTGCGAAAGTGATTGCACTAACCGTCATTTCCCTTGTGCCAGGCGTTCCCGCGGCTGACGTGGACGAGACACGGGACTCCGATGAAGACGCGGGGGCGCGGGGCGGGGGACACTACGCGGACGGTAAGCTTCTTAACAACCGAACAAACAGATGGTGTTATATGTTTCACACGACTCATTCTGTGTGTGTCTCTGTTTGGTGGAGGGAGTCAAATGCGGTTTTCTGAATTTGAAACTAGCGGTCGAGCTGGAGTTAGTGGAAGTCGGACCAACCTGAGCAGCCAGGGGTGAAGGCATCTAATTGAATAGCTATGGCACATGGAAAATGGATTTTGATTTCAAATGATCGGTGTGGACGAAAGAGATCCATATTCAATTCATCCAGGGTCAGGTTGAAGTCTAATGCAGCGCAACACTGCCGAAATATCCGGCCAGGTGGCCAACGTCGCGGAGACCCGATATAAAATGTAAATTAAGTTTATTTTGTAAGTAAGTAAAAAAAACGTTTAATATATATGTCCTCTTGCTTATTCAACTTCACATAAAAATATTATTCTTTCTTCTTTCTTTCTTTAAGTTTATGGCTCCATCGTTTAGCCAAAAACGATGATTCTGCCAATGTCAAGGTTGAGAATAACACGTAAAACAGTAATTATACTTAAAGCAAACATGAAGCAGTTGACCGGTAACTGAGGAGCAATGGGTTTCCTAGAACAACACAACACATAGAGTTAGTAAAATGTATTGTGTGCCTACCTAGTACTATTTAAATATTATATCATTAAAACATAAATGACCGGTAAAGGGAAGAAATTAAGTGCATAAGTTGAATCAAAGATGACGGGAACAAGATTCAGAGGAATAAATTGTTACTTTTAATAAATTTTGCTAGAACCGATACAAAAGGGGAGAATACCAGAGTTAGCAAAAATGAGACGTTAACAGGACGCGGAATATTTTTGGGCAGCAAGTCGTACAGAGATATTGAAAGTAATGGACAATCGAAAAAAATGTGTTCCAATGAGCCTTCATCCAAACCGCATTCACATAGGGAGCTGTCTTTTACCTTAATTTTAGCAAGGAAGACCGGAGAACAAACATGGCCTAATCGAAGTCTAATTATGGCAGATGTAGGGTGTTTATCAAATTTTTTGTATTTAGCGAACCACGGCTTTGTTGGGATATCAGGCTGTATCCTATAATAGATTTTGGCTCTAGAGCTCCCATAAGTAGTCCAGAAATTATTCCAATTTTTATTTAAATGAGATTGAGCTGACAGTCTGAGATCACGAGGGAGGCAATAATAATGCTTTTGATTTCCTACCTGAATGGCGTCCTTTGCTAACATGTCTACAGTTTCGTTACCGATAATACCTGAATGACTAGGGATCCAGGCCAGGACGACCTCTAGATCAGCACGGTGACAATGAAATAGAGTCTGTCTCGTCATGAGTGTGATGGGATGGTTGTCCTTAGCATGGAATGGGAGTTTTACGATATCTTGCAGACAGCACTTAGAATCCGAGAAAATCAAGGCTTTTTTTATTTGGTGGGATTCCACAAATGAGACGGCTTCTAATAGGGCAATGGCTTCGCCAGTGAAAACTGATGACAGAGGCGGGCATTTGAAGTTTAAAACTATGTTATACTTTGGAATCCACACGGCTGCGCCAACATTGTCCTCTTCTGACATTTTAGAAGCATCGGTAAATAGGATAAGCCAGTCCTTCCACTCTTCAGCTAAAAGTGCATTGAACTGAAGATTCGCCTGGGGGAAAGCTTGTTTATTCCTAAGTCTAAGGTTACGTAAGGCTGAAAGATTAGAGCTGAGAACTCTGTACAAAATAGTGGGTTGCGGTCGTATGTCAGTGTGGGACATTATTGATCAGTGTGGGATATTATTGACATTTTGCGAAAGTGACGTTGTGAAGAAACGTCACTTTCGCATAACGTCATTCACGCCTTCTATATTTCTATGCATATGAATGAACACTTAGGAGAGCTACACAAGCTAGAGTATTATGCGAACAATATATGTTGAACATAGACATAGACAGTTGGCCTTTTTAAATATGTTTTAAATTAGTAGCATAAAGAGAACCAAGGTATCCAAATTGACATTTGCCAAGTGTACATTGATACCTATTGATAAACTTATATTTATGTCTATCTGATATATTTTGAAAAGAGAGAGATGAATATTTTACAGAAAAACGGGCTCCTTCTATGCTTTAGTTATTGTTCTGAGATTTCTATGCATATGAATAAATTCTTAGGAGAGAGGGGGGTTTGGCTTCGTTGTATGTCTACGTGTAAGCGCTGCGGCAGTGGTGACCTGTGCGCTCATATGATGTATATCATCCCACGGGTTCGCTAACGAACTGACCTCCTTTGATAAGCGATGGTGTAGGTGAAAGTAACAAATGTTTTGCAGATGGCGCAGCAGAGGGCCAACAGCCTGTGGCAGGAAGTTCCCGGAACAGTTATTATGGCGAGCTTCAGAGCGCTGACACAAAGCACCAGTGTCATGTTTGTCTGAGGGGGTTTCAGAAGAAGAGACATCTACAAATATGCTTGAGAACGCACACTGGTGAGAAGCCATATAAATGTAATGATTGTGGCCAGCAATTTAATGCAAAGGGTAATTTAGAAACACATTTAAGAACTCACACTGGTGAGAAGCCATATAAATGTAATGATTGTGGCAAGGAATTTAATGTAAAAGGTACTTTAGAAACACATTTAAGAACACACACTGGTGAGAAACCATTTGAATGTAAGGTTTGCCGTCGTCGATTTGCTCGAAACAGTGCATTCAAAATTCACTTAAGAACTCACACTGGTGAGAAGCCATATAAATGTAATGATTGTGGCAAGAAATTTAATGAAAAAGGTACTTTAGAAACACATTTAAGAACACACACTGGTGAGAAACCATTTGAATGTAAGGTTTGTCGTCGTCGATTTGCTCGAAACAGTGCATTCAAAATTCACTTAAGAACTCACACTGGTGAGAAGCCATATAAATGTAATGATTGTGGCAAGCAATTTAATCAAAAGGGTCATTTAGACGTACACTTAAGAACTCACACTGGTGAGAAGCCATATAAATGTAATGATTGTGGCAAGGAATTTAATGTAAAAGGTACTTTAAAAACACATTTAAGAACACACACTGGTGAGAAACCATTTGAATGTAAGGTTTGTCGTCGTCGATTTGCTCAAAACAGTGCATTCAAAATTCACTTGAGAACTCACACTGGTGAGAAGCCATATAAATGTAATGATTGTGGCAAGCAATTTAATGTAAAGGGTACTTTAGATACACATTTCAGAACGCACACTGGTGAGCAACCATTTGAATGTAAGGTATGTCGTCGTCGATTTGGTGACAAAAGTCTTTTACATAGACATTTAAAAACTCACATCGGTGAGAAACCGTAACAATGGGACCACAACTATTTTGCATAGTTTTTAATGTCACGTTAGGAACGGGAACTTAATACTCGTCCACATGCAACACAAGTTGTTTGTAAAAGATAAATATTTCAGGGTGGATGCGATATATGCGTACCTAATGTATTAAACCACGGGCTTCACTAGATCCCTTTAGTATAGAGAAACTTTATAATAGCAGCCAGGAAACCAAAATGTAATGAATTTAATTTGCATATAAAACTAATTTCTGTAACAACCTGTTCCTTCTGCGGCTGAGGTTTTTAGTTTTATTTAGAGTCACCGAATCTTGAGGTAACACTATATCTAAAAAAAAGTACGAATTTTCGATGTATAATATTGTTTATTTCTTAATTAAATTTATGGATAGGCTTTTAGATGTTAGGAGTTTTATTGTAAACTAGCTTTTACCCGCGGCTTCGCTCGCGTGTGGTTTTCCTTACTAACACAACCCAAAACTCCAAAGTCAACCCACGTAGTGCCTTAAACACGGTAATGGCTTAAAGCCATGGTTAATTTTTGATGTGACGGACAAACACATTAGTACTGATCTTATTAACCGACCTTTAAAAAGAGGTTCTCAATTCGCCCCGTACCGTATGTATGTAATATTGTCGGGGTTGCACAGTTTTTGCATATGTTGTTCTGTACCAGCTTCTCAGCAGGTGTGCCTAATTTCATAAGTGTACCTTTACACTTATGAAATTGGGCACACATAATATCTGTACGTATATTTGTATGTTTGCTTGCGCATATCCCAAACACTATAAAGCGGATTTTTAACATTGTTTTTTGTCACAGAAATTTGCGCAACTAAGTAAATAGTGCAGATTTTATCAAAATCGGTTCAGTACTCTTTGAAATGGTCTTGAAGAAGCTAATTTGTTTTTAATTATTAAAATAAACTGGCTCACATTCTTTAATTGTCTAAAATACTGAATATTTTTTTTGAGCAGTAATTTGCGAACTTTTTGTAGCATACTAACTCAACGATACTATAGGTATTTTATAATAGATAGGAACTTAATACATAACATCCAAGAAAATGTATAGGATAATTGTATTAAATATAAAATAAATAAACACAGAGTAAACTTTAATTTTCGTAATATGTTTTTAAAAAACTAAAACATTTTTTTGGATGCGTATCTCTGTTTTCTTTCGTGAATACTTTTTGTAACTTATTCACTGCCGAGCGATGTCACATCGATTTGAAAAGAAAAAGAGAAGCCGTTTGAATGTAATAATTGTGGGAACCAATTTAGTCGAAAGGGTACTTTTGAAAGACATTTCAGAACACACACTGGTGAAAAACCGTTTGAATAGCTTTGTCGTCGTTAATTTGCCCAGAGCAGTACAATGCATAAACATTTGAGAACACACACTGGTGAAAAACCATATAAATGTAAGATTTTTCTGAAATTGAATTCGACTTTTAGTATTCTTAAAATCAAGCGCCTGAATTAATTCTTACTTTGAAATTCGAGTTCATTCTTGTCAAATTTTTCCCTACTATATTTGTAAATGTTATAGTATAGAAAACGTAAAATATCTTGGGGTAATCTTAGACGAACAACCACAGAAATATATCGGGATAGAACGGCCAAGTGGGCGGGACACGCGTGTCTCAATCTTGTACGATCGTACAAGATTTGTTAAACGTTCATTCAGTCAGCGCGCACTTCCTGACTGTGCTTTGTTGTGCGGTTTTAAATTGTAAAAACATAAGTATGAAACTGAGAAAATAGGTCAAAAGGAGGTACCTGTTACTTTCCATGGATCAGTAGTTAGCTTTAACTAATATAGTGATTAAACAACAATACCTTAAAATGAAAATACAAAAACCTACCATGTTTTTCAATGTAAAACGACATACGACTTTTTCACAATCGACAAAGACCAAATATCCAAAATGTCGCTACTGATTACTTTCCGGGTTATGACAGTTTGAAAATGTAAAATGAATATAAGATATAATAATAATAATATTTTTATTCGAGTAATTAAAACTCACAAATTTGTTAGTAAAATACTTAGACGCTATGTTAGTTAAAAAATTAATTTAAATTTAAATTAAAAGTAAAAATCGATTGTCATGCATGTCACACCCGTGTCACCCCACTAGATATGGCACGACAACGATTTACGTACGAGCTGTCCAATCTGCTCGTAAACATGCTCAAGATGCTGTTAGTGCCCCCCCGCACCCTGCGCACCAGGGATGCGCATCTTTTACGTATTGTTACGTGGTTAGGGTTCAGGATTTGGAGTAAACACCAAACTCTTCAGAGGGATTTTATTCACTACGGAATCCCAACACTGACTGGTCTTCCAACACGTCGAATATCCAAAACGCAAAGCACTCGTAGTCCTGGTCCGTTGCTGTGGTCGTAGAAATTATCACTTATCAGTTGCACACAAATCACTCGTATTAGTATCGCTCACTAAGAACACTCGCGGTAAACTGATTAACGATCGCCACGTCCGCTCCCTTATATACTGACTTATGGGTCTCTAGAAAGTTCCATATACTTCCGGTCCCGACGGCCGACAACCAAAACATTCCAGAATATTCGAGTATGTGTATGAGCGGGATAGAACACATATGTGCGAGCAGGATGGAAGATGTAGGAGCGCGACAGACGATGTTCGGAAAAGTTCTAGACTATTCTGTTCTGGGAGCTTCGCGACACTGCCCCCTTCTTAGAGACGCTCGTCCCGAGCGTCACTTTTGCCGCCATGATAACGCGCTAAGCGGTCCACATGTACCATCTCTAGTGATCCACCTGGTCGTCGTTGAATCACATATGTCACGTCACTCAATTGGGCTACTATCTTGAATGGGCCTTCCCATCTTGCTTGTGACTCTGTAGACTTTCTCCTTTGGTGTAATGGATTGAATACCCAACCCAATGCTCCTTCTCCAAAGACACTCGTCTTCATTCCCTTAGCGGTTCTCGTTGAACTGTTAAAGTCACCCTCAGTTCGCCAATTGTAAGAGAGTCTGGAGTCACAATCGCCAATAGGTCTCACGTTAAACTTAGCCAATCCCTCAGAATTCCCGTGAAACTCGCGCTTGACCCGGTTGCAGCGTTGTGGACACTGCTCATACCGAGGCTCACTGAAAAGTCTCAATCTGCGCCATTTACCTGCTTGACAACTATCCCCTTGTTTATTTACAAGCCTATCCTTTTCTGGACAGCTAAGTTGTAGATGGCCTCTCTCACCACATTTGTAACACATGCGTCCAGTTTTATTAGTTTTCCTGAGTGTGTCTCTTATCGCTCTGACTTCCTCGACCTCGCTAATTTCTCGTCCTTTATTATGTCGCTCATCTTGCCTTACTGCTTCTACTTCAAGGGCATGTACGAGGGCTTCCTTGAGCGAACCGTGATGGTATAGCTTTACTGCAGCCCTTACCTCCAGATCCATGATGCCATCTATGAAGGCTTGCAGCAGATTCTTCTCTACCATCCGAAGGATCTTCCGAAGGATACGCTTTCCGCACTAACCTTTCGATCTCTAGTGCCCATTGTTGTAATCCTTCATTTGAGCGCTGCTTTCTATCTCGTAGTTGTGCTCGGAACACGTGCTCCAGGTGGCGTTCTCCGTACCTTGCTTCAAGCGCCTCTATTAAGTTTCCGAACTTACGGCCTGTGTTAGGCAGTGCCTCTAATACTGATAAAGCCGATCCTTTTAGAGCGATGGTGAGGGCTGTCAAGTTCTGCTCATCAGTCCATCCGTTTGCAGTAGCGACAGTTAGAAATTGCTGTTTGTAAGCGGCCCAAGGAGTGGTACCATCGTAAGATGGCACTTTTATCTTGGGTCCAGTTACAGCAGTGATGGGAGCGCTCGGCGTTACTGTAACGCCTACTGCCTCCAAACGATGTATCTTCTTTTCCAATTCAGCTAGTTTCTTCTCTAGTCTGGAGAAATTCGTTTCCACACCTGTCACGCGATTATCCACCAAAGTCTCCAAATACGTCACTCGGTTCTCTACCAAATCCACATCCTTACGGATCTGGTCCACCACGTTGCTGACTTTGCTGACAGCTGCTAATACCATTCGTTGGTCCTCACTCATATGATGCAGCTTTTCCTTCTGCTCTTCCCGCATATTTTGTATTTCTCCATTAAGTTCCACATTGATGCGTTGCAATTTACTCTGGTTCTCATTTATGCACTGCAACATTTGCATCAAGCTACCAAAATCAAAAGATGCTTGAGTAGGAACCTGGTGAGAGGGGAACGTGGCTTGATGATGGGCGGCTGGCATCTGTTGGGCGGCGGCAATCTCTTGGGAGGCCGTAACTTCTTGGGTGGCTGTGACAACTTGGGCGGCTGTGACGGCTTCGGTGGTTGCGACGTCTTGGGCAGCTGCCATGTCTTGGGCGGCTGCCATGTCTTGGGCGGCTACCATGTCCTGGGCGGCTGCCATGTCTTGGGTGGCTGCGACCTCTGGGGCTACGGGCGGTAGTTGCTCGGCTGCGATGTTTTGGGCGGCTGCTGCGGTAGCTTCCATTGCACGTTGGGCCCGGGTCCTGACGCCTTCCTTATCTTCTTCGTCCCTCGGCAACACTGGCATTTCCAAATCCCACACTTCTGACACCAAATGTTACGTGGTTAGGGTTCAGGATTTGGAGTAAACACCAAACTCTTCAGAGGGATTTTATTCACTACGGAATCCCAACACTGACTGGTCTTCCAACACGTCGAATATCCAAAACGCAAAGCACTCGTAGTCCTGGTCCGTTGCTGTGGTCGTAGAAATTATCACTTATCAGTTGCACACAAATCACTCGTATTAGTATCGCTCACTAAGAACACTCGCGGTAAACTGATTAACGATCGCCACGTCCGCTCCCTTATATACTGACTTATGGGTCTCTAGAAAGTTCCATATACTTCCGGTCCCGACGGCCGACAACCAAAACATTCCAGAATATTCGAGTATGTGTATGAGCGGGATAGAACACATATGTGCGAGCAGGATGGAAGATGTAGGAGCGCGACAGACGATGTTCGGAAAAGTTCTAGACTATTCTGTTCTGGGAGCTTCGCGACAGTATTATTGCGTAAAAGCAGTCTACGCGAGCCTCAGCGAACATTCCTGATGTGCTACAATAGCGAGGCAACCTCAACAACACCCTGAATGCATTCTTGTATTGGACACGGAGGGCGTTACAAGCTTTTTGAGTATAGTTGGCCCACAGGCTGGCAGGCTGCACGTATAGAACGAAGTACAACAAAGCTCTGAATAGTGTAATTTTAACATCACGTGAACAGCGTGCAAACCTGCGCGCCAACATATTCGCTCTTACTGACAAGGCCCTCCGCTCCCTTTCCATATCATCATTGTCCCTGAGGTCAGGCGTTAACAGATGTCCAAGATATTTAAATCTGTACACTCTAAGGAGCTCACATTTGTTGAGGAAAACAGGTAGGATCTTGTCAATCTGTCTATTCCCGGCCCCAAAGACCATGACTTGGCTCTTTTTGACGTTATAAATCAAACCGTTAGCGTACGTTTCGCATATTGAAACCAGCTTCCTTAAACCGCAGACAGACGCACTCAGCAACACCATATCATCAGCGTAGCTGATGTTATTTACGCTGACACCGTCGATGTAACAACCTATATGTGGAGGGGCTGTCGAAATTTCGGTCGTTGTTGCCTGTGGTGTGTCATCATCGTCTCCTGAGTCTGGTATTACGAGCACACTTGTATGCAACGAACTGACTGTGTCGATACCTCTTACAGTATCGCTATAAGAGTTTCCTAAACCTTGAAGTACTGGTTTCCAAGTGAGTGGTAATGTCCATCTTCCGTCTTGGTTGAAAGTCTATTTTTAGTTTTAATAATTTCGAATGTATCAAGGAAGAAAGATAGAAAGAAAGAAAGAAAAACTTTATTCGGCAAAAAATAATAACAACAATAAATGAAAAATACTTAAGAACTATACCTACAAAAGTTAATTGCCGAAAAGGCAGCCAGCTCGGCTTTATGCTTATGGCGGTGGACCACAGCGCTGATTTTCAGCTGGTACCAAGGAGGACGTAGATAGCTTAACTATACATATATGCTATTATAACATGCATAACTTTTTAAAATGTATTTTTAACTACTCATTTACCATTTATATCTACGAAAAATTAAATTAAAAGTATGAACAAAACAGCAACAATGAAATTGACAATTTTCGTGAAATCATAATTCAAAGTACTTGACTTTAGTTAGTATTGGCACAATATATTTGGGAAATTAAAAACTGTCGACAACAATGCCATCAATTTGCCGCGATAATGTGATTTCTTTTATTTGTTTACGAAATGTGGCGACAGAGGAAGCACTAGTACCCGAATCGTTAACGCCATGTATTTGCAATTTCATAATTCAATAATAGTTTGACAGTAATGGTGTTACTTTCGTTTTTTGATCAGTCTTATTTAAATCTGTTTCTATCACTGAATTGTTGTCGTGTTGAATTGAATTCTTCTTTACTTTATTATCTTCCTTTGTTTCTAAACCAGCATAAGGGTTCAGGATGATGACGAGAAACCTTATTCAATTTTTAACACATCTTACACGAAACTTTTATTTCATTCTTATCTAGCTTCACTTCTTTTTCAAAAATTTGTTAAAGAATAGTATGGATTGTTCGATTGAAACATTTTTTCATTTCTGTGTCATTGTGTTTACTATGAAAGCCGGTAAATCTGGTGCAATAAGGTATATCAAAGACCTGTTTCAATGGATGTCCTCATCACGAGTAACAGTTTTTACTTTCTCATAGCAATTAACCATCCTTGCATTATGTGACATGTGAACTTATATTATGTATCTCATCCCACAGGTTTGCTAAGTAACTGACCCCTTTGTAAAGCGATGGTGTAGGTGAAAGTAACAGTTTTTTTGCAGATGACACAGCAGAGGGCCAACAGCGTGTAGCAGGAAGTTCACGAAACCGTCTTGATTACTGTTTCGTGAACTTCCTGCCGCAGGTTGTTGACCAGCCTCAGAGAGACCCGCGCGCGCAGAACGCTGACACAAGGCACCAGCGTCATGTTTGTCTGAGGCAGTTTCAGTGGAATAGTCGTCTACAAACTGTAGAGAAGCTGTATAATTGTGAGAAGCAACTTAATCGTAAGGATGCTTTAGTATTACAATTAAGAACTCATACTGGTGAGAAACCAACATGATGTAATAGTTTCTGCTACTCTTGTATCGTTTGTAATGTCACGTTAGGAACGGGAACTTCATTCTCGTCTACATTAAACCACGAATATACTACATTACTATAGTATAGAGATATTATAATAACAACATTAGTCTTCACATGGATATCGTAAGAGGCGACTTAGGAAATATAAGCTAAACAAAGCTCATAAACATTAATGAGACCTCTCCAACCCGTCTGGCCAGCGAGGAGAGTGTAGGCCAAATCCTGTCTGCTCCGGCCAAGTATGGCTCCGGTAGTACAGAGAGGGTCATTCTGCTGCAGAGACTAAAGAGACCTGATGATGATGATGATGATTATAATAACAGACAACAAACCAACATGTACTTGTCATACAAAACAAATAACAAAATCTCTGTAGCAACCTGTATTTACTGCGGCTGCGTGTCTTAGTTTTGTAAGTCATTCAACCTTGACTAGACACGTAGATTCGAAACAACTGATATTTCAAAACTGCTTTTCTCTAAAACTTCTCGAAAACTTTGTATGTAAATCTGTATGGATGTATGTATTAAAGTACGTATGTCAGATTCTTTATTTTATCATAACTGCCGAATGCCTCACGGACTTACGTAGAGGGTATCATCATGTATACAATCGGGTCACTCAAGCGCTATTTGTCGGGATTGCCGACTATATCTCCCGACGACATAGCACGTGAGTGACCCGCTTTCATTACCCAACTGCCAAGAAGGGCAGTTGGGTAATGAAAGAGAATGTGTTCCGCGCGTATCATGTATGTTTGTAAATTTCTTTATTACCTCGTATCTTCAAAACGGCTAGATGGATTCCTAGAGTTAAGGCATCGTTGGGTTCGTCTGTATATATTTATAGTCACAAGCGTGTATATACACAGCTGTATTTCATTTTAGACCTTATCACATTGACTTAAGACCCTAGATATGAATGCTCGTGACGCTTTACCTAATTAAATTGCTACCTAACGACAATTGTCACGGAAACTGAACTGTGGCTATTGAATGCGTGAGTTTATTCCGCGACAGAATATCCCGACAGACCTAAGTGTTGACATGAATTGTAATGCTAGTACCAATAACAAATAATAAGAATTGTTATTTTAGATAACTAATTTTATTCTCAGTTCTCTCACTCATATGACATGACTTCAGTAAGTTAACTACAAACTTTGCATGCTTGAATAAGACAAATCTGTTGGTACCTAGTTATATTTTAACAGATTAATTGATTGTAAACCTCGATAAGCAAATAAAGAATGGAATTTAATTGTGTTGACATTATTTTTTGGTTTGGATCCTGTATTTATTTGGTTAATAAAACACATATACGAGATAGGTAGTGTGGCGTTGAACTACTTATGTAGCTACTTCATGTAGCTACATAAGTAGATCAACGCCATCAAGCATGCAGTTGTTTGGCTATTAATCTAATGTTAGCGTTGATTCATTTTGATACATCCAGTTAACTGTATCCATAACGTGTGCTGCTCCGTCGCGGTACCACAGTGCTAAAGCGACTTCATTTATATATGATTAAAATGTCCATAAAATGTACGTAATTGTACGTGAAATAATAATAATTGTACGTTACGTATTTATTTTAAAAAAAAGGTGGACGTGGTACCGCCAAAGAGCATGCTTCCCCGTGGTACCACACCCATTTCTACAGAGTCTTATATAATTATCAGGATTGGTTGATGAGAAAAAAAGTTTGTTAATTGTTCATTATCATCACCAGTTTAATTCTTCTAAATGTCTTACATTTATATATTTTCTTCACGATTACAATTTGAGTAAATCATCTATATATAACTAAATATTTGGTTGACCTCCTTTTATGAATTAAGGCTACATTATGCTCTTGTGTACATATAAAATTATTATTATTAAAAAAAAAAACTACTTCCATGTTGGAAATTGACTAGCTCCGTGGCCCAGCGGTCAACACGCCAGCCTGCGACACGGAGTGACCGGGTTCAATCCCCGGCCAGGTCAAATGGAAAATGATCTTTTTCAGATTGGCCTGGGTCTTGGATGTGTATCTATATATGTATTTGTTACAAAATATAGTATCGTTGAGTTAGTATCCCATAACACAAGTCTCGAACTTACTTTGGGGCTAGCTCAATATGTATGATTTGTCCGTATATATTTATCCGTTTATATTTATGTGCAGATTTGGATACAAACAGTACAAGATGATGAATCAAGTAAATTTTTCCTTTTTTTTGCTTGTAAATAAAATTTAATAATTGTTTTATAATAGTTTAATTTAAGTTATAGTTTATAGCCTTATTTAATTGTAAAAAAAAAGTTATAAAATTATCCCACAACTCTTAAGCATTAAAAATGTTGTACCTTCCATCATCATCATATCAGCCGCAATTTTGGCATGGAGGCTCTTTTGATGCAACGGCAGCTTCGGTGGTGTGGACATGTTCTTCGTATAGCGGATGACCGTTTACCAAAAGCAGTCTTCTACTCAGAAATGGCAGAGGGTAAACGGAAGCATGGTGGTCAACATCTGCGTTATAAGGATGTGTTTAAGAGAAACCTTAATGCGTGCGGCATAGATACCGCATGCTGGGAGGAGTTAGCTACCAAAAGGTCCTCTTGACGATCTACCATCCTCAGCAACATTAAAATCTTTGAAGCAAACCGGTTAAAAGAACTTGACACCAAACGTCAATTACGCAAAGGGAGACCTAAGCTCTATTACACCTATACCTACAATTCAATCGGCCAACTGTACTGTCAGCCGTGCGATAGGACTTTTAAAACCAAGTTCGGTTTAGCGAGCCATATTAGGGCTCACAATAGAAATAATATTTAAATTAAATTATTGTCCAGGGTCGCCGTCATCGAAATCGATAAGGAGGACTATATATATCAGCCGCAAGAAGTCCACTGCTGGACATATGCCTCCCCCAAGGATTTCCAATACGACCGGTTGGAAGCGGCCTGCATCCAGCGTCTTTCTGCGAGTGCGTTACCCCAGCCGACTAAGTGCTCCTTTTATGAATTGATAAATGCAAATAATTAGATCATTACTTCGTGTAAATGTCCCCGAAAGTAAATAATTTGACACCCCGCCGTTTCAGAGATAATGAGGAAAATAAAATTCGGCTGGCGTAACGTTACCCCAGCCGACTTTTTTTGATTCCGTCGGTTTATCTGGATAAAAAGTATACACAAAGATAGATTGAATTTGCCCTCAAATGTCCCCGATAAAATTAAATTTGACACCTTTATGGATTTCGAGTTATTTCATTTTCTGCTGCGGTAACGTTTGGCCAATCTCTGTATCTCTGAAACCGTAAGACGCAGAATCATGATTTTTTTTATACGTATAGAACGGAATTTGTCACCATTTGACACCTAGTTATCTTAAATATTAATAATATGGTTTGCGAGTAATAAATATTATTCTGAAAACCATATTTTCGGTTCTAGTTATTAAACGAGGGAACCCTGAAAATTCAAACTAGTCCTAATAGATGCCTCTTATAGAGACATACAAAACATCAAAACTTTCATCAGCCTAATCCATAGCATTGGCAAGTTATAATGATATTACTGGTTCCAGAAAGCCAGATTCTGGGCTCTCGATTTAAACGAGGAAAATAATACTTTCCTTCCACTTGGCTGATTCCATATTTAAACAATAATTAGACACTTTAACCAAAAATATACATACAAATTTTCAGCTTGATATACTATCGTATATAAGAAATAATAAATAAAAACTAAACCTAGCTAATTTTTCCCGATTACCCGACCAAGTTCGAATGTGCATCTAAAAGCGGCCGTACGATACATAACGTATACCTTCTAAAATCTGCACAATAATAATAAGTGGTTGGGTATATTCAAGTAGAAAAATTGTTAGGATTAATTTTAATATTATAAAGACTCGTATTTAATAAATTAAACCTTAGGGTCAACAGCAGAAACAGCCTCCGTGGTCCAGTGGTTAAGGCGTTTGCCTGTTGACCCGGGGGTCGTGGGTTCGATTTCCACCGGAAGCATACTTTGTTTAGTTGTTTCCAGTTTGGTAGGACATTGCAGACGTGAATCACCTGATTGTCCGATAATAAAGATGATTCCGTGCTTCGGAAGGCACGTTAAGCCGGTGGTCCCGGCTGCCATCTGGTAGTTGTTAGAGGAACCACGTCAGAGGCCGAGAGGCGGTTCCGAAGAACTCTGACACCAGGGTGTGCATGTTCGATTGACCGTGACACCTATTCAAAATGATGATGATGATGATGAATGAAACCTTAGGGTGACTTACAGATTTTCTCTTTCAGCAAAACTATTACTTAAATGGCAATGTCTACATACTAATAATGTAAATAAAATATCTTTTTATTTATTTTTTGTTTGAATGATTTTAAGGCAGACCTCTTAAATAGAGGTCTGCCGTCTGCATAATAGTTCAATCCAACTGTCACCGTAGTTGGTAATCAAAAACGCAAGCAAGGTTATATTTTATAAGGTAAGACTATCAAGAGATAAATAAAAAAATCTTGAGTGTTATTTATTTTTGCTGCTCTCGCGTGGAAAGTGTCAGTTTTACAAATTGGGAGTAAAATGTGTATCCATCAACTAGGAAAACGCGTCGTTATTAGCTAAACAAATGAACTAGAAGTCCGTATTTCTTTTTCTATATTATGTACTGCTTGTTTTATTCTGCATTGCTTTATGCGAAGATGTAGGGGACATCTTACAAAGATATTTTCGAAATCAAAAGTAGTCGGTACCACAGGACAGAGTATCAATACTTTTTTGTGTCCTTCTTTGAAAATAAAAAAAATATATATACTAGCTTTTGCCCGCAGCTCCGCCCGCGTCAATGTCGATCCCTCGGGAATAGTACTTTTTCCCGGGATAAAAGGTAGCCTATGTCCTTCTCCGCACTCCAGAGAACTTGTATGCAAAATTTCATGATGATCGGTTCAGTAGTTACGGCGTGAAAGCGTAACAAACAAACTCACTTTCGCATTTATAGTATTAGTTAGGATTTGTTATTATGCGCGAGCAAAACTAGGGACTATCGCTGCGCTGTCCCGCTCGCGCACATTAGCCAATGAAATTGCAGTTCCGAGCAAGTGCAGTTGTATTTTTTTCTAATTCTATCTAACAAAGCAAGTATTACATACTCGTATTTCCAATATTACCTATAGCTGCCTTTGGTCTTGCAATAATATACTTGGTCAATCCCGTTAGAAATCAATACATTATAAAGTATAAGTATGGAGGAAATAAGTAATTCCATTACATAAGGCATATATTTTTTTATTAAAAAAAATTCCACTCGCCTGTACCATCCATTTTAGAATACAATGCCGTCGAATATGGAAGTATATCTAGTAGTATGCCGCAGCCGCTTTCAGATGCACATCAGAACTTGGTCGGGTAAGCGGAAAAAAAATCTAGGTTTAGTTTTTAATTATTATTTCTTATATACGAAAGTATATCAAGCTAAAAATTGGTATGTATGTTTTTCGATAAAGTGTCTAATTATTGTTTAAATATGGAATCAGCCAGGTAAAAGGAAAGTATTATTTTCCTCGTTAAAATCGAGAGCCCAGAATCTGGCTTTCTGGAACCAGTAATATCATTATAACTTGCCAATGCTTTGGATTAGGCTGATGAAAGTTTTGATGTTTTGTATGTCTCTATAAGAGGCATCTATTAGGACTAGTTTGAATTTTCAGGGTTCCCTCGTTTAATAACTAGAACCGAAAATATGGTTTTCAGAATAATATTTATTACTCGCAAACCATATTATTAATATTTAAGATAACTAGGTGTCAAATGGTGACAAATTCCGTTCTATACGTATAAAAAAAATCATGATTCTGCGTCTTACGGTTTCAGAGATACAGAGATTGGCCAAACGTTACCGCAGCAGAAAATGAAATAACTCGAAATCCATAAAGGTGTCAAATTTAATTTTATCGGGGACATTTGAGGGCAAATTCAATCTATCTTTGTGTATACTTTTTATCCAGATAAACCGACGGCATCAAAAAAAGTCGGCTGGGGTAACGTTACGCCAGCCGAATTTTATTTTCCTCATTATCTCTGAAACGGCGGGGTGTCAAATTATTTACTTTCGGGGACATTTACACGAAGTAATGATCTAATTATTTGCATTTATCAATTCTTAAAAGGAGCACTTAGTCGGCTGGGGTAACGCACTCTCTTTCTGCGACCTTAGTCAGGTCATCCGACCATCTGGTCGGTGGATGTCCGATGCTGCGCGTGCCGGTACGTGGTCGCCATTCGAGAACCCTTCTGCCCCATCAACCATCGGTTCTACGCGCTATGTGCCCCGCCCACTGCCACTTCAAAGAGCTAATCCGCTGAGCTATGTCAGTGACCTTCGTTCTCTTACGAATCTCCTCGTTTCTGATTCGATCTCGCAGAGAAACACCGAGCATAGCTCTCTCTATAGCTCTTTGAGCGACTTTGAGCTTTCTTATCAGCCCCATAGTAAGGGACCACGTTTCGGACCCGTAAGTCATCACTGGTAACACACATTGATTATAGACTTTCGTATTTAGGCACTGAGGTATTTTGGACGAGAAGACACTGCGGAGCTTCCCGAACGCTGCCCAGCCGAGTCGGATTCGTCGAAAGACCTCGTCCTCAAAGCTGGAACTTCTAACCTGGATCTACCTTCCATCATTCACTTTCATTAGCAACATGAGATGGCACTATCGCACGGAAATATCTGCATATTTTAAGAAAATGTTTGTGATTAACATCGTGCCTTCAACATTTTAGAAATGCCTTTAGATAACGGTACGGATCCCTTCGTGCGCGAGTCCGACTCACACTTGGCCGGTTTTTTATTATAATTTGCCTTAAAGAGGAGCCCGATGGTCGTGAGCATTACGAGTAAATGTGATATGATGATGATGGAAGGTACAAAATTTTTAATGCTTAGGAGTTGTGGGATAATTTTATAACTGTTTTTTTACAATTAAATAAGGCTATAAACTAAAACTTAAATTAAACTATTATAAAACAATTATTAAATTTTATTTACAAGCAAAAAAAAGGAAAAATTTACTGGATTCATCATCTTGTACTGTTAATGATTGTATCCAAATCTGCACATGGATGTAGGTTTTTTTTTAATAATAATAATAATAATTTTATACGTACACAAGAGCATAATGTAGCCTTAAATCATAAAAGGAGGTCAACCAAATATTTAGTTATATATAGATGATTTACTCAAATTGTAATCGTGAAGAAAATATATAAATGTAAGACATTTAGAAGAATTAAACTGGTGATGATAATGAACAATTAACGAACTTTTTTTCTCATCAACCAATTCTGATAATTATATAAGACTCTGTAGAAATGGTAGTGGTACCGCGGGGAAGCATGCTCTTTGGCGGTACCACGTCCACCTTTTTTTTAAAATAAATACGTAACGTACAATTATTATTATTTCACGTACAATTACGTACATTTTATGGACATTTTTATCATATATAAATGAAGTCGCTTTAGCACTGTGGTACCGCGACGGATCAGCACACGCCATAACTCCACCAAGGGCGCCACTGGTAGGCAATACAAAGGTTTTAAATTATTTATTGCAGCTGCGTTCAACATTTTTTTTACATGAATTCAATGTAATATTACGTATCCTATGAGGAACTAAGATTCGCTAAAGTACAGACTATCTTGTCCAGGCTCAAAAACAATGGCTTGCTCAAGGTTCTCCTATAATCCTTTTCCCGTAAAGGTCAGTCTTAATCTAAAAGCGGCCGTACGATACATAACGTATACCTTCTAAAATCTGCACAATAATAATAAGTGGTTGGGTATATTCAAGTAGAAAAATTGTTAGGATTAATTTTAATATTATAAAGACTCGTATTTAATAAATTAAACCTTAGGGTCAACAGCAGAAACAGCCTCCGTGGTCCAGTGGTTAAGGCGTTTGCCTGTTGACCCGGGGGTCGTGGGTTCGATTTCCACCGGAAGCATACTTTGTTTAGTTGTTTCCAGTTTGGTAGGACATTGCAGACGTGAATCACCTGATTGTCCGATAATAAAGATGATTCCGTGCTTCGGAAGGCACGTTAAGCCGGTGGTCCCGGCTGCCATCTGGTAGTTGTTAGAGGAACCACGTCAGAGGCCGAGAGGCGGTTCCGAAGAACTCTGACACCAGGGTGTGCATGTTCGATTGACCGTGACACCTATTCAAAATGATGATGATGATGATGAATGAAACCTTAGGGTGACTTACAGATTTTCTCTTTCAGCAAAACTATTACTTAAATGGCAATGTCTACATACTAATAATGTAAATAAAATATCTTTTTATTTATTTTTTGTTTGAATGATTTTAAGGCAGACCTCTTAAATAGAGGTCTGCCGTCTGCATAATAGTTCAATCCAACTGTCACCGTAGTTGGTAATCAAAAACGCAAGCAAGGTTATATTTTATAAGGTAAGACTATCAAGAGATAAATAAAAAAATCTTGAGTGTTATTTATTTTTGCTGCTCTCGCGTAGAAAGTGTCAGTTTTACAAATTGGGAGTAAAATGTGTATCCATCAACTAGGAAAACGCGTCGTTATTAGCTAAACAAATGAACTAGAAGTCCGTATTTCTTTTTCTATATTATGTACTGCTTGTTTTATTCTGCATTGCTTTATGCGAAGATGTAGGGGACATCTTACAAAGATATTTTCGAAATCAAAAGTAGTCGGTACCACAGGACAGAGTATCAATACTTTTTTGTGTCCTTCTTTGAAAATAAAAAAAATATATATACTAGCTTTTGCCCGCAGCTCCGCCCGCGTCAATGTCGATCCCTCGGGAATAGTACTTTTTCCCGGGATAAAAGGTAGCCTATGTCCTTCTCCGCACTCCAGAGAACTTGTATGCAAAATTTCATGATGATCGGTTCAGTAGTTACGGCGTGAAAGCGTAACAAACAAACTCACTTTCGCATTTATAGTATTAGTTAGGATTTGTTATTATGCGCGAGCAAAACTAGGGACTATCGCTGCGCTGTCCCGCTCGCGCACATTAGCCAATGAAATTGCAGTTCCGAGCAAGTGCAGTTGTATTTTTTTCTAATTCTATCTAACAAAGCAAGTATTACATACTCGTATTTCCAATATTACCTATAGCTGCCTTTGGTCTTGCAATAATATACTTGGTCAATCCCGTTAGAAATCAATACATTATAAAGTATAAGTATGGAGGAAATAAGTAATTCCATTACATAAGGCATATATTTTTTTATTAAAAAAAAATCCACTCGCCTGTACCATCCATTTTAGAATACAATGCCGTCGAATATGGAAGTATATCTAGTAGTATGCCGCAGCCGCTTTCAGATGCACATCAGAACTTGGTCGGGTAAGCGGAAAAAAAATCTAGGTTTAGTTTTTAATTATTATTTCTTATATACGAAAGTATATCAAGCTAAAAATTGGTATGTATGTTGTTCGATAAAGTGTCTAATTATTGTTTAAATATGGAATCAGCCAGGTAAAAGGAAAGTATTATTTTCCTCGTTAAAATCGAGAGCCCAGAATCTGGCTTTCTGGAACCAGTAATATCATTATAACTTGCCAATGCTTTGGATTAGGCTGATGAAAGTTTTGATGTTTTGTATGTCTCTATAAGAGGCATCTATTAGGACTAGTTTGAATTTTCAGGGTTCCCTCGTTTAATAACTAGAACCGAAAATATGGTTTTCAGAATAATATTTATTACTCGCAAACCATATTATTAATATTTAAGATAACTAGGTGTCAAATGGTGACAAATTCCGTTCTATACGTATAAAAAAAATCATGATTCTGCGTCTTACGGTTTCAGAGATACAGAGATTGGCCAAACGTTACCGCAGCAGAAAATGAAATAACTCGAAATCCATAAAGGTGTCAAATTTAATTTTATCGGGGACATTTGAGGGCAAATTCAATCTATCTTTGTGTATACTTTTTATCCAGATAAACCGACGGCATCAAAAAAAGTCGGCTGGGGTAACGTTACGCCAGCCGAATTTTATTTTCCTCATTATCTCTGAAACGGCGGGGTGTCAAATTATTTACTTTCGGGGACATTTACACGAAGTAATGATCTAATTATTTGCATTTATCAATTCTTAAAAGGAGCACTTAGTCGGCTGGGGTAACGCACTCTCTTTCTGCGACCTTAGTCAGGTCATCCGACCATCTGGTCGGTGGATGTCCGATGCTGCGCGTGCCGGTACGTGGTCGCCATTCGAGAACCCTTCTGCCCCATCAACCATCGGTTCTACGCGCTATGTGCCCCACCCACTGCCACTTCAAAGAGCTAATCCGCTGAGCTATGTCAGTGACCTTCGTTCTCTTACGAATCTCCTCGTTTCTGATTCGATCTCGCAGAGAAACACCGAGCATAGCTCTCTCTATAGCTCTTTGAGCGACTTTGAGCTTTCTTATCAGCCCCATAGTAAGGGACCACGTTTCGGACCCGTAAGTCATCACTGGTAACACACATTGATTATAGACTTTCGTATTTAGGCACTGAGGTATTTTGGACGAGAAGACACTGCGGAGCTTCCCGAACGCTGCCCAGCCGAGTCGGATTCGTCGAAAGACCTCGTCCTCAAAGCTGGAACTTCTAACCTGGATCTACCTTCCATCATTCACTTTCATTAGCAACATGAGATGGCACTATCGCACGGAAATATCTGCATATTTTAAGAAAATGTTTGTGATTAACATCGTGCCTTCAACATTTTAGAAATGCCTTTAGATAACGGTACGGATCCCTTCGTGCGCGAGTCCGACTCACACTTGGCCGGTTTTTTATTATAATTTGCCTTAAAGAGGAGCCCGATGGTCGTGAGCATTACGAGTAAATGTGATATGATGATGATGGAAGGTACAAAATTTTTAATGCTTAGGAGTTGTGGGATAATTTTATAACTGTTTTTTTACAATTAAATAAGGCTATAAACTAAAACTTAAATTAAACTATTATAAAACAATTATTAAATTTTATTTACAAGCAAAAAAAAGGAAAAATTTACTGGATTCATCATCTTGTACTGTTAATGATTGTATCCAAATCTGCACATGGATGTAGGTTTTTTTTTAATAATAATAATAATAATAATTTTATACGTACACAAGAGCATAATGTAGCCTTAAATCATAAAAGGAGGTCAACCAAATATTTAGTTATATATAGATGATTTACTCAAATTGTAATCGTGAAGAAAATATATAAATGTAAGACATTTAGAAGAATTAAACTGGTGATGATAATGAACAATTAACGAACTTTTTTTCTCATCAACCAATTCTGATAATTATATAAGACTCTGTAGAAATGGTAGTGGTACCGCGGGGAAGCATGCTCTTTGGCGGTACCACGTCCACCTTTTTTTTAAAATAAATACGTAACGTACAATTATTATTATTTCACGTACAATTACGTACATTTTATGGACATTTTTATCATATATAAATGAAGTCGCTTTAGCACTGTGGTACCGCGACGGATCAGCACACGCCATAACTCCACCAAGGGCGCCACTGGTAGGCAATACAAAGGTTTTAAATTATTTATTGCAGCTGCGTTCAACATTTTTTTTACATGAATTCAATGTAATATTACGTATCCTATGAGGAACTAAGATTCGCTAAAGTACAGACTATCTTGTCCAGGCTCAAAAACAATGGCTTGCTCAAGGTTCTCCTATAATCCTTTTCCCGTAAAGGTCAGTCTTAATCTAAAAGCGGCCGTACGATACATAACGTATACCTTCTAAAATCTGCACAATAATAATAAGTGGTTGGGTATATTCAAGTAGAAAAATTGTTAGGATTAATTTTAATATTATAAAGACTCGTATTTAATAAATTAAACCTTAGGGTCAACAGCAGAAACAGCCTCCGTGGTCCAGTGGTTAAGGCGTTTGCCTGTTGACCCGGGGGTCGTGGGTTCGATTTCCACCGGAAGCATACTTTGTTTAGTTGTTTCCAGTTTGGTAGGACATTGCAGACGTGAATCACCTGATTGTCCGATAATAAAGATGATTCCGTGCTTCGGAAGGCACGTTAAGCCGGTGGTCCCGGCTGCCATCTGGTAGTTGTTAGAGGAACCACGTCAGAGGCCGAGAGGCGGTTCCGAAGAACTCTGACACCAGGGTGTGCATGTTCGATTGACCGTGACACCTATTCAAAATGATGATGATGGTGATGAATGAAACCTTAGGGTGACTTACAGATTTTCTCTTTCAGCAAAACTATTACTTAAATGGCAATGTCTACATACTAATAATGTAAATAAAATATCTTTTTATTTATTTTTTGTTTGAATGATTTTAAGGCAGACCTCTTAAATAGAGGTCTGCCGTCTGCATAATAGTTCAATCCAACTGTCACCGTAGTTGGTAATCAAAAACGCAAGCAAGGTTATATTTTATAAGGTAAGACTATCAAGAGATAAATAAAAAAATCTTGAGTGTTATTTATTTTTGCTGCTCTCGCGTAGAAAGTGTCAGTTTTACAAATTGGGAGTAAAATGTGTATCCATCAACTAGGAAAACGCGTCGTTATTAGCTAAACAAATGAACTAGAAGTCCGTATTTCTTTTTCTATATTATGTACTGCTTGTTTTATTCTGCATTGCTTTATGCGAAGATGTAGGGGACATCTTACAAAGATATTTTCGAAATCAAAAGTAGTCGGTACCACAGGACAGAGTATCAATACTTTTTTGTGTCCTTCTTTGAAAATAAAAAAAATATATATACTAGCTTTTGCCCGCAGCTCCGCCCGCGTCAATGTCGATCCCTCGGGAATAGTACTTTTTCCCGGGATAAAAGGTAGCCTATGTCCTTCTCCGCACTCCAGAGAACTTGTATGCAAAATTTCATGATGATCGGTTCAGTAGTTACGGCGTGAAAGCGTAACAAACAAACTCACTTTCGCATTTATAGTATTAGTTAGGATTTGTTATTATGCGCGAGCAAAACTAGGGACTATCGCTGCGCTGTCCCGCTCGCGCACATTAGCCAATGAAATTGCAGTTCCGAGCAAGTGCAGTTGTATTTTTTTCTAATTCTATCTAACAAAGCAAGTATTACATACTCGTATTTCCAATATTACCTATAGCTGCCTTTGGTCTTGCAATAATATACTTGGTCAATCCCGTTAGAAATCAATACATTATAAAGTATAAGTATGGAGGAAATAAGTAATTCCATTACATAAAGCATATATTTTTTTATTAAAAAAAATTCCACTCGCCTGTACCATCCATTTTAGAATACAATGCCGTCGAATATGGAAGTATATCTAGTAGTATGCCGCAGCCGCTTTCAGATGCACATCAGAACTTGGTCGGGTAAGCGGAAAAAAAATCTAGGTTTAGTTTTTAATTATTATTTCTTATATACGAAAGTATATCAAGCTAAAAATTGGTATGTATGTTGTTCGATAAAGTGTCTAATTATTGTTTAAATATGGAATCAGCCAGGTAAAAGGAAAGTATTATTTTCCTCGTTAAAATCGAGAGCCCAGAATCTGGCTTTCTGGAACCAGTAATATCATTATAACTTGCCAATGCTTTGGATTAGGTTGATGAAAGTTTTGATGTTTTGTATGTCTCTATAAGAGGCATCTATTAGGACTAGTTTGAATTTTCAGGGTTCCCTCGTTTAATAACTAGAACCGAAAATATGGTTTTCAGAATAATATTTATTACTCGCAAACCATATTATTAATATTTAAGATAACTAGGTGTCAAATGGTGACAAATTCCGTTCTATACGTATAAAAAAAATCATGATTCTGCGTCTTACGGTTTCAGAGATACAGAGATTGGCCAAACGTTACCGCAGCAGAAAATGAAATAACTCGAAATCCATAAAGGTGTCAAATTTAATTTTATCGGGGACATTTGAGGGCAAATTCAATCTATCTTTGTGTATACTTTTTATCCAGATAAACCGACGGCATCAAAAAAAGTCGGCTGGGGTAACGTTACGCCAGCCGAATTTTATTTTCCTCATTATCTCTGAAACGGCGGGGTGTCAAATTATTTACTTTCGGGGACATTTACACGAAGTAATGATCTAATTATTTGCATTTATCAATTCTTAAAAGGAGCACTTAGTCGGCTGGGGTAACGCACTCTCTTTCTGCGACCTTAGTCAGGTCATCCGACCATCTGGTCGGTGGATGTCCGATGCTGCGCGTGCCGGTACGTGGTCGCCATTCGAGAACCCTTCTGCCCCATCAACCATCGGTTCTACGCGCTATGTGCCCCGCCCACTGCCACTTCAAAGAGCTAATCCGCTGAGCTATGTCAGTGACCTTCGTTCTCTTACGAATCTCCTCGTTTCTGATTCGATCTCGCAGAGAAACACCGAGCATAGCTCTCTCTATAGCTCTTTGAGCGACTTTGAGCTTTCTTATCAGCCCCATAGTAAGGGACCACGTTTCGGACCCGTAAGTCATCACTGGTAACACACATTGATTATAGACTTTCGTATTTAGGCACTGAGGTATTTTGGACGAGAAGACACTGCGGAGCTTCCCGAACGCTGCCCAGCCGAGTCGGATTCGTCGAAAGACCTCGTCCTCAAAGCTGGAACTTCTAACCTGGATCTACCTTCCATCATTCACTTTCATTAGCAACATGAGATGGCACTATCGCACGGAAATATCTGCATATTTTAAGAAAATGTTTGTGATTAACATCGTGCCTTCAACATTTTAGAAATGCCTTTAGATAACGGTACGGATCCCTTCGTGCGCGAGTCCGACTCACACTTGGCCGGTTTTTTATTATAATTTGCCTTAAAGAGGAGCCCGATGGTCGTGAGCATTACGAGTAAATGTGATATGATGATGATGGAAGGTACAAAATTTTTAATGCTTAGGAGTTGTGGGATAATTTTATAACTGTTTTTTTACAATTAAATAAGGCTATAAACTAAAACTTAAATTAAACTATTATAAAACAATTATTAAATTTTATTTACAAGCAAAAAAAAGGAAAAATTTACTGGATTCATCATCTTGTACTGTTAATGATTGTATCCAAATCTGCACATGGATGTAGGTTTTTTTTTAATAATAATAATAATAATAATTTTATACGTACACAAGAGCATAATGTAGCCTTAAATCATAAAAGGAGGTCAACCAAATATTTAGTTATATATAGATGATTTACTCAAATTGTAATCGTGAAGAAAATATATAAATGTAAGACATTTAGAAGAATTAAACTGGTGATGATAATGAACAATTAACGAACTTTTTTTCTCATCAACCAATTCTGATAATTATATAAGACTCTGTAGAAATGGTAGTGGTACCGCGGGGAAGCATGCTCTTTGGCGGTACCACGTCCACCTTTTTTTTAAAATAAATACGTAACGTACAATTATTATTATTTCACGTACAATTACGTACATTTTATGGACATTTTTATCATATATAAATGAAGTCGCTTTAGCACTGTGGTACCGCGACGGATCAGCACACGCCATAACTCCACCAAGGGCGCCACTGGTAGGCAATACAAAGGTTTTAAATTATTTATTGCAGCTGCGTTCAACATTTTTTTTACATGAATTCAATGTAATATTACGTATCCTATGAGGAACTAAGATTCGCTAAAGTACAGACTATCTTGTCCAGGCTCAAAAACAATGGCTTGCTCAAGGTTCTCCTATAATCCTTTTCCCGTAAAGGTCAGTCTTAATCTAAAAGCGGCCGTACGATACATAACGTATACCTTCTAAAATCTGCACAATAATAATAAGTGGTTGGGTATATTCAAGTAGAAAAATTGTTAGGATTAATTTTAATATTATAAAGACTCGTATTTAATAAATTAAACCTTAGGGTCAACAGCAGAAACAGCCTCCGTGGTCCAGTGGTTAAGGCGTTTGCCTGTTGACCCGGGGGTCGTGGGTTCGATTTCCACCGGAAGCATACTTTGTTTAGTTGTTTCCAGTTTGGTAGGACATTGCAGACGTGAATCACCTGATTGTCCGATAATAAAGATGATTCCGTGCTTCGGAAGGCACGTTAAGCCGGTGGTCCCGGCTGCCATCTGGTAGTTGTTAGAGGAACCACGTCAGAGGCCGAGAGGCGGTTCCGAAGAACTCTGACACCAGGGTGTGCATGTTCGATTGACCGTGACACCTATTCAAAATGATGATGATGGTGATGAATGAAACCTTAGGGTGACTTACAGATTTTCTCTTTCAGCAAAACTATTACTTAAATGGCAATGTCTACATACTAATAATGTAAATAAAATATCTTTTTATTTATTTTTTGTTTGAATGATTTTAAGGCAGACCTCTTAAATAGAGGTCTGCCGTCTGCATAATAGTTCAATCCAACTGTCACCGTAGTTGGTAATCAAAAACGCAAGCAAGGTTATATTTTATAAGGTAAGACTATCAAGAGATAAATAAAAAAATCTTGAGTGTTATTTATTTTTGCTGCTCTCGCGTAGAAAGTGTCAGTTTTACAAATTGGGAGTAAAATGTGTATCCATCAACTAGGAAAACGCGTCGTTATTAGCTAAACAAATGAACTAGAAGTCCGTATTTCTTTTTCTATATTATGTACTGCTTGTTTTATTCTGCATTGCTTTATGCGAAGATGTAGGGGACATCTTACAAAGATATTTTCGAAATCAAAAGTAGTCGGTACCACAGGACAGAGTATCAATACTTTTTTGTGTCCTTCTTTGAAAATAAAAAATATATATATACTAGCTTTTGCCCGCAGCTCCGCCCGCGTCAATGTCGATCCCTCGGGAATAGTACTTTTTCCCGGGATAAAAGGTAGCCTATGTCCTTCTCCGCACTCCAGAGAACTTGTATGCAAAATTTCATGATGATCGGTTCAGTAGTTACGGCGTGAAAGCGTAACAAACAAACTCACTTTCGCATTTATAGTATTAGTTAGGATTTGTTATTATGCGCGAGCAAAACTAGGGACTATCGCTGCGCTGTCCCGCTCGCGCACATTAGCCAATGAAATTGCAGTTCCGAGCAAGTGCAGTTGTATTTTTTTCTAATTCTATCTAACAAAGCAAGTATTACATACTCGTATTTCCAATATTACCTATAGCTGCCTTTGGTCTTGCAATAATATACTTGGTCAATCCCGTTAGAAATCAATACATTATAAAGTATAAGTATGGAGGAAATAAGTAATTCCATTACATAAGGCATATATTTTTTTATTAAAAAAAAATCCACTCGCCTGTACCATCCATTTTAGAATACAATGCCGTCGAATATGGAAGTATATCTAGTAGTATGCCGCAGCCGCTTTCAGATGCACATCAGAACTTGGTCGGGTAAGCGGAAAAAAAATCTAGGTTTAGTTTTTAATTATTATTTCTTATATACGAAAGTATATCAAGCTAAAAATTATAAATAAATAAATATAAATATATACGGACAAATCACACAGATTGAGCTAGCCCCAAAGTAAGTTCGAGACTTGTGTTATGGGATACTAACTCAACGATACTATATTTTATAACAAATACTATAGATAAACATCCAAGACCCAGGCCAATCTGAAAAAGATCATTTTCCATCTTGATCTGGCCGGGGATCGAACCCGGTCACTCCGTGTCGCAGGCTGGCGTGTTGACCGCTGCGCCACGGAGCTAGTCATTGGTATGTATGTTGTTCGATAAAGTGTCTAATTATTGTTTAAATATGGAATCAGCCAGGTAAAAGGAAAGTATTATTTTCCTCGTTAAAATCGAGAGCCCAGAATCTGGCTTTCTGGAACCAGTAATATCATTATAACTTGCCAATGCTTTGGATTAGGTTGATGAAAGTTTTGATGTTTTGTATGTCTCTATAAGAGGCATCTATTAGGACTAGTTTGAATTTTCAGGGTTCCCTCGTTTAATAACTAGAACCGAAAATATGGTTTTCAGAATAATATTTATTACTCGCAAACCATATTATTAATATTTAAGATAACTAGGTGTCAAATGGTGACAAATTCCGTTCTATACGTATAAAAAAAATCATGATTCTGCGTCTTACGGTTTCAGAGATACAGAGATTGGCCAAACGTTACCGCAGCAGAAAATGAAATAACTCGAAATCCATAAAGGTGTCAAATTTAATTTTATCGGGGACATTTGAGGGCAAATTCAATCTATCTTTGTGTATACTTTTTATCCAGATAAACCGACGGCATCAAAAAAAGTCGGCTGGGGTAACGTTACGCCAGCCGAATTTTATTTTCCTCATTATCTCTGAAACGGCGGGGTGTCAAATTATTTACTTTCGGGGACATTTACACGAAGTAATGATCTAATTATTTGCATTTATCAATTCTTAAAAGGAGCACTTAGTCGGCTGGGGTAACGCACTCTCTTTCTGCGACCTTAGTCAGGTCATCCGACCATCTGGTCGGTGGATGTCCGATGCTGCGCGTGCCGGTACGTGGTCGCCATTCGAGAACCCTTCTGCCCCATCAACCATCGGTTCTACGCGCTATGTGCCCCGCCCACTGCCACTTCAAAGAGCTAATCCGCTGAGCTATGTCAGTGACCTTCGTTCTCTTACGAATCTCCTCGTTTCTGATTCGATCTCGCAGAGAAACACCGAGCATAGCTCTCTCTATAGCTCTTTGAGCGACTTTGAGCTTTCTTATCAGCCCCATAGTAAGGGACCACGTTTCGGACCCGTAAGTCATCACTGGTAACACACATTGATTATAGACTTTCGTATTTAGGCACTGAGGTATTTTGGACGAGAAGACACTGCGGAGCTTCCCGAACGCTGCCCAGCCGAGTCGGATTCGTCGAAAGACCTCGTCCTCAAAGCTGGAACTTCTAACCTGGATCTACCTTCCATCATTCACTTTCATTAGCAACATGAGATGGCACTATCGCACGGAAATATCTGCATATTTTAAGAAAATGTTTGTGATTAACATCGTGCCTTCAACATTTTAGAAATGCCTTTAGATAACGGTACGGATCCCTTCGTGCGCGAGTCCGACTCACACTTGGCCGGTTTTTTATTATAATTTGCCTTAAAGAGGAGCCCGATGGTCGTGAGCATTACGAGTAAATGTGATATGATGATGATGGAAGGTACAAAATTTTTAATGCTTAGGAGTTGTGGGATAATTTTATAACTGTTTTTTTACAATTAAATAAGGCTATAAACTAAAACTTAAATTAAACTATTATAAAACAATTATTAAATTTTATTTACAAGCAAAAAAAAGGAAAAATTTACTGGATTCATCATCTTGTACTGTTAATGATTGTATCCAAATCTGCACATGGATGTAGGTTTTTTTTTAATAATAATAATAATAATTTTATACGTACACAAGAGCATAATGTAGCCTTAAATCATAAAAGGAGGTCAACCAAATATTTAGTTATATATAGATGATTTACTCAAATTGTAATCGTGAAGAAAATATATAAATGTAAGACATTTAGAAGAATTAAACTGGTGATGATAATGAACAATTAACGAACTTTTTTTCTCATCAACCAATTCTGATAATTATATAAGACTCTGTAGAAATGGTAGTGGTACCGCGGGGAAGCATGCTCTTTGGCGGTACCACGTCCACCTTTTTTTTAAAATAAATACGTAACGTACAATTATTATTATTTCACGTACAATTACGTACATTTTATGGACATTTTTATCATATATAAATGAAGTCGCTTTAGCACTGTGGTACCGCGACGGATCAGCACACGCCATAACTCCACCAAGGGCGCCACTGGTAGGCAATACAAAGGTTTTAAATTATTTATTGCAGCTGCGTTCAACATTTTTTTTACATGAATTCAATGTAATATTACGTATCCTATGAGGAACTAAGATTCGCTAAAGTACAGACTATCTTGTCCAGGCTCAAAAACAATGGCTTGCTCAAGGTTCTCCTATAATCCTTTTCCCGTAAAGGTCAGTCTTAATCTAAAAGCGGCCGTACGATACATAACGTATACCTTCTAAAATCTGCACAATAATAATAAGTGGTTGGGTATATTCAAGTAAAAAAATTGTTAGGATTAATTTTAATATTATAAAGACTCGTATTTAATAAATTAAACCTTAGGGTCAACAGCAGAAACAGCCTCCGTGGTCCAGTGGTTAAGGCGTTTGCCTGTTGACCCGGGGGTCGTGGGTTCGATTTCCACCGGAAGCATACTTTGTTTAGTTGTTTCCAGTTTGGTAGGACATTGCAGACGTGAATCACCTGATTGTCCGATAATAAAGATGATTCCGTGCTTCGGAAGGCACGTTAAGCCGGTGGTCCCGGCTGCCATCTGGTAGTTGTTAGAGGAACCACGTCAGAGGCCGAGAGGCGGTTCCGAAGAACTCTGACACCAGGGTGTGCATGTTCGATTGACCGTGACACCTATTCAAAATGATGATGATGGTGATGAATGAAACCTTAGGGTGACTTACAGATTTTCTCTTTCAGCAAAACTATTACTTAAATGGCAATGTCTACATACTAATAATGTAAATAAAATATCTTTTTATTTATTTTTTGTTTGAATGATTTTAAGGCAGACCTCTTAAATAGAGGTCTGCCGTCTGCATAATAGTTCAATCCAACTGTCACCGTAGTTGGTAATCAAAAACGCAAGCAAGGTTATATTTTATAAGGTAAGACTATCAAGAGATAAATAAAAAAATCTTGAGTGTTATTTATTTTTGCTGCTCTCGCGTAGAAAGTGTCAGTTTTACAAATTGGGAGTAAAATGTGTATCCATCAACTAGGAAAACGCGTCGTTATTAGCTAAACAAATGAACTAGAAGTCCGTATTTCTTTTTCTATATTATGTACTGCTTGTTTTATTCTGCATTGCTTTATGCGAAGATGTAGGGGACATCTTACAAAGATATTTTCGAAATCAAAAGTAGTCGGTACCACAGGACAGAGTATCAATACTTTTTTGTGTCCTTCTTTGAAAATAAAAAAAATATATATACTAGCTTTTGCCCGCAGCTCCGCCCGCGTCAATGTCGATCCCTCGGGAATAGTACTTTTTCCCGGGATAAAAGGTAGCCTATGTCCTTCTCCGCACTCCAGAGAACTTGTATGCAAAATTTCATGATGATCGGTTCAGTAGTTACGGCGTGAAAGCGTAACAAACAAACTCACTTTCGCATTTATAGTATTAGTTAGGATTTGTTATTATGCGCGAGCAAAACTAGGGACTATCGCTGCGCTGTCCCGCTCGCGCACATTAGCCAATGAAATTGCAGTTCCGAGCAAGTGCAGTTGTATTTTTTTCTAATTCTATCTAACAAAGCAAGTATTACATACTCGTATTTCCAATATTACCTATAGCTGCCTTTGGTCTTGCAATAATATACTTGGTCAATCCCGTTAGAAATCAATACATTATAAAGTATAAGTATGGAGGAAATAAGTAATTCCATTACATAAGGCATATATTTTTTTATTAAAAAAAAATCCACTCGCCTGTACCATCCATTTTAGAATACAATGCCGTCGAATATGGAAGTATATCTAGTAGTATGCCGCAGCCGCTTTCAGATGCACATCAGAACTTGGTCGGGTAAGCGGAAAAAAAATCTAGGTTTAGTTTTTAATTATTATTTCTTATATACGAAAGTATATCAAGCTAAAAATTGGTATGTATGTTGTTCGATAAAGTGTCTAATTATTGTTTAAATATGGAATCAGCCAGGTAAAAGGAAAGTATTATTTTCCTCGTTAAAATCGAGAGCCCAGAATCTGGCTTTCTGGAACCAGTAATATCATTATAACTTGCCAATGCTTTGGATTAGGTTGATGAAAGTTTTGATGTTTTGTATGTCTCTATAAGAGGCATCTATTAGGACTAGTTTGAATTTTCAGGGTTCCCTCGTTTAATAACTAGAACCGAAAATATGGTTTTCAGAATAATATTTATTACTCGCAAACCATATTATTAATATTTAAGATAACTAGGTGTCAAATGGTGACAAATTCCGTTCTATACGTATAAAAAAAATCATGATTCTGCGTCTTACGGTTTCAGAGATACAGAGATTGGCCAAACGTTACCGCAGCAGAAAATGAAATAACTCGAAATCCATAAAGGTGTCAAATTTAATTTTATCGGGGACATTTGAGGGCAAATTCAATCTATCTTTGTGTATACTTTTTATCCAGATAAACCGACGGCATCAAAAAAAGTCGGCTGGGGTAACGTTACGCCAGCCGAATTTTATTTTCCTCATTATCTCTGAAACGGCGGGGTGTCAAATTATTTACTTTCGGGGACATTTACACGAAGTAATGATCTAATTATTTGCATTTATCAATTCTTAAAAGGAGCACTTAGTCGGCTGGGGTAACGCACTCTCTTTCTGCGACCTTAGTCAGGTCATCCGACCATCTGGTCGGTGGATGTCCGATGCTGCGCGTGCCGGTACGTGGTCGCCATTCGAGAACCCTTCTGCCCCATCAACCATCGGTTCTACGCGCTATGTGCCCCGCCCACTGCCACTTCAAAGAGCTAATCCGCTGAGCTATGTCAGTGACCTTCGTTCTCTTACGAATCTCCTCGTTTCTGATTCGATCTCGCAGAGAAACACCGAGCATAGCTCTCTCTATAGCTCTTTGAGCGACTTTGAGCTTTCTTATCAGCCCCATAGTAAGGGACCACGTTTCGGACCCGTAAGTCATCACTGGTAACACACATTGATTATAGACTTTCGTATTTAGGCACTGAGGTATTTTGGACGAGAAGACACTGCGGAGCTTCCCGAACGCTGCCCAGCCGAGTCGGATTCGTCGAAAGACCTCGTCCTCAAAGCTGGAACTTCTAACCTGGATCTACCTTCCATCATTCACTTTCATTAGCAACATGAGATGGCACTATCGCACGGAAATATCTGCATATTTTAAGAAAATGTTTGTGATTAACATCGTGCCTTCAACATTTTAGAAATGCCTTTAGATAACGGTACGGATCCCTTCGTGCGCGAGTCCGACTCACACTTGGCCGGTTTTTTATTATAATTTGCCTTAAAGAGGAGCCCGATGGTCGTGAGCATTACGAGTAAATGTGATATGATGATGATGGAAGGTACAACATTTTTAATGCTTAGGAGTTGTGGGATAATTTTATAACTGTTTTTTTACAATTAAATAAGGCTATAAACTAAAACTTAAATTAAACTATTATAAAACAATTATTAAATTTTATTTACAAGCAAAAAAAAGGAAAAATTTACTGGATTCATCATCTTGTACTGTTAATGATTGTATCCAAATCTGCACATGGATGTAGGTTTTTTTTTAATAATAATAATAATAATTTTATACGTACACAAGAGCATAATGTAGCCTTAAATCATAAAAGGAGGTCAACCAAATATTTAGTTATATATAGATGATTTACTCAAATTGTAATCGTGAAGAAAATATATAAATGTAAGACATTTAGAAGAATTAAACTGGTGATGATAATGAACAATTAACGAACTTTTTTTCTCATCAACCAATTCTGATAATTATATAAGACTCTGTAGAAATGGTAGTGGTACCGCGGGGAAGCATGCTCTTTGGCGGTACCACGTCCACCTTTTTTTTAAAATAAATACGTAACGTACAATTATTATTATTTCACGTACAATTACGTACATTTTATGGACATTTTTATCATATATAAATGAAGTCGCTTTAGCACTGTGGTACCGCGACGGATCAGCACACGCCATAACTCCACCAAGGGCGCCACTGGTAGGCAATACAAAGGTTTTAAATTATTTATTGCAGCTGCGTTCAACATTTTTTTTACATGAATTCAATGTAATATTACGTATCCTATGAGGAACTAAGATTCGCTAAAGTACAGACTATCTTGTCCAGGCTCAAAAACAATGGCTTGCTCAAGGTTCTCCTATAATCCTTTTCCCGTAAAGGTCAGTCTTAATCTAAAAGCGGCCGTACGATACATAACGTATACCTTCTAAAATCTGCACAATAATAATAAGTGGTTGGGTATATTCAAGTAGAAAAATTGTTAGGATTAATTTTAATATTATAAAGACTCGTATTTAATAAATTAAACCTTAGGGTCAACAGCAGAAACAGCCTCCGTGGTCCAGTGGTTAAGGCGTTTGCCTGTTGACCCGGGGGTCGTGGGTTCGATTTCCACCGGAAGCATACTTTGTTTAGTTGTTTCCAGTTTGGTAGGACATTGCAGACGTGAATCACCTGATTGTCCGATAATAAAGATGATTCCGTGCTTCGGAAGGCACGTTAAGCCGGTGGTCCCGGCTGCCATCTGGTAGTTGTTAGAGGAACCACGTCAGAGGCCGAGAGGCGGTTCCGAAGAACTCTGACACCAGGGTGTGCATGTTCGATTGACCGTGACACCTATTCAAAATGATGATGATGGTGATGAATGAAACCTTAGGGTGACTTACAGATTTTCTCTTTCAGCAAAACTATTACTTAAATGGCAATGTCTACATACTAATAATGTAAATAAAATATCTTTTTATTTATTTTTTGTTTGAATGATTTTAAGGCAGACCTCTTAAATAGAGGTCTGCCGTCTGCATAATAGTTCAATCCAACTGTCACCGTAGTTGGTAATCAAAAACGCAAGCAAGGTTATATTTTATAAGGTAAGACTATCAAGAGATAAATAAAAAAATCTTGAGTGTTATTTATTTTTGCTGCTCTCGCGTAGAAAGTGTCAGTTTTACAAATTGGGAGTAAAATGTGTATCCATCAACTAGGAAAACGCGTCGTTATTAGCTAAACAAATGAACTAGAAGTCCGTATTTCTTTTTCTATATTATGTACTGCTTGTTTTATTCTGCATTGCTTTATGCGAAGATGTAGGGGACATCTTACAAAGATATTTTCGAAATCAAAAGTAGTCGGTACCACAGGACAGAGTATCAATACTTTTTTGTGTCCTTCTTTGAAAATAAAAAAAATATATATACTAGCTTTTGCCCGCAGCTCCGCCCGCGTCAATGTCGATCCCTCGGGAATAGTACTTTTTCCCGGGATAAAAGGTAGCCTATGTCCTTCTCCGCACTCCAGAGAACTTGTATGCAAAATTTCATGATGATCGGTTCAGTAGTTACGGCGTGAAAGCGTAACAAACAAACTCACTTTCGCATTTATAGTATTAGTTAGGATTTGTTATTATGCGCGAGCAAAACTAGGGACTATCGCTGCGCTGTCCCGCTCGCGCACATTAGCCAATGAAATTGCAGTTCCGAGCAAGTGCAGTTGTATTTTTTTCTAATTCTATCTAACAAAGCAAGTATTACATACTCGTATTTCCAATATTACCTATAGCTGCCTTTGGTCTTGCAATAATATACTTGGTCAATCCCGTTAGAAATCAATACATTATAAAGTATAAGTATGGAGGAAATAAGTAATTCCATTACATAAGGCATATATTTTTTTATTAAAAAAAAATCCACTCGCCTGTACCATCCATTTTAGAATACAATGCCGTCGAATATGGAAGTATATCTAGTAGTATGCCGCAGCCGCTTTCAGATGCACATCAGAACTTGGTCGGGTAAGCGGAAAAAAAATCTAGGTTTAGTTTTTAATTATTATTTCTTATATACGAAAGTATATCAAGCTAAAAATTGGTATGTATGTTGTTCGATAAAGTGTCTAATTATTGTTTAAATATGGAATCAGCCAGGTAAAAGGAAAGTATTATTTTCCTCGTTAAAATCGAGAGCCCAGAATCTGGCTTTCTGGAACCAGTAATATCATTATAACTTGCCAATGCTTTGGATTAGGTTGATGAAAGTTTTGATGTTTTGTATGTCTCTATAAGAGGCATCTATTAGGACTAGTTTGAATTTTCAGGGTTCCCTCGTTTAATAACTAGAACCGAAAATATGGTTTTCAGAATAATATTTATTACTCGCAAACCATATTATTAATATTTAAGATAACTAGGTGTCAAATGGTGACAAATTCCGTTCTATACGTATAAAAAAAATCATGATTCTGCGTCTTACGGTTTCAGAGATACAGAGATTGGCCAAACGTTACCGCAGCAGAAAATGAAATAACTCGAAATCCATAAAGGTGTCAAATTTAATTTTATCGGGGACATTTGAGGGCAAATTCAATCTATCTTTGTGTATACTTTTTATCCAGATAAACCGACGGCATCAAAAAAAGTCGGCTGGGGTAACGTTACGCCAGCCGAATTTTATTTTCCTCATTATCTCTGAAACGGCGGGGTGTCAAATTATTTACTTTCGGGGACATTTACACGAAGTAATGATCTAATTATTTGCATTTATCAATTCTTAAAAGGAGCACTTAGTCGGCTGGGGTAACGCACTCTCTTTCTGCGACCTTAGTCAGGTCATCCGACCATCTGGTCGGTGGATGTCCGATGCTGCGCGTGCCGGTACGTGGTCGCCATTCGAGAACCCTTCTGCCCCATCAACCATCGGTTCTACGCGCTATGTGCCCCGCCCACTGCCACTTCAAAGAGCTAATCCGCTGAGCTATGTCAGTGACCTTCGTTCTCTTACGAATCTCCTCGTTTCTGATTCGATCTCGCAGAGAAACACCGAGCATAGCTCTCTCTATAGCTCTTTGAGCGACTTTGAGCTTTCTTATCAGCCCCATAGTAAGGGACCACGTTTCGGACCCGTAAGTCATCACTGGTAACACACATTGATTATAGACTTTCGTATTTAGGCACTGAGGTATTTTGGACGAGAAGACACTGCGGAGCTTCCCGAACGCTGCCCAGCCGAGTCGGATTCGTCGAAAGACCTCGTCCTCAAAGCTGGAACTTCTAACCTGGATCTACCTTCCATCATTCACTTTCATTAGCAACATGAGATGGCACTATCGCACGGAAATATCTGCATATTTTAAGAAAATGTTTGTGATTAACATCGTGCCTTCAACATTTTAGAAATGCCTTTAGATAACGGTACGGATCCCTTCGTGCGCGAGTCCGACTCACACTTGGCCGGTTTTTTATTATAATTTGCCTTAAAGAGGAGCCCGATGGTCGTGAGCATTACGAGTAAATGTGATATGATGATGATGGAAGGTACAACATTTTTAATGCTTAGGAGTTGTGGGATAATTTTATAACTGTTTTTTTACAATTAAATAAGGCTATAAACTAAAACTTAAATTAAACTATTATAAAACAATTATTAAATTTTATTTACAAGCAAAAAAAAGGAAAAATTTACTGGATTCATCATCTTGTACTGTTAATGATTGTATCCAAATCTGCACATGGATGTAGGTTTTTTTTTAATAATAATAATAATAATTTTATACGTACACAAGAGCATAATGTAGCCTTAAATCATAAAAGGAGGTCAACCAAATATTTAGTTATATATAGATGATTTACTCAAATTGTAATCGTGAAGAAAATATATAAATGTAAGACATTTAGAAGAATTAAACTGGTGATGATAATGAACAATTAACGAACTTTTTTCTCATCAACCAATTCTGATAATTATATAAGACTCTGTAGAAATGGGTGTGGTACCGCGGGGAAGCATGCTCTTTGGCGGTACCACGTCCACCTTTTTTTTTAAATAAATACGTAACGTACAATTATTATTATTTCACGTACAATTACGTACATTTTATGGACATTTTTATCATATATAAATGAAGTCGCTTTAGCACTGTGGTACCGCGACGGATCAGCACACGCCATAACTCCACCAAGGGCGCCACTGGTAGGCAATACAAAGGTTTTAAATTATTTATTGCAGCTGCGTTCAACATTTTTTTTACATGAATTCAATGTAATATTACGTATCCTATGAGGAACTAAGATTCGCTAAAGTACAGACTATCTTGTCCAGGCTCAAAAACAATGGCTTGCTCAAGGTTCTCCTATAATCCTTTTCCCGTAAAGGTCAGTCTTAATCAGTTTTTCACTTGCATTGTTTTTTTATTTCATATCGGTAGTTTAGGAATATATCTGAGAACTCACACAGGTGAGAAGTCACATGAATGTAACTGCGGAAAGCAATTAATTTGGACAAACATTTGACAAGTAACACTGCTGAGAAACCATATGAATTACGTACATATTTAATAACTCATACTGCCGAGAAACCATCATCATCGTCATTTCAGCCACAAGAAGTTGACTCCTGGACACAGGCCTCCTCCGCCTCCAAAGATTTTTCTCTACATGGAAGGAAATCGCCGTACTCACCACGTTGGGAGGGTGGCGAGCGCAGTTTGTTTAGGTTCTTGTGCGTTCACGCCGACGCCCATCGCAAGCATGTTGAAGCTGGGTAAGGATAGGAATGTGTTTATTTGAGAATGGAATAAATGTACAGGGATACTACTTAGTCGAATGAATGGGGAAAAGCAAGTAGCAATTAATGTAATAAGTGTGGTGTGGGGAGCAATTTATTGAAAAGGGTCATTTAAAACACATTCAAGAATTGATACTGGCGAGAAACCGTTCTAATGTAATATTTTTCATAGGCGATTTACTCAGTACACACACACACATTTAAGTACCCCTACTAGTGAGCAACCATTTAGAAGTAATCTTTGTTGTCGTCGATTTGCTGATAATAATTCATTACATACACATCTGAGAACTTCCACTAGTGAGAAACCTTACGAATGTCATAAATGTGGGATGTAATTTCGTCTATAAATTAACTTAGAAAGACATCTGACAACTCACACTGGTGAGAAACCATCTCATTGTAACAAGTGTCATAGTAGATTTGCTCGGTACAGTACAATACTTACACATTTACGAACACACAGAGGAGGAGTGTTATGTTCGTCATAGTAGCTTTGTACAAATCAGAACATACATACACATTAAGAATCCTCACCACACACACATATAGCTATTTGTTCAAGTAGATATATTCGAAATATGTACAGTACCTGGTGCAGGACACGAGTCCACCAAATGTTTATTGGAACACACCACTCAGTCAAATATCGGCGAGCTCCGTGGCACAGTGGTTAACACGCCAGCCAGCGACACGAGGGTGCCCGGGTTCGATCCCTGACCAGGTCAAGATGAAAAATCGGCCAAGTGCGAGTCGGACTCGCGCACGAAAGGTTCCGTTCCGTTATCTAAAAAAACGGCAAAAAAAACATGTCTGTTGTATCCCCCCTTAAATATTTATTTTATTCATTTTTTTTTGTACTTGTTGTTATAGCGGCAACAGAAATACATCATCTGTGAAAATTTCAACTGTCTAACTATCACGGTTCATAAGATACAGCCTGGTGACAAACGGACAGACAGACAGCAAGCGCTCTCCGGCCGAGCCCCCTAAGCTTTTAGTCGATTTCTGTAACATTAGGGGAATACATTCCAATCTTGATGCAGTCCATTACCACCTCGAGACTGCCAAGCCGGCCTTGCTATTTCTGACCGAGACGCAGATCAGTAATCCGTCAGACCTTTCATACCTGTATTACCCAGGCTATGTCCTGGAGGCCAAATTCCACCCCCACGCGGGCGTGTGCATCATTCAGGGATGAGATCTGTTGTCGGCGTCTCCATGACTTGGAAGTTCCGCATTTCTCCGTTTTGTGGGTTCATGTAGATACTGGCCTTGATCATATTGTTTACGCCAGTGTCTACCGTTCGCATACCGGAGACTCTGAGACAACTCGGCTCATGGAATATCTCAGCGATGCTGCAGATAAGGTCCAGCAACGTTTTCCATCTGCGCAGTTGGTATTTCTGGGGGATTTTAACGCCCACCACGGAGAGTGGCTGTACCCGTACCAGGACACCGACCATGCTGGGAGAGAAACCTATAAGTTTGCATTGACTTATGGTCTCTCCCAACTTGTCAACGAGTCGACGCGCATTCCTGACGTTGCTGGCCACACTGCGTATTGCCTGGACCTTCTGCTGACAACCGATCCTGACAGGCATTCGGTGTCCGTATCACCACCGCTCGGGACATCGGATCACTGTGTGGTGAAATCTGTATCACACTACTCGCTTCCTGACACCAGCCCCAAAGGCACCAGGCGAGTATGGCGATACAAGTCGGCAGATTGGGATGAGATGCGACATTTTTTCGCATCTTATCCTTGGCGGCAGGTTTGCTTCTCTTCTAGGGATCCATTATGCTGCGCTGATGCTGTCTCGAGTGTGATATGTAAGTCAATGGAGTATTTTATTCCTTTTGCTGACGTATCCCTTAAAACCAAAGCTCGCCCATGGTTCAATGCTCAGTGCCTCTTAGCCGAAAGGCGTAAGCGGGAAGCATACTTGTCCTGGGCTGATGCCCGCAGAATCAAAGCTGATAATCTTCAAGACGGGAAGAGAGTGTATAACGCTGCTGCCAAGTCCTGCAAAAAGGTGTTCAGAAGAGCTCGTTTCGACCACGTTGGCCGTATTGGAGACAAGATAGCTTCCTGTCCCTCAGGAAGTAAAGCCTTCTGGTCTCTAGCCAAGTCAGTGGAGATGAACTTCTGTCGCCCATCGCTGCCACCATTGCAGAAACCTGACGGTTCTCTGGCCCATGGTGCAAAAGAGAAAGCAGACTTGTTTGCCAATCTATTTGCAGGCAATTCGCGTCTAGATAGTAGCAATAAAAGCCCACCCCAGTTACCTTCGTTCGGCCCCAAGATGCGGGCCGCTCAAATCCACCAAAAAGAGGTACTTAAATGCATGCTAAACCTAGACGTGAATAAGGCAAGTGGACCCGATGGTATTCCAGCAGTGGTTCTGAAGCGCTGCGCACCCGAGTTGTCCCCTGTACTGACACGCCCAAGACTGGCAAGGTCCCAAGATCCTGGAAGCTTGCTAATGTACAACCAGTACCTAAAAAGGGAAGTCGCCTCGACCCGGCCAATTATCGACCTGTTGCGATCACCTCCATATTGTGCAAGATTATGGAGCGTGTATTGAACAATCGTCTCCTGGCATACCTGGAAACCAACGAGCTCCTTAGTGACAACCAATATGGTTTTCGCAAGGGTCGCTCAACCGGTGACCTACTGGTATATGCCACTCACTTATGGAGCAAAGCCTTGGAGGGTCACGGTGAGGCAATTGCCGTCTCACTAGATATATCCAAGGCTTTTGACCGGGTCTGGCACGAAGCTATCCTCAGTAAGCTTCCAGCGTATGGTTTACCTGAGGACCTTTGCAACTGGATATCCGATTTCCTGAGGGAACGGTCGATTCGAGTGGTTATGGATGGCTGCTCTTCCGACCTAATGGCTATTAATGCCGGGGTACCTCAGGGATCTGTTCTCTCTGCAACCTTGTTCCTGCTGCACATTAATGACCTCCTTAAATCTGGCATTATTGGCTATGCTGATGACAGCACCGTTGTAGAGAGTTATACGTCCAGTGCCAGTGCAAGTCCACAAGAAGTCCAGTCTCTAAGAGAGTCTATGATTGAACGGGTTAACTCGAAATTACAGAGGGTGTCCGATTGGGGAGACGCCAATCTTGTTAAGTTTAACCCGTCCAAAACACAGGCGTGTCTATTTTCTGCAAAAAAGAGTGCTTTCCCACTTGCACCCACTTTCCAGGGTGTTTCCTTACCGTTAGTTGACCACCTTGGGCTTTTAGGTATATGACAGTCACGTCCAAACTAAGATTCGGCCAACAGATTGAGTCGATGACACTAACTGCTTCCAAGAAGTTGGGCATCATCTCAAGGGTTCGGCGGTACTTCAGCTCTGAACAGCTGCTCAATCTCTATACAGCTCAGGTTCGCTCTTGCATGGAGTACTGCAGTCACCTTTGGGATGGCTCAGCGAAATACCAGCTTGAAGCATTGGACTCTGTTGACCGAAGAGCCCGCAGGCTCATAAACAACGACGTGGTCTCAAATAGGAAATTGCAATCCCTGGAGCATCGCCGTAAAGTCGCTTGTCTATCGGTATTTTATAGGATCCATTTTGGAGAGTGTGCGAAGGCGCTCTTTGAGCTAGTTGAACCCTCACCATTCCTCCATCGGACTACAAGGCGCAGACAGAAATTTCACCCTTTTATCGTTGGAATACCAAAGAGTCGAACTAAACGCTTTGACAGTTCCTTTTTGGTTCGAGTAGCTAAGGTGTGGAATGAACTGCCTGCGTCTATATTCCCAAACAAGTACAGTCCCGGGACATTCAAAAGTAGAATAAATGGGTATCTCTTAGATAGGCATGTGACATCCTCGTTTTCATCGTCACTTACCATCAGGTGAGATGGGAGACAAATGCCTAATTCAATATTTAGTAAAAAAAACAAAACAGACGGACTGCGGAGCGATATTAATAGGGTCCCGTTTTTACCCTTTGCGTACCCTACTTGCGGAACCCTAAAAACGATCATTTTTAGATTCTTGAATGTTTTAGGGTCTTGAATGTTCATCTATATTAGTATCCTTACTAATATTATAAATGCGAAAGTGAGTTTGTTTATTTGTTTGTTACGCTTTCACGCCGTAACTACTGAACCGATCATAATGAAATTTTGCATACAAGTTCTCTGGAGTACGGAAAAGGAGTACGGAATAGGCTACCTTATATCCCGGGAAAAAGTACTATTCCCGAGGGATCGACATTGACGCGGGCGGAGCCGCGGACGAAAGCTAGTCTATTATAAAATATAGTATCGGTGAGTTAGTATCCTACGACACAAGTTCACAACTTACTGGGGCTAGGTTTGGTGTATGGACCAGTTAGGGTGATGTGAATCCTTAATTTGCAACACGCAAAGAATGTGCCGCATGCGTTACACTTTGCGGCCTTGGCCCCACGTAAAAACAAAGGTGCCACAATATAAAATGTTTTTTAATCGGTCGGAACATCACTGAGCATTTCGTTATCGTGTCAGCCCAACAAGTCCACTGCTGGACATAGGTCTCCCCTAATAATTTCAAATTCGACCTGCAAGAAGCGGCCCAGCGCCTTTCTGCGACCGTAGCGAGGTTGTCCGCACATCTGGTGGGTGGGTATCAGACGCTGCGCTTTTCGTTACAACCTTTTTGTCCCAGCGGCCATCGGCAGAGACTTGGTTATAATCCCGTCGTACCGTATGCACCAATTTAGTTTTTGAAGGATCTCTTGTAATCCAATACATATCTAAGTAACCGATCCGATGCGGATGGCACGATGTGTTTTGAAAATGGAGGCCGCCGCATTGAATCGGTTAACATAAACTAAGTCTCAATAATTATAACAAAAAACATCGGTATCATGGAATCTGAAGGATTATAGGCCCAATTCATGCTAGATGCTAGACACCCCTCTCAGGAGCCAGCTCAAACCGAGACGCGACGCGACTGAAAAGTAGCAATGAAATATATCTTTATTTAATAAACGAAAAGTACACATTTCATTGACGGCCTTAGGAAATGGCTCGCGGCGGTGCTTCGCCGGTAGACGCGGCGCAAGAGTGGCGCTGCGCCTCGTGACGCTGCGTTACAGCCCGCTGGTGCAGCTTGAAGCCACTGTGGCGACTTGTCTCTACTATTTCCGTCCAGACTCCGTGTACATCTGAAGCAGCTGACGAGTGCTCGAGTGAGAAATATAACGATAGACTGGGATCTTGTTAGGTATAATCGGACTTCTTGCAGAGGTAGCAAAACTAATACAAAAATAAGGGCTCGCGCGGAACCACATGCCTGTAAAGCATCGTGTCGCGTCGTGTCTCTGTGTTAACTTGCCCTTGGTTTCAGTGTGGCCCGCGGACACAAAGCGCCTGGCCGCGGGACTTCGAGCTTTTCAAGCATCCTTTCACTCGCCTCGGCTTTGCACGAGTAGATAAAGGTACTTATTCTATAACATATGTATGTTCATCAAGGATAACGTAGGATTCTAATGGAGAAATAATTTTTCAAATCGGTCCAGTAGTTTAGGAACCTAATCAACGTAAACAAAACAAAGAAAAACGTTATTAATACCACTTAAATTTGATTAAAGTATTGGCAAAGGAATGCCTCAGCTTGTGTCAATGGATAGTGCGCCTCGCAGAATGTTCCTGATCGCTGCCAGGTGAATATTGTACGGTTGTACGGAACCCTTCGATTTGTTTACATTTAAAATAGTGTTTGTTCCCCAGACTGGTGCTCCCCCTGCCCACCTCGCCCCTCGACATCCAAACGTCAGAGCCCTGCTTTTCAGACAGCGAGTTCCTCGAGCGGTGGCGATGCGAGCACACTCAACAAGCTGTGACGTCATCGCCGGCCCTACGGCATCGGCCAGCGCCACAAGTGTGTTGGCTCAATTACATATTCCGGCTATTTGTGTCGTGTTTCATTTCGTTTCATCTGTCCCGGGGTGTGTGTATGTGAAGTGTTATTAAATCTCGAAAGTAAAATGGGATCAACTTGTGACACATGCGTGAAGAATAACGTATTTACAAATGACATTATTATATTGATATATATTCATTTAATGAATGGGTGACAGGTATTATATGTTTTTAAAATAATGTGACTGAATATTGTTATTATATCATTAAAGCTTACTCGATATGTTGACTATATTTTTCTTGGATGTTAATGTGAATAAGTACTTATCTATTATAAAATTAGTATCGTCGAGTTAGTCTGCTACAACACAAGGAAAATTATTTTGTATTTTATACAATAAGAATTTCAAAAACTGTACTATCTCAAAAAGTACTTAACCGATTTTGATAAAATTTGAATTAATCCCTAGTTGGGCAATACCTTGTACAACTAAAAAAGAATGTTAGCAATCCAAATTACAAACAATACAAACAAACAAGGATCATTGTTATGGTTTTTCACCAGTGTGTGTTCTTAAATGTGTTTCTAAATTATACTTAACACTAAATTGCTTGCCACAGTCATTACATTTATATGGCTTTTCACCAGTGTGTGTTCTTAAATGTCTTTTTAATGTATTGCTGTCAGCAAATAGACGTTGACAAACCTTACATTCAAATGGTTTCTCACCAGTGTGAGTTCTTAAGTGTGATTCTAAATTACCTTTTTGATTAAATTGCTTGCCACAGTCATTACATTTATATGGCTTCTCACCAGTGTGAGTTCTTAAATGTCTTTTTAATGCACTGCTGTCAGCAAATCGACGACGACAAACCTTACATTCAAATGGCTTCTCACCAGTGTGAGTTCCTAAATGTCTTTTTAATGCACTGCTGTCAGCAAATCGACGACGACAAACCTTACATTCAAATGGTTTCTCACCAGTGTGTGTTATTAAGTGTCTGTCTAAATGACCCTTTCGATTAAATTGCTTGCCACAATCATTACATTTATATGGCTTCTCACCAGTGTGAGTTCTTAAATGTCTTTTTAATGCACTGCTGTCAGCAAATCGACGACGACAAACCTTACATTCAAATGGCTTCTCACCAGTGTGAGTTCCTAAATGTCTTTTTAATGCACTGCTGTCAGCAAATCGACGACGACAAACCTTACATTCAAATGGTTTCTCACCAGTGTGTGTTATTAAGTGTCTGTCTAAATGACCCTTGCGATTAAATTGCTTGCCACAATCATTACATTTATATGGCTTCTCACCAGTGTGTTTTCTAAAATGTGATTTTAAATGAACCTTTTGGTTAAATTGCTTGCCACAATCTTTACATTTATATGGCTTCTCGCCAGTGTGTGTTCTTAAATGTGTTTCTAAAGCACTCTTTTGACTAAATTGCTTGCCACAATCATTACATTTATATGGCTTCTCACCAGTGTGTGTTCTAAAATGTGATTTTAAATGAACCTTTTGGTTAAATTGCTTGCCACAATCATTACATTTATATGGCTTCTCACCAGTGTGAGTTCTCAGATGTCTTTTTAATACACTGCTGTCAGCAAATCGACGACGACAAAACTTACACTGATATGGTTTCTCACCAGTATGTATTCTGAAATGTGATTCCAAAGTACCTTTTTCATTAAATTGCTTGCCACAATCATTACATTTATATGGCTTCTCACCAGTGTGAGTTCTCAGATGTGTTTTTAATGCACCGCTGTGAGCAAATCGATGACGACAAAACTTACATTCGAATGGTTTCTCACCAGTGTGTGTTCTTAAATGTGATTTTAAATGACCCTTTCGATTAAATTGCTTGCCACAATCATTACATTTATATGGCTTCTCACCAGTGTGAGTTCTTAAATGAGCTTCCAAATGACCTTTGCGACTAAACTGCTTTTCGCAAACATTACATTCAAATGGTTTATCACCAGTGTGAGTTCTTAAATGTCTTTGTAGTTTACTCTTACACTGAAACCCCATCAGACAAACATGACACTGGTGCCTTGTGTCAGCGCTCTGAGGCTCGCCATAATAACTATTTCGGTAACTTCCTGCCACAGGCTGTTGGCCCTCTGCTGCGCCATCTGCAAAACATTTGTTACTTTCATCTACACCATCGCTTATCAAAGGAGGTCAGTTCGTTAGCGAACCCGTGGGATGAGATACATCATATGAACAGGTCACCAATGCCGCAGCGCTTACACGTAGACATACAACGAAGACAAACCCCTCTCTCCTAAGCATTCATTCATATGCATAGAAATATAGAAGGCGTGAATGACGTTATGCGAAAGCGACGTTTCTTCGCAACGTAGAACGTCACTTTCGCAAAATGTCGTTGTTATGAAACATACTGCGGGGAGTTACATTCAACATTTAGATGACACTTCAGTTTGGCTTTTGTTCTTACACACATCTCCAACTTTGTAATTTTTGTCCATTATATCCAGTACCTATGCAAATACAGTTTATTTACTTCCCGCAATATCCTACAGTAAGGGAAGTCCCATTTTTTCTAGCCATTCATATTTTTATGCGAAAATTGGAATAAGCAAGAGGACTACTGCATTTTAATTTATTTTACTAACCTACGAAAGAAACTTACATTTTTTATTTTCTTTTATATCGTGTCTCCACGACGTTGGCCAAGTTTCCGGAGAGCGATTAAAGTAGTTTTCTAGGCTATGTGGTAGAAACACTGAAACTATTTATTAACTCCTCAGACATCACAAAATGAATAAAGGTAATCAAGAATACTAAAGAAAATACGTTATTTGATCCAAGAACTAGTTAAATTGTTTCCTTGGCACAAATATCACAATCAAAAATATATTAAAATTAGTTTTACTCTCTAATGATAAGAAATCACTTTGCCCTTAGGGTCTTCATGGAGAAATACAGACGGAAAAACACGCCTCTCCACTTCCTGTTTCTGTATGTACGAGGGATGATCTGGTGGGCATTGAAGTATTGACATTATCTGCGACATGTACCGTGACTCCGATTCCAGAGTTAGGATTGCTGTTGGTGAACCGTCACAGTTGGAGTCCACCAAAACTCGGTTCTCAGCCCCTTCTTGTTCAGTGCGATATTAGAAGAAGTGTCAAAAGGCATCAGAAATACACATGAGCTACCTCCGTGGCTGCTCATGCATGTATACTGACGATATCGCACTGTCAGATGCGGAAAGGGGAAGACGTGTGCGACGAGTGAATATGTGGAAGGAGTCGCTTGAGAACGGCGACTTGAAACTAAATGTGGCGAAGACTGAGTACATGGATTGCAACGTTACAGATTCCGTCTTGTACGCATAGGCGGAAACGTGGTCGAGCGTACTGACGAGTTTAAATCCGGAGATATCAAACCTTGCATAACGGCAGCGTGGACAAAGTGGCGCGTGGTTACTGCCATCATTTGTGAGCCAAAAACGTCGGTTAAACTGAAAGGACAGGACATTTTAGACCTGTCCTTTTATATGGAAGTGAAGCACAGGCTACGTGAGCGGGTCAATAGGGAGCTGCTGAATAGTAGTTTCGCGAACGGGCTGCATAAGGAACTCACACATTCGCGGCAGCCTCCATGTCCGTCACATACCAGTAGCAGACAACTCTCCTGCAGAGCCGCCTACGCTGGTACGGTCATGTTTTGCGAAAACCAGGAAATTACATTGGGAACAATTGTCTGGCCAACTACCTCAAAGAGTCGCTAGAAATAATTTATGTAATAGTAAAATTAATAGAAAATTATATTATGATATAAATGTTAAGCCAGTTACTTATAAGAAAGGGGAATATATACTAATAAGAAATCGCTCAGGAGATAAATTGAAAAGTATTTACCTTGGCCCATATTTAGTTTTAGAGGATTTAGACTGTAATGTTAAAATTTAAAAATATGGTAAAGAGGATATTGTTCATAAAAATAGGACCAAACTTTTTAGATCATAAGTTAACATTCTGACTTCATATGTTTTACTAAATACTATTTTATGTTATTTTTATTAAGGTAATGAAATTGCAAACCAATTGAAAAGTGATTATTTACTTGTTTATGTAATGTGAGTATTTACTTGTAAATGACTAACCATGACAATGTGTAACCTATATACTCACATATTCAGTAACCTTACTCTAGTATTTTTAAAAATAAAAAAGATAAATAAAAAAAAATGTACCTAAAATGTAATTTTTTTTTAAATAATGTGGGAAGATGTAGTGTATGAACGGACCCCACATATGTTATATATCATTATCAGTTATGAATAAATCAGTATACTATCGCAACTCGGCTGTTTCAGTTGTCTCCTTCGACTCCCGATAATACACCGCCTCCACCGAGTCCCGGCAGAAAGAAGAAACCCAAGAAGTGCTGGCTTGATGTAATTGGGGAGGACATGCGAGCCAATGGTCTCATAACATGCAGTGTCTTGAGTAGTTGATTTCGTTTTGATATTTTTATAATCGAAATTATTCATGATTTATGCATATGAAAACTCATCAGCAGTGTGACCAACACTATAAACAATATCAATCAAACGTTCTTCATGAACTTTAAACACCCTTGCAGAAATAAATGAAAATTTTCGAAATACCGGTATTTCATCCTCAAATACCGAATTTTTTTACCGGTATACCGGTACACCGGTATCCATGCTCTATTTGAAAGGCAGGCTTCTCAATATTAGTTTCGCTTTTAATATTTACACACTGACATTAAGCTCGGCAGTATATGTTGAAAGATAATAAAAGTATGTACCCATTACTATAGAACTAATCACGAGAAGTACGCTATAGGCTTTGATTCCCTTGCGAGAGCAAATTCACAAAATATGCGACATAAACAGCTATGTCTCACCGTTGACTTACAAGTTTTTGGCAGCTTCACGGGGCCGCAGATATCCATTTCAACTTGATCCGTCCACCCGGTCCCGAGAAAGAGGGTCTTGCAAGACTAACAATTAGGTGATCCTAATGGGTTCCTTTTTACCTTTTATGGAGATGGAACCCTATAATTGGACACACATGGAAGAGATCAGTACGTTTGGTCACCTTAAGCATACGTACCGCCTGGATCCTCATCATCCGTCGCGGTGTCGCCAGCATCCTCTGACTCCGGCTCGGTTTTGACCGCGACCCTGGCGGGCGGCGTGCTGTCACAACATTCAGCCACAGAGAAGGACAGCGACGCACACGAGCCAATGGCCGGGCGGCCAATCGCGGATGTCGGCTTTTCTGTAATCAAAATCCGGATCTTAAAACAACCGGACCAGCATTCCCTAGCCGGAGGCTTGTAACCCACCACTATTTAAATACGTAGATTCCGTAATGTATTAACGTAATGTCATTTTAGCAAAATTACGTTTTTATTTAAAATAAAACGAGAGCCTCTTATTCGTCAAACATTTATTCATTCATATTATCACGTTAAGACAGAGCCTGACACCACAGGACATAAAGGCCACGTTTAGCGGATTGAGGTGCGCCGGGGTCGCGCACCGAGAGTTCCGTACAATCTCTCTCTGTTGTTGTCGCTCTTTGCTGTTACAACTAGAATACAACTTATGTTTTCTAGTTGTAACAGCAAAGAGTTAGGGAGATCCCTAAACATAATTTTAGTTAACATCCTAGCGTTTTTGATTTGTGTTCTTCTTGTTTAATATGGCATCGAATCCCGAGCTTATTGCGAATATAATTTTATCACAAAAGAAGCCAGGTATTTGAATTATTGCGTTTTGATGTTGTATAGGTTATGTCACTTTTCACCTTAACTATCACGTTCGCGGTGGTTCAAGTTATTTCACCCATTATATCCTTTTTACGACACCAAACATACCACTTTCACGTAATCATGAATGAAGTCGTGACGTCATTTTTTATGATATCGGACAAACGAGCAAGCGGGTCAGCTTCTTCTTTCCGAGTCGAAATGGTTCCATTTGATTAGATTTCTTTCGACCAGTATTTGGCTCCGCTGATCGCCTTGTCATTAGCCTCATTGAGTTCCTGTACCGTGCTAGTAGTGGGGCAGTTAGGTTAGGTCACACAACTTGTTGGCAGAGAAACCCCTGATTGATAAGTGATATAAAATAAGAGTAAATCCCAAACGGTTTAATAATTAATTTTTAATTTACGTAGAAAAAGATAGTAACTCGTCATTGTTGAAGATTTTTTTTCTTTTAAGAGAAAAATATGATGTTGAATGTCTTTAAGTTTAAGCGAATATATCCTTACTTAATATAATGAAATAATTGTTTATTAATGAAGGGTTTAAACAGCAGTTTTTGACGACGTGAGATTACTTGGAAACACATAAAAAGATAAATAAAGTTACACAAACAAACAAAGGAAGCAGTTTACTTCTTTCCGTAAAAAAATAGCTGGATTTGTTGTTGAAAAATAATATGTATGTTTTTATGAATTGTATGCCTTATGTAATGGACATAACGTATAAATTATACTGTTTACGCGTTCTTATATACGATATTTATGATCGTCTCATTTTGGACAAGGGTTTTTTGGCAAGGCAACATGAGGAAATTTCCACAGTCACGACACAATGTCTTTGAACACTAAAAGCTAACGGGATGACTGCAACCGACTTATTGTTATATGTCCTGTTTTCTTGTGGCCTTCCACACAAAGCCTACATATTTTACCAACAGGAGCAATTATTGATCAACACTCCAAGTTCAAGCAGTGGCATATCGAGACCTAAACACGTGGGCGTGATTAAGGCATTTTTACAGTTATTCCACTGGGATCCCGAATTTAAATGACACAGGGGATCCAACAGAACTGACTATGTGTATAGCTGGAAAACTAAAGATAAATGACTCACAGCATATATGAAATCGTTGCCATTTGCCATTCATCAAACTGACACTTTTCTTTGAAAAAGTTCACAATGGCATATTCATTTTCCCACTATATTAAGAGTCTTACCCTAATGGAAAATGGGATCAATTTTGCTGGCAAGGTTGCTAGCCGCTTCGGCTTATTAACGTAAAAATACAGCTATTTAAATTTCCGCTCCTTTCCTCAGCAAGCTTCTAAGGTCTGCGTGGGCAGAGAAGCAGCATGTACATTTTATGTTTTTCTTTTCTACCAGACCAGCATGGAAGTGTGGGACGTATGGTTAACTTAAACATACGTACCCGCTGGGTCCTCATCGTCCGTCGCGGTGTCGCCAGCATCCTCTGACTCCGGCTCGGTTTTGACCGCGACCCTGGCGGGCGGCGTGCTGTCACAACATTCAGCCACAGAGAAGGACAGAGACGCACACAAGCCAATGGCCTCGCGGTCAATCCGGGAAACTGATTTTTCTGTAATCTGAATACAAAAAAAATTTTAGCACATACTAGCGCGCCCTTCCTATACCCTCCTCATACCTCCAGTTTGTATTCCTATCTGATTCATGTGTGATCAATACCGGGAGAAAACATACAGATTTGTGTATAAGATGATATCCTTAAAAGGCAAAATAATTTACAATGCTAGCACACATTGCCTTTGTATCGTAAATAATGTTTACTCATTGCTTTCACCCTCTGTTAAACTTTGTCTAGGCAGTGCGTGCCATCCTGTCTGCTTTGTTGCGTGGTCCTGCCATTGCTCAGCATTCTAAGCAGCAGTAGTGTTTGACTGTGTTAGTATATCAATATAGAAAGTATTGAACATTGTAAGGCAATATAACCTAAATACCTCGCCAGCCGTCTCCAACATAGTAGTCAGCGCATGGTCTGCCCTGGTGGCGGTCACCATCAGCTTGTGGCTCTTGTACAACATAGCGCGGCAGATGTAGCACGCCGCCACAGGCCTGATCCCACTCACGAGCTGGAATGTTGTGCCACTGATATAACAGCTTTTACTTAAACATTAAATTACTAAAATGTACACAGATGCAAAATTTTTCAATTTTCATATCCAAGTCCTTACTACATGTTGATACAAACCCCTAATCAAAAGAATGTTTTTTATACTTGTGTGTCACAAGAATATGTTTGCTAAAATGAAGTCCTATATTATCACAAGTTGTTATATTCTTCTTCTTCTTCGAGTTGTAATGTCTTTTAACTACAACAGTGTTGACCAGTATCTGGCCACAGACACTGTCGTTTGCCTCCTCTAGATTGTTTGTGAGCAGTGAATGGGCATTTAGGGCTGAATATTCGTCAATATAATATTGTTGTTGTATTGAAGAGGCATTTATAGTTTATGATAATTCTTAAGGACTTTTAAGACTACATTAATTTTCTAGAACTTAAAAAATTACATACTATTATCTATTACATAGGATCAAGTCTTTTATAGCCTTTTCGCCTAGGTCTATAAGACCCGAACGCCATGTTTAGCATGTTGGTGGAAAACAGAATCAAAATGCCTAGCCTATTAACATAATTCCTCAGATTTTACCCATTCCCTCGATCGGCTTTTACAATCTGCGTGGGAAGAGAAGCAGCTGGTACATTCTATGTTTCTTCTTTTCTCCTAGAACAGCATGGAGAATTAGAAAAATTATCCTTTAGAAACACTATGTGCAGAAATATCTGTATAAGAGAACGAACGCTATAATTTCTATATAGCAACTTGTTCCACCGTTTGTTCAGATATATATTACCTAATTCATGTTAAATGTTATATAGCGGTAACAACAGTTTTCGTCAAATTTTAGATTAAAATTATGTCGAAAGCAGGCAAAAACGTAATCAGTTCTACGAGAGAAACAGTATCGCCTTCAAATCCTAAGAACATTCTCTTTCCACACAGTCTTATAACAAATGATATCACGAAACATTAACTAAAGCAGATAGACTAATCCTAATTAGTAGGACGCTTACCAGAGCCCCGGCAAGTCTCTCATACACGAGTTGCAGGACAGTGCCGTCAATGTTGCTCATGGGCGCGTCCACTGAGAGGCAGATACGGCAGAATGCTGGACTCTGATGCATCTTGTATAAGGTTATTTTGTTCTTAGGTCTGTGAATTTAATTTAAAATAAGCACACTAGCACTGAAGTAGTATATTGCTAAAATTATATCGCAGTAGTAAGAACTATGGGCTACACTTACTCAATATACATATACAATAAATTAATAAAATAAATTTAGGGTGAATAGGTTTTCACAAAACACCTCAGCAAAACACAGCCAAATAAACGAATTGACATTGACAGTTTATGTATGACGGCCATTATGTCACTTTGACATCCACTTAAGCAATGGTTTCTCCAATAGCCAACAAAGTAACTTAATAAAAAAAATTGGTTGCTGTAAGTCGGTTTACGGACGATATTTTTTTGTGATAACGGTGGAAGAGAGAACATGATGATGATGAGGATGATGCTGATGAAAACGACGATAATGATGACGGAACGTGACATTGCTTCGTGTATGCAGCCGGTGTTTATCGATTTATAATATAGGAAATTTTGGAAATCATTGGGGGAGGCCTATGTCCAGCATTGGACTTCTTGCGGCTGATATGATGATGATGATAATATAGGAAACCCTATTCATGGTAAAGTAACATTAAGACCGGGGGTACTATTTTTGAAAGTGTGACAATCGTTTTCGAGCGATTTTTGTATGGAATAATCGCTCGTTTACGACCGGCATCATTTCAAAAATAGCACTCCGGGGTACTATTTTTGAAAGTATGACATGCCACTCGTATTCAAGCGATTTTTTAATGAAAACGTCACTAGCACTCAGGGTGTACAATCTCAGTATAATTGAATAAGCAATTTATGACGTATAAGTCTTCCAATATTAGGAGAACGATAAACTGCACACATTTAGTAAAATATATAGCATTTTTAATTTTGCCGTATTAAAATTATATTATATATGACTTGATTACCAGATGGCTCTAGCAGCGCTATTATGATACCAAATTAAAAACAAGTTATTGCTAAACACTATTATCTATACAGCTATTCAATCCAAACTAGTATCATAGCAACTTTAACCAGTGTTCAACATCACCTACAATTATTCCATTTTAGTAGTTTTATGTCTATTTATATTTAATTTTGTGATTACTTAAATATGTAAATATATGTTTTTACAATTGATATAATTTTGAAAAAAAAATGTACTTTTCAGATCTATAGGAAGATGAAGACTAGAAACAACATTTTGTCGTTTCAATAATTTGGGGTAGATGTCATAATTCCAGAATTGGCAACACTGATCTAAAGTTATGGCAGCTTTTGTAAATCATTGGCGGCTTCTACTTGTTGATTTTTGAAACTTTTTCACACTGTTTTCATGCTTTGTGTGTTAATGGTGTACTTCCTTCTGCAATTAATTGCATTTCGTTAACAAATCGTTGAGTTGAGAGTTTCTCCTCCGATAAAGTTACGAGTTTTGCCTTTGTTGCCCAGTGTTGTTTTATCGAGACAGGACTCAAGTTAGTATTATTGTTAGTGTATTTATTTCGAGACAAGAGACTCCAATTTAAGTTAATTTGTGAATACATGATGTCGATGTCACGCAAAAAATGTTGTGTGCCTGGATGTTTGGACTCTGGAAGTAAGTTTTTTATTTATTTACATGTTAAACTTACTTAACGCCCTTAATATAATTACCAATCAAAATCAAAATAAATGACACGTGCTAGTTTAATTAATTACTGTAGTACTTACTATACTTATGCACGTGTCATTTATTTTGTTTTTACGTTGTTTTTCTTGGGTGTGTGGCAGACTCAAAATTATACAATTCATCTGTATACAGCACATATAGTATCTATTTTTGATCGTGGATAACCCACGCTTGTTGTATTTTGATTTCATTTCTTACAATTTCATAAAATCTTATATCAATCTCCCATACAAACTCTAAAGCAAACTGAATGTGTCATCTACAAACTGAACTACACCAATCCCTTTAACCATGTTATTATATATTTTGATTCTCGTCAGTAACATTTTTGTGGTTTTGTTAATTTGATTATTAATAAAACATAAAATGTAATATCTGCATTATTCATTAAAAATTAATTATTTATTTTAGGGTCCCATCAGACACTTCATCCATTTCCGAATCCAGAAGTTGACAAGGATCGCTTCAACTCATGGGTTTTTGCTATTGGTGGTGACATTAGCAGTTTGGACAATGAGTTCATATATAAACAGCGACGAGTGTGTAGAGCACATTTTGAAGAAAAGTATCTGTTCCGTAGTAACCGAATCAGTAACATTGCACTGCCTACATTAAATTTACGAGGTGAGTTCTATATAACACCACTCCATCATGATAAGTCATAATTTGATAAAACCAATAAGGTGTAATATAATATTAGGCTGGGGAAAAAGTAGTAATAAGTAATTTTGTATGAGTAATTACCTAAATAACTTCAGTATTACTAGTATTTACCTAGCTGATTCCATAAGATTTTTTCTAAAATGATACTTTTACATTTTTCTGCCATTTTTCAACTTTATTATTATTGTATATATTTTACTAAATGAGTCGTATCAATTATCGTTTCTCTCTTATTTTCAATCACATCACCCATATGTTTTTGATTTATTCCCATCACCCAAATTTCCTATATTGAAGAGATTGTCTTGGCGATAAGGCCACCTATTGTACTGTATCTTTTTTTAGAATTTATTTATATTTGTATCGATTTATAGTTATGGTGCAATAAAGAATGTTTACTTATTATTTGTCCCATGGGTCCATGGTCCATTTGGTCAGCACGTCCATGCGATTTTTTTTTTCACTGCCTCGTCAGACCAGGTTCTTCCAGTTCTGTTGATCATAGATCTTTATGAAAGAATAACAATTATTAATAATATCTCTAATTAAATTTATGAATTTTCAGGTTTTATGAATGTCTCAAGATTTCCACAAGTTGGTAGAAGACCATTGGGATCAATACAGTATACTCCTGAACCCTTACCTTCAACCTCAGCAGGTTAGTAATTCAACTAAACTTATTCTGTAATATCGCATTGAGATTCTCGACATTATTTTAGAAACTGGGCTTCAAATATTTTACCACTGTGTGGAACTATGTTTTCAAGTTTATTGCATCTCAATTATTAAATATAATATTGACTTACTATATATAATGTATCTAATAAGTAGTACTTCTTAGAAACCTATAATTAAAAATCAAACCTAAATTAAAGCGAAAATAAAAATTGAAAATTAAAATAAAATAAAATAAATCCTAATTAAAGTCAATCAAAAATGCCACCCCGGATCGTTCCAGGCACAAAGGTACCCATTATGCTAGCTGCATTGCCTCTCTGAATGGCTATGGATAACCTTTGAACCAGGTACCATCCGGAGCGGTGGTCATAACCTCAAAACTCACCTTTTACCACTTGGATCAAATGAACATGATGCAGAAATTTGTGTACTTTGAACAAGTAGGATATTTTATTTGTCTTCGAATTCTTTTAGCATTGTAGTTGATCTAAGCATATTTTTTTAGTATATTTGGTTAACCTGCTTTATTTCTTGATATTTCAGATCTTCAGTACAACTTTCACCTTGTTGAAGATGAGGCTAAGGAAAATATTGGTATGATCTTTATAATACTTACCTTGTTTACAACTTGAATTAATATTTTTTAGTGTTCCATACCCAAAGGCAAAAACAGGACCCTATTCACAAAATTCCACAGTCCTTTCGCCTGTCACCAGGCTGTATCTCATGAACCGTGATAGCTAAACAGTTGAAATTTTCACAGATGACATATTTCTGTTGCCGCTATAACAATAAATACTAAAAACTGATTAAATAAATATTTAAAGAGCATGGTAAGTAAAAAACAGCATTTTTTGCCGTTTTTTGCTCATTATTAATAATGGCAACAGGTACTAAGGCGCTCGAAATATTTACAGAATATTTAGTTGTATATTCACTATAAAAATAAATTATATAGTTTAGGGGGCTCTAATGTTGCTTAGATAATGGTACCCTTTGTGCGAGTCGCACTTGGCCACTGTTTATCAAGTTTTTATTTTAAATTAACAAAATAAAATGTTTTAGATCCTGCTCCTGCCCCAACCCTGTTGGATTTAGCTGAGGTGAAGGATACTCAGAATAAGTCAATGGATGTTTGTGAAGATATTACTGTTTCTGGTACTGTGGTTAGCCAGGAAACAATTTGTACTTCTGTAGAAAACAGAATTATCGAAATAGGTAAGTGAATAAATTCTGAAATTATTATATCTAAGGTCTTTTCCGGCCTGGAATCAAAACTTAAAAATATAGAATCACTACCACATGCTTTTATTCTCCTGCAGATGGTAAATTCAGATAAAAAGGCCAATGCATGAGTTAGCGAGTTGCCACATTTTCGCTAGGGGTCATTCAAATATTACGTAAGCAGGGGAGGGGGGGTGTCTAGGCTTTGATGACATGGGCGTAATACTTGAACGACCTACATACAGCTCTAGGGTTTAGTGACCTCTACACACAGAGAGAGATTATAGAGAGAGACACACAGAGGGAATTCAGACTGTGTGCCACTGCCTAATATTTTTTTTATAAGTGCATGAAACTATTACTTTCAAATCATACACACCTACGAAAAAAGCACCAATATAAATCAATATTCATTTATATAATACATTGTTTCATGTCTATATATTATTTTTCTCCTCTTCTGAGCATTTTTTCATAGTTGCATCCTCTGTTATGGTGAGTCAGATCTGAGGTCTGCAAGCCTTCATGCTTTAAGTCATTCCTGGTCAGTGAACTGCTATAGCATACATAACAATAAAACTTGTATTGTGTCTCGTTCAGTGTCCATCAAAGTGTTAATATGATTACGCAAAGTTTTTACTGCTGGTTGCCTGCCCAACTCCAACCCTTCTACATTATTTAGCAGCGGACAAATGCCTATGGATTTGAAGTGCAAATATTTGTCATCATTAACTGGCAATTGTACCCAGATGCCCTTGTGTAGCAGGCTGGTATGTTAACCACTGCTTGCATACCTTGGAGGTCGTTTATGTCTTTTCTACTTTACGTGTAGGTATTTAATATTTCATTCTTGATTTTTTCAGGATCCTTCAAGAAAGCTATAAAATCCACAGTTGTTAAAAGACGGCCAAAATGTCTTGCAGAACGTAATTTGTATAAGGAAATTCAGGCACTGAGGTCAAAACTTAGTAAATGCCGCAAAAGAATAAAAATTAAATCAGCAAGTCTTAAAGCTGCAAAAAAAATAACTGCAAATCCTGCTTTTCTTAGCCATTTGGAAAAGCTTCCTGCTCCTGGGAAAACATTGCTGTTAATGCAACTGAGAGAAGCAATGAAGAAGGACAAGGGCCGTAGATTTAATTTTCAAGAAAAGATAACTGCGCTCTCAATTTTCAAACAAAGCCCCAAAGGCTATCGATTTTTAAGAAAAATATTAATTTTACCGGCACCACAGACCCTTAGTAAATTATTATCTTTAGCTTATATAGCTCCTGGTATAAACCCAAAAACTTTCAATCAGCTGAAAACAGTATCGGAAAAAATGAAAACAGAAGAACGCTTATGTGTTTTGCTGTTTGATGAAGTGGCTCTTCAAGCAAATTTGACATATAGAGAGTCACTGGACAAAATAACGGGTTTTGTCACAAATGGGTCAGAAACGAAAGCAGAATTTGCTGACCACGCCCAAGTTTTTATGATAAGAGGGCTTATAAAAAATTATAAACAACCAATTTCTTACTCATTTGCGCAAGCGGCCACAAAAGGCACAGAATTGGCAATCTATATCAAAAAAATTATAAAAGAATTGGATGAAGCAGGGTTTAATGTGGTAGCAACTGTATGTGATCAGGGGTCTAACAATAGAAACGCTATCAAAATTTTAACCCAAGAGGCAAAGGGGATGTACCTGAGACAGAATAAAGTACCAAAAGAAAATATATTTATTATTAATAATAAGGAAATTGTTCCTCTATTTGACCCTCCACATTTAATAAAATGTATGAGAAATAATTTATTGACAAAAGATTTGTCATATAAACATGAAAAAGGAAACAAATGCAAAGCCAAGTGGGACCACATAATGGCACTACACAAAGAAAACCCTGGTTATAGAAATATAAGGCTAATTGCTAAATTGACAGATAGTCACGTCTTGCCTCATAGAATTCCGAAAATGAAAGTGAAGTATGCAACACAAATATTTAGTAGGACTGTGGCGTCGAATATGGGATACCTCACAGGTAATATCTATTGAAATTTTTACTTGACTCCCAATGAGGGTTTTCAGAATCGATGTTTTCCCCAGGTGGCGGCACTATGTATAACGAGAGGTATTTTAAAACGGCTTAAAGTAAAAATCCACCAATCATAAAGAAGATGACAATTGGTGAATTTTGACAGCTGCTTTCAAATATACCTCTCGTCACAGTGCTTCCATCTGGGGAAAAAAATTATTGCAAAACCCTCATTAACATATGCACAGATAGTAACAACAGTGATTACCTTTTTTTAGGCTAATCATAGTTTAGCTTTAATATCAGTAAAATGAACAATTGTGACTTTGAAAGTTACTTGTTATTTGTATGTACAAAAGGCAACCGTTAATGACTGACTGATCTATCAATACACAGCTCAAACCACTTAATGGACTATGCTGAAATTCGGCACGCAGATAGTTATTTTATTATGAGGTCGGCATTCGCTAAGAAAGGATTTTCTAAAAAAACCAATAGCTAGTTTTAATTTATAAATTTTTAAAGGAGCTTTTTAAACAGTTATTTTTTTCTTTACAGATAAGAAGATCCTACAGGAAGACTGCAAAGAAACAGCGGATCTACTTCTGTTTTTTGATAATTTATTTGACTCCATGAACGGCAGTCATTCAAGAAAAAAAGAGGCCTACGGAAAGCCCCTCTTGGCATCAGTGACGCCAAATTCCTGCCATATAAAATGGTGGACAGAGGCAAAAAAACAAATGAATAACATGAATTTTTTAAATAAAACTTCGGGACATACCGAAAATGTACCAACATTAAAAAATTGGGCATGGACACTAGACGGTGTTTTAGTTTTGTTGAAAAATCTTAAAATAAATTATAACGTTACATCTGTCTGGATGCGGCACCTCAATCAAGACCCACTTGAAAATTTCTTTGGAGCCATTAGAAGCCACGGTTGCCGCAACACTAATCCGACACCAGATAGTTTTTGCAACGCTTACACTACATTAATGATTAATAATATGTCTAGTGTCCATGCCCCAGGAGCAAATTGTGAAAAAGATTTATGTGAAAGTCTTAAAACTTTTATCACTCCCATTAAAGATGACTACAAAGCTGCACCGGCCTGTATACTCGACGAAATTCCTGAGATTGATATTACAGACATAGAGAATAAAAATGATCCTCGTTTAATAGGGCCTTTGCAGTATGTAACTGGCTATTTTGGGCGTAATTTAAAAAAACATGTATTTAAATCATGTAAGACATGTAATGCAGATAATATAGCTACAAAGCCAATTGAATATATAAAATATCGTGAGTATACTGGTCAACATTGGCTTTGTAGTCCAACGGAGTCTCTCCTAATTACCATGTCAGCAATCCAAGACATTAGTTATAGTATTTTAAAAACGAATTTACATAAAGATTGTCTTAAAGAATTTATAAAAACAATTATATTGTTACATGTCAATTTTGATTACTTAAAATGTGCAGAACATAAAAATGAAATCATTGAATATTTATTAGAGCACACTACGAAATTTTTCATTTTTAATCATTGTAAATTAATAAATAGCATAATGACAGGAAGGAGAGAACCAGACGATGAGGATATTTTTCAGATTAAGGCAAAGAAATATTGGCATAAATGTTTTAAAAGGAAAAATAAATAATTAACTTTATGTATACTTTGTTTCATTAAAATATACTTTGTGCTATTTGTTAAAATATTTGTATAAATATTGTCATATTATATTAACAACAATTTAACCAATAGCTCGAAGTTTGCATTAAAAATCCTTTGGCGATATTATCTAAATATAGATAAATCTAAATAACGGACCTAGAATAGCTAGCTATACGTACGTACGTACGCATACCCACAGGTTATGTATACTACTTCAAATAGTACCGTTAATGAAGTCCAGACGGCAGCACTGGGCTGTTGCCTCTATTCGCCGCCGAGAGAGGTCTCTATTTCAGTATATACAAAAGTACTCTGTGCACCTGAGGGCTCAGAACAATTTATTCTTCTGAGCCTGAGGGAAACACTAAGCGATTTGACATTATCTAACAGCAGTGTTGCCAACTGTTTTTTAAGAAATGCACTAAACCATCTTGGAAAATGCACTAGAATTGTGCTAATTTTGATATAAAAGCACCAAATAAATAAAATTAATCAAAATATTTAAGAAATAAGTTTGAAATTTGTGAATATGAATTAAGTTTTTATTACAACATTAGATCGTCGTCCGAATCAGAGTTGGAATCATGGTCTTCTGTTTCAGAATTGGTTTTTACCAACGTGATAAATTGTACGAGTACTATTTTTGAAAGTGTGACACTCGTCTTCGAACGATTTTTGGATGGAAAAATCGCTCGTTTACGATCGGCGTCATTGCAAAAATAGCACTCCAGGCTTTTTAAAATGCACTAGTTAGGGCACTAGGCACTGTAATGGAATTTTGTGCGCTAAAACATCAAAAATGCACTAGATCTAGTGCCGAAAGCACTAAGTTGGCAACATTGTCTAACAGTTTGGGCCGGCCCTCAGAAGAATAATAGTTATTGTTCTGAGGGCCGGCCAATATTATACTACTCTATTGATGGCAACTCATCAATTTGATAGGCATCGACACCCGTCATTCGAGTTAGTAAATAGCCCCGCTGACCCTCAGAACAATAACTAAAGCATAGAAACCGTGTTAAAATAACAACAAAATACAATATTCTACACTGTTTTTACTTATGGCATTGTTAAAGCATCAGAAAGAGATGCATATACAATGCCATTTGCGTAAATGTGCAGGTTGTCCTGGGGTACTGATGTGATCAGGGTTGTACTATATCGATGAAATATATTTATCGACTAAATGTTTCGTCCTAAGAAAGTCATAAATGTACTCTACTCTGATTGTATCGATTCGTTAAATGAGTACGATTCATAAAAAAAAAAACAACTAGTTGCACTCCAGGAGTGCCGGCAGAAGTGAAAACTCGCCTTTGCGGCATACTCAGGTCCGTGTCCTTCTTACGAATTTTCGATCAATTCACGTGTCCTGACGCGAGTTTTCTATTTTACCCATCCCAAAAAGTGCACAAAGCCGCTAAAGAGGCTTTTACTTTAAAAGTTACGTCAAGATACACCTAAATAACTCCTAATCGCATGGCGTCGCTTGGCTTCATCTGATAAATAGGTAAAAAAAAAATCCATACATTACCCACCGCGCGTCTACTGTCTACTGCTGGTCATTAGGCCTTACCCAGTATTGGTCGAACGGCAGAATACCTAATATGATGTCAATCATATTTTCGATTATTTCGAAATTCAAACAGTGCCTACTTACCTACCTTACCTATGAATGCGCAAAAAACCCAATGCATTCGATTTACAGTCCCCAATGTGAGGCAGTCCAACGTTGACATACTAGTTGAAGGTAAAATAGACTTTGTAAATGATACCACCTTCTTAGGAATCACAATAGACTCTAAATTGCAATGGGGCGCTCATGTATCAAAAGGTAATATAAGGTCAGATATATTTTTCACTTGATCAATGGGCCATTCAGCATATTCCAAAACCATCTAAAGCTTTTCCCAGCTAGCTTTGAGGAACAGTCAGTAAAGGAAACATAATCAGGTAGGTAAAGAGAAACACATAATTCGAAGTGATATTTTTTATTTTATAAAACTTTTACACTAGGGTAAAAAAGTGCCAGTGTGTTATTTGTGAAAAATTCACAGTGTTGGTAATAGAAAAACAAGAGGTGAAGAAAAACAAGAGATTACTTTACCCACTTTCATTACTGTCCAAAATAAAATGTTTTTCATAATTTTAAATATAAATAATAAAACCGTTTCCGTAAACTTTCTTATTACCATTGATTTATAATTCGGCAAATATAAATGTAGGTAAAGCATCGTGTTTCAATCGCTTCCATTTAATTTTATATTCGAAATTAATGTATCGGCACGGCAGTAAAATATTTTGAACAAATTCGAGTATGTATGACATTTTATGTCCAATATGTCGCTTGAAAGTTCCTCGGATCCACACCTTTTTATCCTTTTACTTCAGGGAGCTGCAATAAAATTTCAACAATAATTTTCTTCATATTAGTAAAAATCGATTCTTTTTAGGGTTCCGTACCCAAAGGATAAAAACAGGACCCTACTAATATGACTCCGATATCCATCTGTCTGTCACCCAGGCTGTATCTCATGAATCGTGATAGTGAGACAGTTGAAATATTACAAACAAAAATTTCGGGCGTTTTTATAGCTTACGCCCACGGCTCCGCTCGCGTTAATGTCTATCCCCGATAACAGTACCTTATTCTGAGATGTAATTTATGTCTATGTTCTTTTCCGTACTCCAGAGATCGTGCAATGGTGATGATGATGATGCAAAATTTCATGATGATCGGTTCAGAAGTTACGGCGTGGAAGCGTAACAAACAAACTCACTTTCACATTTATAATATTATATGTAAGGATGGTACGGAACCCTTCGTGCGCGAGTCCGACTCACACTTTGCTGGTTGTTTAATTACCATGATGGTTCAATTTGTTACATTACTATTGCATGGCTCAACACTAACAAAAATATCCCTGATAGCAAGACCGTCATAAAAAATATCGATATACTCGTAGATACGTGATTTTACCACATCACTAGCAAAAAAAACTAACCTAATTTGAAATAAGGAAAAAACGATAATTTTAAGCAAAATACCTATAAAAGTTGTCATTTATACAATACGTTATATAATTGACAATATTATTGTTGTATTTTGAGGTATTTTGGGTTTTAATTATGCACTTTTAACTGAAAAACTTACCGAAGAAAATTATGTTTTACAGAATTTATTTCTGTTCGTCCTGAATGGGATTTACATCGCTCCATTGCACAAGACATTGTTTAGTATAATGGTCATTTGATAACGCACCAACCCAACACCGGTTAATACTTTTTTCCGTGAGAATTTTAGCACAATCCTATATTTAATTTGCCGACATCACAATTCCGCCGCAATGTTTTTGTCGATATATAACCCGATCAAATCGGCAAGATGCTAATATTACAGACGTTGAACTGTTAATAAGTTATTTTGAATTTAGTCGGATTTAATTGGAGTCCAATGGAGTCCATTGACATTTCAAGTCGGGACAACCATGAAAATAATAGAAACTGACTGAAGTTTTTGTCTCATTCTGTCATAAGCGAAAGCTCATAAGAAAAATACAGTGTCAACTATCTGTTTTCAGTTTCTATTTTTATGCGGCTTCTATGTATATTATTCTTCTGAGGTTCACACTCAGAACAATAACTAAAGCATAGAAACCGTGTTAAAATAACAACAAAATACAATATTCTACACTGTTTTTAATTATGGCATTGTTAAAGCATCAGAAAGAGATGCATATACAATGCCATTTGCGTAAATGTGCAGGTTGTCCTGGGCTCAGAAGAATAATATACATAGAAGCCGCATAAAAATAGAAACTGAAAACAGATAGTTGACACTGTATTTTTCTTATGAGCTTTCGCTTATGACAGAATGAGACAAAAACTTCAGTCAGTTTCTATTATTTTCATGGTTGTCCCGACTTGAAATGTCAATGGACTCCATTGGACTCCAATTAAATCCGACTAAATTCAAAATAACTTATTACAGTTCAACGTCTGTAATATTAGCATCTTGCCGATTTGATCGGGTTATATATCGACAAAAACATTGCGGCGGAATTGTGATGTCTGCAAATTAAATATAGGATTGTGCTAAAATTCTCACGGAAAAAAGTATTAACCGGTGTTGGGTTGGTGCGTTATCAAATGACCATTATACTAAACAATGTCTTGTGCAATGGAGCGATGTAAATCCCATTCAGGACGAACAGAAATAAATTCTGTAAAACATAATTTTCTTCGGTAAGTTTTTCAGTTAAAAGTGCATAATTAAAACCCAAAATACCTCAAAATACAACAATAATATTGTCAATTATATAACGTATTGTATAAATGACAACTTTTATAGGTATTTTGCTTAAAATTATCGTTTTTTCCTTATTTCAAATTAGGTTAGTTTTTTTTGCTAGTGATGTGGTAAAATCACGTATCTACGAGTATATCGATATTTTTTATGACGGTCTTGCTATCAGGGATATTTTTGTTAGTGTTGAGCCATGCAATAGTAATGTAACAAATTGAACCATCATGGTAATTAAACAACCAGCAAAGTGTGAGTCGGACTCGCGCACGAAGGGTTCCGTACCATCCTTACATATAATATTATAAATGTGAAAGTGAGTTTGTTTGTTACACTTCCACGCCGTAACTTCTGAACCGATCATCATGAAATTTTGCATCATCATCATCACCATTGCACGATCTCTGGAGTACGGAAAAGAACATAGACATAAATTACATCTCAGAATAAGGTACTGTTATCGGGGATAGACATTAACGCGAGCGGAGCCGTGGGCGTAAGCTATAAAAACGCCCGAAATTTTTGTTTGTAATATTTCAACTGTCTCACTATCACGGTTCATGAGATACAGCCTGGTGACAGACAGATGGATATCGGAGTCATATTAGTAGGGTCCTGTTTTTATCCTTTGGGTACGGAACCCTAAAAAGAATCGATTTTTACTAATATGAAGAAAATTATTGTTGAAATTTTATTGCAGCTCCCTGAAGTAAAAGGATAAAAAGGTGTGGATCCTAAGAACTTTCAAGCGACATATTGGACATAAAATGTCATACATACTCGAATTTGTTCAAAATATTTTACTGCCGTGCCGATACATTAATTTCGAATATAAAATTAAATGGAAGCGATTGAAACACGATGCTTTACCTACATTTATATTTGCCGAATTATAAATCAATGGTAATAAGAAAGTTTACGGAAACGGTTTTATTATTTATATTTAAAATTATGAAAAACATTTTATTTTGGACAGTAATGAAAGTGGGTAAAGTAATCTCTTGTTTTTCTTCACCTCTTGTTTTTCTATTACCAACACTGTGAATTTTTCACAAATAACACACTGGCACTTTTTTACCCTAGTGTAAAAGTTTTATAAAATAAAAAATATCACTTCGAATTATGTGTTTCTCTTTACCTACCTGATTATGTTTCCTTTACTGACTGTTCCTCAAAGCTAGCTGGGAAAAGCTTTAGATGGTTTTGGAATATGCTGAATGGCCCATTGATCAAGTGAAAAATATATCTGACCTTATATTACCTTTTGATACATGAGCGCCCCATTGCAATTTAGAGTCTATTGTGATTCCTAAGAAGGTGGTATCATTTACAAAGTCTATTTTACCTTCAACTAGTATGTCAACGTTGGACTGCCTCACATTGGGGACTGTAAATCGAATGCATTGGGTTTTTTGCGCATTCATAGGTAAGGTAGGTAAGTAGGCACTGTTTGAATTTCGAAATAATCGAAAATATGATTGACATCATATTAGGTATTCTGCCGTTCGACCAATACTGGGTAAGGCCTAATGACCAGCAGTAGACAGTAGACGCGCGGTGGGTAATGTATGGATTTTTTTTTTACCTATTTATCAGATGAAGCCAAGCGGCGCCATGCGATTAGGAGTTATTTAGGTGTATCTTGACGTAACTTTTAAAGTAAAAGCCTCTTTAGCGGCTTTGTGCACTTTTTGGGATGGGTAAAATAGAAAACTCGCGTCAGGACACGTGAATTGATCGAAAATTCGTAAGAAGGACACGGACCTGAGTATGCCGCAAAGGCGAGTTTTCACTTCTGCCGGCACTCCTGGAGTGCAACTAGTTGTTTTTTTTTTATGAATCGTACTCATTTAACGAATCGATACAATCAGAGTAGAGTACATTTATGACTTTCTTAGGACGAAACATTTAGTCGATAAATATATTTCATCGATATAGTACAACCCTGATCACATCAGTACCCCAGGACAACCTGCACATTTACGCAAATGGCATTGTATATGCATCTCTTTCTGATGCTTTAACAATGCCATAAGTAAAAACAGTGTAGAATATTGTATTTTGTTGTTATTTTAACACGGTTTCTATGCTTTAGTTATTGTTCTGAGCCCTCAGGTGCACAGAGTACTTTTGTATATACTGAAATAGAGACCTCTCTCGGCGGCGAATAGAGGCAACAGCCCAGTGCTGCCGTCTGGACTTCATTAACGGTACTATTTGAAGTAGTATACATAACCTGTGGGTATGCGTACGTACGTACGTATAGCTAGCTATTCTAGGTCCGTTATTTAGATTTATCTATATTTAGATAATATCGCCAAAGGATTTTTAATGCAAACTTCGAGCTATTGGTTAAATTGTTGTTAATATAATTGTAATAATATGACAATATTTATACAAATATTTTAACAAATAGCACAAAGTATATTTTAATGAAACAAAGTATACATAAAGTTAATTATTTATTTTTCCTTTTAAAACATTTATGCCAATATTTCTTTGCCTTAATCTGAAAAATATCCTCATCGTCTGGTTCTCTCCTTCCTGTCATTATGCTATTTATTAATTTACAATGATTAAAAATGAAAAATTTCGTAGTGTGCTCTAATAAATATTCAATGATTTCATTTTTATGTTCTGCACATTTTAAGTAATCAAAATTGACATGTAACAATATAATTGTTTTTATAAATTCTTTAAGACAATCTTTATGTAAATTCGTTTTTAAAATACTATAACTAATGTCTTGGATTGCTGACATGGTAATTAGGAGAGACTCCGTTGGACTACAAAGCCAATGTTGACCAGTATACTCACGATATTTTATATATTCAATTGGCTTTGTAGCTATATTATCTGCATTACATGTCTTACATGATTTAAATACATGTTTTTTTAAATTACGCCCATAATAGCCAGTTACATACTGCAAAGGCCCTATTAAACGAGGATCATTTTTATTCTCTATGTCTGTAATATCAATCTCAGGAATTTCGTCGAGTATACAGGCCGGTGCAGCTTTGTAGTCATCTTTAATGGGAGTGATAAAAGTTTTAAGACTTTCACATAAATCTTTTTCACAATTTGCTCCTGGGGCATGGACACTAGACATATTATTAATCATTAATGTAGTGTAAGCGTTGCAAAAACTATCTGGTGTCGGATTAGTGTTGCGGCAACCGTGGCTTCTAATGGCTCCAAAGAAATTTTCAAGTGGGTCTTGATTGAGGTGCCGCATCCAGACAGATGTAACGTTATAATTTATTTTAAGATTTTTCAACAAAACTAAAACACCGTCTAGTGTCCATGCCCAATTTTTTAATGTTGGTACATTTTCGGTATGTCCCGAAGTTTTATTTAAAAAATTCATGTTATTCATTTGTTTTTTTGCCTCTGTCCACCATTTTATATGGCAGGAATTTGGCGTCACTGATGCCAAGAGGGGCTTTCCGTAGGCCTCTTTTTTTCTTGAATGACTGCCGTTCATGGAGTCAAATAAATTATCAAAAAACAGAAGTAGATCCGCTGTTTCTTTGCAGTCTTCCTGTAGGATCTTCTTATCTGTAAAGAAAAAAATAACTGTTTAAAAAGCTCCTTTAAAAATTTATAAATTAAAACTAGCTATTGGTTTTTTTAGAAAATCCTTTCTTAGCGAATGCCGACCTCATAATAAAATAACTATCTGCGTGCCGAATTTCAGCATAGTCCATTAAGTGGTTTGAGCTGTGTATTGATAGATCAGTCAGTCATTAACGGTTGCCTTTTGTACATACAAATAACAAGTAACTTTCAAAGTCACAATTGTTCATTTTACTGATATTAAAGCTAAACTATGATTAGCCTAAAAAAAGGTAATCACTGTTGTTACTATCTGTGCATATGTTAATGAGGGTTTTGCAATAATTTTTTTCCCCAGATGGAAGCACTGTGACGAGAGGTATATTTGAAAGCAGCTGTCAAAATTCACCAATTGTCATCTTCTTTATGATTGGTGGATTTTTACTTTAAGCCGTTTTAAAATACCTCTCGTTATACATAGTGCCGCCACCTGGGGAAAACATCGATTCTGAAAACCCTCATTGGGAGTCAAGTAAAAATTTCAATAGATATTACCTGTGAGGTATCCCATATTCGACGCCACAGTCCTACTAAATATTTGTGTTGCATACTTCACTTTCATTTTCGGAATTCTATGAGGCAAGACGTGACTATCTGTCAATTTAGCAATTAGCCTTATATTTCTATAACCAGGGTTTTCTTTGTGTAGTGCCATTATGTGGTCCCACTTGGCTTTGCATTTGTTTCCTTTTTCATGTTTATATGACAAATCTTTTGTCAATAAATTATTTCTCATACATTTTATTAAATGTGGAGGGTCAAATAGAGGAACAATTTCCTTATTATTAATAATAAATATATTTTCTTTTGGTACTTTATTCTGTCTCAGGTACATCCCCTTTGCCTCTTGGGTTAAAATTTTGATAGCGTTTCTATTGTTAGACCCCTGATCACATACAGTTGCTACCACATTAAACCCTGCTTCATCCAATTCTTTTATAATTTTTTTGATATAGATTGCCAATTCTGTGCCTTTTGTGGCCGCTTGCGCAAATGAGTAAGAAATTGGTTGTTTATAATTTTTTATAAGCCCTCTTATCATAAAAACTTGGGCGTGGTCAGCAAATTCTGCTTTCGTTTCTGACCCATTTGTGACAAAACCCGTTATTTTGTCCAGTGACTCTCTATATGTCAAATTTGCTTGAAGAGCCACTTCATCAAACAGCAAAACACATAAGCGTTCTTCTGTTTTCATTTTTTCCGATACTGTTTTCAGCTGATTGAAAGTTTTTGGGTTTATACCAGGAGCTATATAAGCTAAAGATAATAATTTACTAAGGGTCTGTGGTGCCGGTAAAATTAATATTTTTCTTAAAAATCGATAGCCTTTGGGGCTTTGTTTGAAAATTGAGAGCGCAGTTATCTTTTCTTGAAAATTAAATCTACGGCCCTTGTCCTTCTTCATTGCTTCTCTCAGTTGCATTAACAGCAATGTTTTCCCAGGAGCAGGAAGCTTTTCCAAATGGCTAAGAAAAGCAGGATTTGCAGTTATTTTTTTTGCAGCTTTAAGACTTGCTGATTTAATTTTTATTCTTTTGCGGCATTTACTAAGTTTTGACCTCAGTGCCTGAATTTCCTTATACAAATTACGTTCTGCAAGACATTTTGGCCGTCTTTTAACAACTGTGGATTTTATAGCTTTCTTGAAGGATCCTGAAAAAATCAAGAATGAAATATTAAATACCTACACGTAAAGTAGAAAAGACATAAACGACCTCCAAGGTATGCAAGCAGTGGTTAACATACCAGCCTGCTACACAAGGGCATCTGGGTACAATTGCCAGTTAATGATGACAAATATTTGCACTTCAAATCCATAGGCATTTGTCCGCTGCTAAATAATGTAGAAGGGTTGGAGTTGGGCAGGCAACCAGCAGTAAAAACTTTGCGTAATCATATTAACACTTTGATGGACACTGAACGAGACACAATACAAGTTTTATTGTTATGTATGCTATAGCAGTTCACTGACCAGGAATGACTTAAAGCATGAAGGCTTGCAGACCTCAGATCTGACTCACCATAACAGAGGATGCAACTATGAAAAAATGCTCAGAAGAGGAGAAAAATAATATATAGACATGAAACAATGTATTATATAAATGAATATTGATTTATATTGGTGCTTTTTTCGTAGGTGTGTATGATTTGAAAGTAATAGTTTCATGCACTTATAAAAAAAATATTAGGCAGTGGCACACAGTCTGAATTCCCTCTGTGTGTCTCTCTCTATAATCTCTCTCTGTGTGTAGAGGTCACTAAACCCTAGAGCTGTATGTAGGTCGTTCAAGTATTACGCCCATGTCATCAAAGCCTAGACACCCCCCCTCCCCTGCTTACGTAATATTTGAATGACCCCTAGCGAAAATGTGGCAACTCGCTAACTCATGCATTGGCCTTTTTATCTGAATTTACCATCTGCAGGAGAATAAAAGCATGTGGTAGTGATTCTATATTTTTAAGTTTTGATTCCAGGCCGGAAAAGACCTTAGATATAATAATTTCAGAATTTATTCACTTACCTATTTCGATAATTCTGTTTTCTACAGAAGTACAAATTGTTCCCTGGCTAACCACAGTACCAGAAACAGTAATATCTTCACAAACATCCATTGACTTATTCTGAGTATCCTTCACCTCAGCTAAATCCAACAGGGTTGGGGCAGGAGCAGGATCTAAAACATTTTATTTTGTTAATTTAAAATAAAAACTTGATAAACAGTGGCCAAGTGCGACTCGCACAAAGGGTACCATTATCTAAGCAACATTAGAGCCCCCTAAACTATATAATTTATTTTTATAGTGAATATACAACTAAATATTCTGTAAATATTTCGAGCGCCTTAGTACCTGTTGCCATTATTAATAATGAGCAAAAAACGGCAAAAAATGCTGTTTTTTACTTACCATGCTCTTTAAATATTTATTTAATCAGTTTTTAGTATTTATTGTTATAGCGGCAACAGAAATATGTCATCTGTGAAAATTTCAACTGTTTAGCTATCACGGTTCATGAGATACAGCCTGGTGACAGGCGAAAGGACTGTGGAATTTTGTGAATAGGGTCCTGTTTTTGCCTTTGGGTATGGAACACTAAAAAATATTAATTCAAGTTGTAAACAAGGTAAGTATTATAAAGATCATACCAATATTTTCCTTAGCCTCATCTTCAACAAGGTGAAAGTTGTACTGAAGATCTGAAATATCAAGAAATAAAGCAGGTTAACCAAATATACTAAAAAAATATGCTTAGATCAACTACAATGCTAAAAGAATTCGAAGACAAATAAAATATCCTACTTGTTCAAAGTACACAAATTTCTGCATCATGTTCATTTGATCCAAGTGGTAAAAGGTGAGTTTTGAGGTTATGACCACCGCTCCGGATGGTACCTGGTTCAAAGGTTATCCATAGCCATTCAGAGAGGCAATGCAGCTAGCATAATGGGTACCTTTGTGCCTGGAACGATCCGGGGTGGCATTTTTGATTGACTTTAATTAGGATTTATTTTATTTTATTTTAATTTTCAATTTTTATTTTCGCTTTAATTTAGGTTTGATTTTTAATTATAGGTTTCTAAGAAGTACTACTTATTAGATACATTATATATAGTAAGTCAATATTATATTTAATAATTGAGATGCAATAAACTTGAAAACATAGTTCCACACAGTGGTAAAATATTTGAAGCCCAGTTTCTAAAATAATGTCGAGAATCTCAATGCGATATTACAGAATAAGTTTAGTTGAATTACTAACCTGCTGAGGTTGAAGGTAAGGGTTCAGGAGTATACTGTATTGATCCCAATGGTCTTCTACCAACTTGTGGAAATCTTGAGACATTCATAAAACCTGAAAATTCATAAATTTAATTAGAGATATTATTAATAATTGTTATTCTTTCATAAAGATCTATGATCAACAGAACTGGAAGAACCTGGTCTGACGAGGCAGTGAAAAAAAAAATCGCATGGACGTGCTGACCAAATGGACCATGGACCCATGGGACAAATAATAAGTAAACATTCTTTATTGCACCATAACTATAAATCGATACAAATATAAATAAATTCTAAAAAAAGATACAGTACAATAGGTGGCCTTATCGCCAAGACAATCTCTTCAATATAGGAAATTTGGGTGATGGGAATAAATCAAAAACATATGGGTGATGTGATTGAAAATAAGAGAGAAACGATAATTGATACGACTCATTTAGTAAAATATATACAATAATAATAAAGTTGAAAAATGGCAGAAAAATGTAAAAGTATCATTTTAGAAAAAATCTTATGGAATCAGCTAGGTAAATACTAGTAATACTGAAGTTATTTAGGTAATTACTCATACAAAATTACTTATTACTACTTTTTCCCCAGCCTAATATTATATTACACCTTATTGGTTTTATAAAATTATGACTTATCATGATGGAGTGGTGTTATATAGAACTCACCTCGTAAATTTAATGTAGGCAGTGCAATGTTACTGATTCGGTTACTACGGAACAGATACTTTTCTTCAAAATGTGCTCTACACACTCGTCGCTGTTTATATATGAACTCATTGTCCAAACTGCTAATGTCACCACCAATAGCAAAAACCCATGAGTTGAAGCGATCCTTGTCAACTTCTGGATTCGGAAATGGATGAAGTGTCTGATGGGACCCTAAAATAAATAATTAATTTTTAATGAATAATGCAGATATTACATTTTATGTTTTATTAATAATCAAATTAACAAAACCACAAAAATGTTACTGACGAGAATCAAAATATATAATAACATGGTTAAAGGGATTGGTGTAGTTCAGTTTGTAGATGACACATTCAGTTTGCTTTAGAGTTTGTATGGGAGATTGATATAAGATTTTATGAAATTGTAAGAAATGAAATCAAAATACAACAAGCGTGGGTTATCCACGATCAAAAATAGATACTATATGTGCTGTATACAGATGAATTGTATAATTTTGAGTCTGCCACACACCCAAGAAAAACAACGTAAAAACAAAATAAATGACACGTGCATAAGTATAGTAAGTACTACAGTAATTAATTAAACTAGCACGTGTCATTTATTTTGATTTTGATTGGTAATTATATTAAGGGCGTTAAGTAAGTTTAACATGTAAATAAATAAAAAACTTACTTCCAGAGTCCAAACATCCAGGCACACAACATTTTTTGCGTGACATCGACATCATGTATTCACAAATTAACTTAAATTGGAGTCTCTTGTCTCGAAATAAATACACTAACAATAATACTAACTTGAGTCCTGTCTCGATAAAACAACACTGGGCAACAAAGGCAAAACTCGTAACTTTATCGGAGGAGAAACTCTCAACTCAACGATTTGTTAACGAAATGCAATTAATTGCAGAAGGAAGTACACCATTAACACACAAAGCATGAAAACAGTGTGAAAAAGTTTCAAAAATCAACAAGTAGAAGCCGCCAATGATTTACAAAAGCTGCTATAACTTTAGATCAGTGTTGCCAATTCTGGAATTATGACATCTACCCCAAATTATTGAAACGACAAAATGTTGTTTCTAGTCTTCATCTTCCTATAGATCTGAAAAGTACATTTTTTTTTCAAAATTATATCAATTGTAAAAACATATATTTACATATTTAAGTAATTACAAAATTAAATATAAATAGACATAAAACTACTAAAATGGAATAATTGTAGGTGATGTTGAACACTGGTTAAAGTTGCTATGATACTAGTTTGGATTGAATAGCTGTATAGATAATAGTGTTTAGCAATAACTTGTTTTTAATTTGGTATCATAATAGCGCTGCTAGAGCCATCTGGTAATCAAGTCACATATAATATAATTTTAATACGGCAAAATTAAAAATGCTATATATTTTACTAAATGTGTGCAGTTTATCGTTCTCCTAATATTGGAAGACTTATACGTCATAAATTGCTTATTCAATTATACTGAGATTGTACCAGGGCTTGGTAACGATACCAATTCACATTAAAAATACCGTTAAATAACGTTATTTTCGTTTCAATACCTTTGATATCGTTAAATGTTTAACGTTAATTAGGCAACGGAACAGTATTAGAACGTTACTTTTTAACAGTAATTTACCGTTAAAAAGTATTTTATCGATATTATAACGTTACCTTTTAGGTAACGGAACTGCATTATAACGTTACCAGGTAACAATTCTATTTAACGATACTTATATGATACCTCTCCGTTGTTGCCGCTCTGTACAATTTGCTCGACTCGACGGCGGACGCGCCGCGTGATTCTCGAGGTGCGGCGGGGTGGGAATCGGTAAGAACGGCAACATTGCGCGCATCGTCTTGCCATCCCACGCGTCATGCGTAACTTGATCGAAACGCGAGACTAATACATGTGTGGGGCCATATGTAGCAGGTAGCGCTTAGCAGCCGGACACGAAATTATTTTGATTAGAGTTGAAACGACTCTGTAGCAGTATGGGGCGAGGAAGAAGGAACGCGGTATACCGTTTTTCATTACAAATGAAGAAAATAGGTCTTCCACATGCAATCAATGTGGTTAAATATTGAAGGTGAATGCTTGGTTAAAGCTTTTTACACGTATAGGTGGACATATGATTTAACGATGATTTAAAATACAAATTCGTTTTACATGGATTTAATTTTCGTAGAAACACCAATTAGTGTTCTAGTATAATGTGAGAGCAAGGAGTACGTATTTTGTTTGCATTTTTAAGACGCACGCTTTGTGATCGAAATGCACGTGTTGCAGTAAAATGGTAGTGTGTGATATTGCTGTTGTTCTGTTGTGTTTCTGTGCTTGTCAATGTATGTACTACTATACCTAACACAGTACAACTAATTCACTAAGGAATTAATAGCTGAATAGCTGTCTGAATTTCCATGATCATATCACGAATACGTGTAAGGCAGCTTCTACAGCCCTTGGTTTTATACAGTGAGTGTCAGCTGACTTCAATGATGCCAGAGTTGCCGTTATACTTTTTAATACCTTCGTTCGTAGCAAATTAGAATATGGTTCAATCATATGTAGTGATGTGCCGTTCCCAGGAACGTTCCTACATTCCCCAGATTTCCAAAATCGTTCCCGGGAACGTTCCCAATAAATGGAAATGTCAGGGAAAGTTGTAATTTTATTTGTCATACAACTTTTTTGTCAATGCAAATATATTGAACTGATGTATATGCATTACTTGGTATATGTAATATATAAATATTTTCAATTATCGACAAAATTTCCGAAATAAACGGGAACGTTCCCAGGGAATGTTCCCAAATTCCCGGGGAACGTTCCCTTGTTGCCGGGAACGTTCCCTTGTTGCTGGGAATGAGACCAAATCTCAAAAGTTTTTATTTAGTAAGTAAACAAGATTTTCCTAATTTAGATGGGAACGTTCCCCCGAAATTGGGAATGTTTCCGGAAACATATCCGTAAACGGGAACGGGGAACGTTCCCTGGGAATGGGAATTTGGGAACGGTACATCACTAATCATATGGGATCCCTATGAAAGTACGTACGCTCTGATGATTGAAAAAATTAATAGAAATTCGCTAGGTGGCTATTCAGGAAAACTTACGGGTACTACCCTTATCTTTACCTTTCAATGTATATTCTTGGTGTGGTTCATGAAAAATTTACACGAGTGTCGCTTTCTGAGTTTTTGGGTGAGGATCTCAAAAATGACTTCCGTTTTTTAATCCAAGATGGCGGACGCAAGTTTTCATGAAAACTCGACATGGGTGTCGTTATTTAGGTTTTCTGGGGTGTAGATCTCGAAAATGACGTCAATTTTGGAATACAAGACGGCGGACGGGACTTGTCGTGAAAAGTCGACATGGGTGTCGTTTTTTAGAATTTTTGGGGTGTTATTCTCGAAAATGAGTTCAGTGTTGGTTTCCAAGATGGCGGACGCCAATTTTCATTCAAAATCGACATGGGTGTAATTTTCTAGGTTATTGGGGTGTAGATTTCGAAAATGACGTTAGTCTTGAAATCTAAGTTGGCGAACGCGACTTGACGTGAAAAAATTACATGGGTGTCACTTTCTGAGATTTTTTGGGCCAGTGACAGTAAAAATGATTTCAGTTTTGGAATCCAAGATGGCAGACGCGAGTTTTCGTGAAAATTCGACATGGGTTTCATTTTCTAGGTTTTTGGCGATGTAGATCTCGTGTGAGCGGTGTAGTATTGGAGTCCAAGATGGCGGACGCAAGTTTTTATGACAAGGTTACATGGGTGCCGCTTTCTGGGTTATTTGGGGTGAGGATCACAAAAACGTCAGTTTTGGTGAAGGTGAAGTTTTTGGGAGAAGATTTAAAAAATGACGTCAATTTTGAAATCCATGATGGCGGACGTGACTTTTAAAGAAAATCGACATGGATGTAATTTTTTTGTGTTTTTGGATGAAGATCTCGATAATGACGTTAGTTTTGGAATCCAAGATCCAAGAAAACGATACTGGGGGTTTGGACTGTATTATAAAACAAATTAGCGTGCGTTAAGAGGCACATTAAATTGAAAGCAGCTTACCTTGCTGGACTGCGGGGTGTCTCTTTATTGTACACCAAATAAATAAAAGTTTACAAAACAATAAGTTTACAATGTATGTGTTATGGTAACTGGGATAGCTTCCTACTTCTGAAGGATTGTTCGAACTCACGAAAGGGATCGTTTACCTCTCTGTACCAACCGGAACGTGGCAACGCAAAGCTCCTTACATTCATTCAGCCTCGAAGATATGTGTACACGCGGTTTTAAACTTGATATGATATGAAACTCGAAGTTCCCAAAAACAAATGCGTTTATACGTCGAAACGATATAATCCTTACTTATATTATAAATGCGAAAGTGAGTTTGTTTTTTTGTTTATTTGTTTGTTACGCTTTCACGCCGTAACTACTGAACCGATCATCATGAAATTTGAGGACGTAGTCCCATGCGTTGGTCCGACCAGATTCGCTCGACGCTAGAGACCAAAGTCAGCGACGCTGTCCGAGCTGCAGAGCACAGGACTGAATGGCGGAACATAGTACACAGGAAGGTGTTCCATAGAGATCACGACCCTCAACAATGAGGATTACGAAGCAAGGAGGGACACCCAAAAAACCTGAACAACGCCACCCCATGTCGATTTTTCATGACAAGTCACGTCCGCCATCTTCGATTCCAAAACTGACGTTACTTTCGAAATCTACACCCCAAAAAACCTAGAAAGCGACACCCATGTCGATTTTTGTGAAAACTCCGTCCGCCATCTCGGAATTCGAAACTGAGGTAGTTTTTGGGATCCTTAACTCAAAAAACTGTGGGAAACGACACCCATGTCAATTTTTTGTGACAAGTCGCGTTCCCCATCTTAGATTTCAAAACTGACATCATTTTAGAGATCTACACTCCAAAAAACCTAGAAAATTACACCCATGTCAATTTTTTATGAAAACTCGCGTTCGCCATCTTGGATTCCAAAGCAGACGTCATTTTTGAGATCCTCACCTTAAAAAACCCAGACAGCGACACCTATGTGAATCTTTCATGAAAACTCGCATCCGCCATCTTGGACCCTTTACTGACATCATTTTTGCGATCTATTCCCCAAAAATCCTGGACAACGCTACCCATGTCGATTTTTCATGACAAGACGTGTCCACCATCTTGGATTCCAAAACTGACATCATTTTCGAGATTTACACCCCAAAAACCAAGAAAACGACACCCATGTCGATTTTCATGAAAACTCCCGTCCGCCATCTTGGAATCCGAAACTGACGTTATTTTTAAAATCTTTACTCCAAAAAATGTGGGATACGACACGCATGCCGATTTTTCATGACAAGTCACGTCCGCCAACTTGGATTCCAAAACTGACGTCATTTTCGAGGTCTACACCCTAATAAATAACCTAGAAAGCAACACCCATGTCGGATTTTTATAATAAGTCGCGCGATCGCCATCTTGGATATATATAAAGACCAAACTATAATTTATCTTCAAGTATTCAGAAATCGGGTTTGGCCGGTTTGGTTATACATATACGTTTAATAAAACGTATGTTTTGACATAAATAAATAATAAACAAAGAATTTTGAAAATCAGTCCACTGAGAAACCGAAGAACGTTCACAAAAAAAATAATTCATACTGTCGAACACGGAACATTTACCATTTTTAAAGTCGGTCAAAAAGCACGTATCGTTATAATGGCATCCTTCAAAACAAGTTTGAAACAATAAGTTATTGTATTATCCAAAAAATTACTGTATTATTCTTTGATCTAAATACGTCCACTTTTCTTGCCGCCCGAGCGCACCGCCCGTTCTCGTGAACACCTGGCGCTGGCACTTACTTTTGCCGCATGCGCCTGCCTCTAAAGCCCGTTGCAGCCGCGCAACGCGCGCACTCGTGGCATTGCGGGATAGTTTTTTTAGCCTATCACTATGGCAAACAGGCGTGACTTTATATGTATGTATTTTCGGTTTGCGTTTCGTGTGTGTAAGTGGCAACCATTGGTGTCGAGATATTTCAAGCTGCCTGAAGATATATTTCATAGGTGATTTAACGAACGCCATCTAGCGATGACGGCTGGGACCAACGGATTAACGTGCCTTCCAAAGCACGAACGAGCGAGAAATTATTCTCCACTTGTGGTCACCCATCCTAGTGGAGACCACGCGGAGATTTGTTTACATGTGTAAGCGCTTACTAAGTTAGTACCCATTTGCCTCAAGTTGGCCGTTACTTCCCGCCCGGCTACCCCCTACTTATTTATTAAGTACTTACTACTTTTATTTTATATGATAAATAAAATTGTTTATGAGACAACACGATATTGTGTTAAATTTTGCATAAACAATGTCAAACAATGCAGTAAGTAAAGCCCCCCCGAAATCTGTATGGGAAAAGTATCGACTCGTTCAACCTTAAGCGCTAACCTCCATAATGTTCATTTACCAGTGAAACGCCACAATAATTCTAATACTTAACAATGTAACATTTAAAAACTCACCCAGTCAGCATTATTGGCGCCCTGGGCGATATTTCTACGAGCGCCCCCTCTTATTGGGGAGAGGGGGGTGCAATGGGATTGAATCACACTGCCTGCGTCCTCTGCCCTAGCTTGGTTGTTTGTTTTTTTTGGTGTTAGATTTTTCAAGCTGCCTAAAGGCATCTGACATAGCTTAACGAATGCCATCAATTATGACAGCCGGGACCTTTCTGCCGCATTGGCCTAACGGCTTAACGTGCCTTCCTTGATTGGTGGAGGCGCCGTATCCAGCGCCCTAGGCGGTCGCCCAACCGCGCCCTACCCTAGCGCCGCTACTCACCCATTCTCAAAACAACCAATCTTTAGACCAAGGTATCAAAGAAAAAGTAGAATTTTCAAATTGTATTGACCTACTATTATATGTAGGTACATTAGGTAACAAGCTGCGCGTACGACCGGGATTAGTCAGACTGGCGAAATAAAGTCAAAATAATGGGGCCTTCTTAGGCCGCGCGCGCGGTATATTGGGTGGAAGGGAAATATCCTTAACAATACCTTTTACTCTTTAACATTAACGCAATCGAATTAATCGCTAAATGGTTGGAAAAATAACGTTATCCACCACAGGTATCGTTATTTGCTGATAACGTTAACTACGTTTGATAGAAGTAACGTTACCATATATTAACGGTATAGACATGTAGCGTTAATACATAACGTTAAAATTAATTTTAACGGTATCAATTTTACCGGTATAATGGCACCAAAGTAACGATACTTATAGGTATCGTTATTTTAAAAGTATCGTTACCTTTGCCGAGCCAAATTACCGTTACCAAATTTTTAACGGTATTCCAAGCCCTGGATTGTACACCCTGCTCAGGTGTTTCCTCAGAACAATACTGAGAGTGTTTCGAAAACTTGTTATCAGCGTTGCCAGAAGGTTACATTTCTTACATTTTTCGTAACTTTTGACCTCCTGGCGTAACATGTAAGTAATTTTTATATTTAAGGCAATTTTCGTAACTTTTGAGAACAACGAGATTTGTAATACTAGATTTAACTAAAACACCTAAAACTGGTGCGTCTAAAAATTACTTCACTCCATATCACACTCAGAGATGGCTCTGAATAGAAAGATCATATCATCTAAATAGTCTTGTTAATACAATGTATAGACATCGTGACGATCTAGATCTTAGAATATTTTTTTTGTGTTTTGTTAAAGACAGACGACTTGTTACTGAAAGTTATATTTAATAACGCAGACTATAATAATGGGACAGAGCAGGTTGGTAGGTGGTCTCTTCTCTATCTCTATTATTATAAACAAAAGTCACCGCCGATATATGCACGATATACTCGACTCGACCGATTAGATGCCGCTATGCTATACGTTAGTGGCCACTTTATAGGATAGCGCTGTGTGGTGGTTTATACTCTGACCAAAAAAACAAGTAAATTAAAAAAAAAATACAATAATGTTACTTTTGCTGCAAAAATGTAACATTTCAGGAAGTGAAACGTAACTTACGACCTAAGGGCCCTGGCAACACTGCTTGTTATCCAAATTTATTAAATTTAGTATCGTTTATTTGTAGCCAATAGTTCATATCATACTATTGCGATACAATTTTAGCCACATATTATTTTAGTGCTGGTGTGCTTATTTTTATATAAATTCGCAGACAAGAATTAACCAGCAGACTTAAAAATAACCTTAAACAAGATGCATCGGAGTCCAGCAGTCTGCCGCATTTGCCTTTCAGTGGACGCGCCCATGAGCAACATTGACACCACTGCCTTGCAGCTCGTGTACGAGAGGCTGACGGGGGCTTTTGTAAGTATTTTAACACTAGTTAAATCTGCGCGATATCGCGATATTACGATTAGACTCCGTGCGGAAATGTTCGTGGATTTGAAGGAGATGCTGTTTTTCTCGTAGACTTGAACAAGTCTTGTGCCCGTTTTATACATGATGTTGAACTAAAATTAGAAGAAAACAGCACAGCTTTATAGTAGTAATAACAAAGCCTTGTGTGTGGTTTTGCCCGGCCTTAAACCCATCATCGCTAATGCCGAATAGTCAAAATAAAGGTTACCGCTCAAAACTAAGTATTCCACAAATTGCAATATCTCATCTTATGTAGATAGACAATATAAAATTATACACTAGTAATAAGAAGTACATGAAGCATTTAACCTATTGAGCGCCAATGACCACTTTAGTTGCAAAACAGTTGCTTGACTGAGATGCCATTGACAACAAAAGTTATTACAATTTGTACTAGCTTGGTGTCAAGGTTGAAGTAACTGTACAGTGTCACTGAACTGTACATGCATTTGCTGATGCCGCGACCTTCACAAGTTGCGCGTCACAGTTTTACTTTTAATTTATTATTTTTAAGCCAGAGTGCGTTCGCAACTACACCGCGACAGACACATAGGGAACCCTACATATTGGTCCTTCGAGCCGGATCAATATATAGGGTGTAGTTGTAGAGTTGAAATTTGGTTTACAAAAGTGTAAGTCAGCGAACATAAACTTATATCTGGTGGTAACAAAAGCTATAAAAGAGGTTATAAAAGCCTGGATCTGGAATTATACAAACACTATGATACAGTCAATCAGAACAACTAGATCACACATCAATAAAATCATCATTATCCACTAATTCAAAAGTAGAGTTGCAAGGATCTGTAAAAATGTATTAATTGGTAAATCTCTTAAGGCTATGTATACATATGCAATCCCGGTACTTACTTATTCTTTTGGAATCCTTATATGAAGCAAAACAAAGATTAATAACTTTGAAATAAAACCTCGCACAATTCTCACAAACAACCATCTGGACCCAAAATCAGTAGAAAGGATGACAATAAAGCAATCAAACGGAGGTAGAGGACTGACTGATATCCAGGAACATCTTTTTCCTGAACTGATAGCTATTCAGGAACAAATCATCAATACTAAAAACTACCGCAAACATATTATAAAAGATCCCTCCATTACAGTAAATGCCAGATCAATCCAGGCCAGATAAAGTATTACAAGATAAATTAAACAAAATATGAGTAGCTTACATTATAAATATAACAGTTCCCAACACTCATAACCTTGCTAAAATAATCAAAAAATTATATACAGATTTAAAAGATAAATGGAAGGATATGGAGATAAAGTATATGTATATAGTACCTGTAGTTATCTCATGGACAGGGCTAATCCCTAACACTTGCACCACAGTTTTAAATTTACAGATTTACCAAAAACTCATACAACAATATGCAGAATGCTGCAATTTTAAATACATGTATAGAATAGTTAGGGAATTCATGCAAGGGGATGAAACAGAAACTCCACAATAAATTACCTTTACTGCTACTACACTTGGTCTATACCCGTGATTGTAGTGTACAAACACCAGCTATAAGCTGAGAAGAGAAAACTCTTGTATAAATAATAATAATAATAATTTTCTTAATAAAGGTAAAAACCCAATATAGATACAAGATTGTAATGTATTGTATTGTATTGTATAAGCCCTTCATCCTGAACTCTTGGGTTATGTTAGTTATTTTTATATTATGTCTCTGAGTTCAGTGTGCCTCTTGGCAAAGGCCTCCTCCAACCGTTTCCACTGCTTTCTGTCACTGGCAACCCTTCTCCAGTTAGGGCCTGCAGTGAGTTTCAATTCATCTTCCCATCTTATATGTTGTCTTCCCCTGTTTCTTTGCCCGTCCCTCGGATACCAGTGAGTCAGGGTTTTGCTCCACTTGTCCTGGTTACTACGCAACATATGGCCAGTCCATCTCCACTTTAGTTGGTCTATTTTGGAAAGTATGTCCACTAATCCTGTTTTTCTCCTTATTATTGTGTTGCGTATTCTGTCTTTTTTCTTTATATTTAACATGGTCCTCTCCATGGCTCTTTGGCAGTGCTCCAGCATATCTCTTTGTTGTTTTGTGAGTGGCCATGTTTCGCAACCATATGTCATGCAGGGTAGGATGCAGGTGTTGAAGACTCTACGTTTCATTCCAATGCTTAGATCTGGGGATTTCATGACTTCTTTATGTGCCCAATAACTTTTCCAGCCATTTGTTATTCTTCTTTCTATCTCTTTTGTGTTCATGTTATTGTGTGTAATTAACTGGCCCAAATATATATATTCTTCTACGTATTCAAGAGGTTGGTTTTATCTTGATTTCATAGCTTTCTGAGTTTGTTAGGAGCTTTGTCTTATTTATGTTCATAGTGAGTCCCAATTTTTCACTTCTTTGAGTTCCTGTATCATTTTTCCTAACTTTTCTGGTTTTTCTTCAAATAGCACGATATCATCCGCGAACTTAAGATGATTTAATCTTTTCCCGTTGATGTTAAGTCCAAGTTGTTCCCAGTTCAGCTTACGAAAAATATTTTCCAGGACTGCGGAAAACAGCTTGGGAGATAGTGGGTCACCTTGTCGGACTCCTCTCTCTATTTTGAAAACTTCTCCTTTTGTTTCTAGTTGTATTCTTGCTTTGCTTTTGGTATATATGTTTTTAATGATGTTTATATAAACTTTGGGGACTCCCTGTTTCCCTAAACTCTCCCATATTTCTTGGTGGCTGATGCTGTCGAATGCCTTTGCATAATCGATGAAGGCCATGTACAGGGGTTTATTGTATTCGTCGTATTTTTCTACAATTTGTTTGACAACATGTATATGGTCAGTAGTGGCATAGTTTTTTCTGAAGCCAGCTTATTCAATGGGTTGGTTTTCGTCTAGAAGAGAGTTTATTCGGTATAGAATTATTTTGGAGAAGACTTTATAGATGTTGGACATAAGACTGATTGGTCTGTAGTTTTCTATATGTTCTTTCGGGCCTTTTTTATGTATAAGAATTATGTGTGATGTTTCCCATTGTTCTGGGATGATGCCTTGTTAAAACATCATTGAAGATTTTTGTGAGTATGGGGACTACATCATCTAGTGTACCTTTAAGTACTTCGTTAGTGATTTTATCTGGGCCTGGAGCTTTTTCGTTTCTTTGACTCAGAATTGCTTTTCTCACTTCATCTTGGAGAATTTCAGGTTCAGCGCATAGATATGCAGGCATTGGGTTGGTATTTTGGTTAATTTCTGGCTTTGTGGTATTTTGCTTGGAGTATAGGGTTTTATAGAATTCTGTAGCCATTTTCTCAATGTCTTTTCTGTTTGTGATATGTTTTTGGTTATTATTACTTTTCAGATTGGGTACCCAGGAATTCGATTCTTTTAGCTCCTTAAAGGCTTTTCTGGTTCGTTGAGGCGATATATTTTTCCAGTGTTTGTATTCTTTTTAGCTTTCTGTCTCTTCTGATGCTTTCTTTAATCTTTTTGCTAAGTTCTGTTATCTTCTTTGTTTGTTGTTTTCTCATGTTACTGGCGAAAAGCTCCTTTCTCTCCTTGATAAGCTGTAGTGTTGTATCACTCAGGACATATTTGTATTTAGTTCGATCTCTTCTGTTACTAGCTGTGCTTGTGATGAAATTGTGAAATTTGGCATAGCTGGTTTTCACTTCTGTTGTGTTAGTTTTCATAATCTCATTCCTTATAGCCGTCATATTACTGGGTGTTTTGTCTTTATTATCAGTGTTGATGGGATCTATGTGAGTTTTGGAGAAATGTTTTCGTGGGAGTTTAAATGATTTGGTTTTAAGTGATGCTCTGACCATACGGTGATTGGTATTGAAGTTAAATCTAGCTATGACTACTGTGTCCGTGAACAGTTTTGGGTGGCTGCTGATGATGTAATCTATTTCGTTTCTATACTTGCCTCCAGGGGAGAGCCAGGTCAACTTTTTGTTTTTATTCTTTTTGAAAATGCTGTTCATGAGTGTTAGGTTATGTTCTTGCAGTAGGCCAATTAGTCTTACTCCATTTTTACTTCTTTTGCCATACCCAAAGTTCCCCATCACCATCTAATCTTCGTTTTGTTTGGCACCTACTTGGGCGTTGAAGTCTCCCATTAAAATAATTATGTTATCTGAGTAATTGTGTAAGCAGTTAGAGAGGCTGTTATAGAAGGATTTGTGTTCTAATTCTGGGGCTCTTTCTGTTGGTGCATATATCTGAATGAATGTGAGTACTTTCCTGAAGCTGGGTATTTTCATATTAAGTATAATCACTCTATCACTGACTGTGGCAAAATCTAGTATATAGCTTTTTAAGTGTGTTTTTATCATAAATCCAACTCCTTGTCCACCTGGTTCCCCTTTGCAGTACATTATATAATCTGTATATTCATCGATTGTTTCACCTTCTCTGCGCACTTCGCACAGTCCTAATATGTCCCATTTAAGATCTCTTAGCGCTTCCTCAAGTTCGAGTAAAGATTCTGGCGTTCTTAGGGTCAATGTATTTAATGTTGCGATGTATAGATTTGTGGTTGTTGTTGGAGGGTTTTGGTCCAATCCTCTCGCGGTGACCAGCCGTGGTGAGTATGTTCAGTGGTGTATGTTCAGTGGTGTATGTTCGTTTGAGTGTGATATTGTTTGCTTTTGATGTTTATTGTAATGTATTATGTATCTATATATATGTGAATTAATCTGATACATTGAAATTTTAAATGTTAGTGTGCTATTATAAAACATTCAACATTAAATAATATTTATCTGAACAAGCAGTGGAATCAAATTGCTATATACCGGGTGTAACAGAAAGGGGGTGATCATATCGAATACATGGAAGCAGTCACCGGTAACGAACAGCCTGGTGCCCTGTTGAACCTTGAAAGTTAATCAATTACATAGTTGTATTTTTTGAAATTTGTTAAAACATATTCATTAATTTACACTTGCACATCATTATGGCAATAAACAGCTGTGAGGTCAATATCCTACGGCAACGCACACAAGATGTTGACCTCAACTAGTGATTTGCCATATTTGTTTACATACAAATAATAAAAGTTATTTTTTACATACATTTTTGGATGTGTAAATTTTAACTTGAAATTTCGTAGGAAGAATATATGAAAGGTATAGTATTGACCCACTTCATATGATCACCCCCTTTCTGTTACACGCTGTAGAAATCATAGTGTTAGTTTTCTTGTACGCCACAACCATTCTTATTCTGCAAATAGTCCTTCCAATGTAATGATATGATTTCTGTAAAGTAGTCAAAAACTTTTAAAGAATTATTTTTATAAATGTCAACATCACTCACAACTTATGTATGCTACTACAGGACTTAATTTTCCCAAACATATACTTGTGATTGACAAGTACATGTACACAAAAACTAAATTTGATTTGGTGTTTCATATCAAACTAAAGAAAGGACTGTTGGCAGATGAAAATCTGAAAATTTTACAGCATCATAAATCTGTTCATTGTATGTTTTCAATATAAAAGTAAAAGCTGTTATATCAGTGGCACAACATTCCAGCTTGTGAGTGGGAACAGGCCCGTGGCGGCGTGCTACATCTGCCGCGCTATGTTGTACAAGAGCCACAAGCTGATGGTGACCGCCACCAGGGCAGACCATGCGCTGACTGCTATGTTGGAGACGGCTGGCGAGGTATTTATGTTAAATTGTCTCTGTTTCTAAAAATGCTGAGCAATGGCAGGGACAACGCAACAAAGCAGTCAAGATGGCACGCACTTTCTAGACAAAGTTTTATAGAGGGTGAAAGCAATGTGTAAACAATGTGTGCAATATGTGCTAGCATTGTAAATTATTTTGCCTTCTAAGGTTATCACAAATCTGTATGTTTTCTCCCAGTATTTTCCTTCAGTTCACTAGAATCAAGTAACATAATGGTTGATTCAAATGATCACACACGAGTCAGACAGCAATACAAACTGGAGGTGTGAGGAGGGTGGAGGAAGGGCACGCTAGTATGTACTAACTGTTTGTTTGTATTCAGATTACAGAAAAATCAGTTTCCCGGATTGACCGCGAGGCCATTGGCATGTGTGCGTCGCTTTCCTTCTCTGTGGCTGAATGTTGTGACAGCACGCTGGCAAAACTGGTCATGGTCAAAACTGAGCCGGAGTCAGAGGATGCTGACACCGCGACGGACAATGAGGATCCAGCCGGTACGTATGTTTAAGTTAACCATACGTCCCACTCTCTTCCATGCTGGTCTGGGAGAAAAGAGAAACATAAAATGTACATGCTACTTCACTGCCCCAGCAGACGCTAGAAGCCTGCCGAGGGAATGAGCGGAAATTTAAGATAGCATGTTACTTTAACCTTGCCAGCAAAATTGATTCCATTTACCACTAGAGTAAGAAATAAGTCACTTATATAGAGGGAAATGAATATGTCATCATGAAAAAGAAAAGTGACAGTTTAGAATAGCTACGATTTCATGTATGCAGTGAGGTGTCTATCATTGCTGTCATTGATCTTTAGTGTCCCAGCTATACTTTAATAATATAGGTAATTGTATTAATAAAACAAAGTAAGTTCTGTAGAATGCCCTGTATGGGTTTCAAATCGGGAATCCCAGTGGCATGACTTAAAAAATAGCTTATCACGCCCCTTTTTCGTGTCACACTTCACACATTCATATTACGTGTTTATCCAGCCTGAGACTACAAGTCATATGGGCCAGGTTTAGCGTGTTGGTGGGTGTTAAACGTAGCCATAGACATACATTTATTTGGTTAATGAAACAAACATATACCTAGGTAATACAGCACAACGAAAACATACACATACTTAACACAACAATATAGCTAGAAACAGAAAAGAAATATGTTAAAATGCAGTGTGCGTTTTAGTGAACCAAATAGGCTGAGTATAAAAATTAGTCATGTGGGGTACGAGTACAACACTGATTAGCCGTGTGGTTTCCGGCAGAGTAGAATAGGACCACTCCAAGTCTTTCTATGGATGTCGTAAGATGCGACATAGGAGATACAAGCTAAACAAAGCTCATAAATATCAATGAAGCCTCTCCAACCCGTCTGGCCAGCGAGGAGAGTGTAGGCCAAATCCTCTGCCTGCTCTGGCCAAGTATGGTTCCGGTAGTACAGAGACGGTCATGCTCCTGTAGTGGAGAATAAAAAGACCTGATGATGATATTCTGCAACACCTGTCAGTGAACATTCGACCTATAGAAAAAAATAATGATTACGGAACTTGCAGTAAATAATGGTGGTTGCTAGTCACATCGCCTGGTGACATGATTCTACAGATTTTCGCCCAGTCCTTCGGCAGGCTTCTACGGTCTGCGTGGAAAGAGAAGCAGCTGGTACATTCTACGTATTTCTTTTCTCCCAGACCACCATCAAAGAAGTTACTTGTTTAAAAACAGGAATTTTACATGTGGTTATAAAATTTTTGATGATATTTGGGAAAGACTCATAATGCAAAATTTTTATTTTGCCAATAATTACCTCTACATAGTGCGAAAGTGATTGCACTAACTGCCATTTCCCTCGTGCCAGGCGTTCCCGCGGCTGACGTGGACGAGACACGGGACTCCGATGAAGACGCGGGGGCGCGGGGCGGGGGACACTACGCGGACGGTAAGCTTCTTAACAACCGAACAAACAGATGGTGTTATATGTTTCACACGACTCATTCTGTGTGTGTCTCTGTTTGGTGGGGGGAGTCAAATGCGGTTTTCTGAATTTGAAACTAGCGGTCGAGCTGAAGTTAGTGGAAGTCGGACCACCCTGAGCAGCCAGGGGCGAAGGTATCTAATTGAATATGGCAGATGGAATATGGATTTTGGGTGCATGCGCATGTATCTGAGGTAGCTGGTAAGGTTATTGGTGCTCTCGGTTCCCTTTATAAATTAAAAATCTTTCTCCCCATTCACATCAAAACCCTGTTAGTTACACTCAAATTTTTCCTATTTTAGATTACGCTGATGTGTGTCACTTGGACCTGAACTGTAATTTTCTGAATAAACTTGATCGCCTTCAAAATAATTGTATCCGTTTTATTTTCGGCTTGCGGAAGTACGACCATGTGTCGACTTACCGATCTCAACTCAAGTGGCTACCCATTCGTAGTATCGTTGAGTTAGTATCCCATAACACAAGTCTCGAACTTACTTTGGGGCTAGCTCAATCTGTGTGATTTGTCCGTATATATTTATTTATTTATTTATTTATTTATTCGTCAACGTCGTCAGTTGCATATACTCACTACTCTTTTCTCCATCCTCTTCGATCCGTAAACTCCGTCGTATTTAAAATCCAAATTCACTTTTCTGGGTGACACCCATCTCAGAGAACTTCGCTCTTCTAGCAATCTCCTTCTCCATACGCCTCAACATCGGAGTGGGTTTTTCGAACACTCGTTCGCAGTGCAAGCCGTGCAGCTTTGGAACTCCCTCCCAGCCAGCATTCGCAGGGCCCGTAGTCGTCTGGTATTTAAAATTTCAGTACGCGCATATTTCTCTCACCATTTTAAATGAGTATGAATAGAATATTTATGTAGTATATACATATATGTATCACTGTATTTTTATTTATGTAGTTTGGTATGTAAGTTTATATTTTATTCATTATCTAGGATTTAACTACAAACACACTTTTGTATGGCATTTAATTAATATTATTTTGCACTTACTTCTACTATATTTTATTCTCGGTATCACCTGTTGGTTGACTGGTAGATAAAGCCTTTGGCTTTAAGTCCGCCAATCACATTGTTGTAATAAACTTTTATAATTAAAATAAAATAAATAAATAAGCGCTGCGGCAGTGGTGACCTGTGCGCTCATATGATGTATCTCATCCCACGGGTTCGCTAACGAACTGACCTCCTTTGATAAGCGATGGTGTAGGTGAAAGTAACAAATGTTTTGCAGATGGCGCAGCAGAGGGCCAACAGCCTGTGGCAGGAAGTTCCCGAAACAGTTATTATGGCGAGCCTCAGAGCGCTGACACAAGGCACCAGTGTCATGTTTGTCTGAGGGAGTTTCAGTGTAAGAGTAAACTACAAAGACATTTACGAACTCACACTGGTGCGAAACCATTTGAATGTAATGTTTGCGAAAAGCAGTTTAGTCACAAAGGTCATTTAAAAGCTCATTTAAGAACTCACACTGGTGAGAAACCATATAAATGTTATGATTGTGGCAAGCAATTTAATCGAAAGGATAATTTAAAATCACATTTCAGAACACACACTGGTGAGAAACCATTCGAATGTAAGTTTTGTCGTCGTCGATTTGCTGACAGCAGTGCATTAACAAGACATCTGAGAACTCACACTTGTGAGAAACCATTTGCATGTAAAATTTGCGATAAGCAGTTTAATCACAAATATCATTTAAACGTTAATTTAAGAACTCATACTGGTGAGAAGCCATATAAATGTAATGACTGTGGCAAGCAATTTAATCGAAAGGGTAATTTAGAAAGACATTTAAGAACTCACACTGGTGATAAACCATTTGAATGTAATGTTTGCGAAAAGCAGTTTAGTAACAAACATCATTTAAACGTTCATTTAAGAACTCACACTGGTGAGAAACCATTTGAATGTAATGTTTGCGTAAAGCAGTTTAGTCAAAAATGTCATTTAAAAACTCATTTAAGAACTCACACTGGTGAGAAACCATTTGAATGTAAGATTTGTCGTCGTCGATTTACTCGCAACAGTACATTAAAAACACACCTGAGAACTCACACTGGTATGAAGCCATATAAATGTAATGACTGTGGCAAGCAATTTAATCAAAAGGGTAGTTTAGAAAGACATTTAAGAACTCACACTGGTGATAAACCATTTGAATTTAAGGTTTGTCGTCGTCGATTTACTGACAACAGTACATTAAAAACACATCTGAGAACTCACACTGGTGAAAAACCATTTGCATGTAATGTTTGCGAAAAGCAGTTTAGTGACAAAGGTTGTTTAAAAGTTCATTTAAGAACACACACTGGTGAGAAACCATTTCAATGTAAGGTTTGCCGTCGTCGATTTGGTCGCAGCAGTCACTTACATAGACATTTAAAAACTCACACTGGTGAGAAACCATAACAATGCGACCAATTTTTTTCTGGAATAATTTTTAATGTCACGCTAGGAACGGGAACTTCATTCTCGTCCACATGCAACACAAGTTGTTTGTGAGAGATAAAGATATACAGGGATACGACATATGTGTAGTATATTAAACCACGGGCTTTACTAGATGACCAGTACAGAGACTAATAGCAGCCAGGAAACCAAAATGTAATGAATATAGTTTTCATACAAAACTAATTTCTGTAACAACCTGTTCCTACTTCGGCTGAGTCTTTTAGTTTCGCTTAGAGTCATTGAACCTTGACGTAACACTCAAACACTAAATTATAAAAAAGGTTCAAAAGAGCTGATATTTCAAAATTGATTTTCTCAAAAACCTGTGGATGTTAATGAGTTTTTGTACGACTGCCAAAAAGGCGTGTTAAGTACTCTCTTACGTAATTAACAAATAAGATATTGTGAAAAAAATCTACTCGGGCAGGATTCGAACCTGCGACTTGGCCTTGGTACGACCAATGCTTTACCAAGTTACCGCGCTTCGATCCTACACGTGGAATATCTCAAGTAAAGGTCACATGGTTGCATGTGTACAATTTGTGTCATACATAATGTTATTTTAGATCATCATGTTTTACAATTTTTAGTGTAGAAGTGCTTATATGGCCTGGCATGCAAACTATCACATAAATATTAAACATATAATGAGAATGCAATTATTTCTCAATCACGAGTGTATATTACAATGTATCATTTATGAAACAAGGTATATCGTTAGGTATATCATAGTAAGAGTTTTCGATATTTATAATAATTAGTTCGTAAATAAATTAAAGGATCGGCTTAAGATGGTAGGAGTTTTATTGCAAACTAGCTTTTGCCCGCGGCTTCGCTCGCGTATGGTTTCCCTCACTAACCCAACCCAAAACTTCAAAGTCAACTCACATAGTGCCTTAAAGCCATGGTTCATGTTTGATGTGCGGACGGACAAACACATTTTCACTTAATATTAGTACTGATAATAAGATCAGTAACCGACTTTAAAAAAGGAGGTTCTCAATTCGCCCCGTACCGTATGTATGTAATATTGTCGGGGTTGCACAGTTTTTTGTGTATATGTTGTTCTGTACCAGCTTCTCAACATGTGTGCCTCATTTCATAAGTGTACCTTTGTATGTATATTTTCTGTTTGCTCGCGTATATCTCAAAAACTATGAAGCGAATTGCTAACACTGTTTTTTAGTTGGACAAAGAATTGCGCTAAGGAAATAGTGCAGATTTTATCAAAATCGGTCCAGTACTTTTGGAGATGGTCTTGAAGCAAATTTGTTTTTAATTTTAAAAATATACGGGGCGACAATCTTTTGTCTAAAATACTGAATATTTTTTAAAGCAGTAATTTGTTAACTTGTAGCATACTAACTCATCGATACTATTTTTTATAATAGATACTACTGAATGAAAATGTTTAAGATTGATATTGTATTAAATAAAAAAAAATAATAAACAATAACATAGAGTAAACTTTAATGTGTCTCCGAAATCCAAAAAAATGTTTTATTTTTTTTTTAAAACATATATTTTTGAAAAACTAAAACATTTTTTGGATACGTATCTATGTTTTCTTTCGTGAATACTTTTTGTCACTTATTCACTGCCGAGCGATGTCTCATCGATTTGAAAAAGAAAAAGAGAAGCCGTTTGAATGTAATAATTGTGGGAACCAATTTAGTCGAAAGGGTACTTTGGAAAGACATTTGAGAACACACACTGGTGAAAAACCATATAAATGTAAGATTTTTTAAAATTGAATTCGACTGTTAGTATTCTTAAAAACAAAGCACCTGAATTAAATTCTAACTTTGAAATACAAATTCATTCTTGTCAAAATGTTTCCTACAACATTTGTAAATGGTTTCGGTCGTTGTTGCCTGTGGTGTGTCATCATCGTCTCCCGAGTCTGGTATTACGAGCACACTTGTATGCAACGAACTGACTGTGTCGATACCTCTTACAGTATCGCTATAAGAGTTTCCTAAACCTTGAAGTACTGGTTTTCAACTGAGAGGTAATGTCCATCCTCCGTCTTGTTTGAAAGTCTATTAGAATCGTTAACGCCATGTATTTGCAGTTTCATCATTCAATAATAGTTTGACAGTTAGTAATAGTTAGTTTAGTTAGTTAGTTTTATCAGTGTTTCTATCACTGAATTGTTGACGTGTCGAATTGAATTCTTCATTCTTATCTAGCTTCTCTTCTTTTTCAAACAGTTGTTAAAAGATACTATGGATTGTTCCATTGAAACAATTCATAGTATATTTTAACATTTCTATGTCATTGTGTTTAATATGAAATCCGGTAAATCTGGTGCAATAAGGTCTATCAAAGTACCTGTTTCAATGGATGTCCTCATCACGAGTAACAGTTTTTACTTACTTATAGCGTAGTCTATCAAATAAATCCTTGCATTATGTGACATGTGAGCTAATATTATGTATCTCATCCCACAGGTTCGCTAAGTAACTGACCCCTTTGTAAAGCGACGGTGTAGGTGAAAGTAACAGTTTTTTTGCAGATGACACAGCAGAGGGCCAACAGCGTGTAGCAGGAAGTTCACGAAACCGTCTTGATTACTGTTTCGTGAACTTCCTGCCGCAGGTTGTTGACCAGCCTCAGAGAGACCCGCGCGCGCAGAACGTCATGTTTGTCTGAGGCACTTTCAGTGGAATAGTCATCTACAAACTGGTGAGAAGCCGTATAATTGTAATAGCTGTGGGAAGCAATTTAATCGAAAGAGTGATTTAGAAGACATTTAAGAACACTCACTGGTGACAAACCATTTGCATGTAATGTTTGCAGAAAGCAGTTTAGTGATTAAGGTAATTTAAAAGCTCATATAAGAACACACACTGGTGAGAAGCCATATAAATGTAATAATTGTAGGAAACACTAATCAATTGGGTCGTTTAAAAACACATTTAAGAACACACACTGTTGAGAAGCCATTGAAATGTAATAATTGTGAAAAGCAACTTAATCGTAAGGATACTGTAGTATTACAATTAAGAACTCATACTGGTGAGAAACCAACATGATGTAATAGTTTCTGCTACTCTTGTATCGTTTGTAATGTTACGTTAGGACCGGGAACTTCATTCTAGACTACATTATATTACAAGTTGTTTGTGAAAGATGAAGATAAACGTAATGGATGCATTTGCGTAATAAATTAAATCACGGATATACTAGATCACTATAGTATAGAGACATTATAATAACAGACAAGAAACCAACATGTAATTGTTATACAAAACAAATAACCAAATCTCTGTAGCAACCTGCATCTACTGCGGCTGTGTGTTTTAGTTTCGTAAGAGACAGTCAACCTTGACTTGACACTATAAATACTCTTTAAAAAGGTTTAAAACAGCTGATATTTCAAAACTGCTTTTCGCTAAATCTTCTCGAAAAATTTGTATGTAAATCTGTATGGATGTATTTATTAAAGTATGTATGTAAGATTCTTTATTTTATCATAACTGCTGAATGCCTCACGGACTTGGGCGTAGAGGGTATCATCATGTATACAAACGGGTCACTCACGCGCTATTTGTCGGGATTGCCGACTATATCTCCCGACGACATAGCACGTGAGTGACCCGCTTTTATTACCCAACTGCCAAGAAGGGTAATGTGTTTCGCGCGTATCATGTATGTTTGTAAATTTCTTTATTACCTCGTATCTTCTTAACGGCTGGATGGATTCCGAGAGTTAAGGCATCGTTAGGTGCATCTGTATGTAATTATAGTCACAAGCGTGTATATACATAACTGTATTTAATTTTAGACCTTATCACATTGACTTAAGAATGCCCTGCTCACAGAAATCTCCATACAAACGGGCAAAGCGAATTGTGACAATACTTGATATCGTTGGGTCAAAATTTATGATTAAATCGATTTACTCCATCATAATCTACTGACAATGATATACAGCTTTGTAAAAAAATCTAAGATTTGAAAAATATGATATACAGCTTTGTAAAAAAATCTAAGATTTGAAAAATATAAGCCCCTAAACATTCGTATTTTAGCACCATTTTTAATCCAACTTTGAACGTAAAAAAATACTATTATCAATGTGAAGATTCTAATATTAATGAACAACGTATATAGTTTTATTATTCATAGGTTGAAATAACTTAACTGGTCATATGTTTATGGATTCGTTTTTTCACAAAAGCCTATTTCCTAAAGCGTATTTCAAAACGATTTTCACGGCCGTAATATTTAGTAAAACTCTGTGCATCTCAGCCACATCGGCGAGGCCCGCGGGTGTGCGGGTGGCGGGACGGAAGGGTGCGTTAGCGCCGCCTCTTTCCTAGGAATTCTGTATTTATCAATCGGGGATAAACAGTGACGTTTCGCCTGTCGTATACGTAACTACTATTGCGGTTTGTGTGTGTTCTGTTTTTTTATCGTTATAATTTCCTTGTTTTGGCTATTCTTTTTGGGCTCTGTTTTTTTGCTTTCGGATTGGACTTGTTATCATTGTGATTTTACCAAATTGACCCCTGGCATCGACAACGGATTTGAGTTTTCACTACGGACTGGACTATTTCACACATACTTGATTTGTGTTTCATATTATATAAAAATATATAAATATATACGTTTATCTTACCTAGGCAACTATTTCTGATTTTTTAAGACTACATAGCCAAGTAGGCATACTAGCAAAGATGTCTATGATATAGGTGCCCTACATAAAGGCACTCAAATTAGCGCAATTTGTGACTTCTATGAGTACATTACGTAGTACGTAGGTACCAACCACAGAACATAATTTTACAATCTGCGGCCTAGATATGGACTCATTTATTTAGGTATAGGTATACCATTTAGATGTCCTTAAAATATATGCATATGTAGTAGTGCCTATATGTGGGTGGCTGTTATTAGGGCATGGAATACCGAAAAGATTTTCATACCGGTATTGATACCGGTATTGAAATTTCGAAAACCGGTATACCGGTAATTTCGGTATTTTTTTAAAATTCTGCTTATTACTGTTTAAATTATATATATTGGTATATATTATTTATTATATATACCAATAGCAATTGGCAAGTCTTGTTTCCGGAAAGCGATTAAAGTAGTTTCTAGGCTATGTGATAGAAACACTGAAACCTTTTATCAACTCCTCAGAAACCACAAAATGAATAAAAGTAATAAAGGTTATAAGGTAAAGGCCTGAACTTTATTCAAAAATATAATATAATAAGTTGAAATTTATAATTAATTACCTACAAACAAACTAATTTAATATCAAGAAATTAAGTCTTATAATTATTAAACATGTCAAAAGTAAAAATTATAAAAAAAAAAAAAAAAAATTAAAATTATTAGTCAAAAAGACCGCCCCGCATTGCACCTGGCGCAAATGTGCCCATAACGCTTGCGGCGTTCCCTCGCTGTATTGCAAGGGAAATGCGTTGTACCAGGTACGATTCGGCGCGGAGGTCAGCATTATTTGTTTTTAGGCCTCTTCCTAGCTCTCGCATAAAACCCCTGGCCTCGGAACACCATACCCCGCTCACCTCTACCGCAAAGGGGATAAACAAATATGCATTCAGAGGCGCATATTTGGCATGCTTCTGGGTGGCTGCCCATTCAGCAGCTGTAAGCAGGTAAAGGTAATTTTGTGAATACTAAAGAAAATGCGTTATTTCATCCAAGAATTATTTAAATTGTTTCCTTGGCACTAATATCACAATCAAAAAGATATTAAAATTAGTTTTACTCTCTAATGATAAGAAAACACTTTGCCCTAAGGGTCTTCATGTAGAAATACAGACGGAAAACACGCTTCTCCACTTCCTGTTTCTGTATGTACGAGGGATGATCTGGTGGGCATTGAAGTATTGACATTATCTGCGACATGTACCGTGACTCCGATTCCAGAGTTAGGATTGCTGTTGGTGAACCGTCACAGTTGGAGTCCACCAAGGCTCGGTTCTCAGCTCCTTCTTGTTTAGTGCGATATTAGAAGAAGTGTCAAAACGTATCAGAAATACACATGAGCTTTCTCCATGGCTGCGCATGCATGTATACTGACGATATAGCACTGGCAGATGCGGAAAGGGGAAGACGTGTGCGACGCGTGAATATATGGAAGGAGTCGCTTGAGAACGGCGGCTTGAAACTTAATGTGGCGAAGACTGAGTACAGGGATTGTAACGTTACAGATTCCGTGCCTTTACGCATAGGCGGAAACGTGGTCGAGCGTACTTACCAGTTTAAATACCTGAAATCTGGCCTTTACGCGTCCAGAGATATCAAAACTTGCATAATGTGACTGGTATCATTTGTGACCCAAAAATGTATTTTAACTAAAAGGACAGGACATTTTAGACCTGTCCTCTTATATGGAAGTGAAGCACAGGCTACGTGAGCGGCTCAAGAGGGAGCTGCGTGTCACGGAAATGGATATGCAGCATTGGATGTGTAAAGTTTCGCGAAAGGGCCGCATAAGGAACTCACACATTCGCGGTAGCCTCCATGTCCGTCACATAGCAGGCAACTCTTCTGCAGGGCCGCCTACGCTGGTACAGTCATGTTTTGCGAAAACCAGGAAATTACATAGGCAACAATTGTCTGGCCATGTTCACCGAGTCGCGGCAGAAGGGAGAAACCCAAGAAATGCTGGGTTGATGTAATTGGGGAGGATATGCGTGCAATGGCCTCATAACATGCAGTTTCTTGAGTAGTTGATTTTGATGTGATATTTTTATAATCGAGATTATTCATAATTCATGCATATAAAAACTCATCAGCAGTTTGAACAACACTATGAATCACCGAAATCGAACGTTCTTCTTACCCTTGCTGAATTAAATCAAATTTTTCGAAATACCGAAATACCGGTATTTTATCCTCAAATACCGGTATCAAAATACCGATTTTTTTTACCGGTATACCGGTTTCGGTATACCGGTATCCATGCCCTAGCTGTTATCTACTTAGCATGGTGATCTTACGAGTTTCTATACGCCTTTGGGGACGTAATAAACACGTGTTGTTTATACACATACCTACTAATTTTGTTTTGTATAAACAGTTATAGGTACATATACTTAGTTATTTTCAAATTTACTAAACTATATACCTCCATACACTCAATTCTCTTGTAGGTACGCTTTGCATTAATAAATACCTAAGCATTACATACCTACCTACTTATCTAAAATAACACGTCTTACATTTATTTGGAACTTCTAGTCAAGCAACTATTTAAAAAAAAAATAAAGGCACGACTTTTTTGGCAAAGTACTATAGCCTATGTCACTAATAAAGGTAATATAGATACTGACGATACCCCAAACGTCCAAATCCGTGCAGGCATTTAGAAGTTATTGTGGAATAAAAAAAATCACATATTACATTCTGGGAATCTGATATTATAAATAAATTTAAAAAAAAAAAAAATTCAATGCTTATTACCGGAGATTATAGAGCCACGTTTGCCTCGAAAACTAGCAATCAGGGAAAGAATAAATAAATAACTATATATATATATATACATATATAGTTATTTATTTATTAAGATATAGGTTCCCAGATTTATATAATATTACTTAACCTAAATGGTAAACCTGTTTAATTTCTATTAATCTGAAATAAATTTGATTTTCATAACAAAAGATTTTCAATTATAAGCCTACAAACGTATGATTATGTGTCCTTTTTCTCATCCTTATCCTTATCCTTACTAATATTATTAATATTATAAATGCGATAGTGAGTTTGTTTGTTTGTTACGCTTTGACGTCGTAACTACTGAACCGATCATCATGAAATTTTGCATGCAAGTTTTCTGGAGTGTGGAGAAGGACATAGGCTACTTTTTATTCCGGTAAAAAGTACTATTCCCGAGGGATCGACATTGATGCGGGCGGAGCCGCGGGCGAAAGCTAGTATATATATAATGGGTAGCACATGTTAACATTTAATTTCAAATTGATGAATTCAAATTATGTCAAATTCATATTATGTCATATGATATGAAATTATATTTTTACCCAAGTTTACTTGTAATGTTTCAAATCGTAAAATTACTATATACTTATTGTAAGATAACGAGTATGTAGTCTTATAATACGTATCAATAAATACATACTATCACGTTTTTTTCCGTTACGAGGTACACAGAGCCTAGGACCATAAGACGTAAAAGCCACGTTCAGCATGTTGGTGGACATGTAGGTGGAAGACAGAATAAAAATAGTGATTTCTTGCTAACCTCGTTGCCTACTATCATGATTTTCCAGATTTTTATAAAAAAATAAATAAAATAAAAATTCTTTATTTCAGACTTTTTTTTATAGTCCATATTACGAGTACTTGTTACGAGTATGTAGTCTTATCCATTCCCTCGATTGGCTTTCACGATCTGCGTGGGAATAGAATCAACATTTTATTTTTTTTCTTTTCCCACATACCATCATGGAAGATCGAGAAATCTTCTCTAATAAATAAAGTTATATGAACTGAAATTAGGTGAAATAAACGTTACATAAAGATATCAACTAAGGTACGTTAGTAGGTACTTATATTAATTATGTGGTAGTAAGTAACGGTTAGGCCAAGTCCTCTGGCTGCTCTGGCCAAGTATGGCCCTAGTAGTACAGAGAGGGTCGTGCTCCTGTAGTGGAGACTAAAAAGGACCTGATGATGAAGTAACGGTTAAACATTACACCCCTAATAATTTCCTGTCGTACAGGTTACTACAAATGACCGTAACGTAATGAAGGTAGTTATTATAACATACCTATGTACCAATTTATCTTTACGACTTATGTAGTATATTAATTTATTAGTATTTTTAACTAGTCGCGCAGGTACATATCGCACACGATGCGAAGAAGCAACCATATGCTCGTAAGAATTTTCAAGATCTGATTATAACAATCATATGCATAATTATTACTACAAAAATTGTTACTAAAAAATTGTGGTGTGGGGAGCAATTTATTGACAAGGGTCATTTAAAAACACATTTAAAAATTGACACTGGTGACAAACCGTTCTAATGTAATATTTTTCATAGGTAATTTGCTCAGTATACACACGCGCACACATTTAAGTACTCCTACTGGTGAGAAACCTTGCGAATGTCATACATGTGGGATGTAATTTCGTCCATAGATTAACTTAGAAGGATATCTGAGAACTCACACTGGTGAGAAACCATCTCAATGTAACAAGTGTCATAGGAGATTTGCTCGGTACAGTACAATACTTACACATATTAATAATAATATGGAAACATACAAATATCTTGGTATGTCACAGTCTTTGAGTATTGTGGATGGGGACATAAAGCAGGCGATGCAAGATGGTCGTGCCACGCTCTATTGGGATCGATCTGTAATCACGGATAGGACTTTTGGAACAATTCCAATAAGCCTGACATCGTGCTGACAGATCGATCGACGCGACAGGCAATGCTCATCGATATCACCATCCCGCATGACGAGAACCTGATGAAGGCCGAGAAGGACAAACTTACTAAGTACTTAGACTTGGCCCACGAGGTGACCGCTATGTGGGATGTGGATTCGACGATCATTGTCCCGATAGTCGTTTCAGTGAACGGTCTTATAGCGAAGAGCCTCGATCAACACCTCAAGAGGCTCTCGCTAGATGGCTGGATCAAGGGTCAGATACAGAAGGCAGTACTCCTGGACACTGCGCGCATCGTCAGGAGGTTTCTCTCTCTGTAGCCTTAACTGTCGGTAGCTTGAGCCCTGCCCCGCTGCTGGCAGCCCTCTAGGATAGGTTTTTATAAAAGTTGTATTTTTTGTATGATATTTTTTTATATTTTACTTTTTATATAAGTTTTATAAAAACCTAGACCTAAGAAATTAAATAAATAAAGAGAATAATAATATATAATAAATTCTTTATTTCGGATTATTCCATATTATAGAGGTACACATTACACACAATAAAAATAACAATAAAATATTAAATGCGACCCCCTACAGATCGTAGCTTCGTACAAATCATACAAACACATTAAGAAACCACTCCACACACATATATAGCTATTTGTTCAAGTCTGGTGCAGGACACGAGTCCACCAAATGTTTATTGGAACTCAACTCACCACACAGTCAACTATCGGCGTGCTCCGTGGCGCAGTGGTTAATACAACAGCCTGGGACACGAGGGTTCCCGGGTTCGATCCACGGCCAGGTCAAGATGAAAAATCGGCCAATTGCTAGTCGGACTCGCGCACGAAGGGTTCCGTTCCGTTATGTTTGAAAACGACAAAAAATCATGTCTGGTGTATGCGACTGGGAGTCCCCTTAACTATTTATTTTATTGAATTTCTTTGTATTTTTGTTGTAATAACGTAGCGGCAACAGAAATACATCATCTGTGAAAATTTCAACTGTCTAACTATCACGGTTCATAAGATACAGCCTGGTGACAGACGGACAGCGGAGCGATATTAATAGGGTCCAGATTTTACCCTTTGCGTACGGAACCCTAAAAACGATCATTTTTAGATTCTTGGATGTTTCAGGGTCTTGAATGTTCATCTATATAAGTATCTACTATAAAATATAGTATCGGTGAGTTAGTATCCTACGACACAAGTTCACAACTTACTGGGGCTAGGTTTGGTGTATGGACCAGTTAGGGTGATGTGAATCCTTAATTTGCAACAGGCAAAGAATGTGCTGCATGCGTTACACTTTGCTGCCTTGGCCCCACGTAAAAACAAAGGTGCCACAATATAAAATGTTTTTTAATCGGTCGGAACATCACTGAGCATTTCGTTATCGTGTCAGCCCAACAAGTCCACTGCTGGACATAGGTCTCCCCTAATAATTTCAAATACGACCTGCAAGAAGCGGCCCAGCGCCTTTCTGCGACCGTAGCGAGGTTGTCCGCACATCTGGTGGGTGGGTATCAGACGCTGCGCTTCTCGTTACACAACCTTTTTGTCCCAGCGGCCATCGGCAGAGACTTGGTTATAATCCCGTCTTACCGTATGCACTAATTTAGTTTTTGAAGGATCTCTTGTAATCCAATACATATCTAAGTAACCGATCCGATGCGGATGGCACGATGTGTTTTGAAAATGGAGGCCGCCGCATTGAATCGGTTAACATAAATTAAGTCTCAATTATTATAACAAAAAACATCGGTATCATGGAATCTGAAGGATTATAGGCCCAATTCATGCTAGATGCTAGACACCCCTCTCAGGAGTCAGCTCAAACCGAGACGCGACGCGACTGAAAAGTAGCAATGAAATATATCTTTATTTAATAAACGAAAAGGTACACATTTCATGGACGGCCTTAGGAAATGGCTCGCGGCGGTGCTTCGCCGGTAGACGCGGCGCAAGAGTGGCGCTGCGCCTCGTGACGCTGCGTTACAGCCCGCTGGTGCAGCTTGAAGCCACTGTGGCGACTTGTCTCTACTATTTCCGTCCAGACTCCGTGTACATCTGAAGCAGCTGACGAGTGCTCGAGTGAGAAATATAACGATAGACTGGGATCTTGTTAGGTATAATCGGACTTCTTGCAGAGGTAGCAAAACTAATACAAAAATTAGGGCTCGCGCGAAACCACATGCCTGTAAAGCATCGTGTCGCGTCGTGTCTCTGTGTTAACTTGCCCTTGGTTTCAGTGTGGCCCGCGGACACAAAGCGCCTGGCCGCGGGACTTCGAGCTTTTCAAGCATCCTTTCACTCGCCTCGGCTTTGCACGAGTAGATATAGGTACTTATTCTATAACATATATATGTTCATCAAGGATAATGTAGGATTCTAATGGAGAAATAATTTTTCAAATCGGTCCAGTAGTTTAGGAGCCTAATCAACGTAAACAAAACAAAGAAAAACGCATTAATTACCAATTAAATTTGATTAAAATATTGGCAAAGGAATGCCTCAGCTTGTGTCGCCACGTGCCTAAGTAGTGGGCACGCTGTGGCAATCTTTCCCCTCTGTATAATAGTGGTGTAGTAGTGTAGATAGGCCTCGGCCACCGGCTGCGGGTGCACTGCCAAGCGATCGGCCACACGATGCTCGGCGACTACACCCACAGCGACGCCATGGATAGTGCGCCTCGCAGAATGTTCCTGCTCGCTGCCAGGTGAATATTGTACGGTTGTACGGAACCCTTCGATTTGTTTACATTTAAAATAGTGTTTGTTCCCCAGACTGGTGCTCCCCCTGCCCACCTCGCCCCTCGACATCCAAACGTCAGAGCCCTGCTTCTCAGACAGCGAGTTCCTCGAGCGGTGGCGATGCGAGCACACTCGACAAGCTGTGACGTCATCGCCGGCCCTACGGCATCGGCCAGCGCCACAAGTGTGTTGGCTCAATTACATATTCCGGCTATTTGTGTCGTGTTTCATATCGTTTCATCTGTCCCGGGGTGTGTGTTTGAAGTGTTATGAAATCTCGAAAGTAAAATGGGATCAACTTGTGGCACATGCGTGAAGAATAACGTATTTACAAATGACATATTATAATGATATATATTCATTTAATGAATATTGTTGGGTGATAGGTATTATGTTTTTAAAATAATGTGACTGAATATTGTTATTATATCATTAAATCTTACTCGATATGTTTGCTATTTTTTTTTAATTAATACAATTATACATTTTCTTGGATGTTAATGTGAATAAGTACTTATGTATTATAAAATTAGTATCGTCGAGTTAGTCTGCTTCTTCTTCTTCTATCGTGTCAATGGTCCAAACGATTAAATGAATCTTGCCCAGAATGATGCAACCTTTACAGCCGCATCCGTGGCTTTCGCCAAATCCTCTCTCGTACAAGAGGTTACGTTCGGGGCATGATAACAGATGTGGCATGGATTGCACAGCGCCACAGCTACATCTATCATTAGTAGAAAAGCCCCACTTTTTGGGGTTCTCTCTGCATCTGCCCACACCTACTCGCAATCTGTTGAGAGACTTCCACGTACTCCAGGGCAAGGAGTGACCCGGTGGCTGTTTCTCCGCAGGTGGCAACTGTGAAGCAGTCGTTGTTGGAAACTTTTTAGCCCAGAGTTCCAAGCGCGCAGCGGATGGTTCCTTGTCTAAGGGGAGACATTGTTTAAGAAAGCGGGTTAATTTAAGTTAGTCTGCTACAACACAAGGAAAATTATTTTGTATTTTATACAATAAGAATTTCAAAAACTGTACTATCTCAAAAAGTACTTAACCGATTTTGATAAAATTTGCATTAATCCCTAGTTGCGCAATACCTTTTACAACTAAAAAAGAATGTTAGCAATCCAAATTACAAACAATACAAACAGACAAGGATCATTGTTATGGTTTTTCACCAGTGTGTGTTCTTAAATGTGTTTCTAAATTACACTTAACACTAGATTGCTTGCCACAGTCATTACATTTATATGGCTTCTCACCAGTGTGAGTTCTTAAATGATCTTTTAAATCTTTTTTGTGACTTAACTGCTTTTCGCAAACATTACATGCAAATAGTTTTTCACCAGTGTGAGTTCTTAAATGTCTTTCTAAATTACCCTTTTGATTAAATTGCTTTCCACAATCATTACATTTATATGGCTTCTCACCAGTGTGTGTTCTTAAATGTGATTTTAATGCACTGCTGCCAGCAAATCGACGACGACAAACCTTACATTCAAATGGTTTCTCACCAGTGTGAGTTCTTAAATGTGATTCTAAATTACCTTTTCGATTAAATTGCTTGCCACAGTCATTACATTTATATGGCTTCTCACCAGTGTGAGTTCTTAAATGTGATTTTAAATGAAACATTTGATTAAATTGCTTGCCACAGTCATTACATTTATATGGCTTCTCACCAGTGTGAGTTCTTAAATGTGATTCTATATTACCTTTTCGATTAAATTGCTTGCCACAATCATTACATTTATATAGATTCTCACCAGTGTGAGTTCTTAAATGTATTTTTAATGCACTGCTGAGAGCAAATCGACGACGACAAACCTTACATTCAAATGGTTTCTCACCAGTGTGAGTTCTTAAATGTATTTTTAATGCACTGCTGCCAGCAAATCGACGACGACAAACCTTACATTCAAATGGTTTCTCACCAGTGTGAGTTCTTAAATGTATTTTTAATGCACTGCTGCCAGCAAATCGACGACGACAAACCTTACATTAAAATGGTTTCTCACCAGTGTGAGTTCTTAAATGTATTTTTAATGCACTGCTGCCAGCAAATCGACGACGACAAACCTTACATTCAAATGGTTTCTCACCAGTGTGAGTTCTTAAATGTGATTCTAAATTACCTTTTCGATTAAATTGCTTGCCACAATCATTACATTTATATGGCTTCTCACCAGTGTGAGTTCTTAAATGTCTATCTAAATTAACCTTTACATTAAATTGCTTGCCACAATCATTACATTTATATGGCTTCTCACCAGTGTGAGTTCTTAAATGAGTTTTTAAATGACTTTTGTCACTAAACTGCTTTTCGCAAACATTACATGCAAATGGTTTGTCACCAGTGTGAGTTCTTAAGTGTCTTTGTAGATGACCCTTCCACTGAAACTCCCTCAGACAAACATGACACTGGTGCCTTGTGTCAGCGCTCTGAGGCTCGCCATAATAACTGTGTCGGGAACTTCCTGCCACAGGCTGTTGGCTCTCTGCTGCGCCATCTGCAAAACATTTGTTACTTTCACCTACACCATCGCTTATCAAAGGAGGTCAGTTCGTTAGCGAACCCGTGGGATGAGATTCATCATATGAGCGCACAGGTCACCACTGCCGCAGCGCTTACACGTAGACATACAACGAAGCCAAATCCCCTCTCTCCTAAGCATTCATTCATATGCATAGAAATATAGAAGGCGTGAATGACGTTATGCGAAAGCGACGTTTCTTCGCAATGTAGAACTTTACTTTCGCAAAATGTGATTCATATTTTTATGTGAAGTTGAATAAGCAAGAGCGCGTAGAACCGATGGCCGATGGGGCAGAAGGGTTCTTGAATGGCGACCACGTATCGGCAAGCGCAGCGTCGGTCATCCACCGACCAGATGGTCGGATGACCTGACTAAGGTCGCAGGAAGACGCTGGGTGCAGGCCGCTTCCAACCGGTCGTGTTGGAAATCCTTGGCTGATGTGATGAATAAGCAAGAGGACTAATATATTATACGTTTTTTGTACTTACTTACAAAATAAACTTAATTTACATTTCATATTGTGTCTCCACGACGTTGCACCTGGCGGGATACTTCGGCAAAGTTGCGCTGCATTGGACTTCAGCCTGACCCTGGCCATGAACTAAATATGAATCTCTTTCGTCCAAATCGATCATTTGAACTCAAAATCCATATTCCATGTGCCATAGCTATTCAATTAAATGCCTTCACCCCTGGCTGCTCAAGATGGTTCGACTTCTACAATTTCAGCTCAACCGCTTTGACAGCCTCCGTGGTCCAGTGGTTAAGGCGTTTGCATGTTGACCTGGGGGTCGTGGGTTCGGTTCCCACCGGAAGAATACTTTGTTTAGTTGTTTCCAGTTTGGTTAGAACATTGCAGGATTGAATCACCTGATTGTCTGATAATAAAGATGATTCCGTGCTTCGGAAGGCACGTAAAGCCGGTGGTCCCGGCTGCCATCTGGTAGTCGTTAAAGGAACCACGTCAGAGGCTGAGAGGCGGTCCCGAAGAACTCTGACACCAGGGTGTGCATGGTCGATTGACCGTGACACCTACTCGAAATGATGATGAGCTCAACCGCTAGTTTCAAATTCAGAAAACCGCATTTGACTCCCTTCACCAAACAGAGACACTCACAGAATGAGTCGTGTGAAACATATAACACCATCTGTTTGTTCGGTTGTTAAGAAGCTTACCGTCCGCGTAGTGTCCCCCGCCCCGCGCCCCCGCGTCTTCATCGGAGTCCCGTGTCTCGTCCACGTCAGCCGCGGGAACGCCTGGCACGAGGGAAATGACAGTTAGTGCAATCACTTTCGTACTGTGCAGCGATAATTATTGGCAGAATGTTAATTTAGCATTATGAATCTTTCCCAAATATCATCAAAAATTTTATTACCACATGTAAAATTCCTGCTTTTAAACAAGTAACTTCTTCGATGCTGGTCTGGGAGAAAAGAAATACGTAGAATGTACCAGCTGCTTCTCTTTCCACGCAGACCGTAGAAGCCTGCCGAAGGACTGGGCGAAAATCTGTAGAATCATGTCACCAGGCGATGTGACTAGCAACCACCATTATTAACTTCACGTTCCGTTATTATTATTTTTTTCTTTAGGTCGAATGTTCACTGACAGGTGTTGCAGAATATCATCATCAGGTCTTTTTAGTCTCCACTGCAGGAGCATGACCCTCTCTGTACTACCGGAACCATACTTGGCCAGAGCAGACAGAGGATTTGGTCTACACTCTCCTCGCTGGCCAGACGGGTTGGAGAGGCTTCATTGATATTTATGAGCTTTGTTTAGCTTGTATCTCCAAAGTCGCCTCTTACGACATCCATGGAAAGACTTGGAGTGGTCCTATTCTACTCTGCCGGAAACATCACGGCTAATCAGTGTTGTACTCGTACCCCACATGACTAATTTTTATACTAAGCCTATTTGGTTCACTAAAACGCACACTGCATTTTAACATATTTCTTTTCTGTTTAGCTATATTGTTGTGTTAAGTATGTGTATGTTTTCGTTGTGCTGTATTACCTAGGTATATGTTTGTTTCATTAACCAAATAAATGTATGTCTATGGCTACGTTAACACCCACCAACACGCTAAACCTGGCCTTTATGACTTGTAGCCTCAGGCTGGATAAACACGTGATATGAATGTGTGAAGTGTGACACGAAAAAGGGGTGTGATAAGCTATTTTTAAGTCATGCCACTGGGATCCCCGATTTGAAACCCATACAGGGCATTCTACAGAACTTACTTTGTTTTATTAAAACAATTACCTATATTATTAAGGTATAGCTGATGATGATGATAAGATAAAAAAAAAAGGTATAGCTGGGACACTAAAGATCAATGACAGCAATGATAGACACCTCACACCATACATGAAATCGTAGGCTATTCTAAACTGTCACTTTTCTTTTTCATGATGACACATTCTTTTTAAATAAAGGGGCTAGATCTAAAAATTGTTGTTCAAGATACACAATCAAACTACATCATCGAACGCACAGATTACATAAAGTATCTAGGCATCTTAATAGATAAACATTTAACCTTTAAATCACATATTGAACTCATATCTTCACGAGTACGGAAACTCATATATGTATTTAGACAGCTACGACACGTAGCCGATGTCAACATCATTAATATGGTTTATTTTGCGCTCGGTCAATCAGTATTAACGTACTGCATTACCGCTTGGGGCGGAGCTGCAAATTCTCACTTTATGTGAATTGAGAGGGCGCAAAGGTCATTACTGAAGGTGTCATGGTTTAAACCTTTTCGATTCCCCACCACTGCACTTTATAAAATTACTGAGCTATTAAGTGTTCGGCAGCTGTTTATACTCCATACAGTGATGAAGCAACATAAAATAACTCCGCTCATTGCTAAAAATCTCAGACGCAACCATCTTGTAGCCAAATCAACATCCTATAAAACAAAATTTTGCAACAGATTTCTTGGATTTCAAGGTCCTCATCTTTACAATAAGCTTCACAAAATACTGTCCATTCACCACCTAAATGCCTACAATCCTAAACACATGATTTCGGATTGGTTGCAAAAACAAAATTACGAAGAAACAGAAAATTTAATATCTACTGTACAATAAATCATCTCAACATACAGTCATATATACATAACATACATAACAAATAACATACACACATACATATATTTATACACATCCACGCCCCACACCCCCACACAAATAAATACATGACTTGACTACCCATACATATTCCTCAAAGAACTTTCCTTTCTTTCGTCTTCATTTTTGGTTTGTCATAATTTCCCTAGATTGAATGTACCTAACACACAACATTGTTGTAATAATTTATTTCAATTAGTACTTATAATATTAGATAATTTTAGAGGCGGGGGCCTGATGACTTGCAATACAGGTACAAACCTAGTGCAAGCATCAGCTTCCCACAAACTGGTTGTTTTAGTACTTAATTTAATTTGATTGTAATTTAGTCTGTAAGTACCATGTTTGTGGATAGAAATAAACATTATTATTATTTATTATTTATATTCATGTTCCCTCTATATTAAGTGACTTATTTCTTACTCTAGTGGTAAATGGAATCAATTTTGCTGGCAAGGTTAAAGTAACATGCTATCTTAAATTTCCGCTAATTCCATCGGCAGGCTTCTAAGGTCTGCGCGGGCAGAGAAGCAGCATGTACATTTTATGTTTCTCTTTTCTCTCAGACCAGCATGGAAGAGAGTGGGACGTATGGTTAACTTGAACATATGTACCCGCTGGGTCCTCATCGTCCGTCGCGGTGTCGACAGCATCCTCTGACTCCGGCTCAGTTTTGACCATGATCGGTTTTGGCAGCGTGCTGTCACAACATTCAGCTACAGAGAAGGACAGCGACGCACACATGCCAATGGCCTCGCGGTCAATCCGGGATACTGATTGTTCTGTAATCTGAATACAAACAAACAGTTAGTTACTAGCGCGCCCTTCCTCCACCCTCCTCATTCTTCACAGATTGTATTGCTATCTGACTCGTGTGTGATCATTTTAATCAACCATTATGTTACTTGATTCTAGTGAAATGAAGGTAAATACTGGGAGAAAACATCAGATTTTAGAAGGCAAAATAATTTACAATGCTAGCACATATTTCACATATTGCTTTAGCCCTCTATAAAACTTTGTCTAGAAAGTGCGTGCCATCTTGACTGCTTTGTTGCGTGGTCCCTGCCATTGCTCAGCATTTTTAGAAACAGAGACAATATAACATAAATACCTCGCCAGCCGTCTCCAAAATAGCAGTCAGCGCATGGTCTGCCCTGGTGGCGGTCACCACCAGGCTTTCAATCGACCATGCACACCCTGGTGTCAGAGTTCTTCGGGACCGCCTCTCAGCCTCTGACGTGGTTCCTTTAACGACTACCAGATGGCAGCCGGGACCACCGGCTTTACGTGCCTTCCGAAGCACGGAATCATCTTTATTATCAGACAATCAGGTGATTCAATCCTGCAATGTTGTGGCTCTTGTACAACATAGCGCGGCAGATGTAGCACGCCGCCACGGGCCTGTTCCCACTCACGAGCTGGAATGTTGTGCCACTGATATAACAGCTTTTACTTTTACATTGAAAGCAGACTTAACTAGTGTTAGAATACTTACAAAAGCCCCCGTCAGCCTCTCGTACACGAGCTGCAGGGCAGTGGTGTCAATGTTGCTCATGGGCGCGTCCACTGAGAGGCAGATGCGGCAGACTGCTGGACTCCGATGCATCTTGTTTAAGGTTATTTTATTCTTAAGTCTGCGAATTTATATAAAAATAAGCACATCAGCACTAAAATAATATGTGGCTAAAATTGTATCGCAATAGTATGCACAAACTACTAAGAGATTGATAGTATGATATGAACTATTGGCTACACTTAATCGATACTAAACTTAATAAATTTGGAAAACAAGTTTTCGAAACACTAAGCAATTTGACATTGACAGTTTGGGCCAGGCGTTAGAATCGTTCCACAAACTACTAAGAGATACTACGTATAATCGTTCATATATTTGACAGCTTCGTACTGAAATTAATGAGCGATGATTGAAAATCAACCCCGTTCGATAAAACATTTACAAATTCACGCACCCACATACATATTTCTTCATCTGAACCACAGAAGAACAAACATGATGATAGTTGATAGTTGTTCAATGTTTTGATATCACAAACTACTATTTGATACATTTGATATGAACACATTGTCAATGTCACCTCAACACAATGTCAATGTCACTCGTCAAGTGACATACTCTTTTAAATCTGTGGTTTGGGCCGGCCAGCCGGCCCGGAAATGGCTATCAAATCAATCTTCACTCCTTTAGGACATACTCTTTCAAATCTGTGGGGTAGGATACGAGACGAGTACCTAACCTTAACCGACTTACAGCAACCAATTTTTTTTATTAAGATACTTTGATGGCTAATGGAGAAACCATTGCTTAAGTGGATGTCAAAGTGACATAATGGCCGTCATAAACTGTCAATGTCAAATCGTTTATTTGTCTGTGTTTTGCTGAGGTGTTTTGTGAATAGGTTTCCTAAATTTATTTTATTAAATTATTGTATATGTATCTTTTCTTATTCTTACTACTGCGATATGTAGTATTTTAGCAATATACTACTTCAGTGCTAGTGTGCTTATTTTAAATTAAATTTACAGACCTAAGAACAAAATAACCTTATACAAGATGCATCAGAGTCCAGCATTCTGCCGTATCTGCCTCTCAATGGGCGCGCCCATGAGCAACATTGACGGCACTGCCCTGCAACTCGTGTATGAGAGACTTGCGGGGGCTCTTGTAAGCGTCCTACTAATTAGGATTAGTCTATCTGCTTTAGTTAATGTTTCGTGATATCGTTTATGATAAGACTGTGTGGAAAGAGAATGTTCTTAGGATTTGAAGGCGATACTGTTTCTCTCGTAGAACTGATTACGTTTTTGCCTGTTTTCGACATTATTTTGAACTAAAATTTGAAGAAAACTGTTGTTACCTCTATATAACATTTAACATGAATTTGGTAATATATATCCAGACAAGCGGTGGAATCAAGTTGCTATATAGAAACCATAGCGTTAGTTCTCTTATACAGATATTTCTGCACATAGTGTTTCTAAAGGATAATTTTCTAATTCTCCATGCTGTTCTAGGAGAAAAGAAAAAACATAGAATGTACCAGCTGCTTCTCTTCCCGCGCAGAACGTAAAAGCCGATCGAGGGAACGGGTAAAATCTGAGGAATTATGTAAATAGGCGATGGGCTAGCAACCCATCACTATTTTGATTCTGTTTTCCACCAACATGCTAAACATGGCCTTCGGGTCTTATAGACCTAGGCGAAAAGGCTATAAAAGACTTGATCCTATGTAATTGATAATAGTATATAATTTTTTAAGTCCTAGAAAATTAATGTAGTCTTAAAAGTCCTTAAGAATTATCGTAAACTATAAATGCCTCTTCAATACAACAACAATATTATATTGAAGAATATTCAGCCCTAAATGCCCATTCACTGCTCACAAACAATCTAGATACTGGGCAACACTGTTGTAGTTAAAAGATATTACAACTCGAAGAAGAAGAAGAATATAACAACTTGTGATAATACAGGACTTCATTTTAGCAAACATATTACTTGTAACACACAAGTATGAGAAAGATTCTTTTGATTAGGGGTTTGTATCAACATGAAGAAAGAAACTGGATATGAAAATTGAAAAATTTTACATCTGTGTACATTTTAGTAATTTAATGTTTGAGTATAAGCTGTTATATCAGTGGCACAACATTCCAGCTTGTGAGTGGGAACAGGCCCGTGGCGGCGTGCTACATCTGCCGCGCTATGTTGTACAAGAGCCACATGCTGATGGTGACCGCCACCAGGGCAGACCATGCGCTGACTGCTATGTTGGAGACGGCTGGCGAGGTATTTATGTTATATTGTCTCTGTTTCTAAAAATGCTGAGCAATGGCAGGACCACGCAACAAAGCAGACAAAGCTACGTGTGCTAGCATTGTAAATTATTTTGCCTTTTAAGGATATCATCTTATGCACAAATCTGTATGTTTTCTCCCAGTATTGATCACACATGAATCAGATAGGAATACAAACTGCGCTAGTATGTACTAAAGTTTTGTTTGTATTCAGATTACAGAAAAATCAGTATCCCGGATTGACCGCGAGGCCATTGGCTTGTGTGCGTCGCTGTCCTTCTCTGTGGCTGAATGTTGTGACAGCACGCCGCCCGCCAGGGTCGCGTTCAAAACCGAGCCGGAGTCAGAGGATGCTGGCGACACCGCGACGGACGATGAGGATCCAGGGGGTACGTATGCTTAAGGTGTCCAAAAGTTTCTTTCAAACCGGGAACCACCTCGGGGGGGAACAAGTTGTGTGACCTAACCTAACTGCCCCACTACTAGCACGGTACAGGAACTCAATGAGGCTAATGACAAGGCGATCAGCGTAGCCAAATACTGGTCGAAAGAAATCTAATCAATTGGAACCATTTCGACTCGGAAAGAAGAAGCTGACCCGCTTGCTCGTTTGTCCGATATCATAAAAAATGACGTCACGACTTCATTCATGATTACGTGAAAGTGGTATGTTTGGTGTCGTAAATGGATATAATGGGTGAAATAACTTGAACCACCGCGAACGTGATAGTTAAGGTGAAAAGTGACATAACCTATACAACATCAAAACGCAATAATTCAAATACCTGGCTTCTTTTGTGATAAAATTATATTCGCATCAAGCTCGAGATTCGATGCCCTATTAAACAAGAAGAACACAATTCTAAAACGCTAGGATGTTAACTAAAATGATGTTTAGGGATCTCCCTAACTCTTCGCTGTTACAACTAGAAAACATAAGTTGTATTCTAGGTGTAACAGCAAAGAGTGACAACAACAGAGAGAGATTGTACGGAACTCTCGGTGCGCGAGTCCGACGCACCTCAAGCCGCTAAACGTGGCCTTTATGTCCTGTGGCTTATATATTAATAGGCTCTGTCTTAACGTGATAATATCAATGAATAAATGTTTGACGAAAAAGAGGCTCTTGTTTTATTTAAAAAAAAAAAAATTTGCTAAAATGACATTACGTTAATACATTACGGAATCTACGTGCTTAAATAGTGTTGGGTTGCTAGCCACATCGCTTATTGACATGATTCCTTGGATTTTCGTCCAATCCTCCGGCTAGGGAACGCTGGTCCGGTTGTTGTAAGATCCGGATTTTGATTACAGAAAAGCCGACATCCGCGATTGGCCGCTCGGCCATTGGCTTGTGTGCGTCGCTGTCCTTCTCTGTGGCTGAATGTTGTGACAGCACGCCGCCCGCCAGGGTCGCGGTCAAAACCGAGCCGGAGTCAGAGGATGCTGGCGACACCGCGACGGACGATGAGGATCCAGGGGGTACGTATGCTTAAGGTGACCAAACGTACTGATCTCTTCCATGTGTGCCCAATTATAGGGTTCCATCTCCATAAAAGGTAAAAAGGAACCCATTCGGATCACTTAATTGTTAGTCTTGCAAGACCCTCTTTCTCGGGACCGGGTGGACGGATCAAGTTGAAATGGATATCTGCGACCCCGTGAAGCTGTCAAAAACTTGTAAGTCAACGGTGAGACATAGCTGTTATGTCGCATATTTTGTGAATTTGCTCTCGCAAGGGAATCAAAACCTATAGCGTACTTCTCGTGATTAGTTCTATAGTAATGGGTGCATATTTTTATTATCTTTCAACATATACTGCCGAGCTTAATGTCAGTGTGTAAATATTAAAAGCGAAACTAATATTGAGAAGCCTGCCTTCCACATAGGGCATGGATACCGGTGTACCGGTTTACCGAAATACCGGTAAAAAAATAGGTATTTTGATACCGATATTTGAGCGTAGGCGGCTCTGCAGGAGAGTTGTCTGCTACTGGTATGTGACGGACATGGAGGCTGCCGCGAATGTGTGAGTTCCTTATGCGGCCCGTTCGCGAAACTCTACTATTCAGCAGCTCCCTATTGAGCCGCTCACGTAGCCTGTGCTTCACTTCCATATAAAAGGACAGGTCTAAAATGTCCTGTCCTTTCAGTTTAACCGACGTTTTTGGGTCACAAATGATAGCAGTCACCACGCGCCACTTTGTCCACGCTGCCGTTATGCAAGGTTTGATATCTCCGGACGCGTAAAGGTCAGATCCCATGCATTTAAACTGGTCAGTACGCTCGACCACGATTCCGCCTATGCGTACAAGACGGAATCTGTAACGTTGCAATCCATGTACTCAGTCTTCGCCACATTTAGTTTCAAGTCGCCGTTCTCAAGCGACTCCTTCCACATATTCACGCGTCGCACACGTCTTCCCCTTTCCGTATCTGCCAGTGCGATGTGTGCGTAACCCCAGCAGGAAAGTACCTCGTAGAGTAATATGAGTAGAGCGAATAATTAGTACCTATTATGCTGCAAAAGTGCCCTGGGTAATTTTTGAAAAAAATGAAAAAAAAACCATTCCTGCTAGGGTAACGTTGCTCCAGCAGGAAGATCCTAAACGAACAATCGGAGTGAGAAAATTTGTGCATGAGCAGATAGCTTATATTTGTGCTGGAATATGAGCCGAAAATATAATTTGTGCCTATTCAGGTTTTCAAGATATTGAGTTTCCTGCTGGAGCAACGTTTTGCAAAATCGTGGATCTGGAAAACCATGGCATGTGCGCTTGTGAAAAAAATATACACGTAAAGGTCTTGATTTGTGCTCATTTGAGACCTAACTAGATTTAAGTATTAATATATATAATTAACAAGAATAATAATAATAATAATAATATAATAATATATATATAAATAGAAGGAGAAGCCTATGTATTCATAAAGACTATAGAAACGATCGTATACTGCACTATCTCAAATATGTACCTTTCCGCTTAAGACTATGAAAATTGATGGAATTCCATCTGCAAAGAAAATTGATTCCTTCTTAAAGAATTTAGAGACCCATTTCTTTTTCATCGATAAAGAATCATTTGAAGTTGTGTCAAAGGGAAATTGTGCTACTGAAAATTTGATTAAGCCAAATGCGTTGGGACGAAACGCGACAGCCGACGTACCCCAGACCTAAGAATGGCGCGGCATCCGTCAGCGGCGCCCTGCGGTTTGCGCAGGGCATAGACTCGCGAAGAAGAAGCCCCTGCCAACGGAGACTGACATTGTTGTTTTATTTTGACTTTTAGTTCGTATTTATTCTAGTTTTGTGTTTTTTTTATCCGTTTTTCTTTCAAATATTTGTGCTTTTAATTCATAAGGTTAGTGTACTTTTTCTCTACTTTTTCATTTTAAATTTGTATGTCCCAGCCGGAGTTCCTACGATGCCAGCAGTGTAGCGATGGGAAACTTTTCAAAGGGCGAAGAGGCCTCAATATCCACATCACTCGATGCCATAAAAATCACCAGCATTCATCACAACCCCAGCCTACTCTCAATCTTCAAAACGATACCTTGAATACAGCCAACTCTTCGCCCTTTGAAAAAGTTATCACCCACCTTCACGGAACAAAGCCCGTTATTAAAAGAATCCCACGGGGTGCGAGAGTGACTCTAGCACGATCTCTTTCACTGACCTTACAAAAATGCATTTCAAATAACACATTACCCGACTGGCATAATCTTTTCACATTTGCATATCGTTACCTCCATGTCCACAATTCATCCAATTCACTAACAAAGGCCTTAAAATTAAACACCACTCATCCAGTAGCCATTTCTATGCCATCCGATACTCTTCCTATAGTCAAACGCTCACCTGATGTTAAAAAAATAGTCGAAAATAAGGTCAAGGATGGAGATCTGAGAAACGCATCACGGATTCTTTTTTTCAACGACACTCTCGCCCCTCCCACGCAGGAAACTTTGGACTGCCTTCGAGAAAAACATCCTACAACCAACTCAGCCGTTTTCTTTTCCGTACCAGGACAATACACACCGCCAAATTTTTTTGAAATTAAGCACGAAGATACTCTTTCGGCTATTCTGTCATTCCCTAATGGCTCCTCCGGTGGCATAGACGGAATTACTCCCCAGCATCTAAAAGATCTGGTGAGTGTGTCCGCCGGTGATGCCGGAAGGGAGCTATTAGGGGATCTCACGAAATTCTGCTCCTTTTTATTATCTGGTAAAATTTTAGACAGCTTTACTGAATTCATGTACGGAGCGAGGCTATGTGCTTTCAAGAAGAAGGACGGTGGGGTGCGACCTATTGCCATTGGTTTTACTCTACGCCGCCTAACTTCAAAGCTAGCTTGCATGCACATAGCCTCCTCATTGATGAATAAACTTCAACCTGTCCAATTAGGTTTCGGAAGTAAAGGCGGCTGTGAAGCAGCGGTACACTCCGTACGCACTTTTCTAAAAAATGATCGTGCGGAGGTACTGCTGAAAGTTGATGTTAAAAACGCCTTTAATACAATTGATAGGACCGCCTTGTTGCACGAAGTTTATACCCATATTCCTGACCTCTTTCCCTATATTCACCAATGTTATTCATCCCCTACCAAACTGCTTTACGAAAACAATACCATTTTATCATCCACAGGAGTACAACAAGGTGATCCCCTGGGGCCGGCGCTGTTCAGTCTAGGTATCCATCCAATCATCTCATCCCTAAATTCTAAATTGAACACCTGGTTCTTGGATGATGGGACGCTGCTGGGATGCAAAGAATCTGTTTACGGAGATTTCCTGGCAATAATTGAAAAATTCAAAAAAATTGGTCTTGAACTCAATTTCAAAAAGTGCGAAATTTACATCCCTGAAAATGTATCGGAAACTATTAGAAAAAACATTTTAGACTCCTTTTTCAAAATTTCTAAAGATATAAAAGTAATATCTAAGCATTCTTTGCTTCTCCTAGGTGCCCCGTTATTGGAGGACAGTGTTCCACCTCTCTTGGAAAAGCAATTAGAAAATTTCAACGCTTCAACTTCCAGATTGGGTATTCTAAATTTACATATTGCATACACTATTTTAAAATATTGCCTTTTTGTTCCCAAATTCACCTATATGCTTCGCGCAAGCCCAATTTGGAAACATTTGGAACTAATAAAAAAACTAGATGACTGCCTACATTCGACCTTAGAAAATATTTTAAACCTACGTTTTAATGAAAATTCCTGGACACAGCTAACCTTACCAATTAAAAACGGTGGCATCGGTATAAGAAAAATTTCTAGTGTTGCTCTCCCCGCTTTCCTTTCCTCTGTTCACAGCGTTACTGGCTTATGTAAAAAAATTCTTAACGATGATGACCTCGTCATTGACCTGTTAGCAGAGGCAAAGGAAACCTGGTCAGCTCTCTGCCCCGAAGACAGTATCCCGGTGGAAACACATCAGCAAAGACTCTGGGATGCTCCTTTGGTTCAGAGAGCAGCAGCTGATTTGGCTCAAAATTATATAAATGATGATATTAACCGCGCTCGGCTCCAAGCTGTATCCTCGAAGGAGTCCAGCCAATGGCTTCACGCCATCCCCTCTTACACCATCGGAACACTGCTGGACAACAACAGCTTCCGCACCGCTATTGGACTCCGTCTGGGAGCCCCCGTGTGCGCGCCCCACCGCTGCCCGTGTGGCGCCGATGTTGATCAGTTTGGGCTCCACGGTCTATATTGTCACCTCAGCGCAGGCAGAATCCCACGCCATGGTTCTCTGAATGACATCATCAGAAGGGCCCTTGCCACCATCAACGTGCCCTGTACCCTCGAACCACGTGGTGTGGCACGTGATGATGGTAGGAGACCTGATGGTATGTCGTTGATCCCTTGGGAACGTGGTAGAGCTTTGGTGTGGGATGCTACATGCGTCGACACACTAGCGCCCTCTCACCTCAGGGGATCAGTCATGAGAGCCGGGTCTGCTGCCGAAGGCGCTGAGGTTGCCAAATGGCGCAAGTATGCAACCTTAGCTGAGGATTATATATTTGTGCCGTTTGGCGTAGAGACGTTAGGACCTTGGGGACCCAGCGCGAGGGGTTTCTTAAAAGAGATTGCCCCTCGGCTCATGTCGGCTGCCGGTGATAAGAGGGCTGGCTGCTTTTTCGCCCAACGGATTAGCATAGCTATCCAACGGGGGAATGCAGCCAGCGTTCTTGCCACCATGCCACACGGGCAAGATCTCGAAGAAATTTCTTTGTAGTGCTACTTTTTTTTTTGTTTTCTCTCTTCATGTTTATTTTGTATATAATTAGGTTTAATTACTGTCATTTTAAAAATAAAAGGTATATGTATTAACAAGTAATCACGCCTTTTTAAAAATGTGAAAAGAAAATCCCGCGCCTAAACGAAAATACCTAACACTTCACTGAAACCTCTATTCGATGCTTCTCGACACTCATAATTATTATAAAAATATTCAAAAGGGTACTAACATGCGTTATTGAGTAATGTTACTGTAAGTCAACATAACGGCATCACAACCTAAAATAGATGGGTAGACCAAAAATCAGTTCCTTTAATCAACTATCATAGTGCAAAGTTTCAGCTTGGAATCTTTCGCACATAAAAAGATATAATAAAAAAACCAGAAAACGATAATGACGCTAGTTATCCGACCAAACTCGAGTGACCCCGCAGTATGTTTCATAACAACGACATTTTGCGAAAGTGACGTTCTACATTGCGAAGAAACGTCGCTTTCGCATAACGTCATTCACGCCTTCTATATTTCTATGCATATGAATGAATGCTTAGGAGAGAGGGGGGTTTGGCTTCGTTGTATGTCTACGTGTAAGCGCTGCGGCAGTGGTGACCTGTGCGCTCATATGATGTATCTCATCCCACGGGTTCGCTAACGAACTGACCTCCTTTGATAAGCGATGGTGTAGGTGAAAGTAACAAATGTTTTGCAGATGGCGCAGCAGAGGGCCAACAGTCTGTGGCGGGCAGTTCCCGACACAGTTATTATGGCGAGCCTCAGAGCGCTGACACAAGGCACCAGTGTCATGTTTGTCTGAGGGGGTTTCAGATCAAGGGTCATCTACAAGTACACTTAAGAACTCACACTGGTGAGAAGCCATATAAATGTAATGCCTGTGGCAAGCAATTTAGTCGAATGGGTGATTTAGAAAGACATTTAAGAACTCACACTGGTGAGAAACGATATCAGTGTAAGTTTTGTCGTCGTCGATTTGCTTACAGCAGTGCAGTAAAAAGACATCTGAGAACTCACACTGGTGAGAAACCATATAAATGTAATGATAGTGGCAAGCAATTTAATGAAAAAGGTACTTTGGAATCACATTTCAGAACTCACACTGGTGAAAAACCATTTGAGTGTAATGTTTGCGAAAAGCAGTTTAGTCACAAACATCATTTAAAAGCTCATTTAAGAACTCATACTGGTGAGAAGCCATTTAAATGTAATGATTGTGGCAAGCAATTTAATGGAAAGGGTCATTTAGATACACATTTAAGAACTCACACTGGTGAGAAGCCATATAAATGTAATGATTGTGGCAAGCAATTTAATGGAAAGGGTCATTTAGATACACATTTAAGAACTCACACTGGCGAGAAGCCATACAAATGTAATGATTGTGGCAAGCAATTTAATGTAAAGGGTAATTTAGAAAGACATTTAAGAACTCACCCTGGTCAAAAACTATTAGAATGTAAGATTTGTCGTCGTCGATTTGCTCAAAACAGTACATTAAACACACACTTGAGAACTCATACTGGTGAGAAGCCATTTAAATGTAATGATTGTGGCAAGGAATTTAATGGAAAGGGTAATTTAGATACACATTTAAGAACTCACACTGGTGAGAAACCATTTGAATGTAATGTTTGTCGTCATCGATTTGCTAAAAACAGTGCATTAAAAGATCACTTCAGAACTCATACTGGTGAGAAGCCATATAAATGTAATGATTGCGGCAAGCAATTTAATGTAAAGGGTAATTTAGAAAGACATTTAAGAACTCATACTGGTCAGAAACTATTAGAATGTAAGATTTGTCGTCGTCGATTTGGTGACAAAAGTCTTTTACATAGACATTTAAAAACTCACGGTGAGAAACCGTAACAATGGGACCACAACTAATTTGCATAGTTTTTAATGTCACGTTAGGAACGGGAACTTAATTCTCGTCCACACGCAACACAAGTTGTTTGTAAAAGATAAATATTTCAGGGTGGATGCGACATATGCGTACCTAATGTATTAAACCACGGGCTTCACTAGATCACTTTAGTATAGAGAAACTTTATAATAGCAGCCAGGAAACCAAAATGTAATGAATTTAATTTTAATTTGCATATAAAACTAATTTCTGTAACAACCTGTTCCTTCTGCGGCTGAGTCTTTTAGTTTTATTTAGAGTCTCCGAATCTTGACGTAACACTATATCTCAAAAAAAGTACGAATTTTCGATGTATAATATTGTTGATTTCTTTAATAAATTTATGGATAGGCTTTTAGATGTTAGGAGTTTTATTGTAAACTAGCTTTTACCCGCGGCTTCGCTCGCGGGTGGTTTCCCTTACTAACACAACCCAAAACTCCAAAGTCAACCCACGTAGTGCCTTAAACACGGTAATGACTTAAAGCCATGGTTAATTTTTTGGTTAAAAAAGAGGTTCTCAATGCGCCCCGTACCGTATGTATGTAATATTGTCGGGGTTGCACAGTTTTTGTATATGTTGTTCTGTACCAGCTTCTCAACATGTGTGCCTAATTTCATAAGTGTACCTTTACACTTATGAAATTAGGCACACATATTGAGATGTATGTATATTTGTATGTTTGCTTGCGCATATCCCAAAGACTATAAAGCGGATTTTTAACATTTTTTTTTGTCGCAGAAATTTGCGCAAATAAGGAAATAGTGCAGATTTTATCAAAATCGGTTCAGTACTCTTTGAGATGGTCTTGAAGAAGCTAATTTGTTTTTAATTTTTATAATAAACTTGCTAACATTCTTTCATTGTCTAAAATACTGAATATTTTATTTGAGCAGTAATTAGTGAACTTGTTGTAGCATACTAACTCAACGATACTATAGGTATTTTATAATAGATAGGTACTTAATACATAACATCCAAGAAAATGTATAGGATAATTGTATTAAATGAAAAATAAATAAATACAGAGTAAACTTTAATTTTCGTAATATGTTTTTGAAAAACTAAAACATTTTTTTGGATGCGTATCTCTGTTTGCTTTCGTGAATACTTTTCGTAACTTATTTATTGCCGAGCGATGTCTCATCGATTTGAAAAGAAAAAGAGAAGCCGTTAAGCCGAAAAGGCAGCCAGCTCGGCTTTATGCTTATGGCGGTGAACCAAAGCGCTGATTTTCAGCTGGTACCAAGGAGGACGTAGATAGCTTAACTATACATATATGCTATTATAACAAGCATAACTTTTCAAAATATATTTTTCATTACTCATTTACCATTTATATCTACGAAAAATTGAATTAAAAGTATGAACAAAACAGCAACAATGAAATTGTCAATTTTCGTGAAATCATAATTGCAAAGTACTTGACTTTAGTTAGTATTGGCACAATATATTTGGGAAATTAAAAACTGTCGACAACAATGCCATCAATTTGCCGCGATAATGTGATTTCTTTTATTTGTTTACGAAATGTGGCGACAGAGGAAGCACTAGTACCCGAATCGTTAACGCCATGTATTTGCAATTTCATAATGCAATAATAGTTTGACAGTAATGGTGTTACTTTCGTTTTTTGATCAGTCTTATTTAAATCTGTTTCTATCACTGAATTGTTGTCGTGTTGAATTGAATTCTTCTTTACTTTATCATCTTCCTTTGTTTCTAAACCAGCATAAGGCTTAAGGAGGATAACGAGAAACCTTATTAAATTTTTAACACATCTTACACGGAACTTTTATTTCATTCTTATCTAGATTCTCTTCTTTTTAAAAAAATTGTTAAAGGATACTATGGATTGTTCCATTGAAACATTTTTTCATTTCTGTGTCATTGTGTATAATATGAAATCCGGTAAATCTGGTGCAATAAGGTCTATCAAAGACCTGTTTCAATGGATGTCCTCATCACGAGTAATAGTTTTTACTTTCTCATAGCAATTAACCATCCTTGCATTATGTGACATGTGAGCTTATATTATGTATCTCATCCCACAGGTTCGCTAAGTAACTGACCCCTTTGTAAAGCGACGGTGTAGGTGAAAGTAACAGTTTTTTTGCAGATGACACAGCAGAGGGCCAACAGCGTGTAGCAGGAAGTTCACGAAACCGTCTTGATTACTGTTTCGTGAACTTCCTGCCGCAGGTTGTTGACCAGCCTCAGAGAGACCCGCCCGCGCAAACGCTGACACAAGGCACCAGCGTCATGTTTGTCTGAGGCAGTTTCAGTGGAATAGTCGTCTACAAACTGGCGAGAAGTCGTATAATTGTAATAATTGTGAGAAGCAACTTCATCGTAAGGATACTTTAGTATTACAATTAAGAACTACCTTGGGGGGTCCCCCTGATGTCGTGGCAACTGGTTTACAACGCTTGTTTGCTCACTTTAAGTCTCTCGGGTTGAAATTAAATACCAGAAAGTGTGAAATATACTTTTGTGGTAGAGGAGCTCGTGATTCGCTTTCGCACTTCGAGTATTTATTGCCTGGGTTAAAGGTGACTGACGGCATGAATTTTGCTCTTTTGGGTGCTCCTATTTTTGAAGAAGGGGTTCCTGGAGCTATTCGGACAAAATTGGCCACATTTATAGAAATATGTGGCATTGGTACTCCTTTGTAATTGTTTGACAGTGCCTCGATTGACTTATGTTCTAAGGACTTGTCCAACATGGTTGTTCCCGCAAGTGATTAATGAGGTGGATGGTGCTGTACGCTCTATATTGGAAAGTGTGCTTAATGTCGGCCTCGATGAGAATCAGTGGATTCAAGCTTCCTTGCCTATACGTCATGGAGGTCTTGGTATCCGCCGTATTTCCGAACTTGCCGTTCCGGCATTCTTGGCGTCTTCGCATGGGGTAGTCAACCTTGTCGTTAATATTCTCATTCAAAGGCGACGAGTTGATTCTGCCCTATGCGAGGGAGGCCTTGACAGTCTGGACGAGTAGGTGCCCAAATGCTACTTTTCCAACAATGCCACACTTGCAGAGAGTTTGGCATGAGGAGAGAAATTTAGTTATCCGGAGGGAATTGGAATGTCATGCTAGTGGTTCTGATTTGGCGCGCCTAAAAGCTTCCGCCGAACCGGAATCTGGCACGTGGTTACACGCTATTCCATCTCCCTGCATGGGCACACTTCTGGACAACGACTCGCTCCGGGTAGCTGTGGCTTTGAGATTGGGCTGTCTAGTTTGCGAGCCACACCGTTGCATTTGCGGTAAAATGGTGGAGGCTAACGGATATCACACTCTGAGTTGCTCTCGTTGTGCTAGCCGTTGGTCACGACACAGTTCAATCAATGATCTTATTAGAAGAGCTCTAATTTCCGCTAATATCCCATGTCAACTAGAACCACCAGGACTCTGTAGAGCGGATGGGAAGCGACCTGATGGGTTAACATTGATACCGTGGCAGAGAGGACGCAGTTTATTGTGGGATGCAACCTGCACCTACATAAACGAATGTATTCGTACGCCTGGGTCAGCTGCGCGAGCGGCGGCTGGACATAAATGAAAGAAATATTCAGTTTTGGTTAATAAGTATGAATTTATTCCAGTCGCCGTTGAAACGGCTGGCCCGTGGTGTCAGGAAGCAAAACGCTTCATTTCAGAAATCGGACGACGGTTAAAAGACCGAGGTTATGACCACCGCTCCGGATGGTACCTGACACAAAGGATATCCATTGCTATCCAAAGAGGGAATTCCGCTAGCGTAATGGGTACCTTTGAGCCAGGTACAGTTCGGGGTGGCATTTTTGACTAGTCTTTTTTTTTTTTTGTTTTTTACCACAATTTAAATAAATTAATAAACCATATATGTTGTAAAAGTCAATATAATATACGAACAGTTATATTTAATTATAAATTATTAAGAACTCATACTGGTGAGAAACCAACATGATGTAATAGTTTCTGCTACTCTTGTATCGTTTGTAATGTCATTCTCGTCTACATTAAACCACGGATAAACTACATTACTATAGTATAGAGATATTATAATAACAACATTAGTCTTCACATGGATATCGTAAGAGGCAACTTAGGAAATATAAGCTAAACAAAGCTCATAAACATCAATGACCTCTGCAATCCGTCTGGCCAGCGAGGAGAGTGTAGGCCAAATTCTGTCTGCTCCGGCTAAGTATGGCTCCGGTAGTACAGAGAGGGTCATGCTGCTGCAAAGACTAAAGAGAATTGATGATGATGATTATAATAACAGACAAGAATCCATCATGTAATAGTCATACAAAACAAATCTCTGTAGCAACCTGTATCTACTGCGGCTGCGTGTTTTTGTTTTGTAAGTCATTTAACCTTGACTAGACACGTAGATTCGAAACAACTGATATTTCAAAACTGCTTTTCTCTAGAACTTCTCGAAAAATTTGTATGTAAATCTGTATGGATGTATGTATTAAAGTATGTATGTAAGATTCTTTATTTTATCATAACTGCTGATTCACGGACTTGGACGTAGAGGCTATCATCATGTAAAATCGGGTCACTCACGCGCTATTTGTCGGGATTGCCGACTATATCTCCCGACGACATAGCACGTGAGTGACCCGCTTTTATTACCCAACTGCCAAGAAGGGTAATGTGTTCCGCGCGTATCATGTATGTTTGTAAATTTCTTTATTACCTCGTATCTTCAAAACGGCTAGATGGATGCCGAGAGTTAAGACATCGTTAGGTTCGCCTGAATGTATTTATAGTCACAAGCGTGTATATTTAGTACAGTCAATGAAGGCAAAAATCAGCCACAACCTCCGATTTCATTGAACCTCCATAGATTTGGATAAAAATTTAGGATTGAGTATGTTTTACCCTCTACTTCAAAAGTGACATATGCTCGTCTTGCGCTTTTTGCATTTTAGGGGTGAAATTCACCCCTATGGTTAAAAATGGGAAAAATTAAGATAAAACCATTCCGACTTAAGTAATTGTGTTTAATTAGATAAAATACAAGTGTTTTAATATTTATATGCATGATTTTAATTAATTTTTCAACCCTTTTAGCACCCCACCCCTTAAACCGAAAATATTTTTTTTGTATTTCTGAGTTCTAAAATCGCATATTAACATTACAAAAACAGTTTGTTTATATGATATAGTTTTTGGTTGATCGTGAAATTTCATCCCTTAAAAACTACCCCCATACTGCAGGATCAGTGTAAAAATTGGTTTCAAAAACTTTAACCTATTAAATAGTAAGTACATTACTGAAGCGAAATCTTATTTACTTAGAATTAAAATATTTATTTATTTAATGCATAATTTTTCACCCTTAAAAACTACCCCTTATCATAATAATAAAGGAATATTTTTTTATCAGCTTTAATTAGAATCGTTTTTAATAGATAAGATAAATCTATACTATAATATTATATAGCTCAAGAGTTTGTTTGAACGCGCTAATCTCAGGAAATACTGGTTCAAATTGGAAAATTCTTTTTATGTTGGATAGTCCATTTATTGAGGAAGGCTTTAAGCTATTAAACATCACGCTGCGAGTAATAGGAGCGAAGCATCAATAAAAAATGTTTTGAAAACGGGGGAAAATTATTCATCTATACTAATTCATCACAATAACAGAAATTGCCTCGGACGAAGTCGCGGGCAACAGCTAGCTTTTATTAATTAATTGCAAACTTTTCTTTCACTTTCTCTACCTTCAAAATACATATACAAATACCCATAAATGTAGTTTCCCTATAATAAATGCATACCAAATCTCTGCTCCAATTTTTTTTCCAAATAAATATAATAGGTTTTTTTACGATAACTCCGTTAATTTTTAAGATATCAGGTTCATCCAAAAACCATTTGAATGGTAATTTTAAGAGCTATAAGATCATCTTAAATAAAAAAAATTAAAGCCCTTATTTTTTAAAAGATAAAGGGTTAAAGGGTAGCGGTTACATGGTTCTCGCAGTAAAAGTTAGGCTTTGAACATCTCTATCTCGGTTATTTTTCATCCTATAAAAATAAAAAAGAAACCAAAGTCTTTCTTTAAAAACAACTCAAATTTCGTTCTTTGTAATTTTTTACGAATATCCAATATTTTTTAGTTATTTTCAAAAGAAAATGAAATTTACGAAAATTTGAAAAATTTAGATTTTTATTAAATCATACTTTTTTTTCGAAAATAAGCACTCTAAATCGGAAAAAAATTTTGAGGTCATCACTTTTGCTAAGAAAAAGAAAGTCCTTTAGGGATATTCATAAATTTGAATTTTTGTTGAAATGGTGAAGGTTTTATTTTTGTTTTTTCCAAAACAAATTGAAAGTGTCATCTTATTTTTATCATAACTTGCTCAATTTTGATGCTATTAACTTTTTACAGTGCTCATTAGAAAGGTATTTTAAGATACTTTAAAAAATGTTCAGGAAATATATGGCATAAAATTTCCCGGTTTCTCGTTATTTAAGTTTGAATACTAAGATTGAAGTACTCGCCGAAAAAAAATATACATAAAATTACCCATAGCTCAATTTGAATTAATATTAGAAGGTTTTTCAAAATAGGGATTTGTTTGTTTTTTTATTAGCTTCAATTTTATTAATTACACATTTTTGTAAAAACTCATAGTTTTTGAGTTATTAATGAAAAACCGCTTTAAAACATGTATTTTTATGACGAAAAATCACAATCTTTGATCCTTAATAACTCAGAAAGTATTGATTCATTTCAAAAACTTTATATAACAAATTTTGCTTAGAATTTATCTCTTAATCGATTCCTGGGGTAATTAAAAGAATTTCACCCCTGAGAAGGGGTGGCATCCATCCCCAGGGCAATAGCGCAAGTTGGCACTATGTCACTTTTGTTTCTTAAGGTATCCCCCACCTCCTCACCAATTTTCATGAAAATCGATGGAGATTCAACGAAAACAGAGGTGAAAACCTTCATTGACTGCACTAATTACACAACACACCAAACACAATTACATACACAACTGTATTTCATTTGAGACCTAACTCACATTGACTTAAGACCCGACGAGTTTATATTAATGCTCGTGGCGCTCTAACGACAATTGTCACGGAAGATGAACTGTGGCTATTGAATGCGTGAGTTTATTCCGCGACAGAATACCTCGACAGACCTAAGTGTTGACATGACTTGTAATTCTAGGTCCAATAACAAGTAATGACAAGAATTGTTATTTTAGATAACTAATTTTATTCTCAGTATATATGACATGACTTCAGTAAGTAAACTACAAACTTTAACTAAATAAGGCAAATCTGTTGGAACCTAGTTATATTTTAACACGTTATTTGATTGTAAACCTCGATAAGCAAATAAAGAATGGAATTTAATTGTGTTGACATTATTTTTTGCTTTGGATCCTGTATTTATTTGGTTAATAAAACACATACGAGATAGTGGGGCGTTGATCTACTTATGTAGCAACATGAAAAGCAGGCAGTTGTTTGGCTATTAATCTAATGTTAGCGTAGATTCATTTTGATACATCCAGTTTACTGTCGTCTTCGGAAGGCCCGCCATAACTCCACCAAGGGCGCCACTGGTAGGCAATACAAAGGTTTTAAATTATTTATTGCAGCTGCGTTCAACATTTTTTTTACATGAATTCGATGTAATATTACGTATCCTATGAGGAACTAAGATTCGCTAAAGTACAGACTATCTTGTTCAGGCTCAAAAACAATGGCTTGCTCGAGGTTCTCCTATAATCTTTTTCCCGTAAAGGTCAGTCTTAATCAGTTTTTCACTATCATTGTTTTTATATTTCATATCGGTAGTTTAGGAATATATCTGAGAATTCACACTGGTGAGAAGTCACATAAATGTAACTGCGGAAAGCAATTTCTTTGTAAAATTTATTCGGAAAAACATTGGCAAGTCACACTGCTGAGAAACCATATGAATTTAATCCTTATCAATGTCGACATGCTCTATACAGTGCATTACGTACATATTTAATAACGCATACTGGAGAGAAACCATCATCATCGTCATTTTAGCCACAAGAAGTTCACTCCTGGACAAAGGCCTCCTCCACCTCCAAAGATTTTTCTCTCCATGGAAGGAAATCGCCGTACTCACCACGTTGGGAGGGCGGGTGGCGAGCGCAGTTTGTTTAGCTTCTTGTGCGTTCACGCCGACGCTCATCGCAAGCATGTTGAAGCTGGGTAAGGATAGGAATGTGTTTATTTGAGAATGGAATAAATGTACAGGGATACTACTTAGTCGAATGAATGGGGAAAAGCAAGTAGCAACTTTATTAATGTAATAAGTGTGGTGTGGGGAGCAATTTATTAAAAAGGGTCATTTAAAACACCTTAAAGAATTGGATACTGGCGAGAAACCGTTCTAATGTAATATTTTTCACAGGCGATTTGCTCAGTACACACACACACACATACACACACACACACACACACACACATTTAAGTACCCCTACTGGTGAGAAACCATTTAGAAGTAATCTTTGTTGTCGTCGATTTGCTGATAATAATTCATTACATACACATCTGAGAACTCCCACTAGTGAGAAAGCTTACGAATGTCATAAATGTGGGATGTAATTTCGTCCATAGATTAACTTAGAAAGACATCTGTCAACTCACACTGGTGAGAAACCATCTCATTGTAACAAGTGTCATAGTAGATTTGCTCGGTACAGTACAATACTTACACATTTACGAACACACAGAGGAGGAGTGTTATGTTCGTCATAGTAGCTTTGTACAAATCAGAAAATACATACACATTAAGAATCCTCACCACACACACATATAGCTATTTGTTCTAGTAGATATATTCGAAATATGTACAGTACCTGGTGCAAGACACGAGTCCACCAAATGTTTATTGGAACACACCAAATATCGGCGAGCTCCGTAGCGCAGTGGTTATCACGCCAGCCTGCGACACGAGGGTTCCCGGGTTCGATCCCCGGCCAGGTCAAGATGAAAAATCGGCCAAGTGCGAGTCGGACTCGCGCATGAAGGGTTCCGTTCCGTTATCTATAAAAACGGCAAAAAAATCATGTCTGTTGCATGGGAGCCCCCTTATATATTTATAGCGGCAACAGAAATACGTCATCTGTGAAATTGTCTAACTATCACGGTTTATAAGATACAGCCTGGTGACAGACGGACAACGGAGCGATATTAATAGGGTCCCGTTTTTACCTTTTGCGTACGGAACCCTAAAAACGATCTTTTTCAGATTCTTGGATGTTTCAGGGTCTTGAATGTTCATCTATATAAGTAATGGTATATAAGTATCTATTTTTTTTTTTATATATTTTTTAATTTATTTAATCAGAAAATAGGCCTTTTCAAGCACTTTTTCACGTCAATTCACATTTAAAATATAATGCACATTTTATCCACATCAAAACAATTAATATCTATGCAATTCATTCATCATCATCGTCATCATAATTAATGAATTAATAAAATACTATTATTCAATTATATTAGGTCAATACATACAATTATGTCACATACATAGGCGCTCTTATAACCCGTCCCTTAACGTTTCCGGTGCAAAGGTGCCCATAACACTAGCTGCGTTGCCGCGCTGGATAGCTATGGCCATCCTTTGCACCAGAAACGACCCAGAGCGGGGGTCGCCAGTCTTTTCGCCTATGCGATGACCTATCTCTTTAATTAGGCGCTTAGCTTCCACACCCCAGCTGCCCATGGTCTCTACGGCTATGGGCACAAAACAATATTGTGGCTCCATAGCCGCGTACTTTAAGCGTTTCCTCTCCGCTGCATCCTCGGCCGCCGCCGCCGCCGTACCAACCGTTCGTCCGAGGTGGCTGGCGGCGACTGTGCTGACACAGGTAGCGTCCCACACCACGCATCTTCCGTGCTTCCACGGCACGAGAGTCAAACCGTCGGGCCTTTTTCCGTCGGATCTACTGAGGCCAGGCGGCTCCAACACACATGGGACACCGGCAGAAACAAACGCCCTACGGATTAGGTCGTTAAGCGCATGGTGCCGTGGAAACCTCCCTGTGCAGCGACGACAACTCAGCGCGTGGTGACCATCGGCGTCCACCATGGATCCGCAGATGCATCTATGTGGTTCACACACTCTGCAGCCCAGGCGGAGAGCCACGGCCACCCGCATTGAGTCATCGTCAAGAAATGTGCCCAGGTGAGGCGACGGAAGCGCGTGCAGCCACACGCCCGATTCCGGCTGTGACACCGCTCTGAGCCTCGCTAAGTCAGCCCCCGAGGCATCGTCTAGGAGACGACTGTGAGCCCTTTTGACGCCCATCTCATCCCAAGCCCGCTGAAGATGGTTAGCCACCGGACTCGGAGCACCCGAGTTAATAGTCGACCACGTAGACACTGCCTCGGCCACATGAGGTATGCTAACCCTGGCATCATTGGGTGAGAGAATCACAGTAACCAAGTCTACAACCCCATGTGCCGATGCCAAAAAAGCCGGTAACCCAACTTCGCGAGCGCACCGAATCCCGAGGCCCCCATGCCTGACTGGAAGAGTCGCCTGCGTCCACTGTGTCTCATTAAGGGATATGTTCAGTATCGACTCCAATGTGCATTTCAAGGTACCATCAAAAGCTGATATCTCGTCGTGGCACAGCCATGTAGGCGCTGTTCTAAGCAAAAAAATTATTTTCGGCAATGCAAAACACGCTCGCAACAACACCATTGCCACGTGTGCCGGTAGTTTTTGGAGACGTTCCTGGGCAATAAGTAAAAGGTTGATTCGCGAGGTGATGGCCTCCGGAACCCCCTCAAGAAATATGGGCAAACCCAAGAGGCTGAAAGATGTAGGCACAAGTTCGCGGAGGCCTGGTAAAAGTTCGCCGAATCGTGGAAGGTGAGAACGAGCGTCTGGGCTGCAAGCAAAAAACTCACATTTGGAAGAATTCAGGTCCAATCCCAGCTCCTTTAATTTCGGTATCAAGACCTGTAAGTCTTGATAGACCGTCTCCGCATCACCACCAAGAGTGCCATCATCTAGGTACCATAAATTCAATTGTGACTTTAACTCTGAGATAATCCTATGTATGGCTAGACTAAACACGAGGGGTCCAAGTGGATCCCCTTGTTGTGCTCCTACTTGTGATAAAATAAGACAGTCGTTAAAGAAAAGGTTTGATGGTGACTGGTACATCTGATGCAGCAATGGGTAGAGTGATGGAGTCTTCTCCCTCACCTCTTTCAATAGAACGTCTCTCTCCAAAGAATTAAACGCGTTGCGAATGTCGATTTTCAGCACAATACATTCCGCATTTCCAGGATCCGTTACAAATGCCCGAGTGGCGTGAATAGCGGCCTCGCAGCCCAAACGTGTGCCGAAACCCAGTTGATGCGGCTGAAGGTAGCCCGCCATCTCCTCTTTTACAGCATGACATGCGATCTTCGCAGCCAGTCGCCTATAGACGCTACCGATAGCAATAGGCCTCAACCCTCCATCTTTTTTTGATAGCGCGCAAAGAGCTGCCCCGTAGAGATAGGGACAAACTTCTGGGTTGACCCGACCGCTTAACATAAAGTTTGCTAATTTAGTCAAACTCTCTATCAAGCGCCGCCCATTCTCCCCCGCCGAGTTAGATGTCATTTCTTTAAGGTGGCCTGGGCGTAATCCATCCAAACCCCCCGCAGACCCGCTATAAAAGGAGGCCAATGCCATCTCTAAATTATTTCCTGTGACTGATACAGGAGTAAATGATGCATCGGGCTCTGGCGGGTAAATAAGTGGGCGTGACGGGCTTGGATGTTTAAGTTTCAAGGCAGCAAGCGTGTCAGGGCTCTGCTTGGCAAAGGTATCGTCGGACACCAGCAGCCTCACTGCTCCCCTCAAGTCGCCCTCATACACCTTGGATTCAATTGTCTTCCGGAACAAGCGAGACCCTGTACGCTCCGCCGCCCTACCTAATTCGTCATTGAACTGGCATGATCTAAAAGATTCGATGTTAGCTTTCACCTTTGTGGTCATGTTACCAGCCAGTGACTTTGACGGAACTCTGAGTGCACCGAATGCAAACGACAGAAGCAAAAACCAGTCGTCTACGCCGTTACGATCGACACAACCATTAATCAAATCCGACATTCTACCAGCCGCCTGATTTCGCGCACCCTTAGGTATGTGCCGAAGCACCGGCGTACCTCTTCTCAAGGTTATGAGTTCATCGAAAGGACTCCGGAGCGTCGCAGCGGGTCGCTGTTTCGATATTTGATCCTCATTGGACGTTTCTGAGACGGCATTCACAACTTGGGAAGAAGCAGATGAGGATGGTAAACCTTTGTGTTTACGCCCTAAGTGGATTTTAAGACCATGCGAGGAGAAAGTACGCGTAGACCCAGGACAGTAGGGGCAAACTCTAAAACATTGGTCACTCATTACAATTGATGACAAAAAACTGTTAATTAAAAATAATAAGACTAATACTTAAGTTGTATACAATAAACAGGAGATCCGGAACATTTTACAGAATAACAACATAAAATGTCAATACAGAATCTTCCAAAAATTTAAATTCGTCCTTATTTTTATCATACAATATTATATTTTGTAACATACATCAAATCCATTCATATGAATTTAAAGAAAAAATATATGTAAATAGAAATGTAAAAATAATAATATAAAAAAAGAAATGTAATAATATAAATTAATAAATCAAACAACAAGAACAAAAAAAAAAATAATTACAGCTAAAAAAAGTATACATTTGCGAAGGAACAATGTATTGACAAAAACTTATTTTTTTTGTTAACTGATTACAAAAAAAAAACTAATTTGCAAAAAACAATTAATTAAAAATAATAAGATAAATAATTAAATTAAAAAAAAAAAAAAATATTAAGATAATTATATACATCGAATAACAATTGAACAAAGTACCGGGATTTGAACTCGTGACTGTCAGACGTGGCCTCTACCGCATGACGCTTCTGTAAACCGCTGGACCAGTGACTCGACGAACATAATGATGAAATATTGTAACTCGATTGAGCCGTAGCTGGCGTGTGAATGTACTTATACTTTGCTTCGATGACTAAGGTTCAAAGTCCAATATTGAACGTTTTATGCAGGCGAGTTTAAACGGTCGTAAAAGATTTGATTTTTAAAAATAAGCACATAATTAAGTCATAAATCTTGCCTTTTTCTATTGATTTTGTATAAACACTTGGTAACGTTCGTATTTATGTACATTTTGCCTCAAAAAATGCTCAGGAAAAGTATCTATTACTAAATATAGTATCGGTGAGTTAGTATCTTACGACACAAGTTCACAACTTACTGGGGCTAGGTTTGGGGTATGGACCAGTTAGGGTGATGTGAATCCTTAATTTGAAACAGGCAAAGAATGTGCCGCAAGCGTTACACTTTGCGGCCTTGGACCCCACATAAAAACAAAGGTGCCGCAATATAAAATGATTTTTAATCGGTCGGAACATCACTGAGCATTCCGTTATCGTGTCAGCCCAACAAGTCCAGTGCTGGACATAGGTTTTCCCGAGTAATTTCAAATACGACCTGCAAGAAGCGGCCCAGCGCCTTTCTACGACCGTAGCGAGGTTGTCCGTCCATCTGGTGGGTGGGTATCAGACTGCGCTTTTCGTTACATCTCGCCATTCGAGAACCTTTTTGTCTCACCGGCCATGGGCAGGAACTTGGTTATAATCCCGTCGTACCGTATGCACCAATTTAGTTTTTGAAGGATCTCTTGTAATCCAATACATCTAAGGAACCGATTCGATGCGGATGGCCCGACGTGTTTTGAAAATGGAGGCCGCCGCATTGAATCGGTTAACATAAATTAAGTCTCAATAATTATAACAAAAAACATCGGTATCATAGAATCTGAAGGATTATAGGCCCAATTCATGCTAGATGCTAGACACCCCTCTCAGGAGTCAGCTCAAACCGAGACGCGACGCGACTGAAAAGTAGCAATGAAATATATCTTTATTTAATAAACGAAAAGGTACACATTTCATTGACGGCCTTAGGAAATGGCTCGCGGCGGTGCTTCGCCGGTAGACGCGGCGCAAGAGTGGCGCTGCGCCTCGTGACGCTGCGTTACAGCCCGCTGGTGCAGCTTGAAGCCACTGTGGCGACTTGTCTCTACTATTTCCGTCCAGACTCCGTGTACATCTGAAGCAGCTGACGAGTGCTCGAGTGAGAAATATAACGATAGACTGGGATCTTGTTAGGTATAATCGGACTTCTTGCAGAGGTAGCAAACTTAATACAAAAATAAGGGCTCGCGCGAAACCACATGCCTGTAAAGCATCGTGTCGCGTCGTGTCTCTGTGTTAACTTGCCCTTGGTTTCAGTGTGGCCCGCGGATACAAAGCGCCTGGCCGCGGGCGGGACTTCGAGCTTTTCAAGTATCCTTTCACTCGCCTCGGCTTTGCACGAGTAGATATAGGTACTTATTCTATAACATATGTATGTTCATCAAGGATAATGTTCTAATGGAGAAATAATTTTTCAAATCGGTCCAGTAGTTTAGGAGCCTAATCAACGTAAACAAAACAAAGACGCGACTACACCCACAGCGACGCCATGGATAGTGCGCCTCGCAGAATGTTCCTGCTCGCTGCCAGGTGAATATTGTACGGTTGTACGGAACCCTTCGATTTGTTTACATTTAAAATAGTGTTTGTTCCCCAGACTGGTGCTCCCCCTGCCCACCTCGCCCCTCAACATCCAAATGTCAGAGCCCTGCTTCTCAGACAGCGAGTTCTTCAAGCGGTGGCGATGCGAGCACACTCAACAAGCTGTGACGTCATCGCCGGCCCTACGGCATCGGCCAGCGCCACAAGTGTGTTGGCTCAATTACATATTCCGGCTATTTGTGTCGTGTTTCATTTCGTTTCATCTGTCCCGGGGTGTGTGTTATCAAATCTTTAAAGTAAAGTAAGGCCAACTATTGTGTGTATGTCGCACACTAGTACTACCTAGTTACGTCGTAACAAGTGAGTGACATACACACAGCGCGGTCTCCAAATGTTGCAGTATTGATTCTCTCGCATCCGGGTCCTCCAAAACAATGGCTGACAATAAAATACTTGTTTCATAAATTAAATCTTTAATGTTCACTCGATACTCCGACGGATCGGTCATTTCATTTAACATACATCATCACGAGCCACTCATAAAGGAAATTGCACAGAGTTAAATCGTTCACAGATTTTGTTACAATCCTTCGACAAAAGTACAAATGGAGATTAGTTTTCCAAAAACTTTATTACGCAAATTAAAGCTTACTCGATATGTTTATAATTATTTTTTTTAAATATTACAATTATACAGTTTCTTGAATGTTGATTGTACTTAAATATGTATCTATTATAAAATATAGTATCGTCGAGTCTGCTACAATACAAGACGAAATTATTTAGTATTTCATACAATAAGAATTTCAAAAACTACTATCTCAAAAAGTACTTAACCGATTTTGATAAAAATTGCATTCCAACTAACGTCCAACTAAAAAGAATGTTAGCAATCCGACTTAGTTTTTGAGACATACGCCCACAAACAACAAGTATACATACATACACGTATACATTAATTAGGCTCACATGTTGAGAAGCTTGTACAAAACAACATATACACAAAACTAAAATCCCGACAATATTAGAGACAGAAATCGTACGTAAGCGAAACCGCAGGCAAAGGTAGTTTACAATTAAAACTCCAAAGAATATAACATATAAAGGCCTATCCTTAAATTTATTTAAGTTTTATACATCGAAATTTCTTATTATGGTATACCTAACGATATACCTGGTTTCTTAGATGATACATTGTAATATACTTTATACTCGTAATAAAGAAAACTCCATTATAATTATAATAATAATAATAATCGTTTATTTCAGATATGCATCCATAATTTGCTTACAAAATATTTATAAAGAAAAATTAAATTAAATCAAATTAAAATTTATTTATTTGTGCCAAGATGGATTCTGATCCAGTGTTTATATATGGGATTGTCCATCTTAGCACTCAAAGTCTTTAGGATGCCGCTGCCACTGTCCCGACAGCGACGCATCAGGGAGGCCGTTCGTTTGCGTATAATGGCGTAAAAGTCGTCCGTACGCGCTTCGGCAAACATTCCTGACGCACTACAGTATCGGGCAAGTCTCAGCAGCATCCTAAAACTATTATTATACTGGACGCGTAGGGCATTGTAAGTCCTTTTTGTATAGCTGACCCACAGGCTGCACGTGTAGAAAGTTTGACAGTATGCCTTAAACAAAGCTATTTTACTACTGTTGTACACCGCGCAAACCTGCGTATCAACATATTACATCTGACTGCCAATGCCCTACGCTCCCGTTCTATATCAATATCGTCACAGAGATCGTGTGACGATATGTCCTAAATACTTAAACTGAGTCACACGGGCAAGAGCAACTCCACCGAGCGTCACGGGCGGCACATGCGATAGACTCGCGTGGCCCGCCCGAAACACCATACTACATTGTATCTCAAGCCGTGCAACTCAGCATAAGTCTCACAGACTCTTGTCAGCTTTCTAAGTGAGCTGATTGTCGGTCCCAGCAACACCATGTCATCCGCATAACTTATATTATTGACCATGGTTCCATCAATTGAGCATCCAACCATGGTGCTGCTGAGCTCAACAATCAGATCATTTATATACAAATTAAAAAGTGTGGGGGATGTTAGACCACCTTGCCTAACCCCACACTCCAACCTATATACATCCGACAAAGAATCAGCCCACCTTACATAGTTACATTGATTGCTGTACCAATACTTAAAAACAGAAGTTACGTCTGTAGGTAAATCTAGGCAATCTAGCTTTGACCACAACTTATCATAATTCACCAGGTCGAAGGCCTTAGAAAAATCCAAAAAGCTGGCGTACACTGGTGTTCTATGATCCGTGTAGTACTTCACAGTCTGCTTGAGCGTCAAGATAGCACTCTCGGTTGACAGTCCCGCTCTAAAGCCAAATTGACCGTCATGTAAATTTACATATTGTTGGAGGTGCCGCTCAAGCAGACCGTCAAGTACCTTGGCAATTCTAGTTGCCAAGGAGATAGGGCGGTAATTCGTCTTGTCAGATGTGTCCCCAGTTTTGTTTTTAACTATTGGCACAACAATCGTTTTCATGAGATCCGGCGGTAAGTATGAATATCGCAAACAAATTTTAAAAAACATTGCCAGCAGTCTACCAATATGAACCCCACCATTTGCCAGGTGTTCGACGCTGAGGCCATCGTGTCCCGGAGACTTCCCTCGTGTCATATTATTTATGATTGTTGACACCTCCTTTGCTGAGATGTTGATAGGAGTCCCCGACGCACGAGACCCAGCCCCAAGCACAGGCTCAGCGCTCGGTAGTAACGGCGACTGCACTTGAAAGTGTTCTCTAAACAGATCAGCAATCTGTTTAGAGTCACTCACACCTCCTACACTCACAGGGACGCTCGGGCTAGGATTCAATTTATTCGTTTGTTTCCAAAACGATTTAAACTTTTTATCTCTGTGATATGATGCAAGTATATATAATTATATGTTTAATATTTATATAATTATATGTTTAATATTTATGTGATAGTTTGCATGCCAGGCCATTTGAACGTTCTACACTAAAAATAGTAAAACATTATGGTCTAAACATGTATTGACAAAAGTTGTAAACAGCCTCCGTGGTCCAGTGGTTAAGGCGTTTGCCTGTTGACCCGGGGGTCGTGGGTTCGATTCCCACCGGAAGCATACTTTGTTTAGTTTCTTCCAGTTTGGATAGGACATTGCAGGCTTGAATCACCTGATTGTCTGATAATAAAGATGATTCCGTGCTTCGGAAGGCACGTTAAGCCGGTGGTCCCGGCTGCCATCTGGTAGTCGTTAAAGGACACACGTCAGAGGCCGAGAGGCGGTTCCGAAGAACTCTGACACCAGGGTGTGCATGGTCGATTGACCGTGACACCTACTCGAAATGATGATGATGACAAAAGTTGTACACATGTAACCATGAGTACAAAACGTGGACTTTTTGCTAATCAGCATTCGCTAATAGTCGAACCTTTGGGTTGTTCAGAGTTTTATGTGTTACGTGTTAAATACAGGAAGACTTTTTAAACACCAGCCAAATTCATGTATTATATTCCTTGTCGAAAATAATTAATGACGTGTTTTTTGAAATAAAGCATCCCTAAGTTATCCTGAAAGTATTGCAAATTATTAACACCGAGCGCCGTACTACGCCCCGTGCGTACGAGTAGTTAATGCCGCACGTCGGGGGCGTTGACCTCTATCAGTGCCACTTATGAAAACAGATGTTTTCGTAAGAGTTTAGGTTACTTATGTTGCAAATTTTCCCTTCATACTTTCCGGACTAAGGACTGGCTCACTGCATAAGGCTTTTAATTTCGTAAGAATAAGAATGTACCCTATTAAATCGTAAAATACTTACTTTAAAAACAAGGAACCTTGTACAACTAATATCACTGCATCAGATGCACTCACTATTTTGTGTCTTTAAACTGTCGAGACTTTGAGCCTCTTCAATACACCAGTCTTTTCACTTCACCCCACAAATAAAAGTATATCGGGGCGTAAGGTCTCTGATTGGCACGTAAAATCGTTTCCCGGTTCGACACACGCTTAAACTTTCGCCACTTTGAATGTAACACCGCACCATTTCGTAATTATTGTTTTTTTTGTACAAACGCGATTCCGAAAAAACACCACGCGGGCACCGAAATTTGCAACGTAAAGAACATGCGTCACAGATGCGCGGGCGGCATGGACTGGACAAAGGTACCTCAACTACTAACAAGAAATAATAGACTAACATATCCCCTCCCTGTGTTCAATACTGAGTTCATAAAGAGATTCTTTTGTTTTTTAGGACCATATTTATATAAAAAAATAAATTCCAATGTTTTCATATATGCACTCAATAATTATAATTGCAAAAAAGTTATCACCGAATTTTTACAAAACCTGTCGTATGACCAGACTGAGAGCCTTCTGCAAATTGTAACCTAAGCTTAAGCTATATTTATTATGTAATAGGCACCTGCACTTCTTACTAATTTTAAATTATCTTTACAACATTTATTAAGTAGTATTTTTTTCCCTGTGTTTTTGCACTAGATTTATTTATTGTGTTTTTGTTATAATTATAGTAATCATGATTTACATTGTATAGTTTAATTGTTAAATGATCCTAGAATTAATGTCGAGTCCTGGTGACCCGTAATACAGGTTTTTTACAGAAACCTAGTATGGGCGCCAGTTCTCCATAATATGTTTATAGTTAGTTTTTTTAAAATATTTTTTACATTTCGCAGTTATATTGTACATGTCATAGTTATAGGATTTTTTGGAGAAAAATAAAAGTTATTATTATTATGTTTTTGTTTTTTATTCTCGGTTCTTTCAAACCGGTATACTTACTGACAATCACGGGCCAAGGCCAAGTGAAAATCAGGGCCTCATCTAATCGTATCTGGATGACTCTAAGACGTTTGGTTGATTGAGAGACTTGAGTTCTGCTGGGTTTGTGACGATTGTTGATTGATGGGATTATTATAAAGGCGCGCGCGTGGGCGGCGCGGCGGGATAGAGTACCCCTTCCTTCCCCCGCGCACCATTCCTCAAGTGCCGGCGCCCGGCGCTCGCCGTATTGTTTACGTATGACTTGGGTAACCATATTGCGGTGATAAGTAGTACAAACAAAATGATTTCAAATAGAAATTTTACATACTATTTTTTTTTCAAAAACTTGATCTATTTATAATACCTGATACGTGGAAAAAATTTGGCTGGTGTTTAAAAAGTCACCCGGTATACGTACATCTCAATATGTGTGCCTAAGTTCATAAGTGTAAAGGTACACTTATGAAATTAGGCACACATATTGATATTATGTTGAGAAGCTGGTACAGAACAACATACTATACAAAAACTGAGCAACCCCGACAGTATTACATACATACGGTACGAGGCGAATTGAGAATCTCCTTTTAAAGGTCGGTTAATAAGATCAGTACTAATGTGTTTGTACGTCCTCACATCAAAAATTAACCATGGCTATTGCCGTACATGGCCGTGTTTAAGGCACTACGTGGATTCACTTTGGGAGGTTTGGGATGTGTCAGTAAGGAAAACCACACGCGAGCGAAGCCGCGGGTAAAAGCTAATTAACAATAAAACTCCTAACATCTAAAAGCCTATCCATAAATTAATTTAAGAAATAAACAATATTATACATCGAAAATTCGTACTTTTTGAGATATAGTGTTACGTCAAGATTCGGTGACTCTAAATAAAACTAAAAGACTCAGCCGCAGAAGGTACAAGTTGTTACAGAAATTAGTTTTACATGCAAATTAAATTCATTAAATTTTGGTTTCCTGGCTGCTATTATAAAGTTTCTCTATACTAAAGTGATCTAGTGAAGCCCGTGGTTTAATACATTAGGTACGCATATGTCGCATCCACCCTGAAATATTTATCTTTTACAAACAACTTGTGTTGCACGTGGACGAGAATTAAGTTCCCGTTCCTAACGTGACATTTAAAACTATGCAAAATAGTTGTGGTCCCATTGTTACGGTTTCTCACCGTGAGTTTTTAAATGTCTATGTAAAAGACTTTTGTCACCAAATCGAAGACGACAAACCTTACATCCAAATGGGTTCTCACCAGTGTGCGTTCTAAAATGTTTTTCTAAATTACCCTTTCGATTAAATTGCTGGCCACAATCATTACATTTATATGACTTCTCACCAGTGTGAGTTCTTAAATGAGTTTTTAAATAACTTTTGTGACTAAACTGCTTTTCGCAAACATTACACTCAAATGGTTTTTCACCAGTGTGTGTTCTTAAATGTCTGTTTAAAGTACCTTTTACATTAAATTCCTTGCCACAATCATTACATTTATATGGCTTCTCACCAGTGTGAGTTCTTAAATGTGCATCTAAATTACCCTTTAGAGTAAATTCCTTGCCACAATCATTACATTTATATGGCTTCACACCAGTGTGAGTTCTTAAATGACTATCTAAATGACCCTTTTGATTAAATTGCTGGCCACAATCATTACATTTATATGGCTTCTCACCAGTGTGAGTTCTTAAATGTGCATCTAAATTACCCTTTCGAGTAAATTGCTGGCCACAATCATTACATTTATATGGCTTCACACCAGTGTGAGTTCTTAAATGAGTATCTAAATTATCCTTTCGGTTAAATTGCTTGCCACAGTCATTACATTTATATGGCTTCTCACCAGTATGAGTTCTCAAGTGTTTTTTTAATGCACTGTTTTGAGCAAATCGACGACGACAAACCTTACATTCAAATGGTTTCTCACCAGTGTGTGTTCTTAAATGTGTTTCTAAAGTACCTTTTACATTAAATTCCTTGCCACAATCATTACATTTATATCGCTTCTCACCAGTGTGAGATCTTAAGTGTTTGTCTAAATTACCCTTTTGAATAAATTGCTTGCCACAGTCATTACATATATATGGCTTCTCACCAGTGTGAGTTCTCAGATGTTTTGTTAATGCACTGCTGTGAGCAAATCGACGACGACAAACCTTACATTCAAATGGTTTCTCACCAGTGTGTGTTCTTAAATGTGTTCCTAAAGTACCTTTTACATTAAATTCCTTGCCACAATCATTACATTTATATGGCTTCTCACCAGTGTGAGTTCTTAAGTGTTTGTCTAAATTAACCTTTTGAATAAATTGCTTGCCACAGTCATTACATATATATGGCTTCTCACCAGTGTGAGTTCTCAGATGTTTTGTTAATGCACTGCTGTGAGCAAATCGACGACGACAAACCTTACATTTAAATGGTTTCTCACCAGTGTGAGTTCTTAAATGTGTTTCTAAATTACTCTTTGCATTAAATTCCTTGCCACAATCATTACATTTATATGGCTTCTCACCAGAGTGAGTTCTTAAGTGTCTTTGTAGGTTACTCTTCCACTGAAACCCCCTCAGACAAACATGACACTGGTGCCTTGTGTCAGCGCTCTGAGGCTCGCCATAATAACTGTTTCGGGCACTTCCTGCCACAAGCTGTTGGCCCTCTGCTGCGCCATCTGCAAAACATTTGTTACTTTCACCTACACCATCGCTTATCAAAGGAGGTCAGTTCGTTAGCGAACCCGTGGGATGAGATACATCATATGAGCGCACAGGTCACCACTGCCGCAGCGCTTACACGTAGACATACAACAAAGCCAACTACCCTCTCTCCTAAGAATTCATTCATATGCATAGAAATCTCAGAACAATAACTAAAGTATAGAAGGAGCCCGTTTTTCAGTAAAATATTCATCTCTCTCTTTTCAAAATATATCAGATAGAGATAAATATAAGTTTATCAATAGGTACCAATGTACACTTGGCAAATGTCAATTTGGATACCTTGGTTCTCTTTATGCTACTAATTTAAAAAGGCCAACTGTCTATGTCTATGTTCAACATATATTGTTCGCATAATACTCTAGCTTGTGTAGCTCTCCTAAGCATTCATTCATATGCATAGAAATATAGAAGGCGTGAATGACGTTATGCGAAAGTGACGTTTCATCACAACGTCACTTTCGCAAAATGTCAATAATATTTTTATGTGAATATGAATAAGCAAGAGGACTAATATATTATACGTTTTTTGTACTAACTTACAAAATAAACTTAATTTACATTTTATATCGGGTCTCCGCATCGTTGGCCACCTGGCCGGATACTTCGGCAGTGTTGCGCTGCATTGGACTTCAACCTGACCCTGGATGAATTGAATATGGATCTCTTTCGTCCACACCGATCATTTAAACTCAAAATCCATTTTCCATGTGCCATAGCTATTCAATTAGATGCCTTCACTCCTGGCTGCTCAGGGTGGTCCGACTTCCACTAACTTCAGCTCGACCGCTAGTTTCAAATTCAGAAGACCGCATTTGACTCCCCCCACCAAACAGAGACACACACAGAATGAGTCGTGTGAAACATATAACACCATCTGTTTGTTCGGTTGTTAAGAAGCTTACCGTCCGCGTAGTGTCCCCCGCCCCGCGCCCCCGCGTCTTCATCGGAGTCCCGTGTCTCGTCCACGTCAGCCGCGGGAACGCCTGGCATGAGGGAAATGACAGTTAGTGCAATCACTTTCGCACTATGTAGAAGTAATTATTGGCAGAATAAAAATTTAGCATTATGACTCTTTCCCAAATATCATCAAAATTTTTATTGACATTTTTTTTCTTTTTCGCATATTAGTTGAAACTTACCTTTATATGTCGCAAACACACTGTAAAACCAAAGCGGCGTGGGGCTGATGACATCATAAAGGAATAAACTGGATAAACACTGCCAAAGACAGAGATGGAAGAGGAGGCTTCTACCCAATAGGGATTAATTACAAAAACAAAACCTCATTTATAACTGTTTTAAATGTAAAGTGAACATTTTATTTTGGAAATAAACTAAGCTTATTATTATTACGTACCCGCTGAATCCTCATTGTCCGTCGCAGTGTCGAAAGCATCCTGTGACTCCGGCTCGGTTTTGACCGCGACCCTGGCGGGCGGCGTGCTGTCACAACATTCAGCCACAGAGAAGGACAGCGACGCCCACAAGCCAATGGCCTCGCGGTCAATTAGGGATATCGACTTTTCTGTAATCTAACAAAGATCAAACAAAAATTTTTATATAGTTTGTTTGTTTTCCTATCTGACTTGTGTGTCATCATTTCTATCATCCACCATGTTACTTGATTCTCCTGAAGGAAAATACTGTAAAAATACATGCATGTTTGTGTGTAAAACCTTAGATGGCAAAATAATTTTCAATACTTGGACATGTTGCCTTATGTTTACATGTTTCTTGTGTAGAGGGTTGCTCTATCAACAATGTCTAGGCAGTGCGTGCCATCCTGTCTGCTTTGTTGCGTGGTCCCTGCCATTGCTCAGTATTCTTAGCAACATTAGTGTTTGACTGTGTTAGTATATCAATATAGAAAGTAATGAACATTATAACACAATATAACCTAAGTACCTCGCCAGCCGTCTCCAACATAGCAGTCAGCACATTGTCTGCCCTGGTGGCGGTCACCATCAGCTTGTGGCTCTTGTACAGCATAGCGCGGCAGATGTAGCATGCTGCCACGGGCCTGTTCCCCCTCACGAGCTGGAATGTTGTGTCAGTTATATAACAGCTTTTACTTTAGCATTTCAATACTTAAATGAACAATATGCAAAATTTATAGATTTGTATGTCCTAATCCTTTCTACACATGGAAACAAAACATTAAATCAAAACAATGTGTTTCATACACATACTTGCAAACCACAAGTATATGTTTGCAAAAATGAAGTTGTGCAGTTAGCACCAGTTGTGATGTTGAAGTCATTTACAATGATATTTCCTTGAACTTTTAGACTACATGTTTTCTGGAAATTATGATATTATCTTGATGGAAAGACTATGTGCAGAAAAAGAATGGTAGTGGCGTGCAAGAGAACTAATACTATGATTGTATATAGCTACTTGACTCCACCGCTTCTTCAGATGAATATTATTTCATGTTGACTGTTTTAAAGAGCAGTGTTGCTTTCTTCTAATTTAAGTTCAAAATCATGTCGAAAACAGGCAAAGGGCTTATTCACTACGAGATCTATCTCTACGAGAGAAACCACATCACCTCCAAATCTTAAGAACATTTCCGCACGGCGTCTAATCATAAATTATATCGCGCAGACTAAAGTAAATCAGATAGACTAATCCTAACTATTATGATACTTACAAAAGCCCCCGTCAGCCTCTCGTACACGAGTTGCAGGGCAGTGTCGTCAATGTTGATCATGGGCGCGTCCACTGCGAGGCAGATACGGCAAACTGCTGGACTCTGATGCATCTTGTGTAAGGCTATTTTGTTATAAGGACTATGAATTCAATTTACAATATGCGCTTCCACTCAAATAATAAATAACTACAATTGAATCGCAGTATAGACTGTGGGTTAAGGTGACACAATACTAAAACTAAAGCAAACGATAACAAGTTTATGAGTGATTACAAAATAAACGATTACCCACAATTCCACAAACTACGCTGGCTGTAATAGTATTTTCTTCGTAATTCGTAATGTGCCACAACACAAACTTGTGGTGTATGTAGCTGACTGATCTGAGAGCAATAGAGCCTGATTAAAGCATCACTTTTAAAGTATTAATATTATTATGTTTCGATTAAAGGCAATAATTTATTATTTACTGCCGATCTGACATTGACAGATTGTCAGTGACACTGACACCAAATTCAAATACGAGCTATTGCTATATACGTAGTATCTCTTAGTAGTTTGTGATTGCTATTATAGAATAAGGGACACAGCAACTCGCAAAAAGTGAAGTTTTCAAACTCACCGGTCATGTTCTATGAATAAGACTTCCTTGTGAGACTTCTGTTAGGTTAGAATTAGGGGGTCTTACACTAAGTTGGGGACGCTCGCTCCCTTCGTTCGGTCGCTCTGTTTTAAATAAATAAATAAAATATATACGGTACAGACAAATCACTCAGATTAAGCTAGCCCCAAAGTAAGTCTATGGGGCCAACACTGGGAACTCCTAAAAAATTTCATCATTTCCATACAAAAGAGTTCTGTCCCAGCTAGTTTATATGGGAATGTCGATTTTTTTTTTGAGTTCCTAGCATTGTTCCTATAGTTAAATTGTTCATTCTCTGAGTCACCCCTTTAAGGGTCCAAAACGATAAAAAATTTACCATGAATAGTTAGACATACAAGACTCAGGCCAATCTGTAAAAGATCATTTTCCATCTTGACCGGGCACTTCTGTGTCGCAGGATGGCGTGCTAACCACTGCGCTACGGAACGGAGCTCGTCTCGTGAAAAACTACAAGGTGAGTTTAAAACTTTACGTTTTGAGTTTCGCTCAGTCCCTCATTCAATAATAGCACCTGAGAATAGTACTTGAAGTCGGTCTCACTGACAAATAGAGGTGGGCGTTTAAACGCTAAGCGCATAAATAAGTCTGCTTATAATATTAAGCATATAAGCACGTTTAATTTTATAAGCTAACAACGTTGTTAGCTTATTTCAAATTACTAGGGCGACATTTTTTTTCCCGTTGAACTTATCGTCGTTACGTTAGGTACGTCGTTTAAAATTAAGTATCATCCGTTAGATGGCGACACAGGTAAAGTACAATCGAAAGTTATTTCAATGGTACGGGAACCTTGCTAAAATGTAAAGCGCACTATTTTGATAGCAAACAATTTACGTATTATAACTTTTTCATTCAATCGGAGTATACAACGATTTTATTACCCTGCCAAATTGCATAGTGTCTAACTGTGAAAAAAACACTTCAAATATTTGTCTTCTTGATTTATTTGGACTATTTTTCGTTAAATGCTTAATTTTTATTATTTTTCGTTTAATTCGATACGCTTTCTCGTTGGCGTAAGATATTGGCACATTAGGGAGTTCGTCGTTTCGCGCGTTTTTAATAGTGCTTATGTTTTAACCTTTAGTTTTCAGGTAAACTGTATATAGTTACTTAGTGTTAATAGAGAAGGGCATTTTTGTGGGTGGTGTAAATAATTTTAGTGTGCCTTGTAATATGAATCTTCCTTGCTGGTCTGGACGAAAAGAAAAACCGTAGAATGTACCAGCTGCTTCTCTACGCGCCCAGATCGTAAACGTCAATCGAGGGAATGGGCAGACGAATCATGCTAGTAGGCAATGCGGCTAGCACTATTTTGATTCCGTTTTCCACCTAACGCCCTCGGCCCACCAATATGCTAAGCGCGGCTTTTAGGTCTTTAAGATCTGGGCTCTGTCTACCCCGCAAGGTAAAAAGACGTGATAGTATGTATGTATGTAGTATAAAAAATAAAGTAAATGTTAATAAATGTAGAAAATAATTTACTTATTACTTTAAGAAAAAATTAAGGAAACCCAATAAAACCATATTCAGACAGTCATATATAAAGCACGAAGAGAAGTTCATTGAAAACGTTTAATCAGTAAATTAATAATCGCAACAATAAATAGTGATTCGTCCATAAGCTATTAAGAAAAGCTGCTTATTTAAATAAGCATAACGTTATAAGTCGTTGGCAATTTTAAGCCGTTATTCACATCTTTACTGACAAACTGTCAATGTCAAATCGGCAGTTTAATAAAATAGGTACTCCACGGGGTAGTTAGTGAGATACCGTAGAGAATCATGTGAATGTGAAATATTTCTTAATATAATAAAATGGAAGAATTGTGCACAGCTTGCCTGTGCATCGGAAGAAATCTGTATTATATTGGCGATACGGATGTTTTTGGTCTTTACTCGCAAATTTTGAATGAAATATCTGTAAGTACTCACCCTTTAATTACGTACGTTTAATAGTCTTAGGGGGATCAAAATAGTAGTATGAAGGAGATTAAAATATCTTCCAGGAACATAAAATAAAAATATACTTTTAAAAGTATTAACTATTTACAAAATAGACGCCCAAATAATTTAGTGTAAAAAAATGGGGGCTTGGGTGTGGGAGCGAGGAGTCCCACTACAATCAACCCCTCCGCGTTCCACTTAAATTTAAGTCAAATTCACTCGAGAGCCCCTTAAACTGCAACCTAACCTCCAAACTTGAATCATCATATCTCAGAAACCAAGGTTACCTTAACCTTTTTAGCCTTGGTAACAGAAGCCCAAAGTGGCAGATAAGGCGGTTAAAATATTCTTGGATTCCTCCTTCTCCCCTCCTCCCTCCATTGTCACATCACAAAGGGCTTTATCCAGCAGTGGACTTCTTACGGCTGCAATGATGATGATGAAAATGTATATATCTATCTTGTAGGGATTATATTCGGTCAGCACGCACTTGGCCATTAGTGGTCATCAATTCGCCCAACGATCAAGGCATGTGTTAAGTAACTATATTATCTGTGTACCCCATAAATACATTGTCTTGGAGTCAACTCTTCGATTTGAAGATCCTTCTGGTAGTTAGTGTTAGGACCGTCCACTGTACCCTAAGTGGCAGCAATACTTACAGTGGCTTACATACCAGCTGATAGATTTGGTTTCCAGGTATACAGCCCGTCAGAGATATGTGTCCGCGTCTGCTGGGAGTGCCGGGCCTTGCTGCGGCGGCTGCAGAGGTTCCGGCGCCAGGTTCAGCAGTCTTACCAACTGCTCACTCAAGTACATGCAGTAAGTACCATCTTTAAACAGGCGGTTGGAAGAAAACGTAATGTATCTTTGAGCAAAAATAATTATTGCACGTAGCGTGGCTCTACCACAACTCAATACAATACAAACACTAATTTTCTTGCCAATTCCTTTGCCGTTACGGCTGTACGACTTTGGAACGCCCTCCCCGACAACATTATGAGAACACACACATGATCACTTTAAAATGCTTGACATTATCGTGAACAATCCATGCTGCAATAATATATGTATGTTTATTTAATTATTGACCGAGCGAGCGAAGCGTCTCAGTTTCCACTGGCCCAAAATTCTTTTGTCCGTCTGTCTGTCTGTCTGTCTGTCTGTCTGTCTGTCTGTTCTCGCCTACAGGTCGCATTTCTCAACCAATTCTCATGAAATTTTGTGAACAGCTTCGGTAATTATATAGAATTTTTTTGTCGTGCCAGTTTTTCGAAATTTAAAAAAATGGCGGATATATGGGGGTCCGATACTTAAAAAAACTCATAGCACAGCTATTTGGTAAAAAAATCAAAAATGTCATTAGACTTTTTTGTTATTCTCATTAAGACACAACTTTTTTGTCTGAACAACTTTTTTATACGATAAACTTGAAAGTGTTTACAGTCGGCAATTTGCCCAAAAGTTGTCTGAAATCGATTTTCTGTATATTTATCTAAGAGGTTGAAGTACGTGAAGTGGGAGAGGGAGTGAAATTGAACAACTTTCCCTAAGGAACAAAAATCAAAATATGAAAAAAAAATTGGCTTAAAGCATGATACTACTTAGAATCCTGAAATAAAAATTGAAAAATAAATAAAAAAGATTCACATGCTATCCTGTGACTTGAACCCGAGGCTTAAAGATGCCGGCCACTTCTTAACGTAAAGTTCGCATGTTTATCTGCCATAATAATTAAAAAATTAGCGTCCTATTAAAATTTTGATATTGAAATGTTTAACCAATTGGTATCATAACAACTATGAAACCGGGTACTTAAACTTTGCCTCCTATTCACCCATGCCAAGTTCGCTATTCCGATCTTGAAGAGGATCACTCTAACTTAGTTAATGTGTACGAAATCATACTAAACATGGTGCTCAAGGGCCGTGTTTCCATACAAGAGTAGTCCCCTGATTCTTCGCCGGATAGTACCAATAGAGTACTGATTTTTTACTAAAAAAATCCGTATGTTAAAATTTTTTCATAATTGAATTATTTAAAGAGATATGAACCTTCAAAAACATGAAAAATTGGTACGAATTTCTGTTGTGTTCAAACATCAAGAAAACAGCCTCCGTGGTCCAGTGGTTAAGGCATTTGCCTGTTGACCCGGGGGTCGTGGGTTCGATTCCCACCGGAAGCATACTTTGTTTCGTTGTTTCCAGTTTGGTTAGGACATTGCAGGCGTGAATCACCTGATTGTCTGATAATAAAGATGATTCCGTGCTTCGGAAGGCACGTTAAGCCGGTGGTCCCGGCTGCCATGTAGTAGTCGTTAAAGGAATCACGTCAGAGGCCGAGAGGCGGTCCCGAAGAATTCTGACACCAGGGTGTGCATGGTCGATTGACACCTACTCGAAATGATGATCAAGAAAACTTTGGGCAATTATATAAGAAAAAAAAACGCAGAAACACAGCCATATCTTATTTTAGTTTTATAATGTAAAAAGAAATTAAATCGGTTAAGTTTTGGAGAATAAATCAGAGGACTACAAAGCGTTAATTTTGTGTAACTTTTATAAGTAGTCTGGTCGGGTCTTCTGGTAAGGGGAATGTAGGTAGGTTTAAATTTCCGTTTCCTCTGGTACCTAATTAAGACCAGCGGGGATTGGGAAATAGTAACTGAAGGAAATCATCCTTTAGTCAATTAGCATATCAGTAACAGATATATTTTAGAGCACTGGAGGGCAAATTTGGATGTTGGTTGTAAGGGCTCGCGAGGTCTACTGTTCTCGCAGAACCACTAGTTTATATTTCTATTTATGTATATGTATGTTTATAACATATAAAATATCCAATTATATATGATTTGTATTATGTATAATTTTACTATTTAATTGATTTTACCTACATAAATGTTCGTCGAGTTTCTCACTTAAATCTTGCATCCCTTCTATCAGCTTTTCACCACATCCCAAAAGTAAAACTGGTAGACAATGCTTAGCATTAAGTTATTACCTTTTGTACATTAAACATTGATTGTATGTGCGAAGAATTAAATAAAAAAAAAATAAAAGAAAAAACACACATATGATTCCATATGTTTTTCAGAACAGCACACTAAGTATCGCGCGTCCCCCGCACCTCAATGTCCAGTGCATCACGAGCATCTCTCTTCCGTTTGATGACATCATACTCAAGCCGGAACCTGATGCACCTGATGCAGGTGACTCTACAAGTTTTTCTAATACATGCATATTATCACGTCTTTGTGCCTTACGTGGTAGACAGAGCCAAAGGCCAAGGTTAGCGTGTTTGTGAGCGTATAGGTGCAAAAGGAAGTATAAACGGTTTTTGAATAAGCGCTGTTTTCATCAATCAAAATAAAACAATAAATTTAGGTTATAATGTTTCACGACCACAAATGTCCGCCACGACCACGGTCAGAAATATATTTAAACTTTTTGGCAAAATGGCCGTCTATTTCATTAATCACGTCACGAATTTTTGGATTATGAAAGACTGTTGGGTTGCAAACAATTGTCGTTGGTTGTTTGTTGTTGCCGTTGTTTGCAACAATTAAATTGGTTACATGATTAACAAAGTGTTCCTTAAGCCCCCATTTATAGAGATGGTGGTTGGGCCGTCCGTGTCGTGTGCGTTACCCCAGCAAAAAAGTACTGAATATCAAAACGTAATATTGCTAGATAATTAGTAGGTCACGTCGTGTAAATGTAGTTGAAAGTTTTAAATTTGTACGTCCATTAATTTTTGAGATATTAATTAAAATCAGATTCTGCTGGGATGACATTTCAAACGTTACGCCAGCAAAAAATTTTCTCGGATCCGAATGAAAGTTAATACAATAATTAGTAGTTGATGTGCTGTAAATGTACTTGTATAAATAGAATTTGTACGTCTCCAGACTTTTGCGATATTCAAATTTTTGCTGGGGTAACGTTTGGTCGATTGCTGGATCTCATAATCGGCACGACGTGGGAGTTTGACTTTTTTTACTTACACTGTTATGAATTTGTAGGTCATGTCTGTATAAACAGAATTTATAAAAATGTTACCATTGAAGGATTAAAAATAAAAATATGAAATCAGCTATTTTAACTCCTGTACTTTAAATATAGGACCTACAAACTAATTGTTGACGTTAGTTTGTACCTTATGATTGCCTACAATGCCCAGGTAAGTATCAATATGATATCTTAAGTATTAAAATAGTTATGAGGAAAAAGAACCATATCTCGGTCGCCAGGAATTTCGACAGCCGATTTGACCAGTTTTTCTATTAGTTCGAAAGTCGACAGCTATCAAACTATTTGTAAGAGTAAGTTAACTATTAGTTTACAAAAAATCAGCTCAATACACGCAGTAGTTTAGGAAATATCATTAAATATCCAACTGTAGGTGAAATACCATGATAAACCGACCATTTTTGGGAGTATAGTAAAAGGCGACGGTACCGTATATTTAGTTGTATTACTGAAATTGGTCGTATATTCATTTATTTTTGCGGTACATTCGTACACTGAAGTGTTGGCATCCTTACTAATATTATAAATGCGAAAGTGAGTTTGTTTGTTTGTTACGCTTGCACGCCGTAACTACTGAACCGATCATTATGAAATTTTGCATACAAGTTCTTTGGAGTACGGAGAAGGACATAGGCTACCTTTTATCCCGGGAAAAAGTACTATTACCGAGGGATTGACATTGACGCGGGCGAAAGCTAGTTTATAAATATAATCTTTATTTCTTCATACGAGAGTGTAGAATACAGTTTGTGTACGTATGCGAACATGAGGATGAGTTTTTAATGCACAGGCATATATTCTTGGTTTTATGCCTTGGTTCTATACATAGGTAGGTACAGATATATAATATATATTATCACCATATTTATTTCTTTCGAGTAATAGGTACGCTAGGCGTTTACAAAATACCTATTTAGAAGAGTAAGAAAAATCTTTTACTTTTTGAAGGCTTCCGGATTCCCGTCTTGTTTATTATTTGTTATGTAAGTTTAGGTATAATATAAATTAATAGTTATTTAATTTGCAAACTGTAAATTACAAATCTCATTAATGGATAACAAAACCAAAAAGATTTTTTTTTTTATGTGACGCTGTATACACTTGGTTTAAATCATTGTATTATGTGCGCGACCGAGACGAGACGAGACGTCAACACAAAAAAGATCAACTGTCGTAGTATTCACTCTAGACATTTGGTCGATCCCGCAGGAGTATTAGTATCGCAGACCGCTCTGCAGCAGCGCCATCTAAATATCAGTTTCTGAACTAAACACTAAGTTTACTCCACTCATAACTCTGTAAATATACAGCAATTTTTAACTCATTATTTATTTTAAATTAGGACATTTAGTTAGTGGTAAATAATATGCTAGTATTTCATACTATGTCTCATTCATAATTGGCGATTTTAAGTGTCAAACGGAAAGAAAAGAATGAGTTTACCACTTAAATATACAGAGGGCGTTTACTAATATTGTAAAGAAAGTATCAACCCCATGAATGCACTCTCCCTCCTTATCAGCGTTGCTAAATGCTGGTCAGTGACTCATTCTTGTCATGGCCACAAACTAGTTAGAACTTGAGATCCCTGTCAAAGTAATATAAATGTACAGATCTATAATTTTATTCTGTGTTCTGAGAAGTGAAATATGAGCTTTATCGTATACCTATATGTGGTGGGTGTGATAACTTGAGTGAGTATAGTGAAGAAATTAAAAAGACCCAATACCTACATGGTGAGTTTGTTTGACACCTACATGGGCCCAGTGAGCCCATGGGCACAGCTCTGCTTTATACTTTATTTCCGCCTTTCATAGACTACTTTTGTAGGAACAACTTTACCTCGAGACAATCTATGATAGACAATATAAAATTCTGACTGCTTCACTTCGAAGTTAAAAAAAAACACTTGAATTTAACGATGTACACGACTGTACTATTTTACGTGAATACTACTGCTGATTTAGGATGGTTAGCAATATATACTGTAGCGTCGCTTTTTGCTGTACTCCCGAAAATGGTCGGCTTACTATGGTATTTCACCTACGGTTAGATATTTAATTATATTTCTTAAACTACTGCGTGTATTAAGCTGATATTTTGCAAACTTATAGTTAACTTACCCTTACAAATAGTTTGATAGCTGTCGACTTCCGAACTAATGGAAAAACTGGTCAAATCGGCTGTCGAAATTCCTGGCGACCTTGATATGGTTCTTTTTCTCATAACTAATTTAATACTTAAGATTTCATATTGACACTTACCTGGGCATTGTAGGCAGTCATAAGGTACAAACTAACGTCAACAATTAGTTTGTAGGTCCTATATTTAAAGTACAGGAGTTAAAATACCTGATTTCATATTTTTATTTTTAATCCTTCAATGGTAACATTTTTATAAATTCTGTTTATACAGACATGACCTACAAATTCATAACAGTGTAAGTAAAAAAAGTCAAACTCCCACGTCGTGCCGATTATGAGATCCAGCAATCGACCAAACGTTACCCCAGCAAAAATTTGAATATCGCAAAAGTCTGGAGACGTACAAATTCTATTTATACAAGTACATTTACAGCACATCAACTACTAATTATTGTATTAACTTTCATTCGGATCTGAGAAAATTTTTTGCTGGCGTAACGTTTGAAATGTCATCCCAGCAGAATCTGATTTTAATTAATATCTCAAAAATTAATGGACGTACAAATTTAAAACTTTCAACTACATTTACACGACGTTACTTACTAATTATCTAGCAATATTACGTTTTGATATTCAGTACTTTTTTGCTGGGGTAACGCACACGTCCGTGTCCCGTCCGGAATCGGTTTAATTTGACCCGCACTCCTCGTTGAGCATAAAAACCTGTTGGTTTCTGGGTCGGGTCCAAGATCAAATCTTTTCCTGAAAAGGACAGTTTTGACATGATAACATCTTATAAATCGATGACCACCGGCTGCATGCGCAAAAAAAGTCACGTTCCGGAGCAGCAGCAGCAGTAGTATTATCTCTCATTGTTATCATGTATAATAATCGTTTGTAAACCGACTTTACAGACAAGCAACTTTTGTATTGTTAGTTGTTAGTGAACAGATATCAGACCTACCACCGGGAGATTCTCAAATCGCTTCGAGAACACTCCGGTAAGCCAGAGTTGGGCTGAGAGCATTTAGCCGGATTTCGCTTTTAATAAATAAATGGTATACGATTTGAATATTTCGAGATATGGACATTTTGGAATCTGTACGTTTTGCATAGCGGCTGGAAATTTTGGGATTTGAACATTTCGAACCTAAACGATTTTCGCAAATTCCCTAGATCTCGACCTGCGAGAAGAGAAGCAGCTTGTACATTCTACGTTTTCTTTACTTCCAGACCAGCATGGAAGACAAAGACGGGCCTCTTAATGTTACAGAAGCAGACAAGCCAAAGGTGGATGGTGTGCCGGAAGTGAAGAGTGAGCCCGAGGACGACACCGAGCATTGTGAGGAGACGTTTGTCGAGTTCGAGGTGGAACAGCCGGAACACCTACAAGCTAAGAGCAAGGTCAGTCAGTCCAGGAAACAAACATAGGTGGGGCTTCTCTACCAACAAGTTGTGTGACTGCGGCGCCCATTAGTTCATGCGTCGTAGATAATTATAATAATAATGACAGGAACAGAAACTAAAACAATAACAATAATTATAACGGATCGTGACATACTTCCGTGCATGCCGCCGGTGTTCACCGACGTATAAGACGCTGTCACGTCAAAAAACCCACACAATGACTATTTTTGGCAGAAATAATCAGTGTTATTATAAAAAAACGGCAAAACCCAGGTTTAAACCTGGTCTACCTTAGTCCGGACTAGCGATGGATCAACCTAGGTTTAGCAAATTAAACTTTGTTTCATTACAAAAAGTGAACTAAGTCAAGACTAACTTAGACCTGAGACGATCTCTAGATGATCTAACGGAAGCAGGATTCATTCAATCATTCGTTCAGTATGCTACTACTACGTTCCGATCTTCACTAATATTAAAATAAATAATAAAATTTGTTGTTTGAAACTAGTATAAAACGAAATATAATAAAATTGAAATGAAGAAACATGTTTATATATGTCATAAACGATATATTCAGTGGTCAGATAAAAAAATCATACTTTATACAAAACGATTTAATTATTTTACAAACCTGAAACGGAACGCGTGTGCGCGCGCAACAAATTGAATTTGTACCAAAGTAACCTCAAAGTTTGTTTACAAATATGATTGTAAAAAATATATTTTTATTTAATGAATTTAATGAATTAACGATGCAGTGTCTCGAAAGTAATTGTTTTATAGTTGCTGTGAGATAAAATTTACGTGAATAAAGTAAAAGTGAATATGGTGTAAAAATTTGTTTATATTTGTACAAACTATTTTTTCCTAATATGAAATTAAGGTTCCTAAAAGTCATTGTTTTGTGGCGGTTGTGACATATAAATGACGACAAAAGCGTTGAAAATAATCTAATTAAATGTTTTGATATGTTAAAATGCAAATAATTAAAATATTTTTTCATAATTATATGTGTTGGTTTTATTCATTTCTTTGCATTTTCCAGGTTTTTGCTCATTGCGAATAGGGTAATAGTATTTGACATAGATTTTAGAATCTAAGCAATTTTTTTGGTGAAAAGAGACCTATTTATGGCAACAAAATAAGTTAGTACTAGAGTTAAACTAGGGAATTGTAGGTTTATCTTTAGACCTAGGATCATCTATGGCTTAAACGATAAACCTCGTTTTATAATACGATTTTCCTTAGTACTTGACTTGGACCCCGGCTTAAACCTGGTACTAACTTTAGTCCTTGTTTTATAATAACACTGAATGAGTTTATGTAAAAAATCTACCAAACTTTTATTCAAAACATAGGTTCTATAGCTTTCACATCACTTCGCATTTAAAATGACATTAATGCAGCGTTTTATTATTCATTATTCATCAAAGGCTATAGACTACTACATTCACAGACAATATAACCTAAAATAGGTTATATTGTCTGTGACTACAGTCTTAATATAAACAGAGGACTAACTTTAGTACCTGGTTTAAACCATTATCCGTCCAAAACAAATTGACAATGACAGTTGACCAAATGTCAAAGTGATAAGTGTCGACTTATTTTGGTCGGATAATAGTTTAAACCAGGTACTAAAGTTAGCCCTCGTTTTATAATAAGACGGTTTACAAAATCAAGGAAATATTCAGAAAATAATTGTGAAAACTTCAAGGCGCAGACAATTTTACCTTGTTGTTTTTTTAGATATCAATTTTTGATAGCAATTTTTGTGTGTACGTATGTGTCGTGTGTAACGAGGTTAAAAATAGTACTCAAATATTGTACATATTTGGTCTTATGCACAAATCTGTATGTTTTCTTCGTACTTTCCTTTACTTCACCAGAATCAAATGACATAATGGTTGATTCCAATGATCACACACGAGTCAGAAGAATACGAACTGCAGGTGCACGCTAGTATGTGCAAATTATTTTTGTTTCTTTTATTTATGACTTTCACGCGTGGCGTATTTGGCCAGTATCGAGTATAATTGAGGTTTGAGAGGAGCCGCTTTTTCTTAGTCTTGTTAATGAACGAAATTATGGTATAGCTTATTTCATTGATACTACCGAGTCCCTGGCGACAATTCCCACGAATGCACTGGCTTGATCACAGAAGACGCAGCGAGGCGAACAACCCCCAGCCCGCTAAGTAAATCACCATGACAGTTTAGTTATTCCATGTTCCACACATTGTTCATAAAAATGAGCATTTATAAGATTTCACATTATAAAGTCCCCTAGAAACAATTTGCAAAACAAAAGCCGTGTAGTCCGACGAAACTTCCGCCAAGATCTCCTACTAAATGTTGGTTTGCATTCAGATTACAGAAAAATCAGTATCCCGGATTGACCGCGAGGCCATTGGCTTGTGTGCCTCGCTGTCCTTCTCTGTGGCTGAATGTTGTGACAGCACGCTGCCAAAACTGGATGCTGTGGACACCGCAATGGACAATGAGGTTCCAGGAGGTACGTATGTTTAAGTTAACCATACGTCCCACTCTCTTCCATGCTGGTCTGGGAGAAACATAAAATATACATGCTGCTTCTCTGTCCGCGCAGATCTTAGAAGCCTGCCTAGGGGATGAGCGGAAATTTAAGATAGCATGTTAATAAACTAAAGCGGCTAGCAAGCACCTCATCAGTATTTTGATTCCATTTTCCACTAAGGAAAGAAATATAAAGTCACTCACTATAGAGGGAGCATGAATATATGCCATCGTGGAGTGTTTACAAAAAGTGACAGATTGAAATGGCAACTTGTATGTATGTATACCGTGTTTGCCTGCAAATAAATTGAATTGAACCATTTCATATATGCTGATGATTATTGTCATGGATCTTTAGTTTTCCAGCTAAACCTTAATAATATAATCGTTTTATAAAACAAAGTGAGTTGTGTTGAATCCCTTGTGGGATTCAAACCAGGGCGATCCAAGCTTAATCACGCCCCTTTTTCATGTCACACTTCACACATTCATATTACGTGTTTATCCAGCCTGAGGCTACAAGTCATAAAGGCCAGGTTTAGCGTGTTGGTGAGTGAAGCCATAGACGAATTTATTATTTTCATTTAATTTAATATAAGGGTCTGTCACAGAGAACGTTTTTGGTTATTTCATAATGACATTTCTGTTCGCGCCCACGCAGGGCTACGGGAGGAAGCAGGCGTTCGCGGCGCGCGGGGCCAGCGCGGCCAGTCTCACCTAACTATATATAGATCTTGTCTTTACCCCCAGGGTTAGTCTAAGGTCAAGAGTAAGCCTATTCAAAATAAAAAACAAAAAAAAAATAAAACTACGTGCCGAGCGCACGCATACATCTATGACAGTGATCCTTTTCTACTGACAGTAATAAACGCGTTATTATAATCATCACATTGTCTTAATAACTCGTCAGCCTGCTTTTATATATTGGGTCTACCAAGAGACTGTTTTTGTTTGTTTGTAAATACTTTATTGAACATAAAAACAACATACATCTTAAAAGTATTAAAGTTAAACTAAAAAGAAAAAATATGCACAATGGCGGACTTATCCCTTCAGGGGATCTCTTCCAGGCAACCAGGTATCTGAAAAGAGCCATCAATTGGTTAAGTGGGGCCGAGGTTTGAGTTGAAGTAAGAAAATGAGTGAAAACAAACACTGTTAAACTAAATTATTACCTAACTAGCTTTCGCCCGTTGCTCCGCCCGCGTACTCGGGAATAGTACTTTTTCCCAGGATAAAAAGTAGCCTATGTCCTTCACGGTACTCCAGAGAACTTGTATGCAAAATTTCATCATGATCGGTTAAAAAGTTAAGGCGTGAAAGCGTAACAAAAAGACAAACTCACTTTAGCATTTATAATATTAGTTAGGATTAGGATAATAATGTCTAATAAATAGTATACAAAGGTCTATATAAAATAAACACATACATATATACCAATACTAAAATATATACATAATACATATGAACTCAATGCGAAGGAGAGTTCAGGTATAGTTTTCTTAATCTAAATTTAAATGAATCGATCGATGGAGCCAATTTGACATCCACCAGAGCGGAGAATGGCTTGGCGTAAGTCTCTGTTGAGTGGGTAGAGATCTGCAGCACAGGGTTACCGCTAGAACGCAACCGGCTGTCTAATTCGCGGAACGTGAATTGTTCACGGAGATAACTGGGATAGAGGAGATTATAAAGGACCTTAAGAGTAAGGAGAGGATGTGGATATTGCGGCGTAGTCTAATTGGGAGCTAGTTCAGCTGGCAACGAAATTCGGACACGTGATCAAACTTTCTCAACCTATAAATGAATCGAATGCATTGGTTTTCAAGTCTTTCTAATTTATTCAGCAATCCCATTTATATCCAAACATGCCGCTTAGTCGAGGAGGGGAAGAAGAAAGATTTAAGCAAGGAGTATTCATTTCATTGGGGAGAATTTTTTTAGGCGTCTTAACACGTGTAGGGAGGCGAAAATTTTGCGACAAATTTTATTGCATTGTGGTACCCAGGAAAGAGTCTGATGATCCATGAGAATGCCTATTTTTCGACCGTGGAAGAGAGACCAATTATATCATTACTATTTTTTTTTTGAAAGGACTATGTAGCTAGCTCCAAGTGAGCTTTCGCTACTTTACCGGGCGTTTGAGGCGAGGGCAGAGTGCCCTCAACCTTTATAGACAACATTTATTTCGCTGTGGGAATAGAAATTTCCGACGAGATGTGTCCGTCCAGAGGCGGAGCGCACTGGAGTACTGTGATACAGATCACGCCTTCACCAGGCTCCAGTCTCCTCCAATGTACATTCCATTAACACTCCTGTTGTTTTCTATGTTATGAGTAAGATTGTTTGAGAAAATAAACTACTTTTTTACTAAAAAAATAAATAAATTATACGACTCATCTCTTGAAGCGGTGCAGCTGTGTATATTTGAAGGTCTTCAGCATAGAGATGAAAATTAGAGGTGAGTGGTGCTGTAATGCCATCAATAAAGATAGAGAACAAGATAGGTGATAGAATCCAACCTTGTGGAACTCCAGCCTTGAGATCATACCATTCTGACTGGCGATCTTCTGTTTTAACTGTTATTTTAGCGATGTCTTAACGACAGACAATCTATGGAGTCTGTAGTAAGTGCTCATTGTGCACATCATTGTAAACTTTAGGACTTTAAGTTTGTGATTGTTAATCAACTTGTAAAATACTAGAAAAGCATTACTACTATTGATATTGTAAAATCATAGCTTGAAATGTTGTTTCTCTTTTCAGGCAAGATGTGTTTTGTAATTATTTTATAAGCACTTAATGCAAAGGTAACTTGTAGGCTCGTATCTATTAAAAATATATTCTCTTTTCACAGCAACACAATTTGGCTTTTGTTTCACTAGAATAAAGAATAAATGTATGGTGATAAAATCACATTATATAGGTAATACAGCACAAAACACATACTCGGACTTACCACAACAAAATAGTTGGAAAGAGAATACATCATAATGCAGTGTGCATTTCAGTGAACGAAATAGGCTTAGTACAAAAACTACTCATGTGGGGATGAGTTCAACACTGATATACTCTGCAACTGACTACGGTCTGCGTGGAAAGAGAAGCAGCTGGTATGCACATATAAAATTCCTGCTTTTAAGCAAGGAGAAAATAAATACGTGTAGGATACGTATTTATTTTCTCCTTGCTTAAAAGCAGGAATTTTATATGTGCATATAATTTTTTGATGATATTTGGCACAAAGTATGGATGTTTGGAAGGAAATGGGGGAGACCTTTGCCCAGCAGGGGGACAAGGTAGGTTAATAAAAAAAAATTGGGTAAGATGGTAATCTATGCATATAATAAATCAAGTGAAAATATTTTGTCTGTACATTTAGAATTTTTGACTGAAGTGGATAGAGGGACACTTAAGAGAATAAAAGTAAAAAATTTTTTTTTAATTTTTGTCTGTCTCTCTGTATGATCACGATTATCTCCGAAAATACTGAACCGATGTTTTATTTACGATTACAATTGAAAAAGATCTGTGGAGGTCAACTGGAAACAAATCCCCCAAGCCCCAGAAAGAGGTAAAGTTTGTATGGAAATTGGAAATTTTCTCATTTCTGGACTAGTATGTAAAATAAATAGGTATGTAAGTAAAGATGTGGGTAAAATGGACAAAATTCCCCCCTAAAGGGGTAAAATGGGAGGGTAGAGGTTTTATGGAAATTTTCTCATTTCTGGGCTTAGAAGTATAAATAATATCCATATTAATATTAGTATATTATAAAGGTGAAAGTAACTCTGTCTGTCGTCTTTTTACGTTTCAACCATTGAACTGATTTGGATGAAATTTGGTATGGAGGTGTGAGGCCCGAGAAAGGACATAGGGTATATTTGATTCCGGGAAATTCTACTGTTCCCGACGGATCGACACTAACGCGGGCGGAGCCGCGGGCAACAGCTAGTGACATAATATGACACATCGAAAGTGATTGATTTTCGAAAGTAGCGTCTTGCGTAACAACCGTATTAACGCTATCTCGAGAACTAACTGTCATTTCCCTTGTGCCAGGCGTTCCCGCGGCTGACGTGGACGAGACACGGGACTCCGATGAAGACGCGGGGGCGCGGGGCGGGGGACACTACGCGGACGGTAAGCTTCTTAACAACCGAACAAACAGATGGTAACATGACTCACGACGAAAAATGCGGTTTTCTGAATTTAAAACTAGCGGTCGAGCTGAAGTTAGTGGGACTCGGACTACCCTGAGCAGCCAGGGACAATGGCATCCAGTTGAATAGCTTTGGTAGGTGGAATATGGATTTTGAGTTCAAATAATCAGTGTGGACGAAAAAGATCCATATTTAGTGTAGTGAAACACTGCTGAAGTATCCCACCAGGTGGCCAACGTCGCGGAGACACAATGTAACATGTACTTTCTTTCGTAGGTTAGTAAATTAAAATATTATACAGTAGTCCTCTTGCTTATTCCAACTTTCGCTTAAAAAATATGAATTACGTTTCGCGAAAGTGACGTTCTACGTTGCGAAGAAACGTCACTTTCGCATAACGTCTTCTGTATTTCTATGCATATGAATGAATGCTTAGGAGAGAGGGGGGTTTGGCTTCGTTGTATGTCTACGTGTAAGCGCTGCGGCAGTGGTGACCTGTGCGCTCATATGATGTATCTCATCCCACGGGTTCGCTAACGAACTGACCTCCTTTGATAAGCCATGGTGTAGGTGAAAGTAACAAATGTTTTGCAGATGGCGCAGCAGAGGGCCAACAGCTTGTGGCAGGAAGTGCCCGAAACAGTTATTATGGCGAGCCTCAGAGCGCTGACACAAGGCACCAGTGTCATGTTTGTCTGAGGCAGTTTCAAAGGAATAGTACACTACAAAGACACTTAATAATTCACACCGGTGAGAAGCCAAATAAATGTAAAAATTGCGGGAAGCAATTCAGTCGAAAGGATACTTTAGAAAAACATTTAAGAACACACACTGGTGATAAACCATTTTCATGTAATGTTTGCGAAAAGCAGTTTAGAGACGAACGTTATTTAAAAGCTCATTTAAGAACACACACTGGTGAAAAACCATTTGAATGTAAGCTTTGTCGTCGTCGATTTGGTCACAGCAGTCATTTACATACACATTTGAGAACACACACTGGTGAAAAACCATTTGCATGCAATGTTTGTGAAAAGCAGTTTAGAGACAAAGGTTATTTAAAAACTCATTTAAGGACACACACTGGTGAAAAACCATTTGAATGTGAGCTTTGTCGTCGTCGGTTTAGTTACAGCAGTCATTTACTTACACATTTGAGAGCACACACTGGTGAGAAGCCAAATAAATGTAATGATTGTGGCAAGCAATTTAATCGAAATGATTCTTTAAAATCACATATAAGAACACACACTGGTGAGAAGCCATATAAATGCAATTATTGTGGCAAGCAATTTAATCAAAAGGGTTCTTTAGAATCACATATAAGAACACATACTGGTGAAAAGCCATATAAATGTAATGATTGTGGCAAGCAATTTATTCAAAAGTGTTCTTTAGAATCACATATAAGAACACACACTGGTGAGAAGCCATATAAATGTAATTATTGTGGCAAGCAATTTAATCAAAAGGGCTCTTTAGAATCACATATAAGAACACATACTGAAGAGAAGCCATACAAATGTAATAATTGTAGCAAGCAATATAATCAAAAGGGTTCTTTAGAATCACATATAAGAACACACACTGGTGAGAAGCCATATAAATGTAATTATTGTGGCAAGCAATTTAATCAAAAGGGTTCTTTAGAATCACATATAAGAACACACACTGGTGAGAAGCCATATAAATGTAATAATTGTAATAAGCAATTTAATCAAAAAAGTAATTTATTAAAACATGTAAGAATACACACTGGTGAAAAACCGTATGAATGTAAGGTTTGTCGTCGCCGATTTGGTCAGAGCAGTAATTTACATAAACATTTAAGAACACACATTGGTGAGAAACCATAACAATAGTGCTTCTTACTTTTGCATAGTGTTTAATGTCACGTTAGGAACGGGATCTTCATTCTCGTCCACACGCAACACAGGTTGATTGTCAAATATAAAGATATACAGGGTGGACACGACGTATACCTAATAATATTAAACCACGGGACTAGATCACTATAGTATAGAGACATTATAATAGCAGCCAAGAGACCAAAATGTAATTTTCATACAAAATTAATTTCTCTAACAACCTCTAACTACTGCGGCTGAGTCTTTTAGTTTCGCTTGGAATTATCTATTTTGGCGTTACTATATTAAAAAACCAATTGAGTTACCGCGGTTCTAATATCTCAAATAAAGGTCACATGGATGTGTACATTGTACAATTTGTGTCAATATTAATATAAGATCATCGTGTGCATTTCCCCAGCGGAAAAGTGTCGAATAATAAACGTTGACTATACTAAATCTTTAGTTGAAAGCTGCCTTCAAATGTTTATCGATGATTTAAATTTGTGTGTTCAGTAATTTTTGAGAAATTCGTCAAAAGCATATTGCGCCGCTCCCCCGCACCCTGCGCATCTCTTACGCATAGTTGCGTAAAAGCAATTAATATTAACTATATTACAAACATACTTTCCCAGATGCGCCACTTTTCCGCTGGGGAAATGCACACTGATGATCTTGTTTTATTATTTTTCGTGCAAAAGTGTTCAAATGCGTGTCATGCATACTATTACATAAATATTAGATATGAATATAATACTGACTACATAGAATGATAATACAATTATTCCTCAAATACGAGTATATCTAAGTATTAAAGTATCATCTAAGAAAGGTGGTATTTCATAATAAGAAATTACGATTTATATTGATACATAATGTTTAATTCTTAAATAAATTTACGGATAGGCTTTTAGATATTAGCAGTCCTATAATAAAACGAGGACTAACTTTAGTACCTGGCTTAAACCATTATCTGCCCAAAACAAATTGACAGTGACAGTTGGCCAAACGTCAAAGTGATATGTGTCGACTTATTTTGGTCGGATAATGGATTAAACCAGGTACTAAAGTAAGTCGTCGTTTTATAATAAGACGGCAGGAGTTTTATGGTAAACTAGCTTTTGCCCGCGGCTTCGCTCGCGTGTGGTTTTCCTTACTATCCCAACCCATAACTGCAAAGTCAACCCACGTAGTGGACTGACAAACACATTTTCTCTTAATACTGATATTATTAACCGACCTTAAACAAAGAGGTTCTCAATTCGTCCCGTACCGTATGTATGTAATATTGTTTTTTGTGTATATATTGTTCTGTACTAGCTTCTCAACATGTGTGCCTAATTTCATAAGTGTACCTTTGTTTGTATATTTGTATGTTTGTTTGCGCATATCTCAAACACTATAAAGCGGATTTTTAACATGTTTTTTAGTTACACAAATTATTGCGCATTTAAGGAAATAGTGCAGATTTTATTAAAATCAGTTCAGTACTTTTTGAAATTGTCTTGAAGCTAACTTATTTTTAATTTTAAAATAAACTAGCTGACATTCATGTTGTCTGAAATACTGAATATTTTTTAGAGCAGTAAGTTGTGAACGTGTTGTAACATACTTATAGATACTAACTCAACGATAATATATTTTATAATAGATACTTAAATACATAAACATCCAAGAAAATGTATTAGATAATTGTATTAAATAAACAATGCAATAAACATAGAGTAAACTTTAATTTGCTTAATAGGGTTTTATGAAAACTAAAACATTTTTTTGAATTCATATCTATGTTTTCCTTCGTGAATACTTTTGGTCACTTATTCATTGCCGAGCGATGTCTCTTCGATTTAAAAGACAAAAAGAGAAGCCGTTTGAATGTAATATTCGTCATAGTCGATTTACTCACAACAGTCATTTACATACATTTAATAATTCACACTGGTGAGAAGCCGGTTGAATGTAATCATTGTGGGTACCAATTTAGTCGAAAGGGTTGGTGATAGGATCCTGGTGTATCGTTAAAAGGTAGTTAAAATGAAAACAACACTAGTTTTTGGCGAGTCGCGATGTGCGGAGGACATAGTACACACAAGCGTCCTGTTGCATATTGTCGCGAAGCTCCCAGAACAGAATAGTCTAGAACTTTTCCGAACATCGTCTGTCGCGCTCATACATCTTCCATCCTGCTCACACATATGTATTCTATCCCGCTCATACACATACTCGAATATTCTGGAATGTTTTAGTTATCGGCCGTCGGGACCGGAAGTATATGGAACTTTCTAGATACCCATAAGTCAGTATATAAGGGAGCGGACGTGGCGATCGTTAATCAGTTTACCGCGAGTGTTCTTAGTGAGCTATACTAATACGAGTGATTTGTGTGCGACTGATAAGTGATAATTTATACGACCACAGCAACGGACCAGGACTACGAGTGCTTTGCGTTTTGGATATTCGACGTGTTGGAAGACCAGTCAGTGTTGGGATTCCGTAGTGAATAAATTCCCTCTGAAGAGTTTGGTGTTTTACTCCAAATCCTGAACCCTAACCACGTAACATTTGGTGTCAGAAGTGTGGGATTTGGAAATGCCAGTGTTGCCGAGGGACGAAGAAGATAAGGAAGGCGTCCGGACCCGGGCTCAACGTGCAATGGAGGCTACCGCAGCCGCCGCCCAAGTTGCATCCGCTCGACATGCGCCAGCCGCCCAAAACATCGCAGCCGAGCAACTGCCGCCCGTAGCCCCAGAGGTCGCAGCCGCCCAAGACATGGCAGCCGCCCAGGACATGGCAGCCGCCCAAGACATGGCAGCCGCCCAAGACATGGCAGCCGCCCAAGACAGGGCAGCCGCCCAAAATGTCGCAACCACCGAAGCCGTCACAGCCACCCAGGAAGTTACGGCCTCCCAAGAGATTGCCGCCGCCCAACAGATGCCAGCCGCCCATCATCAAGCCACGTTTCCTAGCCCCTCTTTCCAGGTTCCCACTCAAGCATCTTTTGATTTTGGTAGCTTGATGCAAATGTTGCAGTGCATAAATGAGAACCAGAGTAAACTGCAACGCATCAATGTGGAACTTAATGGAGAAATACAAAATATGCGGGATGAACAAAAGTGCTCGAGGGATGAACAAAAGCGTATGCAGGAAAAGCTGCATCATATGAGTGAGGACCAACGAATGGTATTAGCAGCTGTCAGCAAAGTCAGCAACGTGGTGGACCAGATCCGTAAGGATGTGGATTTGGTGGATAATCGCGTGACAGGTCTGGAAACAAACTTCTCCGGACTAGAGAAGAAAGTGCTGCGACTGGAGACAGTAGGCGTGAAAGTGACGTCGAGCAACGCTGTTGCTTATGCACCTGGACCCAAGGTGAAAGTGCCATCTTACGACGGAACTACTTCCTGGGCCGCGTATAAACAGCAGTTTCAAACTGTTGCCGCAAATGGATGGACTAATGAACAGAGCCTGACAGCCCTCACCGTTGCACTGAAGGGCTCCGCTTTGACAGTATTAGAAGCACTACCTAACTCAGGTAGTGACTTCAAGGACTTGTTGGAGGCTCTTGAAGCAAGGTACGGAGAACGCCACTTAGAGCACGTATTCCGAGCCCAGCTTCGCGACCGAGTCCAGCGATCAGGCGAGGGGTTACAACAGTGGGCATTAGAGATCGAGAGGCTCGTAAGGAAAGCGTTTCCCTCAGAAGACCCTCGGATGGTGGAGAAAAATCTACTGCAAGCCTTCGTGGATGGAATTAAGAATTCAGAGGTAAGGGCTACAGTAAAGCTCCAACATCACACCTCGCTTAAAGATGCCCTTGCACACGCCCTTGAAGTGGAAGCGGTAAGACAAGATGTGCAAGTTCATAAATTGAGAGAAATTAACGAGATAAGCGAGGTAGTCAAGGCGGTTAAGGCCCCTTCAAAGAAGGATAATGGAACTGGGCCTATGTGCTGGAATTGTGGTGAAAGAGGCCATTTACAACTCAATTGCCGCAAAAAGAAACAGTTAAAGGAAGAGCTCAGGGAACAGCTTAAAGAAGAGATCAAGAAAGAGATTAAGGAAGACCTAAGCAATCAGTTTATGATCTCTCCTTTAAAGAAGCAGGGAAACGAGTAACAGCCAGGACTAAGGGGCGGGTACTGGCTGGCTCAGAAGAAGCCCCAGCAATAATCATCTCACAGGCAAGCAATGAAAATTGTCTGGCAATATGTGGTTCAGTGGATGGGAAAAACTGCAGGATAACAGTAGACACAGGTGCATCTAGGACTATAGTTAAGCCACATCTAGTGAAAGCGGCAAGGGGACGCAAGAACATCAACTGTCGGCTTCTTTCTGCTTCTGGCCAGCCAATACCTGTCCTAGGAGAAATGGCAGTTACGATGTACGTGGGAGAGACACCCTATACTCACAATGTCATCGTAGCTGAAATCATTGATGATTGCATACTGGGCTTAGATTTTATGAAGAAATATAATTGTGGAATTGATATCACGAATGGTGTTTTCAAGTGTGGTAATGAAGAAATCTTCATTCTTGGAGCTTCCACTGGAAAAGTAACCTGCCTTAACAAAATTGTTATTCCTGATTCAAGATTCAAAGATTCAAAGATTTATTCAGAAAATAGGCCTTTTCAGGCACTTTTTCACGTCAATTCACCTTTAAAATTAAATAATACTTATTATATTATATTCAAATTATTAATTCTTGTTTAAAAGCTACAAACTACTAGCGTTTCGGAACCGACCACTGCAGAGAAGAAGACGCCGAAAGAAACTCTTCAACAGTATTGGTCGCCTACTTGCCTGAAGGGCTTTGTATGATATTTAATATTTTTCTTTTCTTTTTTTTTGATGTCATGTTATATACAATTTTAATTTAGATATTTTTGTGGAACACGTTATGTTAGCGATCGAGCGTGCAACAACAACAGATATGATAAAAGTCTCAAAGAGGCCGAGCAGACCTGTCCCCCCTGGCAGCACCCGTTCACGAGTTGACGCATGGATCAGCCATCGCTGAGCTCAACCATATTAGAGGGAACTCGACGACCCGACACACAACGCCGCCACCAGTTTGAACATTTTAGTGAGCATGACTTACTCGATCTCAAGCACAAAACTCGAAAACTAATTGTCGACACTCGTTGACCGCAAACATATACATGTTTTACAATTGAGAGTTTATTTTAGACAATTATACAAAATAAAATAGCAGCAACAAAAAAAAAAGAAAACAATTATAAGTAAAATTAAAATAAAAGCGTTTAGAGAAGTCCTGCATATCACTCGAGGTCTCGACTCCAAGCATTCTTATCAACGAAATAATCATTAATGCCATAATAAGCTCTTTTCAATAATATATTTTTTGTAACGTCTTTAAACTTCGGAAATGGCAAAGCTGTAATATTGTCAGGAATTTTATTATACAAACGAATACTAAGCCCTAAGAATGTATTCATAGTTTTCTGTAGTCTAAAAGCTTCATTAACTAGTTTATTTTTGTTTCTAGTATTGTATGTATGAACATGACAATTCTTAACATATTTGTGAATATTTTGATGTACGTGCAGTATATTAGCAAGAATGTATTGTGACGCAACCGTTAAAATTCCAGTTTCCTTAAATAACTCTCGAAGAGAATCCCTAGCCCCTAGTTTATAAATTGATCGAATAGCACGCTTTTGCAGAACGAAAATGCTGTTGACGTTTGCACCATTTCCCCAAAGCAATATCCCGTAAGACATTATACTATGGAAATAGCTAAAGTAAACAAGACGTGCTGTTTCGACATCTGTCAGTTGTCTTATTCGCCAAACGGCGTATGCCGCGGAGCTTAGTCTACCAGCAAGAGCTGTAATATGTGGACCCCATTGTAACTTTGAGTCGAGAGTTATTCCTAGAAATTTTGTCGAGTCAACAAATTCTACCACTTCATCATTAACAACTATTTTTGTGGGCACATGCCTAATATTAGGGGTACAAAATTTGACACATTTAGTTTTTTTAGCATTGAGCAGGAGATTATTAGCTGTAAACCAATCTAATACCTGAGCGAGAGTGTCATTTACATCGTCAAAATTTGTCTTCTGTCTATCAACTTGAAAAACAAGTGATGTGTCATCAGCAAATAACACAGCTTTACAGGCACAGGCGTAGAATGGCAAATCATTAATATAAATGAGAAATAATAAGGGCCCCAAGATAGATCCCTGAGGAACTCCCATTTTGACAGACATCCCACTTGATTTAACTCCATTAAAACTAACTTTTTGTATTCTATTTACCAAGTATGATTTAATTAGCCTCAAAGATTCACTTTTCACCCCATAATAACTTAATTTATTTAATAGCGTTTCATGGTCTACACAGTCGAATGCTTTAGTAAGATCACAAAAAACTCCTATTGCATTTTGCGACTTTTCCCATGCCTCTAGGATATGCGTGAGCAAAGCAACTCCTGCATCTGTGGTGGAACGACCTTTAGTGAAACCATAATGTTCACTATGGAAAAGTTTATTTTTATTAAAGAAAGAAAGTAACTGTTTGAATATTAACTTTTCAAAAATTTTACTTAATACTGGAGCCTGGACGAACACAGGCTCAAATAATGGTGAGACTGCCCACGACGGCTAAGAAAACAGAGGCAAAGAGATGTGTTTTGATTGAGGACACATTACACAAACCAACTGCGAGAGGACTCCTAACAGCAAGAACCTTAGTGCGTGGAAGCGATACTGCAGTGGTAAGAGTGGTTAACCTAGACTTCCATGAGGTCAGCCTCAATGAAGGAGATACTGTGGGAAAATGCGAAGAAGTTGTGTGGATGAGAAAGTGTCAATCAAAGCTGAGCTCAGTGTCACCTAACATCGCGAATAACTCTACAATTATTGATCTTCTGAAAGACAGCAAAGATAATCTGACTTTTAAGCAATACTCGGACGCAAAGAAGTCACTGTTGCGTTTTGCTGATATCTTCTCTTCGAAAGAAGAAGATCTTGGAAGAACTTCATTAGTTCAGCACAGGATTGACACTGGAAGCGAAAGACCTATTCGTCAGCGAGCAAGACGAATACCGATTGCCAAGGAGAAAGAAGTTGAAGAAATGTTGGAGGGCATGAAGAGAAATAAAGTTATAGAACCATCTGCAAGTCCTTGGTGTTCTCCTGTGGTTCTAGTTAAGAAGAAAGATGGCAGTACACGGTTTTGTGTAGATTATCGACGACTAAACGAGATCACTAAGAAGGACAGTTATCCGTTGCCCCGAATTGATGACACCTTGGATACTCTAAGTGGAATGCGATGGTTCTCTACTTTGGACCTAAAATCTGGCTACTGGCAGGTAGAAATACACCCAGAGGATAAAGAAAAGACCGCATTCTCGACTGGCAAGGGTTTATGGCAGTTCAATGTTATGCCCTTCGGATTATGCAACGCGCCGGCTACTTTTGAGCGACTTATGGAGTGTGTACTAGCTGGATTAGTAGGAGATGCCTGCTTAGTATATTTGGATGATGTCATCATCATGGGCAGAGACTTTGATGATCATTTGCGGAATCTAGAGAAAGTCCTAAGGAAGATACGGGGAGCAAACTTAAAACTGAACTCAAAGAAATGTCATCTATTCAGGAACAAAGTAAACTACCTCGGTCACGTAATTAGCAGTGAGGGTGTACAAACCGATCCTGATAAAGTTGAAGCAGTGCAAAAGTGGCCTACCCCGAAGGACAAGACAGAGGTGCGAGCCTTCATGGGACTGTGCTCATACTACAGGAGATTTGTCAAAGGATTCTCAGAGGTTGCTAAACCTTTACACCGTTTGACAGAAGACAAACGACCTTTCTTCTGGGACGAGACTTGCGAGAATTCCTTCCAAAAATTGAAGGAAAGTTTATGTAAAACTCCAATTTTGGGATATCCACAGACTGATGGTCAATTCATCGTTGACACAGATGCAAGTAACACAGCTATTGGTGGAGTGTTATCTCAGAAACAAGGTGACGCAGAAGTTGTAATAGCTTACTTCAGTAAATCTTTGTCAAGGCCTGAGAGGAACTACTGCGTTACACGGAAAGAACTCTTAGCTGTGGTAAAAACGCTGCAACATTTCAACAAGTATCTCATCGGCAGAAAGTTTAAACTGAGAACTGATCATGCTGCTTTGAAGTGGTTGCTTCAGTTTAAAAACCCGGAAGGTCAAGTTGCTCGTTGGATTGAACAACTCCAAGAGTTCGACTTTGTTACTGAACATCGCAGTGGAAAGTCACATGGAAATGCTGACGCGCTTTCAAGAAGGCCTTGCTCAGAAGATTGTAAACACTGTGTCAAACAGGAGTCTAAAGAAATCGCTGTGAAATTAACAAGGGCGAGTCCGCCGGGACCATGGGATGACGCGATCTTCAGAGAAGCTCAGGAGGATGATGAAGACATAAGGCTTATTATTGCATGGAAGGAACGCGGAGCAGAAAAACCTAAATGGGTAGAAGTTGCACCTACAAGCCCAATCACCAAAGCTTACTGGGCTCAATGGGACAGTTTTGTCTTGGAGGACGGAATACTTTACCGTAAATGGGAAAAACCAAATGGCAAAGAGTTTCACCTACAAGTAGTTGTTCCAAGAGCTAAAGTAAAAGACGTTCTTCGTGAAGTCCACGATGGGGTGTCCGGCGGACATCTTGGCGTCAAGAGAACATTAACAAAGATACGAGAAAGGTTCTACTGGCTCAACTGTCGAGAAGACGTGGAGGATTGGTGTCGCAAATGTACCATATGCGCTGCTGTGAAAGGGCCATCGACAAGAAATCGCGGTAACCTCAAGCTCTACAACGTTGGTGCACCCTGGGAACGCATTGCAGTTGATGTGGCAGGACCATTTCCTATAACTGAGTCGGGAAATAAATACTTCATGGTGGTAATGGATTACTTCACCAAGTGGCCTGAAGTATTTGCCATACCTAACCAGGAAGCTGCAACAGTAGCCTCTAAATTAGTTGAGGAAGTGATATGCCGGTTCGGTGTGCCCTTGGAAATCCACTCCGATCAAGGACGGAACTTCGAATCACAACTATTTCAAGAAATCTGTAAGATTTTAGGAATGCACAAAACAAGGACCACGCCATATCATCCTCAGTCAGATGGCATGGTGGAACGCTTTAACCAGACGCTGGAGAGGCATTTGGCGAAATTGGTTGATAACCATCAAAGAGACTGGGACAAGTACATACCGCTATTTCTCCTCGCTTACCGGACTTCAGAACACGAAAGCACAAGAGTGACCCCAGCTTTTATAAATTTTGGCAGAGAACTTCGGTTACCGGTAGATTTGCTAACGGGAAGACCACCAGAAGTTTCTCACACTGTGACAGATTATGTCTCGGATCTTCGGGAAAGAATGCGAGATGTATATGACCTAGTTCGGGAAAACGGGCTGCAAGCAAGCGAGAACATGAAAACTAGATACGACCGAAGAGCAAATACGAGTGGCTATGAAGAAGGAGCTTTAGTGTGGCTTCACAACCCAATACGCCGCAAAGGAAAATCTCCAAAGCTGCAGACGAGATGGGAAGGGCCATATAAGGTGATCACCCGCATGAACGATGTGACATACCGCATTCAACGACAACCAAGAGGAGCATTCAAAGTGGTGCATGTAGACCGCTTAGCACGTTATCATGGCAGCAACAGTGACGCTCGGGACGAGCGTCTCTAAGAAGGGGGCAGTGTCGCGAAGCTCCCAGAACAGAATAGTCTAGAACTTTTCCGAACATCGTCTGTCGCGCTCATACATCTTCCATCCTGCTCACACATATGTATTCTATCCCGCTCATACACATACTCGAATATTCTGGAATGTTTTAGTTATCGGCCGTCGGGACCGGAAGTATATGGAACTTTCTAGATACCCATAAGTCAGTATATAAGGGAGCGGACGTGGCGATCGTTAATCAGTTTACCGCGAGTGTTCTTAGTGAGCTATACTAATACGAGTGATTTGTGTGCGACTGATAAGTGATAATTTATACGACCACAGCAACGGACCAGGACTACGAGTGCTTTGCGTTTTGGATATTCGACGTGTTGGAAGACCAGTCAGTGTTGGGATTCCGTAGTGAATAAATTCCCTCTGAAGAGTTTGGTGTTTTACTCCAAATCCTGAACCCTAACCACGTAACAATATCATTAGTGCGACTGACCCGGCTGTTTTTTTTTTTAAATTGACTTTTTAGCTAGCTCCACGTGAGCTTTCGCTACTTCACCGGGCGTTTGAGGCGAGGGCAGAGTGCCCTCAACCTTTATAGACAACATCACCAAAGGGCCCAAAGGAGGGATGACCCGGCAATGTGGGGGCGCCGTCTTTTAAAGCAAAGCATAGGTAAGTACATAGATGCTTCTGAGTCCCTTCCTCCTTGCATATTATTTTTATTAATATCTAATGTTATCTTACAGGTTACTACTGATCCAGTGTTAAGTATGAAGTATTTAGTTTTACATTTCTACATTTATTTAAGTATTTATATTTGTTTTTAACAAATATCTTAATTTAACTTAAATGTAATAGTTAAGAAAATGTAACTGACTGTGTCGATACCTCTTACAGTATCGCTATAAGAGTTTCCTAAACCTTGAAGTACTGGTTTCCAAGTGAGATGTAATCTCCATCCTCCGTCTTGGTTGAAAGTCTATTTTTAGTTTAAAACTATTTTCGAATGTAGATAGAACCCGAATCGTTAACGCCATGTATTTGCAATTTTATCATTCAATACTAGTTTGACAGTAATGGTGTTAGTTTCATATTTTGATCAGTCTTATTTAAATCTGTTTCTGTCACTAAATTGTTGACGTGTCGAATTGAATTCTTCTTTATCATCTTCCTTTGTTTCTAAACCAGCATAAGGCTTAAGGACGATAACGAGAAACCTTATTAAATTTTTAACACATATTACACGGAATTCTAATTTCATTCTTATCTAGCTTCTCTTCTTTTTCAAACAGTTGTTAAAAGATACTATGGATTGTTCCATTGAAACATTTTTTTAATTTCTGTGTCATTGTCTTTAATACGAAATCCGGTAAATCTGGTGCAATAAAGTCTATCAAAGCACCTGTTTCAATGGATGTCCTCATCACGAGTAACAGTTTTTCCTTTCATATAGCGTAGTCTAGCAATGAAATCCTTGCATTATGTGACATGTGAGCTCATATTATGTATCTCATCCCACAGGTTCGCTAAGTAACTGACCCCTTTGTAAAGCAATGGTGTAGGTGAAAGTAACAATTTTTTTGCAGATGACACAGCAAAGGGCCAACAGCGTGTAGCAGGAAGTTCACGAAACCGTCTTGATTACTGTTTCGTGAACTTCCTGCCGCAGGTTGTTGACCAGCCTCAGAGAGACCCGCCCGCGCAGAACGTCATGTTTGTCTGAGGCAGTTTCGGTGGAATAGTCGTCTACAAACTGGTGAGAAGCCGTATAATTGTGAAAAGCAACTTAATCGTAAGGATACTATAGTATTACAATTAAGGACGCATACTGGTGACAAACCAACATGATGTAATAGTTTCTGCTTCTCTTGTATCGTTTGTAATGTCACGTTAGGAACGGGAACTTCATTCTCGTCTACATTAAACCACGGATATACTTGATTACTATAGTATAGAGACATTATAATAACAACATTAGTCTTCACATGAATATCGTAAAAGGCGACTTAGGAAATATAAGCTAAACAAAGCTCATAAACATCAATGAGACCTCTCCAATCCGTCTGGCCAGCGACGAGAGTGTAGGCCAAATCCTGTCTGCTCCGGCCAAGTATGGCTCCGGTAGTACAGAGAGGGTCATGCTGCTGCAGAGACTAAAGAGACCTGATGATGATGATGATGATGATTATAATAACAGACAAGAAACCAACATGTAATTGTCATACAAACAAATAACCAAATCTCTGTAGCAACCTGTATCTAGTGCGGCTGCTTGTTTTAGTTTTGTAGGTCATTCAACCTTGACTAGACACTATATTCTTTAAAAATATGTTATTCGTAGATTCAAAACAACTGATATTTCAAAACTGCTTTTCTCTAAAACTTCTCGAAAAAATTGTATGTAAATCTGTATGGATGTATGTATTAAAGTATGTATGTAAGATTCTTTATTTTATCATAACTGCTGACTCACGGACTTGGACGTAGTATCATGTAAAAACGGGTCATTCACGCGCTATTTGTCGGGATTGCCGACTATATCTCCCGACGACATAGCACGTGAGTGACCCGCTTTTATTACCCAACTGCCAAGAAGGGTAATGTGTTTCGCGCGTATCATGTATGTTTGTAAATTTCTTTATTACCTCGTATCATCTTAACGGCTGGATGGATTCCGAGAGTTAAGATCAGGTTCGCCTGTATGTATTTATAGTCACAAGCGTGTATATACTCAACTGTATTTCATTTGAGACCTTATCACATTGACTTAAGACCCGATGAGTATATATTAATGCTCGTGACGCTCTAACGACAATTGTCACGGAAGATGAACTGTGGCTATTGAATGCGTGAGTTTATTCCGCGACAGAATACCTCGATAGACCTAAGTGTTGACATGACTTGTAATTCTAGGTCCAATAACTAGTAATGACAAGAATTGTTATTATAGATAACTAATTTTATTCTCAGTATACATGACATGACTTCAGTAAGTCAACTACAAACTTTTAACTAAATATGGCAAATCTGTTGGTACCTAGTTATATTTTAACACGTTAATTGATTGTAAACCTCGATAAGCAAATAAAGAATGGAATTTAATTGTGTTGACATTATTTTTTGGTTTGGCTCCTGTATTTATTTGGTTAATAAAACACACATACAAGAGATAGTATGGCGTTGATCTACTTATGTAGCTACATGAAAAGCATGCAGTTGTTTGGTTATTAATCTTATGTTAGCGTAGATTCATTTTGATACATCCAGTTTACTGTCGTCTTCGGAAGGCCCGCCATAACTCCACCAAGGGCGCCACTGGTAGGCAATACAAAGGTTTTAAATTATTTATTGCAGCTGCGTTCAACATTTTTTTTTACATGAATTCGATGTAATATTACGTATCCTATGAGGAACTAAGATTCGCTAAAGTACAGACTATCTTGTTCAGGCTCAAAAACAATGTCTTGCTCGAGGTTCTCCTATAATCCTTTTCCCGTAAAGGTCAGTCTAAATCAGTTTTTCACTTTCATTGTTTTTATATTTCATATAGTTTAGGAATATATCTGAGAATTCACACTGGTGAGAAGTCACATAAATGTAACTGCGGAAAGCAATTTCTTTGTAAAGTTAATTTGGAAAACACATTTGACAAGTCACACTGCTGAGAAACCATAGGAATTTAATTATTATCAATGTCGACATGCTCTATACAGTGCATTACGTACACATTTAATAACTCTTACTGGAGAGAAACCATCATCATCGTCATTTCAGCCACAAGAAGTTCCCAAAGATTTTTCTCTCCATGGAAGGAAATCGCCGTACTCACCACGTTGGAAGGGCGGGTGGCGAGCGCTGTTTGTTTCGCTTCTTGTGCGTTCACGCCGACGCCCATCGCAAGCATGTAGAAGCTGGGTAAGGATAGGAATGTGTTTATTTGAATGGAATAAAAGTACAGGGATACTACTTAGTCGAATGAATGGGGGAAAGCAAGTAGCAAAATTAAATAATGTAATAATTGTGGTGTGGGGAGCAATTTATTGACAAGGGTCATTTAAAAACACATTTAAAAATTGACATTGGTGACAAACCGTTCTAATGTAATATTTTTCATAGGCGATTTGCTCAGTACACACACATTTAAGTACCCCTACTGGTGAGAAACCATTTAGAAGTAATCTTTGTTGTTGTCGATTTGCTGTTATTAATTCATTACATACACATCTGAGAACTCCCACTAGTGACAAACCTTACGAATGTCATAAATGTGGGATGTAATTTCGTCCATTGATTAACTAAGAAGGACATCTGAGAACTCACACTGGTGAGAAACCATCTCATTGTAACAAGTGTCATGTTCGATTTGCTGAGTACAGTAAAATACTTACACATTTACGAGCACACTTGTGATAAGACAGAGGAGTGTTATGTTCGTCATCGTAGCTTTGTACAAATCAGAACATACATACACATTAAGAATCCTCACCACACACACATATAGCTATTTGTTCAAGTAGATATATTCGAAATATGTACAGTACCTGGTGCAAGACACGAGTCCACCAAATGTTTATTGGAACACACCAGACAGTCAAATATCGGCGTGCTCCGTGGCGCAGTGGTTATCACGTCAGCCTGCGACACGAGGGTTCCCGGGTTCGATCCCCGGCCAGGTTAAGATGAAAAATCGGCCAAGTGCGAGTCGGACTCGCGCACGAAGGGTTCCGTTCCGTTATCTATAAAAACGGCAAAAAAATCATGTCTGTTGCATGGGAGCCCCCTTATATATTTATAGCGGCAACAGAAATACATCATCTGTGAAATTGTCTTAACTAAATCGGTTCATAAGATACAGCCTGGTGACAGACGGACAGACAGACAGACGGACAACGGAGCGATATTAATAGGGTCCCGTTTTTACCTTTTGCGTACGGAACCCTAAAACGATCTTTTTTAGATTCTTGGATGTTTCAGGGTCTTGAATGTTCATCTATATAAGTAATGGTATATAAGTATCTATTACAAAATATAGTATCGGTGAGTTAGTATCTTACGACACAAGTTCACAACTTACTGGGGCTAGGTTTGGTGTATGGACCAGTTAGGGTGATGTGAATCCTTAATTTGAAACAGGCAAAGAATGTGCCGCGTTACACTTTGCGGCCTTGGACCCCACATAAAAACAAAGGTGCCGCAATATAAAATGTTTTTTAATCGGTCGGAACATCACTGAGCATTTCGTTATCGTGTCAGCCCAACAAGTCCAGTGCTGGACATAGGTTTTCCCAAATAATTTCAAATACGACTTGCTAGAAGCGGCCCAGCGCCTTTCTGCGACCGTAGCGAGGTTGTCCGTCCATCTGGTGGGTGGGTATCAGACTGCGCTTTTCGTTACATCTCGCCATTCGAGAACCTTTTTGTCTCACCGGCCATGGGCAGGAACTTCGTCGTACCGTATGCACCAATTTAGTTTTTGAAGGATCTCTTGTAATCCAATACATATCTCAGTAACCGATCCGATGCGGATGGCACGACGTGTTTTGAAAATGGAGGCCGCCGCATTGAATCGGTTAACATAAATTAAGTCTCAATAATTATAACAAAAAACATCGGTATCATGGAATCTGAAGGATTATAGGCCCAATTCATGCTAGATGCTAGACACCCCTCTCAGGAGTCAGCTCAAACCGAGACGCGACGCGACTGAAAAGTAGCAATGAAATATATCTTTATTTAATAAACGAAAAGGTACACATTTCATGGACGGCCTTAGGAAATGGCTCGCGGCGGTGCTTCGCCGGTAGACGCGGCGCAAGAGTGGCGCTGCGCCTCGTGACGCTGCGTTACAGCCCGCTGGTGCAGCTTGAATGCCTCAGCTTGTGTCGCCACGTGCCTAAGTAGTGGGCACGCTGTGGCAATCTTTCCCCTCTGTATAATAGTGGTGTAGTAGTGTAGATAGGCCTCGGCCACCGGCTGCGGGTGCACTGCCAAGCGATCGGCCACACGATGCTCGGCGACTACACCCACAGCGACGCCATGGATAGTGCGCCTCGCAGAATGTTCCTGCTCGCTGCCAGGCCCACACATGCCCTACGGCATCGGCCAGCGCCACAAGTGTGTTGGCTCAATTACATATTCCGGCTATTTGTATCGTGTAAAAATTATTTTGTACTTTATGCAATAAGAATTTCAAAAACTGTACTATCTCAAAAAGTACTTAACCGATTTTGATAAAATTTGCATTAATCCCTAGTTGCGCAATACCTTGTACAACTAAAAAAGAATGTTAGCAATCCGACTTGAATTTTTTAAGATATGCGCAGACAAACATACAAGTATACACACATACACTTATAAATTAGGCACTCATGTTGAGAAGCTTGTACAGAACAACATATACACAACTGCAATCCCGACAATATTAGAGAGAGAAATCGCACGTAAGCGAAACCGCAGGCAAAGGTATTTACAATGAAAACTCCAAAGAATATAACATATAAAAGCCTATCCTTAAATTTATTTCAGAATTAAACATTATTATACATCGAAAATTCTTATTATGGTGTACCTAACGATATACCTACCTGGTTTCTAGGTGATACATTGTAATATACTTATACTCGTAATTGAGAAAACTGCATATCATTAATGTTTAATATTTATGTGATAGATAGCAAAACATGAGAGTCTGAAATAATATTAAGTATTGAAACAAATTGTACACATGTTAACATAACTACACTACAAAAGGAGGACTTAATGCTAATTCTCAGCATTCTCTAACAGTCGAACCTTTGGGTTGTTCAGAGAGTTTTGTGTTACGTGTTAAATATAGTGTTACGTCAAGGTTCAATGACTCCAAGCGAAACGAAAATACGCAGCCGCAGTAGACACAGGTTGTTACAGAAACTTGGCGATTTGTTTTGTATAAAATTACATTTTGGTTGTGTCCGTTACGCCAGCCAGATTTTGTTGAAAATTGTCGAAAATCGACATTGTAGTGCAGTAGATAATTAGATATAGAGCTTCTGTAAATGGTAAGCTAATTTTTAAATTTGGTAAACGTATACTTTTTAATTATTTGATAAAAACAGTTCCGGCTAGAGTAACGTTACCGTAGCCAGATCTTTTTTTGTTTAACGGGAATTTTGAAATAAAAGTTATGTAAATAATTAAATATCAATTTGGTATAAATGTTACAACTTAAATTGTAATTGTATTTGCTATGGTTACGAAGATATTTGAAATCCTGCTGGAGTAACGGTTTGCCCAATTGCTGTATCTTGGAATTGACTAAGCAGATGATGATGATTTTTGCACAGGACATCTGGCTAATTAGTTATAGTTTATAGCGCAATAAAGGAATTCACAGTAATTAACCGTTTAGAAGTTATTTTCATTAAATAGAAATATGCTTTAATAGGTCCTAGCACTTCCAATAAGCGCTCCAAAGACTAACTTTAAACGTTATTATATAGTGAAATACTGTCTATAAATGGTACCAAAGTTTCATTAGTATCCTATACGTAATTAAAAAGTTATGATGAATCTTCGATTTGATCCGGACATGGCGCGCGGAGGAGTTATTTAACGACCGATTAACCGAGTTTCCTGTACGAGTGGTCACAGAATCTTTTGTAAATAATTAGATATACATGTCAATTTAATACCTATTAAAATTCAGACTTGTAGATTAATTAATTAACGAAATAATTGAAAAAAATATGTTCGCGTGGTTACCCGACTAAATCTAGAATGTTATGAAAAAGCGGCCGCGCCATACATTATACCAACCTTCTTAAACTTACTAGATAATTTCATACTCGTACGTGTTTTGTACAGACGAGCTACATAAGTGATATAATAAAACTTAGTTATAACTAATATTATATTAATATATAATAAACATTTTTGTATCTTTAGATAGAATACTGTTGACTAGCTCCGTGGCGCAGCGGTCAACATGCCAGCCTGCGACACGGAGTGACCGGGTTCGATCCCCGGCCAGGTCCAAATGGAAAATGATCTTTTTCAGATTGGCCTGGGTCTTGGATGTGTATCTATATATGTATTTGTTATAAAATATAGTATCGTTGAGTTAGTATCCCATAACACAAGTCTCGAACTTACTTTGGGGCTAGCTCAATCTGAGTGATTTGTCCGAAAAAAAAGAAGATCAAAAATTATAATACGTAGGTAATAGAACATATAGAGGACCTAACTGTATAGATAATGTTTATCATATAAAGATATTAACTAAGGTAAGTAAGTTTATAAATTAGCTTCAAAAATAATCACAGGTTTTTTCTTATGGACCAATATGCAACGTCGCATGCTTATCTGAAATTAAAAAGAAAGAATTTATAAATACCTATATCTTTTTTATGTTATCGTTCCGAATAAGTTAAAGTAAAATACTTGTAGTCATATATAAAGTTTTATTGTATTAAATCACAGATCAACAATAATAAAATGTAATAACATCACAGTGTAGTATGTACTTACATATTTTATCTGCAGTAAGTATCTACTTCCTATTGCTTTCTGTAATCTGATTAAAAAAATCACAAATGTCTTAGACTAGCTGTTGCCCGCGACTTCGTTCGCGGCAATTTCCGTTAGTATGATTAATTAGTATAGATGAATAATTTTCCCCGTTTTCAAAATTTTTTTTATTGATGCTTCGCTCCTATTGGTCGCAGCGTAATGTTTTATAGCCTAAAGCCTTTCTCAATAAATGGACTATCCAACACAAAAAGAATTTTCCAATTTGAACCAGTAGTTCCTGAGATTAGCGCGTTCAAACAAACAAACTCTTCAGCTTTATAATATTAGTATAGATAAAGATAGTCGTATTCTTAAATTACGTTTTTAGTATAAAAATCAAAATACAATATTATAAATAAACGACATAACAATGCAGTTTACTTCTTAGGATAGGTACTTTTTGAAACAGTACAAGCTAAAGCTTTGTTTTATAGTAAACACTAGCTTTCGCCCGCGGCTCCGCCCGCGTTAATGTCGATCCCACGGGAATAGTACTTTTTCCCGGGATAAAAGGTAGTCTATGTCCTTCTCTGTACTCTAGAGAACCTGTATACAAAATTTAGTTCAGTAATTACGGCGTGAAAGCGTAACAAACAAACAAACTCACTTTCGCATTTATAATATTAGTAAGGATAACGCAGATTAACTACGAGTAAATTATCAAGATGCTTCCACTACTAACTGCTAAGCTGTAACTGGTAGCTAGTAGCTATTTTAAAATAAATGTACCTACTTTGTAAAAATAGCTCGTCTGTACAAACCGCGTATGTATTATCCTGTAAGTTTTAGAAGGTTGGTATAATGTATTGCGCGGCCGCTTTTTTATAACATTCTAGATTTGGTCGGGTAACCACGCGAACATATTTTTTTCAATTATTTCGTTAATTAATTAATCTACAGGTCTGAAATTTATTAGGTATTAAATTGACATGTATATCTAATTATTTACAAAAGATTCAGTGACGTACAGGAAACTTGGTTAATCGGTCGTTAAATAACTCCGCCGCGCGCCATGGCCGATACAAATCGAAGATTCATCATAACTTTTTAATTACGTATAGGATACTAATGAAACTTCGGTACCATTTATAGACAGTATTTCACTATATAATAACGTTTCAAGTTAGTCTTTGGAGCGCTTATTGGAAGTGATAGGACCTATTAAAGCATATTTCTATTTAATAAAAATAACTTCTAAACGGTTAATTACTGTGAATTCTCTTATTGCGCTATAAACTATAACTAATTAGCCAGATGTCCTGTGCAAAAATCATCATCATCCGCTTAGTCAATTCCAAGATACAGCAATTGAGCAAACCGTTACTCCAGCAGGATTTCAAATATCTTCGCAACCATAGCAAATACAAATACAATTTAAGTTGTACCATTTATACCAAATTGATATCTAATTATTTACATAACTTTTATTTCAAAATTCCCGTTAAACAAAAAAAGATCTGGCTACGGTAACGTTACGCTAGCCGGAACTGTTTTTATCAAATAATTAAAAAAGTATACGTTTACCAAATTTAAAAATTAGCTTACCATTTACAGAAGCTCTATATCTAATTATCTATTGCACTTCAATGTCGATTTTCGACAATTTTCAACAAAATCTGGCTGGAATAACGGACACATTTTGGTTAGTTTTGGTTTCCTGGCTGCTATTATAATTTCTTAATACTATCTAGTAAAGCCCGTGGTTTAATATATCACGCATATTTTATAAACTTATGTTGGATGTGGACGAGAATCAAGATCCCGTTCCTAACGTGACATTAAAAACTATGCAAAAGTAAGAAGGATGAGATGTTGACACCCGACTACGTGCCAGTGGGACTCCCATACTTCAGATTCAGGCCACTCATCACAGACATATGCCAAGTCTTTCGCGGAACTTGCTCGGCTGTGGAATTCGCTTCCACTCGACATAAGAATGGCTCCCTCGGCTGATTCATTTAAATTTAATCTGAAAACGTCTATTTATATATATTTATAAGTTGCTGAAATTTCTTTCATCTCGACTTTAATGTCGGTTTTTTTAACGCCCGATCTCCCGCCTCGAGACCCTCAAGGAGAAGGAGAATCAGGATTCTTCTCTACGAAAATGGTATTCCCCAAAACTTCAGTTAAAATAATGGAAGTATGAATAGCTGCCTGTGTCTGTAGTATGTGTATATTTATTTTTGAGTCAAGCAAGTTGCAGTATCTGTGTAAGCTTTTGGCTATTGTTCCGGTTGATCCTATAACTATTGGTACTGCGTGGGTTGGCATTTTCCATAATCGGGTTATTTCTTATATTATTATATATATTATTTCAGATATATATTGATGTAATCTTTATAAGGACAGAGGAGTTTACTAGTTATTAAATGAAAACTAACTAAAAATAAAATAGCCTACATAATTAAAAATAACCATTATAAATAAAAAATGTCCCGCAATTCGTTGTCACGCGGAAGGGTACCTAGAAGGCTGACAGCATTGCCACGTTGGATGGCAATGCTTATTCTTTGTCCTAGAAAATTGCCAGCCCTCTGGTCACCCGACACCTCAACCAGCTTTCGGCTTAATGACTTAAATAGATTATGAGCCGACGGGGCCCATGGACCAAGTGTCTCCACCCCAAACGGCTCAAAAATGAAACCGTTGCCGATGCAGGCATATTTGCGCCGTTTGAGGGACTCGGCATTGGCTGCAGCCATGCCTGCCTTAGACCCAGTGCTGGGGAGGTGGGAAGGCGCGAATGTGTCGACACACGTGGCATCCCAAACAAGTGGCCTTCCCATCCTCCACGGCACAAGGGTCATTCCGTCCGGCCTCTTGCCATCCTCACGCACCAGGCCATTTGGTTCTAAAACAGCTGGCACGTGAATGGTGACAAGAGCCCTTTGGATTATGTTATTAATGGTGGCATGGCGCGCCATGCGACCTGTACTTTTGAGACACGAAAGTCCATGACGTCCAAACTGGTCTACGGTATCGCCGCAAAGACAACGATGCGGGACATTCGCTTTAGCTCCTAAACGCAGACATGTCGCCAGACGGAATGTATTATCGTCCAGAAAGGTACCCAAAGTGAAAGAAGGTAAGGCCTGTAAACAAAGTCCTGACTCCCACTCCGCAACGGCAAGGAGACGCGCTCGTTCTGCAGAGTTGCCACAAGAAGATTCAAGTAGGTTACTCTGTACAAGTCTGCAGAGCGGCTCGTCCCAACTCCTCTGAGAAGAAGGGTTACCTGGAAATTCCGAATTTAAACAAAGCTCTGACCAAGCGTCTCTGGCTTCTGTCATATAAGCAGTTTCATAAGAGGGGTTTTGTAAAATTTTCTTAAAAGGTCTTGTATGCTATGGACAGAAGACAAAAATGCTGGCAAAGCAACACTAGAAATTTTTCGTATTCCAAGTCCTCCTAGCCTTATAGGTAAGGAGGCTTGTTCCCAAATAAAGTGATCAAACTCAATGTTTAAAAGAGACGCCAAAGTGTTTTTAATGACGTTATCTAATTTTGTAAGAAGATCCGGGTATTTCCACAGATGACTGCACCGTAAATTTGTGACGTAGCATTCTTCGAAGATACCGTCACAAACACCGCACTACAGTGATACTTGTAGGCAAGTAATGTAAACGCACACACACAGCGATGAACCGGCGCACGCGCGTTCAGTCACGTAGGCCAAGAACTGGATCAAACCAGTTAGGAGTCTATAAAAGCAACGACGCGCGCTTAGCAGGGCCAGAGACAGCCGGTGTCTCATTCATAAGCCCCAAGGGCTCCCCCCAGCAGACCCCCACCTCTGATGCGCCACAGCGCTCCTCCGGCTAGCCGGGACCCGGACGCTCTGGCCTTCGGAGCCGCTATCGATACCATCCACGAAACGCATGATGATCTCTTAGAGATCATCGAAATGGGTCATGCTTTATTGGCAGCAAACGGCGACATTCTTGCCAGAATGGCAATAGTATTCGAATACCGGGATCTAATCAAAAGATTAGAAAGTTCCCAACCCAACCTCTACTCGCGTTAATATGGGTAGTCTCAATTTGAGAAATAAACCCAGGTCCCTTACCATTGCGTACTACAACGTAAATGGCTCCTTCAATCAAAAGAAACCCCTCATCCAGGAGTTTCTTATCAACCATCACGTTGACATTTTCCTCGCACAAGAGACCATGCTTAAGGCCCATACCCGTAACCCCCGCATCGCGAACTACAACATCATCCGTAATGACAGATTAAATGCCGAAGGCGGCGGTACTTTAATCTATTACAAAAGGTCTCTTCACTGCACCCAATTAGAACCCCCCCCCGAATCTCGTCAACATCGAGTGCTCCCTCTTCCGGATAGCCATGACCGGTCATGCGCCTATCAACATAGCCTCGATCTACCAGAGAAAGAGGCTGCTCCGAAGCGACCTCGAAATCCTCTTTTCGCTGACAAACTCCACCATTTTGGCTGGAGATTTCAACAGCAAGTCAGTTCGTTGGCACTCAGTCACGGACTCGACCAACGGAAGAATTCTAGAGAACCTCTATGACGAGGGTGACCTAGATTTCGACGTTGTTGCCACATTAGCCCCCACGCGTTACCCTACCGTAGAAGGACAAAACCCCAGCGTTCTCGACATTGCCCTCCTAAAGAACATCACCCTTCAGGTGTGTTCAGTAGAGGTCCACCCTGACATATCTTCCGACCACAGACCAGTAGTACTGCAACTAGGACCGACAGACAACGGACGCATAGAGCATACAAGGACGGTGACCGACTGGAAGAAACTTGGAAAAGTTATCAACCAGTCGACACCGCACTTGGATGCAATCCCCGACCAAATCACCACGACTGACGAGACTGACCTCGCAATCTCTTCCCTCAACAGCCACTTGCAAGCATCCTACAAGGAATGCTCTCGCGAAGTCCCTTCTATGGATCCCAGCCATAGAATGGAACTGCCCGAGGATATGCGAGAACTGCTGAGGGAAAAGAATCGCGCCTCACGACTACACGACAACTACCCCACAGAAGAGGCCCGAGCCCGACTTCGTTTCTTGCAGCGGCGAGTCAAGGAACGCATCGCGGAAATTAGGAATGAACGCTGGGGCGACCTCCTTGCTGAGATGACGCCCTCCCACGTGGCGTATTGGCGCATTGCCAAGAGTCTCAAGACCGACACGGTTTCCTCCACTCCTCCCCTCACGCGCCCAGACGGCTCCATCGCCTTCGATGATGACGAAAAAGCTGAATGCTTAGCAGACAGCCTGGAGAGCCAATGCTCTCCTAGTCGTGAGCCAGTAGACCCCGATCACCTCCGCGAGGTGGAATCGCACGCAAATCGCTTCGGCGTTTCTCGTACGATCCCACCAAACACCCCCCTAGCCCCGACGACACTTGACGAAGTGAAGTCGATCGTTCGCGGTCTCAAACCCCGAAAGGCGCCCGGCCCTGACGGAATATCGAACGGAGTGCTCAAATGCCTCCCGGAAACCCTCCTCCTCCTCCTCGTGAGCATCTTCAATGCGTGCCTTGCAAATTGCACTTTTCCAGCCGCGTGGAAAGAAGCAATTGTTATCGGTATCCCCAAACCAGGCAAAGACCTGAAGAACCCCTCCTCCTACCGACCCATCAGCCTCTTGAGCTGCATAGGCAAGATCTACGAACGGATCTTGCTCAAAAGACTTAAGGACTATGTAGAGTCCAAAAGTCTTATCCCTGACGAGCAGTTTGGTTTCCGGGCCAAACACGCGTGTCATCACCAATTACACCGCCTCACGGAGCATATCCTCAAACTAAGGAACTGGGGTCGCCCCACGGGAGCACTCTTCTTCGATGTAGCGAAAGCCTTCGACAAAGTCTGGCATTCTGGCTTGATCACCAAGTTGGACAACTTGGGCCTGCCGGACAGTCTCGTGCACATCATACGAGACTTTTTGTCGAATCGGTCTTTTCGGTACAGAGTAGAGGGATGTCTCTCGAGCCCCCGTCCCATTCGAGCCGGCGTCCCGCAAGGCGCCGTTCTCTCGCCCCTCCTATACTCGCTGTACACAAGCGATATCCCCAAGACCCCAAATGTAGATGTGGCACTGTTCGCCGACGACACAGCACTCTACACGTCCCATCACATAAAATCGGTTATCGTTAACCGTTTACAGTCCGCCGTGGACGCTCTCGGCATGTGGTTCAAGAGGTGGCGCATCGAGGTTAATCCGGAGAAAAGCACAGCTGTGTTTTTCTCAAAGGATAGCCGCGCTGTGACACGTCAGAAAATCACCATGTCAGGGGCAGAACTTCCCCCGTTAGGGTCAGTATCGCTGTACGGAAAGCCCATTCAGTGGGCACCCAAGGCTAAATACCTTGGAGTCGTACTCGATAGAGCAATGACCTTCGGTCCCCACATCACCAAAGTTCGCAACCATGCCGCCTTCGTATTAGGCCGCCTCAACCCCATGATAGGCAATGCCACTTAGAAATAAGTTGACACTCTATAAGCTTTGCGTCCGCCCTATCATGACCTACGCCGGCGTAGTCTTTTCCCATATCGCGCCCTCCCACATCCTACGGCTGCAACGTTTGCAGAATCGGTTCGTTCGACGTGCCACTGGCAATCACCGGTACTTGCGCATGACAGACTTACACCGTGACTTAGATCTCCCGTCCATAAGCGGCTTTCTCAAAAACGCCTCCAAGCGTTTCTTTGAGAATGCTGCACGCCATCCCAATCCGTTAGTGGTGCAAGCCGCTAACTACTCCCCCAACCTACACGATACGACCTTACGTCGTAGACGTCCTAGGAACGTACTTGACGATCCCGATGATCCTATTGACATCGCACAAGCCCGCCCCGACCCCTCTCCGGCTCCGAATAGCCGGAGAAATCCCACTATCCGACCCCGTCGCACTCGACACCGGAACAGAGTGCGTAGAGTAGGATTAGCTCCGATTACTGGTGACCGCCCGGCGGTCCCGGGTGACTTGCACCCAGGATAGGCCCTTCTGGCAACGTAGCTTTCGGCCCATAAGGCAAAAGATGAGAGTTGCTGCTCTCCAAAGGCTTTTGCCATTGATTCTCAGATTGGCCCTTCAGGCTTGCATGCACGCATACGCGGCCCATCAGGCACTATGAGAGTTTGCTGTCTCTCCAAGCCTTGCGCACACAGGCAACGCCCAAAGCCGAGGTCCGTCCCTCCTGGGGGCCCTTTGGTGATGTTGCCTATAAAGGTTGAGGGCACTCTGCCCTCACCTCAAACGCCCGGTGAAGTAGCGAAAGCTCACATGGAGCTAGCTACATAGTCATTTCAAAAAAAAAAAAAAAAAAAAAAAATTAGCAGGGCCCATTCCGCTCTCGGCGGTCCCTGCGAGCGTTTGGTCGCAGCTGTGATCGTCGTGGGCTTCCCTTCCCCCTCACCTCCCCTCCGCTTTTCCCTTGCGGACAGGTCGATCCGGGCAAAATCCGGATGACGGCCACCGCCTCTCTCCCATGGTGAACAGCCATTACCCTTCGCCCCTCACCTCTCCGCCTTCCCCTTTTCGTTTGGTCGACCATGAGCAAAGTTCGGGTTCCGATCAGCGAAACCTCCCTTCTCTCCTTCCCCCGCGCTTTTTAGTGGGGTGGCGTCAGAGCCCCCCCGCGTTGCGGGGTACCGCGCACCCTTCTGGTGCATACCCCTCGGGGGGGACATGCCTTCAGCAGCTCCCCCGCCGTTTCACCCTCCCCCACGCCGCCGTGGGGGGGTCCGCGCGCTCCGATAGCGGTTGCCCCTCAGGCTTCCCCCGCTACCCGCTGGAGGACGTGCCTTCTGCACGTCCCCCCCTCTCCCCTGCCCCGTGGCAGAGGTTTTGCGGGCGCCCCTCAGGCGCTCCGCCACCCGTTTGGAGGGCGCACCCTTGGTGCGTCCCCCACCCCCGCCTCGGCGAGGTCCGTGCGTCTCAATGACGCAAACCGTCACGCAGTCGTAGCCTAGGACGACCTGCAACCGGGGGAATGTACTCGCGGCGCATTCCCCACCCCCGCATCTACGCGGGGCCCGTGCTCCACGATGGAGCAGACCGGCGTTGGCCAGCGCCCCTCTGGCGCTGTGCACCCCGGGAGGATCCGCGAGACTCCCGTCCGTACTGTCGTCGCCGTCACGTCCAGTATACCACCGTCCGGAGAACAGCCCTTAGGGACGTTCTCCACCCTCGCTACGTAGTGAGTTCCGTGCGCAGTGTTTGCGCTTACCGTTTTGGCAGGCGCCCTTCAGGCGTTCTGCATCCGCGAGGTCGCATACCTCTTACTCGTACCGTCGCCCCCGCGCGGCCAGTACACCGTTGGTGCGCTTCACGCACCCCAGATAAACACCGCCTGCGGCAGCTCGCAGGGTCCGAATGCTAACTGCTAGCCTAGAGTTAGTCCGCGGATTAGATATTGTATCCGACATATGCCCGGTTGATCGCTGTGCTTGCGTGGTAGGCCGTAGGCTCTGTGAACCGATCACTCTCCTCTCTCTCACCGGTGTAACGCGTATGAATATATTGTAAACCGTAGATTAAGAGTGCCTAGCCTAAGAATAGTCTAAGTACACCTTTGCAGAACCTTTGATTAAACTGTATTTGATGTTTGTATCAGTCGTTTCACCGATCCCCGTCTCCTCCCACCGCTAACCTCCCGGTAGTAACCCCATAGCACTCACCCTCGCGTGGCCGGTAAGGTTACCGAGGGTACGACAGCAGCCATAGCCAAGCCACCCTGGCGGTTCGATCCCGCGGCACGGCTACGCTGCTCTAACCTAAAAAACTCCACCCCGTGTCGCCCTTCAGGTGGCCGGCGTGGTTAATGTCTATGTAGCTGCTCCCAGTGGTTCGATTCCACGGAAAAGCTACATTACAAATTATATGTGAAATTCGGAACAAAAAGACAATGTTTTAGAATAGAAAAAGCGAAATGGCTATGGATATTGGAAAGTCGGTCGGAAGCTAACTGAAAACTTTGTACTTTTTCCTCAACAAAACTGGGAAAAGAATCATCAAAAATCGGGGAGCCTAGGAGACGAAGCGAAGACTTCTCAATAATTTTGATGTTGGGGGCCAAGGCGTTAAATTGGGTAACAGTTTTAATTTTGGTTAGAAGAGGCATTTTATGGTCGATAAATAGTTCACATTTGGAATAATTTAAACTAAGACCAATAGAAGTCAAGCCACGTTTAAGGTCTTCTAGGTCCTTCAAAACGGTGTCAGGATGGACGTCTCCCAAACTCCCATCATCAAGGTACCATGTGTTAAAACTGGAATTATTTTTTTCAATGACTGGGTGGATTGCAAGACTGAAAATAACCGGACCCAAGGGGTCACCCTGCTGGCACCCTACTGCCGAATAAAGGAGATTGTTTTGGTACATCAATTTAGAATTTTGACTATAACACTGCCAGAGGAAGTTGTAAACCGAAGGAATTTTGATCTTTGCTTGTGCCAGCATAGCGCCCCTATCAACCGAATTGAACGCGTTTTTTATATCCACCTTCAGCAACACCCCACCCTTTTGAATATTTAAATATATTATTTATTATGATATATATATATTTATATATGTATTATTACAATTATTTATGTATTACATGTATATTGTTACGTGGTTAGGGTTCAGGATTTGGAGTAAAACACCAAACTCTTCAGAGGGAATTTATTCACTACGGAATCCCAACACTGACTGGTCTTCCAACACGTCGAATATCCAAAACGCAAAGCACTCGTAGTCCTGGTCTGTTGCTGTGGTCGTAGAAATTATCACTTATCAGTCGCACACAAATCACTCGTATTAGTATCGCTCACTAAGAACACTCGCGGTAAACTGATTAACGATCGCCACGTCCGCTCCCTTATATACTGACTTTTGGGTCTCTAGAAAGTTCCATATACTTCCGGTCCCGACGGCCGACAACCAAAACATTCCAGAATATTCAAGTATGTGCATGAGCGGGATAGAATACATATGTGTGAGCAGGATGAAAGATGTATGAGCACGACAGACGATGTTCGGAAAAGTTCTAGACTATTCTGTTCTGGGAGCTTCGCGACAATATTAATGTAATTTATTAGATTTACATCTTGACACTATTGCCGTTATGCCTCTCGTATATCCTTTCAGTCACTTGGTTGACTGGAAGACATCCCTTCAAGGGATAAGTCCGCCGTTGTGCAAATTATCTTTTTTTACATATAACTGATTTATTTGTTTTATTTCTTTTTGTACAATAAAGAAATTACAAACAATACAAACAAACAAGGATCATTGTTAACCAGTGTGTGTTCTTAAATGTTTTGTTAATACACTGCTGTCAGCAAATCGACGACGTCAAAACTTACACTGATATGGCTTCTCACCAGTGTGAGTTCTTAAGTGTTTGTCTAAATGACCCTTTTGAATAAATTGCTTGCCACAGGCATTACATTTATATGGCTTCTCACCAGTGTGAATTCTTAAATGAGTTTTTAAATGACATTTGTAACTAAACTGCTTTTCGCAAACATTACATTCAAATGGTTTCTCACCAGTATGTGTTCTTAAATGTAATTCTAAATTACCCTTTTGATTAAATTGCTTGCCACAATCATTACATTTATACGGCTTCTCACCAGTGTGAGATTTCAGATGTTTTCTAAATGCACTGCTGACAGCAAATCGACGACGACAAACCTTACATTCAAATGGTTTCTCACCAGTATGAGTTCTTAGGTGTGTTTTTAATGTACTGTTGTGAGTAAATCGACGACGACAAACCTTACATTCAAATGGTTTCTCACCAGTGTGAGTTCTCAGGTGTGTTTTTAATGTACTGTTGTGAGTAAATCGACGGCGACAAATCTTACATTCAAATGGTTTCTCACCAGTGTGAGTTCTTAAATGACTTTTTAATTGACATTTGAGACTAAACTGCTTTTCGCAAACATTACATTCAAATGGTTTCTCACCAGTGTGAGTTCTTAAATGAGTTCTTAAACAACTTTTGCCACTTAACTGCTTTCCGCAAACATTACATGCATATAGTTTCTCACCAGTGTGAGTTCTTAAATGAGGTTTTAAATAACTTTTGTCACTAAACCGCTTTTCGCAAACATTACATGCAAATGGTTTCTCACCAGTGTGAGTTCTTAAATGAGTTTTTAATTTACTTTTGCTACTATACTGCTTTTCGCAAACATTACATGCAAATGGCTTCTCACCAGTGTGAGTTCTTAAATGAATTTTTAAATGACATTTGAGACTAAACTGCTTTTCGCAAACATTACATTCAAATGGTTTTTCACCAGTGTGAGTTCTTAAATGTCTGTCGAAATCACTTTTTCGATCAAATTGCTTCCCACAGCTATTACAATTATACAGTTTCTCACCAGTGTGCGTTCTCAAGCATATTTGTAGATGTCTCTTCTTCTGAAACCCCCTCAGACAAACATGACACTGGTGCCTTGTGTCGGCGCTCTGAGGCTCGCCATAATAACTGATTCGGGAACTTCCTGCCACAGGCTGCTGGCCCTCTGCTGCGCCATCTGCAAAACATTTGTTACTTTCACCTACACCATCGCTTATCAAAGGAGGTCAGTTCGTTAGCGAACCCGTGGGATGAGATACATCATATGAGCGCACAGGTCACCACTGCCGCAGCGCTTACACGTAGACATACAACGAAGCCAAACCCCCCTCTCTCCTAAGCATTCATTCATATGCATAGAAATATAGAAGGCGTGAATGACGTTATGCGAAAGCGACGTTTCTTCGCAATGTAGAACGTCACTTTCGCAAAATGTCATTCATATTTTATGTGAAGTTGAATAAGCAAGAGCGCGTAGAACCGATGGCCGATGGGGCAGAAGGGTTCTTGAATGGCGACCACGTACCGGCAAGCGCAGCGTCGGACATCCACCGACCAGATGGTCGGATGACCTAACTAAGGTCGCAGGAAGACGCTGGATGCAGGCCGCTTCCAACCGGTTGTATTGGAAATCCTTGGCTGATATGATGAATAAGCAAGAGGACTAATATATTATACGTTTTTTGTACTTACTTACAAAATAAACTTAATTTACATTTTATATTGTGTCTCCACGACGTTGCACCTGGCGGGATACTTTGGCAAAGTTGCGCTGCATTGGACTTCAGCCTGACCCTGGATGAACTGAATATGGATCTCTTTCGCCCAAACCGATCATTTGAACTCAAAATCCATATTCCATGTGCCATAGCTATTTAATTAAATGCCTTCACCCCTGGCTGTTCAAGATGGTTCGACTTCTGCAATTTCAGCTCAACCGCTTTGACAGCCTCCGTGGTCCAGTGGTTAAGGCGTTTGCCTGTTGACCCGGGGGTCGTGGGTTCGATTCCCACCGGAAGCATACTTTGTTTAGTTGCTTCCAGTTTGGTTAGGACATTGCAGGCTTGAGTCACCTGAATGTCTGATAATAAAGATGATTCCGTGCTTCGGAAGGCACGTAAAGCTGGTGGTCCCCGCTGCCATCTGGTAGTCGTTAAAGGAACCTCGTCAGAGGCCGAGAGGCGGTTCCGAAGAACTCTGACACCAGGGTGTGCATGGTCGATTGACCGTGACACCTACTCGAAATGATGATGAGCTCAACCGCTAGTTTCAAATTCACAAAACCGCATTTGATTCCCTCCACCAAACAGAGACACACACAGAATGAGTCGTGTGAAACATATAACACCATCTGTTTGTTCGGTTGTTAAGAAGCTTACCGTCCGCGTAGTGTCCCCCGCCCCGCGCCCCCGCGTCTTCATCGGAGTCCCGTGTCTCGTCCACGTCAGCCGCGGGAACGCCTGGCACAAGGGAAATGACAGTTAGTGCAATCACTTTCGCACATGGCAAATGTTAACTTAGCATTATGACTCTTTCCCACATATACTCAAAAATTTTATTACCACATGTAAAATTCCTGCTTATAAACAAGTAACTTCTTCGATGGTGGTCTGGGAGAAAAGAAATACGTAGAATGTACCAGCTGCTTCTCTTTCCACGCAGACCGTAGAAGCCTGCCGAAGGACTGGGCGAAAATCTGTAGAATCATGTCACCAGGCGATGTGACTATCATCCACCATTATTTACTTCAAGTTCCGTTATTATTATTTTTTCTATAGGTCGAATGTTCACTGACAGGTATTGCAGAATATTATCATCAGGTCTTTTAGTCTCCACTGCAGGAGCATGACCCTCTCTGTACTACCGGAACCATACTTGGCCAGAGCAGACAGAGGATTTGGCCTACACTCTCCTCGCTGGCCAGATGGGGTGATGAGGTCTCATTGATATTTATGAGCTTTGCTTTATCTCCAAAGTCGCCTCTTACAACATCCATGGAAAGTTTTTTTTTTTTTTTGAAATGATTGTGTAGCTAGCTCCAAGTGAGCTTTCGCTACTTCACCGGGCGTTTGAGGCGAGGGCAGAGTGCCCTCAACCTTTTTAGACAACATCACCAAAGGGCCCCCAGGAGGGACGGACCTCGGCTTTGGGCGTTGCCTGTGTGCGCAAGGCTTGGAGAGACAGCAAACTCTCATATTGCCTGATGGGCCGCGTATGCGTGCATGCAAGCCTGAAGGGCCAATCTGAGAAACAATGGCAAAAGCCTTTAGAGAGCAGCAACTCTCATCTTTTGCCTTATGGGCCGAAAGCTACGTTGCCAGAAGGGCCTATCCTGGGTGCAAGTCACCCGGGACCGCCGGGCGGTCGCCAGTAATCGGAGCTAATCGTACTCTACGCACTCTATTCCGGTGGCGAGTGCGACGGGGTCGGATAGTGGGATTCCTCTGGCTATTCGGAGCCGAAGAGGGGTCGGGGCGGGCTTGTGCGATGTCAATAGGATCATCGGGATCGTCAAGTACGTTCCTAGGACGTCTACGACGTAAGGTCGTATCGTGTAAGTTGGGGGAGTAGTTAGCAGCTTGCACTACTAACGGGTTGGGGTGGCGTGTAGCTTTCTCAAAGTAACGCTTGGAGGCGATTTTGAGATAGCCGCGAATGGATGGGAGGTCTAGGTCACGGTGTAAGTCTGTCATGCGCAAGTACCGTTGGTGACTCGTATTCGTGGCACGGGTGACGAAGCGGTTCTGCAAGCGTTGCAGCCGATCGATGTGGGAGGGTCCATGGAAAGACTTGGAGTGGTCCTATTCTACTCTGCCGGAAACCACACGGCTAATCAGTGTTGTACTCGTACCCCACATGACTAATTTTTATACTCAGCCTATTTAATTCACTAAAACGCACAAATACAAATACAAATACAAATACAAAATCTCTTTATTGTAGAACACAGGTAAGATGAGATGTTACAAAAATATATAATGGTCACCATGCTCTGCCCATACTGGACATACAATAATTAGTTATTAAAAAAAAAATATTATTATTACCCATTATGATTGAAACATAAAAAATAAATTTAAAATCACATAAATTGTTCAAATTAATCATCAAATTTATCATTAAAGAAATCGTCAATTGTATAGTAACATTCTTCAGTCAAAAATAATTTTAATTGATGTTTGAATTGTTTAACATTAAGCTCCTTGAACTTGTCAGGTAATTGATTATATATAACTGGTGCCATACCAAAAATACTTTTTGCCATAAGCGCTGTTTTATGGCCACCAGTTGCTAATTTATACTTATACTGTGATCTAATATGTTCTGACCTCTTTCTTGTTTCATGTAAGGTCGCAAAAAGATGTGAATTAGATTTAACAAATACACTTATTTCCAATATATAAATACATTTACTTTGAGACAATTTACTTTGCGTGCTTCCGCCACCAGTTAGTTCATGCAAACTATTGCTGGCCAGCGCCCACCCACTACTGTTAGTCCCTTCATACCCGCCACCAATAGTTGATGCATGCAACCCTGGTCGATACTGCTGCATCCGTTGAGGCTGCAGCAATGACGGCCGTCGTGCTCGCGACACGTGTTTCGCCTCTACACGAGGCATCTTCAGGCAGTGAACCCTAGATGTTGATCCTTCGAATGACAAGCAACGAATGACAAAAATTACGCCGTATTGCCGCCTTTTATACTATCTGGGAGGGGGGAGGGGCTTGATCGTTATTTTGGTTTTGTATTGAAAATATATTTAATAATGGGGAATTATTCAAATCTATTTGTTTATTTATCAAAGTAATATTTGACCTTTTATGTTTATTTATTTCTAATTGCTCCCATATACTCATTTTTAATCCCTTCTCCGCTGTATGTAATATTTTGTATGTGTGATTATTTAATAATGTGTGATTATTTTCCAATAGATGTTCTGCAAAATGTGATCGATCGGGGTGATTATTTTTAAACGCGTTGATATGTTCGTTATAACGAATTTTAAAATTACGTCCTGTTTGTCCAATATAAACTTGTTGACAATCATCGCAAGTTAACTTATATATACCGGATTTTTTATCTGATTGAATTTTGTCTTTAGTATTACAAAGTGATTTTAATGTTTTGTTTGTTTTGAGAGCAATATGAATATTGTTTTTTCTAAATATCTTAGCTATTTTATCTGTAATTTTACCGTAATAAGATAAACTCGCTGCATATCTTTGCGTTTTATCTTGTGGGACCGCATATAAAAGGTCTTTAATGGTGTTCTGTTTCCTTTTCAATATTATTTTATCAACGATTTTCTTACTATATCCATTCGATATAGCAATTTGATAAGTAATTTGCAGTTCTTTTTTGTAATTTTTCTCATTTAAAGGAACGGTCATAAGTCTATGTATCATCGATCGATATGCAGCGAGTTTATGTTGCCATGGGTGGTTAGATGACGCGGGGATCGTTGTATCGGTGTGTGTTGGTTTACGATATATCGAAAATTCATGTTTTGTTTTGTTTCTCGCAATCGTTAAATCCAGAAAGTTTATACTATTATTTTGTTCTATTTCTGTGGTGAATTTTATTTTAGGATGAATTTTATTTAAATTAGAAACAAATAAATCTAATTGGCGATTTGTACCTGTCCAACAAATAAGTATGTCGTCGACATATCTATAGTAATAAAATATATTATTAGATTTTCTTATAATATGTTGTTGTTCGTAATTATTCATAAATAAATCTGCCATAAGTGGACTTAAAGGGGAACCCATAGCTAACCCATTATTTTGGGTATAATATTTATTATCAAATTGGAAATAGTTTTGTGTCATACATAGTCTTGTCAGTCGTATGATGTCTTCCGTCTCTCCAGGGTGTATTCTTTTCATTTCTAGTTCAAATTTTAAAATATTTAAACAATCTTCATATGGTACGTTGGTAAATAAACTTTCTACATCTAACGAAACTAATTTTGAATTTATCGGAATTTTAAGGTTTTTGATATTATCTATTAATTGCAGACTATTTTTTAGACTATTTTTAGGGTCAAAATTTATCTTTTCAAAGATTCAAAGATTTATTCAGAAAATAGGCCTTTTCAGGCACTTTTTCACGTCAATTCACCTTTAAAATTAAATAATACTTATTATATTATATTCAAATTATTAATTCTTGTTTAAAAGCTACAAACTACTAGCGTTTCGGAACCGACCACTGCAGAGAAGAAGACGCCGAAAGAAACTCTTCAACAGTATTGGTCGCCTACTTGCCTGAAGGGCTTTGTATGATATTTAATATTTTTCTTTTCTTTTTTTTTGATGTCATGTTATATACAATTTTAATTAATATATTTTTGTGGAACACGTTATGTTAGCGATCGAGCGTGCAACAACAACAGATATGATAAACAACAGATATGATAAAAGTGTCAAAGAGGCCGAGCAGACCTGTCCCCCCTGGCAGCACCCGTTCACGAGTTGACGCATGGATCAGCCATCGCTGAGCTCAACCATTTTTCATTTTTCAATATAATAATTGAGGAACTTGGCCAGCTCATATGACCCTAAAAATAGTCTAAAAAATAGTCTGCAATTAATAGATAATATCAAAAACCTTAAAATTCCGATAAATTCAAAATTAGTTTCGTTAGATGTAGAAAGTTTATTTACCAACGTACCATATGAAGATTGTTTAAATATTTTAAAATTTGAACTAGAAATGAAAAGAATACACCCCGGAGAGACGGAAGACATCATACGACTGACAAGACTATGTATGACACAAAACTATTTCCAATTTGATAATAAATATTATACCCAAAATATTGGGTTAGCTATGGGTTCCCCTTTAAGTCCACTTATGGCAGATTTATTTATGAATAATTACGAACAACAACATATTATAAGAAAATCTAATAATATATTTTATTACTATAGATATGTCGACGACATACTTATTTGTTGGACAGGTACAAATCGCCAATTAGATTTATTTGTTTCTAATTTAAATAAAATTCATCCTAAAATAAAATTCACCACAGAAATAGAACAAAATAATAGTATAAACTTTCTGGATTTAACGATTGCGAGAAACAAAACAAAACATGAATTTTCGATATATCGTAAACCAACACACACCGATACAACGATCCCCGCGTCATCTAACCACCCATGGCAACATAAACTCGCTGCATATCGATCGATGATACATAGACTTATGACCGTTCCTTTAAATGAGAAAAATTACAAGAAAGAACTGCAAATTATTTATCAAATTGCTATATCGAATGGATATAGTAAGAAAATCGTTGATAAAATAATATTGAAAAGGAAACAGAACACCATTAAAGACCTTTTATATGCGGTCCCACAAGATAAAACGCAAAGATATGCAGCGAGTTTATCTTATTACGGTAAAATTACAGATAAAATAGCTAAGATATTTAGAAAAAACAATATTCATATTGCTCTCAAAACAAACAAAACATTAAAATCACTTTGTAATACTAAAGACAAAATTCAATCAGATAAAAAAAATCCGGTATATATAAATTAACTTGCGATGATTGTCAACAAGTTTATATTGGACAAACAGGACGTAATTTTAAAATTCGTTATAACGAACATATCAACGCGTTTAAAAATAATCACCCCGATCGATCACATTTTGCAGAACATCTATTGGAAAATAATCACACATTATTAAATAATCACACATACAAAATATTACATACAGCGGAGAAGGGATTAAAAATGAGTATATGGGAGCAATTAGAAATAAATAAACATAAAAGGTCAAATATTACTTTGATAAATAAACAAATAGATTTGAATAATTCCCCATTATTAAATATATTTTCAATACAAAACCAAAATAACGATCAAGCCCCTCCCCCCTCCCAGATAGTATAAAAGGCGGCAATACGGCGTAATTTTTGTCATTCGTTGCTTGTCATTCGAAGGATCAACATCTAGGGTTCACTGCCTGAAGATGCCTCGTGTAGAGGCGAAACACGTGTCGCGAGCACGACGGCCGACATTGCTGCAGCCTCAACGGATGCAGCAGTATCGACCAGGGTTGCATGCATCAACTATTGGTGGCGGGTATGAAGGGACTAACAGTAGTGGGTGGGCGCTGGCCAGCAATAGTTTGCATGAACTAACTGGTGGCGGAAGCACGCAAAGTAAATTGTCTCAAAGTAAATGTAGCTTTGACTTCCGCAAAGTAACACCTGAGTCTATTAACTATATAAATACATGTTAATGTTAATAATTTGAGGGACTTGAACAAAGGTACACAGCTTTCTCTTGGTTTCAATCCGCACATTGATCGCAAACATCGTTTCTGATGTTTAAAAATTTTATTTTTCCCACTAGAATTGCCTCAAAATATTACACCGTATTGTAATGTAGGTGTTACTAATCCATAATACGCTACAAGAACTACTTCTAACTTGACTTTTTTTGACAATTTAAATAATGCATATGCCGATTTACTCAGTTTTTTACAAATATGTTCAGCGTGGGCTTTCCATGTCAATTTGCTGTCTAATAAAAGTCCGAGAAATTTGGTTGTGTCAACTTTTTCAATCTTCTGTCCATTGTAATGGATGTCCATGTCGGGAATTGCAATTTTTTGATGAAAATGCATGATTTTAGTTTTTAGTAAATTTATCTTCAAATTATTATAGTCAAGCCATTTTATAATGTCACTCAAAACGTTATTAATATCATTTTCATATTCCTCGGTATCGTCACATTGTATTATAGCAGTGCTATCGTCAGCAAAAAGAACCATCTTTTGTCGAACATATTTGGGCAAATCATTTATATAAATAAGATAGAGCAGAGGCCCCAACACACTACCCTGTGGTACGCCAAACTTATTAACCCTACATTCAGATAAGTGCTGTAGTTCACATTTAGTTTTAGGACATAAGCCACTTATTTCTACATACTGCTTCCTATTGTCCAGGTATGATTCTAAAAGGCTCAGTACATTACCCCTTATACCATACGCATACAGCTTGTTACTTAGCCTCTCATGGTTTACGTAATCAAATGCTTGCGTCATATCTGTATATACAGCACATACAGGTTTCTTATCGTCAACATTATTCATCACAGCATGAAGAAGGTTAAATATTGCTAAATTAACACACTTATTTTTTCTAAATCCCGTTTGTTCGTCACAAAGAATATCGTATTTCGTCAAATAGTCATATATAGATTCATGTAAATATTTTTCAAAAATTTTCGTGAAAATTGAACTTAAAGCTACTGGTCTAAAGTTATCCATACTATCCTTATCATTTTTTTTGTGAAGTGGCTTAATGATTATCGTTTTTAATTTTTCAGGAAATGCTCCAGCCGATATACATAGGTTTATAAGAAAACAGAGATATGGAGCTATATCCTCACTGACATATTTGACTACCTTTGTAGCAATATCATCGTATCCAGTGCTATTTTTATTTTGTAATGACCCAAAGATTTTAGATACCTCATCCGTTGTTATAGGTTTCAAAAACATTGATTGCGACTGTGTTGGCAAATCAACCTTATTATTTAATTTAGTAGATGTTTTCTCTACCTTTTCTATGAAATGGGAGTTAAAAGCATCTGCTATTAATTTGGGGTCAGAAATAATATTTCCTTCTTTATTTATTTTAGTGATATATGATTTTGGTTTTCTTTTATCATTTATTATTTGCCACGCAGCTTTAGTTTTATTTTGCGCATTATTAATGAAATTACTATTTTGAGCTTTTTGAGTTAAATTGATTATTTTTTTTAATTTCTTGGAATAATTTTTCAATTGAATTTTATTTTGAATTGTTGGCGTCATTCTGAATTTCCACAATAAGCTCCTTTTTTTCCTACAACATATTTTATTCCTTTTGATACCCATGTGATCTTTTTATTCGTTTTTAATGTCATAATTTTAAATGGAAAGCAAAGGAAACGCACACTGCATTTTAACATATTTCTTTTCTGTTTCTAGCTATATTGTTGTGTTAAGTATGTGTATGTTTTCGTTGTGCTGTATTACCTAGGTATATGTTTGTTTCATTAAACAAATAAATGGATGTCTATGGCTACGTTTAACACCCACCAACTCGCTAAACCTGGCCTTTATGACTTGTAGCCTCAGGCTGGATAATATGAATGTGTGAAGTGTGACACGAAAAAGGGGCGTGATAAGCTTTTTTTCAGTCATGCCACTGGGATCCCCGATTTGAAACCCTACAGGGCATTCTACAGAACTTAATTAGTTTTATTTAAACAATTACCTATATCATTAAGGTATAGCTGGAAAACTAAAGATCAATGACAGCAATGATAGACACCTCACAGCATATATGAAATCGTAGCTATTCTAAACTGTCACTTTTCTTTTTCATGATGACATATTCATTTCCCTCTATATAAGTGTGTACGTCAGAACCGCAGGTCAACAGTCGTATTTAACTGTGAAATTGTGCCTAAAAATTACTTAACAATTGCTTATATTTGCTTATCATATTGACAGAATTGATTATTTAGTAAATTAAAAGAATTCAAACATTTAAGGTTGACTGTCCATTCTGATGTCAGAATGGCTGGACAATTGCTGTACAGTAGTAACTATGTGGAATTATTAAATTTTTCATAGGCCACAAATTGCTTATTAATTGCTTATTTCACAATGTATATACCAAGGCCATGTATATTCTTCCTATAGGGCTTGTCATGATTTTAAAGTCCTGCGCCTGTTAAAAAGTTGAAAGCAAAGTGACGTTTGTTAGTAGTTGTCAATTTGCGATGAACCGGAAGTGATAGTTTTTATTTATGCAATCGAAAGAACCTTAAATGTAAATACTTACAGAATTTGTAATTTTTTTTATCAAGTTTTAAATTTTTTAAGTTTTTGAAAAAAAAAAAGTCTAAATGTAGTATTTATAAGCTATATTATATGAGTAATATTCCCATGCTTAATCACATGACAATGTCAATGTTATAGTCAACCTGTCAAAACATTATGACGTTGACTGCCAAGTGAGTTACCAGGTTGGGGAATATTTTCCCCAAAATTCGTACAGAGTACAAGGACCTTGTTTTTTATACTGCACTAATAATAAACTCCACTCAATGAAGTGAGCTTTACTTAGCGGGCTGGTGGTTGCCCGCCGAATGATTATTCATTCGGCGCCAATTGCTTCTGAATTAAGTTTAATGGCCTTATAGTTCAGTTTTTGGAAAAATGGATAAAATTGAACAATCAGGTTCTTTCGATTGCATAAATAAAAACCATCACTTCCGGTTTATCGCAAGTTATCAATTCATAACAAACGTCACTTTGCTTTCAACTTTTTAACAGGCGCAGGGTTTTAAAATCATAGCTAGCCCAATAGGAAGAATACACATTACACATGGCCTTGGTATATACATTGTGAAATAAGCAATTAATAAGCAATTTTTCGCCTATGAAAATTTGAATAATTTCACATAGTTACTTCTGTACAGCAATTTTCCAGCCATTCTGACATCAGAATGGACCGTCAACCTTAAATGTTTGAATTCTTTTAATTTACTAAATAAGCAATTCTGTCAATAAGATAAGCAAATATAAGCAATTGATAAGTAATTTTTAGGCACAATTTCACAGTTAAATACGACTGTTAACCTGCGGTTCTGATGTACACATATAAGTGACTTATGTCTTACTCTAGTGGTAAATGGAATCAATTTTGCTGGCTAGGTTAAAGTAACATGCTATCTTAAATTTCCGCTCATTCCCTCGGCAGGCTTCTAAGGTCTGCGCGGGCAGAGAAGCAGCATGTAGATTTTATGTTTCTCTTTCCTCCCAGACCAGCATGGAAGAGAGTGGGGCGTATGGTTAACTTGAACATACGTACCCGCTGGGTCCTCATCGTCCGTCGCGGTGTCGTCAGCATCCTCTGACTCCGGCTCAGTTTTGACCATGATCGGTTTTGGCAGCGTGCTGTCACAACATTCAGCCACAGAGAAGGACAGCGACGCACACGAGCCAATGGCCGAGCGGTCAATCCGGAATACTGATTTTTCTGTAATCTGAATACAACCAAACATTTAGTACATACTAGCGTGCCCTTCCTCTACCCTCCTCACACCTCCAGTTTGTATTGCTATCTGACTTGTGTGTGATCATTTTAATCAACCATTATGTTACTTGATTCTTGTGAAATGAAGGAAAATACTGGGAGACATACAGATTTTAACCTTAGAAGGCAAAATAATTTACAATGCTAGCACATATTGCACATATTGTTTACACATTGCTTTCACCCTCTATAAAACTTTGTCTAGAAAGTGCGTGCCATCTTGACTGCTTTGTTGCGTGGTCCCTGCCATTGCTCAGCATTTTTAGAAACAGAGACAATATAACATAAATACCTCGCCAGCCGTCTCCAACATAGCAGTCAGCGCATGGTCTGCCCTGGTGGCGGTCACCATCAGCTTGTGGCTCTTGCACAACATAGCGCGGCAGATGTAGCACGCCGCCACGGGCCTGTTCCCACTCACGAGCTGGAATGTGGTGCCAGTGATATTACAGTTTTTACTTTTACATTGAAAACATACAATGAACAGATTAATGATGCCTAATGTTGGAAAATTTTCAGATTTTCATCTGCCAAAAAGTCCTTTCTTTAGTTTGATATAAAACACCAAATCAAATTTAGTTTTTGTGTACATGTAATTGTCAATCACAAGTATATGTTTGGGAAAATTTACTCCTGTAGTAGCATACATAAGTTGTGATGTTGAACATTTATAAAAATAATTCTTTAACAGCCTTTGACTACATTACAGTTATCTTGGCATTACGAAATCATCTTTAGGGCTTTTGCTTAGGACTATTTGCAGAATAAGAATGGTTGTGGCGTACAAGAGAACTGACACTATGATTTCTATATAGCAACTTGATTCCACTGCTTGCTCATCTTGCTTGATAAATATTATTTCATGTTGAATGTTATATAGTACACTAACATTTAAAATCAATCTTGTATCTGTATTGGGTTTTTACCTTTAATAAAGAAAATTATTATTATTTTTCAAGAGTTTTTTCTTCTCCGCTTATAACTGGTATTTGTACACTACAATCACGGGTATAGACCAAGTGAAGTAGCAGTAAAGGTAATTTATTGTGGAGTTTCTGTTTCATCCCCTTGCATGAATTCCCTAACTATTCTATACATGTATTTAAAATTGCAGCATTCTGCATATTGTTATATATTGTATGAGTTTTTGGTAAATCTATAAATTTAAAACTGTGGTGCAAGTGTTAGGGAATTAACCCTGTCCATGAGATAACTACAGGTACTATATACATATACTTTATCTCCATATCCTTCCATTTCATCTTTTAAATCTGTATATAATTTTTCGGTTATTATTTTAGCAAGGTTATGAGTGTTGGGAACTGTTATATTTATAATGTAAGCTATTCATATTTTGTTTAATTTATCTTGTAATACTTTATCTGGCCTGGATCGATCTGGCATTTACGACATTTATCATCTGTAATGGAGGGATCTTTTATAATATGTTTGCGGTAGTTTTTAGTATTGATGATTTGATCCTGAATAGCTATCAGTTTCAGGAAAAAGATGTTCCTGGATATCAGTCAGTCCTCTACCTACGTTTGATTGCTTTATTGTGATCCTTTCTACTGATTTTGGGTCCAGATGGTTGTTTGTAAGAATTGTGCGAGGTTTTATTTCAAATTTATTAATCTTTGTTTTGCTTCATATAAGGATTCCAAAAGAATAAGTAAGTACCGGGATTGCATATGTATTCATAGCCTTAAGAGATTTACCAATTAATACATTTTTACAGATCCTTGCAACTCTACTTTTGAATTAGTGGATAATGATGATTTTATTGATGTGTGATCTAGTTGTTCTGATTGACTGTATCATAGTGTTTGTATAATTCCAGATCCAGGCTTTTATAACCTCTTTTATAGCTTTTGTTACTATCAGATATAAGTTTATGTTCGCCGACTTACACTTTTATAAACCAAATTTCAACTCTACAACTACACCCTACATATTAATCCAGCTCGAAGGACCAATATGTAGGGTTCCCTATGTGTCTGTCGCGGTGTAGTTGCGAACGCACTCTGGCTTAAAAAGAATAAATTAATAGTAAAAACTGTGACGTGCGACTTGTGAAGGTTGCGGCATCAGCAAATGCATGTACAGTTCAGTGACACTGTACAGTTACTTCAACCCCGACACCAAGCTAGTACAAATTGTAATAACTTTTGTTGTCAATGGCATCTCATTCAAGCGACTGTTTTGCAACTAAAGTGGTCATTGACGCTCAATAGGTTAAATGCTTCATGTACTTCTTATTACTAGTGTATAATTTTAAATTAGATAGACCTACATAAGATGAGATATTGCAATTTGTGGAATACTTGGTTTTAATCGGTAACCTTTATTTTGACTATTCGGCATTAGCGATGATGGGTTTAAGGCCGGGCAAACCCAAACACAAGGCTTTGTTATTACTACTATAAAGCCGTGCTTTTTTCTTTTAATTTTAGTTCAACATCATGTATAAAACGGGCACAAGACTTGTTCAACTCAACGAGAAAAACAGCATCTCCTTCAAATCCGCACGGAGTCTAATCGTAATATCGCGATATCGTGCAGACTTAACGAGTGTTAGAATACTTACAAAAGCCCCCGTCAGCCTCTCGTACACGAGCTGCAGGGCAGCGGTGTCAATGTTGCTCATGGGCGCTTCCACTGAGAGGCAGATGCGGCAGACTGCTGGATTCCGATGCATCTTGTTTAAGGTTATTTTATTCTTAAGTCTGCGAATTTATATCAAATAAGCACATCAGCACTAAAACAATATTTGGCTAAAATTGTATCGCAATAGTATGATATGAACTATTGGCTACACTTAAAACGATACTAAATTTAATAAATTTGGAAAACCAATTGTCGAAACACCAAGCGATTTACCACAAACTACTAAGAGATACTACGATTTACAGCTTGGGCCGGGCCGGCCGAAAGAAATGTCACTTTGACATACTTTTTTTAATTTTTTTTTATGGCTTTTACGAACGACGTATTTAGCCAGTAGCAAGTAAAGCTGGGGAAACAGCACACAAATACAATTTATATGCAGAAAAATGAGCTAGAGCAAAATCAGGAGTGTTTAAAAATATAATATATATGTCGCAGGCAAATTGTATGATTCTGCGTTTTACAAATGGCGTCGTCTGTTCACAAACGCTCGCTCTTTTGGAATATGCCGAATATATAATATGCCTTATGCAGTATATAATATGCCTTAATATTTGATAGACAATTCAATCGCCGTTTACAAAATGACGCGGCAAATTGAAGTATTTAGTTCGTTTTTTTACCTCGCGCGGCGCTGCTAATCAAAACAATCAAAATGGCGTCGATTTTGTGAAACAGAAAAATAATGAAAACAATGCAAATCCTGCGTGTTCAAGGGACTTTTTACAAAAAAAGGATTGTTTTTAGGAAACGTTTCATAGTAAGGTAAGAAAATTTTACGATTCTCAAGCAGGAGCAGAAAAAAGCCGTGGACAGAGGTTTTGAGGTTATCTGGCACGTAAAAAACGCTAAGATGTCCATGTAATATGGTGTTCGGAGGATTCCTGCGGAATATTATTAGCACAAAACCACCGTAAAATAGGTCTTGGAAGCGTGTATGGCCCTAATACTAATGTCCTCATACACCGCTACTACGTCTTAATCTGAGTATTCCCCGGTCGGCATGTACACCTATATGACCTTGAGCGAGTATCTTTTAGATACTCTGAGTATAAGGTATATCACCCTGCTGGAAATATTTTCGATGGTTACGACGCTATTTACGAGTTAGCTGTGGACGAGAAACCCGACACCATGCTGTGACTTTTTGTGTCACCTTCCCGGGGATAGAGTAGGTTACCAGACTTAAGGGTTGTCGCTTTGGACTTCAGACAACCTCACTATGTCCCATCGTAACATACTCATTTCCTCTTCCACTTACTCGACTTTTTGTCATGCCTCATCATGCGGATGTTGTGTGTTACCAGGGCCAGTCGTCATCGGGGGTGGTTGCCGGGCCGTATCCGAAGATTCTTAGCACCCCTGCCCTGCCGTTGCGGTGACCTCTACCGGAGCCAGGAATAACGGGGCTGCCTTAGACTGGGGGCCTGGTCTTTTTGTTGTTTTCCGGAAGGTTTTGCCATACTCACCACGCTTGGGAGGCGGGTTGGCGAGCGCATTTACTTTGGCTTATTGTGATTCCGACGCTGCTGCCCACAGAAGCATTTTGGATTAGGCATGGGAAGGACAGGAGTTTGGTGGATTTTGAAACGGAATAGAGGTATTCTACTCACTCGAATGACTGGGGATGAGTGAGCAACAGCTCGGGAAGCAGCATCTTTAGCCATATCTACAATCGCCGGACAGGCTATAAGGAATGCGACCCCTGGCCTAAGTTTTTTTTACTTAAATATTTAAATTACTTGAGTGCCTAAACATGTATTTTAAGTCATTCCTACATGAATAGGTACGTGATTGCTGAAATAAAGTGATTTGTCCAATTTGTGTTTTATGATAGTCACCCTACTATAACCATCAATGTTGAAATGTTTACAATTGAACGAGTTGTCAATTTGCCTTCGGCATATACCAAAAGAGCGAGCGTTTGTAAAAAGACGACGCTGTTTGTAAAACGCGGAATCTTACAATATGCCTGCGACATATATATAATTCTCATAGTTCTAATTCTCAACCCAATCATCTTCTTCACAAACGTTTATCAACCCTAAAACGAACCACACCAGTTGTAATTGTAAAACGTATCCCCAAAGGAGCTCTGATGAGCAGATGATGCTTGGCGTGATTGTGCATGGCGTGGCGTTAGAAGAATGGAACTCGACGAATTAAAAGTACAGTCGACAGCACGTCAAGTTACCCTTATAAATATATCTACAAGTATACTACTGTGGAATGCACTAATTTCTTGGAAAAGGACTGCGAATCTATGTCAAAGCCAATCACAGGGCAGCATGCGCGAGCGCTTCCTCATTATTGGATGTTTTTTCGGGTGCCGGGGATGCAGGGGGGTTTGTTTATGTGTGCTAATGCCGATTGCTTTGTTGTTTTGTTTGTTTTTGTTAGTCTAGTCTGAGTCATCGAAGTGCAAACGGCTTTTTTCGTTACCGGTCAAGCTCATTTGTTGTGTAGTGCAATATGGCGCCTCAATTAACACCTGTGCAAAGGCAAACGATAATTGCGCTAAGGGAGAGTGGCCTCCGAATAAAAGACATAGAACGCAGAACTGGAATTACAGTGAGTGTATATTATATTTATTTTATAGTGATTAATTTGAATACAAAATAGACCAGGTCTATAACACAATTTGTTAGATTCATGTCATACAGAATAATCATCATAAATAGCTAGTTCGATTTGTGTGATTTGTCCGTATATATTTATTTATCGTAACTTTAACTTTATCGTATAACTATTGGTGACAAAAACTTTTTTTAAGTATATGTTTTTGGTCCAAACATATTTTCCATTAAATTCATTTGTCTCTTCTTATGATCATGTTTTTGTTTAATGATAAATTATACATTTATTTCAGTTAGATTCTCATATACTTACTCTGATTTGTCTCAACTACTTGAAAGCAATAATAAATAAAATAATAAATATATACGGACAAATCACACAGATTGAGCTAGCCCCAAAGTAAGTTCGGGACTTGTGTTATGGGATACTAACTCAACGATACTATATTTTATAACAAATACATTTAAAGATACACATCCAAGACCCAGGCCAATCTGAAAAAGATGATTTTCCATCTTGACCTGGCCGGGGATCGAACCCGGTCACTCCGTGTCGCAGGCTGGCGTGTTGACCGCTGCGCCACGGCTAGCTCCGTGGCGCAGCGGTCAACACGCCAGCCTGCGACACGGAGTGACCGGGTTCGATCCCCGGCCAGGTCAAGATGGATTGAAATATATTTTTTTTTTAATTTTCTTTCCTTTTTTATTTTAGAGAAAAACAATAAACTTTTGGGTAAAGCGGTATTAAGAAACCGACGGAGATTTATCTGCTTATCACCGGGCGCTCTACCAGCGAGCGACCACGGCAGAGCAAGACGCGGAAATCGTGTCCGCTCATACTTCCAACCCATTTCTACCTACTCAGTCGACGGCTTCAGAATATAGTGTAAGTAAAACCCTTTGTATCCTGTTTTTGAATAATGTCATCATCCGGCTGCGTGTGTATTTGTTTTCTGGTTTTTTACCCAAAGGGTAAAAACGGGATACTATTAATATCGCTCCGCTGTCCGTCTGTCTGTCTGTCCATCTGTCACCAGGCTGTATCTCATGAACCGTGATAGTAAGACAGTTGAAATATTCACAGATGATGTATTTCTATTGCCGCTATAATAACAAATACTAAAAAATAGAATAAAATAAATATTTAAGGGGGCTCCCATACAACAAACGTGCTTTTTAGGGTTCCGTACCCAAAGGGTAAAAACGGGATCCTATTAATTTCGCTCCGCTGTCCGTCTGTCTGTCCGTCTGTCACCAGGCTGTATCTCATGGACCGTGATAGTTAGACAGTTAATTTTTTTTAAAGATGATGTATTTCTGTTGCCACTATAACAACAAATACTAAAAAATTTAATAAAATAAATATTTAAGGGGGCTGACATACAACAAACGTGATTTTTTTTGCTTGTTTTCGCTCGATATTGATAACGGCAACATGTAGACGCTTGAAATATTCACAGAATATTTCAAGCGTCAAACAAAATGTTTCAAGCGTTATTAAGGAAGAAAAGGAATGCGAACATGTAACTATGTTCGCATTCCTTTTCTTTCTTACTAATATTATAAATGCGAAAGTGAGTTTGTTTGTTTGTTCGTTTATTTGTTTGTTTGTTACGCTTTCACGCCGTAACTACTGATCCGATCATCATGAAATTTTGCATACAAGTTATCTGGAGTGCGGAGAAGGACAAAGGCTACCTTTTATCCCGGGAAAAAGTACTGTTCCCGAGGGATCGACATTGACGCGGGCGAAGCCGCGGGCGAAAGCTAGTAATGAAATAAATATAAAATTAATATTAAACTTCCATACAACAGACATGATTCTTTGATATTTTTATATATCGGTACGGAACCCTTCGCGAGCGCCGTCGCTTCCGTGTGCGAGTCCGGCTCGCGCTTGGCCGGTTTTTGATATATACGCGCGATCCGCGCGATGCGAACAGTGATGGGAGCGGCTTGCGTCTCGGCCGGGATAATCGTAGCCACAAACAAAAATTCTTGCTACGAAATCGCAACGAAATGCGAATGCCCTACGAAATCGGTGCTATTGTTTAATTTGTTACAAAATATTTTTTATGGGTTAGGTAGTTTATACTCAAGGTAAATTCAGTCGTATTAGTTTACGAAATTAGTCTTTAAGCCGGGTCACTAGCGAGTGTTTTTGTCGATTGTATAGAGTAAAACACGCGCTGGAGATCTACTTTTAAAAACACATGTTATCGTCATTGCACTCTGTGCTCAAGCCTATTAGTTTGATAGAGGACCAGAGACAGTTAGCGATTGAATAATAAGTTTTTATGTAAAAATAACGAAGCGCTTCTAACTGTAAGATATAGTATTATTATACATATATAATCACGTCATTATCCCTTACGGGGTAGACAGAGCCTAAGACCATAAGACCTAAGGCGCCACACTTAGCATATTGATGGGGTATAGTAAGTAACGGAATCAAATAGTGATGGGTTGCTAGCCGCATCGCTTATATGATTCCGTAGAATTTTCTCCATTCCCTCGACCGGATTATACGGTTTGCCCGGAAAGAGGAGCAGCTGGCACATTCTAAGTTTTTGTTTTCTCCCAGATCAGCATAGAAGAGATTGTTATTTTCAACTTTATTCCGTTTCATTCTTTACCTTACCCGGCTATTTATTTTCAATTGTTATTTAAATTTATTAGTTACTAGCTTTCGCCCGCGGGTCCACCCGCGTCAATGTCGATCCCTCGGAAACAGTACTTTTTCCCGGGATAAAAGATAGCCTATGTCCTTCTCCGTACTCCAAAGAACTTGTATGCAAAATTTCATGATGATTGGTTCAGTAGTTAGGGCGTGAAAGCGTATCGACATTAAAAAAATAAATAAATAAAAAAGATAGAGAAGAAAGATAGATCCTTTAAAATGTGATTTAACGTGAAAAAGTGCCTGCAAAGGTCTATTTTCTGAATAAACGTTTTGATTTTGATTTTTGATTTTGACTAACCAAACGCCAGTCTGACTTTCATATAGAACTAGCTGAAATGTAAATTTTCACCTCAACCCATTGCTCCACATTGACGTAAAAAAAGGTCGAACAATCAAACACACGTCTTTTCATATTTATAATATCCGTATGGATTTCGCATATTATTTAGTTTGGCCAAATAGTTTTGGTGATGGGGGCGGTAACCGAGCTGTTGTCAGTTTTTGGCCATTCTCTTAACTAATATAATTTTATTATTATAAAATTTAAATATGTAATATAGTGAACTGATATAAATTGATGTGATTTTATATAGATGAAATATTATTTTTAATGTTGACATTATTAATTAGAAAAAAAAACCTAAATAAATATTTCAAAATGTGTAGTTTGTTATAAGTTTCACGTGTATGTGTATGTGTGTGTTTGTCTACGGAGAATCGATTTGGATAATTATTTTTTGTTGGAAAGGTGTTTTATTCGAGAGTGTTTTTGGCTATATGTTTTAGCAAAATTGGTCCATCCGTTTAATTTTAAGAGCGATTTTAGTGTCCTGGGATTACGAAAACTTTTAATTTTACTTGTATTTATTTAGAATTGTTGTTTCAGATATCAAAAGATACTGTGCGACGTCGTCTAGCTGCAGGTGGACTTAAACACCGCACCCCAGCGACAAAAATCCTATTAAATAGAGCCTACGCTGACGCCCGGATTAGTTTTTGTCTCGAATATTACCTATAACTTCGACTGGGAGAATAATATTGTAATTTTTGTTAATTAAAAAACATTTAAATCCGACAAACATGGCAGGAAAATATTATGGAGGCGAGATAACGAAAGGTGTAAGGTAATAAATGTGCTACCAAATAAGTTAAGCGGTAGGATAAGTTTAGGCTACTGGGGCTGGATGAGCTCAGCTGGCCCCATAGGAAAAGTTGTTCATATTGGTGGGCTGAGTCACCCCGTTAAGGGAATGTTGAGGGTCTATTTACACGGTGTATAGGTCTAGTGTCGGAATAAATACTTCGACTTCATTAAAACAAGCTTTACTTATTTGTTAGAACATTTATTACCTTGCGGTATAAACTTCGCTACCATAGTGAATACTTACACAGAATTGTCTGAAACAATCCTTTAAATATTTGAATTGTATGTTGATTACATTGATGACACTTAACTATAAAGTTATTAGAAATAAGATTTTCACGTTTGTAATTTTTTCTTGTTTTTATAAAAATTTAATGACTTGATTATATTATTATTTACATGATTATTTTGTTGATTTACATTTTAAAGAATTCTATGTAGATAAGTAGTTAGTAGAATAACACAAAAATACTTTTCACCGTTGATGCTAGTAGTTTGTAGCTTTCAACATAATGTATAAATTTAGAATTTGACGTGAAGTGCCTATATAGGTCTAGTGTCGGAATAAATACTTTGACTTCATCAAAACAAGCTTACTGACTTATATGTTAGAACATTTATTATCTTGCGGTATAAATTTCGCTACCATAGTGAATACTTACACAGAATTGTCTGAAACAATCTTTCAAATATTTGAATTGTATGTTGATTACATTGATGACACTTAACTGTAAAGTTATTAGAAATAAGATTTTTACGTTTATTAATTTTTCTTCTTTTTATAAAAAATAATAGATTGATTATATTTACATGATTATTTTGTTTATTTACATTTAAAAGAATTCTGGTAGTGTCAAAGAGTTATTTGTTCTCGTAAGCAAATATATTTAAAAGATTCTTTTTTTATCATAGCTGTGATTTTTTTTGTGCAAGCAAATGTTAAAATAAAGATTGCAATTTATCAGTTCTTTTGCTTTTATTTATAAAAATACTTTGTCCCTTGTTTAATAATCCAATCCTTAATACCTATTCCTTTATAGATCGATAGGGATTCCGCTTTGTCAATAGCGTTGAAAAGTGTGAAAGTTATATTTTCTATTTTTAGAACTTTCAGTTTTAAAAGTAAAACCCTTTCTTCATTAAATTCCTGGTTCGATTGAAAATTACACAGTTTGCTGATTTACATGTGCTTTAGTCCACTTTGTTATTACTTGAGTCGATCTTGGCTCCCAAAATGAAAGATCGCCAGAGACTTCTATTCTACGCGATGATTCGCGTGGTATTTATGCTTAACAATTTTAATACACTACGAAGTTCAGTCATTTTATGTCTAGTAATCATAAAATAATTTATTGTGTATGTATTACCACAAACACGAGAGGCGAGCTCCGTGGCGCAGTGGACACGCCAGCCTGCGACACGAGGGCCCCGGGTTCGATCCTCGGTCAGGTCAAGATGAAAAATGATCTTTTTCAGATTGGCCTGGGTCTTGGATGTTTATCTATATATGTATTTGTTATAAAATATAGTATCGTGGAGTTAGTATCCCATAGCACAAGTCTCGAACTTACTTTGGGACTTGCTCAATCTGTGTGATTTGTCCGTATATACTATTTAATATTTTTATTTAAAAATATCAACTTTCGTATTAATAAAATTCAATTAATAATGCCAAAACATACTTACTTGTCCTTCAATCTGCGCGGTTTACTATTTTACGTTAGGTACAGTATTTTTCGTATTCATGTCATTTTCAACGTTACTCAAAAAGTAAAAATTATAGTATTCTCAACAAATGCTGTGCACTGATGCTATTACACTAAAATTCAAACTTGGCTGACCAGATTTGTAACAGAATTGTAAGCGCAAGTCGCCGCAAGGTTTAGTATTTTTTAATTGCTTTACTAATCAAAAGTAAAACCTATATATAGTTGTAAATATCTTATTTAGGCATAATATGATTTTGGTCTGATCTGCATACATTTTTTGAATAGAGATTACATTAAGTAATTATTTAGATAGCGAAATATTACTTTATTTGATATTACACATCCTAAGGCGTTGCAATGAGTAAAGTGATATTATAACAAGAGTTAATTTAAGAAAACTCTTGCGCGCATACGCGGTGCACACGCACAAGCATGAATTATTATACACACACAAGCGTTCGACGGGCGCGACGATGCCTACGTCATCCGCTCTGCGCATGAGACGAAACGACAAAAATATATTGTATTCATTCGCACGTAGCGCGGAACAAAATTTTCGCACGGTCCAAAGTTCAAACAGGGTAACTTGACGTGCTGTCGACTGTACTTTCTTGTTAAGAATATTTATTCCTCATCACTTGCGATGCAAATACAATATTCACGTTCACATATTTCTAGATGGATTACGATTGATTTATTTAAATAAGGACAACACAAAATCACAGTCATGACATTATGGCGGGCTGGCGACCGACATACTCTTTCAAATCTGTGCGCTTAGTTTACTCGTGACAACACAACAAAACAAAACAACGTTCGTCGTACCAACACTCTAAAATACAATACAGTCAGTCCAGCCGGCCTATTTGCTAACTCAGTGACCAACGTTTTGATACTCACTTCAAAATACATTGCGGGTTTCCTATGATTGACTATTTTTATTAAAGATATATAAAACGTAATGTACTTTGAAATGATTATCAAAATGTTGTACACTGAGTTAGCAAATAGGCCGGCAGTGCAGTGATACCAGCAAAACCAACAAGCAATGTCATTGTCATATTGAAGCAAAGAAACTAAACTCATACAGCCTACTGCATATTTTCTAAATTTAAGCAATCGGATTGGTCAAAATCTGTGAATGATTTGTGTGACGCAGAGCTTTAAAAATATATCGATTTTGATATCTGAAAATAAATATCGAAAATTGATATATCGCGGGAAAAAATATCGCTAATTAATATCGATATTTTTCTGAAAAAATATCGATATTTTGATATAACGATATTTTTTACCCATCCCTATCGTTCTCTAGTTTGGTTCCTCGCCAATTATTTTTTATTTTATTATAAATCGTGTATTGTAGTAACCCTAAGAGTAAGGAAGTCTATGGAGAAGCCCTTGTCAACATATATGAATTTTTACTTATACAAATATCAGGCATTTATGGTATAAAGTGTGAAATATAACTTTGTCTCTGTCTTTCTTCAGTACAATTGCCTTTGACATAAGAGACATACATATTTTAGTTTTTGCTAATTTATGGTAAAAGCTGTCCTAAGTTTAGGTCTTGGACGAATTAACCACTGGACGCGAAATTATGACATTTGACTCCTTACCCCTCTATCACGGTACTATGAAATATTTCTATGTTAAACAACAGGCTACGTCAGTGTGACTTCAGAGACTCAAGGCAAAACATTGCGTAAAAAATGGTGAAGTGTGCGGTATTGCAGTGTAAAAATTACAGTAGTCGCACAAACAACATTTCTTTTCACCAGTAAGCACATTTTGTCCAATATTTCTTAGTATTTTCTAGTGAATTTAATTAAATGCGTAATCATCAGACCGAATAATACGTCCACTTAAAAAATCCTTGGTTTAAACTGGAAGTCAACCAGAATGTTGTCATACTCTAACGAGTCGGATTAATTCTGTCATTGTTACATTCGTTCACTAATTCTTCAGTTCATTCCATTCATTTAGAGCTTGCACCTATCGATGAACGTGTCGATGAATGATATCGATAGGAATGCAATCTTATTACGGGCGGCGGATAAATAGCCAATTTAAGTAAATACTCAAAATGTATAAATATCCATAAATAACCAGTTTCACTTTTCTCATTATTTGTAATTATATTTGTTGAAGAGGTGATTCTGTCTCTTTACTTACTGAAACTAACAACCTTAGTTTCAGTAAGTAAAGAGACAGAATCACCTCTTTATTATTTACGGAGTAGACAAGACCTAGTTTTACGATATTAAAAAGCCACGTTTTGTATGTTTTTCTCATAAAGTATATAAATTTATTTCTATGATGGTTTCTGATTATTTCTATGATCTCGGAATCGGCTCTAACGATTTCGCTGAAATTGGGTATATGAGGGTTTTCGGGGGTAAACAATCGATCTTGATTAGTCTTATGTTTGGGAAAATGCGTGATTTCGATTTTTCATGCGTTTTCCATTTTACGCAGAATATGGTCGCTAATTTCGTCTTGCCTGCCACTGTCCATCTGGTCCAGCGGCTTAAGGCGTGGATGGCAAGAAACGAGTTACGGGTTCGAATCCCGCTCCGCGACTTACTTATTTATTGTATTTTAAATTTTATTTATAATTTTTAATTTTTTATTGTTTTTGGACAAGTATAAAAAAAATGTAGTTAATGTTTGAGATAACAATATATATTCATCATAAATATAGATTCACCTTAACACCACCATATTACAACAAATAGTAATAACCGAGCAAAGTTCGGTCGCCCAGGTACTAGTTCTCTAAGGGCAAATAAATACACATGAAGGTTAATGTATTTATCCATAACAGTGGAGATAGAGCCTGCAAATTCATATCTGATCAAAAGGCCCTATTTATTAACTATCCATGTTCAAATACATTTAAACTAAAACTTTTTGTTCGTTTATAGAAAATTCTCATTCATCAATTATACATCTGAGTCATGGGGTTTTTCAACAATAGTGATTGGTAAGAAAAGAGCCTAGCCGTAGTCCGTAAATATTTTAATTTCGATGTTTTAAGGACCATATCAATAGCAAATGTATGAGAAATACAATTTAATTATATTTTTATTATTTTTTTCAATTACATTTAAGGGCTGCTGAAGTCTAATCCAATTTTAAATAAAAACTTCTAAATAATCCGAAATTTTTGTTTGAAAAATATATTCTGAAAAATAGGTTCACCGTTTAATGAACGAATTTTTGTTTTCCAAATAAAGCTTTTATGTACACATTCTCTCTAATATTTAAGAGCTAGGCTCTTGACGGTGTTATTGTATGTAAAGAAATTGACACAGTGACTATTTTGACCAGAAAATAATGGAGTGGTTTGCCTTCTCCATTTTACATGGGTACTAGCAAAAAATCCACTAGTGTTCATGGTGCCTCACGATGTTTTCCTTCATCAAAAGCAAGTATTGGTCCATGAAAATGGCCGTACTTGACTCAGATTTTACTAAAAACTCAGAGATACAGTTCGGGCCGGGCGGGGTTTGAACCCTGGACCTTTCGGTTTTATTTGTTATGGTTCGAATTTTAAGACAACTGAACCATTAGCGCTTCTACTAGTCCTTAATATGTAATATAATTTTTAACTTGAAACCTAGTGTTCTGTAGATTGTGTGTGTGATTTAAAAGAAGATACATTCTGAAGGCCGGAATCCTAAAAACAGTAGGTGGTTGAAATACGAAAATGACAGTGACTATTGTCATTAAATGTGTCATTGTCAAATTCGTTTTATTTTTCAAATAAAATTTTGATTTGAAACAATCGCCGTATTACGTAAAATGCCCGTTGTAGGGCAAGATATCTTAAAAATCATAATTGTTGTTTTGAGTACCTAAAAAACATTATTTCTTTTAATAAACAGCATAGGTAACTGAGCTGACCATGTTTATAAAAATTGAGCAAGGCTCGTTACATATTTTTGCGATACTTTAAACCGATCATTCATTCAATTTGTCGACTATCGACTTTGTAACAACACTGTCTATGACATCTGACATAACACGAATAAATTTAAAATTTTAAATATAGACGCATGTCGCAGGAGGTAAGTATGTTTCATATTTGTTCGGTTCTATGTTGTCATTACCTCCCGTCCCCCCAGTATTGGTTGAACAAGTTTTCATACATTTTTCTTTAATTTCACGTCCAGTGGTTAATTCGTCCAAGGTTTAGGTACGTGCCTAAGTCCGCCATATTATGTAACGAGTTTCGTGGTAGTTGTGCTGTCAACGGGTGTTGTTTACTATTTGGAAAAGTTGAAATTTGGGACAAAAATACGAGATACGTTACTGACCGCAGGGAAGATATTTTTAAAAACTACAATAATTAATTAACATAGATTTATTCAGGAATCACAATGATTAGGACATGAAAGATTAATTACGATAATGTGCGATCGCTTCCGCGATTGAAGCAATTAGAAACCGTGTTAAAATAACAACAAAATACAATATTCTACACTGTTTTTACTTATGGCATTGTTAAAGCATCAGAAAGAGATGCATATACAATGCCATTTGCGTAAATGTGCAGGTTGTCCTGGGGTACTGATGTGATCAGGGTTGTACTATATCGATGAAATATATTTATCGACTAAATGTTTCGTCCTAAGAAAGTCATAAATGTACTCTACTCTGATTGTATCGATTCGTTAAATGAGTACGATTCATAAAAAAAAAAACAACTAGTTGCACTCCAGGAGTGCCGGCAGAAGTGAAAACTCGCCTTTGCGGCATACTCAGGTCCGTGTCCTTCTTACGAATTTTCGATCAATTCACGTGTCCTGACGCGAGTTTTCTATTTTACCCATCCCAAAAAGTGCACAAAGCCGCTAAAGAGGCTTTTACTTTAAAAGTTACGTCAAGATACACCTAAATAACTCCTAATCGCATGGCGTCGCTTGGCTTCATCTGATAAATAGGTAAAAAAAAAATCCATACATTACCCACCGCGCGTCTACTGTCTACTGCTGGTCATTAGGCCTTACCCAGTATTGGTCGAACGGCAGAATACCTAATATGATGTCAATCATATTTTCGATTATTTCGAAATTCAAACAGTGCCTACTTACCTACCTTACCTATGAATGCGCAAAAAACCCAATGCATTCGATTTACAGTCCCCAATGTGAGGCAGTCCAACGTTGACATACTAGTTGAAGGTAAAATAGACTTTGTAAATGATACCACCTTCTTAGGAATCACAATAGACTCTAAATTGCAATGGGGCGCTCATGTATCAAAAGGTAATATAAGGTCAGATATATTTTTCACTTGATCAATGGGCCATTCAGCATATTCCAAAACCATCTAAAGCTTTTCCCAGCTAGCTTTGAGGAACAGTCAGTAAAGGAAACATAATCAGGTAGGTAAAGAGAAACACATAATTCGAAGTGATATTTTTTATTTTATAAAACTTTTACACTAGGGTAAAAAAGTGCCAGTGTGTTATTTGTGAAAAATTCACAGTGTTGGTAATAGAAAAACAAGAGGTGAAGAAAAACAAGAGATTACTTTACCCACTTTCATTACTGTCCAAAATAAAATGTTTTTCATAATTTTAAATATAAATAATAAAACCGTTTCCGTAAACTTTCTTATTACCATTGATTTATAATTCGGCAAATATAAATGTAGGTAAAGCATCGTGTTTCAATCGCTTCCATTTAATTTTATATTCGAAATTAATGTATCGGCACGGCAGTAAAATATTTTGAACAAATTCGAGTATGTATGACATTTTATGTCTAATATGTCGCTTGAAAGTTCCTCGGATCCACACCTTTTTATCCTTTTACTTCAGGGAGCTGCAATAAAATTTCAACAATAATTTTCTTCATATTAGTAAAAATCGATTCTTTTTAGGGTTCCGTACCCAAAGGATAAAAACAGGACCCTACTAATATGACTCCGATATCCATCTGTCTGTCACCAGGCTGTATCTCATGAACCGTGATAGTGAGACAGTTGAAATATTACAAACAAAAATTTCGGGCGTTTTTATAGCTTACGCCCACGGCTCCGCTCGCGTTAATGTCTATCCCCGATAACAGTACCTTATTCTGAGATGTAATTTATGTCTATGTTCTTTTCCGTACTCCAGAGATCGTGCAATGGTGATGATGATGATGCAAAATTTCATGATGATCGGTTCAGAAGTTACGGCGTGGAAGCGTAACAAACAAACTCACTTTCACATTTATAATATTATATGTAAGGATGGTACGGAACCCTTCGTGCGCGAGTCCGACTCACACTTTGCTGGTTGTTTAATTACCATGATGGTTCAATTTGTTACATTACTATTGCATGGCTCAACACTAACAAAAATATCCCTGATAGCAAGACCGTCATAAAAAATATCGATATACTCGTAGATACGTGATTTTACCACATCACTAGCAAAAAAACTAACCTAATTTGAAATAAGGAAAAAACGATAATTTTAAGCAAAATACCTATAAAAGCTGTCATTTATACAATACGTTATATAATTGACAATATTATTGTTGTATTTTGAGGTATTTTGGGTTTTAATTATGCACTTTTAACTGAAAAACTTACCGAAGAAAATTATGTTTTACAGAATTTATTTCTGTTCGTCCTGAATGGGATTTACATCGCTCCATTGCACAAGATATTGTTTAGTATAATGGTCATTTGATAACGCACCAACCCAACACCGGTTAATACTTTTTTCCGTGAGAATTTTAGCACAATCCTATATTTAATTTGCAGACATCACAATTCCGCCGCAATGTTTTTGTCGATATATAACCCGATCAAATCGGCAAGATGCTAATATTACAGACGTTGAACTGTTAGTAAGTTATTTTGAATTTAGTCGGATTTAATTGGAGTCCAATGGAGTCCATTGACATTTCAAGTCGGGACAACCATGAAAATAATAGAAACTGACTGAAGTTTTTGTCTCATTCTGTCATAAGCGAAAGCTCATAAGAAAAATACAGTGTCAACTATCTGTTTTCAGTTTCTATTTTTATGCGGCTTCTATGTATATTATTCTTCTGAGAATACAGCCACCGACGTTGGGGCTCGCCTTCCCACGACGGATGCGTCACCATGCACCTGCAGTTTCGCGATGTCAGCCGTTCAGCTCCAAGAAAGTGATTCACAGTGTTGATGATTTCGTAAATGCGGTGATGGGAATCTATACGTAACATCTCCCCTCCTAGATGAGCAACTATTTGCCCATGTCTAATGCAAATGTTGCGGCTCTATGTTCTTCCATGGATTTGATGCTGCTTTCAGATCTCGCTGCAGGTAGTTCGATGTCAGTTTGGGTCGACTTTGTTAGCCTATGCTTGCGGCAGCAGTTCAGGGAGAAAAGCAGGATTGCACCAAATATCACAATGATGTAGATAGGTATCGTGGTGTGGTAGATGCTTGCGAAATCCGTCGCTTCCATCTTCATTGGCGGTTCCATGAAAACTTGGTGTTGTATGTTGTGCAATGTATTCAAGTCAATGGTGGTGAGGTTGAAATGAGTCATCGGTTTCAAAGAACTTGGTGTGGAGAATGTCATTATTTCAACAGCATGTCCGAGAATTTTGTCATCAACGTTGATAATTGTGAACTCAGGTGTCCTTATGCTGCAATTTCTTGGAATAGTTGCCAGGAAACTTCCGTTTAGAATGCGATATTCTTCATGGCCACAGGATATCTTCACTCGGGTCTTCATTGGGAATGAAATGATATAATGCTGGCTATCTAGTTCCAGGAGAGCTTCTTTGTTAAGTGTAACCGGAACAGGGTTGCAGGAAGGTGTTATTTCTTGCTGATTAATAAGATGGGAAATGCAGTCATGTTGAGTCCTGGATTGATGGATAGTCTTCTGCTGGCAGATGTACCACGTTTCAAACTTCGGGCATTCTGCCTCCATGTACACGAATTCCTTGGAACTGGTTGCTATATATGGGAAAGGTGGGATAATAGTTTGGGTATGCCTATTGGCTACAGGACAAAGTCTGTAAAGGATGTAGGTAGCGGAGTATAGGATGGGAAAATAAAAGACAATAACTATCCTATCATCTATGAAATATGATCCTAATCTAATTATATCGTAATAATGCCTTACGTTTAAATTCAGGATCGAATTAGTGCCGTAAAGCTCTTTTAATTTGCTTATCATATTAGTTATATCATTAATCGATAATATAGAATGGTGCAAAGTATTAGTGCGACTAAAAGCTACGATATTTTCTAACCTAGATATCTCAAGGAATAGATCTTGAGCGTTTTCGCTGAGAATGTCAAATATCTGCGATATTTGAGCATATCGGTTTATTCCGTCTTTATTAGAGTCGGAAATGTTAATAAAATGCGAAACTATTTTTTCCAATCTCTTTTGATTTAGAGTCAAATTGGTAAGGATTTGAGTTTGCTGATAAGTTAAATTTTTGTACATGCTAATATGTCTATTGAAACCCGTGGAAAATTCTTGATCATTTTTCTGTAAAATTTTAATAGCGTTCTCAAATTTAAGGGCATCATCATGATCTAGATTTCCTGTTACGCTTTTGATGAACGTACCCAGAGGGTTCATGAGGCCACGCCTTACGCGTCTAGGTTTGAAAGAATCTATTTGCTGTGTAATTTTACTAAGTTTATTCAGCAAATAAACTATTCTACTTTTGAAGAGAGAAAAGCTGTAATTTGGGATCTTATTGGAAGTATCTGTCAATTGAGTCCTTATAGAGTCTACTAGTTTTTGAATTTTGTCAAGGTCAATGTCGTGTAGAAAGGTGTGGTCGTGAGATATAATTTTGGTGAATCCTAGTTTAAAGGGAAGGATACCAGGTCCGTCGGATAAACTGTCAAGTTTTAGGTTATTTGCTGGTTGAGGGTTGGCTTGCGAGTTGCAGTTGGTCGTCACGAGTATTATCGTCCTGTAACAATACGGGGGATTTAGTTTTCTTTTTCCGCTTCAATCTATTTTTTGCAACAGGGCCACGTCTCTTGGAAGTATAGATATGGACAGGTAAGTTAGAAAGAACCTTGTCATGTGTATATCGGGCTGCCAATTTTTGTCTAGATGCAAAGGGGTTTTTGATGTATACCTCTTCATTTTCGTCATAGTTTTCCTGTGGTTCCCTATCACGATTACGTCTATTCATTATATCTAATCGATTTGAGTAGGATTCATCGTGAACTATTTTATATACGAGTTCCATTTTGCCTTTATGGTCTTGCAGGTATTGCTGGAGTAGTCTTTCGGTGAGGTCAAGGTCTGTCGGGTCCCTAGGATCAAAGTGACCTGATATCAAATCGAATGGTCTGCATTTCGTCAAGCTGTGTATGGAGCTATTGTAGGCAATTAGCGCGTATGGAATCAAGTTGAAGGCTGGCTCATTTTTATGCTGTAATTTTAGTAGTCTCAGGTGTTCTATTAAAGTGGCATGAAATTTTTCTATCATGCCATTTTCGTTTGGTGTGTGAGCAGCTGTCGTATGGTGATGAATTTTATGTAACTTTAGGAATTCTTTGACTACCTGATTAGTGAATTCTGTTCCCTGATCCGTGGTAATGGCTATAGGGAATCCATGATGGGTGCAAAAAGTCATCAGTGATTTAACTATATTTGGGGCAGTGCAATCAGGTAAGCGATACGCTTGTGCGTATTTAGAAAATGAGTCTATGATTGTGAAGTATTTGTCTTGTTCGATAGTAAGTACATCGGCGTGCATTTGTTCGAAGGGCCTAGAAGGTGGAGGAACAATTTGGAACTCAGGTCGTACGGGAACACGGTCGTATTTTGCTCGGTTACATATGGTGCATTCGTTAATAAAATAGGTTATAGACTCTTTTAGTTTCGGCCAAAAATAATGTTGGGAAAGAGAAAGATATGTTTCGTTAATGCCTCTATGATTAGTCTTGCCTTCATGATACTTAGAAATTATGTCTTGCTGGTTTAAATAATCACTTATGTCTTGTACTTCGCGTTTTACTAATATTAGCTTCATAGATGCATTTTTAAAGTGCTTCTGAAGAATGGGGACTATACTATACATTTTGTCAATTGGGTTAACCATTATGGCGGTACGGAATTTTGGGTGTATGTACTTTTTAATGACAGTAATTAAATCTTGTTCCAAATTATTTTCAGTTACATGAACAATGGTTTTCCTGAATGTATCAAATGGCTTTAGTATAGAAGGTTTAATAGGAGTAGATTTATCGGTAATTTTAATAACTAGTTGTCGTTTGAATTTATTTAAGGGGTCGTCAGTTACTGGTATTTCAAGAACTGGATGCTCGGCACTAGTATGTACTGTAATCGAAGGTAAGTTTTCTGCTTGATCAACGTTAGGTAACTCATCTGGGTCATTAAGCTGGTCTAGAGATCCTATACTACTTAGGGGTCTTTGGCTAGGTGCTGTATCCGTGGATGACTGGCTAATTATGGGTCTATCATCAGGAGCAGTAATGGTAGAAATGGATGAGCGTCGTGAAGAAGATTCTGAACTGATGTTAACTACAACAGAATCCAGTTCTTCATTGTGGATTTCTACACGTGACAGGGCATCGGCGTTGGTATTAGCTTTACCCTTTTTATAGACTATAGTGAAATCAAATTCAGATAGCTTAAGTCTCCAACGGGTAAGACGTGAACTAGGTTCTTTTAAATTAAGGAGCCATTGTAAAGGTTTATGGTCAGTAACAATTTTGAATTTTCTTCCATAAAGGTAAGGCCTAAAATATTTTGTGGACCAAACAATTGCGAGCAATTCCTTTTCTATTGTTGAATAGTTGATTTCACTATCATTCAATGTCCTTGATGCATAGGCTATAGGCCTATCGGATCCTATTGTCCCTTGCGAGAGTACTGCGCCTAAGGCTACATTAGATGCGTCGGTGGTCAAAATGAAATCTTTTGAAAAGTCCGGATATTGAAGAATGGGGTCGTTCGTTAAAAGGGTTTTGCAGTGGTTAAAACATTTTATATAGTCGGGTGTAAGTTGGATTTTTGCTCCCTTTTTAAGGCAAATAGTTAGGGGTTTAGTTAGTCGGGCGAAGTCAGGTATAAAGCGTCGGTAATACCCTAAGAGTCCTAGGAATCCCTTGATTTGTTTTGTTGTTTTTGGGATAGGGTATTTAAGGATTGCAGCTATTTTATCCGGGTTTGGTTTTACACCTTCAGGCGTTATAATGTGACCCAGATATGGAGTCTCGTGTTTCAGAAACTCGGATTTATCAAGTTGAATTTTAAAGTTACTTTCCCTGAGCCTATCGAATATTTTCTTGAGATTAATCATGTGTTCCTGTAGGGAGGTCGAAAATACCAAAATATCGTCCAGGTAAACTGTACAAATAACGTTCTGCAAGCCTCTCAAAACGTTATCCATGACCCTCTGGAAGGTCGCTGGGCTATGTTTCAAGCCCATAGGCATTCTCAGATATTCGAAATGCCCGTTACCATCTGCTACACTGAATGCGGTCTTATGGATATCGTCTGGGTGCATTTCTACCTGGTAGAATCCGCTTGCAAGGTCAATTGAACTGAAATACTGGCACTTGCCAAGCTTATCTAGGATGTCTGCTATGTTAGGGATTGGATATTTGTCGTCGACCGTCTTTTCGTTCAGTTTTCGAAAGTCTACAACTAACCTCCACTTAACTTTACCGGATGCATCTGATTTTTTTGGTACAATCCATATAGGTGCATTCCAAGCTGAGGTAGACGGCCTAATGATACCCTGATCTAGCATTTTTTCGATTTGGCTCTGTACCTCTTGCCTATGTATATATGGATACCTATATGTTTTACTGTGGACAGGCACTTCGTCAGTGGTTTGAATTTGATGTTTGATTTTACTAGTGAACATCAATGCTTCGTTCTCTAAATAAAATATATCGGAATACTGTTTGCAAAGTTCAATTAAATTAGCCTTCTCTTCATCATTCATATGTGACGTACGCAAACGTGATAAAACTTCTCGAGTCCTCGCGTTATCCGTACTTAAGGCGGCGACAGGTGTAGTCTGTTCATTATATAAATAAGCATGTATAGGTTCCGAAATAGTAAAAGTTACATCATTTAAATTTGGGTTAAAAATTTCTACATAAGCATAGCCATTATCGGCAGTGGATATGCAATCTGTAATATAGCAACCACACAAAGTTTGGTGATCTATGCATATGTCACCTGTTGAAATGTCCGTCGGCAACTTAACAATCTGACTCGACTCGGCAGGTATAATTGTTTCAAGTAAGTTGAAACTTTGTGACTCATGCATTTGAATAGGGTTGCGAGCAAAACGCGTTTTTAGTACTTGTGTACTAAGGTCGATTTTTGACTGCCATTGCTTTAATAAATCTAAGCCTATTAACCCATCGAAGTATTTATGAAAACGATATATGAACAACTTAATAGGATTCCGATCTCTAAATTCGGGAAAACACGGAATAGTAATCATTTTTTGTAGTTGCATGTATATTTGATACGATAAAAGGGTCATAGTTGATAGGAAAATTAGAGAAAAATGTCTGAACAGCTTCTGGGCTTATAAACGACTTATTGGCTCCTGTGTCCAGGAGAAGTTTCAAAGGTGGATTAGAAATTTGAATATAGGGGAGCTGTCTTTTGTTTTGTTCATGTATCTCTATTCTGGGGATGTTATCTGAGGCTTCGTGTAAAAATTTGACTTAGTTTCTTTATTGTCTTAGGATTTTCCTTTTCAGTAGAATTGGAAATATCGGCTACGGTAGTCGGTGTTGAGTATGAGTACTGTTCATAATCCGCATATTGGTCGTAGTCTACGTACTGGTCATAGTCCGCGTACTGGTCATAGTCATAGTCCAGAGGATAGACCTCGTCATAATACGAGTCGTAAATTTCATTCATATTAACTTGCGGATTTTGAGGCGTTAAGGGTAAAGTACGAGCAATGGGGTGACTTATACCACTCATAGGGGTAGGTGCATTTTGGATAGGCCGTTGGAAGAACAGTCTGGGAGGAATTCTAAAACAGGGCTTGTTACCGGTACCAAATTCCCATTATAAGTACCGGTAAGTACCGGTATTACTATTCTGTTAAAATTTTAACGGTAATATGAGGTACCGGTAATCTAGTATTTAACGGTAATAATATTGTTAACAGTTAACGGTAATTTTACCGCTACTTGTTACCGGTACCAAATTCACATTATAAGTACCGGTAAGTACCGGTACCTCTATTCTGTCAAATTTTAACGGTATTAAAATTGCGTTAATTTTACCGGTACCTACGCATTGTTGCCGTCTACCGCATGGGACTCGCTCGACTGTAAAAGTGCCGCCCTATTGTGGGCCCCCGCCTCACGCCGCACATGCACAACACGGCAACGACACACATTAACGAAATGATAATTCCCAATACGAGTACCGGTACTAAGTACCAGTACTGTTTACCGGTATTTGGTACAGGTACTTCTTTCAATTACCGGTACCGTCGTTTTATTAAGGTACCGGTACCAATCCAATTACCGGTACCGTTGTATTATAGAGGTACCGGTACTTGATTTTTACCGTTACCAAATGTACCGGTACCAAACCAATTACCGGTACTGTCGTTTCATAGAGGTACCGGTAATGAATTTTTACCGGTATTCCAACCCCTGTTCTAAAACCAGTGGACATGTTCGACCGGGGCAAGGCTCGCATCATTTGTTGCGTCCTTGAGAGTCTTGGACCTTGAAAACCGAAATTTTGAGATTGATTGGGGTTTAAAAATCGGTTAGCGTTACTTTGAGGCATAAAATTTTGAAATTGATATGGGTTGGAATTAAATTTATTGGGAACATTATTAGTATTTTGTATCTTATTACTATTTTGTGAAGGTCCAGAATTAGGTCTATTCTGATAAATAGGAATGGGTGAGGGAAAACCGAATGGCTTTGGAATTAATTGAGCGACCGGAGTCATCTGTGGCAAGTTAAAAGGCGATAAGTTAAAACCGGTATTAAATTGAGGTAATTTCTTGGGCATGAGAGCGCTACCATTTTTCTGTTGCAAATAGAGGACATTTAGTTCTTCTTGGGCAAATTCTAATGCCTTTTCTAAAGTTTCGGGCCGCATGCACCGAATCCTTGAGCCGAGAGGCTCATGTAGGCCTTTAAGATAAGATTGCAAAGCTAGTTTTTTATAGAGTGTTCGTTTAGCCTCAACGGTAGTATGTATAGATTCATGTAATAACGTCTCGACATACGTCATTATAGTACTACGTAAAGTCTGGACTCGTTCGTAGAAAACATGTGGCGTGTCATTGCCCTGAGATAACGACGATAAATCGGTGTAAAGTGTTGATTCATCTCTATGATCTGAAAAAGAATTTATTAGAGCATTTCTAATGCCATTCCAGTCTCTAGGTATTCCATTGGCGGCCAAAGTGGTCGCAGCGCGCCCAGTAACCTTATTCAAAATTCCGTTTAATACGGCTGCATTGTTCAATTCATTTCCTGGAGCTGGATTGACATAACTGATAACAATTTGGTCGCAAATAGTCAGAAATCTGATCAAGACATGCGAATTACCATCAAACTCGGGAACTAATCTCAAAGCCTTCCAAATTTGATCTGTCAAATTATTAAAAACTCTAGGAGTTTGCTCACCTAAACTATTTTCTTGAGACATTTCGTCTTCTTCCTGTATTCCTTCTAAACTTATCAATAAATCTCTATGAAATCTATTTTCCCTATAACTATCGCGAATATTACGCGAAGTGCTGGGCTTAACACCCCTATAACTACTTGGATGAAAAATTTTGAAATTATTATTCTAACTTTTATAAATGAAAAAAGATATATATATTTTTTTTATATGTATATTTTATAAATTTATTTAAAGATATTCCGTTTCAAAATATCAGGTATAATCACTTTCTTTAAAATACTTAATCTAGGTGAAAAAGCTTCCTACCTATACGAATCGAAGAGACTTCGGAGTAATAGGATATAGGAAAACAACCAATATAGGAATAGTGCAAGTTACTCACAGGATCGTGGCAATCTGCATTCTTACTTGTTGACCCATCGATGTCTGGATGACGTCGTTCAGGAACTCCCGCGGCCGGTCGTAGGTTCGAAGATAGTCGACGCGCCGACGATTCGACTATTAGACGTATTCGATGCTAGAAACACGCACTAACGCGACTATCCGCTCCGACTGCGCCAGATACGTTACTGACCGCAGGGAAGATATTTTAAAAACTACAATAATTAATTAACATAGATTTATTCAGGAATCACAATGATTAGGACATGAAAGATTAATTACGATAATGTGCGATCGCTTCCGCGATTGAAGCAATACAGCCACCGACGTTGGGGCTCGCCTTCCCACGACGGATGCGTCACCATGCACCTGCAGTTTCGCGATGTCAGCCGTTCAGCTCCAAGAAAGTGATTCACAGTGTTGATGATTTCGTAAATGCGGTGATGGGAATCTATACGTAACATACGCGAAAATAAGGTAATAAATACGTGGAAGTGTGAGAAAACTGTTTATACAGTTGACTAAATGTTGTATTGTGATGTGTGGTGCAAGAAAAAACATAAATCAACCATAATTGACTCTTCATAGGTTAGTAACCCGTTTTCTAGCAAGAAAGCTCTTTATTGATTCTGATTGAGAAACAAAATAAAACATGATGTTAAATTTATGTATAAACTGTTGTAATCTGCTCTTTGCATTTTGAGGAAAGCTGTTTTAATAGAACGCTTGAAGTTATGATATGAGACTTCGGGACAACACATCGCCAACAATATTTTCATTTCCGGTAAGTTTAATGTATACAGTTAATGTTAATGAATAAATGTTTTAGGGTTCGGTACCCAAAGGGTAAAAACGGGATCCTAATGATATGGCTCTGGTGTCCGTCTGTCACCAGGCTGTATCTCATGAACCGTGATAGTTAGACAGTTTAAACTTTAACGGATGGATATATTTCTGTTGCCGCTATAACGACAAAAACTAAACAATAGAATAAAATAATTAATTAAGGGAGCTTCCATACAGCAAGCATGATTTTTTGCAGTTTTTATAGATAGTAGTACAGAACCCTTCTTCATGCCTGAGTCCGACTCGCACTTGGCCGGTTTATTCGTTTTTTCTGTCAGACAATACTAAAAACCGTTGGGTGATTTGGCAGGAGTAGCTGGCTCATGCATGCAAATGTACGCAAAGTTATGTGTGACAACGTATTGTCGAATTATGGATGCGATCATATGATGTCATGCATACAACAATGCACTTAATAGATTATACTCGTACATAATCCTTACTAATATTATAAATGCGAAAGTGAGTTTGTTTGTTTATTTGTTTGTTTGTTACGCTTTCACGCCGTAACTACTGAATCGATCATCATGAAATTTTGCATACAAGTTCTCCGGAGTACGGAGAAGGACATAGGCTACCTTTTATTCCGGGAAAAATTACTACTATTCCCGAGGGATCGACATTGACGCGGGCGGAGCCGCGGGCAAAAGCTAGTTTATTATAATTGTGTTAATTATATGCACGTTTACTTTTCAGCACCGGCTACACAAGAGAAATTTGTACTGCGTGAAACAAGCAAAAATAAATAAAATAAATATATACGGACGAATCACACAGATTGAGCTAGCCCCAAAGTAAGTTCGAGACTTGTGTTATGGGATACTAACTCAACGATACTATATTATATAACAAACACATATGTAGATACACATCCAAGACCCAGACCAATCTGAAAAAGATCATTTTCCATCTTGACCTGGCCGGGGATCGAACCCGGTCACTAGTCAAAGCAATATCAATACTGATTTTGCTAGTACAACGTTTTATTCCTATTACCAGTATCAGATGAAGTTCAGAAAGAGGTATGTAAATAATAATAATAATAATTATCCATCAAAATTTAGCTCATAAATTCAACCTCGTACAGTCTATAAAACCATATTACAAATATAATCCTGAATCAGTTCTAGAAAATTCAACAACAAAACTGTACTATGACAGAGCCATTCTCACAGATAAAACAGTTCCTTATAATAGACCAGATATGACTATAGTTAACAAAATAGACAAAACTGCATATTTAATCGATATAGCCATTCCCAACTAGTGATGTGCCGTTCCCAGGAACGTTCCTACATTCCCCAGATTTCCAAAATGGTTCCCGGGAACGTTCCCAATAAATGGAAATGTCAAGGAAAGTTGTAATTTTATTTGTCATACAACTTTTTTGTCAATGAAAATATATTGAACTGATGTATATGCATTACTTGGTATATGTAATATATTAATATTTTCAATAATCGACAAAGTTTCCGAAATAAACGGGAACGTTCCCAGGGAATGTTCCCAAATTCCCGGGGAACGTTCCCTTGTTGCCGGGAACGTTCCCTTGTTGCTGGGAATGAGAACAAATCTCAAAAGTTTTTTTTTTTTTATTTAGTAAGTATACAAGATTTTCCTAATTTAGATGGGAACGTTCCCCCGAAATTGGGAATGTTTCCGGAAACATTCCCGTAAACGGGAACGGGGAACGTTCCCTGGGAATGGGAATTTGGGAACGGCACATCATTATTCCCAACACTCACAACCTGCAAAATACAATAGCTGAAAAACTTTCCAAATACACCGAGCTTAAAGACGAAGTAACTAGACTATGGCACCTTAACAAAGTCACAATAGTTCCAATATTACTCTCTACCACGGGTGTCATACCAAAACAACTTCACACTTCACTTCAAACCCTTAACTTCTCACCAAACACCTATATACTTTTACAGAAAGCTGCCATTCTTAATACATGCCGCCTGGTCAGAAATTTTTTACAAACAGATTCAAACTCCAACCCGCTCAGCATACTTCCTTTCAATCAGCAATCGTCACAAACCCAACAGAACTCAAATCTTTCAATCAACCAAACATCTTAGTCATCCAGATACGATTAGATTGAGCCCTGATTTTCACTTGGCTTTGGCCCGTGATTGTCAGTAAAATACCGGTTCGAAAGAACCGAGAACAAAAATCAAAAACATAATAATAATAATAATAGGCTTGCATGTGTCCCCATGCAAGCCTCAAAAGACCGGGCTTCGGCCCGTGGTTACTTAAGTAAGAGACGACATAATAATAATAATAGACTTCCTGAAGCAGAAAGTCTGGCAGCGTGGGCGGGACGTATTCGCCGCTACAGAGAGCGTGTGGAACGATTCCAGCTAAATAGGCTCTTCCAAAGTGACCAAAGGAAGGTGTACAGAAAGTGGGAGGGAACTGAACAATGTGTGATCGACGGGCAGCTGCCGGATGCTACTGCTATGAATAATTTCTGGCGTAGTATTTGGTCGGTGCCAGTTGAACACACCGAGGGTGATTGGATGACAGTGGTTGAACGTGAATGTGAGCCTATCGAGTCCATGGGGGCTGTAATTATCAGCCCCGATGACATAAGTTGTGCGATTCGTACGGCGCAGAACTGGAAAAGTTCTGGACCGGATGGATTGCACAACTTCTGGATAAAGTGGATTCGAAGCTCACATGAACGTTTGGCCACACAATTCCAACAAGCCCTCGTGCTTGGTCCCCTACCTTGTTTCCTTACGACAGGACTCACCTTCCTGCTCTATAAATCCGGTAGTACCACGGATCCCAAGAATTTTAGACCTATCACATGCTTGCCAACTCTTTACAAGCTCCTTACATCCATCTTGAGAGCAAAAATTAACCAGCATATTGTTGTGAACAAAATCATGGCTTCCTCTCAAAATGAATGTAGGGTTGCTCCTCCTCATGGACATGACCATCTGCAAGCAAGTTCAACGGAAAAAGGCAGCCCTCTCAACTGCCTGGATGTACTATAAGAAGGCCTATGATTCAGTGCCTCATTCATGGCTAGTGAGGGTCTTAGAGTTGTATAAAGTTAATTCAACTTTAAGATCCTTTCTTGGCACGTGTATGAGACAATGGACCACAGTCCTTTGTCAGCCAGGTAGAGGAAATGGCTCCTCGGACCCGATGGACTTGATAAGGATCGAGCGAGGCATTTTCCAGGGCGACAGTTTGAGTCCATTGTGGTTTTGTCTGGCTTTGAACCCCCTCAGTACCCTACTGAGGGATTCAAGACTAGGCTGCCGCCTCCGAAGTGATGGGGAGATTGTTTCTCACCTGTTATACATGGATGACTTAAAATTATTTGCACCAAATCCCTCTGACCTGGTGGAGCTATTGAAAATCACAGAAGATTTCAGTAGTTCTATCAGGATGGAGTTTGGTGTAGATAAATGTGCTGTCATGTATGTCGAACGGGGAAAAGTTGTAAATTCAACTTACAACTTTCTGAGACAATGTCCGTCAAATCTCTCGCGGAGGCGGAAACTTACAAATATCTTGGTATGTCACAGTCTTTGAGTATTGTGGATGGGGACATAAAGCAGGCGGTGAAAGAGCGTTTCTTTTGTCGACTGACAAAAGTACTTAAAAGTCTTTTGTCAGGTGGTAATAAGGCGCGCGCTTTCAATGCTTGGGTAATGCCCCTACTCACTTACTCCTTTGGCATACTAAGATGGACCCAAACTGAGTTAGATGCCCTGGATAGGAAGGTCTGTCAACAGTTGACAGCGCATCGCATGCTTCACCCACGCTCATCTGTTATGAGACTGTACATCTCACGTAAGTGTGGAGGTCGTGGTTTTTTGAACGCCAAGACTCTTCATAACCGCGAGGTGTGCAGTCTTAGGGATTATTTCCTTAATAATGAGTGTGGGATGCATCGCGACATTGTAGCAGTAGATAGGAGCTTCACGCCGCTCTCCTTAGCAAACGAGAATTGGCGCAGACCAACGGTGTTAAGCATCGAAGACCGCAAAAACATATGGAAGAGCAAGGAGCTGCATGGGCGGTTCTACCGGGCCTTAACTGGGCCCGATGTAGATCTGCTCGCGTCGGTAAACTGGCTACGATTCGGTGACCTCTTTGGAGAAACCGAAGGTTTTGTTTGTGCAATTGCAGACGAGGTCATGATGACGAACAACTATCGGAGATATATCGTGAAGGACGGTACGGTCGACATCTGTCGGGCATGCCGCCGTCCTGGCGAGTCACTCAGGCATATTATTTCCGGTTGTTCTCATCTGGTTAACGGAGAGTATTTGCACAGGCAGAACCTTGTAGCCAGAATTATCCACCAGCAACTTGCTCTTCGATATGAGCTTGTGGAATCCGAGGTGCCGTACTATAAGTACACACCAGCGCCGGTTCTCGAAAATGGTCGTGCCACGCTGTATTGGGATCGATCTGTTATCACAGACAGGACTATTGTCGCAAATAAGCCTGACATCGTGCTGACAGATCGATCGTCGCGCCAGGCAATGCTCATCGATATCACCATCCCGCATGACGAGAACCTTGTGAAGGCCGAGAAGGACAAACTTACTAAGTACCTAGACTTGGCCCACGAGGTGACCGCTATGTGGGATGTGGATTCGACGATCATTGTCCCGATAGTCGTTTCAGTGAACGGTCTTATAGCGAAGAGCCTCGATCAACACCTCAAGAGGCTCTCGCTAGATGGCTGGATCAAGGGTCAGATACAGAAAGCAGTACTCCTGGACACTGCGCGCATCGTTAGGAGGTTTCTCTCTCTGTAGCCTTAACTGTCGGTAGCTTGAGCCCTGCCCCGCTGCTGGCAGCCCTCTAGGATAAGGTTTTTATAAAAGTTGTATTTTTTGTATGATATTTTTTTATATTTTACTTTTTATATAGAATAATAATAATAATAATTCTTTATTAATCTTTATAAATACCAATTACAAACATAATAAAATAATATAATAATAAACAATTACAAAATAAAACATAGTTTTTAAATATTTCGATAAAACAATACCTTGTGGCATTATGATCCAACAATAAAAATTATATGCATAATATAATATTTTTTAAATCTGAAATTATAATATTCATTTAAGTGTTAAGATACAGGGCGTATGAATGAACTTGTCAGTAATGCGTCTTACTTATTATCTTAGCTGTGCAGTACAAGTTTCAAATCTATTCATTGGCTGGAGCTAACTAAATACCTCCCCCCCTCCCCCTGCCCTGAGACAGAGACAGACTTTTATTCAAATTTTTTATAAAAAAATTAATAATAAAATATTATGATTTAACTAAGTATATTGAAATTTCAGGTCGTGGAATATGAAAAAAATAAAGGCTGTAAAAGATAAACGTTTGAACCAGCAGAAGAAATTACAATTTGAAAGATATTATGTTACATATAAATATCACGGTGAAATTAAATGTAAATATCTTTCAGATAGATGGTTTTTAAACAAATTAATACTTTTTAGGAATGATTAAGTAAACAAAGTTATAAAATAAATTGTCATTTTATTATCCTTTCCCAAAATGTTTTTATAAGCTCTGTCGGCTCTGTGTACAAAATAAGAGTACTGTTTAAAGTAGATCATTACATAGTATGGAAGTGACAACCCTAGGCAATGGCAGCCATTTTATGTAACGATTCTGTGATGTAGGTATACACGATTTTTTTTGTAGGTATTTCCAGTCCTCTTTTTTCTTTGGTCTGAGATTTGACGTTGACTTGACAGTTGCCGACATTGGAGTGCTATTTCTGAAACTGCGCTATTCGCAAACGAGTGACTTTTCCAATAAAAAATCGCTTAATTATGAGTGTCATGTCATACTTTCAAAAATAGTACCTCGGAGTACTATTTTTAAAATGATGCCGGTCGTAAACGAGTGATTTTTCCATACAAAAATCGCTCGAAAACGATTGTTACACTTTCAAAAAATAGTACCCCCGGTCTTAATGTCACTTTGCCATAAATAGGGTTATATATATATATATATATATATATATATATTATAAATCGATAAACACCGGCTCCATACACGATACAATGTCACGTTCCGTCATTATTATCGTCGTTTTCATCAGCATCATCCTCATCATCATCATCATGTTCTCTCTTCCACCGTTATCACAAAAAAATATCGTCCGTAAACCGCCTTACAGTAACCAATTTTATTTATTAAGATACTTTGTTGGCTATTGGAGAAACCATTGCTTAAGTGGATGTCAAAGTGACATAATGGCCGTCATAAACTGTCAATGTCAAATCGTTTATTTGGCTGTGTTTTGCTGAGGTGTTTTGTGAATAGGTTTCCTAAATTTATTTTATTACTTTATTGTATATTTATATTGATTAAGTGTAGCCCATAGTTCTTACTACTGCGATATAATTTTAGCAATATACTACTTCAGTGCTAGTGTACTTATTTTAAATTTAATTCACAGACCTAAGAACAAAATAACCTTATACAAGATGCATCAGAGTCCAGCATTCTGTCGTATCTGCCTCTCAGTGGACGCGCCCATGAGCAGCATTGACGGCACCGTCCTGCAACTCGTGTATGAGAGACTTGCGGGGGCTCTTGTAAGCGTCCTACTAATTAGGATTAGTCTATCTGCTTTAGTTAATGTTTCGTGATATCGTTTATGATTAGACTGTGTGGAAAGAGAATTTTCTTATGAATTGAAGGCGATACTGTTTCTCTCGTAGAACTGATTACGTTTTTGCCTGTTTTCGACATAATTTTGAACTAAAATTTGAAGAAAACTGTTGTTACCTCTATATAACATTTAACATGAATTTGGTAATATATACCCGGACAAGCGGTAGAATCAAGTTGCTATATAGAAATCATAGCGTTCGTTCTCTTATACAGATATTTCTGCACATAGTGTTTCTAAAGGATAATTTTCTAATTCTCCATGCTGTTCTAGGAGAAAAGAAAAAACATAGAATGTACCAGCTGCTTCTCTTCCCGCACAGATCGTAAAAGCTGATCGAGGGAACGGGTAAAATCTGAGGAATTATGTTAATAGGCGATGGGCTAGCAACCATCACTATTTTGATTCTGTTTTCCACCAACATGCTAAACATGGCCTTCGGGTCTTATAGACCTAGGCGAAAAGGCTATAAAAGACTTGATCCTATGTAATTGGTAATAGTTTGTAATTTTTTAAGTCCTAGAAAATTAATGTAGTCTTAAAAGTCCTTAAGAATTATCATAAACTATAAATGCCTCTTCAATACAACAACAATATTATATTGGAGAATATTCAGCCCTAAATGCCCATTCACTGCTCACAAACAATCTAAAGGGGGCAAACGACAGAGCAGTGGCCGTGGCCACATATTGGGCAACACTGTTGTAGTTAAAAGACATTACAACTCGAAGAAGAAGAAGAATATAACAACTTGTGATAATACAGGACTTCATTTTAGCAAACATATAATTGTGACACACAAGTATGACAAACATTCTTTTGATTAGGGGTTTGTATCAACATGAAGAAAGAAACTGGATATGAAAATTGAAAAATTTTACATCTGTTTACATTTTAGTAATTTAATGTTTAAGTAAAAGCTGTTATATCACTGGCACAACATTCCAGCTCGTGAGTGGGAACAGGCCCGTGGCGGCGTGCTACATCTGCCGCGCTATGTTGTACAAGAGCCACAAGCTGATGGTGACCGCCACCAGGGCAGACCATGCGCTGACTGCTATGTTGGAGACGGCTGGCGAGGTACTTAGGTTATATTGCCTTATAATGTTCATTACTTTCTATATTGATATACTAACACAGTCAAACACTACTGCTGCTTAGAATGCTGAGTAATGGCAGGACCACGCAACAAAGCAGACAGGATGGCACGCACTGCCTAGACAAAGTTTTACAGAGGGTGAAAGCAATGAGTAAACATTATTTACGATACAAAGGCAATGTGTGCTAGCATTGTAAATTATTTTGCCTTTTTATGTTATCATCTTATGCACAAATCTGTATGTTTTCTCCCAGTATTGATCACACATGAATCAGTTAGAAATACAAACTGGAGGTATGAGGAGGGTATAAGGAAGGGCACGCTAGTATGTGCTAAAGTTTTGTTTGTATTCAGATTACAGAAAAATCAGTATCCCGGATTGACCGCGAGGCCATTGGCTTGTGTGCGTCGCTGTCCTTCTCTGTGGCTGAATGTTGTGACAGCACGCCGCCCGCCAGGGTCGCGGTCAAAACCGAGCCGGAGTCAGAGGATGCTGGCGACACCGCGACGGACGATGAGGATCCAGGGGGTACGTATACCTAAGGTGACCAAACGTACTGCTCTCTTCCATGTGTTTCTCTACCATTTTTAGGGTTCATCCCTATAAAAGGTAAAGACTTACAATTGGGTGATTTAATGGGTTCCACCTAGTTTAGTCTTGCAAGCCCTCCTTTTCAGTACCGAGTGGACGTTGAAATAAATGTCACATATATATTAATATCTGCGGCCTGTTGAAGCTGTCATATATTCAAACTTGTAAGGGAATCAAAAGACATAGCTGTGTCTGTCGCATATTTTGTGAATTTGCTCTCGCAAGGGAATCAACACCTATTATTATCAAAGCTTTAATTTTTCCACATAACAGTACAAATATACATTTAAATATCAATCTTTCCTTCCATTCCATTGTTATGTGGCCCCCTATGGGTAAAAGCCTCCTCCATCCTTGTCCACCTTTTTCTGTCTTTTGCCATATGCATCCAATCTTTTCCAGCTATGCTCATTATATCATCTGCCCATCTTTTCTTCTGTCTTCCCACTTTCCTTTTGCCTTTTGAGCCCTGCCATTTAGTTGTTTAATAGGTCCATCTGTTATCTTTATATCTTGACAGGTGCCCTGCCCATTTCCACTTCTGTTTTAAACTAAAATGAAGTGCATCAGTTAATTTAGTTTTCGCTCGTATGTCTGCGTTTCTCAACACCTATAGCATCATGATATTTCCAAAGGAAGATTTTAAAACATCTTTATTGTACGGTACTCTCGGTGCGCGTCCGACGCACGTCAACTAGTGGTGGATTGCTAGCCACATCATATTACGAGGGTGGATTGAAAAGTACTCGGCCTAACCAAGAAAATAAACACATACTAAATCTTTTATATTTTTATTTTTCTACATAATCATCATCAAGTTCAATGCACTTTTGCCACCTCCCCTTCAAAGCATTTAGACCATTGAAAAAAAATGATTCTTCCTTAGAGTCAAATATGCGTCTACTGCTGCTTTGACCTCGTCGTTTGTTAAAAATCTTTGACCTCCCAAGTGCTTTTTTAGGTTAGGGAACAGAAAGAAGTCTGATGGTGCCAGATCAGGTGAATAAGGCGGATGCGGTAACAGTTCAAAGCCACAGTTGTGGATTTCAGTCATTGATAGCACAGACGTGTGAACACGGGCATTATCTTGATGAAACAGGACTTTTCTTCTAAGCATTCCTGTACGTTTTTCTTTAATTTCCTCTCGTAAACAACGTAGTAAGGTGCAGTAGTAATCAGAGTTTATAGTCTGACCCCTTTCAAGATAATCAACCATAATCACACCCTTGGAGCCCCAGAAAACTGAAGCCATCACCTTATTTGCTGACAAAATTGACTTAGCCTTTTTAGGGGGTGGTGAACCAGGTCATTCCACTGTTTTGATTGTTGTTTTGTTTCCGGTGTACAGTAATGAACCCATGTTTCGTCCATAGTAACAAAACGATTAAAAAAATCATCTGCATCGGCTTCAAATAACTCTAAACAGTCGCGTGAAATAGTCAACCGCGTCCTTTTTTGTTCAACTGAAAGCAGTCGCGGAACCCACCTAGCAGACACCTTGTGGAAACCCAACTCATTGACTATGATGTTTTGAGTTCGATCATAAGAGATGCCTATACTCTCTGCTATCTCTCTAATTTTTAATCTGCGGTCTTTCATAATTAAATCAAGTACTTTTTTACATTTTCGTACATTTTCGTCTAATTGGCCGGTTGCTATGGTCTAGGTAGAAGCCCTTTGGGTTTCGTACCCAAAGGGTAAAAACGCGACCTGTCTGTCTGTCTGTCCGTCTGTCACTAGGCTGTATCTAATGAACCGTGATGGTTAGACAGCTGCAATTTTTGCAGCTGATATATTTCTATTGTTGATATAACAACGAACACTAAAAACAGAATAAAATAAATATTAAAGGGCTCCCATACAATAAACGTGATTCTTTTGCTCGATATTGATATTGGCAACAGGAAGACGCTTGAAATATTCACAGAATATATTTTCTTTTAAAATAAACAATTACAATAAAATTCGGGGGGCTCCTTCCTATACAACATACAACTTTTTTGCCGTTTTTATAAATTATCTATAAAAACGGCAAAAAAATTATGAATATGGAACGGAACCATTTGTAAGCAAGTCCGACTCGCACTTGGCCGATTTTAATTTCCTCTCTGACCAGCTTGGCAGACTCATCCTTGAAAGCAGCAATGTCTTCAAGGGTATTCACAAACATTGAAGACATTTAGCGAAAGTGACGTTCAGGGACTAATGTTATTTGCGTGCCAGGCGTTCCCGCGGCTGACGTGGACGAGACACGGGACTCCGATGAAGACGCGGGGGCGCGGGGCGGGGGACACTACGCGGGCGGTAAGCTTCTTAACAACCGAACAAACAGATGGTGTTATATGTTTCACACGACTCATTCTGTGTGTGTCTCTGCTTGGTGGAGGGAATCAAATGCGGTTTTCTGAATTTGAAACTAGCTGTCGAGCTGAAGTCGGACCACCCTGAGCAGCCAGGGGCGTAGGCATCTAATTGAATAGCTATGGCACATGGAATATGGATTTTGAGTTTAAATGATCGGTGTGGACGATAGAGATCCATATTCAATTCATCCAGGGTCAGGTTGAAGTCCAATGGCGCGCAACACTGCTGAAGTATCCCACCAGGTGGCCAACGTTGTGGAGACCCGATATAAAATGTAAATTAAGTTTATTTCGTAGGTTGGTAAAAAAAAATACAGTAGTCCTCGTGCTTATTCCAATTTTCGCATAAAAATATGAATGACATTTTGCGAAAGTGAAGTTCTACGTTCTGAAGAAACTTTTTTCCATAACGTCATTCGCGCCTATATATTTCTATGCATATGAATGAATGCTTAGGAGAGAGGGGGGTTTGGCTTCGTTGTATGTCTACGTGTAAGCGCTGCGGCAGTGGTGACCTGTGCGCTCATATGATGTATCTCATCCCACGGGTTCGCTAACGAACTGACCTCCTTTGATAAGCGATGGTGTAGGTGAAAGTAACAAATGTTTTGCAGATGGCGCAGCAGAGGGTCAACAGCCTGTGGCAGGAAGTTCCCGAAACAGTGATTATGGCGAGCCTCAAAGCGCTGACACAAGGCACCAGTGTCATGTTTGTCTGAGGGGGTTTCAGAGGAAGGGTCATCTACAAGTACACTTAAGAACTCACAATGGTGAGAAGCCATATAAATGTAATGTCTGTGGCAAGCAATTTAGTCGAAAGGGTGATTTAGAAAGACATTTAAGAACTCACACTGGTGAGGAACCATTTGAATGTAATGTTTGCGAAAAACAGTTTAGTCGCAAAGGTCATTTACGTACACATTTAAGAACTCACACTGGTGAGAAGCCATATAAATTTAATTATTGTGGCAAGCAATTTAATCAAAAGAGTAATTTAGTAACACATTTAAGAACTCACACTGGTGAGAAACAATTTGAATGTAAGGTTTGTCATCGTCGATTTGCTCAACACGGTCATTTACGTACACATTTAAGAACTCACACTGGTGAGAAACCATATAAATGTAATGATTGTGGCAAGCAATTTAATGAAAAGGGTCATTTAATAAGACATTTAAGAACACACACTGGTGAGAAACCATTTGAATGTAAGGTTTGTCGTCGTCGATTTGCTCACAACAGTGCATTAAAAACACACCTGAGAACTCATACTGGTGAGAAGCCATATAAATGTACTGATTGTGGCAAGCAATTTAATGAAAATGGTGCTTTAAAAAGTCATTTAAGAATACACACTGGTGAAAAACCATTTGAATGTAAGGTTTGTCGTCGTCGATTTCCTCACAGCAGTACATTAAAAACACACCTGAGTACTCACACTGGTGAGAAGCCATATAAATGTAATGACTGTGGCAAGCAATTTGTTCAAAAGGGTCATATAAACAGACACTTAAGAACTCACACTGGTGAGAAACCATATAAATGTAATGATTGTGGCAAGCAATTTAATGAAAAGAGTGCTTTAAAAAGTCATTTAAGAACACACACTCGTGAAAAACCATAAGAATGATCCTTCTTACTTTTGCATAGTGTTTAATGTCACGTTAGGAACGGGATCTTCATTCTCGTCCACATCCAACATAAGTTTGTAAAATATAAATATATACAGGATGGATACGACCTATGGGTGATATATTAAACCACGGGCTTTACTAGATAGTATTAAGAAATTATAATAGCAGCCAGGAAACCAAAACTAACCAAAATGTAATTTTATACAAAACAAATCGCTAAGTTTCTGTAACAACCTGTGTCTACTGCGGCTGCGTATTTTCGTTTCGCTTGGAGTCATTGAACCTTGACGTAACACTATATTTAACACGTAACACAAAACTCTCTGAACAACCCAAAGGTTCGACTGTTAGAGAATGCTGATTAGCATTAAGTCCACCTTTTGTAGTGTAGTTATGTTAACATGTGTACAATTTGTTTCAATACTTAATATTATTTTAGACTCTCATGTTTTGCTATCTATCACATCAATATTAAACATTAATGATATGCAGTTTTCTCAATTACGAGTATAAGTATACTAGCTGTTACCCGCGGCTTCGCCCGCGTTTATGTCGATCCCTCGGGAACAATATTTCCCCAGAATGTCCCCGAATGAAAAGTAACCTATGTCCTTCCCCGGGCCTCAAACTACCTCCATCTGTTCATTGTTTTTTATACGTGTTTAATCAACTAATATGTAGGAAGCCATGTTTCATTGGTTGATTTTCAAATTAATTGAAAATGAGTTGAGTCAAATACCTCACTTGTAAAAGTCGGGTGTGGAATGGTGGAGAATTTCGGCGCCGAGATTGAATTGTGCGGTAGCTCAGATGGTCTGCCGTAGATGGTCGATGGTATGCTCTGGCATAGGTCGTCATAGACCTAGGTCGCCGGTTTAAGTCCCAGCCACATGAAATCTTTTTACCATATTTTATTTCTTAATTTATTAAGAGTATATCTGTTCAATGGTTGAAGCGTGAAAAGACGACAGAAAGACAGAGTTCACGTACATAGATCTTTTTTAATTGTAATCGTGAACTTATTACCCTTTTTTAGGGTTCCGAACAAGGAACCCTTATAGTTTCGCCATGTCAGTCCGTCTGACCGTCCGCTTTTACTCAAGAGACTATATTTTGATTTGGATATGTATGTTAATCATGCTAATAAAACAGTAGAATAAAATCTTGAGTATAATTTTTTTCTAGGGTAGCTCCCATATTAGTAAAAAGGGTAGTAATTTTTTTTCGCGGCTACGCCAACGTATGGGGTGTTGTCGAATTGTTCTTTTAAAAATATTGTGAGCTTGTGAACGTAATTTTTCGATTTACTTATCCGTTTCGGAAATATTTGGTTTTATAGTCTTATTACATAATGGAACGGAACCCTTGGTGTGCGACTCCGACTCGCACTTGGCCGGTTTCTAAGTCTAGAAATGAACAAAATTTCATACAAACTTTACCCCCCTATTTTACCCCTTAAGGGCGGAATTTGGTCCTTATCAACAACACAGATCTTTTTTGATTGTAATCGAGAACTTATATTCCTATTTTTATACTTCTAAGTATAGAAATGAGAAGAATTCCATACCAACTCTACTCCCCTATTTTACCCCTTTGGGGAGGAATTTTGTACATTTCATCTATACAGATCTTTTTAATTGTAATCGAGAAATTATATATCTATTTTATACTACTAAGTCTGGAAATGAGAAAATTTCCATATAAACTTTACCCCTTTAGGAGGGATTTTTTTCTAGTTCACCTACACAGATCTTTTTAATTTTAATCGAGAACTTATATACCTACTTTCATATTTCTAGGTCCAGAAATGAGAAAATTCCATAAAAAGTTCACCCCCCTATTTCACCCTCTTAGTGGTTGAATTTCTAAAAATATATCTTTCTGGTTGTTCATTTACATCATAAAAAAACCCCTGAACTAGATTTCAATTTTCTAGGCACAGTAGTTTTGGCTGTGCGTTGATATATAAGTCAGGTTGGCTTTTTGCTCGCGGCTCCACCCGCTTTAGTGTGGATCCCTCGGGAACAGTAGAATTTCCCAGAATGAAAGGTACCCTATGTCCTTCTCCGGGCCTCAAACTACCTCCATACCAAATTTCATCTAAATTGGTTCAATAGTTGAAGCGTGAAAAGAAGACAGACAGACAGACAGAGTTACTTTCGCATTTATAATATTAGTATGGGTTTGGTTCATGACTTTCAGTGAAACACCTCAATATTGAATTTCAATCGAATAACTTCATAAACGGAAAGTTTTATACTATACTAGCGTTCGCCCGCGGCTCCGCCCGCGTCAATATCGATCCCTCGGGAATAGTACTTTTTCCCGGGGTAAAAGGTAGCCTATGTCCTTCTCCGTACTCCAGAGAACTTGTATGAAAAATTTCATGGTGATCGGTTCAGTAGTTACGGCGTGAAAGCGTAACAAACAAACAAACAAATAAACAAACAAACAAACAAACTCACTTTCGCATTTATAATATTAGTAAGGATAAGGATAAGGATAAGGATTTGCATCCCCGTTTTTCCCCCTTAAGAGATGATTTTTTGAGAAATATATTTTACTCGTGTTTCATGCCTTTTAATAAAGTATCTTCTTGCTGAATTTCATTTAAGGATTTACATCCCCGTTTTTCCCCCTTAAGAGATGATTTTTTGAGAAATATATTTTACTCGTGTTTCATGCCTTTTAATAAAGTATCTTCTTGCTGAATTTTATTCGAATTACTTAAATATATAAAAACAGCAAAGTTTCATACTAACTTTGCACCTCCGTTTAACCCCCTAAGGGATGAATTTGAAAAACATATTTTACTCATGTTTCATGCCTTTCAGTAAAGAACCTTCATGCTGAATTTCATTTGAATAACTTCAAAAACGGCAAAGTTACATACTAACTTTGCACCCCAGTTTTACCCCCTTAGGGGACGAATTTCCTAAAATCCTTTCTTAGTGCTCCCCTACGTTATAAAAGGAACCCCTGTGCAAAATTTCAAGTTTCTAACCCTTATAGTTTAGGCCCTGCGTTGATATGTCAGTCAGTCAGCTTCCCCTTTTATATATATAGATAGATTACAGTGTATCACCTAGAAACCAGGTAGGTATATCGTTAGGTACACCATAATAAGAATTTTCGATGTATAATAATGTTGAATTCTGAAATAAATTTAAGGATAGGCTTTTATATGTTATATTCTTTGAAGTTTTAATTGTAAACTACCTGCGGTTTCGCTTACGTCAAAGAATATATACGCTTACGTGCGATTTCTCTCTCTAATATTTTCGGGATTGCAGTTGAAATGAAATGAAATGAAATTTTATCTATACATATAATAAAACAGTAAAAATATTTTGTCTGTACATTTAGAATTTTTGACTGAAATGGATAGAGGGACACTTAAAAAGAATAATAGAAAGCAAAAAAATTTTTTTGGAATTTCTTGTCTGTCTGTCTGTCTGTCTGTCTGTCTGTCTGTCTGTCTGTATGTATGATCACGATTATCTCCGAAAATACTGAACCGATTTACTTCAAACTTTCACCAATTGCTTTGTTTTAACTCAGAAAAACATTTAAAATCGGTTCATTAAAAAAAAAGTTATCGTCATTTGAATGAACTCAAGGCATGAGTTTGCCTGCAAACATATAGCAAAAATAGAATAAAATAATAAGTGACATAAGAAAATTAAAATCCAAAGTCAATTCATCATCATTATACCTATCTATACTATCCATAGTAATCCAAACTAAAAAAAGGAGAAGCTGACTGACTGACTCACATATCAACGCAGGGCCTAAACTATAAGGGTTAGGAAGTTGAAATTTTGCACAGTGGTTCCTTTTATAACGTAGGGGAGCACTAAGAAAAGATTTTTGGAAATTTATCTCCTAAGGGGGTAAAACGGGTTGCAAAGTTAGTATGATACTTTGCCGTTTTTGGAGTAATTCGAATGAAATTCAGCATGAAGGTTCTTTACTGAAAGGCATGAAACACGAGTAAAATATTTTTCTCAAAAATCATCCCTTAAGGGGGTATAAGGAGATGCAAAGTTAGTATGAAACTTTCAGTTTTTGAAGTTATTCAATTGAAATTCAATATTAAGGTGTTTCATTGAAAGTCATGAACTAATGTATTCCGGGTGAAATGAAATGAAATGAAATAGAATTTTATTCAAATTTGGATATCATGTATCTCTTTCTGAACGTCATATTATTATTTTTAATATTTGCAAAATCGATAAGCTACTAGCGTTTCGAAACCACCACTGCTGAGAAGAATACGCCGAAAGAAACTCAGTCCAGTATTGGTCCCTACGTGCCTGAAGGGCTACAGGGTAATTCTACTGTTCCTGAGAAATCGACACTTACGCGGGCGGAGCCGCGGGCCAGAAGCAAACCTGACTTATATATCAACGCACAGCCGAAACTACTGTGCCCAGGAACTGAAATTTAGCACAGGGATTCTTTTTATGATATAAGTGAGCACTAAGAAAGGATTTTTAGAAAATCAAAGGGGATGAAGTTTTATGGCATTTTCTAATTTTTTGACTTAGAAAGTAGGCACACAAGTTCTCAATTAAAATTAAAAAAGATCTGTTTAGGTGACCCAGACAACATTCTCCCTTGAAGGGGTAAATAGGGGGTAAAGTTTGTATGGATTTTTTCCATTTCTAGACTTAGAATATAAAAATAGGTATGTAAGTTCTTGATTATAATTAAAAAGCTCTGTGTAGGTAAAATGTATAAAATCCTCCCCTTAAGGGATAAAGGGGGGGTTGTATGGAATTTTTCATAAAAGTATAAAAATAAGTATATATGTTTACATTACAATTGAAAAGATCTGTGTAGTTAAAATGGTCGAAATTTCCCCTTGAAGGGGTAAAATAGGTGGGGTAAAGTTTGTGTGGTTTTATTTACTTAGAAATATGACAATAAGAAGTTCTCCATTACAATAAAAAAAAAAATATGTGTAGGTGAAATGGGCAAAATCCCCTCCTTAAGAGCTAAAGATCTATGCAGGTAAAATGTATTAAATTCCCCCTTAAGGGGAAAAAGCAGAAGGGGAGGGGTTTGTATGAATTTTTATCATTTCTACTCTTTTCAAGGGAACGACATTAACGCGGGCGGAGCCGCGGGCAACAGCTAGTTTGCAATAAATGTAGTATTCTAAGTTGGATTAAGATAAAATGTCCATACATTTAACCATTTTTGGCATGCAAATTAGAAATAAAATAAAATTAATGTAGAATAAAATAAAATTAGTTTAAAATAAAATTAGATATAATATTAAATTGTCAGTATTCTAAATTGTCAACTTTACAATTCAAGTATTCTTGGACTGATACTGATAGAAGGAATTTTCAGCTAGCCAGTTCAGCAATTTAATTTTGAATTGTTTGATATTCAGTGCTATAAAAGAGGTAGGCAACTTATTATATATTTTTATAGTCATTGAGTAGCAATTTCTGCTGTACAATTTGGTCCTTTGTATAGGCAATACTAATTTTCCTTCATGTCTTGCCGCGTATCTGAAGACCTCGTCTTTTCTTTGAAATAAATCCGGGTGTGCCTTGGCAAACATGCAACATTCAAATATATACGTTTTTTTTTTTTTTTTTTACTAAATATTGAATTAGGCTTTTGTCTCCCATCTCACCTGATGGTAAGTGACGATGAAGACGAGGATGTTACATGCCTATCCAAGAGATACCCATTTATTCTACTTTTGAATGTCCCGGGACTGTACTTGTTTGGGAATATAGACGCAGGCAGTTCATTCCACACCTTAGCTACTCGAACCAAAAAGGAACTGTCAAAGCGTTTAGTTCGACTCTTTGGTATTCCAACGATAAAAGGGTGAAATTTCTGTCTGCGCCTTGTAGTCCGATGGAGGAATGGTGAGGGTTCAACTAGCTCAAAGAGCGCCTTCGCACACTCTCCAAAATGGATCCTATAAAATACCGATAGACAAGCGACTTTACGGCGATGCTCCAGGGATTGCAATTTCCTATTTGAGACCACGTCGTTGTTTATGAGCCTGCGGGCTCTTCGGTCAACAGAGTCCAATGCTTCAAGCTGGTATTTCGCTGAGCCATCCCAAAGGTGACTGCAGTACTCCATGCAAGAGCGAACCTGGGCTGTATAGAGATTGAGCAGCCGTTCAGAGCTGAAGTACCGCCGAACCTTTTAGATGATACCCAACTTCTTGGAAGCAGTTAGTGCCATTGACTCAATCTGTTGGCCGAAGCTTAGTTTTGACGTGACTGTCATGCCTAAAAGCCCAAGGTGGTCAACTAACGGTAAGGAAACACCCTGGAAAATGGGTGCAAGTGGGAAAGCACTCTTTTTTGCAGAAAATAGACACGCCTGTGTTTTGGACGGGTTAAACTTAACAAGATTGGCGTCTCCCCAATCGGACACCCTCTGTAATTTCGAGTTAACCCGTTCAATCATAGACTCTCTTAGAGACTGGACTTCTTGTGGACTTGCACTGGCTCTGGACGTATAACTCTCTACAACGGTGCTGTCATCAGCATAACCAATAATGCCAGACATAAGGAGGTCATTAATGTGCAGCAGAAACAAGGTTGCAGAGAGAACAGATCCCTGAGGTACCCCGGCATTAATAGCCATTAGGTCGGAAGAGCAGCCATCCATAACCACTCGAATGGACCGTTCCCTCAGGAAATCGGATATCCAGTTGCAAAGGTCCTTAGGTTAACCATACGCTGGAAGCTTACTGAGGATAGCTTCGTGCCAGACCCGGTCAAAAGCCTTGGATATATCTAGTGAGACGGCAATTGCCTCACCGTGACCCTCCAAGGCTTCGCTCCATAAGTGAGTGGCATATACCAGTAGGTCACCGGTTGAGCGACCCTTGCGAAAACCATATTGGTTGTCACTAAGGAGCTCGTTGGTTTCCAGGTATGCCAGGAGACGATTGTTCAATACACGCTCCATAATCTTGCACAATATGGAGGTGATCGCAACAGGTCGATAATTGGCCGGGTCGGAGCGACTTCCCTTTTTAGGTACTGGTTGTACATTGGCAAGCTTCCAGGATCTTGGGACCTTGCCAGTCTCTAGAGAAAGTCTATAGATGCGTGTCAGTACAGGGGACAACTCGGGTGCGCAGCGCTTCAGAACCACTGCTGGAATACCATCGGGTCCACTAGCCTTATTCACGTCTAGGTTTAGCATGCATTTAAGTACCTCTTTTTGGTGGATTTGAGCGGCCCGCATCTTGAGGCCGAACGAAGGTAACTGGGGTGGGCTTTTATTGCTACTATCTAGACGCGAATTGTCTGCAAATAGATTGGCAAACAAGTCTGCTTTCTCTTTTGCACCATGGGCCAGAGAACCGTCAGGTTTCTGCAATGGTGGCAGCGATGGGCGACAGAAGTTCATCTCCACTGACTTGGCTAGAGACCAGAAGGCTTTACTTCCTGAGGGACAGGAAACTATCTTGTCTCCAATACGGCCAACGTGGTCGAAACGAGCTCTTCTGAACACCTTTTTGCAGGACTTGGCAGCAGCGTTATACACTCTCTTCCTGTCTTGAAGATCATCAGCTTTGATTCTGCGGGCATCAGCCCAGGACAAGTATGCTTCCCGCTTACGCCTTTCGGCTAAGAGGCACTGAGCATTGAACCATGGGCGAGCTTTGGTTTCAAGGGATACGTCAGCAAAAGGAATAAAATACTCCATTGCCTTACATATCACACTCGAGACAGCATCAGCGCAGCATGATGGATCCCTAGAAGAGAAGCAAACCTGCCGCCAAGGATAAGATGCGAAAAAATGTCGCATCTCATCCCAATCTGCCGACTTGTATCGCCATACTCGCCTGGTGCCTTTGGGGCTGGTGTCAGGAAGCGAGTAGTGCGATACAGATTTCACCACACAGTGATCCGATGTCCCGAGCGGTGGTGATACGGACACCGAATGCCTGTCAGGATCGGTTGTCAGCAGGAGGTCCAGGCAATACGCAGTGTGGCCAGCAACGTCAGGAATGCGCGTCGACTCGTTGACAAGTTGGGAGAGACCGTAAGTCAATGCAAACTTATAGGTGTCTCTCCCAGCATGGTCGGTGTCCTGGTACGGGTACAGCCACTCTCCGTGGTGGGCGTTAAAATCCCCCAGAAATACCAACTGCGCAGATGGAAAACGTTGCTGGACCTTATCTGCAGCATCGCTGAGATATTTCATGAGCCGAGTTGTCTCAGAGTCTCCGCTATGCGAACGGTAGACACTGGCGTAAACAATATGATCAAGGCCAGTATCTACATGAACCCACAAAACGGAGAAATGCGGAACTTCCAAGTCATGGAGACGCCGACAACAGATCTCATCCCTGACATACATGCACACGCCCGCGTGGGGGTGGAATTTGGCCTCCAGGACATAGCCTGGGTAATACAGGTATGACAGGTCTGACGGATTACTGATCTGCGTCTCGGTCAGAAATAGCAAGGCCGGCTTGGCAGTCTCGAGGTGGTAATGGACTGCATCAAGATTGGAATGTATCCCCCTAATGTTACAGAAATCGACTAAAAGCTTAGGGGGCTCGGCCGGAGAGCGCTTGCTATGTTGGTTGTAATTTGGATTCTCAACCTTCAAAAGCGGAATTTTGCCCTCCCCAGAATACGTAGGGCAGCCTGAGCATTGTTGCCCAGGGAGGGATTCTCCTGCGCATGAACGCAGGTACCCTCCTGGGGTAATTTTCTCTTTAATTTCCGCTATCATATTGGAGAAGATCTGTAGGGGTATTGGGCTACCGGAACTCTCACTCACCAGGCGAAACACAGCAGCATTTACATGCTGCTATTTGACGCCGGTATTCTGTGAGAGGGTGGTTGCTAGCCGGTTCGAGCCAGCCCGATTTATGAGCTAAAGATGATGCTGTAGCTAAGAGTAAGTAGGCTCTACCACCGGTAACGTAGACGGAACAGTAATTATTTTGAGTTTTCGAAAGAGGGGTCTGCAAGAAGTTATTGGTGGTACATCGCAAATTGCTCTTATACATTGCTTTTGGGCAATAAATACCTTATTAACATCGGTCGAATTTCCCCATATAAGTATGCCATATCTGAGGATAGACGCAACATATCCGTGATATGCCATTATGGCTGTTTGTTTGTCTACTAATTTTGTCAGACGCCACAAAGCGTAGGCAAATCTATTGCATTTTGAACAGAGTATTGTTATGTGTTTTTTCCAATTACATTGGTCGTCTATTTTAATTCCAAGAAAAGTTGTTTCTTTCGTTTGTTCTATCCGTTCTTGCTGAAAGCGAATGTCAAGATTAGTAATTTTAGGCTTTTGATTATAAAAACATAAGTATTTAGTTTTAGATAAGTTCACGTGTAAATTATTAAGATTTAGCCAGTTGATAATGTCTGATAATGCTTCATTTACAGTATCGTTGTGATTTTTTAAGAGAGATGTATCCGGAATTGTTATCGTTATATCATCCGCAAATAATGTGCATTTATGACCCGTGACATGAGGTAGGTCATTTATGTATAAAATAAATAAAAGAGGTCCTAATATTGTTCCTTGTGGAACTCCTACTTTATTTATGCAAGGTAAGGATTTAAACGACGTTTCCTGCATTTCGTCATTTAAATTATTGATCTCCACAAATTGATATCTCTTTTCAAGAAAACTGCGTAACCAATTATTTATTTTACCTCTTAGGCCGTACTTTTCACATTCTATTCTGCATTAGTTTTTCAAATATTTTATCTAATATTGAAGTAAGAGCAATGGGGCGGTAGTTTGTTATATTTTTTTGTCACCTTTTTTATGGATCGGCTTGATTACTGATACTTTAAGAGCATCTGGATATACTCCTTCCTCAAACGACAGGTTTACTAAGTAGGATGTAATTGGAGACAATATGGCTGCACACTGTTTTAATATTTTTGTTGGAAGTTCATCGTATCCCACCGAGGCAGTTGTCCTAAGTGAATGTATTGTGTTGTATACTTCTGTAGGTGTTGTGGGTAGTATAAACATAGTATTTTCTACAGTATTTATATTTTTGGTTACATTTGATGCCAATTTTGCATTAGTTAGTTTATTTGTCAGATTTATAAAGTAGTCATTAAAATTGTTTGCAATGTCTGATGGATTCCTTGTCAATTTGTTCTTATATAATATTTGATTTATGTGTTTATTATTATTACTCGTACTTTCATATTTTTTAATAATTGTCCAAGTTGCTTTACATGTATTCCTACTACTGTTAAGGTATGATTTGTTTTTTATTTTTTGAGCTATATTTATACATTTTTTCAAAAGACTTGAGTATTTGCGATAACTTTGTTTATTTGAATTGCTTTTTTTATGATATTATTTAAACCGTAATTTCCGTTTTGTTTGGCATGATTTTCTTAGACCTGCAGTTATCCACGAGCATCCCGTGGTCTTATTACTTATTTTAATTTTACGTTGTGGAAAACATAATTTGAAGTACAGTACAATTTCATTGTGGAATATATTAAATGCAGCATTTATATCATTTGCTTGATATACTTCTGACCAAGACAGAGATGATAGACAGTCAGCAAATTTTTTTACATTGTCAGCATCATAGTCACGTTTGTACGTATACCATGTTGAAATTGGTTTTTTACTGCATATCGTAAGGCGAACAATTTGAGCGGTATCATGATCCGATAAGAATAAGTTGTGTACTTGACCCAGAGCATTTGAGTTATTGCTTATTATTTGATCCAGGCATGATGTTTTTCTTGTAGGTTTGGTTATATGCAAAAAATATCCGTAATTTTGAGTAATACGCATATATTCATCTTTCTCTTTTAGTTCTTTTAACAGATTTATGTTAAAATCACCGGCTATAATGATATTGTAAGTACTTTTATATCGTAATTTCTGTAAAAGAGTTTCAAATTTTAGTAAAAATATGTTTGCATCTGAATTTGGAATTCTGTAGATACATATAATAATGCATTTTATTTGTGGAATTTCCACACCGCAACATTCAAATGTATGATCAGATGATAGTTTTGTGAGAAAATCCAATTTTTTATATTCATAATAAATCCTAGATAAAATACAAGAACCCCCACGTTTTTTCGTGGTTCTACTGTAACTATCTAGTAGATGGAAACCTTTCAAATGGAGATTTTTTTCTTCGCCTGATAAAATGAAAGTTTCAGAGACGCAGAGAATATCGACCTGTATTCCATCTCTCATTAATTCCTCTAGAGCAATTTGAAATTCACCTGATTTACATATTAATCCTGATGCGTTTTGGTGCATAATTGTCAAAACAAACCCAGCATTCTCAACGAAAAAACTTTTTATTTTCTGTGTCGTTGTCAATAGTACGAGTAGTAGTATTCTTTAAGTTAATTTCTTGCATGTCTTTCTCTTTATGTAGCAATTTGGAAGAATAATACGGTATGGTACCTTTTTTTAGTAATGTAGTCATGTCCTCATTGATATTTTGTTTATGTAAACACTGAATATCTAAACAATTTTTTTTATTCTCTAATGGTTTAAAATAGTAAGGTATTGTCCCTTTCTGGTAGCTTTGGTATTTCTGAGTGGGAGCAGTGTCTTTTTTATTTATAGTACATTCCTTAGTGAAATTTAAGAATTTGTTTTTATAGTCCAAGCAATCAACAGCAAAATTAATCTTTTTACAAATTGTGTGCTGTAATACAGGCGATGTATCATAACCATATATGTAACTTAGGTCTATAAACATACAGTTAGGAAATTGTTTACATACCAATTTGATTTCTTTATTTAATAAGCTTTCATTTAAGAACTTATTTTGAATAACACTTAGAATGATAACATCATGTTTCATATACAATTTTAGTGCATTATACAATTCGGAAGTAACATTCAGACGATTGTTGTCGTTTTCTCCTAAACAAATGATAATTTTGTCATTTTCATTTATTGTAGTGTTATTGTGACACCCTTTCAGTATTTCAGCTGAAGTAGCAAATGGTTTTGAAAGACCGAAGACGGAGTATTTCTCGTACGTTGTATTTTTTCGGGCATCTGTAAGTGCAGCTCCTTGACCTGCAACTTGCTGGCTTCCGAAGACCCATATCTTATTTTTTCTTTGGTCCACAATTGTTTGAGCTTAATAAAATATGTGAAAATGCGCCGTTGCTTTTTCTCTGAATACAAGATAATATAATAAAGACACAAATAATAAGATAACCATAAAATCAAAACACAGAATTGACACAGACATTCGAAAGCAACATTATAACAAATTAAAATTGAGACAGTAAAATTAAGTGATACAATTATTATGGATGGCATTTTTTGGATTAAATACCTCAAGCAAAAATAATGACAACAATGGGAAACCTTAACATTATCATATACAATAACGTTAAAAAGACAATTGAAATTAGATTTATTTAAAATAAATTTATAATGATATTTTGTAAAAAAAGAGTAAGAAATGCGATAAAATCTGAATATATCAAAATTTAAGTCAATTGTCGAGACGTTATTTGTGTGTAGATTAAATTGTAACAAAAAACAATAACTAATTTTTTTTTAAATATGCTCACATAAACAGAACGGAGACTCAGACAAGACACAAAAAGCTGTAAAATAATAATAAAATAATAATTTGATAAACTACTACATTTTCATCATTATTCATCCATAAGCGATACATATTTAGGCAACTACAATAATATACTATATACCATGCGGGTACAAATAGTATTAAGCCCCAAAAATTTTAACCATGTCCTGCTCACAGTGAATGCGATGACGCGGAGAGTCTGAGCCTGTGTGCTGCCGCACAAATATTTTACCGTCTCTTGTCCACACGTAGCGCCAGTTGTGGGATTTACCTAAATCTCGAGCCCGCCTGAACAGAAGACGATTAGTTTTGGTTAGTCTCTCGTTAACATAAAAACGGCGATATGGTGCAGGGAGGCCTATGCCCTCGGTGGTGACACCTCGGCGCACACGCGCCGAGTGCAGCAATTGGTCTCGTAGCGCCCGCCGTGAGACGCGGACCACAATGGGGCGCGGCCGCAGCATGGCGCCGTCGCCCTCAGAGGAACGTCCAACCCGCGACGCGCATACTATATCCTGTTCTTTAAACTCAACAGCGAGTTTATCCGCAATGGCACTGACTATATGAACCAAATTTTCTCCCTTTTCTTCGGGAATATTTGCTATTTCTACATCATTTCCCAATAAATCTTGGTCGCGATCTTTCAGGTCCGCCTTCAGATGCTCAATAGTCTGTTGCAACGATTTGTCGCTATTTGCGCTTAACTCTGCTACTTGACTCTCCAGGCTGTCGACTCGCTTTTGCAATTGTGCCTGCTTTTGGTCACTCTCTTCAAGTCTTTGAGTTAGCCTAGCAACCACTGTATTGAAGATTTCAAGTTGCACACGTGCAGCCTTCATTTCCTCCCGCCACTGTCGTGCTTCAAGCATGAAGGACTGCATGTCAGTCATCTCTACAGTGTCATTCAGAACACTGCTGTCATCTAGTTGCTGGGTGAAATTACACGCCGCCGCACCTCTATTAAAATTAACTCCCTCCGATGCACCACGAACGGGGGTGTTCGTGTTATCTGACTTTGGCATTTTGCTGACGCAGCACACACATCTCCATGATTGCCTGTGTTCACCTACCAATGTGTTATAAAATCGTTGCTGCGTGACATTGGCATAGATTAAATCGTACGCCTTTTTGCATAGAAAACAGGTCAAAAACTCCCCGTCGGTAATTAATGTATGGCACCCGGCACATGTTTTCTTGTCATTGTTGGCCATTATTAGTAAAAATAAATAATCAAAAGAAAAAAACGAATAAAAAAGCACTTGACACCCTCGGGACTCGAACTCATACTTATTGTTTTCAGGTCTCGTATTGGCGGAGGGATGTTATTCCAACACCTAGACGCTGCATAACGAAAGCTTCCCCTAAAGGCAGCGGAGTGATGACGTTGGGTCCTAAGCTGTGGGACACATTTCCTATGACCTCTCATCCCACTGCCGCAGCGCTTACACGTAGACATACAACGAAGCCAAACCCCCTCTCTCCTAAGAATTCATTCATATGCATAGAAATCTCAAAACAATAACTAAAGCATAGAAGGCCCGTTTTTCAGTAAAATATTCATCTCTCTCTTTTCAAAATATATCAGATAGAGATAAATATAAGTTTATCAATAGGTACCAATGTACACTTGGCAAATGTCAATTTGGATACCTTGGTTCTCTTTATGCTAATAATTTAAAAAAAAGTTTTAAAAAGTCCAACTATATCTATGTTCAACATATATTGTTCGCATGATACTCTAGCTTGTGTAGCTCTCCTAAGCATTTATTCATATGCATAGAAATATAGAAGGCGTGAATGACGTTATGCGAAAGTGACGTTTCTTCACAACGTCACTTTCGCAAAATGTCAATAATATTTAGTGAAGTTGAACAAGCAAGAGGACTAATATATTATACGTTTTTTGTACTAACTTACAAAATAAACTTAATTTACATTTTATATCGGGTCTCCGCATCGTTGGCCACCTGGCCGGATACTTCGGCAGTGTTGCGCTGCATTGGACTTCAACCTGACCCTGGATGAATTGAATATGGATCTCTTTCGTCCACACCGATCATTTGAACTAAAAATCCATTTTCCATGTGCCATAGCTATTCAATTAGATGCCTTCACCCCTGGCTGCTCAGGGTGGTCCGACTTCCACTAACTTCAGCTCGACCGCTAGTTTCAAATTCAGAAAACAGCATTTGACTCCGTCCACCAAACAGAGACACACAGAATGAGTCGTGTGAAACATATAACACCATCTGTTTGTTCGGTTGTTAAGAAGCTTACCGTCCGCTTAGTGTCCCCCGCCCCGCGCCCCCGCGTCTTCATCGGAGTCCCGTGTCTCGTCCACGTCAGCCGCGGAAACGCCTTGCACGCAAATAACATTAGTCCCTGAACGTCACTTTCGCTAAATGCCTTCAATGTTTGTGAATACCCTTGAAGACATTGCTGCTTCCAAGGATGTGACTTCTGCCATGCTGGTCTGGGAGAGAATTTAAATCGGCCTAGTGCGAGTCTGACTCCACACGAAGGGTTCCGTACCGTTATATTTAAAAATGGCAAAATACTCATGTGTGTTGTATAGGCCACCGGAATTTTATTGTAATTTAATTATTTATTTTAAAAGTGAAAATATAATCTATATTCGGTGAATATTCCAAGCGTCTATCTGTTGCCGTTATCAATATCGAACAAAAACATCACGTTTGTTGTATGCACTGTTGTTGAGCCCCCTTAAATATTAATTTTATTCTGTTTTTTAGTATTTGTTGTTATATCGGCAACATACATCATCTGCGAAAATGTCGTGTCGTGTCTTACCATAACGGTTCATGAGATACAGCCTGGTGACAGACAGACATTCGAACAGCGGAGTCTTAGTGATAGGGTACAGTTTTCATCCTTTGGGTACCCAAAGGGCTTCTCTTTCCACCTAGACAGTAGCAACCGGCCGATTGGACGAAAATCTAAGGAATCATGTCACTAGCTGATGTGGCTAGCAATCCACCACTAGTAGACGTGCGTCGGACGCGGACTGAGGGTTCCGTACAATAAAGACGTTTTAAGCGTGTGCGAAAGCGCTCTTTGAGCTAGTTGAACCCTCACCATTCCTCCATCGGACTACGAGGCGCAGACTGAAATTTCACCCTTTTATCGTTGGAATACCAAAGAGTCGAACTAAACGCTTTGACAGTTCCTTTTTGGTTCGAGTAGCTAAGGTGTGGAATGAACTGCCTGCGTCTATATTCCCAAACAAGTACAGTCCCGGGACATTCAAAAGTAGAATAAATGGGTATCTCTTGGATAGGCATGTAACATCCTCGTCTTCATCGTCACTTACCATCAGGTGAGATGGGAGACAAATGCCTAATTCAAATTTTGTAAAAAAAAAAAAAAAAAGCTCTTACTACAAATTTTGCCTTGCTTATTGGTAAATATCATGATTGTAGGTTAACGGGAAGTACACACATTTACAAAATATGCAACATTACATTTTGATTCCGTTCACTTACAAGTCTGAGTTTATGACAGCTTCAAGGGGCCGCAGATATTAATACATATGTGATATCCATTTCAACTTTTACGTCCACCAGTTCCTGGGAAAGACGGTCTTGCAAGACTAACAATTAGGTGATCCTAATGGGTTCCTTTTACCATTTATAGGACCGGAATCCTAAACATGGTAGAGAAACACATGGAAGAGAGCAGTACGTTTGGTCACCTTAAGCATACGTACCGCCTGGATCCTCATCGTCCGTCGCGGTGTCGCCAGCATCCTCTGACTCCGGCTCGGTTTTGACCGCGACCCTGGCGGGCGGCGTGCTGTCACAACATTCAGCCACAGAGAAGGACAGCGACGCACACGAGCCAATGGCCGAGCGGCCAATCGCGGATGTCGGCTTTTCTGTAATCAAAATCCGGATTTTAAAATAGATCTGCATACGATTTTAAAGCAGCTAGTACATTCTTTGTTTTTACTTTTCTCCTAGACCAGCATCGAAGAAGTTGTGACTATAATTTTCATGATATCGGACAAACGAGCAAGCGACTTGAAAAGAAGAAGGTGACCACCTTCTTCTTCATTTGCCTAGATTTCTTTTGACCAGTATTTGGCTACGCTGATCGCCTTATCATTAGCCTCAATGAGGTCCTGTACGTGCAAGTAGTGGGGCAGTTAGGTCTCGACAGAAGGTGAGGCATGGATGATTGGCGCCGCAGTCACACAAACTGTTGGTAGTCGAGAAACACTACTAAAGAAATTAACTTTATTGTTGATTTTTTTTCATACGAGATAAAATATGTGATTTTAATAAATGTCCTGAACCAACTTTTAAACGACTTAAAAGAAACACATTTTATATGCTTTAGAAATATATTCTTACTTAATATAATGAAGTAAGTAATTTAAGGAACCAACATTCATAGGTTTAAAACAGCTGTCTTTGACGACATGAGTTTTCTTAGAAAACATAAAAAAATAAATAAAGTTAAAAAAACAAAATAAACTTCTTCCATGAAAAATAATAGTTGGATTTGTTTTTGAAAAACAATATGTGTGATTTTATGAATTGTATGCCTTATGCAGTAGACATAAGTATATAATGTTACGTGGTTAGGTTCAGGATTTGGAGTAAAACACCAAACTCTTCAGAGGGAATTTATTCACTACGGAATCCCAACACTGACTGGTCTTCCAACACGTCGAATATCCAAGACGCAAAGCACTCGTAGTCCTGGTCCGTTGCTGTGGTCGTAGAAATTATCACTTATCGGTCGCACACAAATCACTCGTATTAGTATCGCTCACTAAGAACACTCGCGGTAAACTGATTAACGATCGCCACGTCCGCTCCCTTATATACTGACTTATGGATCTCTAGAAAGTTCCATATACTTCCGGTACCGACAGCCGACAGCCACAACATTCCAGAATATTCGAGTTTGTGTGTGAGCGGAATAGAATACATATGTGTGAGCAGGATGGAAGATGTATGAGCGCGACAGACGATGTTTGGAAAAGTTCTAGACTATTCTGTTCTGGGAGCTTCGCGACAATAACATAATTATATTGTTTACTCGTTCTTATGTATGATATTTCATGATCGTCTAATTTTTTACAAGGGTTTTTAGGTCAGGCAATATGGGGAATGTTCCACAGCTACTTGAAAATGACTTTGAACACTAAAAGCCAACTGCAACCGACAAATATTATGTCCCATTGTCTTGGGGAAGGACAAAGACTTCGTATTTTAAGAACAACAGGAGCTATTTTGGCCAATAGCTGCAAGTTCAATTTTTTTTATTGTTTAATTTGAATTTATGATGTTAAGACTGTAAGTAGGTACATTACATTATTCTTATAATATTTGCACGCCTGCCGAATGCAGGCGTGGTTGGTTACAATTGACTTGCCTATGTAAATCATGCAAATAAATGATTCTATTCTATTCTATTCAAGCAGTGGCATATCGGCACCTAAACACGCGAGTCATTCATTTTAAGTTACCCTTCAAGTAACCTCATCTTCAGCTGATTATCTAAGGTTAATACTGATTTCCAGCCAGATTTTAGTAGTTTGTTCATTAACGCCTTAAACGTAATAAATAATAATAAACATGTACGAGGGTCTCAGAGGCATAGTACTGAGCAGTTCCAAGGTATGACGAGGAAAATACTTTATTTTTGTAAAATAGTCATATTGGGGTCTCTGAAATTCCACGTCTATAGTTAATTGATTCCCTCCACCAAACAGAGACACTCAAAGAACGAATCGTGTGAAACATATAACACCATCTGTTTGTTCGGTTGTTAAGGGCCCGTACTACCTCACACTGCTTTGCATGATTGACTGTTATATCAATAATAATTAAATACTCAAGTTGAATTAAAAATGCAGCAAAGTTCAGGACTAACTCTGGTAACTATATGACTCAAAAACACGATTGCGTTAAATTTTCTCGATAGAAAAAAATTGCAAAGTTGCCTCCAAATCACGTCTAATTTACTCGGTATATAGCATTATTCACCAAATACATTAAAATTAACCTTGAAACTTTTGATTATTATTGCATTACAGATAAGGCAGCCATCATATGTTTTTCTTTTTTGAATAACCCTTGAATATTCCTAAAAAACGAAAATATCCAAAGTAGCCAACGCGTTTAGACCATCCGCGTTTGTATCGCCACGCCGCCTGGCATATGGCGGGCTCTTAAGAAGCTTACCGTCCGCGTAGTGTCCCCCGCCCCGCGCCCCCGCGTCTTTATCAGAGTCCCGTGTCTCGTCCACGTCAGCCGCGGGAACGCCTGGCACTCAGAAGAATAATCTGAGGCCTGGCACAAGGGAAATGACAGTGCAATCACTTTCGCACTATGTAGAGGTAATTATTGGCAGAATAAAAATTAAGCATTATGACTCTTTCCCAAATATCATCAAAATTTTTATTACCACATGTAAAATTCCTGCTTTTAAGCAAGTGACTTCTTCGATGCTGGTCTGTGGGAAAAGAAATACGTAGGACTGGGCGAAAATCTGTAGAATCATGTCACCAGGCGATGTGCCTAGCAACCACCATTTTTTACTTCGTATTCCTTTATTATTATTATTTTCTATAGGTCGAATATTAAGGGAAATTATAAGTCAAGCCACAAAATTATTTATTGGCCACGTGATTAAACTTCTAATTTTATAACCAAGCAACGGGAAAATAGACCAGTGCCGAAGTCTTTGAAAATAATAAAAAGTGAAATAAAATTATAGTAGGATGAAATTCTAATACGGGCGATCTGAGGTCGGGAAGTGGAAGAGGGTGAGCTTTTGAGGGTAAGAAACGGTTTTCTCGATTTCCGGCAAAACTACAAGTCCTGTGGTAAAACGATATATGGCAATGATGTAGGTAATAACAAGTTCTACTCCCTTTGTATTAACACTTTTTTCCAGCGTTGCCAGGTTACATTTCTTACATTTTTCGTAACTTTTGACCTCCTCGCGTAACATGTAAGTAATTTTTATATTTAAGGCAATTTTCGTAACTTTTGAGAACAACGAGTTTGTAATACTAGATTTTGATTGCTTGCAATTCAACGCATTCGATTTGAACGCACCTAAAACTGGTGCTTCTAAAAAGTATTTCACTACATATTACACTCAGAGATGGTTCTGAAATAGAAAGCGCCATATTATCAATTTATCATATCATATAAATAGTCTTGTCTTGTTAATACGTAATTACGGCACTCCAGCCAGAGTAATGATTACCCAGTAAGGTATAGACATCGTGATGATCTAGATCTTAGAAATTTTTTTTTGTGTTTTGGTAAGGACAGACTTAAATATGACACAGACATAATAATGGTACAGGGCAGGTTGGTACAGGGTAGGTGGTCTCTTCTATATCTCTATTATTATAAACAAAAGTCACCGCCGGCATATGCGCGATATACTCGACCTATTAGATGCCACAAAGCGTTATACTGTACGTTAGTGACCACTTTATAGGATAGCGCTGTGTGGTGGGATACTCCGAACCCAACGACACGTAAATTGAAAATAATACAATAATGTAACTTTTGCTGCAAAAATGTAACATTTCAGGAAACGATACGTAACTTACGACTCAAGGGCGCTGGCAACACTGCTTTTTTCACATAACCTCAAAATGTATGTGAAAAATTCAAATAAGCATGATTTTGGATTTTTATTATTATCTTTTAGGTACATTTTTTTTTCTTTTTCGCAATATTTGGTGAAACTTACCTTTATATGTCCCAAACACACTGTAAAACCCAAGCAGCGTTGGGCTGATGACATCATAAAGGTTGCAGGAATAAACTGGATAAACACTGCCAAAGACAGAGATGGAAGAGGAGGCCTCTAGCCAATAGGGATTCATTACAAAAACAAAACCTCATTTATAACTGTTTTAAATGTAAAGTGAACATTTTATTTTGGCAATAAACTAAGCTTATTATTATTACGTACCCGCTGGATCCTCATTGTCTGTCGCAGTGTCGAAAACATCCTGTGACACTGGCTCGGTTTTGACCGCAACCCTGGCGGGCGGCGTGCTGTCACAACATTCAGCCACAGAGAAGGACAGCGACGCACACAAGCCAATGGCCTCGCGGTCAATCAGGGATATCGACTTTTCTGTAATCTAACAAAAATTCTTCATATAGTTTCCTATCTGACTTGTGTGTCATCATTTCTATCAACCACCATGTTACTTGATTCTCCTGAAGGAAAATACTGTAAAAAATCATGCATGTTTGTGTGTAAAATTATTACCTTAGACGGCAAAATAATTTCAATACTTGGATATGTTGCCTTTGTATTTTAAATTATGTTTACAACATGTTTCTTGTGTAGAGGGTTGCTCTATCAACAATGTCTAGGCAGTGCGTGCCATCCTGTCTGCTTTGTTGCGTGGTCCCTGCCATTGCTTAGTATTCTTAGCAACAGTAGTGTTTGACTGTGTTAGTATATCAATATAGAAAGTAATGAACATTATAACACAATATAAACTAAGTACCTCGCCAGCCGTCTCCAACATAGCAGTCAGCGCATGGTCTGCCCTGGTAGCAGTCACCATCAGCCTGTGGCTCTTGTACAGCATAGCGCGGCAGATGTAGCATGCCGCCACGGGCCTGTTCCCACTCACGAGCTGGAATGTAGTGCCAGTTATATAACAGCTTTTACTTTAGCATTTCAATACTTAAATAAACAATATGCAACATTTATAGATTTGTATGTCCTAATCCTTTCTTCAGGAGACAAATGGTCAAAGATTGTGATGTACTGGTTCACGAGACAGATGAAAAGAAAGCGAGGTAGACCATGGCGCCGATGGGTTGACGATATAAAAGCTGTAGCAGGGAAAACTTGGACAAGAATAGCTAGAGAACGTGAAACTTGGAAGCGGTTGGAGGAGGCCTTTGCCAATAGAGGGCAGCAGCAAAACCAAAAATTATAAACTTTGAATAATATTATGTATACATATTGTTTTGTCTGTAATAAAAGGCTTATATTAAAATTAATATTAAATTAATCCTTTCTTCACATGGAAACAAAACACTAAATCAAAACAATGTGTTTCATACACATACTTGCAAACCACAAGTATATGTTTGCAAAAATTATGTCATGCAGTTAGCACCAGTTGTGATGTTGAAGTCATTTACAATGATATTTCCTTGGACTTGATTACATGTTTTCTGGGAATTATGATATTATCTTGAGGGAAAGACTATGTGTAGAAATAGAATGGTAATGGCGTGCAAGACAACTAATACTATGATTCTATATAGCTACTTGACTCCACCGCTTGTTCAGATGAATATTATTTCATGTTGACTGTTTTATAGAGCCGTGTTGCTTTCTTCTAATTAAGTTCAAAATCATGTCGAAAACAGGCAAAGGGCTTATTCAGATCTACGATAGAAACCACATCACCTCCAAATCTTAAGAACATTTCCGCACAGCGTCTAATCATAAATTATATCGCGCAGACTAAAGTAAAGCAGATAATCCTAACTATTATGATACTTACAAAAGCCCCCGTTAGCCTCTCGTACACGAGTTGCAGGGCAGTGTCGTCAATGTTGATCATGGGCGCGTCCACTGCGAGGCAGATACGGCAAACTGCTGGACTCTGATGCATCTTGTGTAAGGCTATTTTGTTATAAGGACTATGAATTCAATTTACAAAATGCGCTTCCACTTAAATAATAAATAACTACAATAGAATCCCAGTATAGACTGTGGGTTAATGTAACACAATACTAAAACTAAACCAAACGATAACAAGTTTATGAGTGATTACAAAATATAATGTTTTACCTGAAAATAAAACAGTTATTATATGCGTAACCTTATTCGAAACCTATAGAGTGAGATAGCATTACTTCCGCTTACGTCAACAGTCCCCCAAACGTCACAAGTACCCCCCTCCACCCCACTCCCGACGGCCATCGTGCGAGTGGAGGGGAGGCTAGCTTGCCGCCTGCGCAGTCTTGTATCGTCACATTGCATCTCACTGACTGAAAGTCCTGTAAAAAGAAGCCACAGGCAGAATTAGAAATATAGGTTTCGAATAAGGTTACGCATATAATAACTGTTTTATTTTCAGGTAAAACATTATATTATATGCTGTGAACCGTTATTCGAAACCTATAGAGTGAGATGTGTTTGTTATCGCCTGGTGGCAAGCAATATTTTTATACAAGTAATAGATATGCCAATGTGTGAAATAAAAGTTTGTATTAGTTTAATCAATATGAATAGTATATTAAAGATATACTGTTACAAACAAGGTAATGATTAGTATGCCTAATCAAATTACAATATGAATTATTATATATAAAAAAAAAAATCTAATTCTTGAATCACACTAATCCCTTAAATCAAGAAGGATTTACAATTACAATGCTTCAAAGGTACAAGCAAGATTGATAAAATTATTAGAGAGAGGGCGAATCTCTGCTGAATAATATTTAGCAAAAGTGTTAGGAGTACGCCAGTTTCCTTTTGACATAACTTCGTCGATGGAGCAGTGATCGAGCCAGTTGAGAGAGGCGGCGGCGCTGCGCGTGCTGCCAGCACTGGCCTGAATGCCGGCTTCTCTTAATAAAGATTTAACCCAGCCGCCCAGCACGGTACGTGAGGCAGGGCGTACTCGCCCACAAGCAGTAATGAATAACTCACTTAGGTTCTCTCTGCGTTGTGAGGATACTTCTATTAATTTTTTGATCCAGAATACTGGGCATATGTTGTTTTGTTGACCCTTACTCAGTCTCCAAGATGATTGTCTGTGTACATAATTATCTGTCTTAGAGCCATATCTTGGGTGAAGAATAATATAATCGGTCATATCTTCAAAATGATCTTCATCAATGTGTAGTAAGGTTAGATCATGCACTCGTCTGCTAGATGCGAGAAGTAATATTAGAGCTGTACGTCTTGAGACCTCGTATAAGGATAGCTTTTTAGGATCATGCTCCGATAGCCACTTAACAACAGTCCTTGGGTCCCATATTGCTGGTTTCTTTGGTGCAGAAGCTGCACTAGCTGTTGATATTGCCTTGAGAATGCGTTTGACCACGGGGCTATCACTCAGTGAGTCAGAGTCTGGATTAGATAAGGTAGCTATAGTGGACTTGTAAACTAAAATAGTTTTGTATGACAGTCCCTCTTCTAGGTGCAGGTGAGCTAAGTATTTGGCTAACTGAGGTCCACTCGGACTTAAATGGCTGATATTCTTAGAAAGGCACCAACTTTGCCACTTGGACCAAACTGAAGAGTAAACTCTCTTTGTGGATGGTCTCCAACTAGAGTCTAACAATTTAATTTCTTCTGGTGACCAGTCTGATAACAGATGGTCCCACCCTTGACTAACCAAACCTCGAGGCACATCTGATCTACTTGTGCTGGTGGCAACTGTGTTCGTACATCCAGTAGTTTGTGTCTGAGGTTGGTTATTGTCCAAGGAGCTGCAATTGCTCTGCTCTTTAGGTCCGGGCGCCAATAAACTTTCTGCCAACGAGGTACTACCAATAAATACTTGCCCTTGGCCCTGTTGAGGTGTGCTAAGACTCGGGGCACCAAGTGTGGTGGTGGAAAAATCCATGCTTTGTGATAGGACCATTTCCTGCTGAAAGCGTCGTGAAACTCCGCATTCACGTCGCTGCAGTCTCGCGTCACGTAACGTGGAACTACGTGAGCATTCTCGGATGCAAAAAGATCGATCTGCGGTGTGCCAAGGCGTTTGAAGATCTCTACACAGGCTCTCTGAGTTAGAGTCCATTCCGAGTGACCCTTCCGGCGTGACAGTGAGTCTGCCTCGTCGTTGTAGTGACCGGGTATATAGTGAGGTGTAATGTAAATGTCGTTCTGGTCTAGGATTTGAAAGAGTGAGAGAGTCATCCGATAGAGGGTCTTTGAGCGTAAGCCACCCTCGTTTCGTATGTAGCTCACTACACTTTTGTTGTCGGCTTGTACCAACAACGATGTTCCCCGAAGATATCGTCGGTTCATCCGAATAGACTGGATTATGGCCCACATCTCTTTGAGATTGCTGTGCCAAATCTTCTGACTGGGACGCCAGGAATCGCCAATCATTCGATTTCCGTCCAAGACAGCACCCCAGCCTGTGCCCGATGCATCTGTCGTCAGGAAGTGTGTGACAGGTTGTGGATGTATTGATCTGCTTGCCGTAAGCTTTGTCAACCACCATCGTAATTCTATCATTGATGCAGGGCTGAGAGCGCGCTTTGCATATGGTTGAACTTTCGAAAGAAGTGCACAGGCCATCTGTATAGGACGGCAATGAAGCCGACCTCTTGGGATTATAAAGGATGCAAAATTCAGCATCCCCAGTAACGTCTGAACCTCCTTGAGGGACCACTGACTCGAGTGCAGAATCCGATTCAGCTTTTTCTCGATCCTGATTTGTTTTTCTAGTGGAAGCTGCATTAGATTGTGTTGAAGATTCCACGTGACCCCGAGGTACTCTATGATCTGAGTCGGAGACAGAACAGATTTTTTGAAATTGATGGTCCAACCTAGTTGGGACAGAACCTGTACAGCTTCCGCAGCTTGTTCTGATAAAATCCGTCTGTCTTGGTTGACAATTAGATAATCGTCCAAATATACGATCACTCTCAATCCTCTGGTCCGTAGATACTGCGCAGTCCAGTTGGAGACTGTCGCAAACGTGACTGGGGAGGAGGATAGACCGAAGGGCAAACTCGTGATCTGCAGAAGTTCTGCTTCTTTCGCTTGATCGGGCTTGTAAAGCACTCTCAAAAATGGTTGATGTGATCGAACTACTGGGATATGAAAGTATGCCTGTGTCAGGTCGATTTTTATGGCCCAGTCTCCCTCTTGTAAAAAATCTGGCACTCGTTGTACATTGATTAGCCTGAACTTGAATTCTGTTAGATACGTATTCAGATTTTGAAGATTGAATATCGGGCGATCGCTGGAGTCTGCTTTCTTTACAAGAAACATTGGACAAACAAAACTCGGAGTCGACGGAGCGGGAGTCAATATTTTTTGCTTTTTTAAATCTGTAATTTGTTTTGTCATCGATACACTTGTCGGTGTTCGGTATTTGTCTAACAATTTGGGGTTGAAAAGCTTGGGTTTCCGATAAAAGGGTAGTCGGTACCCGGATATTATCTTTAATACATGATCGGGAGCCCCTAAGCTTTTCCAGACACTTAAATAATCTACTAAACATCCGCCGTAAAACGAGTTTTGTTTGTAGTCATTTTCGAAACGACTTGTTATTAGATTTGCGGGTAGACTGACTAGATTTCTTAACATTTTGTTTTGACTGTGTTCTGGTGTTGGTGTTGTTGTCGTTGCGATTCGCTGTGAATCTACGATTTTTGTTCGTAGTGGACGGGCCAGGAGTGTTGTAAGCCTCTTCATATTTATTGTAATGCAATGACCTCCGCGGTCGCTTGGTTTGAGCTTGTTCATTACTCTGCAAAGACATGATGGGCTCATCCGCTGAGCGCTTCTTATTAAGGAATATTTTACTCGCGCCCCCTGCCTTTGTCAAAAAGGCGCTCAAATTCTCCGGATTGAATAAATAAGCGTTTGTAGGGGGAATCTTTCGTAAGTCCTCTTTTATGTACCGATCCTTAACGCCTGATAGAATACTGTCGCGACGTTTCTGGATCGCATCAGCTCGTCTTCCGCAGACAAGTTGAAGAATATCCTCAGACAAACTCATATAACTTGATTTACTGGAAAAAAGTTCGTTAAGCTTGTCGAAAAGTGAATCTGGAGTCAAAACACAATCAGGTTTGTGAGACCAATCAACCAGCTGTTGTAAATTATTTTTCAATACCTCGTTTTGCTGTATAACGGCATGAGTTAATCCTCCAAATAAACGGTCAAGCGATCTAAGCCAAGAAGAATTCGGGTCATAGAATCTTAATTCGGTATTAACGTCCAAATCATAAAAACCAGGTTTGGCCAGGTACTTTTTCTCTGTTTCTACATAACGTACTCTTTCCCATTTATTCGTATCAAAGTGATGTAATTTGCATAAACTAGAAAGCCGAGTATCCGAAGTACTTTCAACTGCAGCTTCTTTGAGGTTAGTTTGAAGGTCACAATCAAAAACTTTTCCTTGTTTCGGCTTATCATTAATTGGTTTATTTAAAAGAACCGAATCTTGCATATCTTGGGATGGGTGTAAAGATAAGATATCCGAATCCGATTCACTATTTAGATCTGGCTTATGGTTTAAATATTTCAAAATTTCACTGACCTTATTTGATAAACAATCCAGTTTTTTATCATTTCTGGATCGTAATCTCGACCGATTTCGACGTGTAGCTCGCTTGTGCCGCCGGGGATGCCCGTAGCTCGACGAGGATGACGTAGACGACGAAGATGATGACGAACTGCTGCTTGAGCTACGCGATTGCGTCTTGCGGCGATCGCGGTTTGGCCTAGTAGCCTGCTCAGGATACTTGATGGAGTCTTTAGAGCGCCTTTTGAGACGCTCACGCTCTATGGGCCTTGAAGCCCGCTCGTGAAGTTTACCAGTAACAGGCGGGTTGTTTGCACGAGCTTCAAGTTCCTTGGGCAGTGAATTCCGCTCTGGAGACTTTCCCATGGTGTTTTTCTGCAAAACACAGCCAACAGTGGCTCTTCTGCAGAACCTTCTGTAGCAATAAACGTTCCTCCGTAGAACGTAAAATATATATTTCTCTTCAGTAGAGAACAATATATATGCCTAAATTGTAAAAAAAATATAATTGATTTTCGAACAACAATGTTGTTTAATAATATTATTGGGGGTGTTTGCATGACGAAAGTCAATGCCAATGTGACGATACAAGACTGCGCAGGTGGCAAGCTAGCCTCCCCTCCACTCGCACGATGGCCGTCGGGAGTGGGGTGGAGGGGGGTACTTGTGACGTTTGGGGGACTGTTGACGTAAGCGGAAGTAATGCTATCTCACTCTATAGGTTTCGAATAACGGTTCACAGCATATAATAAACGGTTACCCACAATTCCACAAACTACGTTGGCTGTAATAGTATTTTCTTCGTAATGTGCCACAAACTTGTGGTGTATGTAGCTGACTGATCTGAGAGCAATATAGACAAAGAGTATATAATCGCTACGCTAATATAGAGATACCACAGATTTGAAAGAGTATGTGAAGAAACCTCTTTATTATTTTACGATTTGACGTTGACTTGACAGTTGTCGATACGGGGTGCTATTTTTGAAATTAAGGCACTGGTCTTGGAGCGATTTTTCCATACAAATATCGCTCGAAGACGATTGTCATACTTTCAAAAATAGTACCCATGGTCCTAAGCGTCCTAAGCATAGAGATAATATAATCCTGACGGATAGAGATCCAAACGGATGCTGTCAAACGAGACCGATTTTGAAATGCAGTTGTGGGTGTGATTTTGCATATGTATTCAGTAGTGTTTGGCTAAAATGTACCTGGTGTATGTCAATGTATCGATAGTCAAATCATTATACCTTCCCATTGAGAAAAGAAGCAAAATTATACAGTTTTACAGGGATATATACATTTTCCGAAGAGAAACTTCACAAAGAGTAAAAGGCAATGAACTTCTATAAATTTATTTACATTGAAACACAGCAAATAAAACATCTTAAAGAAAAAACCTGTTTAGGATACCTTGGTTAAGATCCGCAGTAGACGAAGATTCGTAGAGCACAACACGATGTTCACCACAATTGTTTAAGTTTAAGAACACGACAGTTTGTTATTACAAAAGTACTAGTTGCACATCCTAGTCTAGCACTCCCTAGTCTAACACTCCCTACTGTATTAATATTCTTTTTGTTCACGAACACTTTTCATTCCAGAATTTTATTTTATCAAGTAACAAGACAACCTTCATAATTTTGTATTGAGAGTTTATTCTTTTTAAATGTCATTGGGTTTCATTGCATAAAACCTCCAACAACATCTTCTCTCAATGGACACCCAATAGCTCCGTGATCCTCTGCAGCCTTGGTCTTGGCAGAGGCTTCGTGAAGATATCCGCTAGCTGATCCGCGCTGGCCACCTTCTCGACTTTTAGTTCTCCGTTAGTTACCAACTCTCTAACAAAGAAATGACGTATTCTAATATGTTTAGTACGTCTGTGAAACTCTGGGTTTTCAGCCAATCTTATAGCCGCTTCATTATCTACTTGCAGAGTAGGAAGGCCTTTAACTTCAACCAGATCCCCCAGAAGTCGAGCTAACCAGATGCATTCTCTAGCACCTTCGCTTGCGGCAACTATTTCAGCCTCCGTGGTTGATATAGCCACGCTTTGTTGCCTTTGGCTCATCCAGGTGATAGCTCCACCTGCGTATGTACATAGCACACCTGTTGTTGAGCGGCCTGTTTGCATATCTCCTCCATGATCTGCATCACTGTAACATGCAAGCACTCCTTTCTTAGTGGTCTTTCCATAATGGATACCATGTTCCAAAGTGTACTGTAGGTACCTCATAATGCGTTTCACTCTCACGCAATCATCATCTGTAGGATTCTCAAGGCTTCTCGAAACTACGCTTACAGCATATGCTATGTCTGGTCTTGTTCCGACCATCAAGTAAGCTAAAGCACCGACAACCTGTCTATATCTCTTCTTGATATCAGAATAGTCTTGCTTTTCTTGCTTTTGTACATCTTTTTCGATAGGTGTGGATACTGGTTTACACTGCTCCATGCCAAACCGTTTTAAAACCTTCTTTGTGTAAGAAACTTGATGAATTTTCAAAGTGTCTTCTCTGTTTTCAATCTCTATACCAAGAAAGAAAGATGCAGGTTTTGTAGTGATCTTAAAACCTTTTTTCACTTCTTCCAAAAAATCATCAACCAGCTTTTCGTTTGTTCCAGCTACAAGACCGTCATCAACATATAATGCAACTATTAGCTTTCCAGCCTTAGAATTTCTAATCAACAAGCATGGGTCTGCTTCACTGATCTTAAAACCGATGTTTTTGAAGAATGTCATTATTCGCTTATTCCAGCAGCGTGGAGCCTGCTTTAAACCATAAAGACTTCTCTTCAAAAGACAAACACGTTCTGTTCCATCACTGTATCCTTCAGGTTGTCTCATATAAATTTCTTCATCAAGATTGCCATATAGAAATGCCGTTGATACATCAAACTGTTTAAGAGCCATGCCTTCACTCGCAGCTACACTTAGTACTGCTCTTACAGTTCCTAACTTAGCAACTGGGCTAAACGTTTGATCATAATCAACTCCTTTTTTCTGAGAGTAACCTTTGATTACCAGACGCGCTTTATATTTATCTACCGAGCCATCTGGGTTATACTTAATCCGATAAACCCACTTGCTTGGTATTGCCTTCCTGTTCCTTGGAAGATCAACCAGAACCCAAGTCATATTTTCATCCAAAGAGTCAATCTCTCTCTGCATAGCTTTTCGCCATTCCTTAGAGTCAGGAGACTGAACTGCTTCCTTGAAAGTTTCTGGTTCTGCACGTGATTGTGCATTTAACACAAAATCTTTAAATTTTCCAGGAGGTTTCAAAGTTGAACGATCTCTCAAAATCATTTGTCCGATTTCCTCAATTTCATGTTAATTTAGATCATTGTTTCCAACTTCATCCCTTTCCCCCTCAAATTCAATAGATTTACTAATGACGTTAGAAGTTTCCGCATCATCGAAAAAATCATCATCATCTGAAGAAAGAGGAATAAATCGACCTTCATTTCTAGTAGGTATCATATCTTCTCTTGATTCATTGTCACCAACAACAATATCTTCTCTTACTTGAAAGTCATTCCTTGCATTAGCCTGTATGTCACTTTCCAGGACCGTGTCAGGCGAGATTGACGTTTCTTGTGGTGTATCCACTCCAAATTCTCCATATAAAGGTCCTTGAGAAGATGAAGGTTGATTCCATACTTCGAAAGGTATCTCTCCAATATTATCATCTTTCGTATCTTTTGTCACAAATGTATCACATTGTCCTTCTAAAGGTCGTTCATCGAATGTGACATTTCTAGACCTCACAATTGAGCTTGTCTTCTTATCCCAAAGCCGATATCCATCATCATTATCATAACCAACCAGTCTGCATTTGACAGCCTTCTTGTCAAGTTTCTTGCGCCTCTGATTCGGTATATGAGCATAACACGATGATCCGATAATCCTCAAGTGCTTTATTTGTGGTTTTTTACCAAACCAAAGCTCGTAAGGTGATTTGTTTTCAACTGTAGTCGGTCCAGTCCTGTTAAGAATGTAAGCAGCTGTTTTGACTAACTCTGCCCACATCTTCTGAGGGAACTCCTCATGAGCATACATCATTGAGCGCGCGCATTCTACTACCGTACGATTCTCGCGTTCACTCAATCCATTCTGTTCTAGAGTGTATGGCATCACCAGACGTTGTCTTACTCCATATTCTGCACAAATGTTTAGAACTTTCTCATTATTGAATTCACCGCCGTTGTCGCTAACAATTTCCTGTATAGCGTGACCAACATTCTTTGCTTCTGCGAACATCTGCCTAAGCTTCTCATGAACCTCCGATTTTTGTCTCAGCAGATAAAGAAATCTAAACCGTGTGAATTCGTCCTTAATGATCAGAAAGTACCTAAATTTTGAATATGACTCAGGGAATGGTCCACAGACATCAGTGTGTATTCGCTCTCCGGGTTTTGTAGCCTTTTCTCTAGTGCCGAATTTTAATCTGTGCAACTTTCCGAAAATGCACCCATCACATAACTCTGTGCTGTTTGTCGTTTTGATTCCAAGTTCCCTGTCAATAAGACGACTTACATGTCTTTTATTTTGATGTCCCATACGTTCATGATACAACTGCAACATATCCTCCTTCTGTACTGTGGTGAGATTGATTGAAGTAGGTTCTACAGCTGAACAATTTAGCTGATACAAACCTCCATACCTAATACGTTTACCCGTAACAATCAGTTTATCACCAATCTTCACTGTACATAAAGTAACTCGTGACTCAAACACGCTGTTAGGATTTCTATCCTGTGCAGCCAACACCGAGTACAAATTTCTATTTATCTTAGGTACGTACCAAACCTCTGTCAGGTAGAAATTTTCCAGTTTCCCGTTCACAACTGTGCTGAACTGTATCAACTGCCTTAACAATGCTTCCATCAGCCGTCATAACTGTGTGAGATTCTTCAAATTCGCTGAAATCCTCAAACAAATCTGCTCGCATCGTTACGTGATTAGTAGCACCATTATCAACATACCAGAAATCTCTTTCTGTACCGGCAGCAGTAGAAAATATCGAAGTTAGCGTCATGCTAGGTTTACTTCTCTCTCCTGTAGCTTCTGACTTCTTTTTCGGACAATCCTTCTTCAAATGCCCTTGTTCCTTGCAAATGAAGCAACGCCGACCGTCTTTACTTGAAGTCGCTCGATTCTGTTCTTGTACCTTAAGAAATTTCTTAATTTTACTCGTTTTTACGGCTAGAGCTTCACCACCAGACTCACCGTCTTGACAGTTTGCAAGTGCTCTCTCGTGAACACACAACTGACCTGTTAAGTTCTCAACCGTCCTATCCTTCTTTGACATTAACATCCAACTCGACTTAAATGAAAAATATGCATCCGGCAATGTATCCAGAATCTTGCAGATCAGTAGAAACTCCGGTAAATCAGTACCTTCACCTGATTTCACTAACTCCTGCTTCAAAATATGCCACAAATTTTTCAGTTTTGAAATATGAGTCGTCATGCCATCTGAGGGATCATACCTTGACTTGAAAAATTGCAGGCAGGCATCGTACAGGCGATCATCATTGACCCCTTCATACAGCCTGTGCAATTCATCCCAGACCTCCTTAGGATGATCAAACCTAATCACCTTGTCCAGAATTTCATCTGAAATGTTGTTCGTAATCAGTAGCAAAGCGGTGCTTCTAGCTTTTTTATATTCCGTAAGCCTCAAACTATTTTTCTCTAGATCAGCAGCAGCAGAACTCCCTGCGGCATCAGCTAGTCTATGAGGTTCCTGTGTCCTGCCTTCCACAATATCGATGAGGCCATCCATGCCATTAAGCATAGCAATCATGCGATATTTCCAGTGGCTCCAATTGCTGCCATCCAGCTTTGCGATCTGAATCCTCGATAATTCCATTTCGGTTTTAGATATAGCCCATAACCTCTTAAAGAAAAAACCTGTTTAGGATACCTTGGTTAAGATCCGCAGTAGACGAAGATTCGTAGAGCACAACACGATGTTCACCACAATTGTTTAAGTTTAAGAACACGACAGTTTGTTATTACAAAAGTACTAGTTGCACATCCTAGTCTAGCACTCCCTAGTCTAACACTCCCTACTGTATTAATATTCTTTTTGTAACAAGACAACCTTCATAATTTTGTACTGAGAGTTTATTCTTTTTAAATGTCATTGGGTTTCATTGCATAAAACCTCCAACAACAAAACATAGATACCTTTTTCATTTCTTTATTGACACATAAATAATAGTTTAAATATTTTTCATACAAAAAACCGACTTCAATCAAACTACAGAACTTATTTTGATAAAATTTAAATGGAAAAAACTTGAAAGTATACCGTTTTATATAAAAAAAGATTTATGCGGTTATGAGGACACAAACAGTCATGCGATTAAAAAAGGCATACGGCCGAATTCGTAGTCGTATGTATTCGTAGTATTCGTCCTTTTTTGAAGTCGGGTAACAAATCAGCCCATTTTTGAATGGTCAGCTAATAATATTATAATAATAATAGATAAAAAGATAATAATTTAACCAGACAATCAATAGATTTAGCAATGTATTTTAACTAGTATTGCTCCTATAGAGAAAATTTGTCATGTGCACAGACTAAATGACCCCACCGAGGATACATAATACGTACATTTTCACTATGCATATCAAAATATTTTACGAAGAATAAACCATAAGTATACAAACATATTTCACACCTGATATACAGGCTCAGGCTACTCTAAACATAATTTGTTTAGTTAGTCGTACCTGAATAAACTCTATGATGTTTATTAAAGATTCGCTGTATGATTTTTTTATGTCCATGTGAATAGTTTCACCCGCGAGTCTGCAAGAATAAGAAACATGCATAACAAATAGATTCTAAAAAAATATACGGCGACGTAAGCATCTAGCTGAAAATACTTTTGAGCACACTTTTGTTAGATATCGTTACGTGAAGTAGACGGACGGCCTATGCAATAGAAAGGTTCTCGAATGGCAACCATGTACCAGCAAGCGCAGCGTTGGACACCCACAGACCAGGTGTTCTGACGACCTGAGTTGACCTTTCCAATTATAGTACTGGAAATCCTTGGAGAAGGCCTATGTCCAGCAAAGGACTTTTTGTGGCTGAGGTGATGATGATGATGATGACGTTAATTTTGGAATAACTTCAATGGGCAAGTTAAAAATTAAAAGAAATAATACAACCATGACACTTGTTATTCATAGCAATTTACAACAATGCAATATTTAAAAAATTGGTCATCGTACTCAAAGTATGCTAATGATGCTATAATAGCTCTGCTCTTATTAAAAACTGTAATGCAATAAATAAAACACAAACAATTATGTTAGTTTGGGCTATGGAGCGTACCATAAAATGTATAGATACATCCGTACTATTACATTTTTATTCCCTCGCGAGGTAGACAGGTCTAACCCAAAAGCCACGTTCAGCACGGAATCAAAATATTGATGGGTTGCTAGCTGCATCTCCTACTAATATAATTTATCAGATTTTTGCCCATTTCCTAGATCGGCTTTTACAAGATTTTTTTGGAAGAGAAGCAGTCGGTTCATTCTACGTTTTATTCTTTTCTGTCTGAACAGTATGGAAGAGTGAAATAGCATACCATACATATAAGTACGTGAAAGCTACAATAAACCTGCTCCGGACGCAGTCGGGTAAAATATCAAGTAACAATATTTCAGTGAGTGCAATCGAAACTATTGTCGATGTCGATAAAATATGAATAACTTCAAGCACTAGTGTAAACGTGTGCGAACTTTCTTTACATAATATTTTCGCTAATTCTCGTTTATGTTTAAATGTTTTCATTTTCCTATCAATTATGAAGCATACTTAACAATACTATCCTAGTAGAAATCAAAACTGTTCGAGTTTTTTACCGAAATTATACCGGTGACAAAAATGTATACTTACTGATGAAATGTATATTTGCTAGGATTATTCCTACGGGTTGTAGTGCACTCGACAACCGCACAAGACACCATGTTGGTATTTACCTAATTTTATTGTGTAAGTTAAAAGATTATTTATATTTTAGGTAAAATAATTTCCTTTTCAAATTCAGCGGGCCTTGTTGTGCCCAGGTAATGTCAAATGTCATTAAAAATGGGCCTGCTGTCAGCAGTCTTATCTCTCTTTCTAAAGCACAGTGAAGCCGTATAATGACGTACTGTTATACCCTATAATAATACGAGGGCTAAACTTAGTAAGCATTTTTACTGTTTTCTAGCCTCGTCAGCATTTTGTTTGCCTCATGGCTTCCCTTATTTTAGTTATAGTTCAGTTAGTATCTGGAGCTCGGAAAAGCAACAAGTCGGGATACAGTGCCAAATTAATTAAGTGTATTTTTGGGTTTTGAGTGAAATAAAAGTGTGGTTTAAGTGCGTGGTTTTTTTTTAAAAAGACCGACAGGGACTTCCTCACAACAATTTTGGTGTCAGAAGTGGGATGTTGTAAGTGGCTTCCGTTGAAGTCCTTTCAAGAACCCGAGGATCCCATCACGGTCTCTGATCGACAGTAAGACTTGACCCAAAGGTCAAGCCTGCATCAGCCGCACTTTGGTCGACGGTCAGCCTCCGCCCTACAGCGTGAGCCCGCGCCACGTGTCTCACCGACACACCCCATCCACAAGGTCGACGGTCAGCCTCCGCTCTTTAGCGTGAGCCCGCGCTGCGTGTTCTCCACACCCTTTGAAGGTCGACGGTCAGTCTCCGCTCTGTAGCGTGAGCCCGCACCTCAAGATCACTGTATCATCCCTGCGCAAGGTCGACGATCAGCCTCAGGTGTACCCTGAGCCCGCGCCACATTCCAGCCCCGGTACTAACTCACCACCATCTTCATCATCAAGAGCACACCTCTACTATACCACAAGGTGCTCTCCACGCATAGGCTGCCCACGTGACTGCCGCGTGTTCCAGTTCCCACGCCGTGAGGGCGTGAACTCTTCAGCATCGTGTAGCCAGAATTCAGAATGCTAGTGAAAGTGATCTTCGTGATTCTGTGAGTGTATTACTATTTCCTATACTCGTGATTTGACTCTATCTTTACAATTTCTATATCATTTCTTTATTTTACTATTTCCTAATATTTTACACTGATGTCGCTCAAAGCAGAGTCAGATGGTCGCAAGACCTCTACTTCTGAGAAATCTGAGAAGGTCCCACTAACATTTTTATCAAAATTTATTAAAGCCTTTAATGGTGAGAGAGAGTCACTTCCCGCCTTTTTAACAAACTGCGATAATGCTATTTCTCTAGCAACTCAAGAACAAGAAAGTGTTCTGTGTAAATTTATTTTATCCCAGTTAGAAGGCAAGGCTCAAGCAGCCTGTAGTTTAAGGAGATTCGAAACATGGGATGAGCTTAAATCATTCCTTAAAAATACCTTTGGCGAGAAAAAGCATTCTACGCACTTATTAATAGATTTGCAGAATTGTAAACAACTAAGCGGTGAAGATGTTACTAAATATTCACTCAGAATTGAGTATATATTAGCTAGGATACATTCCGAGGTCCATTACAGCTGCAAGGATACTAAGGAACTTCCTGGTCGAATAGCTGCCATGGAAGACCTTGCTCTCAATACTTTTATGCTAGGATTAAATAGTTCAATATCTGCGGTTGTCCGGTGTAAGAACCCCTCAACATTAAATGAGGCAGTACAACACGCAATTGAGGAAGAGAAAATAGTTAATTTATCTAGATCTAATTCAAATAAATATGCTAAACAATGCTCTGTATGTAATAAGTCAGGGCACACGTCCTCTGAATGCTTCTTAAAAAATAAAGCTTCTGGTAATTATCCTAAATTTAAAAAAACGTATCATTTTAATCCTAACTCTAACAATAACTTAAATCCTAATTCTATTTCTAATACTAACTCTAATGTGAAATCATGTAATTATTGTAAAAACTTAGGTCACACGATTGACCAGTGCCGTAAGCGTAAATATAACATGCAGCAGCGAGGAAACGCTAGCTATGCACAACGTGACTATCAGGCGCCTCGTGGCAACGCCACTGGCACGGTAAACATATGTGATGCAAATGAGTCGCGGTTCGATCCCGCCGACACTCAGTTAAACTAATCCCGATTTCGGGCACGTGTCTACCGAAATCGAATGACGTAAATGGCACGACTATACCCACTGTATCTTATACTAAATCTTATACTAATTCTACATCTCAGTCCAAGCAGCTGAGTCCTATTAACTCTTCATCTCAGTCCGAGCTACTGAGTCATACTAAATCTACATCTCAGTCCAAGATACTGAGTCCTACTAAACCTTATACTAGCTCTTATACTAAATCTTATACTAATTCTACATCTCAGTCCAAGCAGCTGAGTCCTATTAACTCTTCATCTCAGTCCGAGCTACTGAGTCATACTAAATCTACATCTCAGTCCAAGATACTGAGTCCTACTAAACCTTATACTAGCTCTTATACTAAATCTTATACTAATTCTACATCTCAGCCCAAGCAGCTGAATCCTACTAAATCCTCATCTCAGTCCAAGTTACTGAGTCCTACTAAACCTTCTACTAGCTCTTATACTAAATCTTATAATAAAAATGAAATATCTAAATCCTATCAAGTCAATGGCTCTATACCTATTTATGAGACAGATATAAAAATAAGGAAAATATCCCTGCCTCATATATTCTTAAAGTCAAGCTACTCTTCTAAACTCTTAAGCCTTCTCGTAGATTCCGGTGCCTCAATAAGTTTAATAAAAAAATCTAGTATGAACATTATACCTCCCTTATCTCGCGAAATCGTTAAATTAAGAGGTATTAATAACACCGAATTCTGTTGCGAAACATTAGGTACATTTGAAATGGATTTCACACTGTCTTCTAGTACTTTTAAATACAAATTCCACGTGGTCAATGATGACGTGTCGCTAGACTATGACGGCATCATAGGTAGTGATTTTCTAGGTTATTTTAAAGCGACCATTAATTACGATTCTAAGTTATTAAACATACAAGGGCATAACTTACAAATAAACTACATACAACCTACTTATATCATCCCGGCCCGTTCCGAGGTTGTTATTGAATGTGCTATATCAAATTACTCGCCCGAGTCTTATCAATGTAATGAGGGTCTCGTACTAGATCAAACCTTATGCAATGGTGTTTATATTGCGAATTGCATTGTCTCTATCAAACCTAATAAAAGAATAAACATTTCTGTTCTGAACACTACTGATTCTGACGTAATGATCAAAGATTATTATGCAGAGGTACTACCTCTTGACTATGACTTAAATACCTACGAGTACCAAACTGTTAATTCTATTTCTAGTTCTAAATCTGATCGTGTTCAAAAGGTACTAAAGCTCATACGCTGCTCTCATTTAAACTCTGAAGAGGAAAAAGCCCTCTTAGAATGTTGCTCTCAATATACTGATATTTTTCATCTCCCTGATGAACCACTGTCTTATACAAATGCAATTGAACATTCTATTAATTCAGGTAATGCACCTCCAATCCATGTCAAGTCCTATCGCTTCCCTGAATGCCATAAGGAGGAAGTAGATTCCCAAATTCGTAAAATGCTTGACCAAGATATCATTCGCCCCTCTGTTTCACCATGGAGTGCCCCAGTATGGGTAGTTCCCAAAAAATTAGATGCGTCTGGCAAACGCAAATGGAGGATAGTCATAGACTACCGCCGCCTCAATGACGTCACTGTTTCTGAAAGTTATCCACTGCCTCTCATCACTGATATTCTCGACCAATTAGGTCATTCAAAGTATTTTAGTACCCTTGATTTATCAAGTGGGTTTCATCAGATCAAAATGAACCCTAAAGATGCTGCTAAAACTGGGTTCTCAATAAATACTAATTCAAGTAGTTCTGGGCATTATGAGTTTACTAGGATGCCCTTCGGGTTAAAAAACGCCCCTTCAACGTTCCAGAGACTCATGAATACAGCTCTATCAGGTCTCCAAGGTCTCCACGCGTATGTGTACTTAGATGACTGCATTATTTACTCTCATGATCTCGCTAGTCATATTACAAAATTGAGACTCATATTTGATAGATTAAGAAACTTTAATTTAAAACTGCAACCCGACAAGTGTGAGTTTTTACGTCGTGAAGTTGCATATTTAGGCCACATCATCACCGATAAGGGTGTATCTCCTAACCCCGACAAAGTCAAGGCCGTCACCGATTTCCCTACTCCCACGAATGTTAAGCAAATAAAGTCCTTTCTAGGCCTCGTGGGCTACTATCGCCGTTTCATTGAGAACTTCTCAAAACTAACTAAACCTCTCACGTCTCTTTTAAAGAAGGATGTCACTTTTAACTGGACCCCTGAACAAGACACTGCTTTCCAAATTCTCAAAGATAAGCTTACAACAGCTCCTTTACTACAGTACCCTAATTTTTCTGAACCGTTTGTAATTACAACGGATGCCTCTAGTTATGCTATAGGAGCAGTGCTATCTCAAGGTGATATAGGTAAAGATAAACCTATAGCCTTCGCATCTCGAACTCTTAATAAAGCCGAAGGAAATTACTCTACTACGGAGAAAGAACTCCTCGCTATTATTTTCGCTGTTAAGACATTCCGCCCCTATATTTTTGGGCGTAAATTCAAGATCGTTACTGATCACAGGCCCTTAGTATGGCTATTCAATAATAAGGACCCAGGCAGTAGACTCATTCGCTGGCGTCTTAAACTCGAAGAATATGACTATGAAATAATATATAAACAAGGTCGCCTTAACTCTAACGCAGATGCATTATCTCGTTGCCCCGTAAATGTAATTGATATAAATAACTTACATAACTTATCTTACGAAAAATATTTTAAAATGCAATTTACTAATAAAATACCAACCCTTAATACTATTATAGAAGAACAAAGTCAAAGTTTACCTTTAACTAAAATAAAATCAATCGTTTGTCCAGTCTCTCTAGACTTTGATTATTCTTTGCCCCACTGCGAAGAGATACTATCGCAGCTCGAAGATTCCGCTAACTTACTAAGTTCCGAACGCGAGTTATGTACAATTCAAGCCGTGAATAATAAGAATAGAACTTACTATTTCCTTTATACAAAAGTTCATCACTATGAAGAAACAAAATTTAAAGATATATACAACTTATTAATTAAACTAAGAAATAAAATAATTACCGAAAATCCTGAGGTCACTGAACTTGCTATGCCAGATTTCACGGATCCTTTCTCAAAGATACCTTATACTAAATTATATAACATTATTTCTTATATTTTCCATAACACTAATATTAAAATTTATATATACAAAAATCAATTAATTTATCCAACCCCTGTTGAGGTCCCTAAAATATTAAAAGAAAATCATGACTCAACGGTTGCGGGTCACCCCGGTTCAACACGGATGTATAATCGAATTAAAGCTACCTATTATTGGAAAGGCATGCGCTCTGACATTGAAACCTACGTAAAAAATTGTAAGCTATGTCAAATAAATAAACCCTTACGAAAATCTAACAAAGCTCCAATGGAGATTACTTCTACGTCTACTAGGCCATTTGAGCGCCTAGCTCTCGATATAGTCGGTCCATTACCAGAAGCTGGTTTCCAAAAATTTAAATTCATGCTTACTCTTCAAGATGATCTCACTAAATTTTCAAGTGCCTATCCTATGGTAACTGCTACTAGTGAAGAAATCGCTAGAAATCTAGTTCATTTTATGTCTCTATTCGGTTTCCCAAAAACTATTCTCACTGATTTAGGAACTTGTTTCACCTCAGATTTATTTAAGCAGTTGGCCGAAATTTGTAAGATAAAATCTCTGTTTTCTTCGCCTTACCACCCCCAAACTAACGGCGCCCTGGAGCGCTCACATTCTACCCTTAAGGAATACTTAAAATCCTTTGTTAATGAAAACCAGAATGATTGGCATTGTTACTTATTTACTGCAATTTTATCTTATAATACAACTCCACATAGTACCACTGCATTCACTCCACATGAGTTGTTATACGGTTATAAACCTTATATACCAAATTCTTTATATGATACTAGTAATAATACCACTTATAATGAATATATTAGGGCTTTACAATATAGAATGCGGTTCAGCAGAGAAAAAGCCATTCAAAATATTATAAATAGTAAGGAAAAGTCAAAACAATATTATGATTCTACTTCCCGTGATATCTCTTATAAATCAGGTGATATGGTATACCTAAAATGCCATCACAGATTGCGCAAGGCTCTATCCCCTGTATGGAAGGGCCCTTACAAAATCATTAAGGTTCATAATAAACGTAATGTAACATTACAAGTAGGCCGCAAGCACATTAAATATCATACTAATGAAATTAAGCCTGCTTCATCTTAAATCATACCTACTATTATATATTATTTTCAGAGCTTCTTGCTACGGAAGCCACGCTGATTCGAAGATAACTCCGATTCTTCATAGCCCTGGAATTTATTTTGAACCTACTACGCATATACGGTTTTATAATGATTTTTGGAAGATTGTTACACATATCGATATTATGTCACTGAAGCCTTATTCTGATAAAATCGAAAATATGTTACATAAATTACTAAATCTCTGTGAAAAACTCCAATCGCAAGAATTAATAGATTGCAAGGATTTCTCTGCTCCTTTAGAGATATTAATACAGTCTAATTATGTTAAATTGCAATCCTTATCTCATATGGTCTCAGAACAAACGCCAACCAAGGTCAAAAGGTCCCTACAGTTCGGCGGTGAAATATTAAAGTTCTTTTTCGGCACCCTAGATGCCGATGATGCACGCAAATATGATGCTGCAATTGAATCTTGTCGGAAGAGTGAATCCGATATCTATCGCTTAATGAAAGATAATATACATATTATAAAATCTACTATAAATAATTTTAATTCTACTATTTCTAAGCTAAATCAAAACGAAGTTAAAATAAACTCCCAAATACATATAATTAATGAAATCTTATCTCAATCAACTAAACTAAATAACTTACTATATCATATGTCTAAGATAAATAACTTACTAAATCTTATTGAAAGCTCCTTGTTAGCTATATCTAACGTACTAGATTCAACCTTAAACGCTATACTATTTTCTAAGGTTAATATTCTACATCCTAGTGTGTTAAGTCCTTTAAGTCTCTATAGTGAACTAAGTAAGCATAGCAACCAAATAAAGAAGCATTTAGACTTACCGCTGCAATTAAATATAAATAACATCCACTCTATTATGGATGTTTCTCAACTTAGTTGTTATTACTATAATAATAAGATTGTTTTTGTTTTGCAAATCCCTTTAATAAGTGACGACAGATACACTGTCTTTAAAAATATACCCTTGCCTACACCTCATAATGAGTCACACATGAAAACATTTGCTCTTATTCAACCTACCAGTGTGTACACTGCTTTAAGCGATAACAGAATGCATTATGCTATGCTAGATAACTTAGATAGATGTAAGAAAGTTAGTGATGAATATTCTATATGTGAATTAATAACTCTGTACTCTTGTATTGCAAGCCCAAGCTGTGAGTCAAGGCTGTTGACTGAAGTCATCTTATCGTTGCCACCTCAATGTAATTCGAAACTACTATATGGAGATATAGATATTTGGCAGAAGCTACTTAATAATAAATGGATTTTTGTTCAACCCAGTGTTAATAAATTAACAATAAAATGTGATGACGACATAACTGATAATTCTATTGTTGGTACTGGATTAGTTAAGTTAACTAATAATTGTATAGGTTATTCTAAAACTATGCAACTAATGCCTACTAGTTATTCTACATTTATTACTAAGTCCTCTATAGATATAAGTTTCGATATAACGGCTGACGACTGCTGTAATAGAGAGGTACTTAATAAAACCTTGCCATCTTTGTCACCGTTATCCTTAAGTAAGATAAACTTAGATAATTTAAGATATGCATCTCATCAATTGGATGATTTAGAGAAAGAGATAAATAACATTCAGAGTGAATCTCACTTCATAAAATATGGCACTTATTATTCTACACTCACGTATATCTTAATTGTTTGTTTATTTCTATATTCTATATATAAGTTATATAAGTGTTTCAGAAATCGTAATTCTAATTCCGGATGCTGTATCCAAATTTTCAATCAATGCCATAATAAGAAAATTGTAAGAAATAAATCAAAAATGTCAAGCTCTATTGAGATGTCTAATATCTCTAGTTCTGATGAGGATAAACAATCTGTAAAATCTCTAACATATAATCAACAGAAACATAGGGTTGATTTCCATAACTCTAATAGGAATATAAACATTTAAATTTTGAATTTATATAACAATTCCTGTTTTCTGAAATGTAAGCATACATATTATACTAAGTCTAGTTCTTATCTTAATCTTAATTACTATTTCATAACTATCATGTAAACACTGCATCCCTGACTCAATCTTACTTCGCTTCATCTTAATCGAGATAAAGCTCCGTCAAAAGGGGGGGGCTGTTATACCCTATAATAATACGAGGGCTAAACTTAGTAAGCATTTTTACTGTTTTCTAGCCTCGTCAGCATTTTGTTTGCCTCATGGCTTCCCTTATTTTAGTTATAGTTCAGTTAGTATCTGGAGCTCGGAAAAGCAACAAGTCGGGATACAGTGCCAAATTAATTAAGTGTATTTTTGGGTTTTGAGTGAAATAAAAGTGTGGTTTAAGTGCGTGGTTTTTTTTTAAAAAGACCGACAGGGACTTCCTCACAACAGTACTACTCATTTTCATTTTGAAAGTCTAAGGTATGTCTATGGTCCTAAGCTAAATGGGCTAAAGCTAAAGCTCCTATGGGTTACTATTTTTGAAAGTGTGAAACTCGTCCTCGAGCGATTTTTGTATGGAAAAATCACTTAATTAAATTATGTAACAACGGGATACTCACGTAGGAAGTCAGCTACTGGCCGACATGTTTCGACCTCATCCTCTGCCCGCGCCGCCCACGCATCCAATTGCTAGTATCAGTGCGGATCGCGACATCGGACGCGCGTCTCGATCCATATTCGCCCTGAGGAAGCCCTCCGGATGATGTTGAAACATGTCGGCCAGTAGCTGACTTCGTACGTGAGTAACCCGTTGTTACAATATTTAATAATGTCTATATCTCAAGTTAGTTTGAATCAAAAAGAAAAGTCGCTTGTTTACGATCGGGGGTACTATTTTGCGATTTTTGTATAAAAAAAGAGCTCGTTGACGATCGGCATCATTTCAAAAATAGCACTATTGGTCTTAATGTCACTTTGCCATAAATAGGGATTAAAAACTACCATAAACTGTCTTATCTCTATGGTTTTCACCTCGTTTCACCAATCATCCATATTCATAAATGCGAAAGTAATTTTGTTACATTTTCACGCCGTAATTACTGAACCAATTATATTTTGCGTAGGTACCCGTTGTCTGAGATGCGGAATAGGACATAGGGTACATTTTATCCCGGGAAAAAGTAGAGGGATCGACATTGACGCGGGTTGGACGCGGGCGAAGCGGAAGCTGGTGTTGATTATAATCTCAGAACAATAACTAAAGCATAGAAACCGTGTTAAAATAACAACAAAATACAATATTCTACACTGTTTTTACTTATGGCATTGTTAAAGCATCAGAAAGAGATGCATATACAATGCCATTTGCGTAAATGTGCAGGTTGTCCTGGGGTACTGATGTGATCAGGGTTGTACTATATCGATGAAATATATTTATCGAGTAAATGTTTCGTCCTAAGAAAGTCATGAGTACGATTCATAAAAAAAAAAAAACTAGTTGCACTCCAGGAGTGCCGGCAGAAGTGAAAACTCGCCTTTGCGGCATACTCAGGTCCGTGTCCTTCTTACGAATTTTCGATCAATTCACGTGTCCTGACGCGAGTTTTCTGTTTTACCCATCCCAAAAAGTGCACAAAGCCGCTAAAGAGGCTTTTACTTTAAAAGTTACGTCAAGATACACCTAAATAACTCCTAATCGCATGGCGCCGCTTGGCTTCATCTGATAAATAGGTAAAAAAAAAAATCCATACATTACCCACCGCGCGTCTACTGTCTACTGCTGGTCATTAGGCCTTACCCAGTATTGGTCGAACGGCAGAATACCTAATATGATGTCAATCATATTTTCAATTATTTCGAAATTCAAACAGAGCCTACTTACCTACCTTAGCTATTACCTATGAATGCGCAAAAAACCCAATGCATTCGATTTACAGTCCCCAATGTGAGGCAGTCCAACGTTGACATACTAGTTGAAGGTAAAATACTAGACTTTGTAAATGATACCACCTTCTTAGGAATCACAATAGACTAAATTGCAATGGGGCGCTCATGTATCAAAAGGTAATATAAGGTCAGATATATTTTTCACTTGATCAATGGGCCATTCAGCATATTCCAAAACCATCTAAAGCTTTTCCCAGCTAGCTTTGAGAAACAGTCAGTAAAGGAAAAATAATCAGGTAGGTAAAGAGAAACACGTAATTCGAAGTGATATTTTTTATTTATAAAACTTTTACACTAGGGTAAAAAAGTGCCAGTGTGTTATTTGTGAAAAATTCACAGTGTTGGTAATAGAAAAACAAGAGGTGAAGAAAAACAAGAGATTACTTTACCCACTTTCATTACTGTCCAAAATAAAATATGTTTTTCATAATTTTAAATATAAATAATAAAACCGTTTCCGTAAACTTTCTTATTACCATTGATTTATAATTAGGCAAATATAAATGTAGGTAAAGCATCGTGTTTCAATCGCTTCCATTTAATTTTATATTCGAAATTAATGTATCGGCACGGCAGTAAAATATTTTGAACAAATTCGAGTATGTATGACATTTTATGTCCAATATGTCGCTTGAAAGTTCCTCGAATCCACACCTTTTTAATTTCCTTTTACTTCAGGGAGCTGCAATAAAATTTCAACAATAATTTTCTTTATATTAGTAAAAATCGATTCTTTTTAGGGTTCCGTACCCAAAGGATAAAAACAGGACCCTACTAATATGACTCCGATATCCATCTGTCTGTCACAAGGCTGTATCTCCTGAACCGTGATAGTGAGACAGTTGAAATATTACAAACAAAAATTTCGGGCGTTTTTATAGCTTACGCCCACGGCTCCGCTCGCGTTAATGTCTATCCCCGATGACAGTACCTTATTCTGAGATGTAATTTATGTCTATGTTCTTTTCCGTACTCCAGAGATCGTGCAATGGTGATGATGATGATGCAAAATTTCATGATGATCGGTTCAGAAGTTACGGCGTGGAAGCGTAACAAACAAACTCACTTTCACATTTATAATATTATATGTAAGGATGGTACGGAACCCTTCGTGCGCGAGTCCGACTCACACTTTGCTGGTTGTTTAATTACCATGATGGTTCAATTTGTTACATTACTATTGCATGGCTCAACACTAACAAAAATATCCCTGATAGCAAGACCGTCATAAAAAATATCGATATACTCGTAGATACGTGATTTTACCACATCACTAGCAAAAAAAACTAACCTAATTTGAAATAAGGAAAAAACGATAATTTTAAGCAAAATACCTATAAAAGTTGTCATTTATACAATACGTTATATAATTGACAATATTATTGTTGTATTTTGAGGTATTTTGGGTTTTAATTATGCACTTTTAACTGAAAAACTTACCGAAGAAAATTATGTTTTACAGAATTTATTTCTGTTCGTCCTGAATGGGATTTACATCGCTCCATTGCACAAGACATTGTTTAGTATAATGGTCATTTGATAACGCACCAACCCAACATCGGTTAATACTTTTATCCGTGAGAATTTTAGCACAATCCTATATTTAATTTGCAGACATCACAATTCCGCCGCAATGTTTTTGTCGATATATAACCCGATCAAATCGGCAAGATGCTAATATTACAGACGTTGAACTGTAATAAGTTATTTTGAATTTAGTCGGATTTAATTGGAGTCCAATGGAGTCCATTGACATTTCAAGTCGGGACAACCATGAAAATAATAGAAACTGACTGAAGTTTTTGTCTCATTCTGTCATAAGCGAAAGCTCATAAGAAAAATACCGTGTCAACTATCTGTTTTCATGTTCTAATTTTATGCGGCTTCTATGTATATTATTCTTCTGAGATTATAATAGCCTATGCATTGATTCAATTTGTCATTTAATTCAATAGAACTTCTCTCTTAAGCTCTGTTGATTTGACGTTTAACATAATGAATCACGTCTCTGACGTTAATATTCTTGGATAGGTAGATAGCTTTAGTTATTGTTCTCAGGTAGATAGGTCCGTAAAAAAATTGATGTGATAACGTCTTAAAATCGATGAACACCGGCTGCATTCACGAAACAAGTCACGTTCCGTCATCATCACAATCATATCATAACCATCATTGTGAGAGATAGTTGAGGGTCGTGTAAAGGAGAAGAAAGGGGCTGAAACACTAGATACACTGCTCAGAAAAATATAATAATCTTTAATGCTTTTCGTACAGAAAGTGAGTGACATATATCATAAAAAATATTAATTTCAAAACTTTAGAAGAAATTTAACTGATTCATCCAAACAAGAAAGCCTCTACATCATTTTCGTCTATCTTTCTTCCACTTCCACCATTATCACATAAAATGATCGTCCACTGACCGACTATACAGACCTAGGGTACTATTTTTGTAAGTGTGACACTCGTCTTCGTCTTCGAGCGATATTTGTATGGAAAATCGTTCACTTACGAACGGCGTCATTTCAAAAATAGCACTCCTGACGGACAATATTTTTTTTTCAAAGAGATTCATAGTATCTCTTAGTAGTTTGTGATTAGACTCCCTTGCTCTTAGATTAGAAACCATAGCATAAAGGGATGTCAAAGTGACATATGTTAAAACTGTCAATGTCAAATCTATAGTGGTTTATTTAAGTACATGTTTCCCAACTTTATTTATTATCAATTAATTAGATAATATTGATTAAGTGTAGCTCATAGTTCTTACTAATGCGATAAAATTTCAGCTATATACTATTTCAGTGCTGATGTGCTTCTTTTAAATTAAATTCAGACTCCTGAGAACAAAATAACCTTAAACAAGATGCATCACAGCCCAGCAGTCTGCCGCATCTGCCTCTCAGTGGACGCGCCCATGAGCAACATTGATGGCACTGGCCTGCAACTCGTGTATGAGAGACTTGCGGGAGCTCTTGTAAGCGTCCTTTATCAATTAGGATTAGTTTGCCTGCTGTAGTTATTGTTTCGTGATAGCGTTTATGATAAGACTGTGCGGAAAGATAATGTTTTTAGTATTTAAACGGCATACTGTTTCTCTCTTAGAACAGAATAAGTCTTTTGCCCGATTTCGACGTAATTTCGAACAAAAATTTGAAGAAAACAACACGGCTCTATAAAACATGCAACATAAATTAGGTAATATTTATCTGGACAAGCAATTTGCTATATAGAAATCATAGTGTAAGTTCTCTTAAACACCACAGTCATTCCGTTTCCGCACAAAGGTTTTGAAAAATTTAATGAATGTAGTCTCAAAAGTTCTAAAGAAATATCATACACTATAAATGTCTTCAATATCACAATTTGTGACTCTACAGGACTTCATTTATGCAATTTTGGATGCAAATTAAAGGCCAAGTCCTCTGGCTGCTCTGGCCAAGTATGGCCCTAGGAGTACAGAGAGGGTCGTGCTCCTGTAGTGGAGACTAAAAAGGACCTGATGATGATGATGATGATGAAAATTAAAAAATTTTGCAGCTCTGTTCATTTTAGTATTGAAATGCTAAAGAAAAAGCTGTTATATCACTGGCACAACATTCCAGCTCGTGAGTGGGAACAGACCTGTGGCGGCGTGCTACATCTGCCGCGCTATGTTGTACAAGAGCCACAAGCTGATGGTGACCGCCACCAGGGCAGACCATGCGCTGACTGCTATGTTGGAGACGGCTGGCGAGGTACTTAGGTTATATTGTGTTATAATGTTCATTACTTTCTATATTGATATACTAACACAGTCAAACACTACTGTTGCTAAGAATACTGAGCAATGGCAGGGACCACGCAACAAAGCAGACAGGATGGCACGCACTGCCTAGACATTGTTGATAGAGCAACCCTCTACACAAGAAACATGTTGTAAACATAATTTACAATACAAAGGCAACATGTCCAAGTATTGAAAATTATTTTGCTGTCTAAGGTAATAATTTTACACACAAACATGCATGATTTTTTACAGTATTTTCCTTCAGGAGAATCAAGTAACATGGAAATTTCCAGTGTTGCCCTTCCTGCTTTTTTGTCCTCTGTTCATAGTGTAGAAAACCTATTTCAAAATATCCTTAATCAACCTACCTATGAAATTCCCTATGTGGCGGAGGCCAAAATAGTATGGTCAGAGGTAAGTCTAAATTCAAAATTTCCCGACATTCCTTCTTCGCAGAGGCAGTGGGACGAGCTGTTATGCAGAGTCGTTCAGAGTAATCTCCTCCAATCTTCTGACAGCAACCCTGCTGAGTGCGCTTGTCTCCTTGCAACTGCTGAATGGGAGTCTGGTTTATGGTTGCAGGCTTTACCGTCTTATAACCTGGGTACATTCCTAGATGACCACACCTTCCGGTTAGCGACGTGTCTACGTTTAGGAGCCGTCACTAATGTCCCGCATCATTGCCTCTGCGGTGATGCTGTCGACCAGTTTGGACGCCACGGACTTTCATGCACCAGGAGCGCTGGCCGCATAGCTCGCCATGCCAATTTGAACAACATTATCCACCGTGCTCTTGTCACCATCGAGCTACCAGCTGTTTTGGAACCGAATGGCCTGGCGCGAGATGATGGCAAGAGACCAGATGGCATGACTCTTGTGCCCTGGAGATTGGGGAGGCCATTAGTGTGGGACGCCACGTGTGTTGACACACTCGCGCCTTCCCACCTCCATGGCACTAGTTCTAAGGCTGGCGCAGCTGCGGCCACTGCCGAGTCCCTCAAACGTCACAAATATGCATGCCTTGGCAATGCCTACATATTTGAGCCGTTTGGGGTGGAGACTATGGGTCCGTGGGGCCCTTCAGCTCATAAATTATTTAAAGCCATAAATAAGCGACTGGTCGAGGTATCTGGTGACCAAAGGGCTGGCAATTTTTTTGCACAACGCATAAGCATTGCCATCCAACGTGGCAATGCGGCCAGCCTTTTAGGCACCCTACCGGAAGGCAATGATCTGCGTGACATTTTTTATTTATAGATAACTTTTATTTAGTGTACATATTATACTAGTTCTAGTTGTTAGTGAGTATTATTTTTTAAGTTGATTTAGTGTTAATCTTTATTCTTTTGTAAATTATTTGAATAAATGTCATTATTTAAAAAAAAAAGTAACATGGTGGTTGAAATGATGACACACAAGTCAGATAGGAAAACAAACAAACTACGATTTGTCCCAAGCAAAAAAAATTTAAAGGTAAACAAACCTTCTCGACACGGTTGTTGGCAAATATTTTTTCAATCACACAATTCTTTCGAACACTAATACTTTAAAACGATGCTTTGTAATGATTTACGCCTTTTTAAATGAATGTCACTAGATTTTACCTATAAACTTTTACTGAAATCGTTATTTTCGATTATGGCGTTTATTACGAGGTTATAATTTGTACTCTTTTTCTGTATAAATGACAATGTCAACCTGACTACATGAACAAATATATGAACTTATTTTGCCAGTGTCATTTCCTCCGAAATAAATATTGGAACTTATTGTAACCGATTTGCCAAAAGGAGTAACGAGTTTCATGAAATATTTACTAACTTGTTATTTTGTACCGTGTTTATTTGTATATTATAGTATAGTATTTTTTCATTGTTTGTTTGTTAATTCGATAGACCAATTTGATGCATATTGATAAAGATATTTGGAGATGGGAATAATTCTAGGTAAAAAATGATTTTGTTTTCTAATGTTAATGAAATTATGTTTTTGATAGTTTTCAACCGACTTAAAAAAAGGAAGTTATCAATTCGGTTATTTTTTTTAATGTTTGTTCGTACCTCAGAACTCCGTCATTTAAGAAACGATTTTAATAATTATTTTTTTGTTTGAATGGGGCTGATGTTGAAGTTTCTTGCTAAATATACAAAAAAGATTACTTCTATGGAAAAATGACTGGCAACACTGACTTTTTTTAAAATTTTCCGCGAAATGTACCTGTCAGTTGCACAGATTGCCTATAACTTGTCAAAGCATTGTTTACAATTAAATTTTTTTTGAATGGGACGTAGATTATATGAAGAATTTTTGTTAGATTACAGAAAAGTCGATATCCCTGATTAACCGCGAGGCCATTGGCTTGTGTGCGTCGCTGTCCTTCTCTGTGGCTGAATGTTGTGACAGCCAGCCGCCCGCCAGGGTCGCGGTCAAAACCGAGCCGGAGTCGCAGGATGCTGGCGACACCGCGACGGACGATGAGGATCCAGCGGGTACGTAATAATAATACCTAAGCTTAGTTTATTTCCAAAATAAAAGTTCACTTTACATTTAAAACAGTTATAAATGAGGTTTTGTTTTTGTAATGAATCCCTATTGGGTAGAAGCCTCCTCTTCCATCTCTGTCTTTGGCAGTGTTTATCCAGTTTATTCCTGCAACCTTTATGATGTCATCAGCTCAACGCTGCTTTGGTTTTACAGTGTGTTTGGGACATATAAAGATAAGTTTCACCAAATATTGCGAAAAAGAAAAAAAAAAAGTGTAGAAGATAATAATATAAATCCAAAATCATGCTTATTCGAATTTTTCACATACATTTTGAGGTTATGTGAAAAAAGTGTTAATACAAAGGGAGTAGAACTTGTTATTACCTACATCATTGCCATATATCGTTTTTCCACAGGACTTGTAGTTTTGCCGGAAATCGAGATAAACCGTTTCTTACCCTCAAAAGCTCACCCCCTTCCACTCCCGACCTCAGATCGCCCGTATTGGGTTTCATCCTACTATAATTTTATTTCACTTTTTGTTATTTTCAAAGGTGTCGGCACTGGTCTATTTTCCCGTTGCTTAGTTATAAAATCAGAAGTTTAATCACGTGGCCAATAAATAATTTTGTGGCTTGACCTGGCTTGACTTATACTTAATTTGCCTTTATATTCGACCTATAGAAAAAAATAAAATTAACGCATATGAAGTAAATAATGGTGGGGTCATATCGCCTGTTGACATGATTCTACAGATTATCGTCCAGTCCTTCGGCAGCCTTCTACGGTCTGCGTGGAAAGAGAAGCAGCTGGTACATTCTACGTATTTCTTTTCCCACAGACCAGCATCGAAAAAGTCACTTGCTTAAAAGCAGGAATTTTACATGTGGTAATAAAAATTTTGATAATATTTGGGAAAGAGTCATAATGCTAAATTTTTATTCTGCCAATAATTACCACTACATAGTGCGAAAGTGATTGCACTGTCATTTCCCTTGTGCCAGGCGTTCCCGCGGCTGACGTGGACGAGACACGGGACTCCGATGAAGACGCGGGGGCGCGGGGCGGGGGACACTACGCGGACGGTAAGCTTCTTAACAACCGAACAAACAGATGGTGTTATATGTTTCATACTATTCGTTCTGTGTGTGTCTCTGTTTGGGGGAGGGAATCAATGCAGTTTTCTTGATTTATCCTTTAACTATAGACGTGGAATTTCAGAGACTCCTATATTATGATGTGGGCTGACAGGGTGTACTTGAGAGAAACACACTCGTTGTAGGTTCGAAGATAACTCTCTTTATTATTTAATTAACACAGCTTTTATACAGATCTTAAAGTAGGACATAATTAGTCATTATCTTAGATCTAGACTTTATCTAGGTTACACGTGCATACATGTGCTAGATAATTGTTCTATTTAAAAGGTTACTCTCGGTGAAGGTGATCTCGTACGTGGAATAATAATGAGGGCGTGTGTCGTCACACTACACCTCCCTCCCTTTTTTTTTTTGAGATAAAAATTAACAATGATTTTTTGGCTAATAAAATGTATACAATCAATTAGTATTAAAAATATTACACAATTAAACATAGCATGTAAAAGTGCTTCTTTCTTACTTTCTATGTGTATTGAGAAGTTACATTATCTTCTACATAATTTTTTTTTCAGTGACTAATACATATAGTAAAATGGTTATATGTCCTTATAACTATGATTACATAAATCTTAATATTTGTTAAGATACTTATAACAAAAAAAAATTAAAATCTAATAATCTAGTTATTCTCGGTAAGACATACAGTTTATGATAGATAATCATATTGCGTTTTAAAATATTTGCAACACAGCAATATCACATTGCGTTTTAAAATATTTGCAACACAGCAATATCTCTGCTCTCATTTGAGTTATTACAATGTGCCTTTACCTTGACCTAAGTAATATGAAGATGGATTCCTTTTTAGGAATGCGACTTGTTCTAATTGATTTTATTTGTCCTATGCATTAAATCTTAAGCTTCGGCAGAGACAATACCTGTGGTTTTAAAAATCAATTCTTTTATAATGAATCCGCTGATAGTGTCCCCAATATTGCGGAACTTAATTTTGAACTTTTGTGCGCGTCACGGTGTCCGCTTTTATTACCTGACGATCGTATACGAAGATGGACCCGATGAACCTAGGATAATTTACAAAGCCTGCGTCGACGCGCCACCCGGACACCCTCTGCTGTGTCCAGCACGTGGCATCACCGTGGATACGTATGTGCAGCTGATTTGGGAGCTACAACTTAGTTTACCCACCGAGCTGAATCTCTGTGTGAATGTGGAGCACTCGCCAAGTGGCCTTTTTTGGTTTGTGAAGTGGGAGGAGAGGACCGTGGCCGAAGCATTTTCTTTTTTAATATAGTTAGGTATGGGCGTGTATTATTTTTGTGAAGTGTGTAATCACTATTATTAATTAAAATTTTAACATTTGGGTTGTTGTCTTTAATTACTGGATATGGTCCCGAGTATACAGGGTTTAATTTTTCCCTTCCTTGTTTTTTTATTAAAACTAAATCACCTACTTTATAGGTAATAGGGTTACATTTTTGATCATACTTAACCTTTCTATTTTCCTTAGATAAAAGTAAATTATTTCTAGCATCCTCTTGGGACTTTTGTAACCTATATTTTAATTCTAATGGATATGAATCATAATTATATAATGGCTCTACATTATTACTTAAAATATTACTGGGAAGTCTACAGTTTTTCCCAAACACCAATTCATAAGGTGTATATTGCGTTGCCGTATGAACGGACGTATTATACGAGAAACACCAATACTGTAACCAATCGCTCCATGTATGAACCTGATTGTTTGTTTGTATTCTAAGAAAAGCTCCTAAAGACTTATGGGAGTTTTCTAAAGCACCTAAAGTTTCATGGTGGTATGCGGTTGATTGCAGTTGTTTAATGTTAAGCAGTTTACAAATGTCACGCATGGTGGTTGAAAGAAACTCAGTACCCCTATCAGTTCCTATTCCACGGGGTATTCCATAGCGCAAAATAAAATTATTTACAAATGCGCGCGCGACTGTATCTGTTTCTTTATTTAGTAGTGGATACGCCTCGACGTACTTCGTGAGCTCACACTGGAGAGTAAGTATATAGCTGTATCCGTTCGCGTCCTTGGGTAAGGGACCGACCAAGTCTAAAAAAACTTTATCTAGGGCCGAAGTCGCCGTACTTGTGATACACATTTGCTGTCTTATATTTTTATGATGTTTTTGCTTTTGGCACTTGTCACAAGTTGTCACAAATTTATATATGTCGTCATTCATGCCAGGCCAGTAATAGTGACGTTTAATACTATTCGTCATTCTACGTATGCCTGCATGCCCACTTGTTGGTAATATATGAAAGTCATTTAATATGACGCGCCTGTCGTCTTTATTATTTATTTTAGTGACACCTCTTATTATGCATAAACGGGGTCCGGACCTATTCACACATTTACTTATATATTGAGTTAACTCTTTTATAATATTTTCGGTGTCTTTATTACGTATTATGCATACTTCATTTATTTTTAGGGTCTTGCAAAATGCATCTAATTCATTCACGAAGAAAGCTCGTTTCATCCATGATCCTGAACTAGGGTTGACACCTATTGTTAATGTTTCAGGCGAATAAATGAAGTTTTTATTTTGACTTATTTTATGACTTCTTAATTGTAATATTTTTTTATAGTCATGCTTATTGAGACTTAATTCTGGTAGATCCTTGGGTTTTTTGAGTATTTCTACTATACTTGGGTAGCTAGTCCAATCATAGTTAGAGGTCTCATTATTTGGGCTTGCTGGTGTTTTTTGCTTCTCCAGCCGTTTCTTTTGTGCCCTTGTCATTACCGATATTACATGCTTATTCATATTCCTTAATTCTTCACCTGTAATTTCAATCCTAGATAACGCGTCTGCAGCGGCATTATCTTTTCCTTTCAAATATGTTACAGTGAAATCGTATTCCTCTAAGCATAGTCTAAATTTAGTTAGCCTGCTAGACGGGTTTTTCATGTTAAACAATAAACTAGTGGACGATGATCGGTTATAATTTTAAATTTTCGTCCGTAAAGGTATGGAAATTTTCTCTTTTCTCAAAAGTAAAACAATTAAAATTTGATAAGGGTATTATTTCCGGTGTAAAACGTTTTAAAGTTACTTCTTCCTCTCTTGTATTTAATATTTTTAAAAAAATATTCCCATTTATACTTCTAGTTATTGCGTTTGCTATAAAAATTCCGTCACTAATTTCATTTGAATAAATTACACAATCTTCAGTCACATTAGTTGGCAGCCCTATGACTGATTCACTTCTTGCTGGTAATTTGATATATGATGTCGTCGCTTGTTTACTATCACTCGCGTATAAGATTATCGGCTTAGTGACCGTATTCTCGTTCGAGGTTAAGGTCAATGTTTCATTCTCGAAGTTTAAAAGACATTTGTATTTAATTAAAAAGTCTTGACCTATTATTCCGTCGACATGTGGTGGTAATGTCTCTAGTATGTAAAAATCGTGAGGAAAACATGAACTCATTTTATGACAGGCGCAAGTGTACGCATCCTCGTGATGTTATTTTACCTCCTATTCCATTTATGTGTATGACCTGCGGTACAATGCACTCGTTAGTGGCCAATACTACGTCATGACTTATTGCGCTTAAGGACACACCACTATCTGAGGAATGTATACAGCTTGCCGTTTACACTAAATTCTGCCGAGTTCATGTTATTGTATGATAATATATAATTATTTGTCTCGAAAAAACTTTTGAAATATGTCACCCGACTCCTCATCGAGAATATCGTGGACTTGTGCCATATTTACTCGATGTGTTGTGTTTCGAGTTGTGGGGCTAGGATTATGTCCTCTATTTCCACGTTGAAAACGTGTATTATATTTTACGTATGATCTCTTATTTGCTACATGTGTGTTTCCTCGCGTTACAAATGTTGCACCCCTTCTCCCTTCACTTGTTGGAGTCCAGCGGTTCCTAAAGTTTCCCCTAAAGGGTTTTTTATATTGAGGACCGCGCCTATGAGCATAAAACATTTGCTCCGAGAACGATGTGGATGGCGTCATATTGATCTGCTCATCCTTGGCACCTTGAATTGCTTCCTGCAAGGAAGTGTATCCCCGTGCCGATATTATGGTGCTTAGTCTTTCATTTCGTAATCCATCAGCAAACCTGTTGATAGCTTGTTTTTCGTTTAAGGGTTTTAAAACCTCGTATGTTTTAGGGTTACCGTTAGCCTGCGATATAGTAAGGTTGACGAAAAGTTCCTCTAATTCCTGACCAAACCGTTCTACAGATTTACCCCCTTGTCTAGCTGTTTGCAGCTGTTTTTGTAAGGCTGTATCTGATTTTCGAACTAATAAAAGTCTTTTCATTTCATTCACCATTTGCGTGACAGAGACAAAAGTTTGAGACAACCTAAGGTGGGCGCTATGAGATAATCTGGTTTTCAAAACAAAACTTATTAACGTTTGGATGTCACTATCTTTTATCATTGTTGAATATAATTCAATTGCGTTAATGAGACGTTCCGTAGTTGACTCGGAACCGTCCATAATGGGTAATAAGGCTACCGCCGTTTTTAAATCAAAGTTTTGTTTGGAATCCATGCTTGTCTCTTCTGACTCGTATTCTAATATTTTGGCATACACTTTTTCTATCTTAATGACACAATTATGAATAAATTTAAAATCTTCCACAGATATTTCTGCTTTTTCAACCCTAGTACTGTAAATATCTATAAATAGTTCATATTTTTTATAACATTCCTTTGCTTCTTTGATTTTTTTCTGACCGATTTCCTTTTTCCTTCGATCAGGACCGAGTTTTCTTATATTTTCTTGAAGATTTTTGAGTTCTTCATATATTATTTGCAATTCGGACATTACACAAAAAAAAAAAAATAAGTCAGATATTACGATAACACACACTAGACACTTACTTCACTATCTTAACACTTACGTCATGGTGTTGATTCGTGGGCGGGCGGGACGATCGGTGTCGCCTGGGTATTACACTTGCCTGCGTACACTGGCTGCTGCTGCTTGTCGCTCGATCTTCCTTGTTAGACATTTGTGAATCTTCTTCCAGATGAAGTAAGAGAACAGGAATATCACAAGAATAAGTATCGCAAGCAACATGTAGTACATTATGGTTGCTACTTGTGACTGAGATGAACTGGAGCTGTTACCCGCACCGTTTTGGGCAATTATAATTTCTTCCTTCTGAGGCTGGTGGTTAGACGTAGTGCCGCCCATCTTGTATGCAGTCAAAACGCCACTTTACTATTTTATAACTTGCACTGGTACTGGAACGCGAACTGGCTCGGAAGCCATGGTACTTTAACACTGTCTGAAAACAGTGAATTTCTCATCTCCGTAATTGCCGCGCGGGTTGATATCATTGGAGCTCGGCATGTTGTATGGTTTCGTTTCTACCGTTGGGAAAGACAGTCTTGCGAGCAGTTGAAATGATGATACATCGCATATTAACTAGTAATTTCCTTTGGCTCGGAACCCTTTAAAACAACAGGGGCAGTGCCGACGAGGCACGGCACTGGCAGGGTCGCCATATGATGTGGGCTGACAGGGTGTACTTGAGAGAAACACACTCGTTGTAGGTTCGAAGATAACTCTCTTTATTATTTAATTAACACAGCTTTTATACAGATCTTAAAGTAGGACATAATTAGTCATTATCTTAGATCTAGACTTTATCTAGGTTACACGTGCATACATGTGCTAGATAATTGTTCTATTTAAAAGGTTACTCTCGGTGAAGGTGATCTCGTACGTGGAATAATAATGAGGGCGTGTGTCGTCACACTACAATATGACTATTTTACTAAAAGAAGTATCTTCATCGTCACACCTTGGAACTGCTCAGTACTATGCCTCTGAGACCCTCGTACATGTTTATTATTATTTATTACGTTTAAGGCGTTAATGAACAATCTACTAAAATCTGGCTGGAAATCAGTATTAACCTTAGATAATCAGCTGAAGATGAGGTTACCTGAAGGGTAACTTCAAATGAATGACTCGCGTGTTTAGGTGCCGATATGCCATTGCTTGAACTTGCAGCTGTTGGCCAAAATTGCTCCGGTTGTTCTTAAAATACGAAGTCTTTGTCTTTCCACAAGACAACAGGACATATTTGGTTGCAGTCATCCCGTTGGCTTCTAGAGTTCAAAGTCATTGTCACGTAGTGTGAAACATTCCCTATAAATAGATAGATATATGGATTTCACCCTTTTATCGTTGGAATACCAAAGAGTCGAACTAAACGCTTTGACAGTTTCATTTTTGGTTCGAGTAGCTAAGGTGTGGAATGAACTGCCTGCGTCTATATTCCCTGACAAGTACAGTCCCGGGACATTCAAAAGTAGAATAAATGGGTATCTCTTCCTCGTCTTCATCATCACTTACCATCAGGTGAGATAAGAGACAAATCCCTAATCCAACATTTAGTAAAAAAAAACCTTTATTGCACATAGAAAAAAAAAATTACAAACTAAACTTAGTAATAGGAAAACGCGCAAAAGGCGGCCTTATCGCATAGCAATTTCTTCCAGGCAACCTTTTCTTTAACAAATCGCTTGAAATTAAAGCAGGTAGGTAGTGCGGGGTAGTAAAATACTATATTGAAAGGGATATACATATAATTACTCACTAAATACATATATACTAATAAACTTAAATGAATACAAATAATATTGCCTTGTCAAAATTTAGACGATCTTAAATATCGTATGAACGAGTCTTCTTCTTTTCTTTCTCAGCCCGTGTTCACCCATTGTTGGGTATAGGCCTCTTCATGGCTTTTCCACTTGACCCGGTCTTTTGGTGTGCGCATCCAGGTCTTCCCCAATAAGAACGAGTAAACAATATAATTTATACCTTATGTCTACTGCATAAGGCATACAATTCATAAAATCACACATATTATTTTTCAAAAACAAATCCAACTATTATTTTTCAAGAAAGGAGTTTATTTTGTTTGTTTAACTTTATTTATCTTTTTATGTTTTCTAAGTAATCTCATGTCGTCAAAGACAGCTGTTTTAAACCTATGTATGTTGGTTCCTTATATTACTTATTTCATTATATTAAGTAAGAATATATTTCTAAAGCATATAAAATGTGTAGTATTTCTTTTAATTCGTTTATAGGTTGGTTCAGGGCATTAATTAAAATCACATATTTTTATCTCGTAAGAAAAAAAATCAACAACAAAGTTAATTTCTTAAGTAGTGTTTCTCGACTACCAACAATTTGTGTGACTGCGGCGCCAATCAGTCCATGCCTCACCTTCTGTCGAGACCTTACTGCCCCACTACTTGCACGGTACAGGACCTCATTGAGGCTAATGATAAGGCGATCAGCGTAGCCAAATACTGGTCAAAAGAAATCTAGGCAAATGAAGAAGAAGGTGGTCACCTTCTTCTTTTCAAGTCGCTTGCTCGTTTGTCCGATATCATGAAAATTATAGTCACAACTTCTTCGATGCTGGTCTGGGAGAAAAGTAAAAACATAGAATGTACCAGCTGCTTCTGTTCCCGCGCAGATCTATTTTGAAATCCGAATTTGGATTACAGAAAAGCCGACATCCGCGATTGGCCGCTCGGCCATTGGCTCGTGTGCGTCGCTGTCCTTCTCTGTGGCTGAATGTTGTGACAGCACGCCGCCCGCCAGGGTCGCGGTCAAAACCGAGCCGGAGTCAGAGGATGCTGGCGACACCGCGACGGACGATGAGGATCCAGGGGGTACGTATGCTTACGGTGACCAATCGTACTGCTGTCTTCCATGTGTTTCTCTACCACCCATTAGGATCACCTAATTGTTAGCCTTGCAAGACCGTCTTTCTCAGTGACTGGTGGACGTACAAGTTGAAAAGGATATCACATATATATTGTCGCGAAGCTCCCAGAACAGAATAGTCTAGAACTTTTCCGAACATCGTCTGTCGTGCTCATACATCTTCCATCCTGCTCACACATATGTAACCACGTCAGAGGCCGAGAGGCGGTTCCGAAGAACTCTGACACCAGGGTGTGCATGGTCGATTGACCGTGACACCTACTCGAAATGATGATGATGATGATATGTATTCTATCCCGCTCATACACATACTTGAATATTCTGGAATGTTTTGGTTGTCGACCGTCGGGACCGGAAGTATATGGAACTTTCTAGAGACCCATAAGTCAGTATATAAGGGAGTGGACGTGGCGATCGTTAATCAGTTTACCGCGAGTGTTCTTAGTGAGCGATACTAATACGAGTGATTTGTGTGCGACTGATAAGTGATAATTTCTACGACCACAGCAACGGACCAGGACTACGAGTGCTTTGCGTTTTGGATATTCGACGTGTTGGAAGACCAGTCAGTGTTGGGATTCCGTAGTGAATAAATTCCCTCTGAAGAGTTTGGTGTTTTACTCCAAATCCTGAACCTTAACCACGTAACATTTGGTGTCAGAAGTGTGGGATTTGGAAAGGCCAGTGTTGCCGAGGGACGAAGAAGATAAGGAAGGCGTCAGGACCCGGGCACAACGTGCAATGGAGGCTACCCCAGCAGCCGCCCAAGTTGCATCCGCTCGACGTGCGCCAGCCGCCCAAAACATCGCAGCCGAGCAACTGCCGCCCGTAGCCCCAGAGATCGCAGCCGCCCAAGACATGGCAGCCGCCCAGGACATGGCAGCCGCCCAAGACATGGCAGCCGCCCAAGACAGGGCAGCTGCCCAAAACGTCGCAACCACCGAAGCCGTCACAGCCGCCCAAGTTGTCACAGCCACCCAAGAAGTTACGGCCTCCCAAGAGATTGCCGCCGCCCAACAAAAGCCAGCCGCCCATCATCAAGCCACATCCCCTAGCCCCTCTCACCAGGTTCCCACTCAAGCATTTTTTGATTTTGGTAGCTTGATGCAAATGTTGCAGTGCATAAATGAGAACCAGAGTAAATTGCAACGCATCAATGTGGAACTTAATGGAGAAATACAAAATATGCGGGAAGAGCAGAAGGAAAAGCTGCATTACATGAGTGAGGAACAACGAATGGTATTAGCAGCTGTCAGCAAAGTCAGCAACGTGGTGGACCAGATCCGTAAGGATGTGGATTTGGTAGAGAACCGAGTGACGAATTTGGAGACTTTGGTAGATAATCGCGTGACAGGTCTGGAAACAAACTTCTCCGGACTAGAGAAGAAAGTGCTGCGCCTGGAGACAGTAGGCGTGAAAGTCACGTCGAGCGACGCTGTTGCTTATGCACCTGGACCCAAGGTGAAAGTGCCATCTTACGACGGAAATACTTTCTGGGCCGCGTATAAACAGCAGTTTCAAACTGTTGCCGCAGCAAATGGATAGACTAATGAACAGAGCCTGACAGCCCTCACCGTTGCACTGAAAGGCTCCGCTTTGACAGTATTAGAAGCACTACCTAACTCAGGTAGTGACTTCAAGGACTTGTTGGAGGCTCTTGAAGCAAGGTACGGAGAACGCCACTTAGAGCACGTATTCCGAGCCCAGCTTCGCGACAGAGTCCAGCGCTCAGGCGAGGGGTTACAACAGTGGGCACTAGAGATCGAGAGGCTCTTAAGGAAAGCGTTTCCCTCAGAAGACCCCCGGATGGTGGAGAAAAATGTACTGCAAGCCTTCGTGGATGGAATTAAGAATTCAGAGGTAAGGGCTACAGTAAAGCTCCAACATCACACCTCGCTTAAAGATGCCCTTGCACACGCCCTTGAAGTGGAAGCGGTAAGACAAGATGTGCAAGTTCATAAATTAAGAGAAATTAACGAGATGAGCGAGGTAGTCAAGGCGGTTAAGGCCCCTTCAAAGAAGGATAATGGAACTGGACCCATGTGCTGGAATTGTGGTGAAAGAGGCCATTTACATCTCAATTGCCGCAAAAAGAAACAGTTAAAGGAAGAGCTCAGGGAACAGATTAAAGAAGAGATCAAGAAAGAGATAAAGGAAGACCTAAGTAATCAGTTTATGATCTCTCCTTCAAAGAAGCAGGGAAACGAGTAACAGCCAGGACTAAGGGGCGGGTACTGGCTGGCTCAGAGGAAGCCCCAGCAATAATCATCTCACAGGCAAGCAATGAAAATTGTCTGGCAATATGTGGTTCAGTGGATGGGAAAAACTGCAGGATGACAGTAGACACAGGTGCATCTAGGACTATAGTTAAGCCACATCTAGTGAAAGCGGCAAGGGGACGCAAGAACATCAACTGTCGGCCTCTTTCTGCTTCTGGCCAGCCAATACCTGTCCTAGGAGAAATGGCAGTTACGATGTACGTGGGAGAGACACCCTATACTCACAATGTCATCGTAGCTGAAATCATTGATGACTGCATACTGGGCCTAGATTTTATGAAGAAATATAATTGTGGAATTGAAATCACGAATGGTGTTTTCAAGTGTGGTAATGAAGAAATCTTCATTCTTGGAGCTTCCACTGGAAAAGTAACCTGCCTTAACAAAATTGTTATTCCTGGACGAACACAGGCTCAAATAATGGTGAGACTGCCCACGACGGCTAAGAAAACGGAGGCAAAGAGATGTGTTTTGATTGAGGACACATTACACAAACCAACTGCGAGAGGACTCCTAACAGCAAGAACCTTAGTGCGTGGAAGCGATACTGCAGTGGTTAGAGTGGTTAACCTAGACTTCCATGAGGTTAGCCTCAATGAAGGAGATACTGTGGGAAAATGCGAAGAAGTTGTGTGGATGAGAAAGTGTCAATCAGAGCTGAGTTCACTGTCACCTAACATCGCGAATAACTCTACAATTATTGATCTTCTGAAAGACAGCAAAAATAATCTGACTTTTAAGCAATACTCGGATGCAAAGAAGTCACTGTTGCGTTTTGCTGATGTCTTCTCTTCAAAAGATTAAACAGAACAGATTAAAGAAGAGATCAAGAAAGAGATAAAGGAAGACCTAAGTAATCAGTTTATGATCTCTCCTTCAAAGAAGCAGGGAAACGAGTAACAGCCAGGACTAAGGGGCGGGTACTGGCTGGCTCAGAGGAAGCCCCAGCAATAATCATCTCACAGGCAAGCAATGAAAATTGTCTGGCAATATGTGGTTCAGTGGATGGGAAAAACTGCAGGATGACAGTAGACACAGGTGCATCTAGGACTATAGTTAAGCCACATCTAGTGAAAGCGGCAAGGGGACGCAAGAACATCAACTGTCGGCCTCTTTCTGCTTCTGGCCAGCCAATACCTGTCCTAGGAGAAATGGCAGTTACGATGTACGTGGGAGAGACACCCTATACTCACAATGTCATCGTAGCTGAAATCATTGATGACTGCATACTGGGCCTAGATTTTATGAAGAAATATAATTGTGGAATTGAAATCACGAATGGTGTTTTCAAGTGTGGTAATGAAGAAATCTTCATTCTTGGAGCTTCCACTGGAAAAGTAACCTGCCTTAACAAAATTGTTATTCCTGGACGAACACAGGCTCAAATAATGGTGAGACTGCCCACGACGGCTAAGAAAACGGAGGCAAAGAGATGTGTTTTGATTGAGGACACATTACACAAACCAACTGCGAGAGGACTCCTAACAGCAAGAACCTTAGTGCGTGGAAGCGATACTGCAGTGGTTAGAGTGGTTAACCTAGACTTCCATGAGGTTAGCCTCAATGAAGGAGATACTGTGGGAAAATGCGAAGAAGTTGTGTGGATGAGAAAGTGTCAATCAGAGCTGAGTTCACTGTCACCTAACATCGCGAATAACTCTACAATTATTGATCTTCTGAAAGACAGCAAAAATAATCTGACTTTTAAGCAATACTCGGATGCAAAGAAGTCACTGTTGCGTTTTGCTGATGTCTTCTCTTCAAAAGACGAATCTTGGAAGAACTTCATTAGTTCAGCACAGGATTGACACTGAAAGCGAAAGACCTATTCGTCAGCAAGCAAGACGAATACCGATTGCCAAGGAGAAAGAAGTTGAAGAAATGTTGGAGGGCATGAAGGGAAGTAAAGTTATAGAACCATCTGCAAGTCCTTGGTGTTCTCCTGTGGTTCTAGTTAAGAAGAAATATGGCAGTACACGGTTTTGTGTAGATTATCGACGACTAAACGAGATCACTAAGAAGGACAGTTATCCGTTGCCCTGAATTGATGACACCTTGGATACTCTAAGTGGAATGCGATGGTTCTCTACTTTGGACCTAAAATCTGGCTACTGGCAGGCAGAAATACACCCAGAGGATAAAGAAAAGACCGCATTCTCAACTGGCAAAAGTTTATGGCAGTTCAATGTTATGCCCTTCGGATTATGCAACGCGCCGGCTACTTTTGAGCGACTTATGGAGTGTGTACTAGCTGGATTAGTAGGAGATGCCTGCTTAGTATATTTGGATGATGTCATCATCATGGGCAGAGACTTTGATGATCATTTGCGGAATCTAGAGAAGGTCCTAAGGAAGATACGGGGAGCAAACTTAAAACTGAACTCAAAGAAATGTCATCTATTCAGGAACAAAGTAAACTACCTCGGTCACGTAATTAGCAGTGAGGGTGTACAAACCGATCCTGATAAAGTTGAAGCAGTGCAAAAGTGGCCTACCCCGAAGGACAAGACAGAGGTGCGAGCCTTCATGGGATTGTGCTCATACTACAGGAGATTTGTCAAAGGATTCTCAGAGGTTGCCAAACCTTTACATTGTTTGACAGAAGACAAACGACCTTTCTTCTGGGACGAGACTTGCGAGAATTCCTTCCAAAAATTGAAGGAATATTTATGTAAAACTCCAATTTTGGGATATCCACAGACTGATGGTCAATTCATCGTTGATACAGATGCAAGTAACACAGCTATTGGTGGAGTGTTATCTCAGAAACAAGGTGACGCAGAAGTTGTAATAGCTTACTTCAGTAAATCTTTGTCAAGGCCTGAGAGGAACTACTGCGTTACACGAAAAGAACTCGTAGCTGTGGTTAAAACGCTGCAACATTTCAACAAGTATCTCATCGACAGAAAGTTTAAACTGAGAACTGATCATGCTGCTTTGAAGTGGTTGCATCAGTTTAAAAACCCGGAAGGTCAAGTTGCTCGTTGGATTGAACAACTCCAAGAGTTCGACTTTGTTACTGAACATCGCAGTGGAAAGTCACATGGAAATGCTGACGCGCTTTCAAGAAGGCCTTGCTCAGAAGATTGTAAACACTGTGTCAAACAGGAGTCTAAAGAAATCGCTGTGAAATTAACAAGGACGAGTCCGCCGGGACCATGGGATGACGCGATCTTCAGAGAAGCTCAGGAGGATGATGAAGACATACGGCTTATTATTGCATGAAAGGAACGCGGAGCAGAAAAACCTAAATGGGTAGAAGTTGCACCTACAAGCCCAATCACCAAAGCTTACTGGGCTCAATGGGACAGTTTTGTCTTGGAGGACGGAATACTTTACCGTAAATGGGAAAAACCAAATGGCAAAGAGTTTCACCTATAAGTAGCAGTGACGTGCACAGACATTTATCATAGGGTAGACATAATTATAAAATTTACTTACAAACATACCACCTATATACCTTACCTTACTATACGGCTAGTTATCTACAACTCGTTTAATATTATGATAGTGTTTCGATCTTCGACCGCAAAAGTATTCAAAACAAGCAAAAGATAAGAGATATGATTACAACCTGTGAGCCACGTACACGTATCATACGGTTTAAGATTAAACTTTAGAATAACTAACCATAACTGACCGGTTACTTGATTTGTTCAAAAGCGTATTCACAACACTTTATATTTCGGTTCTGGCATGCAAACACTAAGCGAACGTTGTGTCGCTCACATGAAAATATTTTTGTCATAAATGAAATTTAACTGATAAAGCAATTAATTTTAAAATAAAACTTACATCTTGGATTGTTTGTAAACAAGTAAATCAATGACATTGTATATCACATTGACATAAGTATGATTTATATCTATAATGACATTGACAAGTGACGATGACATTTAATCGCGCGCGGCAGCCAATAGAAACCTCGGAGACAGTGTCTTCAATTCACACACACAGCGCAAATTTGATTTGCACGTGTGAGTCGATGAAAGATGTTTACTTGTACCACTACAAAAGCGATTTCCTATCGGTGTATAAAAATTTTCTTTGTGTGCGTGAAAAGTCAGACCTTTGAAATTTTGTCTTACGCGGCCTACGCGTATAGATACTGCATAGCGCGGGCAAGCGCGGGCCGCGGCCACAGCGCCGTACTTGAACAAAATCGACTATAAAGTATTTGCTAGCAGAATTTTGCAGGCGCACCGCATATAATTATTTTTTTGTAAGAAAAAAAAAATCTATTTATTTAGCGACTGCAGGGTAGACAGTGTCTAACAGTCTATATGGACTGCACGTCACTGATAAGTAGTTGTTCCAAGAGCTAAAATAAAAGACGTTCTACGTGAAGTCCACGATGGGGTGACCGGAGGACATCTTGGCGTCAAGAGAACATTAACAAAGATACGAGAAAGGTTCTACTGGCTCAACTGTCGAGAAGACGTGGAGGATTGGTGTCGCAAATGTACCATATGCGCTGCTGTGAAAGGGCCATCGACAAGAAATCGCGGTAACCTCAAGCTCTACAACGTTGGTGCACCCTGGGAACGCATTGCAGTTGATGTGGCAGGACCATTTCCTATTACTGAGTCGGATAATAAATACTTCATGGTGGTAATGGATTACTTCACCAAGTGGCCTGAAGTATTTGCCATACCTAACCAGGAAGCTACAACAGTAGCCTCCAAATTGGTTGAGGAAGTGATATGCCGGTTCGGTGTGCCTTTGGAAATCCACTCCGATCAAGGACGGAACTTCGAATCACAACTATTTCAAGAAATCTGTAAGATTTTAGGAATGCACAAAACAAGAACCACGCCGTATCATCCTCAGTCAGATGGCATGGTGGAACGCTTTAACCAGACGCTGGAGAGGCATTTAGCGAAACTGGTTAATAACCATCAAAGAGACTGGGACAAGTACATACCGCTATTTCTCCTCGCTTACCGGACTTCAGAACACGAAAGCACAAGGGTGACCCCAGCTTTTATAAATTTTGGTAGAGAACTTCGGTTACCGGTAGATTTGCTAACGGAAAGACCACCAGAAGCTTCTCACACTGTGACAGATTATGTCTCGGATCTCCGGGAAAGAATGCGAGATGTGTATACATCTCGCATTCTTTCCCGGAGATCCGAGACCTAGTTCGGGAAAACGGGCTGCAAGCAAGTGAGAACATGAAAACTAGGTACGACCGAAGAGCAAATACGAGTGGCTATGAAGAAGGAGCTTTAGTGTGGCTTCACAACCCGATACGCCGCAAAGGAAAATCTCCAAAGCTGCAGACGAGATGGGAAGGGCCATATAAGGTGATCACTCGCATGAACGATGTGACATATCGCATTCAACGACAACCAAGAGGAGCATTCAAAGTGGTGCATGTGGACCGCTTAGCAAGTTATCATGGCAGCAACAGTGACGCTCGGGACGAGCGTTTCTAAGAAGGGAGCTTCGCGACACTGCCCGTTTCGCGAAGCTCCCAGAACAGAATAGTCTAGAACTTTTCCGAACATCGTCTGTCATGCTCATACATCTTCCATCCTGCTCACACATATGTATTCTATCCCGCTCATACACATACTTGAATATTCTGGAATGTTTTGGTTGTCGGCCGACGGGACCGGAAATATATGGAACTTTCTAGAGACCCATAAGTCAGTATATAAGGGAGCGGACGTGGCGATCGTTAATCAGTTTACCGCGAGTGTTCTTAGTGACCGATACTAATACGAGTGATTTGTGTGCGACTGATAAGTGATAATTTCTACGACCACAGCAACGGACCAGGACTACGAGTGCTTTGCGTTTTGGATATTCGACGTGTTGGAAGACCAGTCAGTGTTGGGATTCCGTAGTGAATAAATTCCCTCTGAAGAGTTTGGTGTTTTACTCCAAATCCTGAACCTTAACCTCGTAACAATATTAATATCTGCGGCCCCTTGAAGCTGTCATAAACTCAGACTTGTAAGTGAATTGAATCAAAATGTTATGTTGCATATTTTTTAAATGTGTGTACTTCCCGTTAACCTACAATCATGATATTTACCAATAAGCAAAGCATAATTTGTAGTAAGAGCTTAAAACGTCTTTATTGTACGGAACCCTCAGTCCGCGTCCGACACACGTCAACTAGTGGTGGATTGCTAGCCACATCATCTATTGACATGATTCCTTAGATTTTCGTCCAATCGGCCGGTTACTACTGTCTAGGTGGAAAGAGAAGCTCTTTGGGCACCGTACCCAAAGGATAAAAACGGGACCCTATCACTAAGACTCTGCTGTTCGAATGTCTGTCCGTCTATAACCAGGCTGTATCTCATGAACCGTGATGCTAAGACAGTTAACATTTTTGCAGTAGATGTATGTTGTCGATATAACAACAAATACTAAAAAACAGAATAAAATTTATATTTAAGGGGGCTCCCATACAACAAACGTGATGTTTTTGTTCGATATTGATAACGGAAATAAAATGAAATGAAATTTTATGCAATTTCTGCTGTACAATTAGGTCCTTTGTATAGGCAATACTAATTTTCCTGCATATCTCGCTGCGTACCTGAAGACCTCTTCCTTTCTCTGAAACAAATCCGGGTGTGCCTCGGCAAACATGCAACATTCAAAAATATACGTAGACGGAACAGTTATTATTGGGAGTTTTCGAAAGAGGGGTCTGCAAGATGTTATTGGTGGTACATCGCAAATTGCTCTTATACATTGCTTTTGGGCAATGAATACCTTATTAACATCGGTCGAGTTTCCCCATATAAGTATGCCATATCTGAGGATAGACGCAACATATCCGTGACATGCCATTATGGCTGTTTGTTTGTCTACTAATTTTATCAGACGTTTGGAGTTTGGAGGATGTTTGGAGTCGGACTCGCACTAGGCCGATTTAAATTTTCTCCCAGACCAGCATGGCAGAAGTCACATCCTTGAAAGCAGCAAGTATTCCCAAACATTGAAGACATTTAGCGAAAGTGACGTTCAGGGACTAATGTTATTTGCGTGCCAGGCGTTCCCGCGGCTGACGTGGACGAGACACGGGACTCCGATGAAGACGCGGGGGCGCGGGGCGGGGGACACTACGCGGGCGGTAAGCTTCTTAACAACCGAACAAACAGATGGTGTTATATGTTTCACACGACGCATTCTGTGTGTGTCTCTGTTTGGTGGGGGGAATCAAATGCGGTTTTCTGAATTTGAATCTAGCGGTCGAGCTGAAGTTGTAGAAGTTGAACCAACCTGAGCAGCCAGGGGTGAAGGCATTTAATTGAATAGCTATGGCACATGGAATATGGATTTTGAGTTCAAATGATCGGTTTGGACGAAAGAGATTCATATTTAGTTCATCCAGGGTCAGGCTGAAGTCCAATGCAGCGCAACTTTGCCGAAGTATCCCGCCAGGTGCAACGTCGTGGAGACACAATATGAAATGTAAATTAAGTTTATTTTGTAAGTAAGTACAAAAAACGTATAATATACTAGCTGTTGCCCGCGACTTCGTCCGCGGCAATTTCTGTTATTATGAATTAAAATTGCGACTATAATTTGAGATTTAAACTATCCTATCTCTTAAGTTGGATCGAACTGCACCTGGTGTGCGAATTTTATTATAATCGGTTAAGTGGTTTAGGAGTCCATTGAGGACAAACATTGTGACACGAGATTTATATATATTAAGATTAGTCCTCTTGCTTATTCATCATATCAGCCGCAAGCAGTCCACTGCTGGACATGGACCTCCCCCAAGGATTTCCAATACGACCGGTTGGAAGCGGCCTGCATCCAGCGTCTTCCTGCGACCTTAGTCAGGTCATCCGACCATCTGGTCGGTGGATGACCGACGCTGCGCTTGCCGATACGTGGTCGCCATTCAAGAACCCTTCTGCCCCATCGGCCATCGGTTCTACGCGCTCTTGCTTATTCAACTTCACATAAATATATGAATGACATTTTGCAAAAGTTCTACATTGCGAAGAAACGTCGCTTTCGCATAACGTCATTCACGCCTTCTATATTTCTATGCATATGAATGAATGCTTAGGAGAGAGGGGGGTTTGGCTTCGTTGTATGTCTACGTGTAAGCGCTGCGGCAGTGGTGACCTGTGCGCTCATATGACGTATCTCATCCCACGGGTTCGCTAACGAACTGACCTCCTTTGAGTGTGCGTTACCCCAGCAAAAAAACATACGTAATATTGCTAGATAATCAGTAAGTAACGTCATGTAAATGTATGTGAAAGTTTGTACGTCCATTATTTTTTGAGATATTAATTAAAATCAGATTCTGCTGGTGTGACATTTCAAACGTTACGCCAGCAAAAATTTTTCTCGGATCCGAATGAAAGTTAATACAATAATTAGTAGTTGATGTGCTGTAAATGTACTTGTATAAATAGAATTTGTAAGTCTCCAGGCTTTTGCGATATTCAAATTTTTGCTGCGTTAACGTTTGGCCGATTGCTGTATCTCATAATCGGCACGGCGTAGGAGTTTGATTTTTTTAACTTACACTGTTATGAATTTGTAGGCCATGTCTGTTTAAACAGAATTTATAAAAATGTTACCATTCAAAGATTAAAAATAAAAATATGAAATCAGGTATTTTAACTCCTGTACTTTAAATATAGGACCTAGAAACTAACTGTTGACGTTAGTTTGTACCTTATAATTGCCTACAATGCCTAGGTAAGTATCAATATGAAATCTTAAGTATTAAATTAGTTTTGAGAAAAAGAACCATATCTAGGTCGCCAAGAATTTCGACAGCCGATTTGACCAGTTTTTCTATTAGTTCGGAAGTCGACAGTTATCAAACTATTTGTAAGGGTAAGTTAACTATAAGTTTGCAAAAAATCAGCTTAATACACGCAGTAGTTTAAGAAATATAATTAAATATCCAACCGTAGGTGAAATACTATAATAAGCCGACCACTTTCGGGAGTATAGCAAAACGCGACGCTACAGTATATATTGCTAACCATCCTAAATTAGCAGTAGTATTCACGTAAAATAGTACAGTTGCGTACATCGTTAAATTCAAGTTTTTATTTAACTTATCCAAAACTTGTTTGTTAGGACCACATTTTTTATATTGTACTCATGATACAATCTCAATTGGAATGTGCCCAACAGTCCTATTTCAATGAGTACTATTCTCATTCCGTCAACCGGGCCGCTGCACTTCCACTCATAATGTAGATATAGTTTTGGATTTATATATTTTTTATTTGGTGGTTTCCTAACAGGTTATCATGTGATGTCTCAATGGTTTTTTTTATCTGACGAGTGGCAGAGTGCTTTACAAGACCACGACTATGCGCTTCGCGCGTTTAGTTGCTAGGGTTGCCAACTCAGTTGCCAGATCAGAAATCGGGGAGGTAAAAATAAATAAATCAAAAATCTTTTATTTAAAGTTTTATTTTATCGCCGTCAATGTTAAAATAATTCCAATGACGATTGGTAAGTATTGTTCAGGTCGAGGGCATCACGACGCTCAGACGACTGAAGGAGGAGGAAGTATTGTTTACGGAGAGCGATTAAGGCAGCTTTTCTACGCTATGAATATAAAAACTCATCAGCAGTATAAACGCCATAAACCATAGAAATCGAGCTTTCTGTATAGTCTTTACACGACCTTGCAAAAATTTATCACTGTATCGAAATACCGAAAATGGTAACCGTTACCGGTATTTCAGAATACCGGTATCCATGCGCCAGTCCAGCCGTACGCCCCCGTTGCACGACTAACCCGGCCGCGTCGCACCCGAATTTCTATATCTCATCCCTTTCTTTCCGTTTAACACTCTAAATCGCCAATTATGAGTCAGACATAGTATGAAATACTAGCATAGTATTTACCACTAACTAAATGTCCTAATTTAAAATAAATAAACGAGTTAAAAATTGCTGTATATTTACAGGTATGGTGGAGTAAACTTAAAGTGTTTAGTTCAGAAACTGATATTTAGGTTGGCGCTGTTGAAAAGCGGTCTGCGGTACTCCTGCATGATCGACCAAATGTCTAGAGTGAACGACAGTTGATCTTTTTTGTGTTGACGTCTCGTCTCGGTTTCGCACATAATACAATGATGCATACAGCGTCAGAATAAAAAAAAAATCTTTGATTTTGTTATCCAATAATGAGATTTGTAATTTACAGTTTGCAAATGAAATAACTATTAATTTATATTATACCTATACTTACTTAACAAATACTAAACAAGACGGGAATTCGGAAACCTTCAAAAAGTAAAAGATTTTTCCTAGTCATCTAAATAGGTATTTTGTAAACGCCTACCGTACCTTTTACTCGAAAGAAATAAAATATGGTGATATATATTATATATCTGTACCTACCTATGTATAGAACCAAGGCATAAAACCAAGAATATTTGCCTGTGCATTAAAAACTCATCCTCATGTTTGCATACGTACACAAACTGTATTCTACACTCTCGTATGAAGAAATCCTTACTAATATAATAAATGCGAAAGTGAGTTTGTTTGTTTGTTTGTTACGCTTTCACGCTGTAACTACTGAACCAATCATCATGAAATTATGCATACATGTTCTCTGGATTGCGGAGAAGGACATAGGCTACCTTTTATCCCGGTAAAAAGGACTATTCCCGAGGGATCGACATTGACGCGGGCGGAGCCGCGGGCGAAAGCTAGTAAAGATTATATTTATGAATGCGAACACTTCAGTACACGAATGTACCACAAAAATGAATACACAACCAATTACAGTAATACAACTAAATATACTTAAATATATATAAATATTAGCCGTGTGGTATCCGGCAGAGTAGAATAGGACCACTCCAAGTCTTCCCGTGGATGTCGTAGAAGGCGACTAAGGAAATACAAGCTAAACAAAGCTTATAAACATCTAAGACACCTCTCCAACCCGTCTGGCCAGCGTGGAGAGTGTAGGCCAAGTCCTCTGGCTGCTCTGGCCAAGTATGGCCCTGGTAGTACAGAGAGGGTCGTACTCCTGTAGTGGAGACTAAAAAGGACCTGATGATGATGATGATGATGAACTAAATATACGGTACCGTCGCTTTTTACTATACTCCCAAAAATGGTCGGTTTAAAATGGTATTTCACCTACAGTTGGATATTTAATGATATTTCCTAAACTTCTGCGTGTATTGAGCTGATTTTTTGCAAACTTTTAGTTAACTTACTCTTACAAATAGTTTGATAGCTATCAACTTTCGAACAAATAGAAAAACTGGTCAAATCGGCTGTCGAAATTCCTGGCGACCTAGATATGGTTCTTTTTCCTCATAACTAATTTAATACTTAAGATATCATATTGATACTTACCTAGGCATTGTAGGCAATTATAAGGTACTAAAGTCAACAATTAGTTTCTAGGTCCTATATTTAAAGTACAGGAGTTAAAATACCTGATTTCATATTTTTATTTTTAATCCTTGAATGGTAACATTTTTATAAATTCTGTTTTTACAGACATGGCCTACAAATTCATAACATTGTAAGTAAAAAAAATCAAACTCCTACGCCGTGCCGATTATGAGATCCAGCAATCGGCCAAACGTTACCGCAGCAAAAATTTGAATATCGCAAAAGTCTGGAGACATACAAATTCTATTTATACAACTACATTTACAGCACATCAACTACTAATTATTGCATTAACTTTCATTCGAATCCGAGAAAAAAATTTGCTGGCGTAACGTTTGAAATGTCATCCCAGCAGAATCTGATTTTAATTACTATCTCAAAAATTAATGGACGTACAAATTTCAAACTTTCACATACATTTACATGACGTTACTTACAGATTATCTAGCAATATTACGTTTTGATATTCAGTCCTTTGATAAGCGATGGTGTAGGTTAGGTAGTAACAAATGTTTTGCAGATGGCGCAGCAGAGGGTCAACAGCCTGTGGCAGGAAGTTCCCGGAACAGTTATTATGGCGAGCCTCAGAGCGCTGACACAAGGCACCAGTCTCATGTTTGTCTGAGGGGGTTTCAGAAGAAGAGACATCTACAAATATGCTTGAGAACGCACACTGGTGAGAAGCTGTATAATTGTAATTGCTGTGGGAAGCAATTTTATCAGAAGAGTGATTTGGACAGACATTTAAGAACACATACTGGTGAAAAACCATTTGAATGTAATGTTTGCGAAAAGCAGTTTAGTCGCAAAAGTCATTTAAAAACTCATTTAAGAACTCACACTGGTGAGAAGCCGTATAAATGTAATGATTGTGGCAAGCAATTTAATCAAAAGGGTAATTTAGAATCACATTTAAGAACTCACACTGGTGAGAAGCCGTATAAATGTAATGATTGTGGCAAGCAATTTAATCAAAAGGGTAATTTAGAATCACATTTAAGAACACACACTGGTGAGAAACCATTTGAATGTAAGGTTTGTCGACGTCGATTTGCTGACAACAGTACATTAACAAAACATCTGAGAACTCACACTGGTGAGAAGCCGTATAAATGTAATGTTTGTGGCAAGCAATTTAATCGAAAGGGTCATTTAAAATTACATTTCAGAACACACACTGGTGAGAAACCATATAAATGTAATGATTGTGGCAAGCAATTTAATCAAAAGGGTTATTTAAAATTACATTTAAGAACACACACTGGTGAGAAACCATTTGAATGTAAGGTTTGTCGACGTCGATTTGCTTACAGCAGTGTATTAACAAAACATTTAAGAACACACACTGGTTAACAATGATCCTTGTTTGTTTGTATTGTTTGTAATTTCTTTATTGTACAAAAACAAGTAAAACAAATAAATCAGTTATTTGTAAAAAAAGATAATTTGCACAACGGCGGACTTATCCCTTGAAGGGATCTCTTCCAGTCAACCAAGTGACTGAAAGGATATACGAGAGGCATAACGGCAATAGTGTCAAGATGTTAATCTAATTAATTACATTAATATACATGTAATACATAAATAATTGTAATAATACATATATAAATATATATCATAATATATATAATAATATAAGAAATAACCCGCTTATGGGAAATGCCAACCCACGCAGTACCAATAGTTATAGGATCAACCGGAACAATAGCCAAAAGCTTACACAGATACTGCAACTTGCTTGACTCAAAAATAAATATACACATACTACAGACACAGGCAGCTATTCATACTTCCATTATTTTAACTAAAGTTTTGGGGAATACCATTTTCCTAGAGAAGAATCCTGATTCTCCTTCTCCTTGAGGGTCTCGAGGCGGGAGATCGGGCGTTAAAAAAACCGACATTAAAGTCGAGATGAAAGAAATTTCAGCAACTTATAAATATATATAAATAGACTTTTTCAGTAAGTACGGCGGCAAGCCTGTATTACAAGAACTCAAGCACTTATACAATCAAGTACTGGTACTAGGAACAACACCCAAGACCTGGAAGAATGCCATAGTTAAGCTTATATTTAAGAAAGGCGACAAAGCAAACTTAGCTAACTATAGGCCAATATCTATCCTCCTGCACATATATAAACTATTCACCAAGGTGTTAACCAATAGACTTGCTGGCAAACTAGACGCAGCGCAGCCCGTCGAACAAGCGGGTTTCAGGAAAGGTTTTGCTACAATTGATCACATATTCTGCGTAAGACAAGTAATCGAGAAAAGTGTGGAATACCGTCAAAGCTTATGCATCGCATTCGTAGATTACGAAAAAGCGTTTGACACAATAGAACACTGGGCGGTATTCAATGCTCTTCAACGATGCTTGGTGGATGACAGGTATGTGGAAGTGCTGAAGGAAATTTACAGAGGTGCTACTCTCCAAATTCAACTCTATAAGCTCACGCAGCCTGTCCGCGTAGAGAGAGGAGTTCGTCAAGGCGATACCATTTCTCCAAAGCTATTCACGGCTACCCTGGAAGATGTTTTTAAAACGATAAACTGGTCTCAAACCGGAGTAAACGTGAACGGTGAAACATTATCACACCTCCGCTTCGCCGATGACATAATTCTTTTTGCAAACTCTGTGGAAGAACTCACTGCCATGATAGAAGAACTTTATACAGCGTCTTTAAATGTTGGCTTAAAAATGAACGTCAGCAAAACCAAAATAATGTGCAGAAGTACTAGCCTCTCTCACATTGTAGTGCATGGTCAGAAAGTAGAGAACGTGACTGACTACCTTTACTTGGGCCAAACCGTTTCGTTCAAAGAGGACCGCCATGAAACGGAGATTGATAGACGGATCCAACTTGGCTGGGCGGCGTTCAGCAAGATCGACGACGTTCTAAAAAGCAAAAGAATACCAATCTTCCTAAAAAGACGTATGTTTGAGCAGTGTGTTCTACCTGTTATGACCTACGGCGCTGAGACCTGGACACTAACAAAAAAACTTATGCGCAAACTCCAGGTGGCACAAAGAGCGATGGAGCGTGCAATGCTCGGAATATCGCTTATAGACCGAATCCGCAACTCTGTCATAAGGATACGCACTGGAGTAAAGGACATCGCACTAGTAGTGACCAGGCTCAAGTGGAGATGGGCTGGGCACATGAGCAGGAGAGAAGACGGCCGCTGGGCGCGTAGGATTGCGGAATGGAGACCCAGACCAGGACGTAGAAAAGTCGGAAAACCACCAATGCGCTGGGCCGACGATATCACAAAAATATTGGGGAAGACCTGGATGCGCACAGCAAAAGACCGGGTAAAGTGGAAAAGCCATGAAGAGGCCTATACCCAACAATGGGTGAACACGGGCTGAGAAAGAAGAAGAAGAAGACTTTTTCAGATTAAATTTAAATGAATCAGCCGAGGGAGCCATTCTAATGTCGAGTGTAAGAATTCCACAGCCGAGCAGCAAGTACCGCGAAAGACTTGGCATATGTCTGTGATATATATCAGTCCTATTTCAATGAGTACTATTCTCATTCCGTCAACCGGGCCGCTGCACTTCCACTCATAATGTAGATATAGTTTTGGATTTATATATTTTTTATTTGGTGGTTTCCTAACAGGTTATCATGTGATGTCTCAATGGTTTTTTTTATCTGACGAGTGGCAGAGTGCTTTACAAGACCACGACTATGCGCTTCGCGCGTTTAGTTGCTAGGGTTGCCAACTCAGTTGCCAGATCAGAAATCGGGGAGGTAAAAATAAATAAATCAAAAATCTTTTATTTAAAGTTTTATTTTATCGCCGTCAATGTTAAAATAATTCCAATGACGATTGGTAAGTATTGTTCAGGTCGAGGGCATCACGACGCTCAGACGACTGAAGGAGGAGGAAGTATTGTTTACGGAGAGCGATTAAGGCAGCTTTTCTACGCTATGAATATAAAAACTCATCAGCAGTATAAACGCCATAAACCATAGAAATCGAGCTTTCTGTATAGTCTTTACACGACCTTGCAAAAATTTATCACTGTATCGAAATACCGAAAATGGTAACCGTTACCGGTATTTCAGAATACCGGTATCCATGCGCCAGTCCAGCCGTACGCCCCCGTTGCACGACTAACCCGGCCGCGTCGCACCCGAATTTCTATATCTCATCCCTTTCTTTCCGTTTAACACTCTAAATCGCCAATTATGAGTCAGACATAGTATGAAATACTAGCATAGTATTTACCACTAACTAAATGTCCTAATTTAAAATAAATAAACGAGTTAAAAATTGCTGTATATTTACAGGTATGGTGGAGTAAACTTAAAGTGTTTAGTTCAGAAACTGATATTTAGGTTGGCGCTGTTGAAAAGCGGTCTGCGGTACTCCTGCATGATCGACCAAATGTCTAGAGTGAACGACAGTTGATCTTTTTTGTGTTGACGTCTCGTCTCGGTTTCGCACATAATACAATGATGCATACAGCGTCAGAATAAAAAAAAAATCTTTGATTTTGTTATCCAATAATGAGATTTGTAATTTACAGTTTGCAAATGAAATAACTATTAATTTATATTATACCTATACTTACTTAACAAATACTAAACAAGACGGGAATTCGGAAACCTTCAAAAAGTAAAAGATTTTTCCTAGTCATCTAAATAGGTATTTTGTAAACGCCTACCGTACCTTTTACTCGAAAGAAATAAAATATGGTGATATATATTATATATCTGTACCTACCTATGTATAGAACCAAGGCATAAAACCAAGAATATTTGCCTGTGCATTAAAAACTCATCCTCATGTTTGCATACGTACACAAACTGTATTCTACACTCTCGTATGAAGAAATCCTTACTAATATAATAAATGCGAAAGTGAGTTTGTTTGTTTGTTTGTTACGCTTTCACGCTGTAACTACTGAACCAATCATCATGAAATTATGCATACATGTTCTCTGGATTGCGGAGAAGGACATAGGCTACCTTTTATCCCGGTAAAAAGGACTATTCCCGAGGGATCGACATTGACGCGGGCGGAGCCGCGGGCGAAAGCTAGTAAAGATTATATTTATGAATGCGAACACTTCAGTACACGAATGTACCACAAAAATGAATACACAACCAATTACAGTAATACAACTAAATATACTTAAATATATATAAATATTAGCCGTGTGGTATCCGGCAGAGTAGAATAGGACCACTCCAAGTCTTCCCGTGGATGTCGTAGAAGGCGACTAAGGAAATACAAGCTAAACAAAGCTTATAAACATCTAAGACACCTCTCCAACCCGTCTGGCCAGCGTGGAGAGTGTAGGCCAAGTCCTCTGGCTGCTCTGGCCAAGTATGGCCCTGGTAGTACAGAGAGGGTCGTACTCCTGTAGTGGAGACTAAAAAGGACCTGATGATGATGATGATGATGAACTAAATATACGGTACCGTCGCTTTTTACTATACTCCCAAAAATGGTCGGTTTAAAATGGTATTTCACCTACAGTTGGATATTTAATGATATTTCCTAAACTTCTGCGTGTATTGAGCTGATTTTTTGCAAACTTTTAGTTAACTTACTCTTACAAATAGTTTGATAGCTATCAACTTTCGAACAAATAGAAAAACTGGTCAAATCGGCTGTCGAAATTCCTGGCGACCTAGATATGGTTCTTTTTCCTCATAACTAATTTAATACTTAAGATATCATATTGATACTTACCTAGGCATTGTAGGCAATTATAAGGTACTAAAGTCAACAATTAGTTTCTAGGTCCTATATTTAAAGTACAGGAGTTAAAATACCTGATTTCATATTTTTATTTTTAATCCTTGAATGGTAACATTTTTATAAATTCTGTTTTTACAGACATGGCCTACAAATTCATAACATTGTAAGTAAAAAAAATCAAACTCCTACGCCGTGCCGATTATGAGATCCAGCAATCGGCCAAACGTTACCGCAGCAAAAATTTGAATATCGCAAAAGTCTGGAGACATACAAATTCTATTTATACAACTACATTTACAGCACATCAACTACTAATTATTGCATTAACTTTCATTCGAATCCGAGAAAAAAATTTGCTGGCGTAACGTTTGAAATGTCATCCCAGCAGAATCTGATTTTAATTACTATCTCAAAAATTAATGGACGTACAAATTTCAAACTTTCACATACATTTACATGACGTTACTTACAGATTATCTAGCAATATTACGTTTTGATATTCAGTCCTTTGATAAGCGATGGTGTAGGTTAGGTAGTAACAAATGTTTTGCAGATGGCGCAGCAGAGGGTCAACAGCCTGTGGCAGGAAGTTCCCGGAACAGTTATTATGGCGAGCCTCAGAGCGCTGACACAAGGCACCAGTCTCATGTTTGTCTGAGGGGGTTTCAGAAGAAGAGACATCTACAAATATGCTTGAGAACGCACACTGGTGAGAAGCTGTATAATTGTAATTGCTGTGGGAAGCAATTTTATCAGAAGAGTGATTTGGACAGACATTTAAGAACACATACTGGTGAAAAACCATTTGAATGTAATGTTTGCGAAAAGCAGTTTAGTCGCAAAAGTCATTTAAAAACTCATTTAAGAACTCACACTGGTGAGAAGCCGTATAAATGTAATGATTGTGGCAAGCAATTTAATCAAAAGGGTAATTTAGAATCACATTTAAGAACTCACACTGGTGAGAAGCCGTATAAATGTAATGATTGTGGCAAGCAATTTAATCAAAAGGGTAATTTAGAATCACATTTAAGAACACACACTGGTGAGAAACCATTTGAATGTAAGGTTTGTCGACGTCGATTTGCTGACAACAGTACATTAACAAAACATCTGAGAACTCACACTGGTGAGAAGCCGTATAAATGTAATGTTTGTGGCAAGCAATTTAATCGAAAGGGTCATTTAAAATTACATTTCAGAACACACACTGGTGAGAAACCATATAAATGTAATGATTGTGGCAAGCAATTTAATCAAAAGGGTTATTTAAAATTACATTTAAGAACACACACTGGTGAGAAACCATTTGAATGTAAGGTTTGTCGACGTCGATTTGCTTACAGCAGTGTATTAACAAAACATTTAAGAACACACACTGGTTAACAATGATCCTTGTTTGTTTGTATTGTTTGTAATTTCTTTATTGTACAAAAACAAGTAAAACAAATAAATCAGTTATTTGTAAAAAAAGATAATTTGCACAACGGCGGACTTATCCCTTGAAGGGATCTCTTCCAGTCAACCAAGTGACTGAAAGGATATACGAGAGGCATAACGGCAATAGTGTCAAGATGTTAATCTAATTAATTACATTAATATACATGTAATACATAAATAATTGTAATAATACATATATAAATATATATCATAATATATATAATAATATAAGAAATAACCCGCTTATGGGAAATGCCAACCCACGCAGTACCAATAGTTATAGGATCAACCGGAACAATAGCCAAAAGCTTACACAGATACTGCAACTTGCTTGACTCAAAAATAAATATACACATACTACAGACACAGGCAGCTATTCATACTTCCATTATTTTAACTAAAGTTTTGGGGAATACCATTTTCCTAGAGAAGAATCCTGATTCTCCTTCTCCTTGAGGGTCTCGAGGCGGGAGATCGGGCGTTAAAAAAACCGACATTAAAGTCGAGATAAAAGAAATTTCAGCAACTTATAAATATATATAAATAGACTTTTTCAGTAAGTACGGCGGCAAGCCTGTATTACAAGAACTCAAGCACTTATACAATCAAGTACTGGTACTAGGAACAACACCCAAGACCTGGAAGAATGCCATAGTTAAGCTTATATTTAAGAAAGGCGACAAAGCAAACTTAGCTAACTATAGGCCAATATCTATCCTCCTGCACATATATAAACTATTCACCAAGGTGTTAACCAATAGACTTGCTGGCAAACTAGACGCAGCGCAGCCCGTCGAACAAGCGGGTTTCAGGAAAGGTTTTGCTACAATTGATCACATATTCTGCGTAAGACAAGTAATCGAGAAAAGTGTGGAATACCGTCAAAGCTTATGCATCGCATTCGTAGATTACGAAAAAGCGTTTGACACAATAGAACACTGGGCGGTATTCAATGCTCTTCAACGATGCTTGGTGGATGACAGGTATGTGGAAGTGCTGAAGGAAATTTACAGAGGTGCTACTCTCCAAATTCAACTCTATAAGCTCACGCAGCCTGTCCGCGTAGAGAGAGGAGTTCGTCAAGGCGATACCATTTCTCCAAAGCTATTCACGGCTACCCTGGAAGATGTTTTTAAAACGATAAACTGGTCTCAAACCGGAGTAAACGTGAACGGTGAAACATTATCACACCTCCGCTTCGCCGATGACATAATTCTTTTTGCAAACTCTGTGGAAGAACTCACTGCCATGATAGAAGAACTTTATACAGCGTCTTTAAATGTTGGCTTAAAAATGAACGTCAGCAAAACCAAAATAATGTGCAGAAGTACTAGCCTCTCTCACATTGTAGTGCATGGTCAGAAAGTAGAGAACGTGACTGACTACCTTCACTTGGGCCAAACCGTTTCGTTCAAAGAGGACCGCCATGAAACGGAGATTGATAGACGGATCCAACTTGGCTGGGCGGCGTTCAGCAAGATCGACGACGTTCTAAAAAGCAAAAGAATACCAATCTTCCTAAAAAGACGTATGTTTGAGCAGTGTGTTCTACCTGTTATGACCTACGGCGCTGAGACCTGGACACTAACAAAAAAACTTATGCGCAAACTCCAGGTGGCACAAAGAGCGATGGAGCGTGCAATGCTCGGAATATCGCTTATAGACCGAATCCGCAACTCTGTCATAAGGATACGCACTGGAGTAAAGGACATCGCACTAGTAGTGACCAGGCTCAAGTGGAGATGGGCTGGGCACATGAGCAGGAGAGAAGACGGCCGCTGGGCGCGTAGGATTGCGGAATGGAGACCCAGACCAGGACGTAGAAAAGTCGGAAAACCACCAATGCGCTGGGCCGACGATATCACAAAAATATTGGGGAAGACCTGGATGCGCACAGCAAAAGACCGGGTAAAGTGGAAAAGCCATGAAGAGGCCTATACCCAACAATGGGTGAACACGGGCTGAGAAAGAAGAAGAAGAAGACTTTTTCAGATTAAATTTAAATGAATCAGCCGAGGGAGCCATTCTAATGTCGAGTGTAAGAATTCCACAGCCGAGCAGCAAGTACCGCGAAAGACTTGGCATATGTCTGTGATGAGTGGCCTGGAATCTGAAGTATGGGAGTCCCACTGGCACGTAGTCGGGTATCAACATCTCATCCTTCTTACTTTTGCATAGTTTTTAATGTCACGTTAGGAACGGGATCTTCATTCTCGTCCACATCCAACATAAGTTTGTAAAATATGCGTGATATATTAAACCACGGGCTTTACTAGATAGTATTAAGAAATTATAATAGCAGCCAGGAAATCAAAACTAACCAAAATGTTATTTTATACAAAACAAATCGCTATGTTTCTGTAAAAACCTGTGTCTACTGCGGCTACGTATTTTCGTTTCGCTTGGAGTCATTGAACCTTGACGTAACACTATATTTAACACGTAACACAAAACTCTCTAAACAACCCAAAGGTTCGACTGTTAGAGAATGCTGATTAGCATTAAGTACTCCTTTTGTAGTGTAGTTATGTTAACACGTGTACAATTTGTTTCAATACTTAATATTATTTTAGACTCTCATGTTTTGCTATCTATCACATAAATATTAAACATTAATGATATGCAGTTTTCTCAATTACGAGTATAAGTATATTACAATGTATCACCTAGAAACCAGGTAGGTACTCGTATATCGTTAGGTACACCATAATAAGAATTTTCGATGTATAATAATGTTTAATTCTGAAATAAATTTAAGGATAGGCTTTTATATGTTATATTCTTTGGAGTTTTCATTGTAAATACCTTTGCCTGCGGTTTCGCTTACGTGCGATTTCTCTCTCTAATAGTGTCGGGATTGCAGTTGTGTATATGTTGTTCTGTACAAGCTTCTCAACATGAGTGCCTTTGCCATTTATAAGTGTATGTGTGTATACTTGTATGTTTGTCTGCGCATATCTTAAAAATTTCAAGTCGGATTGATAACATTCTATTTTAGTTGTACAAGGTATTGCGCAACTAGGGATTAATGCAATTTTATCAAAATCGGTTCAGTAGTTTTTGAGATAGTACAGTTTTTGAAATTCTTATTGCATAAAATACAAAATACTTTTTACACGATACAAATAGCCGGAATATGTAATTGAGCCAACACACTTGTGGCGCTGGCCGATGCCGTAGGGCATGTGTGGGCCTGGCAGCGAGCAGGAACATTCTGCGAGGCGCACTATCCATGGCGTCGCTGTGGGTGTAGTCGCCGAGCATCGTGTGGCCGATCGCTTGGCAGTGCACCCGCAGCCGGTGGCCGAGGCCTATCTACACTACTACACCACTATTATACAGAGGGGAAAGATTGCCACAGCGTGCCCACTACTTAGGCACGTGGCGACACAAGCTGAGGCATTCCTTTGCCAATATTTTAATCAAATTTAATTGGTATTAATGACGTTTTTCTTTGTTTTGTTTACGTTGATTAGGCTCCTAAACTACTGGACCGATTTGAAAAACTATTTCTCCATTAGAATCCTACATTATCCTTGATGAACATACATATGTTATAGAATAAGTACCTATATCTACTCGTGCGAAGCCGGGGCGAGTGAAAGGATGCTTGAAAAGCTCGAAGTCCCGCGGCCAGGCGGTTTGTGTCCGCGGGCCACACTTGTTAGCGATTTATATGAAAACCCAGTATAAATAAACGTATTTTTGCGTATATGAAGTATTATTTAAAATAGTAACACTTATATCTCAAAAACGGCAACAATGGCAACACTGGTTGTATCGAGTGTAATTATTGTTGATACCCACTACTCCATTTTATCGAGACGTCATGGAGTGGTGGGGACGATCGCCCTTGTATGGTTAGATCGACGACGCGGGCATTCTGTTTGGCGCAGCTGTAACGTTAAGACGTAATTAACCTTTACTTGTTGTGAAGTATTGTTTTAAATAGTTTTCCGTAATGTGTGAAGATTGTATATTTAAGGTAAGATGTATTTAACTTATTTTGATATTCTGTAAAATGAGTGATTTGAGAATAAAATATTTAATCATTAACGGAGTTTCCTTTCATATCAGAAGTGGTATCAGCGGAATATTTTTTTCTTTTTTTTCTCTTCTTTATATACTTATTCCGTTAATCCCGCCCACAATCACAGTGTTTTATATTACTATATATCATACTAGCTGTTACCCGCGGCTTCGCCCGCGTTTATGTCGATCCCTTGGGAACAATATTTCCCCAGAATTTCCCCGAATGAAAAGTAACCTATGTCCTTCCCCGGGCCTCAAACTACCTCCATCTGTTCATTGTTTTTTATAAGTGTTTAATCAACTAATATGTAGGAAGCCATGTTTCATTAGTTGATTTTCAAATTAATTGAAAATGAGTTGAGTCAAATACCTCACTTGTAAAAGTCGGGTGTGGAATGGTGGAGAATTTCGGCGCCGAGATTGAATTGTGCGGTAGCTCAGATGGTCTGCCGTAGATGGTCGATGGTATGCTCTGGCATAGGTCGTCATAGACCTAGGTCGCCGGTTTAAGTCCCAACCGCATGAAATCTTTTCACCATATTTTATTTCTTAATTTATTAAGAGTATATCTGTTCAATGGTTGAAGCGTGAAAAGACGACAGAAAGACAGAGTTCACGTACATAGATTCTTTTTTAATTGTAATCGTGAACTTATTACCCTTTTTTAGGGTTCCGAACAAGGAACCCTTATAGTTTCGCCATGTCAGTCCGTCTGACCGTCCGCTTTTACTCAGAGACTATATTTTGATTTGGATATGTATGTTAATCATGCTAATAAAACAGTAAAATAAAATCTTGAGTATAATTTTTTTTTAGGGTAGCTCCCATATTAGTAAAAAGGGTAGTAATTTTTTTTCGCGGCTACCCCAACGTATGGGGTGTTGTCGAATTGTTCTTTTAAAAATATTGTGAGCTTGTGAACATAATTTTTCGATTTACTTATCCGTTTCGGAAATATTTGGTTTTTTTTATTTATTTTTTTATTTATTTATTTGGGAAACAAACAACAGCCTTATACAGTTTAATAAATATTAATTACTAATACAGATGTCAGCAAAGTTTCCACTGTTAACTTGATCATATAAATTTTGAGCAGAGGAAGATCATACAGTAGATGATTTAAAACATTGCTTAGAATTGAATTTATAGTTCAAATTTTTGTTAAGAGTCCAGTATCCCCCCCCCCCCCCCCCCTATCTACTAATGGTTGTATATGAACAATTCGACATTCCCATACAAACTGGCCGGGCGGCGGGACTCTTTTGTATGGGAATGACGAAATTTGTTTTGAGTTCCCAGCATTGTTCCCATAGGAAAAGTTGTTCATATTGATGGGCTGAGTCACCCCGTAAAGGGAATGTCGAGGGTCAATTTACACGCTGTATATAACGAAGTTTAAAGGAAAACTATCAGAGCTAAGTAGAGTTTATAAATTAAAGAGTTACAATCGATCAACTTATAAATGTACTCTAAAGTAAAATTGAATTAAAAATTAGTTAAGTAAGACAGTTGTTAATTACGTAAAACAACTACTGAATATAAATTTTCGAACCATGTAAAGTCAAATAAATATAAAATCATAGCAGTTTTAATAATAATAATAATACCTTAAATAATAGCAATGTGTTTACGTTCAACAGCGCGCGGCGCTTGGCGGAACGATAGGAGGCCGCTTGGTACCTATTGCGCTCGGGAATTAAAGTAGGTAATATACCTATGAAATCTTGTTACCAGCGCTTGCCTCTACTCATGGTGGTACTCAAATGGATACTATTATTTCTAATTTCTCTTGTGAAGTAGAACTTTATTAATCTTTCTTCAGTTACCACCGTCTTATGTGGGCTCGTTTTTAGACGTTACATAATGGAACGGAACCATTGGTGTGCGAGTCCGACTCGCACTTGGCCGGTTTCTATGTCTAGAAATGAACAAAATTTCATACAAACTTTACCCCCCTATTTTACCCCTTAAGGGCGGAATTTGTACCATCGGTACGAATTCCGCCCTTAAGTCGGTTCGCCCTACGGTCCATATCAACAACACAGATCTTTTTTGATTGTAATCGAGAACTTATATTCCTATTTTTATACTTCTAAGTCTAGAAATGAGAAGAATTCCATACCAACTCTACTCCCCTATTTTACCCCTTTGGGGAGGAATTTTGTACATTTCATCTACACAGATCTTTTTAATTGCAATCGAGAAATTATATATCTATTTTATACTACTAAGTCTGCAAATGAGAAAATTTCCATATAAACTTTACCCCTTTAGGAGGGATTTTTTTCTAGTTCACCTACACAGATCTTTTTAATTTTAATCGAGAACTTATATACCTACTTTCATATTTCTAGGTCCAGAAATGAGAAAATTCCATAAAAACTTCACCCCCCTATTTCACCCTCTTAGTGGTTGAATTTCTAAAAATACTTTCTGGTTGTTCATTCACATCATAAAAAAACCCCTGAACTAAATTTCAATTTTCTAGGCACAGTAGTTTTGGCTGTGCGTTGATATATAAGTCAGGTTGGCTTTTTGCTCGCGGCTCCGCCCGCTTTAGTGTGGATCCCTCGAGAACAGTAGAATTTCCCAGAATGAAAGGTACCCTATGTCCTTCTCCGGGCCTCAAACTACCTCCAAACCAAATTTCATTTAAATTGGTTCAATAGTTGAAGCGTGAAAAGAAGACAGACAGACAGACAGAGTTACTTTCGCATTTATAATATTAGTATGGGTTTGGTTCATGACTTTCAGTGAAACACCTCAATATTGAATTTCAATCGAATAACTTCATAAACGGAAAGTTTTATACTATATTTGCATCCCCGTTTTTCCCCCTTAAGAGATGATTTTTTGAGAAATATATTTTACTCGTGTTTCATGCCTTTTAATAAAGTATCTTCTTGCTGAATTTCATTCGAATTACTTCAAAAACAGCAAAGTTTCATACTAACTTTGCACCCCCGTTTAACCCCCTAAGGGATGAATTTGAAAAACATATTTTACTCATGTTTCATGCCTTTCAGTAAAGAACCTTCATGCTGAATTTCATTTGAATAACTTCAAAAACGGCAAAGTTACATACTAACTTTGCACCCCAGTTTTACCCCCTTAGGGGACGAATTTCCTAAAATCCTTTCTTAGTGCTCCCCTACGCTATAAAAGGAAACCCTGTGCAAAATTTCAAGTTTCTAACCCTTATATTTTAGGCCCTGCGTTGATATGTCAGTCAGTCAGCTTCTCCTTTTATATATATAGATTACTTATATAGATGAACATTCAAGACCCTGAAACATCCAAGAATCTGAAAAAGATCGTTTTTAGGGTTCCGTACGCAAAAGGTAAAAACGGGACCCTATTAATATCGCTCCGTTGTCTGTCTGTCTGTCCGTCTGTCACCAGGCTGTATCTTATGAACCATGATAGTTAGACAGCTGAAATTTTCACAGATGATGTATTTCTGTTGCCGCTATAAATATATAAGGGGGCTCCCATGCAACTAACATGATTTTTTTGCCGTTTTTATAGATAACGGAACGGAACCCTTCCGCGCGTGTCCGACTCGCACTTGGCCGATTTTTCATCTTGACCTGGCCGGAGATCGAACCCGGGAACCCTCGTGTCGCAGGCTGGCGTGATAACCACTGCGCCACGGAGCTCGCCGATATTTGACTGTCTGGTGTGTTCCAATAAACATTTGGTGGACTCGTGTCCTGCACCAGGTACTGTACATATTTCGAATATATCTACTTGAACAAATAGCTATATGTGTGTGTGTGGTGAGGATTCTTAATGTGTATGTATGTTCTGATTTGTACAAAGCTACGATGACGAACATAACACTCCTCTGTCTTATCACGTGTGCTCGTAAATGTGTAAGTATTGTACTGTCCTCAGCAAATCGAACATGACACTTGTTACAATGAGATGGTTTCTCACCAGTGTGAGTTCTCAGATGTCTTTCTAAGTTAATTTATGGACGAAATTACATCCCACATTTATGACATTCGTATGGTTTGTCACTAGTGGGGGTTTTCAGATGTGTATATAATGAATTATTATCAGCAAATCGACGACAACAAAGATTACTTCTAAATGGTTTCTCACCAGTAGGGGTACTTAAATGTGTGTGTGTGTACTGAGCAAATCGCCTATGAAAAATATTACATTAGAACGGTTTCTCGCCAGTATCAAATTCTATAATGTGTTTTAAATGACCCTTTTCAATAAATTGCTCCCCACACCACACTTATTACATTAACTAGCTGTTGCCCGCGGCTCCGCCCGCGTTAATGTCGTTCCCTTGAAAAGAGTAGAAATGATAAAAAATCATACAAACACAAATACAAACAAAAGCAGAGGGGGAGGGCCCCCTCTGCTTTTTCCCCTTAAGGGGGAATTTAATACATTTTACCTGCATAGATCTTTAGCTCTTAAGGAGGGGATTTTGCCCATTTCACCTACACATATATTTTTTTATTGTAATGGAGAACTTCTTATTGTCATATTTCTAAGTAAATAAAACCACACAAACTTTACCCCACCTATTTTACCCCTTCAAGGGGAAATTTCGTCCATTTTAACTACACAGATCTTTTCAATTGTAATGTAAACATATATACTTATTTTTATACTTCTATGAAAAATTCCATACAACCCCCCCTTTATCCCTTAAGGGGAGGATTTTATACATTTTACCTACACAGAGCTTTTTAATTGTAATCAAGAACTTACATACCTATTTTTATATTCTAGGTCTAGAAATGGAAAAAATCCATACAAACTTTACCCCCTATTTACCCCTTCAAGGGAGAATGTTGTCTGGGTCACCTAAACAGATCTTTTTTAATTTTAATTGAGAACTTGTGTGCCTACTTTCTAAGTTAAAAAATTAGAAAATGCCATAAAACTTCATCCCCTTTGATTTTCTAAAAATCCTTTCTTAGTGCTCACTTACATCATAAAAAGAATCCCTGTGCTAAATTTCAGTTCCTGGGCACAGTAGTTTCGGCTGTGCGTTGATATATAAGTCAGGTTTGCTTCTGGCCCGCGGCTCCGCCCGCGTAAGTGTCGATTTCTCAGGAACAGTAGAATTACCCTGTAGCCCTTCAGGCACGTAGGGACCAATACTGGACTGAGTTTCTTTCGGCGTATTCTTCTCAGCAGTGGTCGTTTCGAAACGCTAGTAGCTTATCGATTTTGCAAATATTAAAAATAATAATATGACGTTCAGAAAGAGATACATGATATCCAAATTTGAATAAAATTCTATTTCATTTCATTTCATTTCACCCGGAATACATTAGTTTATGACTTTCAATGAAACACCTTAATATTGAATTTCAATTGAATAACTTCAAAAACTGAAAGTTTCATACTAACTTTGCATCTCCTTATACCCCCTTAAGGGATGATTTTTGAGAAAAATATTTTACTCTTGTTTCATGCCTTTCAGTAAAGAACCTTCATGCTGAATTTCATTCGACTAACTTCAAAAATGGCAAAGATTCATGCTTACTTTGCAACCCGTTTTACCCCCTTAGGAGATAAATTTCCAAAAATCTTTTCTTAGTGCTCCCCTGCGTTATAAAAGGAACCCCTGTGCAAAATTTCAACTTCCTAACCCTTATAGTTTAGGCCCTGCGTTGATATGTGAGTCAGTCAGTCAGCTTCTCCTTTTTTTAGTTTGGATTACTATGGATAGTATAGATAGGTATAATGATGATGAATTGACTTTGGATTTTAATTTTCTTATGTCACTTATTATTTTATTCTATTTTTGCTATATGTTTGCAGGCAAACTCATGCCTTGAGTTCATTCAAATGACGATAACTTTTTTTTTTAATGAACCGATTTTAAATGTTTTTCTGAGTTAAAACAAAGCAATTGGTGAAAGTTTGAAGTAAATCGGTTCAGTATTTTCGGAGATAATCGTGATCATACATACAGACAGACAGACAGACAAGAAATTCCAAAAAAAATTTTTTGCTTTCTATTATTCTTTTTAAGTGTCCCTCTATCCATTTCAGTCATCTAAATGTACAGACAAAATATTTTTACTGTTTTATTATATGTATAGATAAAGTTGCTACTTGCTTTCCCCCATTCATTCGACTAAGTAGTATCCCTGTACTTTTATTCCATGCTCAAATAAACACATTCCTATCCTTACCCAGCTTCAACATGCTTGCGATGGGCGTCGGCGTGAACGCACAAGAAGCTAAACAAACTGCGCTCGCCACCCGCCCTCCCAACGTGGTGAGTACGGCGATTTACTATTTAAAAATCTTTGGAGGCGGAGGAGGCCTATGTCCAGGAGTGAACTTCTTGTGGCTGAAATAATGATAATGGTTTCTCTCCAGTATGCGTTAATAAATGTGTACGTAATGCACTGTATAGAGCATGTCGACATTGATAATAATTAAATTCCTATGGTTTCTCAGCAGTTTGACTTGTCAAATGTTTTTCCAAATTAACTTTACAAAGAAATTTGTGCTTTCCGCAGTTACATTTATGTGACTTCTCACCAGTGTGAATTCTCAGATATATTCCTTAACTACCGATATGAAATATAAAAACAATGAAAGTGAAAAACTGATTAAGACTGACCTTTACGGGAAAAGGATTATAGGAGAACCTCGAGCAAGCCATTGTTTTTGAGCCTGAACAAGATAGTCTGTACTTTAGCGAATCTTAGTTCCTCATAGGATACGTAATATAACATCGAATTCATGTAAACAAAATGTTGAACGCAGCTGCAATAAATAATTTAAACCTTTGTATTCCCTACCAGTAGCGCCCTTGGTGGAGTTATGGCGGGTATCAAAATGAATCTACGCTAACATTAGATTAATAGCCAAACAACTGCATGCTTTTCATGTAGCTACATAAGTAGATCGACGCCACACTATCTCGTATGTGTTTTATTAACCAAATAAATACAGGATCCAAACCAAAAAATAATGTCAACACAATTAAATTCCATTCTTTATTTGCTTATCGAGGTTTACGATCAATTAACGCGTTAAAATATAACTAGGTACCAACAGATTTGCCTTATTTAGTTAAAGTTTGTAGTTTACTTACTGAAGTCATGTCATATATACTGAGAATAAAATTAGTTATCTAAAATAACAATTCTTGTCATTACTTGTTATTGGACCTAGAATTACAAGTCATGTCAACACTTAGGTCTATCGAGGTATTCTGTCGCGGAATAAACTCACGCATTCAATAGCCACAGTTCATCTTCCGTGACAATTGTCGTTAGAGCGTCACGAGCATTAATATATACTCATCGGGTCTTAAGTCAATGTGAGTAAGGTCTCAAATGAAATACAGTTGATTATATACACGCTTGTGACTATAAATACATACAGGCGAACCTAACGATGTCTTAACTCTCGGAATTCATCCAGCCGTTAAGAAGATACGAGGTAATACAGAAATTTACAAACATACATGATACGCGCGAAACACATTACCCTTCTTGGCAGTTGGGTAATTAAAGCGGGTCACTCACGTGCTATGTCGTCGAAAGATATAGTCGGCAATCCCGACAAATAGCGCGTGAGTGACCCGTTTTTACATGATGATAGCCTCTACGTCCAAGTCCGTGAGTCAGCAGTTATGATAAAATAAAGAATCTTACATACATACTTTAATACATACATCCATACAGATTTACATACAATTTTTTCGAGAAGTTTTAGAGAAAAGCAGTTTTGAAATATCAGTTGTTTCGAATCTACGTGTCTAGTCAAGGTTAAATGACTTACAAAACTAAAACACGCAGCCGCAGTAGATACAGGTTGCTACAGAGATTTGTTTTGTATGACAATTACATGATAGTTTCTTGTCTGTTATTATAATCATCATCATCAGGTCTCTTTAGTCTCTGCAGCAGTATGACCCTCTCTGTACTACCGGAGCCATACTTGGCCGGAGAAGACAGGATTGGCATACACTCTCCTCGCTAGCCAGACGGATTACAGAGGTCTCATTGATGTTTATGAGCTTTATTTAGCTTATATTTCCTAAGTCGCCTCTTACGATATCCATGTGAAGACTAATGTTGATATTATAATATCTCTATACTATAGTAATGTAGTATATCCGTGGTTTAATGTAGACGAGAATGAAGTTGGTTTCTCACCAGTATGAGTTCTTAATAATTTATAATTTAATATAACTGTTCGTATATTATATTGGCTTTTACAACATATATGGTTTATTAATTTATTTAAATTGTGGTAAAATTAAAAAAAAATAAAAATAAAAGACTAGTCAAAAATGCCACCCCGAACTGTACCTGGCTCAAAGGTACCCATTACGCTAGCGGACTTCCCTCTTTGGATAGCAATGGATATCCTTTGTGTCAGGTACCATCCGGAGCGGTGGTCATAACCTCGGTCTTTTAACCGTCGTCCGATTTCTGAAATGAAGCGTTTTGCTTCCTGACACCACGGGCCAGCCGTTTCAACGGCAACTGGAATAAATTCATACTTATTAACCAAAACTGAATATTTCTTTCATTTATGTCCAGCCGCCGCTCGCGCAGCTGACCCAGGCGTACGAATACATTCGTTTATGTAGGAAGCCGCATACGTACTTACGCAGGTTGCATCCCACAATATACTGCGTCCTCTCTGCCACGGTATCAATGTTAACCCATCAGGTCGCTTCCCATCCGCTCTACAGAGTCCTGGTGGTTCTAGTGGGATATTAGCGGAAATTAGAGCTCTTCTAATAGATCATTGATTGAACTGTTTCGTGACCAACGGCTAGCACAACGAGAGCAACTCAGTGTGATATCCGTTAGCCTCCATCATTTTACCGCAAATACAACGGTGTGGCTCGCAAATTGGACAGCCCAATCTCAGCGCCACAGCTACCCGGAGCGAGTCGTTGTCCAGAAGTGTGCCCATGCAGGGAGATGGAATAGCGTGTATTCACGCACCAGATTCCGGTTCGGCGGAAACTTTTAGGCGCGCCAAATCAGAGCCACTAGCATGACATTCCAATTCCCTCTGGATAACTAAATTTCTCTCCTCATCCTAAACTCTCTGCAAGTGTGGTATGTTGGAAAAGTAGCATTTGGGCACCTACTCGTCCAGACTGTCAAGGCCTCCCTGGGCAGAATCAACTCGTCGCCCTTGAATGAGAGAATATTAACGACAAGGTTGACTACCCCATGCGAAGACGCCAAGAATGCCGGAACGGCAAGTTCGGAAATACGGCGGATACCAAGACCTCCATGACGTATAGGCAAGGAAGCTTGAATCCACTGATTCTCATCGAGGCCGATATTAAGCACACCTTACCCAATATAGAGCGTACCGTACAGCACCATCCACCTCATTAATCACTTGCGGGAACAATCATGTTGGACTAGTCCTTAGAACATAAGTCAATCGAGGCACTGTCAAACAATTACGAAGGAGTACCAATGCCACATATTTCTATAAATGTGGCCAATTTTGTCCGAATAGCTCCAGGAACCCCTTCTTCAAAAATAGGAGCACCCAAAAGAGCAAAATTCATGCCGTCAGTCACCTTTAACCCAGGCAATAAATACTCGAAGTGCGAAAGCGAATCACGAGCTCCTCTACGACAAAAGTATATTTCACACTTTCTGGTATTTAATTTCAACCCGAGAGACTTGTGACGTCGCGCGGGCTCCAGACTTCTCCGCCCCTCTTCGACGCAGCGGCGGGGGCCCATGCCCATATATAAGGCGCGGCGCTAGTCTTTCCTTAAACTCATCTATCCTCCTAGACCCTAAATCTAGGTTGTACTTACTAAAACGGTACAGACTTAAAGTGAGCAAATAAGCGTTGTAAACCAGTTGCCACGACATCAGGGGGACCCCCCAAGGTAGTTCTTAATTGTAATACTAAAGTATCCTTACGAGTAAGTTGCTTCGTACAATTATTACAATTATACGGCTTCCACGGAGCAGATATAGAGTGGAGACGGCGTTAGCTACTGTGCACTGTGATTCCAACTAGGTCCTGACGTCATCACGTTAACATCGAGAGTAGGCGTGGCCTATTAGTCTGCTGTTGTAGCTGTCAATGTTCGTACGTGGTTCGTTCTGTGCACACAGTTAGGTCTTCGGTCTTTTCTTGTTTTTTACGAAGAAAATCATTATATCATGTAAAAACTACTCCGATAAACGTTCAGATGCTATGGAAGGAATCACATTTCATTTGTAAGTATATTAATTCGTAATTTACTAAAATGATTCTAGAAAAATCTTGTGGCGACGTTCCGTGCTACTCATCGTTAGATGGCATCACTTTGCGTAATGGGACGTAAGAACTATAAAAATATATTAAAGCTAATTATCGTAATAACTAATAACCATAAGTACAGAATTTTGTTCTAAATTTATACCTAAAGACTTTTACCTTGACAAAAAGATTGTTTATGTAGTTTCATAATTCTCTTTTCAGCAATGCGCCACCTGTCGTCAACGTTGGATAATAGCCATAAACATGGCAAAATGTCTAGGGTTGCCAACCACCTAGTTTTCGCTAGTTAATACTTTTTACTGTTTTATCAAAAGACAGTATACAAAATACTGTTTTCTCAACCGCTGGTAAAACTACGATTGGATTTTGAAATTTTATAAAAAGTTACATGGAAGATGAGAGAATAATGATGTTTCTGAGCACCCCGAGAGCATTTTTCATCAAAGAAAACTACTTTCAGTGAACTTATTGCATTTAAATGAATACTAAAACTGTAAATTATATGTAGAACACATATAATAAATATAGATTTCCATCCAACTTTATTCTTAAGAAACAGTGGATTTCAAAAGTCAATAGAAATAACTGGACTACAACTAAATATACAAAGAACTGTTCTTCCCATTTTAACAGTTTGTATATTTTTTTGACATGTGGGTCGAGCATGTGGGTCAAAAAAATATACAAACTGGTGGCGGCGTCGAAGGCAGGCTCAAGTCACCTCTAGTATGGCTAAGTTTTGGGTGGCCCGTGCGTCAACTCGTATGCTGCCTGGATTTTGACTACGCTTTTACATGATATGGTCACTGACACTATCTTTTTATGGATTAATTATCTATGACAAAAAACAAAAAGGAAATAATTTACATAAAACATATTGATTCTTTGTTTTTGTGGCTGTGAAAGTGTAGTCTCCAAATAAACGATTGCTTTGAACAGGTACAGAACTATATTATATACTACAATATTATGTTATTAAAATTATTTTTGAAGAAATATTAATTTATGCGAAATTTTAAATTTTTGTTATAATCATTTATGTGTTTCTAACCGTAGTTTTACCAGCGTTCGTGAAAACAGTGTTTTGCAAACTATCTTATAATAGAACAGTAAAAAGCATTAACTAGCAAAAACAGTACTATACTGTTTTTAACAGTCTGGTTGGCAAACCTAATTACTCAGCTATCCGACACTAGATGTCAGTAGGTGTTAGGGACATCTAGTGACGGATAGATAAACTAAAAAGAAAGATCAACATCGAACTTATTAAGTAGTTGGGCTATTCGCCGCTAGATGGATATAAAGGAGGGAGTGAGACACAGAGCAAGTAGAGTGAGTCAGATAATACTCCCCTCACCCCCTGTAAGTGCCACGCATTGCTTCATAGAAAATATTCCTAAGGGCAACTCCTCTCTATATATGCTCCGTGACGGCTTCTCACCAGTTTGTAGACGACTATTCCACTGAAACTGCCTCAGACAAACATGACGTTCCGCGCGGGCGGGTCTCTATAAGGCTGGTCAACAACCTGCGGCAGGAAGTTCACGAAACAGTAATCAAGACGGTTTCGTGAACTTCCTGCTACACGCTGTTGGCCCTCTGCTGTGTCATCTGCAAAAATACTGTTACTTTCATCTACACCATCGCTTTACAAAGGGGTCAGTTACTTAGCGTTACCTGTGGGATGAGATACATAATATAAGCTCACATGTCACATAATGCAAGGATGGTTAATTGCTATAATGAAAGTAAAAACTGTTACTCGTGATGAGGACATCCATTGAAACAGGTACTTTGATAGACCTTATTGCACAAGATTCACCGGCTTTCATATTAAACACAATGACACAGAAATGAAAAAATGTTTCAATGGAACAATCCATAGAATCCGTTAACAAATTTTTTAAAAAGAAGAGAATCTAGATAAGTATAAAATAAAAGTTTCGTGTAAGATGTGTTAAAAATTGAATAAGGTTTCTCGTTATCGTCCTTAAGCCTAATGCTGGTTTAGAAACAAAGGAAGATGATAAAGTAAAGAAGAATTCAATTCAACACGACAACAATTCAGTGATAGAAACAGATTTAAATAAGACTGATCAAAAAACGAAAGTAACACCATTACTGTCAAACTATTATTGAATTATGAAATTGCTAATACATGGCGTTAACGATTCGGGTACTAGTGCTTCCTCTGTCGCCACATTTTGTAAACAAATAAAAGAAATCACATTATCGCGGCAAATTGATGGCATTGTTGTCGACAGTTTTTAATTTCCCAAATATATTGTGCCAATACTAACTAAAGTCAAGTACTTTGCAATTATGATTTTACAAAAATTGTCAATTTCATTGTTGCTGTTTTGTTCATACTTTTAATTCATTTTTTTATAGATATAAATGGTAAATGAGTAGTGAAAAATATATTTTAAAAGGTTATGCTTGTCATAATAGCATATATGTATAGTTAAGCTATCTACGTCCTCCTTGGTACCAGCTGAAAATCAGCGCTGTGGTCCACCGCCATAAGCATAAAGCCGAGCTGGCTGCCTTTTCGACTTAACGGCTTCTCTTTTTCTTTTCAAATCGATGAGACATCGCTCGGCAATAAATTAGTTACAAAAAGTATTCACGAAAGAAAACAGGTATACGTATCCAAAAAACTGTTTTAGTTTTTCAAAAACAATTTAAAATGTTACTTAAAAACTACGTTACCCTGTGCGGAGGTCAGCCCGACACGCTGTTCCTCCGGCAAGGGGACAAACAAATTTACATACATTCAAACTAATGCAGCTCTGCTACCACCCTAGATAAAGTCTAAAGAACCTACTAACTTGATTATAACTTAACCTAAAATATATTAAACTAATAATTTTAATTACAACCGGGACACAAAGTAATTGATAGGTATCACTTACAGTTTATATTTTCTTCGAACGACCTCGTTCGGCGGGATCTCGAAGCCTTCTTCGCGATGGAGACCGCCTTGGACCTTGCATGGGCCCCCAAACAACCCCCCTGAGCTCATATTCTGTCGCCCCAAAACGAATATGACGATAGTTAGCACTCCACAAACACAATGATAGTTTTCTTAAAGTTATTATTTCATTTAGGTAGATAATCAAACTTGGGGGTTATGACGTAACCCCATGCCACGTCTTATATAACAGTTCACCAATGGACTAGTTTCAAATGAGTCATAAACACTAATTTATTTTCAGCACACACCATAGTTCCGTTCTTAACGGGCCACTAGGTTATACAAACAATAGATCAACCCAAAAGGGGCATTTAACAAACTATAATCAATTAACAATTCGCAAACAAAGGACCGTAATGACGTCTAACGCCCGGCTCACGCGCGACACGACCTCACGTCAAAGCCATTTCCGAATACACTGGCCTAGCAGCGTAGCCGCGCGTTCCGCCGCATACCGATCGATTCAATTTTATTCAAAACAATGGAGGTAGATAAAATATCTGCGCTTGCGCCTGGCGAATTCGTTTTTTACCGAACACGAAAATTAAAGTTTACTCTGTGTTTATTTATTTTATATTTAATACAATTATCCTATACATTTTCTTGGATATTATGAATTGAGTACCTATCTATTATAAAATACCTATGTATCGTTGAGTTAGTATGCTACAACAAGTTCACTAATTACTGCTCAAAAAAAATATTCAGTATTTTAGACAATGAAAGAATGTGAGCCAGTTTATTTTAAAAATTAAAAACAAATTAGCTTCTTCAAGACCATCTCAAAGAGTACTGAACCGATTTTGATAAAATCTGCACTATTTCCTTATTTGCGCAAATTTCTGACAAAAAAAAAATTTTAAAATCCGCTTTATAGTGTTTGGGATATGCGCAAGCAAACATACAAATATTGGCACAGAACAACATATACAAAAACTGCAACCCCGACAATATTACATACATACAGTACGGGGCGAATTGAGAACCTCTTTTTTAACCAAAAAATAAACCATGGCTTTAAGCCATTACCGTTTAAGGCATTACGTGGGTTGACTTGGGAGTTTTGGGTTGTGTTAGTAAGGGAAACCACACGCGAGCGAAGCCGCGGGTAAAAGCTAGTTTACAATAAAACTCCTAAAATCTAAAAGCCTATCCATAAATTTAATTAAGAAATAAACAATATTATACATCGAAAATTCGGTTACGTCAAGATTCGGTGACTCTAAAGAAAACTAAAAGACTCAGCCGCAGAAGGTACAGGTTGTTACGGAAATTAGTTTTATATGCAAATTAAATTCTTTACATTTTGGTTTCTTGACTGTTATTATAATGTTTCTATACTAAAGTAATCTAGTAAAGCCCGTTAGGTACGCATATGTCGCATCCACCCTGAAATATTTATCTTTTATTTATTTATTTCTTTATTAACAAGTACACAAACAGTTTGTTAGGTAGTTAATTTTGTTACAAAACACGTTCAAACACTTGATAAAAGCTAACCTAACTCACCAATTTAATTTGTACATAACATAACAGCTCAAAATTAGTTACTTTAAAAAAAGTTTAGTAAATTAAAAAATAGAGAACTTGGACATCAATGCAGAAATACAGATACAAAGAATATATTTACTTTAGTTTTGACCTGAATCATTGAACACAATTTGGCATTTTCTTTTAAATGCCGCAAGTGAGTAGAGGAATATGTCAGGAAATTCAGTAGATGAACTTAAAAGAGTTATGAAGTCTCTTCTTAGTCGGTCACTCTTGACGGAGTGGTCGTGGTTGTGTAGATGGCCCTGGTGCGGGATCTTGTATACTGCCCGTCCCTTGGGCGAGGGCTGCTGCTTTTGCAATGTCTCTCCACCTCTGCCTGTTGGTAGCATTTCTAGCACATTGGACTATGGAAGAATGGGTCGCTGTTTTTATTATGTTTGTCCAACGAGTTGGAGATTTGCCTCGAGCTCTTTTGCCTTCTACTCGGCCCTGGATCACAAGTCTCTCCATCGACGACTCATTTCTACTCATGTGCCCAAAGAACTTAAGTATTCGTAACTGAACAATCGACGAAAGTCTTTCTTTTATATTAAGTTCCTTGAGGATCGAAATATTTGTGCGAAAAGCGGTCCATGGAATCTTTAGTAACCGTCTCCAGCACCACATCTCTAGAGCGTCGATTTTTCTGCGATCTTGTAGTTTAAGTGACCAGGTTTCGGCGCCGTATAATAGAATTGGAAAGACTAGGCATTTCATGAGGCGAACCTTCGTTTTCTTGGTTATCCTTTTGTCCTTCCAAATCTTGCCCAGTCTTTCTACGGCAGATCTAGTGATAGCGCATCGGCGTTTGATCTCGTCTCCACAACCTCCTTTATTGGATATAGTGGAACCAAGATAGATGTAACTTGGTACAACCTGGCAGTTTGCTACCGTTACCAATTCCGGTCGGTTATCCTTTGCTCGGTCCACTATCATCACCTTTGTCTTGGTCCTATTAATGGTCAGTCCGAACTGGAGGCTGGTTGCTTCTAGACGAGATAGTATCTCCGATAGATCTTCTTCGGTCTGAGCAAGAAGCGTAGTGTCATCAGCGTAGCGAAGATTATTTATGATTCGACCACCAATTGATACACCCCTGTTCCACGCATAATGTACTCTGTATAACAGTTAAACAAGAGCGGTGACAAAATGCATCCTTGACGAACACCAGATGCAGTCTTGAAACTGTTTGAAAGGATGTTATCCACCTTCACTACTGCACAGCCATCTTCATACAGTCGCCTTAAGATAAATATAAGGTGTTGTGGTACACCCATCTCCTTAAGAACATCCCATAGTTTTTGCCATATGACTGTATCAAATGCCTTATGAAAGTCCACAAAGCAAATGAACAGATGCTTGTTAAATTCTCGGGATTTTTCAACAATTTGTCGCAATATGAGCATTTGTTCTCGCGTACCTCTACCCTTTACGAATCCCGCTTGCTCCGGCGCTATTTGCGGAGAGATAAAGGCTTGTAGTCGGGTGTTCAAAATGTGAAGCATCACTTTACTCGCATGGGATATTAAAGATATTAATCTGTAATTGTTGCATTTTTTCGTCGACCCTTTCTTATGAAGAGGTATAAATAAAGAATGGGACCAATCCTCAGGCCATATGCCTGTATTCCATATTTTGCAACAGACGGTGTATAGAATGGTAACTCCGTGCTCTCCCATGGCTTTGAAAACTTCAATGGGGATTTCGTCAATTCTTACCGCTTTATTGGACTTTAGGTGTTTTATAGAAGCACGTATTTCATCTTTTAGAATAGGTGGTTCTTCATCCGACTGATGAGGTGTTAGATAAAGTGATGAGGAGTTACTATCATTGTTAGCGAAAAGTGATTCACAGTAGTCCTTCCAAACATTAACAATATCCTGTATTTCCGTAACTGTTATTCCACTGGAGTTCTCTATTGTCCACGTCTTAGGTTTAAATTGACGAGTGATATATCGTACTTTATCATGAAGATCTTTAGTTTGATATGTGTCAGCATGTTTTTCAAGTTCATCACAAATCTTTACCAGCGCATTATTGCGATCTCTTCGACATGCTGCCTGTATGACAGCCCTCTTAGAGTTTAATTCGGTAATACTCGCGCTAGTAGCTTTCAGATGTCTACGCTCTTCTACTAGACTCCACGTTTCTTTCGTCATCCAGTGTTGTCTTTTGTCAGGAGGATGTCTAGGTTGAGATTCTTTTATCGCCTCTATTACCATAGATTTTGCGGTATTCCACATGGTACTAGGATCCTGGTTTTCAGATAGCACACTCCAGTTAGATATTTTATTCTTCATCGTATTCGTAAATGATTCTACGTTTGTTACCTTATTTTTATTTGACATCTTTCTCCGTGTAGTGGTTTGCAGTTTAAGGCGTAAGTTACCAACGAGAAATTCGTGGTCAGAAAGACAGTCAGCTCCTGGCAAAGTATGTGCGTTGGTAACAGAGCTTCTCCATCTTGAGCGGACCAAGATGTAGTCTATCTGGTTGCGATGTTTGCCGTCTGGGCTTGTCCATGTATACAGACGTCTCGGGTGGTGCTTAAATACGGTGTTCATTACGGTCAGGTTGTTGTTCGCCGCAAATTCTATAAAACGATCACCTATTTTGTTTCGTTCACCTTTAAGACCATATTTCCCGACAATATTCCGGATGCCATCATCCATATCAGTACTTCCCAACTTGGCATTAAAGTCACCCATAATTAACAGAAGTTCCCGGTTATGAAGTCTACATATTCGGTAAACAGGACTATAATGACTAATGTTATTTGAACAACTCGGTAAGTGAAACAACTGAGGAATTCTTTGACGTCGCGATGTCGCTTTAAAGTTAATTTCCGTTAAGATAGCAGTTGACAGCAGTGAATTAATAATTTTATACAAATATGTAAGGTCAGTTTGGGAACGTCTGCAATCAAGGGATGTAAAATTAAAACGTTTTAAGCGCTGTTGAGTTAACATGAGCTATGTAATGAGGGGACCAAATAATCGAGGCATACTCTAGCTTTGGAAGCACAAATATTTTATAAAGGGTCACTAAGGTTTGAAACTTCTTAAAATCTTTCGATATTCTACAAATGAGTCCAAGGAGCTGATTACATTTGGATGTCACGTTGTCGAGATGTTGAGAAAATGACAATTTTGCGTCAAGGGTAACACCCAAATCGCGGGCAGCAGATTTTTTACACAAAGACTGATTTTGACGTCTATAATCGAATTCAACAGAATTGACTTTGCGCGTGAATGTCAAAACGAAACATTTTTACAAACAACTTGTGTTGCATGTGGACGAGAATTAAGTTCCCGTTCCTAACGTGACATTAAATACTATGCAAATTAGTTGTGGTCCCATTGTTACGGTTTCTCACCGTGAGTTTTTAAATGTCTACGTAAAATACTTTTGTCACTAAATCGAAGACGACAAACCTTACATTCAAATGGTTTCTCACCAGTGTGAGTTCTTAAATGACTATCTAAATGACCCTTTTGATTAAATTGCTTGCCACAATCATTACATTTATATGGCTTCTCACCACTGTGAGTTCTCAGGTGTGTTTTCAATGTACTGTTGTGAGTAAACCGACGACGACAAATCTTACATTCAAATGGTTTCTCACCAGTGTGAGTTCTTAAATGACTATATAAATGACCCTTTTGATTAAATTGCTTGCCACAACCATTACATTTATATAGCTTCTCACCAGTGTGAGATCTCTGATGTTTTGTAAATGCACTGCTGTCAGCAAATCGAAGACGACAAACCTTACATTCAAATGGCTTCTCACCAGTGTGAGTTCTCAAGTGTGTTTTTAATGTACTGTTGTGAGTAAATCGACGACGACAAACCTTACATTCAAATGGTTTCTCACCAGTGTGAGTTCTTAAATGAGTTTTTAAACTACTTTTGTGACTAAACTGCTTTTCGCAAACATTACATTCAAATGGTTTCTCACCAGTATGTGTTCTTAAATGTGATTCTAAATTACCCTTTTTATTAAATTGCTTGCCACAATCATTACATTTATACGGCTTCTCACCAGTGTGAGTTCTCAGATGTTTTGTTAATGTACTGCTTTCAGCAAATCGACGTCGACAAACCTTACATTCAAATGGTTTCTCACCAGTATGTGTTCTTAAATGTGATTCTAAATCACCCTTTTGATTAAATTGCTTGCCACAATCATTACATTTATATGGCTTCTCACCAGTGTGAGTTCTTAAATGACTATCTAAATGACCCTTTTGATTAAATTTCTTACCACAACCATTACATTTATATGGCTTCTCACCAGTGTGAGTTCTCAGATGTTTTGTCAATGTATTGCTGTGAGCAAATCGACGACGACAAACCTTACATTCAAATGGTTTCTCACCAGTATGTGTTCTTAAATGTGTTTCTAAATTACCCTTGTGATTAAATTGCTTGCCACAATCCTTACATTTATATGGCTTCTCACCAGTGTGAGTTCTTAAATGCACTTTTAAATGAAATTTGTCACTAAACTGCTTTTCGCAAACATTACATTCAAATGGTTTCTCACCAGTATGTGTTCTTAAATGTGATTCTAAAGTACCCTTTTGATTAAATTGCTTGCCACAATCATTACATTTATATGGTTTCTCACCAGTGTGAGTTCTTAAATGTCTTTGTAGTTTACTCTTACACTGAAACGCCCTCAGACAAACACGACACTGGTGCCTTGTGTCAGCGCTCTGAGGCTCGCCATAATAACTGTTCCGGGAACTTCCTGCCACAGGCTGTTGGCCCTCTGCTGCGCCATCTGCAAAACATTTGTTACTTTCACCTACACCATCGCTTATCAAAGGATGTCAGTTCGTTAGCGAACCCGTGGGATGAGATACATCATATGAGCGCACAGGTCACCACTGCCGCAGCGCGTATTTATTTATTTTATTTTAATTAAAAAATTATTACAACAATGTGTTTGGCGGACTTAAAGCCAAAGGCTTTATCTACCAGTCAACCAACAGGTGATACCGAGAATAAAATATAGTAGAAGTAAGTGCAAAATAATATTATTTTAATTAAATTCCATACAAAAGTGTGTTTATATAATAATAATAATAATTTTTATTTGTCACTTTGTTTTTACAGTATCTCGGTATTATTGGGATTTCCATTTAAGTATATAAATACTTGTGTTTGGAGAACCGGCTCTTCCAAAGTAGCTTAATAGTAACAAACAGTTGACCTTAAGGATATGATACATAAACTTTTATTTATAACACAGTTAAATAGGTTGACAATAAGCTCAGTCCATTAATAAATTGAATTAGGTAATGAGGGGAGGGGGAAGTAAAATATGTTGTGAGTATTAAGTAGCGCATAATAATTCTATATCGTCAAAGCTTTTGTTTTGAAGGAATAGGGTCACACTTTTTTTACAAACATGAAAAGTTTGTTCGTATATATTTAGATTTTTATTTATATAGTTGTATATGTGCGAGGACTGCCTAGAGAACTGACTTTGAGCGTAGGAGGTTTTAACTGGAACTACTGCAGCTACAGCATAGTTCCGTCTTTTATTTAGTTTTTTGGGTTCGAAAGTGTTTTGTTTTTTTACCAGGGACTTAGTACCTGAAAAAAATGATTTATTATTATTATATTATTTTAAGGTAATATTTAAAACATACAGCCTTCTAACAGATAGTAGATCGCAATATGAGTAAAGTTCAGAGGTGGGGTATCTATAGGGTTTAAAATAAATTAATTTTAGAAGGGACCTTTGTGCTCTTTCAATATGCATAAAATCAGTCTTAGTAGCACCTCCCCAAACCGGAATACAATATCCCAAGATTGATTGGGCAAGTGAAATATATATTTGTATATTTTGTCTTGTCTACCTTAGATATAATGTTACAGGCACAGTCTTGAGAAGTGGTAGAAGTGTGTATCCTTACATTCAAATCATTTTGAGGTTGCGTATTATTATAGTCACTAAAAGTAATATAGTTAGTTTTATTCATATTTAGTGTTAACAGATTACCCCTCAGCCATTTAGCTATCCCAGTGAGTCCCACTTCTGCAGACTGTCGAACTTCATCCCAGGAGTTGCATACAAATACTATGGCAGTGTCATCTGCGTAGGAAAATATATGGCCATTTTTCAACTTCATATTGCTGAGCTCATTAATATAAATTAGAAACAAGGTAGGCCCCAGAACACTCCCCTGTGGGACTCCATACTCGATTTCCGTTTGTTCACTAATATACTGGCCTATTTTGACTCGTTGCTTGCGGTCTTTGAGATAGTCAGTGAGAAGAGCAAGAGGAATACCTCTTATCCCCTTTTTCAAGCCGATGAACAAGAATAGGGACAGAGACGGTATCAAATGCTTTTTTGAGGTCCAAGAAAGATGTTAGGCATTTCTTGCCACTGTCAACTGCTTCAACCATTACTGAAGTCAGCGCAATAATAGCATCTTCCGTAGATACCCCTTTTTTAAAGCCAAACTGTGAGTTAGAAATTATATTGTACTTTTGTAGATAGTTTAAAGTCTTTTGTTAATGAGTTTTTCAATAATTTTGGAAATAACTGTAAGGATAGCAATAGGTCTATAATTAGAAATATCGTCTCTGTCACCACTCTTGTGCACCGGTGTAATAATAGCTTGTTTTAGAGCATTTGGAAATACTCCTTTTTTAAAACAAAGATTGGCTAAGTGAGTTAGAACCGGTACAAATAATTCATGAGCGTGTTTCAAAAACTGAGTAGGCACGTTGTCCCAGCCTGGGGCACTTTCGTTTTTTTGGTGGGTAGATGTAAAAGTGTAAAGTCCTATATATTAACTTTCCGATTTATATTTAATTTAAAATTAATTACAAGTAAATATTTACAACTTTATGGTTGCTAAGTAATTATAAAGCACTAGTCTAACCTGTAGTAGCTTTTTTTCCCCACAAATTTCACTTCACCATGGAGACAATACAAAACTCAATAGATGAGCTGGCAAAATCGTTTAACACCAAGATGTCAGAATTTCAAGAGGACTTGCAGAAGACTGGCTCCAATCCTACAACTGTCAGTGTACTAGCAGGTCAATTTTTTTCATTCAAGAAATTTGCTCTCGACGCCCTTGATGCACTCCAGCAGCAGGTCACACTACTCGGGCAACAACAAGACACATTTGAAATGCGGAGCCGGCGTAAAATGTTGCTGTTTCATGGTGTTAAGGAGAGCAAGCAGGAAAATGGAGCAGCTGTTGTGGCTAATATCATCACAGAAAACATTACAGCGGTCGACTTCACTGCCCAAGACATTGTGCGCTGTCATCGGTTGGGTAAATTGTCCGGTAACAAGCCTCGCCCATCTTGGTCAAATTTAGCTCTCAGACACTTAGAGATAAGGTCTGGTACTCCAAATCATCACTGAAGGGCACTGGCCTAACGCTGTCAGAGTTTTTAACTAGGGGCCGTCATACTGCATTCCTGGCGGCACGGGAGCATTTCGGAATATCCAAATGTTGGACGCGAGATGGATTTATCCATATTGTTTCCCCTGATGGTTCGAGGCACCGAATCATTACGACTGTTGAAGTCCAGCGTCTGATCAGTACGTGCGAAGCGGCGGAGGCGCCTAAATCGCCAGGTGCCGCTCCGGTTGCATCCAGGGCAGTGACGGCAACGTCCACAGCAGGCCAAGCAGCGCGATCTAAGCGTGCCGCCACCAAAAAATGAAGGAGCTTTATAGGATGAACTGGACAGTTTTTATTTAACTAATCAGTGTTATACAGCGGCCATAGTTGTTTCTAAAACTATAACTTTCTTTTTATAAGTTGTTTGTAAGTACCTTCAAATTAAGTAACTTTTTGATATTTTTATTGTTGGGTATCCAACTAAACTATCTAACACAAACAATTTTATTTACATTATATGACAGAGCTGTCAATTGTCAATTAAGTTAAATGTCACTGTCGCTTTTTACTTTTTAATAATGTTGGACGCAAAAGAATATGACATTGGCAGCCACTACTATAGAGATGATTTTTTCTTTTTAATTTTGTTTGTTTTTTGGCCGTTTGTCTGCTCCATAGAGATAAGATAATGTCTGCTCGTATTTATTTAAATGAAATGTCTCCTGTATTCTCTTTCAGGCTACTAACGGGTGGACTGTGATTTGTTACTTGCTTTTTAGATTCTTAATTTATATTATATTATCTATTTATATTTATTTTGTACACAACACGAAATGCCCGGCGCAAATGATAATACGTTCCATTCGCTATCTTCTTCCTCAAGTTATCACAGCTTACCTGATTCACTTGATGATATCCTTTCTTCTGAATTTTCAAATTTTCCAAAGAATTTCAATGTGGTTCATATAAATGCCCAAAGTATTCCTAAACACTTCGCTGATATGCTAGCGACATTTGACATCAAAAATATTCATGCTATATTAATTTCTGAGTCATGGCTCAAGCCATGCCTTCCTTCTACGTCTTACTCATTACCGGGTTTTCAGCTTATTCGTCACGATCGCACTGATGTTGTTGGTGGTGGTGTAGCTATATATTTAAGATCATACATTGCGTACAAATTGATTTGTACTTCGAGAAATTGTAATCCAACGAAGGAATCGGAGTATCTTTTCATAGAAGTGAGCCTTCATCATACTAAATTACTTTTGGGAGTTTTTTACAATCCACACTCCGATATTGATTATTACACTGACTTAGAAAACCTATTAGAAGTTAACATGCTTTCTTATAACCATACAATAATTCTTGGCGATTTCAATACTTGCCTCATAAAAGATGATTATCGAGCCAACAAGTTAAAATCATTGGCTGATAGTTGTAATTTACAGATACTGCTTGAGCGCCCGCTGCGTCCGACTCATTTCTTTCCAGGGTGTACTCCAACACTTTTGGACTTAATTCTAGTTTCCTCTACTGAACACGTTGCTAAATATGGACAGCACCCTGCAGAAGCTTTCTCTTATCACGACCTTCTTTTCCTCTCGTACAAAGTCCGTCATCCTAAGTATAAATCCAAAATACTTATGCAGCGTAATTTTGGTGCTATTAATGTAGACGATTTCCGTAGAGATGCCATGAACAGTGACTGGGAATCTATTGGCGCGACTGAATCGGTAAACACACAGGTCGAAATCTTTAACAAAATTGTTGTGGGTCTATTTGACCGCCATGCACCTCTCCGTCCTGTACGTGTAAGACATCTTCCTGCGCCTTGGCTGACCGATGAAATAAGAATAGTTTAAGGATTAAAAAATAAAGCCAAATCCAAATTTAAATCTGATCCAGATAGATATCGTGACCAACATGTTAAGGCTAGGAATCGCTGCAATAAGATGTGTAGGGAGGCACAACGTCGCCACATCTCTCAGTCTGTTCAAAATGGTGATCCAGCCAAAGTCTGGAAATTTCTTAGATCATTAGGTGTTGGTAAGTCAAAGGACAGTTATCCTTCTGATGTTGACGTTGACGGCTTAAATAGCCACTTCTCATCTTCTCATGCAGTAGATGCAAATACTAAAACCAATAACATTACTACACTTCTTAATCAATCAACACCAGTCTGTAATCCCTTTTCTTTTTGTCCTATTGCTGAATGTGATGTTGAGAAAATTGTACGGTCCATCTCTTCAAACGCAGTTGGCAGTGATAGCATTAGTCGTAATATGATCATTCCTATCCTAGATATCCTTCTTCCAATCCTAACTTTTATCATCAATAAATCCTTATCCACAGGAGTTTTTCCAGATGCCTGGAAGAATGGGCATATCACTCCTCTTCCAAAAAAGACTAATCCTAAATTATTCTCCGACTTCCGCCCAATCTCCATTCTTCCTTTCCTTTCCAAAGTACTAGAACGAGCAGCACAAATGCAAATTAGTCATTTCCTTACAGTAAATAACCTGCTTGATCCCCTTCAGTCCGGTTTCCGCCCTGGTCATAGTACGACTTCTGCTCTAATGAAAGTCACAGAGGATATCCGTTGGGGAATGGACAATAAAAAGTCAACCGTTTTGGCTCTCTTAGACTTTAGTAACGCTTTTAATACTGTGGACTTCGACATATTGTTAGCCGTGTTGCATTCTCTCAACATATCTCCATCAGCAATTGGTTGGTTTCGATCTTACCTGTATGGGCGTCGTCAGCGAGTTCGCATCGAGGATAAGTATTCTTCTTGGTGCAATTTAACTTGCGGCGTACCTCAGGGTGGTGTATTATCTCCGCTTTTATTTTCATTATTTATAAATTCTATAACCTCACAACTTCAGTCTTCCTACCATCTGTATGCCGACGATTTGCAAATTTATTCACAGGTCACAATAGATAATTTTAAAATGGCTATTGATACAATTAATGAGGACTTGGAACGGATATCTGTCTGGAGCAAATCGTATGGCCTCCAAGTGAACCCCAAAAAATCTCAAGCAATTATTATTGTTAATCCCCGCCTTACTATTAAAATTGATCGGTCAGCTATGCCACAGTTAGTTTATAATGGCGTTATTATAGGGTTTAGCGACCGTGTGAAGAATTAGGGGCTTGTGATGGACAGCAAACTAATTTGGACTCCACAAATAGCTGAAGTCAGTAGGAAGCTGTTCTTTACTTTCAACTCATTAAAAAGACTTGGGAAATTTCTGCCCAAAAGCACCAAAATTATGCTTGCACATTCTCTCCTTTTCCCTATCCTTGATTACGCCTTCAAAATATGTGCATTAGGTTTATATACGGTCTGCGTAAATATGACCACGTTTCTCAGTTTCGTTCAGAACTCATGTGGCTACCTATCCGACGTCGCCGTGACTGGCATACCCTTTCTCTGTTATACACAATCCTTTTTAATCCATCATCCCCAAGATATCTAAGGGATCGCTTTGTTTTCTTCAGCGAGGCAGCGCAGGGTCAACATAATTTACGTAGTGCAGAAAATCTTAGATTAAAAATACCAGCTCACTCTACTGAATTTTACTCCCAATCCTTTACAGTTAAGGCCGTATGTCTTTGGAACTCACTACCACTGCCAATCCGGTGTGCTCAAACGCTAGCCAGCTTTAAATCTCAAGTGAAGACACATTTCTAATCTTCATAGATGATCGGGTTTTTCAATTTTCGTGTTTACAAGATATATGTATGTATATTTATTTATATATTTTAAATTTATTTATGTATTTTATATTTATTTATGTTGTTATCATGTTTATAACTTCAATCTGTAATTTATCTTAAAATATTTCTCGTTTATTTTTCTTTTAATCTCACTGTCTTTACTTTTGCACCTAACCTATTTTTGTTTTCATATCTCCTACTCATTTTGGTTGCCTGGAAGAGATTGCAGAAGCGATAAGGCCGCCTATTGTGCAAAAATTGTCAATTTTATTACTATTATTTGTATTGTTTTTGGTACAATAAAGAGTTTCTACTACTACTACTACTACTTTCCGATTTGAGCCCCATTAAAATATCATGAACTTCATCACAATCTGTATCTAACAGCACAAACGATGATACGCGAGAAATCATAGAGTCAGTTGGAGAGGGGCTCTTATGATAAGGAGATTCATCTAAAATATCTTGTGCTAGCTTCCTTCCTATATTCGCAAAATAATCATTTGCGCTGTTCACAGATGATTCAGGTGTTGTGTGAATATGCAATAGATCTAAATTATGAGTTGTATCCTTTTTCCTATTTGTTATCGAATTAATGGTTTTCCAAAGGGATTTTGGATTTTTATTATTGTTGGAAAGTCGCTCACGATCGTAATTTCTTTTAAGTTTTTGTAAAAGAGTGTTACAGAAGTTACGGTAACGTTTATAAGTTATTTTTAATACTTCGTTCGATGGATCGTTTTGGAGCTTAGATTGCATATCATTTCTATTTCTAATGCAACGCAAGATGCCAGGAGTTACCCAAAGCTTGATAATGCGGTCCTTACATCGGATTTGTTTAGTTGTAGTATTTTCAAGCAGACACTGTTTTAGTTTGTCAGTGACTAAGTTAGCTAATTTGGTAGGATCATCAAGTGAAATTAGTTCAACAAATTTATTTTCTTTGAGATAATCTAGAGCTTTGTCGTAATCTATAATTTTTTTACATTTAATTACATTTAGTGTTTGTAGTTAAATCCTAGATAATGAATAAAATATAAACTTACATACCAAAATACATAAATAAAAATACAGTGATACATATATGTATATACTACATAAATATTCTATTCATACTCATTGAAAATGGTGAGAGAAATATGCGCGTACTGAAATTTTAAATACCAGACGACTACGGGCTCTGCGAATGCTGGCTGGGAGGGAGTTCCAAAGCTGCACGGCTTGCACTGCGAACGAGTGTTCGAAAAACCCACCCCGATGTTGAGGCGTATGGAGAAGGAGATTGCTAGAAGAGCGAAGTTCTCTGACATGGGTGTCACCCAGAAAAGTTATACCCAGAAAAATTTGGATTTTAAATAAGACGGAGTTTACGGATCGAAGAGGATGGAGAAAAGAGTAGTGAGTATATGCAACTGACGACGTTGACGAATGGGTAGCCACTTGAGTTGAGATCGGTAAGTCGACACATGGTCGTACTTCCGCAAGCCGAAAATAAAACGGATACAATTATTTTGAAGGCGATCAAGTTTATTCAGAAAATTACAGTTCAGGTCCGAGTAATATACATCAGCGTAATCTAAAATAGGAAAGAGTGTATACTAACAGGGTTTTGATGTGAATGGGGAGAAAGTTTTTTAATTTATAAAGGGAACCGAGAGCACCAATAACCTTACCAGCTACCTCATATACATGCGCATGCACCCGAAATCCATATTCCATCTGCCATATTCAATTAGATGCCTTCGCCCCTGGCTGCTCAGGGTGGTCCGACTTCCACTAACTTCAGCTCGACCGCTAGTTTCTTATTCAGAAAACCGCATTTGACTCCCTCCACCAAACAGAGACACACACAGAATGAGTCGTGTGAAACATATAACACCATCTGTTTGTTCGGTTGTTAAGAAGCTTACCGTCCGCGTAGTGTCCCCCGCCCCGCGCCCCCGCGTCTTCATCGGAGTCCCGTGTCTCGTCCACGTCAGCCGCGGGAACGCCTGGCACAAGGGAAATGACAGTTAGTGCAATCACTTTCGCACTGTGTAGAGATAATTATTGGCAGGATGTTAATTTAGCATTATGACTCTTTCCCACATATCATCAAAAATTTTATTACCACATGTAAAATTCCTGCTTTTAAACAAGTAACTTCTTTGATGGTGGTCTGGGAGAAAAGAAATACGTAGAATGTACCAGCTGCTTCTCTTTCCACGCAGACCGTAGAAGCCTGCCGAAGGACTGGGCGAAAATCTGTAGAATCATGTTACCAGGCGATGTGACTAACAACCCACTATTATCTTTGTTTTATTAAAACAATTACCTATATTATTAAGGTATAGCTGATGATGATGATAAGATAAAAAGAAAGGTATAGCTGGGACACTAAAGATCAATGATAGCAATGATAGACACCTCACACCATACATGAAGTCGTAGGCTATTCTAAACTGTCACTTTTCTTTTTCATGATGACACATTCTTTTCAAATAAAGGGGCTAGATCTAAAAATTGTTGCTCAAGATACACAATCAAACTACATCATCGAACGCACAGATTGCATAAAGTATCAAGGCATCTTAATAGATAAACATTTAACCTTTAAATCACATATTGAACTCATATCTTCACGAGTACGGAAACTCATTGGAAAGGAGTTGCCGTATCTGGTTACCGCGCGGCGGCGTCTCGCTTATCCTCGTGTGGTAGGAGCTGATGAACTCCGGTTTAGCTATGGATCTTCTCACATCTGGGTCCGGGGCCCCTCCCCTTCTTCTCCTCGGAGTTTTCTTAGGCCTTTGTTTATTATTTTTATATCACACACACGCGGAGCGAAAAAGGGAAGCTTGATCACTTCCTCCCGAAAAGTGACATTGACAGCTAGTTGACAAATAACACACAGGACATATATGCAGTACGTTTCGTTCGCCGCAATCAGGGCTTAGCAAACTCGGAAAACCATAGTGTTAATAATCGTATTGATGTGGGTTGAGAAAATACTAATTGGAATGGTACGTAACATGCCGCTCGCCTTAAAAGACGGAAGTTCTTTTAACTGTAGTTAAGAGGAAGAGCATATACAAATTGACAAACTAAAGTATAATAATTAAAAAATGTATTCGCAACGATTGCAACGATAACCCTATGACTAAGTTTTAAATTATTATTTTAAGAAACAAAATTATTCCAAAGGTAACGGGCAAATATTCACTACCAAACGTTTTACAAAAGAATTACCCATTTGCAACGTTACCACGCGAGTTATATTATCGGAACCTGGATGTACAGCATGGACCCGTGCCAATCTCCATTGCAAAGGAGGCAAATTATCATCCTTGACCACAACAATCATACCTTCACTAATTTGGCGGCCACTTTCTTGAAACCATTTATTTCTTGGTTGGAGTTCATGTAAATATTCGCTACTCCAGCGCTTCCAAAAATGTTGGACGCATTGTTGGACCCTACGCCAACGAGTAAGACGATTGGGAGGATCGTCCAGAAGGGATATATCTGGCAAGGCAGTTAGAGGCCCACCAACTAGAAAATGTGCTGGAGTTAATGGTAATGGATCCATTGGATCAGTAGAGAGGACACAAAGTGGACGCGAATTTAATACTGCTTCGATTTGACACAGAAGCGTATGCATCTCGTCATACGTTTGAGTTTGAGTTCCTACTACTCTAGTTAAATGATGTTTGAAGCTTTTGACACCAGATTCAAATAGACCCCCGAAATGTGATGCATACGGTGGCTGGAAATGCCAGGTGATGCCTGATTCTAATGTTTTGGCGTTTAGAGAGGCCTGAACGGAGTCATTACGCAAGAAATTATATAATTCTTTTAAATAATTATTACAACCAACGAAATTCCTTCCACAATCAGAGTACAGATCAGTACATAAACCTCTTTGGGATGTAAAGCGTCGTAAAGCGGCAAGAAAGCCTTCGGTGGATAGTTCTGAAACGAGTTCAAGATGTATGGCCTTGACAGACATACAAACAAAAACTGCAACATAACATTTAATTATTTTTGCATTACGGACCTTATTTGCGCGGACATAAAAATGTCCAGCAAAATCCATAGAGACCTTTGACCATATACGTTCAGGACGTACTCGTGATGATGGCAATGTGGCCATACTCGGTTGAGGGTGTGTAGGCCGCACTCGAAAACATCGAATGCACTTATGCAAACGCATACGCACCGCATCACGTCCAGACATAATCCAATAATTTTGCAATAACACATACTGAGTGGACTGCGGTCCTGCATGCAGGTGGGTGACATGTGCATGATCAATCAATAAATCCGTAAGGATATGCCTTTTAGGTATAATAAATTGATGTTTTGAATTAAAAAGTAAAAGAGAATTATGAATGCGTCCACCAACACGCAGGTATCCTTGTCTATCGAGAAAAGGTTTCAAGCGTCGCAATTTAAGAGTGACACTCTTTTCTGAAGAAATATTTAAAATATCTTCTCCGAAGCAGAAATGTTGAACCAAATAAATTAATCTATTTAGACTACTTTGAAGTTCAGGAACTGTCACATGTTTGGGATATGAAATTGATTCCTTTTTACATTTCTTATAAAACCTGAATATCAATGCGGTTACTCGGACAAGCTTGCCAAGAGTAGAAAATCGAGCTATGTAATTTCCCGGGTCCCAGGAGGGCGATGTCGCCGCCTTGGCCATTATTGATATAGGGGAACTACGCTTTTCTTCTATGATCTTTGGAATTTTTACTGGGACTGGCCACGAATCAGAGCCACGCGACAACCACCAGGGACCATGAAGCCACAATTCATTTTGAAGAAAAGTTGCTGGAAGCATTCCACGAGAGTGCGCATCAGCAGGATTCTCAGCTGAGGGAACGTGTCTCCAGCAATCGGCTGGGAGCCGGGACAAAATTTCGCTAGTGCGATTGGAGACGAAAGTTTTCCATTCGTATGGTGGCGATCGAAGCCATGCCAATACGATGGAAGAATCAGACCATGCGTAAACATCCTCACATTTCAGTTGCTTGCTATATAATTGCAATACCCTCTCGATTAGCTGAGACAGCAGCACAGCCGCGCATAATTCAAGTCTCGCTACGCTAAGAGTTGGAGAAATTGGGGAAACCCGAGTCTTCCTCAGTAGAAGAAAAGTTTTAACGCTACCATGAGTGTCACTGATGCGTGCATAGACACATGCTGCGTAGACACGTTCTGACGCATCGGAAAAGCCGTGAAGCTGAATTGAACATACATTTGCGAAAACAAAACGCGGAATTTGAAAGTTTTTTAGTAAATGTAACTCATTTAGAAAATTAGTCCAGGAATTAACAATCTCTATTGGAGGAGGATCATCCCATTCAATCCCAGACATCCAAAGTAATTGAATCAGAATTTTTGCATAAATAGTCACAGGTGATAACCAACCCATGGGATCGTAAATTTTTGCTATTTGGGATAGAATTGATCTCTTTGTAATCGTCCCCTGAGAAACTTCAACACTAAAAGAAAAGATATCGGACCTGGGATGCCATTGTAGGCCTAATACTTTGACTTGTCTGTCATCTTCCATGACAGCAAACGATACGGTGTCGAGCCGCTCGCCTTGAGCGTCCGGCGTTTGTAATGCAGCGATTATCGCTGGCGAATTGCTTTGCCACTTACGTAACTCGAAACCCCCTGCTGCACAAATGCTCACTAGTTCCCGTTGTAGCGATAGAGCTTGATTAACATCTCCCGATCCTGTGACGACATCATCAACGAATATATGATCCCTTAGGACCTGAGAACCTAATGGGAAATTAGCGGCTTCGTCCTCAGCTAACTGTTGAATTGTACGCAGAGCCAAATAGGGTGAAGAACTAACCCCGAAAGTGACGGTTTTCAGCCGGTACTCGCGCAAGGGTTCAGTAGGCATTTTTCGCCACAGAATACGTTGAAAGTCACGATCAGAAGGTCGCAGTAAAATATTTCTATACATTTGTTTAATATCTGCCACAAGTCCGATAGCATGAATGCGAAATCCCAATAGTACCTCCACAATGTCCTTATGCAATTTTGGACCAACTAATAAAATATCATTAAGTGATATTCCATGTGATGTTTTACATCCTGCATCAAAAACGACACGGGTGCGAGTTGTCTCGCTAGATTCTTTCACTATGCAATGATGAGGAATGTAATAAGAGTTCGTAGACGAAGAGGGATTAGAAATGAGCTCCATATGACCCAGGTCTAAGTACTCCTGAAGGCAAGCATGATAGTCTTGTTTTAGCTTTTCATTCTTCCCTAATCGAAATTCCAATTTTTTAAATCTGGACTCTGCCATGCGTCGTGATTCGCCGAGGCACGGCGCATTTTGTTTGAAAGGAAGAGGAACTACGTAGCGTCCTGAGGAGTCGCGACTATGCGAATCGACATATACAGACTCGCACAGGGCCTCGTCAGGACTGAAACTTCTCTTCTCTGGAAGAGACTCGAGCTCCCAGAAACGTCTCAGACTCATGGCATCATCGTATGATGAGCTACTTGTACTGAGACACACTTGAATCGCTGAAGTATTAGGGTGGGAGGTAACCTCACCCATCAGTAAATAACCGAATATACTATTCATAGCCATAGGAGTACCTGATGGACCTGCTATTACATGGCCTAGAAACACCTGGGATAATATGTCTGCCCCTAATATCATTTCCACAGGTTGTGGACAGAAAAACTTTGGATCAGCTAATGTTAAATTTTGTATGTGAGGCCAGTCATGAATAGGTAACGGTATCTGGGGCATACTTGAAGTCAATTGAGGCAAAATTAAAGCATCAACTGAGATTACAGGTTCATCTCCCTGGGTGAACTAGGAGTAATTTGACATGTTACTACACCCTTGGGATAGACTGCCTCCGAACCAATTCCAAAAATAGGCACATTTGAAAATCTGCGGCGAAGGTTTAAGCGTTCTACTGCCGCTACGGAGAGGAAAGAAGCCTGACTTCCCGTATCACATATGCATCGGACCGAGTGTCTCTGCGACCCTACATGAACATGTACAATGGCCGTGCTCAACAAAATGGTGCCTCTATGAGTCGGAACAGACTGCTTAGATTTTGAATTGCAAGTGTGACTCAATGCTGTAAGTGCATTTGTACTTGATAATTGTGCAGGATTTGCTACCCCACTTGCACAGTCTCCTTCATTTACCTCAGTGACAACAGCTAAACTATTAGAAAAGGTGTCCAAATGAATTGAAGTATGATGTCGCTTATGACACGTTCGACATGAAAAACTGGACTTACACTGCTTGACATCATGACCTACGTGTAAACAATTGAAACAAATATTTTTATTTTGAACAAATGAATATCGCTCGCGTGCAGATAAACTTAAAAACTTTGGACATTTAGATAAAGCGTGTGGACCATCACACTGAACGCATTTGTAAACAAACCCAGCTGCTACTTTAGATGACTCACTCTTTGGAATCACATTAGTAGATAAAACTCTCCTAGACGGTGAACTATTGTGACTGCGAGCAGAGTTTACCACAGCTCGCACATTGTGGGGAGTCCGACTTGAATTGGATTGAAAGCTACCCACATCATTTTTTAAAAGGGACCCAGTAGACATCTCACTGGCCGATATCTCACGTTCCAAGAAATCTATCAGACAATTAATATCAGGAATTTCACATGGTTTTGATAACGATAACTCAAAGTGTTTACGAATAGATGTTGGAATTTTCCGTAGTAAAATAGTAATTAATATGAAACTCCAATCAGTTATTGGAAATCGCATTGCTTCTAATGCCTTGATGTTCTCCTGATACACATTTAATAGATTTCTGAGCCCTCGAATTTCCCGCTCGGAACATGGGTTAATATCCAAAATGCTTTCAAGATGTTTAGTGGCTATTGCGCGCTTATTGTCATAATGTGAAATTAAAATGTCTAATGCAACATGATAATTTTCATCTGTGATAGGAATTGATTTAATTAAATTATAAGGTTCATCTTTTAATGCCAATAATAGGTAGCGATATTTTTCTGTGTCTGAATAAGTACTTTTATTGTGGACAAGCGAACAAAACAGATTATAGAATGGTTTCCATGCTGTAATATCCCCTCTGAATTCTATCATGGGTAATATGGGCAACCTGCTTGCACATGAATTATTATTCTGAATTGAAGGTACATGTAAAACTGAATCATTTCTTGTACTACAAGATATTCTTCTTTTCTCTTGATCGCGATCTTTTAATATCTCTAAATATGAAACAATAGCATAATAGGTATCGTTAAATCGATTGCGAATTATAATTGTTCATCCTTAACAAATGAACCTGACTTTAACATTGACTTTTCAATTTTTGACTGTAACTTAAAGAATTTTCGTTGTTGGGAAGTTAGATCTTTACATCTAGCTTTAATTTGAAATTCGTCTACGTCCTTCAAACGCAGTATATGTTGACATTCATCTTGAATTATTTCACGTTCGAAGATATCTTGTTGGATGGGCGACGCCATATTGAAAAGTGCAAGCGCACGTTGCAAAACCCGCGCACGTGCAACGAAAGAAAGTGTATCTATTAATAGAATATGAAAATATGAAATAAGATTGAATTCGCTTCAACCCACAGCAAACCGCGAAATAAAGCTCCGGCTCGAACGGAACAAACACTATGGAAAGGAGTTGCCGTACCTGGTTACCGCGCGGCGGCGTCTCGCTTATCCTCGTGTGGTAGGAGCTGATGAACACCGGTTTAGCTATGGATCTTCTCACATCTGGGTCCGGGGCCCCTCCCCTTCTTCTCCTCGGAGTTTTCTTAGGCCTTTGTTTATTATTTTTATATCACACACACGCGGAGCGAAAAAGGGAAGCTTGATCACTTCCTCCCGAAAAGTGACATTGACAGCTAGTTGACAAGTAACACACAGGACATATATGCAGTACGTTTCGTTTGCCGCAATCAGGGCTTAGCAAACTCGGAAAACCATAGTGTTAATAATCGTATTGATGTGGGTTGAGAAAATACTAATTGGAACGGTACGTAACACTCATATATGTATTTAGACAGCTACGACTATAGTTGCAAATAAACCGTTTTAAACCAAAACTACGTGGTTTAAAACCCGTTTTAAATAAATTTAAAACGGTTTAAAACCGTGACCACGTGATTACTAGTTTATTAACAAAGTATTATTTTGAAGGTAAAAATATTAATATTAATTGAAAACATTTCATTTTTATTAGTTTAAATGACGTTTTATAATATTTTTAGGATTTAGAAAGATTACAATCTAAATATGCGTTTTTTTTTTTCATTTCTTTTTCCTATCTTAAGCTGTAAGTAGGTATGCTTTTTGTTATAAAAAAAACGGCCAAGTGCGAGTGGACTCGCGCACTAAGGGTTCCGTATTATTATCCTTATCCTTACTAATATTATAAATGCGAAAGTAAGTTTGTTTATTTGTTTGTGTGTGTGTTTGTTTGTTTGTTACGCTTTCACGCCGTAACTACTGAACCGATCATCATGAAACTTGGCATACAAGTTCTCTGGAGTGCGGAGAAGGACAGAGGCTACTTTTTATCCCGGGAAAAATTAATATTCCCGACGGATCGACATTGACGCGGACGGAGCCGCGGGCGAAAGCTAGACTATAATAACATTAAAATTATTTAAAATCTTATACCTTTAATCGAGCAATTCTTGTATATTTATTTATATGTATGTATATAATTTTTTTTCGTCATTTTCTATCTTGACCTGGCCGGGGATCTAACCCGGGACCTCCAGTGTGGAAGCCTGGCATGGTGACCACTAGGCCATAGAGCTCGTCAATATAATATATCTTATACCTTTAAACGAGCAATTCTTGTATATTTATATGTATATAAATTTATTTCTATGATCTCGGAAACGGTTCTAACGATTTCGCTGAAATTTGGTATATGGGGGTTTTCGGAGGTAAACAATCGATCTAAATTAGTCTTATGTTTGGAAAAACGCGTATTTCTTTCCACGCAGAATATGGCCGCTAATTTCGTCCTGCCGGCCACTGTCCGTCTGGGAAGCGGACGGCAAGAAACGAGTGTTACGGGTTTGAATCCCGCTCGGTGACTTACTTTTCTTTTTAGGGTTCCGTACCGCATGCTGGATACGGCTAAGTGTAACTACGCTTAAGCGAAATAAGTCATTCCATTTCATTTCAAAAGAAAAAAAACGGAACCTTTATAGAATCACTCGGCTCCACAGTGACTGTCTGTTTGTCTGTCTGTCTGTCAAGAACCTTTTTCTCAACGTCTTGGGTTTTTCCACAACTCCAAGGGACAGGTAGACCTGAGTATTTGATATGAATTTCAGCTTGATACCTCAACACGTTCCTGAGATAAAGGATCTTGACAGACAAACGGACAACAAAGTGATCCTATATGGGTTCCGTTCTTTTCTTTTGATATACGGAACCCTAAAAACTAAATTTATGTTAATTAATAGTTTGTTATTTCGTTGTTTGTATTTTCTGCGAAATTTAGACATTTAACTTAATGGGTGATGACAAAGTAATGTAACAGTTAAATATATCTTCCAATCCTAGCGCCCGCGACTCTGGTCGCGTCTAATACACATTTAAGACATTTGATGCAACCAGGGTCACTGTCGCGTCCGCTAGGTTTTTAAGGTCACCTTAAAGTATAATTTTTCATGGTAAAGTTTGTTTTTTTACATAATTATACATAAAGTACATTTTTTTTCATTTCACTTAACCCAAATATATGATGGATAATGCAATAATTATATTTTGAATTGCTTTTTGTGAAATAATAGTAAAATTCTAATAGAAAATCGTTTTAAACCTATATTAAACCTCAATATTTGGTTTAAAACGTTTTAAACCAAAAAAACGGTTTAAAACCAAATGGTTTTAAACGTTTAAAATACTATTTGCATCTATAGCTACGACACGTAGCCGATGTCAACATCATTAAGATGGTTTATTTTGCGCTCGGTCAATCAGTATTAACGTACTGCATTACCGCTTGGGGCGGAGCTGCAAATTCTCACTTTATGCGAATTGAGAGGGCGCAAAGGTCATTACTGAAGGTGTCATGGTTTAAACCTTTTCGATTCCCCACCACTGCACTTTATAAAATTACTGAGCTATTAAGTGTTCGGCAGCTGTTTATACTCCATACAGTGATGAAGCAACATAAAATAACTCCGCTCATTGCTAAAAATCTCAGACGCAACCATCTTGTAGCCAAATCAACATCCTATAAAACAAAATTTAGCAACAGATTTGGATTTCAAGGTCCTCATCTTTACAGTAAGCTTCACAAAATACTATCCATACACCACCTAAATGCCTACAATCTTAAACACATGCTTTCGGATTGGTTGCAAAAACAAAATTACGAAGAAACAGAAAATTTAATATCTACTGTACAATAAATCATCTCAACATACAGTCATATATACATAACATACATAACAAATAACATACATACACACATACATATATTTATACACATCCACGCCCCACACCCCCACACCCCCACACAAATAAATACATGACTTGACTACCCATACATATTCCTTCCAGAACTTTCCTTTCTTTCGTCTTCATTTTTGGTTTGTCATAATTTCCCTAGATTGAATGTACCTAACACACAACATTGTTGTAATAATTTATTTCAATTAGTACTTATAATATTAGATAATTTTAGAGGCGGGGGCCTGATGACTTGCAATACAGGTACAAACCTAGTGCAAGCATCAGCTTCCCACAAACTGGTTGTTTTAGTACTTAATTTAATTTGATTGTAATTTAGTCTGTATGTACCTTGTTTGTGGATAGAAATAAACATTATTATTATTTATTATTTATATTCATGTTCCCTCTATATTAAGTGACTTATTTCTTACTCTAGTGGTAAATGGAATCAATTTTGCTGGCAATGTTAAAGTAACATGTTATCTTAAATTTCCGCTAATTCCATCGGCAGGCTTCTAAGGTCTGCGCGGGCAGAGAAGCAGCATGTACATTTTATGTTTCTCTTTTCTCCCAGACCAGCATGGAAGAGAGTGGGACGTATGGTTAACTTGAACATACGTACCCGCTGGGTCCTCATCGTCCGTCGCGGTGTCGACAGCATCCTCTGACTCCGGTTCAGTTTTGACCATGATCGGTTTTGGCAGCGTGCTGTCACATTCAGCCACAGAGAAGGACAGCGAAGCACACATGCCAATGGCCTCGCGGTCAATCCGGGATACTGATTGTTCTGTAATCTGAATACAAACAAACAGTTAGTGCATACTAGCGCGCCCTTCCTCCAACCTCCTCATACCTCCAGATTGTATTGCTATCTGACTCGTGTGTGATCATTTTAATCAAATTATGTTACTTGATTCTAGTGAAATGAAGGTAAATACTGGGAGAAAACATCAGATTTTAGAAGGCAAAATAATTTACAATGCTAGCACATATTTCACATATTGTTTGCATATTGCTTTATCCCTCTAAAAAAACTTTGTCTAGAAAGTGCGTGCCATCTTGACTGCTTTGTTGCGTGGTCCCTGCCATTGCTCAGCATTTTTAGAAACAGAGACAATATAACATAAATACCTCGCCAGCCGTCTCCAACATAGCAGTCAGCGCATGGTCTGCCCTGGTGGCAGTCACCATCAGCTTGTGGCTCTTGTACAACATAGCGCGGCAGATGTAGCACGCCGCCACGGGCCTGTTCCCACTCACGAGCTGGAATGTTGTGCCACTGATATAACAGCTTTTAATTTTACATTGAAAACATACAATGAACAGATTTATGATGCCTAATGCTGTAAATTTTTCAGATTTTCATCTGCCAACAAGTCCTTTCTTTAGTTTGATATAAAACACCATGTACATGTACTTGTCAATCACAAGTATATGTTTGGGAAAAGTAAGTCCTGTAGTAGGTAGCATACATAAGTTGTGATGTTAAACATTTATAAAAATAATTCTTTAAAAGTTTTTGACTACATTCATTACAGAAATCATCTTTAGGGAAGGACTATTTGCAGAATAAGAATGGTTGTGGCGTACAAGAAAACTAACACTATGATTTCTATATAGCGACTTGTTCTACCGCTTGTTCAGATAAATATTATTTAATGTTGAATGTTTCATAGTACACTAACATTTAAAATTTAAATGTATTAGATTAATTCACATACATATATATACATTATACATAACAATCTTGTATCTGTATTGGGGTATTTACCTTTAATAAAGAAAATAATTATTATTTTGCAAGTGTTTTCTCTTCTCCGCTTATAGCTGGTGTTTGTACACTACAATCACGGGTATAGACCAAGTGAAGTAGCAGTAAAGGTAATTTATTGTGGAGTTTCTGTTTCATCCCCTTGCATGAATTCCCTAACTATTCTATACATGTCTTTAAAATTGCAGCATTCTGCATATTGTTGTATGAGTTTTTGGTAAATCTATAAATTTAAAACTGTGGTGCAAGTGTTAGGGCATTAGCCCTGTCCATGAGATAACTACAGGTACTATATACTTTATCTCCATATCCTTCCATTTCATCTTTTAAATCTGTATATAATTTTTCAGTTATTATTTTAGCAAGGTTATGAGTGTTGGGAACTGTTATATTTATAATGTAAGCTACTCATATTTTGTTTAATTTATCATGTAATACTTTATCTGGCCTGGATGGATCTGGCATTTACGACATTTATCATCTGTAATGGAGGAATCTTTTATAATATGTTTGCGGTAATTTTTAGTATTGATGATTTGATCCTGAATAGCTATCAGTTTCAGGAAAAAGATTTTTCCGGGTATCAGTCAGTCCTCTACCTCCGATTAATTGCTTTATTGTCATCCTTACTATGGCTGATTTTGGGTGCAGATGGTTATGTTTTGTGAGAATTGTGCGAGGTTTTATTTCAAAGTTATTAATCTTTGTTTTGCTTCATATACAGATTCCAAAAGAATAAGTAAGTACCGGGATTGCATATGTATTCAAAGCCTTCAGAGATTTACCAATTAATACATTTTCACTGATCCTTGCAACTCTACTTTTGAATTAGTGGATAATGATGATTTTATTGATGTGTGATCTAGTTGTTCTGATTAACTGTATCCGTATAAGTAATTCCAGATCCATGGCTTTATAACCTCTTTTATAGCTTTTGTTACCACCAGATATAACTATCCCTTTTTTATGTTCACTGACTTACACTTTTCTAAACCAAATTTCATACCTAAGTTGTGGTGACATCAATAATCTTTTGTATGCCAGCACTTGTTAACATTACTTCACCCCCGATGCCAAGTTAGTATAAATTGTAATAACTTTTGTTGTCAATGGTGTTTCAGTCGAGCGACTGTTTTGCAACTAAAGTGGTCATTGGTGCTCAATAGGTTAAATGCTTCATGGACTTCTTATTACTAGTGTATAATTTTATATTGTCTATCTACATAAGATGAGATATTGCAATTTGTGGAATACTTGGTTTTGATCGGTGACCTTTATTTTGACTATTCGGCTTTAGCGATGATGAGTTTAAGGCCGGGCAAAACCACACACAAGGCTTTGTTATTACTACTATAAAGCCGTGCTGTTTTCTTCACGAACATTTCCGCACGGAGTCTGATCGTAACATCGCGATATCGCGCAGACTTAACTAGTGTTAGAATACTTACAAAAGCCCCCGTCAGCCTCTCGTACACGAGCTGCAGGGCAGCGGTGTCAATGTTGCTCATGGGCGCGTCCACTGAGAGGCAGATGCGGCAGACTGCTGGACTCCGATGCATCTTGTTTAAGGTTATTTTATTCTTAAGTCTGCGAATTTACATAAAATTAAGCACATCAGCACTAAAATAATATGTGGCTAAAATTGTATCGCAATAGTATGATATGAACTATTGGCTACACTTATACGATACTAAGTTTAATAAATTTGGAAAACAAGTTTCCGAAACACTAAGCCACAGAAAATTATTACCCCTAGCGATTTGACATTGACAGTTTCGGCCGGCCGAAATAAATGTCACTTTGACATCCAATAATGCTATGGTTTCTACATTATCCAACAAGTCATAATTGTAAATGTAACGTAGTTATTGCACAGATATGAACATTACTTGCAGACTTATTAAAGAAAAGAAACGTTCTACACACGTTTCCATTTGTCAAATTAGTAAAGCACGACAGCCTAAAAGAGATGTGGTAGGCTCAGATTATGGACTTGTAAGGGTATCTTTTCTCGCTCATAAAGTTCATCTTCCCGAGATCTTCCCGCTCTATTAAATTAAATCTGGTACTTAATTTACATATTAGAGGTATGTCAATAAATACTATACTATTGATGGAAACCCTAATGGCTAAGTGACATTACGACTCATCGGCAGCTGTCAGTCAACGTCAAATCGTTTTTATTACGTACCTAACTCTAATTATTATTATTTATTAATATAGTTGATTACTATCGTGTATTGTAACCCAAGAGTCGTACATCTGTGAGTTGAAGCTATTTACATTGAGTACTGACGTAAGAATTTGAAATATTATACAGTCCTCATAATTCATATCATAACCCTTCACAAAATGCATCAGAGTCCAGCAGTCTGCCGCATCTGCCTCTCAATGGACGCGCTCGTCACCAACATTGTCGGTACTGCCCTGCAACTCGTGTACGAGAGGCTGACGGGTGCTCTTGTAAGTGTTCTACTATATATAAATAAATAAATAGGTAAATAAATATAGTTACAGGGACAAATCACACAGATTGAGCTTACTTACTTGTGGACTTGTGTCATGGAATACCAATTCAAGGAAACTATATAACTTACATAAAGATGATCATCCTAGACCCAGGCCAACCTTAAAAATATTATTTTCCATCTTGACCTAACTGGTGATTGAACCCAAATGAATCGAAGGCACTTTCTGTACCATTAAACTATATCATTTGTGATAACTCTGTGCTCAAAGACCAGTAGTATGAAATCCTACGACTGGGTGCAGTTTTTAACCCTTTTAGACATGAATTTGAATCAAAATTACTGAAGCCAGTTATGAATTTAGGTTAAAGAAGGAAAGAAAAATTGTTTATTAGCATCATATATCAATTTGAAATATAACATTTTGGTGCATTAATTATCCTAAACATACTGCTAATCTGAAGTCCACTCGGCAAGAGTCATTTTGCAATAATCCGACCCTGGTCTTCCGGAGACACCGACAGTACTACTGTGTGCTGAAATGACACACCGAACCATTCACATATTATATCAACAATTATGAATTTAACATATAGACACAAATGATGATTAATTAAATGGTAAAAATGTAAATATTTTATTTAAGGTTGTTTGCAATAGGGATTTACAATGCGTAAGAAAAAGAAAATGGAGTAAATTATAATATTATCCATACAACACAGTATTCTGTATATGGGCGCAATTAGACACGTATATGCGGTGGCAACGTTTATTCGAGACTGCTGACAAAACCCTAGTGACAAAACAAGTCTACCTACATTACATCCCTCCACACTTAATTAAATTATAAGATTTTTAGAAAGTCCAAAACTTAGTAACAATCACACTTTAATGTAAGGATCACCAAAGTTCGTGAGGCACAACTTACTAACTAATATATATTTATTACAGAGATATGTACGACTTAATACTACTTATAAGTAACCTTTTCTAATCTACATTTTCGTATAGGGCGAGTCCGGGGCGGTACAGGAGCGGTAGGAGGCGTGGCAAACTTTTCGGAGATTTCATCCGCACTTTCCTCTTTATGAACCGGCGAAGATGAAACATCAGCTCGTGGCAGCGGCGTCGTCGAGCCCTCCCCTTGCCCCGACTGGAACTCGGGTGTGATCTTAACTGACGCTGAAGAAACGGGCGGCCCGGCACTACCTGTGGGAACTACAAGCGAACTTCTTGTCCTACGTTTTAACTGATCGATATGTCTATGTGCTATCTTACTATCATTTTCTCTAACCATGAAATCGCTTGGACCTTTACAATCTACTATAGCCCCAGGCAGCCACTTCTCATCCTTCAGATATTGGCGGTACCACACTTCGTCCCCTACTTTTAAAGTCCTATCGACCCCCCCTGAATTATCAACTTGTCGCTGCTGAGCAAGACGTACCCTACTCTCTCTATCTGGCTTCAATGCATCAAGTTTAGTCCGCAAATGTCGCCCTGTCATTAAATAAGCCGGACTAGCCCCCGTTGTGCAGTGTTCGGTATTCCTGTAATAAATTAAAAACGTATTAAGCGCCCTCTCCACGTTCGTTTTCTCTAGATGAGCCTTTTTAATGACTCTCTTTAAAAACTTAACAGCGTTTTCTGCGGCCCCGTTAGACGACGGATGGTAAGGCGGAGTGAATATGTGCTCAATTCCGTCGCTCTGCAGAAAATCCGCAAATTCACTACTGGTAAAGGGGGGTCCATTGTCAGAAACGACCTGCCTAGGGATCCCCCACCTACTCCAAAGCTCCCTAAGTTTAGCTATAGTATGGGTTGCAGCCGTACTTGGTACTAAGAAAACTTCTACCCACTTTGACATCGCATCGATTACCACCAAATATGTCTTCCCGGCTATTGGCCCCAAAAAGTCCAAATGGAGCCGAGACCAGGGCTTTCCGGGCCACGGCCAGGGCCGCGGCGAGGCCCTTGGCGGCGCGTCCGACTGGGCGGCGCACACCTGGCACGCGCGACACTCACGCTCCACCGCCTCGTCGATGCCTGCCCACCACACGTAGCTACGAGCTAAAGCTTTCGATTTTACGATACCCATGTGTGGCTCGTGTATGGTTTTTAACACTCGTTCTTGGCAACCCGCCGGTACCACCACACGGTGGCCCCACATAACACAACCCAGTTCCTCGTACAACTCAGTTTTCCTATTAAAATATGGTTGCAGATTCTGAATGTCACACTTAACAGGCCAGCCATCTCTTATGTAACTTAATACCCTACATAACATCGGATCCTTCGCAGTTTGTATTCTAATATCATTGTAATTTAACAAGAAGCAGTCCTGAGCGAAATGTAGATACGTTTGTTCAGGAATAGACTCTTCTGTTCTGCTTTGCACGCTATCGAACACAGGCAAGCGCGAAAGTCCATCTGCACAATTTTCATCCGTACGTATGTACTCAATGTCATAATTATAGGCAGATAATATCACAGCCCACCTCACCATCCTACTAGCCGTCATTGTAGGAATGTCAGTGTAAGGTCCTAAAATCGATACTAATGGTTTATGGTCTGTGCGTAAAGTAAATCGGCGCCCGTAAACGTATTGGTGGAATTTACGCAAACTGAATATAATTGCAAGCGCCTCGCGGTGAATCTGTGAATAGTTACTTTCCGCCGCGGTGAGTGAGCGCGATACATAAGCTACCGGCCGCTCCCCGCGCGGTCCCGGCTGTGACAGCACCCCTCCTACCCCGCGCGGACTTGCATCACAAGTAACAAACAATGGCTTCGACGGATCGTAATGAGCTAACACCTCAGCTCCCATCAAAACCTGTTTTATTTCCGCAAAGGCGCGTTCACGTTGACAGTCCCAGATCCATTCAACATCTTTTCGCAATAATTCGTTCAACGGTACTAGAAGTGAACTAAAATTTCGTATGAATTTGGAATAAAAATTAACCATTCCTATAAAGGACCTTAACTCGCTTACGTTCCTAGGGGCCTGTATTTTACTAATTGCTTCTAACTTCGACTTGTCTGCTTTGACACCGTCCCTAGAAACTATGTAACCTAAATAGGTTACTTCGTTCACTAAGAAAACACATTTCTGCTTTTTAAGTTTTAACCCACTCGCTGTCAACCTCTGGAACACCTGCTCCAGAGCTCGTAAGTGTTCAGCCTTAGTCTTCCCAGCCACAATGACATCATCTAAGAATACCTGAACGTTAGGGATGTTTTGTAACAATTGCGTCATTATGCGCTGGAAAATACCTACACTCGAGGCTAGACCAAAAACCAATCGATTATACCGGAATAACCCACGGTGTGTATTTATAACCGTGTATACCTTCGATTCGTCAAGTTCTACCTGGTTGTACGCTTGCGAAAGATCAATTTTACTAAAGAATTGTGCTCCAGACAGACCTACAAGCACATCCTCAATTTTAGGAAGTGGATAACGATCGATCAGTAAAACTGGATTAAGAGTTGCCTTGTAATCCGCACAAATACGTAACGTCCCGTCCGCTTTTGTCACCGGCACCAACGGTGAGGCCCAGTCCGAACAGTCGACGGGCTCGATGACGCCGGTGCGCAGCATTGCGTCCAGCTCTGCGTCGATGCGCTCGCGCTGCGCGTACGGCACCGGCCGCGCGCGGTGGAACACGGGCACCGCCCCCTCCCGCACCCGCAGGGTCGCCTTACCGCCCGTGTACCGCCCCAGCCCGCCGCTGAATAGCTCCTTATATCTGTCGAGAATTATTTTTATCTCTTCATTATAATGTACATAATTTATATTACAGCTGTTCTTATTCACAAATCTTGGAATATCTATTTCTAACTCCGCTAACCACTGTCGGCCAATTAAGGAGGTAGTTCCGTTTTCTATAATAAACAATTCTAAATGTTTTTCCTGAGCTAAATAACGAACTTTCGGTTTTATGATACCTAACGGTTTTATTTTCGTGCCATTGTAGAATCTTAAAACTGTATCATCACTTTCCATAGGTATTCTCTTAAAATAACGTTCATAAGTCTTATAACTTATGCACGAAATCGCCGTCCCAGTATCCACCTCCATATCTATAAGACTATTGTCTATATACACAGGGAGACTTACTTCTCGATAATTATTTAGTGCGATGAGGTTCAAGTTTTCCTCCATGTCATCCATCTCCTCCTCCTCACCGGGTCCGTGGCCGGTGTCACCGAAGTTGATGCTATGTTTCCGCTCTCCGCGATGGTAGGAAGACATCCCACGTCGCTGCGGCTGACCGTTGCTCCCCGGGCACACCCTACGTAGGTGCCCCGTCTGTTGACACTTGCTGCATGTAAAGTCCCGATATCGACAACCTGCATACGAATGATTCGTAGCACCGCAAGCTGTACAGTTTACCGCCCTAGACGGGGGTCTCGGTGCAGGCCAAGCCGCCGCCGCACCATATGGCCTGCCACTGCCGCCAGCCCCGCGCCCGCGCAGTCCAACGCCGCCGCGCCCGGCGTTTGACGATGAAGATGTCAGCGCATGTACCGCGCTTTCTTTGTTGCTCTCCGAAGCGTTTGCCACTGAGCCGTCGACCACCGCTGAATCTCGCTCCGCCGCTTCCAGAGAGCTCGCCAACTTTACGGCCTGTGCAAAAGTAATCCCGTCATCCTCCGCAAACAGCCGTTGCCTGATGACATCGCTCTTCAGACCGCATATAAATTGATCGCGAAGATTCTCATTAAGATTCGCGGCAAATTGACAGTGTCGTGATAATTTTTTCAACTCTGCTACGTACACCGCCACGTCCTCTCCTGCTCCCTGACGTTTTTGCCGAAACCGGTACCTTTCGGCCAACGATGATGGCGTTGGTTGTAGGTGCTGACGCATTAAGCTATCCACCTGACCTAATGTGAGTTCAGCGGGTTTTTTAGGGCTTGCTAAGTTCACCAGCAACTCGTACGCTTCTCCTCCCATCGACGCAATCAATGTCGGTAGCTTTAAATCGTCCGCCACTTTATTAACTTTAAAGTACATCTCAAGGCGGTCAAAATACGATGACCACTGGCCGGATTTCACGTCGAACTCACTGACACGACCTATCGACATTATAAGAAATTAATTTATTAACTTGCACGCGATTTTATAACCGTCCTCGTCGCCAGTATTCTGTATATGGGCGCAATTAGACACGTATATGCGGTGGCAACGTTTATTCGAGACTGCTGACAAAACCCTAGTGACAAAACAAGTCTACCTACATTACACACAGCACAAGTTAATTTCTGCATATTCCATAGATTTGAAGGTTACATACATCATCATCATTATATCAGCCGCAAGAAGTCCACTGCTGGACATAGGCCAATCTTATATACATAATACTATTTAATTGGACTAACATGAGAATTGGAAAAACCCGAAACACACAGCTGGCCATCACTGGAGAAGGGTAGCACAGGACAGAACCCAATGGAGAATGCATGAGGAGGCCTGTGCCAAGAGGCACACTGAATTGCTTGATATCATTTAGAAAACCCTAAACTAATGTATTCAACTAGAAAATTCAGAATAAATGGCTTATTATTATTACATAACATGAGAAATATTATTACCATAACATCATAGCATGAGTTTCTGTGTGCCCCACATCCTAGTTCTTTTGTCTAAATTGGTGAATTGGTGTTGGAGCAGACATTCTTATGTCAATGGCCTTATTTTCTAGCTCGTGAGTGGAAACAGGCCCGTGGCAGCGTGCTACATTTGCTGTGCTAAGCTGAAGAAGAGCCACAAGCTGATGGTGACGGCCATCAGGGCAGACCATGTGCTGACTAATATTTTGGAGAAGACTGATGAGGTATTTAGTTCATAATGATCTTAAAGTTACTTTTGTCCGCAGCTTTGCTCTTGTCAATGGCGCAGGAGCAGTACTTTTTCTGAGATGAAAGGTAGCCTATGTCCTTCACTGTACCCAAGACAATGTTTATACAAAATTTAAGGATGATCGGTTCAGTAAATTAAGCCATGAAAGCATAACAAACAAAGAAATATATATATGTATTAAAAAAAAAACAAAGAAAAATATTAGTTTGGATAGGATCTGTCGCCACCACAGTCAAACACGTTATAGTTAAGCTATAAACATCCTTGTGATGAGCAATTATTTAGCCATGCAAGAAGCAGGCGGGATGGCAGACATTGCCTACAGCGCTAGACATTATCAATTTATTATTAGCAAAAACGTAAATATGACAGCCAAAGTAAATTAATATGGAATATCAGACCATAGCACTTAGTCTCCAATTACAAAACAACCTTCGAAAAACTAGGATATCTTTTAAAATAAGAAAACGAATCCTTAACGACCAAAATAAGGAAGCTTTTAAAATTGAACTAGGGAAAGTTAGCTGGCAAACGATATTATCATCCAGAAATGATTTAAATAAAAATTATAATATTTTAAAATGAAATTTGAAGAATTTTGAATAGTCACATACCCCGAAAAATAATCACAGTAAATAAGAACTATAAAATAAAGTGGATTAAAAGTATGACATATCAACCGCTTACATCTCCACTATCAAATTCAATTTACTTGGGAAATGTGACTGAAGCTGATATAAAAAAATATTTAAAAGCTAAAGCGTTATAAAACCAGCTGTTATAACGAAATACCTACTACCTTGCTAGTATACTGTGTGTGTAGACGAATTTATCAAACCATTGACATTAAATCAATCATGTGACGACGGAAAGTTCCCGGATAACTTGAAAACGATACGGTATTATCCTCTGGGGTAACTCCACCGATGTTCAAGCTGTGTTTGTTCTGCAGAAGCGCTGTGTTAGGATTATAACATTCACGAGACCTAGAGAAACGTGCCGAGACTTATTCATTACATTTAAAATATTGACGGTGACGTGTATGTATATCTTCGAGTTGTGTTGATTTGTCCGAACATACAAACTATTTTGAACGACACAATTATAGGACGAACCGTTACGCGGCTCGCATTATCCACACCGCATCTCACATTATATAAAAACAGTCCATACTATATGGCTATAAGAGTGTATAACCAAACCACCTACCAAAATTAATGAAGGTCCTCCAAGGAAATGAATTTAACATGCAACTGATGTTGACTGATAAAAGTTATTATAATGTAAATGAATATTTTAATGATAAATTATAATCCAGACTATATCAATTATTTTATGTGTTTAGTAGTTGTATCATTGACGATTAATTAATATAACAAAAATATTAACAACTAGCTTTCGCCCGCCGCTCCGCCCGCGTCAATGTCGATCCCTCGGGATTAGTACTTTTTCCCGGGATAAAAGGTAGCCTATGTCCTTCTCCGTACTCCAGAGAACTTGTATGCAAAATTTCATGATGATCGGTTCAGTAGTTACGGCGTGAAAGCGTAACAAAGAAACAAACAAACTCACTTTCGCATTTATAATATTATTATAGTAAGGATATTAGTAAGGATAAGGATTTTATTCTGTTTAAATGATTTTTGAATGATTACTACATTGACATTATTGTTTGATAAATAAGTGATTAGCTAAATAAATGAAGATATAAATTGAGACTGTAATCTAGTGTACTTCGACATAGTTATTGTAAAAAATCACAATTAGTCGTACATACACTTACGGTCGCAGGTTCAAATCCCGCCCGCTTGGAATTTTTTCACCATATTTTATTTTTTAATTTAATAAAAGGTAAAATTTGTATTAAATATTTGTTAAATGCATGTAATGTTTACAACTTTAAAAGTAAATCAATGAATTATGAATAGTGTGTGACTGTAATAAATTACTCTAATTCAAAATTTAATACTGTGGTATTCAGATTACAGAAAAATCCATATCCCTGATTGACCGGGAGACGATTGGCTTGTGTTCTTCGCTGTCCTTCTCTGTGGCTGAATTCGATGACAGCACGCCGCCCGCCAGGGTCGCGGTCAAAGCCGAGCCGGAATTAGAGGATGCTGGCGAAACTGCAATAGATGATGGGGATCCAGGGGGTACGTATTTTTAAGATGCTATAAGTCCAGCTCTCTAGTCGCTTGTCTGGAAAATAGAACAATCGTAGAATGTACCAGCTGCTTCTCTACTCGCACAGAGGGAAGAAGCCAGCCGAGGAGTGAGAGCGGGATTTTGTATGGTTATGTATATAAAATATATGTATGTGTATAAAGTAATTGTTAAAATTCTGTAATTTTGATAGACTTTGATTGCGATAGTGACATTTTGACTATTTGCTAAAGTAACGTTCCACTTCTGAAACATGCTAACGTGTCGCTGTCTCGGGCACTAACTGTCATTTCCCTCGTGCCAGGCGTTCCCGCGGCTGACGTGGACGAGACACGGGACTCCGATGAAGACGCGGGGGCGCGGGGCGGGGGACACTACGCGGACGGTAAGCTTCTTAACAACCGAACAAACAGATGGTGTTATATGTTTCACACGACGAACATAATTATGTATATAAACGGGACTTAGCACGAACCTTTTTATTATTTGTTCCCGCTGACATTTCAATGGAGTTACATCCATCGTGGTAGCAACGAGCCTGGAGTACTGCGGTGTCATCTTGTGGTGGTGGACGCAGTTTCACTAATAATTTTGATAATTTCACTACCCACATAAAGTTTTGTATTTAGGCATTAGCCCCGGTACACACTACACTAACAGTGTCCGACCTTTTGTTCGACTCCGGACGACGCGGTTTAATTTTGTCAATCAGTGGATTCCATGCTGGTGATAATTTGTGTCCCATTATTAATTCATAATTTTATATAAGTTGTATTTGAGAGCGATGGAACTCTATCCAGCCCCTATACACCTGACATGCTTCATTCCATCACTCTCTGGCAAGTCTTGACTTTGAAATTCTGTTCCTTAGTCAATGACGAACTCCAACCGCCGTAAGTTGGGATGAGCAAGATACACATGTCGATCATCATCATTTCGTGCAGGTGACACGGTCAATCGACCATGCACACCCTGGTGTCAGAGTTCTTCGGGACCGCCTCTCGGCCTCTGACGTGGTTCCTTTGACGACTACCAAATGGCAGCCGGGAACAACGGCTTAACGTGCCTTCCGAAGCACGGAATCATCTTTATTATCAGACAATCGGGTGATTCAAGCCTGCAATGTCCTAACCAAACTGGAAACAACTAAACAAAGTATGCTTTCCGTGGGAATCGAACCCACGAGCCCCGAGTCTACAGGCAAACGCCTTAACCACTGGACGATAAGTTAACGATTTGGTGACAATGGAAGTTTTCCCTTCATAAGCTATTTCATGGACCAGTGGCTCCTGCAGGCGTTATCTATAAGGCGATTTATTTATTTTTCTGCCTATTACTGAAGGAAACTCGCTGGCCCAAATAGACATAAGACTAGCTCTGTGGCGCAGCGGTCAACACGCTTGCCTGCGACACGGAGTGACCGGGCTCGATCCCCGGCCAGGTCAAGATGGAAAATGATCTTTTTCAGATTGGCCTGGGTCTTGGATGTGTATCTATATATGTATTTGTTATAAAATATAGTATCGTTGAGTTAGTATCCCATAACACAAGTCTCGAACTTACTTTGGGGCTAGCTCAATCTGTGTGATTTGTCCGTATATATTTATATTTATTTATTTATATACTCATCGACTTAGTTAATTGCTTGCCTGACCTTGATCTTACTTTTCGTGATGTTGGTCATAACTGGGGCTTAGATAGATTCATTGAAAGTCCAACCTCAAGAGTTGCCTTGCTGATCTTCGAGCAATTTCGGTAGTTCTGCTGATGTGGAACCAAAAAGGACAATTTCATCTGCGAATTGCAGGTTTTTAAGTTTTCTGGTGTCTGTGAGCCTTTTGTTGCAACAGAGAATAGACACGAAAAATTTGGCTAATGGTTCCTGTGTAAATGAGTGCCTATACCCATCTATCACACCTGTATTTATTATTTTATTACCTTACTAGCTGTTGCCCGCGGCTCCGCCCGCGTTAATGTCGTTCCCTTGGGAACAGGAGAAATGATAAAACTACGGGCCTAGGGCAGGTACCTAAACATTTAATTATTTAATTTAAATATAAAAAAATAACCGAAACCATGCATAACTACATTAACCATGTAATTTAAGATTTTTTTTTAATTTTTTAAATCTTTTTTAATTCAGCAACCATCCGTGGTGATGTGTTGAAGGTCCCCCGCTAACTAGCTAGGCAACACAAGCGATGTGGGCGTCGCCGGGGTGCGGGATATACATTATTTTTGAACCGTCAAAAAGAAATGTTTAATTTTTGTCTGAAATGTCCAAAAAGACATAATATAGCTTAAACATAATGAACTATCATAGTTAACATTTTAAGTTATCTAAATAATAAAATAAGATGAAAGTTGTGGAAAACAAACATACATGCAAATTAGGTTTCAGTTTCATTTTGCTATTACGTGATCGCATTTGAATGCACCTCGAAGTTATATTAACAAGGTATTTGGTTGCCTTTTTTACATTTAGGAAAAAGTTACGTAGTATACTTTAACTCATGTTTTTAATATAATATGGTTACGACCGCAATTTTTTTACTTAATATATCTCATTAATATTTGATACCTAACATTCATATCCAATAAAATAATAAAAACAACGAGTTTTCAAATTATGTCCAGTTTAAGCTAATTTGATGCGGCTATAAGCGATGAAAGAAAGAAAGAAAAGTAATTTATTTGGTACTCAAGACAAATTTAATAATGCACAAAAACTAATTTAACAAAACATTAAAACAGATAAAAATATATAAGTACCAAAATGTACACGCCACTGGTCTTCCGTGGACCAGTTATAAAAGCGAGCTTGCGCCGCCAGACGGCAACAGTAATAAGGACCATTTCACAATATGCTCATGAGTTTAAAGTATGTTTATTTAAATAGTGTAAATTACAAGAAATAAGATAAAGTAAATATAAATATATAAACACAGAACGACTGGTTAGGTCCTACCGGTTTGAATGTCTAAAATATACCTTTTGATGGTGTAGGTGAAAGTAACAAATGTTTTGCAGATGGCGCAGCAGAGGGCCAACAGCCTGTGGCAGGAAGTTCCCGAAACAGTTATTATGGCGAGCCTCAGAGCGCTGACACAAGGCACCAGTGCCATGTTTGTCTGAGGGGGTTTCAGAGGAAGGGTCATCTACAAAGACACTTAAGAATTCACACTGGTGAGAAACCATATAAATGTAATGATTGTGGCAAAAAATTTAGTCAAAAGGGTAGTTTAGAAACACATTTCAGAACACACACTGGTGAGAAACCGTTTGAATGTAAGGTTTGTCGTCGTCGATTTGCTGAAAGCAGTAAATTAACAAAACATCTGAGAACTCACACTGGTGAGAAGCCATATAAATGTAATGATTGTGGCAAGCAATTTAATGAAAAGGGTACTTTAGACAGACATTTAAGAACACACACTGGTGAAAATCTATTTGAATGTTATGTTTGCGAAAAGCAGTTTAGTCACAAATATAATTTTAAAGCCCATTTAAAAACTCACACTAGTGAGAAGCCATATAAATGTAATTATTGTGGTAAGCAATTTAATCAAAAGGGTACTTTAGAGTCACATTTAAGAACTCACACTGGTGAAAAACCATTTGAATGTAAGGTTTGTCGTCATCGATTTGGTCACTTACGTGCATTAAAAAAACACTTGAGAACTCACACTGGTGAGAAGCCATATAAATGTAATGATTGTGGCAAGCAATTTAATGAAAAGGGTACTTTAGACAGACATTTAAGAACACACACTGGTGAGAAACCATTTGAATGTAAGGTTTGTTGTCGTCGATTTGGTTACAGCAGTGCATTAAAAAAACACTTGAGAACTCACACTGGTGAAAAGCCATATAAATGTAATGATTGTGGCAAGCAATTTAATGAAAAGGGTAGTTTAATAAGACATTTAAGAACACACACTGGTGAGAAACCATTCGAATGTAAGGTTTGTCGTCGTCGATTTGGTCAGAGCAGTTATTTACGTAAACATTTAAGAACTCACACTGGTGAGAAGCCATAACATTCAAAAATATGCAAAAGTACGAGGGAACTTTCCTTCGTACTTTTGCATATTTTTGAATGTCACGTTAGGAACGGGATCTTCATCAACACAAGTTTGTAAAATATGTATATAGATATACAGGATGCATGGGGAACTCCCATCTATCCGGCCCTAATGCCAACCTCACCTGGCGGCGGCGTGGTGTATACCACGCTTCCTGCTAGACAACGGACGAGGCTCTGGCGACCGAGCAGTGGCGGTATAACCATACACCTGGTTGGGCAACTGACTGGAAAAGGCTTTGGCGGCCTTGGGACTTAAATAACCCCTAAAATCCCCGACACGTGCCGATGTGATGGCTGCTGTTGCCGTCGACAACACTGCCGCCACCGCTACTGCTGCTACCGCTAATACGGCCCCAGCGTTACCACGCCGGGGAAAACGAAAGAGGAGGAAGCCGCAGAAACCAGACGAAGGAGATAGGAACCAGCTTAACGTGGTTTACGGGTCATCTTCTTCGGATCTTGACAAGAGAGCAGTGGATGAAGAGGGCTTCATAAAAGTGGAGCGAAGAAGGAAGAGGCCCCCTTCCCGTAATCAGTGTGGAACTGCACTGACAGGTTCGAATCATCTGCTGCGTCCTGCCATTCCGACGACGCAGTTGTATGTATCCCGGCTCTTCCACTCCACTAAAGCAGAGGAAGTAGTGGAGTACGTCCGCGTGAAAACCAACATCACGCTGAGGGCTGTCAAGCTGGAGTCGCACCTTAATGTGAACTTCGCGTCGTTTGTGGTGCGAGTCCCGACGGAGAAGATGGCGACCTTCATGGAGACGAACTTCTGGCCAAAAGGTGTTATATTTCGCCGTTTTCGCGGCCGGATACCTGACACCCCGATGACGCGCAGCACCCCGCAGACTCAACGTGTGCAATAGATTTAAGTTTTTTATATTTTTATATATTTTTAGGTTAAGGTATATATTTCATATGGGCCATAATTGTTTATTTTATGTAAACCTTTATTTTGTTGCCTGAAATAAATAAATAAATAAAATAAAATAAAAAATAAAATAAAATACATTAGATGCAGAAGGCAAGGGGAAACCTCTGCATACTATCTTCCCTAGAAGGCCTCTGGCCCCGAGTTCCCGGCGTCCCTTAGATGGGACAGGGGTGCGGAGAATCCCCAGGAGCAAACCCCAAGAGTTTAGGATAGGTACATGGAATGGCCGCAGCCTGATGAGCCCGGAAAACGTCAACAAGGAGATGATACGCCTGAATATTGATGTTTTAGGGTTAAGTGATGTGAGGTGGAAAGGAAGTGGTAAGCACTTCGTTGATAAGGACCATATTTTATATTACTCCGGGTCGGATGAGTCATCCAATAAGTATGGCGTGGGAGTAATCATTAACACGAACAAAGTCGGAACATCTGTGGAATTTCTGCCAAAATCAAACCGTGCAATGATGCTTCAGAAACAGGCTAGGCCGAGAAATCTTAACATCATACAGCTTTATGCTCCAACAACGGAAAGTTCTTTTATTTTTTTTACTAAATATTGAATTAGGCATTTGTCTCCCATCTCACCTGATGGTAAGTGACGATGAAGACGAGGATGTTACATGCCTATCCAAGAGATACCCATTTATTCTACTTTTGAATGTCCCGGGACTGTACTTGTTTGGGAATATAGACGCAGGCAGTTTATTCCACACCTTAGCTACTCGAACCAAAAAGGAACTGTCAAAGCGTTTAGTTCGACTCTTTGGTATTCCAACGATAAAAGGGTGAAATTTCTGTCTGCGCCTCGTAGTCCGATGGAGGAATGGTGAGGGTTCAACTAGCTCAAAGAGCGCTTTCGCACACTCTCCAAAATGGATCCTATAAAATACCGATAGGCATGCGACTTTACGGCGATGCTCCAGGGATTGCAATTTCCTATTTGAGACCACGTCGTTGTTTATAAGCCTGCGGGCTCTTCGGTCAACAGAGTCCAATGCTTCAAGCTGGTATTTAGCTGAGCCATCCCAAAGGTGACTGCAGTACTCCATGCAAGAGCGAACCTGGGCTGTATAGAGATTGAGCAGCCGTTCAGAGCTGAAGTACCGCCGAACCTTTGAGATGATGCCCAACTTCTTGGAAGCAGTTAGTGCCATCGACTCAATCTGTTGGCCGAAGCTTAATTTGGACGTGACTGTCATGCCTAAAAGCCCAAGGTGGTCAACCAACGGCAAGGAAACACCCTGGAAAGTAGGTGCAAGTGGGAAAGCACTCTTTTTTGCAGAAAAGAGACACGCCTGTGTTTTGGACGGGTTAAACTTAACAAGATTGGCGTCTCCCCAATCGGACACCCTCTGTAATTTCGAGTTAACCCGTTCAATCATAGACTCTCTCAGAGACTGGACTTCTTGTGGACTTGCACTGGCACTGGACGTATAACTCTCTACAACGGTGCTGTCATCAGCATAGCCAATAATGCCAGATTAAAGAAGGTCATTAATGTGCAGCAGGAACAGGGTTGCAGAGAGAACAGATCCCTGAGGTACCCCGGCATTAATAGCCATTAGGTCGGAAGAGCAGCCATCCATAACCACTCGAATCGACCGTTCCCTCAGGAAATCGGATATCCAGTTGCAAAGGTCCTCTGGTAAACCATAAGCTGGAAGCTTACTGAGGATAGCTTCGTGCCAGACCCGGTCAAAAGCCTTGGATATATCTAGTGAAACGGCAATTGCCTCACCGTGACCCTCCAAGGCTTCGCTCCATAAGTGAGTGGCATATACCAGTAGGTCACCGGTTGAGCGACCCTTGCGAAAACCATATTGGTTGTCACTAAGGAGCTCGTTGGTTTCCAGGTATGCCAGGAGACGATTGTTCAATACACGCTCCATAATCTTGCACAATATGGAGGTGATCGCAACAGGTCGATAATTGGCCGGGTCGGAGCGACTTCCCTTTTTAGGTACTGGCTGTACATTGGCAAGCTTCCAGGATCTTGGGACCTTGCCAGTCTCTAAAGAAAGTCTATAGAGGCGTGTCAGTACAGGGGACAACTCGGGTGCGCAGCGCTTCAGAACCACTGCCGGAATACCATCGGGTCCACTAGCCTTATTGACGTCTAGGTTTAGCATGCATTTAAGTACCTCTTTTTGGTGGATTTGAGCGGCCCGCATCTTGGGGCCGAACGAAGGTAACTGGGGTGGGCTTTTATTGCTACTATGTAGACGCGAATTATCTGCAAATAGATTGGCAAACAAGTCTGCTTTCTCTTTTGCACCATGGGCCAGAGAACCGTCAGGTTTCTGCAATGGTGGCAGCGATGGGCGACAGAAGTTCATCTCCACTGACTTGGCTAGAGACCAGAAGGCTTTACTTCCTGAGGGACAGGAAGCTATCTTGTCTCCAATACGGCCAACGTGGTCGAAACGAGCTCTTCTGAACACCTTTTTGCAGGACTTGGCAGCAGCGTTATACACTCTCTTCCTGTCTTGAAGATCATCAGCTTTGATTCTGCGGGCATCAGCCCAGGACAAGTATGCTTCCCGCTTACGCCTTTCAGCTAAGAGACACTGAGCATTGAACCATGGGCGAGCTTTGGTTTCAAGGGATACGTTAGCAAATGGAATAAAATACTCCATTGCCTTACATATCACACTCGAGACAGCATCAGCGCAGCATGATGGATCCCTAGAAGAGAAGCAAACCTGCCGCCAAGAATAAGATGCGAATAAATGTCGCATCTCATCCCAATCTGCCGACTTGTATCGCCATACTCGCCTGGTGCCTTTGGGGCTGGTGTCAGGAAGCGAGTAGTGTGATACAGACTTCACCACACAGTGATCCGATGTCCCGAGTGGTGGTGATACGGACACCGAATGCCTGTCAGGATCGGTTGTCAGCAGAAGGTCCAGGCAATACGCAGTGTGGCCAGCAACGTCAGGAATGCGCGTCGACTCGTTGACAAGTTGGGTGAGACCGTAAGTCAATGCAAACTTATAGGTTTCTCTCCCAGCATGGTCGGTGTCCTGGTACGGGTACAGCCACTCTCCGTGGTGGGCGTTAAAATCCCCCAGAAATACCAACTGCGCAGATGGAAAACGTTGCTGGACCTTATCTGCAGCATCGCTGAGATATTCTATGAGCCGAGTTGTCTCAGAGTCTCCGCTATGCGAACGGTAGACACTGGCGTAAACAATATGATCAAGGCCAGTATCCACATGAACCCACAAAACAGAAAAATGCGGAACTTCCAAGTCATGGAGACGCCGACAACAGATCTCATCCCTGACATACATGCACACGCCCGCGTGGGGGTGGAATTTGGCCTCCAGGACATAGCCTGGGTAATACAGGTATGACAGGTCTGATGGATTACTGATCTGCGTCTCGGTCAGAAATAGCAAGGCCGGCTTGGCAGTCTCGAGGTGGTAATGGACTGCATCAAGATTGGAATGTATCCCCCTAATGTTACAAAAATCGACTAAAAGCTTAGGGGGCTCGGCCAGAGAGCGCTTGCTATCTTGGTTGTAATTAGGATTCTCGACCTTCAGAAGCGGAATTTTGCCCTCCCCAGAATACGTAGGGCAGCCTGAGCATTGTTGCCCAGGGAGGGATTCTCCTGCACATGAACGCAGGTACCCTCCTGGGGTAGTTTTCTCTTTAATTGCCGCTATCATATTGGAGAAGATCTGTAGGGGTATTGGGCTACCGGAACTCTCACTCACTAGGCGAAACACAGTAGCATTTACATGCTGCTATTTGACGCCGGTATTCTGTGAGAGGGTGGTTGCTAGCCGGTTCGAGCCAGCCCGATTTATGAGCTAAATGTGGTGGTGGAATTTGGCCTCCAGGACATAGCCTGGGTAATACAGGTATGACAGGTCTGATGGATTACTGATCTGCGTCTCGGTCAGAAATAGCAAGGCCGGCTTGGCAGTCTCGAGGTGGTAATGGACTGCATCAAGATTGGAATGTATCCCCCTAATGTTACAAAAATCGACTAAAAGCTTAGGGGGCTCGGCCAGAGAGCGCTTGCTATCTTGGTTGTAATTAGGATTCTCGACCTTCAGAAGCGGAATTTTGCCCTCCCCAGAATACGTAGGGCAGCCTGAGCATTGTTGCCCAGGGAGGGATTCTCCTGCACATGAACGCAGGTACCCTCCTGGGGTAGTTTTCTCTTTAATTGCCGCTATCATATTGGAGAAGATCTGTAGGGGTATTGGGCTACCGGAACTCTCACTCACTAGGCGAAACACAGTAGCATTTACATGCTGCTATTTGACGCCGGTATTCTGTGAGAGGGTGGTTGCTAGCCGGTTCGAGCCAGCCCGATTTATGAGCTAAAGATGTTGCTGTAGCTACGAGTAAATAGGCTCTACCACCGGGAAAAATAGGCTCTACCACCGGGAAAGTACAGAGCAAGAGGTAGAAGAGTTGAACAATGAGGCAGAAGATTTGCTTAAAATAACAAAAAGACATGAAATCAACATTGTGATTGGCGACATGAATGCCAGTGGGTCAGGTAGAGGTACCGGGTGTAGTTGCAGGATATGGTTTAGGAACCAGGAATGAGAGAGGAGACCGTCTTGTACAGTTTTGTCAGAAAATGAGCTCGTCATCATGAACACTTTCTTCAAGCTGCCACCAAGACGATTGTACACTTGGACCTCACCCCGACATACCTCCCAAAATATAGTCCGCAATGAAATTGTCTATGTTATTGTGAATAGTCGCTTTAAGAACTGCATCAAGAGTGCCAAAACGTACCTGGGGCAGATATCCTGTCAGATCACAACCTGCTCGCTGCTGTGTTATCCTGTACCCTTAAGAAAATAAACACAAGAAGAATTTAAACCTAAAGTCTCTATCGCGATTAATGAGTGGGCAGTTAAATCGAACCTGTAGGATCAGAATTAGTGGAAGACACATGGTTATCACTGAAAACTGTGATCGCCTCAATAAATGAAACACTTCTCAGACAAAGTGATTGGATCCAAAGCAAAAATGGATGACGGGTAAAATATATCGGCTTATGGAAGAACGCAGGCGTTACAAAACCATAGATAAGACCAAGTACGACGACCTGGATAAAGAAATACGTAGAGAGGTTCGTTCGAAACTCCTGGTACATAAACAAGTGTAAATTTAAAGAAGAACTTAATCTAAAACACGACGCATTCAACTTGCACAAAGAAATAAAGGCCATGGTTGGGCATAAGCCGTATATACACCAACTTGTTGATGCTTACAATGTTCCTGTTGTGAATATACTTGTGGGTATCTAAATAGATACCAGTCTTGGTCCAACCTGCCTTTCATTTACAACATGGTGTCAGGTGTCGTGTATATTTAATTACAGTTTCGGTGTAGATACTCATACGTTGGGTGAAAATAGGTGTAAATCCAGTTGGCAAGTGATCGTTTTTCGATATTGTGATGGAACACGCGCGTCCGCCGTTGGAATTATGCCTAGAAGGCGGGCCGGCAAACCGCGCCGAGGCGTGGCAAAAATGGTACAAGCAGTTTCCGGTGTTCCTGGAGGCGTCGGGAAAACTCCCGACACCTCCAGGAACTTATAAACATAAGGAAGCAACGGATGTGCAAGCTAGTTTGCTTATAAACCTGATCGGGTGACACGGTTATGATGTGTATACCACATTTAAATTGGAAAAAGAGACTGATCGCGACAATCTCGACAATTCGGCGAAAACATATAATGAGCATTTCAGGACGAAACAAAACACAACCATGGCTCGCTTTAAATTTTTTACGAGAAGTCAAGAAAATACTGAATCTATCGGTGAATACGTCACAGCATTAAAATACTTTCCCAGCATTGTGAGTCTGAGCATCTCGAGGAAGGCCTCATACGCGATCGTATAGTTTGCGGTGTTCTCGATGGAAAATTACGTGATCGATTACTTAGGGCTGACGATCTAACCCTCGCCCGAGCCGTAAAGATTTGTCTAGCTAGCGAGATGTCTACAGAAGAGAAACGGCAGATAGAAGGGACAGAGGTGTACGGCGGCGCAGGCGGAGGCGGACCCGCGGGAACGGCGGGCTTGTATGAAGGATCAGTTCGACGGTGGCCATAGGACGGTGTTTTTGGTGCAGTGAACGGGGACATTTTAAAAGTGCGTGTGCTAAGTTAAAGAACCTAGACTGGATGAGCAGCTACCTTAAAAATCGACAACAATCAGTAGAAATTAAAAAACTTAACAATGAATATACGCTGACGTCTTTCAGCTTTCAGCAGGGCGCTCAGCCGTCAGTCTGTCCTGTTAGAAAAATACCCGTGGGCGTACGTGGCGATAAGTTACGAATTGAACTAGATCGTATGGAGAATCTAGGAGATATTAGACGGGTAACGCACCCGACCCCGTGGGTGAACGCAATCGTAGTAGCGGCGAAAAAGGATGGCAGTATCCGGGTGTGCCTCGATCCGCGCCCGCTGAATAAAGCACACTACCCGTTGCCGACGCTTACAGATATCGCCACCAAACTGGAGGGAGCGAGGTACTTCAGTAAATTAGACGCCGATCAGGGTTTTGGATGATCCAGCTCGACGACGACAGTGCTGATTTGTGTACAATTGGCACACCGTATGGTAGATATAGTAGAAAGGACGGCGCGGCCCACGCGTGAACCACTCATGCCACATGATATCCCATGCCTACCCTGGGCTAAGGTAGGGTCAGACATATTTCAAAATGGTAATAAGTATTTTCTAATTCTGGACGACTAAGTCGGTTATTACGGCCATGAAGGATCAATTTGCAAGACACGGCATCCCGCTGGAATTGGTTACTGATAATGGGCCAGCGTATGCATCTAAAGAATTTGCGACATTTCGTAAACAATGGGGCTTCCAGCACGTTACGAGTTCGCCGTCCGTCTTTCTGTCGACTCAGGGGGTGACGATAGGAAGTACAACCGGTTAGATCGCGTACGCAGCGCCTGAGGCGGCTCGCACCAATATTGCCAAACTAAGTAAGAAGAATAAATAATGCCTTTAAAAAATAATTCTTATTTCTAATAATAAAATAGGTATTGAAGTTCGTTTTTGTTACTCAAACAAATTTATGCAAAATGTACGTAATATTAGTTTTAAAATAAGCCTTCTTTAGTCTTTTACTTTTACTTTTTGTTATTAATTTTAAATTTATATCCTTTTGCTATGTATATGAATAATTAAGCTTTTAGTGTTAACAACTTATAAAATAGTGCAAGAGAAGAGAGATTTGCTACATGTGTTCTAAGTTGCTGACTCGTAACAATTAGTAAAGTATTTACTTCTTTGATTTTTGTAAGGGAAAGATGTTGTGAATATACTTGCGGGTATCTAAATAAAAACCAGGCTTGGTCCAACCTGCCTTTCATTTACAAGGGAATAGCGTAAGATTTATTAAAATCGGTTCAGGACTTTTTGAGATAGCTTTAATTTAAAAAATAAACTGGTTGACTGATATTTTTGTATAAAATACTAAACATTTATTCAATGTATGCAGTTTTATCTGTTAGATAGTCATTTAAAGTACTCGTAGGTAATTGATTTTTAACAGCAGTCTTAAGCTTAACTAATGGCAGAGCCAATATTTCTGCAGAGATGAGTATAGATCCCGACACCACATCACTATTAGTCAGTGGTATTGTTTAACTTTAAAACCCCACCGTACCACCAGGGGTATGGCCAGGAGTAAGGTGGATTTTTGTATAAGGGTTCTTTTTCTTTATATTTACAATGCTGTTTTGATATTCTAATTAGATTATGAAATAAAATATGTACTTACACCTATTTTTGTTTTAATGTCTCCTGCTCACTCTGGTTCCCTGGAAGAGATTGCAGAAGCGTTGCATTGTGCATCAATTGTGAATTTCTCTATTATTTGTATTGTTTTTGTGCAATAAAACTCTCAGGCAGGGTTCTAACCGGCGACTTGGTCTTTGTACGAGCAATGCCTTACCAATTAATATTCCAAGGGTCGTGAGGAAAGGTGTCAAGCACGCTGGCTGTCATTCCTGGCTAGTTACTGCCAGCTCTCTCGTCACCAGCAGCAGCAATGAGCCTTGAAGTGATATCCTACAAAAACCCTATCGCACAGGACCTCATGATCCCAATGTTCGTTGTCTCTCATCATCTCGTGCTACGCCTCTGGGTGCCAGAGTGCAAGGAACATCGATGGCGGCAGGAGCCGGCGAGGAGACAACATAGCCATGGACCCGACTTGCCCGACGTCGCTGCCGCGCGGACAGCGGAGTGTCACCAGTGCTCAGCCGGAGACAGACGCAGTGCGACAACTGTTGTTGTTCAACAGTGTGCCGATGCTGTGGACGGGATGTGGGAGCCATGGAGCGCGGTCTACGTCGCGGCATTACGCTTAGAGTTTAGAGCCTATTTCGAAGCGCTTGTTTCATTATTACACTGACTTACCTTCGTTCATCATCATTTCGTGTAGGTGACACGGTCAACATGCACACCCTGGTGTCAGAGTTCTTCGGAACCGCCTCTCGGACTCGGACGTGGTTCCTTTAACGACTACCAGATGGCAGCCGGGACCAACGGCTTAACGTACCTTCCGAAGCACGGAATCATCTTTATTATCAGACAATCAGATGATTCAAGTCTGCAATGTCCTAACCAAATTGGAAACAATTAAACAAAGTATGCTTCCCGTGGGAATCGAACCCACGACCCCCGGGTCTACAGGCAAACGCCTTGACCACTGGACCACGGAGGTACTCGGTCCACTGGTAGTATAGAGGAGCCTGCTGGCCAGTGGTCGTGAGCATCATCACGTTACGCATGGCAAGCAACCCCGGGCGCGGTCCAACATTACGATCTTAGAATAATAACTTGAATAGGGAATTGTTGTAAATAGGGAATTTTAGGTTTCCCTACCCAAACAGTAAAACAGGGTCCTCTTCTAACCTTGGGGTATGGAAAGCAAACGGGGTATCCTCTATTCCATGTACCTAACTGTATTATACTAAATTCTTGATATCGACATATCCATCCCTGTCAGTAGCTTTAAGTAATCCAGTCAAGTTCTATTCAATATCTTTGAGCCTATTTTCAGTATGGTCATTTAAAACCATTTCTTATTCCATCCATATTTTACTAGATCCTTCAACAGCTTCAACAGCCCCTCAATCACAAAAACGGCTCTTGTCAGAGCCAGCACTTAGAGTCATATCCTCTAACATAGAGGGCTTCTCACATGAGAAAGCCATCCTCCTCCAGGAATTGTGCCAGAAAACTAAATGCCATGTTCTATGTGTGCAAGAGACCCACAGAGATCTGAGTGGTGTAAGACCCCTTGTACCAGGCATGAAATTGGTGGCCGAAATACCACACTCCAAATACGGAAGCGCCGTTTTCGCCCAAGAGGGCGTGCTGGTTAAGTCTGCTTCGTCAGCCGTTACGGGAAATGGTACTGAAATAATCACCTTAGACTTGGGTTCCAGTTCCGTCACCTCTATCTATAGCCCCCCAGGACAAATCTTTGATTTTTTAAATACTCCTGAATTTAACGGACCTGTAGCCAGAGTCATTGTTGGTGATTTTAACAGTCACAGCATAAATTGGGGTTACCCTCGTACCAACGACAGCGGTGAGGCAGTCGAAGAGTGGGCAGACCTCCACGAACTAACGCTCATCCATAACCCCAAGCTCCCTCCATCCTTTAACAGTAGACGTTGGAACAGAGGTTACAACCCGGACCTTATTTTTGTCAGCGCGAATATCGGTCAGAACTCACTTAAATCTGTGTGCAACCCAATACCAAGAACTCAGCACCGACCTATCATGTGCACTGTGCAAGCGGTCGCTAGGCCATCTCAAGTACCTTTTAGAAGACGCTTCAACTTTAAAAAAGCTAATTGGGTACAGTATTCGCTTAAAATAGACGAGGAAATATCTTCAGTGTCTCCAACGCCTGAAAACTATGACAGTTTTGTAGAAATAATATCCAGAGTATCTCGGAAGTTTATTCCGCGGGGATGCCGCACGCTCTGTGTCCCAGGCTTGTCCCAAGTGACGGAGGATATCATGGCCAGATATGAATCCCTTTATGCTGACGACCCAGTTTCTGAAGACACCTTGTCAGCGGGTGAGGAGCTTATGGCCGCACTAAGTGAATCCCGGAAGAGAGAGTGGATGGAACTGGTGGAAAGAATTGATCTTACCCATAATAGTAAAAAAGCATGGAAGACTATAAAGAAACTGACCAGCGATCCTCCAGAAGCCTTAAAACCTGGCCCAGTCACAGCTAATCAGGTCGCACACCAATTACTTTTAAATGGCAAAGCACCAAACAAAATACCGAAAATCACGAATCCAAGCTACTCTGAAATCACACCCTCTGAAGAAACCGTAAGTAAAGTGATAACTCTGACCGAAATGGAAGATGGCCTGGCAAGTCTTAGAGACGGTAAAGCCACCGGAGTCGACGACATTACCGTAGAGCAGTTGAAGCACTTAGGCCCATTAGCAGTTTCGTGGCTGCTACAACTCTTCAATAACTGTATCCAAATAACCAAAATACCCAGGAAATGGAGAAAGACCAAAATTGTCGCTCTGCTTAAGCCAGGCAAACCTATGGACGACCCTAAAAGCTTCAGACCAATAGCGCTTTTATGCCATACATACAAGCTGCTAGAACGGATACTCCTAAATCGCCTAACAGGATTAATTGATCATAATCTAACTCCGGATCAGGCTGGATTTAGACCCGGCAAGTCATGCAACGGCCAGGTCCTCAGCCTGACGCAGCATATAGAAAACGGCTTCGAGAGAGGATGCATTACCGGGGCAGTATTTGTGGATCTTACCGCGGCATACGATACGGTTAATATAAAAAGATTATTATCTAAGGTCGCGATAACCACCAAAGATCGCAAATTTGTTAACATCCTCAGTGAGTTACTGCGAAATAGAAGATTTCAAGTAAGCTTATACTCCCAAAAAAGCAGGTGGAGAGACCAGAAGAACGGGCTGCCCCAGGGAAGCGTCTTGGCTCCAATCTTATTTAACATATATACCGATGATCAACCTCAACATGTAGGTACAAGACGCTTCCTCTACGCGGATGATCTCGCGCTCACATGGCAGGGAAAAGATTTCAAGGAAGCAGAAACGCAGCTATCTATTGCTTTAGGAAAGTATAATAAATACTACGAGCAAAACTCCTTGAAGCCTAACCCCACTAAAACCGAGTCGTGTGTGTTTCACCTCCGAAATCGGGAGAGTGGAAGAAAACTTAATATCTCTTGGAACGGTGTAGAGATAACGCACAATAATTACCCTAAATACCTCGGCGTTACCTTGGACAGATCTCTCACATTCAAGAAGAACTGCGAGAAAGTAAAGGCTAAGGTAAGCACGCGTAATAACATCTTACGCCGCCTTACCACTACGCATTGGGGAGCTTCACCACACGTCCTCCGTACCAGCGCATTGGCTCTTTGTTTTTCGGCTGGTGAGTATGCTTGCTCAGCATGGGCTCGTTCTGCTCATGCGAAAGAGGCTGACGTGGCACTTAACGAGACATGTCGAATAATAACGGGTACTCTGAAGCCCACCCCACTATCTGTCTTATATCCCCTTGCAGGCATTGCTCCACCCAGCGTGCGCCGCGAGGTTGTATGCGCAGCCGAGAGACAAAGACAAATGCAAGATGCCAGGCACCCCCTACACCAACACTCGCCATTCACACAGCGCCTGAAGAGCAGACGGAGCTTTCTTAAACAATGTCTCCCCTTAGACAAGGAACCATCCGCTGCGCGCTTGGAACTCTGGGCTAAAAAGTTTCCAACTACGACTGCTTCACAGTTGCCACCTGCGGAGAAACTGCCACCGGGTCACTCCTTGCCCTGGAGTACGTGGAAGTCTCTCAACAGATTGCGAGTAGGTGTGGGCAGATGCAGAGAGAACCGCAAAAAGTGGGGCTTTTCTACAAATGATAGATGTAGCTGTGGCGCTGTGCAATCCATGCCACATCTGTTATCATGCCCCGAATGTCCCACCTCTTGTACGAGAGAGGATTTGGCGAAAGCCACGGATGCGGCTGTAAAGGTTGCATCATTCTGGGCAAGATTGATTTGATCGTTTGGACCATTGACACGATAGAAGAAGACTAGATCCTTGATAACGATCCATTACCAGCAGCTTGTCATCCAGTCAAGTTCTACTCAAAACAAGCCTATTTTTACTATTTGAGCACATGACCGTGTCAGCCTATAATTGTACTCCATGCCATGTCTGTTGCTGCTGGTTGTCTCGAGGTCTCACAATTGGCAATGGACATAAATATTTTCTACCCCCGTGCATAGTACGTATCAAAATATCTCGAGCTCCTCCGTGTTTCGAAGGCACGTTAAGCCATTGTGCCATGTGGCCATTATCTAATGGCCACATGGCACAGATAATCCTATCTCTTTCGTGTGTAAATGAAATAATGTAAGGTTATAGTTTCCTTCGCCTACGTACATGTAAAAATACAACCTACATACATATACATGCATACTATCACGTCTTTTTCCCTTGCGGGGTAGACAGAGTCTAGGTCAATGAGAGCTAAAGTCCACATTTAGCGTGTTGGTGGAAAACGGAATCGGAATAGTGATGTGTTGCCACATCGCCTCTTATGTACATGATTCCTCAGATTTTCGCCCATCCCCTTAATCGGCTTTTACGATCTTCACGGAAAGATAAGTAGTTGGTACATTCAACGGTTTTCCTTTCTCTCAGACCAAATGGAAGAACAACTTAGTGTTATGTTAGTTATTCTAAGGTCTTATTACTCAATAAATATTGTCCATATAAATATGGATTTTATAATCTCCGTATTCGTATACTACATGTTACCTACCTTCTAAGATTAAGGACGGTACATGCTGGCCTGACCTTTTCCTCCCCAATACTTTTGACTGTAGAGCAAAAAATATTGATTGGCTCGTTAGTGAAACAATTTTGAATAAAATATTGTTAATTAAATCTATTTAACGTCAAAGAAAATCGCCGCGTAGTAAACGCGCACAAACTATTAGGTAAGAGATACTACGTATCATAAACATAATCATTTATTGGTGAATTAAATATACACGTCAAATTTCCATTAAATTCATTAGTTTCAGGTCGACATACAATATTATTCAGATTAAAATATTACATAATTATAAGTGTATATCACAATTTCATATAATTTATATCACTATGTATCTATTATTATCTATAATCAGTCTACTTATTTATGACGAAATATTATAAAACTCTTCCAAGCTATAGAGTACGAGTATGTGCTCAAGAAGCCATTTCTTTAGCCTAATTTTTATTCTTGCTAGAGATGGTGCCTTTTTACATCAGGCGGCAGCTCATTATACACTAGGGGCCCATAACATGGACTAACTTATCCGACTTTGCTGTTCGGCGGGTCACTGAAAATAATCGATCGGCATTTCGGTGTGATCTCCCATGAACATCCCTAGGCACTGGTGAAGATGCGTACACATACACAAAGACATAGGTGGCAACCTGTTGCACAATTAACGAGGACGAAATACAAGTATTGCCACACTTTTAAAATATCTCGTGACATTGTCGTTTTATCTAGTCTCTGAGTATACATAACTGTCCTATCTCTATATGTTAACGGGAAAAAAGTTGCATGCTTGGTTCCATAGAAGTCATGCTTTGGTTTCCTACTCAGTTTTTTTAACAGATTTAATAACTAAGGTTAATAATTATCCGTTATTAACAGAGCTACCCTCACAACTTCTCTTTTACTCTCCAAACTCTGGCGTAACCAGTTCTTCCATCCGAGGAGCTACCCCAAGCTACAAGCTTCCTTGGGCCACATGGAAGTGTCTTTATCGCCTGTTATGACTGTGTGGAAGCTGTGTTAACTCCTGGATGTAGTGTCACACTGTCAAACACATACATCTTGGCCAGCCGCGACCAAGTTTGGGCAAATGCTTCTTGAAATCGTGACACTACATGGTCATAACTACTCGGAGCAATACTGCCGATCGTGCTAATAATTAATTATAACACAATACTACATATTTTTCTGACTTTGATATTTTCCAACTGCCTTTTCTCTTGTACGCTTCTGACTTACCTACCGTATTTAAGAAATTCGATATGTATGTTCACCAATGAAGTGCGCGTCCATGTATTATAGTTTCTAGTCTAGTCACTATTTTCTATCTAGATCAATCGCGTTGGGACAGCGTGTATTAAAACGTGAATAATATACAAGTACACATTTCACGACCACAGGCAATTCTCCTGTGGCGCGCAAAATGTTTCTTCAATAGAAAAATATCTAAAGCTCACGATTTTTTAAATGTTATATATATTTAATTATATTATAAAAAGCACTGTTTCCGTTTATAAAACATAATAAAGGACACAACCTCCAAACAAAATGAGCTGATCAACCTAAGTCATAACGACAGAAACGCAAAGAAGGTAAGGACAAACAAAACGCTAGGCAAACTAATCAAAGTAAAACTTCTGAAAGCTAGCTGGACACCAGGTACTGAACCTTTGTAACTCTGCAGTAACCACATCACGCCCAGCTCCGAATTCATTTACTTTTCCAGTCCACGCCGCTTCTCGCCTGAATTTATAGGTCAGTGACAGTGAGACATACCGTTTAAAGAATTACAACAATACATGCAACGAAACTAGCTTTCGAAAATAAAAATAGCGTAAATATAGAGAGCGTAGCGGCACCGGTCCGCCCCCGCTTCACGCAGATGAACTTTACTCGATGATTTGAAGGCCTAGCTGAATGATATGTAACTTTGTGAATGTGAATGCAAAGCTGAATTAAACCCTATTAAATATATAATAACCTATTCCGCCGAAAACTTTATAGTTTTTGAGTAATCAAACAATACTTTTCTGACGATGTGTTTAAAAAAAACTATAAATAACTTTACAATTATCAATAATACATGTACACACATACCTTTAAAATAAAGAAAAATAGAAAATAAAGAAGAAGTAATTTAATTGTTTATAAAAATCAGTCCAGTATTCATCGAGTTATAAAATAAAAACAAAAGGGCCCCCACGCCATCTTTGAAGGGGCCCTGCTCCTTGGTCCACCATTATGTTTGTATACGACTCGCAGATTCGTACTCCTGACGTCACAAGGAATACCAGACTATACTACATAAATCTAGAGATAAAAAAAAAAAGAAGATCTATTGTAAATCCGTGGTTTAATTTATTACGCATATGTCACATCCATCCTGTATATATTCCTTGTTATGGTTTCTCACCAATGTGAGTTCTGAAATGTGTACGTAAATTACTGATTTCACCAAATCGACGACGACAAACCTTACATTCAAATGGTTTTTCACCAGTGTGTGTTCTTAAATGTCTTATTAAATGACCCTTTTCATTAAATTGCTTGCCACAATCATTACATTTATATGGTTTCTCACCAGTGCGAGTTCTTAAATGTGTACGTAAATGACCTTTGCGACTAAACTGTTTTTCGCAAACATTACATTCAAATGGTTTCTCACCAGTGTGAGTTCTTAAATGTCTTTCTAAATCACCCTTTCGACTAAATTGCTTGCCACAGACATTATATTTATATGGCTTCTCACCATTGTGAGTTCTTAAGTGTACTTGTAGATGACCCTTCCTCTGAAACCCCCTCAGAAAAACATGACACTGGTGCCTTGTGTCAGCGCTCTGAGGCTCGCCATAATAACTGTTTCGGGAACTTCCTGCCACAGGCTGTTGGCCCTCTGCTGCGCCATCTGCAAAACATTTGTTACTTTCACCTACACCATCGCTTATCAAAGGAGGTCAGTTCGTTAGCGAACCCGTGGGATGAGATACTAGGGTGGTCCCAGAAGTAGCCGACCTGGCATAAATATAGCAATACTAGCTGAAAATTTTAAAAAGAAAACAAAAGTTTGAATAATATGGCGCGTTAATTTGAAAAAAGAATAAGCTACGTCCTTTTATTTATATTTCACAACAATTAATAGAGATTGCTCTGAGTGATTTTCGAAACATGGACAAAATTGGTCACCGATATGTGATACAATACTTTCATTTCAAAGGTGTAAATCCAACCGATATTAAAGTCCAGCTGGATTGTACTCTGGAAGAGTCTGCTCCTTCATTTACAACAGTAAAATATTGGATTGCTGAGTTTAAAAGAGGTCGCATCAGCTGCGAAGATGAACATCGCAACGGTCGGCCAAATGAAGTGACTATACCAGAAATGGTGACAAAAATTCACAATATAGTATCGAAAGACCGTAGACTAAAAGTGCGTGAGTTAGCAGATATGGTAGGCATTTCAAAAAGTGCTGTACATCGCATTTTGACTGAAAAATTAGGCATGAGAAAGCTGTGCGCAAGATGGGTGCCGCGATTGCTCACCATTGAACAAAAGCAGCGTCGTGAGGATGTTTCAATCCAATGTTTGGAGAAATTTCAACGGAATAAAGCCGAATTTTTACGACGATTCATAACGATGGACGAAACATGGGTCCACAATTACACCCCTGAGACGAAAGAACAATCTAAACAATGGACTGAAAAGGGGGAACCGGCTCCAAAGAAGGCGAAGTCAGTTCCATCTGCTGACAAGGTCATGGCATCAGTATTCTGGGATGCGCATGGTATAATTTTTATTGATTATCTTCGAAAAGGCAATACCATCAACGGGGAGTATTACGCAAAACTTTTGCAGCGTTTGAGTGATGAAATTAAGATAAAACGACCGCATTTAGTGAAAAATAAAGTGTTGTTTCATCAGGACAATGCACCAACTCACACATCCACTATTGCAATGGCTAAAATTAATGACTTGAAGTTCGAATTGCTTCCTCATGCACCTTATTCGTCAGATCTAGCTCCCTCTGATTTTTTTCTGTTTTCAAACTTGAAAAAGTGGCTTGCCGGTAAAAGATTTGCCAATAATGAAGAGGTAGAGTGTGCTGTTGTTGGCTATTTTGAGGAACTTGATACAGACCACTATAAACAGGGTATTGAAGCTATTGAACATCGTTGGGAAAAGTGTATTGCGTTAAAAGGAGACTATATTGAAAAATAAATATTGCTTTTTCTAATTATTTTATGTTATCTTTGTTAGGCCGGCTAGTTCTGGGACCGCCCTCGTACATCATATGAGCGCACAGGTCACCACTGCCGCAGCGCTTACACGTAGACATACAACGAAGCCAAACCCCCCTCTCTCCTAAGCATTCATTCATATGCATAGAAATATAGAAGGCGCGAATGACGTTATGCGAAAAAGTTTCTTCAGAACGTAGAACTTCACTTTCGCAAAATGTCATTCATATTTTTATGCGAAAATTGGAATAAGCACGAGGACTACTGTATTTTTTTTTTACTAACCTACGAAATAAACTTAATTTACATTTTATATTTTGTCTCCACAACGTTGGCCACCTGGCCGGATACTACAGCAGTGTTGCGCGCCATTGGACTTCAACCTGACCCTGGATGAATTGAATATGGATCTCTATCGTCCACACCGATCATTTAAACTCAAAATCCATATTCCATGTGCCATAGCTATTCAATTAGATGCCTTCGCCCCTGGCTGCTCAGAGTGGTCCGACTTCCACTAACTTTAGCTCAACCGCTAGTTTCAAGTTCAGAAAACCGCATTTGACTCCCTCCACCAAACAGAGACACACACAGAATGCGTCGTGTGAAACATATAACACCATCTGTTTGTTCGGTTGTTAAGAAGCTTACCGCCCGCGTAGTGTCCCCCGCCCCGCGCCCCCGCGTCTTCATCGGAGTCCCGTGTCTCGTCCACGTCAGCCGCGGGAACGCCTGGCACGCAAATAACATTAGTCCCTGAACGTCACTTTCGCTAAATGTCTTCAATGTTTGTGAATACCCTTGAAGACATTGCTGCTTTCAAGGATGAGTCTGCCAAGCTGGTCAGAGAGGAAATTAAAATCGGCCAAGTGCGAGTCGGACTTGCTTACAAATGGTTCCGTTCCATATTCATAATTTTTTTGCCGTTTTTATAGATAATTTATAAAAACGGCAAAAAAGTTGTATGTTGTATAGGAAGGAGCCCCCCGAATTTTATTGTAATTGTTTATTTTAAAAGAAAATATATTCTGTGAATATTTCAAGCGTCTACCTGTTGCCAATATCAATATCGAGCAAAAGAATCACGTTTATTGTATGGGAGCCCTTTAATATTTATTTTATTCTGTTTTTATTTTGTTATATCAACAATAGAAATATATCAGCTGCAAAAATTGCAGCTGTCTAACCATCACGGTTCATTAGATACAGCCTAGTGACAGACGGACAGACAGACAGACAGGTCGCGTTTTTACCCTTTGGGTACGAAACCCAAAGGGCTTCTACCTAGACCATAGCAACCGGCCAAATAGACGAAAATGTAATATGATGTGGCTAGCAATCCACCACTAGTTGACGTGCGTCGGACGCGCACCGAGAGTACCGTACAATAAAGATGTTTTAAAATCTTCCTTTGGCAATATCATGCTATAGGTGTTGATTCCCTTGCGAGAGCAAATTCACAAAATATGCGACAGACACAGCTATGTCTTTTGATTCCCTTACAAGTTTGAATATATGACAGCTTCAACAGGCCGCAGATATTTAATATATATGTGGCACCGCATCCGCAATGTGCAGGATTTGGCTCGTGTTTTTAAAGCGGATACTGTTAGTTCCTTTGCAAATTAATTATTATGTTTGTTTTAAATTGTGTCGGCTATTCGTTTCAATATTTTTAATAATTTGTATAAGTCGCTTACTATCGGTAAACAATTGCAAGTGTAAGCTAAATCTGAGTGACACAACAATAGTAGAAGCATATTTGTATTTACCTTATAATAATGTGAGAGATTCTTGTTGCGTATTTTTCATTCAATCCATATCTCTGCTAATTTATATGCAATTCAGACCCTTTAACGTTCATATGAGATACCTGGAAGATACAAATTGTTTCTTGAGATTCATGCATACATTACTATGTAAGAACATAATAAGTAACATTTTCAAAATGGTGAATCGCTCGTGTATTAGATTTTTTTATGTTTTGTCTTTGTTTCAAGTCATTACTTCCGATAATTTTCTCCGATAGATTTCTCCGTGTGGGGACGGAGTAGAATACAATTCCCCACTGCCCGTCAGGTTGGCATCTCGTAAGAGGCGAGTAAAATACCCGACATGCTCGGTGGTAGGACCTCGTGGGGTCCGACTGGCTGGCGACCACCCTCATGCCGAATTCTATCGTAAAGCACCGTTGGGTGTGTTTCGACGGTTGCGCGTGAGAGCCAATCCCCATTCCCGATTCCCGTAGTTTCGACAGTTTATGGTCCCTTAGGGGCTGGAGTCTTGCACTGTCTGATTGGGGGTGCGACGTTGGCGCGGGGGCCAGGGAGACCCGATGAAACGGTTGTCCGCTGGCCGCCCGCTGGTACGTAGAGGACCCGAACCCTGGCTGTCCCGGCTAGGGAGGCTGTCCTGCCGCCAGTGTCAAAAGCTCGTGATTGGTCGTCGTGCCGGCCTGGGAGACCGGAGTGGAACACGGCGGCTGATCATTGTGTTGGATCGGGGGCCCTTCCGTCCCCCGTGCCAGCAGCGCACCTCACTGGTCATTCATTGCTGGCCATCATTCCTTAACTTTGCCTATGTAACTGTCATAACTACGACAATCCTCAGTTTTTTCCCTGTTAACCACCTTTTTTATGGCAAGATCGAAAAATAGAAAACATGTTTCTACAGCGGCACCCCCTTCCACATTCAATGTGGACTTCTTCAACGTCAGAGGAATGCATTCCAACCTCAATGTCGTCCATCATCACTTGGAGACGACTAAGCCGGCTCTATTTTTCCTGACTGAGACACAAATATCCTCTCCTACCGACGTCACATATCTCTTGTATCCCGGTTTCAGCTTGGAGCACAAGTTTATGCCCAATGCTGGGGTGTGTATGTACGTACGGGAGGATGTATGTTGTCGACGTCTCAGCAACCTTGAAGACAGAAACCTGTCATTGTTATGGGCGCGCGTAGATCACGGTGACCGCATCCGGTTCTATGCGTGCCTTTACAGGTCCCATAGCGGTGATGCCGAAACAGACCGACTTCTCAAGCATGTACAGAAGGGCATAGACGAAATTCTCCAGCAGCACCCATCGGCGGAGGTAGTGATCCTAGGGGACTTCAACGCTCACCACTTTGAGTGGCTAGGATCACTGAAGACCGACTACGCTGGGAAGGCTGCATACAACTTTGCTGTAACAAATGACCTCAACCAGTTAGTTGATGGTCCTACCAGAATACCTGATATTGAAGGACACAATCCTGCTTTGTTGGATCTTCTGCTGACCTCACATCCAAACGATTACCAGGTATTCCGTGATGCCCCTCTAGGAACCTCGGATCATTGCCTGGTACGTGCTGTGGTTCCATCCGGTCAGACCACGCCATCCAGACCACCTGGTATGCGTCGTGTGTGGCATTATAGGTCAGCAGATTGGGATGGATTGCGAGAGTTTTATGCATCCTACCATTGGAGACGGTTGTGCTTCTCATCAGAAAATCCTGACATTTGTGCGAAAGCTGTCGCCGAAGCGATACTGCTGGGCATGGAGTGCTACATTCCCAGCTCGGCGGTTCGTATCAGAGGGCGGTCTCAACCTTGGTTTCGTTGCTCGTCTTTGCATGCCGCCCACCTCAAGCGCGAAGCCTACGAAGCCTGGGTTGCTGCGCGAAATGTCAAGGATCGTAATACTTCTGATTTGAAGAAGCGGTTCAACGCAGCTTCAAGAGCCTACAAGAAGCAGATCACTGCAGCAAAGTTTGCGCACACTGCGCGCATTGGTAGGAGACTGGTTGGCTATCCCTCCGGGAGTAGAGCATTCTGGTCTCTTGCTAAGGCAGCGCAGGGGAATTTCTGTCGCCCTTCACTTCCATCTCTGCACAATCGTCAGGACTCGCTGGCTCACTCCGCAAAAGAGAAGGCCGATCTCTTGGCTACTCTCTTCGCGTCAAATTCTACCCTTGACGACGGAGGAGCATCGCCGCCCTTTTTACCGCGATGCGAGCACTCAATGCGGGAAATTCGGTTCACTCAAAGTGCAGTGCGACGTGCTCTGTTTTCCCTCGACGTCAGGAAGTCCAGCGGGCCTGATGGCATTCCAGCAATTGTGCTCAAAACATGCGCCCCTGAGTTGGCTCCGGTGTTAGCACGCCTATTCTCGCTGTCTTACACCTCAAGAAAAGTCCCGTCTTCGTGGAAAGTAGCCTACGTTCACCCTATTCCTAAAAAGGGTGACCGCACAGACCCGTCTAACTATCGGCCTATTGCGATAACCTCCCTGCTCTCTAAGGTGATGGAGCGTGTGATAAACATCCAGCTCCTTGGTTACCTTGAAGATCATCAGCTAATTAGTGACCGTCAATACGGGTTCCGCCACGGGCGTAGTGCTGGTGATCTTCTTGTGTACTTAACGCACCGATGGGCAGCCGCCATCGAGAGCAAGGGAGAAGCACTGGCATTTAGTCTAGATGTCACAAAGGCTTTTGACCGGGTCTGGCATAAGGCTCTTCTCGCGAAGTTACCATCTTTCGGGCTTCCTGAGGGACTATGCTTGTGGGTCGCTAGTTTCTTATCTGGGCGAAGCATTCAGGTCGTTGTAGACGGATTATGCTCCGATATCATGCCCATCAATGCTGGCGTCCCCCAAGGATCTGTTTTATCACCTACGCTGTTTCTTCTGCACATCAATGACATGCTTAACACTAGTAGCATCCATTGCTATGCAGACGACAGTACGGGTGATGCATATTATGCAGGTCGTGCAAATATCCCTCAAACACAGGTGGAGGAGAACAGAAAGAGACTTGTGTCTGACATTGAGACCTCTCTGGAGCAGGTCTCTGAATGGGGTAAACTAAACCTAGTTCAATTCAACCCTACTAAGACACAAGTCTGCGTGTTTTCCGCTAAGAAGACCCCATTTAACATGGCACCGAAGTTTCGGGACACCTCTCTTACCATTTCTAAGAGTATTGGGATCCTTGGCGTCGATATTACGAAGGAGGTCCAATTCCGGAGTCATCTGGAAGGTAAAGCCAAAATGGCTTCTAAAAAACTTGGGGTGCTCAATAGAGCGAGGCAGTACTTCACTCCGGGTCATAGACTTTTATTATATAAAGCTCAAGTCCGGCCCCATATGGAGTACTGCTCTCATATCTGGTCTGGTGCACCTCAATACCAACTCCTTCCTCTTGATTCCATCCAACGCCGGGCAATTCGTATTATCGACGATCCCACACTCACAGACGATTTAGACACCCTCGGTCTACGGAGAGACGTTGGCTCTCTGTGTGTATTTTACCGTCTATACTATGGGGAGTGTTCTGAAGAACTTTTTGAATTGGTGCCACCGTCACCTTTCTACCACCGCACCGCTCGCCACAGGAGTAAAGTCCATCCCCACATCCTTGACACTTGGGTCTCCAAAAATGTCAGAGCGTCACGTGGTTTTTTTCCTCGTACAGCAAGATTGTGGAATGGACTCCCTCCCGAGGTTTTCCCTGTGTGCTATGACTTGAGGTCCTTCAAAAGGCGTGTTTACAGGTATCTTAAGAGTCGGCAACGCATCAGCAGCTCCTCTGGTGTTGCAGATGTCCATGGGCGACGGTGACCACTTTCCATCAGGTGGCTCGTCTGCTCGTTTGCCGTCGGATATACATAAAAAAAAAAAAAAAAAGATAATGTTAATATTAATTTACAATTATATAGTTCATCACATTCATATATGAATAATAATGTAATTACTAATAATATTATTAATTTTAATCTAAATAATTTAAATTCAATAAGGTCTTACCTTTCTTCTTCACGCAAGAGTATAGCAATTGCACAGACATTTTTGTGTTTGCACCTACTTATTTTGTTGCATAGACTCCTATTACGGCCTCCAGTTGTAATTTCGCTAAACTGTCAATTGTTTGTATCGCATATATTGTTTTCCTGTTGTTTTCCTCTGAAAAAAAAATATTTATATTATTTAATCTTTATGAAAAACGAATGTGTCAATAGTTTAGTCTTAATACAGCACTCAGGGGCTTATAGTTACGTAATATTGGCTGTGCGTGGTATAAATCACCATTGTCTTTTATTTCTCGGAGTGTGTGTTGCAGTAATACAAAACAATAAGAGTAGTACGAGTAGTAATCGTAATCAACTTCTTTGCAATCTATATATACTTATCACTCCTATCTTATTACCCTATTTATTTATTTACTTATTTAAAGGCACTGTTGGAAGTCAAATCACTCAATTAATTCAAAATTACTTACCTTTCCGATATATATTTCATTTTGTATGTAAATAATGTCTCTCAAAGAGAAACACATTAAGCTAGGACTTTTCAACGCTGGCTCATTAAACACCGGACATGATGACTTCCTAATAGCTATGTCACAGTATCAAGCTGATATTGTCGCACTAAACGAGACTTGGTTGCGCTCGGATCAAGGAGCGCGCGCACCCGCTCCGCCTGGCTATCGCTTTCATTCTGCCCCGCGGCCCTCGCATATGAAAGACGGGAGGGGGGGCGGAGTCGGGTTTTACGTAAAGCGCGGCCTGCGTGTACGCATTGTAAACTACCGGGATACTGGTATTGAACAGATGTGGTTGTCTGCGCGAGTGAATGGACATACGTTGGCAATCGGTACGGCTTATAGACCTGAGTGGATAAAAGTCGACCAGTTCATTGACGTCTTAACAGAATCGACCCTTTATTTTTCTGACCACGACTACGTAGTATTTTTAGGTGACATAAACATTGACTTAAATAAGCCGAAAGATACTGACACTTTAAAATTTACCAACTTCTTAACCAATTTGGGTCTTACTCAGGTAGTTACGGAACCCACGCACTTCACAAGCCACTCCGAGAAACTGATCGATGTTGTGTGCACTAACGCCCCTGTCAGGAAGGTTTTAGTTTCGAATATAACGGGTCGTGTGGACGGTCACTCTATGATAAATGTCGAACTTCAATTTAGAAAAATCAAAATACCCCCTAAAGTTATTTCTTATCGCCCTCTGAAGACAATTGATATAGACGCCTTCAATAGGGATTTATCACTGACTGACTGGAGTTCTGAAACTAAATTACTTGATGTTGAGGAAAAGGTAGATAAATTCAATAGTCTTATCTTGGGACTTTTTGATAAACATGCGCCAACAAAAACATTAAAAATCAAGACTAATAATAATAATAATTTATCTAATTTGACATTTTATGCGTTTGATCGCTTCAATAATTCTATTTTTCAATTTAGGTGTGTATCTGAAGATGACATTGCAAAATATATAATCTCAATCAATTCGAATGCAACTGGACAAGACGGTATCAGTAGAGACATGATTCTCCTTACCCTCCCATCTACTCTGGGTGTGATAACGCAAATAATCAACACATCTCTTCTCACGGGTTGTTTTCCTCCTCAGTGGAAAGAGGCATTGGTGACTCCGATACCTAAGACGAACAATCCATGTGATCTTGCCGATCTTAGACCAATAAGCATATTACCTTTTCTTTCGAATGTCCTGGAAAAGGCTGCACACTTACAGTTGTCTACTTATATAGAAACAAATAATATTTTACCGCAATTCCAATCCGGATTTCGTAAAGGCCGTGGAACGCAAACTGCGCTGCTAGATGTCATCGACAATATACTCGCTGAGCAGGATAGTGGACGGGGAACTTGCTTGACTTTACTGGATTATTCCCGCGCCTTTGATAGCCTTGAAACGCCTCTTATGATTTCAAAACTTTTATACTATGGCCTCGACCACAAGTCTGTATCGTGGTTTAATAGTTACTTGAGTGAACGGTATCAGAGAGTGAAACTTGTAAAACATGATGGATCTTGTCTCTTTTCTCAACCACGACCTGTAAACCGCGGAGTCCCGCAGGGATCTATACTTGGACCTCTACTTTATATTATATACAGTGCTGACCTCATCAAGGTAATAAAGCACTGTAAATACCATTTGTATGCCGACGATGTCCAGGTGTACATATCTGATACACCAGAGAATATATGTGAGGCAGTCCGTAAAATGAATGTAGATCTGGAGAGTATTGCTGATTGGTCCGCTAAAAACTCTCTTGTGCTCAATCCAGGGAAGTCCAAGGTAATGTTTTTGGGTTCAAAGATGCAAATTTCTAAGATAGTCGACCAAAATCCAATTATAACTATGTTAGGTGCGGCGATAGACAGAGTGGAAGAGGCAAAAAATCTGGGCATTATAATCGACGGTGAGCTAAGATTCGAAAAACATGTCAACAATATTGTTCGTAACTGCTTCTACCGTCTGAAAATATTATATAAAATTAGAAACTTGCTAACAGAGCAGGTACGAATTAGGCTATGTGAATCCTTAATCCTGTCGCGACTTAACTACGGAGATGTTGTCTATGGACCCCGAATTTAAGAGCGGACTCAACGTCTAATTCAACGTGTACAAAACGCATGCTGCAGATTTTGCTATAATATCCCGCCGCGAAGTCATATCACGCCGTATCTGAACGTTGGTTCGATGCTGAATATGCTCTCCCGCAGACATCTACATCTGGCAACGCTCTTATTTGGGGTGATAAAACATGGGAATCCAGAATATCTTTATTCGAGGATTAAATTCTACCAAAACAGAAACGCAAGATCTTGTCGTCCACCACTTTTAGTGCATTGTCATAAAACAGCTTCTTTCAGGGGCAGCTTCCGATATCAGGCGACGAAATGTTGGAACAACATCCCCCCTCCAATCAGACACTTGACTACAATTACATCCTTTAAAAAAAGATTTCGGACCTATCTGTGCGATTTGCAAAAAATTAATAATCCGACTCGTCGCCGGTAGCTGTTGCTGTCGCTGAAGGTCCGCTCGGGCATATCTGTTTATTATCCCCCTATCCTGCCGTATATTCATCAGAAATCAGTGCAATATATATTTATGTCTACTCTTCAAATTTCTTAATTACACTATCTATCTTTATAAACAACGCGCCGCCTTATTTTCTTTTTCTTATTAAATTAATTCTTTTTTATTGGATACGCACCTCACACTCTTCTTCCAGTCACAGCTGAAAATCAGTGTATTGCTTTCGGGCAATATTACCACTGAGCTGTGTCCTTTTTGTATTGCTGTAGCACACGCATCGAGAAATGCGCAGGTAGGTATTTTGTATTTTGTATTTGAGTTAATTTTTGTACTTGCTTTTTTCTTATAACTGTGTATTTTTTTGTATGTGTGTTATGGCAGCAAATAAATGAATTATCTATCAATTGTAAGTCTTTACCTTTTATAGGGATGAAACCAAAAAATGGTAGAGAAACACATGGAAGAGAGCAGTACGTTTGGTCACCTTAGGCATACGTACCCCCTGGATCCTCATCGTCCGTCACGGTGTCGCCAGCATCCTCTGACTCCGGCTCGGTTTTGACCGCGACCCTGGCGCGCGGCGTGCTGTCACAACATTCAGCCACAGAGAAGGACAGCGACGCACACAAGCCAATGGCCTCGCGGTCAATCCGGGATACTGATTTTTCTGTAATCTAAATACAAACAAAACTTTAGTACATGCTAGCGGGCCCTTCCTATACCCTCCTCATACCTCCAGTTTGTATTTCTAACTGATTCATGTGTGATCAATACTGGGAGAAAACATACAGATTTGTGCATAAGATGATAACCTAAAAAGGCAAAATAATTTACAATGCTAGCACACATTGCCTTTGTATCGTAAATAATGTTTACTTGTTGCTTTCACCCTCTGTAAAACTTTGTCTAGGCAGTGCGTGCCATCCTGTCTGCTTTGTTGCGTGGTCCTGCCATTACTCAGCATTCTAAGCAGCAGTAGTGTTTGACTGTGTTAGTATATCAATATAGAAAGTAATGAACATTATAAGACAATATAACCTAAATACCTCGCCAGCCGTCTCCAACATAGCAGTCAGCGCATGGTCTGCCCTGGTGGCGGTCACCATCAGCTTGTGGCTCTTGTACAACATAGCGCGGCAGATGTAGCACGCTGCCACGGGCCTGTTCCCACTCACGAGCTGGAAAGTTGTGCCACTGATATAACAACTTTTACTTAAACATTAAATTACTAAAATGTACACAGATGTAAAATTTTTCAATTTTCATATCCAGTTTCTTTCTTCATGTTGATACAAACCCCTAATCAAAAGAATGTTTGTCATACTTGTGTGTCACAATTATACAGTGACGTGCACAGACATTTATCATAGGGTAGACATAATTATAAAACTTACCTTACAAATATACCACCTATATACCTTACCTTACTATACGGCTAGTTATCTACAACTCGTTTAATATTATGATAGTCTTTCGAACTTCGACCGCAAAAGTATTCTCAACAAGCGAAAGTGAGATATGATTACAACCTGCGAACCACGTACACGTACTCGTATCATACGGTTTAAGATGAAACTTTAAGAGTAACTAACCCTAACTAACCAGTTACTTGATTTGTTTAAAAGCGTGTTCACAAACACTTTATATTTCGATTTCGGCATGCAAACACTAAGCGACACAACTTTCACATGAAAATATTTTTGTCACAAATGAAATTTAACTGATAAAGCAATTAATTCTAAAATAAAACTTTCCTCTTGGATTGTTTGTAAACACACGTGAATCAATGGCATCGTTTATGACATTGACATAATGTCATTGACAAGTGACGATGACATTTACATCGCGCGCGCGCGGCAGCCAATAGGAACCTCGGAGACACTGTCTCAAATTCACACACACAGCGCAAATTTGCTTTGCATGTGCGAGCCGATGAAAGATGTTTACTTGTACTACTACAAAAGCGATTTCCTGTCGGTGTATAATAATTTTCTATGTGTGCGTGAAAAGTCAGACCTTTGAAATTTTGTCTTTAGAGATCTCAGAAGAATAATATACATAGAAGCCGCATAAAAATAGAAACTGAAAACAGATAGTTGACACGGTATTTTTCTTATGAGCTTTCGCTTATGACAGAATGAGACAAAAACTTCAGTCAGTTTCTATTATTTTCATGGTTGTCCCGACTTGAAATGTCAATGGACTCCATTGGACTCCAATTAAATCCGACTAAATTCAAAATAACTTATTACAGTTCAACGTCTGTAATATTAGCATCTTGCCGATTTGATCGGGTTATATATCGACAAAAACATTGCGGCGGAATTGTGATGTCTGCAAATTAAATATAGGATTGTGCTAAAATTCTCACGGAAAAAAGTATTTAACCGGTGTTGGGTTGGTGCGTTATCAAATGACCATTATACTAAACCTCAGAAGAATAATATACATAGAAGCCGCATAAAAATAGAAACTGAAAACAGATAGTTGACACGGTATTTTTCTTATGAGCTTTCGCTTATGACAGAATGAGACAAAAACTTCAGTCAGTTTCTATTATTTTCATGGTTGTCCCGACTTGAAATGTCAATGGACTCCATTGGACTCCAATTAAATCCGACTAAATTCAAAATAACTTATTACAGTTCAACGTCTGTAATATTAGCATCTTGCCGATTTGATCGGGTTATATATCGACAAAAATATTGCGGCGGAATTGTGATGTCTGCAAATTAAATATAGGATTGTGCTAAAATTCTCACGGAAAAAAGTATTAACCGGTGTTGGGTTGGTGCGTTATCAAATGACCATTATACTAAACAATGTCTTGTGCAATGGAGCGATGTAAATCCCATTCAGGACGAAGAGAAATAAATTCTGTAAAACATAATTTTCTTCGGTAAGTTTTTCAGTTAAAAGTGCATAATTAAAACCCAAAATACCTCAAAATACAACAATAATATTGTCAATTATATAACGTATTGTATAAATGACAACTTTTATAGGTATTTTGCTTAAAATTATCGTTTTTTCCTTATTTCAAATTAGGTTAGTTTTTTTGCTAGTGATGTGGTAAAATCACGTATCTACGAGTATATCGATATTTTTTATGACGGTCTTGCTATCAGGGATATTTTTGTTAGTGTTGAGCCATGCAATAGTAATGTAACAAATTGAACCATCATGGTAATTAAACAACCAGCAAAGTGTGAGTCGGACTCGCGCACGAAGGGTTCCGTACCATCCTTACATATAATATTATAAATGTGAAAGTGAGTTTGTTTGTTACGCTTCCACGCCGTAACTTCTGAACCGATCATCATGAAATTTTGCATCATCATCATCACCATCGCACGATCTCTGGAGTACGGAAAAGAACATAGACATAAATTACATCTCAGAATAAGGTACTGTTATCGTTGATAGACATTAACGCGAGCGGAGCCGTGGGCGTAAGCTATAAAAACGCCCGAAATTTTTGTTTGTAATATTTCAACTGTCTCACTATCACGGTTCATGAGATACAGCCTGGTGACAGACAGATGGATATCGGAGTCATATTAGTAGGGTCCTGTTTTTATCCTTTGGGTACGGAACCCTAAAAAGAATCGATTTTTACTAATATGAAGAAAATTATTGTTGAAATTTTATTGCAGCTCCCTGAAGTAAAAGGAAATTAAAAAGGTGTGGATCCGAGGAACTTTCAAGCGAAATATTGGACATAAAATGTCATACATACTCGAATTTGTACAAAATATTTTACTGCCGTGCCGATACATTAATTTCGAATATAAAATTAAATGGAAGCGATTGAAACACGATGCTTTACCTACATTTATATTTGCCGAATTATAAATCAATGGTAATAAGAAAGTTTACGGAAACGGTTTTATTATTTATATTTAAAATTATGAAAAACATATTTTATTTTGGACAGTAATGAAAGTGGGTAAAGTAATCTCTTGTTTTTCTTCACCTCTTTTTTTTCTATTACCAACACTGTGAATTTTTCACAAATAATACACTGGCACTTTTTTACCCTAGTGTAAAAGTTTTATAAAATAAAAAATATCACTTCGAATTATGTGTTTCTCTTTACCTACCTGATTATGTTTCCTTTACTGACTGTTCCTCAAAGCTAGCTGGGAAAAGCTTTAGATGGTTTTGGAATATGCTGAATGGCCCATTGATCAAGTGAAAAATATATCTGACCTTATATTACCTTTTGATACATGAGCGCCCCATTGCAATTTAGAGTCTATTGTGATTCCTAAGAAGGTGGTATCATTTACAAAGTCTATTTTACCTTCAACTAGTATGTCAACGTTGGACTGCCTCACATTGGGGACTGTAAATCGAATGCATTGGGTTTTTTGCGCATTCATAGGTAATAGGTAAGTAGGCACTGTTTGAATTTCGAAATAATCGAAAATATGATTGACATCATATTAGGTATTCTGCCGTTCGACCAATACTGGGTAAGGCCTAATGACCAGCAGTAGACAGTAGACGCGCGGTGGGTAATGTATGGATTTTTTTTTTTACCTATTTATCAGATGAAGCCAAGCGGCGCCATGCGATTAGGAGTTATTTAGGTGTATCTTGACGTAACTTTTAAAGTAAAAGCCTCTTTAGCGGCTTTGTGCACTTTTTGGGATGGGTAAAATAGAAAACTCGCGTCAGGACACGTGAATTGATCGAAAATTCGTAAGAAGGACACGGACCTGAGTATGCCGCAAAGGCGAGTTTTCACTTCTGCCGGCACTCCTGGAGTGCAACTAGTTGTTTTTTTTTTTATGAATCGTACTCATTTAACGAATCGATACAATCAAAGTAGAGTACATTTATGACTTTCTTAGGACGAAACATTTAGTCGATAAATATATTTCATCGATATAGTACAACCCTGATCACATCAGTACCCCAGGACAACCTGCACATTTACGCAAATGGCATTGTATATGCATCTCTTTCTGATGCTTTAACAATGCCATAAGTAAAAACAGTGTAGAATATTGTATTTTGTTGTTATTTTAACACGGTTTCTATGCTTTAGTTATTGTTCTGAGTACTAAACAATGTCTTGTGCAATGGAGCGATGTAAATCCCATTCAGGACGAACAGAAATAAATTCTGTAAAACATAATTTTCTTCGGTAAGTTTTTCAGTTAAAAGTGCATAATTAAAACCCAAAATACCTCAAAATACAACAATAATATTGTCAATTATATAACGTAATGTATAAATGACAACTTTTATAGGTATTTTGCTTAAAATTATCGTTTTTTCCTTATTTCAAATTAGGTTAGTTTTTTTGCTAGTGATGTGGTAAAATCACGTATCTACGAGTATATCGATATTTTTTATGACGGTCTTGCTATCAGGGATATTTTTGTTAGTGTTGAGCCATGCAATAGTAATGTAACAAATTGAACCATCATGGTAATTAAACAACCAGCAAAGTGTGAGTCGGACTCGCGCACGAAGGGTTCCGTACCATCCTTACATATAATATTATAAATGTAAAAGTGAGTTTGTTTGTTACGCTTCCACGCCGTAACTTCTGAACCGATCATCATGAAATTTTGCATCATCATCATCACCATTGCACGATCTCTGGAGTACGGAAAAGAACATAGACATAAATTACATCTCAGAATAAGGTACTGTTATCGTTGATAGACATTAACGCGAGCGGAGCCGTGGGCGTAAGCTATAAAAACGCCCGAAATTTTTGTTTGTAATATTTCAACTGTCTCACTATCACGGTTCATGAGATACAGCCTGGTGACAGACAGATGGATATCGGAGTCATATTAGTAGGGTCCTGTTTTTATCCTTTGGGTACGGAACCCTAAAAAGAATCGATTTTTACTAATATGAAGAAAATTATTGTTGAAATTTTATTGCAGCTCCCTGAAGTAAAAGAAAATTAAAAAGGTGTGGATCCGAGGAACTTTCAAGCGACATATTGGACATAAAATGTCATACATACTCGAATTTGTACAAAATATTTTACTGCCGTGCCGATACATTAATTTCGAATATAAAATTAAATGGAAGCGATTGAAACACGATGCTTTACCTACATTTATATTTGCCGAATTTTAAATCAATGGTAATAAGAAAGTTTACGGAAACGGTTTTATTATTTATATTTAAAATTATGAAAAACATATTTTATTCTGGACAGTAATGAAAGTGGGTAAAGTAATCTCTTGTTTTTCTTCACCTCTTGTTTTTCTATTACCAACACTGAATTTTTCACAAATAACACACTGGCACTTTTTTACCCTAGTGTAAAAGTTTTATAAATAAAAAATATCACTTCGAATTATATGTTTCTCTTTACCTACCTGATTATTTTTCCTTTACTGACTGTTCCTCAAAGCTAGCTGGGAAAAGCTTTAGATGGTTTTGAAATATGCTGAATGGCCCATTGATCAAGTGAAAAATATATCTGACCTTATATTACCTTTTGATACATGAGCGCCCCATTGCAATTTAGAGTCTATTGTGATTCCTAAGAAGGTGGTATCATTTACAAAGTCTAGTATTTTACCTTCAACTAGTATGTCAACGTTGGACTGCCTCACATTGGGGACTGTAAATCGAATGCATTGGGTTTTTTGCGCATTCATAGGTAATAGGTAAGGTAGGTAAGTAGGCACTGTTTGAATTTCGAAATAATCGAAAATATGATTGACATCATATTAGGTATTCTGCCGTTCGACCAATACTGGGTAAGGCCTAATGACCAGCAGTAGACAGTAGACGCGCGGTGGGTAATATATGGATTTTTTTTTACCTATTTATCAGATGAAGCCATGCGATTAGGAGTTATTTAGGTGTATCTAGACGTAACTTTTAAAGTAAAAGCCTCTTTAGCAGCTTTGTGCACTTTTTGGGATGGGTAAAACAGAAAACTCGCGTCAGGACACGTGAATTGATCGAAAATTCGTAAGAAGGACACGGACCTGAGTATGCCGCAAAGGCGAGTTTTCACTTCTGCCGGCACTCCTGGAGTGCAACTAGTTGTTTTTTTTTTATGAATTTTTTCATTTAACGATTCGATACAATCAGAGTAGAGTACATTTATGACTTTCTTAGGACGAAACATTTAGTCGATAAATATATTTCATCGATATAGTACAACCCTGATCACATCAGTACCCCAGGACAACCTGCACATTTACGCAAATGGCATTGTATATGCATCTCTTTCTGATGCTTTAACAATGCCATAAGTAAAAAGAGTGTAGAATATTGTATTTTGTTGTTATTTTAACACGGTTTCTATGCTTTAGTTATTGTTCTGAGTTAGAGATACTGCTTAGCGCGGGCACGCGCGCGGGCCGCGGCCGCAGCGTACTTGAACAAAATCGACTATAAAGTATTTGCTAGCAGAATTTTGCAGGCGCACCGAATATAATTATTTTTTTGTAAGAAAAATAATTGTATTTATTTAGCGACTGCAGGGTAGACAATGTCTAACAGTCTATATGGACTGCACGTCACTGCAATTATATGTTTGCTATAATGAAGTCCTGTATTATCACAAGTTGTTATATTCTTCTTCTTCTTCGAGTTGTAATGTCTTTTAACTACAACCGTGTTGCCCAGTATCTAGATTGTTTGTGAGCAGTGAATGGGCATTTAGGGCTGAATATTCTTCAATATAATATTGTTGTTGTATTAAAGAGGCATTTATAGTTTACGATAATTCTTAAGGACTTTTAAGACTACATTAATTTTCTAGGACTTAAAAAATTACACACTATTATCAATTACATAGGATCAAGTCTTTTATAGCCTTTTCGCCTAGGTCTATAAGACCCGAAGGCCATGTTTAGCATGTTGGTGGAAAACAGAATCAAAATAGTGATGGGTTGCTAGCCCATCGCCTATTAACATAATTCCTCAGATTTTACCCATTCCCTCGATCGACTTTTACGATCTGCGCGGGAAGAGAAGCAGCTGGTACATTCTATGTTTTTTTCTTTTCTCCTAGAACAGCATGGAGAATTAGAAAATTATCCTTTAGAAACACTATGTGCAGAAATATCTGTATAAGAGAACGAACGCTATGGTTTCTATATAGCAACTTGATTCCACCGCTTGTCTGGATATATATTACCAAATTCATGTTAAATGTTATATAGAGGTAACAACAGTTTTCTTCAAATTTTAGTTCAAAATAATGTCAAAAACAGGCAAAAACGTAATCAGTTCTACGAGAGAAACAGTATCGCCTTCAAATCCTAAGAACATTCTCTTTCCACACAGTCATCATAAACGATATCACGAAACATTAACTAAAGCAGATAGACTAATCCTAATTAGTAGGACGCTTACAAGAGCCCCCGCAAGTCTCTCATACACTGTCCTGTAAGGACAGTGCCGTCAATGTTGCTCATGGGCGCGCCCATTGAGAGGCAGATACGGCAGAATGCTGGACTCCGATGCATCTTGTATAAGGTTATTTTGTTCTTAGGTCTGTAAATTTTAAAATAAGCACACTAGCACTGAAGTAGTATATTGCTAAAATGATATCGCAGTAGTAAGAATAAGAAAAAATACATATACAATAAATTAATAAAATAAATTTAGGAAACCTATTCACAAAACACCTCAGCAAAACACAAGACAAATAAACGATTTGACATTGACAGTTTATGACGGCCATTATGTCACTTTGACATCCACTTAAGCAATGGTTTCTCCATTAGCCATTAAAAGTATCTTAATAAAAAAAATTGGTTGCTGTAATTCGGTTTACGGACGATATTTTTTTGTGATAACGGTGGAAGAGAGAACATGATGATGATGAGGATGATGCTGATGAAAACGACGATAATAATGTCGGAACGTGACATTGTTTCGTGTAAGCCGGTGTTTATATCATATGGGGAGGCCTATGTCCAGCAGTGGACTTCTTGCGGCTGATATGATGATGAATATAGGAAACCCTATTTATGGCAAAGTGACATTAAGACCGGGGGTACTATTTTTGAAAGTGTGACAATCGATTCCGAGCGATTTTTGTATGGAAAAATCGCGTGTTTACGACCGGCATCATTTAAAAAAAATAGCACTCCGGGGTACAATTTTTGAAAGTATGACGTGACACTCATATTCAAGCGATTTTTTAATGGAAAAGTCACTCGTTAACGAATGACGCAATTTTAAAAATAGCACTCCAGTGTCGGCAACTGTCAAGTCAACGTCAAATAGAAGAATAGGTTAGGTCTCTCGTCAGAGAGTATTATTTTCTTTGCTAGGTACCCTGTAGACCTAAGATAAAGTATTCTTTATCTGAGCTGTAGACTGTAGAGTACCTATTTTATTAAACTGCCGATTTGACATTGACAGTTTGTCAGTGAGACCGACTTCAAGCACGAGTACTATTCTCAGGTGCTATTATTGAATGAGGGACTTAGCGAAACGCAAAACGTGTAGTTTTTAAACTCACCTTGTAGTTTTTCACGAGACGAGCTTCAGTCCGTAGCGCAGGGGTTAGCACGCCATCCTGCGACACAAAAGTGCCCGGTCAAGATGGAAAATGATCTATTACAGATTGGCCTGGGTCTTGTATGTCTAACTATTCATGGTAAATTTTTTATCGTTATGGACTCTTAAAGGGGTGACTCAGACCTTCAAAATGAACAACTTTTCCTATAGGAACAATGCTAGGAACTAAAAAAAAATTCGACATTCCCATACAAACTAGCCGGGACGGAACTCTTTTGTATGGAAATGATGAAATTTTTTAGGAGTTCCCAGCGTTGTGATTTGTCCGTACCGTATATATTTTATTTATTTAAAACAGAGCGACCGAACAAAGGGAGCGAGCGTCCCCAACTTAGTGTAAGACCCCTAATTCTAACCTAAAAGAAGTCTCACAAGGAAGTCTTATTCATAGAACATGAGCGGTGAGTTTGAAAACTACACGTTTTGCGAGTTGCTGAGTCCCTTATTCTATAATAGCAATAGCACTCGTATTTGAAGCTGAGATTTGAAGTTGGTGTCAGTGTCACTGACAAGCTGTCAATGTCAAATCGGCAGTAAATAATAAATTATTGCCTTTAATCGAAACATAATAATATTAAAGATGCTTTAATCAGGCTCTCGGTATCTCTATATTGCTCTCAGTTCAGTCAGCTACATACACCACAAGTTTGTGGCACATTACGAAGACAATACTGTTACAGCCAGCGTAGTTTGTGGAATTGTGGGTAATCGTTTATTTTGTAATCACTCATAAACCTGTTATCGTTTGGTTTAGTTTTAGTATTGTGTCACCTTAACCCACAGTCTATACTGCGATTCAATTGTAGTTATTTATTATTTGAGAGGAAACGCATATTGTAAATTGAATTCATAGTCCTTATAACAAAATAGCCTTACATAAGATGCATCAGAGTCCAGCATTTTGCCGTATCTGCCTCGCAGTGGACGCGCCCATATTCAACATTGACGACACTGCCCTGCAACTCGTGTACGAGAGGCTGACGGGGGCTTTTGTAAGTATCATAATAGTTAGGATTAGTCTATCTGCTTTACTTTAGTCTGCGCGATATAATTTATGATTAGACGCCGTGCGGAAATGTTCTTAAGATTTGGAGGTGATGTGGTTTCTCTCGTAGATCTGAATAAGCCCTTTGCCTGTTTTTGACATGATTTTGAACTTAACCCGTCAATCGCGGAAACGCAGACAATGGAGTTTTTATTGTTATGCGGCCAGATCTGGCCTCTTGGGGGCTGAAGGATTAATAAATTAGAAGAAAGCAACACGGCTCTATAAAACAGTCAACATGAAATAATATTCAACTGAACAAGCGGTGGAGTCAAGTAGCTATATAGAATCATAGTATTAGTTCTCTTGCACGCCACTACCATTCTTTTTCTGCACATAGTCTTTCCCTCAAGATAATATCATAATTCCCAGAAAACATGTAGTCTAAAAGTCCAAGGAAATATCATTGTAAATGACTTCAACATCACAAATGGTGCTAACTGCATGACTTCATTTTTGCAAACATATACTTGTGGTTTGCAAGTATGCGTATTATGAAACACATTGTTTTGATTTAGTGTTTTGTTTCCATGTAAAGAAAGGATTAGGACATACAAATCTATAAATTTTGCATATTGTTCATTTAAGTATTGAAATGCTAAAGTGAAAGCTGTTATATCACTGGCACAACATTCCAGCTCGTTGAAGGGAACAGGCCCGTGGCGGCATGCTACATCTGCCGCGCTATGCTGTACAAGAGCCACAAGCTGATGGTGACTGCTACCAGGGCAGACCATGCGCTGACTGCTATGTTGGAGACGGCTGGCGAGGTACTTAGGTTATATTGTGTTATAATGTTCATTACTTTCTATATTGATATACTAACACAGTCAAACACTACTGTTGCTAAAAATACTGAGCAATGGCAGGGACCACGCAACAAAGCAGACAGGATGGCATGCACTGCCTAGACATTGTTGATAGAGCAACCCTCTACACAAGAAACATGCTGTAAACATAATTTACAATACAAAGGCAACATGTCCAAGTATTGAAAATTATTTTGCCGTCTAAGGTAATAATTTTACACACAAACATGCATGATTTTTTACAGTATTTTCCTTCAGGAGAATCAAGGAACATGGTGGTTGATAGAAATGATGACACACAAGTCAGATAAGAAAACAAACAAACTATATGAAGAATTTTTGTTTGATCTTTGTTAGATTACAGAAAAGTCGATATCCCTGATTGACCGCGAGGCCATTGGCTTGTGTGCGTCGCTGTCCTTCTCTGTGGCTGAATGTTGTGACAGCACGCCGCCCGCCAGGGTCGCGGTCAAAACCGAGCCGGAGTCACAGGATGCTTTTGACACTGCGACAGACAATGAGGGTCCAGCAGGTACGTAATAATAATAAGCTTTGTTTATTCCCAAAATAAAATGTTCACTTTACATTTAAAACAGTTATAAATGAGGTTTTGTTTTTGTAATGAATCCCTATTGGGTAGAAGCCTCCTCTTCCATCTCTGTCTTTGGCAGTGTTTATCCAGTTTATTCCTGCAACCTTTATGATGTCATCAGTTCAACGCTGCTTTGGTTTTACAGTGAGTTTGGGACACAAGGAAAGTTTCACCAAAAATTGCAAAAAAGAAAAAAAAATGTAAAAGATAAAAATAAAAGTCCAAAATCATGCTTATTTGAATTTTTCACATACATTTTGAGGTTATGTGAAAAAAGTGTTAATACAAAGGGAGTAGAACTTGTTATTACCTACATCATTGCCATATATCGTTTTTCCACAGTACTTGTAGTTTTGCCGGAAATCGAGATAAACCGTTTCTTACCCTCAAAAGCTCACCCCCTTCCACTCCCGACCTCAGATCGCCCGTATTGGGTTTCATCCTATAATTTTATTTCACTTTTTGTTATTTTCAAAGGTGTCGGCACTGGTCTATTTTCCCGTTGCTTAGTTATAAAATTAGAAGTTTAATCACGTGGCCAATAAATAATTTTGTGGCTTGACCTGGCTTGACTTATACTTAATTAGCCTTAATATTCGACCTATAGAAAAAAAATTAAATAAACGCATATGAAGTAAATAATGGTGGGGTCATATCGCCTGTTGACATGATTCTTCAGATTTTCGCCCAGTCCTTCGGCAGCCTTCTACGGTCTGCGTGGAAAGAGAAGCAGCTGGTACATTCTACGTATTTCATTTCCCACAGACCAGCATCGAAGAAGTCACTTGCTTAAAAGCAGGAATGTTACATGTGGTAATAAATATTTTGATGATATTTGGGAAAGAGTCATAATGCAAAATTTTTATACTGCCAATAATTATCTCTACATAGTGCGAAAGTGATTGCACTAAATGTCATTTCCCTTGTGCCAGGCGTTCCCGCGGCTGACGTGGACGAGACACGGGACTCCGATGAAGACGCGGGGGCGCGGGGCGGGGGACACTACGCGGACGGTAAGCTTCTTAACAACCGAACAAATAATGGTGTTTTATTTTCACACGATTCGTTCTGCGTGTGTCTCTGTTTGGGGGAGGGAAACAAATGCACTTCTCTTGATTTATCCCTTAACTATAGACGTGGAATTTGAGACACCCCTATATGACTATTTTACAAAAAGAAGTATCTTCCTCGTTACACCTTGGAACTGCTCAGTACTATGCCTCTGAGACGCTCGTACATGTTTATTATTATTTATTACGTTTAAGGCGTTAATGAACAAACTAATAAAATCTGGCTGGAAATCAGTATTAACTTTAGATAATCAGCTGAAGATGAAGTCACTTGAAGGGTAACTTCAAATGAATGACTCGCGTGTTTAGGTGCCGATATGCCACTGCTTGAACTTGCAGCTGTTGGTCCAAAATTGCTCCTGTTGTTCTTAAAATACGAAGTCTTTGTCCTTTCACAAGACAACAGGACATATTTGGTTGTAGTCATCCCGTTGGATTCTAAAGTTCAAAGTCATTGTCACGTAGTGTGAAACATATATGTATTTCACCTTTTTATCGTTGGAATACCAAAGAGTCGAACTAAACGCTTTGACAGTTCCTTTTTGGTTCGAGTAGCTAAGGTGTGGAATGAACTACCTGCGTCTATATTCCTCGACAAGTACAGTCCCGGGATATTCAAAAGTAGAATAAATGGGTATCTCTTGGATAGGCATGTAACATCCTCGTCTTCATCGTCACTTACCATCAGGTGAGATGGGAGACAAATGCCTAATCCAACATTTAGTAAAAAAAAACCCTTTATTGAAAATATAAAAAGAAAAATTAGAAACTAAACTTAGTAATAGGAAAATGCGCAAAAGGCGGCCTTATCGCACAGCAATTTCTTGCAGGCAACCTTTTCTTTAACAAATCGCTTGAAATTAAAGGAGGTAGGTAGTGCGGGGTAGTAAAATACTATATTGAAAGGGATATACATATAATTACTCACTAAATACATATAAATACTAATAAACTTAAATGAATACAAATAATATTGCCTTGTCAAAATTTAGACGATCTTAAATATCGTATATAAGAACGAGTCTTCTTTTCTTTCTCAGCCCGTGTTCACCCATTGTTGGGTATAGGCCTCTTCATGGCTTTTCCACTTGACCCGGTCTTTTGCTGTGCGCATCCAGGTCTTCCCCAATAAGAACGAGTAAACAATATAATTTATAAATAAATAAATAAAATTCATTTATTTCAGATATCAATGATCCATATTAAAAGTATAATCCATATTAAGTAGTAAATTGAATATTAAATAACAAACAAAATTTCACAAAATAAAATAAAATTTAAATCATATTAAAACTAAACTAAAATTAAATTTAAATCAAATTAAAATTAAACTAAAATCGATAATTACAATGTTATTATTAAATTTAAATCATATAAAAATTAAATCATATTAAAATTAAATTAAATCAAAATTAAATTAAAATGATAGTTACAATGTCATTACTAATACGTACTACTTAAAACAATCGTTGCGGCTTAGGTACTGAGACATGTTTATCGCAGCAGTGCTGGAGGTAGGTACAATCCAGTCGGTCAGCAATCATCTTCAGAATGATATTGTAGCTAGCTCGCACTCTACGCACCAGGGATGCTCCCCGCTTACGCATAGTTGTGTAAAAACAATCTGTGCGAGCTTCTGCAAACATGCCCGAGGCGCTACAGTACCGTGGCAGCCCCAATATCACTCTGAAAGCATTATTGTACAAGATGCGGAGATCATTGTAAGCCCGTTTGGTATAATTTGCCCACAGGCTGCAGGTGTATAGTGATAACCAGGCTGTATCTCATAAACCGTGATGCTAAGACAGTTGACATTTTCGCAGATGATGTATGTTGTCGATATAACAACAAATACTAAAAAACAGAATAAAATTAATATTTAAGGGGGCTCCGATACAACAAACGTGATGTTTTTGTTCGATATTGATAACGGAAATGAAATGAAATGAAATTTTATGCAATTTCTGTTGTACAATTCGGTCCTTTGTATAGTAAATACTAATTTTCCTGCATGTCTTGCCGCGTACCTGAAGACCTCGTCCTTTCTTTGAAACAAATCCGGGTGTGCCTTGGCAAACATGCAACATTCAAACATATACGTAGACGGAACACATTATTGGGAGTTTTCGAAAGAGGGGTCTGCAAGAAGGTATCGGTGGTACATCGCAAATTGCTCTTATACATTGCTTTTGGGCAATGAATACCTTATTAACATCGGTCGAGTTTCCCCATATAAGTATGCCATATCTGAGATAGACGCAACATATCCGTGACATGCCATTATGGCTGTTTGTTTGTCTACTAATTTTATCAGACGTTTGGAGTTTGGAGGATGTTTGGAGTCGGACTCGCACTAGGCCGATTTTAATTTTCTCCCAGACCAGCATGGCAGAAGTCACATCCTTGAAAGCAGCAATGTCTTCAAGGGTATTCCCAAACATTGAAGACATTTAGCGAAAGTGACGTTCAGGGACTAATGTTATTTGCGTGCCAGGCGTTCCCGCGGCTGACGTGGACGAGACACGGGACTCCGATGAAGACGCGGGGGCGCGGGGCGGGGGACACTACGCGGACGGTAAGCTTCTTAACAACCGAACAAACAGATGGTGTTATATGTTTCACACGACTCATTCTGTGTGTGTCTTCTCTGTTTGGTGGAGGGAGTCAAATGCGGTTTTCTGAATTTAAAACTAGCTGTCGAGCTGAAGTTAGTGGAAGTCGGACCACCCTGAGCAGCCAGGGGCGTAGGCATTTAATTGAATAGCTATGGCACATGGAATATGGATTTTGAGTTCAAATGATCGGTGTGGACGAAAGAGATCCATATTCAATTCATCCTGGGTCAGGTTGAAGTCCAATGGCGCGCAACACTGCTGAAGTATCCCACCAGGTGGCTAACGTTGTGGAGACACAATATAAAATGTAAATTTAGTTTATTACGTAGGTTAGTCAATAAAAAAATACAGTAGTCCTCATGCTTATTCCAATTTTCGCATAAAAATAGAATGACATTTTGCGAAAGTGAAGTTCTACGTTCTGAAGAAACATTTTCGCATAACGTCATTCGCGCCTTCTATATTTCTATGCATATGAATGAATGCTTAGGAGAGAGGGGGGTTTGGCTTCGTTGTATGTCTACGTGTAAGCGCTGCGGCAGTGGTGACCTGTGCGCTCATATGATGTATCTCATCCCACGGGTTCGCTAACGAACTGACCTCCTTTGATAAGCGATGGTGTAGGTGAAAGTAACAAATGTTTTGCAGATGGCGCAGCAGAGGGCCAACAGCCTGTGGCAGGAAGTTCCCGACACAGTTATTATGGCGAGCCTCAGAGCGCTGACACAAGGCACCAGTGTCATGTTTGTCTGAGGGGGTTTCAGAGGAAGAGACATCTACAAATATGCTTGAGAACGCACACTGGTGAGAAGCTGTATAATTGTAATAGCTGTGGGAAGCAATTTTATCAGAAGAGTGATTTAGACAGACAGTTAAGAACACACACTGGTGAAAAACCATTTAAGTGTAATGTTTGCGAAAAGCAGTTTAGTAACAAAAGCTCTTTAAAAACTCATTTAAGAACTCACACTGGTGAGAAGCCGTATAAATGTAATGATTGTGGCAAGCAATTTAATCAAAAGGGTACTTTACAATCACATTTAAGAACACACACTGGTGAGAAACCATTTGAATGTAATGTTTGTCGTCGTCGATTTGCTCACAGCAATACATTGACAAAACATCTGAGAACTCACACTGGTGTGAAGCCGTATAAATGTTATGATTGTGGCAAGCAATTTAATCAAAAGCGTACTTTAGAATCACATTTAAGAACACACACTGGTGAGAAACCATTTGAATGTAATGTCTGCGAAAAGCAGTTCAGTCACAAAAGTAAATTAAAAGTTCATTTAAGAACTCACACTGGTGAGAAACCATTTGAGTGTAAGGTTTGTCGACGTCGATTTGCTCACAGCAATACATTGACAAAACATCTGAGAACTCACACTTGTGAGAAGCCGTATAAATGTAATGATTGTGGCAAGCAATTTTATCAAAAGGGTACTTTAGAATCACATTTAAGAACACACACTGGTGAGAAACCATTTGAATGTAATGTTTGCGAAAAGCAGTTCAGTCACAAAAGTAAATTAAAAGTTCATTTAAGAACTCACACTGGTGAGAAACCATTTGAGTGTAATGTTTGCGAAAAGCAGTTTCGTGACAAAAGCTATTTTAAAACTCATTTAAGAACACACACTGGTGAGAAACCATATAAATGTAATAGCTGTGGGAAGCAATTTTATCAGAAGAGTGATTTAGACAGACATTTAAGAACACACACTGGTGAAAAACCATATAAATGTAATAGCTGTGGGAAGCAATTTTATCGGAAGAGTGATTTAGACAGACATTTAAGAACACACACTGGTGAAAAACCATTTAAGTGTAATGTTTGCGAAAAGCAGTTTAGTGACAAATGCTATTTAAAAACTCATTTAAGAACTCACACTGGTGAGAAACCATATAAATGTAATAGCTGTGGGAAGCAATTTTATCAGAAGAGTGATTTAGACAGACATTTAAGAACACACACTGGTGAAAAACCATTTAAGTGTAATGTTTGTGAAAAGCAGTTTAGTGACAAAAGCTATTTAAAAACTCATTTAAGAACTCACACTGGTGAGAAGCCGTATAAATGTAATGTTTGTGGCAAGCAATTTAATAAAAAGGGTAATTTAGAATCACATTTAAGAACACACACTGGTGAGAAACCATTTGAATGTAAGGTTTGTCGACGTCGATTTGCTCACAGCAATACATTGACAAAGCATCTGAGAACTCACACTGGTGAGAAGCCGTATAAATGTAATGATTGTGGCAAGCAATTTAATAAAAAGGGTACTTTACAATCACATTTAAGAACACATACTGGTGAGAAACCATTTGAATGAAATGTTTGCCGTCGTCGATTTGCTCACAGCAATACATTGACAAAACATCTGAGAACTCACACTGGTGAGAAGCCGTATAAATGTATTGATTGTGGCAAGCAACTCCGTGTGGGGACGGAGTAGAATACAATTCCCCACTGCCCGTCAGGTTGGCATCTCGTAAGAGGCGAGTAAAATACCCGACATGCTCGGTGGTTGGACCTCGTGGGGTCCGACTGGCTGGCGACCACCCTCATGCCGAATTCTATCGTAAAGCACCGTTGGGTGTGTTTCGACGGTTGCGCGTGAGAGCCAATCCCCATTCCCGATTCCCGTAGTTTCGACAGTTTATGGTCCCTTAGGGGCTGGAGTCTTGCACTGTCTGATTGGGGGTGCGACGTTGGCGCGGGGGCCAGGGAGACCCGATGAAACGGTTGTCCGCTGGCCGCCCGCTGGTACGTAGAGGACCCGAACCCTGGCTGTCCCGGCTAGGGAGGCTGTCCTGCCGCCAGTGTCAAAAGCTCGTGATTGGTCGTCGTGCCGGCCTGGGAGACCGGAGTGGAACACGGCGGCTGATCATTGTGTTGGATCGGGGGCCCTTCCGTCCCCCGTGCCAGCAGCGCACCTCACTGGTCATTCATTGCGGGCCATCATTCCTTAACTTTGCCTATGTAACTGTCATAACTACGACAATCCTCAATTTTTTCCCTGTTAACCACCTTTTTTATGGCAAGATCGAAAAATAGAAAACATGTTTTTACAGCGGCACCCCCTTCCACATTCAATGTGGACTTCTTCAACGTCAGAGGAATGCATTCCAACCTCAATGTCGTCCATCATCACTTGGAGACGACTAAGCCGGCTCTATTTTTCCTGACTGAGACACAAATATCCTCTCCTACCGACGTCACATATCTCTTGTATCCCGGTTTCAGCTTGGAGCACAAGTTTATGCCCAATGCTGGGGTGTGTATGTACGTACGGGAGCATGTATGTTGTCGACGTCTCAGCAGCCTTGAAGACAGAAACCTGTCATTGTTATGGGCGCGCGTAGATCACGGTGACCGCATCCGGTTCTATGCGTGCCTTTACAGGTCCCATAGCGGTGATGCCGAAACAGACCGACTTCTCGGGCATGTACAGAAGGGCATAGACGAAATTCTCCAGCAGCACCCATCGGCGGAGGTAGTGATCCTAGGGGACTTCAACGCTCACCATTTTGAGTGGCTAGGATCATTGAAGACCGACTACGCTGGGAAGGCTGCATACAACTTTGCTGTAACAAATGACCTCAACCAGTTAGTTGATGGTCCTACCAGAATACCTGATATTGAAGGACACAATCCTGCTTTGTTGGATCTTCTACTGACCTCACATCCAAACCATTACCAGGTATTCCGTGATGCCCCTCTAGGAACCTCGGATCATTGCCTGGTACGTGCTGTGGTTCCATCCGGTCAGACCACGCCATCCAGACCACCTGGTATGCGTCGTGTGTGGCATTATAGGTCAGCAGATTGGGATGGATTGCGAGAGTTTTATGCTTCCTACCATTGGAGACGGTTGTGCTTCTCATCAGAAAATCCTGACATTTGTGCGAAAGCTGTCGCCGAAGCGATACTGCTGGGCATGGAGTGCTACATTCCCAGCTCGGCGGTTCGTATCGGAGGGCGGTCTCAACCTTGGTTTCGTTGCTCGTCTTTGCATGCCGCCCACCTCAAGCGCGAAGCCTACGAAGCCTGGGTTGCTGCGCGAAATGTCAAGGATCGTAATACTTCTGATTTGAAGAAGCGGTTCAACGCAGCTTCAAGAGCCTACAAGAAGCAGATCACTGCAGCAAAGTTTGCGCACACTGCGCGCATTGGTAGGAGACTGGTTGGCTATCCCTCCGGGAGTAGAGCATTCTGGTCTCTTGCTAAGGCAGCGCAGGGGAATTTCTGTCGCCCTTCACTTCCATCTCTGCACAATCGTCAGGACTCGCTGGCTCACTCCGCAAAAGAGAAGGCCGATCTCTTGGCTACTCTCTTCGCGTCAAATTCTACCCTTGACGACGGAGGAGCATCGCCGCCCTTTTTACCGCGATGCGAGCACTCAATGCGGGAAATTCGGTTCACTCAAAGTGCAGTGCGACGTGCTCTGTTTTCCCTCGACGTCAGGAAGTCCAGCGGGCCTGATGGCATTCCAGCAATTGTGCTCAAAACATGCGGCCCTGAGTTGGCTCCGGTGTTAGCACGCCTATTCTCGCTGTCTTACACCTCAAGAAAAGTCCCGTCTTCGTGGAAAGTAGCCTACGTTCAGCCTATTCCTAAAAAGGGTGACCGCACAGACCCGTCTAACTATCGGCCTATTGCGATAACCTCCCTGCTCTCTAAGGTGATGGAGCGTGTGATAAACATCCAGCTCCTTGGTTACCTTGAAGATCATCAGCTAATTAGTGACCGTCAATACGGGTTCCGCCACGGGCGTAGTGCTGGTGATCTTCTTGTGTACTTAACGCACCGATGGGCAGCCGCCATCGAGAGCAAGGGAGAAGCACTGGCATTTAGTCTAGATGTCACAAAGGCTTTTGACCGGGTCTGGCATAAGGCTCTTCTCGCGAAGTTACCATCTTTCGGGCTTCCTGAGGGACTATGCTTGTGGGTCGCTAGTTTCTTATCTGGGCGAAACATTCAGGTCGTTGTAGACGGATTATGCTCCGATATCATGCCCATCAATGCTGGCGTCCCCCAAGGATCTGTTTTATCACCTACGCTGTTTCTTCTGCACATCAACGACATGCTTAACACTAGTAGCATCCATTGCTATGCAGACGACAGTACGGGTGATGCATATTATGCAGGTCGTGCAAATATCCCTCAAACACAGGTGGAGGAGAACAGAAAGAGACTTGTGTCTGACATTGAGACCTCTCTGGAGCAGGTCTCTGAATGGGGTAAACTAAACCTAGTTCAATTCAACCCTACTAAGACACAAGTCTGCGTGTTTTCCGCTAAGAAGACCCCATTTAACATAGCACCGAAGTTTCGGGACACCTCTCTTACCATTTCTAAGAGTATTGGGATCCTTGGCGTCGATATTACGAAGGAGGTCCAATTCCGGAGTCATCTGGAAGGTAAAGCCAAAATGGCTTCTAAAAAACTTGGGGTGCTCAATAGAGCGAGGCAGTACTTCACTCCGGGTCATAGACTTTTATTATATAAAGCTCAAGTCCGGCCCCACATGGAGTACTGCTCTCATATCTGGTCTGGTGCACCTCAATACCAACTCCTTCCTCTTGATTCCATCCAACGCCGGGCAATTCGTATTATCGACGATCCCACACTCACAGACGATTTAGACACCCTCGGTCTACGGAGAGACGTTGGCTCTCTGTGTGTATTTTACCGTCTATACTATGGGGAGTGTTCTGAAGAACTTTTTGAATTGGTGCCACCGTCACCTTTCTACCACCGCACCGCTCGCCACAGGAGTAAAGTCCATCCCCACATCCTTGACACTTGGGTCTCCAAAAATGTCAGAGCGTCACGTGGTTTTTTTCCTCGTACAGCAAGATTGTGGAATGGACTCCCTCCCGAGGTTTTCCCTGTGTGCTATGACTTGAGGTCCTTCAAAAGGCGTGTTTACAGGTATCTTAAGAGTCGGCAACGCATCAGCAGCTCCTCTGGTGTTGCAGATGTCCATGGGCGACGGTGACCACTTTCCATCAGGTGGCTCGTCTGCTCGTTTGCCGTCGGATATACATAAAAAAAAAAAAAAAGCAATTTAATCAAAAGGGTAATTTCGAATCACATTTAATTACACACACTGGTGAGAAACCATTTGAATGTAATGTTTGCGAAAAGCAGTTCAGTCACAAAAGTAAATTAAAAGTTCATTTAAGAACTCACACTGGTGAGAAACCATTTGAGTGTAATGTTTGCGAAAAGCAGATGACAGCACCGTTGTAGAGAGTTATACGTCCAGTGCCAGTGCAAGTACACAAGAAGTCCAGTCTCTGAGAGAGTCTATGATTGAACGGGTTAACTCGAAATTACAGAGGGTGTCCGATTGGGGAGACGCCAATCTTGTTAAGTTTAACCCGTCCAAAACACAGGCGTGTCTCTTTTCTGCAAAAAAGAGTGCTTTCCCACTTGCACCTACTTTCCAGGGTGTTTCCTTGCCGTTGGTTGACCACCTTGGGCTTTTAGGCATGACACTCACGTCCAAATTAAGCTTCGGCCAACAGATTGAGTCGATGGCACTAACTGCTTCCAAGAAGTTGGGCATCATCTCAAAGGTTCGGCGGTACTTCAGCTCTGAACGGCTGCTCAATCTCTATACAGCCCAGGTTCGCTCTTGCATGGAGTACTGCAGTCACCTTTGGGATGGCTCAGCTAAATACCAGCTTGAAGCATTGGACTCTGTTGACCGAAGAGCCCGCAGGCTCATAAACAACGACGTGGTCTCAAATAGGAAATTGCAATCCCTGGAGCATCGCCGTAAAGTCGCATGCCTATCGGTATTTTATAGGATCCATTTTGGAGAGTGTGCGAAAGCGCTCTTTGAGCTAGTTGAACCCTCACCATTCCTCCATCGGACTACGAGGCGCAGACAGAAATTTCACCCTTTTATCGTTGGAATACCAAAGAGTCGAACTAAACGCTTTGACAGTTCCTTTTTGGTTCGAGTAGCTAAGGTGTGGAATGAACTGCCTGCGTCTATATTCCCAAACAAGTACAGTCCCGGGACATTCAAAAGTAGAATAAATGGGTATCTCTTGGATAGGCATGTAACATCCTCGTCTTCATCGTTACTTACCATCAGGTGAGATGGGAGACAAATGCCTAATTCAATATTTAGTAAAAAAAAAAAAAAAAAGCAGTTTAGTGACAAAAGCTATTTAAAAACTCATTTTAGAACTCACACTGGTGAGAAACCATTTGAGTGTAATGTTTGCGAAAAGCAGTTTAGTGACAAAAGCTATTTAAAAACTCATTTAAGAACTCACACTGGTGAGAAACCATTTGAATGTAAGGTTTGTCGTCGTCCATTAAAAACACACCTGAGAAGTCACACTGGTGAGAAGCCATTTGAATGTAAGGTTTGTCGTCTTCGATTTAGTGACAAAAGTCTTTTACGTAGACATTTAAAAACTCACGGTGAGAAACCGTAACAATGGGACCACAACTAATTTGCATAGTTTTTAATGTCACGTTAGGAACGGGAACTTAATTCTCGTCCACATGCAACACAAGTTGTTTGTAAAAATGTTTCGTTATCACGCGCAAAGTCAATTCTGTTGAATTCGATTATAGACTTCAAAATCAGTCTTTGTGTAAAAAATCTGCTGCCTGCGATTTGGGTGTTCCCCTTTACTCAAAATTTTCATTTTCTCAACATCGTGACATCCTAATGTAAACAGCTCCTTGGATTCATTTGTAGAATATCGAAAGGTTTTAAGAAGTTTCAAACCTTAGTGACCCTTTATAAAACATTTGTGCTTCCAAAGATAGAGTATGCCTCGATTATTTGGTCCCCTCATTACATAGCTCATGTTGAGCAAATAGAGACCATTAAGAGAAAGTTTTTGAGACTATTGACAACCCGTTTGGGCTTGAGAGATACCTTAATGACATATGAACAGCGCTTAAAACGTTTTAATTTTACATCCCTTGATTGCAGACGTTCCCAAACTGACCTTACATATTTGTATAAAATTATTAATTCACTGCTGTCAACTGCTATCTTAACGGAAATTAACTTTAAAGCGACATCGCGACGTCACAGAATTCCTCAGTTGTTTCACTTACCGAGTTGTTCAAATAACATTAGTCATTATAGTCCTGTTCACCGAATGTGTAGACTTCATAACTCTTTAAGTTCATCTACTGAATGTCCTGACATATTCCTCTACTAACTTGCGGCATTTAAAAGAAAATGCCAAATTGTGTTCAATGATTCAGGTCAAAAGTAAAGTAAATATATTCTTTGTTATCTGTATTTCTGCATTGTTGTCCAAGTTCTCTATTTTTTAATTTTATTAAACTTTATTTAAAGTAACAAATTTTGAGCTGTTATGTTACGTACATATTTAATTGGTGAGTTAGGTTAGCTTTTATCAAGTGTTTGAACGTGTTTTGTAACAAAATTAACTACCTAACAAACTGTTTGTGTACTTGTTAATAAATAAATAAAAGATAAATATTTCAGGGTGGATGCGACATATGCGTACCTAACGGGCTTTACTAGATTACTATAGTATAGAAACATTATAATAACAGGCAATAAACCAAAATGTAATGAATTTAATTTGCATATAAAACTAATTTCTGTAACAACCTGTACCTTCTGCGGCTGAGTCTTTTAGTTTTATTTAGAGTCACCGAATCTTGACGTAACCGAATTTTCGATGTATAATATTGTTTATTTCTTAATTAAATTTATGGATAGGCTTTTAGATGTTAGGAGTTTTATTGTAAACTAGCTTTTACCCGCGGCTTCGCTCGCGTGTGGTTTCCCTTACTAACACAACCCAAAACTCCAAAGTCAACCCACGTAGTGCCTTAAACACGTTAATGACTTAAAGCCATGGTTAATTTTTTGGTTAAAAAAGAGGTTCTCAATTCGCCCCGTACCGTATGTATGTAATATTGTCGGCATAGAAGTATGAAGTCTCTAGAAGCAGCGTATTACTTGATACGTCTTGTTACTGATACCCTTAAAAGGAGCCTATACTATACACTAGGCCTCAGTCCTCTGACGCCTGTCGAGGGGTATGTAACAGAGTGGAATTTAATTTTTAAAATTACAAACATGCCAATTTCTGAAGTTCTGTCCTTCTAAAATACTAAAATGAATATTATAGTAAACTATCGCGCTGGCACTTTTCACATTTAAGTAATGCAAGTCCATGTTATTTACAATATTATAAACATATTTATTCTCCATTAAAAACGTCAAATTCCATTGTCAGTGAAAGGCGGAAAGACGCATAGTGATGCACTTTGTTATTTTTTGCCAAACATCGATAATTTACATGAATACAGATGAGTGTAATCATATAAGTAATAAAGTTAATGCCAAGAAATAAATAATAATAAATTCACTCTCCACGACTTTCCCGAAAATTTATTATTTTTAGTGTTCCGTTCCCTAAGAGTAAAAACGGAAAGGTAATACTAAGCCTTCGACGTCCATCCGTCCATCCATCTGCCACATGACTGTATCTATTGAACCGAAATAGATAATATTTCAAAAGGACAATGTCGGTTATTGGCGTCTTTTTGTTTTCGCGCGGCCACTAACCATACCTTGTTTTTCCGATAGTCAATAACAAAATCAAGTTATAAGGGCATATATACCTCTAAACTCAGACCGAACTGAGTTATAAGGATTAGATATTATATTCATAGGTTGTTGCACTATTTTTCACTAAGTTCATTAAAAGTTTCAATTAAATAATAAATAAAATTATTTTGGACATTGTAATCACTTCTATACTTTTTTGTAGCCTTTTTCATCAACGATACAGCAGCAGCTAGCTTTGATAGATACTTGATAGATTAGGTAGGTCTTTTGTTCTTTGCTTGGCCGTCGTCTTCACTGTTTCGCTTCACTCTTGAAGTATTGGTGCAGCCGATAGCATAGTGACGTCAGCTTTGACGTTCCCAGGCGAGGGCTTGGTGCGTCACGAGGCAACACAACAAATACCGAAAACTGTACTTGTTGTTGCTGTCCATGTTCACTTCCATATACTAACAGCGCAACTTCCACTTCATTAGTTGCCATCATTAGTAGTTGATCTGCTTCATGAACACCTGTGAGTGCTTTCGTGGCACCCCGCTCAGCGCTTGGGCAGCATGATGACCCAACAGTGACCCACGGGGTCACTTCAGCAGATGGCGAACAACCTTATTCAGCAGGCAGATCATACGTTGCACTTGGAACACAATGGGAGTAGGCTTTCGCCAATCATCTTGGTTGTGGTTTTGACAAAAGTGTTTTACTTAGATGGTGCCCTCTCTTGCGGTCTGCGCAACACCATAAGAGATGTACCTCAATATATACAGGACTTAAAAGAGCCTGGTTGCGCCAAATAGTTCAAGCAAAATCTCACTAGATGCCGTAACTGTCCTGGAACCCCGATTCAAAAGTTTGACAAGCCTGCGCCTGACCCACGCCGAGAGAGGGTCGGCAGTATCCTCCGTAACGCCGTCGCGCGAGGTGATCTCCAGAGGTGACACGCTATTTCCTTCTGCTGCTTGTGACTTCATACGCTGTGAAGTTTGCTTGCCCGCTTAAACTCCGCAAGGCTGACTAAATTGGCCAGGGTGAAACACCCACCGCTCGTGATAAACAACCCATGAACTTTATATACGTGTAAACGGTGATAATTTAAGAGTATGCCGACTGTCGCTGTCGTAAGCTGATGCTGGTTTCCTGGTTTCCTGAGAGGCTGGTCTGCGAACTGGTAAGTCACTTTGGGGTCGGGATATCCTGAACAGATACGAACGTTTAAGAGATTTGCTTGAATTCGAAGGTAATTTTTGGGTCCATTTAGAATCCGCACCCGCTAAAGGCGCCGCACGCCGCTGCGTCTCCAGAGCCCAACCCGTCTTACTTTTTATACAAAGGTTCGTACGTCTCTAGAAGCAGCGCATGTCTTGTAACTCATACTCTTAAAACAGCGTATGCTTTTTCGCGGCCTCAGTCCTCTGACGTCTGTCATATTATTTGTAGCGGAACCTTGTGAGCCGAACGAAAATTTATTTTTATAATTATATACATGCCTAAGTAGTTGTGTAGTGAAATCCTGCAAAAATACTGTAAAAAATGCTAAATGGAAACAACAACCTGTGACTTTTCACATGTAAGTAATGCAAAGGACATTTAATTACAATATCAGAAACGATAATGACAATCTCCATGGAAGAGTGGTTAACGAGCCAGGTACCGGGTTAAATTTCCGGCGCAGGCAAAAACTTGTACTTCAGTTTCATATTTATGTATGTCCGCGTTACTGAAGTTACATAAGGAGAATTGGCGTTGGGCCGTAAAACATACATACATTCATATTATCACGATCTTCACCCTTATGGTGTAGGCCTCTGCCTGAAACCAAAAGCCATGTTAAGCGTGTTTGTGGGCGTATGTAGGTGGAAATCTGAATTAAAGGTGTAATAGGTTGCTAGTCGCATTCCCTATCAGAGAAGCAACTGGTACATTCTCAATTTTTCCTTTTCATCTAGACCAGCATGGAATATATACTTCTTATTACAGCATGAATGCTGTCATAATAGCGGACCCCGGGCTTGGACGCAGCACAATTGAAGATGCCAGGAGTATAAGGAACCAGGGAATCTCTTAGATGATTATGACTATATAATTATTACTACTTCATATGTTGTTTACTTAAATGAAGTCAAACTGAAACAAAATCTTGTTGTGGGTTTTTCTCGATATCGATATTACACGATGTTGTTAGGTACATCACTTATGACAGCGGCGTCAAACGTCATGAGTGCTATTTTCGAATCGACGTGTTTACTTAACGACCGATGATGTATGGAAAATTTGTACTTCTTCATCGAGTCACTCATTTACAAATAGCACCCCTGAAACCATGACTCCCTTTCCTCTACCTCACACCCCCGCTAATGACACACTAGGTTCCTCAGAAGAATAATATACATAGAAGCCGCATAAAAATGGAAACTGAAAACAGATAGTTGACACTGTATTTTTCTTATGAGCTTTCGCTTATGACAGAATGAGACAAAAACTTCAGTCAGTTTCTATTATTTTCATGGTTGTCCCGACTTGAAATGTCAATGGACTCCATTGGACTCCAATTAAATCCGACTAAATTCAAAATAACTTATTACAGTTCAACGTCTGTAATATTAGCATCTTGCCGATTTGATCGGGTTATATATCGACAAAAACATTGCGGCGGAATTGTGATGTCTGCAAATTAAATATAGGATTGTGCTAAAATTCTCACGGAAAAAAGTATTAACCGGTGTTGGGTTGATGCGTTATCAAATGACCATTATACTAAACAATGTCTTGTGCAATGGAGCGATGTAAATCCCATTCAGGACGAACAGAAATAAATTCTGTAAAACATAATTTTCTTCGGTAAGTTTTTCAATTAAAAGTGCATAATTAAAACCCAAAATACCTCAAAATACAACAATAATATTGTCAATTATATAACGTATTGTATAAATGACAACTTTTATAGGTATTTTGCTTAAAATTATCGTTTTTTCCTTATTTCAAATTAGGTTAGTTTTTTTGCTAGTGATGTGGTAAAATCACGTATCTACGAGTATATCGATATTTTTTATGACGGTCTTGCTATCAGGGATATTTTTGTTAGTGTTGAGCCATGCAATAGTAATGTAACAAATTGAACCATCATGGTAATTAAACAACCAGCAAAGTGTGAGTCGGACTCGCGCACGAAGGGTTCCGTACCATCCTTACATATAATATTATAAATGTGAAAGTGAGTTTGTTTGTTACGCTTCCACGCCGTAACTTCTGAACCGATCATCATGAAATTTTGCATCATCATCATCACCATTGCACGATCTCTGGAGTACGGAAAAGAACATAGACATAAATTACATCTCAGAATAAGGTACTGTTATCGGGGATAGACATTAACGCGAGCGGAGCCGTGGGCGTAAGCTATAAAAACGCCCGAAATTTTTGTTTGTAATATTTCAACTGTCTCACTATCACGGTTCATGAGATACAGCCTGGTGACAGACAGATGGATATCGGAGTCATATTAGTAGGGTCCTGTTTTTATCCTTTGGGTACGGAACCCTAAAAAGAATCGATTTTTACTAATATGAAGAAAATTATTGTTGAAATTTTATTGCAGCTCCCTGAAGTAAAAGGATAAAAAGGTGTGGATCCGAGGAACTTTCAAGCGACATATGGGACATAAAATGTCATACATACTCGAATTTGTTCAAAATATTTTACTGCCGTGCCGATACATTACAACTAGTTGTTTTTTTTTTTATGAATCGTACTCATTTAACGAATCGATACAATCAGAGTAGAGTACATTTATGACTTTCATAGGACGAAACATTTAGTCGATAAATATATTTCATCGATATAGTACAACCCTGATCACATCAGTACCCCAGGACAACCTGCACATTTACGCAAATGGCATTGTATATGCATCTCTTTCTGATGCTTTAACAATGCCATAAGTAAAAACAGTGTAGAATATTGTATTTTGTTGTTATTTTAACACGGTTTCTATGCTTTAGTTATTGTTCTGAGCTAGGTTCCCATACAAAAAAGGCAAAATGTGACATCTATTCAGAGACGATTTTTTTTTTTAATCTGTGATTGTCGGGTTTGCACAGTTTTTGTATATGTAGTTCTGCTCAGAAGAATAATATACATAGAAGCCGCATAAAAATAGAAACTGAAAACAGATAGTTGACACGGTATTTTTCTTATGAGCTTTCGCTTATGACAGAATGAGACAAAAACTTCAGTCAGTTTCTATTATTTTCATGGTTGTCCCGACTTGAAATGTCAATGGACTCCATTGGACTCCAATTAAATCCGACTAAATTCAAAATAACTTATTACAGTTCAACGTCTGTAATATTAGCATCTTGCCGATTTGATCGGGTTATATATCGACAAAAACATTGCGGCGGAATTGTGATGTCTGCAAATTAAATATAGGATTGTGCTAAAATTCTCACGGAAAAAAGTATTAACCGGTGTTGGGTTGGTGCGTTATCAAATGACCATTATACTAAACAATGTCTTGTGCAATGGAGCGATGTAAATCCCATTCAGGACGAAGAGAAATAAATTCTGTAAAACATAATTTTCTTCGGTAAGTTTTTCAATTAAAAGTGCATAATTAAAACCCAAAATACCTCAAAATACAACAATAATATTGTCAATTATATAAAGTATTGTATAAATTACAACTTTTATAGGTATTTTGCTTAAAATTATCGTTTTTTCCTTATTTCAAATTAGGTTAGTTTTTTTGCTAGTGATGTGGTAAAATCACGTATCTACGAGTATATCGATATTTTTTATGACGGTCTTGCTATCAGGGATATTTTTGTTAGTGTTGAGCCATGCAATAGTAATGTAACAAATTGAACCATCATGGTAATTAAACAACCAGCAAAGTGTGAGTCGGACTCGCGCACGAAGGGTTCCGTACCATCCTTACATAAAATATTATAAATGTGAAAGTGAGTTTGTTTGTTACGCTTCCACGCCGTAACTTCTGAACCGATCATCATGAAATTTTGCATCATCATCATCACCATTGCACGATCTCTGGAGTACGGAAAAGAACATAGACATAAATTACATCTCAGAATAAGGTACTGTTATCGGGGATAGACATTAACGCGAGCGGAGCCGTGGGCGTAAGCTATAAAAACGCCCGAAATTTTTGTTTGTAATATTTCAACTGTCTCACTATCACGGTTCATGAGATACAGCCTGGTGACAGACAGATGGATATCGGAGTCATATTAGTAGGGTCCTGTTTTTATCCTTTGGGTACGGAACCCTAAAAAGAATCGATTTTTACTAATATGAAGAAAATTATTGTTGAAATTTTATTGCAGCTCCCTGAAGTAAAAGGATAAAAAGGTGTGGATCCGAGGAACTTTCAAGCGACATATGGGACATAAAATGTCATACATACTCGAATTTGTTCAAAATATTTTACTGCCGTGCCGATACATTAATTTCGAATATAAAATTAAATGGAAGCGATTGAAACACGATGCTTTACCTACATTTATATTTGCCGAATTATAAATCAATGGTAATAAGAAAGTTTACGGAAACGGTTTTATTATTTATATTTAAAATTATGAAAAACATTTTATTTTGGACAGAAATGAAAGTGGGTAAAGTAATCTCTTGTTTTTCTTCACCTCTTGTTTTTCTATTACCAACACTGTGAATTTTTCACAAATAACACACTGGCACTTTTTTACCCTAGTGTAAAAGTTTTATAAAATAAAAAATATCACTTGGAATTATGTGTTTCTCTTTACCTACCTGATTATGTTTCCTTTACTGACTGTTCCTCAAAGCTAGCTGGGAAAAGCTTTAGATGGTTTTGGAATATGCTGAATGTCCCATTGATCAAGTGAAAAATATATCTGACCTTATATACCTTTTGATACATGAGCGCCCCATTGCAATTTAGAGTCTATTGTGATTCCTAAGAAGGTGGTATCATTTACAAAGTCTATTTTACCTTCAACTAGTATGTCAACGTTGGACTGCCTCACATTGGGGACTGTAAATCGAATGCATTGGGTTTTTTGCGCATTCATAGGTAAGGTAGGTAAGTAGGCACTGTTTGAATTTCGAAATAATCGAAAATATGATTGACATCATATTAGGTATTCTGCCGTTCGACCAATACTGGGTAAGGCCTAATGACCAGCAGTAGACAGTAGACGTGCGGTGGGTAATGTATGGATTTTTTTTTTACCTATTTATCAGATGAAGCCAAGCGGCGCCATGCGATTATTTAGGTGTATCTTGACGTAACTTTTAAAGTAAAAGCCTCTTTAGCGGCTTTGTGCACTTTTTGGGATGGGTAAAATAGAAAACTCGCGTCAGGACACGTGAATTGATCGAAAATTCGTAAGAAGGACACGGACCTGAGTATGCCGCAAAGGCGAGTTTTCACTTCTGCCGGCACTCCTGGAGTGCAACTAGTTGTTTTTTTTTTTATGAATCGTACTCATTTAACGAATCGATACAATCAGAGTAGAGTACATTTATGACTTTCATAGGACGAAACATTTAGTCGATAAATATATTTCATCGATATAGTACAACCCTGATCACATCAGTACCCCAGGACAACCTGCACATTTACGCAAATGGCATTGTATATGCATCTCTTTCTGATGCTTTAACAATGCCATAAGTAAAAACAGTGTAGAATATTGTATTTTGTTGTTATTTTAACACGGTTTCTATGCTTTAGTTATTGTTCTGAGCTAGGTTCCCATACAAAAAAGGCAAAATGTGACATCTATTCAGAGACGATTTTTTTTTTTAATCTGTGATTGTCGGGTTTGCACAGTTTTTGTATATGTAGTTCTGCTCAGAAGAATAATATACATAGAAGCCGCATAAAAATAGAAACTGAAAACAGATAGTTGACACGGTATTTTTCTTATGAGCTTTCGCTTATGACAGAATGAGACAAAAACTTCAGTCAGTTTCTATTATTTTCATGGTTGTCCCGACTTGAAATGTCAATGGACTCCATTGGACTCCAATTAAATCCGACTAAATTCAAAATAACTTATTACAGTTCAACGTCTGTAATATTAGCATCTTGCCGATTTGATCGGGTTATATATCGACAAAAACATTGCGGCGGAATTGTGATGTCTGCAAATTAAATATAGGATTGTGCTAAAATTCTCACGGAAAAAAGTATTAACCGGTGTTGGGTTGGTGCGTTATCAAATGACCATTATACTAAACAATGTCTTGTGCAATGGAGCGATGTAAATCCCATTCAGGACGAAGAGAAATAAATTCTGTAAAACATAATTTTCTTCGGTAAGTTTTTCAATTAAAAGTGCATAATTAAAACCCAAAATACCTCAAAATACAACAATAATATTGTCAATTATATAAAGTATTGTATAAATTACAACTTTTATAGGTATTTTGCTTAAAATTATCGTTTTTTCCTTATTTCAAATTAGGTTAGTTTTTTTGCTAGTGATGTGGTAAAATCACGTATCTACGAGTATATCGATATTTTTTATGACGGTCTTGCTATCAGGGATATTTTTGTTAGTGTTGAGCCATGCAATAGTAATGTAACAAATTGAACCATCATGGTAATTAAACAACCAGCAAAGTGTGAGTCGGACTCGCGCACGAAGGGTTCCGTACCATCCTTACATAAAATATTATAAATGTGAAAGTGAGTTTGTTTGTTACGCTTCCACGCCGTAACTTCTGAACCGATCATCATAAAATTTTGCATCATCATCATCACCATTGCACGATCTCTGGAGTACGGAAAAGAACATAGACATATCTTACATCTCAGAATAAGGTACTGTTATCGGGGATAGACATTAACGCGAGCCGAGCCGTGGGCGTAAGCTATACAAACGCCCGAAATTTTTGTTTGTAATATTTCAACTGTCTCACTATCACGGTTCATGAGATACAGCCTGGGGACTGACAGATGGATATCGGAGTCATATTAGTAGGGTCCTGTTTTTATCCTTTGGGTACGGAACCCTAAAAAGAATCGATTTTTACTAATATGAAGAAAATGATTGTTGAAATTTTGTTGCAGCTCCCTGAAGTAAAAGGAAATTAAAAAGGTGTGGATCCGAGGAACTTTCAAGCGACATATTGGTCATAAAATGTCATACATACTCAAAATATTTTACTGCCGTGCCGATACATTAATTTCGAATATAAAATTAAATGGAAGCGATTGAAACACGATGCTTTACCTACATTTATATTTGCCGAATTATAAATCAATGGTAATAAGAAAGTTTACGGAAACGGTTTTATTATTTATATTTAAAATTATAAAAAATATATTTTATTTTGGACAGTAATGAAAGTGGGTAAAGTAATCTCTTGTTTTTCTTTACCTCTTGTTTTTCTGTTACCAACACTGTGAATTTTTCACAAATAACACAATTCAACACTGGCACTTTTTTACCCTAGTGTAAAAGTTTTATAAATAAAAAATATCACTTCGAATTATGTGTTTCTCTTTACCTACCTGATTATGTTTCCTTTACTGACTGTTCCTCAAAGCTAGCTGGGAAAAGCTTTAGATGGTTTTGGAATATGCTGAATGGCCCATTGATCAAGTGAAAAATATATCTGACCTTATATTACCTTTTGATACATGAGCGCCCCGTTGCAATTTAGAGTCTATTGTGATTCCTAAGAAGTTGGTATCATTTACAAAGTCTAGTATTTTACCTTCAACTAGTATGTCAACGTTGGACTGCCTCACATTGGGGACTGTAAATCGAATGCATTGGGTTTTTGCGCATTCATAGGTAATAGGTAAGGTAGGTAAGTAGGCACTGTTTGAATTTCGAAATAATCGAAAATATGATTGACATCATATTAGGTATTCTGCCGTTCGACCAATACTGGGTAAGGCCTAATGACCAGTAGACGCGCGGTGGGTAATGTATGGATTTTTTTTTTTACCTATTTATCAGATGAAGCCAAGCGGCGCCATGCGATTAGGAGTTATATAGGTGTATCTTGACGTAACTTTTCTTTAGCGGCTTTGTGCACTTTTTGGGATGGATAAAACAGAAAACTCGCGTCAGGACACGTGAATTGATGGAAAATGGAGTGCAACTAGTTGTTTTTTTTTATGAATCGTACTCATTTAACGAATCGACACAATCAGAGTAAAGTACATTTATGACTTTCTTAGGACGAAACATTTAGTCGATAAATATATTTCATCGATATAGTACAACCCTGATCACATCAGTACCCCAGGACAACCTGCACATTTACGCAAATGGCATTGTATATGCATCTCTTTCTGATGCTTTAACAATGCCATAAGTAAAAACAGTGTAGAATATTGTATTTTGTTGTTATTTTAACACGGTTTCTATGCTTTAGTTATTGTTCTGAGTAGTTCTGTACCAGCTACTCAACATGTGTACCTAATTTCATAAGTGTACCTTTACACTTATGAAATTAGGCACACATATTGAGATGTATGTATATTATGTATATTTGTATGTTTGCTTGCGCATATCCCAAAGACTATAAAGCGGATTTTTAACATTTTTTTTTGTCGCAGAAATTTGCGCAAATAAGGAAATAGTGCAGATTTTATCAAAATCGGTTCAGTACTCTTTGAGATGGTCTTGAAGAAGCTAATTTGTTTTTAATTTTTATAATAAACTTGCTAACATTCTTTCATTGTCTAAAATACTGAATATTTTTTTTGAGCAGTAATTAGTGAACTTGTTGTAGCATACTAACTCAACGATACTATAGGTATTTTATAATAGATAGGTACTTAATACATAACATCCAAGAAAATGTATAGGATAATTGTATTAAATGAAAAATAAATAAACACAGAGTAAACTTTGATTTTCGTAATATGTTTTTGAAAAACTAAAACATTTTTTTGGATGCGTATCTCTGTTTTCTTTCGTGAATACTTTTCGTAGCTTATTTATTGCCGAGCGATGTCTCATCGATTTGTAAAGAAAAAGAGAAGCCGTTAAGCCGAAAAGGCAGCCAGCTCGGCTTTATGCTTATGGCGGTGGACCACAGCGCTGATTTTCAGCTGGTACCAAGGAGGACGTAGATAGCTTAACTATACATATATGATATTATAACAAGCATAACTTTTCAAAATATATTTTTCATTATTCATTTCCATTTATATCTACGAAAAATTGAATTAAAAGTATGAACAAAACAGCAACAATGAAATTGACAATTTTCGTGAAATCATAATTGCAAAGTACTTGACTTTAGTTAGTATTGGCACAATATATTTGGGAAATTAAAAACTGTCGACAACAATGCCATCAATTTGCCGCGATAATGTGATTTCTTTTATTTGTTTACGAAATGTGGCGACAGAGGAAGCACTAGTACCCGAATCGTTAACGCCATGTATTTGCAATTTCATAATTCAATAATAGTTTGACAGTAATGGTGTTACTTTCGTTTTTTGATCAGTCTTATTTAAATCTGTTTCTATTACTGAATTGTTGTCGTGTTGAATTGAATTCTTCTTTACTTTATCATCTTCCTTTGTTTCTAAACCAGCATAAGGCTTAAGGACGATAACGAGAAACCTTATTCAATTTTTAACACATCTTACACGGAACTTTTATTTTATTCTTATCTAGATCCTCTTCTTTTTAAAAAAAATGTTAAAGGATACTATGGATTGTTCCATTGAAACATTTTTTCATTTCTGAGTCATTGTGTTTACTATGAAATCCGGTAAATCTGGTGCAATAAGGTCTATCAAAGACCTGTTTCAATGGATGTCCTCATCACGAGTAATAGTTTTTACTTTCTCATAGCAATTAACCATCCTTGCATTATGTGACATGTGAGCTTATATTATGTATCTCATCCCACAGGTTCGCTAAGTAACTGACCCCTTTGTAAAGCGACGGTGTAGGTAAAAGTAACAGTTTTTTTGCAGATGACACACAGAGGGTCAACAGCGTGTAGCAGGAAGTTCACGAAATCGTCTTGATTACTGTTTCGTGAACTTCCTGCCGCAGGTTGTTGACCAGCCTCAGAGAGACCCGCGCGCGCAAACGCTGACACAACGCACCAGCGTCATGTTTGTCTGAGGCAGTTTCAGTGGAATAGTCGTCTACAAACTGGTGAGAAGCCGTATAATTGTAATAATTGTGAGAAGCAACTTAATCGTAAGGATACTTTAGTATTACAATTAAGAACTACCTTGGGGGGTCCCCCTGATGTCGTGGCAACTGGTTTACAACGCTTGTTTGCTCACTTTAAGTCTCTCGGGTTGAAATTAAATACCAGAAAGTGTGAAATATACTTTTGTGGTAGAGGAGCTCGTGATTCGCTTTCGCACTTCGAGTATTTATTGCCTGGGTTAAAGGTGACTGACGGCATGAATTTTGCTCTTTTGGGTGCTCCTATTTTTGAAGAAGGGGTTCCTGGAGCTATTCGGACAAAATTGGCCACATTTATAGAAATATGTGGCATTGGTACTCCTTCGTAATTGTTTGACAGTGCCTCGATTGACTTATGTTCTAAGGACTTGTCCAACATAGTTGTTCCCGCAAGTGATTAATGAGGTGGATGGTGCTGTACGCTCTATATTGGAAAGTGTGCTTAATGTCGGCCTCGATGAGAATCAGTGGATTCAAGCTTCCTTGCCTATACGTCATGGAGGTCTTGGTATCCGCCGTATTTCCGAACTTGCCGTTCCGGCATTCTTGGCGTCTTCGCATGGGGTAGTCAACCTTGTCGTTAATATTCTCTCATTCAAAGGCGACGAGTTGATTCTGCCCTATGCGAGGGAGGCCTTGACAGTCTGGACGAGTAGGTGCCCAAATGCTACTTTCCAACAATGCCACACTTGCAGAGAGTTTGGGATGAGGAGAGAAATTTAGTTATCCGGAGGGAATTGGAATGTCATGCTAGTGGTTCTGATTTGGCGCGCCTAAAAGCTTCCGCCGAACCGGAATCTGGCACGTGGTTACACGCTATTCCATCTCCCTGCATGGGCACACTTCTGGACAACGACTCGCTCCGGGTAGCTGTGACTCTGAGATTGGGCTGTCCAGTTTGCGAGCCACACCGTTGCATTTGCGGTAAAATGGTGGAGGCTAACGGATATCACACTCTGAGTTGCTCTCGTTGTGCTAGCCGTTGGTCACGACACAGTTCAATCAATGATCTTATTAGAAGAGCTCTAATTTCCGCTAATATCCCATGTCAACTAGAACCACCAGGTCTCTGTAGAGCGGATGGGAAGCGACCTGATGGGTTAACATTGATACCGTGGCAGAGAGGACGCAGTTTATTGTGGGATGCAACCTGCACCTACATAAACGAATGTATTCGTACGCCTGGGTCAGCTGCGCGAGCGGCGGCTGGACATAAATGAAAGAAATATTCAGTTTTGGTTAATAAGTATGAATTTATTCCAGGCGCCGTTGAAACGGCTGGCCCGTGGTGTCAGGAAGCAAAACGCTTCATTTCAGAAATCGGACGACGGTTAAAAGACCGAGGTTATGACCACCGCTCCGGATGGTACCTGACACAAAGGATATCCATTGCTATCCAAAGAGGGAATTCCGCTAGCGTAATGGGTACCTTTGAGCCAGGTACAGTTCGGGGTGGCATTCTTGACTAGTCTTTTTTTGTTTTTTTGTTTTGTACCACAATTTAAATAAATTAATAAACCATATATGTTGTAAAAGTCAATATAATATACGAACAGTTATATTAAATTATAAATTATTAAGAACTCATACTGGTGAGAAACCAACATGATGTAATAGTTTCTGCTACTCTTGTATCGTTTGTAATGTCATTCTCGTCTACATTAAACCACGGATAAACTACATTACTATAGTATAGAGATATTATAATAACAACATTAGTCTTCACATGGATATCGTAAGAGGCAACTTAGGAAATATAAGCTAAACAAAGCTCATAAACATCAATGAGACCTCTGCAATCCGTCTGGCCAGCGAGGAGAGTGTAGGCCAAATTCTGTCTGCTCCGGCTAAGTATGGCTCCGGTAGTACAGAGAGGGTCATGCTGCTGCAAAGACTAAAGAGAATTGATGATGATGATTATAATAACAGACAAGAAACCATCATGTAATAGTCATACAAAACAAATCTCTGTAGCAACCTGTATCTACTGCGGCGTGTTTTTGTTTTGTAAGTCATTTAACCTTGACTAGACACGTAGATTCGAAACAACTGATATTTCAAAACTGCTTTTCTCTAGAACTTCTCGAAAAATTTGTTTGTAAATCTGTATGGATGTATGTATTAAAGTATGTATGTAAGATTCTTTATTTTATCATAACTGCTGATTCACGGACGTAGAGGACGTAGAGGCTATCATCATGTAAAATCGGGTCACTCACGCGCTATTTGTCGGGATTGCCGACTATATCTCCCGACGACATAGCACGTGAGTGACCCGCTTTTATTACCCAACTGCCAAGAAGGGTAATGTGTTCCGCGCGTATCATGTATGTTTGTAAATTTCTTTATTACCTCGTATCTTCAAAACGGCTAGATGGATGCCGAGAGTTAAGACATCGTTAGGTTCGCCTGTATGTATTTATAGTCACAAGCGTGTATATTTAGTACAGTCAATGAAGGCAAAAATCAGCCACAACCTCCGATTTCATTGAACCTCCATAGATTTGGATAAAAATTTAGGATTGAGTATGTTTTACCCTCTACTTCAAAACTGACATATGCTCGTCTTGCGCTTTTTGCATTTTAGGGGTGAAATTCACCCCTATGGTTAAAAATGGGAAAAATTAAGATAAAACCATTCCGACTTAAGTAATTGTGTTTAATTAGATAAAATACAAGTGTTTTAATATTTATATGCATGATTTTAATTAATTTTTCAACCCTTTTAGCACCCTACCCCTTAAACCGAAAATATTTTTTTTGTATTTCTGAGTTCTAAAATCGCATATTAACATTACAAAAACAGTTTGTTTATATGATATAGTTTTTGGTTGATCGTGAAATTTCATCCCTTAAAAACTACCCCCATACTGCAGGATCAGTGTAAAAATTGGTTTCAAAAACTTTAACCTATTAAATAGTAAGTACATTACTGAAGCGAAATCTTATTTACTTAGAATTAAAATATTTATTTATTTAATGCATAATTTTTCACCCTTAAAAACTACCCCTTATCATAATAATAAAGGAATATTTTTTATACCAGCTTTAATTAGAATCGTTTTTAATAGATAAGATAAATCTATACTATAATATTATATAGCTCAAGAGTTTGTTTGAACGCGCTAATCTCAGGAAATACTGGTTCAAATTGGAAAATTCTTTTTGTGTTGGATAGTCCATCTATTGAGGAAGGCTTTAAGCTATTAAACATCACGCTGCGAGTAATAGGAGCGAAGCATCAATAAAAAATGTTTTGAAAACGGGGGAAAATTATTCATCTATACTAATTCATCACAATAACAGAAATTGCCTTGGACGAAGTCGCGGGCAACAGCTAGCTTTTATTAATTTATTGCAAACTTTTCTTTCACTTTCTCTACCTTCAAAATACATATACAAATACCCATAAATGTAGTTTCCCTATAATAAATGCATAACAAATCTCTGCTCCAATTTTTTTTCCAAATAAATATAATAGGTTTTTTTACGATAACTCCGTTAATTTTTAAGATATCAGGTTCATCCAAAAACCATTTGAAAGGTAATTTTAAAGCTATAAGATCATCTTAAATAAAAAAAAATTAAAGCCCTTATTTTTTAAAAGATAAAGGGTTAAAGGTTACATGGTTCTCGCAGTAAAAGTTAGGCTTTGAACATCTCTATCTCGGTTATTTTTCATCCTATAAAAATAAAAAAGAAACCAAAGTCTTTCTTTAAAAACAACTCAAATTTCGTTCTTTGTCATTTTTTACGAATATCCAATATTTTTTTAGTTATTTTCAAAAGAAAATGAAATTTACGAAAATTTGAAAAATTTAGATTTTATTAAATCATACTTTTTTTTCGAAAATAAGCACTCTAAATCGGAAAAAAAATTTGAGGTCATCACTTTTGCTAAGAAAAAGAAAGTCCTTTAGGGATATTCATAAATTTGAATTTTTGTTGAAATGGTGAAGGTTTTATTTTTGTTTTTTCCAAAACAAATTGAAAGTGTCATCTTATTTTTACCATAACTTGCTCAATTTTGATGCTATTAACTTTTTACAGTGCTCATTAGAAAGGTATTTTAAGATACTTTAAAAAATGTTCAGGAAATATATGGCATAAAATTTCCCGGTTTCCCGTTATTTAAGTTTGAATACTAAGATTGAAGTACTCGCCGAAAAAAAATATACATAAAATTACCTATAGCTCAATTTGAATTAATATTAGAAGGTTTTTCAAAATAGGGATTTGTTTGTTTTTTTATTAGCTTTAATTTTATTAATTACACATTTTTTGTAAAAACTCATAGTTTTTGAGTTATTAATGAAAAACCGCTTTAAAACATGTATTTTTATGACGAAAAATCACAATCTTTGATCCTTAATAACTCAGAAAGTATTGATTTATTTCAAAAACTTTATATAACAAATTTTGCTTAGAATTTATCTCTTAATCGATTCCTGGGGTAATTTTTATTAAAAGAATTTCACCCCTGAGAAGGGGTGGTATCCATCCCCAGGGCAATAGCGCAAGTTGGCACTATGTCACTTTTGTTTCTTAAGGTATCCCCCATCTCCTCACCAATTTTCATGAAAATCGATGGAGATTCAACGAAAACAGAGGTGAAAACCTTCATTGACTGCACTAATTACACAACACACCAAACACAATTACATACACAACTGTATTTCATTTGAGACCTTACTCACATTGACTTAAGACCCGACGAGTTTATATTAATGCTCGTGGCGCTCTAACGACAATTGTCACGGAAGATGAACTGTGGCTATTGAATGCGTGAGTTTATTCCGCGACAGAATACCTCGACAGACCTAAGTGTTGACATGACTTGTAATTCTAGGTCCAATAACAAGTAATGACAAGAATTGTTATTTAAGATAACTAATTTTATTCTCAGTATATATGACATGACTTCAGTAAGTAAACTACAAACTTTAACTAAATAAGGCAAATCTGTTGGAACATAGTTATATTTTAACACGTTAATTGATTGTAAACCTCGATAAGCAAATAAAGAATGGAATTTAATTGTGTTGACATTATTTTTTGCTTTGGATCCTGTATTTATTTGGTTAATAAAACACATACGAGATAGTGGGGCGTTGATCTACTTATGTAGCAACATGAAAAGCATGCAGTTGTTTGGCTATTAATCTAATGTTAGCGTAGATTCATTTTGATACATCCAGTTTACTGTCGTCTTCGGAAGGCCCGCCATAACTCCACCAAGGGCGCCACTGGTAGGCAATACAAAGGTTTTAAATTATTTATTGCAGCTGCGTTCAACATTTTTTTTACATGAATTCAATGTAATATTACGTATCCTATGAGGAACTAAGATTCGCTAAAGTACAGACTATCTTGTTCAGGCTCAAAAACGATGGCTTGCTCGAGGTTCTCCTATAATCTTTTTCCCGTAAAGGTCAGTCTTAATCAGTTTTTCACTATCATTGTTTTTATATTTCATATCGGTAGTTTAGGAATATATCTGAGAATTCACACTGGTGAGAAGTCACATAAATGTAACTGCGGAAAGCAATTTCTTTGTAAAATTAATTCGGAAAAACATTGGCAAGTCACACTGCTGAGAAACCATATGAATTTAATCTTTATCAATGTCGACATGCTCTATACAGTGCATTACGTACACATTTAATAACGCATACTGGAGAGAAACCATCATCATCGTCATTTTAGCCACAAGAAGTTCACTCCTGGACAAAGGCCTCCTCCACCTCCAAAGATTTTTCTCTCCATGGAAGGAAATCGCCGTACTCACCACGTTGGGAGGGCGGGTGGCGAGCGCAGTTTGTTTCGCTTCTTGTGCGTTCACGCCGACGCTCATCGCAAGCATGTTGAAGCTGGGTAAGGATAGGAATGTGTTTATTTGAGAATGGAATAAATGTACAGGGATACTACTTAGTCGAATGAATGGGGAAAAGCAAGTAGCAACTTTATTAATGTAATAAGTGTGGTGTGGGGAGCAATTTATTAAAAAGGGTCATTTAAAACACCTTAAAGAGTTGGATACTGGCGAGAAACCGTTCTAATGTTATATTTTTCACAGGCGATTTGCTCAGTACACACACACACACACACACATTTAAGTACCCCTACTGGTGAGAAACCATTTAGAAGTAATCTTTGTTGTCGTCGATTTGCTGATAATAATTCATTACATACACATCTGAGAACTCCCACTAGTGAGAAAGCTTACGAATGTCATAAATGTGGGATGTAATTTCGGCCATAGATTAACTTAGAAAGACATTTGTCAACTCACACTGGTGAGAAACCATCTCATTGTAAAGTGTCATAGTAGATTTGCTCGGTACAGTACAATACTTACACATTTACGAACACACAGAGGAGGAGTGTTATGTTCGTCATAGTAGCTTTGTACAAATGAGAACATACATACATACACATTAAGAATCCTCACCACACACACATATAGCTATTTGTTCAAGTAGGTATATTCGAAATATGTACAGTACATGGTGCAGGACACGAGTCCACCAAATGTTTATTGGAACACACCAAATATCGGCGAGCTCCGTAGCGCAGTGGTTATCACGCCAGCCTGCGACACGAGGGTTCCCGGGTTCGATCCCCGGCCAGGTCAAGATGAAAAATCGGCCAAGTGCGAGTCGGACTCGCGCATGAAGGGTTCCGTTCCGTTATCTATAAAAACGGCAAAAAAATCATGTCTGTTGCATGGGAGCCCCCTTATATATTTATAGCGGCAACAGAAATACATCATCTGTGAAATTGTCTAACTATCACGGTTCATAAGATACAGCCTGGTGACAGACGGACAACGGAGCGATATTAATAGGGTCCCGTTTTTACCTTTTGCGTACGGAACCCTAAAAACGATCTTTTTCAGATTCTTGGATGTTTCAGGGTCTTGAATGTTCATCTATATAAGTAATGGTATATAAGTATCTATTACAAAAGATAGTATCGGTAAGTTAGTATCTTACGAAACAAGTTCACAACTTACTGGGGCTAGGTTTGGGGTATGGACCAGTTAGGGTGATGTGAATCCTTAATTTGAAACAGGCAAAGAATGTGCCGCAAGCGTTACACTTTGCGGCCTTGGACCCCACATAAAAACAAAGGTGCCGCAATATAAAATGATTTTTAATCGGTCGGAACATCACTGAGCATTCCGTTATCGTGTCAGCCCAACAAGTCCAGTGCTGGACATAGGTTTTCCCGAGTAATTTCAAATACGACCTGCAAGAAGCGGCCCAGCGCCTTTCTACGACCGTAGCGAGGTTGTCCGTCCATCTGATGGGTGGGTATCAGACTGCACTTTTCGTTACATCTCGCCATTCGAGAACCTTTTTGTCTCACCGGCTATGGGCAGGAACTTGGTTATAATCCCGTCGTACCGTATGCACCAATTTAGTTTTTGAAGGATCTCTTGTAATCCAATACATCTAAGGAACCGATTCGATGCGGATGGCCCGACGTGTTTTGAAAATGGAGGCCGCCGCATTGAATCGGTTAACATAAATTAAGTCTCAATAATTATAACAAAAAACATCGGTATCATAGAATCTGAAGGATTATAGGCCCAATTCATGCTAGATGCTAGACACCCCTCTCAGGAGTCGGCTCAAACCGAGACGCGACGCGACTGAAAAGTAGCAATGAAATATATCTTTATTATACTAGCTCCGTGGCGCAGCGGTCAACACGCCAGCCTGCGACACGGAGTGACCGGGTTCGATCCCCGGCCAGGTCAAGATGGAAAAAGATCTTTTTCAGATTGGCCTGGGTCTTGGATGTTTATCTATATATGTATTTGTTATAAAATATAGTATCGTTGAGTTAGTATCCCATAACACAAGTCTCGAACTTACTTTGGGGCTAGCTCAATCTGTGTGATTTGTCCGTATATATTTATTTATTTAATAAACGAAAAGGTACACATTTCATTGACGGCCTTAGGAAATGGCTCGCGGCGGTGCTTCGCCGGTAGACGCGGCGCAAGAGTGGCGCTGCGCCTCGTGACGCTGCGTTACAGCCCGCTGGTGCAGCTTGAAGCCACTGTGGCGACTTGTCTCTACTATTTCCGTCCAGACTCCGTGTACATCTGAAGCAGCTGACGAGTGCTCGAGTGAGAAATATAACGATAGACTGGGATCTTGTTAGGTATAATCGGACTTCTTGCAGAGGTAGCAAAATTAATACAAAAATAAGGGCTCGCGCGAAACCACATGCCTGTAAAGCATCGTGACGCGTCGTGTCTCTGTGTTAACTTGCCCTTGGTTTCAGTGTGGCCCGCGGATACAAAGCGCCTGGCCGCGTGCGGGACTTCGAGGTTTTCAAGCATCCTTTCACTCGCCTCGGCTTTTCACGAGTAGATATAGGTACTTATTCTATAACATATGTATGTTCATCAAGGATAATGTTCTAATGGAGAAATAATTTTTCAAATCGGTCCAGTAGTTTAGGAGCCTAATCAACGTAAACAAAACAAAGACGCGACTACACCCACAGCGACGCCATGGATAGTGCGCCTCGCAGAATGTTCCTGCTCGCTGCCAGGTGAATATTGTACGGTTGTACGGAACCCTTCGATTTGTTTACATTTAAAATAGTGTTTGTTCCCCAGACTGGTGCTCCCCCTGCCCACCTCGCCCCTCAACATCCAAATGTCAGAGCCCTGCTTCTCAGACAGCGAGTTCCCGAGCGGTGGCGATGCGAGCACACTCAACAAGCTGTGACGTCATCGCCGGCCCTACGGCATCGGCCAGCGCCACAAGTGTGTTGGCTCAATTACATATTCCGGCTATTTGTGTCGTGTTTCATTTCGTTTCATCTGTCCCGGGGTGTGTGTTATCAAATCTTTAAAGTAAAGTAAGGCCAACTATTGTGTGCATTGTGTGTGTTGCAGTATTGATTCTCTCGCATCCGGGTCCTCCGAAACAATGGCTGACAATAAAATACTTGTTTCATAAATTAAATCTTTAATTTTCACTCGATACTCCGACGGATCGGTCATTTCATTTAACATACATCATCACGAGCCACTCATAAAGGAAATTGCACAGAGTTAAATCGTTCACAGATTTTGTTACAATCCTTCGACAAAAATACAAATGGAGATTAGTGTTCCAAAACTTTATTCCTTAAATTAAAGCTTACTCGATATGTTTATAATTATTTTTTTAAATATTACATTTATACAGTTTCTTGAATGTTGATTTTACTTAAATATGTATCTATTATAAAATATAGTATCGTCGAGTCTGCTACAATACAAGACAAAATTATTTAGTATTTCATACAATAAGAATTTCAAAAACTACTATCTCAAAAAGTACTTAACCGATTTTGATAAAAATTGCATTCCAACTAACGTCCAACTAAAAAGAATGTTAGCAATCCGACTTAGTTTTTGAGACATACGCACACAAACAACAAGTATACATACATACACATATACATTAATTAGGCTCACATGTTAAGATGCTTGTACAAAACAACATATACACAAAACTACAATCCCGACAATATTAGAGACAGAAATCGTGAGTGCGTTACCCCAGCCGACTAAGTGCTCCTTTTACGAATTGATAAATGCAAATAATTAGATCATTACTTCGTGTAAATGTCCCCGAAAGTAAATAATTTGACACCCCGCCGTTTCAGAGATAATGAGGAAAATAAAATTCGGCTGGCGTAACGTTACCCCAGCCGACTTTTTTTGATCCCGTCGGTTTATCTGGATAAAAAGTATGCACAAAGATAGATTGAATTTGCTCTCAAATGTCCCCGATAAAATTAAATTTGACACCTTTATGGATTTCGAGTTATTTCATTTTCTGCTGCGGTAACGTTTGGCCAATCTCTGTATCTCTGAAACCGTAAGACGCAGAATCATGATTTTTTTTATACGTATAGAACGGAATTTGTCACCATTTGACACCTAGTTATCTTAAATATTAATAATATGGTTTGCGAGTAATAAATATTATTATGAAAACCATATTTTCGGTTCTAGTTATTAAACGAGGGAACCCTGAAAATTCAAACTAGTCCTAATAGATGCCTCTTATAGAGACATACAAAACATCAAAACTTTCATCAGCCTAATCCAAAGCATTGGCAAGTTATAATGATATTACTGGTTCCAGAAAGCGAGATTCTGGGCTCTCGATTTAAACGAGGAAAATAATACTTTCCTTTTACCTGACTGATTCCATATTTAAACAATAATTAGACACTTTATCGAAAAACATACATACCAATTTTTAGCTTGATATACTTTCGTATATAAGAAATAATAATTAAAAACTAAACCTAGATATTTTTTTCCGATTACCCGACCAAGTTCTGATGTGCATCTGAAAGCGGCTGCGGCATACTACTAGATATACTTCCATATTCGACGGCATTGTATTCTAAATTGGATGGTACAGGCAAGTGGAAATTTTTTTAATAAAAAAATATATGCCTTATATAATGGAATTACTTATTTCCTCCATACTTATACTTTATAATGTATTGATTCCTAACGGGATTGACCAAGTCTATTATTTCAAGACCAAAGGCAGCTATAGGTAATATTGGAAATACGAGTATGTAATACTTGCTTTGTTAGATAGAATTAGAAAAAAATACAACTGCACTTGCTCGGAACTGCAATTTCATTGGCTAATGTGCGCGAGCGGGACAGCGCAGCGGTAGTCCCTAGTTTTGCTCGCGAATAATAACAAATCCTAACTAATATTATAAATGCGAAAGTGAGTTTGTTTGTTTGTTACGCTTTCACGCCGTAACTACTGAACCGATCATCATGAAATTTTGCATACAAGTTCTCTGGAGTTCTGCGGAGAAGGACATAGGCTACCTTTTATCCCGGGAAAAAGTACTATTCCCGAGGGATCGACATTGACGCGGGCGGGGCCGCGGGCAAAAGCTAGTATATATATTTTTTTATTTTCAAAGAAGTACACAAAAAAGTATTGATACTCTGTACTGTGGTACCGACTACTTTTGATTTCGAACAAATCTTTGTAAGATGTCCCCTACATCTTCGCATAAAGCAATGCAGAATAAAACAAGCAGTACATAATATAGAAAAAGAAATACGGACTTCTAGTTCATTTGTTTAGCTAATAACGACGCGTTTTCCTAGTTGATGGATACACATTTAACTCCCAATTTTTAAAACTGACACTTTTTACGCGAGAGCAGCAAAAATAAATAACACTCAAGATATTTTTTTATTTATCTCTTGATAGTCTTACCTTATAGAATATAACCTTGTTTGCGTTGGTTTTTGATTACCAACTACGGTGACAGTTGGATTGAACTATTATGCAGACGGCAGACCTCTATTTAAGAGGTCTGCCTTAAAATCATTCAAACAAAATGAAACAATATAAAAAGATATTTTATTTACATTATTAGTATGTAGACATTGCCATTTAATTAATAGTTTTGCTGAAAGAGAAAATATGTAAGTCACCCTAAGGTTTCATTTATCATCATCATCATCATCATCATTTTGAATAGGTGTCACGGTCAATGGACCATGCACACCCTGGTGTCAGAGTTCTTCGGAACCGCCTCTCGGCCTCTGACGTGGTTCCTTTAACGACTACCAGATGGCAGCCGGGACCACCGGCTTAACGTGCCTTCCGAAGCCCGGAATCATCTTTATTATCGGACAATCAGGTGATTCACGTCTGCAGTGTCCTACCAAACTGGAAACAACTAAACAAAGTATGCTTCCGGTGGAAATCGAACCCACGACCCCCGGGTCAACAGGCAAACGCCTTAACCACTGGACCACGGAGGCTGTTTCTGCTGTTGACCCTAAGGTTTCATTTATTAAATACGAGTCTTTATAATATTAAAATTGATCCTAACAATTTTTCTACTTGAATATACCCAACCACTTATTATTATTGTGCAGATTTTAGAAGGTATACGTTATGTATCGTACGGCCGCTTTTAGATGCACATTCGAACTTGGTCGGGTAATCGGGAAAAATTATCTAGGTTTAGTTTTTATTTATTATTTCTTATATACGATAGTATATCAAGCTGAAAATTTGTATGTATATTTTTGGTTAAAGTGTCTAATTATTGTTTAAATATGGAATCAGCCAAGTGGAAGGAAAGTATTATTTTCCTCGTTTAAATCGAGAGCCCAGAATCTGGCTTTCTGGAACCAGTAATATCATTATAACTTGCCAATGCTATGGATTAGGCTGATGAAAGTTTTGATGTTTTGTATGTCTCTATAAGAGGCATCTATTAGGACTAGTTTGAATTTTCAGGGTTCCCTCGTTTAATAACTATGTTGTAATTATAAATTTTAGCCCGTTCTTTGTCGATTGGCACAACACTTATAGGTACTTAGGAACATCACTGGTATTGTAGAGGTTTTATATTGTCTGTGGTGGTATCTCTCTCAAATAAAACACGATATTTTCATCTTGCTTATTTTATTAAATTCATTAGGTTATGGGCCCAGTTGCGCCTGGTTTTTCAACTCTAACTAGTTGGGAGTCGAAATAACTAAAAATAAAATATTTCCACTAAAATTTGATAAAAAAAAACAAAAGCGAAAATTTGTGTGTGTCGTGTTCAGAAAGCATCTTCATCAGCAAATATGTCTTCAAATAATACATTGGCGATAATAGAAAAGCTGACCGGAAGAAGTAATTATCCAACCTGGAAATTTGCCGTGCAAACTTACCTCGAGCATGAAGAACTGTGGGACTGCGTTGAGCCGACGTCAGATGAAGTAGTTGACAAGAAAAAGGATACTAAAGCTAAGTCAAAAATAATTTTACTAGTCGATCCCATCAACTACGTCCACATTCAAGAAGCTAAATCGGCAAAAGAGGTCTGGGATAATCTAGCCAAAGCTTTCGATGACAAAGGACTGACCCGTCGAGTCGGACTGTTGAGGGAACTGATCACCACAACCCTGGATGGCTGCCAAAATATTGAGGATTATGTCAATAAAATCATGACTACTGCTCATAAACTAAGAAACATTGGTTTCAATGTAAACGACGAATGGTTGGGAACCCTGCTGCTGGCCGGATTACCAGATATGTATCAACCAATGATTATGGCTCTAGAAAGCTCAAGTTTGCCAATAACAGCTGATTCAGTCAAAACTAAGCTCTTGCAAGATGTTAGAATATCTGATAATGTTGCGCTGTACGTCTACAAAAGTAGAAGTACGCAGCTTGCCAAACAAGCTTCAGAAAAAGCAAACAAACCTAACAAAGGTCCGAGGTGTTATGTTTGCAATAAATATGGCCATATTAGCAAAGTCTGTAGGAACAAGAAGAAAGAGCAGAAGTCAAATGAGGATTCTGGATATGTGGCTGTATTTTCTGCATCATTTAGTAATGACAATGGTTGGTATGTGGATTCGGGGGCATCAATGCATCTAACAATGCACCGTGGTTGGCTCTATGACGAAATACCACCTCCGGTTAATACTATCAAAGTAGCTGACGACAAGAAACTGACAGTGACAGCATGTGGAAAAGTAGATTTAAATATCATGAATAAAAATGGGAAATCTGAAAAGGTTGTAGTACAGAATGTGCTCTATGTTCCTGAGTTAGCCACAAATCTTCTTTCTGTAAGTCAAATTATAAATAATGGCTGTCAAGTACAATTTGACAAAGAAGGTTGCCGAATTTTCAATAAAAATAATCAACTAGTGGCAGAAGCGAAATTGATAAATAATATGTACCGGCTTAATACACAGAGTTTTCCAGCATACATATCTACAATTAATGAAAATGATTCTTACCTATGGCATCAACGAATGGCACATTTAAACTTTGAAGACTTGGAGAAACTATCTGAGAGTACAGGGGTGAAAATAGAAAAGAAAGACAAAGTTGTATGCATATCGTGTCTGGAGGGAAAGCAGTCAAGAAACCCATTTCCCTCAGAAGGTTCCAGAGCAGAAGCACTGCTAGAACTCATACACTCCGATGTCTGCGGCCCCATGGAAGTTCCGTCATTGGGAGGTGCGCATTATTTTGTCACATTCATCGATGACTTCTCCAGAAAGGTATTTGTTTATTTGATTAAAAACAAGTCAGATGTTTTTGACAAGTTCAAAGAGTTCAAGGCCATGGTAGAAAATCAACTTAATTTGTCAATAAAGATTCTTCGGACAGATAATGGTACAGAGTATCTTAGTAACGAGTTCAAAGCTTTCTTAACTAAATGTGGCATAAGGCATCAAACTAGTGCATGCTACACACCGCAGCAAAACGGATTGTCGGAACGCATGAACCGTACGTTGCTAGAAAGAGCTCGTTGTATGCTAATAAATGCAAAATTACAGAAGCAGTATTGGGCGGAAGCAGTTTCAACAGCAGCTTACATCACCAACCGCTGCCCAACTAGAGTGCTGGCATTTTGTACACCAGAGGAGATTTGGACAGGTAAAAAGCCAAAAATAAATCATTTAAGAATCTTTGGTTGTGAAGCAATGGTTCACGTACCGAAAGAAAAAGCCAAGAAATGGGATTCAAAGGCAATCAAAATGATATTTGTGGGTTATAGTGAACAGACCAAGGGTTACAGGCTTTTTGATCCAAAAACAAAGAAGGTGTTAATTAGCAGAGATGTGGTTTTCTTAGAAACATCTGTTACAAGAAATTATGCTAAGTTACCACTGTCAGAGACAGAAGAAGAAGCTGTGACACAACAAAATGAATCTATGTCAAACGAATCTACTTTAGAATCATCTGAACAGAATGAAACTAGTGATGAGTCATTTCATTCTGATGAGGGATCTTTATATGAGCCAGAGAAGGAAATAGATTTGAAAGAATGTAAGTCAAGTGTAACAACAAGATCACAAAGTCAAAAGAACAAAGAAGGTAATAGTTACATATGCACAGATGATATTTCAGATCAACAGGACGTTCCTCAGACATATAGTGAAGCAGTATCTACAGACAATGTGTATTCAGAAAAATGGAAGCTATCGATCAAGGATGAGTTGTTGTCACATGAGCAAAACAAGACTTGGGAACTAGTGGAGAAACCACCAGGAGTGCGGATAATTGGCTGTAAATGGGTCTTCAGAATAAAAGACTTGCCATCTGGCCCGCTATTTAAGTCAAGATTGTGTGCTAAAGGCTGCTCACAGAAACAAGGAGTAGACTATACTGAAACATTTTCGCCAACAGTGAGATACGATTCTGTTAGAGTTTTACTTTCAGAAGTTGCTCAACATAACCTAGAGATGGTCCAGTTCGACGTGAAAACAGCTTTCTTATATGGAGACATAAAAGAGGACATCTACATGGTACCACCGGAAGGTTTGGAAGCGACGTCAAATCTGGTATGTAAACTCAATCGTTCACTCTATGGTCTTAAGCAAGCACCTCGGTGTTGGAATCACAAATTTGACAGCTTGCTCAAGAAATTTGGTTTCAAAAATAGTCATGCCGATAAATGTGTTTATTTTAGTACTGTGAACAATAACATAGTATACCTGCTGTTATATGTTGATGATGGGCTTCTACTGTCAAGCTCAAGAGAGTCTTTAGATATTGTCATGTGTGAATTGAGATGGAATTTTGAAATAAAACAATGTGAACCAAAGAATTTTGTTGGACTACAGATTGAGAAGTCCAAAGGGTGTATTTTTATTCACCAAGCGAACTATATTGAGAAACTTTTATGTAAGTTTAATATGCAGAATGCTAATTCTAACGTCATTCCAGTTGACCCTCATACTACTTTGGAGAAGAGCCCAGCTGCGCCAGATAAGAATATTCAGTACAGAGAAGCTGTTGGTTCTTTGATGCATCTGGCTATTGTAAGCAGACCTGACATTATGTATGGCGTCAGCCTGGTGAGTAGATATCTTAATAGTTATGATCATACCCACTGGAGCGTTGTCAAGAAAATTATGAAATACCTAAAAGAAACAAAATATTATGGTATATGTTATACATCGTCGGATAACAATATAGTTCAAGCATATAGTGATGCAGATTATGCTAAAGATATATGCACCCGGCGTTCGTTAACCGGATATGTCTTTGTAAAAAATAGTGGTGCTATAACTTGGGCAACACAACATCAGCAAAGTGTTGCTTTATCCACTACGGAGGCCGAGTTTATGGCGGCCTGCGCTACCACAAAAGAGGCTATGTGGTTGAAACAATTATTGATGGACATAAGTGCGTTTCATCAAGACTCGGTGACTTTGCACATAGACAATCAAAGTGCAATATGTTTGATTAAAAATGTAGACTATCACAAACGGTGCAAACATATAGATGTGAAATATAACTTTATAAAAGAGAAATATGCAGATAGTCATATAGATTTAGAGTATGTTTGTACAAAAGAGCAATATGCTGATTTATTTACCAAAGCTTTACCTAGAGATAGATTTCAGTATCTAAGAAGGAAGATAGGTGTACTGAAACTAAATTAATTATTTTGACTTTGTTTACACTTATAGAATTTCTGTTGGTAGAGCTACTGTTAGGTAAGAGTAGGTACTTATTTTTGATATTTGCATGCTATGCGAGATAACATGTTGTGCCTAATATTGATCTCAATTATTTCTTATTGTATAAGAAGGGCTGCAATTTGGTAAGAGTGTTGTAATTATAAATTTTAGCCCGTTCTTTGTCGATTGGCACAACACTTATAGGTACTTAGGAACATCACTGGTATTGTAGAGGTTTTATATTGTCTGTGGTGGTATCTCTCTCAAATAAAACACGATATTTTCATCTTGCTTATTTTATTAAATTCATTAAACTAGAACCGAAAATATGGTTTTCAGAATAATATTTATTACTCACAAACCATATTATTAATATTTAAGATAACTAGGTGTCAAATGGTGACAAATTCCGTTCTATACGTATAAAAAAAATCATGATTCTGCGTCTTACGGTTTCAGAGATACAGAGATTGACCAAACGTTACCGCAGCAGAAAATGAAATATCTCGAAATCCATAAAGGTCAAATTTAATTTTATCGGGGACATTTGAGAGCAAATTCAATCTATCTTTGTGTATACTTTTTATCCAGATAAACCGACGGAATCAAAAAAAGTCGGCTGGGGTAACGTTACGCCAGCCGAATTTTATTTTCCTCATTATCTCTGAAACGGCGGGGTGTCAAATTATTTACTTTCGGGGACATTTACACGAAGTAATGATCTAATTATTTGCATTTATCAATTCTTAAAAGGAGCACTTAGTCGGCTGGGGTAACGCACTCAGAAATCGTACGTAAGCGAAACCGCAGGCAAAGGTAGTTTACAATTAAAACTCCAAAGAATATAACATATAAAGGCCTATCCTTAAATTTATTTAAGTTTTATACATCGAAATTTCTTATTATGGTATACCTAACGATATACCTGGTTTCTTAGATGTTTTTTTTTTTTTTTTTTATTTTATTTAATATAGCCACGCTTACAGCAGTTACATATGGGTATTATTTTTAAAACACTTTGTACACAGTTTGGTTAATATGTACATGCCAGTTAATAGCGTACACAACATTCCCTTGAGTCATCAATTCGCTACCGTTATTTACAATAATAATGAAAATTAATTATACATAACAAAGAATAAAAAGGAAAAAATATACATATTAAATCAGTAAAACAGCAAGTTATAAATAGTTATTGTTATAATAATATTGTAATTATAAATAGTTAATGATACATTGTAATATACTTTATACTCGTAATAGAGAAAACTCCATTATAATTATAATAATATAATAATAATAATAATCGTTTATTTCAGATATGCATCCATAATTTGCTTACAAAATATTTATATAGAAAAATGAAATTAAATCAAATTAAAATTTATTTATTTGTGCCAAGATGGATTCTGATCCAGTGTTTATATATGGGATTGTCCATCTTAGCACTCAAAGTCTTTAGGATGCCGCTGGCACTGTCCCGACAGCGACGCATCAGGGAGGCCGTTCGTTTGCGTATAATGGCGTAAAAGTCGTCCGTACGCGCTTCGGCAAACATTCCTGACGCACTACAGTATCGGGCAAGTCTCAGCAGCATCCTAAAACTATTATTATACTGGACGCGTAGGGCATTGTAAGTCCTTTTTGTATAGCTGACCCACAGGCTGCACGTGTAGAAAGTTTGACAGTATGCCTTAAACAAAGCTATTTTTACTACTGTTGTACACCGCGCAAACCTGCGTATCAACATATTACATCTGACTGCCAATGCCCTACGCTCCCGTTCTATATCAATATCGTCACAGAGATCGTGTGACGATATGTCCTAAATACTTAAACTGAGTCACACGGGCAAGAGCAACTCCACCGAGAGTCACGGGCGGCACATGCGATAGACTCGCGTGGCCCGCCCGAAACACCAGCAACTCACTCTTTACTACATTGTATCTCAAGCCGTGCAACTCAGCATAAGTCTCACAGACTCTTGTCAGCTTTCTAAGTGAGCTGATTGTCGGTCCCAGCAACACCATGTCATCCGCATAACTTATATTATTGACCATGGTTCCATCAATTGAGCATCCAACCATGGTGCTGCTGAGCTCAACAATCAGACCATTTATATACAAATTAAAAAGTGTGGGGGATGTTAGACCACCTTGCCTAACCCCACACTCCAACCTATATACATCCGACAAAGAATCAGCCCACCTTACATAGTTACATTGATTGCTGTACCAATACTTAAAAACAGAAGTTACGTCTGTAGGTAAATCTAGGCAATCTAGCTTTGACCACAACTTATCATAATTCACCAGGTCGAAGGCCTTAGAAAAATCCAAAAAGCTGGCGTACACTGGTGTTCTATGATCCGTGTAGTACTTCACAGTCTGCTTGAGCGTCAAGATAGCACTCTCGGTTGACAGTCCCGCTCTAAAGCCAAATTGACCGTCATGTAAATTTACATATTGTTGGAGGTGCCGCTCAAGCAGACCGTCAAGTACCTTGGCAATTATAGTTGCCAAGGAGATAGGGCGGTAATTCGTCTTGTCAGATGTGTCCCCAGTTTTGTTTTTAACTATTGGCACAACAATCGTTTTCATGAGATCCGGAGGTAAGTATGAATATCGCAAACAAATTTTAAAAAACATTGCCAGCAGTCTACCAATATGAACCCCACCATTTGCCAGGTGTTCGACGCTGAGGCCATCGTGTCCCGGAGACTTCCCTCGTGTCATATTATTTATGATTGTTGACACCTCCTTTGCTGAGATGTTGATAGGAGTCCCCGACGCACGAGACCCAGCCCCAAGCACAGGCTCAGCGCTCGGTAGTAACGGCGACTGCACTTGAAAGTGTTCTCTAAACAGATCAGCAATCTGTTTAGAGTCACTCACACCTCCTACACTCACAGGGACGCTCGGGCTAGGATTCAATTTATTCGTTTGTTTCCAAAACGATTTAAACTTTTTATCTCTGTGATATGATGCAAGTATATACACCGTGTATCTTTGCACTCTTGCCATATTCACAGAACTAATAGTACGAAGCATTACCTATTATTTTCGATAAATAAGTGAATCCCCTAAATAAAGCACACCAAGTTATCAGTAAAATTGTATTTACGGTACACATAGGGAGTAAACCAGTTTTTTAGAGCGCATTCAACAGGCGCAATAGGAATAAACCGAATGGGCGTGGCTGAGCGTGCCAATTAATAATTTTGATTTCAGATTTTCCTTCCTACTTTACGGGCTTAGGACCGACAAAAATGCCTAATTATTATTATTATCTTTCATTTTTCATTGCTTTGAAGATTTGAAAAGTTAAAGAAACTGTTGATATTTTTATTATGAATAAATTAGTAATTTTTGGCGTAGTTAAAAAGCTGAAATCATTTTATTTACAATTGATTGAGGCATTTTTAAAGTTTATTTACAAAATCTACTTACAAATTTACGTTTTGCGTAGCAAGTGTTCAAAATGTCCACCATTCTCATGACGGCACAGTCTAGCACGGCGCAGCGAATTTCGCTTGAGTTTTCGCAACACATAAGCGTCTTGTTTCACCGTTTCGAATGCCAAAATAATCCTCTCACGTAACACTTCTACACTGTCTATCTCCTCTTCGTACACCAAACGTTTTACATCACTCCATAAATAAAAGTCCTACGGGGTTAGGTCCGGGGACCGAGCTGGCCATGCTACTGGGCCTCCACGCCCAATCCACTGTTCACCAAATGTAACGTTTAAGTAGTCACGAACTTGGCGTCCATAATGCGGAGGAGCACCATCATGTTGGTAATACAGATTTTGGTGTAAGTTGAGGGGTATGTCATCAAGCATTTCGTCTATGACGTGTTGCAGCAACTCCAAATACGTTAAACTGGTGAGATAGCCGTCGATGAAGTAAGGGCCGAGCAAATACCCGTCAATTATGCCAGCCCACACGTTCAGACTAAAACGATGTTGAAACGAGTGTCGTTTAGTTTTTCTGGGGTTCTGATCACGATGAGTCCACCAGTGCTCGTTATGGATATTAAAAATTCCAACTCTCGTAAATAACGATTCGTCAGTCCACAAGATGTTGACATGTTGATGCCTCAGCAGCCAGCGACAAAATTCAATCCGTGCAGCGTTATCCTGAGGGAGCAAATCTTGGACCTTTCGAAAGTGAAAAGGATGCAGTTGTTCCCTGTGCAAAAGTCTCCACACTGTCATGTGACCCACACCAAAATATCGGCCTGCTTCGCGGGTGCTGGCGCGGGGCTCTCTTTCGAAGTACTCGAGAATTGACTCTTGCAATTCGACTGAGAGTCCTACGCTGCCTCGAGCTTGAGCATGGATTGGGACGTCAAACTGGCGATGGTCTCGTAGTCTTTGCGTGGCACTAAGCATCATCTGACGGGACGGTCTTGGTCGATTGGGAAACATTTCCACAAACATTTCTACTGCTCGTCGCAAGCTGTCACCACTTATTGCGTACAAGCGAACCATTTCCACTAATTCGTTATTGGAATACGCGTCAGTCATTTTTACGTGACACTCACTGCTTTTCGCGAGACGACAAGAAGCGACACGCACGTCCGTTACGGTCAGCGGTTACGATTACAACTGGGGCGGGGGTAGTTTCCCGGCAGCGCGTACGCGGCGCGACTTTGTACTTTGTTCTTGCCGACGCCGACGGAATAGTGATGAGCAAGTGTTACGATAATTAGTGGTGTGCATTACAGATAGTCGATAAAATAAATTACAAAAAATTAAAACGCAAAATTTTAGGTCATGATTTTTTTAACGATTTGTGTTCAGAATCAGTAATAGAGTTACCTCAGTAAATATGGCAAGGATGCAAAGATACACGGTGTATAATTATATGTTTAATATTTATATAATTATATGTTTAATGTTTATGTGATAGTTTGCATGCCAGACCATTTGAACGTTCTACACTAAAAATAGTAAAACATTATGGTCTAAACATGTATTGACAAAAGTTGTAAACAGCCTCCGTGGTCCAGTGGTTAAGGCGTTTGCCTGTTGACCCGGGGGTCGTGGGTTCGATTCCCACCGGAAGCATACTTTGTTTAGTTTCTTCCAGTTTGGATAGGACATTGCAGGCTTGAATCACCTGATTGTCTGATAATAAAGATGATTCCGTGCTTCGGAAGGCACGTTAAGCCGGTGGTCCCGGCTGCCATCTGGTAGTCGTTAAAGGACACACGTCAGAGGCCGAGAGGCGGTTCCGAAGAACTCTGACACCAGGGTGTGCATGGTCGATTTACCGTGACACCTACTCGAAATGATGATGATGACAAAAGTTGTACACATGTAACCATGAGTACAAAACGTGGACTTTTTGCTAATCAGCATTCTCTAATAGTCGAACCTTTGGGTTGTTCAGAGTTTTATGTGTTACGTGTTAAATACAGGAAGACTTTTCTTGTATTATATTCCTTGTCAAATTCATGTATTATATTCCTTGTCGAAAATAATTAATGACGTGTTTTTTCTTTGAATAGCGTTTAGTACAAAAAAGTCGAAATAAAGCATCCCTAAGTTATCCTGAAAGTATTGCAAATTATTAACACCGAGCGCCGTACTACGCCCCGTGCGTACGAGTAGTTAATGCCGCACGTCGGGGGCGTTGACCTCTATCAGTGCCACTTATGAAAACAGATGTTTTCGTAAGAGTTTAGGTTACTTATGTTGCAAATTTTCCCTTCATACTTTCCGGACTAAGGACTGGCTCACTGCATAAGGCTTTTAATTTCGTAAGAATAAGAATGTACCCTATTAAATCGTAAAATACTTACTTTAAAAACAAGGAACCTTGTACAACTAATATCACTGCATCAGATGCACTCACTATTTTGTGTCTTCAAACTGTCGAGACTTTGAGCCTCTTCAATACACCAGTCTTTTCACTTCACTCCACAAATAAAAGTATATCGGGGCGTAAGGTCTCTGATTGGCACGTAAAATCGTTTCCCGGTTCGACACATGCTTAAACTTTCGCCACTTTGAATGTAACACCGCACCATTTCGTAATTATTGTTTTTTTTGTACAAACGCGATTCCGAAAAAACACCACGCGGGCACCGAAATTTGCAACGTAAAGAACATGCGTCACAGATGCGCGGGCGGCATGGACTGGACAAAGGTACCTCAACTACTAACAAGAAATAATAGACTAACATATCCCCTCCCTGTGTTCAATACTGAGTTCATAAAGAGATTCTTTTGTTTTTTAGGACCATATTTATATAAAAAAATAAATTCCAATGTTTTCATATATGCACTCAATAATTATAATTGCAAAAAAGTTATCACCGAATTTTTACAAAACCTGTCGTATGACCAGACTGAGAGCCTTCTGCAAATTGTAACCTAAGCTTAAGCTATATTTATTATGTAATAGGCACCTGCACTTCTTACTAATTTTAAATTATCTTTACAACATTTATTAAGTAGTATTTTTTTCCCTGCGTTTTTGCACTAGATTTATTTATTGTGTTTTTGTTATAATTATAGTAATCATGATTTACATTGTATAGTTTAATTGTTAAATGATCCTAGAATTAATGTCGAGTCCTGGTGACCCGTAATACAGGTTTTTTACAGAAACCTAGTATGGGCGCCAGTTCTCCATAATATGTTTATAGTTAGTCTTTTTATAATATTTTTTACATTTCGCAGTTATATTGTACATGTCATAGTTATAGGATTTTTTGGAGAAAAATAAAAGTTATTATTATTATTCTCTTTATTTATTTAATTTCTTAGGTCTAGGTTTTTATAAAACTTATATAAAAAGTAAAATATAAAAAAATATCATACAAAAAATACAACCTTTATAAAAACCTAATCCTAGAGGGCTGCCAGCAGCGGGGCAGGGCTCAAGCTACCGACAGTTAAGGCTACAGAGAGAGAAACCTCCTAACGATGCGCGCAGTGTCCAGGAGTACTGCCTTCTGTATCTGACCCTTGATCCAGCCATCTAGCGAGAGCCTCTTGAGGTGTTGATCGAGGCTTTTCGCTATAAGACCGTTCGCTGAAACGACTATCGGGACAATGATCGTCGAATCCACATCCCACATAGCGGTCACCTCGTGGGCCAAGTCTAGGTACTTAGTAAGTTTATCCTTCTCGGCTTTCACAAGGTTCTCGTCATGCGGGATGGTGATATCGATGAGCATTGCCTGGCGCGTCGATCGATCTGTCAGCACGATGTCAGGCTTATTGGCAACAATAGTCCTATCCGTGATAACAGATCGATCCCAATAGAGCGTGGCACGACCATTTTCGAGAACCGGCATTGGTGTGTACTTATAGTACGGCACTTCGGAATCCACAAGCTCATAACGAAGAGCAAGTTGCTGGTGGATAATTCTGGCTACAAGGTTATGTCTGTGCAAGTACTCTCCGTTAGCCAGATGAGAACAACCGGAGATAATATGCCTGAGTGATTCGCCAGGACGGCGGCATGCTCGACAAATGTCGACCGTACCGTCCTTCAGGATATATCTCCGATAGTTGTTCGTCATCATGACTTCGTCTGCAATTGCACAAGCAAAACCCTCGGTTTCTCCAAAGAGGTCACCAAATCGTAGCCAGTTTACCGACGCGAGCAGATCTACATCAGGCCCTGTTAAGGCCCGGTAGAACCGCCCGTGCAGCTCCTTGCTCTTCCATATGTCCCTGCGGTCTTCGGTGCTCAGCACCGTTGGTCTGTGCCAGTTCTCGCTTGCTAAGGAGAGCGGTGTAAAGCTCCTATCTACTGCAACAACGTCGCGATGCATCCCACACTCATTTTTAAGGAAATAATCCCTAAGACTGTACACCTCGCGGTTATGGAGAGTCTTGGCGTTCAAAAATCCACGACCTCCACACTTACGTGGGATGTACAGTCTCATAACGGATGAGCGTGGGTGAAGCATGCGATGCGCTGTCAGCTGTTGACGGACCTTCCTATCCAGGGCATCTAACTCAGTTTGGGTCCATCTTAGTATGCCAAAGGAGTAAGTGAGTAGGGGCATTACCCAGGCATTGAAAGCGCGTGCCTTATTACCACCTGACAAAAGACTTTTAAGTACTTTTGTCAGTCGACAAAAGAAACGCTCTTTCATCGCCTGCTTTATGTCCCCATCCACAATACTCAAACACTGTGACATACCAAGATATTTGTAAGTTTCCTCCTCCGCGAGAGATCTGAGGGACATTATCTCAGAAAGTTGTAAATTTGTTGAATTTACAACTTTTCCCCGTTGGACATGCATGACAGCACATTTATCTACACCAAACTCCATCCTGATAGAACTACTGAAATCTCTTGTGATTTTCAATAGCTCCACCAGGTCAGAGGGATTCGGTGCAAATAATTTTAAGTCATCCATGTATAACAGGTGAGAAACAATCTCCCCGTCACTTCGGAGGCGGCAGCCTAGTCTTGAATCCCTCAGTAGGTTGCTGAGGGGGTTCAAAGCCAGACAAAACCATAATGGACTCAAACTGTCGCCCTGGAAAATGCCTCGCTCGATCCTTATCAAGTCCATCGGATCCGAAGAGCCATTTCCTCTACCTGGCTGACAAAGGACCGTGGTCCATTGTCTCATACACGTGCCAAGAAAGGATCTTAAAGTTGTATTAACTTTATACAACTCTAAGACCCTCTCTAGCCATGAATGAGGCACTGAATCATAGGCCTTTTTATAGTCAATCCAGGCAGTTGAAAGGGCTGTCTTTTTCCGTTGAACTTGCTTGCAGATGGTCATGTCTATGAGGAGGAGCTCTTTAGTACCACGGGACCCAACCCTACATCCATTTTGAGAGGAAGCCATGATTTTGTTCACAACTATGTGCTGGTTAATTTTCGCTCTCAAGATGGATGTAAGGAGCTTGTAAAGAGTTGGCAAGCATGTGATAGGTCTAAAATTCTTGGGATCCGTGGTACTACCGGATTTATAGAGCAGGAAGGTGAGTCCTGTCGTAAGGAAAGAAGGTAGGGAACCAAGCTCGAGAGCTTGTTGGAATTGGGTGGCCAAACGTTCATGTGAGCTTCGAATCCACTTTATCCAGAAGTTGTGCAATCCGTCTGGCCCAGGACTTTTCCAGTTCTGCGCCGTACGAATCGCACAACTTATGTCATCGGGGCTGATAGTTACAGCCCCCATGGACTCGATAGGCTCACATTCACGTTCAACCACTGTCATCCAATCACTCCCGGTGTGTTCGACTGGCACCGACCAAATACTACGCCAGAAATTATTCATAGCAGTAGCATCCGGCAGCTGCCCGTCGATCACACATTGTTCAGTTCCCTCCCACTTCCTGTACACCTTCCTTTGGTCACTTTGGAAGAGCCGATTTAGCTGGAATCGTTCCACACGCTCTCTGTAGCGGCGAATACGTCCCGCCGACGCATAGACTTTCTGCTTCAGGAAGTCAATGCGTTCCGTAACACAGGCAATGTAGTCGCTGGGTCTAATACCAGTACCCTCAAATGCCTGGTTTACGAAACGCATGACACGGGGACGATTGTTGCCCTCCCTGAAGCATATTAGCTTTGCAATGAGAGTCCTGAATATGCTGATACGTCGCTCAATCCGCTTTTGCCATGCAGGGACACCGCCGACGGGCCGAGCTGCATAGTCAAGGTCAGGAAACTTGACTCGAGCAACCCGACACGCCGCAATGGCCCCACAGTACAAGATTGAGTGCGTATCAACAAGATCTTCACTAGCCTCTAAATATGGGGCTAGCGGATCATTCAGGGCTCCCATTAGCGCCAAATTTCGTCTATTCGTAGGCAGACGAGGTATACGCGGCCTAGAGTCCGGTGTGGCGCGATACTGCGCGATCGTCTCCCCCAAAGTCCTCCTCAAGTGCTCATGGGCCTGGGTACTTACGTTTATGTTCGCATTGTCACCCTCGTCAGCCACAGGGTTCATCCGTACCATTCCCGGTGATTGGGCAGATGTTGGCGACCGATAAATTGGTTCGGCAGATGGACCCCGAGGTATGGCGACAGTTGGGCGAACAGGTAACGCCTCCAGGCGTAGCCGATCAAGCACAGAGTCATCTAATCGCTTGCAACGTTGAATGACCCGCACTTGATCCGATAGACGCTGTGCAGATACGGTAATGGTCGGTTCGAGGGCCTGAAACAAAGAAAGCATCCTGGGACGATACGCTGTCATATTAGTTTCTCCCTCTGTGGCCCCATAATAGGCGCGCATGCAGTTCTCGTTTATTTCTTGAGTCCTTCGCATGCGACGCACTACACCACCGGTAGCGGGAGCCGGGCGCGGGGCAGGTTGCCTCGCAGGCCCCAAGCGTGCCGGCAGCGGGGGTCGTCCACGTCGCGCAGGTGGTGGCGGCGGCGCGGCCGACGGCCCGCGCTCGTCGTCGCTCGACTCGCTGGTGCCGGGCGCCGTGGCGAACTCGTCACCCGACGATGTTGGCGAGGAGCTGGACGACGACGCGGGCGGAGGTGGAGGGCGTGCGTTTTTTTGTTGTCCCGCTTTTGATCGTGTAATCATCTAATCGTATCCATTATTTATCACACATATTTTAATTGACATGACAGTGTCAAAGTCAATCTATTCCTTGTATTTTGAGGTATTTCTGTTTTTACATCGATACATTCTCACTGATCTATATGTCTTACATTAATTTAATTGTTATTGTAGCTATTGAGGATTTGTATCTATTGTTATTAAATAATATTTTATAAAATTTCAATGGTACAAAGAGATGTGACACCACATGACAGCGGGTTTTTTTTTTTATTATTATTATTATTATAAAGGCGCGCGCGTGGGCGGCGCGGCGGGATAGAGCACCCCTTCCTTCCCCCGCGCACCATTCCTCAAGTGCCGGCGCCCGGCGCTCGCCGTATTGTTTACGTATGACTTGGGTAACCATATTGCGGTGATAAGTAGTACAAACAAAATGATTTCAAATTGAAATTTTACATACTATTTTTTTTTCAAAAACTTGATCTATTCATAATACCTGATACGTGGAAAAAATTTGGCTGGTGTTTAAAAAGTCACCCGGTATACGTACATCTCAATATGTGTGCCTAAGTTCATAAGTGAAAAGGTAAACTTATGAAATTAGGCACACATATTGATATTATGTTGAGAAGCTGGTACAGAACAACATACTATACAAAAACTAAGCAACTCCGACAGTATTACATACATACGGTACGAGGCGAATTGAGAATCTCCTTTTAAAGGTCGGTTAATAAGATCAGTACTAATGTGTTTGTACGTCCTCACATCAAAAATTAACCATGGCTATTGCCGTACATGGCCGTGTTTAAGGCACTACGTGGATTCACTTTGGGAGGTTTGGGATGTGTTAGTAAGGAAAACCACACGCGAGCGAAGCCGCGGGTAAAAGCTAATTTACAATAAAACTCCTAACATCTAAAAGCCTATCCATAAATTAATTTAAGAAATAAACAATATTATACATCGAAAATTCGTACTTTTTGAGATATAGTGTTACGTCAAGATTCGGTGACTCTAAATAAAACTAAAAGACTCAGCCGCAGAAGGTACAAGTTGTTACAGAAATTAGTTTTACATGCAAATTAAATTCATTAAATTTTGTTTTGCTGGCTGCTATTATAAAGTTTCTCTATACTAAAGTGATCTAGTGAAGCCCGTGGTTTAATACATTAGGTACGCATATGTCGCATCCACCCTGAAATATTTATCTTTTACAAACAACTTGTGTTGCACGTGGACGAGAATTAAGTTCCCGTTCCTAACGTGACATTTAAAACTATGCAAAATAGTTGTGGTCCCATTGTTACGGTTTCTCACCGTGAGTTTTTAAATGTCTATGTAAAAGACTTTTGTCACCAAATCGAAGACGACAAACCTTACATCCAAATGGGTTCTCACCAGTGTGCGTTCTAAAATGTTTTTCTAAATTACCCTTTCGACTAAATTGCTGGCCACAATCATTACATTTATATGGCTTCTCACCAGTGTGAGTTCTTAAATGAGTTTTTAAATAACTTTTGTGACTAAACTGCTTTTCGCAAACATTATAGTCCGGCGGCCGGTGGCAGGACTTCCTACCTCATAAGATACCCGAATGAGACTAGTATGTAGTGAAAGTAGGTGCTTTGGAGGTGGGGGCCATGTAGGGTTGCCACTCCGTAACTTGGAAGAACCATAAAAAAAAAGGTGTCGAAAACGTCAATTTTGGCCAAAAATTATCTCATCAGATACTCGAACGGGAGTTTGACGTAGTGAAAGATATCCTTATGGAGACCTGAACCAGCTAAGGTTGCCTGCGGCAACCCTGGAAGAAGTCCAAGTTCAGCCACCCTGAATGGGGCGATTTTTCATGGTTTTTTATCTCATAAGATACCTCAATGAAACTAGTGCCCGATGTTAGTTCTGAGGGTCGGCACTGCGAATAAAATAGGTTGCCTGAGGCAACCCTGGAAGAACCCATGTTCATGCACATTTAAAATGTGGAATTTGAAAATTAAAGTAACAAAAAAAATCTCGGAACCATATCCAAAAGCACTGCAGGATTACGATCGTAATATTATTTTTAACCGACTTTAAAAAAATAGGTTTTCAATCCAATGTTCAATATATTCTCTAAAACTTTTAATTGCATTGTAACTAATATTAATTGATGTTTCATATTACATCTGATTTAGTGTAAGTTCCATCAAAATCGGTTCAGTAGTTTTCGAGATATAGGCTAATACCTATAACAGTGCCATTTTTTTTTAAATCTCATATAATACATGAATGAAACTAGTACCCGATGCTAGTTCTGAGGGTCCGAACTGCGAATAAAATAGGTTGCCGCAGGCAACCCTGGAAGAACCCATGTTCAGGCACATTTAAAATGTGGAATTTGAAAATTAAAGTTATAAAAAAAATCTCTGAACCATATCCAAAAGCACTGCAGGATTACAATCGTAACTAATATTAATTGATGTTTCATATTACATTTGATTTAGTGTAAGTTCCATCAAAATCGGTTCAGTAGTTCTCGAGATATAGGCTAATACGTATAACTGTGCCATTCTTTTTTTTTCATATAGGACATGAATGGAACTAGTGCAGGTTGTTAGCACTAACGATCTTGTGTATGAATAAAATAGGTTGCCAATCCGTAACCTGGAACAATCCAAGTTCGGGGATGAACTTGGATTGTTCCAGGTTATGGATTTATACGTGGAATTTGAAAATTAATAATTTTAAAAAGAAGTTGGAACTATATTCAAAAGCAATGCGAGATTACGATTGCGATGCTTTTTAACCGACTTCAAGAAAGTGAGGTTATCTTTTCCATAACCTGTTGGTTATGTTAATTTTTAAGTATTATATTAATTATTTATACAGCGTGATTTTGAACCCCCTAGCTATATTAGCGGTATGCTTTACGCCACGGTTTGAAATATAAAACTAAGAAAAGTGAATATGTGTATTTTGGAGTGGGTGGAAAAGATCCTAAGATCCCACCAATTTTACTGAGCGGGCATCCTCTTAAAAGAGTTCGTATTTTTAAATATTTGGGGCATATTATTACAGAAGACCTGAAAGATAATGCAGATATGGAGCGAGAACGCAGGGCGTTGGCTATAAGGGGTAATATGTTGGCTCGTAGGTTTGCTCGTTGTTCGGCTCAAGTTAAAATTACTCTTTTTAAATCTTTTTGTCAGTCCTTCTACACAAGCAGTCTATGGGCTAATTATACCCAGAAGGCATACGACGCCCTGCGGGTTCAATATAATAATATCTTCAGAGTACTGCTGCGGCTGCCTCGGTTCTGTAGCGCCTCTGCAATGTTTGCAGAGGCGCACATGGATGATTTCTATGCCATTAGGCGAAAACGCGTCTCGTCATTTTTCAGCAGACTGTGTGCCAGCGGCAACGGCATTCTGAAGGTACTCAGTTCCAAATATGATAGCCCTACGCAGTCTTTCTGGAGCATGCTTCTAATAGGGCATAAATACTAAATTTTTAAATTTTTTTTTAAATTAAATTAAATTCAATTTATAATTACTAACATAGTTTTTAAGAGTCTTTGTTACTAACAAAAATGGATCATGGTAATCTGAATAAAATACTTATTATTATATTGAAATCTGGGAATCAGAATCCCTAATGGAATACAGAATTGTAAGAAAAAAAGGTAAAAAACGAAAAAAAAATTTAACCTTTTATAGAAATTCCTCTAGCTGATCGGCGACTTTGTATGGGAAACCTAATTTTATTTTTCCTTTTCTCCCTTTTTTTCTTACAATTCTGTGTTCCATTAGGGATTCTGATTCCCAGATTTCAATAAAGCTAGGGGGTTCAAAATCACGTTGTAAATAAACATTAAATATTTTTCCCGGTTCGCCCGGACCACACATCGTATGACTCGTCTTCAGTTGTCCAAGAGCGTTTTCCTTAGTTGGTCCTCTGCAAATGCTCTCAATATATTTTCATGTGTCAACTCCATACCTACTCCCAATATTCTTCTTTTCGAGTCAAAATAGTTATTTTTTCCTTCTTTTATACAGTTTTTAGCCGTGTGGTTTCCAGCAGAGTAGAATAGGACCACTCCAAATCTTCCCATGGATGTCGTAAGATGCGACTTAGGAAATACAAGCTAAACAAATCTCATAAACATCAATGAGACCTCTCCAACCCGCTGGCCAGACAGCGAGGCGAGTGTAGGCCAAATCCTCTATCTGCTCTGGCCCAAGTATGGCTCCGGTAGTACAGAGAGAGTCATGCTCCTGCAGTGGAGACTAAAAATCCTGATGATGATAATGATACAGTTTTTGACCAGTAGGTAGCCACAGCGACGCCTTTGTCGTTTACCTTATTAAGGTCTTCGATTGAGCAGGTAGAGCGACAGTTGGGGCACATCATGAGGTGAGACATCGATTGCGAGTCCCAATTCGCAACCCAGTCTCAGGATCCTAAAGCGTGGAAATTCAAGTATTATATGTTGAGTGTCCTCCTGGAAAGGTGGAAGGTCATCACAAATACAGAATGGGGACGGAGACTGGCCTGTTTTAAAGAGATAAGCGCTGAATCCCCCATGGCCAGTGAACATTTGTGCTTCTAGGTTCGTGAAGCAAGTTCCTCGGAAAATCCGTTGAGTCTGTTTGACATCTGTTACAAATAGCTTGAGGGATGCTCCGGTTGTTGTCTCTGTGTATCGAGTTTGCTATATGTCAAGTATGGAGCTTCTGATGAGGCGCTTCGTATAGGAAAGAGGCACTGAATCGTAAAATGGAGCTCTTTCATTCCCCTCGATACCAATGTGGGCTTTTACCCAAAACAAATCAATTTGGGCATTTTTATCTTTTAGCTCCCTGATCTTGCTTTATATTTCGTGCACTTTTTGTAACAACTTTCATCACAGCCAGTTGCGGGTTCCACCATTATATTAATTTACACTTCGTTTTAGGCTTAAGTTTGGGAATTGATGCTTCGCAAGCCCTTGTAACAATCTCGGAGTATCTGGCCACCAGGTCATCAAGGCCTTTTCTATCTTTAATACGGCTGATAGAGTTATTTGATCTGCTAGGAGTTTTCCTCTAACACTCTTTAGCCCAGTTAGCTTTCGCAGTTTGGTATTTCCTTGTACTAGTATTTTGGGGGATTGTTGTTGTATCACATAATTCACTTATCACGTTCCATGGTCATGGCTATATGATCTGACAAAGGTAGCAGTAGGTCTGCCTCTACTCGCCAGTTGTTAAGCTTATTCGCAACACCGGGTGTAGCAAGAATAATGTCTGGAATGCTCTTTTATAGTTTATTATCTCTGTAGACATAGAAAGTTGGTGTGTTTCACTGATTTATCATGGAGGCAAATATTTCGTATTAGCTTAAACGTTACACCTAGACGTATTTGTCTATAACTCGAAAACTACTAACCTATTTTAATGCAACTGGCAACAAGTCAAACCAAATATAATATAAAATAAGTAAAATTAACATAACCAACAGGGCTTGGTAACGATACCAATTCACATTAAAAATACCGTTAAATAACGTTATTTTCGTTTCGATACCTTTGATATCGTTAAAATGTTTAACGTTAATTAGGTAACGGAACAGTATTAGAACGTTACTTTTTAACAGTAATTTACCGTTAAAAAGTATTTTATCGATATTATAACGTTACTTTTTAAGGTTACCAGGTAACAATTCTATTTAACGATACTTTTATGATACCTCTCCGACGTTGCCGCTCCGTTTCTCGACTCGACGGCTGACGCGCCACGCGATTTTCGAGGTGCGGGGGCGGGAATCGGTAAGAACGGCAACAATGCGCGCACATCGTCTTACCATCCCACGCGTCACGGGTAACTTAGATCGAAACGCGAGAGTGTGTGAGGCCATTTGTAGCAGATAGCGCTTAGTAGCCGGACACGAAATTATTTTGATTAGGGTTGAGACGACTCTGTAGCAGTATGGGGCGAAGGTGAAAGAACGCGGTATACCATTTTTCGGTTAAAGCTTTTTACACGTATAGGTGGACATATGATTTAACGATTATTTAAAATACAAATTCGTTTTACTTGGATTTAATTTTTCTAGAAACACTAATTAGTGTTCTGGTATAATGTAAGAGCAACGAGTACGTACATATTTTGTTTGCATTTTTAAGACGCACGCTTTGTGATCTATAATAAATAAATAGCTGTCTGAATTTCCATGATCATATCATGAATACGTGTATGGCAGCTTCTAAAGCCCTTGGTTTTATACTGAGAGTGTCTTCTGACTTCTGACCCCGCTTGGTAATGACCAAGCGAGGTCAGAAGTCAGAAGTTTTGCGCGTATTCAGTGCGGACGGCAGGAGGAATGCCTGCTGCCGTCCGCACTGAATACGCGCAAAATGCCCCAACGCCGATAGCCCTGAGACTGCTCAGTGACATGCTCGTCAATAACAGTGACATTGATGTATTTTATGACTCGTTTAATGTATTTCTAAACAAGACAGTTGATTATTTCAATTCTATATAATTTACAAGGACGTTCTAGGAAAAAACACTACTATATAGATGGTATTACTTGACATTGACATAAAACAGCTAAGATAGGTATAGACATATTTTTGACATTTGTTTATAATTGTAATTTTTGTTTTAGTAATATTTTCCTTTTGCTTTGTAATAATTTTATATAAACCTAACATTGTGACTGACTAGCATGCAGATGATTTGGTATAAAACTGTTAATCTGTATGTGATTCTATAATAATAAACAAATAAAAAAATGTTTGTTAACTAACATTAGAAATTAAAGAATTACTTACTATTAATAAAATGGCACTGCCTGTTAAAATCAATGATATAGGTATATTCTTACGCCTCGTTCACAAGTACCTACGCGAGAAAGGCGCACGCGTCAGAGGCAGGCGACTGCGTTTCCGCACAAAGTCATACAAATGGTAGAAGATGTTCACGAAAAAAAATATGGAGCGGCACGGATGCGCACAAACACAGCGCGGCAGCTTTGCGCCGAAATAGAAAGAGACGACATGCTGTGCCAGACCTTATGTTCTAACATAAGGTCTGGTCACAAGAGCGGTAGTGAGTCAGTGGCAGTGGGCGTATTTAGGAGAATAATTCTAGGTATAAAATGATTCTGTTTTCTGATGTAGGTACGGTACTTGATATTTGAGATTTTGCTAGATTTCAACCGACTTAAAAAAAAAGACGTTTATCAATTCGATTGTTTATTTTTTTTAATAATTGTTACCTACCTTAGAACTCCGTCACTTATGAACCGATTTAAAAAAATTTTTTTTTGATTGGGTATGCTTTAAAGTTGGTTCCATTTGAATTTCATCACAATCGGTTCAGTTGTTTGATTAGAGTCGACTTTTGTTACCTATATGAAAAATTATCTATTTTTACACTACCTCCAAAAAAAGGAGTGTGGACGGTTTAGACCTCGAAAATGACGTCAGTTTTGGAATCCAAGAGCGCGGATACGACGTTTCATGAAAAATTTACATGTGTGGCGCTTTCTGAGTTTTTGGGGTAAGGATTTCAAAAATGACATCCGTGTTGGAATCCAAGATGGCGGACGCGAGTTTCATGAAAACTCGACATAGGTGTCATTTTCTGGGTTTTCGGCGGTGAAGATCTCGAATATGACGTCAGTTTTGGAATTCAAGATGGCAGACGCAAGTTGTCGTAAAAAATCGACATGGGTGTCGTTTTTTAGGTTTTCTGGGGTGTAGATCTCAAAAATGACGTCAATTTTTGAATCCAAGACGGCAGACGCGACTTGTCGTGAAAAGTCGACATGAATGTCGCATTTATAATATTAGTAAGGATGAAACTCGAATTAAAACTGACATCATTTTCGAGATCTACACTCCAAAAAACCTAGAAAATTACACCCATGTCGATTTTCGATGAAAACTCGCGTCAGCTATCTTTGATTCCAAAGCAGACGTCATTTTTGAGATCCTCACCTTAAAAAACCCAGAAAGCGACACCTATGTAAATTTTTAATAGTAACTCGCGTCCGCCGTCTTTATCCTAATACTGACATCATTTTCGCGATCTATTCCCCAAAAATGACAAATGATGACCTTGACAACGCTACCCATGTCGATTTTTCATGACACGTCACGTCCGCCATCTTGGATTCTAAAATTGGCGTCACTTTCGAGATCTAGACCCCAAAAACCTAGAAAACGACACCCATGTCGATTTTCATGAAAACTCGCGTCCGCCATTTTGGAATTCGTAACTGACGTCATTTTCGAGGTCTACACCCTAAATAACCTAGAAAACAACACCCATGTCGAATTTTTATAATAAGTCGCGATCGCCATCTTGGATATTTTGGAATCCATGATGGCGGACGTGTGCTCGTGTGCGACGCGCAGATTCTAAAACTGATGTCATGTTAGATAGCTAGACCCCAAATACCTAGAAAACGACACCCATGTCAATTTTTAGTGACAAGTCGCGTCTGCAATCTTGAATTCCAAAACTGACGTCATTTTCAACAGCCCTAAATTCCCTACGTAAAAGCTACCAACAATATTTGAATAAATATTCAGTCAGTTCGTCTTAGACCAAACTATAATTTATCTTTATGTCTTCAGAAATCGGCCGAACCCGGTTTGGTTATTCATATAATATATGTTTAATAAAACACATTTTTTGACATAAATAAATTATAAGAAGAGAATTTTGAAAATCAGTCCACTGAGAAACCGGAGAACGTTCACAAAAATAACATTCATACTGTAGAACATGGAACATTTTCCATTTTTGAAGTCGGTCAAAAAGCACGTATCGTTATAATGGCATCCTTCAAAACACGTTTGACACAATAAGTTATTGTATTATCCAAAAATTACTGTATTATTCTTTGATCTAAATACTTCCACTTTTCTTGCCGCCCGAGCGCAGCGCCCGTTCTCGTGAACACCTTTGCCGCATGCGCCTGCCTCTGAAGCCCGTTGCAGCCGCGCAACGCACGTACTCGTGGCATTGCGGGATAGTTTTTTTAGCCTATCACTATAGCAAACAGGCGTGACTTTATATGTATGTATTTTCGGTTTTGCTTTGCGTTTCGTGTGTGTAAGTGGCAACTATTGGTGTCAAGATATTTCAAGCTGCTTGAAGATATATGACATAGGTCGTTTAACGACCGCCGGACCGACCAACGGATTAACGTGCCTTCCAAAGCACGAACGAGCGAGAAATTTTTCTCCACTTGTGGTCACCCATCCCAGTGGAGACCACGTGGAGATTTGTTTACATGTGTAAGCGCTTACTAAGTTACTACCCGTTTGCCTCAAGTTGGCCGTTACTTCCCGCCCGGCTACTCCCTACTTATTTATCAAGTACTTACTACTTTTATATTATATAATAAATAAAATTGTTTATGAGACAACACGATATCGTGTTTAATTTTGCATAGACAATGTCAAACAATGCCGTAAGTAAAGCCCCCCCGAAATCTGTATGGGAAAAGTATCGACTCGGTCAACCTTAAGCGCCAACCTTCACAAGGTTCATTTACCAGTGAAACGCCACAATAATTCTAATACTTAACAATGTAACATTTATTACATTTAAAAACTCACCCAGTGCCGGCGTCAGCATTATTGGCGCCCTGGGCGATATTTCTACCTCCCCCTCTTATTGGGGAGGTGGGGGGGGGGGGCGGGGGGTGCAATGGGATTGAATCACACTGCCCTGCGTCCTCTGCCCTAGCTTGGTTGTTTGTTTTTCGTGTGTGTAAGTGGCCAATACTGGTGTTTGATTTTTCAAGCTGCCTAAAGGCATCTGACATAGCTTAACGAATGCCATCAATGATGACAGCCGGGACCTTTCTGCCGCATCGGCCTAACGGCTTAACGTGCCTTCCTTGATTGGTGGAGGCGCCCCTCCCGTAGCCAGCGTCCTGGGCGGTCGCCCAATCGCGCCCTACCCTAACCCCGCTACTCACCCATTCTCAAAACAACCAATCTTTAGACAAAAGTATCAAAGAAAAAGTAGAATTTTCAAATTGTATTGACCTACTATTATATGTAGTACATTAGGTAACTAGCTGCGCGTACGACCGGGATTAGTCAGACTGGCGAAATAAAGTCAAAATAATGGGGCCTTCTTAGGCCGCGCGCGCGGTATATTGGGTGAGAGGGAAATATCCTTAACAATACCTTTTACGCAATCGAGTTTATCGCTAAATGGTTGGAAAAATAACGTTATCCACCACAGGTATCGTTATTTGCTGATAACGTTAACTACGTTTGATAGAAGTAACGTTACCAAATATTAACGGTGTAGACATGTAGCGTTAATACATAACGTTAAAATTAATTTTAACGGTATCAATTTTACCGGTATAATGGCACCAAAGTAACGATACTTATAGGTATCGTTATTTTATAAGTATCGTTACCTTTGCCGAGCCAAATTACCGTTACCAAATTTTTAACGGTATTCCAAGCCCTGATAACCAATAGGTTATGGAAAAATTATCCTCACTTTTCTGAAGTCGGTTAAAAAGCATCGCAATCGTAATCTCGCATTGCTTTTGAGCATGGTTCCAACTTCTTTTTAAAATGATTAATTTTCTAATTTCACGTATAAATCCGTAGCCTGGAACAATCCAAGTTCATCCCCGAACTGGGATTGTTCCAGGTTACGGATTGGCAGCCTATTTTATTCATACACAAGATCGTTAGTGCTAACAACCTGCACTAGTTCCATTCATGTCCTAAGAAAAAAAAAAAGAATGGCACAGTTATACGTATTAGCCTATATCTCGAGAACTACTGAACCGATTTTGATGAAACTTACACTAAATCAAATGTAATATGAAACATCAATTAATATTAGTTACAATGCAATTAAAAGTTTTAGAGAATATATTGAACATTGGAATGAAAACCTATATTTTTTGAAGTCGGTTAAAAATAACATTACGATCGTAATCCTGCAGTGCTTTTGGATATGGTTCAGAGATTTTTTTTATTACTTTAATTTTCAAATTCCACATTTTAAATGTGCCTGAACATGGGTTCTTCCAGGGTTGCCTGCGGCAACCTATTTTATTCGCAGTTCGGACCCTCAGAACTAGCATCGGGTACTAGTTTCATTCATATATTATATGAGATTTAAAAAAAAATGGCACTGTTATAGGTATTAGCCTATATCTCGAAAACTACTGAACCGATTTTGATGGAACTTACACTAAATCAGATGTAATATGAAACATCAATTAATATTAGTTACAATGCAATTAACAGTTTTAGAGAATATATTGAACATTGAATTGAAAACCTATTTTTTTAAAGTCGGTTAAAAATAATATTACGATCGTAATCCTGCAGTGCTTTTGGATATGGTTCCGAGATTTTTTTGATTACTTTAATTTTCAAATTCTACGTTTTAAATGTGCCTGAACATGGGTTCTTCCAGGGTTGCCTCAGGCAACCTATTTTATTCGCAGTGCCGACCCTCAGAACTAACATCGGGCACTAGTTTCATTGAGGTATCTTATGAGATAAAAAACCATGAAAAATCGCCCCATTCAGGGTGGCTGAACTTGGACTTCTTCCAGGGTTGCCGCAGGCAACCTTAGCTGGTTCAGGTCTCCATAAGGATATCTTTCACTACGTCAAACTCCCGTTCGAGTATCTGATGAGATAATTTTTGGCCAAAATTGACGTTTTCGACACCTTTTTTTTTATGGTTCTTCCAGGTTACGGAGTGGCAACCCTACCTGGCCCCCACCTCCAAAGCACCTACTTTCACTACATACTAGTCTCATTCGGGTATCTTATGAGGTAGGAAGTCCTGCCACCGGCCGCCGGTCTATTACACTCAAATGGTTTTTCACCAGTGTGTGTTCTTAAATGTCTGTTTAAAGTACCTTTTACATTAAATTCCTTGCCACAATCATTACATTTATATGGCTTCTCACCAGTGTGAGTTCTTAAATGACTATCTAAATGACCCTTTTGATTAAATTGCTGGCCACAATCATTACATTTATATGGCTTCTCACCAGTGTGAGTTCTTAAATGTGCATCTAAATTACCCTTTCGAGTAAATTGCTGGCCACAATCATTACATTTATATGGCTTCTCACCAGTGTGAGTTCTTAAATGTGCATCTAAATTACCCTTTCGAGTAAATTGCTGGCCACAATCATTACATTTATATGGCTTCACACCAGTGTGAGTTCTTAAATGAGTATCTAAATTATCCTTTCGGTTAAATTGCTTGCCACAGTCATTACATTTATATGGCTTCTCACCAGTATGAGTTCTCAAGTGAATTTTGAATGCACTGTTTTGAGCAAATCGACGACGACAAACCTTACATTCAAATGGTTTCTCACCAGTGTGTGTTCTTAAATGTGTTTCTAAAGTACCTTTTACATTAAATTCCTTGCCACAATCATTACATTTATATCGCTTCTCACCAGTGTGAGTTCTTAAGTGTTTGTCTAAATTACCCTTTTGAATAAATTGCTTGCCACAGTCATTACATATATATGGCTTCTCACCAGTGTGAGTTCTCAGATGTTTTGTTAATGCACTGCTGTGAGCAAATCGACGACGACAAACCTTACATTCAAATGGTTTCTCACCAGTGTGTGTTCTTAAATGTGTTCCTAAAGTACCTTTTACATTAAATTCCTTGCCACAATCATTACATTTATATGGCTTCTCACCAGTGTGAGTTCTTAAGTGTTTGTCTAAATTAACCTTTTGAATAAATTGCTTGCCACAGTCATTACATATATATGGCTTCTCACCAGTGTGAGTTCTCAGATGTTTTGTTAATGCACTGCTGTGAGCAAATCGACGACGACAAACCTTACATTTAAATGGTTTCTCACCAGTGTGAGTTCTTAAATGTGTTTCTAAATTACTCTTTGCATTAAATTCCTTGCCACAATCATTACATTTATATGGCTTCTCACCAGAGTGAGTTCTTAAGTGTCTTTGTAGGTTACTCTTCCACTGAAACCCCCTCAGACAAACATGACACTGGTGCCTTGTGTCAGCGCTCTGAGGCTCGCTATAATAACTGTTTCGGGAACTTCCTGCCACAGGCTGTTGGCCCTCTGCTGCGCCATCTGCAAAACATTAATTACTTTCACCTACACCATCGCTTATCAAAGGAGGTCAGTTCGTTAGCGAACCCGTGGGATGAGATACATCATATGAGCGCACAGGTCACCACTGCCGCAGCGCTTACACGTAGACATACAACAAAGCCAACTACCCTCTCTCCTAAGAATTCATTCATATGCATAGAAATCTCAGAACAATAACTAAAGTATAGAAGGAGCCCATTTTTCAGTAAAATATTCATCTCTCTCTTTTCTAAATATATCAGATAGAGATAAATATAAGTTTATCAATAGGTACCAATGTACACTTGGCAAATGTCAATTTGGATACCTTGGTTCTCTTTATGCTACTAATTTAAAAAGGCCAACTGTCTATGTCTATGTTCAACATATATTGTTCGCATAATACTCTAGCTTGTGTAGCTCTCCTAAGCATTCATTCATATGCATAGAAATATAGAAGGTGTGAATGACGTTATGCGAAAGTGACGTTTCTTCACAACGTCACTTTCGCAAAATGTCAATAATATTTTTATGTGAATATGAATAAGCAAGAGGACTAATATATTATACGTTTCTTGTACTAACTTACAAAATAAACTTAATTTACATTTTATATCGGGTCTCCGCATCGTGGGCCACCTGGCCGGATACTTCGGCAGTGTTGCGCTGCATTGGACTTCAACCTGACCCTGGATGAATTGAATATGGATCTCTTTCGTCCACACCGATCATTTAAACTCAAAATCCATTTTCAATGTGCCATAGCTATTCAATTAGATGCCTTCACTCCTGGCTGCTCAGGGTGGTCCGACTTCCACTAACTTTAGCTCGACTGCTAGTTTCAAATTCAGAAAACCGCATTTGACTCCCTCCACCAAACAGAGACACACAGAATGAGTCGTGTGAAACATATAACACCATCTGTTTGTTCGGTTGTTAAGAAGCTTACCGTCCGCGTAGTGTCCCCCGCCCCGCGCCCCCGCGTCTTCATCGGAGTCCCGTGTCTCGTCCACGTCAGCCGCGGGAACGCCTGGCACGAGGGAAATGACAGTTAGTGCAATCACTTTCGCACTATGTAGAAGTAATTATTGGCAGAATAAAAATTTAGCATTATGACTCTTTCCCAAATATCATCAAAATTTTTATTGACATTTTTTTTCTTTTTCGCATATTAGGTGAAACTTACCTTTATATGTCGCAAACACACTGTAAAACCAAAGCGGCGTTGGGCTGATGACATCATAAAGGAATAAACTGGATAAACACTGCCAAAGACAGAGATGGAAGAGGAGGCTTCTACCCAATAGGGATTCATTACAAGAACAAAACCTCATTTATAACTGTTTTAAATGTAAAGTGAACATTTTATTTTGGAAATAAACAAACCTTATTATTATTACGTACCCGCTGGATCCTCATTGTCTGTCGCAGTGTCGAAAGCATCCTGAGACTCCGGCTCGGTTTTGACCGCGACCCTGGCGGGCGGCGTGCTGTCACAACATTCAGCCACAGAGAAGGACAGCGACGCACACAAGCCAATGGCCTCGCGGTCAATCAGGTATATCGACTTTTCTGTAATCTAACAAAAATTCTTCATATAGTTTGTTTGTTTTCCTATCTGACTTGTGTGTCATCATTTCTATCATCCACCATGTTACTTGATTCTCCTGAAGGAAAATACTGTAAAAAATCATGCATGTTTGTGTGTAAAACCTTAGACGGCAAAATAATTTTCAATACTTGGACATGTTGCCTTATGTTTACATGTTTCTTGTGTAGAAGGTTGCTCATCTAGGCTCATCAACAATGTCTAGGCAGTGCGTGCCATCCTGTCTGCTTTGTTGCGTGGTCCCTGCCATTGCTCAGTATTCTTAGCAACAGTAGTGTTTGACTGTGTTAGTATATCAATATAGAAGGTAATGAACATTATAACACAATATAACCTAAGTACCTCGCCAGCCGTCTCCAACATAGCAGTCAGCACATTGTCTGCCCTGGTGGCGGTCACCATCAGCTTGTGGCTCTTGTACAGCATAGCGCGGCAGATGTAGCATGCTGCCACGGGCCTGTTTCCACTCACGAGCTGGAATGTTGTGCCAGTTATATAACAGCTTTTACTTTAGCATTTCAATACTTAAATGAACAATATGCAAAATTTATAGATTTGTATGTCCTAATCCTTTCTACACATGGAAACAAAACATTAAATCAAAACAATGTGTTTCATACACATACTTGCAAACCACAAGTATATGTTTGCAAAAATGAAGTTGTGCAGTTAGCACCAGTTGTGATGTTGAAGTCATTTACAATGATATTTCCTTGAACTTTTAGACTACATGTTTTCTGGAAATTATGATATTATCTTGAGGGAAAGACTATGTGCAGAAAAAGAATGGTAGTGGCGTGCAAGAGAACTAATACTATGATTGTATATAGCTACTTGACTCCACCGCTTCTTCAGATGAATATTATTTCATGTTGACTGTTTTATAGAGCAGTGTTGCTTTCTTCTAATTTAAGTTCAAAATCATGTCGAAAACAGGCAAAGGGCTTATTCACTACGAGATCTATCTCTACGAGAGAAACCACATCACCTCCAAATCTTAAGAACATTTCCGCACGGCGTCTAATCATAAATTATATCGCGCAGACTAAAGTAAATCAGATAGACTAATCCTAACTATTATGATACTTACAAAAGCCCCCGTCAGCCTCTCGTACACGAGTTGCAGGGCAGTGTCGTCAATGTTGATCATGGGCGCGTCCACTGCGAGGCAGATACGGCAAACTGCTGGACTCTGATGCATCTTGTGTAAGGCTATTTTGTTATAAGGACTATGAATTCAATTTACAATATGCGCTTCCACTCAAATAATAAATAACTACAATTGAATCGCAGTATAGACTGTGGGTTAAGGTGACACAATACTAAAACTAAAGCAAACGATAACAAGTTTATGAGTGATTACAAAATAAACGATTACCCACAATTCCACAAACTACGCTGGCTGTAATAGTATTTTCTTCGTAATTCGTAATGTGCCACAACACAAACTTGTGGTGTATGTAGCTGACTGATCTGAGAGCAATAGAGCCTGATTAAAGCATCACTTTTAAAGTATTAATATTATTATGTTTCGATTAAAGGCAATAATTTATTATTTACTGCCGATCTGACATTGACAGATTGTCAGTGACACTGACACCAAATTCAAATACGAGCTATTGCTATATACGTAGTATCTCTTAGTAGTTTGTGATTGCTATTATAGAATAAGGGACACAGCAACTCGCAAAAAGTGAAGTTTTCAAACTCACCGGTCATGTTCTATGAATAAGACTTCCTTGTGAGACTTCTGTTAGGTTAGAATTAGGGGGTCTTACACTAAGTTGGGGACGCTCGCTCCCTTCGTTCGGTCGCTCTGTTTTAAATAAATAAATAAAATATATACGGTACAGACAAATCACACAGATTAAGCTAGCCCCAAAGTAAGTCTATGGGGCCAACACTGGGAACTCCTAAAAAATTTCATCATTTCCATACAAAAGAGTTCTGTCCCAGCTAGTTTATATGGGAATGTCGATTTTTTTTTTTGAGTTCCTAGCATTGTTCCTATAGTTAAATTGTTCATTCTCTGAGTCACCCCTTTAAGGGTCCAAAACGATAAAAAATTTACCATGAATAGTTAGACATACAAGACTCAGGCCAATCTGTAAAAGATCATTTTCCATCTTGACCGGGCACTTCTGTGTCGCAGGATGGCGTGCTAACCACTGCGCTACGGAACGGAGCTCGTCTCGTGAAAAACTACAAGGTGAGTTTAAAACTTTACGTTTTGAGTTTCGCTAAGTCCCTCATTCAATAATAGCACCTGAGAATAGTACTTGAAGTCGGTCTCACTGACAAATAGAGGTGGGCGTTTAAACGCTAAGCGCATAAATAAGTCTGCTTATAATATTAAGCATATAAGCACGTTTAATTTTATAAGCTAACAACGTTGTTAGCTTATTTCAAATTACTAGGGCGACATTTTTTTTCCCGTTGAACTTATCGTCGTTACGTTAGGTACGTCGTTTAAAATTAAGTATCATCCGTTAGATGGCGACACAGGTAAAGTACAATCGAAAGTTATTTCAATGGTACGGGAACCTTGCTAAAATGTAAAGCGCACTATTTTGATAGCAAACAATTTACGTATTATAACTTTTTCATTCAATCGGAGTATACAACGATTTTATTACCCTGCCAAATTGCATAGTGTCTAACTGTGAAAAAAACACTTCAAATATTTGTCTTCTTGATTTATTTGGACTATTTTTCGTTAAATGCTCAATTTTTATTATTTTTCGTTTAATTCGATACGCTTTCTCGTTGGCGTAAGATATTGGCACATTAGGGAGTTCGTCGTTTCGCGCGTTTTTAATAGTGCTTATGTTTTAACCTTTAGTTTTCAGGTAAACTGTATATAGTTACTTAGTGTTAATAGAGAAGGGCATTTTTGTGGGTGGTGTAAATAATTTTAGTGTGCCTTGTAATATGAATCTTCCTTGCTGGTCTGGACGAAAAGAAAAACCGTAGAATGTACCAGCTGCTTCTCTACGCGCCCAGATGGTAAACGTCAATCGAGGGAATGGGCAGACGAATCATGCTAGTAGGCAATGCGGCTAGCACTATTTTGATTCCGTTTTCCACCTAACGCCCTCGGCCCACCAATATGCTAAGCGCGGCTTTTAGGTCTTTAAGATCTGGGCTCTGTCTACCCCGCAAGGTAAAAAGACGTGATAGTATGTATGTATGTAGTATAAAAAATAAAGTAAATGTTAATAAATGTAGAAAATAATTTACTTATTACTTTAAGAAAAAATTAAGGAAACCCAATAAAACCATATTCAGACAGTCATATATAAAGCACGAAGAGAAGTTCATTGAAAACGTTTAATCAGTAAATTAATAATCGCAACAATAAATAGTGATTCGATTATTTAAACGAAAAATTGTCCATAAGCTATTAAGCTATTAAGAAAAGCTGCTTATTTAAATAAGCATAACGTTATAAGTCGTTGGCAATTTTAAGCCGTTATTCACATCTCTACTTGTTTGGGCTTGAAATCGAAAACGAACGATAAGAGCGGACTGTAAGTTTATAGGATTTATTTTTAATTTTATAAAAAGAAAGTAGGTAGTTCGAGATAATGCTATCTTTGTACAATGAAAAGTGTAGATTTACAACTAATGTAGGGCACTAACCTTGGCTTGTGCTGTGATGATCTTCAGCTCAGACAGACACAGGGTACTCGAAGACCTCTGTACTGGCGCCAGACTTACCAGAGAAGAAGTACCTACTGTCTGACACGGCAAACCTTAGATGCGCCCTCCTTATCGGCAAATCCACACTTTATAGGTTTTTGCACAGCACGAAAGTTAATTACACTCTATTTAATCCAAATATTAACTGAATGTTTGTATAATACGAAAAATAGCGTTGCCGCTTATGGCGCTAAACGCTCCAACGAGAAACTTTTACAAGCAACTCAGTCAATGACAAGAGCATGTCTGATGGAAACGGAAGTCAGTGTTGCTATTACGAAAACGAGAAATTATACCAAGACTGAACATTCCGCCCGCCAAAATACAATGTATTTTATCTACGGTAATAAACATACATGAATACATAAACGATAGGGATGAATAAACATACATATATACACTTATAACGAAAGGAACGGCTAGTTGTGGTCGATAGGTAGCGGACATAACTTTACAACTGGTCTACGATATTCACCAGAAGCAGTTTTAACAGTTACAACTCTACAGATGCCATCAGATCCCGGGTGCAGAGCCATTACGCGCGCCAGGCTCCAGTGCAGTGGACTAGTTTGTTCATCCTTTATTAAAACTAATGTCCCAACAGCAATATTTGCGTGTGACTTAGTCCACTTCGTTCTCTGTTGCAACGTATGAATATATTCCTGCTTCCACCTACTCCAAAAGTTTTGATGAATTTGTTGAATTAATTTCCATCTTTGTAGAACGGTAATTTTCTGGTCAATAAAATTCTCTTCTGGAGGAAACGATAGAGGTTCCAGAGTCAAGAAATGACCGGGAGTTAAGGCCGACAAATCATTAGCATCGGAACTAAGTGGAGAGAGGGGACGGGAATTTAACATGGCCTCTACTTGAGTAAGCACGGTAAGAAACTCCTCGTACGTCAACCTCTGGGTACCAATAACGCGAGCGAGGTGCGTCTTAAAGGATTTTATTCCGGCTTCAGCGATCCCGCTGAAATGCGGTGATCCCGGGGGATTGAAAGAAAACCTTAGCTGTTCAGAGTTAGCTGCCTTTTGCATTAAAGTTGCAAGATAATTACTGGCCCCGACAAAGTTGCGACCTTGATCGGACACGATATGAGAGCAACGACCACGGCGTGCGATAAAACGTCTGAGCGCTGCCAGAAATGCCTCAGTTGTTAACTCTGAAGCAAGCTCTACATGTACGGCCTTCGTACATGTACAAACGAAAACACAAATGTAAGATTTGTAGGTCTTCACTCCGCGACCACGACCCAACGCGATGTCGTAAGGCCCACCGTAATCTACGGCTACACTTGAAAACGGTTTAATTTGGTTTACGCGATACGCCGGCAAGTGACTCATTAATGGTGCAGGAGCAGGTTTTGGATTGACCCGAAAACACCTTAAACATCCCGAGATAACAGATCGAATAGCGCGTCTCGGCGAGAGAATCCAAAAACTTTGCACAAGAATATTTTGTAGAGTCTGTGCACCAGGATGCATTAGTTTACGATGATATTCTTCGATGATGAGTGTAGTAAGGCGGTGAGTTCGCGGCAACAACAGAGGATGCTTAACTTCAAATTGAGCTTCAGCATGAGCCAGACGACCGCCCACCCTCACAAGACCCGCATCATCGAGAAAGAGCGATAACTTGCGTAAACTTTTAGGAAGTTCATTAGGGGACCCTTTATTCAAAACGGCAATCTCCTGCGAAAAGGTTGTTTGATGGACATGTTTTATCAAAAACATGAATGCTTTATTTATTTCGACAGTTTGTAAATGGCCAGAAGCTCTACTCTGGCCCAACGATAATTTAGAATTTTCGATAAAACGGAACATATACGACAAAACGTGTTTGAGTGTAGATAGAGACGAAAATTTATTAATCAAACTCTCCACTACATTTTCATCGACAGAAACGACAAGGCTGCAAATCTTTTGTTCCTCTTGCAAATCAACTTGGTCAATCGATAACGAGGAAATAGGCCAAGTATCCATGGGTTTCGATAGCCATGACGGACCCTTCCACCAGCTGTCATTTGCGACAATGTCAGAGGGGAACAAACCACGGGATCCACAATCAGCAGGATTTGACGATGTGCCTACATGCCGCCAGGAGTCTGGAGCGATTATTTCTTGAACATGACTAACCCTATTAGCCACGAAAGTCTTCCACCTTGACGGGCATGTCTTAATCCACGAAAGAGCAACGCTTGAATCCGACCAAGCGAATACTTCTTGGACAGTGTAAAAGGGTTGTAAGGCATCCATGACAGATTTCGTCAAATCTGACAGTAGAACCATGGCTTGGAGTTCCAAACGCGGAATCGATAATTTGCGAAGAGGCGCTATTTTAGATTTAGCACAACAAATATAGACAGAACAATTTCCATCTGATGTAATAATACGACAATATACTACGGCACAGTAACCGCGTTCTGAGGCGTCACAAAAACCGTGTAATTGAAAACTAACGAAAGAAGAGAGCATACGACGAGGAATCGAAAGTGACGAAAGCGACGGTAGTTGCGACATAAAGCGTAACCACTCTTGTGAAATATTTTGAGGGACGTCATCATCCCAATTGACACCGCTTGCCCACAGCACTTGCATAATATACTTGGCGTAGAAAGTCACAGGGGCGAGAAAACCCAAAGGGTCATAAATCCTAGCGATTTCCGATAATACTGTACGCTTTGTACATCTGCGAGTGTCGTTACCACATACTTTAAACATAAAAGAATCAGACTGGGGTGTCCATCGGAGGCCTAGAATTTTTAGTGACAGGTCAGAAGCGTCTTCGAAACATTTGAAATCATCAGAATATAACTCAGTAGGAGGCAAGTCCCTGAGGAACGCCTGTTCGTTGGAAGTCCATTTTCTTAAATAAAATCCCGCTGACGACAACATTTGGGTCAATTCTGATCTAATCAACAAGGACTTTTCAAGAGAGTCAGCTCCAGTGACTATATCATCAGTGTAAATATCTCGAGCAAGGACTTCAGCTCCAAGAGGGTATTCAACAGCTGAATCTTTTGCTAACTGAATCATCGTACGAAGGGCTTGAAATGGGGCTGACGATACTCCATACGTCACAGTACACAACTTGTAATCTTGCAAGGGACTTGCAGGAGACGGTCGCCAAACAATCCGCTGATATTCGGTGTCATCGTCAGTGCTTAATATTTGACGATACATTTGTCTAACATCGCCAGTGAACACAACAGCGTGCCAACGAAAACGAATAAGCAAATCGAAAATGCTCTTTTGGAGCTTAGGCCCAGGCAGGAGCCTCTCATTTAAAGACACACCTCGAGCATCCCTGGCACTGGCATCAAATACGACGCGAAGAGGAGTGGTGACGGAATCAGGACGCAAAATACCGTGGTGCGGCACATAATAAAAATTACCAACATTCGACAGGGGAGGCTCTGCCTTAATCATATGACCAGACGATTCATAATCTTCCATGAAAGAGCAATAAGCCCTGGCCAACACTGGATTGCAACTAAGCTTGCGTTCCAAAGATTGGAATCGCCTGAGTGCTATCTCACGAGAACCATAAAACACTGGCTTAGACACAGGATCGACAAAAGGCAGAGGCACCATATACCTACCATCACGATTGCGAGAGTGAGTTTCGACAAAATAGTTTTCGCAACGTTGATCCTCCTTTGATAAGTATATTTGTTGAGAACCAACATTTTCTAACTCCCAAAATTTTTTTATGGAGTTATCTAACGATAAATTTGAGAGCGGGGTGTCCCCACCACTCAACGACACGAGAAAGCAACGAAAATTATCATTATGAGAAGAAATGCCATAGCCTCCCATAATGATCCAACCGAAAATAGTGTTGAGAGCGATTGGTTGGCCTGGCTTACCCCGCTTAAGCCCGGGTAACAAACACGATGCGAAAACATCTACATTAAGCAGCATGTCTATTGACCCCGATACTGCAAATTCAGGATCGGCCAAAGGTAAATTGTTAATATGAGACCAGCCCGAAAAATCGACAGAATTAATTGGCTGGTCATCACAAATTGATGGCAAAACCAACGCCTCAAAATTAGATTTAAAAATACAGTTAAAGTTTAATGGTTTGATTTCACAGTCTAAGCTACCTAGTGGTTTAGCAGTAGAGTGACCTATGCCACTGACTGACTGCTGACTACAATTTATTTTTAATCCTAAGCGCTTAGCACATGGCTCTGAAATGAAATTGCAAGCACTCGCACAATCCAGCAAAGCCCTAACCTTATGAAACTTTCCTAAGTTGTCCCTTAATAACAACTGAACTGTTGCAAACAATAATGCGCTGTCATTAGACAGAGTCGTCAACACAGCACTACTATTCGAGGTTGCATTCACAGGGACGGCAGGTTCACTGGTTGCCTTTTCAAAATGTAATAATGTATTGTGAGAGTATTTGCACACACCACAGCGAGTGGGTTCTCGACATTTTTTCACTCTATGGTTGCCTGAAAAGCAAAGAATGCACAAATTTTTTTCTTTAACAAATTTAAATCGAGTATTGGCATCCAATTTTTTAAATTCCTCACATCCTGCTAGTGAATGCTCACGAGAACAGTATATGCATTTTACATAATTAACTACTAGAGCGGGTTTTGACTTAAATTTATTTGTATCATTATCCTTGGAAGAAGGCTTACTGTTAATTACCTCTAATGCACTAAAATGTTTTTCAATAAATTCCTGTAATGATTCAAATTTTGGAATTTTGTTAGAATTATGCTCTAATTGAAAATCTTCCCGAGTGCGTTTATCTAATTTAGACCAAAGTAAATAAAATAACATGAAATTCTTATCAGGTAATTTATATTTTTCTAAAACTAATAAATTTTCAGAAAATGTTCGATACACCCGCTCCAATTCCGCAGCAGATTTGGTCTTTATAGGATCACAATGTACTATTTTATCATAATATGTCATTGCAATCTGGCATTCCCTATCATAATATTTAGTCAATGTGTTGTATGCTAACATGTAACTTTCATCAGTAAGCGGAAACATTTTTATTAAATTGTAAGCGGTGCCTTGGACATTGGATAATAGATAATGCAGCTACTCGACATTACTTAAGCTTCTTTTATGGATTAACGAGTCATATAATTCTTTGAACGAAACCCAAGAATCCAGACGTCCATTAAACGGTTTAATCGAGATTTTTGGCAGTTTTGCTAGCGTCTCTGAGCACGACGGGATACTCGGTTTCACTTCTTTATTATTAGTTAATTCCATTAAACGCCTTTTTACATCTTTCATCCTTTTTTCAAAAACTTCACTTACTTCTAGTGCTTGGCTCCTTTCTGACGCATGTGGCAAGGAACACAACACTCTCACCTGGGCATCACGAAATTCTACCGATAAATCTCGCAAATCTTGCTTCGTATACCCGAGGAGATCTGACGACTCGAGAAATTCCAAACGCATCATCGCATAATCTCTTGCAATGAGATTTGCATCTGCAGTAGCATGTTTACTGTGTTCCTCGTCCGACATTTTAGCGTAACTAAACAAATACCAGATAATACTTAAATATGTATGAAATAAATCACGCGAAACGACAAAAAACAACGAAAATAAATAATATCTGGTTGTTTGTTCCGGGAGATTTGACGTAACTGTCACCGCAAGCTAACCTTACTTTAATGTCACTATGGCAGAACGTCACTGCTACCAACCGACCAAAACCAACACGTAATCGTTCCTCCGGTTCATTCACCAACCATAGACTATGAATGAATAATTGAATGCCGATTATTACCGAAAAAAAAATATATGCTTTAACGAAAAATACGACAATTATAAACTACGAAAATTAGGCACTTTTCAGTTAATATCCGGTCGAAAGACCAATGTTTGGGCTTGAAATCGAAAACGAACGATAAGAGCGGACTGTAAGTTTATAGGATTTATTTTTAATTTTATAAAAAGAAAGTAGGTAGTTCGAGATAATGCTATCTTTGTACAATGAAAAGTGTAGATTTACAACTAATGTAGGGCACTAACCTTGGCTTGTGCTGTGATGATCTTCAGCTCAGACAGACACAGGGTACTCGAAGACCTCTGTACTGGCGCCAGACTTACCAGAGAAGAAGTACCTACTGTCTGACACGGCAAACCTTAGATGCGCCCTCCTTATCGGCAAATCCACACTTTATAGGTTTTTGCACAGCACGAAAGTTAATTACACTCTATTTAATCCAAATATTAACTGAATGTTTGTATAATACGAAAAATAGCGTTGCCGCTTATGGCGCTAAACGCTCCAACGAGAAACTTTTACAAGCAACTCAGTCAATGACAAGAGCATGTCTGATGGAAACGGAAGTCAGTGTAGCTATTACGAAAACGAGAAATTATACCAAGACTGAACACTACTGACAAACTGTCAATGTCAAATCGGCAGTTTAATAAAATAGGTACTCCACGGGGTAGTTAGTGAGATATCTCTTAGTAGCTTGTGAGTGAGATACCGTAGAGAATCATGTGAATGTGAAATATTTCTTAATATAATAAAATGGAAGAATTGTGCACAGCTTGCCTGTGCATCGGAAGAAATCTGTATTATATTGGCGATACGGATGTTTTTGGTCTTTACTCGCAAATTTTGAATGAAATATCTGTAAGTACATTTACTTTGAGACAATTTACTTTGCGTGCTTCCGCCACCAGTTAGTTCATGCAAACTATTGCTGGCCAGCGCCCACCCACTACTGTTAGTCCCTTCATACCCGCCACCAATAGTTGATGCATGCAACCCTGGTCGATACTGCTGCATCCGTTGAGGCTGCAGCAATGTCGGCCGTCGTGCTCGCGACACGTGTTTCGCCTCTACACGAGGCATCTTCAGGCAGTGAACCCTAGATGTTGATCCTTCGAATGACAAGCAACGAATGACAAAAATTACGCCGTATTGCCGCCTTTTATACTATCTGGGAGGGGGGAGGGGATTGATCGTTATTTTGGTTTTGTATTGAAAATATATTTAATAATGGGGAATTATTCAAATCTATTTGTTTATTTATCAAAGTAATATTTGACCTTTTATGTTTATTTATTTCTAATTGCTCCCATATACTCATTTTTAATCCCTTCTCCGCTGTATGTAATATTTTGTATGTGTGATTATTTAATAATGTGTGATTATTTTCCAATAGATGTTCTGCAAAATGTGATCGATCGGGGTGATTATTTTTAAACGCGTTGATATGTTCGTTATAACGAATTTTAAAATTACGTCCTGTTTGTCCAATATAAACTTGTTGACAATCATCGCAAGTTAATTTATATATACCGGATTTTTTATCTGATTGAATTTTGTCTTTAGTATTACAAAGTGATTTTAATGTTTTGTTTGTTTTGAGAGCAATATGAATATTGTTTTTTCTAAATATCTTAGCTATTTTATCTGTAATTTTACCGTAATAAGATAAAAGAATATATTAACTATCTGTAAGTACTCACCCTTTAATTACGTACGTTTAATAGTCTTAGGGGGATCAAAATAGTAGTATGAAGGAGATTAAAATATCTTCCAGGAACATAAAATAAAAATATACTTTTAAAAGTATTAACTATTTACAAAATAGACGCCCAAATAATTTAGTGTAAAAAAATGGGGGCTTGGGTGTGGGAGCGAGGAGTCCCACTACAATCAACCCCTCCGCGTTCCACTTAAATTTAAGTCAAATTCACTCGAGAGCCCCTTAAACTGCAACCTAACCTCCAAACTTGAATCATCATATCTCAGAAACCAAGGTTACCTTAACCTTTTTAGCCTTGGTAACAGAAGCCCAAAGTGGCAGATAAGGCGGTTAAAATATTCTTGGATTCCTCCTTCTCCCCTCCTCCCTCCATTGTCACATCACAAAGGGCTTTATCCAGCAGTGGACTTCTTACGGCTGCAATGATGATGATGAAAATGTATATATCTATCTTGTAGGGATTATATTCGGTCAGCACGCACTTGGCCATTAGTGGTCATCAATTCGCCCAACGATCAAGGCATGTGTTAAGTAACTATATTATCTGTGTACCCCATAAATACATTGTCTTGGAGTCAACTCTTCGATTTGAAGATCCTTCTGGTAGTTAGTGTTAGGACCGTCCACTGTACCCTAAGTGGCAGCAATACTTACAGTGGCGTACATACCAGCTGATAGATTTGGTTTCCAGGTATACAGCCCGTCAGAGATATGTGTCCGCGTCTGCTGGGAGTGCCGGGCCTTGCTGCGGCGGCTGCAGAGGTTCCGGCGCCAGGTTCAGCAGTCTTACCAACTGCTCACTCAAGTACATGCAGTAAGTACCATCTTTAAACAGGCGGTTGGAAGAAAACGTAACGTATCTTTGAGCAAAAATAATTATTGCCCATAGCGTGGCTCTACCACAACTCAATACAATACAAACACTAATTTTCTTGCCAATTCCTTTGCCGTTACGGCTGTACGACTTTGGAACGCCCTCCCCGACAACATTATGAGAACACACACATGATCACTTTAAAATGCTTGTAGTCAGACATTATCGTGAACAATCCATGCTGCAATAATATATGTATGTTTATTTAATTATTGACCGAGCGAGCGAAGCGTCTCAGTTTCCACTGGCCCAAAATTCTTATGTCCGTCTGTCTGTCTGTCTGTCTGTCTGTCTGTCTGTCTGTCTGTCTGTCTGTTCTCGCCTACAGGTCGCATTTCTCAACCAATTCTCATGAAATTTTGTGAACAGCTTCGGTAATTATATAGAATTTTTTTGTCGTGCCAGTTTTTCGAAATTTAAAAAAATGGCGGATATATGGGGGTCCGATACTTAAAAAAACTCATAGCACAGCTATTTGGTAAAAAAATCAAAAATGTCATTAGACTTTTTTGTTATTCTCATTAAGACACAACTTTTTTGTCTGAACAACTTTTTTATACGATAAACTTGAAAGTGTTTACAGTCGGCAATTTGCCCAAAAGTTGTCTGAAATCGATTTTCTGTATATTTATGAAAGAGGTTGAAGTACGTGAAGTGGGAGAGGGAGTGAAATTGAACAACTTTCCCTAAGGAACAAAAATCAAAATATGAAAAAAAAATTGGCTTAAAGCATGATACTACTTAGAATCCTGAAATAAAAATTGAAAAATAAATAAAAAAGATTCACATGCTATCCTGTGACTTGAACCCGAGGCTTAAAGATGCCGGCCACTTCTTAACGTAAAGTTCGCATGTTTATCTGCCATAATAATTAAAAAATTAGCGTCCTATTAAAATTTTGATATTGAAATGTTTAACCAATTGGTATCATAACAACTATGAAACCGGGTACTTAAACTTTGCCTCCTATTCACCCATGCCAAGTTCGCTATTCCGATCTTGAAGAGGATCACTCTAACTTAGTTAATGTGTACGAAATCATACTAAACATGGTGCTCAAGGGCCGTGTTTCCATACAAGAGTAGTCCCCTGATTCTTCGCCGGATAGTACCAATAGAGTACTGATTTTTTACTAAAAAAATCCGTATGTTAAAATTTTTTCATAATTGAATTATTTAAAGAGATATGAACCTTCAAAAACATGAAAAATTGGTACGAATTTCTGTTGTGTTCAAACATCAAGAAAACAGCCTCCGTGGTCCAGTGGTTAAGGCATTTGCCTGTTGACCCGGAAGCATACTTTGTTTCGTTGTTTCCAGTTTGGTTAGGACATTGCAGGCGTGAATCACCTGATTGTCTGATAATAAAGATGATTCCGTGCTTCGGAAGGCACGTTAAGCCGGTGGTCCCGGCTGCCATGTAGTAGTCGTTAAAGGAATCACGTCAGAGGCCGAGAGGCGGTCCCGAAGAATTCTGACACCAGGGTGTGCATGGTCGATTGACACCTACTCGAAATGATGATCAAGAAAACTTTGGGCAATTATATAAGAAAAAAAAACGCAGAAACACAGCCATATCTTATTTTAATTTTTTAATGTAAAAAGAAATTAAATCGGTTAAGTTTTGGAGAATAAATCAGAGGACTACAAAGCGTTAATTTTGTGTAACTTTTATAAGTAGTCTGGTCGGGTCTTCTGGTAAGGGGAATGTAGGTAGGTTTAAATTTCCGTTTCCTCTGGTACCTAATTAAGACCAGCGGGGATTGGGAAATAGTAACTGAAGGAAATCATCCTTTAGTCAATTAGCATATCAGTAACAGATATATTTTAGAGCACTGGAGGGCAAATTTGGATGTTGGTTGTAAGGGCTCGCGAGGTCTACTGTTCTCGCAGAACCACTAGTTTATATTTCTATTTATGTATATGTATGTTTATAACATATAAAATATCCAATTATATATGATTTGTATTATGTATAATTTTACTATTTAATTGATTTTACCTACATAAATGTTCGTCGAGTTTCTCACTTAAATCTTGCATCCCTTCTATCAGCTTTTCACCACATCCCAAAAGTAAAACTGGTAGACAATGCTTAGCATTAAGTTATTACCTTTTGTACATTAAACATTGATTGTATGTGCGAAGAATTAAATAAAAAAAAAATAAAAGAAAAAACACACATATGATTCCATATGTTTTTCAGAACAGCACACTAAGTATCGCGCGTCCCCCGCACCTCAATGTCCAGTGCATCACGAGCATCTCTCTTCCGTTTGATGACATCATACTCAAGCCGGAACCTGATGCACCTGATGCAGGTGACTCTACAAGTTTTTCTAATACATGCATATTATCACGTCTTTGTGCCTTACGTGGTAGACAGAGCCAAAGGCCAAGGTTAGCGTGTTTGTGAGCGTATAGGTGCAAAAGGAAGTATAAACGGTTTTTGAATAAGCGCTGTTTTCATCAATCAAAATAAAACAATAAATTTAGGTTATAATGTTTCACGACCACAAATGTCCGCCACGACCACGGTCAGAAATATATTTAAACTTTTTGGCAAAATGGCCGTCTATTTCATTAATCACGTCACGAATTTTTGGATTATGAAAGACTGTTGGGTTGCAAACAATTGTCGTTGGTTGTTTGTTGTTGCCGTTGTTTGCAACAATTAAATTGGTTACATGATTAACAAAGTGTTCCTTAAGCCCCCATTTATAGAGATGGTGGTTGGGCCGTCCGTGTCGTGTGCGTTACCCCAGCAAAAAAGTACTGAATATCAAAACGTAATATTGCTAGATAATTAGTAGGTCACGTCGTGTAAATGTAGTTGAAAGTTTTAAATTTGTACGTCCATTAATTTTTGAGATATTAATTAAAATCAGATTCTGCTGGGATGACATTTCAAACGTTACGCAAGCAAAAAATTTTCTCGGATCCGAATGAAAGTTAATACAATAATTAGTAGTTGATGTGCTGTAAATGTACTTGTATAAATAGAATTTGTACGTCTCCAGACTTTTGCGATATTCAAATTTTTGCTGGGGTAACGTTTGGTCGATTGCTGGATCTCATAATCGGCACGACGTGGGAGTTTGACTTTTTTTACTTACACTGTTATGAATTTGTAGGTCATGTCTGTATAAACAGAATTTATAAAAATGTTACCATTGAAGGATTAAAAATAAAAATATGAAATCAGCTATTTTAACTCCTGTACTTTAAATATAGGACCTACAAACTAATTGTTGACGTTAGTTTGTACCTTATGATTGCCTACAATGCCCAGGTAAGTATCAATATGATATCTTAAGTATTAAAATAGTTATGAGGAAAAAGAACCATATCTCGGTCGCCAGGAATTTCGACAGCCGATTTGACCAGTTTTTCTATTAGTTCGAAAGTCGACAGCTATCAAACTATTTGTAAGAGTAAGTTAACTATTAGTTTCCAAAAAATCAGCTCAATACACGCAGTAGTTTAGGAAATATCATTAAATATCCAACTGTAGGTGAAATACCATGATAAACCGACCATTTTTGGGAGTATAGTAAAAGGCGACGGTACCGTATATTTAGTTGTATTACTGAAATTGGTCGTGTATTCATTTATTTTTGCGGTATATTCGTGTACTGATGTGTTCGCATTTATAAATATAATCTTCATTTCTTCATACGAGAGTGTAGAATACAGTTTGTGTACGTATGCGAACATGAGGATGAGTTTTTAATGCACAGGCATATATTCTTGGTTTTATGCCTTGGTTCTATACATAGGTAGGTACAGATATATAATATATATTATCACCATATTTATTTCTTTCGAGTAATAGGTACGCTAGGCGTTTACAAAATACCTATTTAGAAGAGTAAGAAAAATCTTTTACTTTTTGAAGGCTTCCGGATTCCCGTCTTGTTTATTATTTGTTATGTAAGTTTAGGTATAATATAAATTAATAGTTATTTAATTTGCAAACTGTAAATTACAAATCTCATTAATGGATAACAAAACCAAAAAGATTTTTTTTTTATGTGACGCTGTATACACTTGGTTTAAATCATTGTATTATGTGCGACCGAGACGAGACGAGACGTCAACACAAAAAAGATCAACTGTCGTAGTATTCACTCTAGACATTTGGTCGATCCCGCAGGAGTATTAGTATCGCAGACCGCTCTGCAGCAGCGCCATCTAAATATCAGTTTCTGAACTAAACACTAAGTTTACTCCACTCATAACTCTGTAAATATACAGCAATTTTTAACTCATTATTTATTTTAAATTAGGACATTTAGTTAGTGGTAAATAATATGCTAGTATTTCATACTATGTCTCATTCATAATTGGCGATTTTAAGTGTCAAACGGAAAGAAAAGAATGAGTTTACCACTTAAATATACAGAGGGCGTTTACTAATATTGTAAAGAAAGTATCAACCCCATGAATGCACTCTCCCTCCTTATCAGCGTTGCTAAATGCTGGTCAGTGACTCATTCTTGTCATGGCCACAAACTAGTTAGAACTTGAGATCCCTGTCAAAGTAATATAAATGTACAGATCTATAATTTTATTCTGTGTTCTGAGAAGTGAAATATGAGCTTTATCGTATACCTATATGTGGTGGGTGTGATAACTTGAGTGAGTATAGTGAAGAAATTAAAAAGACCCAATACCTACATGGTGAGTTTGTTTGACACCTACATGGGCCCAGTGAGCCCATGGGCACAGCTCTGCTTTATACTTTATTTCCGCCTTTCATAGACTACTTTTGTAGGAACAACTTTACCTCGAGACAATCTATGATAGACAATATAAAATTCTGACTGCTTCACTTCGAAGTTAAAAAAAACACTTGAATTTAACGATGTACACGACTGTACTATTTTACGTGAATACTACTGCTGATTTAGGATGGTTAGCAATATATACTGTAGCGTCGCTTTTTGCTGTACTCCCGAAAATGGTCGGCTTACTATGGTATTTCACCTACGGTTAGATATTTAATTATATTTCTTAAACTACTGCGTGTATTAAGCTGATATTTTGCAAACTTATAGTTAACTTACCCTTACAAATAGTTTGATAGCTGTCGACTTCCGAACTAATGGAAAAACTGGTCAAATCGGCTGTCGAAATACCTGGCGACCTTGATATGGTTCTTTTTCTCATAACTAATTTAATACTTAAGATTTCATATTGACACTTACCTGGGCATTGTAGGCAGTCATAAGGTACAAACTAACGTCAACAATTAGTTTGTAGGTCCTATATTTAAAGTACAGGAGTTAAAATACCTGATTTCATATTTTTATTTTTAATCCTTCAATGGTAACATTTTTATAAATTCTGTTTATACAGACATGACCTACAAATTCATAACAGTGTAAGTAAAAAAAGTCAAACTCCCACGTCGTGCCGATTATGAGATCCAGCAATCGACCAAACGTTACCCCAGCAAAAATTTGAATATCGCAAAAGTCTGGAGACGTACAAATTCTATTTATACAAGTACATTTACAGCACATCAACTACTAATTATTGTATTAACTTTCATCCGGATCTGAGAAAATTTTTTGCTGGCGTAACGTTTGAAATGTCATCCCAGCAGAATCTGATTTTAATTAATATCTCAAAAATTAATGGACGTACAAATTTAAAACTTTCAACTACATTTACACGACGTTACTTACTAATTATCTAGCAATATTACGTTTTGATATTCAGTACTTTTTTGCTGGGGTAACGCACACGTCCGTGTCCCGTCCGGAATCGGTTTAATTTGACCCGCACTCCTCGTTGAGCATAAAAACCTGTTGGTTTCTGGGTCGGGTCCAAGATCAAATCTTTTCCTGAAAAGGACAGTTTTGACATGATAACATCTTATAAATCGATGACCACCGGCTGCATGCGCAAAAAAAGTCACGTTCCGGAGCAGCAGCAGCAGTAGTATTATCTCTCATTGTTATCACGTATAATAATCGTTTGTAAACCGACTTTACAGACAAGCAACTTTTGTATTGTTAGTTGTTAGTGAACAGATATCAGACCTACCACCGGGAGATTCTCAAATCGCTTCGAGAACACTCCGGTAAGCCAGAGTTGGGCTGAGAGCATTTAGCCGGATTTCGCTTTTAATAAATAAATGGTATACGATTTGAATATTTCGAGATATGGACATTTTGGAATCTGTACGTTTTGCATAGCGGCTGGAAATTTTGGGATTTGAACATTTCGAACCTAAACGATTTTCGCAAATTCCCTAGATCTCGACCTGCGAGAAGAGAAGCAGCTTGTACATTCTACGTTTTCTTTACTTCCAGACCAGCATGGAAGACAAAGACGGGCCTCTTAATGTTACAGAAGCAGACAAGCCAAAGGTGGATGGTGTACCGGAAGTGAAGAGTGAGCCCGAGGACGACACCGAGCATTGTGAGGAGACGTTTGTCGAGTTCGAGGTGGAACAGCCGGAACACCTACAAGCTAAGAGCAAGGTCAGTCAGTCCAGGAAACAAACATAGGTGGGGCTTCTCTACCAACAAGTTGTGTGACTGCGGCGCCCATTAGTTCATGCGTCGTAGATAATTATAATAATAATGACAGGAACAGAAACTAAAACAATAACAATAATTATAACGGATCGTGACATACTTCCGTGCATGCCGCCGGTGTTCACCGACGTATAAGACGCTGTCACGTCAAAAAACCCACACAATGACTATTTTTGGCAGAAATAATCAGTGTTATTATAAAAAAACGGCAAAACCCAGGTTTAAACCTGGTCTACCTTAGTCCGGACTAGCGATGGATCAACCTAGGTTTAGCAAATTAAACTTTGTTTCATTACAAAAAGTGAACTAAGTCAAGACTAACTTAGACCTGAGACGATCTCTAGATGATCTAACGGAAGCAGGATTCATTCAATCATTCGTTCAGTATGCTACTACTACGTTCCGATCTTCACTAATATTAAAATAAATAATAAAATTTGTTGTTTGAAACTAGTATAAAACGAAATATAATAAAATTGAAATGAAGAAACATGTTTATTTATGTCATAAACGATATATTCAGTGGTCAGATAAAAAAATCATACTTTATACAAAACGATTTAATAATTTTACAAACCTGAAACGGAACGCGTGTGCGCGCGCAACAAATTGAATTTGTACCAAAGTAACCTCAAAGTTTGTTTACAAATATGATTGTAAAAAATATATTTTTATTTAATGAATTTAATGAATTAACGATGCAGTGTCTCGAAAGTAATTGTTTTATAGTTGCTGTGAGATAAAATTTACGTGAATAAAGTAAAAGTGAATATGGTGTAAAAATTTGTTTATATTTGTACAAACTATTTTTTCCTAATATGAAATTAAGGTTCCTAAAAGTCATTGTTTTGTGGCGGTTGTGACATATAAATGACGACAAAAGCGTTGAAAATAATCTAATTAAATGTTTTGATATGTTAAAATGCAAATAATTAAAATATTTTTTCATAATTATATGTGTTGGTTTTATTCATTTCTTCGCATTTTCCAGGTTTTTGCTCATTGCGAATAGGGTAATAGTATTTGACATAGATTTTAGAATCTAAGCAATTTTTTTGGTGAAAAGAGACCTATTTATGGCAACAAAATAAGTTAGTACTAGAGTTAAACTAGGGAATTGTAGGTTTATCTTTAGACCTAGGATTATCTATGGCTTAAACGATAAACCTCGTTTTATAATACGATTTTCCTTAGTACTTGACTTGGACCCCGGCTTAAACCTGGTACTAACTTTAGTCCTTGTTTTATAATAACACTGAATGAGTTTATGTAAAAAATCTACCAAACTTTTATTCAAAACATAGGCCTTTCACATCACTTCGCATTTAAAATGACATTAATGCAGCGTTTTATTATTCATTATTCATCAAAGGCTATAGACTACTACATTCACAGACAATATAACCTAAAATAGGTTATATTGTCTGTGACTACAGTCTTAATATAAACAGAGGACTAACTTTAGTACCTGGTTTAAACCATTATCCGTCCAAAACAAATTGACAATGACAGTTGACCAAATGTCAAAGTGATAAGTGTCGACTTATTTTGGTCGGATAATAGTTTAAACCAGGTACTAAAGTTAGCCCTCGTTTTATAATAAGACGGTTTACAAAATCAAGGAAATATTCAGAAAATAATTGTGAAAACTTCAAGGCGCAGACAAATTTACCTTGTTGTTTTTTTAGATATCAATTTTTGATAGCAATTTTTGTGTGTACGTATGTGTCGTGTGTAACGAGGTTAAAAATAGTACTCAAATATTGTACATATTTGGTCTTATGCACAAATCTGTATGTTTTCTTCGTACTTTCCTTCACTTCACCAGAATCAAATGACATAATGGTTGATTCCAATGATCACACACGAGTCAGAAGAATACGAACTGCAGGTGCACGCTAGTATGTGCAAATTATTTTTGTTTCTTTTATTTATGACTTTCACGCGTGGCGTATTTGGCCAGTATCGAGTATAATTGAGGTTTGAGAGGAGCCGCTTTTTCTTAGTCTTGTTAATCAACGAAATTATGGTATAGCTTATTTCATTGATACTACCGAGTCCCTGGCGACAATTCCCACGAATGCACTGGCTTGATCACAGAAGACGCAGCGAGGCGAACAACCCCCAGCCCGCTAAGTAAATCACCATGACAGTTTAGTTATTCCATGTTCCACACATTGTTCATAAAAATGAGCATTTATAAGATTTCACATTATAAAGTCCCCTAGAAACAATTTGCAAAACAAAAGCCGTGTAGTCCGACGAAACTTCCGCCAAGATCTCCTACTAAATGTTGGTTTGCATTCAGATTACAGAAAAATCAGTATCCCGGATTGACCGCGAGGCCATTGGCTTGTGTGCCTCGCTGTCCTTCTCTGTGGCTGAATGTTGTGACAGCACGCTGCCAAAACTGGATGCTGTGGACACCGCAATGGACAATGAGGTTCCAGGAGGTACGTATGTTTAAGTTAACCATACGTCCCACTCTCTTCCATGCTGGTCTGGGAGAAACATAAAATATACATGCTGCTTCTCTGTCCGCGCAGACCTTAGAAGCCTGCCTAGGGGATGAGCGGAAATTTAAGATAGCATGTTAATAAACTAAAGCGGCTAGCAAGCACCTCATCAGTATTTTGATTCCATTTTCCACTAAGGAAAGAAATATAAAGTCACTCACTATAGAGGGAGCATGAATATATGCCATCGTGGAGTGTTTACAAAAAGTGACAGATTGAAATGGCAACTTGTATGTATTTATACCGTGTTTGCCTGCAAATAAATTGAATTGAACCATTTCATATATGCTGATGATTATTGTCATGGGTCTTTAGTTTCCCAGCTAAACCTTAATAATATAATCGTTTTATAAAACAAAGTGAGTTGTGTTGAATCCCTTGTGGGATTCAAACCAGGGCGATCCAAGCTTAATCACGCCCCTTTTTCATGTCACACTTCACACATTCATATTACGTGTTTATCCAGCCTGAGGCTACAAGTCATAAAGGCCAGGTTTAGCGTGTTGGTGAGTGAAGCCATAGACGAATTTATTATTTTCATTTAATTTAATATAAGGGTCTGTCACAGAGAACGTTTTTGGTTATTTCATAATGACATTTCTGTTCGCGCCCACGCAGGGCTACGGGAGGAAGCAGGCGTTCGCGGCGCGCGGGGCCAGCGCGGCCAGTCTCACCTAACTATATATAGATCTTGTCTTTACCCCCAGGGTTAGTCTAAGGTCAAGAGTAAGCCTATTCAAAATTAAAAAAAAAAAAAAAAAAAAAACTACGTGCCGAGCGCACGCATACATCTATGACAGTGATCCTTTTCTACTGACAGTAATAAACGCGTTATTATAATCATCACATTGTCTTAATAACTCGTCAGCCTGCTTTTATATATTGGGTCTACCAAGAGACTGTTTTTGTTTGTTTGTAAATACTTTATTGAACATAAAAACAACATACATCTTAAAAGTATTAAAGTTAAACTAAAAAGAAAAAATATGCACAATGGCGGACTTATCCCTTCAGGGGATCTCTTCCAGGCAACCAGGTATCTGAAAAGAGCCATCAATTGGTTAAGTGGGGCCGAGGTTTGAGTTGAAGTAAGAAAATGAGTGAAAACAAACACTGTTAAACTAAATTATTACCTAACTAGCTTTCGCCCGTTGCTCCGCCCGCGTACTCGGGAATAGTACTTTTTCCCAGGATAAAAAGTAGCCTATGTCCTTCACGGTACTCCAGAGAACTTGTATGCAAAATTTCATCATGATCGGTTAAAAAGTTAAGGCGTGAAAGCGTAACAAAAAGACAAACTCACTTTAGCATTTATAATATTAGTTAGGATTAGGATAATAATGTCTAATAAATAGTATACAAAGGTCTATATAAAATAAACACATACATATATACCAATACTAAAATATATACATAATACATATGAACTCAATGCGAAGGAGAGTTCAGGTATAGTTTTCTTAATCTAAATTTAAATGAATCGATCGATGGAGCCAATTTGACATCCACCAGAGCGGAGAATGGCTTGGCGTAAGTCTCTGTTGAGTGGGTAGAGATCTGCAGCACAGGGTTACCGCTAGAACGCAACCGGCTGTCTAATTCGCGGAACGTGAATTGTTCACGGAGATAACTGGGATAGAGGGGATTATAAAGGACCTTAAGAGTAAGGAGAGGATGTGGATATTGCGGCGTAGTCTAATTGGGAGCTAGTTCAGCTGGCAACGAAATTCGGACACGTGATCAAACTTTCTCAACCTATAAATGAATCGAATGCATTGGTTTTCAAGTCTTTCTAATTTATTCAGCAATCCCATTTATATCCAAACATGCCGCTTAGTCGAGGAGGGGAAGAAGAAAGATTTAAGCAAGGAGTATTCATTTCATTGGGGAGAATTTTTTTAGGCGTCTTAACACGTGTAGGGAGGCGAAAATTTTGCGACAAATTTTATTGCATTGTGGTACCCAGGAAAGAGTCTGATGATCCATGAGAATGCCTATTTTTCGACCGTGGAAGAGAGACCAATTATATCATTACTATTTTTTTTTTGAAAGGACTATGTAGCTAGCTCCAAGTGAGCTTTCGCTACTTTACCGGGCGTTTGAGGCGAGGGCAGAGTGCCCTCAACCTTTATAGACAACATTTATTTCGCTGTGGGAATAGAAATTTCCGACGAGATGTGTCCGTCCAGAGGCGGAGCGCACTGGAGTACTGTGATACAGATCACGCCTTCACCAGGCTCCAGTCTCCTCCAATGTACATTCCATTAACACTCCTGTTGTTTTCTATGTTATGAGTAAGATTGTTTGAGAAAATAAACTACTTTTTTACTAAAAAAATAAATAAATTATACGACTCATCTCTTGAAGCGGTGCAGCTGTGTATATTTGAAGGTCTTCAGCATAGAGATGAAAATTAGAGGTGAGTGGTGCTGTAATGCCATCAATAAAGATAGAGAACAAGATAGGTGATAGAATCCAACCTTGTGGAACTCCAGCCTTGAGATCATACCATTCTGACTGGCGATCTTCTGTTTTAACTGTTATTTTAGCGATGTCTTAACGACAGACAATCTATGGAGTCTGTAGTAAGTGCTCATTGTGCACATCATTGTAAACTTTAGGACTTTAAGTTTGTGATTGTTAATCAACTTGTAAAATACTAGAAAAGCATTACTACTATTGATATTGTAAAATCATAGCTTGAAATGTTGTTTCTCTTTTCAGGCAAGATGTGTTTTGTAATTATTTTATAAGCACTTAATGCAAAGGTAACTTGTAGGCTCGTATCTATTAAAAATATATTCTCTTTTCACAGCAACACAATTTGGCTTTTGTTTCACTAGAATAAAGAATAAATGTATGGTGATAAAATCACATTATATAGGTAATACAGCACAAAACACATACTCGGACTTACCACAACAAAATAGTTGGAAAGAGAATACATCATAATGCAGTGTGCATTTCAGTGAACGAAATAGGCTTAGTACAAAAACTACTCATGTGGGGATGAGTTCAACACTGATATACTCTGCAACTGACTACGGTCTGCGTGGAAAGAGAAGCAGCTGGTATGCACATATAAAATTCCTGCTTTTAAGCAAGGAGAAAATAAATACGTGTAGGATACGTATTTATTTTCTCCTTGCTTAAAAGCAGGAATTTTATATGTGCATATAATTTTTTGATGATATTTGGCACAAAGTATGGATGTTTGGAAGGAAATGGGGGAGACCTTTGCCCAGCAGGGGGACAAGGTAGGTTAATAAAAAAAAATTGGGTAAGATGGTAATCTATGCATATAATAAATCAAGTGAAAATATTTTGTCTGTACATTTAGAATTTTTGACTGAAATGGATAGAGGGACACTTAAGAGAATAAAAGTAAAAAAAAATTTTTTAATTTTTGTCTGTCTCTCTGTATGATCACGATTATCTCCGAAAATACTGAACCGATGTTTTATTTACGATTACAATTGAAAAAGATCTGTGGAGGTCAACTGGAAACAAATCCCCCAAGCCCCAGAAAGAGGTAAAGTTTGTATGGAAATTGGAAATTTTCTCATTTCTGGACTAGTATGTAAAATAAATAGGTATGTAAGTAAAGATGTGGGTAAAATGGACAAAATTCCCCCCTAAAGGGGTAAAATGGGAGGGTAGAGGTTTTATGGAAATTTTCTCATTTCTGGGCTTAGAAGTATAAATAATATCCATATTAATATTAGTATATTATAAAGGTGAAAGTAACTCTGTCTGTCGTCTTTTTACGTTTCAACCATTGAACTGATTTGGATGAAATTTGGTATGGAGGTGTGAGGCCCGAGAAAGGACATAGGGTATATTTGATTCCGGGAAATTCTACTGTTCCCGACGGATCGACACTAACGCGGGCGGAGCCGCGGGCAACAGCTAGTGACATAATATGACATATCGAAAGTGATTGATTTTCGAAAGTAGCGTCTTGCGTAACAACCGTATTAACGCTAACTCGAGAACTAACTGTCATTTCCCTTGTGCCAGGCATTCCCGCGGCTGACGTGGACGAGACACGGGACTCCGATGAAGACGCGGGGGCGCGGGGCGGGGGACACTACGCGGACGGTAAGCTTCTTAACAACCGAACAAACAGATGGTAACATGACTCACGACGAAAAATGTGGTTTTCTGAATTTAAAACTAGCGGTCGAGCTGAAGTTAGTGGGACTCGGACTACCCTGAGCAGCCAGGGACAATGGCATCCAGTTGAATAGCTTTGGTAGGTGGAATATGGATTTTGAGTTCAAATAATCAGTGTGGACGAAAAAGATCCATATTTAGTGGAGTGAAACACTGCTGAAGTATCCCACCAGGTGGCCAACGTCGCGGAGACACAATGTAACATGTACTTTCTTTCGTAGGTTAGTAAATTAAAATATTATACAGTAGTCCTCTTGCTTATTCCAACTTTCGCTTAAAAAATATGAATTACGTTTCGCGAAAGTGACGTTCTACGTTGCGAAGAAACGTCACTTTCGCATAACGTCTTCTGTATTTCTATGCATATGAATGAATGCTTAGGAGAGAGGGGGGTTTGGCTTCGTTGTATGTCTACGTGTAAGCGCTGCGGCAGTGGTGACCTGTGCGCTCATATGATGTATCTCATCCCACGGGTTCGCTAACGAACTGACCTCCTTTGATAAGCCATGGTGTAGGTGAAAGTAACAAATGTTTTGCAGATGGCGCAGCAGAGGGCCAACAGCTTGTGGCAGGAAGTGCCCGAAACAGTTATTATGGCGAGCCTCAGAGAGACCAGCGCGCGCAGAGCGCTGACAAAAGGCACCAGTGTCATGTTTGTCTGAGGCAGTTTCAAAGGAATAGTACACTACAAAGACACTTAATAATTCACACCGGTGAGAAGCCAAATAAATGTAAAAATTGCGGGAAGCAATTCAGTCGAAAGGATACTTTAGAAAAACATTTAAGAACACACACTGGTGATAAACCATTTTCATGTAATGTTTGCGAAAAGCAGTTTAGAGACGAACGTTATTTAAAAGCTCATTTAAGAACACACACTGGTGAAAAACCATTTGAATGTAAGCTTTGTCGTCGTCGATTTGGTCACAGCAGTCATTTACATACACATTTGAGAACACACACTGGTGAAAAACCATTTGCATGCAATGTTTGTGAAAAGCAGTTTAGAGACAAAGGTTATTTAAAAACTCATTTAAGGACACACACTGGTGAAAAACCATTTGAATGTGAGCTTTGTCGTCGTCGGTTTAGTTACAGCAGTCATTTACTTACACATTTGAGAGCACACACTGGTGAGAAGCCAAATAAATGTAATGATTGTGGCAAGCAATTTAATCGAAATGATTCTTTAAAATCACATATAAGAACACACACTGGTGAGAAGCCATATAAATGCAATTATTGTGGCAAGCAATTTAATCAAAAGGGTTCTTTAGAATCACATATAAGAACACATACTGGTGAAAAGCCATATAAATGTAATGATTGTGGCAAGCAATTTATTCAAAAGTGTTCTTTAGAATCACATATAAGAACACACACTGGTGAGAAGCCATATAAATGTAATTATTGTGGCAAGCAATTTAATCAAAAGGGCTCTTTAGAATCACATATAAGAACACATACTGAAGAGAAGCCATACAAATGTAATAATTGTAGCAAGCAATATAATCAAAAGGGTTCTTTAGAATCACATATAAGAACACACACTGGTGAGAAGCCATATAAATGTAATTATTGTGGCAAGCAATTTAATCAAAAGGGTTCTTTAGAATCACATATAAGATCACACACTGGTGAGAAGCCATATAAATGTAATAATTGTAATAAGCAATTTAATCAAAAAAGTAATTTATTAAAACATGTAAGAATACACACTGGTGAAAAACCGTATGAATGTAAGGTTTGTCGTCGCCGATTTGGTCAGAGCAGTAATTTACATAAACATTTAAGAACACACATTGGTGAGAAACCATAACAATAGTGCTTCTTACTTTTGCATAGTGTTTAATGTCACGTTAGGAACGGGATCTTCATTCTCGTCCACACGCAATACAGGTTGATTGTCAAATATAAAGATATACAGGGTGGACACGACGTATACCTAATAATATTAAACCACGGGCTTTACTAGATCACTATAGTATAGAGACATTATAATAGCAGCCAAGAGACCAAAATGTAATTTTCATACAAAATTAATTTCTCTAACAACCTCTAACTACTGCGGCTGAGTCTTTTAGTTTCGCTTGGAATTATCTATTTTGGCGTTACTATATTATAAAACCAATTGAGTTACCGCGGTTCTAATATCTCAAATAAAGGTCACATGGATGTGTACATTGTACAATTTGTGTCAATATTAATATAAGATCATCGTGTGCATTTCCCCAGCGGAAAAGTGTCGAATAATAAACGTTGACTCTACTAAATCTTTAGTTGAAAGCTGCCTTCAAATGTTTATCGATGATTTAAATTTGTGTGTTCAGTAATTTTTGAGAAATTCGTCAAAAGCATATTGCGCCGCTCCCCCGCACCCTGCGCATCTCTTACGCATAGTTGCGTAAAAGCAATTAATATTAACTATATTACAAACATACTTTCCCAGATGCGCCACTTTTCCGCTGGGGAAATGCACACTGATGATCTTGTTTTATTATTTTTCGTGCAAAAGTGTTCAAATGCGTGTCATGCATACTATTACATAAATATTAGATATGAATATAATACTGACTACATAGAATGATAATACAATTATTCCTCAAATACGAGTATATCTAAGTATTAAAGTATCATCTAAGAAAGGTGGTATTTCATAATAAGAAATTACGATTTATATTGATACATAATGTTTAATTCTTAAATAAATTTACGGATAGGCTTTTAGATATTAGCAGTCCTATAATAAAACGAGGACTAACTTTAGTACCTGGCTTAAACCATTATCTGCCCAAAACAAATTGACAGTGACAGTTGGCCAAACGTCAAAGTGATATGTGTCGACGACTTATTTTGGTCGGATAATGGATTAAACCAGGTACTAAAGTAAGTCGTCGTTTTATAATAAGACGGCAGGAGTTTTATGGTAAACTAGCTTTTGCCCGCGGCTTCGCTCGCGTGTGGTTTTCCTTACTATCCCAACCCATAACTGCAAAGTCAACCCACGTAGTGGACTGACAAACACATTTTCTCTTAATACTGATATTATTAACCGACCTTAAACAAAGAGGTTCTCAATTCGTCCCGTACCGTATGTATGTAATATTGTTTTTTGTGTATATATTGTTCTGTACTAGCTTCTCAACATGTGATAATAGATACTTAAATACATAAACATCCAAGAAAATGTATTAGATAATTGTATTAAATAAACAATGCAATAAACATAGAGTAAACTTTAATTTGCTTAATAGGGTTTTATGAAAACTAAAACATTTTTTTTAAAATTCATATCTATGTTTTCCTTCGTGAATACTTTTGGTCACTTATTCATTGCCGAGCGATGTCTCTTCGATTTAAAAGACAAAAAGAGAAGCCGTTTGAATGTAATATTCGTCATAGTCGATTTACTCACAACAGTCATTTACATACATTTAATAATTCACACTGGTGAGAAGCCGGTTGAATGTAATCATTGTGGGTACCAATTTAGTCGAAAGGGTTGGTGATAGGATCCTGGTGTATCGTTAAAAGGTAGTTAAAATGAAAACAACACTAGTTTTTGGCGAGTCGCGATGTGCGGAGGACATAGTACACACAAGCGTCCTGTTGCATATCATTAGTGCGACTGATCCGGCTGTTTTTTTTTTAAATTGACTTTTTAGCTAGCTCCACGTGAGCTTTCGCTACTTCACCGGGCGTTTGAGGCGAGGGCAGAGTGCCCTCAACCTTTATAGACAACATCACCAAAGGGCCCAAAGGAGGGATGACCCGGCAATGTGGGGGCGCCGTCTTTTAAAGCAAAGCATAGGTAAGTACATAGATGCTTCTGAGTCCCTTCCTCCTTGCATATTATTTTTATTAATATCTAATGTTATCTTACAGGTTACTACTGATCCAGTGTTAAGTATGAAGTATTTAGTTTTACATTTCTACATTTATATAAGTATTTATATTTGTTTTTAACAAATATCTTAATTTAACTTAAATGTAATAGTTAAGAAAATGTAACTGACTGTGTCGATACCTCTTACAGTATCGCTATAAGAGTTTCCTAAACCTTGAAGTACTGGTTTCCAAGTGAGATGTAATCTCCATCCTCCGTCTTGGTTGAAAGTCTATTTTTAGTTTAAAACTATTTTCGAATGTAGATAGAACCCGAATCGTTAACGCCATGTATTTGCAATTTTATCATTCAATACTAGTTTGACAGTAATGGTGTTAGTTTCATTTTTTGATCAGTCTTATTTAAATCTGTTTCTGTCACTAACTTGTTGACGTGTCGAATTGAATTCTTCTTTATCATCTTCCTTTGTTTCTAAACCAGCATAAGGCTTAAGGACGATAACGAGAAACCTTATTAAATTTTTAACACATATTACACGGAATTCTAATTTCATTCTTATCTAGCTTCTCTTCTTTTCCAAACAGTTGTTAAAAGATACTATGGATTGTTCCATTGAAACATTTTTTTAATTTCTGTGTCATTGTGTTTAATACGAAATCCGGTAAATCTGGTGCAATAAAGTCTATCAAAGCACCTGTTTCAATGGATGTCCTCATCACGAGTAACAGTTTTTCCTTTCATATAGCGTAGTCTAGCAATGAAATCCTTGCATTATGTGACATGTGAGCTCATATTATGTATCTCATCCCACAGGTTCGCTAAGTAACTGACCCCTTTGTAAAGCAATGGTGTAGGTGAAAGTAACAGTTTTTTGCAGATGACACAGCAGAGGGCCAACAGCGTGTAGCAGGAAGTTCACGAAACCGTCTTGATTACTGTTTCGTGAACTTCCTGCCGCAGGTTGTTGACCAGCCTCAGAGAGACCCGCGCGCGCAAACGCTGACACAAGGCACCAGCGTCATGTTTGTCTGAGGCAGTTTCGGTGGAATAGTCGTCTACAAACTGGTGAGAAGCCGTATAATTGTGAAAAGCAACTTAATCGTAAGGATACTATAGTATTACAATTAAGGACGCATACTGGTGACAAACCAACATGATGTAATAGTTTCTGCTTCTCTTGTATCGTTTGAAATGTCACGTTAGGAACGGGAACTTCATTCTCGTCTACATTAAACCACGGATATACTTGATTACTATAGTATAGAGACATTATAATAACAACATTAGTCTTCACATGAATATCGTAAAAGGCGACTTAGGAAATATAAGCTAAACAAAGCTCATAAACATCAATGAGACCTCTCCAATCCGTCTGGCCAGCGACGAGAGTGTAGGCCAAATCCTGTCTGCTCCGGCCAAGTATGGCTCCGGTAGTACAGAGAGGGTCATGCTGCTGCAGAGACTAAAGAGACCTGATGATGATGATGATGATGATTATAATAACAGACAAGAAACCAACATGTAATTGTCATACAAACAAATAACCAAATCTCTGTAGCAACCTGTATCTAGTGCGGCTGCGTGTTTTAGTTTTGTAGGTCATTCAACCTTGACTAGACACTATATTCTTTAAAAATATGTTATTCGTAGATTCAAAACAACTGATATTTCAAAACTGCTTTTCTCTAAAACTTCTCGAAAAAATTGTATGTAAATCTGTATGGATGTATGTATTAAAGTATGTATGTAAGATTCTTTATTTTATCATAACTGCTGACTCACGGACTTGGACGTAGTATCATGTAAAAACGGGTCACTCACGCGCTATTTGTCGGGATTGCCGACTATATCTCCCGACGACATAGCACGTGAGTGACCCGCTTTTATTACCCAACTGCCAAGAAGGGTAATGTGTTTCGCGCGTATCATGTATGTTTGTAAATTTCTTTATTACCTCGTATCATCTTAACGGCTGGATGGATTCCGAGAGTTAAGATCAGGTTCGCCTGTATGTATTTATAGTCACAAGCGTGTATATACTCAACTGTATTTCATTTGAGACCTTATCACATTGACTTAAGACCCGATGAGTATATATTAATGCTCGTGACGCTCTAACGACAATTGTCACGGAAGATGAACTGTGGCTATTGAATGCGTGAGTTTATTCCGCGACAGAATACCTCGATAGACCTAAGTGTTGACATGACTTGTAATTCTAGGTCCAATAACTAGTAATGACAAGAATTGTTATTATAGATAACTAATTTTATTCTCAGTATACATGACATGACTTCAGTAAGTCAACTACAAACTTTTAACTAAATATGGCAAATCTGTTGGTACCTAGTTATATTTTAACACGTTAATTGATTGTAAACCTCGATAAGCAAATAAAGAATGGAATTTAATTGTGTTGACATTATTTTTTGGTTTGGCTCCTGTATTTATTTGGTTAATAAAACACACATACAAGAGATAGTATGGCGTTGATCTACTTATGTAGCTACATGAAAAGCATGCAGTTGTTTGGTTATTAATCTTATGTTAGCGTAGATTCATTTTGATACATCCAGTTTACTGTCGTCTTCGGAAGGCCCGCCATAACTCCACCAAGGGCGCCACTGGTAGGCAATACAAAGGTTTTAAATTATTTATTGCAGCTGCGTTCAACATTTTTTTTTACATGAATTCGATGTAATATTACGTATCCTATGAGGAACTAAGATTCGCTAAAGTACAGACTATCTTGTTCAGGCTCAAAAACAATGTCTTGCTCGAGGTTCTCCTATAATCCTTTTCCCGTAAAGGTCAGTCTAAATCAGTTTTTCACTTTCATTGTTTTTATATTTCATATAGTTTAGGAATATATCTGAGAATTCACACTGGTGAGAAGTCACATAAATGTAACTGCGGAAAGCAATTTCTTTGTAAAGTTAATTTGGAAAACACATTTGACAAGTCACACTGCTGAGAAACCATAGGAATTTAATTATTATCAATGTCGACATGCTCTATACAGTGCATTACGTACACATTTAATAACTCTTACTGGAGAGAAACCATCATCATCGTCATTTCAGCCACAAGAAGTTCCCAAAGATTTTTCTCTCCATGGAAGGAAATCGCCGTACTCACCACGTTGGAAGGGCGGGTGGCGAACGCAGTTTGTTTCGCTTCTTGTGCGTTCACGCCGACGCCCATCGCAAGCATGTAGAAGCTGGGTAAGGATAGGAATCTGTTTATTTGAATGGAATAAAAGTACAGGGATACTACTTAGTCGAATGAATGGGGGAAAGCAAGTAGCAACTTTATTAATGTAATAAGTGTGGTGTAGGGAGCAATTTATTGAAAAGGGTTATTTAAAACACATTAAAGAATTGGATACTGGCGAGAAACCGTTCTAATGTAATATTTTTCATAGGCGATTTGCTCAGTACACACACATTTAAGTACCCCTACTGGTGAGAAACCATTTAGAAGTAATCTTTGTTGTTGTCGATTTGCTGTTATTAATTCATTACATACACATCTGAAAACTCCCACTAGTGACAAACCTTACGAATGTCATAAATGTGGGATGTAATTTCGTCCATTGATTAACTAAGAAGGACATCTGAGAACTCACACTGGTGAGAAACCATCTCATTGTAACAAGTGTCATGTTCGATTTGCCTGAGTACAGTAAAATACTTACACATTTACGAGCACACTTGTGATAAGACAGAGGAGTGTTATGTTCGTCATCGTAGCTTTGTACAAATCAGAACATACATACACATTAAGAATCCTCACCACACACACATATAGCTATTTGTTCAAGTAGATATATTCGAAATATGTACAGTACCTGGTGCAAGACACGAGTCCACCAAATGTTTATTGGAACACACCAGACAGTCAAATATCGGCGTGCTCCGTGGCGCAGTGGTTATCACGTCAGCCTGCGACACGAGGGTTCCCGGGTTCGATCCCCGGCCAGGTTAAGATGAAAAATCGGCCAAGTGCGAGTCGGACTCGCGCACGAAGGGTTCCGTTCCGTTATCTATAAAAACGGCAAAAAAATCATGTCTGTTGCATGGGAGCCCCCTTATATATTTATAGCGGCAACAGAAATACATCATCTGTGAAATTGTCTTAACTAAATCGGTTCATAAGATACAGCCTGGTGACAGACGGACAGACAGACAGACGGACAACGGAGCGATATTAATAGGGTCCCGTTTTTACCTTTTGCGTACGGAACCCTAAAACGATCTTTTTTAGATTCTTGGATGTTTCAGGGTCTTGAATGTTCATCTATATAAGTAATGGTATATAAGTATCTATTACAAAATATAGTATCGGTGAGTTAGTATCTTACGACACAAGTTCACAACTTACTGGGGCTAGGTTTGGTGTATGGACCAGTTAGGGTGATGTGAATCCTTAATTTGAAACAGGCAAAGAATGTGCCGCATGCGTTACACTTTGCGGCCTTGGACCCCACATAAAAACAAAGGTGCCGCAATATAAAATGTTTTTTAATCGGTCGGAACATCACTGAGCATTTCGTTATCGTGTCAGCCCAACAAGTCCAGTGCTGGACATAGGTTTTCCCAAATAATTTCAAATACGACTTGCTAGAAGCGGCCCAGCGCCTTTCTGCGACCGTAGCGAGGTTGTCCGTCCATCTGGTGGGTGGGTATCAGACTGCGCTTTTCGTTATATCTCGCCATTCGAGAACCTTTTTGTCTCACCGGCCATGGGCAGGAACTTCGTCGTACCGTATGCACCAATTTAGTTTTTGAAGGATCTCTTGTAATCCAATTCATATCTCAGTAACCGATCCGATGCGGATGGCACGACGTGTTTTGAAAATGGAGGCCGCCGCATTGAATCGGTTAACATAAATTAAGTCTCAATAATTATAACAAAAAACATCGGTATCATGGAATCTGAAGGATTATAGGCCCAATTCATGCTAGATGCTAGACACCCCTCTCAGGAGTCATCTCAAACCGAGACGCGACGCGACTGAAAAGTAGCAATGAAATATATCTTTATTTAATAAACGAAAAGGTACACATTTCATGGACGGCCTTAGGAAATGGCTCGCGGCGGTGCTTCGCCGGTAGACGCGGCGCAAGAGTGGCGCTGCGCCTCGTGACGCTGCGTTACAGCCCGCTGGTGCAGCTTGAAGCCACTGTGGCGACTTGTCTCTACTATTTCCGTCCAGACTCCGTGTACATCTGAAGCAGCTGACGAGTGCTCGAGTGAGAAATATAACGATAGACTGGGATCTTGTTAGGTATAATCGGACTTCTTGCAGAGGTAGCAAAACTTATACAAAAATAAGGGCTCGCGCGAAACCACATGCCTGTAAAGCATTGTGTTGCGTCGTGTCTCTGTGTTAACTTGCCCTTGGTTTCAGTGTGGCCCGCGGACACAAAGCGCCTGGCCGCGGGACTTCGAGCTTTTCAAGCATCCTTTCACTCGCCTTGGCTTCGCACGAGTAGATATAGGTACTTATTCTATAACATATGTATGTTCATCAAGGATAATGTAGGATTCTAATGGTGAATTATTTTTTCAAATCGGTCCAGTAGTTTAGGAGCCTAATCAACGTAAACAAAACAAAGAAAACCGTCATTAATTACCAATTAAATTTGATTAAAATATTGGCAAAGGAATGCCTCAGCTTGTGTCGCCATGTGCCTAAGTAGTGGGCACGCTGTGGCAATCTTTCCCCTCTGTATAATAGTGGTGTAGTAGTGTAGATAGGCCTCGGCCACCGGCTGCGGGTGCACTGCCAAGCGATCGGCCACACGATGCTCGGCGACTACACCCACAGCGACGCCATGGATAGTGCGCCTCGCAGAATGTTCCTGCTCGCTGCCAGGCCCACACATGCCCTACGGCATCGGCCAGCGCCACAAGTGTGTTGGCTCAATTACATATTCCGGCTATTTGTATCGTGTAAAAATTATTTTGTACTTTATGCAATAAGAATTTCAAAAACTGTACTATCTCAAAAAGTACTTAACCGATTTTGATAAAATTTGCATTAATCCCTAGTTGCGCAATACCTTGTACAACTAAAATAGAATGTTAGCAATCCGACTTGAAATTTTTAAGATATGCGCAGACAAACACACAAGTATACACACATACACTTATAAATTAGGCACTCATGTTGAGAAGCTTGTACAGAACAACATATACACAACTGCAATCCCGCCAATATTAGAGAGAGAAATCGCACGTAAGCGTATATATTCTTTGACGTAAGCGAAACCGCAGGCAAAGGAAGTTTACAATTAAAACTCCAAAGAATATAACATAAAAAAGCCTATCCTTAAATTTTATTTCAGAATTAAACATTATTATACATCGAAATATCTTATTATGGTGTACTTAACGATATACCTACCTGGTTTCTAGGTGATACATTGTAATATACTTATACTCGTAATTGAGAAAACTGCATATCATTAATGTTTAATATTTATGTGATAGATAGCAAAACATGAGAGTCTAAAATAATATTAAGTATTGAAACAAATTGTACACATGTTAACATAACTACACTACAAAAGGAGGACTTAATGCTAATCAGCATTCTCTAACAGTCGAACCTTTGGGTTGTTCAGAGAGTTTTGTGTTACGTGTTAAATATAGTGTTACGTCAAGGTTCAATGACTCCAAGCGAAACGAAAATACGCAGCCGCAGTAGACACAGTTTGTTACAGAAACTTGGCGATTTGTTTTGTATAAAATTACATTTTTGTTAGTTTTGGTTTCCTGGCTGCTATTATAATTTCTTAATAGTATCTAGTAAAGCCCGTGGTTTAATATCTCAGAAGAATAATATACATAGAAGCCGCATAAAAATAGAAGCTGAAAACAGATAGTTGACACTGTATTTTTCTTATGAGCTTTCGCTTATGACAGAATGAGACAAAAACTTCAGTCAGTTTCTATTATTTTCATGGTTGTCCCGACTTGAAATGTCAATGGACTCCATTGGACTCCAATTAAATCCGACTAAATTCAAAATAACTTATTACAGTTCAACGTCTGTAATATTAGCATCTTGCCGATTTGATCGGGTTATATATCGACAAAAACATTGCGGCGGAATTGTGATGTCTGCAAATTAAATATAGGATTGTGCTAAAATTCTCACGGAAAAAAGTATTAACCGGTGTTGGGTTGGTGCGTTATCAAATGACCATTATACTAAACAATGTCTTGTGCAATGGAGCGATGTCAATCCCATTCAGGACGAACAGAAATAAATTCTGTAAAACATAATTTTCTTCGGTAAGTTTTTCAGTTAAAAGTGCATAATTAAAACCCAAAATACCTCAAAATACAACAATAATATTGTCAATTATATAACGTATTGTATAAATGACAACTTTTATAGGTATTTTGCTTAAAATTATCGTTTTTTCCTTATTTCAAATTAGGTTAGTTTTTTTGCTAGTGATGTGGTAAAATCACGTATCTACGAGTATATCGATATTTTTTATGACGGTCTTGCTATCAGGGATATTTTTGTTAGTGTTGAGCCATGCAATAGTAATGTAACAAATTGAACCATCATGGTAATTAAACAACCAGCAAAGTGTGAGTCGGACTCGCGCACGAAGGGTTCCGTACCATCCTTACATATAATATTATAAATGTGAAAGTGAGTTTGTTTGTTACGCTTCCACGCCGTAACTTCTGAACCGATCATCATGAAATTTTGCATCATCATCATCACCATTGCACGATCTCTGGAGTACGGAAAAGAACATAGACATAAATTACATCTCAGAATAAGGTACTGTTATCGGGGATAGACATTAACGCGAGCGGAGCCGTGGGCGTAAGCTATAAAAACGCCCGAAATTTTTGTTTGTAATATTTCAACTGTCTCACTATCACGGTTCATGAGATACAGCCTGGTGACAGACAGATGGATATCGGAGTCATATTAGTAGGGTCCTGTTTTTATCCTTTGGGTACGGAACCCTAAAAAGAATCGATTTTTACTAATATAAAGAAAATTATTGTTGAAATTTTATTGCAGCTCCCTGAAGTAAAAGGATAAAAAGGTGTGGATCCGAGGAACTTTCAAGCGACATATTGGACATAAAATGTCATACATACTCGAATTTGTTCAAAATATTTTACTGCCGTGCCGATACATTAATTTCGAATATAAAATTAAATGGAAGCGATTGAAACACGATGCTTTACCTACATTTATATTTGCCGAATTATAAATCAATGGTAATAAGAAAGTTTACGGAAACGGTTTTATTATTTATATTTAAAATTATGAAAAACATTTTATTTTGGACAGTAATGAAAGTGGGTAAAGTAATCTCTTGTTTTTCTTCACCTCTTGTTTTTCTATTACCAACACTGTGAATTTTTCACAAATAACACACTGGCACTTTTTTACCCTAGTGTAAAAGTTTTATAAAATAAAAAATATCACTTGGAATTATGTGTTTCTCTTTACCTACCTGATTATGTTTCCTTTACTGACTGTTCCTCAAAGCTAGCTGGGAAAAGCTTTAGATGGTTTTGGAATATGCTGAATGGCCCATTGATCAAGTGAAAAATATATCTGACCTTATATTACCTTTTGATACATGAGCGCCCCATTGCAATTTAGAGTCTATTGTGATTCCTAAGAAGGTGGTATCATTTACAAAGTCTATTTTACCTTCAACTAGTATGTCAACGTTGGACTGCCTCACATTGGGGACTGTAAATCGAATGCATTGGGTTTTTTGCGCATTCATAGGTAAGGTAGGTAAGTAGGCACTGTTTGAATTTCGAAATAATCGAAAATATGATTGACATCATATTAGGTATTCTGCCGTTCGACCAATACTGGGTAAGGCCTAATGACCAGCAGTAGACAGTAGACGCGCGGTGGGTAATGTATGGATTTTTTTTTTACCTATTTATCAGATGAAGCCAAGCGGCGCCATGCGATTAGGAGTTATTTAGGTGTATCTTGACGTAACTTTTAAAGTAAAAGCCTCTTTAGCGGCTTTGTGCACTTTTTGGGATGGGTAAAATAGAAAACTCGCGTCAGGACACGTGAATTGATCGAAAATTCGTAAGAAGGACACGGACCTGAGTATGCCGCAAAGGCGAGTTTTCACTTCTGCCGGCACTCCTGGAGTGCAACTAGTTGTTTTTTTTTTTATGAATCGTACTCATTTAACGAAACGATACAATCAAAGTAGAGTACATTTATGACTTTCTTAGGACGAAACATTTAGTCGATAAATATATTTCATCGATATAGTACAACCCTGATCACATCAGTACCCCAGGACAACCTGCACATTTACGCAAATGGCATTGTATATGCATCTCTTTCTGATGCTTTAACAATGCCATAAGTAAAAACAGTGTAGAATATTGTATTTTGTTGTTATTTTAACACGGTTTCTATGCTTTAGTTATTGTTCTGAGTTTAATATATCACGCATACTTTACAAACTTATGTTGGATGTGGACGAGAATGAAGATCCCGTTCCTAACGTGACATTAAAAACTATGCAAAAGTAAGAAGGATGAGATGTTGACACCCGACTACGTGCCAGTGGGACTCCCATACTTCAGATTCAGGCCACTCATCACAGACATATGCCAAGTCTTTCGCGGAACTTGCTCGGCTGTGGAATTCGCTTCCACTCGACATTAGAATGGCTCCCTCGGCTGATTCATTTAAATTTAACATTATTGGTGTGCGTTACCCCAGCGAAAAAGTACTGAATATCAAAACGTAATATTGCTAGATAATTAGTAAGTGGCGTCGTGTAAATGTAGTTGAAAGTTTTAAATTTGTACGTCCATTAATTTTTGAGATATTAATTAAAATCAGATTCTGCTAGGATGACATTTCAAACGTTACGCCAGCAAAAAATTTTCTCGGATCCGAATGAAAGTTAATACAATAATTAGTAGTTGATGTGCTGTAAATGTACTTGTATAAATAGAATTTGTACGTCTCTAGACTTATGCGATATTCGAATTTTTGCTGGGGTAACGTTTGGCCGATTGCTGGATCTCATAATCGGCACGGCGTAGGAGTTTGATTATTTTTATTTACACTGTTATGAATTTGTAGATCATGTCTGCAAAAACAGAATTTCTAAAAATGCTACTATTCAGGGATTAAAAATGAAAATATGAAATCAGGTATTTTAACTCCTGTACTTTAAATATGAGACCTAGAGACTAATTGTTGACGTTAGTTTGTACCTTATGATTGCCTACAATGCCCAGGTAAGTACCAATATGAAATCTTAAGTATTAAATTAGTTATGAGAAAAAGAACCATATCTAGGTCTCCAGGAATTTCGACAGCCGATTTGACCAGTTTTTCTATTAGTTCGGAAGTCGACAGTTATTAAACTATTTGTAAGGGTAAGTTAACTATAAGTTTGCAAAACATCAGCTTAATACACGCAGTAGTTTAAGAAATATAATTAAATATCCAACCGTAGGTGAAATACCATAATAAGCCGACCATTTTCGGGAGTATAGCAAAAAGCGACGCTGCAGTATATATTGCTAACCATCCTAAATTAGCAGTAGTATTCACGTAAAATAGTACAGTCGCGTACATCGTTAAATTCAAGTTTTTTTTTTAACTTCTACAAAACTATTGTTTGCTTCGGACCACATTTTTTATATTGTACTTATGATACAATCTCAATTGGAATGTGCCCAACAGTCCTATTTCAATGAGTACTATTCTCATTCCGTCAACCGGGACGCTGCACTTACACTCATAATGTAGATATAGTTTTGGATTTATGTATTTGTTTATTTGGTGGTTCCCTAACAGGTTATTATGTGATGTCTCATTGGTTTTTTTATATGACGAGTGGCAGAGTGCTTTACAAGATCACGACTATGCGCTTCGCGCGCTTAGTTGCGTGCGCCACTAGGGTTGCCAACTCAGTTGATCAGAAATCAGGGAGGTAAAAAAAGTAAATGTAAAGTTTTATTGTATGGCCATTAATGTTTAAATAATTCCAATAACGATTGGTAAGTATTGTTCAGGTCGAGGGCATCACGACGCTCAAACGTCTGAAGGAGGAGGAAGTCTTGTTTGCAGAGAGCGATTAAGGCAGCTTTTCTACGCTATGAATATAAAAACTCATCAGCAGTATAAACGGCATTAAGAAATCGGGCTTTCTTAGTCTTTAAACAACCTTGCAAAAATAGATCACTGTATCGAAATACCGAAAATGTTTACCGATACACTACACCGGTATTTCAGAATACCGGTATCCATGCGCCAGTCCGGCCGTACGCCCCCGTTCCACGACTCACCCGGCCGCATGCACACCACATATAGGTATACGATTCATATTTCACTTCTCAGAACACAGAATAAAATTATAGATCTGTACATTTATATTACTTTGACAGGGATCTCAAGTTCTAACTAGTTTGTGGCCATGACAAGAATGAGTCACTGACCAGCATTTAGCAACGCTGATAAGGAGAGTGCATTCATGGGGTTGATACTTTCTTTACAATATTAGTAAACGCCCTCTATATATTTGAGTGGTAAACTCATTCTTTTCTTTCCGTTTGACATTTAAAATCGCCAATTATGAATGAGACATAGTATGAAATACTAGCATATTATTTACCACTAACTAAATGTCCACATTTAAAATAAATAATGAGTTAAAATTGCTGTGTATTTACAGAGTTATGAGTGGAGTAAACTTAGTGTCGAACAGTTCCACCATCAACGAGTCCCTGCCAGTGCTCTCTCCTTGTGACAGTATTTTGCATGAAACAGTGTCTGGTTGTGTCGACATAGATGGCCCCCCATGTAACACAATAGTTTTTTCTGACAATGTAGGTCGCGGTATGGGTTCTTTGTTTTTTAAATATTTAGAGAACTCTTGTGTGAATTACTGTTTACCTAATGCAACCTTTACCCAAATAATAGATAGAATCAAAACTACTCCCTTGAATAGTAATTCAACTGTTGTATTACTTTTAGGAAATAGTTATAAGTTAACTAAAAAAGATATTATAAGTGGTATAGACGGCCTAAAAAATATAGATGTTTACAAAATAATAATTTGTGCCTTCCCATATTTAAGTTGCCAGCCTCCATCTCGAAATAATAACATTCATTATCTCAATAAATTAATGCATACATTGACATGTCGTCATAGCAATAAATTTGTTTTTTTTGACACTAATAATTTTATTAGTGAATGTTATTTGACAAAAGATAATATTTATCTTTCAAAGTATTTTAGACATAAGATTGCTACATTAGTAGCTTATACTATTAATTTTTGGACGAGTTTACATTGTAAACAAGACATTAGTACTAAGATGCCTACAGATTTGCCAATACCTTGTAATGGTAATTCTGTAGACTTAATAGATTTAAACTAAAAAAAAAGACAATGGGAAAACCTAATGAAATCAGAATTGTGCACCAAAATTTGCAAGGTCTTCCCGGCAAAGAATTAATTTTAGAATTGTTTTTGGAAGAATTAAATGTGGATGTTCTATGTTTGACTGAACATTGGCTCAAAGAGAGTGAGATGATGTTCAGCCTAAACAATTATGAAATTGTAAGCTGCTTTAACAGAAAGTCTGCAGATAGAGGTGGTTCGATGATTTTTACAAAAAATGGTCTCCGTGGCAAAGAACGGAATGACATTGTCAGGCTATCTGTTGAGCGGTGTGCTGAGGTAGCCTGTGCTGAGCTGGAAAATCATATTATAATTTCCGTATACAGTCCGCCCAAAAGTGATTTTAGAGGTTTTGTCAAAATAATGGATCAGGTTCTAAAATTAGCATCAAATAGTAGAAAAAGTTTAATTATTTGTGGTGACTTTAATCTAGACATATTAGTACCAACTGCTAAAAGTACTCAATTCTTAAATCTATTCAAGAGTTATAATTTAGTCAATGTTTTTTGCGAACCAACTCGGATCACTGCCTCATCTGCAACTTGTCTTGATAATTTCTTTTGTGAAAATAAATATCTAAATAAATTTATTATTACCAAACTGCCTTCGGACCATACTGGTCAATTCACATCTTTTGCAAAAGAAATTAAGGAACCAATTAGTCAAGAAAAATTTTTTTGTAGGCCTGTTACTTCTAAAAGCTTATGTAAACTTAAAACCAGTTTAGGAAATAAATTAAGTTCAGTTGTCTACAAAGGGAATAACCCGGATGACCACTACAATTCATTATTCAAAACAGTTTTTACGGAATATACAAAATCACTGAAACAAAAACAAGTTAATGTCCGTAATAAGTTACAATTTAGTCAGTGGGCTACTACGGGCATTTATATAAGCAGAGAAAAGCTTTTTGATCTTTATGCCCAAAAGCAATATAATTTTAATAGAAATTTTACTGAATATGTTAGAAATTATTCTAAAACGTTTAAAAAAGTTTGTAAACTGGCTAAATCCTTTTATATTAGTAGGAAAATAAATGAGGCTCCCAATAAAATAAAAGAAACCTGGAATGTAATAAATAAAGAAACTGGTAAAATTAAATCTAAAAACCACATTAGTCAAATTAAATGCGGCAATAAAATTAATACCTCAACTAAAGAAATAGTACAAGTTTTTGAGGACTTTTTTACCAACATCCCCTTAGACCTTACTTCTAATATAAATTCTTCTAAATATAAAGCTGAAGACCTACTTAGAAATAATGTTCCTCTTTGTAGTGCTAAATTTAACTTTTACCATATTTGCCCCAGTGATATAGTCGATGCATTCAGAGAGCTAAATCTTAAAAAATCTGAAGATCACTGGGGAATGTCTGTCAGTATTGTGAGCCATATTATAAGTATTATTGCTGCTGATTTAGCATTTATATTTAATGAATGCGTTAATGAAGGTATATTTCCTGATTTAATGAAATGCAGTAAATTATTACCCTTGTTTAAGAAAGGAGAAAAGTCAGACCCTAGTAATTATAGACCTATTTCCATTTTGCCGGTATTGAGCAAGGTGTTTGAAAAGATAATGCTTAAACAAATGCAGCTTTACTTTAAGAACCACAACATTTTCCATAGCCAACAATTTGGCTTTACTGGCGGAAAGTCGACCACCGATGCGGGAGTAGCCCTAATTACTCATATCTATAACGCATGGGAGAATTCACAGGATGCCATTGGTGCATTTTGTGATCTCTCAAAAGCATTTGATTGCGTTGATCATCAGACACTTTTGCTCAAGCTCCGGCAATACGGGTTTGAAAATAAGTCCATTGAATTGATAGAATCATATTTAAAAAATAGGCTTCAGACAGTCGAAATAAATTACACAAAGTCTAAAGGAACTAACTTAAAAATAGGTGTGCCCCAAGGATCCATTTTAGGCCCATTCCTTTTCTTAGTTTATGTCAACGACCTGCCTTATATGGTTGAAAAACAAGCGGGAATAGTGTTATTTGCGGATGACACGTCTCTAATATTCAAGTTAGACCGCGCTAGCGAAGACGTTCAAGCTACAAATAACACTCTATCTGCCATCTCAAATTGGTTCTCAGTCAACAATCTCTTGATGAATGCGCAAAAAACCCAATGCATTCGATTTACAGTCCCCAATGTGAGGCAGTCCAACGTTGACATACTAGTTGAAGGTAAAATACTAGACTTTGTAAATGATACCACCTTCTTAGGAATCACAATAGACTCTAAATTGCAATGGGGCGCTCATGTATCAAAACTTTCGAATAGACTTAGTTCCGCAGCATATGCTGTTAGAAGGATTAGACAATTAACAGATGTGGCAACCGCTAGGCTTGTATATTTTAGCTATTTTCATAGTTTAATGTCATATGGATTACTTCTCTGGGGAAATGCAACCGACATTCAAACTATTTTTATATTACAAAAAAGGGCAATCCGTGCCATCTACGGCTTGAACTCGAGGGATTCGCTCAGAGATTTGTTCAAAGACATAAATATTTTAACGGTAGCCTCACAGTATATACTCGAGAACATAATGCACGTAAGGAAAAATATTTCGTCATTCAAAAAAAATTGTCATGTAAGAGATAGACCCTTGCGTAACGATCATAAACTATTTCTACCGCGGTATCGGCTTAGCAGAGTTAGTGATTCGTTCATGGGGAACTGTATACGTTTTTATAACAAGTTATCAAAACCAATCCTAGATATGCCTGATAGAAAATTCAAAGGTTATGTAAAACAGTTACTTTGTAAAAAGGCCTATTATAGTACTAAAGATTTCCTGAATGACAATAATATTGGTATTGAGCTTGGCGCAGACACCTCGTAGTTTTGTATATATGACTATATATTTGGTACATTCGGTACAAAATATTTTTAAAAATGACATTTATATAATTTCAATATTTCGACATTTTTTTTTTTTATATATTCATATATTATTTTCTTAAACATATTTTTTTAAAATTCAATTTACAATGTCTATAATAAGGACAATGTTTACTCAGTCCACATGCCTACTTTTTAAGATAAACTAAAATTGTAAGTTGACGTCGATTGGAGAAAATGCGCTGTGCAGTTTGTTGCCGCTTCTTCTGCACTCCGCTTTGGAAGCGGCATTAAACTTAGCCATAAGTAAATTACTGACGTCAACAATTCTCAGTTGAAAATATATGACAATTAATAAGTGTCCAAATGACCTATGTTAAATAAATGTTTTTGATTTGATTTGATTGAGTGTTTAGTTCAGAAACTGATATTTAGATGGCGCTGCTGCAGAGCGGTCTGTGGTACTCCTGCGGGATCGACCAAATGTCTAGAGTGAATACTACGACAGTTGATCTTTTTTGTGTTGACGTCTCGTCTCGTCTCGGTCGCGCACATAATACAATGATGTAAACCAAATGTATACAGCGTCAGATTTAAAAAAAAAACTTTGATTTTGTTATCCAATAATGAGATTTGTAATTTACAGTTTGCAAATGAAATAACTATTAATTTATATTATACCTAAACTTACTTAACAAATTCTAAACAAGACGGAAATTCGGAAGCCTTCAAAAAGTATAAGATTTTTCCTACTCATCTAAATAGGTATTTTGTAAACGCCTAGCGTACCTATACTCGAAAGAAATTAAAGATGGTGATAATATCTTAATATATATAAATCTCGTGTCACAATGTTTGTCCTCAATGGACTCCTAAACCACTTAACCGATTATAATAAAATTCGCACACCATGTGCAGTTCGATCCAACTTGAGAGATAGGATAGTTTAAATCTTGCCGCGGACGAAGTCGCGGGCTACAGCTAGTATATTATATATCTGTACCTACCTATGTATAGAACCAAGGCATAAAACCAAGAATATATGCCTGTGCATTAAAAACTCATCCTCATGTTTGCATACGTACACAAACTGTATTCTACACTCTCGTATGAAGAAATGAAGATTATATTTATAAATGCGAACACTTCAGTACACGAATATACCGCAAAAATAAATGAATACACGACCAATTTCAGTAATACAACTAAATATACGGTACCGTCGCCTTTTACTATACTCCCAAAAATGGTCGGTTTATCATGGTATTTCACCTACAGTTGGATATTTAATGATATTTCCTAAACTACTGCGTGTATTGAGCAGATTTTTTGTAAAGTAATAGTTAACTTACTCTTACAAATAGTTTGATAGCTGTCGACTTCCGAACTAATAGAAAAACTGGTCAAATCGGCTGTCGAAATTCCTGGCGACCTAGATATGGTTCTTTTTCCTCATAACTAATTTAATACTTAAGATATTATATTGATACTTACCTAGGCATTGTAGGCAATTATAAGGTACAAACTAACGTCAACAGTTAGTTTCTAGGTCCTATATTTAAAGTACAGGAGTTAAAATACCTGATTTCATATTTTTATTTTTAATCCTTCAATGGTAACATTTTTATAAATTCTGTTTTCACAGACATGACCTACAAATTCATAACAGTGTAAATAAAAAAAAAACAAACTCCCACGTCGTGTCGATTATGAGATCCAGCAATCGACCAAACGTTACCGCAGCAAAAATTCGAATATCGCAAAAGTCTGGAGACGTACAAATTCTATTTATACAAGTACATTTACAGCACATCAACTACTAATTATTGTATTAACTTTCATTCGGATCCGAGAAAATTTTTTGCTGGCGTAACGTTTGAAATGTCATCCTAGCAGAATCTGATTTTAATTAATATCTCAAAAATTAATGGATGTACAAATTTAAAACTTTCAACTACATTTACACGACGTTACTTACTAATTATCTAGCAATATTACGTTTTGATATTCAGTACTTTTTTGCTGGGGTAACGCACATAATCTGAAAACGTCTATTTATATATATTTATAAGTTGCTGAAATTTCTTTCATCTCGACTTTAATGTCGGTTTTTTTAACGCCCGATCTCTCGCCTCGAGACCCTCAAGGAGAAGGAGAATCAGGATTCTTCTCTACGAAAATGGTATTCCCCAAAACTTTAGTTAAAATAATGGAAGTATGAATAGCTGCCTGTGTCTGTAGTATGTGTATATTTAGTTTTGAGTCAAGCAAGTTGCAGTATCTGTGTAAGCTTTTGGCTAGTGTTCCGGTTGATCCTATAACTATTGGTACTACGTGGGTTGGCATTTTCCATAATCGGGTTATTTCTTATATTATTATATATATTTATATATGTATTATTACAATTATTTAAGTATTACATGTATATTAATGTAATTTATTAGATTTACATCTTGACACTATTGCCGTTAAGTCTCTCGTATATCCTTTCAATAACTTGGTTGACTGGAAGAGATCCCTTCAAGGGATAAGTCCACCGTTGTGCAAATTATCTTTTTTTACATATAACCGATTTATTTGTTTTTGTACAATGAAGAAATTACAAACAAACAAGGATTGTTGTTAACCAGTGTGTGTTCTTAAATGTTTTGTTAATACACTGCTGTAAGCAAATCGACGACGACAAAACTTACACTGATATGGTTTCTCACCAGTGTGTGTTCTGAAATGTAATTTAAAATGATCCTTTCGACTAAATTTCTTACCACAACCATTACATTTATATGGCTTCTCACCAGTGTGAGTTCTTAAATGAGTTTTTAAATGACATTTGTCACTAAAATGCTTTTCGCAAACATTACATTCAAATGGTTTATCACCAGTGAGAGATCTTAAATGTGATTCTAAACTACTCTTTCGGTTAAATTGCTTGCCACAATTATTACATTTATATGGCTTCTCACCAGTGTGAGTTCTTAAATGAGTTTTTAAATGACATTTGTGACTAAAATGCTTTTCGCAAACATTACATTCAAATGGTTTATCACCAGTGTGAGTTCTTAAATGTGATTCTAAACTACTCTTTCTATTAAATTGCTTGCCACAATTATTACATTTAAATGGCTTCTCACCAGTGTGAGTTCTCAGGTGTCTTTTTATTGTACTGCTGTCAGCAAATCGACGACGACAAAACTTACATTCAAATGGTTTCTCACCAGTGTGTGTTCTTAAATGAGCGTTTAAATGATGTTTGTCACTAAACTGCTTTTCGCAAACATTACATTCAAATGGTTTCTCACCAGTATGTGTTCTTAAATGTAAATCTAAATTACCCTTTTGATTAAATTGCTTGCCACAATCATTACATTTATACGGCTTCTCACCAGTGTGAGTTCTTAGATGTTTTGTTAATGTACTGCTTTCAGCAAATCGAAGACGACAAACTTTACATTTAAATGGCTTCTCACCAGTGTGAGTTCTCAGGTGTGATTTTAATGTACTGTTGTGACCAAATCGACGACGACAAACATTACACTCAAATGGTTTTTCACCAGTGTGTGTTCTTAAATGATTATCTAAATGACCCTTTCGATTAAATTGCTTGCCACAGTCATTACATTTATATGGTTTCTCACCAGTGTGAGTTCTTAAATGATTATTTAAATGACCCTTTTGATTAAATTGCTTGCCACAGTCATTACATTTATATGGTTTCTCACCAGTGTGAGTTCTTAAATGATTATCTAAATGACCCTTTTGATTAAATTGCTTGCCACAATCATTACATTTATACGGCTTCTCATCAGTGTGAGTTCTCAGATGTTTTGTCAATGTATTGCTGTGAGCAAATCGACGACGACAAACATTACATTCAAATGGTTTCTCACCAGTATGTGTTCTTAAATGTGATTGTAAAGTACCCTTTTCATTAAATTGCTTGCCACAATCATTAAATTTATACGGCTTCTCACCAGTGTGAGTTCTCAGATGTTTTGTCAATGTATTGCTGCCAGCAAATCGGAGACGACAAACCTTACATTCAAATGGCTTCTCACCAGTGTGAGTTCTCAGGTGTGTTTTTAATGTACTGTTTTGAGCAAATCGACGACGACAAACCTTACATTCACATGGTTTCTCACCAGTGTGTGTTCTTAAATGAGTTTTTAAATTACTTTTGTAACTAAACTGTTTTTCGCAAACATTACATTCAAATGGTTTCTCACCAGTATGTGTTCTTAAATGTGATTGTAAAGTACCCTTTTGATTAAATTGCTTGCCACAAACATTACATTTATACGGCTTCTCACCAGTGCGAGTTCTCCGATGTTTTGTTAATGTACTGTTGTCAGCAAATCGACGACGACAAACCTTACATTCAAATGGTTTCTCACCAGTGTGTGTTCTTAAGTGTCTGTCTAAAGTACCCTTTTCATTAAATTGCTTGCCACAATCATTACATTTATATGGCTTCTCACCAGTGTGAGTTCTTAAATAAGTTTTTAAATGACTTTTGTGAGTAAACTGCTTTTCGCAAACATTACATTCTAATGGTTTTTCACCAGTGTGTGTTCTTAAATGTCTGTCTAAATCACTCTTCTGATAAAATTGCTTCCCACAGCTATTACAATTATACAGCTTCTCACCAGTGTGCGTTCTCAAACATATTTGTAGATGTCTCTTCTTCTGAAACCCCCTCAGACAAACATGACACTGGTGCCTTGTGTCAGCGCTCTGAGGCTCGCCATAATAACTGTGTCGGGAACTTCCTTCCACAGGCTGATGGCCCTCTGCTGCGCCATCTGCAAAACATTTGTTACTTTCACCTACACCATCGCTTATCAAAGGAGGTCAGTTCGTTAGCGAACCCGTGGGAGATACATCATATGAGCGCACAGGTCACCACTGCCGCAGCGCTTACACGTAGACATACAACGAAGCCAAACCCCCCTCTCTCCTAAGCAGTCATTCATATGCATAGAAGACGTGAATGACGTTATGCGAAAGCGACGTTTCTTCGCAATGTAGAACGTCACTTTCGCAAAATGTCATTCATATTTTTATGTGAAGTTGAATAAGCAAGAGCGCGTAGAACCGATGGCCGATGGGGCAGAAGGGTTCTTGAATGGCGACCACGTATCGGCAAGCGCAGCGTCGGACATCCACCGACCAGATGGTCGGATGACCTGACTAAGGTCGCAGGAAGACGCTGGATGCAGGCCGCTTCCAATCGGTCGTATTGGACATCCTGGGGGAGGCCTATGTCCAGCAGTGGACTTCTTGCGGCTGATATGATGAATAAGCAAGAGGACTAATATATTATACGTTTTTTGTACTTACTTACAAAATAAACTTAATTTACATTTTATATTGTGTCTTTACGACGTTGCACCTGGCGGGATACTTCGACAAAGTTGCGCTGCATTGGACTTCAGCCTGACCCTGGATGAACTAAATATGAATCTCTTTCGTCCAAACCGATCATTTGAACTCAAAATCCATATTCCATGTGTAGGGTGTGGCAGGAAGTAGTTGTAGTTGTTAAGTTGTTATAGAGCTGGTAGTCGTGGAGTGCAGGAGCAGAAGATCACCAAACAATCACAGTTAGTTGAAAGTAAGTATATTGTATCAAAGTTACAAGGTTGATGTTGGCTATTCCTTTCTGTGTCACTCCTAGTAAGGTTGAATGCACTCTACGTACTTAAATTAATTAAAATGAAATATAAGTAAATCGCGTGAGCCGCGGCATGCGCGGCGTAAGCAAAAATATGTACAGTGAGACTGTACATCTTGGCAACGCCAAAGGGTTAAAAAGTTAAAACTATAAATGTAAAAAAGCTAAGAATGTATAAATCGTAAGAAAAATTGTAAATTATTGTTAATAGTAAAAGTTAAAAATATAATTGAAAATTGAACTGACAAAGATTGGAAGAGCCATCACAAAGCAAATAATCAATTTTAATCAAAGTCGAAGACCAAATTGGGAATTCCTCCGGTGAAGGTCCGTCTCGATGACCCAGGGGGAGTCCTGGTAGGATGGTTCTTCACTCTTTGCTCGTCCGGTCGCTGAATTACTTGCAGCTCGATGTCTTCGGTTTGTTGATCAGAGTTTGCTTTTTGCGTGCTTTTCCTCTTCCAAGTTAGGCGGCGGGGACAGAGTTTCCTCCCAACCAACACAAGCGAAATGATTACAGCGGTCGCCAGCAATGTATAAATAATCACATACTGGTGAATGTCGTGATTAGATATGGCTGTAGGTAATAGTCGATTTTCTTGTTTTTTCTGGTAGGCGATACTGTCGTCTATCTTGTCGAAAGTAAGTTCATGAGGCGTAGTTTGGAAAGACGTTAAATTAACTATCTTGTTTATAGACTTATTCATGTCGAAATCGGGGACTGTAAGTCTATAATCCATGGGGTGTCGACTGCTGTAGTGGTTGCGAGAGTAGATCATTATATCCTTAGCTTGTGCCATGCATCCTTGTGGTAATGAAACGATTCCAGATGAAGTCATCGTAAGAGGCGTTACGTCATTGCCACATATGACGCGAAGGGAGCAAGTTTCGCAACAAATAATCAGCCAGCTGTTCGGTGCATGTAATTTAATCCATGAGCCCTTGCACGTCACGCGCTCGGTATCACAACGCGCGGTGTTTTGATGTGCCAGCAGTTTAGCTTCACAGGCTGCATTGTTGCTGTTTAGATCGAAAACAGGTGTATTTTTGTCGCAGATAATTTTTTTCGATTGATGTAAACATTGTTGAAAGCCATCTTTAGTCAACAACACGTACATATTTTTCTCAAAGTTGACTCCAATATATGACGAAGAAAGTTGTACATAGTCATATCCCACGCTTGTTTTTACTGGCAGTGGTATAGTATGAAATAGTGTGAAGTCTTCATTTGAGATTAATGGAATGTGCATCTCGAGTAAGAAGTAATTTTCAGTTACTCGTGCTCTCACGTAGATAAGTTTGTAAACATTCTTGATATCGTCTTGGTAGTTCTCCACGGGTAACGAAAGTGACTTCGGAATGCTTCCTGAGATTTCACTGAGCTGCTGTATCAAATGTGATGGAGTTATTAACTGAACATTGACATGTCCTCGATAGACGTCCGTGAGAGAGTCGAATAACATCTCTTGGAATGCCTTCAAATTGTTAATTTAAATGTACAGTGTCAAAGATGCCGAGTTAAAATAAGATGTGGCTGAAAGAATTTCCAATTCATTTTCTAAGGCAGCCATATTATGATTCGTCTGGTTTATGAATCCGTCAATCATGGAAAATTGTCGTTGGATATTTTCCTCGCTTTTCTTCAATATGGTGTTCTCAAATTCCACAATAGAAGTCTGATTCTTTATTAGATCCAAAAGATGATTCTCATTGTTTTTGATAGTTTGTATATCATCTTCGTATTTGTCCGCGAATCGTTGATCGAGTATTCCAAATAAACTGTTGGCAATATATCCTACACCATCAATTAATCCACGTTTGCTTCGGTTAACAGTGAGGTGTTTATGCGGGTTGATCAAGATGTCGTTGTAGTGATGGAGAAGATCAATCTCGTGGTTAAGCTGTTCTGTAGTGGTTCTACATTGTTGTAAGTTGGATGTGTGACATAATGTTTCCAAATTCTTAAAGTAGTTATCAATTCGTCGAGTTCCTTCCCAGTACACAGTTAAGTTGTAAAACATAATAAGAATCCATTCATTATGCATTACTTGTAATTTGCCGATTGTATCATAGTATACAGGCCGCTCGTGTTCCAGTGATGTTACTTGAGTAGCTGACGGTACGTCGACCTTACTACCATATGATCCTAATGATAACGTGAGTAAGGTCAAGGTGGTTAGTAGTAAGTTTCCGACACGTTTGATTCCTTTTCTTCTCCCAGCTTTCGGTTCTGAACTTCGGTCTGTGTCCTTCTGGGGTTCAAGTTCGGGATCAAGAGCTTCTATTTCAGAGTTCAACAACAGTGGGGATAGTTTGACTATAGGGCGTTTGAAAACTCCAGTTTGAGTTTTGATCGTCGTTACTCTGACATATCCGTCAGAGCCTGGATGCGTCTCCAAGACCCGTCCCATAGCCCATCGTCCTGGCGGTAAGTTGTCTTCCTTTACCAGCACAATGTCTCCAAAGTTTATATTTTTAGTTGGTCTCTGCCATTTTCCGCGAACTTGTAGTTGCGTTAAATAGTCGTGGCACCATGCCTTCCAGTATTGTTGGAACATGTGTTCAAGTAATTGCCATCTGCGACGAATATCGATCTTGTCATCATTGTAGTCGGATCGATGTAAAGATAGTATCGAAGTGCCTGTGAGAAAGTGGCCCGGAGTCAAACAGTTGTAGAACTCTTCAGGGTCTTCAGTAAGAGGACACAAGGGCCTGGAATTTAGGCAAGCTTCGATTTTGGTGAGCAGGGTTGCGAACTCTTCATAGGTTAGCTTCTGGTCACCTAGTACTCGACGAAGATGGTGCTTCATCGACTTCACAGATGCTTCCCAGATTCCTCCGGCACTTGGCCAACCGGGAACATTGTGATGCCAAATTACTTCTAATTTGGCTAATTCGTTGAAGAAATCAGTTGATAACATCGATTGGAATTCGTCGAATTCTTTTCGTAGTACTTTTGCAGCGCCGACAAAGTTAGTTCCGCAATCAGAGTACATATGCTTAGGGGTGCCACGCCTAGCACACAGCCGTTGAAATGCTGCGATGAAAGTTTCGGTGCTGAGGTCCGAAACTAGTTCTACTTGTACCGCTTTAGTTGCCATACAGATGAATATAGCAACATAGCCCTTAGTGGTTTTGGCGCTTCTGCCCTTGTGAGTCTTGATTTCCTCGGCTCCACTTAAATCAACCCCACAATGGGTAAAAGCTCGACTAGGAGTTATTCTTTGATACGGTAGATTCGCCATGATTTGATGGTTATCCACCGTGCTGAAGCGACGACAGCGAACACATTTGCGTAGTTGAGTTTTGACAGCCCTATTGCCGCTGATTATCCAGTAGGATTGCCTTATGTGAGTCAGCGTAACCCGAGCTCCGCCATGCAAGGTTGTTATATGCGCTTGTTCTATTAATAAACTTGTAAATCGACCACTATAGGGTATGATGATGGGATTTTTCATGTTTGCAGGCAAAGCTAAGTTCTGGAGGCGTCCACCAACTCGTATTAGTTTCTCCTCATCCATATAGGGATTCAGTTTTAAAATAGCGCTTCTTTTAGTTATAGGTTCGTTGCGTCTCAGCTGTTCGTATTCGTCAGTGAATTGCGTCTCTTGCACGTGTCGTATGATATGTAAGTTAGCACTATTGAGTTCGTTTGCACTGAGGTAAGTAGTTTCAGATTTCTTTTTGTTGCGTAAGTTATGAATGAATCGTTGAATCCAAGCGATAATTCTTGTCACTCGGTGCAATGAACTGCAATTATTTAATAAAGTAGTTATAAAATGTTCGATCTCAAATTGTAAGTTAGATTCGTCATTGAGTTTTGACTTAGGTTTTTCACAATAATAAGTAGAGCTGTTCTGGTTTTTCTGGACGCTATAAGAGTATTCTGAGTTCTCCTTATAGTCCAATTTCTTTAGGAATTCCGGCCCTTGCCACCATAGGTCGAAATCAATAAGTTTGCTGGGAAGTAAGCCTCTCGAAGCGCAGTCGGCGGGATTTTGATCTGATTTCACGTAACGCCAGAGGGCAGGTGCGATTACGCGTTTGATTTTGTTTACTCGATTGGCTACATAAACCTCCCATCTAGACGTTTCGCCGTAAATCCATGCCAAAACAACTTGAGAGTCACACCACGCAGTTAAAGTAGTATTGTACTCAGAGAAAGCCAGCTTGACTTTTTCCATGAGTTCGGCCAAAAGTAGAGCACCGCAAAGTTCAAGTCTGGGCAGTGATATTTTTTGTGTGACGGGTGCTACTCTTGTCTTTGAGGCTATCAAAGTAATTTTCGTTGTGCCGTCTTCGTAAGTTATGCGACTGTAAATGACGCATGCGTATGCCTTTTCACTGGCGTCACAGAATCCACATAACTCAATATGATCCTTAAGCTCACCAATCCATCGCGGTAAAGTTATTTTCCTGATCATTGGTAATTCCGTTTTAAGTTTGATCCAGTCTGTCTCAATATCTTTAGGAACTTCGTCATTCCAGTCTAGTTTGCTTAGCCAGAGTTTCTGGAAGAGTAGTTTAGCTGTTAGGACTAAAGGTGACAGCCATCCCAAGGGATCGTAATATTTGGAAATTTCGGACAGTAGAGATCTCTTAGTGATTCGGTTGGAGCTATCTTCGGTAGGCCAATCGAAGTTAAATGTATCGTTATTTGGATTCCAACTCAATCCAAGCGTTTTGGAAGTTTCCTCCGCTTTAAATTCATAGTTAGGTGCAACTTGATCTGATGGTAAATCTTTCAATAGGGAACGCTCGTTGCTCGACCATTTGCGTAAGTTCATACCGCCTCTTTTTAGTAATGCGATGAGTGATTGTTGTAATTCTTTGGCTTCCAAAAATGTAGATCCACCGCCGATATAATCGTCCATATAGAACGCGTTCTTAAGTGCTTCTGCAGCAGCGGGAAAGTAGTGCCCATCATCGGTGGCCAACTGTAACAATGTTCGCATGGCAAGCCAAGGGGCGCATTTCATCCCATATGTTAAAGTACACAGTTGGTATTCCATAAGTGGCTCGTCCGGGTTTTCCCTCCATACGATTTTTTGCAGGTGTTGCTGATCATTGGCTATCCATATGCACCTGTACATCATCTGGACGTCGGCAATAAGGGCAAACTTGTAGGTTCTCCATTTCAAGATGAGAGCTTGAATGTCCTTTTGCAGGTTAGGACCCCTTTCAAGTATGTTGTTGAGACTGAGGCCGTTAGAAGTCTTTTGGGATGCGTTGAATACGACTCTTAATCGTGTCGAAGCCGAGTTCTCCCTTAGGACTCCATGGTGTGGCAAGTAACAGTCGTTAGGGGTAATTTGAGTAGATAGTTTCATGTGGCCTAGTTCTTTGTACTCCTTCATAAAATCTTTGTACATTGTTGTCAGTTTTTGATTTTTCCGAAGTCGTTTTTCTAGTTGTAAGAATTGAACGGCAGTAGGCGTAGATTTGCCGAGTTTTTCTTCATAGTCAGGACTAAGCGGCATCTTTACTATATATTTTCCGTCAGTGCTTCGTTGTACCGTGTCCTTGTAAAACTGTTCGCATTGATCATCCTTGGAAATATCCTTGGAGTTCTGGATTTCCTCAGTTTCCCAAAACTTTGTGAGTTCTTCTAAGTTTATTAGAGTTACGTGACAGTTAAAAGTTTTCATTTTTCCGCATAAAATCCAGCCTAGATGTGTCTGTTGCGCAACAGGGGCTTGTTGTCCTCCTTTAAGAACCCCGTCGAGTATGATCTGTGAATACACGTCGGCGCCTAAGAGAAGATCAACAGGGCGAGATATGTTAAAGTTTGGATCGGCGAGTTTAAGATTTTCCAGATGAGGCCATTGTGATTTTTCAAAAGTAGAGTGAGGTAATTTGCCCGTAAGTTTCTTCATAATCAGTACAGTTGTTTCAAAAGGGAAGTCAGAGTGTATGGATTTGCAAGATAAGCTCAGCTGCCCCTTACAATCTCCAGATACAGAACCGATGCCCGATACTGTAGCAGCTAGTTTCTTGCGAGGTAAACGCAGCCGCTGGGCTGCTGCTTCACTAAGCAGATTCACTTGTGAGCCTTGATCCAAGAGACACCTAAGGGTGTGATAAGTACCATCAACGGCTTTTACTTTTAGCTCCATCGTAGTGAGTAAGATTTCAGTGTTAGTGTCTGATACATGGTTCGATGTTTGATGCTGTGAAGATGTCGAAGGATGTTGTTCCACGTAGTTAGATCTCTTAGACGAAGATTTCATGTTAGAATTATGCAATAAAGTGTGGTGTCTCAGATTACATTCTTTGCAAGTTTTATTCGATTTACATTCATTGTTGTTGTGACTGTATAGTCAGTTTTTGCAAAGTTTTAATTTCGAAACTGTACTGTTGCGCTGAATCGTATCTAGTTCAAGAAATTTGTCACATTTCATAAGAACGTGATTTCCATTGCAGTGTGGGCAATTTCCATATGTGGCGTGATAGTTGTATGACTTTCTAAATTCAAAATTAGGTTTCTTTAAAGGTTGTTTCGGCGAAAGTTTCCAGTTGAAGGAATGGTTGGACGATTTTTCAGGTTGATTACTTCCCTTCTTCGTCGATTTCGCAGCTTCATAAGCCATAAACTTTGTTTCCAGGAAATAAATAAAATCCGATAAGTTTTGTATCTCCCTATGATCTCGTATTTCATTCATATAGCTGGTTAGAGTTGTAGAATCAAGTTTTGGTAACATTAGTTGGACGATCATAGGGTCCCAAGTGGCGGTGTCGATGCCTATGTTAGAAATCCCGTTCATGCATTCTTTTATAACATCATGCATTTTTCTTAAGTTGTTCGCGTCTGGATTTTGTATAACAGGAAGATTCATCATGGTGTTAAAGAAAGATGTAAACTGCAAACGGCGATTGTCGTATCGTTGAGTCAGTATTTCCCAACAAGAGTTATAATTTTCGGCACTAACAGATAAATGCTGCACTAAAGTTTCAGCTTCGCCCTTCAGTTTCGTTTTCAAATGCCTCATTTTCTGCGCCTGGTTAATAGTCGGGTTGTTGTGGATTGTTTCCAAAAAAAGATCTTTAAAAGATATCCACTTGCTGTAGTTTCCGGAAAATTCCGGGAGTTCCATTTTAGGTGCAGATTTTTCGTAGTGAGAATTTGACCATATCTTAGAGTGGATAGTTTTTCGTAAATCGTCGTATTGTTCTTCGATTTCGTGGTAAGATTCGTAGTAGTGTGGATTGGAACCCTTAAGATTGAAGTCTATCTCCCAATGTAGTTTGTCAATGGGGTGCCATTTAGACTTCAGGATGGCCAAGCTATCTTCCAGCTCCCATTTTTCAGTAATACAGGAGACGTTGATCTTAGACATAGCACTGCTTATTGCATTAAAGTTACATTGTTGTTTGTTCAATAAGCGTTGGACGTCACAGGCATTCTCTTCCCATTCCTGTGAATCATCAGTTGAAGTTCCAGCTAAGTCAAACTTAAATCCTCGCTTTAGTTTGGTAAAATCACTTAGCCTGTTTTTCATGTCAGTTAAAGTGGAAAGGTACAGCTCCTTGGTTTTCTCGTAGACAGTTTCCGAGAAATAGTTAATAGTTTTGTCTTCTATTTCCAGTACTAGAAGAGCATGCCTCGCCTCGAAGTCCTGCCACTGAGCTTCTAGCGACGCCAGTCGTGTGTTGAGATAATTCTCAGTTTTTCGAGAAGAAGAATCTTTGCGGTAGTTGTTGCACAGAGTCTTGATGTTCTCGAAGCAAGTTTGTTGGAGTTCCAGCTTGTCCATGTTGGATGTTAGTTTTCAAAGTAGTTTTGTATCGATATCTCAGTTGATCTGTCCCTTAGTTGAGAGACAGACGGTGTAGAGTTGCGATAGTTCACGACACGAAGACCACACAGTTTACGCAGTCTCTTAGTCGCTTAAGATCTCAGTGCCTCTGTACTCCGTGTACAGTGTGTGCGCCTTCTCAATTTAACTGGGGATTCTCGCTTGTGAGAGGCCAGCTAAACCGATTCGCCACTGTAGTAAGAGATACAAAAAACACTAAGTTCTTACCTTTCGAAGGACCAAAGATGTAGGGTGTGGCAGGAAGTAGTTGTAGTTGTTAAATTGTTATAGAGCTGGTAGTCGTGGAGTGCAGGAGCAGAAGATCACCAAACAATCACAGTTAGTTGAAAGTTAGTATATTGTATAAAAGTTACAAGGTTGATGTTGGCTATTCCTTTCTGTGTCACTCCTAGTAAGGTTGAATGCACTCTACGTACTTAAATTAATTAAAATGAAATATAAGTAAATCGCGTGAGCCGCGGCATGCGCGGCGTAAGCAAAAATATGTACAGTGAGACTGTACACCATGTGCCATAGCTATTACATTAAATGCCTTCACCCCTGGCTGCTCAAGATTTATTTATTTATTTCCAAACTTACAACTATTATTACAGGCTTAATCCTAATACAATAGTTGAGCCAATTTACAAAACCCGAAGAATTTAATTTCCATAACATAAGATGCATTTCCACACTTTTCCGAGCTTTCTGCACCTCCTTATATACATGCAGCCTATGGGCAGATTACAGGAAACGAAGCTACAGTGCCCTCCGTGTTCAGTTCAATAACGCGTTTAGGGCGTTATTGGGGCTGCCCCGTTTTTGCAGCGCCTCGGGTATGTTCGCAGCAGCGCGCACTGACTGTTTTCATGCGACTATGCGCAAGCGGGCCGCATCTCTAGTGCGCAGGACACGGGCCAGCTCCAACGCCGTCCTGGCGCTGATTGCTGACAGTGTAAACTGTCCCTATATCTGGCATTGCTGTAATAGACACCTAAGCAGCAGTGCTAGTGCAGGGTAGGACATTATAATTATAAGTATTTTATTGTATTTTATTTTATTGTATTGTATTTTATTGTATTTGTTTGTGCTTATATGGGTTTTGTAACCTGAAATAAACGTATTTTATTTTATTTTATTTTATTTATAAGATGAATAAAGCTATTTTAGTAAATTCATTCAATGTGCAACAGAATAAATCGGCTTTTTGTGCTATACCGTTCAAAGTCCGGAGAGCCCGCGACAGTAGCGCGTCTTTGAGCAAGTTTGTCCGCGCTCGCGGTACTACAAACAATTGTGGCCGGCGACGCCTGAACACGTATTCATTTAGCACACATAAACCTAAGTCTTCTAACAAGTCAGCATTATCTAATTTTCCCCTAAAAATTTTAAATATATAAGAACTAAGTGTGAGTTCCCTCCTGACCCTTAGCTCATTATACCCTACCATGCCGAGAACAAACAAAGTTGGGTACATAAGTGGGTACTGTGGGTATACGCCATACAGTCTCAAGTAAAGGAACCTAACAAATCTATTCTGGATTTTCTCCAGCATGGCAGTGTATTTGGCCTCTCTAGGAGACCAAACTACTGCATTGCTTTCCAGATGACTCCGAACTAAGGCGTTATATAACGCAACAATAGCCCTAACATTTGTGAAACCTTTGACAGTACGTAACGCAAAACCCAAATTTCTAAAAGCCTTTTTGCATACACCAACAATGTACTCTCGAAAAGATAAACTCGTTGTGAGGCGTACTCCCAAGTCCTTTACCTCTGTCACTCTGGGTGTGAGTAAAAGTAATTGCACATTTTGAGTTGTTAAACTGTAACAGATTTCTCTTGCTCCAGGCTACCACGCTATCAATGTCACTCTGGAGCTTCTTACAGTCCTCCTCATTATATACAGGCATAGCAAGCTTCAGGTCATCGGCAAACAATAAACACTGTGTGTTGGCGCCAACATCTTAAGTTCGAGGAGCGCGGGACGAGGAGGCGGGGCAGCCGCGTCGCCGTAGCAGCAAGGACGAGCGCGGTGGAGGAGCGGGGAGCAACGCAGAGGGGCAGCCGGCGGCAGGCGCTCGCGTCGCCGCGGCGGCTCGTTCACTTTCCCAGCGCAGAGCTAGCGTGCGCACGCGACCCACATTTATTTAATTCAGTGCCTAATTTGTAAAAGTACTCATGTGTATGTACTCATTTTGTTTGAAAGTAAACGCGTGTACGTAAAATTCCTTCTTTTCACTTCCTACCATCATCCCTGTGCAGCCGGCCTGCACACTCGAAATCCATAAAGGTGTCAAATTTAATTTTATCGGGGACATTTGAGAGCAAATTCAATCTATCTTTGTGCATACTTTTTATCCAGATAAACCGACGGGATCAAAAAAAGTCGGCTGGGGTAACGTTACGCCAGCCGAATTTTATTTTCCTTATTATCTCTGAAACGGCGGGGTGTCAAATTATTTACTTTCGGGGACATTTACACGAAGTAATGATCTAATTATTTGCATTTATCAATTCGTAAAAGGAGCACTTAGTCGGCTGGGGTAACGCACTCCGATTTCTCTCTCTAATATTGTCGGGATTGCAGTTGTGTGTATGTTGTTCTGTACAAGCTTCTCAACATGAGTGCCTAATTTATAAGTATATGTGTGTATACTTGTATGTTTGTCTGCGCATATCTTAAAAATATCAAGTCGAATTGCTAACATTCTTTTTTAGTTGTACAAGGTATTGCGCAACTAGGGCTAATGCAAATTTTATCAAAATCGGTGAAGAACTTTTTGAGATAATACAGTTTTTGAAATAATTTTTACACGATACAAATAGCCGGAATATGTAATTGAGCCAACACACTTGTGGCGCTGGCCGATGCCGTAGGGCATGTGTGGGCCTGGCAGCGAGCAGGAACATTCTGCGAGGCGCACTATCCATGGCGTCGCTGTGGGTGTAGTCGCCGAGCATCGTGTGGCCGATCGCTTGGCAGTGCACCCGCAGCCGGTGGCCGAGGCCTATCTACACTACTACACCACTATTATACAGAGGGGAAAGATTGCCACAGCGTGCCCACTACTTAGGCACGTGGCGACACAAGCTGAGGCATTCCTTTGCCAATATTTTAATCAAATTTAATTGGTAATTAATGACGTTTTTCTTTGTTTTGTTTACGTTGATTAGGCTCCTAAACTACTGGACCGATTTGAAAAATTATTTCACCATTAGAATCCTACATTATCCTTGATGAACATACATATGTTATAGAATAAGTTCCTATATCTACTCGTGCGAAGCCGAGGCGAGTGAAAGGATGCTTGAAAAGCTCGAAGTCCCGCGGCCAGGCGCTTTGTATCCGCGGGCCACACTGAAACCAAGGGCAAGTTAACACAGAGACACGACGCGACACGATGCTTTACAGGCTTGTGGTTTCGCGCGAGCCCTTATTTTTGTATTAGTTTTGCTACCTCTGCAAGAAGTCCGATTATACCTAACAAGATCCCAGTCTATCGTTATATTTCTCACTCGAGCACTCGTCAGCTGCTTCAGATGTACACGGAGTCTGGACGGAAATAGTAGAGACAAGTCGCCACAGTGGCTTCAAGCTGCACCAGCGGGCTGTAACGCAGCGTCAAGAGGCGCAGCGCCACTCTTGCGCCGCGTCTACCGGCGAAGCACCGCCGCGAGTGAGTGATGCATCGCGCTTCGCCGCGAGCCATTTTCTAAGGCCGTCCATGAGATGTGTACCTTTTCGTTTATTAAATAAAGATATATTTCATTGCTACTTTTCAGTCACGTGCGTCTCGGTTTGAGCTGACTCCTGAGAGGGGTGTCTAGCATCTAGCATGAATTGGGCCTATAATCCTTCAGATTCCATGATACCGATGTTTTATGTTATAATTGACCGAGCGAGCGAAGCGAGCGAGGTCTTCAATTCAAGTTGGGGCGAAAAGACATTTTTTGTATGTATGTTTGTTCCACGATAACTTTAGAACCAATGCTCCAATTAAGATGAAATTTAGAATGTATATAGGTCTTATAAATACAATTTTCAAGTTCAATGGGCATCAAAATCGGTTCAGCAGTTTACGAGATATTTAAATAAATGTTTAAGTATTTCGAGAAATGAAACTTGAAAATGACGTTTAGGCTGAATATGTTACAAGATGGCGCTGAAATAAATTTTAATTTTGAAGGTTACCACAGCCGCCGCCAGGTGGCGGTATTTCGTTGAAGAATGCTTTGTCCATGCTTTGTGTATTAAATTTAAATTTATTACACAAAACATGAACAATTATAAACTAGAACGGTACTTTCTCCTCTATACTTCGTTTATCAAATGGTTGGCTTAGTCGCAGTACGGTAGTTACCCGATCGAAGCCGCGCAAGAAAATTAGATTTTTCAATTATTGCAAATATTTCTTTCGCTGTCTGTTCCAAGTTAAATTCCAAGTGACTCTCTTATTTTTAATTTACAACATTTCGTTCCTTTAGAACAGAAAAATACCAGTCCATGAAAGTTTAAATTCTTGTTAGTTCCAAATTTCTCCAACAGATGGAATCAGAGGTCCAAAAATGCGTAGGGATATTTTAATAAGTTTTTGTTTAACTTTAATTTTAAGTATGTATATGTTTGTTCGGGTTTAAGCCTGCAACCAAAAATTAAAGCAGTTATTTACAACCAATTTAACTGCAATTTAGTATTGTACTTAACTTTATGGTGGTGGAAGATAATTATAAATAATCACTGATCTGATTTGAAGATGACGAGCTATTTAATGATGAACATCCCGTTTATAACATTTTACAAATTCAATCCTTTCACAATAAAAGCTGGTAAAAAAACCGGCAAATTGCAAGTCGGACTCGCGCACAAAGGTTTCCGTACCGTTATCTATAAAAGCGGCAAAATAATCATGCATGGGAGCCTCACTTTAATATTAATTTTATTTTCATTTAAATATTTATTTTTTAAGGATATAACAACATATTCTATGATTATTTAAAACAAGCAAAATTATCACGTTTGTTGCGTGGGAGCCCTCTTAAATATTTATTTTATTCAATTTTTTAGTATTTCCTGTTATAGCGGCAACAGAAATACATCATTTGTGAAAATTTCAGCTGTCTAACTATCACGGTTTAGAGAGAGATACAGCCTGGTGATAGACGGACGAACAGACAGACAGCCAGACAGACAAACGGACAGCGGAGCGATATTAATAGGGTCCCGTTTTTACCCTTTGGGTACGAAACCCTAAAAAAGAATGAAAAAAATTGTGCAAGAAGAAACAAATAATTCCGCAAAACAGACACAATAAAGACAAAAAAATGGGGTTCGGTGGGCGAAAGATAAGTACAGATGTAGAATGCAGACGTACGAAAAACATATTTGGAAGGTAAAGCTGAAGCATAGAAAGAGGAGTATGGGAGTGCAGCACTCTGCGAGAGAAACAAAAACAAAAGCCAAATGGAAAAGGAGCTGGGGGGTTGTCCGGACAAAACAAGCCAGAAAATTGATACGTATGAAAACCAAAAGTTTTATAAGTAAAAAGCTCAAGCGAAGAAACGGAGGTAATATGTCTATCGGGGCTAAAAAAATTAAACATTGACGGGTACACATCAAAACCATATAGGTTTAGAAAGCAAAACACATATGTCTCGTTTTTAGAACCTTAATGATCATAATCATGCCGACCAAAGCTCAGTCACCCGGATACTTACCTATTAAATGACCTGGCATTTTATATTGCTATTCCCTGAATTTTAAGTCGCAGGCCTAGTGACATTTTCAAACACTCAAAAACGCCTGTGGAATATATGGTACGAAAATTATTTTTTATACAATGTCCAATGTTGTGATTCCTTTAATAAACATATTCTTTCAGATATGACGAAACATTTACATTTATTTGTCCTTTAGTGAAATTATATTTATTTTTCTGTGACGACGGACTCAATAGTGCAACGCAGCTCTTCAGCTACACGTTGCACTATCGAGAGCTAAACGACTCACAGATGTTGTATTGAACCCGGGTTTTGTTTTGTCATATTAATTAGATAAAATTCTACTCGTACAGTTACGGATTGGAAGGGAAAAACTATTTCAACTATCCGTGCAACAGTAATAAAAGACGGAGTTTAACATTGTATGGTAGTTTAGTTTATGAAGATTTGTTATTGGCATATAGACTCTAATAGTTTGTTAAATGTGTTTACTGCTGTAAATCTTCCAAAATAAAATAAAAATAAAAAATTATTTGTTTGGATAGAAATAAATGTTAACTATTAGCACAAGAAAGTAAGGACATCGTGTTCATTGTATGTTAATTTGAAATAAGACGTGGTGAATAAAATAAAAAGAGTGCTTTTGAAGTCATCTAAACAATAGCACTATGACAACATGCTTATCAAAATCAGTCTAATAGTAGCTAGGTCACAAAATTATTAAATAATCGCGAGGTCCACGTTCGCAGCGAACTACTAGTTATTGAGACTTAATTTATGTTAACCGATTCAATGCGGCGGCCTCCATTTTCAAAACACGTCGTGCCATCCGCATCGGATCGGTTACTTAGATATGTATTGGATTACAAGAGATCCTTCAAAACTAAATTGGTGCATACTGTACGACGGGATTATAAACAAGTTTCTGCCGATGGCCGCTGGGACAAAAAGGTTGTAACGAAAAGCGCAGCGTCTAATACCCACCCACCAGATGTGCGGACAACCTCGCTACGGTCGCAGAAAGGCGCTGGGCCGCTTCTTGCAGGTCGTATTTGAAATTATTCGGGGAGACCTATGTCCAGCAGTGGACTTATCCGGCTGACACGATAACGAAATGCTCAGTGATGTTCCGACCGATTAAAAAAACATTTTATATTGTGGCACCTTTGTTTTTATGTGGGGTCCAAGGCCGCAAAGTGTAACGCATGCGGCACATTCTTTGCCTGTTGCAAATTAAGAATTCACATCACCCTAACTGGTCCATACACCAAACCTAGCCCCAGTAAGTTGTGAACTTGTGTCGTAACGTAAGATACTAACTCACCGATACTATATTTTGTAATAGATACTTATATACCATTACTTATATAGATGAACATTCAAGACCTGAAACATCCAAGAATCTGAAAAAAGATCGTTTTTAGGGTTCCGTACGCAAAAGGTAAAAACGGGACCCTATTAATATCGCTCCGTTGTCCGTCTGTCCGTCTGTCACCAGGCTGTATCTTATAAACCGTGATAGTTGAAATTTTCACAGATGATGTATTTCTGTTGCCGCTATAAATATATAAGGGGACTCTCATGCAACAGACATGATTTTTTTGCCGTTTTTATAGATAACGGAACGGAACCCTTCGTGCGCGAGTCCGACTCGCACTTGGCCGATTTTTCATCGTGGCCTGGCCGGGGATCGAACCCGGGAACCCTCGTGTCGCAGGCTGGCGTGATAACCACTGCGCCACGGAGCTCGCCGATATTTGGTGTGTTCCAATAAACATTTGGTGGACTTGTGTCTTGCACCAGGTACTGTACATATTTCGAATATATCTACTTGAACAAATAGCTATATGTGTGTGTGGTGAGGATTCTTAATGTGTATGTATGTTCTGATTTGTACAAAGCTACGACGACGAACATTACACTCCTCTGTCTTATCACAAGTGTGCTCGTAAATGTGTAAGTATTGTACTGTACTCAGCAAATCGACTATGACACTTGTTACAATGAGATGTTTTCTCACCAGTGTGAGTTCTCAGATGTCCTTCTAAGTTAATTTATGGACGAAATTACATCCCACATTTATGACATTCGTAAGGTTTCTCACTAGTGGGAGTTCTCAGATGTGTATGTAATGAATTATTATCAGCAAATCGACGACAACAATGATTACTTCTAAATGGTGTCTCACCAGTAGGGTAGTACTTAAATGTGTGTGTGTGTGTACTGAGCAAATCGCCTATGAAAAATATTACATTAGAACGGTTTCTCGCCAGTATCAATTCTTTAATGTGTTCTAAATGTCACTTAATAAATTGCTCCCCACACCACAATTATTATTATTATTACATTAATAAAGTTGCTACTTGTTTTTCCCCATTCATTCGACTAAGTAGTATCCCTGTACTTTTATTCCATTCTCAAATAAACACATTCCTATCCTTACCCAGCTTCAACATGCTTGCGATGGGCGTCGGCGTGGACGCACAAGAAGCTAAACAAACTGCGCTCGCCACCTCCCAACGTGGTGAGTACGGCGATTTCCTTCCATGGAGAGAAAAATCTTTGGAGGCGGAGGAGGCCTATGTCCAGGAGTGAACTTCTTGTGGCTGAAATGACGATGATGATGGTTTCTCTCCAGTATGCGTTATTAAACGTGTACGTAATGCACTGTATAGAGCATGTCGACATTTATAATAATTAAATTCATATGGTTTCTCAGCAGTGTGACTTGCCAATGTTTTTCCAAATTAACTTTACAAAAAAATTGCTTTTCTCAGTAACATTTATGTGACTTCTCATCAGTGTGAGTTCTCAGATATATTCCTAAACTACCGATATGAAATAAAAAAAAAACAATGCAAGTGAAAAACTGATTAAGGCGAGGCCTCAAATGTTTGGTACCATCGCTCGGCAAAGGACTGATCAAGTGCGCGCAAGGGATAGCGCTTGGCGGTTTAGCCCGTGAATGATGAGATAGGAGATAGTCTCGAGTCGCTCAAAGAAAAAAACGTAAGCGCCAAATTCGTTATTTCTATTTTATATAAAATCAGACCGGTTAATTGTATTTTCATATTTACATTTTGATGAATTACTATTAACCTATCTTTTAGTCTAAAAATCATTATTTCATTCGTCGCATTTGAGCTACAATAACAAAAACTCTGCGAACGAAGACCATTTTACAAAAAAATATTTCTATCGAGAAAATTTTATCAAAACGTGTTTTCATCTTCAATTTTTGGAGATGAAATAGTCAGAAATAATATTACCTAGATTTGAAACTCCTAATTTAAGTATTTTGCGAGATAAATAAGGTTCAGAACGACCTTATTTACAGTGGTATCGCCTTAACACTGACCTTTACGGGAAAAGGATTATAGGAGAACCTCGAGCAAGCCATTGTTTTTGAGCCTGGACAAGATAGTCTGTACTTTAGCGAATCTTAGTTCCTCATAGGATACGTAATATTTTATCAAATTCATGAAAAAAAAAAGTTGAACGCAGTTGCAATAAATAATTCAAAACCTTTGCATTCCCTACCAGTGGCGCCCTTGGTGGAGTTATGGCGGGGCCTTCCGAAGACGACAGTTAACTGTATGTATCAAAATGAATCTACGCTAACATTAGATTAATAGCCGAATAACTGCATGCTTTTCATGTAGCTACATAAGTAGATCAACGCCACACTATCTTGTATGTGTGTTTTATTAACCAAATAAATTCAAGATCCAAACAAAAAAATAATGTCAACACAATTAAATTCCATTCTTTATTTGCTAATCGAGGTTTACAATCAATTAACGTGTTAAAATATAACTAGGTACCAACAGATTTGCCTTATTCAAGCATGCAGTTTGTGGTTAACTTACTACGTCGTTAACTTAATAACAATTACATGTAGGTTTCTTGTCTGTTATTACAATCATCATAATCATCATTAGGTCTCTTTAGTCTCTGCAGCAGCATGACCCTCTCTGTACTACCGGAGCCGTACTTGGCCGGAGCAGACAGGATTTGGCCTACACTCTCGTCGCTGGCCAGACGGGTTGGAGAGGTCTCATTGATGTTTATGAGCTTTGTTTAGCTTATATTTCCTAAGTTGCCTTTTACGATATACATGTGAGGACAAATGTTGTTATTATAATGTCTCTATACTATAATAATCAATCAAGTATATCCGTGGTTGAATGTAGACGAAAATGAAGTTCCCGTTCATAACGTGACATTACAAACGATACAAGAGTAGCAGAAACTATTACATCATGTTGTTGACAAGTACACAAAAAGTTTTTTGGGTAGTTAATTTTGTTACAAAACACGTTCAAACACTTGATAAAAGCTAACCTAACTTACGAATTAAATATGTACGTAACATAACAGCTCAAAATGAGTTACTTTAAAAAAGTTTAATAAAATTAAAAAATAGAGAACTTGGACAACAATGCAGAAATACAGATAACAAAGAATACTTATATTTACTTTACTTTTGACCTGAATCACTGAACACAGTTTGGCATTTTCTTTTAAATGTCGCAAGTGAGTAGAGGAATATGTCAGGAAATTCAGTAGATGAACTTAAAGACTTATGAAGTCTACACATTCGGTGAACATGACTATAATGACTAATGTTATTTGAACAACTCGGTAAGTGAAACAACTGAGGAATTCTTTGACGTCGCATTGTCGCTTTAAAGTTAATTTCCGTTAAGATAGCAGTTGACAGCAGTGAATTAATAATTTTATACAAATATGTAAGGTCAGTTTGGGAACGTCTGCAATCAAGGGATGTAAAATTAAAACGTTTTAAGCGCTGTTCATATGTCATTAAGGTATCTCTCAAGCCCAAACGGGTTGTCAATAGTCTCAAACACTTTTTCTGAATGGTCTCCATTTGCTCAACATGAGCTATGTAATGAGGGGACCAAATAATTGAGGCATACTCTAGCTTTGGAAGCACAAATGTTTTATAAAGGGTCCTAAGGTTTGAAACTTCTTAAAATCTTTCGATATTCTACAAATGAATCCAAGGAGCTGTTTACATTTGGATGTCACGTTGTCGAGATGTTGAGAAAATGACAATTTTGAGTCAAGGGTAACACCCAAATCGCGGGCAGCAGATTTTTTACACAAAGACTGATTTTGAAGTCTATAATCGAATTCAACAGAATTGACTTTGCGCGTGAATGTCATAACGAAACATTTTTACAAACAACTTGTGTTGCATGTGGACGAGAATTAAGTTCCCGTTCCTAACGTGACATTAAAAACTATGCAAATTAGTTGTTGTCCCATTGTTACGGTTTCTCACCGATGTGAGTTTTTAAATGCCTATGTAAAAGACTTTTGTCACTAAATCGAAGACGACAAACCTTACATTCAAATGGTTTCTCACAAGTGTGAGTTCTTAAATGAGTTTTTAAACTACTTTTGTGACTAAACTGCTTTTCGCAAACATTACATTCAAATGGTTTCTCACCAGTGTGAGTTCTTAAATGACTATCTAAATGACCCTTTTGATTAAATTGCTTGCCACAATAATTACATTTATATGGCTTCTCACCAGTGTGAGTTCTCAGATGTTTTTTTAATGTACTGCTGTCAGCAAATTGACGACGACAAACCTTACATTCAAATGGTTTCTCACCAGTGTGAGTTCTTAAATGACTATTTAAGTGACTCTTTTGATTAAATTGCTTGCCACAACCATTACATTTATATAGCTTCTCACCAGTGTGAGATCTCAGATGTTTTGTAAATGCACTGCGGTCAGCAAATCGAAGACGACAAACCTTACATTCAAATGGCTTCTCACCAGTGTGATTTCTCAGGTGTGTTTTTAATGTACAGTTGTGAGTAAATCGACGACGACAAACTTTACATTCAAATGGTTTCTCCCCAGTGTGAGTTCTTAAATGAGTTATTAAACTACTTTTGTGACTAAACTGCTTTTCGCAAACATTACATTCAAATAGTTTCTCACCAGTGTGAGTTCTTAAATGTGATTCTAAATTACCCTTGTGATTAAATTGCTTGCCACAATCATTACATTTATACGGCTTCTCACCAGTGTGAGTTCTCAGATGTTTTGTAAATGCACTGCTGTCAGCAAATCGAACACGACAAACCTTACATTCAAATGGCTTCTCACCAGTGTGAGTTCTCAGGTGTGTTTTTAATGTACAGTTGTGAGTAAATCGACGACGACAAACTTTACATTCAAATGGTTTCTCCCCAGTGTGAGTTCTTAAATGAGTTTTTAAACTACTTTTGTGACTAAACTGCTTTTCGCAAACATTACATTCAACTGGTTTCCCACCAGTATGTGTTCTTAAATGTGATTCTAAATTACCCTTGTGATTAAATTGCTTGCCACAATCATTACATTTATATGGCTTCTCACCAGTGTGAGTTCTCAGATGTTTTGTTAATGTACTGCTTTCAGCAAATCGACGTCGACAAACCTTACATTCAAATGGTTTCTCACCAGTATGTGTTCTTAAATGTGATTCTGAATTACCCTTGTGATTAAATTGCTTGCCACAATCCTTACATTTATATGGCTTCTCACCAGTGTGAGTTCTTAAATGAGCTTTTAAATGATGTTTGTGACTAAACTGCTTTTCGCAAACATTACATTCAAATGGTTTCTCACCAGTGTGTGTTCTAAAATGTGATTCTAAACTACTCTTTTGATTAAATTGCTTGCCACAATTATTACATTTATATGGCTTCTCACCAGTGTGAGCTCTCAGATGTCTTTTTATTGTACTGCTGTCAGCAAATCGACGACGACAAAACTTACATTCAAATGGTTTCTCACCAGTGTGTGTTCTTAAATGTTTTGTGAAATTACCTTTTTCATTAAATTGCTTATTACAATTGTTACATATAAATCGTTTCTCACCTGAATGTGTTCTTATATGTGATATCAAAGATCCCTTTTGATTGAATTGCTTGCCGCAATCATTACATTTATATGGCTTCTCACCAGTGTGAGTTCTTAAATGAATTTTTAAACAACCTTTGCGATTAAACTGCTTTTCGCAAACATTACATACAAATGGTTTCTCACCTGTGTGAGTTCTTAAGTGTTTTTGTAGATTGCTCTGCCACACATACTGTCTCAGACAAACATGACACTGGTGCCTTGTGTCAGCGCTCTGTGGCTCGCCATAATAACTGTTTCGGGAACTTCCTGCCACAGGCTGTTGGCCCTCTGCTGCGCCATCTGCAAAACATTTGTTACTTTCACCTACACCATCGCTTATTAAAGGAGGTCAGTTCGTTAGCGAACCCGTGGGATGAGATACATCATATGAGCGCACAGGTCACCACTGCCGCAGCGCTTACACGTAGACATACAACGAAGCCAAACCCCCCTCTCTCCTAAGCATTCAGTCATATGCATAGAAATATAGAAGGCGTGAATGACGTTATGCGAAAATGACGTTTCTTCGCAATGTAGAACGTCACTTTCGCAAAATGTCATTCATATTTTTATGTGAAAATTAGAATAAGCAAGAGGACTACGGCATTGTATTTTATTTTACTAACCTACGATATAAACTATAGGTACTTATAATATACATTTTACATTGTGTCTCCACGACGTTGGCACCTGGCGGGATACTTGGCAGTGTCGCGCTTAATTGGAATTCAACCTGACCCTGGCAGGACTAATATGGAATGAATGGTGTGGAGGAAAAATAAATAAATAAATATATACGGACAAATCACACAAATTGAGCTCGCCCCAAAATAAATTCGAGACTTGTGTTATGGGATACTAACTCAACAATACTATATTTTTATAATACATATATAGTTACACATCCAAGACCCAGGCCAATCTGAAAAAGATCATTTTCCATCTTGGCCTGGCCGGGGATCGAACCCGGGCACTCTCGTTTCGCTGGCTGGCGTGTTGGCCGCTGCGCCTAGGAGCTAGTCGAAAAAAATATATATATCTTTTTTTTCTACACCGATCATTTCAACCCAGAATGCAAATTCCATCTTATCATAGCTATTCAATTAAATGCCTTCGCCCCTGGCTGCTCAGGGTGGTCCCATTTCCACTAACTTCAGCTCGACCGCTAGTTTCAAATTCATAAAACCGCATTTGATGACGGAATAATTGAAATGTGAGAAGAAAAAGGGGCGTGATTAAGCTATTTTTCAGTCATTCCACTGGGATCCCCATTTTAATTCCTCAGAGAATTCAACAGAACTTTCTGCCTTATAAAAATAAAATGATGAATAACATTACATTATGTATAAGTACAGCAGATAGACGCAATTTTTTTTAAATCTATGAGCACAGGTTAAAAACTAAAGATCAATGACAGCAATGATAGACACCTCGCAGCATAATCGCTCAAATTTAAACAAACTTACCCCCTGGAAGCTCTTTGTCCATTGCGGTGTCCATAGCATCATCTGATTTCGTCTCGGTTTTGACCATGACCAGTTTTGGCAGCGTGCTGTCACAACATTCAGCCACAGAGAAGGATAACGACGCACACAAGCCAATGGCCTCGCGGTCGATCAGCGATACTGATTTCTCTGCAATCTGAATGCAAACAAAAATGTAATAATAAATAAATATATAGGGACATATCACACAAATTGAGCAAGCCCCACAGTAAGTACGTCGTAGGATACCAACTCAACCTGACCGGGGGTCGAAACCGGGCGCTCTCGTTTCGCAGTTTGGCGTGTTAACCACTGCGCCACGGAGCTCGCCATAGGAGATCTTGGCGGGAATTTCGCATGCACGGATTTTGTTTTGGATTGTTTTGCAAATTGTTTCTAGTGGACTTTATAATGTGAAATCTTATAAATGCTCATTTTTATGAAAAATGTGTGGAACATGGAATATCTAAACTGTCATGGTGATTTACTCAGCGGGCTGGTGGTTGTCCGCCTCGCTGCGTCGTCTGTGATCAAGCCAGTGCATTCGTGGGAATTGTCGCCAGGCGCTTCGTAAAATCAACGAAATGAGCTATATCATCATTTCGTTGAGATGAGAGGATTTGGCCTACACTCTCCTCACTGGCCAGACGGACTGGAGAGGTCTCATTGATGTTTATGAGCTTTGTTTAGCTTGTATTTCCTAAGACGCTCTTACGACCTACATGGGAAGACTTGGAGTGGTGCTATTCCACTCTGCCGGACACCACACGACTACGGATTCTGGTGATAGGCGCCTCAAATTAGCTTAACCTGGACATAATTCGATAACCCGTTTTTTTAATAATTAATTGGATATAAATATTAAATACTAGCTTTCGCCCGCGGCTCTGCCCGCCTCAATGTCGATCCCTCGGGAATAGTACTTTTTCCTGGGATAAAAGTTAGCCTATGTCCTTCTCCACCCTCCAGAGAACTTGTATGCGAGTTAAAGTACACTACCTAACTTTTCCTAAAAGTAAAATAGGTAACCAAATACCTTGTTACTATAACTTTGAGGTGCATTCAAATGCGATCAAATTATAGCAAAATTAAATTGAAACCAAATTTGCATGTACGTTTTTTTTTTAATTGTTAATGGATTGAGGTGTTACTTTGCGGAAGTCAAAGCTACATTTAATTTAAGAAAATTTACTTTGCGTGCTTCAGCCACCAGTTAGTTCATGCAAACTATTGCTGGCCAGCGCCCACCCACTACTGTTAGTCCCTTCATGTCCCACCAATAGTTGATGCATGCCACCCTGGTCGCTACTGCTGCATCCGTTGAGGCCGCAGCAATATCAGCCGTCGTGCTCGCGACACGTATTTCGCCTCTACACCTGACTGATTAGCGCCGCAGTCTCACAACTTGTTGGCTGACCTTGCTATCAGCTTGAAGGTGTTCCGGCTGTTCCACCTCGAACTCGACAAACGTCTCCTCACAATTCCCGGTGTCGTCCTCGGGCTCACTCTTCACTTCCGGCACACCATCCACCTCCGGCTTGTCTGCTTCTGTAACATAGAGAGGCCCGTCTTTGTCTTCCATGCTGGTCTGGTAGTAAACGTAGAATGTGCCGGCTGCTTCTCTTCTCGCAGTTCTTCTCTTCTTCTAGGGAATTTGGGAATTTGCTAAATGTTCAAATCACGGGTTCAAATCACCCAAAATTTCCAGCCAGTATGTAAAACGTACATATCTTAAAATGTCCATATCTCGAAATGTCTAAATCGTATACCATTTAATTATTACAAGCGGTAAATGCTCTCAGCCCAACTCTGGCTAACCGGTGTGTTCTCGAAGCGATTTGAGAATCTCCCGGTGGTAGGTCTGATATCTGTTCACTAACAGCTAACAATACAAAAGTTGCTTGTCTGTAAAGTCGGTTTACGGACGATTATTTTAGATAACGGTGAGAGATACTACTACTGCTGCTGCTCCTGAACGTGACATTTTTCGCGCATGCAGCCGGTGGTCATCGATTTATCAGATGTTATCACGTCGAAAACTGTCCTTCTCAGGAAAAGATTTGATCTCAGACACGACCCAGAAACCAACAGGTTTTTATGCTCAATGAGCAGTGTGGGTCAAATAAAACCAATTCGGGACGGGCCGAACCACCATCTCTTTAAATGGGGGCTTAAGGAACACTGTGTTAATCATGTAACCAATTCAAACAACTTGCATAATCCAAAAATTCGTGACGTGATTAATGAAATAGACGGCCATTTTGCCAAAAAGTGAAATATATTTCTGACCATGGTCGTGGCGGACATTTGTCTGATATCTTTTTTCATTCATAATTGCTAAACCTTACTGTACTCTCTAATACAATAAAAAAGTGAAACATTATAACCTAAATTTCTTGTTTTATTTTGATTGATGAAAACAGTGCTTATTCAAAAACCGTTTATATTCCCTTTTCCACCTATACGCTCACAAACACGCTAACCTTGGCCTTTGGCTCTGTCTACCACGTAAGGCACAAAGAGGTGATAATATGCATGCATTAGAAAAACTTGTAGACTCACCCGCATCAGGTTCCGGCTTGAGTATGATGTCATCAAACGGGAGAGAGATGCTCGTGATGCACTGGACATTGAGGTGCGAGGGGCGTGCGATACTTAGTGTGCTGTTCTGAAAAACATATGGAATCACACGTGTGTTTGTATTGTATTGAGTTGTGGTAAGAGTAAGACCCACGCTATGGGCAATAATTATTTTTGCCCAAAGATATGTTACGTTTTCTTCCAACCCCCTGTTTAAAGATGGTACTTACTGCATGTACTTGAGTGAGCAGTTGGTAAGACTGCTGAACCTGGCGCCGGAACCTCTGCAGCCGCCGCAGCAAGGCCCGGCACTCCCAGCAGACGCGGACACATATCTCTGGCGGGTTGTATACCTGGAAACCAAATCAATCAGCTGGTAGGTAAGCCACTGTAAGTATTGCTGCCACTTAGGGTACAGTGGACGGTCCTAACACTAACTACCAGAAGGATCTTCAAATCAAAGAGTTGACTCCAAGACAATGTATTTATGGGGTACACAGATAATATAGTTACTTAACACATGCCTTGATCGTTGGGCGAATTGATGACAACTAATGGCCAAGTGCATGCTGGCCAAATATAATCCCTACAAGATAGATTTATACATTTTCATCATCATCATTGCAGCCGTAAGAAGTCCACTGCTGGATAAAGGCCTTTGTGATGTGACAATGGAGGGAGGAGGGGAGAAGGAGGAATCCAAGAATATTTTAACCGCCCTATCTGCCACTTTGGGCTTCTGTTACCAAGGCTAAAAAGGTTAAGGTAACCTTGGTTTCTGAGATATGATGATTGAAGTTTGGAGGTTAGGTTGCAGTTTAAGGGGCTCTCGAGTGAATTTGACTTAAATTTAGGTAGAACGCGGAGGGGTTGATTGTAGTGGGACTCCTCGCTCCCACACCCAAGCCCCCATTTTTTTTCACACTTAACTATTTGGGCGGTTATTTTGTAAATAGTTAATACTTTCAAAAGTAAATATTTATTTTATTTTACTGTAAGATATTTTAATCTCCTTCATACTATTAGTTTAATCCCCTAAGATTATTATACGTACCTACTTAATTAAAGAGTGAGTACTTACAGGTATTTCACTCAAAATTTGCGAGTAAAGACCAAAATCATCCGTATCGCCAATATAATACAGATTCCTTCCGATGCACAGGCAAGCTGTGCACAATTCCTCCATTTTATTATATTGAGAAATATTTCACATTCCCATGATTCTCTACGGTATCCCACTAACCCTCAGAACAATAATATTGTTCTGAGCACTAACCACAAACTACTAAGAGATACTACCACAAACTAAATAGTCCAAGATACTACGTATCTACTAACTAACTACCCTGTGGAGTAGACGTGGGCGTTATTTCACGTCACTAGCCACAGTAACTAGCTACGCGGCAAGTAACTGCATCACTAGTTTCACACCAAGTTACACAAGTAGTGATTTTTGTAAAGCGTTATTTTAGCGAGACGAGTCCCCGCGTCACCAACCCAGCCGCGGTCGGTCGGGCTCGGGCGGATTCGAACACAGCGTAGCTACGTTTCTGGCGTTTCTTTCCGACCGAGGCCGGCCTAGCGAGATGGTAGATCCGGAAAGTTGATTTAAGTTTTATAGTTTCAAACTCAGTGATTTTATTTTCATTTCGTGTTTAACCTGTCTAACTGTATCACAGTTTCACAGTGGCTTAGAAACTCGTTCCGTTTTGTAGCTGTATAGGTTGTAGTTAGTGTAGATTATAATACAAAGAATCACAGCGGCTGAAAAATAACTAGTTACAAAAATCACTAGTTTCGAAACTGGTGACGCAGCCCGAGTCACTCGTTACGTTCCGTTTCGTGAAAACGGCGTAACGACCCACGTCTACTGTGGAGTACCCTATTTTATTCTCGAGATTTTATTAAACTGCCGATTTGACATTGACAGTTTGTCAGTGAGACCCTCAGAACAATAACTAAAGCATAGAAACCGTGTTAAAATAACAACAAAATACAATATTCTACACTGTTTTTACTTATGGCATTGTTAAAGCATCAGAAAGAGATGCATATACAATGCCATTTGCGTAAATGTGCAGGTTGTCCTGGGGTACTGATGTGATCAGGGTTGTACTATATCGATGAAATATATTTATCGACTAAATGTTTCGTCCTAAGAAAGTCATAAATGTACTCTACTCTGATTGTATCGATTCGTTAAATGAGTACGATTCATAAAAAAAAACAACTAGTTGCACTCCAGGAGTGCCGGCAGAAGTGAAAACTCGCCTTTGCGGCATACTCAGGTCCGTGTCCTTCTTACGAATTTTCGATCAATTCACGTGTCCTGACGCGAGTTTTCTATTTTACCCATCCCAAAAAGTGCACAAAGCCGCTAAAGAGGCTTTTACTTTAAAAGTTACGTCAAGATACACCTAAATAACTCCTAATCGCATGGCGTCGCTTGGCTTCATCTGATAAATAGGTAAAAAAAAAATCCATACATTACCCACCGCGCGTCTACTGTCTACTGCTGGTCATTAGGCCTTACGCAGTATTGGTCGAACGGCAGAATACCTAATATGATGTCAATCATATTTTCGATTATTTCGAAATTCAAACAGTGCCTACTTACCTACCTTACCTATGAATGCGCAAAAAACCCAATGCATTCGATTTACAGTCCCCAATGTGAGGCAGTCCAACGTTGACATACTAGTTGAAGGTAAAATAGACTTTGTAAATGATACCACCTTCTTAGGAATCACAATAGACTCTAAATTGCAATGGGGCGCTCATGTATCAAAAGGTAATATAAGGTCAGATATATTTTTCACTTGATCAATGGGCCATTCAGCATATTCCAAAACCATCTAAAGCTTTTCCCAGCTAGCTTTGAGGAACAGTCAGTAAAGGAAACATAATCAGGTAGGTAAAGAGAAACACATAATTCGAAGTGATATTTTTTATTTTATAAAACTTTTACACTAGGGTAAAAAAGTGCCAGTGTGTTATTTGTGAAAAATTCACAGTGTTGGTAATAGAAAAACAAGAGGTGAAGAAAAACAAGAGATTACTTTACCCACTTTCATTACTGTCCAAAATAAAATGTTTTTCATAATTTTAAATATAAATAATAAAACCGTTTCCGTAAACTTTCTTATTACCATTGATTTATAATTCGGCAAATATAAATGTAGGTAAAGCATCGTGTTTCAATCGCTTCCATTTAATTTTATATTCGAATTTAATGTATCGGCACGGCAGTAAAATATTTTGAACAAATTCGAGTATGTATGACATTTTATGTCCAATATGTCGCTTGAAAGTTCCTCGGATCCACACCTTTTTATCCTTTTACTTCAGGGAGCTGCAATAAAATTTCAACAATAATTTTCTTCATATTAGTAAAAATCGATTCTTTTTAGGGTTCCGTACCCAAAGGATAAAAACAGGACCCTACTAATATGACTCCGATATCCATCTGTCTGTCACCAGGCTGTATCTCATGAACCGTGATAGTGAGACAGTTGAAATATTACAAACAAAAATTTCGGGCGTTTTTATAGCTTACGCCCACGGCTCCGCTCGCGTTAATGTCTATCCCCGATAACAGTACCTTATTCTGAGATGTAATTTATGTCTATGTTCTTTTCCGTACTCCAGAGATCGTGCAATGGTGATGATGATGATGCAAAATTTCATGATGATCGGTTCAGAAGTTACGGCGTGGAAGTGTAACAAACAAACTCACTTTCACATTTATAATATTATATGTAAGGATGGTACGGAACCCTTCGTGCGCGAGTCCGACTCACACTTTGCTGGTTGTTTAATTACCATGATGGTTCAATTTGTTACATTACTATTGCATGGCTCAACACTAACAAAAATATCCCTGATAGCAAGACCGTCATAAAAAATATCGATATACTCGTAGATACGTGATTTTACCACATCACTAGCAAAAAAAACTAACCTAATTTGAAATAAGGAAAAAACGATAATTTTAAGCAAATACCTATAAAAGTTGTCATTTATACAATACGTTATATAATTGACAATATTATTGTTGTATTTTGAGGTATTTTGGGTTTTAATTATGCACTTTTAACTGAAAAACTTACCGAAGAAAATTATGTTTTACAGAATTTATTTCTGTTCGTCCTGAATGGGATTTACATCGCTCCATTGCACAAGACATTGTTTAGTATAATGGTCATTTGATAACGCACCAACCCAACACCGGTTAATACTTTTTTCCGTGAGAATTTTAGCACAATCCTATATTTAATTTGCAGACATCACAATTCCGCCGCAATGTTTTTGTCGATATATAACCCGATCAAATCGGCAAGATGCTAATATTACAGACGTTGAACTGTAATAAGTTATTTTGAATTTAGTCGGATTTAATTGGAGTCCAATGGAGTCCATTGACATTTCAAGTCGGGACAACCATGAAAATAATAGAAACTGACTGAAGTTTTTGTCTCATTCTGTCATAAGCGAAAGCTCATAAGAAAAATACAGTGTCAACTATCTGTTTTCAGTTTCTATTTTTATGCGGCTTCTATGTATATTATTCTTCTGAGGTGAGACCAGCCGGCCTATTTGCTAACTCAGTGTACAACGTTTTGATAGTTATTTCAAAGTACATTACGTTTTGTATATCTTTAATAAAAATAATCAATCATAGGAAACCGTTGGTCACTGAGTTAGCAAATAGGCCGGCAGTGCTAAGAGTAAGGAAGTCGTGTTCACTGTTACTATTGTAGAATTACGTTTTGATAGTTTACTATCCAAACTCTTGGTAGAGGTACATCATCCGGAGGTCTTCCTCAGGGCGAATATGGATTGAGGCGTGCGTCCGATGTCCCGATCCGCACTGATACTAGCAATTGGATGCGTGGGCGGCGCGGGCAGCGGATGAGGTCGAAACATGTCGGCCAGTAGCTGACTTCGTATGTGAGTAACCCGTTGTTACATAATTGAATAAAGTGATTTTTTCCATACAAAAATCGCTCAAGGACGAGTTACCCATAGGAGCTTTAGCTTAGGACCATGGGTACTATTTTTGAAAGTATGACAATCGTCTTCGAGCGATATTTGTATGGAAAAATCGCTCCAAGACCAGTGCCTTAATTTCAAAAATAGTACCCCGTATCGACAACTGTCAAGTCAACGTCAAATCGTAAAATAATAAAGAGCTCTCAAGAGAGTCTATATTCCTTGATAAAGAGGTTTCCACAGATTTGAAAGAGTGCTTAGTGTTTCGTAAACTTGTTTTCCTTTAATAAATTTAGTATCGTTTCATCATCATCAGCAGGTCCTTTTTAGTCTCCATTACAGGAGCACGACCCTCTCTGTACTACTAGAGCTATACTTGGTCTGAGCAGCCAGAGGACTTGGCCTACTACACTCTCCACGCTGGCCAGACGGGTTGGAGAGGTCTCTAAGATGTGTATTAGCTTTGTTTAGCTTGTATTTCCAAAGTCGCCTTCTACGACATCCACGGGAAGACTTGGAGTGGTCCTATTCTACTCTGCCGGATACCACACGGCTATGCCGGATACCACACGGCTAGTATCGTTTAAGTGTTGCCAATAGTTCATATCATACTATTGTGATACAATTTTAGCCACATATTATTTTAGTGCTGATGTGCTTATTTTTATATAACTTGGCAGACTTAAGAATAAAATAACCTTAAACAAGATGCATCGGAGTCCAGCAGTCTGCCGCATCTGCCACTCAGTGGACGCGCCCATGAGCAGTATTGACACCGCTGCCCTGCAGCTCGTGTACGAGAGACTGACGGGGGCTTTTGTAAGTATTCTAACACTTGTTAAGTCTGTGCGATATCGCGATATTACGATTAGACTCCATGCGGATTTGAAGGAGATGCTGTTTTTCTCTTTGAGTTGAACAAGTCTTGTGTGTTTTATACATGATGTTGAACTAAAATTAGAAGAAAACAGCATAGCTTTATAGTAGTAATAACAAAGCCTTGTGTGTGGGTTTGCCCGGCCTTAAACCCATAATCGCTAATGCCGAATAGGTAGTCAAAATAAAGGTTACCGATTAAAACCAAGTATTCCACAAATTGCAATATCTCATCTTATGTAGATAGACAATATAAAATTATACACTAGTAATAAGAAGTACATGAAGCATTTAACCTATTGAGCGTCAATGACCACTTTAGTTGCAAAACAGTTTTGACTGAGATGCCATTGACAACAAAAGTTATTACAATGTGTACTAGCTTTGTGTCTTTGGTGAAGTAATGTTAACAAGTGCTGGCGTACAAAAGGTTATTGATGTCACCACAACTTAGGTTTGAAATTTGCTTTAGAAAAGTGTAAGTCAGTGAACATAAAAAAAGGAAAACTTATATCTGGTGGTAACAAAAGCTATAAAAGAGGTTATAAAAGCCATGGATCTGGAATTATACACTTAGGATACAGTCAATCAGAACAACTAGATCACACATCAATAAAATCATCATTATCCACTAATTCAAAAGTAGAGTTGCAAGGATCTGTGAAAATGTATTAGTTGGTAAATCTCTTAAGGCTATGAATACATATGCAATCCCGGTACTTACTTATTCTTTTGGAATCCTTATATGAAGCAAAACAAAGATTAATAACTTTGAAAAACCTCGCACAATTCTCTCAAAACATAACCATGTATATAGTTAGGAAATTCATACAAAGGGATGAAACAGAAACTCCACAATAAATTACCTTTACTGCTCCTTCACTTGGTATAGACACTACAATCTAATACATTTAAATTTAAAATGTTAGTGTACTATGAAACATTCAACATTAAATAATATTTATCTGAACAAGCGGTAGAATCAAGTCGCTTTATAGAAATCATAGTGTTAGTTCTCTTGTACGCCACAACCATTCTTATTCTGCAAATATGCTTATATTCTGCAAATATAATGCTTGCTTGCGCGAACAAAAAAAATGATACAGCGCATACAAAATGCGTGTGCTCGGTTCTGTTTCGCTATTCCACCCCGTAGCCATGTTACCCCCTTCTTAAACCAAAATGGTCTTTTAAGTATGGCATCCCGTCGAAAATTACATTTTACTTCGCTTCTTTTTGGTATTTTGAAAACAAAAGAGCCGTCTTATCTCTATGAAAAGTTAAAAGTATCGCAGCGTAATACTAGGATCAATACTCTCTTAATTTGTCCTAAACACAGAACTGCTGCATTTCGTGGCAGCTTTCGTTATGCTGCCACGAAGTGCTGGAACGATCTCCCACCACCGATTAAGTCATCAAGCTCTATTTGTACTTTTAAGAAAAACTATATGAGACATCTTCTGAATACCCAAATAATTAACCAACAGTAGTTCTGTGTTTCTATTTGTCACCTACTTTTTTATGTATTTAAGTATATATTGCTATTTATAAATACTTTTCTTCGAACGAAACTATATAAAAGTATAACCGCAACATAGTAAATACCTATTTTAAGCTACAATACGTCCAGCAGCGTCATTTCTCCTTTTATTTTTATTTTTATGTTTTATTTTTTTACTTTTTACTGCTTAATTTTATTAACAGGTGTCACGGAAGACCAGCGGCGTGATGTTACTCAGGTACATCACCGCCTAATGCTGAGTGACCCCCTTTTGGTGCCTTGTATTGTAAAATATTAGAAATAAGTATTGTCTGTTTAATTTGGTTCCAAATAAATTATTTTTCTTTCTTTCTTTCTTTCAAATAGTCCTTCCCTAAAGATGTTTTCTGTAATGTAGTCAAAAACTTTTAAAGAATTATTTTCATAAGTGTTCAACATCACAACTTATGTATGCTACTACAGGACTTAATGTTCCCAAACATATACTTGTGATTGACAAGTACATGTACACAAATACTAAATTTGAATTGGTGTTTTATATCAAACTAAAGAAAGGACATGTTGGCAGATGAAAATCTGAAAATTTTACAGTATTAGGCATCATAAATCTGTTCATTGTATGTTTTCAATGTTAAAGTAAAAGCTGTTATATCAGTGGCACAACATTCCAGCTCGTGAGTGGGAACAGGCCCGTGGCGGCGTGCTACATCTGCCGCGCTATGTTGTGCAAGAGCCACAAGCTGATGGTGACCGCCACCAGGGCAGACCATGCGCTGACTGCTATGTTGGAGACGGCTGGCGAGGTATTTATGTTATATTGTCTGTTTCTAAAAATGCTGAGCAATGGCAGGGACCACGCAACAAAGCAGTCAAGATGGCACGCACTTTCTAGACAAAGTTTTATAGAAGGTTAAAGCAATGTGTAAACAATATGTGCTAGCATTGTAAATTATTTTGCCTTCTAAGGTTATCACAAATCTGTATGTTTTCTGTTTTCTCTCAGTATTTTCCTTTAGTTCACTACAATCAAGTAACATAATAGTATGTACTAAATGTTTGGTTGTATTCAGATTACAGAAAAATCAGTATCCCGGATTGACCGCGAGGCCATTGGCTCGTGTGCGTCGCTGTCCTTCTCTGTGGCTGAATGTTGTGACAGCACGCTGCCAAAACCGATCATGGTCAAAACTGAGCCGGAGTCAGAGGATGCTGACGACACCGCGACGGACGATGAGGACCCAGCGGGTACGTATGTTCAAGTTAACCATACGCCCCACTCTCTTCCATGCTGGTCTGAGAGGAAAGAGAAACATAAAATGTACATGCTGCTTCTCTGCCCGCGCAGACCTTAGAAGCTTGCTGAGGGAATGAGCGGAAATTTAAGATAGCATGTTACTTTAACCTAGCCAGCAAAATTGATTCCATTTACCACTAGAGTAAGACATAAGCTCAGAACAATAACTAAAGCATAGAAACCGTGTTAAAATAACAACAAAATACAATATTCTACACTGTTTTTACTTATGGCATTGTTAAAGCATCAGAAAGAGATGCATATACAATGCCATTTGCGTAAATGTGCAGGTTGTCCTGGGGTACTGATGTGATCAGGGTTGTACTATATCGATGAAATATATTTATCGACTAAATGTTTCGTCCTAAGAAAGTCATAAATGTACTCTACTCTGATTGTATCGATTCGTTAAATGAGTACGATTCATAAAAAGAAAAAACAACTAGTTGCACTCCAGGAGTGCCGGCAGAAGTGAAAACTCGCCTTTGCGGCATACTCAGGTCCGTGTCCTTCTTACGAATTTTCGATCAATTCACGTGTCCTGACGCGAGTTTTCTATTTTACCCATCCCAAAAAGTGCACAAAGCCGCTAAAGAGGCTTTTACTTTAAAAGTTACGTCAAGATACACCTAAATAACTCCTAATCGCATGGCGTCGCTTGGCTTCATCTGATAAATAGGTAAAAAAAAATCCATACATTACCCACCGCGCGTCTACTGTCTACTGCTGGTCATTAGGCCTTACCCAGTATTGGTCGAACGGCAGAATACCTAATATGATGTCAATCATATTTTCGATTATTTCGAAATTCAAACAGTGCCTACTTACCTACCTTACCTATGAATGCGCAAAAAACCCAATGCATTCGATTTACAGTCCCCAATGTGAGGCAGTTCAACGTTGACATACTAGTTGAAGGTAAAATAAACTTTGTAAATGATACCACCTTCTTAGGAATCACAATAGACTCTAAATTGCAATGGGGCGCTCATGTATCAAAAGGTAATATAAGGTCAGATATATTTTTCACTTGATCAATGGGCCATTCAGCATATTCCAAAACCATCTACAGCTTTTCCCAGCTAGCTTTGAGGAACAGTCAGTAAAGGAAACATAATCAGGTAGGTAAAGAGAAACACATAATTCGAAGTGATATTTTTTATTTTATAAAACTTTTACACTAGGGTAAAAAAGTGCCAGTGTGTTATTTGTGAAAAATTCACAGTGTTGGTAATAGAAAAACAAGAGGTGAAGAAAAACAAGAGATTACTTTACCCACTTTCATTACTGTCCAAAATAAAATGTTTTTCATAATTTTAAATATAAATAATAAAACCGTTTCCGTAAACTTTCTTATTACCATTGATTTATAACTCGGCAAATATAAATGTAGGTAAAGCATCGTGTTTCAATCGCTTCCATTTAATTTTATATTCGAAATTAATGTATCGGCACGGCAGTAAAATATTTTGAACAAATCAGAGTATGTATGACATTTTATGTCCAATATGTCGCTTGAAAGTTCCTCGGATCCACACCTTTTTATCCTTTTACTTCAGGGAGCTGCAATAAAATTTCAACAATAATTTTCTTCATATTAGTAAAAATCGATTCTTTTTAGGGTTCCGTACCCAAAGGATAAAAACAGGACCCTACTAATATGACTCCGATATCCATCTGTCTGTCACCAGGCTGTATCTCATGAACCGTGATAGTGAGACAGTTGAAATATTACAAACAAAAATTTCGGGCGTTTTTATAGCTTACGCCCACGGCTCCGCTCGCGTTAATGTCTATCCCCGATAACAGTACCTTATTCTGAGATGTAATTTATGTCTATGTTCTTTTCCGTACTCCAGAGATCGTGCAATGGTGATAATGATGATGCAAAATTTCATGATGATCAGTTCAGAAGTTACGGCGTGGAAGCGTAACAAACAAACTCACTTTCACATTTATAATATTATATGTAAGGATGGTACGGAACCCTTCGTGCGCGAGTCCGACTCACACTGCTGGTTGTTTAATTACCATGATGGTTCAATTTGTTACATTACTATTGCATGGCTCAACACTAACAAAAATATCCCTGATAGCAAGACCGTCATAAAAAATATCGATATACTCGTAGATACGTGATTTTACCACATCACTAGCAAAAAAAACTAACCTAATTTGAAATAAGGAAAAAACGATAATTTTAAGCAAAATACCTATAAAAGTTGTCATTTATACCATACATTATATAATTGACAATATTATTGTTGTATTTTGAGGTATTTTGGGTTTTAATTATGCACTTTTAACTGAAAAACTTACCGAAGAAAATTATGTTTTACAGAATTTATTTCTGTTCGTCCTGAATGGGATTTACATCGCTCCATTGCACAAGACATTGTTTAGTATAATGGTCATTTGATAACGCACCAACCCAACACCGGTTAATACTTTTTCCGTGAGAATTTTAGCACAATCCTATATTTAATTTGCAGACATCACAATTCCGCCGCAATGTTTTTGTCGATATATAACCCGATCAAATCGGCAAGATGCTAATATTACAGACGTTGAACTGTAATAAGTTATTTTGAATTTAGTCGGATTTAATTGGAGTCCAATGGAGTCCATTGACATTTCAAGTCGGGACAACCATGAAAATAATAGAAACTGACTGAAGTTTTTGTCTCATTCTGTCATAAGCGAAAGCTCATAAGAAAAATACAGTGTCAACTATCTGTTTTCAGTTTCTATTTTTATGCGGCTTCTATGTATATTATTCTTCTGAGGACATAAGTCACTTATATAGAGGGAAATGAATATGTCATCATGAAAAAGAAAAGTGACAGTTTAGAATAGCTACGATTTCATATATGCTGTGAGGTGTCTATCATTGCTGTCATTGATCTTTAGTTTTCCAGCTATACCTTAATGATATAGGTAATTGTTTAAATAAAACTAATTAAGTTCTGTAGAATGCCCTGTAGTGTTTTAAATCGGTTCACACATTCATATGATCCCAATTGAATGTGTGAACCGACTTCACACATTCATATGATCCACTTCACACATTCATATGATCACTTCACACATTCATATGATCCAGCCTGAGGCTACAAGTCATAAAGGCCAGGTTTAGCGTATTGGTGGGTGTTAAACGTAGCCATAGACATCCATTTATTTGGTTAATGAAACAAACATATACCTAGGTAATACAGCACAACGAAAACATACACATACTTAACACAAAAATATAGCTAGAAACAGAAAAGAAATATGTTAAAATGCAGTGTGCGTTTTAGTGAACCAAATAGGCTGAGTATAAAAATTAGTCATGTGGGGTACGAGTACAACACTGATTAGCCGTGTGGTTTCCGGCAGAGTAGAATAGGACCACTCCAAGTCTTTCCATGGATGTTGTAAGAGGCGACTTTGGAGATAAAGCAAAGCTCATAAATATCAATGAGACCTCATCACCCCTTCTGGCCAGCGAGGAGAGTGTAGGCCAAATCCTCTGTCTGCTCTGGCCAAGTATGGTTCCGGTAGTACAGAGAGGGTCATGCTCCTGCAGTGGAGACTAAAAAGACCTGATGATGATATTCTGCAATACCTGTCAGTGAACATTCGACCTATAGAAAAAATAATAATAACGGAACTTGAAGTAAATAATGGTGGATGATAGTCACATCGCCTGGTGACATGATTCTACAGATTTTCGCCCAGTCCTTCGGCAGGCTTCTACGGTCTGCGTGGAAAGAGAAGCAGCTGGTACATTCTACGTATTTCTTTTCTCCCAGACCACCATCGAAGAAGTAACTTGTTTAAAAGCAGGAATTTTACATGTGGTAATAAAATTTTTGATGATATGTGGGAAAGAGTCATAATGCTAAATTAACATTCTGCCAATAATTATCTCTACACAGTGCGAAAGTGATTGCACTAACTGTCATTTCCCTCGTGCCAGGCGTTCCCGCGGCTGACGTGGACGAGACACGGGACTCCGATGAAGACGCGGGGGCGCGGGGCGGGGGACACTACGCGGACGGTAAGCTTCTTAACAACCGAACAAACAGATGGTGTTATATGTTTCACACGACTCATTCTGTGTGTGTCTCTGTTTGGTGGAGGGAGTCAAATGCGGTTTTCTGAATTTGAAACTAGCGGTTGAGCTCATCATCATTTCGAGTAGGTGTCACGGTCAATCGACCATGCACACCCTGGTGTCAGAGTTCTTCGGAACCGCCTCTCGGCCTCTGACGTGGTTCCTTTAACGACTACCAGATGGCAGCGGGGACCACCGGCTTTACGTGCCTTCCGAAGCACGGAATCATCTTTATTATCAGACAATCAGGTGACTCAAGCCTGCAATGTCCTAACCAAACTGGAAGCAACTAAACAAAGTATGCTTCCGGTGGGAATCGAACCCACGACCCCCGGGTCAACAGGCAAACGCCTTAACGACTGGACCACGGAGGCTGTCAAAGCGGTTGAGCTGAAATTGCAGAAGTCGAACCATCTTGAACAGCCTGGGGTGAAGGCATTTAATTAAATAGCTATGGCACATGGAATATGGATTTTGAGTTCAAATGATCGGTTTGGGCGAAAGAGATCCATATTCAGTTCATCCAGGGTCAGGCTGAAGTCCAATGCAGCGCAACTTTGCCGAAGTATCCCGCCAGGTGCAACGTCGTGGAGACACAATATGAAATGTAAATTAAGTTTATTTTGTAAGTAAGTACAAAAAACGTATAATATATTAGTCCTCTTGCTTATTTATCATATAAGCCAAGGATTTCCAATACGACCGGTTGGAAGCGGCCTGCATCCAGCGTCTTCCTGCGACCTTAGTCATGTCATCCGACCATCTGGTCGGTGGATGTCCGACGCTGCGCTTGCCGATACGTGGTCGCCATTCAAGAACCCTTCTGCCCCATCGGCCATCGGTTCTACGCGTTCTTGCTTATTCTACTTCACATAAAAATATGAATGACATTTTGCGAAAGTGATGTTCTACATTGCGAAGAAACGTCGCTTTCGCATAACGTCATTCATGCCTTCTATATTTCTATGCATATGAATGAATGCTTAGGAGAGAGGGGGGTTTGGCTTCGTTGTATGTCTACGTGTAAGCGCGGCGGCAGTGGTGACCTGTGCGCTCATATGATGTATCTCATCCCACGGGTTCGCTAACGAACTGACCTCCTTTGATAAGCGATGGTGTAGGTGAAAGTAACAAATGTTTTGCAGATGGCGCAGCAGAGGGCCAGCAGCCTGTGGCAGGAAGTTCCCGAATCAGTTATTATGGCGAGCCTCAGAGCGCTGACACAAGGCACCAGTGCCATGTTTGTCTGAGGGGGTTTCAGAAGAAGAGACATCTACAAATATGCTTGAGAACGCACACTGGTGAGAAGCTGTATAATTGTAATAGCTGTGGCAAGCAATTTTATCGAAAGAATGATTTAGACAGACATTTAAGAACACACACTGGTGAAAAACCATTTGAATGTAATGTTTGCGAAAAGCAGTTTAGTAACAAATGTAATTTAAAAACTCATTTAAGAACTCACACTGGTGAGAAGCCATTTGCATGTAATGTTTGCGAAAAGCAGTTTAGTGACAAAAGTCATTTAAAAACTCATTTAAGAACTCACACTGGTGAGAAACCATTTGAATGTAATGTTTGCGAAAAACAGTTTAGTGACAAAAGTCATTTAAAAACTCATTTAAGAACTCACACTGGTGAGAAACCATTTGAATGTAATGTTTGCGAAAAGCAGTTTAGTGACAAAAGTCATTTAAAAACTCATTTAAGAACTCACACTGGTGAGAAACCATTTGCATGTAATGTTTGCGAAAAGCAGTTTAGTAACAAATGTAATTTAAAAACTCATTTAAGAACTCACACTGGTGAGAAACCATTTGCATGTAATGTTTGCGAAAAGCGGTTTAGTAACAAATGTAATTTAAAAACTCATTTAAGAACTCACACTGGTGAGAAACCATTTGCATGTAATGTTTGCGAAAAGCGGTTTAGTGACAAAAGGTATTTAAAACCTCATTTAAGAAGTCACACTGGTGAGAAACCATCAGTGTAAGTTTTGACGTCGTCGATTTGCTGACAGCAGTGTATTAACAAAACATTTAAGAACACACACTGGTTAACAATGATCCTTGTTTGTTTGTATTGTTTGTAATTTCTTTATTGTACAAAAACAAATAAAACAAATAAATCAGTTATATGTAAAAAAAGATAATTTGCACAACGGCGGACTTATCCCTTGAAGGGATGTCTTCCAGTCAACCAAGTGACTGAAAGGATATACGAGAGGCATAACGGCAATAGTGTCAAGATGTAAATCTAATAAATTACATTAATATACATGTAATATATAAATAATTGTAATAATACATATATGAATATATATATCATAATAAATAATATATATAATAATATAAGAAATAACCCGATTATGGAAAATGCCAACCCACGCAGTACCAATAGTTATAGGATCAACCGGAACAATAGCCAAACGCTTACACAGATACTGCAACTTGCTTGACTCAAAAATAAATATACACATACTACAGACATAGGCAGCTATTCATACTTCCATTATTTTAAGTTTTGGGGAATACCATTTTCGTAGAGAAGAATCCTGATTCTCCTTCTCCTTGAGGGTCTTGAGGCGGGAGATCGGGCGTTAAAAAAACCGACATTAAATTCGAGATGAAAGAAATTTCAGCAACTTATAAATATATATAAATAGACGTTTTTAGATTAAATTTAAATGAATCAGCCGAGGGAGCCATTCTAATGTCGAGTGGAAGCGAATTCCACAGCCGAGCAAGTTCCGCGAAAGACTTGGCATATGTCTGTGATGAGTGGCCTGAATCTGAAGTATGGGAGTCCCACTGGCACGTAGTCGGGTATCAACATCTCATCCTTCTTACTTTTGCATAGTTTTTAATGTCACGTTAGGAACGGGATCTTCTTTCTCGTCCACATCCAACATAAGTTTGTAAAATATGCGTGATATATTAAACCACGGGCTTTACTAGATAGTATTAAGAAATTATAATAGCAGCCAGGAAACCAAAACTAACCAAAATGTAATTTTATACAAAACAAATCGCCAAGTTTCTGTAACAACCTGTGTCTACTGCGACTGCGTATTTTCGTTTCGCTTGGAGTCATTGAACCTTGACGTAACACTATATTTAACACGTAACACAAAACTCTCTGAACAACCCAAAGGTTCGACTGTAAGAGAATGATGATTAGCATTAAGTCCTCCTTTTGTAGTGTAGTTATGTTAACATGTGTACAATTTGTTTCAATACTTAATATTATTTTAGACTCTCATGTTTTGCTATCTATCACATAAATATTAAACATTAATGATATGCAGTTTTCTCAATTACGAGTATAAGTATATTACAATGTATCACCTAGAAACCAGTACAAATACAAATACAAATCTCTTTATTGCGGAACACAGCTTACAGAAGATGTTATATTTAAATGGGTGTCTCTGTGACCTGTCTTTAAAAGACGTACAATAATTAGTAGTCAACAAAATATAATTCTAGTCACAAACAATTAAGTAAATTCTAAAGTCAAAGATAAAATTGATAACTATTACATTTGCTATTCAAATAAAAATAAAACAATAAAATAAAACAATAAAAAATTAAATCTTATGTCAAAATATCATATAAGTAATCTCCTACGCTATAATAACTCTTTTCGATTAATAACAATTTTAATTTCTTTTTAAATGTCATGATGTCCATAGTTTTGATATGATCCGGTAATTTATTAAATATAATGGGAGCCATACCAATTACACATTTGTCCAACATAGCAGTCTTATGTCCGCCAATTGCCAGCTTATGTTTATTTTGAGATCTCACATAATTTGGTCTCATTCTGGTTTCTGTTAATTTGTTAAACAAGTGTGGATTAGATTTAACAAAAATGCATATTTCCATTATATAGACACAAGGCAATGTTAAAAGTTTCAGCGATTTAAAAATAGGTACACAGCTATCTCGAGATTTTAATCCACATATTGTTCTGAGACATCTTTTTTGTGCTTTAAAGACTTTGTCTTTTTCACGTGAGTTACCCCAAAATATTATACCATATCTTAAATGTGGTGTAACCATACCATGGTAAGCTACCAGTGCAACCTCCAGTTTGACTTTTTTGGATAATCTGAACAATGCATTAGCCGACTTGCATAACTTTTTACAAATCATTTCGATGTGATAAGTCCATGTTAGATTGCTATCAACTATGAGACCTAAAAATTTAGTTTCCTGAACTTCTTCTATTTTTTGATTATTGTAGTTTACACAAAGATTTGGAGGTAATTTTTTATTATAAAATTGCATTAATTTAGTTTTTTGTAAATTGATTTTTAAATTATTTATGTCCAACCATTTAATTATGTCGTTTAAAGTATTATTTATGTCCAATTCATAGTCATTCGGGTCAACACATGTAATCACGGCAGTACTATCGTCAGCAAATAGCACCAGGTAGGTATATCGTTAGGTACACCATAATAAGAATTTTCGATGTATAATAATGTTTAATTCTGAAATAAATTTAAGGATAGGCTTTTCTATGTTATATTCTTTGGAGTTTTCATTGTAAATACCTTTGCCTGCGGTTTCGCTTAAGTGCGATTTCTCTCTCTAATATTGTCGGGATTGCAGTTGTGTATATGTTGTTCTGTACAAGCTTCTCAACATGAGTGCCTAATTTATAAGTGTATGTGTGTATACTTGTATGTTTGTCTGCGCATATCTTAAAAATTTCAAGTCGGATTGCTAACATTATTTTTTAGTTGTACAAGGTATTGCGCAACTAGGGATTAATGCAAATTTTATCAAAATCGGTTAAGTACTTTTTGAGATAGTACAGTTTTTGAAATTCTTATTGCATAAAGTACAAAATAATTTTTACACGATACAAATAGCCGGAATATGTAATTGAGCCAACACACTTGTGGCGCTGGCCGATGCCGTAGGGCATGTGTGGGCCTGGCAGCGAGCAGGAACATTCTGCGAGGCGCACTATCCATGGCGTCGCTGTGGGTGTAGTCGCCGAGCATCGTGTGGCCGATCGCTTGGCAGTGCACCCGCAGCCGGTGGCCGAGGCCTATCTACACTACTACACCACTATTATACAGAGGGGAAAGATTGCCACAGCGTGCCCACTACTTAGGCACGTGGCGACACAAGCTGAGGCATTCCTTTGCCAATATTTTAATCAAATTTAATTGGTATTAATGACGTTTTTCTTTGTTTTGTTTACGTTGATTAGGCTCCTAAACTACTGGACCAATTTGAAAAATTATTTCTCCATAAGAATCTTGATGAATATACATATGTTATTGAATAAGTACCTATATCTACTCCTGCGAAGCCGAGGCGAGTGAAAGGATGCTTGAAAAGCTCGAAGTCCCGCGGACAGGCGCTTTGTGTCCGCGGGCCACACTGAAACCAAGGGCAAGTTAACACAGAGACACGACGCGACACGATGCTTTACAGGCATGTGGTTCCGCGCGAGCCCTTATTTTTGTATTAGTTTTGCTACCTCTGCAAGAAGTCCGATTATACCTAACAAGATCCCAGTGTATCGTTATATTTCTCACTCGAGCACTCGTCAGCTGCTTCAGATGTACACGGAGTCTGGGCGGAAATAGTAGAGACAAGTCGCCACAGTGGCTTCAAGCTGCACCAGCGGGCTGTAACGCAGCGTCACGAGGCGCAGCGCCACTCTTGCGCCGCGTCTACCGGCGAAGCACCGCCGCGAGCCATTTCCTAAGGCCGTCAATGAAATGTGTACCTTTTCGTTTATTAAATAAAGATATATTTCATTGCTACTTTTCAGTCGCGTCGCGTCTCGGTTTGAGCTGACTCCTGAGGGGGTATCTAGCATCTAGCATGAATTGGGCCTATAATCCTTCAGATTCCATGATACCGATGTTTTTTGTTATAATTATTGAGACTTAATTTATGTTAACCGATTCAATGCGGCGGCCTCCATTTTCAAAACACGTCGTGCCATCCGCATCGGATCGGTTACTTAGTGTACGAGCTACGCTGTACATAGTCTATTGACCTAGATGCAGAAATGCTGACAGCGCGCCGATGGGCCGCTGTTCAATTGTAATTTACTTCAGTACCAGTAAAGTATTCTCGAAATCAAGTTGTCTTTATCATTATCAGTCATCGCGGTACTCAAATCCTATCATTATCCCCATTTGTATCAATTCTAACATCATCATATCATAATTGTACGGTCCCGGATCGTACATTGGTCCTTCGAAATAAAAAAGAAAAGGGATCACAGCGTGTGTAAAAATCGTGTGAGACTGATACGTGTCAGACTCAAACCAGTGTCGGACTTTGATCGCGCGTGTGACCCGAACCAGCAGCGAGGAAACACAGCAAGCAGCCGTGTGCCAAGCTATCGAAGCAGCAGCAGCAAATCAGCATAAGCAAATCATCACTTATCAAGTAAGATCTTTCCTTTTCTTATCATAATGGAAGGTCTACTAGCAACACAGTCCCAAATCATTACGGGCATGGATCAGCTCCTGACCAATTTTAAAAAAGATGGTCCAGAGCGCAAAACTAAAGATTATATTTTGAGACGCTTAGACATTGGATTCCTATTGGCAGGAATTCCAAGTAAATCATATAAAGTTGTGTGAGTTTGGTGATAAAACTGGTGATTATTTTGTTGGCGATCACTACAACAAAACTAAGGAATTTTATCAATCAGCTCGCAAATACATTATACAAAAATCTGCGCCAATTTTAAATCCAAGCACACCTGTATCAAGCATATCGAGCCCTGCAAATATCAGTAGCAATATTGCTCAAAAAACAATTTTAAGACCAGCTACTCCCTTAGCAACAACGTCTAGCGCAGCGGACGTCATCAACGCTACAGAAGGCAGCTCGGACTGTAAGACAACGTCTTCGGTAAGCAATATTATTAAGATGGTTTCACATGGTACGAACACCCAGTTAGACGAGTTGTTAAGAAAACAATCTAGTAATTTCAAAGCATTTTCTCGTACGGTTTCTAACATAAACATTGATCTAATCATGGAGCAGTGGGAGTTCCAAGATGTATTAAAAACCCTGGAGTCTAGGTGGTCAGTCATCGACAATCTTCATTGGGAATTAGATAGTCAACTCAACGGAGAAAACGAACTCTACGAGCAGACATTTTCAGCAAATGAATCAACATATCATCGAATAAAAAAACTTATCAACAACAAGCTGTGGTCAGTGTCTCATCGCGAAAAAGGTGGAAGTTTCTATTTTCCATGGTACGTACAATAGTTGGATTTCTAAATGACTGCTCTGAACAAATCGACGACGACAAACCTTACATTCAAATGGTCTTTCACCAGAGTGCGATCTCAAATGTGCACGTAAATGACTGCTGTTAGCAAATCGACGACGACAAACCTTACATTCAAATGGTTTCTCACCAGTGTGTGTTCTTAAATGATTTTTTAAAGTATCCTTTTTATTCAATTGCTTGCCACAATCATTACACATATATGGCTTCTCACCAGTGTGAATTCTCAGATGTCTTTTTAATGTACTGCTGTCAGCAAATCGATGACGACAAAGCTTACATTCAAACGGTTTCTCACCAGTGTGAGTCCTTAAATTAATGTTTAAATTACCCTTTTAATTAAATTGTTTTCCACAGCTATTGCATTTATATGGCTTCTCACCGGTGTGAATTCTAATGTGTCTTTGTAGTGCACCCTTCCTCAGAAACCCCCTCAGACAAATATGACACTGGTGCCTTGTGTCAGCGCTCTGAGGCTCGCCATAACAACTGTTTCGGGAACTTCCTGCCACAGGCTGTTGGCCCTCTGCTGCGCCATCTGCAAAATATTTGTTGCTTTCACCTACACAATCGCTAATCAAAGGCGTCAGTACCTTAGCGAACCCGTGGGATCAAATACATGGTATGAGCTCACAGGTCATCACTGGCAGGTGGAAACATACGAAAGAAGCTTACCGTCCGCGTAGTGTCCCCCGCCCCAAGCCCCCGCGTCTTCATCGGAGTCCCGTGTCTCGTCCACGTCAGCCGCGGGAACGCCTGGCACAAGGGAAATGACAGTTAGTGCCCGAGACAGCGACACGTTAGTATGTTTCAGATGTTGAACGTCACTTTTGCAAATGGTAAAAATGGTTACTTTCGCAATTAAAGTCTATCAAAATCACATTTTCGCAGAATGTGAACAATTTTTTTCTACACATATATAACCATAGAAAATCTTGCTTTCATTCCTCGGCTGGCTTCTTCCCTCCGTGCGAGTAGAGAAGCAGATGGTACATTCCACGATTGTTCTTTTTTCCAGACCAGCGACTAGAGAGCTGAACTTATGGCACCTTTAACATACGTACCCCCTGGATCCTCATCGTCCGTCGCGGTGTCGCCAGCATCCTCTGACTCCGGCTCGATTTTGACCGCGACCCTGGCGGGCAGAGTGCTGTCACAACATTCAGCCACAGAGAGGGACAGCGAAGAACACAAGCCAATCGTCTCCCGGTCAATCAGGCATATGGATTTTTCTGAAATCTGAATGCCATTTATACTGTTGTCTCTATATAGATGTATAGGGTTAAATGTGTGGAGTCCAACGAAAAATATGTTTTATGATTTATGAAATACCTCATCAGCCTTCTCCAAAATAGCAGTCAGCACATTGTCTGCCCTGATGGCCGTCACCATCAGCTTGTGGCTCTTCTTCAGCTTAGCACAGCAAATGTAGCATGCTGCCACGGGCCTGTTCCCACTCGCGAGCTAGAAAATTAGGCCATTGACATAAGAACTTTTGCTCAAACACCAAAATCGACAATTTAGACAAAATCACTAGGATGTGGGGCACACAGAATCTCAAACGATGATTTTTATATGGCAATAATATATCTCACTTTTGTTCAAGATTGCCCCACGGCTCATGTCGGCTGCCGGTGATAACAGGGCTGCCCGGCTTTTCCGCCCAATGGATTAGCATAGCTATCCAAAGGGGGAACGCAGCCAGCGTTCTTTCCACCATGCCACACTGGCAAGATTTCGGAAAAAAAAAATAGTGCTTTTTTTTCTTTCACTTCATGTTTATATTGTATATAGTTAGTTTTAATCACTGTAATCTTAAATAAATAATCATTGAAATCATTAAAAATGTTATCATGTACATAATCTAAGTTGCAATGTACTGTAGCGTCTGTAGCACAAAACTGGTTTTAAGAATTTTAGAATACCTGTGTGAAGACTTTGTGTTGAGTTGTTTCATTGTAATTTTGTTAAAATCATGTCAAAAAAGGGTAAAAACTACCCAAATGATATATAATAAAGGGGTAAAAGTTATACAAATATATATATATATATATATAAGTTGGTAGACTAAGTCTAACCAGTAACAACCCATGTCGCTTATTGGTAATGGTACAGCAAGTGTCTTTATATCACAGGGACTCAGGCTCAAGATTGGCCTGGGTCTTGGATGTTTATCATTATGTAAGAGTTAAAAATATATAATCGTAGAGTTAGTATCCCATGACACAATGCACAAGTTCGTATGGGGCTAGCTCAATCTGTGTGCTTTGTCCCTGCACATTTATTTCTAACTAGTAGATCACTTACAAGGGCACCCGTCAGCCTCTCGTACACGAGTTGCAGGGCAGTACTGTCAATGTTGGTCAGGAGCGCGTCCATTGAGAGGCAGATGCGGCAAACAGCTGGACTCTGATGCATCTTGTGAAGGTTATGTATTAAGAGGACTGTTTTATTTCAAATTTACTTTTTTATTTTCATTCTGTAGAGTTATTGTTCTGAGTTCTGTAGGTACTGATACAGCAAGTATCAGTACCTATATATTTTTTCCCGCGATATATCAATTTTCGATATTTATTTTCAGATATCAAAATCGATATATTTTTAAAGCTCTGCGTCACACAAATCATGATTTTGACCAAACCGATTTCTTAAATTTAGAAAATATGCAGTAGGCTGTATGAGTTTAGTTTCTTTGCTTCAATATGACAATGACATTGCTTGTTGGTTTTGTTGGTATCACTGCACTGGACCTCAGAACAACGCTCAGAAGAATAATATACATAGAAGCCGCATAAAAATAGAAACTGAAAACAGATAGTTGACACTGTATTTTTCTTATGAGCTTTCGCTTATGACAGAATGAGACAAAAACTTCAGTCAGTTTCTATTATTTTCATGGTTGTCCCTCAGAAGAATAATATACATAGAAGCCGCATAAAAATAGAAACTGAAAACAGATAGTTGACACTGTATTTTTCTTATGAGCTTTCGCTTATGACAGAATGAGACAAAAACTTCAGTCAGTTTCTATTATTTTCATGGTTGTCCCGACTTGAAATGTCAATGGACTCCATTGGACTCCAATTAAATCCGACTAAATTCAAAATAACTTATTACAGTTCAACGTCTGTAATATTAGCATCTTGCCGATTTGATCGGGTTATATATCGACAAAAACATTGCGGCGGAATTGTGATGTCTGCAAATTAAATATAGGATTGTGCTAAAATTCTCACGGAAAAAAGTATTAACCGGTGTTGGGTTGGTGCGTTATCAAATGACCATTATACTAAACAATGCCTTGTGCAATGGAGCGATGTAAATCCCATGCAGGACGAACAGAAATAAATTCTGTAAAACATAATTTTCTTCGGTAAGTTTTTCAGTTAAAAGTGCATAATTAAAACCCAAAATACCTCAAAATACAACAATAATATTGTCAATTATATAACGTATTGTATAAATGACAACTTTTATAGGTATTTTGCTTAAAATTATCGTTTTTTCCTTATTTCAAATTAGGTTAGTTTTTTTGCTAGTGATGTGGTAAAATCACGTATCTACGAGTATATCGATATTTTTTATGACGGTCTTGCTATCAGGGATATTTTTGTTAGTGTTGGTTGAGCCATGCAATAGTAATGTAACAAATTGAACCATCATGGTAATTAAACAACCAGCAAAGTGTGAGTCGGACTCGCGCACGAAGGGTTCCGTACCATCCTTACATATAATATTATAAATGTGAAAGTGAGTTTGTTTGTTACGCTTCCACGCCGTAACTTCTGAACCGATCATCATGAAATTTTGCATCATCATCATCACCATTGCACGATCTCTGGAGTACGGAAAAGAACATAGACATAAATTACATCTCAGAATAAGGTACTGTTATCGGGGATAGACATTAACGCGAGCGGAGCCGTGGGCGTAAGCTATAAAAACGCCCGAAATTTTTGTTTGCAATATTTCAACTGTCTCACTATCACGGTTCATGTCATGAGATACAGCCTGGTGACAGAAGATGGATATCGGAGTCATATTAGTAGGGTCCTGTTTTTATCCTTTGGGTACGGAACCCTAAAAAGAATCGATTTTTACTAAAATGAAGAAAATTATTGTTGAAATTTTATTGCAGCTCCCTGAAGTAAAAGGAAATTAAAAAGGTGTGGATCCGAGGAACTTTCAAGCGACATATTGGACATAAAATGTCATACATAGTCGAATTTGTTCAAAATATTTTACTGCCGTGCCGATACATTAATTTCGAATATAAAATTAAATGGAAGCGATTGAAACACGATGCTTTACCTACATTTATATTTGCCGAATTATAAATCAATGGTAATAAGAAAGTTTACGGAAACGGTTTTATTATTTATATTTAAAATTATGAAAAACATATTTTATTCTGGACAGTAATGAAAGTGGGTAAAGTAATCTCTTGTTTTTCTTCACCTCTTGTTTTTCTATTACCAACACTGAATTTTTCACAAATAACACACTGGCACTTTTTTACCCTAGTGTAAAAGTTTTATAAATAAAAAATATCACTTCGAATTATGTGTTTCTCTTTACCTACCTGATTATTTTTCCTTTACTGACTGTTCCTCAAAGCTGGCTGGGAAAAGCTTTAGATGGTTTTGAAATATGCTGAATGGCCCATTGATCAAGTGAAAAATATATCTGACCTTATATTACCTTTTGATACATGAGCGCCCCATTGCAATTTAGAGTCTATTGTGATTCCTAAGAAGGTGGTATCATTTACAAAGTCTAGTATTTTACCTTCAACTAGTATGTCAACGTTGGACTGCCTCACATTGGGGACTGTAAATCGAATGCATTGGGTTTTTTGCGCATTCATAGGTAATAGGTAAGGTAGGTAAGTAGGCATTGTTTGAATTTCGAAATATTCGAAAATATGATTGACATCATATTAGGTATTCTGCCGTTCGACCAATACTGGGTAAGGCCTAATGACCAGCAGTAGACAGTAGACGCGCGGTGGGTAATGTATGGATTTTTTTTTTACCTATTTATGAAGCCATGCGATTAGGAGTTATTTAGGTGTATCTTGACGTAACTTTTAAAGTAAAAGCCTCTTTAGCAGCTTTGTGCACTTTTTGGGATGGGTAAAACAGAAAACTCGCGTCAGGACACGTGAATTGATCGAAAATTCGTAAGAAGGACACGGACCTAAGTATGCCGCAAAGGCGAGTTTTCACTTCTGCCGGCACTCGTGGAGTGCAACTAGTTGTTTTTTTTTTTATGAATCGTACTCATTTAACGAATCGATACAATCAGAGTAGAGTACATTTATGACTTTCTTAGGACGAAACATTTAGTCGATAAATATATTTCATCGATATAGTACAACCCTGATCACATCAGTACCCCAGGACAACCTGCACATTTACGCAAATGGCATTGTATATGCATCTCTTTCTGATGCTTTAACAATGCCATAAGTAAAAAGAGTGTAGAATATTGTATTTTGTTGTTATTTTAACACGGTTTCTATGCTTTAGTTATTGTTCTGAGGGTTGTCCCGACTTGAAATGTCAATGGACTCCATTGGACTCCAATTAAATCCGACTAAATTCAAAATAACTTATTACAGTTCAACGTCTGTAATATTAGCATCTTGCCGATTTGATCGGGTTATATATCGACAAAAACATTGCGGCGGAATTGTGATGTCTGCAAATTAAATATAGGATTGTGCTAAAATTCTCACGGAAAAAAGTATTAACCGGTGTTGGGTTGGTGCGTTATCAAATGACCATTATACTAAACAATGTCTTGTGCAATGGAGCGATGTAAATCCCATTCAGGACGAACAGAAATAAATTCTGTAAAACATAATTTTCTTCGGTAAGTTTTTCAGTTAAAAGTGCATAATTAAAACCCAAAATACCTCAAAATACAACAATAATATTGTCAATTATATAACGTATTGTATAAATGACAACTTTTATAGGTATTTTGCTTAAAATTATCGTTTTTTCCTTATTTCAAATTAGGTTAGTTTTTTTGCTAGTGATGTGGTAAAATCACGTATCTACGAGTATATCGATATTTTTTATGACGGTCTTGCTATCAGGGATATTTTTGTTATTGTTGAGCCATGCAATAGTAATGTAACAAATTGAACCATCATGGTAATTAAACAACCAGCAAAGTGTGAGTCGGACTCGCGCACGAAGGGTTCCGTACCATCCTTACATATAATATTATAAATGTGAAAGTGAGTTTGTTTGTTACGCTTCCACGCCGTAACTTCTGAACCGATCATCATGAAATTTTGCATCATCATCATCACCATTGCACGATCTCTGGAGTACGGAAAAGAACATAGACATAAATTACATCTCAGAATAAGGTACTGTTATCGGGGATAGACATTAACGCGAGCGGAGCCGTGGGCGTAAGCTATAAAAACGCCCGAAATTTTTGTTTGTAATATTTCAACTGTCTCACTATCACGGTTCATGAGATACAGCCTGGTGACAGACAGATGGATATCGGAGTCATATTAGTAGGGTCCTGTTTTTATCCTTTGGGTACGGAACCCTAAAAAGAATCGATTTTTACTAATATGAAGAAAATTATTGTTGAAATTTTATTGCAGCTCCCTGAAGTAAAAGGAAATTAAAAAGGTGTGGATCCGAGGAACTTTCAAGCGACATATTGGACATAAAATGTCATACATACTCGAATTTGTTCAAAATATTTTACTGCCGTGCCGATACATTAATTTCGAATATAAAATTAAATGGAAGCGATTGAAACACGATGCTTTACCTACATTTATATTTGCCGAATTATAAATCAATGGTAATAAGAAAGTTTACGGAAACGGTTTTATTATTTATATTTAAAATTATGAAAAACATTTTATTTTGGACAGTAATGAAAGTGGGTAAAGTAATCTCTTGTTTTTCTTCACCTCTTGTTTTTCTATTACCAACACTGTGAATTTTTCACAAATAACACACTGGCACTTTTTTACCCTAGTGTAAAAGTTTTATAAAATAAAAAATATCACTTGGAATTATGTGTTTCTCTTTACCTACCTGATTATGTTTCCTTTACTGACTGTTCCTCAAAGCTAGCTGGGAAAAGCTTTAGATGGTTTTGGAATATGCTGAATGGACTATCCAACACAAAAAGAATTTCCCAATTTGAACCAGTAATTCCTGAGATTAGCGTGTTCAAACAAACAAACAAACAAACAAACTCTTCAGCCTTATAATATTACTAACTGTTGCCCGCGACTTCGTCAGCGGCAATTTCTGTTATTATGATAAATGAATAATTTCACCCCGTTTTCAAAATATTTTTTATTGATGCTTCGCTCCTATTGGTCACAGCGTAATGTTTTATAGCCTAAAGCCTTCCTCAATAAATGGACTATCCAACACAAAATAAAAGACAAAAGAATTTTCCAATTTGAAAAAGTAGTTCCTGAGATTAGCGCTTTCAAACAAACAAACAAACAAACTCTTCAGTTTTATAATATTAGTATAGATAGTATAGATATGCGAGTTACGGGTTACTCACGCACGAAGTCAGCCGACGTATTTCAACCTCATCCGGAGGTCTTCCTCGGATTTTCCGCGAATGTGAACCGAGACGCGCGCACAGAGTGCGAATTCGGCCAGTTTGTGTGGAAATGTCAATTTTTTTTGAGTTTCTAGCATTGTTTACCATAGGAAAAGTTGTTCATATTGATGGGCCTAACCACCCCGTCCAAGGAGGATCAAAAAAACGCTGTATACATATAAAAATTAACTCTAACACTTACTAAGTGGCCTATTTTACAAGGACTGACTATAGAGTGACGAGACTTATTAAGAAACGTGACACGCCAAGATCTTCCAATCAACCTAGATCTCACACAATTTAGATTCAAGATAAAAGAACTTTCTTAAATTGACGTGAGATGTATCAGGAATGCCGAACCGAAAACAGAATAAGTGGGAAGGAATTTGATCGTGCTACAATATAAAAATCATTTAGTTTGATATATGTTGTCCCATCACACAAATTGAGCTAGTCCTGCAGTTAGTTGTAAGCTTGTGTTGTAGGATACTAACTCGACCATACTATATTTTATAATAGGCCCATTGATCAAGTGAAAAATATATCTGACCTTATATTACCTTTTGATACATGAGCGCCCCATTGCAATTTAGAGTCTATTGTGATTCCTAAGAAGGTGGTATCATTTACAAAGTCTATTTTACCTTCAACTAGTATGTCAACGTTGGACTGCCTCACATTGGGGACTGTAAATCGAATGCATTGGGTTTTTTGCGCATTCATAGGTAAGGTAGGTAAGTAGGCACTGTTTGAATTTCGAAATAATCGAAAATATGATTGACATCATATTAGGTATTCTGCCGTTCGACCAATACTGGGTAAGGCCTAATGACCAGCAGTAGACAGTAGACGCGCGGTGGGTAATGTATGGATTTTTTTTTTACCTATTTATCAGATGAAGCCAAGCGGCGCCATGCGATTAGGAGTTATTTAGGTGTATCTTGACGTAACTTTTAAAGTAAAAGCCTCTTTAGCGGCTTTGTGCACTTTTTGGGATGGGTAAAATAGAAAACTCGCGTCAGGACACGTGAATTGATCGAAAATTCGTAAGAAGGACACGGACCTGAGTATGCCGCAAAGGCGAGTTTTCACTTCTGCCGGCACTCCTGGAGTGCAACTAGTTGTTTTTTTTTTATGAATCGTACTCATTTAACGAATCGATACAATCAGAGTAGAGTACATTTATGACTCTCTTAGGACGAAACATTTAGTCGATAAATATATTTCATCGATATAGTACAACCCTGATCACATCAGTACCCCAGGACAACCTGCACATTTACGCAAATGGCATTGTATATGCATCTCTTTCTGATGCTTTAACAATGCCATAAGTAAAAACAGTGTAGAATATTGTATTTTGTTGTTATTTTAACACGGTTTCTATGCTTTAGTTATTGTTCTGAGGAACAACGAGCACTGGACCTCAGAAGAATAATATACATAGAAGCCGCATAAAAATAGAAACTGAAAACAGATAGTTGACACTGTATTTTTCTTATGAGCTTTCGCTTATGACAGAATGAGACAAAAACTTCAGTCAGTTTCTATTATTTTCATGGTTGTCCCGACTTGAAATGTCAATGGACTCCATTGGACTCCAATTAAATCCGACTAAATTCAAAATAACTTATTACAGTTCAACGTCTGTAATATTAGCATCTTGCCGATTTGATCGGGTTATATATCGACAAAAACATTGCGGCGGAATTGTGATGTCTGCAAATTAAATATAGGATTGTGCTAAAATTCTCACGGAAAAAAGTATTAACCGGTGTTGGGTTGGTGCGTTATCAAATGACCATTATACTAAACAATGTCTTGTGCAATGGAGCGATGTAAATCCCATTCAGGACGAACAGAAATAAATTCTGTAAAACATAATTTTCTTCGGTAAGTTTTTCAGTTAAAAGTGCATAATTAAAACCCAAAATACCTCAAAATACAACAATAATATTGTCAATTATATAACGTATTGTATAAATGGCAACTTTTATAGGTATTTTGCTTAAAATTATCGTTTTTTCCTTATTTCAAATTAGGTTAGTTTTTTTGCTAGTGATGTGGTAAAATCACGTATCTACGAGTATATCGATATTTTTTATGACGGTCTTGCTATCAGGGATATTTTTGTTAGTGTTGGTTGAGCCATGCAATAGTAATGTAACAAATTGAACCATCATGGTAATTAAACAACCAGCAAAGTGTGAGTCGGACTCGCGCACGAAGGGTTCCGTACCATCCTTACATATAATATTATAAATGTGAAAGTGAGTTTGTTTGTTACGCTTCTACGCCGTAACTTCTGAACCGATCATCATGAAATTTTGCATCATCATCATCACCATTGCACGATCTCTGGAGTACGGAAAAGAACATAGACATAAATTACATCTCAGAATAAGGTACTGTTATCGGGGATAGACATTAACGCGAGCGGAGCCGTGGGCGTAAGCTATAAAAACGCCCGAAATTTTTGTTTGTAATATTTCAACTGTCTCACTATCACGGTTCATGAGATACAGCCTGGTGACAGACAGATGGATATCGGAGTCATATTAGTAGGGTCCTGTTTTTATCCTTTGGGTACGGAACCCTAAAAAGAATCGATTTTTACTAATATGAAGAAAATTATTGTTGAAATTTTATTGCAGCTCCCTGAAGTAAAAGGATAAAAAGGTGTGGATCCGAGGAACTTTCAAGCGACATATTGGACATAAAATGTCATACATACTCGAATTTGTTCAAAATATTTTACTGCCGTGCCGATACATTAATTTCGAATATAAAATTAAATGGAAGCGATTGAAACACGATGCTTTACCTACATTTATATTTGCCGAATTATAAATCAATGGTAATAAGAAAGTTTACGGAAACGGTTTTATTATTTATATTTAAAATTATGAAAAACATTTTATTTTGGACAGTAATGAAAGTGGGTAAAGTAATCTCTTGTTTTTCTTCACCTCTTGTTTTTCTATTACCAACACTGTGAATTTTTCACAAATAACACACTGGCACTTGTTAACACTAGGGTAGTAAACAGTTTTATAAAATAAAAAATATCACTTCGAATTATGTGTTTCTCTTTACCTACCTGATTATGTTTCCTTTACTGACTGTTCCTCAAAGCTAGCTGGGAAAAGCTTTAGATGGTTTTGGAATATGCTGAATGGCCCATTGATCAAGTGAAAAATATATCTGACCTTATATTACCTTTTGATACATGAGCGCCCCATTGCAATTTAGAGTCTATTGTGATTCCTAAGAAGGTGGTATCATTTACAAAGTCTATTTTACCTTCAACTAGTATGTCAACGTTGGACTGCCTCACATTGGGGACTGCATTGGGTTTTTTGCGCATTCATAGGTAAGGTAGGTAAGTAGGCACTGTTTGAATTTCGAAATAATCGAAAATATGATTGACATCATATTAGGTATTCTGCCGTTCGACCAATACTGGGTAAGGCCTAATGACCAGCAGTAGACAGTAGACAGTAGACGCGCGGTGGGTAATGTATGGATTTTTTTTTTACCTATTTATCAGATGAAGCCAAGCGACGCCATGCGATTAGGAGTTATTTAGATGTATCTTGACGTAACTTTTAAAGTAAAAGCCTCTTTAGCGGCTTTGTGCACTTTTTGGGATGGGTAAAATAGAAAACTCGCGTCAGGACACGTGAATTGATCGAAAATTCGTAAGAAGGACACGGACCTGAGTATGCCGCAAAGGCGAGTTTTCACTTCTGCCGGCACTCCTGGAGTGCAACTAGTTGTTTTTTTTTTATGAATCGTACTCATTTAACGAATCGATACAATCAGAGTAGAGTACATTTATGACTTTCTTAGGACGAAACATTTAGTCGATAAATATATTTCATCGATATAGTACAACCCTGATCACATCAGTACCCCAGGACAACCTGCACATTTACGCAAATGGCATTGTATATGCATCTCTTTCTGATGCTTTAACAATGCCATAAGTAAAAACAGTGTAGAATATTGTATTTTGTTGTTATTTTAACACGGTTTCTATGCTTTAGTTATTGTTCTGAGCACTGGACTGACTGTATTGTATTTTAGAGTGTTGGTACGACGAACGTTGTTTTGTTTTGTTGTGTTGTCACGAGTAAACTAAGCGCACAGATTTGAAAGAGTATGTCGGTCGCCAGCCCGCCATAATGTCCTGACTGTGATTTTGTGTTGTCCTTATATAAATCAATCGTAATCCATCTAGAAATATGTGAACGTGAATATTGTATTTGCATCGCAAGTGATGAGGAATAAATATTCTTAACAAGAAAGTACTTTTAATTCGTCGAGTTCCATTCTTCTAACGCCACGCCATGCACAACTATCATCTGCTCATCAGAGCTCCTTTGGGGATACGTTTTACAATTACAACTGGTGTGGTTCGTTTTAGGGTTGATAAACGTTTGTGAAGAAGATGATTGGGTTGAGAATTAGAACTATGAGAATTATATATGTATTATATTTTTAAATACTCCTGATTTTGCTCTAGCTCATTTTTCTGTATATAAATTGTATTTGTGCGCTGTTTCCCCAGCTTTACTTGCTACTGGCTAAATACGTCGTTCGTAAAAGCCATAAAAAAAAAATAAAAAAAGTATGTCAAAGTGACATTTCTTTCGGCCGGCCCAAGCTGTAAATCGCTTAGTGTTTCGACAATTTGTTTTCCAAATTTATTAAATTTAGTATCGTTTTAAGTGTAGCCAATAGTTCATATCATACTATTGCGATACAATTTTAGCCAAATATTGTTTTAGTGCTGATGTGCTTATTTGATATAAATTCGCAGACTTAAGAATAAAATAACCTTAAACAAGATGCATCGGAATCCAGCAGTCTGCCGCATCTGCCTCTCAGTGGAAGCGCCCATGAGCAACATTGACACCGCTGCCCTGCAGCTCGTGTACGAGAGGCTGACGGGGGCTTTTGTAAGTATTCTAACACTAGTTAAGTCTGCGCGATATTACGATGAGACTCCGTGCGGAAATGTTCGTGGATTTGAAGGAGATGCTGTTTTTCTCGTAGAGTTGAACAAGTCCTGTGCCCGTTTTATACATGATGTTGAACTAAAATTAGAAGAAAACAGCACGGCTTTATAGTAGTAATAACAAAGCCTTGTGTTTGGGTTTGCCCGGCCTTAAACCCATCATCGCTAATGCCGAATAGTCAAAATAAAGGTTACCGATTAAAACCAAGTATTCCACAAATTGCAATATCTCATCTTATGTAGATAGACAATATAAAACTATACACTAGTAATAAGAAGTACATGAAGCATTTAACCTATTGAGCGCCAATTACCACTTTAGTTGCAAAACAGTCGCTTGACTGAGATGCCATTGACAACAAAAGTTATTACAATTTGTACTAGCTTGGTGTCGAGGTTGAAGTAACTGTACAGTGTCACTGAACTGTACATGCATTTGCTGATGCCGCGACCTTCACAAGTCGCGCGTCACAGTTTTTACTTTTAATTTATTCTTTTTAAGCCAGAGTGCGTTCGCAACTACACCGCGACAGACACATAGGGAACCCTACATATTGGTCCTTCGAGCCGGATTTATATGTAGGGTGTAGTTGTAGAGTTGAAATTTGGTTTATAAAAGTGTAAGTCGGCGAACATAAACTTATATCTGATGGTAACAAAAGCTATAAAAGAGGTTATAAAAGCCTGGATCTGGAATTATACAAACACTATGATACAGTCAATCAGAACAACTAGATCACACATCAATAAAATCATCATTATCCACTAATTCAAAAGTAGAGTTGCAAGGATCTGTAAAAATGTATTAATTGGTAAATCTCTTAAGGCTATGAATACATATGCAATGCCGGTACTTACTTATTCTTTTGGAATCCTTATATGAAGCAAAACAAAGATTAATAAATTTGAAATAAAACCTCGCACAATTCTCACAAACAACCATCTAGACCCAAAATCAGTAGAAAGGATGACAATAAAGCAATCAAACGTAGGTAGAGGACTGACTGATAACCAGGAACATCTTTTTCCTGAAACTGATAGCTATTCAGGATCAAATCATCAATACTAAAAACTACCGCAAACATATTATAAAAGATCCCTCCATTACAGATGATAAATGTCGTAAATGCCAGATCGATCCAGGCCAGATAAAGTATTACAAGATAAATTAAACAAAATATGAGTAGCTTACATTATAAATATAACAGTTCCCAACCAACACTCATAACCTTGCTAAAATAATAACCGAAAAATTATATACAGATTTAAAAGATGAAATGGAAGGATATGGAGATAAAGTATATGTATATAGTACCTGTAGTTATCTCATGGACAGGGTTAATTCCCTAACACTTGCACCACAGTTTTAAATTTATAGATTTACCAAAAACTCATACAACAATATGCAGAATGCTGCATTTTTAAATACATGTATAGAATAGTTAGGGAATTCATGCAAGGGGATGAAACAGAAACTCCACAATAAATTACCTTTACTGCTACTTCACTTGGTCTATACCCGTGATTGTAGTGTACAAACACCAGCTATAAGCTGAGAAGAGAAAACTCTTGCAAAAATAATAATAATTTTCTTTATTAAAGGTAAAACCCAATATAGATACAAGATTGTAATGTATATATATATATATATATGTATGTGAATTAATCTATTAAAGTACTTGACCATTATTTGAAACTGTACATATTGAGATAGGCCCTGTGTTTTCTGCTTTCTCTTTCTACCTATATAGTGCTGTCTCGCTCACACGATCCCACCCTCTCATCTCACCAGGCAGGGTGGGGGGCCCTTGTGGGGGCGCCCGCCATCTTAGAATCATTGGCGTCCTGTTTTCTGCGGTGCACGGTCGTGCTAAGGACTGCGTAATATTCTGGTAAAATGAATTACATTTTAATTTAACTGTTTTTCTTTCTCATGGAAAATTACGGATAACATTTTATAAAATTATTACTTAATTTACAAAGTCATGTAGTGACTAATATAGTAATAATGGAGTTTCCGTTCGAATTTATTACCATTTATTTTAAATTCTACCTTTTTAATTTAAGTGTTTGTCTTAACCGTGTTTTAAAACGACTTTTTCTACAGATAAGTGAAATGAAAGTGTTTCGTGTGATTTATAAATCAATATGGAGTCTGTTGACAGTAATAAAAACAATTCCCCCCGAGCGGGCCCATCTAATGTTGAGAACAACAGTTGTAGAGGAAACGTCGCGAAGTACTTCTAGTAGCAAGTCTACAAGTAGTTATTGTTCGTCGTCTAGTTCTAGTTCCTCCGATATTAATAGATATAAACGAAAAAGGGGGGGCAAATATCGCAGGCGCAAGTCACCTTTTATGAGGGAAACAGCCAAAATTGTGTAAACACTTGTCAAAATGACTGTTGTTGATGACAATTTAGTGGCGAACTGCATGATGTCAATAATAGTCCGCCCCAATCAGTTACACGTGAGTCAAATTTAATTTTCAAAATTGATACAGTTAAAGGAGCCTGCTGTGCCCAAAACTTCGGTTGAGTATTTAAATACTTTATATACATCTTAAAGGACATGCAACATTTTGATAAAAGTGAATGGTAAGTCCGTTACGCGGACACGCAAAAAATATATAATCCTACACCGGGGTTTGTGGAACTAGAAGTAAACGACGAGCTAAGAGCTTATGATTCATTACGTCATTTCGCAAATTCTGAAAAAGCCTACGCTGCTTTAACTTGTTCTCAAACAACGCGATGTCTTATAATCATCTATTCGGGATCTTTTGGAATGGGCCCAAGAATCTGAAATTTGTTTTGACGGTTTACGTGGTAAATAGAGGAATTGTTTTTAAAGGGTGATGTGTTCAAGTTTCATCAGAATTACTTCAACTCATTTGTGGCCACAGAGCTGAGGTTATACAAATGAGCAGACATGGCCAGTATCTAATCGATACTTCAACCGGTCTGCCTCCACCCAAACTCCAGGACATGACCCCGGACGTATGGAAATGTGGGGGAAGGCAGATTGCCTAACAACCTGGAATGACTCGCAGATTAGTTTGGCCTGAAGTTCCTGGAGAGCTTCTACTAGGAAAACTTATAAAGTAGTCTGGAGTAGGTGGCTATCTTGGTGCAATAAATCGCATTAGAGCCCATTTCATCCTGATGGCTCGATTCTGGCTAAATGTTTAGCTGACTTACACCTAAAGGAAAAATCTTTCCTTTAGTACAATTTTGCTTCATAAATCAGTAGTTTCCACACTATGCGGTACTGAAATTTCTGGTCAAGTGAGTTCTTATGTACTGGTCAAGCATAGTATGATATGAATTGCTTTAAAAAAGAAATCGATTAGGTGTCATGGTCAATCGACCATGAACACCCTGGTGTCAGAGTTCTTCGGACACGGACTGCTAGGTGGTAGCCGGGACCACCGGCTTCACGTGCCTTACGAAGCACAGAATCATCTTTATTATCAGACAATCAGGTGATTCAAGCCTGCAATGTCCTAACCAAACTCAAAGCAACTAAACAAAGTATGCTTCCCGTGGGAATCGAAACCACGACCACGGGTCTACAGGCAAATGCCTTTTCTCTTGTTATATAGCTTACACATAAACGATTTATTTTCCGCAAGTAGACACACAGCCATATTATGCTTTCGGCTTCACGTACTTTGATTGGTACGAAAATTGTAAAATATACCTATAGATGATATCTTATCAAGAGGTAATTGGCAATCTGGTGATACATTTAGAAAATTTTACAGGGCAGGTCATACCAACTCCCGTTAATAGAAACATCACTAGTTGTTTATTCCAATAAGTTAATTGTGTATTTTCAATACAAAAGTGATTCAAATTGTTTCATTTTCTTTACTTTACGCATACTTTGTGATGTATATGAATCGCATTTATAAAAGTTAATTTTTTAATTAACTTATCATATTTTTCAAAAGGCATGAAACACGAGTAAAACATTTTTCTCAAAAATCATCCCTTAAGGGGATATAACGGGGATGCAAAGTTAGTATGAAACTTTCCGTTTTTAAAGTTATTCAATTGAAATTCAATATTAAGGTGTTTCATTGAAAGTCATGAACTAATGTATTCCGGGTTCAACTAATAATTCTACTGTTCCTGAGAAATCGACACTTATGCGGGCGGAGCTGCGAGCCAAAGGCAAACCTGACTTATATATCAACGCACAGCCGAAACTACTGTGCGCAGAAACTTGAAATTTGGCGCAGGGATTCTTTTTATGATGTAAATGAGCACTAAGAAAGGATTTTTAGAAAATCAAAGGGGTTGAAGTTTTATGGAATTTTCTAATTTCTGGACTTAGAAGTTTGAAAGTAGGTACGCAAGTTCTCAATTAAAATTAAAAAAGATCTGTTTAGGTGAACCAGACAACATTTTCCCTTGAAGGGGTAAATAGGGGGTAAAGTTTGTATGGAATTTTTCCATTTCTAGACTTAGAGGTATGAAAATAAGTATATACGTTCTAGGTTACAATTAAAAAAGATCTGTGTAGGTGAAATGTACAAAATTTCCCCCTTAAGGGATAAAGGGGGGGGGGGGGGGATTGTATGGAAATTTTCTCATTTCTGGACATAGAAGTATAAAAATAAGTATATATGTTTACATTACCTACAATTAAAAAGATCTGTGTAGTTAAAATTGTCGAAATTTCCCCTTGAAGGGGTAGAATAGGTGGGGTAAAGTTTGTATGGATTTTTTTTATTTACTTAGAAATATGACAATAAGAAGTTCTCCATTACAATAAAAAAATATCTGTGTAGGTGAAATGGGCAAAATCCCCTCCTTAAGGGCTAAAGATCTATGCAGGTGAAATGTATTAAATTCCTCCTTAAGGGGAAAAAGCAAAGGGGCAGGGGTTTGTATGGAATTTTTATCATTTCTACTGTTCCCAAGGGAACGACATTAACGCGGGCGGAGCCGCGGGCAACAGCTAGTTATATAATAATTGAGATTATTATATTTGGTAAATTCATTTTACCATGGAAATGATTACAAATGATACAATCGTATCATTATTTAATCTTATTCGTCTCACATTGGCGTCCATCTCACCCAGGCGATAACAAACACGTCTCAATATGTACAGTTTCAAATAACGGTCAAGTACTTTAATAGAAGCGTTTTACCTGAAATAAAACGCATATTAAATACTTACCTTATTTGAAACTGTAATTTCAATTCCTGCCTGGGTACATATTTCGTCGCAATGATTCTAAGATGGCGGGCGCCCCCACAAGGGCCCCCCACCCTGCCTGGTGAGATGAGAGGGTGGGATCGTGCGAGCGAGACAGCACTATATAGGTAGAAAGAGAAAGCAGAAAACACAGGGCCTATCTCAATATGTACAGTTTCAAATAAGGTAAGTATTTAATATGCGTTTTATTTCAGGTAAAACGCTTCTAATACGTTTAAACTTTAAATGTTAGTGTACTATATAACATTCAACATGAAATAATATTTATCAAGCAAGATGAGCAAGCAGTGGAATCAAGTTGCTATATAGAAATCATAGTGTTAGTTCTCTTGTATGCCACAATCATTCTTATTCTGCAAATAGTCCTAAGCAAAAGCCCTAAAGATGATTTCCTAATGCCAAGATAACTGTAATGTTCAAAAGCTGTTAAAGAATTATTTTTATAAATGTTCAACATCACAACTTATGTATGCTACTACAGGAGTTAATTTTCCCAAACATATACTTGAGATTGACAAGTACATGTACACAAACACTAAATTTGATTTGGTGTTTTATATCAAACTAAAGAAAGAACTTTTTGGCAGATGAAAATCTGAAAATTTTACAGCATTAGGCAACATTAATCTGTTCATTGTATGTTTTCAATGTAAAAGTAAAAGCTGTAATATCACTGGCACCACATTCCAGCTCGTGAGTGGGAACAGGCCCGTGGCGGCGTGCTACATCTGCCGCGCTATGTTGTACAAGAGCCACAAGCTGATGGTGACCGCCACCAGGGCAGACCATGCGCTGACTGCTATGTTGGAGACGGCTGGCGAGGTATTTATGTTATATTGTCTCTGTTTCTAAAAATGCTGAGCAATGGCAGGGACCACGCAACAAAGCAGTCAAGATGGCACGCACTTTCTAGACAAAGTTTTATAGAGGGTGAAAGCAATGTGTAAACAATATGTGCAATATGTGCTAGCATTGTAAATTATTTTGCCTTCTAAGGTGATCACAAATCTGTATGTTTTCTCCCAGTATTTTCCTTCAGTTCACTAGAATCAAGTTACATAATGGTTGATTAAAATGATCACACACGAGTCAGACAGCAATACAAACTGGAGGTGTGAGGAGGGTGGAGGAAGGGCACGCTAGTATGTACTAAATGATTGTTTGTATTCAGATTACAGAACAATCAGTATCCCGGATTGACCGCTCGGCCATTGGCTTCTGTGCGTCGCTGTCCTTCTCTGTGGCTGAATGTTGTGATAGCACGCTGCCAAAACCGATCATGGTCAAAACTGACCCGGAGTCAGAGGATGCTGGCGACACCGCGACGGACGATGAGGACCCAGCGGGTACGTATGTTCAAGTTAACCATACGTCCCACTCTCTTCCATGCTGGTCTGGGAGAAAAGAGAAACATAAAATGTACATGCTGCTTCTCTGCCCGCGCAGACCTTAGAAGCCTGCCGATGGAATGAGCGGAAATTTAAGATAGCATTACTTTAACCTTGCCAGCAAAATTGATTCCATTTACCCATAGATTTAAAAAAAAATCGTCTCTCTGAATAGATGTCACATTTTGCCATTTTTGTATGGGAACCTAGTGTGTCATTAGCGGGGGTGTGAGGCAGAGGAAAGGGAGTCGTGGTTTCAGGTGTGCTATTTGTAAATGAGTGACTCGATGAAGAAGTACAAATTTTCCATACAGCATCGGTCGTTTAGTAAACACGTCGATTCGAAAATAGCACTCATGACGTTTGACGCCGCTGTCATAAGAGATGTAACAACACCGTGTAATATCAATATCGAGAAAAACCCACAACAAGATTTTGTTTCAGTTTGACTTCATTTATGTAAACAACATATGAAATAGTAATAATTATATAGTCATAATCATCTAAGAGATTCCCTGGTTCCTTATACTCCTGGCATTTTCAGTTGTGCTGCGTCCAAGCCGCGGGGTCCGCTGTTATGACAGCATTCATGCTGTAATAAGAAGTATATATTCCATGCTGGTCTAGATGAAAAGGAAAAATTGAGAATGTACCAGTTGCTTCTCTGATAGGGAATGCGACTAGCAACCTATTACACCTTTGATTCAGATTTCCACCTACATACGCCCACAAACACGCTTAACGTAGGTTTTGGTTTCAGGCAGAGGCCTACACCGTAAGGGTGAAGATCGTGATAATATGAATGTATGTATGTTTTACGGCCCAACGCCAATTCTCCTTATGTAACTCCAGTAACGCGGACATACATAAATATGAAACTGAAGTACAAGTTTATGCCTGCGCCGGAAATTTAACCCGGTACCTGGCTCGTTAACAACTGTACCATGGAGATTGTCATTATCGTTTATGATATTGTAATTAAATGTCCTTTGCATTACTTACATGTGAAAAGTCACAGGTTGTGGTTTCCCTTTAGCATTTTTTACAGTATTTTTGCAGGATTTTACTACACAACTAGGCATGTTTATAATTATAAAAATAAATTTTCGTTCGGCTCATAAGGTTCCGCTACAAATAATACGACAGACATCACAGGACTGAGGCCGCGAAAAAGCATACGCTGTTTTAAGAGTATGAGTAACAAGACATGCGCTGCTTCTAGAGACGTACGAGCCTTTGTATAAAAAGTAAGACGGGTTGGGCTCTCTTAAGTCCTGTATGTATTGAGGTACATCTCTTATGGTGTTGCGCAGACCGCAAGAGAGGGCACCATCTAAGTAAAACACTTTTGTCATAACCAAAACCAAGATGATTGGCGAAAGCCTACTCCCATTGTGTTCTAAGTGCAACGTATGATCTGCTTGCTGAATAAGGTGGTTCGCTATCTGCTGAAGTGACCCCGTGGGTCACTGTTGGGTCATCATGCTGCCCAAGCGCTGAGCGGGATGCCACAAAAGCTCTCACAGGTGTTCATGAAGCAGATCAACTACTAATGATGGCAACTAATGAAGTGGCAGTTGCGCTGTTAGTATATGGAAGTGAACATGGACAGCAACAACAAGTACAGTTTTCGGTACTTGTTGTGTTGCCTCGTGACGCACCAAGCCCTCGCCTGGGAACGTCAAAGCTGACGTCACAGTGCTATCGGCTGCACCAATACTTCAAGAGTGAAGCGAAACAGTGAAGACGACGGCCAAGCAAAGAACAAAAAGACCTACCTAATGTATCAAGTATCTATCAAAGCTATTCAGACTGCCCCAATAAACAGTTACTATATACTCTTTATCTCAAGGAGGTAGCGGAGAAGAGCCCGCTGCTGTATCGTTGATGAAAAAGGCTTCAAAAAAGTATAGTAGTGATTAAAATATCCAAAATAATTTTATTTATTATTTAATTGCAACTTTTAATGAACTTAGTGAAAAATAGTGCAAAAACCTATGAATATAATATCTAATCCTTATAACTCAGTTCGGACTGAGTTTAGAGGTATATATGCCCTTATAACTTTATTTTGTTATTGACTATCGGGAAAACAAGGTATGGTTAGTGGCCGCGCGAAAACAAAAAGACGCCAATAATCGGCATTGTCCTTTTGAAATATTATCTATTTCGGTTCAATAGATACAGTCATGTGGCAGATGGATGGACGGATGGACGTCGAAGGCTTAGTATTACCTTTCCGTTTTTACTCTTAGGGAACGGAACACTAAAAATAATAAATTTTCAGGAAAGTCGTAGAGTGAATTTCTTATTATTTATTTCTTGGCATTAAATTTATTACTTATATTATTACACTCATCTGTATTCATGTAAATTATCGATGTTTGGCAAAAAATAACAAAGTGCATCACTATGCGTCTTTCGGCCTTTCACTGACAATGGAATTTGACGTTTTTAAGGCGCTGTGCATCAGAAGAATACCGTAAAACGTGTATTTTTTCGTCGCGCAGTTAACCTTATTTTTCAAAGAATACAAGCATGAAAAAAATATGAAGTACAGTTCAAAGATCAAATTAAATGGTTACATCAAAATATGTTCAAAAAAATATTTAAAACCTATCTAAATAAAATATCAAAAAAGCTATATCCTGAGAAGTTTTCGTCGCGAATTTCTTGATATTTTCAGTGACAACTACCAACTTTTATACGTCTCTAAAAAGTATAACTAAATGAGCAAGATGGATACCTACAAAAAATACAATATTTGGTTATAGTTATTGAATTATTAAATTAAAAGTGAAAATTAACACGAAAATGGCAGACACGGATTTGAACTGAGACTGACAATAGGTATGACACAAATATATAAAATATTGCGCGATGTCCGCTACAAACGGTGAAGGGATACAGCGCCTTAATGGAGGATAAATATGTTTATCCTCCATTAAGGCGCTGTATCCCTTAACCGTTTGTAGCGGACATCGCGCAATATTTTATTATTTGTTACTTCCGTAAAGAACTCAAGTGGCTCCCTATCCGTCGTCGCCGTGATTGGCATATCCTTTCTCTTTTATATTCTATCCTTTTCAATCCATCATGTTCTCCTTATCTCAGGGAACGGTTTGTATTTAACAATGAAACACAGTCCAACCACACTCTGCGTAGCTCTAATAATTTCAGACTTCGAGTACCTGCCCACACTTCTGATTTCTATTCCAAGTCCTTTACAGTACAGGCTATCAGACTCTGGAACTCCCTGCCACCTGATATTCGACGTGCTCAAACTTTGGCAAACTTCAAATCTTTAACCAAATCTTATCTCCTTTCTCTTCAATAACGCTGCCTGTTTTCTCAACCCCTCTGCTCAGATATGTATGGTACTATTTTTATTATTTCCGTATTGGACTTGTATGTATATTGTATGTAGTATGTATGTATGTATGTATGTGTATATGTATGAATATGTTTATATATAAATATATATGTTTATATTTATATATGTAAAATAGTAATTAGTATAAAAATCACAAATTGTTTCTTTTAATAATTATCTGTTACTTTCTGCGCCACCTGTATTTTTGTTTATAAAAGTTTCCATCTCTTCAATGGGTTGTCTGGAAGAGATTGCTTAAAGCGATAAGACCGCCCCTTGCGCTACTTTATATAGAATATTTTCAAATAATGTATCCTAATTGGTGCAATAAAGTGTATTTCATTCATTCATTCATAAATATGTTTATAATATTGTAAATAACATGAACTTCTTGCATTATTTAAATGTAAAAAGTGCGAGCGCGATAGTTTACTATAATATTCATTTTAGTATTTTAGAAGGACAGAACTTCAGAAATTGGCATGTTTATAATTTTAAAAATTAAATTCCACTTTGTTACATACCCCTCGACAGGCGTCAGAGGACTGAGGCCTAGTGTATAGTATACGCTCCTTTTAAGGGTATCAGTAACAAGACTTATCAAGTAAAACGCTGCTTCTAGAGACTTCATACTTCTATGCATTTACCACTAGAGTAAGAAATAAGTCACTTAATATAGAGGGAACATGAAAAAGAAAAGTGACAGTTTAGAATAGCCTACGATTTCATGTATGGTGTGAGGTGTCTATAATTGCTGTCATTGATCTTTAGTGTCCCAGCTATACCTTTTTTTTATCTTATCATCATCATCAGCTATACCTTAATAATATAGGTAATTATTTTAATAAAACAAAGTAAGTTCTGTAGAATGCCCTGTATGGGTTTCAAATCGGGGATCCCAGTGGCATGACTGAAAAAAAGCTTATCACGCCCCTTTTTCTTGTCACACTTCACACATTCATATTACGTGTTTATTCAGACTGAGGCTACAAGTCATAAAGGCCAGGTTTAGCGTGTTGGTGGGTGTTAAACGTAGCCATAGACACATTTATTTGGTTAATGAAACAAACATACCTAGGTAATACAGCACAACGAAAACATACACATACTTAACACAACAATATAGCTAGAAACAGAAAAGAAATATGTTAAAATGCAGTGTGAGTTTTAGTGAACCAAATAGGCTGAGTATAAAAATTAGTCATGTGGGGTACGAGTACAACACTGATTAGCCGTGTGGTTTCCGGCAGAGTAGAATAGGACATACGTAGTATCTCTTAGTAGTTTGTGAATAGGACCACTCCAAGTCTTTCCATGGATGTCGTAAGAGGCGACTTAGGAGATACAAGAGCTAAACAAAGCTCATAATATCAATGAAGCCTCTCCAACCCGTCTGGCCAGCGAGGAGAGTGTAGGCCAAATCCTCTGCCTGCTCTGGCCAAGTATGGTTCCGGTAGTACAGAGACGGTCATGCTCCTGTAGTGGAGAATAAAAAGACCTGATGATGATATTCTGCTACACCTGTCAATAAACATTCGATTTGCTATAGAAAATATAATATTAACGGAACTTGCAGTAAATAATAGTAGGTTGCTAGTCACATCGCCTGGTAACATGATTCTACAGATTTTCGCCCAGTCCTTCGGCAGGCTTCTACGGTCTGCGTGGAAGGAGAAGCAGCTGGTACATTCTACGTATTTCTTTTCTCCCAGACCAGCATCGAAGAAGTCACTTGCCTAAAAGCAGGAATTTTGCATGTGCATATAAAAAATGTTAAATTGACATTCTGCCAATAATTACATATTACATAACCGTACAACGCTGTCTCGGGCACTAACTGTAATTTCCCTCGTGCCAGGCGTTCCCGCGGCTGACGTGGACGAGACACGGGACTCCGATGAAGACGCGGGGGCGCGGGGCGGGGGACACTACGCGGACGGTAAGCTTCTTAACAACCGAACAAACAGATGGTGTTATATGTTTCACACGACTCATTCTGTGTGTGTCTCTGTTTGGTGGAGGGAGTCAAATGCGGTTTTCTGAATTTGAAACAAGCGGTCGAGCTGAAGTTAGTGGAAGTCGGACCACCCTGAGCAGCCAGGGGTGAAGGCATCTAATTGAATAGCTATGGCACATGGAAAATGGATTTTGAGTTCAAATGATCGGTGTGGACGAAAGAGATCCATATTCATTTCATCCAGGGTCAGGTTGAAGTCCAATGCAGCGCAATACTGCCGAAGTATCCCGCCAGGTGGCCAACGTCGTGGAGACCCGATATAAAATGTAAATTAAGTTTATTTTGTAAGTTAGTACAAAAAACGTATAATATATTAGTCCTCTTGCTTATTCAACTTCACATAAAAATATTATTGACATTTTGCGAAAGTGACGTTGTGAAGAAACGTCACTTTCGCATAACGTCATTCACGCCTTCTATATTTCTATGCATATTAATAAATGCTTAGGAGAGCTACACAAGCTAGAGTATTATGCGAACAGTATATGTTGAACATAGACATAGACAGTTGGCCTTTTAAAACTTTTTTTTAAATTAGTAGCATAAACTTATATTTATCTCTATCAGATATATTTTTAAAAAAAGGGAGAGATGAATATTTTACTGCAAAATGGGCACCTTCTATGCTTTAGTTATTGTTTTTTTTTTTTTTTTTTTTTTTTTTTATTTATTTTATGGCAGCAAACAGTCATTTAAACAAAAATATACTATTGAACTTATTTTCTAAAAATAGACCAACAGTGCCAAAAAGTTTTTTAAAAAAAATTTAAACAAATACAAAGTGGTTCGAAACATGGCAGAATCACTAACTATACCTATAGTGTTAGTACTTTAAAATATGTATGATAAAGTAAAATATATATGAAGAAAAAAAATATATATATATATATCTCAGTCTGGTTTGTTAGTTAATTGAGTTGTTAATTTTCGTTTTAAACTGTTAATAGATTCATGAAAAATGTCAATGTTTACAAATTCTTTATTATAAGAGGAGGTGGAACGGTGAATAAATGTATTACGAGTATAATTTTTCTGTAAATGCGGAGGATAAAACAGAGGAGTATTACGTGAGGAGCGTACGGGTAAGCGCTTAGGTGGTAACAACGAAATCTTACTGAGAAGTGTTGGAGAGTCAATATAATTATTGAGAACTTTAAAGAGAAATACAATGTCAAACATTTTACGTCTGTCATTCAAACAGAGTAATTTATACCTACATAAAGCCTCATCGTAGGATTCAATTGAAAGCTGTCCACGATAGTTCAGTGATTTCATAAACTTTTTTTGTACTTTTTCTATTCTATCTATATGCACTTTATAACTGGGATTCCATACCACACTACCAAAGTCTAAAATGGAGCGAACAAAAGCAAAATATAGAATTCTCATAGTTATTGTTTTTTTAAATGGCTTACTTATCCTTAATATAAATCCGAGTCTTTGAAAGGCCTTTTTAACGATGTGATCAATGTGTATTTTAAATGATAATTCAGAGTCCATAATTATACCTAGATCTCTGATATTTGTGACTCTCTTAATACTTTTACCGTTTATTTCATAATTATATATAATAGTGTTTTTTTTACGGGTATAGGTTATAACATTGCATTTATCGGTATTAAGAAATAGTTGATTGGACAAGCAGTATCGTTGTAAAGCACGCAAGTCCTCCTGTAACCTTGCACAGTCATCTACACACCTAACAATTTTATAAATTTTGTTATCGTCGGCGTATAAAAGGTGACGACTGTTTTTTAGAACATCACCAATGTTATTTATATATAATGAGAACAGCAAGGGCCCGAGATGGGAGCCTTGCGGCACCCCAGAAGGTACAGGAAGAAATTGAGAGCAATATCCTTTTACACATACGGCTTGACTCCTATTTTGAATATAAGATTGGATCCACCTAAGCAAGCAGCCATGTATACCAGCCTCTTCCAGCTTCAAAATAAGAAGATTATGATTGAGTTTATCGAAGGCCCTGGAGAAGTCGGTATACACGACATCTACCTGGGCATTATCTTCCATAGCATGTGATAAAAAATCAGTAAAAGTGATCATATTACTTTCAACGCAACGTTTTTTGAAAAACCCGTGTTGTTGAGGAGAAATAAAATTACGCACAGAAATTGAAATGTAATGGGTTACAAGTTTTTCTAATAGTTTACCTAGTATACACAATTTTGATATCGGTCTGTACTCATTTATTTGATCCGTGTTTTTGTTTTTGGGAATAGGAGTAATAAGAGATTTTTTCCATTTACTAGGAAACACACCAGTATCAATTGATTTCTGAAATATTATCAGTATCGGGACGGCAAGTTCTTCAGCGCAATTAACTATTAGTATGGGATGAATATTGTCCGATCCGGCACCTTTATGTATATTAATATGTTTTAATTCTTTTAATATTGTTTCTAGGTCAAATTTAATATAATTTATGTCAACAGATGTGTTTGTACCCGTGGTAGTCGAATTAGTCAAGTTATCATTAGAGGGCTGATCAGAGGATACAAAAACAGAACTAAAATAATTATTGAATGCATCACAAATCTCGTCTCCATTATCGTAACATTCACCATTATAAAACATATTTTCTGGGATATCATTATGAGCTGTTTTTGATTTAACAAAGGACCATAACGAATTGGGATTATTTTTAATGTTGTTTTCAGAAAAATCGATAAATCGGTTATAACATTTACTTTCTAATTTTTTAAAGCGTTTCCTAAGAAGGGAAAAGTTATTATAATCTTGTTTATTTCCATATCGTTTCCACCTTCTATGAAACTTTTCTTTTTCTCTCGATAATTTTAATAGGGGTCGCGTGTACCATGGAGGGTACCTGTGTTTCTTGTGAAAATTGGTGCTAGGTACATGTTTATCGATAAGCTCGTCAAAAACACTATAAAAATAATCAACCATAGAATTCACGTCAGAAAAAGAATTTAGCTTACATACCCAGTCGACAGCCTTTATGCCTGATTTAAATGAGCAAAAATCCGTTTTAAAAAAAAGTTTTTTGTTATTGTCTGGAGTTTTAAGTAATGAGGGTAAGTCAATGTTTAAAATAATATTTAAAGATTTATGATTTGGGTCCTCCTTCACTAATGGGACTTCGCATGAAGTAACAGTACATTGTTCATTACTAAACACTAAGTCCAACAGTCGGTTATTAGAATTATATTGATTATTAAATTGCGAAAGCAGCGACAAATGTATAAAATCTTCAGTAATGCATGCTAAGTTATTATTATTTGTGTTTATTTCCATGCATTTGTTTGACGAACTATATGACCAACTTGCATATGTAATGTTAAAATCTCCAAGAATGAGAAAAGTGTCATCTGGATACAAATTAACGAAATCAATAACCCTGTCGTAAAAAGATGCCAACAATAACTCATGATTTGGGCCGTGAGGTATGTACGTTGAAATAATATGCAAAAAGCGAGGCGCGTTGGAAGAAGAGCGAGAAAGGTTACCCACAAGCGGCGCGGTCGTGCGCAGCGGCACCGACACCCATACCTCGTCCGCAGGCGGTGGCGCGCGCATGTCAGCGCGGTGTATCGGGCGCAGCTCACGACGCAGGGCTAGAATTACTCCGCCACCGAGCTCGTGACCACTCGCTAACTGGCGGTCACATCTGTAAACTTCGAATCTACTATCAAAGTACTCGGAATTATAAAATGTATCATTGAGCCAACTTTCGGTAATGCATATGATATCGTAATCGCTAGACAGGATGTTACTTAAGAACTCGTGGGACTTTGTGCGTAAACCCCTCACGTTTTGATAGAAAATAGAAATATTTTTGCTATCGTATTATAAATTTAATTGACGTTCCACCACCATAAACAATGTATTTAAAGAGAAAATAAATTAAACCTTTACTTATATAGCTTACTAAGTATAGTCACTTAATTTTATTGAGATCTGCTTCACTTGACACTAGTATTGCATGAGAAGTATCATTTTTTCTCACGAAAATTTTACAATCTGACAACCAAACGTATTTATACGATTTCTCTTTGACAATAACTCGTACTTTCCTATAAAGTAATTTGTTTTGAGGCGATAGATGATCACTGACAAAGACGGGGCTTGCTGGGCCATCCAAGCCGGCGTCTACGGTGGTTAGGCCACGGCGCGCGCGGACCGCCGCCAGCATCTCAATCTTCCGTTGTTTTTGTGTAAACCGTACGATGATGTTTGGGGAGGCAGCAACATCACGCGACGCCTCATTCGGACGAGTACTTTTGAAGCGCCTAACCCGATGAATAAAGTCAATGTCCATAGGCGCGAGGGAGAAACCTATTTTAGTAGCAATATTATGGACGATATTGTTCAAATTTTCACCTTTAGTTAAAGGTATACCAGTTATTTCCAGATTATTGATTCTTCCCTGTTGCTCACTTACACGCAGTTGTTCTGAAAAACCATTGACCTTAGAAGTGATGGTGTTAAACTCGCACATAATATGTTCCATATTTTTATTTATTTTGTCATCAGACGACTTTAACTCGGTGATCTCATGTTTCAAAGCAGAGTTCTCTTCCGCCAGTCGGCGCACCGTAACATTTAACTCCTCCAATTGTCCATTAAATTTATTTACGTCCTCTCTCAGTGAGTTCAAGGTACTATTAAGAATCTGTGATTGGCTTTCAAGGGACGCGTTAAGCGAAATTGTCATTGTTCTGAGATATCTATGCATATGAATGAATGCTTAGGAGAGAGGGGGGTTTGGCTTCGTTGTATGTCTACGTGTAAGCGCTGCGGCAGTGGTGACCTGTGCGCTCATATGATGTATCTCATCCCACGGGTTCGCTAACGAACTGACCTCCTTTGATAAGCGATGGTACACCATCTTCTACTTTCACCTACAGGTGAAAGTAACAAATGTTTTGCAGATGGCGTAGCAGAGGGCCAACAGCCTGTGGCAGGAAGTTCCCGAAACAGTTATTATGGCGTACCTCAGAGCGCTGACAAAAGGCACCAGTGTCATGTTTGTCTGAGGGGGTTTCAGTTGAAGAGTAACCTACAAAGACACTTAAGAACTCACACTGGTGAGAAGCCATATAAATGTAATGATTGTGGCAAGGAATTTAATGCAAAGCGTAATTTAGAAACACATTTAAGAACTCACACTGGTGAGAAACCATTTGAATGTAAGGTTTGTCGTCGTCGATTTGCTCAAAACAGTGCATTCAAAATTCACTTGAGAACTCATACTGGTGAGAAGCCATATAAATGTAATGACTGTGGCAAGCAATTTAATCGAAAGGATCATTTAGATACACATTTAAGAACTCACACTGGTGAGAAGCCATATAAATGTAATGATTGTGGCAAGAAATTTAATGTAAAAGGTACCTTAGAAACACATTTAAGAACACACACTGGTGAGAAACCATTTGAATGTAAGGTTTGTCGTCGTCGATTTGCTCACAACAGTACATTAAAAACACACCTGAGAACTCACACTGGTGAGAAGCCATATAAATGTAATGATTGTGGCAAGCAATTTAATCAAAAGGGTAATTTAGATAGTCATTTAAGAACTCACACTGGTGAGAAGCCATATAAATGTCATGATTGTGGCAAGCAATTTAATCAAAAGGGTACTTTAGAATCACATTTAAGAACACATACTGGTGAGAAACCATTTAATTGTAAGGTTTGTCGTCTTCGATTTAGTGACAAAAGTCTTTTACATAGACATTTAAAAACTCACGGTGAGAAACCGTAACAATGGGACCACAACTAATTTGCATAGTTTTTAATGTCACGTTAGGAACGGGAACTAAATTCTCGTCCACATGCAACACAAGTTGTTTGTAAAAATGTTTCGTTATGACATTCACGCGCAAAGTCAATTCTGTTGAATTCGATTATAGACTTCAAAATCAGTCTTTGTGTAATAAATCTGCTGCCCGCGATTTGGGTGTTCCCCTTGACTCAAAATTGTCATTTTCTCAACATCTCGACAACGTGACATCCAAATGTAATCAGCTCCTTGGACTAATTTGTAGAATATCGAAAGATTTTAAGAAGTTTCAAACCTTAGTGACCCTTTATAAAACATTTGTGCTTCCAAAGCTAGAGTATGCCTCGATTATTTGGTCCCCTCATTACATAGCTCATGTTGAGCAAATAGAGACCATTCAGTAAACGTTTTTGAGACTATTGACAACCCGTTTGGGCTTGAGAGATACCTTAATGACATATGAACAGCGCTTAAAACGTTTTAATTTTACATCCCTTGATTGCAGACGTTCCCAAACTGACCTTACATATTTGTATAAAATTATTAATTCACTGCTATCTTAAAGCCAGAGGCTTTATCTACCAGTCAACCCACAGGGTGGTGCAGAGAAAAGTAAATTTTGGAAGTTGGTGCAAATAAAAGAAGTTTGAAATAGATTATATTAAAGTATGTATACGTAAATATATAGTCATATATAAACATACATGCCAAATACATAAATATTAAAATATAATATAAAGTACATATACTACATATATATTAATTTATATTCCATCTGATAGTTCGCGAAGATAATGAGCGCGTACCGCACTCTTGAAAGCACGACGTGTCTGAGCCTTTCGGATTTCCAAAGGTAAAGAGTTCCAAAGCCGTACAGATATTGCAGTAAATGAGTGTTCGAAAAACCCAGTCCGGTAACGCGGAGTGTTAAGAAGAAGATTGCTAGAGGAGCGAAGATTTCTGACATGGGTGTCACACAGAAAAGTAAATTTTGATTTAAGGTACGCCGGAGTTTTAGGGTCGAAAAGAATAGAAAAGAGAGTCGTGAGTATATGCAACTGTCGACGTTGCCGAATAGGTAACCATTTTAATTTAGTGCGATAAGCCGATATATGATCGTACTTACGAAGTCCAAATATAAATCTTAAACAGTTATTTTGTAACCGTTCAAGTTTGTTTAAGAAATCACATTTCAGGTCCGAGTAACACACATCAGCGTAATCCAGTATGGGCAGGATAAGCGTTTGCATCAACATGATCTTGATATTAGTGGGCAAGAAATTTTTTAATTTGTACAGCGAACGAAGAGAACCTGTTACCTTGCTGGATACAGCCGATACTTGGGCACCCCAGTCTAGTCGACAATCAATGTATACCCCTAGATCTTTAACGTGGGAGCTAAAGGGTATTTGGATCCCATCATAATGAACAACGGGTAGGGAATCCTCGCGTATTCTGCTTAGTAGGTGTGACTACTCACTTGCGGCATTTAAAAGAAAATGCCAAATTGTGTTCAATGATTCAGGTCAAAAGTAAAGTAAATATATTCTTTGTTATCTGTATTTCTGCATTGTTGTGCACGTTCTCTATTTTTTAATTTACTAAACTTTTTTTAAAGTAACAAATTTTGAGCTGTTATGTTACGTACATATTTAATTGGTGAGTTAGGTTAGCTTTTATCAAGTGTTTGAACGTGTTTTGTAACAAAATTAACTACCTAACAAACTGTTTGTGTACTTGTTAATAAATAAATAAATAAAAGATAAATATTTCAGAGCGGATGCGACATATGCGTACCTAACGGGCTTTACTAGATTACTATAGTATAGAAACATTATAATAACAGTCAAGAAACCAAAATGTAATGAATTTAATTTGCATATAAAACTAATTTCTGTAACAACCTGTACCTTCTGCGGCTGAGTCTTTTAGTTTTATTTACAGTCACCGAATCTTGACGTAACCGAATTTTCGATGTATAATATTGTTTATTTCTTAATTAAATTTATGGATAGGCTTTTAGATGTTAAGAGTTTTATTGTAAACTAGCTTTTACCCGCGGCTTCGCTCGCGTGTGGTTTCCCTTACTAACACAACCCAAAACTCCAAAGTCAACCCACGTAGTGCCTTAAACACGGTAATGGCTTAAAGCCATGGTTAATTTTTTGGTTAAAAAAGAGGTTCTCAATTCGCCCCATACCGTATGTATGTAATATTGTCGGGGTTGCACAGTTTTTGTATATGTTGTTCTGTACCAGCTTCTCAACATGTGTGCCTAATTTCATAAGTGTACTTTTACACTTATGAAATTAGGCACACATATTGAGATGTATGTATATTTGTATGTTTGCTTGCGCATATCCCAAAGACTAAAGCGGATTTTTAAATTTTTTTTTGTCGCAGAAATTTGCGAAAATAAGGAAATAGTGCAGATTTTATCAAAATCGGTTTAGTACTCTTTGAGATGGTCTTGAAGAAGCTAATTTGTTTTTAATTTTTATAATAAACTGGCTAACATTCTTTCATTGTCTAAAATACTGAATATTTTTTTGAGCAGTAATTTGCGAACTTGTAGCATACTAACTCAACGATACTATAGGTATTTTATAATAGATAGGTACTTAATACATAACATCCAAGAAAATGTATAGGATAATTGTATTAAATGAAAAATAAATAAACACAGAGTAAACTTTAATATTCGTAATATGTTTTTGAAAAACTAAAACATTTTTTTGGATGCGTATCTCTGTTTTCTTTCGTGAATACTTTTCGTAACTAATTTATTGCCAAGCGATGTCTCATCGATTTGTAAAGAAAAAGAGAAGCCGTTAAGCCGAAAAGGCAGCCAGCTCAGCTTCATGCTTATGGCGGTGAACCAAAGCGCTGATTTTCAGCTGGTACCAAGGAGGACGTAGATAGCTTAACTATACATATATGCTATTATAACAAGCATAACTTTTTAAAATATATTTTTAACTACTCATTTACCATTTATATCTACGAAAAATTAAATTAAAAGTATGAACAAAACAGCAACAATGAAATTGACAATTTTCGTGAAATCATAATTGCAAAGTACTTGACTTTAGTTAGTATTGGCACAATATATTTGGGAAATTAAAAACTGTCGACAACAATGCCATCAATTTGCCGCGATAATGTGATTTCTTTTATTTGTTTACGAAATGTGGCAACAGAGGAGGCACTAGTACCCGAATCGTTAACGCCATGTATTTGCAATTTCATAATTCAATAATAGTTTGGCAGTAATGGTGTTACTTTCGTTTTTTGATCAGTCTTATTTAAATCTGTTTCTATTACTGAATTGTTGTCGTGTTGAATTGAATTCTTCTTTACTTTATCATCTTCCTTTGTTTCTAAACCAGCATAAGGCTTCAGGATGATGCCGAGAAACCTTATTCAATTTTTAACACATCTTACACGGAACTTTTATTTTATTCTTATCTAGATCCTCTTCTTTTTAAAAAAAATGTTAAAGGATCCTATGGATTGTTCCATTGAAACATTTTTTTATTTCTGTGTCATTGTGTTTAATATGAAAGCCGGTAAATCTTGTGCAATAAGGTCTATCAAAGTACCTGTTTCAATGGATGTCCTCATCACGAGTAACAGTTTTTACTTTCTCATAGAAATTAACCATCCTTGCATTATGTGACATGTGAGCTCATATTATGTATCTCATCCCACAGGTTCGCTAAGTAACTGACCCCTTTGTAAAGCGATGGTGTAGGTGAAAGTAACAATTTTTTTGCAGATGACACAGCAGAGGGCCAACAGCGTGTAGGAGGAAGTTTACGAAACCGTCTTGATTACTGTTTCGTGAACTTCCTGCCGCAGGTTTTTGACCAGCCTCAGAGAGACTCGCGCGCGCAAACGCTGACACAAGGCACCAGCGTCATGTTTGTCTGAGGCAGTTTCAGTGGAATAGTCGTCTACAAACTGTAGAGAAGCCGTATAATTGTAATAATTGTGAGAAGCAACTTAATCGTAAGGATACTTTAGTATTACAATTAAGAACTCATACTGGTGAGAAACCAACATTATGTAATAGTTTCTGCCACTCTTGTATCGTTTGTAATATCACGTTAGGAATGGGAACTTCATTCTCGTATTCATTAAACCACGGATATACTAGATTACTAAAGTATAGAGATATTATAATAACAACATCAGTCTTCACATGGATATCGTAAGAGGCGACTTAGGAAATATAAGCTAAACAAAGCTCATAAACATCAATGAGACCTCTCCAACCCGTCTGGCCAGCGAGGAGAGTGTAGGCCAAATCCTGTCTTCTCCGGCCAAGTATGGCTCCGGTAGTACAGAGAGGGTCATGCTGCTGCAAAGACTAAAGAGACCAGATGATGATGATGATGATGATGATTATAATAATAGACAAGAAACCAACATGCAATTGTTATTAAGTTAACGACGTAGTAAGTTAACCACACGCTGCATGCTTGAATAAGACAAATATGTTGGTACCTAGTTATATTTTAACACCATAATGGATTGTAAACCTCGATAAGAAAATAAAGAATGGAATTTAATTGTGTTGACATTATTTGTTTGGTTTGGATCCTGTATTTATTTGGTTAATAAAACACACATACGAGATAGTGTGGCGTTGATCTACTTATGTAGCTACATGAAAAGCATGCAGTTGTTTAGCTATTAATCTAATGTTTAGCGTAGATTCATTTTGATACCCGCCATAACTCCACCAAGGGCGCCACTGGTAGGGAATGCAAAGGTTTTGAAATATTTATAGCAACTGCGTTCAACATTTTTTTTGCATGAATTCGATGTAATATTACGTATCCTATGAGGAACTAAGATTCGCTAAAGTACAGACTATCTTGTCCAGGCTCAAAAACAATGGCTTGCTCGAGGTTCTCCTATAATCCTTTTCCCGTAAAGGTCAGTCTTAATAAGTTTTTCACTTGCATTGATTTATTTATTTCATATCAGTAGTTGAGGAATATATCTGAGAACTCACACAGTTGAGAAGTCACATAAATGTTATTGAGAAAAGCAATTTCTTTGTAAAATTAATTTGGAAAAACATTTGACAAGTCACACTGCTGAGAAACCATATGAATTTAATTATTATCAATGTCGACATGCTCTATACAGTGCATTACGTACACATTTAATAACGCATACTGGAGAGAAACCATCATCATCGTCATTTCAGCCACAAGAAGTTCACTGCTGGACATAGGCCTCCTCCGCGCCTCCAAAGATTTTTCTCTCCATGGAAGGAAATCGCCGTACTCACCACGTTGGGAGGGCGGGTGGCGAGCGCAGTTTGTTTAGCTTCTTGTGCGTCCACGCCGACGCCCATCCCAAGCATGTTGAAGCTGGGTAAGGATAGGAATGTGTTTATTTGAGAATAAAATAAAAGTACAGGGATACTACTTAGTCTAATGAAAGGGGGAAAAGCAAGTAGCAACTTTAATTTTTAAATTTAAAGTAGCAACTTTATTAAATTTAACTGTAATAAGTGTGGTGTGGGGAGCAATTTATTGAAAAGGGTCATTTAAAACACATTCAAGAATTGATACTGGCGAGAAACCGTTCTAATGTAATATTTTTCATAGGCGATTTGCTCAGTACACACACACACACATTTAAGTACCCCTACTGGTGAGAAACTATTTAGAAGTAATCTTTGTTGTCGTCGATTTGCTGATAATAATTCATTACATACACATCTGAGAACTCCCACTAGTGAGAAACCTTACGAATGTCATAAATGTGGGATGTAATTTCGTCCATAAATTAACTTAGAAAGACATCTGATAACTCACACTGGTGAGAAACCATCTCATTGTAACAAGTGTCATAGTAGATTTGCTCGGTACAGTACAATACTGACACATTTACGAACACACAGAGGAGGAGTGTTATGTTCGTCATCGTAGGTTTGTACAAATCAGAACATACATACACATTAAGAATCCTCACCACACACACACATATAGCTATTTGTTCAAGTAGATATATTCGAAATATGTACAATACCTGGTGCAGGACACGAGTCCACCAAATGTTTATTGGAACACATCACAAAGTCAAATATCGGCGAGCTCCGTGGCACAGTGGTTAATACGCCAGCCAGCGACACGAGGGTACCCGGGTTCGATTCCCGACCAGGTCAAGATGAAAAATCGGCCAAGTGCGAGTCGGACTCGCGCACCAAGGGTTCCGTTCCGTTATCTATAAAAACGGCAAAAAAATCATGTCTGTTGTATGGGACCCCCCTTAAATATTTATTTTATTCAATTTTTTTGTATTTGTTGTTATAGCGGCAACAGAAATACATCATCTGTGGAAATTTCAACTGTCTAACTATCACGGTTCATAAGATACAGCTTCGTGACAGACGGACAGCGGAGCGATATTAATAGGGTCCCGTTTTTACCCTTTGCGAACGGAACCCTAAAACGATCATTTTTAGATTCTTGGATGTTTCAGGGTCTTGAATGTTCATCTATATAAGTATCTATTATAAAATATAGTATCGGCACAGCGGTGACACTCCCTGTACGTGTGACTTCGAGTTTCTGTGTCCTTGAATCGGAACGTGTAAACGCTAAGGTTGACACCACGGAACAAGAAAAAAAGAGGACCTAGGATTAATGACAATATTTTTAAAGTAAAATGAATATTAGTAATGAAATTATTTTTTTCTATGTAGTGTAGCAAATGATTGCGACTATTAATAGGGTCCCGTTTTTACCCTTTGAATACGGAACCTTAAAAACAGTATAAATAGTAGTAAGACAACATCAGTTGGTATTATCTTAGGTATTCGGTACTAATGCTACTGAATTCTTTAGCAATTTATGTTACGCGCCAAACATCTCCGATAAGGTGTTAGTAACTAGTTGAAAATCCTGATGACATCTTACATTATGACGAGATAATCTGTTAAAGTGATAATATGAGTAAATACCTACTTAGGCTACTTAGAAGTAGGCAGCATAATAATGTAAAACGACAAAGTGATTTAGGTTACTATGTGTAAAACGGACGGTACCACCTACCCCGTATCTATTACTAGGTCATCATCATTTTCGAGTAGGTGTCACGGTCAATCGACCATGCACATCTTGGTGTCAGAGTTCTTTGGAACCGCCTCTCGGCCTCCGACGTGGTTCCTTTTAACGACTACCAGATGGCAGCCGGGACCAACGTTTAACGTGCCTTCCGAAGCACGGAAACATCTTTCTCACCAGTAGGGGTCTGATAAGACAATCAGGTGATTCAAGCCTGCAATACCCTAACCAAATGAAAACAACTAAACTTACCGTGGGAATCGAACCCACGACTCCCGGGTTTACAGGCAACCGCCTTAACCACTGGACCACGGAAGCAGTTTGACTACTAGGTAATAGAAAATAAATATTAACTAGGTAGGTACTTACTTTTCAGGTTCGCTAGGCAATGAGAAGAAGCTTTTATCATTGCCTAGCGAACCTGAAAAATAAGTACTGTATATTCTGTTTTTGATTATTGCCACAGCCATATACACAACAATAAATCTTAGCAGCGGATATGATTATTGTTTAAAACGCGTAGTACTCAAATCACGCTTTCTTTACTTACTTGCGTGCTGCAAGACGTGCGCGAGACGCAAACAACAAACGCTTCTAGCCCTCGAATAATCCACTTAGTGCTGGCTCGTTTACCGCCCCGCGCGCCTCTCAATGCCCCCGCGCACATCCAGACGCCACACATAGCCGCAAGCGCTTCTACGTGCACACATGCTTGAGTGTCGTTTCTTTTCGTGTAGCGTATATACCTATTCTTTGGTATCGGTGAGTTAGTATCCTACGACACAAGTTCACAACTTGCTGGGGCTAGGTTTGGGGTATGGACCAGTTAAGGTGATGTGAATCCTTAATTTGCAACAGGCAAAGAATGTGCCGCATGCGTTACACTTTGCGGCCTTGGACCCCACATAAAAACAAAGGTGCCGCAATATAAAATGTTTTTTAATCGGTCGGAACATCACTGAGCATTTCGTTATTGTGTCAGCCCAACAAGTCCACTGCTGGACATAGGTCTCCCCGAATAATTTCAAATACGACCTGCAAGAAGCGGCCCAGTGCCTTTCTGCGACCGTAGCGAGGTTGTCCGTTCGTGACAACCTTTTTGTCCCAGCGGCCATCGACAGAGACTTGGTTATAATCCCGTCGTACCGTATGCACCAATTTAGTTTTTGAAGGATCTCTTGTAATCCAATACATATCTAAGTAACCGATCCGATGCGGATGGCACGACGTGTTTTGAAAATGGAGGCCGCCGCATTGAATCGGTTAACATAAATTAAGTCTCAATAATTATAACAAAAAACATCGGTATCATGGAATCTGAAGGATTATAGGCCCAATTCATGCTAGATGCTAGACACCCCTCTCAGGAGTCAGCTCAAACCGAGACGCGACGCGACTGAAAAGTAGCAATGAAATATATCTTTATTTAATAAACGAAAAGGTACACATTTCATTGACTGCCTTAGGAAATGGCTCGCGGCGGTGCTTCGCCGGTAGACGCGGCGCAAGAGTGGCGCTGCGCCTCGTGACGCTGCGTTACAGCCCGCTAGTGCAGCTTGAAGCCACTGTGGCGACTTGTCTCTACTATTTCCGTCCAGACTCCGTGTACATCTGAAGCAGCTGACGAGTGCTCGAGTGAGAAAGATAACGATAGACTGGGATCTTGTTAGGTATAATCGGACTTCTTGCAGAGGTAGCAAAACTAATACAAAAATAAGAGCGCGCGCGAAACCACATGCCTGTAAAGCATCGTGTCGCGTCGTGTGTTAACTTGCCTTTGGTTTTAGTGTGGCCCGCGGACAAAAAGCGCCTGGCCGCGGGACTTCGAGCTTTTCAAGCATCCTTTCACTCGCCTCGGCTTTGCACGAGTAGATATAGGTACTTATTCTATAACATATGTATGTTCATCAAGGATAACGTAGGATTCTAATGGAGAAATATTTTTCAAATCGGTCCAGTAGTTAAGGAGCCTAATCAACGTAAACAAAACAAAGAAAAACGTCATTAATTACCAATTAAATTTGATTAAAATATTGGCAAAGGAATGCCTCAGCTTGTGTCGCCACGTGCCTAAGTAGTGGGCACGCTGTGGCAATCTTTCCCCTCTGTATAATAGTGGTGTAGTAGTGTAGATAGGCCTCGGCCACCGGCTGCGGGTGCACTGCCAAGCGATCGGCCACACGATGCTCGGCGACTACACCCACAGCGACGCCATGGATAGTGCGCCTCGCAGAATGTTCCTGCTCGCTGCCAGGTGAATATTGTACGGTTGTACGGAACCCTTCGATTTGTTTACATTTAAAATAGTGTTTGTTCCCCAGACTGGTGCTCCCCCTGCCCACCTCGCCCCTCGACATCCAAACGTCAGAGCCCTGCTTCTCAGACAGCGAGTTCCCGAGCGGTGACGATGCGAGCACACTCAACAAGCTGTGACGTCATCGCCGGCCCTCCGGCATCGGCCAGCGCCACAAGTGTGTTGGCTCAATTACATATTCCGGCTATTTGTGTCGTGTTTCATTTCGTTTCATCTGTCCCGGGGTGTGTGTGAAGTGTTATGAAATCTCGAAAGTAAAATGAAATCAACTTGTGACACATGCGTGAAGAATAACGTATTTACAAATGACATATATTATAATGATATATATATTCATTTAATGAATATTGTTGGGTGATAGGTATTATATGTTTTTAAAATAATATGACTGAATATTGTTATTATATCATTAAATCTTATTCGATATGTTTACTATTTTTTTTAATTAATACAATTATACATTTTCTTGGATGTTAATGTGAATAAGTACTTATGTATTATAAAATTAGTATCGTCGAGTTAGTCTGCTTCTTCTTCTTCTGTCGTGTCAATGGTCCAAACGATTAAATGAATCTTGCCCAGAATGATGCAACCTTTACAGCCGCATCCGTGGCTTTCGCCAAATCCTCTCTCGTACAAGAGGTTACGTTCGGGGCATGATAACAGATGTGGCATGGATTGCACAGCGCCACAGCTACATCTATCATTAGTAGAAAAGCCCCACTTTTTGGGGTTCTCTCTGCATCTGCCCACACCTACTCGCAATCTGTTGAGAGACTTCCACTTACTCCAGGGCAAGGAGTGACCCGGTGGCTGTTTCTCCGCAGGTGGCAACTGTGAAGCAGTCGTTGTTGGAAACTTTTTAGCCCAGAGTTCCAAGCGCGCAGCGGATGGTTCCTTGTCTAAGGGGAGACATTGTTTAAGAAAGCGGGTTAATTTAAGTTAGTCTGCTACAACACAAGGAAAATTATTTTGTATTTTATACAATAAGAATTTCAAAAACTGTACTATCTCAAAAAGTACTTAACCGATTTTGATAAAATTTGCATTAATCCCTAGTTGCGCAATACCTTTTACAACTAAAAAAGAATGTTAGCAATCCAAATTACAAACAATACAAACAGACAAGGATCATTGTTATGGTTTTTCACCAGTGTGTGTTCTTAAATGTGTTTCTAAATTACACTTAACACTAAATTGCTTGCCACAGTCATTACATTTATATGGCTTCTCACCAGTGTGAGTTCTTAAATGAGCTTTTAAATCTTTTTTGTGACTTAACTGCTTTTCGCAAACATTACATGCAAATAGTTTTTCACCAGTGTGAGTTCTTAAATGTCTTTCTAAATTACCCTTTTGATTAAATTGCTTTCCACAATCATTACATTTATATGGCTTCTCACCAGTGTGTGTTCTTAAATGTGATTTTAATGCACTGCTGCCAGCAAATCGACGACGACAAACCTTACATTCAAATGGTTTCTCACCAGTGTGAGTTCTTAAATGTGATTCTAAATTACCTTTTCGATTAAATTGCTTGCCACAGTCATTACATTTATATGGCTTCTCACCAGTGTGAGTTCTTAAATGTGATTTTAAATGAAACATTTGATTAAATTGCTTGCCACAGTCATTACATTTATATGGCTTCTCACCAGTGTGAGTTCTTAAATGTGATTCTATATTACCTTTTCGATTAAATTGCTTGCCACAATCATTACATTTATATAGATTCTCACCAGTGTGAGTTCTTAAATGTATTTTTAATGCACTGCTGAGAGCAAATCGACGACGACAAACCTTACATTCAAATGGTTTCTCACCAGTGTGAGTTCTTAAATGTATTTTTAATGCACTGCTGCCAGCAAATCGACGACGACAAACCTTACATTCAAATGGTTTCTCACCAGTGTGAGTTCTTAAATGTGATTCTAAATTACCTTTTCGATTAAATTGCTTGCCACAGTCATTACATTTATATGGCTTCTCACCAGTGTGAGTTCTTAAATGTGATTTTAAATGAAACATTTGATTAAATTGCTTGCCACAGTCATTACATTTATATGGCTTCTCACCAGTGTGAGTTCTTAAATGTGATTCTATATTACCTTTTCGATTAAATTGCTTGCCACAATCATTACATTTATATAGATTCTCACCAGTGTGAGTTCTTAAATGTATTTTTAATGCACTGCTGAGAGCAAATCGACGACGACAAACCTTACATTCAAATGGTTTCTCATCAGTGTGAGTTCTTAAATGTATTTTTAATGCACTGCTGCCAGCAAATCGACGACGACAAACCTTACATTCAAATGGTTTCTCACCAGTGTGAGTTCTTAAATGTATTTTTAATGCACTGCTGCCAGCAAATCGACGACGACAAACCTTACATTCAAATGGTTTCTCACCAGTGTGAGTTCTTAAATGTATTTTTAATGCACTGCTGCCAGCAAATCGACGACGACAAACCTTACATTCAAATGGTTTCTCACCAGTGTGAGTTCTTAAATGTGATTCTAAATTACCTTTTCGATTAAATTGCTTGCCACAATCATTACATTTATATGGCTTCTCACCAGTGTGAGTTCTTAAATGTCTATCTAAATTAACCTTTACATTAAATTGCTTGCCACAATCATTACATTTATATGGCTTCTCACCAGTGTGAGTTCTTAAATGAGTTTTTAAATGACTTTTGTCACTAAACTGCTTTTCGCAAACATTACATGCAAATGGTTTGTCACCAGTGTGAGTTCTTAAGTGTCTTTGTAGATGACCCTTCCACTGAAACTCCCTCAGACAAACATGACACTGGTGCCTTGTGTCAGCGCTCTGAGGCTCGCCATAATAACTGTGTCGGGAACTTCCTGCCACAGGCTGTTGGCTCTCTGCTGCGCCATCTGCAAAACATTTGTTACTTTCACCTACACCATCGCTTATCAAAGGAGGTCAGTTCGTTAGCGAACCCGTGGGATGAGATTCATCATATGAGCGCACAGGTCACCACTGCCGCAGCGCTTACACGTAGACATACAACGAAGCCAAATCCCCTCTCTCCTAAGCATTCATTCATATGCATAGAAATATAGAAGGCGTGAATGACGTTATGCGAAAGCGACGTTTCTTCGCAATGTAGAACTTCACTTTCGCAAAATGTGATTCATATTTTTATGTGAAGTTGAATAAGCAAGAGCGCGTAGAACCGATGGCCGATGGGGCAGAAGGGTTCTTGAATGGCGACCACGTATCGGCAAGCGCAGCGTCGGTCATCCACCGACCAGATGGTCGGATGACCTGACTAAGGTCGCAGGAAGACGCTGGGTGCAGGCCGCTTCCAACCGGTCGTGTTGGAAATCCTTGGCTGATGTGATGAATAAGCAAGAGGACTAATATATTATACGTTTTTTGTACTTACTTACAAAATAAACTTAATTTACATTTCATATTGTGTCTCCACGACGTTGCACCTGGCGGGATACTTCGGCAAAGTTGCGCTGCATTGGACTTCAGCCTGACCCTGGCCATGAACTAAATATGAATCTCTTTCGTCCAAATCGATCATTTGAACTCAAAATCCATATTCCATGTGCCATAGCTATTCAATTAAATGCCTTCACCCCTGGCTGCTCAAGATGGTTCGACTTCTACAATTTCAGCTCAACCGCTTTGACAGCCTCCGTGGTCCAGTGGTTAAGGCGTTTGCATGTTGACCTGGGGGTCGTGGGTTCGGTTCCCACCGGAAGAATACTTTGTTTAGTTGTTTCCAGTTTGGTTAGAACATTGCAGGATTGAATCACCTGATTGTCTGATAATAAAGATGATTCCGTGCTTCGGAAGGCACGTAAAGCCGGTGGTCCCGGCTGCCATCTGGTAGTCGTTAAAGGAACCACGTCAGAGGCTGAGAGGCGGTCCCGAAGAACTCTGACACCAGGGTGTGCATGGTCGATTGACCGTGACACCTACTCGAAATGATGATGAGCTCAACCGCTAGTTTCAAATTCAGAAAACCGCATTTGACTCCCTTCACCAAACAGAGACACTCACAGAATGAGTCGTGTGAAACATATAACACCATCTGTTTGTTCGGTTGTTAAGAAGCTTACCGTCCGCGCCCCCGCGTCTTCATCGGAGTCCCGTGTCTCGTCCACGTCAGCCGCGGGAACGCCTGGCACGAGGGAAATGACAGTTAGTGCAATCACTTTCGTACTGTGCAGCGATAATTATTGGCAGAATGTTAATTTAGCATTATGAATCTTTCCCAAATATCATCAAAAATTTTATTACCACATGTAAAATTCCTGCTTTTAAACAAGTAACTTCTTCGATGCTGGTCTGGGAGAAAAGAAATACGTAGAATGTACCAGCTGCTTCTCTTTCCACGCAGACCGTAGAAGCCTGCCGAAGGACTGGGCGAAAATCTGTAGAATCATGTCACCAGGCGATGTGACTAGCAACCACCATTATTAACTTCACGTTCCGTTATTATTATTTTTTTCTTTAGGTCGAATGTTCACTGACAGGTGTTGCAGAATATCATCATCAGGTCTTTTTAGTCTCCACTGCAGGAGCATGACCCTCTCTGTACTACCGGAACTATACTTGGCCAGAGCAGACAGAGGATTTGGTCTACACTCTCCTCGCTGGCCAGACGGGTTGGAGAGGCTTCATTGATATTTATGAGCTTTGTTTAGCTTGTATCTCCAAAGTCGCCTCTTACGACATCCATGGAAAGACTTGGAGTGGTCCTATTCTACTCTGCCGGAAACATCACGGCTAATCAGTGTTGTACTCGTACCCCACATGACTAATTTTTATACTTAGCCTATTTGGTTCACTAAAACGCACACTGCATTTTAACATATTTCTTTTCTGTTTAGCTATATTGTTGTGTTAAGTATGTGTATGTTTTCGTTGTGCTGTATTACCTAGGTATATGTTTGTTTCATTAACCAAATAAATGTATGTCTATGGCTACGTTAACACCCACCAACACGCTAAACCTGGCCTTTATGACTTGTAGCCTCAGGCTGGATAAACACGTGATATGAATGTGTGAAGTGTGACACGAAAAAGGGGTGTGATAAGCTATTTTTAAGTCATGCCACTGGGATCCCCGATTTGAAACCCATACAGGGCATTCTACAGAACTTACTTTGTTTTATTAAAACAATTACCTATATTATTAAGGTATAGCTGATGATGATGATAAGATAAAAAAAAAAGGTATAGCTGGGACACTAAAGATCAATGACAGCAATGATAGACACCTCACACCATACATGAAATCGTAGGCTATTCTAAACTGTCACTTTTCTTTTTCATGATGACACATTCTTTTTAAATAAAGGGGCTAGATCTAAAAATTGTTGTTCAAGATACACAATCAAACTACATCATCGAACGCACAGATTACATAAAGTATCTAGGCATCTTAATAGATAAACATTTAACCTTTAAATCACATATTGAACTCATATCTTCACGAGTACGGAAACTCATATATGTATTTAGACAGCTACGACACGTAGCCGATGTCAACATCATTAATATGGTTTATTTTGCGCTCGGTCAATCAGTATTAACGTACTGCATTACCGCTTGGGGCGGAGCTGCAAATTCTCACTTTATGTGAATTGAGAGGGCGCAAAGGTCATTACTGAAGGTGTCATGGTTTAAACCTTTTCGATTCCCCACCACTGCACTTTATAAAATTACTGAGCTATTAAGTGTTCGGCAGCTGTTTATACTCCATACAGTGATGAAGCAACATAAAATAACTCCGCTCATTGCTAAAAATCTCAGACGCAACCATCTTGTAGCCAAATCAACATCCTATAAAACAAAATTTTGCAACAGATTTCTTGGATTTCAAGGTCCTCATCTTTACAATAAGCTTCACAAAATACTGTCCATTCACCACCTAAATGCCTACAATCCTAAACACATGATTTCGGATTGGTTGCAAAAACAAAATTACGAAGAAACAGAAAATTTAATATCTACTGTACAATAAATCATCTCAACATACAGTCATATATACATAACATACATAACAAATAACATACACACATACATATATTTATACACATCCACGCCCCACACCCCCACACAAATAAATACATGACTTGACTACCCATACATATTCCTCAAAGAACTTTCCTTTCTTTCGTCTTCATTTTTGGTTTGTCATAATTTCCCTAGATTGAATGTACCTAACACACAACATTGTTGTAATAATTTATTTCAATTAGTACTTATAATATTAGATAATTTTAGAGGCGGGGGCCTGATGACTTGCAATACAGGTACAAACCTAGTGCAAGCATCAGCTTCCCACAAACTGGTTGTTTTAGTACTTAATTTAATTTGATTGTAATTTAGTCTGTAAGTACCATGTTTGTGGATAGAAATAAACATTATTATTATTTATTATTTATATTCATGTTCCCTCTATATTAAGTGACTTATTTCTTACTCTAGTGGTAAATGGAATCAATTTTGCTGGCAAGGTTAAAGTAACATGCTATCTTAAATTTCCGCTAATTCCATCGGCAGGCTTCTAAGGTCTGCGCGGGCAGAGAAGCAGCATGTACATTTTATGTTTCTCTTTTCTCTCAGACCAGCATGGAAGAGAGTGGGACGTATGGTTAACTTGAACATATGTACCCGCTGGGTCCTCATCGTCCGTCGCGGTGTCGACAGCATCCTCTGACTCCGGCTCAGTTTTGACCATGATCGGTTTTGGCAGCGTGCTGTCACAACATTCAGCTACAGAGAAGGACAGCGACGCACACATGCCAATGGCCTCGCGGTCAATCCGGGATACTGATTGTTCTGTAATCTGAATACAAACAAACAGTTAGTTACTAGCGCGCCCTTCCTCCACCCTCCTCATTCTTCACAGATTGTATTGCTATCTGACTCGTGTGTGATCATTTTAATCAACCATTATGTTACTTGATTCTAGTGAAATGAAGGTAAATACTGGGAGAAAACATCAGATTTTAGAAGGCAAAATAATTTACAATGCTAGCACATATTTCACATATTGCTTTAGCCCTCTATAAAACTTTGTCTAGAAAGTGCGTGCCATCTTGACTGCTTTGTTGCGTGGTCCCTGCCATTGCTCAGCATTTTTAGAAACAGAGACAATATAACATAAATACCTCGCCAGCCGTCTCCAAAATAGCAGTCAGCGCATGGTCTGCCCTGGTGGCGGTCACCATCAGCTTGTGGCTCTTGTACAACATAGCGCGGCAGATGTAGCACGCCGCCACGGGCCTGTTCCCACTCACGAGCTTGAATGTTGTGCCACTGATATAACAGCTTTTACTTTTACATTGAAAGCAGACTTAACTAGTGTTAGAATACTTACAAAAGCCCCCGTCAGCCTCTCGTACACGAGCTGCAGGGCAGTGGTGTCAATGTTGCTCATGGGCGCGTCCACTGAGAGGCAGATGCGGCAGACTGCTGGACTCCGATGCATCTTGTTTAAGGTTATTTTATTCTTAAGTCTGCGAATTTATATAAAAATAAGCACATCAGCACTAAAATAATATGTGGCTAAAATTGTATCGCAATAGTATGCACAAACTACTAAGAGATTGATAGTATGATATGAACTATTGGCTACACTTAATCGATACTAAACTTAATAAATTTGGAAAACAAGTTTTCGAAACACTAAGCAATTTGACATTGACAGTTTGGGCCAGGCGTTAGAATCGTTCCACAAACTACTAAGAGATACTACGTATAATCGTTCATATATTTGACAGCTTCGTACTGAAATTAATGAGCGATGATTGAAAATCAACCCCGTACGATAAAACATTTACAAATTCACGCACCCACATACATATTTCTTCATCTGAACCTCAGAAGAACAAACATGATGATAGTTGATAGTTGTTCAATGTTTTGATATCACAAACTACTATTTGATACATTTGATATGAACACATTGTCAATGTCACCTCAACACAATGTCAATGTCACTCGTCAAGTGACATACTCTTTTAAATCTGTGGTTTGGGCCGGCCAGCCGGCCCGGAAATGGCTATCAAATCAATCTTCACTCCTTTAGGACATACTCTTTCAAATCTGTGGGGTAGGATACGAGACGAGTACCTAACCTTAACCGACTTACAGCAACCAATTTTTTTTATTAAGATACTTTGATGGCTAATGGAGAAACCATTGCTTAAGTGGATGTCAAAGTGACATAATGGCCGTCATAAACTGTCAATGTCAAATCGTTTATTTGTCTGTGTTTTGCTGAGGTGTTTTGTGAATAGGTTTCCTAAATTTATTTTATTAAATTATTGTATATGTATCTTTTCTTATTCTTACTACTGCGATATGTAGTATTTTAGCAATATACTACTTCAGTGCTAGTGTGCTTATTTTAAATTAAATTTACAGACCTAAGAACAAAATAACCTTATACAAGATGCATCAGAGTCCAGCATTCTGCCGTATCTGCCTCTCAATGGGCGCGCCCATGAGCAACATTGACGGCACTGCCCTGCAACTCGTGTATGAGAGACTTGCGGGGGCTCTTGTAAGCGTCCTACTAATTAGGATTAGTCTATCTGCTTTAGTTAATGTTTCGTGATATCGTTTATGATAAGACTGTGTGGAAAGAGAATGTTCTTAGGATTTGAAGGCGATACTGTTTCTCTCGTAGAACTGATTACGTTTTTGCCTGTTTTCGACATTATTTTGAACTAAAATTTGAAGAAAACTGTTGTTACCTCTATATAACATTTAACATGAATTTGGTAATATATATCCAGACAAGCGGTGGAATCAAGTTGCTATATAGAAACCATAGCGTTCGTTCTCTTATACAGATATTTCTGCACATAGTGTTTCTAAAGGATAATTTTCTAATTCTCCATGCTGTTCTAGGAGAAAAGAAAAAACATAGAATGTACCAGCTGCTTCTCTTCCCGCGCAGAACGTAAAAGCCGATCGAGGGAACGGGTAAAATCTGAGGAATTATGTAAATAGGCGATGGGCTAGCAACCCATCACTATTTTGATTCTGTTTTCCACCAACATGCTAAACATGGCCTTCGGGTCTTATAGACCTAGGCGAAAAGGCTATAAAAGACTTGATCCTATGTAATTGATAATAGTATATAATTTTTTAAGTCCTAGAAAATTAATGTAGTCTTAAAAGTCCTTAAGAATTATCGTAAACTATAAATGCCTCTTCAATACAACAACAATATTATATTGAAGAATATTCAGCCCTAAATGCCCATTCACTGCTCACAAACAATCTAGATACTGGGCAACACTGTTGTAGTTAAAAGATATTACAACTCGAAGAAGAAGAAGAATATAACAACTTGTGATAATACAGGACTTCATTTTAGCAAACATATTACTTGTAACACACAAGTATGAGAAAGATTCTTTTGATTAGGGGTTTGTATCAACATGAAGAAAGAAACTGGATATGAAAATTGAAAAATTTTACATCTGTGTACATTTTAGTAATTTAATGTTTGAGTATAAGCTGTTATATCAGTGGCACAACATTCCAGCTTGTGAGTGGGAACAGGCCCGTGGCGGCGTGCTACATCTGCCGCGCTATGTTGTACAAGAGCCACATGCTGATGGTGACCGCCACCAGGGCAGACCATGCGCTGACTGCTATGTTGGAGACGGCTGGCGAGGTATTTATGTTATATTGTCTCTGTTTCTAAAAATGCTGAGCAATGGCAGGACCACGCAACAAAGCAGACAAAGCTACGTGTGCTAGCATTGTAAATTATTTTGCCTTTTAAGGATATCATCTTATGCACAAATCTGTATGTTTTCTCCCAGTATTGATCACACATGAATCAGATAGGAATACAAACTGCGCTAGTATGTACTAAAGTTTTGTTTGTATTCAGATTACAGAAAAATCAGTATCCCGGATTGACCGCGAGGCCATTGGCTTGTGTGCGTCGCTGTCCTTCTCTGTGGCTGAATGTTGTGACAGCACGCCGCCCGCCAGGGTCGCGTTCAAAACCGAGCCGGAGTCAGAGGATGCTGGCGACACCGCGACGGACGATGAGGATCCAACGGGTACATATGTTTAAGTTAACCATACGTCCCACTCTCTTCCATGCTGGTCCGGGAGAAAAAAGAAACATAAAATGTACATGCTGCTTCTCTGCCCACACAGACCTTAGAAGCCTGCCGAGGAAAGGAGCGGAAATTTAAATAGGTGTTTTTTTACATGTTAATAAGCCGAAGCGGCTAGCAACTTTGCCAGCAAAATTGATCCCATTTTCCATTAGGGTAAGACTCTTAATATAGTGGGAAAATGAATATGCCATCGTGAACTGTTTACATAGAAAAGTGTCAGTTTGATGAATGCCAAATGGCAACGATTTCATATATGCTGTGAGTCATTTATCTTTAGTTTTCCAGCTATACACATAGTCAGTTCTGTTGGATCTCCTGTGTGATTTAAAATCGGGATCCCAGTGGAATAACTGTAAAAATGCCTTAATCACGCCCACGTGTTTAGGTCTCGATATGCCACTGCTTGAACTTGGAGTGTTGATCAATAATTGCTCCTGTTGGTCTTAAAATACGTAGGCTTTGTGTGGAAGGCCACAAGAAAACAGGACATATAACAATAAGTCGGTTGCAGTCGTGACTCGTGACTGTGGAAATTTCCCCATGTTGCCTTGCCAAAAAACCCTTGTCCAAAATGAGATGATCATAAATATCGTATATCAGAACGCGTAAACAATATAATTTATACGTTATGTCCATAAGGCATACAATTCATAAAAACATACACATTATTTTTCAACAACAAATCCAGCTATTTTTTTACAGAAAGAAGTAAACTACTTCCTTTGTTTGTTTGTGTAACTTTATTTATCTTTTTATGTGTTTCCAAGTAATCTCACGTCGTCAAAGACAGCTGTTTAAACCCTTTATTAATAAACAATTATTTCATTATATTAAGTAAGGATATATTTCTAAAGCATATAAAAAGTGTTGTATTTCTTTTAATTCGCTTAAACTTAAAGACATTCAACATCATATTTTTCTCTTAAAAGAAAACAAAATCTTCAACAATGACGAGTTACTTTCTTTTTCTACGTAAATTAAAAATTAATTATTAAACCGTTTGGGATTTACTCTTATTTTATATCACTTACCATCAGGGGTTTCTCCGCCAACAAGTTGTGTGACCTTTTTTTTAGCTTGCAGGGGAAGCTGTCGGGTTATGTGGGACTCCACGCCAGAGTGACGTGCCTACCCACTAAAAAACCTTCGGAGTTCCATCTCGACCGCATTTGCCGGGGACACGGGAAGGGAAATACGACCGCGAACCCCGGCGCGGTTGGCCGCCAACGCGGCCCCTCCTCGGGGACGTCCGAGCGCCCCCCATCCACTCACCAAGTAGGCGCGTCCGGAACTCACGGACGCGCCGTACCTCCTTGGGCCAATTGAGAGGCGGCAGACTCCCACGCAGTCCACCGCCTGTGGCCCCATGGGAGCCAGATAAACTAGCTCCCAGCGGCGGAGAAGATGAAAGGCTCCGCCGCTTGCCTCTCGCCGCAAACACGTTGCGGCACCGCTCGGCCGCGGAAGAAAGGGAGATCGGCAACGCAGCACCGAAACTCCCTCTCCTCCGCGACCGATCTCCGACCACAACCACGGCGGTGTGGCCCCGCCTGAAGCGCCGGGAGAGCAATAAAATATTACCCTCCCGGCGGCTCCACCTCGGGTGGGGGGAGATCTTCCCACTTCCCCGCCGCCCCAATGGGCGCATCCTTGCGGAAGCGCCCCTCCCCGGGTGGGGGGAGAACTTCCCACTCCCCCGCCGCCCCAATGTCGGCGCTCGCTGCTGGTGTGTCAGGCAGCAGGAGCGCCCCCGCGCGGGTTCCTCTTCGCTTCCCCGTGGTTTGAGGACTAACCACGGGTACTGAGCCCCCCCGGTACGACAAACCGGGAACCACCTCGGGGGGGAACAAGTTGTGTGACCTAACCTAACTGCCCCACTACTAGCACGGTACAGGAACTCAATGAGGCTAATGACAAGGCGATCAGCGTAGCCAAATACTGGTCGAAAGAAATCTAATCAATTGGAACCATTTCGACTCGGAAAGAAGAAGCTGACCCGCTTGCTCGTTTGTCCGATATCATAAAAAATGACGTCACGACTTCATTCATGATTACGTGAAAGTGGTATGTTTGGTGTCGTAAATGGATATAATGGGTGAAATAACTTGAACCACCGCGAACGTGATAGTTAAGGTGAAAAGTGACATAACCTATACAACATCAAAACGCAATAATTCAAATACCTGGCTTCTTTTGTGATAAAATTATATTCGCATCAAGCTCGGGATTCGATGCCCTATTAAACAAGAAGAACACAATTCTAAAACGCTAGGATGTTAACTAAAATGATGTTTAGGGATCTCCCTAACTCTTCGCTGTTACAACTAGAAAACATAAGTTGTATTCTAGGTGTAACAGCAAAGAGTGACAACAACAGAGAGAGATTGTACGGAACTCTCGGTGCGCGAGTCCGACGCACCTCAAGCCGCTAAACGTGGCCTTTATGTCCTGTGGCTTATATATTAATAGGCTCTGTCTTAACGTGATAATATCAATGAATAAATGTTTGACGAAAAAGAGGCTCTTGTTTTATTAAAAAAAAAAAAAAATTGCTAAAATGACATTACGTTAATACATTACGGAATCTACGTGCTTAAATAGTGTTGGGTTGCTAGCCACATCGCTTATTGACATGATTCCTTGGATTTTCGTCCAATCCTCCGGCTAGGGAACGCTGGTCCGGTTGTTGTAAGATCCGGATTTTGATTACAGAAAAGCCGACATCCGCGATTGGCCGCTCGGCCATTGGCTTGTGTGCGTCGCTGTCCTTCTCTGTGGCTGAATGTTGTGACAGCACGCCGCCCGCCAGGGTCGCGGTCAAAACCGAGCCGGAGTCAGAGGATGCTGGCGACACCGCGACGGACGATGAGGATCCAGGGGGTACGTATGCTTAAGGTGACCAAACGTACTGATCTCTTCCATGTGTGCCCAATTATAGGGTTCCATCTCCATAAAAGGTAAAAAGGAACCCATTCGGATCACTTAATTGTTAGTCTTGCAAGACCCTCTTTCTCGGGACCGGGTGGACGGATCAAGTTGAAATGGATATCTGCGACCCCGTGAAGCTGTCAAAAACTTGTAAGTCAACGGTGAGACATAGCTGTTATGTCGCATATTTTGTGAATTTGCTCTCGCAAGGGAATCAAAACCTATAGCGTACTTCTCGTGATTAGTTCTATAGTAATGGGTGCATATTTTTATTATCTTTCAACATATACTGCCGAGCTTAATGTCAGTGTGTAAATATTAAAAGCGAAACTAATATTGAGAAGCCTGCCTTCCACATAGGGCATGGATACCGGTGTACCGGTTTACCGAAATACCGGTAAAAAAATAGGTATTTTGATACCGATATTTGAGCGTAGGCGGCTCTGCAGGAGAGTTGTCTGCTACTGGTATGTGACGGACATGGAGGCTGCCGCGAATGTGTGAGTTCCTTATGCGGCCCGTTCGCGAAACTCTACTATTCAGCAGCTCCCTATTGAGCCGCTCACGTAGCCTGTGCTTCACTTCCATATAAAAGGACAGGTCTAAAATGTCCTGTCCTTTCAGTTTAACCGACGTTTTTGGGTCACAAATGATAGCAGTCACCACGCGCCACTTTGTCCACGCTGCCGTTATGCAAGGTTTGATATCTCCGGACGCGTAAAGGTCAGATCCCATGCATTTAAACTGGTCAGTACGCTCGACCACGATTCCGCCTATGCGTACAAGACGGAATCTGTAACGTTGCAATCCATGTACTCAGTCTTCGCCACATTTAGTTTCAAGTCGCCGTTCTCAAGCGACTCCTTCCACATATTCACGCGTCGCACACGTCTTCCCCTTTCCGTATCTGCCAGTGCGATGTGTGCGTAACCCCAGCAGGAAAGTACCTCGTAGAGTAATATGAGTAGAGCGAATAATTAGTACCTATTATGCTGCAAAAGTGCCCTGGGTAATTTTTGAAAAAAATGAAAAAAAAACCATTCCTGCTAGGGTAACGTTGCTCCAGCAGGAAGATCCTAAACGAACAATCGGAGTGAGAAAATTTGTGCATGAGCAGATAGCTTATATTTGTGCTGGAATATGAGCCGAAAATATAATTTGTGCCTATTCAGGTTTTCAAGATATTGAGTTTCCTGCTGGAGCAACGTTTTGCAAAATCGTGGATCTGGAAAACCATGGCATGTGCGCTTGTGAAAAAAATATACACGTAAAGGTCTTGATTTGTGCTCATTTGAGACCTAACTAGATTTAAGTATTAATATATATAATTAACAAGAATAATAATAATAATAATAATATAATAATATATATATAAATAGAAGGAGAAGCCTATGTATTCATAAAGACTATAGAAACGATCGTATACTGCACTATCTCAAATATGTACCTTTCCGCTTAAGACTATGAAAATTGATGGAATTCCATCTGCAAAGAAAATTGATTCCTTCTTAAAGAATTTAGAGACCCATTTCTTTTTCATCGATAAAGAATCATTTGAAGTTGTGTCAAAGGGAAATTGTGCTACTGAAAATTTGATTAAGCCAAATGCGTTGGGACGAAACGCGACAGCCGACGTACCCCAGACCTAAGAATGGCGCGGCATCCGTCAGCGGCGCCCTGCGGTTTGCGCAGGGCATAGACTCGCGAAGAAGAAGCCCCTGCCAACGGAGACTGACATTGTTGTTTTATTTTGACTTTTAGTTCGTATTTATTCTAGTTTTGTGTTTTTTTTATCCGTTTTTCTTTCAAATATTTGTGCTTTTAATTCATAAGGTTAGTGTACTTTTTCTCTACTTTTTCATTTTAAATTTGTATGTCCCAGCCGGAGTTCCTACGATGCCAGCAGTGTAGCGATGGGAAACTTTTCAAAGGGCGAAGAGGCCTCAATATCCACATCACTCGATGCCATAAAAATCACCAGCATTCATCACAACCCCAGCCTACTCTCAATCTTCAAAACGATACCTTGAATACAGCCAACTCTTCGCCCTTTGAAAAAGTTATCACCCACCTTCACGGAACAAAGCCCGTTATTAAAAGAATCCCACGGGGTGCGAGAGTGACTCTAGCACGATCTCTTTCACTGACCTTACAAAAATGCATTTCAAATAACACATTACCCGACTGGCATAATCTTTTCACATTTGCATATCGTTACCTCCATGTCCACAATTCATCCAATTCACTAACAAAGGCCTTAAAATTAAACACCACTCATCCAGTAGCCATTTCTATGCCATCCGATACTCTTCCTATAGTCAAACGCTCACCTGATGTTAAAAAAATAGTCGAAAATAAGGTCAAGGATGGAGATCTGAGAAACGCATCACGGATTCTTTTTTTCAACGACACTCTCGCCCCTCCCACGCAGGAAACTTTGGACTGCCTTCGAGAAAAACATCCTACAACCAACTCAGCCGTTTTCTTTTCCGTACCAGGACAATACACACCGCCAAATTTTTTTGAAATTAAGCACGAAGATACTCTTTTGGCTATTCTGTCATTCCCTAATGGCTCCTCCGGTGGCATAGACGGAATTACTCCCCAGCATCTAAAAGATCTGGTGAGTGTGTCCGCCGGTGATGCCGGAAGGGAGCTATTAGGGGATCTCACGAAATTCTGCTCCTTTTTATTATCTGGTAAAATTTTAGACAGCTTTACTGAATTCATGTACGGAGCGAGGCTATGTGCTTTCAAGAAGAAGGACGGTGGGGTGCGACCTATTGCCATTGGTTGTACTCTACGCCGCCTAACTTCAAAGCTAGCTTGCATGCACATAGCCTCCTCATTGATGAATAAACTTCAACCTGTCCAATTAGGTTTCGGAAGTAAAGGCGGCTGTGAAGCAGCGGTACACTCCGTACGCACTTTTCTAAAAAATGATCGTGCTGAGGTACTGCTGAAAGTTGATGTTAAAAACGCCTTTAATACAATTGATAGGACCGCCTTGTTGCACGAAGTTTATACCCATATTCCTGACCTCTTTCCCTATATTCACCAATGTTATTCATCCCCTACCAAACTGCTTTACGAAAACAATACCATTTTATCATCCACAGGAGTACAACAAGGTGATCCCCTGGGGCCGGCGCTGTTCAGTCTAGGTATCCATCCAATCATCTCATCCCTAAATTCTAAATTGAACACCTGGTTCTTGGATGATGGGACGCTGCTGGGATGCAAAGAATCTGTTTACGGAGATTTCCTGGCAATAATTGAAAAATTCAAAAAAATTGGTCTTGAACTCAATTTCAAAAAGTGCGAAATTTACATCCCTGAAAATGTATCGGAAACTATTAGAAAAAACATTTTAGACTCCTTTTTCAAAATTTCTAAAGATATAAAAGTAATATCTAAGCATTCTTTGCTTCTCCTAGGTGCCCCGTTATTGGAGGACAGTGTTCCACCTCTCTTGGAAAAGCAATTAGAAAATTTCAACGCTTCAACTTCCAGATTGGGTATTCTAAATTTACATATTGCATACACTATTTTAAAATATTGCCTTTTTGTTCCCAAATTCACCTATATGCTTCGCGCAAGCCCAATTTGGAAACATTTGGAACTAATAAAAAAACTAGATGACTGCCTACATTCGACCTTAGAAAATATTTTAAACCTACGTTTTAATGAAAATTCCTGGACACAGCTAACCTTACCAATTAAAAACGGTGGCATCGGTATAAGAAAAATTTCTAGTGTTGCTCTCCCCGCTTTCCTTTCCTCTGTTCACAGCGTTACTGGCTTATGTAAAAAAATTCTTAACGATGATGACCTCGTCATTGACCTGTTAGCAGAGGCAAAGGAAACCTGGTCAGCTCTCTGCCCCGAAGACAGTATCCCGGTGGAAACACATCAGCAAAGACTCTGGGATGCTCCTTTGGTTCAGAGAGCAGCAGCTGATTTGGCTCAAAATTATATAAATGATGATATTAACCGCGCTCGGCTCCAAGCTGTATCCTCGAAGGAGTCCAGCCAATGGCTTCACGCCATCCCCTCTTACACCATCGGAACACTGCTGGACAACAACAGCTTCCGCACCGCTATTGGACTCCGTCTGGGAGCCCCCGTGTGCGCGCCCCACCGCTGCCCGTGTGGCGCCGATGTTGATCAGTTTGGGCTCCACGGTCTATATTGTCACCTCAGCGCAGGCAGAATCCCACGCCATGGTTCTCTGAATGACATCATCAGAAGGGCCCTTGCCACCATCAACGTGCCCTGTACCCTCGAACCACGTGGTGTGGCACGTGATGATGGTAGGAGACCTGATGGTATGTCGTTGATCCCTTGGGAACGTGGTAGAGCTTTGGTGTGGGATGCTACATGCGTCGACACACTAGCGCCCTCTCACCTCAGGGGATCAGTCATGAGAGCCGGGTCTGCTGCCGAAGGCGCTGAGGTTGCCAAATGGCGCAAGTATGCAACCTTAGCTGAGGATTATATATTTGTGCCGTTTGGCGTAGAGACGTTAGGACCTTGGGGACCCAGCGCGAGGGGTTTCTTAAAAGAGATTGCCCCTCGGCTCATGTCGGCTGCCGGTGATAAGAGGGCTGGCTGCTTTTTCGCCCAACGGATTAGCATAGCTATCCAACGGGGGAATGCAGCCAGCGTTCTTGCCACCATGCCACACGGGCAAGATCTCGAAGAAATTTCTTTGTAGTGCTACTTTTTTTTTTGTTTTCTCTCTTCATGTTTATTTTGTATATAATTAGGTTTAATTACTGTCATTTTAAAAATAAAAGGTATATGTATTAACAAGTAATCACGCCTTTTTAAAAATGTGAAAAGAAAATCCCGCGCCTAAACGAAAATACCTAACACTTCACTGAAACCTCTATTCGATGCTTCTCGACACTCATAATTATTATAAAAATATTCAAAAGGGTACTAACATGCGTTATTGAGTAATGTTACTGTAAGTCAACATAACGGCATCACAACCTAAAATAGATGGGTAGACCAAAAATCAGTTCCTTTAATCAACTATCATAGTGCAAAGTTTCAGCTTGGAATCTTTCGCACATAAAAAGATATAATAAAAAAACCAGAAAACGATAATGACGCTAGTTATCCGACCAAACTCGAGTGACCCCGCAGTATGTTTCATAACAACGACATTTTGCGAAAGTGACGTTCTACATTGCGAAGAAACGTCGCTTTCGCATAACGTCATTCACGCCTTCTATATTTCTATGCATATGAATGAATGCTTAGGAGAGAGGGGGGTTTGGCTTCGTTGTATGTCTACGTGTAAGCGCTGCGGCAGTGGTGACCTGTGCGCTCATATGATGTATCTCATCCCACGGGTTCGCTAACGAACTGACCTCCTTTGATAAGCGATGGTGTAGGTGAAAGTAACAAATGTTTTGCAGATGGCGCAGCAGAGGGCCAACAGTCTGTGGCGGGCAGTTCCCGACACAGTTATTATGGCGAGCCTCAGAGCGCTGACACAAGGCACCAGTGTCATGTTTGTCTGAGGGGGTTTCAGATCAAGGGTCATCTACAAGTACACTTAAGAACTCACACTGGTGAGAAGCCATATAAATGTAATGCCTGTGGCAAGCAATTTAGTCGAATGGGTGATTTAGAAAGACATTTAAGAACTCACACTGGTGAGAAACGATATCAGTGTAAGTTTTGTCGTCGTCGATTTGCTTACAGCAGTGCAGTAAAAAGACATCTGAGAACTCACACTGGTGAGAAACCATATAAATGTAATGATAGTGGCAAGCAATTTAATGAAAAAGGTACTTTGGAATCACATTTCAGAACTCACACTGGTGAAAAACCATTTGAGTGTAATGTTTGCGAAAAGCAGTTTAGTCACAAACATCATTTAAAAGCTCATTTAAGAACTCATACTGGTGAGAAGCCATTTAAATGTAATGATTGTGGCAAGCAATTTAATGGAAAGGGTCATTTAGATACACATTTAAGAACTCACACTGGTGAGAAGCCATATAAATGTAATGATTGTGGCAAGCAATTTAATGGAAAGGGTCATTTAGATACACATTTAAGAACTCACACTGGCGAGAAGCCATACAAATGTAATGATTGTGGCAAGCAATTTAATGTAAAGGGTAATTTAGAAAGACATTTAAGAACTCACCCTGGTCAAAAACTATTAGAATGTAAGATTTGTCGTCGTCGATTTGCTCAAAACAGTACATTAAACACACACTTGAGAACTCATACTGGTGAGAAGCCATATAAATGTAATGATTGCGGCAAGCAATTTAATGTAAAGGGTAATTTAGAAAGACATTTAAGAACTCATACTGGTCAGAAACTATTAGAATGTAAGATTTGTCGTCGTCGATTTGGTGACAAAAGTCTTTTACATAGACATTTAAAAACTCACGGTGAGAAACCGTAACAATGGGACCACAACTAATTTGCATAGTTTTTAATGTCACGTTAGGAACGGGAACTTAATTCTCGTCCACACGCAACACAAGTTGTTTGTAAAAGATAAATATTTCAGGGTGGATGCGACATATGCGTACCTAATGTATTAAACCACGGGCTTCACTAGATCACTTTAGTATAGAGAAACTTTATAATAGCAGCCAGGAAACCAAAATGTAATGAATTTAATTTTAATTTGCATATAAAACTAATTTCTGTAACAACCTGTTCCTTCTGCGGCTGAGTCTTTTAGTTTTATTTAGAGTCTCCGAATCTTGACGTAACACTATATCTCAAAAAAAGTACGAATTTTCGATGTATAATATTGTTGATTTCTTTAATAAATTTATGGATAGGCTTTTAGATGTTAGGAGTTTTATTGTAAACTAGCTTTTACCCGCGGCTTCGCTCGCGGGTGGTTTCCCTTACTAACACAACCCAAAACTCCAAAGTCAACCCACGTAGTGCCTTAAACACGGTAATGACTTAAAGCCATGGTTAATTTTTTGGTTAAAAAAGAGGTTCTCAATGCGCCCCGTACCGTATGTATGTAATATTGTCGGGGTTGCACAGTTTTTGTATATGTTGTTCTGTACCAGCTTCTCAACATGTGTGCCTAATTTCATAAGTGTACCTTTACACTTATGAAATTAGGCACACATATTGAGATGTATGTATATTTGTATGTTTGCTTGCGCATATCCCAAAGACTATAAAGCGGATTTTTAACATTTTTTTTTGTCGCAGAAATTTGCGCAAATAAGGAAATAGTGCAGATTTTATCAAAATCGGTTCAGTACTCTTTGAGATGGTCTTGAAGAAGCTAATTTGTTTTTAATTTTTATAATAAACTTGCTAACATTCTTTCATTGTCTAAAATACTGAATATTTTATTTGAGCAGTAATTAGTGAACTTGTTGTAGCATACTAACTCAACGATACTATAGGTATTTTATAATAGATAGGTACTTAATACATAACATCCAAGAAAATGTATAGGATAATTGTATTAAATGAAAAATAAATAAACACAGAGTAAACTTTAATTTTCGTAATATGTTTTTGAAAAACTAAAACATTTTTTTGGATGCGTATCTCTGTTTTCTTTCGTGAATACTTTTCGTAACTTATTTATTGCCGAGCGATGTCTCATCGATTTGAAAAGAAAGAGAGAAGCCGTTAAGCCGAAAAGGCAGCCAGCTCGGCTTTATGCTTATGGCGGTGGACCACAGCGCTGATTTTCAGCTGGTACCAAGGAGGACGTAGATAGCTTAACTATACATATATGCTATTATAACAAGCATAACTTTTTAAAATATATTTTTAACTACTCATTTACCATTTATATCTACGAAAAATTAAATTAAAAGTATGAACAAAACAGCAACAATGAAATTGACAATTTTCGTGAAATCATAATTGCAAAGTACTTGACTTTAGTTAGTATTGGCACAATGTATTTGGGAAATTAAAAACTGTCGACAACAATGCCATCAATTTGCCGCGATAATGTGATTTCTTTTATTTGTTTACGAAATGTGGCGACAGAGGAGGCACTAGTACCCGAATCGTTAACGCCATGTATTTGCAATTTCATAATTCAATAATAGTTTGGCAGTAATGGTGTTACTTTCGTTTTTTGATCAGTCTTATTTAAATCTGTTTCTATTACTGAATTGTTGTCGTGTTGAATTGAATTCTTCTTTACTTTATCATCTTCCTTTGTTTCTAAACCAGCATAAGGCTTCAGGATGATGCCGAGAAACCTTATTCAATTTTTAACACATCTTACACGGAACTTTTATTTTATTCTTATCTAGATCCTCTTCTTTTTAAAAAAAATTTTAAAGGATCCTATGGATTGTTCCATTGAAACATTTTTTCATTTCTGTGTCATTGTGTTTAATATGAAAGCCGGTAAATCTTGTGCAATAAGGTCTATCAAAGTACCTGTTTCAATGGATGTCCTCATCACGAGTAACAGTTTTTACTTTCTCATAGAAATTAACCATCCTTGCATTATGTGACATGTGAGCTCATATTATGTATCACATCCCACAGGTTCGCTAAGTAACTGACCCCTTTGTAAAGCGACGGTGTAGGTGAAAGTAACAATTTTTTTGCAGATGACACAGCAGAGGGCCAACAGCGTGTAGGAGGAAGTTTACGAAACCGTCTTGATTACTGTTTCGTGAACTTCCTGCCGCAGGTTTTTGACCAGCCTCAGAGAGACTCGCGCGCGCAAACGCTGACACAAGGCACCAGCGTCATGTTTGTCTGAGGCAGTTTCAGTGGAATAGTCGTCTACAAACTGTAGAGAAGCCGTATAATTGTAATAATTGTGAGAAGCAACTTAATCGTAAGGATACTTTAGTATTACAATTAAGAACTCATACTGGTGAGAAACCAACATTATGTAATAGTTTCTGCCACTCTTGTATCGCTTGTAATATCACGTTAGGAATGGGAACTTCATTCTCGTATTCATTAAACCACGGATATACTAGATTACTAAAGTATAGAGATATTATAATAACAACATCAGTCTTCACATGGATATCGTAAGAGGCGACTTAGGAAATATAAGCTAAACAAAGCTCATAAACATCAAAGAGACCTCTCCAACCCGTCTGGCCAGCGAGGAGAGTGTAGGCCAAATCCTGTCTTCTCCGGCCAAGTATGGCTCCGGTAGTACAGAGAGGGTCATGCTGCTGCAAAGACTAAAGAGACCAGATGATGATGATGATGATGATGATTATAATAATAGACAAGAAACCAACATGCAATTGTTATTAAGTTAACGACGTAGTAAGTTAACCACACGCTGCATGCTTGAATAAGACAAATCTGTTGGTACCTAGTTATATTTTAACACCATAATGGATTGTAAACCTCGATAAGAAAATAAAGAATGGAATTTAATTGTGTTGACATTATTTTTTTTGTTTGGATCTTGTATTTATTTGGTTAATAAAACACACATGCGAGATAGTGTGGCGTTGATCTACTTATGTAGCTACATGAAAAGCATGCAGTTGTTTAGCTATTAATCTAATGTTTAGCGTAGATTCATTTTGATACCCGCCATAACTCCACCAAGGGCGCCACTGGTAGGGAATGCAAAGGTTTTGAAATATTTATAGCAACTGCGTTCAACATTTTTTTTGCATGAATTCGATGTAATATTACGTATCCTATGAGGAACTAAGATTCGCTAAAGTACAGACTATCTTGTCCAGGCTCAAAAACAATGGCTTGCTCGAGGTTCTCCTATAATCCTTTTCCCGTAAAGGTCAGTCTTAATAAGTTTTTCACTTGCATTGATTTATTTATTTCATATCAGTAGTTGAGGAATATATCTGAGAACTCACACAGTTGAGAAGTCACATAAATGTTATTGAGAAAAGCAATTTCTTTGTAAAATTAATTTGGAAAAACATTTGACAAGTCACACTGCTGAGAAACCATATGAATTTAATTATTATCAATGTCGACATGCTCTATACAGTGCATTACGTACACATTTAATAACGCATACTGGAGAGAAACCATCATCATCGTCATTTCAGCCACAAGAAGTTCACTGCTGGACATAGGCCTCCTCCGCGCCTCCAAAGATTTTTCTCTCCATGGAAGGAAATCGCCGTACTCACCACGTTGGGAGGGCGGGTGGCGAGCGCAGTTTGTTTAGCTTCTTGTGCGTCCACGCCGACGCCCATCCCAAGCATGTTGAAGCTGGGTAAGGATAGGAATGTGTTTATTTGAGAATAAAATAAAAGTACAGGGATACTACTTAGTCTAATGAAAGGGGGAAAAGCAAGTAGCAACTTTAATTTTTAAATTTAAAGTAGCAACTTTATTAAATTTAACTGTAATAAGTGTGGTGTGGGGAGCAATTTATTGAAAAGGGTCATTTAAAACACATTCAAGAATTGATACTGGCGAGAAACCGTTCTAATGTAATATTTTTCATAGGCGATTTGCTCAGTACACACACACACACATTTAAGTACCCCTACTGGTGAGAAACTATTTAGAAGTAATCTTTGTTGTCGTCGATTTGCTGATAATAATTCATTACATACACATCTGAGAACTCCCACTAGTGAGAAACCTTACGAATGTCATAAATGTGGGATGTAATTTCGTCCATAAATTAACTTAGAAAGACATCTGATAACTCACACTGGTAAGAAACCATCTCATTGTAACAAGTGTCATAGTAGATTTGCTCGGTACAGTACAATACTGACACATTTACGAACACACAGAGGAGGAGTGTTATGTTCGTCATCGTAGGTTTGTACAAATCAGAACATACATACACATTAAGAATCCTCACCACACACACACATATAGCTATTTGTTCAAGTAGATATATTCGAAATATGTACAATACCTGGTGCAGGACACGAGTCCACCAAATGTTTATTGGAACACATCACAAAGTCAAATATCGGCGAGCTCCGTGGCACAGTGGTTAATACGCCAGCCAGCGACACGAGGGTACCCGGGTTCGATCCCCGACCAGGTCAAGATGAAAAATCGGCCAAGTGCGAGTCGGACTCGCGCACCAAGGGTTCCGTTCCGTTATCTATAAAAACGGCAAAAAAATCATGTCTGTTGTATGGGACCCCCCTTAAATATTTATTTTATTCAATTTTTTTGTATTTGTTGTTATAGCGGCAACAGAAATACATCATCTGTGGAAATTTCAACTGTCTAACTATCACGGTTCATAAGATACAGCTTCGTGACAGACGGACAGCGGAGCGATATTAATAGGGTCCCGTTTTTACCCTTTGCGTACGGAACCCTAAAACGATCATTTTTAGATTCTTGGATGTTTCAGGGTCTTGAATGTTCATCTATATAAGTATCTATTATAAAATATAGTATCGGCACAGCGGTGACACTCCCTGTACGTGTGACTTCGAGTTTCTGTGTCCTTGAATCGCAACGTGTAAACGCTAAGGTTGACACCACGGAACAAGAAAAAAAGAGGACCTAGGATTAATGACAATATTTTTAAAGTAAAATGAATATTAGTAATGAAATTATTTTTTTCTATGTAGTGTAGCAAATGATTGCGACTATTAATAGGGTCCCGTTTTTACCCTTTGAATACGGAACCTTAAAAACAGTATAAATAGTAGTAAGACAACATCAGTTGGTATTATCTTAGGTATTCGGTACTAATGCTACTGAATTCTTTAGCAATTTATGTTACGCGCCAAACATCTCCGATAAGGTGTTAGTAACTAGTTGAAAATCCTGATGACATCTTACATTATGACGAGATAATCTGTTAAAGTGATAATATGAGTAAATACCTACTTAGGCTACTTAGAAGTAGGCAGCATAATAATGTAAAACGACAAAGTGATTTAGGTTACTATGTGTAAAACGGACGGTACCACCTACCCCGTATCTATTACTAGGTCATCATCATTTTCGAGTAGGTGTCACGGTCAATCGACCATGCACATCTTGGTGTCAGAGTTCTTTGGAACCGCCTCTCGGCCTCCGACGTGGTTCCTTTTAACGACTACCAGATGGCAGCCGGGACCAACGTTTAACGTGCCTTCCGAAGCACGGAAACATCTTTCTCACCAGTAGGGGTCTGATAAGACAATCAGGTGATTCAAGCCTGCAATACCCTAACCAAATGAAAACAACTAAACTTACCGTGGGAATCGAACCCACGACTCCCGGGTTTACAGGCAACCGCCTTAACCACTGGACCACGGAAGCAGTTTGACTACTAGGTAATAGAAAATAAATATTAACTAGGTAGGTACTTACTTTTCAGGTTCGCTAGGCAATGAGAAGAAGCTTTTATCATTGCCTAGCGAACCTGAAAAATAAGTACTGTATATTCTGTTTTTGATTATTGCCACAGCCATATACACAACAATAAATCTTAGCAGCGGATATGATTATTGTTTAAAACGCGTAGTACTCAAATCACGCTTTCTTTACTTACTTGCGTGCTGCAAGACGTGCGCGAGACGCAAACAACAAACGCTTCTAGCCCTCGAATAATCCACTTAGTGCTGGCTCGTTTACCGCCCCGCGCGCCTCTCAATGCCCCCGCGCACATCCAGACGCCACACATAGCCGCAAGCGCTTCTACGTGCACACATGCTTGAGTGTCGTTTCTTTTCGTGTAGCGTATATACCTATTCTTTGGTATCGGTGAGTTAGTATCCTACGACACAAGTTCACAACTTGCTGGGGCTAGGTTTGGGGTATGGACCAGTTAAGGTGATGTGAATCCTTAATTTGCAACAGGCAAAGAATGTGCCGCATGCATTACACTTTGCGGCCTTGGACCCCACATAAAAACAAAGGTGCCGCAATATAAAATGTTTTTTAATCGGTCGGAACATCACTGAGCATTTCGTTATTGTGTCAGCCCAACAAGTCCACTGCTGGACATAGGTCTCCCCGAATAATTTCAAATACGACCTGCAAGAAGCGGCCCAGTGCCTTTCTGCGACCGTAGCGAGGTTGTCCGTTCGTGACAACCTTTTTGTCCCAGCGGCCATCGACAGAGACTTGGTTATAATCCCGTCGTACCGTATGCACCAATTTAGTTTTTGAAGGATCTCTTGTAATCCAATACATATCTAAGTAACCGATCCGATGCGGATGGCACGACGTGTTTTGAAAATGGAGGCCGCCGCATTGAATCGGTTAACATAAATTAAGTCTCAATAATTATAACAAAAAACATCGGTATCATGGAATCTGAAGGATTATAGGCCCAATTCATGCTAGATGCTAGACACCCCTCTCAGGAGTCAGCTCAAACCGAGACGCGACGCGACTGAAAAGTAGCAATGAAATATATCTTTATTTAATAAACGAAAAGGTACACATTTCATTGACTGCCTTAGGAAATGGCTCGCGGCGGTGCTTCGCCGGTAGACGCGGCGCAAGAGTGGCGCTGCGCCTCGTGACGCTGCGTTACAGCCCGCTAGTGCAGCTTGAAGCCACTGTGGCGACTTGTCTCTACTATTTCCGTCCAGACTCCGTGTACATCTGAAGCAGCTGACGAGTGCTCGAGTGAGAAAGATAACGATAGACTGGGATCTTGTTAGGTATAATCGGACTTCTTGCAGAGGTAGCAAAACTAATACAAAAATAAGAGCGCGCGCGAAACCACATGCCTGTAAAGCATCGTGTCGCGTCGTGTGTTAACTTGCCTTTGGTTTTAGTGTGGCCCGCGGACAAAAAGCGCCTGGCCGCGGGACTTCGAGCTTTTCAAGCATCCTTTCACTCGCCTCGGCTTTGCACGAGTAGATATAGGTACTTATTCTATAACATATGTATGTTCATCAAGGATAACGTAGGATTCTAATGGAGAAATATTTTTCAAATCGGTCCAGTAGTTAAGGAGCCTAATCAACGTAAACAAAACAAAGAAAAACGTCATTAATTACCAATTAAATTTGATTAAAATATTGGCAAAGGAATGCCTCAGCTTGTGTCGCCACGTGCCTAAGTAGTGGGCACGCTGTGGCAATCTTTCCCCTCTGTATAATAGTGGTGTAGTAGTGTAGATAGGCCTCGGCCACCGGCTGCGGGTGCACTGCCAAGCGATCGGCCACACGATGCTCGGCGACTACACCCACAGCGACGCCATGGATAGTGCGCCTCGCAGAATGTTCCTGCTCGCTGCCAGGTGAATATTGTACGGTTGTACGGAACCCTTCGATTTGTTTACATTTAAAATAGTGTTTGTTCCCCAGACTGGTGCTCCCCCTGCCCACCTCGCCCCTCGACATCCAAACGTCAGAGCCCTGCTTCTCAGACAGCGAGTTCCCGAGCGGTGACGATGCGAGCACACTCAACAAGCTGTGACGTCATCGCCGGCCCTACGGCATCGGCCAGCGCCACAAGTGTGTTGGCTCAATTACATATTCCGGCTATTTGTGTCGTGTTTCATTTCGTTTCATCTGTCCCGGGGTGTGTGTGAAGTGTTATGAAATCTCGAAAGTAAAATGGGATCAACTTGTGACACATGCGTGAAGAATAACGTATTTACAAATGACATATATTATAATGATATATATTCATTTAATGAATATTGTTGGGTGATAGGTATTATATGTTTTTAAAATAATATGACTGAATATTGTTATTATATCATTAAATCTTATTCGATATGTTTACTATTTTTTTTAATTAATACAATTATACATTTTCTTGGATGTTAATGTGAATAAGTACTTATGTATTATAAAATTAGTATCGTCGAGTTAGTCTGCTTCTTCTTCTCCTGTCGTGTCAATGGTCCAAACGATTAAATGAATCTTGCCCAGAATGATGCAACCTTTACAGCCGCATCCGTGGCTTTCGCCAAATCCTCTCTCGTACAAGAGGTGGGACATTCGGGCCATGATAACAGATGTGGCATGGATTGCACAGCGCCACAGCTACATCTATCATTAGTAGAAAAGCCCCACTTTTTGGGGTTCTCTCTGCATCTGCCCACACCTACTCGCAATCTGTTGAGAGACTTCCACGTACTCCAGGGCAAGGAGTGACCCGGTGGCTGTTTCTCCGCAGGTGGCTACTGTGAAGCAGTCGTTGTTGGAAACTTTTTAGCCCAGAGTTCCAAGCGCGCAGCGGATGGTTCCTTGTCTAAGGGGAGACATTGTTTAAGAAAGCGGGTTAATTTAAGTTAGTCTGCTACAACACAAGGAAAATTATTTTGTATTTTATACAATAAGAATTTCAAAAACTGTACTATCTCAAAAAGTACTTAACCGATTTTGATAAAATTTGCATTAATCCCTAGTTGCGCAATACCTTTTACAACTAAAAAAGAATGTTAGCAATCCAAATTACAAACAATACAAACAGACAAGGATCATTGTTATGGTTTTTCACCAGTGTGTGTTCTTAAATGTGTTTCTAAATTACACTTAACACTAAATTGCTTGCCACAGTCATTACATTTATATGGCTTCTCACCAGTGTGAGTTCTTAAATGAGCTTTTAAATCTTTTTTGTGACTTAACTGCTTTTCGCAAACATTACATGCAAATAGTTTTTCACCAGTGTGAGTTCTTAAATGTCTTTCTAAATTACCCTTTTGATTAAATTGCTTTCCACAATCATTACATTTATATGGTTTCTCACCAGTGTGAGTTCTTAAATGTGATTTTAATGCACTGCTGCCAGCAAATCGACGACGACAAACCTTACATTCAAATGGTTTCTCACCAGTGTGAGTTCTTAAATGTCTATCTAAATTACCTTTTCGATTAAATTGCTTGCCACAGTCATTACATTTATATGGCTTCTCACCAGTGTGAGTTCTTAAATGTGATTTTAAATGAAACATTTGATTAAATTGCTTGCCACAGTCATTACATTTATATGGCTTCTCACCAGTGTGAGTTCTTAAATGTGATTCTAAATTACCTTTTCGATTAAATTGCTTGCCACAATCATTACATTTATATAGATTCTCACCAGTGTGAGTTCTTAAATGTATTTTTAATGCACTGCTGAGAGCAAATCGACGACGACAATCCTTACAATTAAATGGTTTCTCACCAGTGTGAGTTTTTAAATGTATTTTTAATGCACTGCTGCCAGCAAATCGACGACGACAAACCTTACATTCAAATGGTTTCTCACCAGTGTGAGTTCTTAAATGTATTTTTAATGCACTGCTGCCAGCAAATCGACGACGACAAACCTTACATTCAAATGGTTTCTCACCAGTGTGAGTTCTTAAATGTATTTTTAATGCACTGCTGCCAGCAAATCGACGACGACAAACCTTACATTCAAATGGTTTCTCACCAGTGTGAGTTCTTAAATGTGATTCTAAATTACCTTTTCGATTAAATTGCTTGCCACAATAATTACATTTATATGGCTTCTCACCAGTGTGAGTTCTTAAATGTCTATCTAAATGAACCTTTACATTAAATTGCTTGCCACAATCATTACATTTATATGGCTTCTCACCAGTGTGAGTTCTTAAATGAGTTTTTAAATGACTTTTGTCACTAAACTGCTTTTCGCAAACATTACATGCAAATGGTTTGTCACCAGTGTGAGTTCTTAAGTGTCTTTGTAGATGACCCTTCCACTGAAACTGCCTCAGACAAACATGACACTGGTGCCTTGTGTCAGCGCTCTGAGGCTCGCCATAATAACTGTGTCGGGAACTTCCTGCCACAGGCTGTTGGCTCTCTGCTGCGCCATCTGCAAAACATTTGTTACTTTCACCTACACCATCGCTTATCAAAGGAGGTCAGTTCGTTAGCGAACCCGTGGGATGAGATACATCATATGAGCGCACAGGTCACCACTGCCGCAGCGCTTACACGAAGACATACAACGAAGCCAAACCCCCCTCTCTCCTAAGCATTCATTCATATGCATAGAAATATAGAAGGCGTGAATGACGTTATGCGAAAGCGACGTTTCTTCGCAATGTAGAACTTCACTTTCGCAAAATGTGATTCATATTTTTATGTGAAGTTGAATAAGCAAGAGCGCGTAGAACCGATGGCCGATGGGGCAGAAGGGTTCTTGAATGGCGACCACGTATCGGCAAGCGCAGCGTCGGTCATCTACCGACCAGATGGTCGGATGACCTGACTAAGGTCGCAGGAAGACGCTGGGTGCAGGCCGCTTCCAACCGGTCGTGTTGGAAATCCTTGGCTGATGTGATGAATAAGCAAGAGGACTAATATATTATACGTTTTTTGTACTTACTTACAAAATAAACTTAATTTACATTTCATATTGTGTCTCCACGACGTTGCACCTGGCGGGATACTTCGGCAAAGTTGCGCTGCATTGGACTTCAGCCTGACCCTGGCCATGAACTAAATATGAATCTCTTTCGTCCAAATCGATCATTTGAACTCAAAATCCATATTCCATGTGCCATAGCTATTCAATTAAATGCCTTCACCCCTGGCTGCTCAAGATGGTTCGACTTCTACAATTTCAGCTCAACCGCTTTGACAGCCTCCGTGGTCCAGTGGTTAAGGCGTTTGCATGTTGACCTGGGGGTCGTGGGTTCGGTTCCCACCGGAAGAATACTTTGTTTAGTTGTTTCCAGTTTGGTTAGAACATTGCAGGATTGAATCACCTGATTGTCTGATAATAAAGATGATTCCGTGCTTCGGAAGGCACGTAAAGCCGGTGGTCCCGGCTGCCATCTGGTAGTCGTTAAAGGAACCACGTCAGAGGCTGAGAGGCGGTCCCAAAGAACTCTGACACCAGGGTGTGCATGGTCAATTGACCGTGACACCTACTCGAAATGATGATGAGCTCAACCGCTAGTTTCAAATTCAGAAAACCGCATTTGACTCCCTTCACCAAACAGAGACACTCACAGAATGAGTCGTGTGAAACATATAACACCATCTGTTTGTTCGGTTGTTAAGAAGCTTACCGTCCGCGTAGTGTCCCCCGCCCCTCGCCCCCGCGTCTTCATCGGAGTCCCGTGTCTCGTCCACGTCAGCCGCGGGAACGCCTGGCACAAGGGAAATGACAGTTAGTGCAATCACATTTCGTACTGTGTAGCGATAATTATTGGCAGAATGTTAATTTAGCATTATGAATCTTTCCCAAATATCATCAAAAATTTTATTACCACATGTAAAATTCCTGCTTTTAAACAAGTAACTTCTTCGATGCTGGTCTGGGAGAAAAGAAATACGTAGAATGTACCAGCTGCTTCTCTTTCCACGCAGACCGTAGAAGCTTGCCGAAGGAATGGGCGAAAATCTGTAGAATCATGTCACCAGGCGATGTGACTAGCAACCCACCATTATTTACTTCAAGTTCCGTTATTATTATTTTTTCTATAGGTCGAATGTTCACTGACAGGTGTTGCAGAATATCATCATCAGGTCTTTTTAGTCTCCACTGCAGGAGCATGACCCTCTCTGTACTACCGGAACCATACTTGGCCAGAGCAGACAGAGGATTTGGTCTACACTCTCCTCGCTGGCCAGACGGGTTGGAGAGGCTTCATTGATATTTATGAGCTTTGTTTAGCTTGTATCTCCTAAGTCGCCTCTTACGACATCCATGGAAAGACTTGCGAGTGGTCCTATTCTACTCCGCCGGAAACATCACGGCTAATCAGTGTTGTACTCGTACCCCACATGACTAATTTTTATACTAAGCCTATTTGGTTCACTAAAACGCACACTGCATTTTAACATATTTCTTTTCTGTTTAGCTATATTGTTCTGTTAAGTATGTGTATGTTTTCGTTGTGCTGTATTACCTAGGTATATGTTTGTTTCATTAACCAAATAAATGTATGTCTATGGCTACGTTAACACCCACCAACACGCTAAACCTGGCCTTTATGACTTGTAGCCTCAGGCTGGATAAACACGTGATATGAATGTGTGAAGTGTGACACGAAAAAGGGGCGTGATAAGCTATTTTTAAGTCATGCCACTGGGATCCCCGATTTGAAACCCATACAGGGCATTCTACAGAACTTACTTTGTTTTATTAAAACAATTACCTATATTATTAAGGTATAGCTGATGATGATGATAAGATAAAAAAAAAGGTATAGCTGGGACACTAAAGATCAATGACAGCAATGATAGACACCTCACACCATACATGAAATCGTAGGCTATTCTAAACTGTCACTTTTCTTTTTCATGATGACACATTCTTTTTAAATAAAGGGGCTAGATCTAAAAATTGTTGCTCAAGATACACAATCAAACTACATCATCGAACGCACAGATTACATAAAGTATCTAGGCATCTTAATAGATAAACATTTAACCTTTAAATCACATATTGAACTCATATCTTCACGAGTATGGAAACTCATATATGTATTTAGACAGCTACGACACGTAGCCGATGTCAACATCATTAATATGGTTTATTTTGCGCTCGGTCAATCAGTATTAACGTACTGCATTACCTTGGGGCGGAGCTGCAAATTCTCACTTTATGCGAATTGAGAGGGCGCAAAGGTCATTACTGAAGGTGTCATGGTTTAAACCTTTTCGATTCCCCACCACTGCACTTTATAAAATTACTGAGCTATTAAGTGTTCGGCAGCTGTTTATACTCCATACAGTGATGAAGCAACATAAAATAACTCCGCTCATTGCTAAAAATCTCAGACGCAACCATCTTGTAGCCAAATCAACATCCTATAAAACAAAATTTTGCAACAGATTTCTTGGATTTCAAGGTCCTCATCTTTACAATAAGCTTCACAAAATACTGTCCATTCACCACCTAAATGCCTACAATCTTAAACACATGATTTCGGATTGGTTGCAAAAACAAAATTACGAAGAAACAGAAAATTTAATATCTACTGTACAATAAATCATCTCAACATACAGTCATATATACATAACATACATAACAAATAACATACACACATACATATATTTATACACATCCACGCCCCACACCCCCACACAAATAAATACATGACTTGACTACCCATACATATTCCTTCAAGAACTTTCCTTTCTTTCGTCTTCATTTTTGGTTTGTCATAATTTCCCTAGATTGAATGTACCTAACACACAACATTGTTGTAATAATTTATTTCAATTAGTACTTATAATATTAGATAATTTTAGAGGCGGGGGCCTGATGACTTGCAATACAGGTACAAACCTAGTGCAAGCATCAGCTTCCCACAAACTGGTTGTTTTAGTACTTAATTTAATTTGATTGTAATTTAGTCTGTAAGTACCATGTTTGTGGATAGAAATAAACATTATTATTATTTATTATTTATATTCATGTTCCCTCTATATTAAGTGACTTATTTCTTACTCTAGTGGTAAATGGAATCAATTTTGCTGGCAAGGTTAAAGTAACATGCTATCTTAAATTTCCGCTAATTCCATCGGCAGGCTTCTAAGGTCTGCGCGGGCAGAGAAGCAGCATGTACATTTTATGTTTCTCTTTTCTCTCAGACCAGCATGGAAGAGAGTGGGACGTATGGTTAACTTGAACATATGTACCCGCTGGGTCCTCATCGTCCGTCGCGGTGTCGACAGCATCCTCTGACTCCGGCTCAGTTTTGACCATGATCGGTTTTGGCAGCGTGCTGTCACAACATTCAGCTACAGAGAAGGACAGCGACGCACACATGCCAATGGCCTCGCGGTCAATCCGGGATACTGATTGTTCTGTAATCTGAATACAAACAAACAGTTAGTTACTAGCGCGCCCTTCCTCCACCCTCCTGATTCTTCACAGATTGTATTGCTATCTGACTCGTGTGTGATCATTTTAATCAACCATTATGTTACTTGATTCTAGTGAAATGAAGGTAAATACTGGGAGAAAACATCAGATTTTAGAAGGCAAAATAATTTACAATGCTAGCACATATTTCACATATTGTTTGCATATTGCTTTAGCCCTCTATAAAACTTTGTCTAGAAAGTGCGTGCCATCTTGACTGCTTTGTTGCGTGGTCCCTGCCATTGCTCAGCATTTTTAGAAACAGAGACAATATAACATAAATACCTCGCCAGCCGTCTCCAAAATAGCAGTCAGTGCATGGTCTGCCCTGGTGGCGGTCACCATCAGCTTGTGGCTCTTGTACAACATAGCGCGGCAGATGTAGCACGCCGCCACGGGCCTGTTCCCACTCACGAGCTGGAATGTTGTGCCACTGATATAACAGCTTTTACTTACATTGAAAGCAGACTTAACTAGTGTTAGAATACTTACAAAAGCCCCCGTCAGCCTCTCGTACACGAGCTGCAGGGCAGTGGTGTCAATGTTGCTCATGGGCGCGTCCACTGAGAGGCAGATGCGGCAGACTGCTGGACTCCGATGCATCTTGTTTAAGGTTATTTTATTCTTAAGTCTGCGAATTTATATAACAATAAACACATCAGCACTAAAATAATATGTGGCTAAAATTGTATCGCAATAGTATGCACAAACTACTAAGAGATTGATAGTATGATATGAACTATTGGCTACACTTAAACGATACTAAACTTAATAAATTTGGAAAACAAGTTTTCGAAACACTAAGCAATTTGACATTGACAGTTTGGGCCAGGCGTTAGAATTAGTGATGGTTAACTCGAGTACCTAACTCGAGTCAACTCGAGTTAGGCGTAACTCGAATCAACTCGAGTTGAATTCTCTCTAACTCGAGTTTTGTAATTGCCGGGAAAATATTTTTCTTTTTGTTTTAAAATAATTTGTCATTTTCCTTTATAGTAACTAGTACCTATTATGATATATTTAATACAAAAATATAAGCATATAATTTAACTAAGGAAAAAATATTCTATGTGACTCTAATTATTTTATTTTCTCGAAAATATTGTGATTACTGATTATAAAACAATAATGAGCCTGTAAATGTACCTATGTACATACTTGCATCATAATGTTAGTCTGATTTTATTTTAAAGATTGCTATATCATTTCATAGTTTAATTGATAGTAAATATAATTTTTAATTAAAATTCAAGCCAAAAATACTTAAATAAATGATTCGATTTCAAACAATAACTTTTTTTGTTTCTTTGGTTAGTAGGTAGAACTCTCCCAATACATTATAAATAAATAATATAAAAATTAAAGAATTGAGACAAATAAAAACATAATTTGTCTGTTCCAATTTTTAAGTAGTTATGCCAAGCTGAGGAGAAATAATTTGGAAAAAACAAAAAAAAAACATTTACTTGTCCATCCAGTTAACTCGAGTTACGTAACTCGAGTTCAACCCGAGTTACGTATATTTTAACTCGGGTTAAATCGAGTTTTGTTTTTTCCGAGTTGGCACATCACTAGTTAGAATCGTTCCACAAACTACTAAGAGATACTACGTATAATCGTTCATATATTTGACAGCTTCGTACTGAAAATGAATGAGCGATGATTGAAAATCAACCCCGTACGATAAAACATTTACAAATTCACGCACCCACATACATATTTCTTCATCTGAACCTCAGCAGAACAAACATGATGATAGTTGATAGTTGTTCAATGTTTTGATATTACAAACTACTATTTGATATGAACACATTGTCAATGTCACCTCAACACAATGTCAATGTCACTCGTCAAGTGACATACTCTTTTAAATCTGTGGTTTGGGTCGGCCAGCCGGCCCGGAAATGACTATCAAATCAATCTTTACTCCTTTAGGACATACTCTTTCAAATCTGTGGGGTAGGATACGAGACGAGTACCTAACCTACCGGCCTATTTGCTAACTCAGTGACCAACGTTTTGATAGTCACTTCAAAATACATTGCGGGTTTCCTATGATTGATTATTTTTATTAAAGATATACAAAACGTAATGTACTTTGAAATGACTATCAAAACGTTGTACACTGAGTTAGCAAATAGGCCGGCTATTCTTCTATTTGACGTTGACTTGACAGTCGCCGACACTGGAGTGCTATTTTTAAAATTGCGTCATTCGTAAACGAGTGACTTTTCCATTAAAAAATCGCTTGAATATGAGTGTCACGTCATACTTTCAAAAATAGTACCCCGGAGTTCTATTTTTTTTAAATGATGCCGGTCGTAAACAAGCGATTTTTCCATACAAAATTCGCTCGAAATCGATTGTCACACTTTCAAAAATAGTACCCCCGGTCTTAATGTCACTTTGCCATAAATAGGGTTTCCTATATACATCATCATATCAGCCGCAAGAAGTCCACTGCTGGACAAAGGCCTCCCCCAATGATATAAACACCGGCTGCTTACACGAAACAATGTCACGATCCGTCATTATTATCGTCGTTTTCATCAGCATCATCCTCATCATCATCATGTTCTCTCTTCCACCGTTATCACTAAAAAATATCGTCCGTAAACCGACTTACAGCAACCAATTTTTTTTATTAAGATACTTTGATGGCTAATGGAGAAACCATTGCTTAAGTGGATGTCAAAGTGACATAATGGCCGTCATAAACTGTCAATGTCAAATCGTTTATTTGTCTGTGTTTTGTACTCAGAAGAATAATATACATAGAAGCCGCATAAAAATAGAAACTGAAAACAGATAGTTGACACTGTATTTTTCTTATGAGCTTTCGCTTATGACAGAATGAGACAAAAACTTCAGTCAGTTTCTATTATTTTCATGGTTGTCCCTCAGAATAATAATATACATAGAAGCCGCATAAAAATAGAAACTGAAAACAGATAGTTGACACTGTATTTTTCTCTCAGAAGAATAATATACATAGAAGCCGCATAAAAATAGAAACTGAAAACAGATAGTTGACACTGTATTTTTCTTATGAGCTTTCGCTTATGACAGAATGAGACAAAAACTTCAGTCAGTTTCTATTATTTTCATGGTTGTCCCGACTTGAAATGTCAATGGACTCCATTGGACTCCAATTAAATCCGACTAAATTCAAAATAACTTATTACAGTTCAACGTCTGTAATATTAGCATCTTGCCGATTTGATCGGGTTATATATCGACAAAAACATTGCGGCGGAATTGTGATGTCTGCAAATTAAATATAGGATTGTGCTAAAATTCTCACGGAAAAAAGTATTAACCGGTGTTGGGTTGATGCGTTATCAAATGACCATTATACTAAACAATGTCTTGTGCAATGGAGCGATGTAAATCCCATTCAGGACGAACAGAAATAAATTCTGTAAAACATAATTTTCTTCGGTAAGTTTTTCAATTAAAAGTGCATAATTAAAACCCAAAATACCTCAAAATACAACAATAATATTGTCAATTATATAACGTATTGTATAAATGACAACTTTTATAGGTATTTTGCTTAAAATTATCGTTTTTTCCTTATTTCAAATTAGGTTAGTTTTTTTGCTAGTGATGTGGTAAAATCACGTATCTACGAGTATATCGATATTTTTTATGACGGTCTTGCTATCAGGGATATTTTTGTTAGTGTTGAGCCATGCAATAGTAATGTAACAAATTGAACCATCATGGTAATTAAACAACCAGCAAAGTGTGAGTCGGACTCGCGCACGAAGGGTTCCGTACCATCCTTACATATAATATTATAAATGTGAAAGTGAGTTTGTTTGTTACGCTTCCACGCCGTAACTTCTGAACCGATCATCATGAAATTTTGCATCATCATCATCACCATTGCACGATCTCTGGAGTACGGAAAAGAACATAGACATAAATTACATCTCAGAATAAGGTACTGTTATCGGGGATAGACATTAACGCGAGCGGAGCCGTGGGCGTAAGCTATAAAAACGCCCGAAATTTTTGTTTGTAATATTTCAACTGTCTCACTATCACGGTTCATGAGATACAGCCTGGTGACAGACAGATGGATATCGGAGTCATATTAGTAGGGTCCTGTTTTTATCCTTTGGGTACGGAACCCTAAAAAGAATCGATTTTTACTAATATGAAGAAAATTATTGTTGAAATTTTATTGCAGCTCCCTGAAGTAAAAGGATAAAAAGGTGTGGATCCGAGGAACTTTCAAGCGACATATTGGACATAAAATGTCATACATACTCGAATTTGTTCAAAATATTTTACTGCCGTGCCGATACATTAATTTCGAATATAAAATTAAATGGAAGCGATTGAAACACGATGCTTTACCTACATTTATATTTGCCGAATTATAAATCAATGGTAATAAGAAAGTTTACGGAAACGGTTTTATTATTTATATTTAAAATTATGAAAAACATTTTATTTTGGACAGTAATGAAAGTGGGTAAAGTAATCTCTTGTTTTTCTTCACCTCTTGTTTTTCTATTACCAACACTGTGAATTTTTCACAAATAACACACTGGCACTTTTTTACCCTAGTGTAAAAGTTTTATAAAATAAAAAATATCACTTGGAATTATGTGTTTCTCTTTACCTACCTGATTATGTTTCCTTTACTGACTGTTCCTCAAAGCTAGCTGGGAAAAGCTTTAGATGGTTTTGGAATATGCTGAATGGCCCATTGATCAAGTGAAAAATATATCTGACCTTATATACCTTTTGATACATGAGCGCCCCATTGCAATTTAGAGTCTATTGTGATTCCTAAGAAGGTGGTATCATTTACAAAGTCTATTTTACCTTCAACTAGTATGTCAACGTTGGACTGCCTCACATTGGGGACTGTAAATCGAATGCATTGGGTTTTTTGCGCATTCATAGGTAAGGTAGGTAAGTAGGCACTGTTTGAATTTCGAAATAATCGAAAATATGATTGACATCATATTAGGTATTCTGCCGTTCGACCAATACTGGGTAAGGCCTAATGACCAGCAGTAGACAGTAGACGTGCGGTGGGTAATGTATGGATTTTTTTTTTACCTATTTATCAGATGAAGCCAAGCGGCGCCATGCGATTAGGAGTTATTTAGGTGTATCTTGACGTAACTTTTAAAGTAAAAGCCTCTTTAGCGGCTTTGTGCACTTTTTGGGATGGGTAAAATAGAAAACTCGCGTCAGGACACGTGAATTGATCGAAAATTCGTAAGAAGGACACGGACCTGAGTATGCCGCAAAGGCGAGTTTTCACTTCTGCCGGCACTCCTGGAGTGTAACTAGTTGTTTTTTTTTATGAATCGTACTCATTTAACGAATCGATACAATCAGAGTAGAGTACATTTATGACTTTCATAGGACGAAACATTTAGTCGATAAATATATTTCATCGATATAGTACAACCCTGATCACATCAGTACCCCAGGACAACCTGCACATTTACGCAAATTGCATTGTATATGCATCTCTTTCTGATGCTTTAACAATGCCATAAGTAAAAACAGTGTAGAATATTGTATTTTGTTGTTATTTTAACACGGTTTCTATGCTTTAGTTATTGTTCTGAGATTTTTCTTATGAGCTTTCGCTTATGACAGAATGAGACAAAAACTTCAGTCAGTTTCTATTATTTTCATGGTTGTCCCGACTTGAAATGTCAATGGACTCCATTGGACTCCAATTAAATCCGACTAAATTCAAAATAACTGATTACAGTTCAACGTCTGTAATATTAGCATCTTGCCGATTTGATCGGGTTATATATCGACAAAAACATTGCGGCGGAATTGTGATGTCTGCAAATTAAATATAGGATTGTGCTAAAATTCTCACGGAAAAAAGTATTAACCGGTGTTGGGTTGGTGCGTTATCAAATGACCATTATACTAAACAATGTCTTGTGCAATGGAGCGATGTAAATCCCATTCAGGACGAACAGAAATAAATTCTGTAAAACATAATTTTCTTCGGTAAGTTTTTCAGTTAAAAGTGCATAATTAAAACCCAAAATACCTCAAAATACAACAATAATATTGTCAATTATATAACGTATTGTATAAATGACAACTTTTATAGGTATTTTGCTTAAAATTATCGTTTTTTCCTTATTTCAAATTAGGTTAGTTTTTTTTGCTAGTGATGTGGTAAAATCACGTATCTACGAGTATATCGATATTTTTTATGACGGTCTTGCTATCAGGGATATTTTTGTTAGTGTTGAGCCATGCAATAGTAATTTAACAAATTGAACCATCATGGTAATTAAACAACCAGCAAAGTGTGAGTCAGACTCGCGCACGAAGGGTTCCGTACCATCCTTACATATAATATTATAAATGTGAAAGTGAGTTTGTTTGTTACGCTTCCACGCCGTAACTTCTGAACCGATCATCATGAAATTTTGCATCATCATCATCACCATTGCACGATCTCTGGAGTACGGAAAAGAACATAGACATAAATTACATCTCAGAATAAGGTACTGTTATCGGGGATAGACATTAACGTGAGCGGAGCCGTGGGCGTAAGCTATAAAAACGCCCGAAATTTTTGTTTGTAATATTTCAACTGTCTCACTATCACGGTTCATGAGATACAGCCTGGTGACAGACAGATGGATATCGGAGTCATATTAGTAGGGTCCTGTTTTTATCCTTTGGGTACGGAACCCTAAAAAGAATCGATTTTTACTAATATGAAGAAAATTATTGTTGAAATTTTATTGCAGCTCCCTGAAGTAAAAGGATAAAAAGGTGTGGATCCGAGGAACTTTCAAGCGACATATTGGACATAAAATGTCATACATACTCGAATTTGTTCAAAATATTTTACTGCCGTGCCGATACATTAATTTCGAATATAAAATTAAATGGAAGCGATTGAAACACGATGCTTTACCTACATTTATATTTGCCGAATTATAAATCAATGGTAATAAGAAAGTTTACGGAAACGGTTTTATTATTTATATTTAAAATTATGAAAAACATTTTATTTTGGACAGTAATGAAAGTTGGTAAAGTAATCTCTTGTTTTTCTTCACCTCTTGTTTTTCTATTACCAACACTGTGAATTTTTCACAAATAACACACTGGCACTTTTTTACCCTAGTGTAAAAGTTTTATAAAATAAAAAATATCACTTCGAATTATGTGTTTCTCTTTACCTACCTGATTATGTTTCCTTTACTGACTGTTCCTCAAAGCTAGCTGGGAAAAGCTTTAGATGGTTTTGGAATATGCTGAATGGCCCATTGATCAAGTGAAAAATATATCTGACCTTATATTACCTTTTGATACATGAGCGCCCCATTGCAATTTAGAGTCTATTGTGGTTCCTAAGAAGGTGGTATCATTTACAAAGTCTATTTTACCTTCAACTAGTATGTCAACGTTGGACTGCCTCACATTGGGGACTGTAAATCGAATGCATTGGGTTTTTTGCGCATTCATAGGTAAGGTAGGTAAGTAGGCACTGTTTGAATTTCGAAATAATCGAAAATATGATTGACATCATATTAGGTATTCTGCCGTTCGACCAATACTGGGTAAGGCCTAATGACCAGCAGTAGACAGTAGACGCGCGGTGGGTAATGTATGGATTTTTTTTTTACCTATTTATCAGATGAAGCCAAGCGACGCCATGCGATTAGGAGTTATTTAGGTGTATCTTGACGTAACTTTTAAAGTAAAAGCCTCTTTAGCGGCTTTGTGCACTTTTTGGGATGGGTAAAATAGAAAACTCGCGTCAGGACACGTGAATTGATCGAAAATTCGTAAGAAGGACACGGACCTGAGTATGCCGCAAAGGCGAGTTTTCACTTCTGCCGGCACTCCTGGAGTGCAACTAGTTGTTTTTTTTTATGAATCGTACTCATTTAACGAATCGATACAATCAGAGTAGAGTACATTTATGACTTTCTTAGGACGAAACATTTAGTCGATAAATATATTTCATCGATATAGTACAACCCTGATCACATCAGTACCCCAGGACAACCTGCACATTTACGCAAATGGCATTGTATATGCATCTCTTTCTGATGCTTTAGCAATGCCATAAGTAAAAACAGTGTAGAATATTGTATTTTGTTGTTATTTTAACACGGTTTCTATGCTTTAGTTATTGTTCTGAGGGTTGTCCCGACTTGAAATGTCAATGGACTCCATTGGACTCCAATTAAATCCGACTAAATTCAAAATAACTTTTTACAGTTCAACGTCTGTAATATTAGCATCTTGCCGATTTGATCGGGTTATATATCGACAAAAACATTGCGGCGGAATTGTGATGTCTGCAAATTAAATATAGGATTGTGCTAAAATTCTCACGGAAAAAAGTATTAACCGGTGTTGGGTTGGTGCGTTATCAAATGACCATTATACTAAACAATGTCTTGTGCAATGGAGCGATGTAAATCCCATTCAGGACGAACAGAAATAAATTCTGTAAAACATAATTTTCTTCGGTAAGTTTTTCAGTTAAAAGTGCATAATTAAAACCCAAAATACCTCAAAATACAACAATAATATTGTCAATTATATAACGTATTGTATAAATGACAACTTTTATAGGTATTTTGCTTAAAATTATCGTTTTTTCCTTATTTCAAATTAGGTTAGTTTTTTTTGCTAGTGATGTGGTAAAATCACGTATCTACGAGTATATCGATATTTTTTATGACGGTCTTGCTATCAGGGATATTTTTGTTAGTGTTGAGCCATGCAATAGTAATGTAACAAATTGAACCATCATGGTAATTAAACAACCAGCAAAGTGTGAGTCGGACTCGCGCACGAAGGGTTCCGTACCATCCTTACATATAATATTACAAATGTGAAAGTGAGTTTGTTTGTTACGCTTCCACGCCGTAACTTCTGAACCGATCATCATGAAATTTTGCATCATCATCATCACCATTGCACGATCTCTGGAGTACGGAAAAGAACATAGACATAAATTACATCTCTGAATAAGGTACTGTTATCGGGGATAGACATTAACGCGAGCGGAGCCGTGGGCGTAAGCTATAAAAACGCCCGAAATTTTTGTTTGTAATATTTCAACTGTCTCACTATCACGGTTCATGAGATACAGCCTGGTGACAGACAGATGGATATCGGAGTCATATTAGTAGGGTCCTGTTTTTATCCTTTGGGTACGGAACCCTAAAAAGAATCGATTTTTACTAATATGAAGAAAATTATTGTTGAAATTTTATTGCAGCTCCCTGAAGTAAAAGGATAAAAAGGTGTGGATCCGAGGAACTTTCAAGCGACATATTGGACATAAAATGTCATACATACTCGAATTTGTTCAAAATATTTTACTGCCGTGCCGATACATTAATTTCGAATATAAAATTAAATGGAAGCGATTGAAACACGATGCTTTACCTACATTTATATTTGCCGAATTATAAATCAATGGTAATAAGAAAGTTTACGGAAACAGTTTTATTATTTATATTTAAAATTATGAAAAACATTTTATTTTGGACAGTAATGAAAGTGGGTAAAGTAATCTCTTGTTTTTCTTCACCTCTTGTTTTTCTATTACCAACACTGTGAATTTTTCACAAATAATACACTGGCACTTTTTTACCCTAGTGTAAAAGTTTTATAAAATAAAAAATATCACTTCGAATTATGTGTTTCTCTTTACCTACCTGATTATGTTTCCTTTACTGACTGTTCCTCAAAGCTAGCTGGGAAAAGCTTTAGATGGTTTTGGAATATGCTGAATGGCCCATTGATCAAGTGAAAAATATATCTGACCTTATATTACCTTTTGATACATGAGCGCCCCATTGCAATTTAGAGTCTATTGTGATTCCTAAGAAGGTGGTATCATTTACAAAGTCTATTTTACCTTCAACTAGTATGTCAACGTTGGACTGCCTCACATTGGGGACTGTAAATCGAATGCATTGGGTTTTTTGCGCATTCATAGGTAAGGTAGGTAAGCAGGCACTGTTTGAATTTCGAAATAATCGAAAATATGATTGACATCATATTAGGTATTCTGCCGTTCGACCAATACTGGGTAAGGCCTAATGACCAGCAGTAGACAGTAGACGCGCGGTGGGTAATGTATGGATTTTTTTTTTACCTATTTATCAGATGAAGCCAAGCGACGCCATGCGATTAGGAGTTATTTAGGTGTATCTTGACGTAACTTTTAAAGTAAAAGCCTCTTTAGCGGCTTTGTGCACTTTTTGGGATGGGTAAAATAGAAAACTCGCGTCAGGACACGTGAATTGATCGAAAATTCGTAAGAAGGACACGGACCTGAGTACGCCGCAAAGGCGAGTTTTCACTTCTTCCGGCACTCCTGGAGTGCAACTAGTTGTTTTTTTTTTTATGAATCGTACTCATTTAACGAATCGATACAATCAGAGTAGAGTACATTTATGACTTTCTTAGGACGAAACATTTAGTCGATAAATATATTTCATCGATATAGTACAACCCTGATCACATCAGTACCCCAGGACAACCTGCACATTTACGCAAATGGCATTGTATATGCATCTCTTTCTGATGCTTTAACAATGCCATAAGTAAAAACAGTGTAGAATATTGTATTTTGTTGTTATTTTAACACGGTTTCTATGCTTTAGTTATTGTTCTGAGGTTTTGTATTGTTCTGAGGTGTTTTGCTGAGGTGTTTTGTGAATAGGTTTCCTAAATTTATTTTAATAATTTATTGTATATGTATCTTTTCTTATTCTTACTACTGCGATATAATTTTAGCAATATACTACTTCAGTGCTAGTGTGCTTATTTTAAATTAAATTTACAGACCTAAGAACAAAATAACCTTATACAAGATGCATCAGAGTCCAGCATTCTGCCGTATCTGCCTCTCAATGGGCGCGCCCATGAGCAACATTGACGGCACTGTCCTGCAACTCGTGTATGAGAGACTTGCGGGGGCTCTTGTAAGCGTCCTACTAATTAGGATTAGTCTATCTGCTTTAGTTAATGTTTCGTGATATCGTTTATGATAAGACTGTGTGGAAAGAGAATGTTCTTAGGATTTGAAGGCGATACTGTTTCTCTCGTAGAACTGATTACGTTTTTGCCTGTTTTCGAAATTATTTTGAACTAAAATTTGAAGAAAACTGTTGTTACATCTATATAACATTTAACATGAATTTGGTAATATATATCCAGACAAGCGGTGGAATCAAGTTGCTATATAGAAACCATAGCGTTCGTTCTCTTATACAGATATTTCTGCACATAGTGTTTCTAAAGGATAATTTTCTAATTCTCCATGCTGTTCTAGGAGAAAAGAAAAAACATAGAATGTACCAGCTGCTTCTCTTCCCGCGCAGAACGTAAAAGCCGATCGAGGGAACGGGTAAAATCTGAGGAATTATGTAAATAGGCGATGGGCTAGCAACCCATCACTATTTTGATTCTGTTTTCCACCAACATGCTAAACATGGCCTTTGGGTCTTATAGACCTAGGCGAAAAGGCTATAAAAGACTTGATCCTATGTAATTGATAATAGTATGTAATTTTTTAAGTCCTAGAAAATTAATGTAGTCTTAAAAGTCCTTAAGAATTATCATAAACTATAAATGCCTCTTCAATACAACAACAATATTATATTGAAGAATATTCAGCCCTAAATGCCCATTCACTGCTCACAAACAATCTAGATACTGGGCAACACTGTTGTAGTTAAAAGATATTACAACTCGAAGAAGAAGAAGAATATAACAACTTGTGATAATACAGGACTTCATTTTAGCAAACATATTACTTGTAACACACAAGTATGAGAAAGATTCTTTTGATTAGGGGTTTGTATCAACATGAAGAAAGAAACTGGATATGAAAATTGAAAAATTTTACATCTGTGTACATTTTAGTAATTTAATGTTTAAGTATAAGCTGTTATATCAGTGGCACAACATTCCAGCTTGTGAGTGGGAACAGGCCCGTGGCGGCGTGCTACATCTGCCGCGCTATGCTGTACAAGAGCCACAAGCTGATGGTGACCGCCACCAGGGCAGACCATGCGCTGACTGCTATGTTGGAGACGGCTGGCGAGGTATTTATGTTATATTGTCTCTGTTTCTAAAAATGCTGAGCAATGGCAGGGACCACGCAACAAAGCAGACAAAGCTACGTGTGCTAGCATTGTAAATTATTTTGCCTTTTAAGGATATCATCTTATGCACAAATCTGTATGTTTTCTCCCAGTATTGATCACACATGAATCAGATAGGAATACAAACTGCGCTAGTATGTACTAAAGTTTTGTTTGTATTCAGATTACAGAAAAATCAGTATCCCGGATTGACCGCGAGGCCATTGGCTTGTGTGCGTCGCTGTCCTTCTCTGTGGCTGAATGTTGTGACAGCACGCCGCCCGCCAGGGTCGCGTTCAAAACCGAGCCGGATTCAGAGGATGCTGGCGACACCGCGACGGACGATGAGGATCCAACGGGTACATATGTTTAAGTTAACCATACGTCCCACTCTCTTCCATGCTGGTCTGGGAGAAAAAAGAAACATAAAATGTACATGCTGCTTCTCTGCCCACGCAGACCTTAGAAGCCTGCCGAGGAAAGGAGCGGAAATTAAATAGGTGTTTTTTTACATGTTAATAAGCCGAAGCGGCTAGCAACTTTGCCAAGAAAATTGATCCCATTTTCCATTAGGCTAAGACTCTTAATATAGTGGGAAAATGAATATGCCATCGTGAACTGTTTACATAGAAAAGTGTCAGTTTGATGAATGCCAAATGGCAACGATTTCATATATGCTGTGAGTCATTTATCTTTAGTTTTCCAGCTATACACATAGTCAGTTCTGTTGGATCTCCTGTGTGATTTAAAATCGGGATCCCAGTGGAATAACTGTAAAAATGCCTTAATCACGCCCACGTGTTTAGGTCTCGATATGCCACTGCTTGAACTTGGAGTGTTGATCAATAATTGCTCCTGTTGGTCTTAAAATACGTAGGCTTTGTGTGGAAGGCCACAAGAAAACAGGACATAACAATAAGTCGGTTGCAGTCATCCCGTTAGCTTTTAGTGTTTAAAGACATTGTGTCGTGACTCGTGACTGTGGAAATTTCCCCATGTTGCCTTGCCAAAAAACCCTTGTCCAAAATGAGATGATCATAAATATCGTATATCAGAACGCGTAAACAATATAATTTATACGTTATGTCCATAAGGCATACAATTCATAAAAACATACACATTATTTTTCAACAACAAATCCAGCTATTTTTTACAGAAAGAAGTAAACTACTTCCTTTGTTTGTTTGTGTAACTTTATTTATCTTTTTATGTGTTTCCAAGTAATCTCACGTCGTCAAAGACAGCTGTTTATACCCTTTATTAATAAACAATTATTTCATTATATTAAGTAAGGATATATTTCTAAAGCATATAAAAAGTGTTGTATTTCTTTTAATTCGCTTAAACTTAAAGACATTCAACATCATATTTTTCTCTTAATAGAAAACAAAATCTTCAACAATGACGAGTTACTTTCTTTTTCTACGTAAATTAAAAATTAATTATTAAACCGTTTGGGATTTACTCTTATTTTATATCACTTACCATCAGGGGTTTCTCCGCCAACAAGTTGTGTGACCTTTTTTTTAGCTTGCAGGGGAAGCTGTCGGGTTATGTGGGACTCCACGCCAGAGTGACGTGCCTACCCACTAAAAAACCTTCGGAGTTCCATCTCGACCGCATTTGCCGGGGACACGGGAAGGGAAATACGACCGCGAACCCCGGCGCGGTTGGCCGCCAACGCGGCCCCTCCTCGGGGACGTCCGAGCGCCCCCCATCCACTCACCAAGTAGGCGCGTCCGGAACTCACGGACGCGCCGTACCTCCTTGGGCCAATTGAGAGGCGGCAGACTCCCACGCAGTCCACCGCCTGTGGCCCCATGGGAGCCAGATAAACTGGCTCCCAGCGGCGGAGAAGATGAAAGGCTCCGCCGCTTGCCTCTCGCCGCAAACACGTTGCGGCACCGCTCGGCCGCGGAAGAAAGGGAGATCGGCAACGCAGCACCGAAACTCCCTCTCCTCCGCGACCGATCTCCGACCACAACCACGGCGGTGTGGCCCCGCCTGAAGCGCCGGGAGAGCAATAAAATATTACCCTCCCGGCGGCTCCACCTCGGGTGGGGGGAGATCTTCCCACTCCCCCGCCGCCCCAATGGGCGCATCCTTGCGGAAGCGCCCCTCCCCGGGTGGGGGGAGATCTTCCCACTCCCCCGCCGCCCCATTGGGCGCATCCCAGCCCCAGCAGGCTCAAGGCCGAAGCCGAGCCCGCGGGAGCGCCCCTCCTCGGGTGGGGGGAGAACTTCCCACTCCCCCGCCGACCCAATGTCGGCGCTCGCTGCTGGTGTGTCAGGCAGCAGGAGCGCCCCCGCGCGGGTTCCTCTTCGCTTCCCCGTGGTTTGAGGACTAACCACGGGTACTGAGCCCCCCCGCTACGACAAACCGGGAACCACCTCGGGGGGGAACAAGTTGTGTGACCTAACCTAACTGCCCCACTACTAGCACGGTACAGGAACTCAATGAGGCTAATGACAAGGCGATCAGCGTAGCCAAATACTGGTCGAAAGAAATCTAATCAATTGGAACCATTTCGACTCGGAAAGAAGAAGCTGACCCGCTTGCTCGTTTGTCCGATATCATAAAAAATGACGTCACGACTTCATTCATGATTACGTGAAAGTGGTATGTTTGGTGTCGTAAATGGATATAATGGGTGAAATAACTTGAACCACCGCGAACGTGATAGTTAAGGTGAAAAGTGACATAACCTATACAACATCAAAACGCAATAATTCAAATACCTGGATTCTTTTGTGATAAAATTATATTCGCATCAAGCTCGGGATTCGATGCCCTATTAAACAAGAACACAATTCAAAAACGCTAGGATGTTAACTAAAATGATGTTTAGGGATCTCCCTAACTCTTTGCTGTTACAACTAGAAAACATAAGTGGTATTCTAGTTGTAACAGCAAAGAGTGACAACAACAGAGAGAGATTGTACGGAACTCTCGGTGCGCGAGTCCGACGCATCTCAATCCGCTAAACGTGGCCTTTATGTCCTGTGGTGTCAGGCTCTGTCTTAACGTGATAATATGAATGAATAAATGTTTGACGAATAAGAGGCTCTTGTTTTATTTAAAAAAAAACTCAATTTTGCTAAAATGACATTACGTTAATACATTACGGAATCTACGTACTTAAATAGTGGTGGGTTGCAAGCCACATCGCCTATTGACATGATTCCTTGGATTTTCGTCCAATCCTCCGGCTACGGAATGCTGGTCCGGTTGTTTTAAGATCCGGATTTTGATTACAGAAAAGCCGACATCCGCGATTGGCCGCTCGGCCATTGGCTCGTGTGCGTCGCTGTCCTTCTCTGTGGCTGAATGTTGTGACAGCACGCCGCCCGCCAGGGTCGCGGTCAAAACCGAGCCGGAGTCAGAGGATGCTGGTGACACCGCGACGGACGATGAGGATCCAGGGGGTACGTATGCTTAAGGTGACCAAACGTACTGATCTCTTCCATGTGTGTCCAATTAAAGGGTTCCATCTCCATAAGAGGTAAAAAGGAACCCATTAGGATCACCTAATTGTTAGTCTTGCAAGACCGTCTTTCTCGGGAACGGGTGGACGGATCAAGTTGAAATTGATATCTGCGGCCCCGTGAAGCTATCAAAAACTTGTAAGTCAACGGTGAGACATAGTTGTTTATGTCGCATATTTTGTGAATTTGCTCTCGCAAGGGAATCAAAGCCTATAGCGTACTTCTCGTGATTAGTTCTATAGTAATGGGTACATATTTTTGTTATCTTTCAACATATACTGCCGAGCTTAATGTCAGTGTGTAAATATTAAAAGCGAAACTAATATTGAGAAGCCTGCCTTCCACATAGGGCATGGATACCGGTGTACCGGTTTACCGAAATACCGGTATACCGGTAAAAAAATAGGTATTTTGATACCGGTATTTGAGGATGAAATACCGGTATTTCGAATGTTTTTATTTATTTCTGCAAGGGTGTTTAAAGTTCATGAAGAACGTTTGATTTATATGGTTCATAGTGTTGGTCATACTGCTGATGAGTTTTCATATGCATAAATCATGATTAATTTCGATTATAAAAATATCACAACGAAATCAACTACTCAAGACACTGCATGTCATGAGACCATTGGCTCGCATGTCCTCCCCAATTACATCAAGCCAGCACTTCTTGGGTTTCTTCCTTCTGCCGGGACTCGGTGGAGGCGGCATGGCCAGACAATTGTTCCCTATGTAATTTCCTGGTTTTCGCAAAACATGACCGTACCAGCGTAGGCGGCTCTGCAGGAGAGTTGTCTGCTACTGGTATGTGACGGACATGGAGGCTGCCGCGAATGTGTGAGTACCTTATGCGGCCCGTTCGCGAACCTCTACTATTCAGCAGCTCCCTATTGACCCGCTCACGTAGCCTGTGCTTCACTTCCATATAAAAGGACAGGTCTAAAATGTCCTGTCCTTTCAGTTTAACCGACGTTTTTGGCTCACAAATGATAGCAGTCACCACGCGCCACTTTGTCCACGCTGCCGTTATGCAAGGTTTGATATCTCCGGATTTAAACTGGTCAGTACGCTCGACCACGTTTCCGCCTATGCGTACAAGACGGAATCTGTAACGTTGCAATCCATGTACACAGTCTTCGCCACATTTAGTTTCAAGCCGCCGTTCTCAAGCGACTCCTTCCACATATTCACTCGTCGCACACGTCTTCCCCTTTCCACATCTGACAGTGCGATATCGTCAGTATACATGCATGAGCAGTCACGGAGGTAGCTCATGTGTATTTCTGATGCCTTTTGACACTTCTTCTAATATCGCACTGAACAAGAAGGGGCTGAGAACCGAGCCTTGGTGGACTCCAACTGTGACGGTTCACCAACAGCAATCCTAACTCTGTAATCGGAGTCACGGTACATGTCGCAGATAATGTCAATACTTCAATGCCCACCAGATCATCCCTCGTACATACAGAAACAGGAAGTGGAGAGGCGTGTGTATTTCTCCACGAAGACCCTTAGGGCAAAGTGATTTCTTATCATTAGAGAGTAAAACTAATTTTAATATATATTTAATTGTGATATTTGTGCCAAGGAAACAATTTAAATAGTTCTTGGATCAAATAACGTATTCTCGTATAACGTATTCTTGATTACCTTCATTCATTTTGTGGTTTCTGAGGAGTTAATAAATAGTTTCAGTGTTTCTACCACATAGCCTAGAAAACTACTTTAATCGCTGTCCGGAAACTTGGCGTCGTCGTGGAGACACAATATAAAAGAAAATAAAAAATGTAAAAGTTTCTTTCGTAGGTTGGTAAAATAAAATACAATGCAGTAGTCCTCTTGCTTATTCCAATTTTCGCATTAAAATATGAATGGCTAGAAAAAATGGGACTTCCCTGACTGTAGGATATTGCGGGAAGTAAATAGACTGTATTTGCATAGGTACTGGATATAATGGACAAAAATTACAAAGTTGGAGATGTGTGTAAGAACAAAAGCCAAACTGAAGTGTCATCTAAATGTTGAATGTAACTCCCCGCAGTATGTTTCATATGTATGTATCCGCCGCTGTACGGATACATAACAACGACATATTGCGAAAGTGACGTTCTACGTTGCGAAGAAACGTCGCTTTCGCATAACGTCATTCACGCCTTCTATATTTCTATGCATATGAATGAATGCTTAGGAGAGAGGGGGTTTGGCTTCGTTGTATGTCTACGTGTTAGCGCTGCGGCAGAGGTGACCTGTGCGCTCATATGATGTATCTCATCCCACCGGTTCGCTAACGAACTGTCCTCCTTTGATAAGCGATGGTGTAGGTGAAAGTAACAAATGTTTTGCAGATGGCGCAGCAGAGGGCCAACAGCCTGTGGCAGGAAGTTCCCGAAACAGTTATTATGGCGAGCCTCAGAGCGCTGACACAAGGCACCGGTGTCATGTTTGTCTGAGGGGATTTCAGTGGAAGGGTCAGCTACAAGTACACTTAAGAACTCACACTTGTGAGAAGCCATATAAATGTAATGATTGTGGCAAGCAATTTAATGAAAAAGGTACTTTGGAATCACATTTCAGAATACATACTGGTGAGAAACCATATCAGTGTAAGTTTTGTCGTCGTCGATTTGCTGACAGCAGTGCAGTAAAAAGACATATGAGAACTCACACTGGTGAGAAGCCATATAAATGTAATGACTGTGGCAAGCAATTTAATCAAAAGGTTCATTTAAAATCACATTTTAGAACACATACTGGTGAGAAGCCATATAAATGTAATGATTGTGGCAAGCAATTTAGTCAAAAGGGTGCTTTAGAATCACATTTAAGAACTCACACTGGTGAGAAACCATTTGAATGTAAGGTTTGTCGACGACGATTTGCTGACAACAGTACATTAACAAAACATCTGAGAACTCACACTGGTGAGAAGCCGTATAAATGTAATGTTTGTGGCAAGCAATTTAATCAAAAGGGTACTTTACAATCACATTTAAGAACACATACTGGTGAGAAACCATTTGAATGTAATGTTTGCGAAAAGCAGTTTAGTCACAAATGTAATTTAAAAGTTCATTTAAGAACTCACACTGGTGAGAAGCCATATAAATGTAATGATTGTTGCAAGCAATTTAATCAAAAGGGTGATTTAGAATCACATTTAAGAACACACACTGGTGAGAAACCATTTGAATGTAAGGTTTGTCGACGTCTATTTGCTGACAGCAGTACATTAAAAAGACATTTAAGAACTCACACTGGTGAGAAGCCATATAAATGTAATGACTGTGGCAAGCAATTTAATCAAAAAGGTCATTTAGAATCACATTTAAGAACTCACACTGGTGAGAAACCATTTGAATGTAAGGTTTGTCGACGTCGATTTGCTGACAGCAGTACATATAAAAGACATTTAAGAACGCACACTGGTGAAAAGCCATATAAATGTAATAATTGTGGCAAGCAATTTAGTGTTAAGTGTAATTTAGAAACACATTTAAGAACACACACTGGTGAAAAACTATAACAATGATCCTTGTTTGTTGGTATTGTTTGTAATTTGGATTGCTAACATTCTTTTTTAGTTGTACAAGGTATTGCGCAACTAGGGATTATGCAAATTTTATTAAAATCGGTCAAGTACTTTATGAGATAGTACAGTTTTGAAATTCTTATTGTATAAAATAATTTTCCTTGTGTTGTAGCAGACTAACTCGACGATACTAATTTTATAATACATAAGTACTTATTCACATTAACATCCAAGAAAATGTATAATTGTATTAATTAAAAAAGAAGTAGTCAACATATCGAGTAAGCTTTAATGATATAATAACAATATTCAGTCACATTATTTTAAAAACATATAATACCTGTCACCCAACAATATTCATTAAATGAATATATATCAATACGATAAGTTTCCGGAATGAATATGAAAAAATACTACCTTTAAGGTACAAAATTAATTTATTGTTTTTCAAAATAATCTCCCTTAGCGTCTATGCACTTTTTCATTCGATGAAACCAGTTTTGAAAACTTTTGTGCCACTCCTCTGTGGTGACCTCTGAAACGTGTTTTTCACACTCCTCGACAGCCTCTTCTGGTGATGAAAATCGTTAACCGCGTAATTGGTTCTTAATTTTTGGATGTCCCACACCAAATTTGACGCACCTTCGTTGAATCTGGTAAGCATGGCACTGCACCAAGTGACGCGGTCCGTTTTTTGAGCCTCGGTCAAGTTGTGTGGGATCCACCGCGAGCACAACTTTCTCACACCCAAATGTTTGTGTAGGATTAATTGTATTTGACTCATGCCTATTTCTAAGGATGCGCGAATTTCATGGTAGGTCACATGCCTGTCTGTTTCAATCATACGGCGCACAGCATCGATGTTTTTGTTGGTCACAGCGGTGGACGGCCGACCATCGCGAGATTCGTCACTGAGATTGATACGACCACGCTTGAATTCTGCAAACCAGCTATAAACAGTTGTCCTGCATGGTGCTTCATTGCCAAAAGCTGTTTCAAGCCGAGCGATGCTCTGTTGAGCTGTCAAATTACACTAAAAATCGTAGAAAATCATACTACGAAAATTTTCCCGAGTTAAATCCATGTTGATGCAGACACACAATTTTTTAAATGGCGCCACAAGGTAAAAACAAAAGACAGTCAAATGAAACAAACTGCATTCTACAGCCAAAGAGTTCAATTTCAAATGTTGCAATAAATTTTTAAATATTGTTTATGTAAGTGGCCAGTTCCGGAAACTTACAGTGCGCCCTATATATAATAATGTCATTTGTAAATACGTTATTCTTCACGCGTGTGTCACAAGTTGATCCCATTTTACTTTCAAGATTTAATAACACTTCACATACACAGGCCCTGGGACTATCCATGGCGTCGCTGTGGGTGTAGTCGCCGAGCATCGTGTGGCCGATCGCTTGGCAGTGCACCCGCAGCCGGTGGCCGAGGCCTATCTACACTACTACACCACTATTATACAGAGGGGAAAGATTGCCACAGCGTGCCCACTACTTAGGCACGTGGCGACACAAGCTGAGGCATTCCTTTGCCAATATTTTGATCAAATTTAATTGGTAATTAATGACGTTTTTCTTTGTTTTGTTTACGTTGATTAGGCTCCTTAACTACTGGACCGATTTGACAAATTATTTCTCCATTAGAATCCTTCATTATCCTTGATGAACATACATATGTTATAGAATAAGTACCTGTATCTACTCGTGCGAAGCCGAGGCGAGTGAAAGGATGCTTGAAAAGCTCGAAGTCCCGCGGCCAGGCGCTTTGTGTCCACGGGCCACACTGAAACCAAGGGCAAGTTAACACAGAGACACGATGCTTTACAGGCATGTGGTTTCGCGCGAGCCCTTATTTTTGTATTAGTTTTGCTACCTCTGCAAGAAGTCCGATTATACCTAACAAGATCCCAGTCTATCGTTATATTTCTCACTCGAGCATTCGTCAGCTGCTTCAGATGTACACGGAGTCTGGACGGAAATAGTAGAGACAAGTCGCCACAGTGGCTTCAAGCTGCACCAGCGGGCTGTAACGCAGCGTCACGAGGCGCAGCGCCACTCTTGCGCCGCGTCTACCGGCGAAGCACCGCCGCGAGCCATTTCCTAAAGCCGTCAATGAAATGTGTACCTTTTCGTTTATTAAATAAAGATATATTTCATTGCTACTTTTCAGTCGCGTCGCGTCTCGGTTTGAGCTGACTCCTGAGAGGGGTGTCTAGCATCTAGCATGAATTGGGCCTATAATCCTTCAGATTCTATGATACCGATGTTTTTTGTTATAATTATTGAGACTTAATTTATGTTAACCGATTCAATGCGGCGGCCTCCATTTTCAAAACACCATCCGCATCGAATCGGTTCCATAGATATGTATTGGATTACAAGAGATCCTTTAAAACTAAATTGGTGCATACGGTACGACGGGATTATAACCAAGTTCCTGCCCATGGCCGGTGAGACAAAAAGGTTCTCGAATGGCGAGATGTAACGGAAAGCGCAGTCTGATACCCACCCACCAGATGGACGGACAACCTCGCTACGGTCGCAGAAAGGCGCTGGGCCGCTTCTAGCAGGTCGTATTTGAAATTATTTGGGGAGACCTATGTCTAGCCGTGGACTTGTTGGGCTGACACGATAACGAAATGCTCAGTGATGTTCCGACCGATTAAAAACCATTTTATATTGCGGCACCTTTGTTTTTACGTGGGGCCAAGGCCGCAAAGTGTAACGCATGCGGCACATTCTTTGCCTGTTTCAAATTAAGGATTCACATCACCCTAACTGGTCCATACACCAAACCTAGCGCCAGTAAGTTGTGAACTTGTGTCGTAAGATACTAACTCACCGATACTATATTTTGTAATAGATACTTATATACCATTACTTATATAGATGAACATTCAAGACCCTGAAACATCCAAGAATCTAAAGATGATCGTTTTTAGGGTTCCGTACGCAAAGGGTAAAAACGGGACCCTATTAATATCGCTCCGCTGTCCGTCTGTCTGTCTGTCCGTCTGTCACCAGGCTGTATCTTATGAACCGTGATAGTTAGACAGTTGAAATTTTCACAGATGATGTATTTCTGTTGCCCCTATAACAACAAAAATACAAAAAAAAATTATAAAATAAATATTTAAGGGGGCTCCCAGTCCCATACATCAGACATAATTTTTTTGTCGTTTTTATACATAACGGAACGTAACCCTTCGTGCGCGAGTCCGACTCACACTTGGCCGATTTTTCATCTTGACCTGGCCGTGGATCGAACCCGGGAACCCTTGTATCCCAGGCTGTTGTATTAACCACTGCGCCACGGAGCTCGCCGATATTTGACTGTGTGGTGAGTTGAGTTCCAATAAACATTTGGTGGACTCGTGTCCTGCACCAGACTTGAACAAATAGCTATATATGTGTGGAGTGGTTTCTTAAGTGTTTGTATGATTTGTACGAAGCTACGATGACAAACAAACATAACATTTCTATGTCTTATCACAAGTGTGTTCGTATATCTGACTGCCCTATTCTAAAAAAACTGCATGTCGGTGGCTATAGGGGGTCGCATTTAATATTTTATTGTTATTTTTATTGTGTGTAATGTGTACCTCTTTAATATGGAATAATCTGAAATAAAGAATTTATTATATATTATTATTCTCTTTATTTATTTAATTTCTTAGGTCTAGGTTTTTATAAAACTTATATAAAAAGTAAAATATAAAAAAAAAAACATACAAAAAATACAACTTTTATAAAAACCTAATCCTAGAGGGCTGCCAGCAGCGGGGCAGGGCTCAAGCTACCGACAGTTAAGGCTACAGAGAGAGAAACCTCCTGACGATGCGCGCAGTGTCCAGGAGTACTGCCTTCTGTATCTGACCCTTGATCCAGCCATCTAGCGAGAGCCTCTTGAGGTGTTGATCGAGGCTCTTCGCTATAAGACCGTTCACTGAAACGACTATCGGGACAATGATCGTCGAATCCACATCCCACATAGCGGTCACCTCGTGGGCCAAGTCTAGGTACTTAGTAAGTTTGTCCTTCTCGTAGGGCTTGTTACCGGTACCAAATTCCCATTATAAGTACCGGTATTACTATTCTGTTAAAATTTTAACGTTAATATAGGGTACCGGTAATCTAGTATTTTAGGGTAATAATATTGTTAACAGTTAACGGTAATTTTACCCCTACTTGTTACCGGTACCAAATTCACATTATAAGTACCGGTACCTCTATTCTGTCAAATTTTTACGGTATTAAAATTGCGTGAATTTTACCGGTACCTACGCATTGTTGCCGTCCGCCGCATGGGACTCGCTCCACTGTAAAAGTGCCGCCCCATTGTCGGCCCCCGCCTCACGCTGCACATGCACAACACGGCTATGACACACATTAACAAAATGAAAATTCCCGATACGAGTACCGGTACTGTTTACCGGTATTTAGTACAGGTACTTCTGTTATTAAACTTACTGATACCAATTCAATTACCGGTACCGTTGTTTTATGGAGGTACCGGTACCAATCCAATTACCGGTACCGTTGTATTATAGAGGTACCGATACTTGATTTTTACCGTTACCAAATGTACCGGTACCAATCCAATTACCGGTACTGTCGTTTCATAGAGGTACCGGTAATGAATTTTACTGGTATTCCAAGCCCTGCCTTCTCGGCCTTCACCAGGTTCTCGTCATGCGAGATGGTGATATCGATGAGCATTGCCTGTCGCGTCGATCGATCTGTCAGCACGATGTCAGGCTTATTGGAACAATAGTCCTATCCGTGATTACAGATCGATCCCAATAGAGCGTGGCACGACCATCTTTCATCGCCTGCTTTATGTCCCCATCCACAATACTCAAAGACTGTGACATACCAAGATATTTGTAAGTTTTCATATTATTATTAATATTATATGTGTAAGTATTGTACTGTACCGAGCAAATCTCCTATGACACTTGTTACATTGAAATGGTTTCTCACCAGTGTGAGTTCTCATATATCCTTCTAAGTTAATCTATGGATGAAATTACATCCCACATGTATGACATTCGCAAGGTTTCTCACCAGTAGGAGTACTTCAATGTGTGCGCGTGTGTATACTGAGCAAATCACCTATGAAAAATATTACATTAGAACGTCTGCGTGAACGCACAAGAAACTTAACAAACTGCGCTCGCCACCCGCCCTCCCAACGTGGTGAGTACGGCGATTTCCTTCCATGAAGAGAAAAATCTTTGGAGGCGGAGGAGGCCTATGTCCAGCAGTGAACTTCTTGTGGCTGAAATGACGATGATGATGGTTTCTCTCCAGTATGAGTTATTAAATGTGTACGTAATGCACTGTATAGAGCATGTCGACATTGATAATAATTAAATTCATATGGTTTCTCACCAGAGTGACTTCTCAAATGTGTTTCCAAATTAATTCCACAAAGAAATTGCTTTCCGTACTTATAACATTATATGACTTCTCACCAGTGTGAGATCTCAGATATATTCTTAAACAACTGATATGAAAAAAAAAACAAAATGAAAGTAAAAAACTGATTAAGAAAGGATTTAAGGAGCATTCTTTTTGAGCCTGGACAAGATAGTCTGTTCTTTAGCGAATCTCAGTTCCTCATAAGATACGTAATATACATAATATAATATTCCATTAAATATATGTAAAAATACGTTGGACGAAGCTGTCTATAAATAATTCAAAATCTTTGTATTCCCTACCAGTGGCGCCCTTGGTGGAGTTATGGCGGGCCTTCCGAAGACGACAGTTAACTGGATGTATCAAAATGAATCTACGCAAACATTAGATTAATAACCAAACAACTGCATGCTTTTCATGTAGCTACATAAGTAGATCAACGCCACTATCTCGTATGCGTGTTTTATTAATCAAATAAATACAGGATCCAAACCAAAAAAATAATGTCAACACATTTAAATTCCATTCTTTATTTGCTTATCGAGGTTTACAATCAATTAACGTGTTAAAATATAACTAGGTACCAACAGATTTGTCTTATTCAAGCATGCAGTTTGTAGTTAACTTACTGAAGTCACGTCATATATACTGAGAATAAAATTAGTTATCTAAAATAACAATTCTTGTCATTATTTGTTATTGGTACTAGAATTACAAGTCATGTCGACACTTAGGTCTGTCGGGATATTCTGTCGCGGAATAAACTCACGCATTCAATAGCCACAGTCCATCTTCCGTGACAATTGTCGTTAGGTAGCAATTTAATGAGGTAAAGCGTCACGAGCATTAATATCTAGGGTCTTAAGTCAATGTGATAAGGTCTAAAATGAAATAAAGCTGTGTATATACACGCTTGTGACTATAAATATATACAGACGAACCCAACGACTCCTTAACTCTCGGAATCCATCCAGCCGTGTTGAAGATACGAGGTAATAAAGAAATTTACAAACATACATGATACGCGCGGAACACATTACCCTTCTTGGCAGTTGGGTAATAAAAGCGGGTCACTCACGTGCTATGTCGTCGGGAGATATAGTCGGCAATCCCGACAAATAGCGCGTGAGTGACCCGTTTTTACATGATGATAGCCTCTACTTCCAAATCCGTGAGTCAGCAGTTATGATAAAATAAAGAATCTTACATACATACTTTAATACATCCATACAGATTTACATACAAATTTTTCGAGAAGTTTTAGAGAAAAGCAGTTTTGAAATATCAGTTGTTTCGAATCTACGTGTCTAGTCAAGGTTGAATGACTTACAAAACTAAAACACGCAGCCGCAGTAGATACAGGTTGCTACAGAGATTTGTTTTGTATGACAATTACATGATGGTTTCTTGTCTGTTATTATAATCATCATCATCAGGTCTCTTTAGTCTCTGCAGCAGTATGACCCTGTCTGTACTACCGGAGCCATACTTGGCGAGGAGAAGACAGGATTGGCATATACTCTCCTCGCTAGCCAGACGGATTGCAGAGGTCTCATTGATTTTTATGAGCTTTGTTTAGCTTATATTTCCTAAGTCGCCTATTACGATATCCATGTGAAGACTAATGTTGATATTATAATATCTCTATACTATAGTAATGTAGTTTATCCGTGGTTTAATGTAGACGAGAATGAAGTTCCCGTGACATTACAAACGATACAAGAGTAGCAGAAACTATTACATCATGTTGGTTTCTCACCAGTATAAGTTCTTAATTGTAATACTAAAGTATCCTTACGATTAAGTTGCTTCTCACAATTATTACAATTATACGGCTTCTCACCAGTTTGTAGACGACTATTCCACTGAAACTGCCTCAGACAAACATGACGCTGGTGCCTTGTGTCAGCGTTTGCGCGCGCGGGTCTCTCTGAGGCTGGTCAACAACCTGCGGCAGGAAGTTCACGACGACTGTTTCGTGAACTTCCTGCTACCCGCTGTTGTCCCTCTGCTGTGTCATCTGCAAAAAAACTGTTACTTTCACCTACACCATCGCTTAACAAAGGTGTCAGTTACTTAGCGAACCTGTGGGATGAGATACATAATATAAGCTCACATGTCACATAATGCAAGGATGGTTAATTGCTATGAGAAAGTCAAAACTGTTACTCGTGATGAGGACATCCATTGAAACAGGTACTTTGATAGACCTTATTGCACAAGATTTATCGGCTTTCATAGTAAACACAATGACTCAGAAATGAAAAAATGTTTCAATGGAACAATCCATAGTATCCTTTAACATTTTTTTTAAAAAGAAGAGGATCTAGATAAGAATAAAATAAAAGTTCCGTGTAAGATGTGTTAAAAATTGAATAAGGTTTCTCGTTATCGTCCTTAAGCCTTATGCTGGTTTAGAAACAAAGGAAGATGATAAAGTAAAGAAGAATTCAATTCAACACGACAACAATTCAGTGATAGAAACAGATTTAAATAAGACTGATCAAAAAACGAAAGTAACACCATTACTGTCAAACTATTATTGAATTATGAAATTGCAAATACATGGCGTTAACGATTCGGGTACTAGTGCTTCCTCTGTCGCCACATTTCGTAAACAAATAAAAGAAATCACATTATCGCGGCAAATTGATGGCATTGTTGTCGACAGTTTTTAATTTCCCAAATATATTGTGCCAATACTAACTAAAGTCAAGTACTTTGCAATTATGATTTCACGAAAATTGACAATTTCATTGTTGCTGTTTTGTTCATACTTTTAATACAATTTTTCGTAGATATAAATGGTAAATGAGTAGTGAAAAATATATTTTAAAAAGTTATGCTTGTTATAATAGCATATATGTATAGTTAAGCTATCTACGTCCTCCTTGGTACCAGCTGAAAATCAGCGCTTTGGTTCACCGCCATAAGCATGAAGCTGAGCTGGCTGCCTTTTCGGCTTAACGGCTTCTCTTTTTCTTTACAAATCGATGAGACATCGCTCGGCAATAAATTAGTTACGAAAAGTATTCACGAAAGAAAACAGAGATACGCATCCAAAAAAATGTTTTAGTTTTTCAAAAACATATTACGAAAATTAAAGTTTACTCTGTGTTTATTTATTTTTTATTTAATACAATTATCCTATACATTTTCTTGGATGTTATGTAGTAAGTACCTATCTATTATAAAATACGTATAATATCGTTGAGTTAGTATCTTGGACGAATAAGGTTAGTATGCTACAACAAGTTCACTAATTACTGCACAAAAAAAATATTCAGTATTTTAGACAATGAAAGAATGTGAGCCAGTTTATTTTAAAAATTAAAAGCAAATTAGCTTCTTCAAGACCATCTCAAAGAGTACTGAACCGATTTTGATAAAATCTGCACTATTTACTTAGTTGCGCAAATTTCTGCGACAAAAAACAATGTTAAAAATCCGCTTTATAGTGTTTGGGATATGCGCAAGCAAACATACAAATATACGTATAGATCAATATGAACAGAACTGCGAAGCTGGTACAGAACAACATATACAAAAACTGTGCAACCCCGACAATATTACATACATACGGTACGGGGCGAATTGAGAACCTCCTTTTAAAGGTCGGTTAATGAGATCAGTACTAATGTGTTTGTCCGTCCTCACATCAAAAATTAACCATGGCTTTAAGCCATTACCGTGTTTAAGGCACTACGTGGGTTGACTTTGGAGTTTTGGGTTGTGTTAGTAAGGGAAACCACACGCGAGCGAAGCCGCGGGTAAAAGCTAGTTTACAATAAAACTCCTAACATCTAAAAGCCTATCCATAAATTTAATTATGAAATAAACAATATTATACATCGAAAATTCGGTTACGTCAAGATTCGGTGACTCTAAATAAAACTAAAAGACTCAGCCGCAGAAGGTACAGGTTGTTACAGTTGTTACAGAAATTAGTTTTATATGAAAATTAAATTCATTACATTTTGGTTTCTTGACTGTTATTATAATGTTTCTATACTATAGTAATCTAGTAAATAATAATAATATATAAGAAAATTTGGACAACAATGCAGAAATACAGATAACAAAAAATATATTTACTTCACTTTTGACCTGAATCATTGAAGACAATTTGGCATTTTCTTTTAAATGCCGCAAGTGAGTAGAGGAATATGTCAGGACATTCAGTAGATGAACTTAAAGAGTTATGAAGTCTACACATTCGTGAACAGGACTATAATGACTAATGTTATTTGAACAACTCGGTAAGTGAAACAACTGAGGAATTCTGTGACGTCGCGATGTCGCTTTAAAGTTAATTTCCGTTAAGATAGCAGTTGACAGCAGTGAATTAATAATTTTATACAAATATGTAAGGTCAGTTTGGGAACGTCTGCAATCAAGGGATGTAAAATTAAAACGTTTTAAGCGCTGTTCATATGTCATTAAGGTATCTCTCAAGCCCAAACGGGTTGTCAATAGTCTCAAAAACTTTTTCTGAATGGTCTCTATTTGCTCAACATGAGCTATGTAATGAGGGGACCAAATAATCGAGGCATACTCTAGCTTTGGAAGCACAAATGTTTTATAAAGGGTCACTAAGGTTTGAAACTACTTAAAATCTTTCGATATTCTACAAATGAATCCAAGGAGCTGTTTAAATTTGGATGTCACGTTGTCGAGATATTGAGAAAATGACAATTTTGAGTCAAGGGGAACACCCAAATCGCGGGCAGCAGATTTTTTACACAAAGACTAATTTTGAAGTCTATAACCGAATTCAACAGAATTGACTTTGCGCGTGAATGTCATAACGAAACATTTTTACAAACAACTTGTGTTGCATGTGGACGAGAATTAAGTTCCCGTTCCTAACGGGACATTAAAAACTATGCAAATTAGTTGTGGTCCCATTGTTACGGTTTCTCACCGTGAGTTTTTAAATGTCTACGTAAAAGACTTTTGTCACTAAATCGACGACCACAAACCTTACATTCAAATGGCTTCTCACCAGTGTGAGTTCTCAGGTGTGTTTTTAATGTACTGTTGTGAGTAAATCGACAACGACAAACCTTACATTCAAATGGTTTCTCACCAGTGTGAGTTCTTAAATGAGTTTTTAAACTACTTTTGTGACTAAACTGCTTTTCGCAAACATTACATTCAAATGGTTTCTCACCAGTGTGAGTTCTTAAATGAATATCTAAATGATCCTGTTGATTAAATTTCTTACCACAACCATAACATTTATACGGCTTCTCACCAGTGTGAGTTCTCAGATGTTTTGTCAATGTATTGCTGCGAGCAAATCGACGACGACAAACCTTACATTCAAATGGTTTCTCACCAGTATGTGTTCTTAAATGTGATTCTAAATCACCCTTTTGATTAAATTGCTTGCCACAATCATTACATTTATATGGCTTCTCACCAGTGTGAGTTCTTAAATGAGTTTTTAAATAATTTTTGCCACTAAACTGCTTTTCGCAAACATTACATGCAAATGGTTTCTCACCAGTGTGAGTTCTTAAATGTCTTTCTAAATCACCCTTTTGACTAAATTGCTTGCCACAGACATTATATGGCAGACATTTATATGGCTTCTCATCATTGTGAGTTCTTAAGTGTCTCTGTAGGTCACTCTTACACTGAAACTCCCTCAGACAAACATGACACTGGTGCCTTGTGTCAGCACTCTGAGGCTCGCCATAATAACTGTTTCGGGCACTTCCTGCCACAGGCTGTTGGTCCTCTGCTGCGCCATCTGCAAAACATTTGTTACTTTCACCTACACCATCGCTTATCAAAGGAGGTCAGTTCGTTAGCGAACCCGTGGGATGAGATACATCATATGAGCGCACAGGTCACCACTGCCGCAGCGCTTACACGTAGACATACAACGAAGCCAAACCCCCCTCTCTCCTAAGCATTCATTCATATGCATAGAAATATAGAAGGCGTGAATGACGTTATGCGAAAGCGACGTTTCTTCGCAATGTAGAATGTCACTTTCGCAAAATGTCATTCACATTTTTATGTGAAGTTGAATAAGCAAGAGCGCGTAGAACCGATGGCCGATGGGGCAGAAGGGTTCTTGAATGGCGACCACGTATCGGCAAGCGCAGCGTCGGTCATCTACCGACCAGATGGTCGGATGACCTGACTAAGGTCGCAGGAAGACGCTGGGTGCAGGCCGCTTCCAACCGGTCGTGTTGGAAATCCTTGGCTGATGTGATGAATAAGCAAGAGGACTAATATATTATACGTTTTTTGTACTTACTTACAAAATAAACTTAATTTACATTTCATATTGTGTCTCCACGACGTTGCACCTGGCGGGATACTTCGGCAAAGTTGCGCTGCATTGGACTTCAGCCTGACCCTGGATGAACTAAATATGAATCTCTTTCGTCCAAATCGATCATTTGAACTCAAAATCCATATTCCATGTGCCATAGCTATTCAATTAAATGCCTTCACCCCTGGCTGCTCAAGATGGTTCGACTTCTACAATTTCAGCTCAACCGCTTTGACAGCCTCCGTGGTCCAGTGGTTAAGGCGTTTGCCTGTTGACCCGGGGGTCGTGGGTTCGGTTCCCACCGGAAGAATACTTTGTTTAGTTGTTTCCAGTTTGGTTAGAACATTGCAGGATTGAATCACCTGATTGTCTGATAATAAAGATGATTCCGTGCTTCGGAAGGCACGTAAAGCCGGTGGTCCCGGCTGCCATCTAGTAGTCGTTAAAGGAACCACGTCAGAGGCTGAGAGGCGGTCCCGAAGAACTCTGACACCAGGGTGTGCATGGTCGATTGACCGTGACACCTACTCGAAATGATGATGAGCTCAACCGCTAGTTTCAAATTCAGAAAACCGCATTTGACTCCCTTCACCAAACAGAGACACTCACAGAATGAGTCGTGTGAAACATATAACACCATCTGTTTGTTCGGTTGTTAAGAAGCTTACCGTCCGCGTAGTGTCCCCCGCCCCTCGCCCCCGCGTCTTCATCGGAGTCCCGTGTCTCGTCCACGTCAGCCGCGGGAACGCCTGGCACAAGGGAAATGACAGTTAGTGCAATCACATTTCGTACTGTGTAGCGATAATTATTGGCAGAATGTTAATTTAGCATTATGAATCTTTCCCAAATATCATCAAAAATTTTATTACCACATGTAAAATTCCTGCTTTTAAACAAGTAACTTCTTCGATGCTGGTCTGGGAGAAAAGAAATACGTAGAATGTACCAGCTGCTTCTCTTTCCACGCAGACCGTAGAAGCTTGCCGAAGGAATGGGCGAAAATCTGTAGAATCATGTCACCAGGCGATGTGACTAGCAACCCACCATTATTTACTTCAAGTTCCGTTATTATTATTTTTTCTATAGGTCGAATGTTCACTGACAGGTGTTGCAGAATATCATCATCAGGTCTTTTTAGTCTCCACTGCAGGAGCATGACCCTCTCTGTACTACCGGAACCATACTTGGCCAGAGCAGACAGAGGATTTGGTCTACACTCTCCTCGCTGGCCAGACGGGTTGGAGAGGCTTCATTGATATTTATGAGCTTTGTTTAGCTTGTATCTCCTAAGTCGCCTCTTACGACATCCATGGAAAGACTTGCGAGTGGTCCTATTCTACTCCGCCGGAAACATCACGGCTAATCAGTGTTGTACTCGTACCCCACATGACTAATTTTTATACTAAGCCTATTTGGTTCACTAAAACGCACACTGCATTTTAACATATTTCTTTTCTGTTTAGCTATATTGTTGTGTTAAGTATGTGTATGTTTTCGTTGTGCTGTATTACCTAGGTATATGTTTGTTTCATTAACCAAATAAATGTATGTCTATGGCTACGTTAACACCCACCAACACGCTAAACCTGGCCTTTATGACTTGTAGCCTCAGGCTGGATAAACACGTGATATGAATGTGTGAAGTGTGACACGAAAAAGGGGCGTGATAAGCTATTTTTAAGTCATGCCACTGGGATCCCCGATTTGAAACCCATACAGGGCATTCTACAGAACTTACTTTGTTTTATTAAAACAATTACCTATATTATTAAGGTATAGCTGATGATGATGATAAGATAAAAAAAAAGGTATAGCTGGGACACTAAAGATCAATGACAGCAATGATAGACACCTCACACCATACATGAAATCGTAGGCTATTCTAAACTGTCACTTTTCTTTTTCATGATGACACATTCTTTTTAAATAAAGGGGCTAGATCTAAAAATTGTTGCTCAAGATACACAATCAAACTACATCATCGAACGCACAGATTACATAAAGTATCTAGGCATCTTAATAGATAAACATTTAACCTTTAAATCACATATTGAACTCATATCTTCACGAGTACGGAAACTCATATATGTATTTAGACAGCTACGACACGTAGCCGATGTCAACATCATTAATATGGTTTATTTTGCGCTCGGTCAATCAATATTAACGTACTGCATTACCGCTTGGGGCGGAGCTGCAAATTCTCACTTTATGCGAATTGAGAGGGCGCAAAGGTCATTACTGAAGGTGTCATGGTTTAAACCTTTTCGATTCCCCACCACTGCACTTTATAAAATTACTGAGCTATTAAGTGTTCGGCAGCTGTTTATACTCCATACAGTGATGAAGCAACATAAAATAACTCCGCTCATTGCTAAAAATCTCAGACGCAACCATCTTGTAGCCAAATCAACATCCTATGAAACAAAATTTTGCAACAGATTTCTTGGATTTCAAGGTCCTCATCTTTACAATAAGCTTCACAAAATACTGTCCATTCACCACCTAAATGCCTACAATCTTAAACACATGATTTCGGATTGGTTGCAAAAACAAAATTACGAAGAAACAGAAAATTTAATATCTACTGTACAATAAATCATCTCAACATACAGTCATATATACATAACATACATAACAAATAACATACACACATACATATATTTATACACATCCACGCCCCACACCCCCACACAAATAAATACATGACTTGACTACCCATACATATTCCTTCAAGAACTTTCCTTTCTTTCGTCTTCATTTTTGGTTTGTCATAATTTCCCTAGATTGAATGTACCTAACACACAACATTGTTGTAATAATTTATTTCAATTAGTACTTATAATATTAGATAATTTTAGAGGCGGGGGCCTGATGACTTGCAATACAGGTACAAACCTAGTGCAAGCATCAGCTTCCCACAAACTGGTTGTTTTAGTACTTAATTTAATTTGATTGTAATTTAGTCTGTAAGTACCATGTTTGTGGATAGAAATAAACATTATTATTATTTATTATTTATATTCATGTTCCCTCTATATTAAGTGACTTATTTCTTACTCTAGTGGTAAATGGAATCAATTTTGCTGGCAAGGTTAAAGTAACATGCTATCTTAAATTTCCGCTAATTCCATCGGCAGGCTTCTAAGGTCTGCGCGGGCAGAGAAGCAGCATGTACATTTTATGTTTCTCTTTTCTCTCAGACCAGCATGGAAGAGAGTGGGACGTATGGTTAACTTGAACATATGTACCCGCTGGGTCCTCATCGTCCGTCGCGGTGTCGACAGCATCCTCTGACTCCGGCTCAGTTTTGACCATGATCGGTTTTGGCAGTGTGCTGTCACAACATTCAGCTACAGAGAAGGACAGCGACGCACACATGCCAATGGCCTCGCGGTCAATCCGGGAAACTGATTGTTCTGTAATCTGAATACAAACAAACAGTTAGTTACTAGCGCGCCCTTCCTCCACCCTCCTCATTCTTCACAGATTGTATTGCTATCTGACTCGTGTGTGATCATTTTAATCAACCATTATGTTACTTGATTCTAGTGAAATGAAGGTAAATACTGGGAGAAAACATCAGATTTTAGAAGGCAAAATAATTTACAATGCTAGCACATATTTCACATATTGTTTGCATATTGCTTTAGCCCTCTATAAAACTTTGTCTAGAAAGTGCGTGCCATCTTGACTGCTTTGTTGCGTGGTCCCTGCCATTGCTCAGCATTTTTAGAAACAGAGACAATATAACATAAATACCTCGCCAGCCGTCTCCAAAATAGCAGTCAGTGCATGGTCTGCCCTGGTGGCGGTCACCATCAGCTTGTGGCTCTTGCACAACATAGCGCGGCAGATGTAGCACGCCGCCACGGGCCTGTTCCCACTCACGAGCTGGAATGTTGTGCCACTGATATAACAGCTTTTACTTACATTGAAAGCAGACTTAACTAGTGTTAGAATACTTACAAAAGCCCCCGTCAGCCTCTCGTACACGAGCTGCAGGGCAGTGGTGTCAATGTTGCTCATGGGCGCGTCCACTGAGAGGCAGATGCGGCAGACTGCTGGACTCCGATGCATCTTGTTTAAGGTTATTTTATTCTTAAGTCTGCGAATTTATATAAAAATAAGCACATCAGCACTAAAATAATATGTGGCTAAAATTGTATCGCAATAGTATGCACAAACTACTAAGAGATTGATAGTATGATATGAACTATTGGCTACACTTAAACGATACTAAACTTAATAAATTTGGAAAACAAGTTTTCGAAACACTAAGCAACTTGACATTGACAGTTTGGGCCAGGCGTTAGAGTTAGAATCGTTCCACAAACTACTAAGAGATACTACGTATAATCGTTCATATATTTGACAGCTTCGTACTGAAAATGAATGAGCGATGATTGAAAATCAACCCCGTACGATAAAACATTTACAAATTCACGCACCCACATACATATTTCTTCATCTGAACCTCAGAAGAACAAACATGATGATAGTTGATAGTTGTTCAATGTTTTGATATCACAAACTACTATTTGATACATTTGATATGAACACATTGTCAATGTCACCTCAACACAATGTCAATGTCACTCGTCAAGTGACATACTCTTTTAAATCTGTGGTTTGGGCCGGCCAGCCGGCCCGGAAATGGCTATCAAATCAATCTTCACTCCTTTAGGACATACTCTTTCAAATCTGTGGGGTAGGATACGAGACGAGTACCTAACCTCACCCTTTGCTAACTCAGTGACCAACGTTTTGATAGTCACTTCAAAATACATTGCGGGTTTCCTATGATTGATTATTTTTATTAAAGATATACAAAACGTAATGTACTTTGAAATGACTATCAAAACGTTGTCCACTGAGTTAGCAAATAGGCCGGCTATTCTTCTGTTTGACGTTGACTTGACAGTTGCCGACACTGGAGTGCTATTTTTAAAATTGAGTCATTCGTAAACGAGTGACTTTTCCATTAAAAAATCGCTTGAATATGAGTGTCACGTCATACTTTCAAAAATAGTACCCCGGAGTTCTATTTTTTTTAAATGATGCCGGTCGTAAACAAGCGATTTTTCCATACAAAATTCGCTCGAAATCGATTGTCACACTTTCAAAAATAGTACCCCCGGTCTTAATGTCACTTTGCCATAAATAGGGTTTCCTATATACATCATCATATCAGCCGCAAGAAGTCCACTGCTGGACAAAGGCCTCCCCCAATGATATAAACACCGGCTGCTTACACGAAACAATGTCACGATCCGTCATTATTATCGTCGTTTTCATCAGCATCATCCTCATCATCATCATGTTCTCTTTTCCACCGTTATCACAAAAAAATATCGTCCGTAAACCGACTTACAGCAACCAATTTTTTTTATTAAGATACTTTGATGGCTAATGGAGAAAACATTGCTTAAGTGGATGTCAAAGTGACATAATGGCCGTCATAAACTATCAATGTCAAATCGTTTATTTGTCTGTGTTTTGCTGAGGTGTTTTGTGAATAGGTTTCCTAAATTTATTTTATTAATTTATTGTATATGTATCTTTTCTTATTCTTACTACTGCGATATGTAGTATTTTAGCAATATACTACTTCAGTGCTAGTGTGCTTATTTTAAATTAAATTTACAGACCTAAGAACAAAATAACCTTATACAAGATGCATCAGAGTCCAGCATTCTGCCGTATCTGCCTCTCAATGGGCGCGCCCATGAGCAACATTGACGGCACTGTCCTGCAACTCGTGTATGAGAGACTTGCGGGGGCTCTTGTAAGCGTCCTACTAATTAGGATTAGTCTATCTGCTTTAGTTAATGTTTCGTGATATCGTTTATGATAAGACTGTGTGGAAAGAGAATGTTCTTAGGATTTGAAGGCGATACTGTTTCTCTCGTAGAACTGATTACGTTTGCCTGTTTTCGACATTATTTTGAACTAAAATTTGAAGAAAACTGTTGTTACCTCTATATAACATTTAACATGAATTTGGTAATATATATCCAGACAAGCGGTGGAATCAAGTTTCTATATAGAAACCATAGCGTTCGTTCTCTTATACAGATATTTCTGCACATAGTGTTTCTAAAGGATAATTTTCTAATTCTCCATGCTGTTCTAGGAGAAAAGAAAAAACATAGAATGTACCAGCTGCTTCTCTTCCCGCGCAGAACGTAAAAGCCGATCGAGGGAACGGGTAAAATCTGAGGAATTATGTAAATAGGCGATGGGCTAGCAACCCATCACTATTTTGATTCTGTTTTCCACCAACATGCTAAACATGGCCTTCGGGTCTTATAGACCTAGGCGAAAAGGCTATAAAAGACTTGATCCTATGTAATTGATAATAGTATATAATTTTTTAAGTCCTAGAAAATTAATGTAGTCTAAAAAGTCCTTAAGAATTATCGTAAACTATAAATGCCTCTTCAATACAACAACAATATTATATTGAAGAATATTCAGCCCTAAATGCCCATTCACTGCTCACAAACAATCTAGATACTGGGCAACACTGTTGTAGTTAAAAGATATTACAACTCGAAGAAGAAGAAGAATATAACAACTTGTGATAATACAGGACTTCATTTTAGCAAACATATTACTTGTAACACACAAGTATGAGAAAGATTCTTTTGATTAGGGGTTTGTATCAACATGAAGAAAGAAACTGGATATGAAAATTGAAAAATTTTACATCTGTGTACATTTTAGTAATTTAATGTTTAAGTATAAGCTGTTATATCAGTGGCACAACATTCCAGCTTGTGAGTGGGAACAGGCCCATGGCGGCGTGCTACATCTGCCGCGCTATGTTGTACAAGAGCCACAAGCTGATGGTGACCGCCACCAGGGCAGACCATGCGCTGACTGCTATGTTGGAGACGGCTGGCGAGGTATTTATGTTATATTGTCTCTGTTTCTAAAAATGCTGAGCAATGGCAGGGACCACGCAACAAAGCAGACAAAGCTACGTGTGCTAGCATTGTAAATTATTTTGCCTTTTAAGGATATCATCTTATGCACAAATCTGTATGTTTTCTCCCAGTATTGATCACACATGAATCAGATAGGAATACAAACTGCGCTAGTATGTACTAAAGTTTTGTTTGTATTCAGATTACAGAAAAATCAGTATCCCGGATTGACCGCGAGGCCATTGGCTTGTGTGCGTCGCTGTCCTTCTCTGTGGCTGAATGTTGTGAGAGCACGCCGCCCGCCAGGGTCGCGTTCAAAACCGAGCCGGAGTCAGAGGATGCTGGCGACACCGCGACGGACGATGAGGATCCAACGGGTACATATGTTTAAGTTAACCATACGTCCCACTCTCTTCCATGCTGGTCTGGGAGAAAAAAGAAACATAAAATGTACATGCTGCTTCTCTGCCCACGCAGACCTTAGAAGCCTGCCGAGGAAAGGAGCGGAAATTTAAATAGGTGTTTTTTTACATGTTAATAAGCCGAAGCGGCTAGCAACTTTGCCAGCAAAATTGATCCCATTTTCCATTAGGGTAAGACTCTTAATATAGTGGGAAAATGAATATGCCATCGTGAACTGTTTACATAGAAAAGTGTCAGTTTGATGAATGCCAAATGGCAACGATTTCATATATGCTGTGAGTCATTTATCTTTAGTTTTCCAGCTATACACATAGTCAGTTCTGTTGGATCTCCTGTGTGATTTAAAATCGGGATCCCAGTGGAATAACTGTAAAAATGCCTTAATCACGCCCACGTGTTTAGGTCTCGATATGCCACTGCTTGAACTTGGAGTGTTGATCAATAATTGCTCCTGTTGGTCTTAAAATACGTAGGCTTTGTGTGGAAGGCCACAAGAAAACAGGACATATAACAATAAGTCGGTTGCAGTCATCCCGTTAGCTTTTAGTGTTTAAAAACATTGTGTCGTGACTCGTGACTGTGGAAATTTCCCCATGTTGCCTTGCCAAAAAACCCTTGTCCAAAATGAGATGATCATAAATATCGTATATCAGAACGCGTAAACAATATAATTTATACGTTATGTCCATAAGGCATACAATTCATAAAAACATACACATTATTTTTCAACAACAAATCCAGCTATTTTTTTACAGAAAGAAGTAAACTACTTCCTTTGTTTGTTTGTGTAACTTTATTTATCTTTTTATGTGTTTCCAAGTAATCTCACGTCGTCAAAGACAGCTGTTTAAACCCTTTATTAATAAACAATTATTTCATTATTTTAAGTAAGGATATATTTCTAAAGCATATAAAAAGTGTTGTATTTCTTTTAATTCGCTTAAACTTAAAGACATTCAACATCATATTTTTCTCTTAAAAGAAAACAAAATCTTCAACAATGACGAGTTACTTTCTTTTTCTACGTAAATTAAAAATTAATTATTAAACCGTTTGGGATTTACTCTTATTTTATATCACTTACCATCAGGGGTTTCTCCGCCAACAAGTTGTGTGACCTTTTTTTTAGCTTGCAGGGGAAGCTGTCGGGTTATGTGGGACTCCACGCCAGAGTGACGTGCCTACCCACTAAAAAACCTTCGGAGTTCCATCTCGACCGCATTTGCCGGGGACACGGGAAGGGAAATACGACCGCGAACCCCGGCGCGGTTGGCCGCCAACGCGGCCCCTCCTCGGGGACGTCCGAGCGCCCCCCATCCACTCACCAAGTAGGCGCGTCCGGAACTCACGGACGCGCCGTACCTCCTTGGGCCAATTGAGAGGCGGCAGACTCCCACGCAGTCCACCGCCTGTGGCCCCATGGGAGCCAGATAAACTGGCTCCCAGCGGCGGAGAAGATGAAAGGCTCCGCCGCTTGCCTCTCGCCGCAAACACGTTGCGGCACCGCTCGGCCGCGGAAGAAAGGGAGATCGGCAACGCAGCACCGAAACTCCCTCTCCTCCGCGACCGATCTCCGACCACAACCACGGCGGTGTGGCCCCGCCTGAAGCGCCGGGAGAGCAATAAAATATTACCCTCCCGGCGGCTCCACCTCGGGTGGGGGGAGATCTTCCCACTCCCCCGCCGCCCCAATGGGCGCATCCTTGCGGAAGCGCCCCTCCCCGGGTGGGGGGAGATCTTCCCACTCCCCCGCCGCCCCATTGGGCGCATCCCAGCCCCAGCAGGCTCAAGGCCGAAGCCGAGCCCGCGGGAGCGCCCCTCCTCGGGTGGGGGGAGAACTTCCCACTCCCCCGCCGACCCAATGTCGGCGCTCGCTGCTGGTGTGTCAGGCAGCAGGAGCGCCCCCGCGCGGGTTCCTCTTCGCTTCCCCGTGGTTTGAGGACTAACCACGGGTACTGAGCCCCCCCGCTACGACAAACCGGGAACCACCTCGGGGGGGAACAAGTTGTGTGACCTAACCTAACTGCCCCACTACTAGCACGGTACAGGAACTCAATGAGGCTAATGACAAGGCGATCAGCGTAGCCAAATACTGGTCGAAAGAAATCTAATCAATTGGAACCATTTCGACTCGGAAAGAAGAAGCTGACCCGCTTGCTCGTTTGTCCGATATCATAAAAAATGACGTCACGACTTCATTCATGATTACGTGAAAGTGGTATGTTTGGTGTCGTAAATGGATATAATGGGTGAAATAACTTGAACCACCGCGAACGTGATAGTTAAGGTGAAAAGTGACATAACCTATACAACATCAAAACGCAATAATTCAAATACCTGGATTCTTTTGTGATAAAATTATATTCGCATCAAGCTCGGGATTCGATGCCCTATTAAACAAGAACACAATTCAAAAACGCTAGGATGTTAACTAAAATGATGTTTAGGGATCTCCCTAACTCTTTGCTGTTACAACTAGAAAACATAAGTGGTATTCTAGTTGTAACAGCAAAGAGTGACAACAACAGAGAGAGATTGTACGGAACTCTCGGTGCGCGAGTCCGACGCATCTCAATCCGCTAAACGTGGCCTTTATGTCCTGTGGTGTCAGGCTCTGTCTTAACGTGATAATATGAATGAATAAATGTTTGACGAATAAGAGGCTCTTGTTTTATTTAAAAAAAACTCAATTTTGCTAAAATGACATTACGTTAATACATTACGGAATCTACGTATTTAAATAGTGGTGGTACAAGCCTCCGGCTAGGGAATGCTGGTCCGGTTGTTTTAAGATCCGGATTTTGATTACAGAAAAGCCGACATCCGCGATTGGCCGCTCGGCCATTGGCTCGTGTGCGTCGCTGTCCTTCTCTGTGGCTGAATGTTGTGACAGCACGCCGCCCGCCAGGGTCGCGGTCAAAACCGAGCCGCAGTCAGAGGATGCTGGCGACACCGCGACGGATGATGAGGATCCAGGCGGTACGTATGCTTAAGGTGACCAAACGTACTGATCTCTTCCATGTGTGTCCAATTAAAGGGTTCCATCTCCATAAAAGGTAAAAAGGAACCCATTAGGATCATCTAATTGTTAGTCTTGCAAGACCCTCTTTCTCGGGACCGGGTGGACGGATCAAGTTGAAATGGATATCTGCGGCCCCGTGAAGCTGTCAAAAACTTGTAAGTCAACGGTGAGACAGCTGTTTATGTCGCATATTTTGTGAATTTGCTCTCGCAAGGGAATCAAAGCCTATAGCGTACTTCTCGTGATTAGTTCTATAGTAATGGGTACATATTTTTGTTATCTTTCAACATATACTGCCGAGCTTAATGTCAGTGTGTAAATATTAAAAGCGAAACTAATATTGAGAAGCCTGCCTTTCAAATAGAGCATGGATACCGGTAAAAAAATTCGGTATTTGAGGATGAAATACCGGTATTTCGAAAATTTTCATTTATTTCTGCAAGGGTGTTTAAAGTTCATGAAGAACGTTTGATTGATATTGTTTATAGTGTTGGTCATACTGCTGATGAGTTTTCATATGCATAAATCATGAATAATTTCGAATAATGAACGAAATTTTGAATAATTTATAAAAATATCACAACGAAATCAACTACTCAAGACACTGCATGTTATGAGACCATTGGCTCGCATGTCCTCCCCAATTACATCAAGCCAGCACTTCTTGGGTTTCTTCTTTCTGCCGGGACTCGGTGGAGGCGGTGTATTATCGGGAGTCGAAGGAGACAACTGAAACAGCCGAGTTGCGATAGTATACTGATTTATTCATAACTGATAATGATATATAACATATGTGGGGTCCGTTCATACACTACATCTTCCCCCTTTATTTAAAATAAAATTACATTTTAGGTACATTTTTTTTTATTTATCTTTTTTATTTTTAAAAATACTAGAGTAAGGTTACTGAATATGTGAGTATATAGGTTACACATTGTCATGGTTAGTCATTTACAAGTAAATACTCACATTACATAAACAAGTAAATAATCACTTTTCAATTGGTTTGCAATTTCATTACCTTAATAAAAATAACATAAAATAGTATTTAGTAAAACATATGAAGTCACAATGTTAACTTATGATCTAAAAAGTTTGGTCCTATTTTTATGAACAATATCCTCTTTACCATTTTTTTAAATTTTAACATTACAGTCTAAATCCTCTAAAACTAAATATGGGCCAAGGTAAATACTTTTCAATTTATCTCCTGAGCGATTTCTTATTAGTATATATTCCCCTTTCTTATAAGTAACTGGCTTAACATTTTTATCATAATATAATTTTCTATTAATTTTACTATTACATAAATTATTTCTAGCGTCTCTTTGAGCTAGTTGGCCAGACAATTGTTCCCAATGTAATTTCCTGGTTTTCGCAAAACATGACCGTACCAGCGTAGGCGGCTCTGCAGGAGAGTTGTCTGCTACTGGTATGTGGCGGACTTGGAGGCTGCCGCGAATGTGTGAGTTCCTTATGCAGCCCGTTCGCGAAACTACTATTCAGCAGCTCCCTATTGAGCCGCTCACGTAGCCTGTGCTTCACTTCCATATAAAAGGACAGGTCTAAAATGTCCTGTCCTTTCAGTTTAACCGACGTTTTTGGCTCACAAATGATAGCAGTCACCACGCGCCACTTTGTCCACGCTGCCGTTATGCAAGGTTTGATATCTCCGGATTTAAACTGGTCAGTACGCTCGACCACGTTTCCGCCTATGCGTACAAGACGGAATCTGTAACGTTGCAATCCATGTACTCAGTCTTCGCCACATTTAGTTTCAAGTCGCCGTTCTCAAGCGACTCCTTCCACATATTCACTCGTCGCACACGTCTTCCCCTTTCCGCATCTGACAGTGCGATATCGTCAGTATACATGCATGAGCAGCCACGGAGGTAGCTCATGTGTATTTCTGATGCCTTTTGACACTTCTTCTAATATCGCACTGAACAAGAAGGGGCTGAGAACCGAGTTTTGGTGGACTCCAACTGTGACGGTTCACCAACAGCAATCCTAACTCTGGAATCGGAGTCACGGTACATGTCGCAGATAATGTCAATACTTCAATGCCCACCAGATCATCCCTCGTACATACAGAAACAGGAAGTGGAGAGGCGTGTTTTTCCGTCTGTATTTCTCCATGAAGACCCTAAGGGCAAAGTGATTTCTTATCATTAGAGAGTAAAACAAATTTTAATATATTTTTGATTGTGATATTTGTGCCAAGGAAACAATTTAACTAGTTCTTGGATCAAATAACGTATTTTCTTTAGTATTCTTGATTACCTTTATTCATTTTGTGATGTCTGAGGAGTTAAAAAATAGTTTCAGTGTTTCTACCACATAGCCTAGAAAACTACTTTAATCGCTCTCCGGAAACTTGGCCAACGTCGTGGAGACACGATATAAAAGAAAATAAAAAATGTAAGTTTCTTTCGTAGGTTAGTAAAATGAAAATACAATGCAGTAGTCCTCTTGCTTATTCCAATTTTCGCATAAAACTATGAATGGCTAGAAAAAATGGGCCTTATTTTTTTTTTTTTATGTATATCCGACGGCAAACGAGCAGACGAGCCACCTGATGGAAAGTGGTCACCGTCGCCCATGGACATCTGCATGATGCGTTGCCGACTTCCCTAACTGTAGGATATTGCGGGAAGTAAATAAACTGTATTTGCATAGGTACTGGATATAATGGACAAAAATTACAAAGTTGGAGATGTGTGTAAGAACAAAAGCCAAACTGAAGTGTCATCTAAATGTTGAATATAACTCCCCGCAGTATGTTTCATAACAACGACATTTTGCGAAAGTGACGTTCTACGTTGCGAAGAAACTTCGCTTTCGCATAACGTCATTCACGCCTTCTATATTTCTATGCATATGAATGAATGCTTAGGAGAGAGGGGTTTGTCTTCGTTGTATGTCTACGTGTCAGCGCTGCGGCAGTGGTGACCTGTGCGCTCATATGATGTATCTCATCCCACGGGTTCGCTAACGAACTGTCCTCCTTTGATAAGCGATGGTGTAGGTGAAAGTAACAAATGTTTTGCAGATGGCGCAGCAGAGGGCCAACAGCCTGTGGCAGGAAGTTCCCGAAACAGTTATTATGGCGAGCCTCAGAGCGCTGACACAAGGCACCGGTGTCATGTTTGTCTGAGGGGATTTCAGTGGAAGGGTCAGCTACAAGTACTTAAGAACTCACACTTGTGAGAAGCCATATAAATGTAATGATTGTGGCAAGCAATTTAATGAAAAAGGTACTTACAAATTAATGAAAAAGATACATCGGTGGTCAGTGAGATTGCCTCAACAAAGCTGTGCATCGCAAATTTTACTGAGGCCGACATATATAGGTGTCATCGGTTGGGCCGTTCCTCTCGTGACAAGCCCCGTCCCTTGCTCGTTGAATTTGTGAATTTGGCAGTGAAGTCCAAGTTTTGGCTGGCCAAAACGAAACTCAAGGGGACCGGGGTGACTATGTCTGAGTTTCTGACGAAGGTGCGTCATGATGCGTTCTTGCACGCGCGTCAATTGTTCGGGCTGAAAAAGTCTTGGACGCGCGACGGATGCGTGTATGTCATCGGGCCTGATGGGGTGCAACATCGTGTCTACTGTTGTGCTGAGGTAGAAATACTCCGCGGCATGCAAGCATGCGAGGTTCCACGGCAACAAGTCTCGGTGAGTCAGGCCGGCACAACTGCCGGCGGAGACGGAGCAGACACCGTGAAGACTTCGCGTCCAAAACGAGGGAAAAAGTAGGCTTACATATTCATACTTGTTTTCTATTACGTAAGTTTTCTTTCTTTGCTTAACTACCTACTTAAAAATTGTTTTTAATTCGTATTGTTATTAATTGTTCGGACTTCGATGTCACTGTTATTCGTTTGTCACTGACATGTGTCAAACTCAAAATGAGAGTTTTTTTTTTTTTTTATTCTAATGTATGGCATCTTGTATTTCCCCGTTAATTTTTGTATTATATTAATTTAAATTTATTATTTTCTTCCACAATTCAAAGTTGTAATGTAACTGCATCTGCTGGCGGGTAGTTGTATGATAGGAATTTATTTGAATAACAATTATTTATTTATATCCACATATATTTATTAAGTTTATATATATATATATTATATTTGTACATCAAATATGAGTAGCACAAACAATGACAGTTTTAAATCTCTTCATAGTTCTGTTTCTGATGATAGCTTTTATTCTTTACCTCTCCCATTAAATGAGACTATAAATAATATTTTTTCTCCTACCCCCAAAAACTTTAACGTAGTTTATATAAATGCTCAGAGTATTCCGGCTCATTATCCTGATCTTTTATCAACTTTCGATAGTAAGCATATTGATGCCTTACTGGTAGCCGAATCCTGGTTTAAACCCTGTCTTCCCTCAACTTCTTACTCGTTACCTGGCTTCCAGCTCATTCGTAATGACCGCTCAGGCGGTCCTGGGGTTGTAGGTGGTGGAGTTGCCATCTACCTCCGTTCCCATATTCCTTACAAAGTTATCAGTATGTCTGAAATTACAAATCCTTCTCATGAAGCCGAGTATCTCTTTATTGAAATAACTCTTTCCCACTCCCGAGTTCTTCTAGGGATATTCTACAGTCCCTCATCCTCTATTAATTATTTTACTTCCCTTGAAAGTCTCTTAGAAGAGTTGACGCCTTCCTTCAGTCACACCATCATCATGGGTGATTTTAATACGTGCCTGTTTAAAGATGATCATCGAGCGAAATCTTTACTATCTCTTGTTGAAGCCTGCAACATGTCGATTCTCCACTCCAACCAACCAACTCATTTCTTCCCTAACTGCAACCCTTCTCTCCTGGATCTCATACTTGTTTCCTCTCCTGAACTAGTCACCTGCCATGGGCAATGCAGTGCAGACATGTTTTCCTACCATGATCTCCTTTACCTTTCCTTCAAACTCCGCCCCCCTAAATCCAAATCCAAAATCCTGTTGCAGCGTGATTTTAACTCCATGAATATTGAAAATCTTAGAGAAGATGCTGTCAACGCCGATTGGGATGCGGTTACGGGTCTTAGTACAGTTGACGAACAAGTGGCAGCTTTTAACAACTTAGTTATTGGTCTTTTCGATAAATATGCCCCTGTACGTCCTGTTCGTGTAAAACATCTCCCTGCACCGTGGCTTACCGAAGAAGTCAAAGCTGCGATAGCCAAAAAACACAGCATAAAATCGAAATTTAAATCTGACCCTGAGCGCTTTCGAGACAAATATATAACTGTACGAAATTTTTGCAATAGGAAGTGTCGGGATGCACAGCGCCGCCATATTCATAAGTCTGTTGATAATGGAGATCCAGCTAAAGTCTGGAAGTTTCTAAGGTCTTTGGGCGTTGGAAGGAAAAACTGTAACACTCCTAACAATATGAATGTCGACCAGCTTAACAAGCATTTCTCTACGTCTCTATTTTTCGGTGGTAATAACAAAGTTCAAACTTTAAACCATCTTACTTCACTCCCCACGCCTGACTACCCTTCTTTTTCTTTTAGTCCGATTGCTGAATGTGATGTTCATAAGAGTGTACTTTCTGTGACCTCTAGCGCTGTTGGCACAGATGATATTAGCCGCAAAATGATCCTGCCCATCCTTGATATCCTTCTTTCTCCTTTAACCTTAATTCTTAATAACTCCTTATCCCAAGGTAAATTTCCGTCTTCCTGGAAATGTGCCAATATCATTCCGTTGCCCAAAAAACCTAACCCTTCCAGTTTTTCTGACTTACGTCCCATCTCCATCCTTCCTTATCTATCCAAAATTCTTGAAAGGTTGGTACAACTTCAACTGACTTCATTTCTTAACAAAAACAATATTCTTAGTCCCTTCCAATCAGGTTTTCGGGCAGGTCATAGTACGAGCACAGCTCTGGTTAAAATCTCTGATGATATCCGCTCTGCTATGGACAGAACGGAACTAACAGTCTTGTCTCTTTTAGATTTCAGCAACGCGTTCAACACCGTCGATTTTGACGTTCTCTTAGGTGTACTACGCTCTCTGAACATATCTCCATCAGCTATCGACTGGTTTCATTCTTACCTGCATGGTCGTCAGCAGCGCGTGCGTATTGAGAACCATCTCTCTACGTGGCGCTGGATGTCCTGCGGAGTTCCACAAGGCGGCGTACTCTCTCCTTTACTGTTTGCTGTATTTATTAATTCTATTACTTCTCAAATCCGCACTTCCTATCATCTTTACGCAGATGACCTACAAATTTACTGCCACTCTCCACTGAATAATATCTCACAGGCCATTATCGCGATCAACGATGACTTGTCTCGAATAGCGGAATGGAGTAAGAACCATGGTTTGATTGTTAATCCTTCTAAATCCCAAGCTATTATCTTAGGTAGCTCACGGCTCATTTCCAGAATTGATTGGATTTCTCTTCCCTCAATCACTTTGGATAACTGTGTTATTGCGTATACTGAAAAAGTAAAAAATTTAGGAGTTATTTTTGACCGTAATATGTCTTGGGTACCGCAAATCGCTGAGGTTAGTAAAAAAATATTTGCTGCTGCCGGTTCAATCAGGCGTATTCGAAATTTTTTGCCACAGCAAACTAAAATCACGCTTGCTCAATCCTTGCTTCATCCCATTCTTGACTACGCTGACTCCTGTTATCTTGATCTCACTGAGGAGCAATTCAACAAACTTGAGCGTCTTCAAAACTTTTGCATACGCTTCATATTTGGGTTACGGAAATATGATCACGTTTCCTCTTTTCGCACTCAACTCAAGTGGCTCCCAATCAGACTTCGACGTAATTTACATATCCTTTCTTTACTGTATTCCATCCTGTTTATTCCCAGTACTCCTCATTACCTCAAGGAAAGATTCACTTTTCTCAGTGAGATTAATAACCGCGAATTACGCAGTTCTTCCTCCCTTCGTCTCGCCACTCCTCCTCATTTCTCCAATTACTATTCCCATTCCTTCACTGTTCAGGCTATTCGCTTGTGGAATGCTTTGCCGATTGATATTCGCATGGCTCAATCTCTTTATTTATTTAAAAATCAAGTTAAGTCTCATTATCTTTCTCTTGTTCAAAATTAGGTATTTTCTTGTTTTCTGTAACTTCCTTCCCCTCTCTTGCATAATTAGTTGTCATTGCTCTCATATTTCTTTTTGGTTATTATGAATTTATAATTAGTTTATGTATATATCATGGATTTAAAAAATATTGCGTCTCGTATATATGTATGTATTTAAAATATATAGGTATGTGTACATATTTGTAAGTATTTATTTTCATAAAGTACATATATTATTGATATACTGCACCGCTTAAAAATTTTTTCTTTGATAATATTCTTTTCCTACCCAAAGGTTGGCTGGAAGAAATTGCATATTGCGATAAGTCCGCCTTTGTGCCCATTATTTGTTTGTGTTTGATTTCTTTTTTTTTTTTTTCTATTGTGTGATTTGTTTTAATGGTGCAATAAAGTGTATTATTATTATTATTATTATTACTTTGGAATCACATTTCAGAATACATACTGGTGAGAAACCATATCAGTGTAAGTTTTGTCGTCGTCGATTTGCTGACAGCAGTGCAGTAAAAAGACATATGAGAACTCACACTGGTGAGAAGCCATATAAATGTAATGACTGTGGCAAGCAATTTAATCAAAAGGTTCATTTAAAATCACATTTTAGAACACATACTGGTAAGAAGCCATATAAATGTAATGATTGTGGCAAGCAATTTAGTCAAAAGGGTGCTTTAGAATCACATTTAAGAACTCACACTGGTGAGAAACCATTTGAATGTAAGGTTTGTCGACGACGATTTGCTGACAACAGTACATTAACAAAACATCTGAGAACTCACACTGGTGAGAAGCCGTATAAATGTAATGTTTGTGGCAAGCAATTTAATCAAAAAGTTCATTTAGAATCACATTTAAGAACTCACACTGGTGAGAAACCATTTGAATGTAAGGTTTGTCGACGTCGATTTGCTGACAGCAGTACATATAAAAGACATTTAAGAACGCACACTGGTGAAAAGCCATATAAATGTAATAACTGTGGCAAGCAATTTAGTGTTAAGTGTAATTTAGAAACACATTTAAGAACACACACTGGTGAAAAACCATAACAATGATCCTTGTTTGTTGGTATTGTTTGTAATTTGGATTGCTAACATTCTTTTTCAGTTGTACAAGGTATTGCGCAACTAGGGATTATGCAAATTTTATTAAAATCGGTCAAGTACTTTATGAGATAGTACAGTTTTTGAAATTCTTATTGTATAAAATAATTTTCCTTGTGTTGTAGCAGACAAACTCGACGATACTAATTTTATAATACATAAGTACTTATTCACATTAACATCCAAGAAAATGTATAATTGTATTAATTAAAAAAGAAGTAGTCAACATATCGAGTAAGCTTTAATGATATAATAACAATATTCAGTCACATTATTTTAAAAACATATAATACCTGTCACCCAACAATATTCATTAAATGAATATATATCAATACGTGGGGCGCACTATAAGTTTCCGGAATGAATATGAAAAAATACTACCTTTAAGGTACAAAATTAATTTATTGTTTTTCAAAATAATCTCCCTTAGCGTCTATGCACTTTTTCATTCGATGAAACCAGTTTTGAAAACTTTTGTGCCACTCCTCTGTGGTGACCTCTGAAACGTGTTTTTCATACTCCTCGACAGCCTCTTCTGGTGATGAAAATCGTTAACCGCGTAATTGGTTCTTAATTTTTGGGAACAGAAAAAAGTCACAAGGTGCCAGGTCGGGACTGTATGCAGGATGACTCATGAGTTCTACATTTTTCGCCTTCAAAAAGTCGTTTGTCTGTCTGGCCGTGTGAGAACTAGCATTGTCGTGGTGCAGGATGATACGGCGTTGACGGTTATTTTTACGGAGTTCGTCAATAACTTCCGGCAAACAAATGATCGTGTACCAGTCACTATTCACTGTACGACGATTCTCTAAAGCAACAGTAGCCACGTGTCCAGTTTTATTAAAAAAAGAAGCAATCATCCGCTTAGATGCACTTATCGCGCGCGCCACTTTGGTGGGTTTCAGCTCATCTTGAAAGACCCATACGCTCGATTGCTGCTTTGTTTTGGGATCGTAGCAATAAATCCATGTTTCGTCACCTGTTACTATGTCCCACACCAAATTTGACGCACCTTCGTTGAATCTGGTAAGCATGGCACTGCACCATGTGACGCGGTCCGTTTTTTGAGCCTCGGTCAAGTTGTGTGGGATCCACCGCGAGCACAACTTTCTCACACCCAAATGTTTGTGTAGGATTAATTGTATTTGACCCATGCCTATTTCTAAGGATGCGCGAATTTCATGGTAGGTCACATGCCTGTCTGTTTCAATCATACGGCGCACAGCATCGATGTTTTTGTTGGTCACAGCGGTGGACGGCCGACCATCGCGAGATTCGTCACTGAGATTGATACGACCACGCTTGAATTCTGCAAACCAGCTATAAACAGTTGTGCTGCATGGTGCTTCATTGCCAAAAGCTGTTTCAAGCCGAGCGATGCTCTGTTGAGCTGTCAAATTACACTAAAAATCGTAGAAAATCATACTACGAAAATTTTCCCGAGTTAAATCCATGTTGATGCAGACACACAATTTTTTAAATGGCGCCACAAGGTAAAAACAAAAGACAGTCAAATGAAACAAACTGCATTCTACAGCCAAAGAGTTCTATTTTCAAATGTTGCAATAAATTTTTAAATATTGTTTATGTAAGTGGCCAGTTCCGGAAACTTACAGTGCGCCCTATATATAATAATGTCATTTGTAAATACGTTATTCTTCACGCGTGTGTCACAAGTTGATCCCATTTTACTTTCAAGATTTAATAACACTTCACATACACAGGCCCTGGGACTATCCATGGCGTCGCTGTGGGTGTAGTCGCCGAGCATCGTGTGGCCGATCGCTTGGCAGTGCACCCGCAGCCGGTGGCCGAGGCCTATCTACACTACTACACCACTATTATACAGAGGGGAAAGATTGCCACAGCGTGCCCACTACTTAGGCACGTGGCGACACAAGCTGAGGCATTCCTTTGCCAATACTTTAATCAAATTTAATTGGTATTAATGACGTTTTTCTTTGTTTTGTTTACGTTGATTAGGCTCCTAAACTACTGGACCGATTTGAAAAATTATTTCTCCATTAGAATCCTACATTATCCTTGATGAACATACATATGTTATAGAAAAGGTACCTATATCTACTCGTGCGAAGCCGAGGCGAGTGAAAGGATGCTTGAAAAGCTCGAAGTCCCGCGGCCAGGCGCTTTGTGTCCGCGGGCCACACTGAAACCAAGGGCAAGTTAACACAGAGACACGACGCGACACGATGCTTTACAGGCATGTGGTTTCGCGCGAGCCCTTATTTTTGTATTAGTTTTGCTACCTCTGCAAGAAGTCCGATTATACCTAACAAGATCCCAGTCTATCGTTATATTTCTCACTCGAGCACTCGTCAGCTGCTTCAGATGTACACGGAGTCTGGACGGAAATAGTAGAGACAAGTCGCCACAGTGGCTTCAAGCTGCACCAGCGGGCTGTAACGCAGCGTCACGAGGCGCAGCGCCACTCTTGCGCCGCGTCTACCGGCGAAGCACCGCCGCGAGCCATTTCCTAAAGCCGTCAATGAAATGTGTACCTTTTCGTTTATTAAATAAAGATATATTTCATTGCTACTTTTCAGTCGCGTCGCGTCTCGGTTTGAGCTGACTCCTGAGAGGGGTGTCTAGCATCTAGCATGAATTGGGCCTATAATCCTTCAGATTCTATGATACCGATGTTTTTTGTTATAATTATTGAGACTTAATTTATGTTAACCGATTCAATGCGGCGGCCTCCATTTTCAAAACACGTCGTGCCATCCGCATCGAATCGGTTCCATAGATATGTATTGGATTACAAGAGATCCTTTAAAACTAAATTGGTGCATACGGTACGACGGGATTATAACCAAGTTCCTGCCCATGGCCGGTGAGACAAAAAGGTTCTCGAATGGCGAGATGTAACGGAAAGCGCAGTCTGATACCCACCCACCAGATGGACGGACAACCTCGCTACGGTCGCAGAAAGGCGCTGGGCCGCTTCTTGCAGGTCGTATTTGAAATTATTTGGGGAGACCTATGTCCAGCCGTGGACTTGTTGGGCTGACACGATAACGAAATGCTCAGTGATGTTCCGACCGATTAAAAACCATTTTATATTGCGGCACCTTTGTTTTTACGTGGGGCCAAGGCCGCAAAGTGTAACGCATGCGGCACATTCTTTGCCTGTTTCAAATTAAGGATTCACATCACCCTAACTGGTCCATACACCAAACCTAGCGCCAGTAAGTTGTGAACTTGTGTCGTAAGATACTAACTCACCGATACTATATTTTGTAATAGATACTTATATACCATTACTTATATAGATGAACATTCAAGACCCTGAAACATCCAAGAATCTAAAAATGATCGTTTTTAGGGTTCCGTACGCAAAGGGGGAAAACGGGACCCTATTAATATCGCTCCGCTGTCCGTCTGTCTGTCTGTCCGTCTGTCACCAGGCTGTATCTTATGAACCGTGATAGTTAGACAGTTGAAATTTTCACAGATGATGTATTTCTGTTGCCCCTATAACAACAAAAATACAAAAAAAAATTATAAAATAAATATTTAAGGGGGCTCCCAGTCCCATACAACAGACATAATTTTTTTGTCGTTTTTATACATAACGGAACGGAACCCTTCGTGCGCGAGTCCGACTCACACTTGGCCGATTTTTCATCTTGACCTGGCCGTGGATCGAACCCGGGAACCCTCGTATCCCAGGCTGTTGTATTAACCACTGCGCCACGGAGCTCGCCGATATTTGACTGTGTGGTGAGTTGAGTTCCAATAAACATTTGGTGGACTCGTGTCCTGCACCAGACTTGAACATATAGCTATATATGTGTGGAGTGGTTTCTTAAGTGTTTGTATGATTTGTACGAAGCTACGATGACAAACAAACATAACATTCATTCATAGTCTTATCACAAGTGTGTTCGTATATCTGACTGCCCTATTCTAAAAAAACTGCATGTCGGTGGCTATAGGGGGTCGCATTTAATATTTTATTGTTATTTTTATTGTGTGTAATGTGTACCTCTTTAATATGGAATAATCCGAAATAAAGAATTTATTATATATTATTATTCTCTTTATTTATTTAATTTCTTAGGTCTAGGTTTTTATAAAACTTATATAAAAAGTAAAATATAAAAAAAAAACATACAAAAAATACAACTTTTATAAAAACCTAATCCTAGAGGGCTGCCAGCAGCGGGGCAGGGCTCAAGCTAGGGCCCATACTACCTCACACTGCTTTGCATGATTGACTGTTATATCAATAATAATTAAATACTCAAGTTGAAATAAAAATGCAGCAAAGTTCAGGACTAACTCTGGTAACTATATGACTCAAAAACACGATTGCGTTAAATTTTCTCGATAGAAAAAAATTGCAAAGTTGCCTCCAAATCACGTCTAATTTACTCGGTATATAGCATTATTCACCAAATACATTAAAATTAACCTTGAAACTTTTGATTATTATTGCATTACAGATAAGGCAGGCATCATATGTTTTTCTTTTTCGAATAACCCTTAAATATTCCTAAAAAACGAAAATATCCAAAGTAGCCAACGCGTTTAGACCATCCGCGTTTGTATCGCCACGCCGCCTGGCATATGTCGGACTCTTAAGGCTACAGAGAGAGAAACCTCCTGACGATGCGCGCAGTGTCCAGGAGTACTGCCTTCTGTATCTGACCCTTGATCCAGCCATCTAGCGAGAGCCTCTTGAGGTGTTGATCGAGGCTCTTCGCTATAAGACCGTTCACTGAAACGACTATCGGGACAATGATCGTCGAATCCACATCCCACATAGCGGTCACCTCGTGGGCCAAGTCTAGGTACTTAGTAAGTTTGTCCTTCTCGCAGGGCTTGTTACCGGTACCAAATTCCCATTATAAGTACCGGTATTACTATTCTGTTAAAATTTTAACGTTAATATAGGGTACCGGTAATCTAGTATTTAACGGTAATAATATTGTTAACAGTTAACGGTAATTTTACCGCTACTTGTTACCGGTACCAAATTCACATTATAAGTTCCGGGAAGTACCGGTACCTCTATTCTGTCAAATTTTAACGGTATTAAAATTGCGTGAATTTTACCGGTACCTACGCATTGTTGCCGTCCGCCGCATGGGACTCGCTCCACTGTAAAAGTGCCGCCCCATTGTCGGCCCCCGCCTCACGCTGCACATGCACAACACGGCTATGACACACATTAACAAAATGAAAATTCCCGATACGAGTACCGGTACTGTTTACCGGTATTTAGTACAGGTACTTCTGTTATTAAACTTACTGATACCAATTCAATTACCGGTACCGTTGTTTTATGGAGGTACCGGTACCAATCCAATTACCGGTACCGTTGTATTATAGAGGTACCGATACTTGATTTTTACCGTTACCAAATGTACCGGTACCAATCCAATTACCGGTACTGTCGTTTCATAGAGGTACCGGTAATGAATTTTACTGGTATTCCAAGCCCTGCCTTCTCGGCCTTCACCAGGTTCTCGTCATGCGGGATGGTGATATCGATGAGCATTGCCTGTCGCGTCGATCGATCTGTCAGCACGATGTCAGGCTTATTGGAACAATAGTCCTATCCGTGATTACAGATCGATCCCAATAGAGCGTGGCACGACCATCTTTCATCGCCTGCTTTATGTCCCCATCCACAATACTCAAAGACTGTGACATACCAAGATATTTGTAAGTTTTCATATTATTGACCGAGCGAGCGAAGCGAGCGAGGTCTTCAATTCAAGTTGGGGCGAAAAGACATTTTTTGTATGTATGTATGTATGTATGTATGTATGTTTGTTCCACGATAACTTTAGAACCAATGCTCCAATTAAGATGAAATTTAGAATGTATATAGGTCTTATAAATACAATTTTCAAGTTCAATGGGCATCAAAATCGGTTCAGCAGTTTACGAGATATTTAAATAAATGTTTAAGTATTTCGAGAAATGAAACTTGAAAATGACGTTTAGGCTGAATATGTTACAAGATGGCGCTGAAATAAATTTTAATTTTGAAGGTTACCACAGCCGCCGCCAGGTGGCGGTATTTCGTTGAAGAATGCTTTGTCCATGCTTTGTGTATTAAATTTAAATTTATTACACAAAACATGAACAATTATAAACTAGAACGGTACTTTCTCCTCTATACTTCGTTTATCAAATGGTTGGCTTAGTCGCAGTACGGTAGTTACCCGATCGAAAAGATTAGACTTCGAGCCGCGCAAGAAAATTAGATTTTTCAATGATTGCAAATATTTCTTTCGCTGTCTGTTCCAAGTTAAATTCCAAGTGACTCTCTTATTTTTAATTTACAACATTTCGTTCCTTTAGAACAGAAAAATACCAGTCCATGAAAGTTTAAATTCTTGTTAGTTCCAAATTTCTCCAACAGATGGAATCAGAGGTCCAAAAATGCGTAGGGATATTTTAATAAGTTTTTGTTTAACTTTAATTTTAAGTATGTATATGTTTGTTCGGGTTTAAGCCTGCAACCAAAAATTAAAGCAGTTATTTACAACCAATTTAACTGCAATTTAGTATTGTACTTAACTTTATGGTGGTGGAAGATAATTATAAATAATCACTGATCTGATTTGAAGATGACGAGCTATTTAATGATGAACATCCCGTTTATAACATTTTACAAATTCAATCCTTTCACAATAAAAGCTGGTAAAAAAACCGGCAAATTGCAAGTCGGACTCGCGCACGAAGGTTTCCGTACCGTTATCTATAAAAGCGGCAAAATAATCATGCATGGGAGCCTCACTTTAATATTAATTTTATTTTCATTTAAATATTTATTTTTTAAGGATATAACAACATATTCTATGATTATTTAAAACAAGCAAAATTATCACGTTTGTTGCGTGGGAGCCCTCTTAAATATTTATTTTATTCAATTTTTTAGTATTTCCTGTTATAGCGGCAACAGAAATACATCATTTGTGAAAAATTTCAGCTGTCTAACTATCACGGTTTAGAGAGAGATACAGCCTGGTGATAGACGGGCGAACAGACAGACAGCCAGACAGACAAACGGACAGCGGAGCGATATTAATAGGGTCCCGTTTTTACCCTTTGGGTACGAAACCCTAAAAAGGAATGAAAAAAATAGTGCAAGAAGAAACAAATAATTCCGCAAAACAGACACAATAAAGACAAAAAAATGGGGTTCGGTGGGCGAAAGATAAGTACAGATGTAGAATGCAGACGTACGAAAAACATATTTGGAAGGTAAAGCTGAAGCATAGAAAGAGGAGTATGGGAGTGCAGCACTCTGCGAGAGAAATAAAAACAAAAGCCAAATGGAAAAGGAGCTGGGGGGTTGTCCGGACAAAACAAGCCAGAAAATTGATACGTATGAAAACCAAAAGTTTTATAAGTATAAAGCTCAAGCGAAGAAACGGAGGTAATATGTCTATCGGGGCTAAAAAAATTAAACATTGACGGGTACACATCAAAACCATATAGGTTTAGAAAGCAAAACACATATGTCTCGTTTTTAGAACCTTAATGATCATAATCATGCCGACCAAAGCTCAGTCACCCGGATACTTACCTATTAAATGACCTGGCATTTTATATTGCTATTCCCTGAATTTTAAGTCGCAGGCCTAGTGACATTTTCAAACACTCAAAAACGCCTGTGGAATATATGGTACGAAAATTATTTTTTATACAATGTCCAATGTTGTGATTCCTTTAATAAACATATTCTTTCAGATATGACGAAACATTTACATTTATTTGTCCTTTAGTGAAATTATATTTATTTTTCTGTGAGGACGGACTCAATAGTGCAACGCAGCTCTTCAGCTACACGTTGCACTATCGAGAGCTAAACGACTCACAGATGTTGTATTGAACCCGGGTTTTGTTTTGTCATATTAATTAGATAAAATTCTACTCGTACAGTTACGGATTGGAAGGGAAAAACTATTTCAACTATCCGTGCAACAGTAATAAAAAAGGAGTTTAACATTGTATGGTAGTTTAGTTTATGAAGATTTGTTATTGGCATATAGACTATAATAGTTTGTTAAATGTGTTTACTGCTGTAAATCTTCCAAAATAAAATAAAAATAAAAAATTATTTGTTTGGATAGAAATAAATGTTAACTATTAGTACAAGAAAGTAAGGACATCGTGTTCATTGTATGTTAATTTGAAATAAGTCGTGGTGAATAAAATAAAAAGAGTGCTTTTGAAGTCATCTAAACAATAGCACTATGACAACATGCTTATCAAAATCAGTCTAATAGTAGCTGGGTCACAAAATTATTAAATAATCGCGAGGTCCACGTTCGCAGCGAACTACTAGTTATTAATATTATATGTGTAAGTATTGTACTGTACCGAGCAAATCTCCTATGACACTTGTTACATTGAAATGGTTTCTCACCAGTGTGAGTTCTCATATATCCTTCTAAGTTAATCTATGGATGAAATTACATCCCACATGTATGACATTCGCAAGGTTTCTCACCAGTAGGAGTACTTCAATGTGTGCGCGTGTGTATACTGAGCAAATCACCTATGAAAAATATTACATTAGAACGTCGGCGTGAACGCACAAGAAGCTTAACAAACTGCGCTCGCCACCCGCCCTCCCAACGTGGTGAGTACGGCGATTTCCTTCCATGAAGAGAAAAATCTTTGGAGGCGGAGGAGGCCTATGTCCAGCAGTGAACTTCTTGTGGCTGAAATGACGATGATGATGGTTTCTCTCCAGTATGAGTTATTAAATGTGTACGTAATGCACTGTATAGAGCATGTCGACATTGATAATAATTAAATTCATATGGTTTCTCACCAGAGTAACTTCTCAAATGTGTTTCCAAATTAATTCCACAAAGAAATTGCTTTCCGTACTTATAACATTATATGACTTCTCACCAGTGTGAGATCTCAGATATATTCTTAAACAACTGATATGAAAAAAAAAAAACAAAATGGAAGTAAAAAACAGATTAAGAAAGGATTTTAGGAGCATTCTTTTTGAGCCTGGACAAGATAGTCTGTTCTTTAGCGAATCTCAGTTCCTCATAAGATACGTAATATACATAATATAATATTCCATTAAATATATGTAAAAATACGTTGGACGAAGCTGTCTATAAATAATTCAAAACCTTTGTATTCCCTACCAGTGGCGCCCTTGGTGGAGTTATGGCGGGCCTTCCGAAGACGACAGTTAACTGGATGTATCAAAATGAATCTACGCTAACATTAGATTAATAGCCAAACAACTGCATGCTTTTCATGTAGCTACATAAGTAGATCAACGCCACTATCTCGTATGCGTGTTTTATTAATCAAATAAATACAGGATCCAAACCAAAAAAATAATGTCAACACATTTAAATTCCATTCTTTATTTGCTTATCGAGGTTTACAATCAATTAACGTGTTAAAATATAACTAGGTACCAACAGATTTGTCTTATTCAAGCATGCAGTTTGTAGTTAACTTACTGAAGTCACGTCATATATACTGAGAATAAAATTAGTTATCTAAAATAACAATTCTTGTCATTATTTGTTATTGGTACTAGAATTACAAGTCATGTCGACACTTAGGTCTGTCGGGATATTCTGTCGCGGAATAAACTCACGCATTCAATAGCCACAGTTCATCTTCCGTGACAATTGTCGTTAGGTAGCAATTTAATGAGGTAAAGCGTCACGAGCATTAATATCTAGGGTCTTAAGTCAATGTGATAAGGTCTAAAATGAAATAAAGCTGTGTATATACACGCTTGTGACTATAAATATATACAGACGAACCCAACGACTCCTTAACTCTCGGAATCCATCCAGCCGTTTTGAAGATACGAGGTAATAAAGAAATTTACAAACATACATGATACGCGCGGAACACATTACCCTTCTTGGCAGTTGGGTAATAAAAGCGGGTCACTCACGTGCTATGTCGTCGGGAGATATAGTCGGCAATCCCGACAAATAGCGCGTGAGTGACCCGTTTTTACATGATGATAGCCTCTACTTCCAAATCCGTGAGTCAGCAGTTATGATAAAATAAAGAATCTTACATACATACTTTAATACATCCATACAGATTTACATACAAATTTTTCGAGAAGTTTTAGAGAAAAGCAGTTTTGAAATATCAGTTGTTTCGAATCTACGTGTCTAGTCAAGGTTGAATGACTTACAAAACTAAAACACGCAGCCGCAGTAGATACAGGTTGCTACAGAGATTTGTTTTGTATGACAATTACATGATGGTTTCTTGTCTGTTATTATAATCATCATCATCAGGTCTCTTTAGTCTCTGCAGCAGTATGACCCTGTCTGTACTACCGGAGCCATACTTGGCGAGGAGAAGACAGGATTGGCATATACTCTCCTCGCTAGCCAGACGGATTGCAGAGGTCTCATTGATTTTTATGAGCTTTGTTTAGCTTATATTTCCTAAGTCGCCTATTACGATATCCATGTGAAGACTAATGTTGATATTATAATATCTCTATACTATAGTAATGTAGTTTATCCGTGGTTTAATGTAGACGAGAATGAAGTTCCCGTGACATTACAAACGATACAAGAGTAGCAGAAACTATTACATCATGTTGGTTTCTCACCAGTATAAGTTCTTAATTGTAATACTAAAGTATCCTTACGATTAAGTTGCTTCTCACAATTATTACAATTATACGGCTTCTCACCAGTTTGTAGACGACTATTCCACTGAAACTGCCTCAGACAAACATGACGCTGGTGCCTTGTGTCAGCGTTTGCGCGCGCGGGTCTCTCTGAGGCTGGTCAACAACCTGCGGCAGGAAGTTCACGAAACAGTAATCAAGACTGTTTCGTGAACTTCCTGCTACCCGCTGTTGTCCCTCTGCTGTGTCATCTGCAAAAAAACTGTTACTTTCACCTACACCATCGCTTAACAAAGGTGTCAGTTACTTAGCGAACCTGTGGGATGAGATACATAATATAAGCTCACATGTCACATAATGCAAGGATGGTTAATTGCTATGAGAAAGTCAAAACTGTTACTCGTGATGAGGACATCCATTGAAACAGGTACTTTGATAGACCTTATTGCACAAGATTTACCGGCTTTCATAGTAAACACAATGACTCAGAAATGAAAAAATGTTTCAATGGAACAATCCATAGTATCCTTTAACATTTTTTTTAAAAAGAAGAGGATCTAGATAAGAATAAAATAAAAGTTCCGTGTAAGATGTGTTAAAAATTGAATAAGGTTTCTCGTTATCGTCCTTAAGCCTTATGCTGGTTTAGAAACAAAGGAAGATGATAAAGTAAAGAAGAATTCAATTCAACACGACAACAATTCAGTGATAGAAACAGATTTAAATAAGACTGATCAAAAAACGAAAGTAACACCATTACTGTCAAACTATTATTGAATTATGAAATTGCAAATACATGGCGTTAACGATTCGGGTACTAGTGCTTCCTCTGTCGCCACATTTCGTAAACAAATAAAAGAAATCACATTATCGCGGCAAATTGATGGCATTGTTGTCGACAGTTTTTAATTTCCCAAATATATTGTGCCAATACTAACTAAAGTCAAGTACTTTGCAATTATGATTTCACGAAAATTGACAATTTCATTGTTGCTGTTTTGTTCATACTTTTAATACAATTTTTCGTAGATATAAATGGTAAATGAGTAGTGAAAAATATATTTTAAAAAGTTATGCTTGTTATAATAGCATATATGTATAGTTAAGCTATCTACGTCCTCCTTGGTACCAGCTGAAAATCAGCGCTTTGGTTCACCGCCATAAGCATGAAGCTGAGCTGGCTGCCTTTTCGGCTTAACGGCTTCTCTTTTTCTTTACAAATCGATGAGACATCGCTCGGCAATAAATTAGTTACGAAAAGTATTCACGAAAGAAAACAGAGATACGCATCCAAAAAAATGTTTTAGTTTTTCAAAAACATATTACGAAAATTAAAGTTTACTCTGTGTTTATTTATTTTTTATTTAATACAATTATCCTATACATTTTCTTGGATGTTATGTAGTAAGTACCTATCTATTATAAAATACGTATAATATCGTTGAGTTAGTATCTTGGACGAATAAGGTTAGTATGCTACAACAAGTTCACTAATTACTGCACAAAAAAAATATTCAGTATTTTAGACAATGAAAGAATGTGAGCCAGTTTATTTTAAAAATTAAAAGCAAATTAGCTTCTTCAAGACCATCTCAAAGAGTACTGAACCGATTTTGATAAAATCTGCACTATTTACTTAGTTGCGCAAATTTCTGCGACAAAAAACAATGTTAAAAATCCGCTTTATAGTGTTTGGGATATGCGCAAGCAAACATACAAATATACGTATAGATCAATATGAACAGAACTGCGAAGCTGGTACAGAACAACATATACAAAAACTGTGCAACCCCGACAATATTACATACATACGGTACGGGGCGAATTGAGAACCTCCTTTTAAAGGTCGGTTAATGAGATCAGTACTAATGTGTTTGTCCGTCCTCACATCAAAAATTAACCATGGCTTTAAGCCATTACCGTGTTTAAGGCACTACGTGGGTTGACTTTGGAGTTTTGGGTTGTGTTAGTAAGGGAAACCACACGCGAGCGAAGCCGCGGGTAAAAGCTAGTTTACAATAAAACTCCTAACATCTAAAAGCCTATCCATAAATTTAATTATGAAATAAACAATATTATACATCGAAAATTCGGTTACGTCAAGATTCGGTGACTCTAAATAAAACTAAAAGACTCAGCCGCAGAAGGTACAGGTTGTTACAGAAATTAGTTTTATATGAAAATTAAATTCATTACATTTTGGTTTCTTGACTGTTATTATAATGTTTCTATACTATAGTAATCTAGTAAATAATAATAATATATAAGAAAATTTGGACAACAATGCAGAAATACAGATAACAAAAAATATATTTACTTCACTTTTGACCTGAATCATTGAAGACAATTTGGCATTTTCTTTTAAATGCCGCAAGTGAGTAGAGGAATATGTCAGGACATTCAGTAGATGAACTTAAAGAGTTATGAAGTCTACACATTCGTGAACAGGACTATAATGACTAATGTTATTTGAACAACTCGGTAAGTGAAACAACTGAGGAATTCTGTGACGTCGCGATGTCGCTTTAAAGTTAATTTCCGTTAAGATAGCAGTTGACAGCAGTGAATTAATAATTTTATACAAATATGTAAGGTCAGTTTGGGAACGTCTGCAATCAAGGGATGTAAAATTAAAACGTTTTAAGCGCTGTTCATATGTCATTAAGGTATCTCTCAAGCCCAAACGGGTTGTCAATAGTCTCAAAAACTTTTTCTGAATGGTCTCTATTTGCTCAACATGAGCTATGTAATGAGGGGACCAAATAATCGAGGCATACTCTAGCTTTGGAAGCACAAATGTTTTATAAAGGGTCACTAAGGTTTGAAACTACTTAAAATCTTTCGATATTCTACAAATGAATCCAAGGAGCTGTTTAAATTTGGATGTCACGTTGTCGAGATATTGAGAAAATGACAATTTTGAGTCAAGGGGAACACCCAAATCGCGGGCAGCAGATTTTTTACACAAAGACTAATTTTGAAGTCTATAACCGAATTCAACAGAATTGACTTTGCGCGTGAATGTCATAACGAAACATTTTTACAAACAACTTGTGTTGCATGTGGACGAGAATTAAGTTCCCGTTCCTAACGGGACATTAAAAACTATGCAAATTAGTTGTGGTCCCATTGTTACGGTTTCTCACCGTGAGTTTTTAAATGTCTACGTAAAAGACTTTTGTCACTAAATCGACGACCACAAACCTTACATTCAAATGGCTTCTCACCAGTGTGAGTTCTCAGGTGTGTTTTTAATGTACTGTTGTGAGTAAATCGACAACGACAAACCTTACATTCAAATGGTTTCTCACCAGTGTGAGTTCTTAAATGAGTTTTTAAACTACTTTTGTGACTAAACTGCTTTTCGCAAACATTACATTCAAATGGTTTCTCACCAGTGTGAGTTCTTAAATGAATATCTAAATGATCCTGTTGATTAAATTTCTTACCACAACCATAACATTTATACGGCTTCTCACCAGTGTGAGTTCTCAGATGTTTTGTCAATGTATTGCTGCGAGCAAATCGACGACGACAAACCTTACATTCAAATGGTTTCTCACCAGTATGTGTTCTTAAATGTGATTCTAAATCACCCTTTTGATTAAATTGCTTGCCACAATCATTACATTTATATGGCTTCTCACCAGTGTGAGTTCTTAAATGAGTTTTTAAATAATTTTTGCCACTAAACTGCTTTTCGCAAACATTACATGCAAATGGTTTCTCACCAGTGTGAGTTCTTAAATGTCTTTCTAAATCACCCTTTTGACTAAATTGCTTGCCACAGACATTATATGGCAGACATTTATATGGCTTCTCATCATTGTGAGTTCTTAAGTGTCTCTGTAGGTCACTCTTACACTGAAACTCCCTCAGACAAACATGACACTGGTGCCTTGTGTCAGCACTCTGAGGCTCGCCATAATAACTGTTTCGGGCACTTCCTGCCACAGGCTGTTGGTCCTCTGCTGCGCCATCTGCAAAACATTTGTTACTTTCACCTACACCATCGCTTATCAAAGGAGGTCAGTTCGTTAGCGAACCCGTGGGATGAGATACATCATATGAGCGCACAGGTCACCACTGCCGCAGCGCTTACACGTAGACATACAACGAAGCCAAACCCCCCTCTCTCCTAAGCATTCATTCATATGCATAGAAATATAGAAGGCGTGAATGACGTTATGCGAAAGCGACGTTTCTTCGCAATGTAGAATGTCACTTTCGCAAAATGTCATTCACATTTTTATGTGAAGTTGAATAAGCAAGAGCGCGTAGAACCGATGGCCGATGGGGCAGAAGGGTTCTTGAATGGCGACCACGTATCGGCAAGCGCAGCGTCGGTCATCTACCGACCAGATGGTCGGATGACCTGACTAAGGTCGCAGGAAGACGCTGGGTGCAGGCCGCTTCCAACCGGTCGTGTTGGAAATCCTTGGCTGATGTGATGAATAAGCAAGAGGACTAATATATTATACGTTTTTTGTACTTACTTACAAAATAAACTTAATTTACATTTCATATTGTGTCTCCACGACGTTGCACCTGGCGGGATACTTCGGCAAAGTTGCGCTGCATTGGACTTCAGCCTGACCCTGGATGAACTAAATATGAATCTCTTTCGTCCAAATCGATCATTTGAACTCAAAATCCATATTCCATGTGCCATAGCTATTCAATTAAATGCCTTCACCCCTGGCTGCTCAAGATGGTTCGACTTCTACAATTTCAGCTCAACCGCTTTGACAGCCTCCGTGGTCCAGTGGTTAAGGCGTTTGCCTGTTGACCCGGGGGTCGTGGGTTCGGTTCCCACCGGAAGAATACTTTGTTTAGTTGTTTCCAGTTTGGTTAGAACATTGCAGGATTGAATCACCTGATTGTCTGATAATAAAGATGATTCCGTGCTTCGGAAGGCACGTAAAGCCGGTGGTCCCGGCTGCCATCTAGTAGTCGTTAAAGGAACCACGTCAGAGGCTGAGAGGCGGTCCCGAAGAACTCTGACACCAGGGTGTGCATGGTCGATTGACCGTGACACCTACTCGAAATGATGATGAGCTCAACCGCTAGTTTCAAATTCAGAAAACCGCATTTGACTCCCTTCACCAAACAGAGACACTCACAGAATGAGTCGTGTGAAACATATAACACCATCTGTTTGTTCGGTTGTTAAGAAGCTTACCGTCCGCGTAGTGTCCCCCGCCCCTCGCCCCCGCGTCTTCATCGGAGTCCCGTGTCTCGTCCACGTCAGCCGCGGGAACGCCTGGCACAAGGGAAATGACAGTTAGTGCAATCACATTTCGTACTGTGTAGCGATAATTATTGGCAGAATGTTAATTTAGCATTATGAATCTTTCCCAAATATCATCAAAAATTTTATTACCACATGTAAAATTCCTGCTTTTAAACAAGTAACTTCTTCGATGCTGGTCTGGGAGAAAAGAAATACGTAGAATGTACCAGCTGCTTCTCTTTCCACGCAGACCGTAGAAGCTTGCCGAAGGAATGGGCGAAAATCTGTAGAATCATGTCACCAGGCGATGTGACTAGCAACCCACCATTATTTACTTCAAGTTCCGTTATTATTATTTTTTCTATAGGTCGAATGTTCACTGACAGGTGTTGCAGAATATCATCATCAGGTCTTTTTAGTCTCCACTGCAGGAGCATGACCCTCTCTGTACTACCGGAACCATACTTGGCCAGAGCAGACAGAGGATTTGGTCTACACTCTCCTCGCTGGCCAGACGGGTTGGAGAGGCTTCATTGATATTTATGAGCTTTGTTTAGCTTGTATCTCCTAAGTCGCCTCTTACGACATCCATGGAAAGACTTGCGAGTGGTCCTATTCTACTCCGCCGGAAACATCACGGCTAATCAGTGTTGTACTCGTACCCCACATGACTAATTTTTATACTAAGCCTATTTGGTTCACTAAAACGCACACTGCATTTTAACATATTTCTTTTCTGTTTAGCTATATTGTTGTGTTAAGTATGTGTATGTTTTCGTTGTGCTGTATTACCTAGGTATATGTTTGTTTCATTAACCAAATAAATGTATGTCTATGGCTACGTTAACACCCACCAACACGCTAAACCTGGCCTTTATGACTTGTAGCCTCAGGCTGGATAAACACGTGATATGAATGTGTGAAGTGTGACACGAAAAAGGGGCGTGATAAGCTATTTTTAAGTCATGCCACTGGGATCCCCGATTTGAAACCCATACAGGGCATTCTACAGAACTTACTTTGTTTTATTAAAACAATTACCTATATTATTAAGGTATAGCTGATGATGATGATAAGATAAAAAAAAAGGTATAGCTGGGACACTAAAGATCAATGACAGCAATGATAGACACCTCACACCATACATGAAATCGTAGGCTATTCTAAACTGTCACTTTTCTTTTTCATGATGACACATTCTTTTTAAATAAAGGGGCTAGATCTAAAAATTGTTGCTCAAGATACACAATCAAACTACATCATCGAACGCACAGATTACATAAAGTATCTAGGCATCTTAATAGATAAACATTTAACCTTTAAATCACATATTGAACTCATATCTTCACGAGTACGGAAACTCATATATGTATTTAGACAGCTACGACACGTAGCCGATGTCAACATCATTAATATGGTTTATTTTGCGCTCGGTCAATCAATATTAACGTACTGCATTACCGCTTGGGGCGGAGCTGCAAATTCTCACTTTATGCGAATTGAGAGGGCGCAAAGGTCATTACTGAAGGTGTCATGGTTTAAACCTTTTCGATTCCCCACCACTGCACTTTATAAAATTACTGAGCTATTAAGTGTTCGGCAGCTGTTTATACTCCATACAGTGATGAAGCAACATAAAATAACTCCGCTCATTGCTAAAAATCTCAGACGCAACCATCTTGTAGCCAAATCAACATCCTATGAAACAAAATTTTGCAACAGATTTCTTGGATTTCAAGGTCCTCATCTTTACAATAAGCTTCACAAAATACTGTCCATTCACCACCTAAATGCCTACAATCTTAAACACATGATTTCGGATTGGTTGCAAAAACAAAATTACGAAGAAACAGAAAATTTAATATCTACTGTACAATAAATCATCTCAACATACAGTCATATATACATAACATACATAACAAATAACATACACACATACATATATTTATACACATCCACGCCCCACACCCCCACACAAATAAATACATGACTTGACTACCCATACATATTCCTTCAAGAACTTTCCTTTCTTTCGTCTTCATTTTTGGTTTGTCATAATTTCCCTAGATTGAATGTACCTAACACACAACATTGTTGTAATAATTTATTTCAATTAGTACTTATAATATTAGATAATTTTAGAGGCGGGGGCCTGATGACTTGCAATACAGGTACAAACCTAGTGCAAGCATCAGCTTCCCACAAACTGGTTGTTTTAGTACTTAATTTAATTTGATTGTAATTTAGTCTGTAAGTACCATGTTTGTGGATAGAAATAAACATTATTATTATTTATTATTTATATTCATGTTCCCTCTATATTAAGTGACTTATTTCTTACTCTAGTGGTAAATGGAATCAATTTTGCTGGCAAGGTTAAAGTAACATGCTATCTTAAATTTCCGCTAATTCCATCGGCAGGCTTCTAAGGTCTGCGCGGGCAGAGAAGCAGCATGTACATTTTATGTTTCTCTTTTCTCTCAGACCAGCATGGAAGAGAGTGGGACGTATGGTTAACTTGAACATATGTACCCGCTGGGTCCTCATCGTCCGTCGCGGTGTCGACAGCATCCTCTGACTCCGGCTCAGTTTTGACCATGATCGGTTTTGGCAGTGTGCTGTCACAACATTCAGCTACAGAGAAGGACAGCGACGCACACATGCCAATGGCCTCGCGGTCAATCCGGGAAACTGATTGTTCTGTAATCTGAATACAAACAAACAGTTAGTTACTAGCGCGCCCTTCCTCCACCCTCCTCATTCTTCACAGATTGTATTGCTATCTGACTCGTGTGTGATCATTTTAATCAACCATTATGTTACTTGATTCTAGTGAAATGAAGGTAAATACTGGGAGAAAACATCAGATTTTAGAAGGCAAAATAATTTACAATGCTAGCACATATTTCACATATTGTTTGCATATTGCTTTAGCCCTCTATAAAACTTTGTCTAGAAAGTGCGTGCCATCTTGACTGCTTTGTTGCGTGGTCCCTGCCATTGCTCAGCATTTTTAGAAACAGAGACAATATAACATAAATACCTCGCCAGCCGTCTCCAAAATAGCAGTCAGTGCATGGTCTGCCCTGGTGGCGGTCACCATCAGCTTGTGGCTCTTGCACAACATAGCGCGGCAGATGTAGCACGCCGCCACGGGCCTGTTCCCACTCACGAGCTGGAATGTTGTGCCACTGATATAACAGCTTTTACTTACATTGAAAGCAGACTTAACTAGTGTTAGAATACTTACAAAAGCCCCCGTCAGCCTCTCGTACACGAGCTGCAGGGCAGTGGTGTCAATGTTGCTCATGGGCGCGTCCACTGAGAGGCAGATGCGGCAGACTGCTGGACTCCGATGCATCTTGTTTAAGGTTATTTTATTCTTAAGTCTGCGAATTTATATAAAAATAAGCACATCAGCACTAAAATAATATGTGGCTAAAATTGTATCGCAATAGTATGCACAAACTACTAAGAGATTGATAGTATGATATGAACTATTGGCTACACTTAAACGATACTAAACTTAATAAATTTGGAAAACAAGTTTTCGAAACACTAAGCAACTTGACATTGACAGTTTGGGCCAGGCGTTAGAGTTAGAATCGTTCCACAAACTACTAAGAGATACTACGTATAATCGTTCATATATTTGACAGCTTCGTACTGAAAATGAATGAGCGATGATTGAAAATCAACCCCGTACGATAAAACATTTACAAATTCACGCACCCACATACATATTTCTTCATCTGAACCTCAGAAGAACAAACATGATGATAGTTGATAGTTGTTCAATGTTTTGATATCACAAACTACTATTTGATACATTTGATATGAACACATTGTCAATGTCACCTCAACACAATGTCAATGTCACTCGTCAAGTGACATACTCTTTTAAATCTGTGGTTTGGGCCGGCCAGCCGGCCCGGAAATGGCTATCAAATCAATCTTCACTCCTTTAGGACATACTCTTTCAAATCTGTGGGGTAGGATACGAGACGAGTACCTAACCTCACCCTTTGCTAACTCAGTGACCAACGTTTTGATAGTCACTTCAAAATACATTGCGGGTTTCCTATGATTGATTATTTTTATTAAAGATATACAAAACGTAATGTACTTTGAAATGACTATCAAAACGTTGTCCACTGAGTTAGCAAATAGGCCGGCTATTCTTCTGTTTGACGTTGACTTGACAGTTGCCGACACTGGAGTGCTATTTTTAAAATTGAGTCATTCGTAAACGAGTGACTTTTCCATTAAAAAATCGCTTGAATATGAGTGTCACGTCATACTTTCAAAAATAGTACCCCGGAGTTCTATTTTTTTTAAATGATGCCGGTCGTAAACAAGCGATTTTTCCATACAAAATTCGCTCGAAATCGATTGTCACACTTTCAAAAATAGTACCCCCGGTCTTAATGTCACTTTGCCATAAATAGGGTTTCCTATATACATCATCATATCAGCCGCAAGAAGTCCACTGCTGGACAAAGGCCTCCCCCAATGATATAAACACCGGCTGCTTACACGAAACAATGTCACGATCCGTCATTATTATCGTCGTTTTCATCAGCATCATCCTCATCATCATCATGTTCTCTTTTCCACCGTTATCACAAAAAAATATCGTCCGTAAACCGACTTACAGCAACCAATTTTTTTTATTAAGATACTTTGATGGCTAATGGAGAAAACATTGCTTAAGTGGATGTCAAAGTGACATAATGGCCGTCATAAACTATCAATGTCAAATCGTTTATTTGTCTGTGTTTTGCTGAGGTGTTTTGTGAATAGGTTTCCTAAATTTATTTTATTAATTTATTGTATATGTATCTTTTCTTATTCTTACTACTGCGATATGTAGTATTTTAGCAATATACTACTTCAGTGCTAGTGTGCTTATTTTAAATTAAATTTACAGACCTAAGAACAAAATAACCTTATACAAGATGCATCAGAGTCCAGCATTCTGCCGTATCTGCCTCTCAATGGGCGCGCCCATGAGCAACATTGACGGCACTGTCCTGCAACTCGTGTATGAGAGACTTGCGGGGGCTCTTGTAAGCGTCCTACTAATTAGGATTAGTCTATCTGCTTTAGTTAATGTTTCGTGATATCGTTTATGATAAGACTGTGTGGAAAGAGAATGTTCTTAGGATTTGAAGGCGATACTGTTTCTCTCGTAGAACTGATTACGTTTGCCTGTTTTCGACATTATTTTGAACTAAAATTTGAAGAAAACTGTTGTTACCTCTATATAACATTTAACATGAATTTGGTAATATATATCCAGACAAGCGGTGGAATCAAGTTTCTATATAGAAACCATAGCGTTCGTTCTCTTATACAGATATTTCTGCACATAGTGTTTCTAAAGGATAATTTTCTAATTCTCCATGCTGTTCTAGGAGAAAAGAAAAAACATAGAATGTACCAGCTGCTTCTCTTCCCGCGCAGAACGTAAAAGCCGATCGAGGGAACGGGTAAAATCTGAGGAATTATGTAAATAGGCGATGGGCTAGCAACCCATCACTATTTTGATTCTGTTTTCCACCAACATGCTAAACATGGCCTTCGGGTCTTATAGACCTAGGCGAAAAGGCTATAAAAGACTTGATCCTATGTAATTGATAATAGTATATAATTTTTTAAGTCCTAGAAAATTAATGTAGTCTAAAAAGTCCTTAAGAATTATCGTAAACTATAAATGCCTCTTCAATACAACAACAATATTATATTGAAGAATATTCAGCCCTAAATGCCCATTCACTGCTCACAAACAATCTAGATACTGGGCAACACTGTTGTAGTTAAAAGATATTACAACTCGAAGAAGAAGAAGAATATAACAACTTGTGATAATACAGGACTTCATTTTAGCAAACATATTACTTGTAACACACAAGTATGAGAAAGATTCTTTTGATTAGGGGTTTGTATCAACATGAAGAAAGAAACTGGATATGAAAATTGAAAAATTTTACATCTGTGTACATTTTAGTAATTTAATGTTTAAGTATAAGCTGTTATATCAGTGGCACAACATTCCAGCTTGTGAGTGGGAACAGGCCCATGGCGGCGTGCTACATCTGCCGCGCTATGTTGTACAAGAGCCACAAGCTGATGGTGACCGCCACCAGGGCAGACCATGCGCTGACTGCTATGTTGGAGACGGCTGGCGAGGTATTTATGTTATATTGTCTCTGTTTCTAAAAATGCTGAGCAATGGCAGGGACCACGCAACAAAGCAGACAAAGCTACGTGTGCTAGCATTGTAAATTATTTTGCCTTTTAAGGATATCATCTTATGCACAAATCTGTATGTTTTCTCCCAGTATTGATCACACATGAATCAGATAGGAATACAAACTGCGCTAGTATGTACTAAAGTTTTGTTTGTATTCAGATTACAGAAAAATCAGTATCCCGGATTGACCGCGAGGCCATTGGCTTGTGTGCGTCGCTGTCCTTCTCTGTGGCTGAATGTTGTGAGAGCACGCCGCCCGCCAGGGTCGCGTTCAAAACCGAGCCGGAGTCAGAGGATGCTGGCGACACCGCGACGGACGATGAGGATCCAACGGGTACATATGTTTAAGTTAACCATACGTCCCACTCTCTTCCATGCTGGTCTGGGAGAAAAAAGAAACATAAAATGTACATGCTGCTTCTCTGCCCACGCAGACCTTAGAAGCCTGCCGAGGAAAGGAGCGGAAATTTAAATAGGTGTTTTTTTACATGTTAATAAGCCGAAGCGGCTAGCAACTTTGCCAGCAAAATTGATCCCATTTTCCATTAGGGTAAGACTCTTAATATAGTGGGAAAATGAATATGCCATCGTGAACTGTTTACATAGAAAAGTGTCAGTTTGATGAATGCCAAATGGCAACGATTTCATATATGCTGTGAGTCATTTATCTTTAGTTTTCCAGCTATACACATAGTCAGTTCTGTTGGATCTCCTGTGTGATTTAAAATCGGGATCCCAGTGGAATAACTGTAAAAATGCCTTAATCACGCCCACGTGTTTAGGTCTCGATATGCCACTGCTTGAACTTGGAGTGTTGATCAATAATTGCTCCTGTTGGTCTTAAAATACGTAGGCTTTGTGTGGAAGGCCACAAGAAAACAGGACATATAACAATAAGTCGGTTGCAGTCATCCCGTTAGCTTTTAGTGTTTAAAAACATTGTGTCGTGACTCGTGACTGTGGAAATTTCCCCATGTTGCCTTGCCAAAAAACCCTTGTCCAAAATGAGATGATCATAAATATCGTATATCAGAACGCGTAAACAATATAATTTATACGTTATGTCCATAAGGCATACAATTCATAAAAACATACACATTATTTTTCAACAACAAATCCAGCTATTTTTTTACAGAAAGAAGTAAACTACTTCCTTTGTTTGTTTGTGTAACTTTATTTATCTTTTTATGTGTTTCCAAGTAATCTCACGTCGTCAAAGACAGCTGTTTAAACCCTTTATTAATAAACAATTATTTCATTATTTTAAGTAAGGATATATTTCTAAAGCATATAAAAAGTGTTGTATTTCTTTTAATTCGCTTAAACTTAAAGACATTCAACATCATATTTTTCTCTTAAAAGAAAACAAAATCTTCAACAATGACGAGTTACTTTCTTTTTCTACGTAAATTAAAAATTAATTATTAAACCGTTTGGGATTTACTCTTATTTTATATCACTTACCATCAGGGGTTTCTCCGCCAACAAGTTGTGTGACCTTTTTTTTAGCTTGCAGGGGAAGCTGTCGGGTTATGTGGGACTCCACGCCAGAGTGACGTGCCTACCCACTAAAAAACCTTCGGAGTTCCATCTCGACCGCATTTGCCGGGGACACGGGAAGGGAAATACGACCGCGAACCCCGGCGCGGTTGGCCGCCAACGCGGCCCCTCCTCGGGGACGTCCGAGCGCCCCCCATCCACTCACCAAGTAGGCGCGTCCGGAACTCACGGACGCGCCGTACCTCCTTGGGCCAATTGAGAGGCGGCAGACTCCCACGCAGTCCACCGCCTGTGGCCCCATGGGAGCCAGATAAACTGGCTCCCAGCGGCGGAGAAGATGAAAGGCTCCGCCGCTTGCCTCTCGCCGCAAACACGTTGCGGCACCGCTCGGCCGCGGAAGAAAGGGAGATCGGCAACGCAGCACCGAAACTCCCTCTCCTCCGCGACCGATCTCCGACCACAACCACGGCGGTGTGGCCCCGCCTGAAGCGCCGGGAGAGCAATAAAATATTACCCTCCCGGCGGCTCCACCTCGGGTGGGGGGAGATCTTCCCACTCCCCCGCCGCCCCAATGGGCGCATCCTTGCGGAAGCGCCCCTCCCCGGGTGGGGGGAGATCTTCCCACTCCCCCGCCGCCCCATTGGGCGCATCCCAGCCCCAGCAGGCTCAAGGCCGAAGCCGAGCCCGCGGGAGCGCCCCTCCTCGGGTGGGGGGAGAACTTCCCACTCCCCCGCCGACCCAATGTCGGCGCTCGCTGCTGGTGTGTCAGGCAGCAGGAGCGCCCCCGCGCGGGTTCCTCTTCGCTTCCCCGTGGTTTGAGGACTAACCACGGGTACTGAGCCCCCCCGCTACGACAAACCGGGAACCACCTCGGGGGGGAACAAGTTGTGTGACCTAACCTAACTGCCCCACTACTAGCACGGTACAGGAACTCAATGAGGCTAATGACAAGGCGATCAGCGTAGCCAAATACTGGTCGAAAGAAATCTAATCAATTGGAACCATTTCGACTCGGAAAGAAGAAGCTGACCCGCTTGCTCGTTTGTCCGATATCATAAAAAATGACGTCACGACTTCATTCATGATTACGTGAAAGTGGTATGTTTGGTGTCGTAAATGGATATAATGGGTGAAATAACTTGAACCACCGCGAACGTGATAGTTAAGGTGAAAAGTGACATAACCTATACAACATCAAAACGCAATAATTCAAATACCTGGATTCTTTTGTGATAAAATTATATTCGCATCAAGCTCGGGATTCGATGCCCTATTAAACAAGAACACAATTCAAAAACGCTAGGATGTTAACTAAAATGATGTTTAGGGATCTCCCTAACTCTTTGCTGTTACAACTAGAAAACATAAGTGGTATTCTAGTTGTAACAGCAAAGAGTGACAACAACAGAGAGAGATTGTACGGAACTCTCGGTGCGCGAGTCCGACGCATCTCAATCCGCTAAACGTGGCCTTTATGTCCTGTGGTGTCAGGCTCTGTCTTAACGTGATAATATGAATGAATAAATGTTTGACGAATAAGAGGCTCTTGTTTTATTTAAAAAAAACTCAATTTTGCTAAAATGACATTACGTTAATACATTACGGAATCTACGTATTTAAATAGTGGTGGTACAAGCCTCCGGCTAGGGAATGCTGGTCCGGTTGTTTTAAGATCCGGATTTTGATTACAGAAAAGCCGACATCCGCGATTGGCCGCTCGGCCATTGGCTCGTGTGCGTCGCTGTCCTTCTCTGTGGCTGAATGTTGTGACAGCACGCCGCCCGCCAGGGTCGCGGTCAAAACCGAGCCGCAGTCAGAGGATGCTGGCGACACCGCGACGGATGATGAGGATCCAGGCGGTACGTATGCTTAAGGTGACCAAACGTACTGATCTCTTCCATGTGTGTCCAATTAAAGGGTTCCATCTCCATAAAAGGTAAAAAGGAACCCATTAGGATCATCTAATTGTTAGTCTTGCAAGACCCTCTTTCTCGGGACCGGGTGGACGGATCAAGTTGAAATGGATATCTGCGGCCCCGTGAAGCTGTCAAAAACTTGTAAGTCAACGGTGAGACAGCTGTTTATGTCGCATATTTTGTGAATTTGCTCTCGCAAGGGAATCAAAGCCTATAGCGTACTTCTCGTGATTAGTTCTATAGTAATGGGTACATATTTTTGTTATCTTTCAACATATACTGCCGAGCTTAATGTCAGTGTGTAAATATTAAAAGCGAAACTAATATTGAGAAGCCTGCCTTTCAAATAGAGCATGGATACCGGTAAAAAAATTCGGTATTTGAGGATGAAATACCGGTATTTCGAAAATTTTCATTTATTTCTGCAAGGGTGTTTAAAGTTCATGAAGAACGTTTGATTGATATTGTTTATAGTGTTGGTCATACTGCTGATGAGTTTTCATATGCATAAATCATGAATAATTTCGAATAATGAACGAAATTTTGAATAATTTATAAAAATATCACAACGAAATCAACTACTCAAGACACTGCATGTTATGAGACCATTGGCTCGCATGTCCTCCCCAATTACATCAAGCCAGCACTTCTTGGGTTTCTTCTTTCTGCCGGGACTCGGTGGAGGCGGTGTATTATCGGGAGTCGAAGGAGACAACTGAAACAGCCGAGTTGCGATAGTATACTGATTTATTCATAACTGATAATGATATATAACATATGTGGGGTCCGTTCATACACTACATCTTCCCCCTTTATTTAAAATAAAATTACATTTTAGGTACATTTTTTTTTATTTATCTTTTTTATTTTTAAAAATACTAGAGTAAGGTTACTGAATATGTGAGTATATAGGTTACACATTGTCATGGTTAGTCATTTACAAGTAAATACTCACATTACATAAACAAGTAAATAATCACTTTTCAATTGGTTTGCAATTTCATTACCTTAATAAAAATAACATAAAATAGTATTTAGTAAAACATATGAAGTCACAATGTTAACTTATGATCTAAAAAGTTTGGTCCTATTTTTATGAACAATATCCTCTTTACCATTTTTTTAAATTTTAACATTACAGTCTAAATCCTCTAAAACTAAATATGGGCCAAGGTAAATACTTTTCAATTTATCTCCTGAGCGATTTCTTATTAGTATATATTCCCCTTTCTTATAAGTAACTGGCTTAACATTTTTATCATAATATAATTTTCTATTAATTTTACTATTACATAAATTATTTCTAGCGTCTCTTTGAGCTAGTTGGCCAGACAATTGTTCCCAATGTAATTTCCTGGTTTTCGCAAAACATGACCGTACCAGCGTAGGCGGCTCTGCAGGAGAGTTGTCTGCTACTGGTATGTGGCGGACTTGGAGGCTGCCGCGAATGTGTGAGTTCCTTATGCAGCCCGTTCGCGAAACTACTATTCAGCAGCTCCCTATTGAGCCGCTCACGTAGCCTGTGCTTCACTTCCATATAAAAGGACAGGTCTAAAATGTCCTGTCCTTTCAGTTTAACCGACGTTTTTGGCTCACAAATGATAGCAGTCACCACGCGCCACTTTGTCCACGCTGCCGTTATGCAAGGTTTGATATCTCCGGATTTAAACTGGTCAGTACGCTCGACCACGTTTCCGCCTATGCGTACAAGACGGAATCTGTAACGTTGCAATCCATGTACTCAGTCTTCGCCACATTTAGTTTCAAGTCGCCGTTCTCAAGCGACTCCTTCCACATATTCACTCGTCGCACACGTCTTCCCCTTTCCGCATCTGACAGTGCGATATCGTCAGTATACATGCATGAGCAGCCACGGAGGTAGCTCATGTGTATTTCTGATGCCTTTTGACACTTCTTCTAATATCGCACTGAACAAGAAGGGGCTGAGAACCGAGTTTTGGTGGACTCCAACTGTGACGGTTCACCAACAGCAATCCTAACTCTGGAATCGGAGTCACGGTACATGTCGCAGATAATGTCAATACTTCAATGCCCACCAGATCATCCCTCGTACATACAGAAACAGGAAGTGGAGAGGCGTGTTTTTCCGTCTGTATTTCTCCATGAAGACCCTAAGGGCAAAGTGATTTCTTATCATTAGAGAGTAAAACAAATTTTAATATATTTTTGATTGTGATATTTGTGCCAAGGAAACAATTTAACTAGTTCTTGGATCAAATAACGTATTTTCTTTAGTATTCTTGATTACCTTTATTCATTTTGTGATGTCTGAGGAGTTAAAAAATAGTTTCAGTGTTTCTACCACATAGCCTAGAAAACTACTTTAATCGCTCTCCGGAAACTTGGCCAACGTCGTGGAGACACGATATAAAAGAAAATAAAAAATGTAAGTTTCTTTCGTAGGTTAGTAAAATGAAAATACAATGCAGTAGTCCTCTTGCTTATTCCAATTTTCGCATAAAACTATGAATGGCTAGAAAAAATGGGCCTTATTTTTTTTTTTTTATGTATATCCGACGGCAAACGAGCAGACGAGCCACCTGATGGAAAGTGGTCACCGTCGCCCATGGACATCTGCATGATGCGTTGCCGACTTCCCTAACTGTAGGATATTGCGGGAAGTAAATAAACTGTATTTGCATAGGTACTGGATATAATGGACAAAAATTACAAAGTTGGAGATGTGTGTAAGAACAAAAGCCAAACTGAAGTGTCATCTAAATGTTGAATATAACTCCCCGCAGTATGTTTCATAACAACGACATTTTGCGAAAGTGACGTTCTACGTTGCGAAGAAACTTCGCTTTCGCATAACGTCATTCACGCCTTCTATATTTCTATGCATATGAATGAATGCTTAGGAGAGAGGGGTTTGTCTTCGTTGTATGTCTACGTGTCAGCGCTGCGGCAGTGGTGACCTGTGCGCTCATATGATGTATCTCATCCCACGGGTTCGCTAACGAACTGTCCTCCTTTGATAAGCGATGGTGTAGGTGAAAGTAACAAATGTTTTGCAGATGGCGCAGCAGAGGGCCAACAGCCTGTGGCAGGAAGTTCCCGAAACAGTTATTATGGCGAGCCTCAGAGCGCTGACACAAGGCACCGGTGTCATGTTTGTCTGAGGGGATTTCAGTGGAAGGGTCAGCTACAAGTACTTAAGAACTCACACTTGTGAGAAGCCATATAAATGTAATGATTGTGGCAAGCAATTTAATGAAAAAGGTACTTACAAATTAATGAAAAAGATACATCGGTGGTCAGTGAGATTGCCTCAACAAAGCTGTGCATCGCAAATTTTACTGAGGCCGACATATATAGGTGTCATCGGTTGGGCCGTTCCTCTCGTGACAAGCCCCGTCCCTTGCTCGTTGAATTTGTGAATTTGGCAGTGAAGTCCAAGTTTTGGCTGGCCAAAACGAAACTCAAGGGGACCGGGGTGACTATGTCTGAGTTTCTGACGAAGGTGCGTCATGATGCGTTCTTGCACGCGCGTCAATTGTTCGGGCTGAAAAAGTCTTGGACGCGCGACGGATGCGTGTATGTCATCGGGCCTGATGGGGTGCAACATCGTGTCTACTGTTGTGCTGAGGTAGAAATACTCCGCGGCATGCAAGCATGCGAGGTTCCACGGCAACAAGTCTCGGTGAGTCAGGCCGGCACAACTGCCGGCGGAGACGGAGCAGACACCGTGAAGACTTCGCGTCCAAAACGAGGGAAAAAGTAGGCTTACATATTCATACTTGTTTTCTATTACGTAAGTTTTCTTTCTTTGCTTAACTACCTACTTAAAAATTGTTTTTAATTCGTATTGTTATTAATTGTTCGGACTTCGATGTCACTGTTATTCGTTTGTCACTGACATGTGTCAAACTCAAAATGAGAGTTTTTTTTTTTTTTTATTCTAATGTATGGCATCTTGTATTTCCCCGTTAATTTTTGTATTATATTAATTTAAATTTATTATTTTCTTCCACAATTCAAAGTTGTAATGTAACTGCATCTGCTGGCGGGTAGTTGTATGATAGGAATTTATTTGAATAACAATTATTTATTTATATCCACATATATTTATTAAGTTTATATATATATATATTATATTTGTACATCAAATATGAGTAGCACAAACAATGACAGTTTTAAATCTCTTCATAGTTCTGTTTCTGATGATAGCTTTTATTCTTTACCTCTCCCATTAAATGAGACTATAAATAATATTTTTTCTCCTACCCCCAAAAACTTTAACGTAGTTTATATAAATGCTCAGAGTATTCCGGCTCATTATCCTGATCTTTTATCAACTTTCGATAGTAAGCATATTGATGCCTTACTGGTAGCCGAATCCTGGTTTAAACCCTGTCTTCCCTCAACTTCTTACTCGTTACCTGGCTTCCAGCTCATTCGTAATGACCGCTCAGGCGGTCCTGGGGTTGTAGGTGGTGGAGTTGCCATCTACCTCCGTTCCCATATTCCTTACAAAGTTATCAGTATGTCTGAAATTACAAATCCTTCTCATGAAGCCGAGTATCTCTTTATTGAAATAACTCTTTCCCACTCCCGAGTTCTTCTAGGGATATTCTACAGTCCCTCATCCTCTATTAATTATTTTACTTCCCTTGAAAGTCTCTTAGAAGAGTTGACGCCTTCCTTCAGTCACACCATCATCATGGGTGATTTTAATACGTGCCTGTTTAAAGATGATCATCGAGCGAAATCTTTACTATCTCTTGTTGAAGCCTGCAACATGTCGATTCTCCACTCCAACCAACCAACTCATTTCTTCCCTAACTGCAACCCTTCTCTCCTGGATCTCATACTTGTTTCCTCTCCTGAACTAGTCACCTGCCATGGGCAATGCAGTGCAGACATGTTTTCCTACCATGATCTCCTTTACCTTTCCTTCAAACTCCGCCCCCCTAAATCCAAATCCAAAATCCTGTTGCAGCGTGATTTTAACTCCATGAATATTGAAAATCTTAGAGAAGATGCTGTCAACGCCGATTGGGATGCGGTTACGGGTCTTAGTACAGTTGACGAACAAGTGGCAGCTTTTAACAACTTAGTTATTGGTCTTTTCGATAAATATGCCCCTGTACGTCCTGTTCGTGTAAAACATCTCCCTGCACCGTGGCTTACCGAAGAAGTCAAAGCTGCGATAGCCAAAAAACACAGCATAAAATCGAAATTTAAATCTGACCCTGAGCGCTTTCGAGACAAATATATAACTGTACGAAATTTTTGCAATAGGAAGTGTCGGGATGCACAGCGCCGCCATATTCATAAGTCTGTTGATAATGGAGATCCAGCTAAAGTCTGGAAGTTTCTAAGGTCTTTGGGCGTTGGAAGGAAAAACTGTAACACTCCTAACAATATGAATGTCGACCAGCTTAACAAGCATTTCTCTACGTCTCTATTTTTCGGTGGTAATAACAAAGTTCAAACTTTAAACCATCTTACTTCACTCCCCACGCCTGACTACCCTTCTTTTTCTTTTAGTCCGATTGCTGAATGTGATGTTCATAAGAGTGTACTTTCTGTGACCTCTAGCGCTGTTGGCACAGATGATATTAGCCGCAAAATGATCCTGCCCATCCTTGATATCCTTCTTTCTCCTTTAACCTTAATTCTTAATAACTCCTTATCCCAAGGTAAATTTCCGTCTTCCTGGAAATGTGCCAATATCATTCCGTTGCCCAAAAAACCTAACCCTTCCAGTTTTTCTGACTTACGTCCCATCTCCATCCTTCCTTATCTATCCAAAATTCTTGAAAGGTTGGTACAACTTCAACTGACTTCATTTCTTAACAAAAACAATATTCTTAGTCCCTTCCAATCAGGTTTTCGGGCAGGTCATAGTACGAGCACAGCTCTGGTTAAAATCTCTGATGATATCCGCTCTGCTATGGACAGAACGGAACTAACAGTCTTGTCTCTTTTAGATTTCAGCAACGCGTTCAACACCGTCGATTTTGACGTTCTCTTAGGTGTACTACGCTCTCTGAACATATCTCCATCAGCTATCGACTGGTTTCATTCTTACCTGCATGGTCGTCAGCAGCGCGTGCGTATTGAGAACCATCTCTCTACGTGGCGCTGGATGTCCTGCGGAGTTCCACAAGGCGGCGTACTCTCTCCTTTACTGTTTGCTGTATTTATTAATTCTATTACTTCTCAAATCCGCACTTCCTATCATCTTTACGCAGATGACCTACAAATTTACTGCCACTCTCCACTGAATAATATCTCACAGGCCATTATCGCGATCAACGATGACTTGTCTCGAATAGCGGAATGGAGTAAGAACCATGGTTTGATTGTTAATCCTTCTAAATCCCAAGCTATTATCTTAGGTAGCTCACGGCTCATTTCCAGAATTGATTGGATTTCTCTTCCCTCAATCACTTTGGATAACTGTGTTATTGCGTATACTGAAAAAGTAAAAAATTTAGGAGTTATTTTTGACCGTAATATGTCTTGGGTACCGCAAATCGCTGAGGTTAGTAAAAAAATATTTGCTGCTGCCGGTTCAATCAGGCGTATTCGAAATTTTTTGCCACAGCAAACTAAAATCACGCTTGCTCAATCCTTGCTTCATCCCATTCTTGACTACGCTGACTCCTGTTATCTTGATCTCACTGAGGAGCAATTCAACAAACTTGAGCGTCTTCAAAACTTTTGCATACGCTTCATATTTGGGTTACGGAAATATGATCACGTTTCCTCTTTTCGCACTCAACTCAAGTGGCTCCCAATCAGACTTCGACGTAATTTACATATCCTTTCTTTACTGTATTCCATCCTGTTTATTCCCAGTACTCCTCATTACCTCAAGGAAAGATTCACTTTTCTCAGTGAGATTAATAACCGCGAATTACGCAGTTCTTCCTCCCTTCGTCTCGCCACTCCTCCTCATTTCTCCAATTACTATTCCCATTCCTTCACTGTTCAGGCTATTCGCTTGTGGAATGCTTTGCCGATTGATATTCGCATGGCTCAATCTCTTTATTTATTTAAAAATCAAGTTAAGTCTCATTATCTTTCTCTTGTTCAAAATTAGGTATTTTCTTGTTTTCTGTAACTTCCTTCCCCTCTCTTGCATAATTAGTTGTCATTGCTCTCATATTTCTTTTTGGTTATTATGAATTTATAATTAGTTTATGTATATATCATGGATTTAAAAAATATTGCGTCTCGTATATATGTATGTATTTAAAATATATAGGTATGTGTACATATTTGTAAGTATTTATTTTCATAAAGTACATATATTATTGATATACTGCACCGCTTAAAAATTTTTTCTTTGATAATATTCTTTTCCTACCCAAAGGTTGGCTGGAAGAAATTGCATATTGCGATAAGTCCGCCTTTGTGCCCATTATTTGTTTGTGTTTGATTTCTTTTTTTTTTTTTTCTATTGTGTGATTTGTTTTAATGGTGCAATAAAGTGTATTATTATTATTATTATTATTACTTTGGAATCACATTTCAGAATACATACTGGTGAGAAACCATATCAGTGTAAGTTTTGTCGTCGTCGATTTGCTGACAGCAGTGCAGTAAAAAGACATATGAGAACTCACACTGGTGAGAAGCCATATAAATGTAATGACTGTGGCAAGCAATTTAATCAAAAGGTTCATTTAAAATCACATTTTAGAACACATACTGGTAAGAAGCCATATAAATGTAATGATTGTGGCAAGCAATTTAGTCAAAAGGGTGCTTTAGAATCACATTTAAGAACTCACACTGGTGAGAAACCATTTGAATGTAAGGTTTGTCGACGACGATTTGCTGACAACAGTACATTAACAAAACATCTGAGAACTCACACTGGTGAGAAGCCGTATAAATGTAATGTTTGTGGCAAGCAATTTAATCAAAAAGTTCATTTAGAATCACATTTAAGAACTCACACTGGTGAGAAACCATTTGAATGTAAGGTTTGTCGACGTCGATTTGCTGACAGCAGTACATATAAAAGACATTTAAGAACGCACACTGGTGAAAAGCCATATAAATGTAATAACTGTGGCAAGCAATTTAGTGTTAAGTGTAATTTAGAAACACATTTAAGAACACACACTGGTGAAAAACCATAACAATGATCCTTGTTTGTTGGTATTGTTTGTAATTTGGATTGCTAACATTCTTTTTCAGTTGTACAAGGTATTGCGCAACTAGGGATTATGCAAATTTTATTAAAATCGGTCAAGTACTTTATGAGATAGTACAGTTTTTGAAATTCTTATTGTATAAAATAATTTTCCTTGTGTTGTAGCAGACAAACTCGACGATACTAATTTTATAATACATAAGTACTTATTCACATTAACATCCAAGAAAATGTATAATTGTATTAATTAAAAAAGAAGTAGTCAACATATCGAGTAAGCTTTAATGATATAATAACAATATTCAGTCACATTATTTTAAAAACATATAATACCTGTCACCCAACAATATTCATTAAATGAATATATATCAATACGTGGGGCGCACTATAAGTTTCCGGAATGAATATGAAAAAATACTACCTTTAAGGTACAAAATTAATTTATTGTTTTTCAAAATAATCTCCCTTAGCGTCTATGCACTTTTTCATTCGATGAAACCAGTTTTGAAAACTTTTGTGCCACTCCTCTGTGGTGACCTCTGAAACGTGTTTTTCATACTCCTCGACAGCCTCTTCTGGTGATGAAAATCGTTAACCGCGTAATTGGTTCTTAATTTTTGGGAACAGAAAAAAGTCACAAGGTGCCAGGTCGGGACTGTATGCAGGATGACTCATGAGTTCTACATTTTTCGCCTTCAAAAAGTCGTTTGTCTGTCTGGCCGTGTGAGAACTAGCATTGTCGTGGTGCAGGATGATACGGCGTTGACGGTTATTTTTACGGAGTTCGTCAATAACTTCCGGCAAACAAATGATCGTGTACCAGTCACTATTCACTGTACGACGATTCTCTAAAGCAACAGTAGCCACGTGTCCAGTTTTATTAAAAAAAGAAGCAATCATCCGCTTAGATGCACTTATCGCGCGCGCCACTTTGGTGGGTTTCAGCTCATCTTGAAAGACCCATACGCTCGATTGCTGCTTTGTTTTGGGATCGTAGCAATAAATCCATGTTTCGTCACCTGTTACTATGTCCCACACCAAATTTGACGCACCTTCGTTGAATCTGGTAAGCATGGCACTGCACCATGTGACGCGGTCCGTTTTTTGAGCCTCGGTCAAGTTGTGTGGGATCCACCGCGAGCACAACTTTCTCACACCCAAATGTTTGTGTAGGATTAATTGTATTTGACCCATGCCTATTTCTAAGGATGCGCGAATTTCATGGTAGGTCACATGCCTGTCTGTTTCAATCATACGGCGCACAGCATCGATGTTTTTGTTGGTCACAGCGGTGGACGGCCGACCATCGCGAGATTCGTCACTGAGATTGATACGACCACGCTTGAATTCTGCAAACCAGCTATAAACAGTTGTGCTGCATGGTGCTTCATTGCCAAAAGCTGTTTCAAGCCGAGCGATGCTCTGTTGAGCTGTCAAATTACACTAAAAATCGTAGAAAATCATACTACGAAAATTTTCCCGAGTTAAATCCATGTTGATGCAGACACACAATTTTTTAAATGGCGCCACAAGGTAAAAACAAAAGACAGTCAAATGAAACAAACTGCATTCTACAGCCAAAGAGTTCTATTTTCAAATGTTGCAATAAATTTTTAAATATTGTTTATGTAAGTGGCCAGTTCCGGAAACTTACAGTGCGCCCTATATATAATAATGTCATTTGTAAATACGTTATTCTTCACGCGTGTGTCACAAGTTGATCCCATTTTACTTTCAAGATTTAATAACACTTCACATACACAGGCCCTGGGACTATCCATGGCGTCGCTGTGGGTGTAGTCGCCGAGCATCGTGTGGCCGATCGCTTGGCAGTGCACCCGCAGCCGGTGGCCGAGGCCTATCTACACTACTACACCACTATTATACAGAGGGGAAAGATTGCCACAGCGTGCCCACTACTTAGGCACGTGGCGACACAAGCTGAGGCATTCCTTTGCCAATACTTTAATCAAATTTAATTGGTATTAATGACGTTTTTCTTTGTTTTGTTTACGTTGATTAGGCTCCTAAACTACTGGACCGATTTGAAAAATTATTTCTCCATTAGAATCCTACATTATCCTTGATGAACATACATATGTTATAGAAAAGGTACCTATATCTACTCGTGCGAAGCCGAGGCGAGTGAAAGGATGCTTGAAAAGCTCGAAGTCCCGCGGCCAGGCGCTTTGTGTCCGCGGGCCACACTGAAACCAAGGGCAAGTTAACACAGAGACACGACGCGACACGATGCTTTACAGGCATGTGGTTTCGCGCGAGCCCTTATTTTTGTATTAGTTTTGCTACCTCTGCAAGAAGTCCGATTATACCTAACAAGATCCCAGTCTATCGTTATATTTCTCACTCGAGCACTCGTCAGCTGCTTCAGATGTACACGGAGTCTGGACGGAAATAGTAGAGACAAGTCGCCACAGTGGCTTCAAGCTGCACCAGCGGGCTGTAACGCAGCGTCACGAGGCGCAGCGCCACTCTTGCGCCGCGTCTACCGGCGAAGCACCGCCGCGAGCCATTTCCTAAAGCCGTCAATGAAATGTGTACCTTTTCGTTTATTAAATAAAGATATATTTCATTGCTACTTTTCAGTCGCGTCGCGTCTCGGTTTGAGCTGACTCCTGAGAGGGGTGTCTAGCATCTAGCATGAATTGGGCCTATAATCCTTCAGATTCTATGATACCGATGTTTTTTGTTATAATTATTGAGACTTAATTTATGTTAACCGATTCAATGCGGCGGCCTCCATTTTCAAAACACGTCGTGCCATCCGCATCGAATCGGTTCCATAGATATGTATTGGATTACAAGAGATCCTTTAAAACTAAATTGGTGCATACGGTACGACGGGATTATAACCAAGTTCCTGCCCATGGCCGGTGAGACAAAAAGGTTCTCGAATGGCGAGATGTAACGGAAAGCGCAGTCTGATACCCACCCACCAGATGGACGGACAACCTCGCTACGGTCGCAGAAAGGCGCTGGGCCGCTTCTTGCAGGTCGTATTTGAAATTATTTGGGGAGACCTATGTCCAGCCGTGGACTTGTTGGGCTGACACGATAACGAAATGCTCAGTGATGTTCCGACCGATTAAAAACCATTTTATATTGCGGCACCTTTGTTTTTACGTGGGGCCAAGGCCGCAAAGTGTAACGCATGCGGCACATTCTTTGCCTGTTTCAAATTAAGGATTCACATCACCCTAACTGGTCCATACACCAAACCTAGCGCCAGTAAGTTGTGAACTTGTGTCGTAAGATACTAACTCACCGATACTATATTTTGTAATAGATACTTATATACCATTACTTATATAGATGAACATTCAAGACCCTGAAACATCCAAGAATCTAAAAATGATCGTTTTTAGGGTTCCGTACGCAAAGGGGGAAAACGGGACCCTATTAATATCGCTCCGCTGTCCGTCTGTCTGTCTGTCCGTCTGTCACCAGGCTGTATCTTATGAACCGTGATAGTTAGACAGTTGAAATTTTCACAGATGATGTATTTCTGTTGCCCCTATAACAACAAAAATACAAAAAAAAATTATAAAATAAATATTTAAGGGGGCTCCCAGTCCCATACAACAGACATAATTTTTTTGTCGTTTTTATACATAACGGAACGGAACCCTTCGTGCGCGAGTCCGACTCACACTTGGCCGATTTTTCATCTTGACCTGGCCGTGGATCGAACCCGGGAACCCTCGTATCCCAGGCTGTTGTATTAACCACTGCGCCACGGAGCTCGCCGATATTTGACTGTGTGGTGAGTTGAGTTCCAATAAACATTTGGTGGACTCGTGTCCTGCACCAGACTTGAACATATAGCTATATATGTGTGGAGTGGTTTCTTAAGTGTTTGTATGATTTGTACGAAGCTACGATGACAAACAAACATAACATTCATTCATAGTCTTATCACAAGTGTGTTCGTATATCTGACTGCCCTATTCTAAAAAAACTGCATGTCGGTGGCTATAGGGGGTCGCATTTAATATTTTATTGTTATTTTTATTGTGTGTAATGTGTACCTCTTTAATATGGAATAATCCGAAATAAAGAATTTATTATATATTATTATTCTCTTTATTTATTTAATTTCTTAGGTCTAGGTTTTTATAAAACTTATATAAAAAGTAAAATATAAAAAAAAAACATACAAAAAATACAACTTTTATAAAAACCTAATCCTAGAGGGCTGCCAGCAGCGGGGCAGGGCTCAAGCTAGGGCCCATACTACCTCACACTGCTTTGCATGATTGACTGTTATATCAATAATAATTAAATACTCAAGTTGAAATAAAAATGCAGCAAAGTTCAGGACTAACTCTGGTAACTATATGACTCAAAAACACGATTGCGTTAAATTTTCTCGATAGAAAAAAATTGCAAAGTTGCCTCCAAATCACGTCTAATTTACTCGGTATATAGCATTATTCACCAAATACATTAAAATTAACCTTGAAACTTTTGATTATTATTGCATTACAGATAAGGCAGGCATCATATGTTTTTCTTTTTCGAATAACCCTTAAATATTCCTAAAAAACGAAAATATCCAAAGTAGCCAACGCGTTTAGACCATCCGCGTTTGTATCGCCACGCCGCCTGGCATATGTCGGACTCTTAAGGCTACAGAGAGAGAAACCTCCTGACGATGCGCGCAGTGTCCAGGAGTACTGCCTTCTGTATCTGACCCTTGATCCAGCCATCTAGCGAGAGCCTCTTGAGGTGTTGATCGAGGCTCTTCGCTATAAGACCGTTCACTGAAACGACTATCGGGACAATGATCGTCGAATCCACATCCCACATAGCGGTCACCTCGTGGGCCAAGTCTAGGTACTTAGTAAGTTTGTCCTTCTCGCAGGGCTTGTTACCGGTACCAAATTCCCATTATAAGTACCGGTATTACTATTCTGTTAAAATTTTAACGTTAATATAGGGTACCGGTAATCTAGTATTTAACGGTAATAATATTGTTAACAGTTAACGGTAATTTTACCGCTACTTGTTACCGGTACCAAATTCACATTATAAGTTCCGGGAAGTACCGGTACCTCTATTCTGTCAAATTTTAACGGTATTAAAATTGCGTGAATTTTACCGGTACCTACGCATTGTTGCCGTCCGCCGCATGGGACTCGCTCCACTGTAAAAGTGCCGCCCCATTGTCGGCCCCCGCCTCACGCTGCACATGCACAACACGGCTATGACACACATTAACAAAATGAAAATTCCCGATACGAGTACCGGTACTGTTTACCGGTATTTAGTACAGGTACTTCTGTTATTAAACTTACTGATACCAATTCAATTACCGGTACCGTTGTTTTATGGAGGTACCGGTACCAATCCAATTACCGGTACCGTTGTATTATAGAGGTACCGATACTTGATTTTTACCGTTACCAAATGTACCGGTACCAATCCAATTACCGGTACTGTCGTTTCATAGAGGTACCGGTAATGAATTTTACTGGTATTCCAAGCCCTGCCTTCTCGGCCTTCACCAGGTTCTCGTCATGCGGGATGGTGATATCGATGAGCATTGCCTGTCGCGTCGATCGATCTGTCAGCACGATGTCAGGCTTATTGGAACAATAGTCCTATCCGTGATTACAGATCGATCCCAATAGAGCGTGGCACGACCATCTTTCATCGCCTGCTTTATGTCCCCATCCACAATACTCAAAGACTGTGACATACCAAGATATTTGTAAGTTTTCATATTATTGACCGAGCGAGCGAAGCGAGCGAGGTCTTCAATTCAAGTTGGGGCGAAAAGACATTTTTTGTATGTATGTATGTATGTATGTATGTATGTTTGTTCCACGATAACTTTAGAACCAATGCTCCAATTAAGATGAAATTTAGAATGTATATAGGTCTTATAAATACAATTTTCAAGTTCAATGGGCATCAAAATCGGTTCAGCAGTTTACGAGATATTTAAATAAATGTTTAAGTATTTCGAGAAATGAAACTTGAAAATGACGTTTAGGCTGAATATGTTACAAGATGGCGCTGAAATAAATTTTAATTTTGAAGGTTACCACAGCCGCCGCCAGGTGGCGGTATTTCGTTGAAGAATGCTTTGTCCATGCTTTGTGTATTAAATTTAAATTTATTACACAAAACATGAACAATTATAAACTAGAACGGTACTTTCTCCTCTATACTTCGTTTATCAAATGGTTGGCTTAGTCGCAGTACGGTAGTTACCCGATCGAAAAGATTAGACTTCGAGCCGCGCAAGAAAATTAGATTTTTCAATGATTGCAAATATTTCTTTCGCTGTCTGTTCCAAGTTAAATTCCAAGTGACTCTCTTATTTTTAATTTACAACATTTCGTTCCTTTAGAACAGAAAAATACCAGTCCATGAAAGTTTAAATTCTTGTTAGTTCCAAATTTCTCCAACAGATGGAATCAGAGGTCCAAAAATGCGTAGGGATATTTTAATAAGTTTTTGTTTAACTTTAATTTTAAGTATGTATATGTTTGTTCGGGTTTAAGCCTGCAACCAAAAATTAAAGCAGTTATTTACAACCAATTTAACTGCAATTTAGTATTGTACTTAACTTTATGGTGGTGGAAGATAATTATAAATAATCACTGATCTGATTTGAAGATGACGAGCTATTTAATGATGAACATCCCGTTTATAACATTTTACAAATTCAATCCTTTCACAATAAAAGCTGGTAAAAAAACCGGCAAATTGCAAGTCGGACTCGCGCACGAAGGTTTCCGTACCGTTATCTATAAAAGCGGCAAAATAATCATGCATGGGAGCCTCACTTTAATATTAATTTTATTTTCATTTAAATATTTATTTTTTAAGGATATAACAACATATTCTATGATTATTTAAAACAAGCAAAATTATCACGTTTGTTGCGTGGGAGCCCTCTTAAATATTTATTTTATTCAATTTTTTAGTATTTCCTGTTATAGCGGCAACAGAAATACATCATTTGTGAAAAATTTCAGCTGTCTAACTATCACGGTTTAGAGAGAGATACAGCCTGGTGATAGACGGGCGAACAGACAGACAGCCAGACAGACAAACGGACAGCGGAGCGATATTAATAGGGTCCCGTTTTTACCCTTTGGGTACGAAACCCTAAAAAGGAATGAAAAAAATAGTGCAAGAAGAAACAAATAATTCCGCAAAACAGACACAATAAAGACAAAAAAATGGGGTTCGGTGGGCGAAAGATAAGTACAGATGTAGAATGCAGACGTACGAAAAACATATTTGGAAGGTAAAGCTGAAGCATAGAAAGAGGAGTATGGGAGTGCAGCACTCTGCGAGAGAAATAAAAACAAAAGCCAAATGGAAAAGGAGCTGGGGGGTTGTCCGGACAAAACAAGCCAGAAAATTGATACGTATGAAAACCAAAAGTTTTATAAGTATAAAGCTCAAGCGAAGAAACGGAGGTAATATGTCTATCGGGGCTAAAAAAATTAAACATTGACGGGTACACATCAAAACCATATAGGTTTAGAAAGCAAAACACATATGTCTCGTTTTTAGAACCTTAATGATCATAATCATGCCGACCAAAGCTCAGTCACCCGGATACTTACCTATTAAATGACCTGGCATTTTATATTGCTATTCCCTGAATTTTAAGTCGCAGGCCTAGTGACATTTTCAAACACTCAAAAACGCCTGTGGAATATATGGTACGAAAATTATTTTTTATACAATGTCCAATGTTGTGATTCCTTTAATAAACATATTCTTTCAGATATGACGAAACATTTACATTTATTTGTCCTTTAGTGAAATTATATTTATTTTTCTGTGAGGACGGACTCAATAGTGCAACGCAGCTCTTCAGCTACACGTTGCACTATCGAGAGCTAAACGACTCACAGATGTTGTATTGAACCCGGGTTTTGTTTTGTCATATTAATTAGATAAAATTCTACTCGTACAGTTACGGATTGGAAGGGAAAAACTATTTCAACTATCCGTGCAACAGTAATAAAAAAGGAGTTTAACATTGTATGGTAGTTTAGTTTATGAAGATTTGTTATTGGCATATAGACTATAATAGTTTGTTAAATGTGTTTACTGCTGTAAATCTTCCAAAATAAAATAAAAATAAAAAATTATTTGTTTGGATAGAAATAAATGTTAACTATTAGTACAAGAAAGTAAGGACATCGTGTTCATTGTATGTTAATTTGAAATAAGTCGTGGTGAATAAAATAAAAAGAGTGCTTTTGAAGTCATCTAAACAATAGCACTATGACAACATGCTTATCAAAATCAGTCTAATAGTAGCTGGGTCACAAAATTATTAAATAATCGCGAGGTCCACGTTCGCAGCGAACTACTAGTTATTAATATTATATGTGTAAGTATTGTACTGTACCGAGCAAATCTCCTATGACACTTGTTACATTGAAATGGTTTCTCACCAGTGTGAGTTCTCATATATCCTTCTAAGTTAATCTATGGATGAAATTACATCCCACATGTATGACATTCGCAAGGTTTCTCACCAGTAGGAGTACTTCAATGTGTGCGCGTGTGTATACTGAGCAAATCACCTATGAAAAATATTACATTAGAACGTCGGCGTGAACGCACAAGAAGCTTAACAAACTGCGCTCGCCACCCGCCCTCCCAACGTGGTGAGTACGGCGATTTCCTTCCATGAAGAGAAAAATCTTTGGAGGCGGAGGAGGCCTATGTCCAGCAGTGAACTTCTTGTGGCTGAAATGACGATGATGATGGTTTCTCTCCAGTATGAGTTATTAAATGTGTACGTAATGCACTGTATAGAGCATGTCGACATTGATAATAATTAAATTCATATGGTTTCTCACCAGAGTAACTTCTCAAATGTGTTTCCAAATTAATTCCACAAAGAAATTGCTTTCCGTACTTATAACATTATATGACTTCTCACCAGTGTGAGATCTCAGATATATTCTTAAACAACTGATATGAAAAAAAAAAAACAAAATGGAAGTAAAAAACAGATTAAGAAAGGATTTTAGGAGCATTCTTTTTGAGCCTGGACAAGATAGTCTGTTCTTTAGCGAATCTCAGTTCCTCATAAGATACGTAATATACATAATATAATATTCCATTAAATATATGTAAAAATACGTTGGACGAAGCTGTCTATAAATAATTCAAAACCTTTGTATTCCCTACCAGTGGCGCCCTTGGTGGAGTTATGGCGGGCCTTCCGAAGACGACAGTTAACTGGATGTATCAAAATGAATCTACGCTAACATTAGATTAATAGCCAAACAACTGCATGCTTTTCATGTAGCTACATAAGTAGATCAACGCCACTATCTCGTATGCGTGTTTTATTAATCAAATAAATACAGGATCCAAACCAAAAAAATAATGTCAACACATTTAAATTCCATTCTTTATTTGCTTATCGAGGTTTACAATCAATTAACGTGTTAAAATATAACTAGGTACCAACAGATTTGTCTTATTCAAGCATGCAGTTTGTAGTTAACTTACTGAAGTCACGTCATATATACTGAGAATAAAATTAGTTATCTAAAATAACAATTCTTGTCATTATTTGTTATTGGTACTAGAATTACAAGTCATGTCGACACTTAGGTCTGTCGGGATATTCTGTCGCGGAATAAACTCACGCATTCAATAGCCACAGTTCATCTTCCGTGACAATTGTCGTTAGGTAGCAATTTAATGAGGTAAAGCGTCACGAGCATTAATATCTAGGGTCTTAAGTCAATGTGATAAGGTCTAAAATGAAATAAAGCTGTGTATATACACGCTTGTGACTATAAATATATACAGACGAACCCAACGACTCCTTAACTCTCGGAATCCATCCAGCCGTTTTGAAGATACGAGGTAATAAAGAAATTTACAAACATACATGATACGCGCGGAACACATTACCCTTCTTGGCAGTTGGGTAATAAAAGCGGGTCACTCACGTGCTATGTCGTCGGGAGATATAGTCGGCAATCCCGACAAATAGCGCGTGAGTGACCCGTTTTTACATGATGATAGCCTCTACTTCCAAATCCGTGAGTCAGCAGTTATGATAAAATAAAGAATCTTACATACATACTTTAATACATCCATACAGATTTACATACAAATTTTTCGAGAAGTTTTAGAGAAAAGCAGTTTTGAAATATCAGTTGTTTCGAATCTACGTGTCTAGTCAAGGTTGAATGACTTACAAAACTAAAACACGCAGCCGCAGTAGATACAGGTTGCTACAGAGATTTGTTTTGTATGACAATTACATGATGGTTTCTTGTCTGTTATTATAATCATCATCATCAGGTCTCTTTAGTCTCTGCAGCAGTATGACCCTGTCTGTACTACCGGAGCCATACTTGGCGAGGAGAAGACAGGATTGGCATATACTCTCCTCGCTAGCCAGACGGATTGCAGAGGTCTCATTGATTTTTATGAGCTTTGTTTAGCTTATATTTCCTAAGTCGCCTATTACGATATCCATGTGAAGACTAATGTTGATATTATAATATCTCTATACTATAGTAATGTAGTTTATCCGTGGTTTAATGTAGACGAGAATGAAGTTCCCGTGACATTACAAACGATACAAGAGTAGCAGAAACTATTACATCATGTTGGTTTCTCACCAGTATAAGTTCTTAATTGTAATACTAAAGTATCCTTACGATTAAGTTGCTTCTCACAATTATTACAATTATACGGCTTCTCACCAGTTTGTAGACGACTATTCCACTGAAACTGCCTCAGACAAACATGACGCTGGTGCCTTGTGTCAGCGTTTGCGCGCGCGGGTCTCTCTGAGGCTGGTCAACAACCTGCGGCAGGAAGTTCACGAAACAGTAATCAAGACTGTTTCGTGAACTTCCTGCTACCCGCTGTTGTCCCTCTGCTGTGTCATCTGCAAAAAAACTGTTACTTTCACCTACACCATCGCTTAACAAAGGTGTCAGTTACTTAGCGAACCTGTGGGATGAGATACATAATATAAGCTCACATGTCACATAATGCAAGGATGGTTAATTGCTATGAGAAAGTCAAAACTGTTACTCGTGATGAGGACATCCATTGAAACAGGTACTTTGATAGACCTTATTGCACAAGATTTACCGGCTTTCATAGTAAACACAATGACTCAGAAATGAAAAAATGTTTCAATGGAACAATCCATAGTATCCTTTAACATTTTTTTTAAAAAGAAGAGGATCTAGATAAGAATAAAATAAAAGTTCCGTGTAAGATGTGTTAAAAATTGAATAAGGTTTCTCGTTATCGTCCTTAAGCCTTATGCTGGTTTAGAAACAAAGGAAGATGATAAAGTAAAGAAGAATTCAATTCAACACGACAACAATTCAGTGATAGAAACAGATTTAAATAAGACTGATCAAAAAACGAAAGTAACACCATTACTGTCAAACTATTATTGAATTATGAAATTGCAAATACATGGCGTTAACGATTCGGGTACTAGTGCTTCCTCTGTCGCCACATTTCGTAAACAAATAAAAGAAATCACATTATCGCGGCAAATTGATGGCATTGTTGTCGACAGTTTTTAATTTCCCAAATATATTGTGCCAATACTAACTAAAGTCAAGTACTTTGCAATTATGATTTCACGAAAATTGACAATTTCATTGTTGCTGTTTTGTTCATACTTTTAATACAATTTTTCGTAGATATAAATGGTAAATGAGTAGTGAAAAATATATTTTAAAAAGTTATGCTTGTTATAATAGCATATATGTATAGTTAAGCTATCTACGTCCTCCTTGGTACCAGCTGAAAATCAGCGCTTTGGTTCACCGCCATAAGCATGAAGCTGAGCTGGCTGCCTTTTCGGCTTAACGGCTTCTCTTTTTCTTTACAAATCGATGAGACATCGCTCGGCAATAAATTAGTTACGAAAAGTATTCACGAAAGAAAACAGAGATACGCATCCAAAAAAATGTTTTAGTTTTTCAAAAACATATTACGAAAATTAAAGTTTACTCTGTGTTTATTTATTTTTTATTTAATACAATTATCCTATACATTTTCTTGGATGTTATGTAGTAAGTACCTATCTATTATAAAATACGTATAATATCGTTGAGTTAGTATCTTGGACGAATAAGGTTAGTATGCTACAACAAGTTCACTAATTACTGCACAAAAAAAATATTCAGTATTTTAGACAATGAAAGAATGTGAGCCAGTTTATTTTAAAAATTAAAAGCAAATTAGCTTCTTCAAGACCATCTCAAAGAGTACTGAACCGATTTTGATAAAATCTGCACTATTTACTTAGTTGCGCAAATTTCTGCGACAAAAAACAATGTTAAAAATCCGCTTTATAGTGTTTGGGATATGCGCAAGCAAACATACAAATATACGTATAGATCAATATGAACAGAACTGCGAAGCTGGTACAGAACAACATATACAAAAACTGTGCAACCCCGACAATATTACATACATACGGTACGGGGCGAATTGAGAACCTCCTTTTAAAGGTCGGTTAATGAGATCAGTACTAATGTGTTTGTCCGTCCTCACATCAAAAATTAACCATGGCTTTAAGCCATTACCGTGTTTAAGGCACTACGTGGGTTGACTTTGGAGTTTTGGGTTGTGTTAGTAAGGGAAACCACACGCGAGCGAAGCCGCGGGTAAAAGCTAGTTTACAATAAAACTCCTAACATCTAAAAGCCTATCCATAAATTTAATTATGAAATAAACAATATTATACATCGAAAATTCGGTTACGTCAAGATTCGGTGACTCTAAATAAAACTAAAAGACTCAGCCGCAGAAGGTACAGGTTGTTACAGAAATTAGTTTTATATGAAAATTAAATTCATTACATTTTGGTTTCTTGACTGTTATTATAATGTTTCTATACTATAGTAATCTAGTAAATAATAATAATATATAAGAAAATTTGGACAACAATGCAGAAATACAGATAACAAAAAATATATTTACTTCACTTTTGACCTGAATCATTGAAGACAATTTGGCATTTTCTTTTAAATGCCGCAAGTGAGTAGAGGAATATGTCAGGACATTCAGTAGATGAACTTAAAGAGTTATGAAGTCTACACATTCGGTGAACAGGACTATAATGACTAATGTTATTTGAACAACTCGGTAAGTGAAACAACTGAGGAATTCTGTGATGTCGCGATGTCGCTTTAAAGTTAATTTCCGTTAAGATAGCAGTTGACAGCAGTGAATTAATAATTTTATACAAATATGTAAGGTCAGTTTGGGAACGTCTGCAATCAAGGGATGTAAAATTAAAACGTTTTAAGCGCTGTTCATATGTCATTAAGGTATCTCTCAAGCCCAAACGGGTTGTCAATAGTCTCAAAAACTTTTTCTGAATGGTCTCTATTTGCTCAACATGAGCTATGTAATGAGGGGACCAAATAATCGAGGCATACTCTAGCTTTGGAAGCACAAATGTTTTATAAAGGGTCACTAAGGTTTGAAACTACTTAAAATCTTTCGATATTCTACAAATGAATCCAAGGAGCTGTTTAAATTTGGATGTCACGTTGTCGAGATATTGAGAAAATGACAATTTTGAGTCAAGGGGAACACCCAAATCGCGGGCAGCAGATTTTTTACACAAAGACTAATTTTGAAGTCTATAACCGAATTCAACAGAATTGACTTTGCGCGTGAATGTCATAACGAAACATTTTTACAAACAACTTGTGTTGCATGTGGACGAGAATTAAGTTCCCGTTCCTAACGGGACATTAAAAACTATGCAAATTAGTTGTGGTCCCATTGTTACGGTTTCTCACCGTGAGTTTTTAAATGTCTACGTAAAAGACTTTTGTCACTAAATCGACGACCACAAACCTTACATTCAAATGGCTTCTCACCAGTGTGAGTTCTCAGGTGTGTTTTTAATGTACTGTTGTGAGTAAATCGACAACGACAAACCTTACATTCAAATGGTTTCTCACCAGTGTGAGTTCTTAAATGAGTTTTTAAACTACTTTTGTGACTAAACTGCTTTTCGCAAACATGACATTCAAATGGTTTCTCACCAGTGTGAGTTCTTAAATGAATATCTAAATGATCCTGTTGATTAAATTTCTTACCACAACCATAACATTTATACGGCTTCTCACCAGTGTGAGTTCTCAGATGTTTTGTCAATGTATTGCTGCGAGCAAATCGACGACGACAAACCTTACATTCAAATGGTTTCTCACCAGTATGTGTTCTTAAATGTGATTCTAAATCACCCTTTTGATTAAATTGCTTGCCACAATCATTACATTTATATGGCTTCTCACCAGTGTGAGTTCTTAAATGAGTTTTTAAATAATTTTTGCCACTAAACTGCTTTTCGCAAACATTACATGCAAATGGTTTCTCACCAGTGTGAGTTCTTAAATGTCTTTCTAAATCACCCTTTTGACTAAATTGCTTGCCACAGACATTATATGGCAGACATTTATATGGCTTCTCACCATTGTGAGTTCTTAAGTGTCTCTGTAGGTCACTCTTACACTGAAACTCCCTCAGACAAACATGACACTGGTGCCTTGTGTCAGCACTCTGAGGCTCGCCATAATAACTGTTTCGGGCACTTCCTGCCACAGGCTGTTGGTCCTCTGCTGCGCCATCTGCAAAACATTTGTTACTTTCACCTACACCATCGCTTATCAAAGGAGGTCAGTTCGTTAGCGAACCCGTGGGATGAGATACATCATATGAGCGCACAGGTCACCACTGCCGCAGCGCTTACACGTAGACATACAACGAAGCCAAACCCCCTCTCTCCTAAGCATTCATTCATATGCATAGAAATATAGAAGGCGTGAATGACGTTATGCGAAAGCGACGTTTCTTCGCAATGTAGAACGTCACTTTCGCAAAATGTCATTCACATTTTTATGTGAAGTTGAATAAGCAAGAGCGCGTAGAACCGATGGCCGATGGGGCAGAAGGGTTCTTGAATGGCGACCACGTATCGGCAAGCGCAGCGTCGGTCATCTACCGACCAGATGGTCGGATGACCTGACTAAGGTCGCAGGAAGACGCTGGGTGCAGGCCGCTTCCAACCGGTCGTGTTGGAAATCCTTGGCTGATGTGATGAATAAGCAAGAGGACTAATATATTATACGTTTTTTGTACTTACTTACAAAATAAACTTAATTTACATTTCATATTGTGTCTCCACGACGTTGCACCTGGCGGGATACTTCGGCAAAGTTGCGCTGCATTGGACTTCAGCCTGACCCTGGATGAACTAAATATGAATCTCTTTCGTCCAAATCGATCATTTGAACTCAAAATCCATATTCCATGTGCCATAGCTATTCAATTAAATGCCTTCACCCCTGGCTGCTCCAGATGGTTCGACTTCTACAATTTCAGCTCAACCGCTTTGACAGCCTCCGTGGTCCAGTGGTTAAGGCGTTTGCCTGTTGACCCGGGGGTCGTGGGTTCGGTTCCCACCGGAAGAATACTTTGTTTAGTTGTTTCCAGTTTGGTTAGAACATTGCAGGATTGAATCACCTGATTGTCTGATAATAAAGATGATTCCGTGCTTCGGAAGGCACGTAAAGCCGGTGGTCCCGGCTGCCATCTGGTAGTCGTTAAAGGAACCACGTCAGAGGCTGAGAGGCGGTCCCAAAGAACTCTGACACCAGGGTGTGCATGGTCAATTGACCGTGACACCTACTCGAAATGATGATGAGCTCAACCGCTAGTTTCAAATTCAGAAAACCGCATTTGACTCCCTTCACCAAACAGAGACACTCACAGAATGAGTCGTGTGAAACATATAACACCATCTGTTTGTTCGGTTGTTAAGAAGCTTACCGTCCGCGTAGTGTCCCCCGCCCCTCGCCCCCGCGTCTTCATCGGAGTCCCGTGTCTCGTCCACGTCAGCCGCGGGAACGCCTGGCACAAGGGAAATGACAGTTAGTGCAATCACATTTCGTACTGTGTAGCGATAATTATTGGCAGAATGTTAATTTAGCATTATGAATCTTTCCCAAATATCATCAAAAATTTTATTACCACATGTAAAATTCCTGCTTTTAAACAAGTAACTTCTTCGATGCTGGTCTGGGAGAAAAGAAATACGTAGAATGTACCAGCTGCTTCTCTTTCCACGCAGACCGTAGAAGCTTGCCGAAGGAATGGGCGAAAATCTGTAGAATCATGTCACCAGGCGATGTGACTAGCAACCCACCATTATTTACTTCAAGTTCCGTTATTATTATTTTTTCTATAGGTCGAATGTTCACTGACAGGTGTTGCAGAATATCATCATCAGGTCTTTTTAGTCTCCACTGCAGGAGCATGACCCTCTCTGTACTACCGGAACCATACTTGGCCAGAGCAGACAGAGGATTTGGTCTACACTCTCCTCGCTGGCCAGACGGGTTGGAGAGGCTTCATTGATATTTATGAGCTTTGTTTAGCTTGTATCTCCTAAGTCGCCTCTTACGACATCCATGGAAAGACTTGCGAGTGGTCCTATTCTACTCCGCCGGAAACATCACGGCTAATCAGTGTTGTACTCGTACCCCACATGACTAATTTTTATACTAAGCCTATTTGGTTCACTAAAACGCACACTGCATTTTAACATATTTCTTTTCTGTTTAGCTATATTGTTCTGTTAAGTATGTGTATGTTTTCGTTGTGCTGTATTACCTAGGTATATGTTTGTTTCATTAACCAAATAAATGTATGTCTATGGCTACGTTAACACCCACCAACACGCTAAACCTGGCCTTTATGACTTGTAGCCTCAGGCTGGATAAACACGTGATATGAATGTGTGAAGTGTGACACGAAAAAGGGGCGTGATAAGCTATTTTTAAGTCATGCCACTGGGATCCCCGATTTGAAACCCATACAGGGCATTCTACAGAACTTACTTTGTTTTATTAAAACAATTACCTATATTATTAAGGTATAGCTGATGATGATGATAAGATAAAAAAAAAGGTATAGCTGGGACACTAAAGATCAATGACAGCAATGATAGACACCTCACACCATACATGAAATCGTAGGCTATTCTAAACTGTCACTTTTCTTTTTCATGATGACACATTCTTTTTAAATAAAGGGGCTAGATCTAAAAATTGTTGCTCAAGATACACAATCAAACTACATCATCGAACGCACAGATTACATAAAGTATCTAGGCATCTTAATAGATAAACATTTAACCTTTAAATCACATATTGAACTCATATCTTCACGAGTACGGAAACTCATATATGTATTTAGACAGCTACGACACGTAGCCGATGTCAACATCATTAATATGGTTTATTTTGCGCTCGGTCAATCAATATTAACGTACTGCATTACCGCTTGGGGCGGAGCTGCAAATTCTCACTTTATGCGAATTGAGAGGGCGCAAAGGTCATTACTGAAGGTGTCATGGTTTAAACCTTTTCGATTCCCCACCACTGCACTTTATAAAATTACTGAGCTATTAAGTGTTCGGCAGCTGTTTATACTCCATACAGTGATGAAGCAACATAAAATAACTCCGCTCATTGCTGAAAATCTCAGACGCAACCATCTTGTAGCCAAATCAACATCCTATGAAACAAAATTTTGCAACAGATTTCTTGGATTTCAAGGTCCTCATCTTTACAATAAGCTTCACAAAATACTGTCCATTCACCACCTAAATGCCTACAATCTTAAACACATGATTTCGGATTGGTTGCAAAAACAAAATTACGAAGAAACAGAAAATTTAATATCTACTGTACAATAAATCATCTCAACATACAGTCATATATACATAACATACATAACAAATAACATACACACATACATATATTTATACACATCCACGCCCCACACCCCCACACAAATAAATACATGACTTGACTACCCATACATATTCCTTCAAGAACTTTCCTTTCTTTCGTCTTCATTTTTGGTTTGTCATAATTTCCCTAGATTGAATGTACCTAACACACAACATTGTTGTAATAATTTATTTCAATTAGTACTTATAATATTAGATAATTTTAGAGGCGGGGGCCTGATGACTTGCAATACAGGTACAAACCTAGTGCAAGCATCAGCTTCCCACAAACTGGTTGTTTTAGTACTTAATTTAACTTGATTGTAATTTAGTCTGTAAGTACCATGTTTGTGGATAGAAATAAACATTATTATTATTTATTATTTATATTCATGTTCCCTCTATATTAAGTGACTTATTTCTTACTCTAGTGGTAAATGGAATCAATTTTGCTGGCAAGGTTAAAGTAACATGCTATCTTAAATTTCCGCTAATTCCATCGGCAGGCTTCTAAGGTCTGCGCGGGCAGAGAAGCAGCATGTACATTTTATGTTTCTCTTTTCTCTCAGACCAGCATGGAAGAGAGTGGGACGTATGGTTAACTTGAACATATGTACCCGCTGGGTCCTCATCGTCCGTCGCGGTGTCGACAGCATCCTCTGACTCCGGCTCAGTTTTGACCATGATCGGTTTTGGCAGTGTGCTGTCACAACATTCAGCTACAGAGAAGGACAGTGACGCACACATGCCAATGGCCTCGCGGTCAATCCGGGATACTGATTGTTCTGTAATCTGAATACAAACAAACAGTTAGTTACTAGCGCGCCCTTCCTCCACCCTCCTCATTCTTCACAGATTGTATTGCTATCTGACTCGTGTGTGATCATTTTAATCAACCATTATGTTACTTGATTCTAGTGAAATGAAGGTAAATACTGGGAGAAAACATCAGATTTTAGAAGGCAAAATAATTTACAATGCTAGCACATATTTCACATATTGTTTGCATATTGCTTTAGCCCTCTATAAAACTTTGTCTAGAAAGTGCGTGCCATCTTGACTGCTTTGTTGCGTGGTCCCTGCCATTGCTCAGCATTTTTAGAAACAGAGACAATATAACATAAATACCTCGCCAGCCGTCTCCAAAATAGCAGTCAGCGCATGGTCTGCCCTGGTGGCGGTCACCATCAGCTTGTGGCTCTTGTACAACATAGCGCGGCAGATGTAGCACGCCGCCACGGGCCTGTTCCCACTCACGAGCTGGAATGTTGTGCCACTGATATAACAGCTTTTACCTACATTGAAAGCAGACTTAACTAGTGTTAGAATACTTACAAAAGCCCCCGTCAGCCTCTCGTACACGAGCTGCAGGGCAGTGGTGTCAATGTTGCTCATGGGCGCGTCCACTGAGAGGCAGATGCGGCAGACTGCTGGACTCCGATGCATCTTGTTTAAGGTTATTTTATTCTTAAGTCTGCGAATTTATATAAAAATAAGCACATCAGCACTAAAATAATATGTGGCTAAAATTGTATCGCAATAGTATGCACAAACTACTAAGAGATTGATAGTATGATATGAACTATTGGCTACACTTAAACGATACTAAACTTAATAAATTTGGAAAACAAGTTTTCGAAACACTAAGCAACTTGACATTGACAGTTTGGGCCAGGCGTTAGAGTTAGAATCGTTCCACAAACTACTAAGAGATACTACGTATAATCGTTCATATATTTGACAGCTTCGTACTGAAAATGAATGAGCGATGATTGAAAATCAACCCCGTACGATAAAACATTTACAAATTCACGCACCCACATACATATTTCTTCATCTGAACCTCAGAAGAACAAACATGATGATAGTTGATAGTTGTTCAATGTCACAAACTACTAAGAGATACTTCAATGTTTTGATATCACAAACTACTATTTGATACATTTGATATGAACACATTGTCAATGTCACCTCAACACAATGTCAATGTCACTCGTCAAGTGACATACTCTTTTAAATCTGTGGTTTGGGCCGGCCAGCCGGCCCGGAAATGGCTATCAAATCAATCTTCACTCCTTTAGGACATACTCTTTCAAATCTGTGGGGTAGGATACGAGACGAGTACCTAACCTCACCCTTTGCTAACTCAGTGACCAACGTTTTGATAGTCACATCAAAATACATTGCGGGTTTCCTATGATTGATTATTTTTATTAAAGATATACAAAACGTAATGTACTTTCCCGTCTACCCGTCTGGCCAGCGTGGAGAGTGTAGGCCAAGTCCTCTGGCTGCTCTGGCCAAGTATGGCCCTAGTAGTACAGAGAGGGTCGTGCTCCTGTAGTGGAGACTAAAAAGGACTGATGATGATGAATGTACTTTGAAATGACTATCAAAACGTTGTCCACTGAGTTAGCAAATAGGCCGGCTATTCTTCTATTTGACGTTGACTTGACAGTTGCCGACACTGGAGTGCTATTTTTAAAATTGAGTCATTCGTAAACGAGTGACATTTCCATTAAAAAATCGCTTGAATATGAGTGTCACGTCATACTTTCAAAAATAGTACCCCGGAGTTCTATTTTTTTTAAATGATGCCGGTCGTAAACAAGCGATTTTTCCATACAAAATTCGCTCGAAATCGATTGTCACACTTTCAAAAATAGTACCCCCGGTCTTAATGTCACTTTGCCATAAATAGGGTTTCCTATATACATCATCATATCAGCCGCAAGAAGTCCACTGCTGGACAAAGGCCTCCCCCAATGATATAAACACCGGCTGCTTACACGAAACAATGTCACGATCCGTCATTATTATCGTCGTTTTCATCAGCATCATCCTCATCATCATCATGTTCTCTCTTCCACCGTTATCACAAAAAAATATCGTCCGTAAACCGACTTACAGCAACCAATTTTTTTTATTAAGATACTTTGATGGCTAATGGAGAAACCATTGCTTAAGTGGATGTCAAAGTGACATAATGGCCGTCATAAACTGTCAATGTCAAATCGTTTATTTGTCTGTGTTTTGCTGAGGTGTTTTGTGAATAGGTTTCCTAAATTTATTTTATTAATTTATTGTATATGTATCTTTTCTTATTCTTACTACTGCGATATGTAGTATTTTAGCAATATACTACTTCAGTGCTAGTGTGCTTATTTTAAATTAAATTTACAGACCTAAGAACAAAATAACCTTATACAAGATGCATCAGAGTCCAGCATTCTGCCGTATCTGCCTCTCAATGGGCGCGCCCATGAGCAACATTGACGGCACTGTCCTGCAACTCGTGTATGAGAGACTTGCGGGGGCTCTTGTAAGCGTCCTACTAATTAGGATTAGTCTATCTGCTTTAGTTAATGTTTCGTGATATCGTTTATGATAAGACTGTGTGGAAAGAGAATGTTCTTAGGATTTGAAGGCGATACTGTTTCTCTCGTAGAACTGATTACGTTTTTGCCTGTTTTCGACATTATTTTGAACTAAAATTTGAAGAAAACTGTTGTTACCTCTATATAACATTTAACATGAATTTGGTAATATATATCCAGACAAGCGGTGGAATCAAGTTGCTATATAGAAACCATAGCGTTCGTTCTCTTATACAGATATTTCTGCACATAGTGTTTCTAAAGGATAATTTTCTAATTCTCCATGCTGTTCTAGGAGAAAAGAAAAAACATAGAATGTACCAGCTGCTTCTCTTCCCGCGCAGAACGTAAAAGCCGATCGAGGGAATGGGTAAAATCTGAGGAATTATGTAAATAGGCGATGGGCTAGCAACCCATCACTATTTTGATTCTGTTTTCCACCAACATGCTAAACATGGCCTTCGGGTCTTATAGACCTAGGCGAAAAGGCTATAAAAGACTTGATCCTATGTAATTGATAATAGTATATAATTTTTTAAGTCCTAGAAAATTAATGAAGTCTTAAAAGTCCTTAAGAATTATCGTAAACTATAAATGCCTCTTCAATACAACAACAATATTATATTGAAGAATATTCAGCCCTAAATGCCCATTCACTGCTCACAAACAATCTAGATACTGGGCAACACTGTTGTAGTTAAAAGATATTACAACTCGAAGAAGAAGAAGAATATAACAACTTGTGATAATACAGGACTTCATTTTAGCAAACATATTACTTGTAACACACAAGTATGAGAAAGATTCTTTTGATTAGGGGTTTGTATCAACATGAAGAAAGAAACTGGATATGAAAATTGAAAAATTTTACATCTGTGTACATTTTAGTAATTTAATGTTTGAGTATAAGCTGTTATATCAGTGGCACAACATTCCAGCTTGTGAGTGGGAACAGGCCCGTGGCGGCGTGCTACATCTGCCGCGCTATGTTGTACAAGAGCCACAAGCTGATGGTGACCGCCACCAGGGCAGACCATGCGCTGACTGCTATGTTGGAGACGGCTGGCGAGGTATTTATGTTATATTGTCTCTGTTTCTAAAAATGCTGAGCAATGGCAGGACCACGCAACAAAGCCGACAAAGCTACGTGTGCTAGCATTGTAAATTATTTTGCCTTTTAAGGATATCATCTTATGCACAAATCTGTATGTTTTCTCCCAGTATTGATCACACATGAATCAGATAGGAATACAAACTGCGCTAGTATGTACTAAAGTTTTGTTTGTATTCAGATTACAGAAAAATCAGTATCCCGGATTGACCGCGAGGCCATTGGCTTGTGTGCGTCGCTGTCCTTCTCTGTGGCTGAATGTTGTGAGAGCACGCCGCCCGCCAGGGTCGCGTTCAAAACCGAGCCGGAGTCAGAGGATGCTGGCGACACCGCGACGGACGATGAGGATCCAACGGGTACATATGTTTAAGTTAACCATACGTCCCACTCTCTTCCATGCTGGTCTGGGAGAAAAAAGAAACATAAAATGTACATGCTGCTTCTCTGCCCACGCAGACCTTAGAAGCCTGCCGAGGAAAGGAGCGGAAATTTAAATAGGTGTTTTTTTACATGTTAATAAGCCGAAGCGGCTAGCAACTTTGCCAGCAAAATTGATCCCATTTTCCATTAGGGTAAGACTCTTAATATAGTGGGAAAATGAATATGCCATCGTGAACTGTTTACATAGAAAAGTGTCAGTTTGATGAATGCCAAATGGCAACGATTTCATATATGCTGTGAGTCATTTATCTTTAGTTTTCCAGCTATACACATAGTCAGTTCTGTTGGATCTCCTGTGTGATTTAAAATCGGGATCCCAGTGGAATAACTGTAAAAATGCCTTAATCACGCCCACGTGTTTAGGTCTCGATATACCACTGCTTGAACTTGGAGTGTTGATCAATAATTGCTCCTGTTGGTCTTAAAATACGTAGGCTTTGTGTGGAAGGCCACAAGAAAACAGGACATATAACAATAAGTCGGTTGCAGTCATCCCGTTAGCTTTTAGTGTTTAAAAACATTGTGTCGTGACTCGTGACTGTGGAAATTTCCCCTTGCCTTGCCAAAAAACCCTTGTCCAAAATGAGATGATCATAAATATCGTATATCAGAACGCGTAAACAATATAATTTATACGTTATGTCCATAAGGCATACAATTCATAAAAACATACACATTATTTTTCAACAACAAATCCAGCTATTTTTTTACAGAAAGAAGTAAACTACTTCCTTTGTTTGTTTGTGTAACTTTATTTATCTTTTTATGTGTTTCCAAGTAATCTCACGTCGTCAAAGACAGCTGTTTAAACCCTTTATTAATAAACAATTATTTCATTATTTTAAGTAAGGATATATTTCTAAAGCATATAAAAAGTGTTGTATTTCTTTTAATTCGCTTAAACTTAAAGACATTCAACATCATATTTTTCTCTTAAAAGAAAACAAAATCTTCAACAATGACGAGTTACTTTCTTTTTCTACGTAAATTAAAAATTAATTATTAAACCGTTTGGGATTTACTCTTATTTTATATCACTTACCATCAGGGGTTTCTCCGCCAACAAGTTGTGTGACCTTTTTTTTTAGCTTGCAGGGGAAGCTGTCGGGTTATGTGGGACTCCACGCCAGAGTGACGTGCCTACCCACTAAAAAACCTTCGGAGTTCCATCTCGACCGCATTTGCCGGGGACACGGGAAGGGCAATACGACCGCAAACCCCGGCGCGGTTGGCCGCCAACGCGGCCCCTCCTCGGGGACGTCCGAGCGCCCCCCATCCACTCACCAAGTAGGCGCGTCCGGAACTCACGGACGCGCCGTACCTCCTTGGGCCAATTGAGAGGCGGCAGACTCCCACGCAGTCCACCGCCTGTGGCCCCATGGGAGCCAGATAAACTGGCTCCCAGCGGCGGAGAAGATGAAAGGCTCCGCCGCTTGCCTCTCGCCGCAAACACGTTGCGGCACCGCTCGGCCGCGGAAGAAAGGGAGATCGGCAACGCAGCACCGAAACTCCCTCTCCTCCGCGACCGATCTCCGACCACAACCACGGCGGTGTGGCCCCGCCTGAAGCGCCGGGAGAGCAATAAAATATTACCCTCCCGGCGGCTCCACCTCGGGTGGGGGGAGATCTTCCCACTCCCCCGCCGCCCCAATGGGCGCATCCTTGCGGAAGCGCCCCTCCCCGGGTGGGGGGAGATCTTCCCACTCCCCCGCCGCCCCATTGGGCGCATCCCAGCCCCAGCAGGCTCAAGGCCGAAGCCGAGCCCGCGGGAGCGCCCCTCCTCGGGTGGGGGGAGAACTTCCCACTCCCCCGCCGACCCAATGTCGGCGCTCGCTGCTGGTGTGTCAGGCAGCAGGAGCGCCCTCGCGCGGGTTCCTCTTCGCTTCCCCGTGGTTTGAGGACTAACCACGGGTACTGAGCCCCCCCGGTACGACAAACCGAGAACCACCTCGGGGGGGAACAAGTTGTGTGACCTAACCTAACTGCCCCACTACTAGCACGGTACAGGAACTCAATGAGGCTAATGACAAGGCGATCAGCGTAGCCAAATACTGGTCGAAAGAAATCTAATCAATTGGAACCATTTCGACTCGGAAAGAAGAAGCTGACCCGCTTGCTCGTTTGTCCGATATCATAAAAAATGACGTCACGACTTCATTCATGATTACGTGAAAGTGGTATGTTTGGTGTCGTAAATGGATATAATGGGTGAAATAACTTGAACCACCGTGAACGTGATAGTTAAGGTGAAAAGTGACATAACCTATACAACATCAAAACGCAATAATTCAAATACCTAGATTCTTTTGTGATAAAATTATATTCGCATCAAGCTCGGGATTCGATGCCCTATTAAACAAGAACACAATTCAAAAACGCTAGGATGTTAACTAAAATGATGTTTAGGGATCTCCCTAACTCTTTGCTGTTACAACTAGAAAACATAAGTGGTATTCTAGTTGTAACAGCAAAGAGTGACAACAACAGAGAGAGATTGTACGGAACTCTCGGTGCGCGAGTCCGACGCATCTCAATCCGCTAAACGTGGCCTTTATGTCCTGTGGTGTCAGGCTCTGTCTTAACGTGATAATATGAATGAATAAATGTTTGACGAATAAGAGGCTCTTGTTTTATTTTAAAAAAACTCAATTTTGCTAAAATGACATTACGTTAATACATTACGGAATCTACGTACTTAAATAGTGGTGGGTTGCAAGCCACATCGCCTATTGACATGATTCCTTGGATTTTCGTCCAATCCTCCGGCTACGGAATGCTGGTCCGGTTGTTTTAAGATCCGGATTTTGATTACAGAAAAGCCGACATCCGCGATTGGCCGCTCGGCCATTGGCTCGTGTGCGTCGCTGTCCTTCTCTGTGGCTGAATGTTGTGACAGCACGCCGCCCGCCAGGGTCGCGGTCAAAACCGAGCCGGAGTCAGAGGATGCTGGTGACACCGCGACGGACGATGAGGATCCAGGGGGTACGTATGCTTAAGGTGACCAAACGTACTGATCTCTTCCATGTGTGTCCAATTAAAGGGTTCCATCTCCATAAGAGGTAAAAAGGAACCCATTAGGATCACCTAATTGTTAGTCTTGCAAGACCGTCTTTCTCGGGAACGGGTGGACGGATCAAGTTGAAATGGATATCTGCGGCCCCGTGAAGCTATCAAAAACTTGTAAGTCAACGGTGAGACATAGTTTTTTATGTCGCATATTTTGTGAATTTGCTCTCGCAAGGGAATCAAAGCCTATAGCGTACTTCTCGTGATTAGTTCTATAGTAATGGGTACATATTTTTGTTATCTTTCAACATATACTGCCGAGCTTAATGTCAGTGTGTAAATATTAAAAGCGAAACTAATATTGAGAAGCCTGCCTTCCACATAGGGCATGGATACCGGTGTACCGGTTTACCGAAATACCGGTATACCGGTAAAAAAATAGGTATTTTGATACCGGTATTTGAGGATGAAATACCGGTATTTCGAATGTTTTTATTTATTTCTGCAAGGGTGTTTAAAGTTCATGAAGAACGTTTGATTTATATGGTTCATAGTGTTGGTCATACTGCTGATGAGTTTTCATATGCATAAATCATGAATAATTCCGATTATAAAAATATCACAACGAAATCAACTACTCAAGACACTGCATGCCATGAGACCATTGGCTCGCATGTCCTCCCCAATTACATCAAGCCAGCACTTCTTGGGTTTCTTCCTTCTGCCGGGACTCGGTGGAGGCGGCATGGCCAGACAATTGTTCCCTATGTAATTTCCTGGTTTTCGCAAAACATGACCGTACCAGCGTAGGCGGCTCTGCAGGAGAGTTGTCTGCTACTGGTATGTGACGGACATGGAGGCTGCCGCGAATGTGTGAGTACCTTATGCGGCCCGTTCGCGAACCTCTACTATTCAGCAGCTCCCTATTGACCCGCTCACGTAGCCTGTGCTTCACTTCCATATAAAAGGACAGGTCTAAAATGTCCTGTCCTTTCAGTTTAACCGACGTTTTTGGCTCACAAATGATAGCAGTCACCACGCGCCACTTTGTCCACGCTGCCGTTATGCAAGGTTTGATATCTCCGGATTTAAACTGGTCAGTACGCTCGACCACGTTTCCGCCTATGCGTACAAGACGGAATCTGTAACGTTGCAATCCATGTACACAGTCTTCGCCACATTTAGTTTCAAGCCGCCGTTCTCAAGCGACTCCTTCCACATATTCACTCGTCGCACACGTCTTCCCCTTTCCACATCTGACAGTGCGATATCGTCAGTATACATGCATGAGCAGTCACGGAGGTAGCTCATGTGTATTTCTGATGCCTTTTGACACTTCTTCTAATATCGCACTGAACAAGAAGGGGCTGAGAACCGAGCCTTGGTGGACTCCAACTGTGACGGTTCACCAACAGCAATCCTAACTCTGTAATCGGAGTCACGGTACATGTCGCAGATAATGTCAATACTTCAATGCCCACCAGATCATCCCTCGTACATACAGAAACAGGAAGTGGAGAGGCGTGTGTATTTCTCCACGAAGACCCTTAGGGCAAAGTGATTTCTTATCATTAGAGAGTAAAACTAATTTTAATATATATTTAATTGTGATATTTGTGCCAAGGAAACAATTTAAATAGTTCTTGGATCAAATAACGTATTCTCGTATAACGTATTCTTGATTACCTTCATTCATTTTGTGGTTTCTGAGGAGTTAATAAATAGTTTCAGTGTTTCTACCACATAGCCTAGAAAACTACTTTAATCGCTGTCCGGAAACTTGGCGTCGTCGTGGAGACACAATATAAAAGAAAATAAAAAATGTAAAAGTTTCTTTCGTAGGTTGGTAAAATAAAATACAATGCAGTAGTCCTCTTGCTTATTCCAATTTTCGCATTAAAATATGAATGGCTAGAAAAAATGGGACTTCCCTGACTGTAGGATATTGCGGGAAGTAAATAGACTGTATTTGCATAGGTACTGGATATAATGGACAAAAATTACAAAGTTGGAGATGTGTGTTAGAACAAAAGCCAAACTGAAGTGTCATCTAAATGTTGAATGTAACTCCCCGCAGTATGTTTCATATGTATGTATCCGCCGCTGTACGGATACATAACAACGACATATTGCGAAAGTGACGTTCTACGTTGCGAAGAAACGTCGCTTTCGCATAACGTCATTCACGCCTTCTATATTTCTATGCATATGAATAAATGCTTAGGAGAGAGGGGGTTTGGCTTCGTTGTATGTCTACGTGTTAGCGCTGCGGCAGAGGTGACCTGTGCGCTCATATGATGTATCTCATCCCACCGGTTCGCTAACGAACTGTCCTCCTTTGATAAGCGATGGTGTAGGTGAAAGTAACAAATGTTTTGCAGATGGCGCAGCAGAGGGCCAACAGCCTGTGGCAGGAAGTTCCCGAAACAGTTATTAGGCTCGCCAAGCCTCAGAGCGCTGACACAAGGCACCGGTGTCATGTTTGTCTGAGGGGATTTCAGTGGAAGGGTCAGCTACAAGTACACTTAAGAACTCACACTTGTGAGAAGCCATATAAATGTAATGATTGTGGCAAGCAATTTAATGAAAAAGGTACTTTGGAATCACATTTCAGAATACATACTGGTGAGAAACCATATCAGTGTAAGTTTTGTCGTCGTCGATTTGCTGACAGCAGTGCAGTAAAAAGACATATGAGAACTCACACTGGTGAGAAGCCATATAAATGTAATGACTGTGGCAAGCAATTGAATCAAAAGGTTCATTTAAAATCACATTTTAGAACACATACTGGTGAGAAGCCATATAAATGTAATGATTGTGGCAAGCAATTTAGTCAAAAGGGTGCTTTAGAATCACATTTAAGAACTCACACTGGTGAGAAACCATTTGAATGTAAGGTTTGTCGACGACGATTTGCTGACAACAGTACATTAACAAAACATCTGAGAACTCACACTGGTGAGAAGCCGTATAAATGTAATGTTTGTGGCAAGCAATTTAATCAAAAGGGTACTTTACAATCACATTTAAGAACACATACTGGTGAGAAACCATTTGAATGTAATGTTTGCGAAAAGCAGTTTAGTCACAAATGTAATTTAAAAGTTCATTTAAGAACTCACACTGGTGAGAAGCCATATAAATGTAATGATTGTTGCAAGCAATTTAATCAAAAGGGTGATTTAGAATCACATTTAAGAACACACACTGGTGAGAAACCATTTGAATGTAAGGTTTGTCGACGTCTATTTGCTGACAGCAGTACATTAAAAAGACATTTAAGAACTCACACTGGTGAGAAGCCATATAAATGTAATGACTGTGGCAAGCAATTTAATCAAAAAGTTCATTTAGAATCACATTTAAGAACTCACACTGGTGAGAAACCATTTGAATGTAAGGTTTGTCGACGTCGATTTGCTGACAGCAGTACATATAAAAGACATTTAAGAACGCACACTGGTGAAAAGCCATATAAATGTAATAACTGTGGCAAGCAATTTAGTGTTAAGTGTAATTTAGAAACACATTTAAGAACACACACTGGTGAAAAACCATAACAATGATCCTTGTTTGTTGGTATTGTTTGTAATTTGGATTGCTAACATTCTTTTTCAGTTGTACAAGGTATTGCGCAACTAGGGATTATGCAAATTTTATTAAAATCGGTCAAGTACTTTATGAGATAGTACAGTTTTTGAAATTCTTATTGTATAAAATAATTTTCCTTGTGTTGTAGCAGACAAACTCGACGATACTAATTTTATGATACATAAGTACTTATTCACATTAACATCCAAGAAAATGTATAATTGTATTAATTAAAAAAGAAGTAGTCAACATATCGAGTAAGCTTTAATGATATAATAACAATATTCAGTCACATTATTTTAAAAACATATAATACCTGTCACCCAACAATATTCATTACATGAATATATATCAATACGTGGGGCGCACTATAAGTTTCCGGAATGAATATGAAAAAATACTACCTTTAAGGTACAAAATTAATTTATTGTTTTTCAAAATAATCTCCCTTAGCGTCTATGCACTTTTTCATTCGATGAAACCAGTTTTGAAAACTTTTGTGCCACTCCTCTGTGGTGACCTCTGAAACGTGTTTTTCATACTCCTCGACAGCCTCTTCTGGTGATGAAAATCGTTAACCGCGTAATTGGTTCTTAATTTTTGGGAACAGAAAAAAGTCACAAGGTGCCAGGTCGGGACTGTATGCAGGATGACTCATGAGTTCTACATTTTTCGCCTTCAAAAAGTCGTTTGTCTGTCTGGCCGTGTGAGAACTAGCATTGTCGTGGTGCAGGATGATACGGCGTTTACGGTTATTTTTACGGAGTTCGTCAATAACTTCCGGCAAACAAATGATCGTGTACCAGTCACTATTCACTGTACGACGATTCTCTAAAGCAACAGTAGCCACGTGTCCAGTTTTATTAAAAAAAGAAGCAATCATCCGCTTAGATGCACTTATCGCGCGCGCCACTTTGGTGGGTTTCAGCTCATCTTGAAAGACCCATACGCTCGATTGCTGCTTTGTTTTGGGATCGTAGCAATAAATCCATGTTTCGTCACCTGTTACTATGTCCCACACCAAATTTGACGCACCTTCGTTGAATCTGGTAAGCATGGCACTGCACCATGTGACGCGGTCCGTTTTTTGAGCCTCGGTCAAGTTGTGTGGGATCCACCGCGAGCACAACTTTCTCACACCCAAATGTTTGTGTAGGATTAATTGTATTTGACCCATGCCTATTTCTAAGGATGCGCGAATTTCATGGTAGGTCACATGCCTGTCTGTTTCAATCATACGGCGCACAGCATCGATGTTTTTGTTGGTCACAGCGGTGGACGGCCGACCATCGCGAGATTCGTCACTGAGATTGATACGACCACGCTTGAATTCTGCAAACCAGCTATAAACAGTTGTGCTGCATGGTGCTTCATTGCCAAAAGCTGTTTCAAGCCGAGCGATGCTCTGTTGAGCTGTCAAATTACACTAAAAATCGTAGAAAATCATACTACGAAAATTTTCCCGAGTTAAATCCATGTTGATGCAGACACACAATTTTTTAAATGGCGCCACAAGGTAAAAACAAAAGACAGTCAAATGAAACAAACTGCATTCTACAGCCAAAGAGTTCTATTTTCAAATGTTGCAATAAATTTTTAAATATTGTTTATGTAAGTGGCCAGTTCCGGAAACTTACAGTGCGCCCTATATATAATAATGTCATTTGTAAATACGTTATTCTTCACGCGTGTGTCACAAGTTGATCCCATTTTACTTTCAAGATTTAATAACACTTCACATACACAGGCCCTGGGACTATCCATGGCGTCGCTGTGGGTGTAGTCGCCGAGCATCGTGTGGCCGATCGCTTGGCAGTGCACCCGCAGCCGGTGGCCGAGGCCTATCTACACTACTACACCACTATTATACAGAGGGGAAAGATTGCCACAGCGTGCCCACTACTTAGGCACGTGGCGACACAAGCTGAGGCATTCCTTTGCCAATACTTTAATCAAATTTAATTGGTATTAATGACGTTTTTCTTTGTTTTGTTTACGTTGATTAGGCTCCTAAACTACTGGACCGATTTGAAAAATTATTTCTCCATTAGAATCCTACATTATCCTTGATGAACATACATATGTTATAGAAAAGGTACCTATATCTACTCGTGCGAAGCCGAGGCGAGTGAAAGGATGCTTGAAAAGCTCGAAGTCCCGCGGCCAGGCGCTTTGTGTCCGCGGGCCACACTGAAACCAAGGGCAAGTTAACACAGAGACACGACGCGACACGATGCTTTACAGGCATGTGGTTTCGCGCGAGCCCTTATTTTTGTATTAGTTTTGCTACCTCTGCAAGAAGTCCGATTATACCTAACAAGATCCCAGTCTATCGTTATATTTCTCACTCGAGCACTCGTCAGCTGCTTCAGATGTACACGGAGTCTGGACGGAAATAGTAGAGACAAGTCGCCACAGTGGCTTCAAGCTGCACCAGCGGGCTGTAACGCAGCGTCACGAGGCGCAGCGCCACTCTTGCGCCGCGTCTACCGGCGAAGCACCGCCGCGAGCCATTTCCTAAAGCCGTCAATGAAATGTGTACCTTTTCGTTTATTAAATAAAGATATATTTCATTGCTACTTTTCAGTCGCGTCGCGTCTCGGTTTGAGCTGACTCCTGAGAGGGGTGTCTAGCATCTAGCATGAATTGGGCCTATAATCCTTCAGATTCTATGATACCGATGTTTTTTGTTATAATTATTGAGACTTAATTTATGTTAACCGATTCAATGCGGCGGCCTCCATTTTCAAAACACGTCGTGCCATCCGCATCGAATCGGTTCCATAGATATGTATTGGATTACAAGAGATCCTTTAAAACTAAATTGGTGCATACGGTACGACGGGATTATAACCAAGTTCCTGCCCATGGCCGGTGAGACAAAAAGGTTCTCGAATGGCGAGATGTAACGGAAAGCGCAGTCTGATACCCACCCACCAGATGGACGGACAACCTCGCTACGGTCGCAGAAAGGCGCTGGGCCGCTTCTTGCAGGTCGTATTTGAAATTATTTGGGGAGACCTATGTCCAGCCGTGGACTTGTTGGGCTGACACGATAACGAAATGCTCAGTGATGTTCCGACCGATTAAAAACCATTTTATATTGCGGCACCTTTGTTTTTACGTGGGGCCAAGGCCGCAAAGTGTAACGCATGCGGCACATTCTTTGCCTGTTTCAAATTAAGGATTCACATCACCCTAACTGGTCCATACACCAAACCTAGCGCCAGTAAGTTGTGAACTTGTGTCGTAAGATACTAACTCACCGATACTATATTTTGTAATAGATACTTATATACCATTACTTATATAGATGAACATTCAAGACCCTGAAACATCCAAGAATCTAAAAATGATCGTTTTTAGGGTTCCGTACGCAAAGGGGGAAAACGGGACCCTATTAATATCGCTCCGCTGTCCGTCTGTCTGTCTGTCCGTCTGTCACCAGGCTGTATCTTATGAACCGTGATAGTTAGACAGTTGAAATTTTCACAGATGATGTATTTCTGTTGCCCCTATAACAACAAAAATACAAAAAAAAATTATAAAATAAATATTTAAGGGGGCTCCCAGTCCCATACAACAGACATAATTTTTTTGTCGTTTTTATACATAACGGAACGGAACCCTTCGTGCGCGAGTCCGACTCACACTTGGCCGATTTTTCATCTTGACCTGGCCGTGGATCGAACCCGGGAACCCTCGTATCCCAGGCTGTTGTATTAACCACTGCGCCACGGAGCTCGCCGATATTTGACTGTGTGGTGAGTTGAGTTCCAATAAACATTTGGTGGACTCGTGTCCTGCACCAGACTTGAACATATAGCTATATATGTGTGGAGTGGTTTCTTAAGTGTTTGTATGATTTGTACGAAGCTACGATGACAAACAAACATAACATTCATTCATAGTCTTATCACAAGTGTGTTCGTATATCTGACTGCCCTATTCTAAAAAAACTGCATGTCGGTGGCTATAGGGGGTCGCATTTAATATTTTATTGTTATTTTTATTGTGTGTAATGTGTACCTCTTTAATATGGAATAATCCGAAATAAAGAATTTATTATATATTATTATTCTCTTTATTTATTTAATTTCTTAGGTCTAGGTTTTTATAAAACTTATATAAAAAGTAAAATATAAAAAAAAAAACATACAAAAAATACAACTTTTATAAAAACCTAATCCTAGAGGGCTGCCAGCAGCGGGGCAGGGCTCAAGCTAGGGCCCATACTACCTCACACTGCTTTGCATGATTGACTGTTATATCAATAATAATTAAATACTCAAGTTGAAATAAAAATGCAGCAAAGTTCAGGACTAACTCTGGTAACTATATGACTCAAAAACACGATTGCGTTAAATTTTCTCGATAGAAAAAAATTGCAAAGTTGCCTCCAAATCACGTCTAATTTACTCGGTATATAGCATTATTCACCAAATACATTAAAATTAACCTTGAAACTTTTGATTATTATTGCATTACAGATAAGGCAGGCATCATATGTTTTTCTTTTTCGAATAACCCTTAAATATTCCTAAAAAACGAAAATATCCAAAGTAGCCAACGCGTTTAGACCATCCGCGTTTGTATCGCCACGCCGCCTGGCATATGTCGGACTCTTAAGGCTACAGAGAGAGAAACCTCCTGACGATGCGCGCAGTGTCCAGGAGTACTGCCTTCTGTATCTGACCGTTGATCCAGCCATCTAGCGAGAGCCTCTTGAGGTGTTGATCGAGGCTCTTCGCTATAAGACCGTTCACTGAAACGACTATCGGGACAATGATCGTCGAATCCACATCCCACATAGCGGTCACCTCGTGGGCCAAGTCTAGGTACTTAGTAAGTTTGTCCTTCTCGCAGGGCTTGTTACCGGTACCAAATTCCCATTATAAGTACCGGTATTACTATTCTGTTAAAATTTTAACGTTAATATAGGGTACCGGTAATCTAGTATTTAACGGTAATAATATTGTTAACAGTTAACGGTAATTTTACCGCTACTTGTTACCGGTACCAAATTCACATTATAAGTTCCGGGAAGTACCGGTACCTCTATTCTGTCAAATTTTAACGGTATTAAAATTGCGTGAATTTTACCGGTACCTACGCATTGTTGCCGTCCGCCGCATGGGACTCGCTCCACTGTAAAAGTGCCGCCCCATTGTCGGCCCCCGCCTCACGCTGCACATGCACAACACGGCTATGACACACATTAACAAAATGAAAATTCCCGATACGAGTACCGGTACTGTTTACCGGTATTTAGTACAGGTACTTCTGTTATTAAACTTACTGATACCAATTCAATTACCGGTACCGTTGTTTTATGGAGGTACCGGTACCAATCCAATTACCGGTACCGTTGTATTATAGAGGTACCGATACTTGATTTTTACCGTTACCAAATGTACCGGTACCAATCCAATTACCGGTACTGTCGTTTCATAGAGGTACCGGTAATGAATTTTACTGGTATTCCAAGCCCTGCCTTCTCGGCCTTCACCAGGTTCTCGTCATGCGGGATGGTGATATCGATGAGCATTGCCTGTCGCGTCGATCGATCTGTCAGCACGATGTCAGGCTTATTGGAACAATAGTCCTATCCGTGATTACAGATCGATCCCAATAGAGCGTGGCACGACCATCTTTCATCGCCTGCTTTATGTCCCCATCCACAATACTCAAAGACTGTGACATACCAAGATATTTGTAAGTTTTCATATTATTGACCGAGCGAGCGAAGCGAGCGAGGTCTTCAATTCAAGTTGGGGCGAAAAGACATTTTTTGTATGTATGTATGTATGTATGTATGTTTGTTCCACGATAACTTTAGAACCAATGCTCCAATTAAGATGAAATTTAGAATGTATATAGGTCTTATAAATACAATTTTCAAGTTCAATGGGCATCAAAATCGGTTCAGCAGTTTACGAGATATTTAAATAAATGTTTAAGTATTTCGAGAAATGAAACTTGAAAATGACGTTTAGGCTGAATATGTTACAAGATGGCGCTGAAATAAATTTTAATTTTGAAGGTTACCACAGCCGCCGCCAGGTGGCGGTATTTCGTTGAAGAATGCTTTGTCCATGCTTTGTGTATTAAATTTAAATTTATTACACAAAACATGAACAATTATAAACTAGAACGGTACTTTCTCCTCTATACTTCGTTTATCAAATGGTTGGCTTAGTCGCAGTACGGTAGTTACCCGATCGAAAAGATTAGACTTCGAGCCGCGCAAGAAAATTAGATTTTTCAATGATTGCAAATATTTCTTTCGCTGTCTGTTCCAAGTTAAATTCCAAGTGACTCTCTTATTTTTAATTTACAACATTTCGTTCCTTTAGAACAGAAAAATACCAGTCCATGAAAGTTTAAATTCTTGTTAGTTCCAAATTTCTCCAACAGATGGAATCAGAGGTCCAAAAATGCGTAGGGATATTTTAATAAGTTTTTGTTTAACTTTAATTTTAAGTATGTATATGTTTGTTCGGGTTTAAGCCTGCAACCAAAAATTAAAGCAGTTATTTACAACCAATTTAACTGCAATTTAGTATTGTACTTAACTTTATGGTGGTGGAAGATAATTATAAATAATCACTGATCTGATTTGAAGATGACGAGCTATTTAATGATGAACATCCCGTTTATAACATTTTACAAATTCAATCCTTTCACAATAAAAGCTGGTAAAAAAACCGGCAAATTGCAAGTCGGACTCGCGCACGAATGTTTCCGTACCGTTATCTATAAAAGCGGCAAAATAATCATGCATGGGAGCCTCACTTTAATATTAATTTTATTTTCATTTAAATATTTATTTTTTAAGGATATAACAACATATTCTATGATTATTTAAAACAAGCAAAATTATCACGTTTGTTGCGTGGGAGCCCTCTTAAATATTTATTTTATTCAATTTTTTAGTATTTCCTGTTATAGCGGCAACAGAAATACATCATTTGTGAAAAATTTCAGCTGTCTAACTATCACGGTTTAGAGAGAGATACAGCCTGGTGATAGACGGGCGAACAGACAGACAGCCAGACAGACAAACGGACAGCGGAGCGATATTAATAGGGTCCCGTTTTTACCCTTTGGGTACGAAACCCTAAAAAGGAATGAAAAAAATAGTGCAAGAAGAAACAAATAATTCCGCAAAACAGACACAATAAAGACAAAAAAATGGGGTTCGGTGGGCGAAAGATAAGTACAGATGTAGAATGCAGACGTACGAAAAACATATTTGGAAGGTAAAGCTGAAGCATAGAAAGAGGAGTATGGGAGTGCAGCACTCTGCGAGAGAAATAAAAACAAAAGCCAAATGGAAAAGGAGCTGGGGGGTTGTCCGGACAAAACAAGCCAGAAAATTGATACGTATGAAAACCAAAAGTTTTATAAGTATAAAGCTCAAGCGAAGAAACGGAGGTAATATGTCTATCGGGGCTAAAAAAATTAAACATTGACGGGTACACATCAAAACCATATAGGTTTAGAAAGCAAAACACATATGTCTCGTTTTTAGAACCTTAATGATCATAATCATGCCGACCAAAGCTCAGTCACCCGGATACTTACCTATTAAATGACCTGGCATTTTATATTGCTATTCCCTGAATTTTAAGTCGCAGGCCTAGTGACATTTTCAAACACTCAAAAACGCCTGTGGAATATATGGTACGAAAATTATTTTTTATACAATGTCCAATGTTGTGATTCCTTTAATAAACATATTCTTTCAGATATGACGAAACATTTACATTTATTTGTCCTTTAGTGAAATTATATTTATTTTTCTGTGAGGACGGACTCAATAGTGCAACGCAGCTCTTCAGCTACACGTTGCACTATCGAGAGCTAAACGACTCACAGATGTTGTATTGAACCCGGGTTTTGTTTTGTCATATTAATTAGATAAAATTCTACTCGTACAGTTACGGATTGGAAGGGAAAAACTATTTCAACTATCCGTGCAACAGTAATAAAAAAGGAGTTTAACATTGTATGGTAGTTTAGTTTATGAAGATTTGTTATTGGCATATAGACTATAATAGTTTGTTAAATGTGTTTACTGCTGTAAATCTTCCAAAATAAAATAAAAATAAAAAATTATTTGTTTGGATAGAAATAAATGTTAACTATTAGTACAAGAAAGTAAGGACATCGTGTTCATTGTATGTTAATTTGTAATAAGTCGTGGTGAATAAAATAAAAAGAGTGCTTTTGAAGTCATCTAAACAATAGCACTATGACAACATGCTTATCAAAATCAGTCTAATAGTAGCTGGGTCACAAAATTATTAAATAATCGCGAGGTCCACGTTCGCAGCGAACTACTAGTTATTAATATTATATGTGTAAGTATTGTACTGTACCGAGCAAATCTCCTATGACACTTGTTACATTGAAATGGTTTCTCACCAGTGTGAGTTCTCATATATCCTTCTAAGTTAATCTATGGATGAAATTACATCCCACATGTATGACATTCGCAAGGTTTCTCACCAGTAGGAGTACTTCAATGTGTGCGCGTGTGTATACTGAGCAAATCACCTATGAAAAATATTACATTAGAACGTCGGCGTGAACGCACAAGAAGCTTAACAAACTGCGCTCGCCACCCGCCCTCCCAACGTGGTGAGTACGGCGATTTCCTTCCATGAAGAGAAAAATCTTTGGAGGCGGAGGAGGCCTATGTCCAGCAGTGAACTTCTTGTGGCTGAAATGACGATGATGATGGTTTCTCTCCAGTATGAGTTATTAAATGTGTACGTAATGCACTGTATAGAGCATGTCGACATTGATAATAATTAAATTCATATGGTTTCTCACCAGAGTAACTTCTCAAATGTGTTTCCAAATTAATTCCACAAAGAAATTGCTTTCCGTACTTATAACATTATATGACTTCTCACCAGTGTGAGATCTCAGATATATTCTTAAACAACTGATATGAAAAAAAAAAAACAAAATGGAAGTAAAAAACAGATTAAGAAAGGATTTTAGGAGCATTCTTTTTGAGCCTGGACAAGATAGTCTGTTCTTTAGCGAATCTCAGTTCCTCATAAGATACGTAATATACATAATATAATATTCCATTAAATATATGTAAAAATACGTTGGACGAAGCTGTCTATAAATAATTCAAAACCTTTGTATTCCCTACCAGTGGCGCCCTTGGTGGAGTTATGGCGGGCCTTCCGAAGACGACAGTTAACTGGATGTATCAAAATGAATCTACGCTAACATTAGATTAATAGCCAAACAACTGCATGCTTTTCATGTAGCTACATAAGTAGATCAACGCCACTATCTCGTATGCGTGTTTTATTAATCAAATAAATACAGGATCCAAACCAAAAAAATAATGTCAACACATTTAAATTCCATTCTTTATTTGCTTATCGAGGTTTACAATCAATTAACGTGTTAAAATATAACTAGGTACCAACAGATTTGTCTTATTCAAGCATGCAGTTTGTAGTTAACTTACTGAAGTCACGTCATATATACTGAGAATAAAATTAGTTATCTAAAATAACAATTCTTGTCATTATTTGTTATTGGTACTAGAATTACAAGTCATGTCGACACTTAGGTCTGTCGGGATATTCTGTCGCGGAATAAACTCACGCATTCAATAGCCACAGTTCATCTTCCGTGACAATTGTCGTTAGGTAGCAATTTAATGAGGTAAAGCGTCACGAGCATTAATATCTAGGGTCTTAAGTCAATGTGATAAGGTCTAAAATGAAATAAAGCTGTGTATATACACGCTTGTGACTATAAATATATACAGACGAACCCAACGACTCCTTAACTCTCGGAATCCATCCAGCCGTTTTGAAGATACGAGGTAATAAAGAAATTTACAAACATACATGATACGCGCGGAACACATTACCCTTCTTGGCAGTTGGGTAATAAAAGCGGGTCACTCACGTGCTATGTCGTCGGGAGATATAGTCGGCAATCCCGACAAATAGCGCGTGAGTGACCCGTTTTTACATGATGATAGCCTCTACTTCCAAATCCGTGAGTCAGCAGTTATGATAAAATAAAGAATCTTACATACATACTTTAATACATCCATACAGATTTACATACAAATTTTTCGAGAAGTTTTAGAGAAAAGCAGTTTTGAAATATCAGTTGTTTCGAATCTACGTGTCTAGTCAAGGTTGAATGACTTACAAAACTAAAACACGCAGCCGCAGTAGATACAGGTTGCTACAGAGATTTGTTTTGTATGACAATTACATGATGGTTTCTTGTCTGTTATTATAATCATCATCATCAGGTCTCTTTAGTCTCTGCAGCAGTATGACCCTGTCTGTACTACCGGAGCCATACTTGGCGAGGAGAAGACAGGATTGGCATATACTCTCCTCGCTAGCCAGACGGATTGCAGAGGTCTCATTGATTTTTATGAGCTTTGTTTAGCTTATATTTCCTAAGTCGCCTATTACGATATCCATGTGAAGACTAATGTTGATATTATAATATCTCTATACTATAGTAATGTAGTTTATCCGTGGTTTAATGTAGACGAGAATGAAGTTCCCGTGACATTACAAACGATACAAGAGTAGCAGAAACTATTACATCATGTTGGTTTCTCACCAGTATAAGTTCTTAATTGTAATACTAAAGTATCCTTACGATTAAGTTGCTTCTCACAATTATTACAATTATACGGCTTCTCACCAGTTTGTAGACGACTATTCCACTGAAACTGCCTCAGACAAACATGACGCTGGTGCCTTGTGTCAGCGTTTGCGCGCGCGGGTCTCTCTGAGGCTGGTCAACAACCTGCGGCAGGAAGTTCACGAAACAGTAATCAAGACTGTTTCGTGAACTTCCTGCTACCCGCTGTTGTCCCTCTGCTGTGTCATCTGCAAAAAAACTGTTACTTTCACCTACACCATCGCTTAACAAAGGTGTCAGTTACTTAGCGAACCTGTGGGATGAGATACATAATATAAGCTCACATGTCACATAATGCAAGGATGGTTAATTGCTATGAGAAAGTCAAAACTGTTACTCGTGATGAGGACATCCATTGAAACAGGTACTTTGATAGACCTTATTGCACAAGATTTACCGGCTTTCATAGTAAACACAATGACTCAGAAATGAAAAAATGTTTCAATGGAACAATCCATAGTATCCTTTAACATTTTTTTTAAAAAGAAGAGGATCTAGATAAGAATAAAATAAAAGTTCCGTGTAAGATGTGTTAAAAATTGAATAAGGTTTCTCGTTATCGTCCTTAAGCCTTATGCTGGTTTAGAAACAAAGGAAGATGATAAAGTAAAGAAGAATTCAATTCAACACGACAACAATTCAGTGATAGAAACAGATTTAAATAAGACTGATCAAAAAACGAAAGTAACACCATTACTGTCAAACTATTATTGAATTATGAAATTGCAAATACATGGCGTTAACGATTCGGGTACTAGTGCTTCCTCTGTCGCCACATTTCGTAAACAAATAAAAGAAATCACATTATCGCGGCAAATTGATGGCATTGTTGTCGACAGTTTTTAATTTCCCAAATATATTGTGCCAATACTAACTAAAGTCAAGTACTTTGCAATTATGATTTCACGAAAATTGACAATTTCATTGTTGCTGTTTTGTTCATACTTTTAATACAATTTTTCGTAGATATAAATGGTAAATGAGTAGTGAAAAATATATTTTAAAAAGTTATGCTTGTTATAATAGCATATATGTATAGTTAAGCTATCTACGTCCTCCTTGGTACCAGCTGAAAATCAGCGCTTTGGTTCACCGCCATAAGCATGAAGCTGAGCTGGCTGCCTTTTCGGCTTAACGGCTTCTCTTTTTCTTTACAAATCGATGAGACATCGCTCGGCAATAAATTAGTTACGAAAAGTATTCACGAAAGAAAACAGAGATACGCATCCAAAAAAATGTTTTAGTTTTTCAAAAACATATTACGAAAATTAAAGTTTACTCTGTGTTTATTTATTTTTTATTTAATACAATTATCCTATACATTTTCTTGGATGTTATGTAGTAAGTACCTATCTATTATAAAATACGTATAATATCGTTGAGTTAGTATCTTGGACGAATAAGGTTAGTATGCTACAACAAGTTCACTAATTACTGCACAAAAAAAATAAATTCAGTATTTTAGACAATGAAAGAATGTGAGCCAGTTTATTTTAAAAATTAAAAGCAAATTAGCTTCTTCAAGACCATCTCAAAGAGTACTGAACCGATTTTGATAAAATCTGCACTATTTACTTAGTTGCGCAAATTTCTGCGACAAAAACAATGTTAAAAATCCGCTTTATAGTGTTTGGGATATGCGCAAGCAAACATACAAATATACGTATAGATCAATATGAACAGAACTGCGAAGCTGGTACAGAACAACATATACAAAAACTGTGCAACCCCGACAATATTACATACATACGGTACGGGGCGAATTGAGAACCTCCTTTTAAAGGTCGGTTAATGAGATCAGTACTAATGTGTTTGTCCGTCCTCACATCAAAAATTAACCATGGCTTTAAGCCATTACCGTGTTTAAGGCACTACGTGGGTTGACTTTGGAGTTTTGGGTTGTGTTAGTAAGGGAAACCACACGCGAGCGAAGCCGCGGGTAAAAGCTAGTTTACAATAAAACTCCTAACATCTAAAAGCCTATCCATAAATTTAATTATGAAATAAACAATATTATACATCGAAAATTCGGTTACGTCAAGATTCGGTGACTCTAAATAAAACTAAAAGACTCAGCCGCAGAAGGTACGAGGGCGGTCCCAGAAGTAGCCGGCCTAACAAAGAGTACACAAAATAATTAGAAAAATCAATATTTATTTCTCAATATAGTCTTCTTTTAACGCAATACACTTTTCCCAACGATGTTCAATAGCTTCAATACCCTGTTTATAGTGGTCTGTATCAAGTTCCTCAAAATAGCTATCACAAGCACACTCTACCTCTTCATTATTGGCAAATCTTTTACCGGCGAGCCACATTTTTAAGTTTGAATACAGAAAATAATCAGAGGGAGCTAGGTCTGGCGGATAAAGTGCATGAGGAAGCAATTCGAACTTCAAGTCATTAATTTTAGCCATTGCAATAGTGGACGTGTAAGTTGGTGCATTGTCCTGATGAAACAACACTTTCTTTTTCACTAAATGCGGTCGTTTTATCTTAATTTCATTACTCAAACGCTGCGAAATTTCGCGTAATACTCCCTGTTGATGGTATTGCCTTTTTGAAGATAATCAATAAAAATTATACCATTCGCATCCCAGAATACTGACGCTATGACCTTGTCAGCAGATGGAACTGACTTCGCCTTCTTTGGAGCCGGTTCTCCCTTTTCAGTCCATTATTTAGATTGTTCTTTCGTCATAGGGCTGTATTTATGGACCCATGTTTCGTCCATCGTTATGAATCGTTGTAAAAATTCGGCTTTATTCCGTTGAAATTTCTCCAAACACTGGATTGAAACATCCTCACCACGCTGCTTTTTTTCAATGGTGAGTAATCGCGGCACCCATCTTGCGCACAGCTTTCACATGCCTAATTTTTCAGTCAAATTGCGATGTATAGCACTTTTTAAAATGCCTACCATATCTGCTAACTCACGCACTTTTAGTCTACGGTCTTTTAATACTATTTTGTGAATTTTTGTCACCATTTCCGGTATAGTCATTTCATTTGGCCGACCGTTGCGATGTTCGTCTTCGCAGCTGGTGCGACCTCTTTAAAACTCAGCAATCCAATATTTTACAGTTGTAAATGAAGGAGCAGACTTTCCCAGAGTAGAATCCAGCTCGACTTTAATATCGGTTGGATTTACACCGTTAAAATGAAAGTATTGTATCACGTATCGGAGACCAATTTTGTCCATGTTTGCAAAATCACTCAGAGCAATCTCTATTTATTGGTGTGAAATATAAATAAAAGGACGTAGCTTATTCTTTTTTCAAATTAACGTGCCATAAGATCCAAACTTTTGTTTTCTTTTTTAAATTTTCAGCTAGTATTGCTATATTTATGCCAGGTCGGCTACTTCTGGGACCACCCTAGTACAGGTTGTTACAGAAATTAGTTTTATATGAAAATTAAATTCATTACATTTTGGTTTCTTGACTGTTATTATAATGTTTCTATACTATAGTAATCTAGTAAATAATAATAATATATAAGAAAATTTGGACAACAATGCAGAAATACAGATAACAAAAAATATATTTACTTCACTTTTGACCTGAATCATTGAAGACAATTTGGCATTTTCTTTTAAATGCCGCAAGTGAGTAGAGGAATATGTCAGGACATTCAGTAGATGAACTTAAAGAGTTATGAAGTCTACACATTCGGTGAACAGGACTATAATGACTAATGTTATTTGAACAACTCGGTAAGTGAAACAACTGAGGAATTCTGTGATGTCGCGATGTCGCTTTAAAGTTAATTTCCGTTAAGATAGCAGATGACAGCAGTGAATTAATAATTTTATACAAATATGTAAGGTCAGTTTGGGAACGTCTGCAATCAAGGGATGTAAAATTAAAACGTTTTAAGCGCTGTTCATATGTCATTAAGGTATCTCTCAAGCCCAAACGGGTTGTCAATAGTCTCAAAAACTTTTTCTGAATGGTCTCTATTTGCTCAACATGAGCTATGTAATGAGGGGACCAAATAATCGAGGCATACTCTAGCTTTGGAAGCACAAATGTTTTATAAAGGGTCACTAAGGTTTGAAACTACTTAAAATCTTTCGATATTCTACAAATGAATCCAAGGAGCTGTTTAAATTTGGATGTCACGTTGTCGAGATATTGAGAAAATGACAATTTTGAGTCAAGGGGAACACCCAAATCGCGGGCAGCAGATTTTTTACACAAAGACTAATTTTGAAGTCTATAACCGAATTCAACAGAATTGACTTTGCGCGTGAATGTCATAACGAAACATTTTTACAAACAACTTGTGTTGCATGTGGACGAGAATTAAGTTCCCGTTCCTAACGGGACATTAAAAACTATGCAAATTAGTTGTGGTCCCATTGTTACGGTTTCTCACCGTGAGTTTTTAAATGTCTACGTAAAAGACTTTTGTCACTAAATCGACGACCACAAACCTTACATTCAAATGGCTTCTCACCAGTGTGAGTTCTCAGGTGTGTTTTTAATGTACTGTTGTGAGTAAATCGACAACGACAAACCTTACATTCAAATGGATTCTCACCAGTGTGAGTTCTTAAATGAGTTTTTAAACTACTTTTGTGACTAAACTGCTTTTCGCAAACATGACATTCAAATGGTTTCTCACCAGTGTGAGTTCTTAAATGAATATCTAAATGATCCTGTTGATTAAATTTCTTACCACAACCATAACATTTATACGGCTTCTCACCAGTGTGAGTTCTCAGATGTTTTGTCAATGTATTGCTGCGAGCAAATCGACGACGACAAACCTTACATTCAAATGGTTTCTCACCAGTATGTGTTCTTAAATGTGATTCTAAATCACCCTTTTGATTAAATTGCTTGCCACAATCATTACATTTATATGGCTTCTCACCAGTGTGAGTTCTTAAATGAGTTTTTAAATAATTTTTGCCACTAAACTGCTTTTCGCAAACATTACATGCAAATGGTTTCTCACCAGTGTGAGTTCTTAAATGTCTTTCTAAATCACCCTTTTGACTAAATTGCTTGCCACAGACATTATATGGCAGACATTTATATGGCTTCTCACCATTGTGAGTTCTTAAGTGTCTCTGTAGGTCACTCTTACACTGAAACTCCCTCAGACAAACATGACACTGGTGCCTTGTGTCAGCACTCTGAGGCTCGCCATAATAACTGTTTCGGGCACTTCCTGCCACAGGCTGTTGGTCCTCTGCTGCGCCATCTGCAAAACATTTGTTACTTTCACCTACACCATCGCTTATCAAAGGAGGTCAGTTCGTTAGCGAACCCGTGGGATGAGATACATCATATGAGCGCACAGGTCACCACTGCCGCAGCGCTTACACGTAGACATACAACGAAGACAAACCCCCTCTCTCCTAAGCATTCATTCATATGCATAGAAATATAGAAGGCGTGAATGACGTTATGCGAAAGCGACGTTTCTTCGCAATGTAGAACGTCACTTTCGCAAAATGTCATTCACATTTTTATGTGAAGTTGAATAAGCAAGAGCGCGTAGAACCGATGGCCGATGGGGCAGAAGGGTTCTTGAATGGCGACCACGTATCGGCAAGCGCAGCGTCGGTCATCTACCGACCAGATGGTCGGATGACCTGACTAAGGTCGCAGGAAGACGCTGGGTGCAGGCCGCTTCCAACCGGTCGTGTTGGAAATCCTTGGCTGATGTGATGAATAAGCAAGAGGACTAATATATTATACGTTTTTTGTACTTACTTACAAAATAAATTTAATTTACATTTCATATTGTGTCTCCACGACGTTGCACCTGGCGGGATACTTCGGCAAAGTTGCGCTGCATTGGACTTCAGCCTGACCCTGGATGAACTAAATATGAATCTCTTTCGTCCAAATCGATCATTTGAACTCAAAATCCATATTCCATGTGCCATAGCTATTCAATTAAATGCCTTCACCCCTGGCTGCTCCAGATGGTTCGACTTCTACAATTTCAGCTCAACCGCTTTGACAGCCTCCGTGGTCCAGTGGTTAAGGCGTTTGCCTGTTGACCCGGGGGTCGTGGGTTCGGTTCCCACCGGAAGAATACTTTGTTTAGTTGTTTCCAGTTTGGTTAGAACATTGCAGGATTGAATCACCTGATTGTCTGATAATAAAGATGATTCCGTGCTTCGGAAGGCACGTAAAGCCGGTGGTCCCGGCTGCCATCTGGTAGTCGTTAAAGGAACCACGTCAGAGGCTGAGAGGCGGTCCCAAAGAACTCTGACACCAGGGTGTGCATGGTCGATTGACCGTGACACCTACTCGAAATGATGATGAGCTCAACCGCTAGTTTCAAATTCAGAAAACCGCATTTGACTCCCTTCACCAAACAGAGACACTCACAGAATGAGTCGTGTGAAACATATAACACCATCTGTTTGTTCGGTTGTTAAGAAGCTTACCGTCCGCGTAGTGTCCCCCGCCCCTCGCCCCCGCGTCTTCATCGGAGTCCCGTGTCTCGTCCACGTCAGCCGCGGGAACGCCTGGCACAAGGGAAATGACAGTTAGTGCAATCACATTTCGTACTGTGTAGCGATAATTATTGGCAGAATGTTAATTTAGCATTATGAATCTTTCCCAAATATCATCAAAAATTTTATTACCACATGTAAAATTCCTGCTTTTAAACAAGTAACTTCTTCGATGCTGGTCTGGGAGAAAAGAAATACGTAGAATGTACCAGCTGCTTCTCTTTCCACGCAGACCGTAGAAGCTTGCCGAAGGAATGGGCGAAAATCTGTAGAATCATGTCACCAGGCGATGTGACTAGCAACCCACCATTATTTACTTCAAGTTCCGTTATTATTATTTTTTCTATAGGTCGAATGTTCACTGACAGGTGTTGCAGAATATCATCATCAGGTCTTTTTAGTCTCCACTGCAGGAGCATGACCCTCTCTGTACTACCGGAACCATACTTGGCCAGAGCAGACAGAGGATTTGGTCTACACTCTCCTCGCTGGCCAGACGGGTTGGAGAGGCTTCATTGATATTTATGAGCTTTGTTTAGCTTGTATCTCCTAAGTCGCCTCTTACGACATCCATGGAAAGACTTGCGAGTGGTCCTATTCTACTCCGCCGGAAACATCACGGCTAATCAGTGTTGTACTCGTACCCCACATGACTAATTTTTATACTAAGCCTATTTGGTTCACTAAAACGCACACTGCATTTTAACATATTTCTTTTCTGTTTAGCTATATTGTTGTGTTAAGTATGTGTATGTTTTCGTTGTGCTGTATTACCTAGGTATATGTTTGTTTCATTAACCAAATAAATGTATGTCTATGGCTACGTTAACACCCACCAACACGCTAAACCTGGCCTTTATGACTTGTAGCCTCAGGCTGGATAAACACGTGATATGAATGTGTGAAGTGTGACACGAAAAAGGGGCGTGATAAGCTATTTTTAAGTCATGCCACTGGGATCCCCGATTTGAAACCCATACAGGGCATTCTACAGAACTTACTTTGTTTTATTAAAACAATTACCTATATTATTAAGGTATAGCTAATGATGATGATAAGATAAAAAAAAAGGTATAGCTGGGACACTAAAGATCAATGACAGCAATGATAGACACCTCACACCATACATGAAATCGTAGGCTATTCTAAACTGTCACTTTTCTTTTTCATGATGACACATTCTTTTTAAATAAAGGGGCTAGATCTAAAAATTGTTGCTCAAGATACACAATCAAACTACATCATCGAACGCACAGATTACATAAAGTATCTAGGCATCTTAATAGATAAACATTTAACCTTTAAATCACATATTGAACTCATATCTTCACGAGTACGGAAACTCATATATGTATTTAGACAGCTACGACACGTAGCCGATGTCAACATCATTAATATGGTTTATTTTGCGCTCGGTCAATCAATATTAACGTACTGCATTACCGCTTGGGGCGGAGCTGCAAATTCTCACTTTATGCGAATTGAGAGGGCGCAAAGGTCATTACTGAAGGTGTCATGGTTTAAACCTTTTCGATTCCCCACCACTGCACTTTATAAAATTACTGAGCTATTAAGTGTTCGGCAGCTGTTTATACTCCATACAGTGATGAAGCAACATAAAATAACTCCGCTCATTGCTAAAAATCTCAGACGCAACCATCTTGTAGCCAAATCAACATCCTATGAAACAAAATTTTGCAACAGATTTCTTGGATTTCAAGGTCCTCATCTTTACAATAAGCTTCACAAAATACTGTCCATTCACCACCTAAATGCCTACAATCTTAAACACATGATTTCGGATTGGTTGCAAAAACAAAATTACGAAGAAACAGAAAATTTAATATCTACTGTACAATAAATCATCTCAACATACAGTCATATATACATAACATACATAACAAATAACATACACACATACATATATTTATACACATCCACGCCCCACACCCCCACACAAATAAATACATGACTTGACTACCCATACATATTCCTTCAAGAACTTTCCTTTCTTTCGTCTTCATTTTTGGTTTGTCATAATTTCCCTAGATTGAATGTACCTAACACACAACATTGTTGTAATAATTTATTTCAATTAGTACTTATAATATTAGATAATTTTAGAGGCGGGGGCCTGATGACTTGCAATACAGGTACAAACCTAGTGCAAGCATCAGCTTCCCACAAACTGGTTGTTTTAGTACTTAATTTAATTTGATGGTAATTTAGTCTGTAAGTACCATGTTTGTGGATAGAAATAAACATTATTATTATTTATTATTTATATTCATGTTCCCTCTATATTAAGTGACTTATTTCTTACTCTAGTGGTAAATGGAATCAATTTTGCTGGCAAGGTTAAAGTAACATGCTATCTTAAATTTCCGCTAATTCCATCGGCAGGCTTCTAAGGTCTGCGCGGGCAGAGAAGCAGCATGTACATTTTATGTTTCTCTTTTCTCTCAGACCAGCATGGAAGAGAGTGGGACGTATGGTTAACTTGAACATATGTACCCGCTGGGTCCTCATCGTCCGTCGCGGTGTCGACAGCATCCTCTGACTCCGGCTCAGTTTTGACCATGATCGGTTTTGGCAGTGTGCTGTCACAACATTCAGCTACAGAGAAGGACAGTGACGCACACATGCCAATGGCCTCGCGGTCAATCCGGGATACTGATTGTTCTGTAATCTGAATACAAACAAACAGTTAGTTACTAGCGCGCCCTTCCTCCACCCTCCTCATTCTTCACAGATTGTATTGCTATCTGACTCGTGTGTGATCATTTTAATCAACCATTATGTTACTTGATTCTAGTGAAATGAAGGTAAATACTGGGAGAAAACATCAGATTTTAGAAGGCAAAATAATTTACAATGCTAGCACATATTTCACATATTGTTTGCATATTGCTTTAGCCCTCTATAAAACTTTGTCTAGAAAGTGCGTGCCATCTTGACTGCTTTGTTGCGTGGTCCCTGCCATTGCTCAGCATTTTTAGAAACAGAGACAATATAACATAAATACCTCGCCAGCCGTCTCCAAAATAGCAGTCAGCGCATGGTCTGCCCTGGTGGCGGTCACCATCAGCTTGTGGCTCTTGTACAACATAGCGCGGCAGATGTAGCACGCCGCCACGGGCCTGTTCCCACTCACGAGCTGGAATGTTGTGCCACTGATATAACAGCTTTTACTTACATTGAAAGCAGACTTAACTAGTGTTAGAATACTTACAAAAGCCCCCGTCAGCCTCTCGTACACGAGCTGCAGGGCAGTGGTGTCAATGTTGCTCGTGGGCGCGTCCACTGAGAGGCAGATGCGGCAGACTGCTGGACTCCGATGCATCTTGTTTAAGGTTATTTTATTCTTAAGTCTGCGAATTTATATAAAAATAAGCACATCAGCACTAAAATAATATGTGGCTAAAATTGTATCGCAATAGTATGCACAAACTACTAAGAGATTGATAGTATGATATGAACTATTGGCTACACTTAAACGATACTAAACTTAATAAATTTGGAAAACAAGTTTTCGAAACACTAAGCAACTTGACATTGACAGTTTAGGCCAGGCGTTAGAGTTAGAATCGTTCCACAAACTACTAAGAGATACTACGTATAATCGTTCATATATTTGACAGCTTCGTACTGAAAATGAATGAGCGATGATTGAAAATCAACCCCGTACGATAAAACATTTACAAATTCACGCACCCACATACATATTTCTTCATCTGAACCTCAGAAGAACAAACATGATGATAGTTGATAGTTGTTCAATGTTTTGATATCACAAACTACTATTTGATACATTTGATATGAACACATTGTCAATGTCACCTCAACACAATGTCAATGTCACTCGTCAAGTGACATACTCTTTTAAATCTGTGGTTTGGGCCGGCCAGCCGGCCCGGAAATGGCTATCAAATCAATCTTCACTCCTTTAGGACATACTCTTTCAAATCTGTGGGGTAGGATACGAGACGAGTACCTAACCTCACCCTTTGCTAACTCAGTGACCAACGTTTTGATAGTCACATCAAAATACATTGCGGGTTTCCTATGATTGATTATTTTTATTAAAGATATACAAAACGTAATGTACTTTGAAATGACTATCAAAACGTTGTCCACTGAGTTAGCAAATAGACCGGCTATTCTTCTATTTGACGTTGACTTGACAGTTGCCGACACTGGAGTGCTATTTTTAAAATTGAGTCATTCGTAAACGAGTGACTTTTCCATTAAAAAATCGCTTGAATATGAGTGTCACGTCATACTTTCAAAAATAGTACCCCGGAGTTCTATTTTTTTTAAATGATGCCGGTCGTAAACAAGCGATTTTTCCATACAAAATTCGCTCCAAATCGATTGTCACACTTTCAAAAATAGTACCCCCGGTCTTAATGTCACTTTGCCATAAATAGGGTTTCCTATATACATCATCATATCAGCCGCAAGAAGTCCACTGCTGGACAAAGGCCTCCCCCAATGATATAAACACCGGCTGCTTACACGAAACAATGTCACGATCCGTCATTATTATCGTCGTTTTCATCAGCATCATCCTCATCATCATCATGTTCTCTCTTCCACCGTTATCACAAAAAAATATCGTCCGTAAACCGACTTACAGCAACCAATTTTTTTTATTAAGATACTTTGATGGCTAATGGAGAAACCATTGCTTAAGTGGATGTCAAAGTGACATAATGGCCGTCATAAACTGTCAATGTCAAATCGTTTATTTGTCTGTGTTTTGCTGAGGTGTTTTGTGAATAGGTTTCCTAAATTTATTTTATTAATTTATTGTATATGTATCTTTTCTTATTCTTACTACTGCGATATGTAGTATTTTAGCAATATACTACTTCAGTGCTAGTGTGCTTATTTTAAATTAAATTTACAGACCTAAGAACAAAATAACCTTATACAAGATGCATCAGAGTCCAGCATTCTGCCGTATCTGCCTCTCAATGGGCGCGCCCATGAGCAACATTGACGGCACTGTCCTGCAACTCGTGTATGAGAGACTTGCGGGGGCTCTTGTAAGCGTCCTTCTAATTAGGATTAGTCTATCTGCTTTAGTTAATGTTTCGTGATATCGTTTATGATAAGACTGTGTGGAAAGAGAATGTTCTTAGGATTTGAAGGCGATACTGTTTCTCTCGTAGAACTGATTACGTTTTTGCCTGTTTTCGACATTATTTTGAACTAAAATTTGAAGAAAACTGTTGTTACCTCTATATAACATTTAACATGAATTTGGTAATATATATCCAGACAAGCGGTGGAATCAAGTTGCTATATAGAAACCATAGCGTTCGTTCTCTTATACAGATATTTCTGCACATAGTGTTTCTAAAGGATAATTTTCTAATTCTCCATGCTGTTCTAGGAGAAAAGAAAAAACATAGAATGTACCAGCTGCTTCTCTTCCCGCGCAGAACGTAAAAGCCGATCGAGGGAATGGGTAAAATCTGAGGAATTATGTAAATAGGCGATGGGCTAGCAACCCATCACTATTTTGATTCTGTTTTCCACCAACATGCTAAACATGGCCTTCGGGTCTTATAGACCTAGGCGAAAAGGCTATAAAAGACTTGATCCTATGTAATTGATAATAGTATATAATTTTTTAAGTCCTAGAAAATTAATGAAGTCTTAAAAGTCCTTAAGAATTATCGTAAACTATAAATGCCTCTTCAATACAACAACAATATTATATTGAAGAATATTCAGCCCTAAATGCCCATTCACTGCTCACAAACAATCTAGATACTGGGCAACACTGTTGTAGTTAAAAGATATTACAACTCGAAGAAGAAGAAGAATATAACAACTTGTGATAATACAGGACTTCATTTTAGCAAACATATTACTTGTAACACACAAGTATGAGAAAGATTCTTTTGATTAGGGGTTTGTATCAACATGAAGAAAGAAACTGGATATGAAAATTGAAAAATTTTACATCTGTGTACATTTTAGTAATTTAATGTTTGAGTATAAGCTGTTATATCAGTGGCACAACATTCCAGCTTGTGAGTGGGAACAGGCCCGTGGCGGCGTGCTACATCTGCCGCGCTATGTTGTACAAGAGCCACAAGCTGATGGTGACCGCCACCAGGGCAGACCATGCGCTGACTGCTATGTTGGAGACGGCTGGCGAGGTATTTATGTTATATTGTCTCTGTTTCTAAAAATGCTGAGCAATGGCAGGACCACGCAACAAAGCAGACAAAGCTACGTGTGCTAGCATTGTAAATTATTTTGCCTTTTAAGGATATCATCTTATGCACAAATCTGTATGTTTTCTCCCAGTATTGATCACACATGAATCAGATAGGAATACAAACTGCGCTAGTATGTACTAAAGTTTTGTTTGTATTCAGATTACAGAAAAATCAGTATCCCGGATTGACCGCGAGGCCATTGGCTTGTGTGCGTCGCTGTCCTTCTCTGTGGCTGAATGTTGTGAGAGCACGCCGCCCGCCAGGGTCGCGTTCAAAACCGAGCCGGAGTCAGAGGATGCTGGCGACACCGCGACGGACGATGAGGATCCAACGGGTACATATGTTTAAGTTAACCATACGTCCCACTCTCTTCCATGCTGGTCTGGGAGAAAAAAGAAACATAAAATGTACATGCTGCTTCTCTGCCCACGCAGACCTTAGAAGCCTGCCGAGGAAAGGAGCGGAAATTTAAATAGGTGTTTTTTTACATGTTAATAAGCCGAAGCGGCTAGCAACTTTGCCAGCAAAATTGATCCCATTTTCCATTAGGGTAAGACTCTTAATATAGTGGGAAAATGAATATGCCATCGTGAACTGTTTACATAGAAAAGTGTCAGTTTGATGAATGCCAAATGGCAACGATTTCATATATGCTGTGAGTCATTTATCTTTAGTTTTCCAGCTATACACATAGTCAGTTCTGTTGGATCTCCTGTGTGATTTAAAATCGGGATCCCAGTGGAATAACTGTAAAAATGCCTTAATCACGCCCACGTGTTTAGGTCTCGATATGCCACTGCTTGAACTTGGAGTGTTGATCAATAATTGCTCCTGTTGGTCTTAAAATACGTAGGCTTTGTGTGGAAGGCCACAAGAAAACAGGACATATAACAATAAGTCGGTTGCAGTCATCCCGTTAGCTTTTAGTGTTTAAAAACATTGTGTCGTGACTCGTGACTGTGGAAATTTCCCCATGTTGCCTTGCCAAAAAACCCTTGTCCAAAATGAGATGATCATAAATATCGTATATCAGAACGCGTAAACAATATAATTTATACGTTATGTCCATAAGGCATACAATTCATAAAAACATACACATTATTTTTCAACAACAAATCCAGCTATTTTTTTACAGAAAGAAGTAAACTACTTCCTTTGTTTGTTTGTGTAACTTTATTTATCTTTTTATGTGTTTCCAAGTAATCTCACGTCGTCAAAGACAGCTGTTTAAACCCTTTATTAATAAACAATTATTTCATTATTTTAAGTAAGGATATATTTCTAAAGCATATAAAAAGTGTTGTATTTCTTTTAATTCGCTTAAACTTAAAGACATTCAACATCATATTTTTCTCTTAAAAGAAAACAAAATCTTCAACAATGACGAGTTACTTTCTTTTTCTACGTAAATTAAAAATTAATTATTAAACCGTTTGGGATTTACTCTTATTTTATATCACTTACCATCAGGGGTTTCTCCGCCAACAAGTTGTGTGACCTTTTTTTTTAGCTTGCAGGGGAAGCTGTCGGGTTATGTGGGACTCCACGCCAGAGTGACGTGCCTACCCACTAAAAAACCTTCGGAGTTCCATCTCGACCGCATTTGCCGGGGACACGGGAAGGGCAATACGACCGCAAACCCCGGCGCGGTTGGCCGCCAACGCGGCCCCTCCTCGGGGACGTCCGAGCGCCCCCCATCCACTCACCAAGTAGGCGCGTCCGGAACTCACGGACGCGCCGTACCTCCTTGGGCCAATTGAGAGGCGGCAGACTCCCACGCAGTCCACCGCCTGTGGCCCCATGGGAGCCAGATAAACTGGCTCCCAGCGGCGGAGAAGATGAAAGGCTCCGCCGCTTGCCTCTCGCCGCAAACACGTTGCGGCACCGCTCGGCCGCGGAAGAAAGGGAGATCGGCAACGCAGCACCGAAACTCCCTCTCCTCCGCGACCGATCTCCGACCACAACCACGGCGGTGTGGCCCCGCCTGAAGCGCCGGGAGAGCAATAAAATATTACCCTCCCGGCGGCTCCACCTCGGGTGGGGGGAGATCTTCCCACTCCCCCGCCGCCCCAATGGGCGCATCCTTGCGGAAGCGCCCCTCCCCGGGTGGGGGGAGATCTTCCCACTCCCCCGCCGCCCCATTGGGCGCATCCCAGCCCCAGCAGGCTCAAGGCCGAAGCCGAGCCCGCGGGAGCGCCCCTCCTCGGGTGGGGGGAGAACTTCCCACTCCCCCGCCGACCCAATGTCGGCGCTCGCTGCTGGTGTGTCAGGCAGCAGGAGCGCCCTCGCGCGGGTTCCTCTTCGCTTCCCCGTGGTTTGAGGACTAACCACGGGTACTGAGCCCCCCCGGTACGACAAACCGAGAACCACCTCGGGGGGGAACAAGTTGTGTGACCTAACCTAACTGCCCCACTACTAGCACGGTACAGGAACTCAATGAGGCTAATGACAAGGCGATCAGCGTAGCCAAATACTGGTCGAAAGAAATCTAATCAATTGGAACCATTTCGACTCGGAAAGAAGAAGCTGACCCGCTTGCTCGTTTGTCCGATATCATAAAAAATGACGTCACGACTTCATTCATGATTACGTGAAAGTGGTATGTTTGGTGTCGTAAATGGATATAATGGGTGAAATAACTTGAACCACCGTGAACGTGATAGTTAAGGTGAAAAGTGACATAACCTATACAACATCAAAACGCAATAATTCAAATACCTAGATTCTTTTGTGATAAAATTATATTCGCATCAAGCTCGGGATTCGATGCCCTATTAAACAAGAACACAATTCAAAAACGCTAGGATGTTAACTAAAATGATGTTTAGGGATCTCCCTAACTCTTTGCTGTTACAACTAGAAAACATAAGTGGTATTCTAGTTGTAACAGCAAAGAGTGACAACAACAGAGAGAGATTGTACGGAACTCTCGGTGCGCGAGTCCGACGCATCTCAATCCGCTAAACGTGGCCTTTATGTCCTGTGGTGTCAGGCTCTGTCTTAACGTGATAATATGAATGAATAAATGTTTGACGAATAAGAGGCTCTTGTTTTATTTTAAAAAAACTCAATTTTGCTAAAATGACATTACGTTAATACATTACGGAATCTACGTACTTAAATAGTGGTGGGTTGCAAGCCACATCGCCTATTGACATGATTCCTTGGATTTTCGTCCAATCCTCCGGCTACGGAATGCTGGTCCGGTTGTTTTAAGATCCGGATTTTGATTACAGAAAAGCCGACATCCGCGATTGGCCGCTCGGCCATTGGCTCGTGTGCGTCGCTGTCCTTCTCTGTGGCTGAATGTTGTGACAGCACGCCGCCCGCCAGGGTCGCGGTCAAAACCGAGCCGGAGTCAGAGGATGCTGGTGACACCGCGACGGACGATGAGGATCCAGGGGGTACGTATGCTTAAGGTGACCAAACGTACTGATCTCTTCCATGTGTGTCCAATTAAAGGGTTCCATCTCCATAAGAGGTAAAAAGGAACCCATTAGGATCACCTAATTGTTAGTCTTGCAAGACCGTCTTTCTCGGGAACGGGTGGACGGATCAAGTTGAAATGGATATCTGCGGCCCCGTGAAGCTATCAAAAACTTGTAAGTCAACGGTGAGACATAGTTTTTTATGTCGCATATTTTGTGAATTTGCTCTCGCAAGGGAATCAAAGCCTATAGCGTACTTCTCGTGATTAGTTCTATAGTAATGGGTACATATTTTTGTTATCTTTCAACATATACTGCCGAGCTTAATGTCAGTGTGTAAATATTAAAAGCGAAACTAATATTGAGAAGCCTGCCTTCCACATAGGGCATGGATACCGGTGTACCGGTTTACCGAAATACCGGTATACCGGTAAAAAAATAGGTATTTTGATACCGGTATTTGAGGATGAAATACCGGTATTTCGAATGTTTTTATTTATTTCTGCAAGGGTGTTTAAAGTTCATGAAGAACGTTTGATTTATATGGTTCATAGTGTTGGTCATACTGCTGATGAGTTTTCATATGCATAAATCATGAATAATTCCGATTATAAAAATATCACAACGAAATCAACTACTCAAGACACTGCATGCCATGAGACCATTGGCTCGCATGTCCTCCCCAATTACATCAAGCCAGCACTTCTTGGGTTTCTTCCTTCTGCCGGGACTCGGTGGAGGCGGCATGGCCAGACAATTGTTCCCTATGTAATTTCCTGGTTTTCGCAAAACATGACCGTACCAGCGTAGGCGGCTCTGCAGGAGAGTTGTCTGCTACTGGTATGTGACGGACATGGAGGCTGCCGCGAATGTGTGAGTACCTTATGCGGCCCGTTCGCGAACCTCTACTATTCAGCAGCTCCCTATTGACCCGCTCACGTAGCCTGTGCTTCACTTCCATATAAAAGGACAGGTCTAAAATGTCCTGTCCTTTCAGTTTAACCGACGTTTTTGGCTCACAAATGATAGCAGTCACCACGCGCCACTTTGTCCACGCTGCCGTTATGCAAGGTTTGATATCTCCGGATTTAAACTGGTCAGTACGCTCGACCACGTTTCCGCCTATGCGTACAAGACGGAATCTGTAACGTTGCAATCCATGTACACAGTCTTCGCCACATTTAGTTTCAAGCCGCCGTTCTCAAGCGACTCCTTCCACATATTCACTCGTCGCACACGTCTTCCCCTTTCCACATCTGACAGTGCGATATCGTCAGTATACATGCATGAGCAGTCACGGAGGTAGCTCATGTGTATTTCTGATGCCTTTTGACACTTCTTCTAATATCGCACTGAACAAGAAGGGGCTGAGAACCGAGCCTTGGTGGACTCCAACTGTGACGGTTCACCAACAGCAATCCTAACTCTGTAATCGGAGTCACGGTACATGTCGCAGATAATGTCAATACTTCAATGCCCACCAGATCATCCCTCGTACATACAGAAACAGGAAGTGGAGAGGCGTGTGTATTTCTCCACGAAGACCCTTAGGGCAAAGTGATTTCTTATCATTAGAGAGTAAAACTAATTTTAATATATATTTAATTGTGATATTTGTGCCAAGGAAACAATTTAAATAGTTCTTGGATCAAATAACGTATTCTCGTATAACGTATTCTTGATTACCTTCATTCATTTTGTGGTTTCTGAGGAGTTAATAAATAGTTTCAGTGTTTCTACCACATAGCCTAGAAAACTACTTTAATCGCTGTCCGGAAACTTGGCGTCGTCGTGGAGACACAATATAAAAGAAAATAAAAAATGTAAAAGTTTCTTTCGTAGGTTGGTAAAATAAAATACAATGCAGTAGTCCTCTTGCTTATTCCAATTTTCGCATTAAAATATGAATGGCTAGAAAAAATGGGACTTCCCTGACTGTAGGATATTGCGGGAAGTAAATAGACTGTATTTGCATAGGTACTGGATATAATGGACAAAAATTACAAAGTTGGAGATGTGTGTTAGAACAAAAGCCAAACTGAAGTGTCATCTAAATGTTGAATGTAACTCCCCGCAGTATGTTTCATATGTATGTATCCGCCGCTGTACGGATACATAACAACGACATATTGCGAAAGTGACGTTCTACGTTGCGAAGAAACGTCGCTTTCGCATAACGTCATTCACGCCTTCTATATTTCTATGCATATGAATAAATGCTTAGGAGAGAGGGGGTTTGGCTTCGTTGTATGTCTACGTGTTAGCGCTGCGGCAGAGGTGACCTGTGCGCTCATATGATGTATCTCATCCCACCGGTTCGCTAACGAACTGTCCTCCTTTGATAAGCGATGGTGTAGGTGAAAGTAACAAATGTTTTGCAGATGGCGCAGCAGAGGGCCAACAGCCTGTGGCAGGAAGTTCCCGAAACAGTTATTAGGCTCGCCAAGCCTCAGAGCGCTGACACAAGGCACCGGTGTCATGTTTGTCTGAGGGGATTTCAGTGGAAGGGTCAGCTACAAGTACACTTAAGAACTCACACTTGTGAGAAGCCATATAAATGTAATGATTGTGGCAAGCAATTTAATGAAAAAGGTACTTTGGAATCACATTTCAGAATACATACTGGTGAGAAACCATATCAGTGTAAGTTTTGTCGTCGTCGATTTGCTGACAGCAGTGCAGTAAAAAGACATATGAGAACTCACACTGGTGAGAAGCCATATAAATGTAATGACTGTGGCAAGCAATTGAATCAAAAGGTTCATTTAAAATCACATTTTAGAACACATACTGGTGAGAAGCCATATAAATGTAATGATTGTGGCAAGCAATTTAGTCAAAAGGGTGCTTTAGAATCACATTTAAGAACTCACACTGGTGAGAAACCATTTGAATGTAAGGTTTGTCGACGACGATTTGCTGACAACAGTACATTAACAAAACATCTGAGAACTCACACTGGTGAGAAGCCGTATAAATGTAATGTTTGTGGCAAGCAATTTAATCAAAAGGGTACTTTACAATCACATTTAAGAACACATACTGGTGAGAAACCATTTGAATGTAATGTTTGCGAAAAGCAGTTTAGTCACAAATGTAATTTAAAAGTTCATTTAAGAACTCACACTGGTGAGAAGCCATATAAATGTAATGATTGTTGCAAGCAATTTAATCAAAAGGGTGATTTAGAATCACATTTAAGAACACACACTGGTGAGAAACCATTTGAATGTAAGGTTTGTCGACGTCTATTTGCTGACAGCAGTACATTAAAAAGACATTTAAGAACTCACACTGGTGAGAAGCCATATAAATGTAATGACTGTGGCAAGCAATTTAATCAAAAAGTTCATTTAGAATCACATTTAAGAACTCACACTGGTGAGAAACCATTTGAATGTAAGGTTTGTCGACGTCGATTTGCTGACAGCAGTACATATAAAAGACATTTAAGAACGCACACTGGTGAAAAGCCATATAAATGTAATAACTGTGGCAAGCAATTTAGTGTTAAGTGTAATTTAGAAACACATTTAAGAACACACACTGGTGAAAAACCATAACAATGATCCTTGTTTGTTGGTATTGTTTGTAATTTGGATTGCTAACATTCTTTTTCAGTTGTACAAGGTATTGCGCAACTAGGGATTATGCAAATTTTATTAAAATCGGTCAAGTACTTTATGAGATAGTACAGTTTTTGAAATTCTTATTGTATAAAATAATTTTCCTTGTGTTGTAGCAGACAAACTCGACGATACTAATTTTATGATACATAAGTACTTATTCACATTAACATCCAAGAAAATGTATAATTGTATTAATTAAAAAAGAAGTAGTCAACATATCGAGTAAGCTTTAATGATATAATAACAATATTCAGTCACATTATTTTAAAAACATATAATACCTGTCACCCAACAATATTCATTACATGAATATATATCAATACGTGGGGCGCACTATAAGTTTCCGGAATGAATATGAAAAAATACTACCTTTAAGGTACAAAATTAATTTATTGTTTTTCAAAATAATCTCCCTTAGCGTCTATGCACTTTTTCATTCGATGAAACCAGTTTTGAAAACTTTTGTGCCACTCCTCTGTGGTGACCTCTGAAACGTGTTTTTCATACTCCTCGACAGCCTCTTCTGGTGATGAAAATCGTTAACCGCGTAATTGGTTCTTAATTTTTGGGAACAGAAAAAAGTCACAAGGTGCCAGGTCGGGACTGTATGCAGGATGACTCATGAGTTCTACATTTTTCGCCTTCAAAAAGTCGTTTGTCTGTCTGGCCGTGTGAGAACTAGCATTGTCGTGGTGCAGGATGATACGGCGTTTACGGTTATTTTTACGGAGTTCGTCAATAACTTCCGGCAAACAAATGATCGTGTACCAGTCACTATTCACTGTACGACGATTCTCTAAAGCAACAGTAGCCACGTGTCCAGTTTTATTAAAAAAAGAAGCAATCATCCGCTTAGATGCACTTATCGCGCGCGCCACTTTGGTGGGTTTCAGCTCATCTTGAAAGACCCATACGCTCGATTGCTGCTTTGTTTTGGGATCGTAGCAATAAATCCATGTTTCGTCACCTGTTACTATGTCCCACACCAAATTTGACGCACCTTCGTTGAATCTGGTAAGCATGGCACTGCACCATGTGACGCGGTCCGTTTTTTGAGCCTCGGTCAAGTTGTGTGGGATCCACCGCGAGCACAACTTTCTCACACCCAAATGTTTGTGTAGGATTAATTGTATTTGACCCATGCCTATTTCTAAGGATGCGCGAATTTCATGGTAGGTCACATGCCTGTCTGTTTCAATCATACGGCGCACAGCATCGATGTTTTTGTTGGTCACAGCGGTGGACGGCCGACCATCGCGAGATTCGTCACTGAGATTGATACGACCACGCTTGAATTCTGCAAACCAGCTATAAACAGTTGTGCTGCATGGTGCTTCATTGCCAAAAGCTGTTTCAAGCCGAGCGATGCTCTGTTGAGCTGTCAAATTACACTAAAAATCGTAGAAAATCATACTACGAAAATTTTCCCGAGTTAAATCCATGTTGATGCAGACACACAATTTTTTAAATGGCGCCACAAGGTAAAAACAAAAGACAGTCAAATGAAACAAACTGCATTCTACAGCCAAAGAGTTCTATTTTCAAATGTTGCAATAAATTTTTAAATATTGTTTATGTAAGTGGCCAGTTCCGGAAACTTACAGTGCGCCCTATATATAATAATGTCATTTGTAAATACGTTATTCTTCACGCGTGTGTCACAAGTTGATCCCATTTTACTTTCAAGATTTAATAACACTTCACATACACAGGCCCTGGGACTATCCATGGCGTCGCTGTGGGTGTAGTCGCCGAGCATCGTGTGGCCGATCGCTTGGCAGTGCACCCGCAGCCGGTGGCCGAGGCCTATCTACACTACTACACCACTATTATACAGAGGGGAAAGATTGCCACAGCGTGCCCACTACTTAGGCACGTGGCGACACAAGCTGAGGCATTCCTTTGCCAATACTTTAATCAAATTTAATTGGTATTAATGACGTTTTTCTTTGTTTTGTTTACGTTGATTAGGCTCCTAAACTACTGGACCGATTTGAAAAATTATTTCTCCATTAGAATCCTACATTATCCTTGATGAACATACATATGTTATAGAAAAGGTACCTATATCTACTCGTGCGAAGCCGAGGCGAGTGAAAGGATGCTTGAAAAGCTCGAAGTCCCGCGGCCAGGCGCTTTGTGTCCGCGGGCCACACTGAAACCAAGGGCAAGTTAACACAGAGACACGACGCGACACGATGCTTTACAGGCATGTGGTTTCGCGCGAGCCCTTATTTTTGTATTAGTTTTGCTACCTCTGCAAGAAGTCCGATTATACCTAACAAGATCCCAGTCTATCGTTATATTTCTCACTCGAGCACTCGTCAGCTGCTTCAGATGTACACGGAGTCTGGACGGAAATAGTAGAGACAAGTCGCCACAGTGGCTTCAAGCTGCACCAGCGGGCTGTAACGCAGCGTCACGAGGCGCAGCGCCACTCTTGCGCCGCGTCTACCGGCGAAGCACCGCCGCGAGCCATTTCCTAAAGCCGTCAATGAAATGTGTACCTTTTCGTTTATTAAATAAAGATATATTTCATTGCTACTTTTCAGTCGCGTCGCGTCTCGGTTTGAGCTGACTCCTGAGAGGGGTGTCTAGCATCTAGCATGAATTGGGCCTATAATCCTTCAGATTCTATGATACCGATGTTTTTTGTTATAATTATTGAGACTTAATTTATGTTAACCGATTCAATGCGGCGGCCTCCATTTTCAAAACACGTCGTGCCATCCGCATCGAATCGGTTCCATAGATATGTATTGGATTACAAGAGATCCTTTAAAACTAAATTGGTGCATACGGTACGACGGGATTATAACCAAGTTCCTGCCCATGGCCGGTGAGACAAAAAGGTTCTCGAATGGCGAGATGTAACGGAAAGCGCAGTCTGATACCCACCCACCAGATGGACGGACAACCTCGCTACGGTCGCAGAAAGGCGCTGGGCCGCTTCTTGCAGGTCGTATTTGAAATTATTTGGGGAGACCTATGTCCAGCCGTGGACTTGTTGGGCTGACACGATAACGAAATGCTCAGTGATGTTCCGACCGATTAAAAACCATTTTATATTGCGGCACCTTTGTTTTTACGTGGGGCCAAGGCCGCAAAGTGTAACGCATGCGGCACATTCTTTGCCTGTTTCAAATTAAGGATTCACATCACCCTAACTGGTCCATACACCAAACCTAGCGCCAGTAAGTTGTGAACTTGTGTCGTAAGATACTAACTCACCGATACTATATTTTGTAATAGATACTTATATACCATTACTTATATAGATGAACATTCAAGACCCTGAAACATCCAAGAATCTAAAAATGATCGTTTTTAGGGTTCCGTACGCAAAGGGGGAAAACGGGACCCTATTAATATCGCTCCGCTGTCCGTCTGTCTGTCTGTCCGTCTGTCACCAGGCTGTATCTTATGAACCGTGATAGTTAGACAGTTGAAATTTTCACAGATGATGTATTTCTGTTGCCCCTATAACAACAAAAATACAAAAAAAAATTATAAAATAAATATTTAAGGGGGCTCCCAGTCCCATACAACAGACATAATTTTTTTGTCGTTTTTATACATAACGGAACGGAACCCTTCGTGCGCGAGTCCGACTCACACTTGGCCGATTTTTCATCTTGACCTGGCCGTGGATCGAACCCGGGAACCCTCGTATCCCAGGCTGTTGTATTAACCACTGCGCCACGGAGCTCGCCGATATTTGACTGTGTGGTGAGTTGAGTTCCAATAAACATTTGGTGGACTCGTGTCCTGCACCAGACTTGAACATATAGCTATATATGTGTGGAGTGGTTTCTTAAGTGTTTGTATGATTTGTACGAAGCTACGATGACAAACAAACATAACATTCATTCATAGTCTTATCACAAGTGTGTTCGTATATCTGACTGCCCTATTCTAAAAAAACTGCATGTCGGTGGCTATAGGGGGTCGCATTTAATATTTTATTGTTATTTTTATTGTGTGTAATGTGTACCTCTTTAATATGGAATAATCCGAAATAAAGAATTTATTATATATTATTATTCTCTTTATTTATTTAATTTCTTAGGTCTAGGTTTTTATAAAACTTATATAAAAAGTAAAATATAAAAAAAAAAACATACAAAAAATACAACTTTTATAAAAACCTAATCCTAGAGGGCTGCCAGCAGCGGGGCAGGGCTCAAGCTAGGGCCCATACTACCTCACACTGCTTTGCATGATTGACTGTTATATCAATAATAATTAAATACTCAAGTTGAAATAAAAATGCAGCAAAGTTCAGGACTAACTCTGGTAACTATATGACTCAAAAACACGATTGCGTTAAATTTTCTCGATAGAAAAAAATTGCAAAGTTGCCTCCAAATCACGTCTAATTTACTCGGTATATAGCATTATTCACCAAATACATTAAAATTAACCTTGAAACTTTTGATTATTATTGCATTACAGATAAGGCAGGCATCATATGTTTTTCTTTTTCGAATAACCCTTAAATATTCCTAAAAAACGAAAATATCCAAAGTAGCCAACGCGTTTAGACCATCCGCGTTTGTATCGCCACGCCGCCTGGCATATGTCGGACTCTTAAGGCTACAGAGAGAGAAACCTCCTGACGATGCGCGCAGTGTCCAGGAGTACTGCCTTCTGTATCTGACCCTTGATCCAGCCATCTAGCGAGAGCCTCTTGAGGTGTTGATCGAGGCTCTTCGCTATAAGACCGTTCACTGAAACGACTATCGGGACAATGATCGTCGAATCCACATCCCACATAGCGGTCACCTCGTGGGCCAAGTCTAGGTACTTAGTAAGTTTGTCCTTCTCGCAGGGCTTGTTACCGGTACCAAATTCCCATTATAAGTACCGGTATTACTATTCTGTTAAAATTTTAACGTTAATATAGGGTACCGGTAATCTAGTATTTAACGGTAATAATATTGTTAACAGTTAACGGTAATTTTACCGCTACTTGTTACCGGTACCAAATTCACATTATAAGTTCCGGGAAGTACCGGTACCTCTATTCTGTCAAATTTTAACGGTATTAAAATTGCGTGAATTTTACCGGTACCTACGCATTGTTGCCGTCCGCCGCATGGGACTCGCTCCACTGTAAAAGTGCCGCCCCATTGTCGGCCCCCGCCTCACGCTGCACATGCACAACACGGCTATGACACACATTAACAAAATGAAAATTCCCGATACGAGTACCGGTACTGTTTACCGGTATTTAGTACAGGTACTTCTGTTATTAAACTTACTGATACCAATTCAATTACCGGTACCGTTGTTTTATGGAGGTACCGGTACCAATCCAATTACCGGTACCGTTGTATTATAGAGGTACCGATACTTGATTTTTACCGTTACCAAATGTACCGGTACCAATCCAATTACCGGTACTGTCGTTTCATAGAGGTACCGGTAATGAATTTTACTGGTATTCCAAGCCCTGCCTTCTCGGCCTTCACCAGGTTCTCGTCATGCGGGATGGTGATATCGATGAGCATTGCCTGTCGCGTCGATCGATCTGTCAGCACGATGTCAGGCTTATTGGAACAATAGTCCTATCCGTGATTACAGATCGATCCCAATAGAGCGTGGCACGACCATCTTTCATCGCCTGCTTTATGTCCCCATCCACAATACTCAAAGACTGTGACATACCAAGATATTTGTAAGTTTTCATATTATTGACCGAGCGAGCGAAGCGAGCGAGGTCTTCAATTCAAGTTGGGGCGAAAAGACATTTTTTGTATGTATGTATGTATGTATGTATGTTTGTTCCACGATAACTTTAGAACCAATGCTCCAATTAAGATGAAATTTAGAATGTATATAGGTCTTATAAATACAATTTTCAAGTTCAATGGGCATCAAAATCGGTTCAGCAGTTTACGAGATATTTAAATAAATGTTTAAGTATTTCGAGAAATGAAACTTGAAAATGACGTTTAGGCTGAATATGTTACAAGATGGCGCTGAAATAAATTTTAATTTTGAAGGTTACCACAGCCGCCGCCAGGTGGCGGTATTTCGTTGAAGAATGCTTTGTCCATGCTTTGTGTATTAAATTTAAATTTATTACACAAAACATGAACAATTATAAACTAGAACGGTACTTTCTCCTCTATACTTCGTTTATCAAATGGTTGGCTTAGTCGCAGTACGGTAGTTACCCGATCGAAAAGATTAGACTTCGAGCCGCGCAAGAAAATTAGATTTTTCAATGATTGCAAATATTTCTTTCGCTGTCTGTTCCAAGTTAAATTCCAAGTGACTCTCTTATTTTTAATTTACAACATTTCGTTCCTTTAGAACAGAAAAATACCAGTCCATGAAAGTTTAAATTCTTGTTAGTTCCAAATTTCTCCAACAGATGGAATCAGAGGTCCAAAAATGCGTAGGGATATTTTAATAAGTTTTTGTTTAACTTTAATTTTAAGTATGTATATGTTTGTTCGGGTTTAAGCCTGCAACCAAAAATTAAAGCAGTTATTTACAACCAATTTAACTGCAATTTAGTATTGTACTTAACTTTATGGTGGTGGAAGATAATTATAAATAATCACTGATCTGATTTGAAGATGACGAGCTATTTAATGATGAACATCCCGTTTATAACATTTTACAAATTCAATCCTTTCACAATAAAAGCTGGTAAAAAAACCGGCAAATTGCAAGTCGGACTCGCGCACGAATGTTTCCGTACCGTTATCTATAAAAGCGGCAAAATAATCATGCATGGGAGCCTCACTTTAATATTAATTTTATTTTCATTTAAATATTTATTTTTTAAGGATATAACAACATATTCTATGATTATTTAAAACAAGCAAAATTATCACGTTTGTTGCGTGGGAGCCCTCTTAAATATTTATTTTATTCAATTTTTTAGTATTTCCTGTTATAGCGGCAACAGAAATACATCATTTGTGAAAAATTTCAGCTGTCTAACTATCACGGTTTAGAGAGAGATACAGCCTGGTGATAGACGGGCGAACAGACAGACAGCCAGACAGACAAACGGACAGCGGAGCGATATTAATAGGGTCCCGTTTTTACCCTTTGGGTACGAAACCCTAAAAAGGAATGAAAAAAATAGTGCAAGAAGAAACAAATAATTCCGCAAAACAGACACAATAAAGACAAAAAAATGGGGTTCGGTGGGCGAAAGATAAGTACAGATGTAGAATGCAGACGTACGAAAAACATATTTGGAAGGTAAAGCTGAAGCATAGAAAGAGGAGTATGGGAGTGCAGCACTCTGCGAGAGAAATAAAAACAAAAGCCAAATGGAAAAGGAGCTGGGGGGTTGTCCGGACAAAACAAGCCAGAAAATTGATACGTATGAAAACCAAAAGTTTTATAAGTATAAAGCTCAAGCGAAGAAACGGAGGTAATATGTCTATCGGGGCTAAAAAAATTAAACATTGACGGGTACACATCAAAACCATATAGGTTTAGAAAGCAAAACACATATGTCTCGTTTTTAGAACCTTAATGATCATAATCATGCCGACCAAAGCTCAGTCACCCGGATACTTACCTATTAAATGACCTGGCATTTTATATTGCTATTCCCTGAATTTTAAGTCGCAGGCCTAGTGACATTTTCAAACACTCAAAAACGCCTGTGGAATATATGGTACGAAAATTATTTTTTATACAATGTCCAATGTTGTGATTCCTTTAATAAACATATTCTTTCAGATATGACGAAACATTTACATTTATTTGTCCTTTAGTGAAATTATATTTATTTTTCTGTGAGGACGGACTCAATAGTGCAACGCAGCTCTTCAGCTACACGTTGCACTATCGAGAGCTAAACGACTCACAGATGTTGTATTGAACCCGGGTTTTGTTTTGTCATATTAATTAGATAAAATTCTACTCGTACAGTTACGGATTGGAAGGGAAAAACTATTTCAACTATCCGTGCAACAGTAATAAAAAAGGAGTTTAACATTGTATGGTAGTTTAGTTTATGAAGATTTGTTATTGGCATATAGACTATAATAGTTTGTTAAATGTGTTTACTGCTGTAAATCTTCCAAAATAAAATAAAAATAAAAAATTATTTGTTTGGATAGAAATAAATGTTAACTATTAGTACAAGAAAGTAAGGACATCGTGTTCATTGTATGTTAATTTGAAATAAGTCGTGGTGAATAAAATAAAAAGAGTGCTTTTGAAGTCATCTAAACAATAGCACTATGACAACATGCTTATCAAAATCAGTCTAATAGTAGCTGGGTCACAAAATTATTAAATAATCGCGAGGTCCACGTTCGCAGCGAACTACTAGTTATTAATATTATATGTGTAAGTATTGTACTGTACCGAGCAAATCTCCTATGACACTTGTTACATTGAAATGGTTTCTCACCAGTGTGAGTTCTCATATATCCTTCTAAGTTAATCTATGGATGAAATTACATCCCACATGTATGACATTCGCAAGGTTTCTCACCAGTAGGAGTACTTCAATGTGTGCGCGTGTGTATACTGAGCAAATCACCTATGAAAAATATTACATTAGAACGTCGGCGTGAACGCACAAGAAGCTTAACAAACTGCGCTCGCCACCCGCCCTCCCAACGTGGTGAGTACGGCGATTTCCTTCCATGAAGAGAAAAATCTTTGGAGGCGGAGGAGGCCTATGTCCAGCAGTGAACTTCTTGTGGCTGAAATGACGATGATGATGGTTTCTCTCCAGTATGAGTTATTAAATGTGTACGTAATGCACTGTATAGAGCATGTCGACATTGATAATAATTAAATTCATATGGTTTCTCACCAGAGTAACTTCTCAAATGTGTTTCCAAATTAATTCCACAAAGAAATTGCTTTCCGTACTTATAACATTATATGACTTCTCACCAGTGTGAGATCTCAGATATATTCTTAAACAACTGATATGAAAAAAAAAAAACAAAATGGAAGTAAAAAACAGATTAAGAAAGGATTTTAGGAGCATTCTTTTTGAGCCTGGACAAGATAGTCTGTTCTTTAGCGAATCTCAGTTCCTCATAAGATACGTAATATACATAATATAATATTCCATTAAATATATGTAAAAATACGTTGGACGAAGCTGTCTATAAATAATTCAAAACCTTTGTATTCCCTACCAGTGGCGCCCTTGGTGGAGTTATGGCGGGCCTTCCGAAGACGACAGTTAACTGGATGTATCAAAATGAATCTACGCTAACATTAGATTAATAGCCAAACAACTGCATGCTTTTCATGTAGCTACATAAGTAGATCAACGCCACTATCTCGTATGCGTGTTTTATTAATCAAATAAATACAGGATCCAAACCAAAAAAATAATGTCAACACATTTAAATTCCATTCTTTATTTGCTTATCGAGGTTTACAATCAATTAACGTGTTAAAATATAACTAGGTACCAACAGATTTGTCTTATTCAAGCATGCAGTTTGTAGTTAACTTACTGAAGTCACGTCATATATACTGAGAATAAAATTAGTTATCTAAAATAACAATTCTTGTCATTATTTGTTATTGGTACTAGAATTACAAGTCATGTCGACACTTAGGTCTGTCGGGATATTCTGTCGCGGAATAAACTCACGCATTCAATAGCCACAGTTCATCTTCCGTGACAATTGTCGTTAGGTAGCAATTTAATGAGGTAAAGCGTCACGAGCATTAATATCTAGGGTCTTAAGTCAATGTGATAAGGTCTAAAATGAAATAAAGCTGTGTATATACACGCTTGTGACTATAAATATATACAGACGAACCCAACGACTCCTTAACTCTCGGAATCCATCCAGCCGTTTTGAAGATACGAGGTAATAAAGAAATTTACAAACATACATGATACGCGCGGAACACATTACCCTTCTTGGCAGTTGGGTAATAAAAGCGGGTCACTCACGTGCTATGTCGTCGGGAGATATAGTCGGCAATCCCGACAAATAGCGCGTGAGTGACCCGTTTTTACATGATGATAGCCTCTACTTCCAAATCCGTGAGTCAGCAGTTATGATAAAATAAAGAATCTTACATACATACTTTAATACATCCATACAGATTTACATACAAATTTTTCGAGAAGTTTTAGAGAAAAGCAGTTTTGAAATATCAGTTGTTTCGAATCTACGTGTCTAGTCAAGGTTGAATGACTTACAAAACTAAAACACGCAGCCGCAGTAGATACAGGTTGCTACAGAGATTTGTTTTGTATGACAATTACATGATGGTTTCTTGTCTGTTATTATAATCATCATCATCAGGTCTCTTTAGTCTCTGCAGCAGTATGACCCTGTCTGTACTACCGGAGCCATACTTGGCGAGGAGAAGACAGGATTGGCATATACTCTCCTCGCTAGCCAGACGGATTGCAGAGGTCTCATTGATTTTTATGAGCTTTGTTTAGCTTATATTTCCTAAGTCGCCTATTACGATATCCATGTGAAGACTAATGTTGATATTATAATATCTCTATACTATAGTAATGTAGTTTATCCGTGGTTTAATGTAGACGAGAATGAAGTTCCCGTGACATTACAAACGATACAAGAGTAGCAGAAACTATTACATCATGTTGGTTTCTCACCAGTATAAGTTCTTAATTGTAATACTAAAGTATCCTTACGATTAAGTTGCTTCTCACAATTATTACAATTATACGGCTTCTCACCAGTTTGTAGACGACTATTCCACTGAAACTGCCTCAGACAAACATGACGCTGGTGCCTTGTGTCAGCGTTTGCGCGCGCGGGTCTCTCTGAGGCTGGTCAACAACCTGCGGCAGGAAGTTCACGAAACAGTAATCAAGACTGTTTCGTGAACTTCCTGCTACCCGCTGTTGTCCCTCTGCTGTGTCATCTGCAAAAAAACTGTTACTTTCACCTACACCATCGCTTAACAAAGGTGTCAGTTACTTAGCGAACCTGTGGGATGAGATACATAATATAAGCTCACATGTCACATAATGCAAGGATGGTTAATTGCTATGAGAAAGTCAAAACTGTTACTCGTGATGAGGACATCCATTGAAACAGGTACTTTGATAGACCTTATTGCACAAGATTTACCGGCTTTCATAGTAAACACAATGACTCAGAAATGAAAAAATGTTTCAATGGAACAATCCATAGTATCCTTTAACATTTTTTTTAAAAAGAAGAGGATCTAGATAAGAATAAAATAAAAGTTCCGTGTAAGATGTGTTAAAAATTGAATAAGGTTTCTCGTTATCGTCCTTAAGCCTTATGCTGGTTTAGAAACAAAGGAAGATGATAAAGTAAAGAAGAATTCAATTCAACACGACAACAATTCAGTGATAGAAACAGATTTAAATAAGACTGATCAAAAAACGAAAGTAACACCATTACTGTCAAACTATTATTGAATTATGAAATTGCAAATACATGGCGTTAACGATTCGGGTACTAGTGCTTCCTCTGTCGCCACATTTCGTAAACAAATAAAAGAAATCACATTATCGCGGCAAATTGATGGCATTGTTGTCGACAGTTTTTAATTTCCCAAATATATTGTGCCAATACTAACTAAAGTCAAGTACTTTGCAATTATGATTTCACGAAAATTGTCAATTTCATTGTTGCTGTTTTGTTCATACTTTTAATACAATTTTTCGTAGATATAAATGGTAAATGAGTAGTGAAAAATATATTTTAAAAAGTTATGCTTGTTATAATAGCATATATGTATAGTTAAGCTATCTACGTCCTCCTTGGTACCAGCTGAAAATCAGCGCTTTGGTTCACCGCCATAAGCATGAAGCTGAGCTGGCTGCCTTTTCGGCTTAACGGCTTCTCTTTTTCTTTACAAATCGATGAGACATCGCTCGGCAATAAATTAGTTACGAAAAGTATTCACGAAAGAAAACAGAGATACGCATCCAAAAAAATGTTTTAGTTTTTCAAAAACATATTACGAAAATTAAAGTTTACTCTGTGTTTATTTATTTTTTATTTAATACAATTATCCTATACATTTTCTTGGATGTTATGTAGTAAGTACCTATCTATTATAAAATACGTATAATATCGTTGAGTTAGTATCTTGGACGAATAAGGTTAGTATGCTACAACAAGTTCACTAATTACTGCACAAAAAAAATATTCAGTATTTTAGACAATGAAAGAATGTGAGCCAGTTTATTTTAAAAATTAAAAGCAAATTAGCTTCTTCAAGACCATCTCAAAGAGTACTGAACCGATTTTGATAAAATCTGCACTATTTACTTAGTTGCGCAAATTTCTGCGACAAAAAACAATGTTAAAAATCCGCTTTATAGTGTTTGGGATATGCGCAAGCAAACATACAAATATACGTATAGATCAATATGAACAGAACTGCGAAGCTGGTACAGAACAACATATACAAAAACTGTGCAACCCCGACAATATTACATACATACGGTACGGGGCGAATTGAGAACCTCCTTTTAAAGGTCGGTTAATGAGATCAGTACTAATGTGTTTGTCCGTCCTCACATCAAAAATTAACCATGGCTTTAAGCCATTACCGTGTTTAAGGCACTACGTGGGTTGACTTTGGAGTTTTGGGTTGTGTTAGTAAGGGAAACCACACGCGAGCGAAGCCGCGGGTAAAAGCTAGTTTACAATAAAACTCCTAACATCTAAAAGCCTATCCATAAATTTAATTATGAAATAAACAATATTATACATCGAAAATTCGGTTACGTCAAGATTCGGTGACTCTAAATAAAACTAAAAGACTCAGCCGCAGAAGGTACAGGTTGTTACAGAAATTAGTTTTATATGAAAATTAAATTCATTACATTTTGGTTTCTTGACTGTTATTATAATGTTTCTATACTATAGTAATCTAGTAAATAATAATAATATATAAGAAAATTTGGACAACAATGCAGAAATACAGATAACAAAAAATATATTTACTACACTTTTGACCTGAATCATTGAAGACAATTTGGCATTTTCTTTTAAATGCCGCAAGTGAGTAGAGGAATATGTCAGGACATTCAGTAGATGAACTTAAAGAGTTATGAAGTCTACACATTCGGTGAACAGGACTATAATGACTAATGTTATTTGAACAACTCGGTAAGTGAAACAACTGAGGAATTCTGTGATGTCGCGATGTCGCTTTAAAGTTAATTTCCGTTAAGATAGCAGTTGACAGCAGTGAATTAATAATTTTATACAAATATGTAAGGTCAGTTTGGGAACGTCTGCAATCAAGGGATGTAAAATTAAAACGTTTTAAGCGCTGTTCATATGTCATTAAGGTATCTCTCAAGCCCAAACGGGTTGTCAATAGTCTCAAAAACTTTTTCTGAATGGTCTCTATTTGCTCAACATGAGCTATGTAATGAGGGGACCAAATAATCGAGGCATACTCTAGCTTTGGAAGCACAAATGTTTTATAAAGGGTCACTAAGGTTTGAAACTACTTAAAATCTTTCGATATTCTACAAATGAATCCAAGGAGCTGTTTAAATTTGGATGTCACGTTGTCGAGATATTGAGAAAATGACAATTTTGAGTCAAGGGGAACACCCAAATCGCGGGCAGCAGATTTTTTACACAAAGACTAATTTTGAAGTCTATAACCGAATTCAACAGAATTGACTTTGCGCGTGAATGTCATAACGAAACATTTTTACAAACAACTTGTGTTGCATGTGGACGAGAATTAAGTTCCCGTTCCTAACGGGACATTAAAAAATATGCAAATTAGTTGTGGTCCCATTGTTACGGTTTCTCACCGTGAGTTTTTAAATGTCTACGTAAAAGACTTTTGTCACTAAATCGACGACCACAAACCTTACATTCAAATGGCTTCTCACCAGTGTGAGTTCTCAGGTGTGTTTTTAATGTACTGTTGTGAGTAAATCGACAACGACAAACCTTACATTCAAATGGTTTCTCACCAGTGTGAGTTCTTAAATGAGTTTTTAAACTACTTTTGTGACTAAACTGCTTTTCGCAAACATGACATTCAAATGGTTTCTCACCAGTGTGAGTTCTTAAATGAATATCTAAATGATCCTGTTGATTAAATTTCTTACCACAACCATAACATTTATACGGCTTCTCACCAGTGTGAGTTCTCAGATGTTTTGTCAATGTATTGCTGCGAGCAAATCGACGACGACAAACCTTACATTCAAATGGTTTCTCACCAGTATGTGTTCTTAAATGTGATTCTAAATCACCCTTTTGATTAAATTGCTTGCCACAATCATTACATTTATATGGCTTCTCACCAGTGTGAGTTCTTAAATGAGTTTTTAAATAATTTTTGCCACTAAACTGCTTTTCGCAAACATTACATGCAAATGGTTTCTCACCAGTGTGAGTTCTTAAATGTCTTTCTAAATCACCCTTTTGACTAAATTGCTTGCTACAGACATTATATGGCAGACATTTATATGGCTTCTCACCATTATGAGTTCTTAAGTGTCTCTGTAGGTCACTCTTACACTGAAACTCCCTCAGACAAACATGACACTGGTGCCTTGTGTCAGCACTCTGAGGCTCGCCATAATAACTGTTTCGGGCACTTCCTGCCACAGGCTGTTGGTCCTCTGCTGCGCCATCTGCAAAACATTTGTTACTTTCACCTACACCATCGCTTATCAAAGGAGGTCAGTTCGTTAGCGAACCCGTGGGATGAGATACATCATATGAGCGCACAGGTCACCACTGCCGCAGCGCTTACACGTAGACATACAACGAAGCCAAACCCCCTCTCTCCTAAGCATTCATTCATATGCATAGAAATATAGAAGGCGTGAATGACGTTATGCGAAAGCGACGTTTCTTCGCAATGTAGAACGTCACTTTCGCAAAATGTCATTCACATTTTTATGTGAAGTTGAATAAGCAAGAGCGCGTAGAACCGATGGCCGATGGGGCAGAAGGGTTCTTGAATGGCGACCACGTATCGGCAAGCGCAGCGTCGGTCATCTACCGACCAGATGGTCGGATGACCTGACTAAGGTCGCAGGAAGACGCTGGGTGCAGGCCGCTTCCAACCGGTCGTGTTGGAAATCCTTGGCTGATGTGATGAATAAGCAAGAGGACTAATATATTATACGTTTTTTGTACTTACTTACAAAATAAACTTAATTTACATTTCATATTGTGTCTCCACGACGTTGCACCTGGCGGGATACTTCGGCAAAGTTGCGCTGCATTGGACTTCAGCCTGACCCTGGATGAACTAAATATGAATCTCTTTCGTCCAAATCGATCATTTGAACTCAAAATCCATATTCCATGTGCCATAGCTATTCAATTAAATGCCTTCACCCCTGGCTGCTCAAGATGGTTCGACTTCTACAATTTCAGCTCAACCGCTTTGACAGCCTCCGTGGTCCAGTGGTTAAGGCGTTTGCCTGTTGACCCGGGGGTCGTGGGTTCGGTTCCCACCGGAAGAATACTTTGTTTAGTTGTTTCCAGTTTGGTTAGAACATTGCAGGATTGAATCACCTGATTGTCTGATAATAAAGATGATTCCGTGCTTCGGAAGGCACGTAAAGCCGGTGGTCCCGGCTGCCATCTGGTAGTCGTTAAAGGAACCACGTCAGAGGCTGAGAGGCGGTCCCAAAGAACTCTGACACCAGGGTGTGCATGGTCGATTGACCGTGACACCTACTCGAAATGATGATGAGCTCAACCGCTAGTTTCAAATTCAGAAAACCGCATTTGACTCCCTACACCAAACAGAGACACTCACAGAATGAGTCGTGTGAAACATATAACACCATCTGTTTGTTCGGTTGTTAAGAAGCTTACCGTCCGCGTAGTGTCCCCCGCCCCTCGCCCCCGCGTCTTCATCGGAGTCCCGTGTCTCGTCCACGTCAGCCGCGGGAACGCCTGGCACAAGGGAAATGACAGTTAGTGCAATCACATTTCGTACTGTGTAGCGATAATTATTGGCAGAATGTTAATTTAGCATTATGAATCTTTCCCAAATATCATCAAAAATTTTATTACCACATGTAAAATTCCTGCTTTTAAACAAGTAACTTCTTCGATGCTGGTCTGGGAGAAAAGAAATACGTAGAATGTACCAGCTGCTTCTCTTTCCACGCAGACCGTAGAAGCTTGCCGAAGGAATGGGCGAAAATCTGTAGAATCATGTCACCAGGCGATGTGACTAGCAACCCACCATTATTTACTTCAAGTTCCGTTATTATTATTTTTTCTATAGGTCGAATGTTCACTGACAGGTGTTGCAGAATATCATCATCAGGTCTTTTTAGTCTCCACTGCAGGAGCATGACCCTCTCTGTACTACCGGAACCATACTTGGCCAGAGCAGACAGAGGATTTGGTCTACACTCTCCTCGCTGGCCAGACGGGTTGGAGAGGCTTCATTGATATTTATGAGCTTTGTTTAGCTTGTATCTCCTAAGTCGCCTCTTACGACATCCATGGAAAGACTTGCGAGTGGTCCTATTCTACTCCGCCGGAAACATCACGGCTAATCAGTGTTGTACTCGTACCCCACATGACTAATTTTTATACTAAGCCTATTTGGTTCACTAAAACGCACACTGCATTTTAACATATTTCTTTTCTGTTTAGCTATATTGTTGTGTTAAGTATGTGTATGTTTTCGTTGTGCTGTATTACCTAGGTATATGTTTGTTTCATTAACCAAATAAATGTATGTCTATGGCTACGTTAACACCCACCAACACGCTAAACCTGGCCTTTATGACTTGTAGCCTCAGGCTGGATAAACACGTGATATGAATGTGTGAAGTGTGACACGAAAAAGGGGCGTGATAAGCTATTTTTAAGTCATGCCACTGGGATCCCCGATTTGAAACCCATACAGGGCATTCTACAGAACTTACTTTGTTTTATTAAAACAATTACCTATATTATTAAGGTATAGCTGATGATGATGATAAGATAAAAAAAAAGGTATAGCTGGGACACTAAAGATCAATGACAGCAATGATAGACACCTCACACCATACATGAAATCGTAGGCTATTCTAAACTGTCACTTTTCTTTTTCATGATGACACATTCTTTTTAAATAAAGGGGCTAGATCTAAAAATTGTTGCTCAAGATACACAATCAAACTACATCATCGAACGCACAGATTACATAAAGTATCTAGGCATCTTAATAGATAAACATTTAACCTTTAAATCACATATTGAACTCATATCTTCACGAGAACGGAAACTCATATATGTATTTAGACAGCTACGACACGTAGCCGATGTCAACATCATTAATATGGTTTATTTTGCGCTCGGTCAATCAATATTAACGTACTGCATTACCGCTTGGGGCGAAGCTGCAAATTCTCACTTAATGCGAATTGAGAGGGCGCAAAGGTCATTACTGAAGGTGTCATGGTTTAAACCTTTTCGATTCCCCACCACTGCACTTTATAAAATTACTGAGCTATTACGTGTTCGGCAGCTGTTTATACTCCATACAGTGATGAAGCAACATAAAATAACTCCGCTCATTGCTAAAAATCTCAGACGCAACCATCTTGTAGCCAAATCAACATCCTATGAAACAAAATTTTGCAACAGATTTCTTGGATTTCAAGGTCCTCATCTTTACAATAAGCTTCACAAAATACTGTCCATTCACCACCTAAATGCCTACAATCTTAAACACATGATTTCGGATTGGTTGCAAAAACAAAATTACGAAGAAACAGAAAATTTAATATCTACTGTACAATAAATCATCTCAACATACAGTCATATATACATAACATACATAACAAATAACATACACACATACATATATTTATACACATCCACGCCCCACACCCCCACACAAATAAATACATGACTTGACTACCCATACATATTCCTTCAAGAACTTTCCTTTCTTTCGTCTTCATTTTTGGTTTGTCATAATTTCCCTAGATTGAATGTACCTAACACACAACATTGTTGTAATAATTTATTTCAATTAGTACTTATAATATTAGATAATTTTAGAGGCGGGGGCCTGATGACTTGCAATACAGGTACAAACCTAGTGCAAGCATCAGCTTCCCACAAACTGGTTGTTTTAGTACTTAATTTAATTTGATTGTAATTTAGTCTGTAAGTACCATGTTTGTGGATAGAAATAAACATTATTATTATTTATTATTTATATTCATGTTCCCTCTATATTAAGTGACTTATTTCTTACTCTAGTGGTAAATGGAATCAATTTTGCTGGCAAGGTTAAAGTAACATGCTATCTTAAATTTCCGCTAATTCCATCGGCAGGCTTCTAAGGTCTGCGCGGGCAGAGAAGCAGCATGTACATTTTATGTTTCTCTTTTCTCTCAGACCAGCATGGAAGAGAGTGGGACGTATGGTTAACTTGAACATATGTACCCGCTGGGTCCTCATCGTCCGTCGCGGTGTCGACAGCATCCTCTGACTCCGGCTCAGTTTTGACCATGATCGGTTTTGGCAGTGTGCTGTCACAACATTCAGCTACAGAGAAGGACAGCGACGCACACATGCCAATGGCCTCGCGGTCAATCCGGGATACTGATTGTTCTGTAATCTGAATACAAACAAACAGTTAGTTACTAGCGCGCCCTTCCTCCACCCTCCTCATTCTTCACAGATTGTATTGCTATCTGACTCGTGTGTGATCATTTTAATCAACCATTATGTTACTTGATTCTAGTGAAATGAAGGTAAATACTGGGAGAAAACATCAGATTTTAGAAGGCAAAATAATTTACAATGCTAGCACATATTTCACATATTGTTTGCATATTGCTTTAGCCCTCTATAAAACTTTGTCTAGAAAGTGCGTGCCATCTTGACTGCTTTGTTGCGTGGTCCCTGCCATTGCTCAGCATTTTTAGAAACAGACAATATAACATAAATACCTCGCCAGCCGTCTCCAACATAGCAGTCAGCGCATGGTCTGCCCTGGTGGCGGTCACCATCAGCTTGTGGCTCTTGAACAACATAGCGCGGCAGATGTAGCACGCCGCCACGGGCCTGTTCCCACTCACGAGCTGGAATGTTGTGCCACTGATATAACAGCTTTTACTTACATTGAAAGCAGACTTAACTAGTGTTAGAATACTTACAAAAGCCCCCGTCAGCCTCTCGTACACGAGCTGCAGGGCAGTGGTGTCAATGTTGCTCATGGGCGCGTCCACTGAGAGGCAGATGCGGCAGACTGCTGGACTCCGATGCATCTTGTTTAAGGTTATTTTATTCTTAAGTCTGCGAATTTATATAAAAATAAGCACATCAGCACTAAAATAATATGTGGCTAAAATTGTATCGCAATAGTATGCACAAACTACTAAGCGATTGATAGTATGATATGAACTATTGGCTACACTTAAACGATACTAAACTTAATAAATTTGGAAAACAAGTTTTCGAAACACTAAGCAACTTGACATTGACAGTTTGGGCCAGGCGTTAGAGTTAGAATCGTTCCACAAACTACTAAGAGATACTACGTATAATCGTTCATATATTTGACAGCTTCGTACTGAAAATGAATGAGCGATGATTGAAAATCAACCCCGTACGATAAAACATTTACAAATTCACGCACCCACATACATATTTCTTCATCTGAACCTCAGAAGAACAAACATGATGATAGTTGATAGTTGTTCAATGTTTTGATATCACAAACTACTATTTGATACATTTGATATGAACACATTGTCAATGTCACCTCAACACAATGTCAATGTCACTCGTCAAGTGACATACTCTTTTAAATCTGTGGTTTGGGCCGGCCAGCCGGCCCGGAAATGGCTATCAAATCAATCTTCACTCCTTTAGGACATACTCTTTCAAATCTGTGGGGTAGGATACGAGACGAGTACCTAACCTCACCCTTTGCTAACTCAGTGACCAACGTTTTGATAGTCACTTCAAAATACATTGCGGGTTTCCTATGATTGATTATTTTTATTAAAGATATACAAAACGTAATGTACTTTGAAATGACTATCAAAACGTTGTCCACTGAGTTAGCAAATAGGCCGGCTATTCTTCTATTTGACGTTGACTTGACAGTTGCCGACACTGGAGTGCTATTTTTAAAATTGAGTCATTCGTAAACGAGTGACCTTTCCATTAAAAAATCGCTTGAATATGAGTGTCACGTCATACTTTCAAAAATAGTACCCCGGAGTTCTATTTTTTTTAAATGATGCCGGTCGTAAACAAGCGATTTTTCCATACAAAATTCGCTCCAAATCGATTGTCACACTTTCAAAAATAGTACCCCCGGTCTTAATGTCACTTTGCCATAAATAGGGTTTCCTATATACATCATCATATCAGCCGCAAGAAGTCCACTGCTGGACAAAGGCCTCCCCCAATGATATAAACACCGGCTGCTTACACGAAACAATGTCACGATCCGTCATTATTATCGTCGTTTTCATCAGCATCATCCTCATCATCATCATGTTCTCTCTTCCACCGTTATCACAAAAAAATATCGTCCGTAAACCGACTTACAGCAACCAATTTTTTTTATTAAGATACTTTGATGGCTAATGGAGAAACCATTGCTTAAGTGGATGTCAAAGTGACATAATGGCCGTCATAAACTGTCAATGTCAAATCGTTTATTTGTCTGTGTTTTGCTGAGGTGTTTTGTGAATAGGTTTCCTAAATTTATTTTATTAATTTATTGTATATGTATCTTTTCTTATTCTTACTACTGCGATATGTAGTATTTTAGCAATATACTACTTCAGTGCTAGTGTGCTTATTTTAAATTAAATTTACAGACCTAAGAACAAAATAACCTTATACAAGATGCATCAGAGTCCAGCATTCTGCCGTATCTGCCTCTCAATGGGCGCGCCCATGAGCAACATTGACGGCACTGCCCTGCAACTCGTGTATGAGAGACTTGCGGGGGCTCTTGTAAGCGTCCTACTAATTAGGATTAGTCTATCTGCTTTAGTTAATGTTTCGTGATATCGTTTATGATAAGACTGTGTGGAAAGAGAATGTTCTTAGGATTTGAAGGCGATACTGTTTCTCTCGTAGAACTGATTACGTTTTTGCCTGTTTTCGACATTATTTTGAACTAAAATTTGAAGAAAACTGTTGTTACCTCTATATAACATTTAACATGAATTTGGTAATATATATCCAGACAAGCGGTGGAATCAAGTTGCTATATAGAAACCATAGCGTTCGTTCTCTTATACAGATATTTCTGCACATAGTGTTTCTAAAGGATAATTTTCTAATTCTCCATGCTGTTCTAGGAGAAAAGAAAAAACATAGAATGTACCAGCTGCTTCTCTTCCCGCGCAGAACGTAAAAGCCGATCGAGGGAACGGGTAAAATCTGAGGAATTATGTAAATAGGCGATGGGCTAGCAACCCATCACTATTTTGATTCTGTTTTCCACCAACATGCTAAACATGGCCTTCGGGTCTTATAGACCTAGGCGAAAAGGCTATAAAAGACTTGATCCTATGTAATTGATAATAGTATATAATTTTTTAAGTCCTAGAAAATTAATGTAGTCTTAAAAGTCCTTAAGAATTATCGTAAACTATAAATGCCTCTTCAATACAACAACAATATTATATTGAAGAATATTCAGCCCTAAATGCCCATTCACTGCTCACAAACAATCTAGATACTGGGCAACACTGTTGTAGTTAAAAGATATTACAACTCGAAGAAGAAGAAGAATATAACAACTTGTGATAATACAGGACTTCATTTTAGCAAACATATTACTTGTAACACACAAGTATGAGAAAGATTCTTTTGATTAGGGGTTTGTATCAACATGAAGAAAGAAACTGGATATGAAAATTAAAAATTTTTACATCTGTGTACATTTTAGTAATTTAATGTTTAAGTATAAGCTGTTATATCAGTGGCACAACATTCCAGCTTGTGAGTGGGAACAGGCCCGTGGCGGCGTGCTACATCTGCCGCGCTATGTTGTACAAGAGCCACAAGCTGATGGTGACCGCCACCAGGGCAGACCATGCGCTGACTGCTATGTTGGAGACGGCTGGCGAGGTATTTATGTTATATTGTCTCTGTTTCTAAAAATGCTGAGCAATGGCAGGACCACGCAACAAAGCAGACAAAGCTACGTGTGCTAGCATTGTAAATTATTTTGCCTTTTAAGGATATCATCTTATGCACAAATCTGTATGTTTTCTCCCAGTATTGATCACACATGAATCAGATAGGAATACAGACTGCGCTAGTATGTACTAAAGTTTTGTTTGTATTCAGATTACAGAAAAATCAGTATCCCGGATTGACCGCGAGGCCATTGGCTTGTGTGCGTCGCTGTCCTTCTCTGTGGCTGAATGTTGTGAGAGCACGCCGCCCGCCAGGGTCGCGTTCAAAACCGAGCCGGAGTCAGAGGATGCTGGCGACACCGCGACGGACGATGAGGATCCAACGGGTACATATGTTTAAGTTAACCATACGTCCCACTCTCTTCCATGCTGGTCTGGGAGAAAAAAGAAACATAAAATGTACATGCTGCTTCTCTGCCCACGCAGACCTTAGAAGCCTGCCGAGGAAAGGAGCGGAAATTTAAATAGGTGTTTTTTTACATGTTAATAAGCCGAAGCGGCTAGCAACTTTGCCAGCAAAATTGATCCCATTTTCCATTAGGGTAAGACTCTTAATATAGTGGGAAAATGAATATGCCATCGTGAACTGTTTACATAGAAAAGTGTCAGTTTGATGAATGCCAAATGGCAACGATTTCATATATGCTGTGAGTCATTTATCTTTAGTTTTCCAGCTATACACATAGTCAGTTCTGTTGGATCTCCTGTGTGATTTAAAATCGGGATCCCAGTGGAATAACTGTAAAAATGCCTTAATCACGCCCACGTGTTTAGGTCTCGATATGCCACTGCTTGAACTTGGAGTGTTGATCAATAATTGCTCCTGTTGGTCTTAAAATACGTAGGCTTTGTGTGGAAGGCCACAAGAAAACAGGACATATAACAATAAGTCGGTTGCAGTCATCCCGTTAGCTTTTAGTGTTTAAAAACATTGTGTCGTGACTCGTGACTGTGGAAATTTCCCCATGTTGCCTTGCCAAAAAACCCTTGTCCAAAATGAGATGATCATAAATATCGTATATCAGAACGCGTAAACAATATAATTTATACGTTATGTCCATAAGGCATACAATTCATAAAAACATACACATTATTTTTCAACAACAAATCCAGCTATTTTTTTACAGAAAGAAGTAAACTACTTCCTTTGTTTGTTTGTGTAACTTTATTTATCTTTTTATGTGTTTCCAAGTAATCTCACGTCGTCAAAGACAGCTGTTTAAACCCTTTATTAATAAACAATTATTTCATTATTTTAAGTAAGGATATATTTCTAAAGCATATAAAAAGTGTTGTATTTCTTTTAATTCGCTTAAACTTAAAGACATTCAACATCATATTTTTCTCTTAAAAGAAAACAAAATCTTCAACAATGACGAGTTACTTTCTTTTTCTACGTAAATTAAAAATTAATTATTAAACCGTTTGGGATTTACTCTTATTTTATATCACTTACCATCAGGGGTTTCTCCGCCAACAAGTTGTGTGACCTTTTTTTTTAGCTTGCAGGGGAAGCTGTCGGGTTATGTGGGACTCCACGCCAGAGTGACGTGCCTACCCACTAAAAAACCTTCGGAGTTCCATCTCGACCGCATTTGCCGGGGACACGGGAAGGGCAATACGACCGCAAACCCCGGCGCGGTTGGCCGCCAACGCGGCCCCTCCTCGGGGACGTCCGAGCGCCCCCCATCCACTCACCAAGTAGGCGCGTCCGGAACTCACGGACGCGCCGTACCTCCTTGGGCCAATTGAGAGGCGGCAGACTCCCACGCAGTCCACCGCCTGTGGCCCCATGGGAGCCAGATAAACTGGCTCCCAGCGGCGGAGAAGATGAAAGGCTCCGCCGCTTGCCTCTCGCCGCAAACACGTTGCGGCACCGCTCGGCCGCGGAAGAAAGGGAGATCGGCAACGCAGCACCGAAACTCCCTCTCCTCCGCGACCGATCTCCGACCACAACCACGGCGGTGTGGCCCCGCCTGAAGCGCCGGGAGAGCAATAAAATATTACCCTCCCGGCGGCTCCACCTCGGGTGGGGGGAGATCTTCCCACTCCCCCGCCGCCCCAATGGGCGCATCCTTGCGGAAGCGCCCCTCCCCGGGTGGGGGGAGATCTTCCCACTCCCCCGCCGCCCCATTGGGCGCATCCCAGCCCCAGCAGGCTCAAGGCCGAAGCCGAGCCCGCGGGAGCGCCCCTCCTCGGGTGGGGGGAGAACTTCCCACTCCCCCGCCGACCCAATGTCGGCGCTCGCTGCTGGTGTGTCAGGCAGCAGGAGCGCCCTCGCGCGGGTTCCTCTTCGCTTCCCCGTGGTTTGAGGACTAACCACGGGTACTGAGCCCCCCCGGTACGACAAACCGAGAACCACCTCGGGGGGGAACAAGTTGTGTGACCTAACCTAACTGCCCCACTACTAGCACGGTACAGGAACTCAATGAGGCTAATGACAAGGCGATCAGCGTAGCCAAATACTGGTCGAAAGAAATCTAATCAATTGGAACCATTTCGACTCGGAAAGAAGAAGCTGACCCGCTTGCTCGTTTGTCCGATATCATAAAAAATGACGTCACGACTTCATTCATGATTACGTGAAAGTGGTATGTTTGGTGTCGTAAATGGATATAATGGGTGAAATAACTTGAACCACCGTGAACGTGATAGTTAAGGTGAAAAGTGACATAACCTATACAACATCAAAACGCAATAATTCAAATACCTAGATTCTTTTGTGATAAAATTATATTCGCATCAAGCTCGGGATTCGATGCCCTATTAAACAAGAACACAATTCAAAAACGCTAGGATGTTAACTAAAATGATGTTTAGGGATCTCCCTAACTCTTTGCTGTTACAACTAGAAAACATAAGTGGTATTCTAGTTGTAACAGCAAAGAGTGACAACAACAGAGAGAGATTGTACGGAACTCTCGGTGCGCGAGTCCGACGCATCTCAATCCGCTAAACGTGGCCTTTATGTCCTGTGGTGTCAGGCTCTGTCTTAACGTGATAATATGAATGAATAAATGTTTGACGAATAAGAGGCTCTTGTTTTATTTTAAAAAAACTCAATTTTGCTAAAATGACATTACGTTAATACATTACGGAATCTACGTACTTAAATAGTGGTGGGTTGCAAGCCACATCGCCTATTGACATGATTCCTTGGATTTTCGTCCAATCCTCCGGCTACGGAATGCTGGTCCGGTTGTTTTAAGATCCGGATTTTGATTACAGAAAAGCCGACATCCGCGATTGGCCGCTCGGCCATTGGCTCGTGTGCGTCGCTGTCCTTCTCTGTGGCTGAATGTTGTGACAGCACGCCGCCCGCCAGGGTCGCGGTCAAAACCGAGCCGGAGTCAGAGGATGCTGGTGACACCGCGACGGACGATGAGGATCCAGGGGGTACGTATGCTTAAGGTGACCAAACGTACTGATCTCTTCCATGTGTGTCCAATTAAAGGGTTCCATCTCCATAAGAGGTAAAAAGGAACCCATTAGGATCACCTAATTGTTAGTCTTGCAAGACCGTCTTTCTCGGGAACGGGTGGACGGATCAAGTTGAAATGGATATCTGCGGCCCCGTGAAGCTATCAAAAACTTGTAAGTCAACGGTGAGACATAGTTTTTTATGTCGCATATTTTGTGAATTTGCTCTCGCAAGGGAATCAAAGCCTATAGCGTACTTCTCGTGATTAGTTCTATAGTAATGGGTACATATTTTTGTTATCTTTCAACATATACTGCCGAGCTTAATGTCAGTGTGTAAATATTAAAAGCGAAACTAATATTGAGAAGCCTGCCTTCCACATAGGGCATGGATACCGGTGTACCGGTTTACCGAAATACCGGTATACCGGTAAAAAAATAGGTATTTTGATACCGGTATTTGAGGATGAAATACCGGTATTTCGAATGTTTTTATTTATTTCTGCAAGGGTGTTTAAAGTTCATGAAGAACGTTTGATTTATATGGTTCATAGTGTTGGTCATACTGCTGATGAGTTTTCATATGCATAAATCATGAATAATTCCGATTATAAAAATATCACAACGAAATCAACTACTCAAGACACTGCATGCCATGAGACCATTGGCTCGCATGTCCTCCCCAATTACATCAAGCCAGCACTTCTTGGGTTTCTTCCTTCTGCCGGGACTCGGTGGAGGCGGCATGGCCAGACAATTGTTCCCTATGTAATTTCCTGGTTTTCGCAAAACATGACCGTACCAGCGTAGGCGGCTCTGCAGGAGAGTTGTCTGCTACTGGTATGTGACGGACATGGAGGCTGCCGCGAATGTGTGAGTACCTTATGCGGCCCGTTCGCGAACCTCTACTATTCAGCAGCTCCCTATTGACCCGCTCACGTAGCCTGTGCTTCACTTCCATATAAAAGGACAGGTCTAAAATGTCCTGTCCTTTCAGTTTAACCGACGTTTTTGGCTCACAAATGATAGCAGTCACCACGCGCCACTTTGTCCACGCTGCCGTTATGCAAGGTTTGATATCTCCGGATTTAAACTGGTCAGTACGCTCGACCACGTTTCCGCCTATGCGTACAAGACGGAATCTGTAACGTTGCAATCCATGTACACAGTCTTCGCCACATTTAGTTTCAAGCCGCCGTTCTCAAGCGACTCCTTCCACATATTCACTCGTCGCACACGTCTTCCCCTTTCCACATCTGACAGTGCGATATCGTCAGTATACATGCATGAGCAGTCACGGAGGTAGCTCATGTGTATTTCTGATGCCTTTTGACACTTCTTCTAATATCGCACTGAACAAGAAGGGGCTGAGAACCGAGCCTTGGTGGACTCCAACTGTGACGGTTCACCAACAGCAATCCTAACTCTGTAATCGGAGTCACGGTACATGTCGCAGATAATGTCAATACTTCAATGCCCACTAGATCATCCCTCGTACATACAGAAACAGGAAGTGGAGAGGCGTGTGTATTTCTCCACGAAGACCCTTAGGGCAAAGTGATTTCTTATCATTAGAGAGTAAAACTAATTTTAATATATATTTAATTGTGATATTTGTGCCAAGGAAACAATTTAAATAGTTCTTGGATCAAATAACGTATTCTCGTATAACGTATTCTTGATTACCTTCATTCATTTTGTGGTTTCTGAGGAGTTAATAAATAGTTTCAGTGTTTCTACCACATAGCCTAGAAAACTACTTTAATCGCTGTCCGGAAACTTGGCGTCGTCGTGGAGACACAATATAAAAGAAAATAAAAAATGTAAAAGTTTCTTTCGTAGGTTGGTAAAATAAAATACAATGCAGTAGTCCTCTTGCTTATTCCAATTTTCGCATTAAAATATGAATGGCTAGAAAAAATGGGACTTCCCTGACTGTAGGATATTGCGGGAAGTAAATAGACTGTATTTGCATAGGTACTGGATATAATGGACAAAAATTACAAAGTTGGAGATGTGTGTTAGAACAAAAGCCAAACTGAAGTGTCATCTAAATGTTGAATGTAACTCCCCGCAGTATGTTTCATATGTATGTATCCGCCGCTGTACGGATACATAACAACGACATATTGCGAAAGTGACGTTCTACGTTGCGAAGAAACGTCGCTTTCGCATAACGTCATTCACGCCTTCTATATTTCTATGCATATGAATGAATGCTTAGGAGAGAGGGGGTTTGGCTTCGTTGTATGTCTACGTGTTAGCGCTGCGGCAGAGGTGACCTGTGCGCTCATATGATGTATCTCATCCCACCGGTTCGCTAACGAACTGTCCTCCTTTGATAAGCGATGGTGTAGGTGAAAGTAACAAATGTTTTGCAGATGGCGCAGCAGAGGGCCAACAGCCTGTGGCAGGAAGTTCCCGAAACAGTTATTATGGCGAGCCTCAGAGCGCTGACACAAGGCACCGGTGTCATGTTTGTCTGAGGGGATTTCAGTGGAAGGGTCAGCTACAAGTACACTTAAGAACTCACACTTGTGAGAAGCCATATAAATGTAATGATTGTGGCAAGCAATTTAATGAAAAAGGTACTTTGGAATCACATTTCAGAATACATACTGGTGAGAAACCATATCAGTGTAAGTTTTGTCGTCGTCGATTTGCTGACAGCAGTGCAGTAAAAAGACATATGAGAACTCACACTGGTGAGAAGCCATATAAATGTAATGACTGTGGCAAGCAATTTAATCAAAAGGTTCATTTAAAATCACATTTTAGAACACATACTGGTGAGAAGCCATATAAATGTAATGATTGTGGCAAGCAATTTAGTCAAAAGGGTGCTTTAGAATCACATTTAAGAACTCACACTGGTGAGAAACCATTTGAATGTAAGGTTTGTCGACGACGATTTGCTGACAACAGTACATTAACAAAACATCTGAGAACTCACACTGGTGAGAAGCCGTATAAATGTAATGTTTGTGGCAAGCAATTTAATCAAAAGGGTACTTTACAATCACATTTAAGAACACATACTGGTGAGAAACCATTTGAATGTAATGTTTGCGAAAAGCAGTTTAGTCACAAATGTAATTTAAAAGTTCATTTAAGAACTCACACTGGTGAGAAGCCATATAAATGTAATGATTGTTGCAAGCAATTTAATCAAAAGGGTGATTTAGAATCACATTTAAGAACACACACTGGTGAGAAACCATTTGAATGTAAGGTTTGTCGACGTCTATTTGCTGACAGCAGTACATTAAAAAGACATTTAAGAACTCACACTAGTGAGAAGCCATATAAATGTAATGACTGTGGCAAGCAATTTAATCAAAAAGTTCATTTAGAATCACATTTAAGAACTCACACTGGTGAGAAACCATTTGAATGTAAGGTTTGTCGACGTCGATTTGCTGACAGCAGTACATATAAAAGACATTTAAGAACGCACACTGGTGAAAAGCCATATAAATGTAATAACTGTGGCAAGCAATTTAGTGTTAAGTGTAATTTAGAAACACATTTAAGAACACACACTGGTGAAAAACCATAACAATGATCCTTGTTTGTTGGTATTGTTTGTAATTTGGATTGCTAACATTCTTTTTCAGTTGTACAAGGTATTGCGCAACTAGGGATTATGCAAATTTTATTAAAATCGGTCAAGTACTTTATGAGATAGTACAGTTTTTGAAATTCTTATTGTATAAAATAATTTTCCTTGTGTTGTAGCAGACAAACTCGACGATACTAATTTTATGATACATAAGTACTTATTCACATTAACATCCAAGAAAATGTATAATTGTATTAATTAAAAAAGAAGTAGTCAACATATCGAGTAAGCTTTAATGATATAATAACAATATTCAGTCACATTATTTTAAAAACATATAATACCTGTCACCCAACAATATTCATTAAATGAATATATATCAATACGTGGGGCGCACTATAAGTTTCCGGAATGAATATGAAAAAATACTACCTTTAAGGTACAAAATTAATTTATTGTTTTTCAAAATAATCTCCCTTAGCGTCTATGCACTTTTTCATTCGATGAAACCAGTTTTGAAAACTTTTGTGCCACTCCTCTGTGGTGACCTCTGAAACGTGTTTTTCATACTCCTCGACAGCCTCTTCTGGTGATGAAAATCGTTAACCGCGTAATTGGTTCTTAATTTTTGGGAACAGAAAAAAGTCACAAGGTGCCAGGTCGGGACTGTATGCAGGATGACTCATGAGTTCTACATTTTTCGCCTTCAAAAAGTCGTTTGTCTGTCTGGCCGTGTGAGAACTAGCATTGTCGTGGTGCAGGATGATACGGCGTTTACGGTTATTTTTACGGAGTTCGTCAATAACTTCCGGCAAACAAATGATCGTGTACCAGTCACTATTCACTGTACGACGATTCTCTAAAGCAACAGTAGCCACGTGTCCAGTTTTATTAAAAAAAGAAGCAATCATCCGCTTAGATGCACTTATCGCGCGTAGCAATAAATCCATGTTTCGTCACCTGTTACTATGTCCCACACCAAATTTGACGCACCTTCGTTGAATCTGGTAAGCATGGCACTGCACCATGTGACGCGGTCCGTTTTTTGAGCCTCGGTCAAGTTGTGTGGGATCCACCGCGAGCACAACTTTCTCACACCCAAATGTTTGTGTAGGATTAATTGTATTTGACCCATGCCTATTTCTAAGGATGCGCGAATTTCATGGTAGGTCACATGCCTGTCTGTTTCAATCATACGGCGCACAGCATCGATGTTTTTGTTGGTCACAGCGGTGGACGGCCGACCATCGCGAGATTCGTCACTGAGATTGATACGACCACGCTTGAATTCTGCAAACCAGCTATAAACAGTTGTCCTGCATGGTGCTTCATTGCCAAAAGCTGTTTCAAGCCGAGCGATGCTCTGTTGAGCTGTCAAATTACACTAAAAATCGTAGAAAATCATACTACGAAAATTTTCCCGAGTTAAATCCATGTTGATGCAGACACACAATTTTTTAAATGGCGCCACAAGGTAAAAACAAAAGACAGTCAAATGAAACAAACTGCATTCTACAGCCAAAGAGTTCTATTTTCAAATGTTGCAATAAATTTTTAAATATTGTTTATGTAAGTGGCCAGTTCCGGAAACTTACAGTGCGCCCTATATATAATAATGTCATTTGTAAATACGTTATTCTTCACGCGTGTGTCACAAGTTGATCCCATTTTACTTTCAAGATTTAATAACACTTCACATACACAGGCCCTGGGACTATCCATGGCGTCGCTGTGGGTGTAGTCGCCGAGCATCGTGTGGCCGATCGCTTGGCAGTGCACCCGCAGCCGGTGGCCGAGGCCTATCTACACTACTACACCACTATTATACAGAGGGGAAAGATTGCCACAGCGTGCCCACTACTTAGGCACGTGGCGACACAAGCTGAGGCATTCCTTTGCCAATACTTTAATCAAATTTAATTGGTATTAATGACGTTTTTCTTTGTTTTGTTTACGTTGATTAGGTTCCTAAACTACTGGACCGATTTGAAAAATTATTTCTCCATTAGAATCCTACATTATCCTTGATGAACATACATATGTTATAGAAAAGGTACCTATATCTACTCGTGCGAAGCCGAGGCGAGTGAAAGGATGCTTGAAAAGCTCGAAGTCCCGCGGCCAGGCGCTTTGTGTCCGCGGGCCACACTGAAACCAAGGGCAAGTTAACACAGAGACACGACGCGACACGATGCTTTACAGGCATGTGGTTTCGCGCGAGCCCTTATTTTTGTATTAGTTTTGCTACCTCTGCAAGAAGTCCGATTATACCTAACAAGATCCCAGTCTATCGTTATATTTCTCACTCGAGCACTCGTCAGCTGCTTCAGATGTACACGGAGTCTGGACGGAAATAGTAGAGACAAGTCGCCACAGTGGCTTCAAGCTGCACCAGCGGGCTGTAACGCAGCGTCACGAGGCGCAGCGCCACTCTTGCGCCGCGTCTACCGGCGAAGCACCGCCGCGAGCCATTTCCTAAAGCCGTCAATGAAATGTGTACCTTTTCGTTTATTAAATAAAGATATATTTCATTGCTACTTTTCAGTCGCGTCGCGTCTCGGTTTGAGCTGACTCCTGAGAGGGGTGTCTAGCATCTAGCATGAATTGGGCCTATAATCCTTCAGATTCTATGATACCGATGTTTTTTGTTATAATTATTGAGACTTAATTTATGTTAACCGATTCAATGCGGCGGCCTCCATTTTCAAAACACGTCGTGCCATCCGCATCGAATCGGTTCCATAGATATGTATTGGATTACAAGAGATCCTTTAAAACTAAATTGGTGCATACGGTACGACGGGATTATAACCAAGTTCCTGCCCATGGCCGGTGAGACAAAAAGGTTCTCGAATGGCGAGATGTAACGGAAAGCGCAGTCTGATACCCACCCACCAGATGGACGGACAACCTCGCTACGGTCGCAGAAAGGCGCTGGGCCGCTTCTTGCAGGTCGTATTTGAAATTATTTGGGGAGACCTATGTCCAGCCGTGGACTTGTTGGGCTGACACGATAACGAAATGCTCAGTGATGTTCCGACCGATTAAAAACCATTTTATATTGCGGCACCTTTGTTTTTACGTGGGGCCAAGGCCGCAAAGTGTAACACATGCGGCACATTCTTTGCCTGTTTCAAATTAAGGATTCACATCACCCTAACTGGTCCATACACCAAACCTAGCGCCAGTAAGTTGTGAACTTGTGTCGTAAGATACTAACTCACCGATACTATATTTTGTAATAGATACTTATATACCATTACTTATATAGATGAACATTCAAGACCCTGAAACATCCAAGAATCTAAAAATGATCGTTTTTAGGGTTCCGTACGCAAAGGGGGAAAACGGGACCCTATTAATATCGCTCCGCTGTCCGTCTGTCTGTCTGTCCGTCTGTCACCAGGCTGTATCTTATGAACCGTGATAGTTAGACAGTTGAAATTTTCACAGATGATGTATTTCTGTTGCCCCTATAACAACAAAAATACAAAAAAAAATTATAAAATAAATATTTAAGGGGGCTCCCAGTCCCATACAACAGACATAATTTTTTTGTCGTTTTTATACATAACGGAACGGAACCCTTCGTGCGCGAGTCCGACTCACACTTGGCCGATTTTTCATCTTGACCTGGCCGTGGATCGAACCCGGGAACCCTCGTATCCCAGGCTGTTGTATTAACCACTGCGCCACGGAGCTCGCCGATATTTGACTGTGTGGTGAGTTGAGTTCCAATAAACATTTGGTGGACTCGTGTCCTGCACCAGACTTGAACATATAGCTATATATGTGTGGAGTGGTTTCTTAAGTGTTTGTATGATTTGTACGAAGCTACGATGACAAACAAACATAACATTCATTCATAGTCTTATCACAAGTGTGTTCGTATATCTGACTGCCCTATTCTAAAAAAACTGCATGTCGGTGGCTATAGGGGGTCGCATTTAATATTTTATTGTTATTTTTATTGTGTGTAATGTGTACCTCTTTAATATGGAATAATCCGAAATAAAGAATTTATTATATATTATTATTCTCTTTATTTATTTAATTTCTTAGGTCTAGGTTTTTATAAAACTTATATAAAAAGTAAAATATAAAAAAAAAAACATACAAAAAATACAACTTTTATAAAAACCTAATCCTAGAGGGCTGCCAGCAGCGGGGCAGGGCTCAAGCTAGGGCCCATACTACCTCACACTGCTTTGCATGATTGACTGTTATATCAATAATAATTAAATACTCAAGTTGAAATAAAAATGCAGCAAAGTTCAGGACTAACTCTGGTAACTATATGACTCAAAAACACGATTGCGTTAAATTTTCTCGATAGAAAAAAATTGCAAAGTTGCCTCCAAATCACGTCTAATTTACTCGGTATATAGCATTATTCACCAAATACATTAAAATTAACCTTGAAACTTTTGATTATTATTGCATTACAGATAAGGCAGGCATCATATGTTTTTCTTTTTCGAATAACCCTTAAATATTCCTAAAAAACGAAAATATCCAAAGTAGCCAACGCGTTTAGACCATCCGCGTTTGTATCGCCACGCCGCCTGGCATATGTCGGACTCTTAAGGCTACAGAGAGAGAAACCTCCTGACGATGCGCGCAGTGTCCAGGAGTACTGCCTTCTGTATCTGACCCTTGATCCAGCCATCTAGCGAGAGCCTCTTGAGGTGTTGATCGAGGCTCTTCGCTATAAGACCGTTCACTGAAACGACTATCGGGACAATGATCGTCGAATCCACATCCCACATAGCGGTCACCTCGTGGGCCAAGTCTAGGTACTTAGTAAGTTTGTCCTTCTCGCAGGGCTTGTTACCGGTACCAAATTCCCATTATAAGTACCGGTATTACTATTCTGTTAAAATTTTAACGTTAATATAGGGTACCGGTAATCGAGTATTTAACGGTAATAATATTGTTAACAGTTAACGGTAATTTTACCGCTACTTGTTACCGGTACCAAATTCACATTATAAGTTCCGGGAAGTACCGGTACCTCTATTCTGTCAAATTTTAACGGTATTAAAATTGCGTGAATTTTACCGGTACCTACGCATTGTTGCCGTCCGCCGCATGGGACTCGCTCCACTGTAAAAGTGCCGCCCCATTGTCGGCCCCCGCCTCACGCTGCACATGCACAACACGGCTATGACACACATTAACAAAATGAAAATTCCCGATACGAGTACCGGTACTGTTTACCGGTATTTAGTACAGGTACTTCTGTTATTAAACTTACTGATACCAATTCAATTACCGGTACCGTTGTTTTATGGAGGTACCGGTACCAATCCAATTACCGGTACCGTTGTATTATAGAGGTACCGATACTTGATTTTTACCGTTACCAAATGTACCGGTACCAATCCAATTACCGGTACTGTCGTTTCATAGAGGTACCGGTAATGAATTTTACTGGTATTCCAAGCCCTGCCTTCTCGGCCTTCACCAGGTTCTCGTCATGCGGGATGGTGATATCGATGAGCATTGCCTGTCGCGTCGATCGATCTGTCAGCACGATGTCAGGCTTATTGGAACAATAGTCCTATCCGTGATTACAGATCGATCCCAATAGAGCGTGGCACGACCATCTTTCATCGCCTGCTTTATGTCCCCATCCACAATACTCAAAGACTGTGACATACCAAGATATTTGTAAGTTTTCATATTATTGACCGAGCGAGCGAAGCGAGCGAGGTCTTCAATTCAAGTTGGGGCGAAAAGACATTTTTTGTATGTATGTATGTATGTATGTATGTTTGTTCCACGATAACTTTAGAACCAATGCTCCAATTAAGATGAAATTTAGAATGTATATAGGTCTTATAAATACAATTTTCAAGTTCAATGGGCATCAAAATCGGTTCAGCAGTTTACGAGATATTTAAATAAATGTTTAAGTATTTCGAGAAATGAAACTTGAAAATGACGTTTAGGCTGAATATGTTACAAGATGGCGCTGAAATAAATTTTAATTTTGAAGGTTACCACAGCCGCCGCCAGGTGGCGGTATTTCGTTGAAGAATGCTTTGTCCATGCTTTGTGTATTAAATTTAAATTTATTACACAAAACATGAACAATTATAAACTAGAACGGTACTTTCTCCTCTATACTTCGTTTATCAAATGGTTGGCTTAGTCGCAGTACGGTAGTTACCCGATCGAAAAGATTAGACTTCGAGCCGCGCAAGAAAATTAGATTTTTCAATGATTGCAAATATTTCTTTCGCTGTCTGTTCCAAGTTAAATTCCAAGTGACTCTCTTATTTTTAATTTACAACATTTCGTTCCTTTAGAACAGAAAAATACCAGTCCATGAAAGTTTAAATTCTTGTTAGTTCCAAATTTCTCCAACAGATGGAATCAGAGGTCCAAAAATGCGTAGGGATATTTTAATAAGTTTTTGTTTAACTTTAATTTTAAGTATGTATATGTTTGTTCGGGTTTAAGCCTGCAACCAAAAATTAAAGCAGTTATTTACAACCAATTTAACTGCAATTTAGTATTGTACTTAACTTTATGGTGGTGGAAGATAATTATAAATAATCACTGATCTGATTTGAAGATGACGAGCTATTTAATGATGAACATCCCGTTTATAACATTTTACAAATTCAATCCTTTCACAATAAAAGCTGGTAAAAAAACCGGCAAATTGCAAGTCGGACTCGCGCACGAAGGTTTCCGTACCGTTATCTATAAAAGCGGCAAAATAATCATGCATGGGAGCCTCACTTTAATATTAATTTTATTTTCATTTAAATATTTATTTTTTAAGGATATAACAACATATTCTATGATTATTTAAAACAAGCAAAATTATCACGTTTGTTGCGTGGGAGCCCTCTTAAATATTTATTTTATTCAATTTTTTAGTATTTCCTGTTATAGCGGCAACTGAAATACATCATTTGTGAAAAATTTCAGCTGTCTAACTATCACGGTTTAGAGAGAGATACAGCCTGGTGATAGACGGGCGAACAGACAGACAGCCAGACAGACAAACGGACAGCGGAGCGATATTAATAGGGTCCCGTTTTTACCCTTTGGGTACGAAACCCTAAAAAGGAATGAAAAAAATAGTGCAAGAAGAAACAAATAATTCCGCAAAACAGACACAATAAAGACAAAAAAATGGGGTTCGGTGGGCGAAAGATAAGTACAGATGTAGAATGCAGACGTACGAAAAACATATTTGGAAGGTAAAGCTGAAGCATAGAAAGAGGAGTATGGGAGTGCAGCACTCTGCGAGAGAAATAAAAACAAAAGCCAAATGGAAAAGGAGCTGGGGGGTTGTCCGGACAAAACAAGCCAGAAAATTGATACGTATGAAAACCAAAAGTTTTATAAGTATAAAGCTCAAGCGAAGAAACGGAGGTAATATGTCTATCGGGGCTAAAAAAATTAAACATTGACGGGTACACATCAAAACCATATAGGTTTAGAAAGCAAAACACATATGTCTCGTTTTTAGAACCTTAATGATCATAATCATGCCGACCAAAGCTCAGTCACCCGGATACTTACCTATTAAATGACCTGGCATTTTATATTGCTATTCCCTGAATTTTAAGTCGCAGGCCTAGTGACATTTTCAAACACTCAAAAACGCCTGTGGAATATATGGTACGAAAATTATTTTTTATACAATGTCCAATGTTGTGATTCCTTTAATAAACATATTCTTTCAGATATGACGAAACATTTACATTTATTTGTCCTTTAGTGAAATTATATTTATTTTTCTGTGAGGACGGACTCAATAGTGCAACGCAGCTCTTCAGCTACACGTTGCACTATCGAGAGCTAAACGACTCACAGATGTTGTATTGAACCCGGGTTTTGTTTTGTCATATTAATTAGATAAAATTCTACTCGTACAGTTACGGATTGGAAGGGAAAAACTATTTCAACTATCCGTGCAACAGTAATAAAAAAGGAGTTTAACATTGTATGGTAGTTTAGTTTATGAAGATTTGTTATTGGCATATAGACTATAATAGTTTGTTAAATGTGTTTACTGCTGTAAATCTTCCAAAATAAAATAAAAATAAAAAATTATTTGTTTGGATAGAAATAAATGTTAACTATTAGTACAAGAAAGTAAGGACATCGTGTTCATTGTATGTTAATTTGTAATAAGTCGTGGTGAATAAAATAAAAAGAGTGCTTTTGAAGTCATCTAAACAATAGCACTATGACAACATGCTTATCAAAATCAGTCTAATAGTAGCTGGGTCACAAAATTATTAAATAATCGCGAGGTCCACGTTCGCAGCGAACTACTAGTTATTAATATTATATGTGTAAGTATTGTACTGTACCGAGCAAATCTCCTATGACACTTGTTACATTGAAATGGTTTCTCACCAGTGTGAGTTCTCATATATCCTTCTAAGTTAATCTATGGATGAAATTACATCCCACATGTATGACATTCGCAAGGTTTCTCACCAGTAGGAGTACTTCAATGTGTGCGCGTGTGTATACTGAGCAAATCACCTATGAAAAATATTACATTAGAACGTCGGCGTGAACGCACAAGAAGCTTAACAAACTGCGCTCGCCACCCGCCCTCCCAACGTGGTGAGTACGGCGATTTCCTTCCATGAAGAGAAAAATCTTTGGAGGCGGAGGAGGCCTATGTCCAGCAGTGAACTTCTTGTGGCTGAAATGACGATGATGATGGTTTCTCTCCAGTATGAGTTATTAAATGTGTACGTAATGCACTGTATAGAGCATGTCGACATTGATAATAATTAAATTCATATGGTTTCTCACCAGAGTAACTTCTCAAATGTGTTTCCAAATTAATTCCACAAAGAAATTGCTTTCCGTACTTATAACATTATATGACTTCTCACCAGTGTGAGATCTCAGATATATTCTTAAACAACTGATATGAAAAAAAAAAAACAAAATGGAAGTAAAAAACAGATTAAGAAAGGATTTTAGGAGCATTCTTTTTGAGCCTGGACAAGATAGTCTGTTCTTTAGCGAATCTCAGTTCCTCATAAGATACGTAATATACATAATATAATATTCCATTAAATATATGTAAAAATACGTTGGACGAAGCTGTCTATAAATAATTCAAAACCTTTGTATTCCCTACCAGTGGCGCCCTTGGTGGAGTTATGGCGGGCCTTCCGAAGACGACAGTTAACTGGATGTATCAAAATGAATCTACGCTAACATTAGATTAATAGCCAAACAACTGCATGCTTTTCATGTAGCTACATAAGTAGATCAACGCCACTATCTCGTATGCGTGTTTTATTAATCAAATAAATACAGGATCCAAACCAAAAAAATAATGTCAACACATTTAAATTCCATTCTTTATTTGCTTATCGAGGTTTACAATCAATTAACGTGTTAAAATATAACTAGGTACCAACAGATTTGTCTTATTCAAGCATGCAGTTTGTAGTTAACTTACTGAAGTCACGTCATATATACTGAGAATAAAATTAGTTATCTAAAATAACAATTCTTGTCATTATTTGTTATTGGTACTAGAATTACAAGTCATGTCGACACTTAGGTCTGTCGGGATATTCTGTCGCGGAATAAACTCACGCATTCAATAGCCACAGTTCATCTTCCGTGACAATTGTCGTTAGGTAGCAATTTAATGAGGTAAAGCGTCACGAGCATTAATATCTAGGGTCTTAAGTCAATGTGATAAGGTCTAAAATGAAATAAAGCTGTGTATATACACGCTTGTGACTATAAATATATACAGACGAACCCAACGACTCCTTAACTCTCGGAATCCATCCAGCCGTTTTGAAGATACGAGGTAATAAAGAAATTTACAAACATACATGATACGCGCGGAACACATTACCCTTCTTGGCAGTTGGGTAATAAAAGCGGGTCACTCACGTGCTATGTCGTCGGGAGATATAGTCGGCAATCCCGACAAATAGCGCGTGAGTGACCCGTTTTTACATGATGATAGCCTCTACTTCCAAATCCGTGAGTCAGCAGTTATGATAAAATAAAGAATCTTACATACATACTTTAATACATCCATACAGATTTACATACAAATTTTTCGAGAAGTTTTAGAGAAAAGCAGTTTTGAAATATCAGTTGTTTCGAATCTACGTGTCTAGTCAAGGTTGAATGACTTACAAAACTAAAACACGCAGCCGCAGTAGATACAGGTTGCTACAGAGATTTGTTTTGTATGACAATTACATGATGGTTTCTTGTCTGTTATTATAATCATCATCATCAGGTCTCTTTAGTCTCTGCAGCAGTATGACCCTGTCTGTACTACCGGAGCCATACTTGGCGAGGAGAAGACAGGATTGGCATATACTCTCCTCGCTAGCCAGACGGATTGCAGAGGTCTCATTGATTTTTATGAGCTTTGTTTAGCTTATATTTCCTAAGTCGCCTATTACGATATCCATGTGAAGACTAATGTTGATATTATAATATCTCTATACTATAGTAATGTAGTTTATCCGTGGTTTAATGTAGACGAGAATGAAGTTCCCGTGACATTACAAACGATACAAGAGTAGCAGAAACTATTACATCATGTTGGTTTCTCACCAGTATAAGTTCTTAATTGTAATACTAAAGTATCCTTACGATTAAGTTGCTTCTCACAATTATTACAATTATACGGCTTCTCACCAGTTTGTAGACGACTATTCCACTGAAACTGCCTCAGACAAACATGACGCTGGTGCCTTGTGTCAGCGTTTGCGCGCGCGGGTCTCTCTGAGGCTGGTCAACAACCTGCGGCAGGAAGTTCACGAAACAGTAATCAAGACTGTTTCGTGAACTTCCTGCTACCCGCTGTTGTCCCTCTGCTGTGTCATCTGCAAAAAAACTGTTACTTTCACCTACACCATCGCTTAACAAAGGTGTCAGTTACTTAGCGAACCTGTGGGATGAGATACATAATATAAGCTCACATGTCACATAATGCAAGGATGGTTAATTGCTATGAGAAAGTCAAAACTGTTACTCGTGATGAGGACATCCATTGAAACAGGTACTTTGATAGACCTTATTGCACAAGATTTACCGGCTTTCATAGTAAACACAATGACTCAGAAATGAAAAAATGTTTCAATGGAACAATCCATAGTATCCTTTAACATTTTTTTTAAAAAGAAGAGGATCTAGATAAGAATAAAATAAAAGTTCCGTGTAAGATGTGTTAAAAATTGAATAAGGTTTCTCGTTATCGTCCTTAAGCCTTATGCTGGTTTAGAAACAAAGGAAGATGATAAAGTAAAGAAGAATTCAATTCAACACGACAACAATTCAGTGATAGAAACAGATTTAAATAAGACTGATCAAAAAACGAAAGTAACACCATTACTGTCAAACTATTATTGAATTATGAAATTGCAAATACATGGCGTTAACGATTCGGGTACTAGTGCTTCCTCTGTCGCCACATTTCGTAAACAAATAAAAGAAATCACATTATCGCGGCAAATTGATGGCATTGTTGTCGACAGTTTTTAATTTCCCAAATATATTGTGCCAATACTAACTAAAGTCAAGTACTTTGCAATTATGATTTCACGAAAATTGACAATTTCATTGTTGCTGTTTTGTTCATACTTTTAATACAATTTTTCGTAGATATAAATGGTAAATGAGTAGTGAAAAATATATTTTAAAAAGTTATGCTTGTTATAATAGCATATATGTATAGTTAAGCTATCTACGTCCTCCTTGGTACCAGCTGAAAATCAGCGCTTTGGTTCACCGCCATAAGCATGAAGCTGAGCTGGCTGCCTTTTCGGCTTAACGGCTTCTCTTTTTCTTTACAAATCGATGAGACATCGCTCGGCAATAAATTAGTTACGAAAAGTATTCACGAAAGAAAACAGAGATACGCATCCAAAAAAATGTTTTAGTTTTTCAAAAACATATTACGAAAATTAAAGTTTACTCTGTGTTTATTTATTTTTTATTTAATACAATTATTCTATACATTTTCTTGGATGTTATGTATTAAGTACCTATCTATTATAAAATACGTATAGTATCGTTGAGTTAGTATCTTGGACGAATAAGGTTAGTATGCTACAACAAGTTCACTAATTACTGCACAAAAAAAATATTCAGTATTTTAGACAATGAAAGAATGTGAGCCAGTTTATTTTAAAAATTAAAAGCAAATTAGCTTCTTCAAGACCATCTCAAAGAGTACTGAACCGATTTTAATAAAATCTGCACTATTTACTTAGTTGCGCAAATTTCTGCGACAAAAAACAATGTTAAAAATCCGCTTTATAGTGTTTGGGATATGCGCAAGCAAACATACAAATATACGTATAGATCAATATGAACAGAACTGCGAAGCTGGTACAGAACAACATATACAAAAACTGTGCAACCCCGACAATATTACATACATACGGTACGGGGCGAATTGAGAACCTCCTTTTAAAGGTCGGTTAATGAGATCAGTACTAATGTGTTTGTACGTCCTCACATCAAAAATTAACCATGGCTTTAAGCCATTACCGTGTTTAAGGCACTACGTGGGTTGACTTTGGAGTTTTGGGTTGTGTTAGTAAGGGAAACCACACGCGAGCGAAGCCGCGGGTAAAAGCTAGTTTACAATAAAACTCCTAACATCTAAAAGCCTATCCATAAATTTAATTATGAAATAAACAATATTAATAATAATAATAATAATAAGAATAATATAAAGAGATAATAATAATAATAGCCTTTATTCAGACAAATTTTTACAATGACTCATGATATATATATATATTTTTTTACACTGTGTATGCATCGACTTCGTGTCTGTATGTCACTTGACAAAGGCCTCCTCCAATTTTCGCCAATTCTCTCTATCATTAGCCACTCTTTGCCATGTGCCTCCTGCTGTGGCTTTGATGTCATCAGCCCATCGTTTGAGTGGTCTCCCACGTTTTCTCTTCTTGTCCCTTGTATACCAGTTCATGACTAGTTTTGACCATTTTTCACTTCCTCTTATTATGTGGCCCGTCCATTTCCACTTCAGTTTCTTTATTGTTTTCCTCTATTCCATGTACCTAACTGTATTATACTAAACTCTTGATATCGACATATCCATCCCTGTCAGTAGCTTTAAGTAATCCAGTCAAGTTCTATTCAAATATCTTTGAGCCTATTTTCAGTATGGTCATTTAAAACCATTTCTTATTCCATCCATATTATACTAGATCCTTGATAACGACATATCCAGCCATTACCAGCAGCTTGTCATCCGGTCAAGTTCTACTCAAAACAAGCCTATTTTTACTATTTGAGCACATGACCGTGTCAGCCTATAATTGTACTCCATGCCATGTCTGTTGCTGCTGGTTGTCTCGAGGTCTCACAATTGGCAATGGACATAAATATTTTCTACCCCCGTGCATAGTACGTATCAGAATATCTCGAGCTCCTCCGTGTTTCGAAGGCACGTTAAGCCATTGTGCCATGTGGCCATTATCTAATGGCCACATGGCACAGATGATAATCCTCTCCATCTCTTTCGTGTGCGAGTTAAATGAAATAATGTAAGGTTATAGTTTCCTTCGCCTACGTATATGTAAAAATACAACCTACATACATATACATGCATACTATCACGTCTTTTTCCCTTGCGGGGTAGACAGAGCCTAGGTCAATGAGAGCTAAAGTCCACATTTAGCGTGTTGGTGGAAAACGGAATCGGAATAGTGATGTGTTGCCACATCGCCTCTTATGTACATGATTCCTCAGATTTTCGCCCATCCCCTTAATCGACTTTTACGATCTACACGGACAGATAAGTAGTTGGTACATTCAACGGTTTTCCTTTCTCTCAGACCAAATGGAAGAACAACATAGTGTAATGTTAGTTATTTCTAAGGTCTTATTACTCAATAAATATTGTCCATATTGTCCATATAAATATGGGTTTTATAATCACCGTATTCGTATACTACATGTTACCTACCTTCTAAGATTAAGGACGGTACATGCTGGCCTGACCTTTTCCTCCCCAATACTTTAGACTGTAGATCAAAAAATATTGATTGGCTCGTTAGTGAGACAATTTTGAATTAAATATTGTTAATTAAATCAATTTAACGTCAAAGAAAATCGCCGCGTAGTAAACGCGCACAAACTATTAGGTAAGAGATACTACGTATCATAATCATAATCATTTATTGGTGAATTAAATATACACGTCAAATTTCCATTAAATTCATTAGTTTCAGGTCGACATACAATATTATTCAGATTAAAATATTACATAATTATAAGTGTATATCACAATTTCATATAATTTATATCACTATGTATCTATTATTATCTATAATCAGTCTACTTATTTATGACGAAATATTATAAAACTCTTCCAAGCTATAGAGTACGAGTATGTGCTCAAGAAGCCATTTCTTTAGCCTAATTTTTATTCTTGCTAGAGATGGTGCCTTTTTACATCAGGCGGCAGCTCATTATACACTAGGGGCCCATAACATGGACTAACTTATCCGACTTTGCTGTTCGGCGGGTCACTGAAAATAATCGATCGGCATTTCGGTGTGATCTCCCATGAACATCCCTAGGCACTGGTGAAGATGCGTACACATACACAAAGACATAGGTGGCAACCTGTTGCACAATTAACGAGGACGAAATACAAGTATTGCCACACTTTTAAAATATCTCGTGACATTGTCGTTTTATCTAGTCTCTGAGTATACATAACTGTCCTATCTCTATATGTTAACGGGAAAAAAGTTGCATGCTTGGTTCCATAGAAGTCATGCTTTGGTTTCCTACTCAGTTTTTTTAACAGATTTAATAACTAAGGTTAATAATTATCCGTTATTAACAGAGCTACCCTCACAACTTCTCTTTTACCTATAATGGGTCTCGCAATAAACTCTGGCGTAACCAGTTCTTCCATCCGAGGAGCTACCCCAAGCTACAAGCTTCCTTGGGCCACATGGAAGTGTCTTTATCGCCTGTTATGACTGTGTGGAAGCTGTGTTAACTCCTGGATGTAGTGTCACACTGTCAAACACATACATCTTGGCCAGCCGCGACCAAGTTTGGGCAAATGCTTCTTGAAATCGTGACACTACATGGTCATAACTACTCGGAGCAATACTGCCGATCGTGCTAATAATTAATTATAACACAATACTACATATTTTTCTGACTTTGATATTTTCCAACTGCCTTTTCTCTTGTACGCTTCTGACCTACCTACCGTATTTAAGAAATTCGATATGTATGTTCACCAATGAAGTGCGCGTCCATGTATTATAGTTTCTAGTCTAGTCACTATTTTCTATCTAGATCAATCGCGTTGGGACAGCGTGTATTAAAACGTGAATAATATACAAGTACACATTTCACGACCACAGGCAATTCTCCTGTGGCGCGCAAAATGTTTCTTCAATAGAAAAATATCTAAAGCTCACGATTTTTTAAATGTTATATATATTTAATTATATTATAAAAAGCACTGTTTCCGTTTATAAAACATAATAAAGGACACAACCTCCAAACAAAATGAGCTGATCAACCTAAGTCATAACGACAGAAACGCAAAGAAGGTAAGGACAAACAAAACGCTAGGCAAACTAATCAAAGTAAAACTTCTGAAAGCTAGCTGGACACCAGGTACTGAACCTTTGTAACTCTGCAGTAACCACATCACGCCCAGCTCCGAATTCATTTACTTTTCCAGTCCACGCCGCTTCTCGCCTGAATTTATAGGTCAGTGACAGTGAGACATACCGTTTAAAGAATTACAACAATACATGCAACGAAACTAGCTTTCGAAAATAAAAATAGCGTAAATATAGAGAGCGTAGCGGCACCGGTCCGCCCCCGCTTCACGCAGATGAACTTTACTCGATGATTTGAAGGCCTAGCTGAATGATATGTAACTTTGTGAATGTGAATGCAAAGCTGAATTAAACCCTATTAAATATATAATAACCTATTCCGCCGAAAACTTTATAGTTTTTGAGTAATCAAACAATACTTTTCTGACGATGTGTTTAAAAAAAACTATAAATAACTTTACAATTATCAATAATACATGTACACACATACCTTTAAAATAAAGAAAAATAGAAAATAAAGAAGAAGTAATTTAATTGTTTATAAAAATCAGTCCAGTATTCATCGAGTTATAAAATAAAAACAAAAGGGCCCCCACGCCATCTTTGAAGGGGCCCTGCTCCTTGGTCCACCATTATGTTTGTATACGACTCGCAGATTCGTACTCCTGACGTCACAAGGAATACCAGACTATACTACATAAATCTAGAGATAAAAAAAAAAAAAGAAGATCTATTGTAAATCCGTGGTTTAATTTATTACGCATATGTCACATCCATCCTGTATATATTCATTGTTATGGTTTCTCACCAATGTGAGTTCTGAAATGTGTACGTAAATTACTGATTTCACCAAATCGACGACGACAAACCTTACATTCAAATGGTTTTTCACCAGTGTGTGTTCTTAAATGTCTTATTAAATGACCCTTTTCATTAAATTGCTTGCCACAATCATTACATTTATATGGTTTCTCACCAGTGCGAGTTCTTAAATGTGTACGTAAATGACCTTTGCGACTAAACTGTTTTTCGCAAACATTACATTCAAATGGTTTCTCACCAGTGTGAGTTCTTAAATGTCTTTCTAAATCACCCTTTCGACTAAATTGCTTGCCACAGACATTATATTTATATGGCTTCTCACCATTGTGAGTTCTTAAGTGTACTTGTAGATGACCCTTCCTCTGAAACCCCCTCAGACAAACATGACACTGGTGCCTTGTGTCAGCGCTCTGAGGCTCGCCATAATAACTGTTTCGGGAACTTCCTGCCACAGGCTGTTGGCCCTCTGCTGCGCCATCTGCAAAACATTTGTTACTTTCACCTACACCATCGCTTATCAAAGGAGGTCAGTTCGTTAGCGAACCCGTGGGATGAGATACTAGGGTGGTCCCAGAAGTAGCCGACCTGGCATAAATATAGCAATACTAGCTGAAAATTTTAAAAAGAAAACAAAATTTGAATAATATGGCGCGTTAATTTGAAAAAAGAATAAGCTACGTCCTTTTATTTATATTTCACAACAATTAATAGAGATTGCTCTGAGTGATTTTCGAAACATGGACAAAATTGGTCACCGATATGTGATACAATACTTTCATTTCAAAGGTGTAAATCCAACCGATATTAAAGTCCAGCTGGATTGTACTCTGGAAGAGTCTGCTCCTTCATTTACAACAGTAAAATATTGGATTGCTGAGTTTAAAAGAGGTCGCATCAGCTGCGAAGATGAACATCGCAACGGTCGGCCAAATGAAGTGACTATACCAGAAATGGTGACAAAAATTCACAATATAGTATCGAAAGACCGTAGACTAAAAGTGCGTGAGTTAGCAGATATGGTAGGCATTTCAAAAAGTGCTGTACATCGCATTTTGACTGAAAAATTAGGCATGAGAAAGCTGTGCGCAAGATGGGTGCCGCGATTGCTCACCATTGAACAAAAGCAGCGTCGTGAGGATGTTTCAATCCAATGTTTGGAGAAATTTCAACGGAATAAAGCCGAATTTTTACGACGATTCATAACGATGGACGAAACATGGGTCCACAATTACACCCCTGAGACGAAAGAACAATCTAAACAATGGACTGAAAAGGGGGAACCGGCTCCAAAGAAGGCGAAGTCAGTTCCATCTGCTGACAAGGTCATGGCATCAGTATTCTGGGATGCGCATGGTATAATTTTTATTGATTATCTTCGAAAAGGCAATACCATCAACGGGGAGTATTACGCAAAACTTTTGCAGCGTTTGAGTGATGAAATTAAGATAAAACGACCGCATTTAGTGAAAAATAAAGTGTTGTTTCATCAGGACAATGCACCAACTCACACATCCACTATTGCAATGGCTAAAATTAATGACTTGAAGTTCGAATTGCTTCCTCATGCACCTTATTCGTCAGATCTAGCTCCCTCTGATTTTTTTCTGTTTTCAAACTTGAAAAAGTGGCTTGCCGGTAAAAGATTTGCCAATAATGAAGAGGTAGAGTGTGCTGTTGTTGGCTATTTTGAGGAACTTGATACAGACCACTATAAACAGGGTATTGAAGCTATTGAACATCGTTGGGAAAAGTGTATTGCGTTAAAAGGAGACTATATTGAAAAATAAATATTGCTTTTTCTAATTATTTTATGTTATCTTTGTTAGGCCGGCTAGTTCTGGGACCGCCCTCGTACATCATATGAGCGCACAGGTCACCACTGCCGCAGCGCTTACACGTAGACATACAACGAAGCCAAACCCCCCCTCTCTCCTAAGCATTCATTCATATGCATAGAAATATAGAAGGCGCGAATGACGTTATGCGAAAAAGTTTCTTCAGAACGTAGAACTTCACTTTCGCAAAATGTCATTCATATTTTTATGCGAAAATTGGAATAAGCACGAGGACTACTGTATTTTTTTTTACTAACCTACGAAATAAACTTAATTTACATTTTATATTTTGTCTCCACAACGTTGGCCACCTGGCCGGATACTACAGGAGTGTTGCGCGCCATTGGACTTCAACCTGACCCTGGATGAATTGAATATGGATCTCTATCGTCCACACCGATCATTTAAACTCAAAATCCATATTCCATGTGCCATAGCTATTCAATTAGATGCCTTCGCCCCTGGCTGCTCAGAGTGGTCCGACTTCCACTAACTTTAGCTCAACCGCTAGTTTCAAGTTCAGAAAACCGCATTTGACTCCCTCCACCAAACAGAGACACACACAGAATGAGTCGTGTGAAACATATAACACCATCTGTTTGTTCGGTTGTTAAGAAGCTTACCGTCCGCGTAGTGTCCCCCGCCCCGCGCCCCCTCGTCTTCATCGGAGTCCCGTGTCTCGTCCACGTCAGCCGCGGAAACGCCTTGCACGCAAATAACATTAGTCCCTGAACGTCACTTTCGCTAAATGTCTTCAATGTTTGTGAATACCCTTGAAGACATTGCTGCTTTCAAGGATGAGTCTGCCAAGCTGGTCAGAGAGGAAATTAAAATCGGCCAAGTGCGAGTCGGACTTGCTTACAAATGGTTCCGTTCCATATTCATAATTTTTTTGCCGTTTTTATAGATAATTTATAAAAACGGCAAAAAAGTTGTATGTTGTATAGGAAGGAGCCCCCGAATTTTATTGTAATTGTTTATTTTAAAAGAAAATATATTCTGTGAATATTTCAAGCGTCTACCTGTTGCCAATATCAATATCGAGCAAAAGAATCACGTTTATTGTATGGGAGCCCTTTAATATTTATTTTATTCTGTTTTTAGTGTTCGTTGTTATATCAACAATAGAAATATATCAGCTGCAAAAATTGCAGCTGTCTAACCATCACGGTTCATTAGATACAGCCTAGTGACAGACGGACAGACAGACAGACAGGTCGCGTTTTTACCCTTTGGGTACGAAACCCAAAGGGCTTCTACCTAGACCATAGCAACCGGCCAAATAGACGAAAATGTAATATGATGTGGCTAGCAATCCACCACTAGTTGACGTGCGTCGGACGCGCACCGAGAGTACCGTACAATAAAGATGTTTTAAAATCTTCCTTTGGCAATATCATGCTATAGGTGTTGATTCCCTTGCGAGAGCAAATTCACAAAATATGCGACAGACACAGCTATGTCTTTTGATTCCCTTACAAGTTTGAATATATGACAGCTTCAACAGGCCGCAGATATTTAATATATATGTGGCACCGCATCCGCAATGTGCAGGATTTGGCTCGTGTTTTTGGAGCGGATACTGTTAGTTCCTTTGCAAATTAATTATTATGTTTGTTTTAAATTGTGTCGGCTATTCGTTTCAATATTTTTAATAATTTGTATAAGTCGCTTACTATCGGTAAACAATTGCAAGTGTAAGCTAAATCTGAGTGACACAACAATAGTAGAAGCATATTTGTATTTACCTTATAATAATGTGAGAGATTCTTGTTGCGTATTTTTCATTCAATCCATATCTCTGCTAATTTATATGCAATTCAGACCCTTTAACGTTCATATGAGATACCTGGAAGATACAAATTGTTTCTTGAGATTCATGCATACATTACTATGTAAGAACATAATAAGTAACATTTTCAAAATGGTGAATCGCTCGTGTATTAGATTTTTTTATGTTTTGTCTTTGTTTCAAGTCATTACTTCCGATAATTTTCTCCGATAGATTTCTCCGTGTGGGGACGGAGTAGAATACAATTCCCCACTGCCCGTCAGGTTGGCATCTCGTAAGAGGCGAGTAAAATACCCGACATGCTCGGTGGTAGGACCTCGTGGGGTCCGACTGGCTGGCGACCACCCTCATGCCGAATTCTATCGTAAAGCACCGTTGGGTGTGTTTCGACGGTTGCGCGTGAGAGCCAATCCCCATTCCCGATTCCCGTAGTTTCGACAGTTTATGGTCCCTTAGGGGCTGGAGTCTTGCACTGTCTGATTGGGGGTGCGACGTTGGCGCGGGGGCCAGGGAGACCCGATGAAACGGTTGTCCGCTGGCCACCCGCTGGTACGTAGAGGACCCGAACCCTGGCTGTCCCGGCTAGGGAGGCTGTCCTGCCGCCAGTGTCAAAAGCTCGTGATTGGTCGTCGTGCCGGCCTGGGAGACCGGAGTGGAACACGGCGGCTGATCATTGTGTTGGATCGGGGGCCCTTCCGTCCCCCGTGCCAGCAGCGCACCTCACTGGTCATTCATTGCGGGCCATCATTCCTTAACTTTGCCTATGTAACTGTCATAACTACGACAATCCTCAATTTTTTCCCTGTTAACCACCTTTTTTATGGCAAGATCGAAAAATAGAAAACATGTTTCTACAGCGGCACCCCCTTCCACATTCAATGTGGACTTCTTCAACGTCAGAGGAATGCATTCCAACCTCAATGTCGTCCATCATCACTTGGAGACGACTAAGCCGGCTCTATTTTTCCTGACTGAGACACAAATATCCTCTCCTACCGACGTCACATATCTCTTGTATCCCGGTTTCAGCTTGGAGCACAAGTTTATGCCCAATGCTGGGGTGTGTATGTACGTACGGGAGGATGTATGTTGTCGACGTCTCAGCAACCTTGAAGACAGAAACCTGTCATTGTTATGGGCGCGCGTAGATCACGGTGACCGCATCCGGTTCTATGCGTGCCTTTACAGGTCCCATAGCGGTGATGCCGAAACAGACCGACTTCTCAGGCATGTACAGAAGGGCATAGACGAAATTCTCCAGCAGCACCCATCGGCGGAGGTAGTGATCCTAGGGCACTTCAACGCTCACCACTTTGAGTGGCTAGGATCACTGAAGACCGACTACGCTGGGAAGGCTGCATACAACTTTGCTGTAACAAATGACCTCAACCAGTTAGTTGATGGTCCTACCAGAATACCTGATATTGAAGGACACAATCCTGCTTTGTTGGATCTTCTGCTGACCTCACATCCAAACGATTACCAGGTATTCCGTGATGCCCCTCTAGGAACCTCGGATCATTGCCTGGTACGTGCTGTGGTTCCATCCGGTCAGACCACGCCATCCAGACCACCTGGTATGCGTCGTGTGTGGCATTATAGGTCAGCAGATTGGGATGGATTGCGAGAGTTTTATGCATCCTACCATTGGAGACGGTTGTGCTTCTCATCAGAAAATCCTGACATTTGTGCGAAAGCTGTCGCCGAAGCGATACTGCTGGGCATGGAGTGCTACATTCCCAGCTCGGCGGTTCGTATCGGAGGGCGGTCTCAACCTTGGTTTCGTTGCTCGTCTTTGCATGCCGCCCACCTCAAGCGCGAAGCCTACGAAGCCTGGGTTGCTGCGCGAAATGTCAAGGATCGTAATACTTCTGATTTGAAGAAGCGGTTCAACGCAGCTTCAAGAGCCTACAAGAAGCAGATCACTGCAGCAAAGTTTGCGCACACTGCGCGCATTGGTGGGAGACTGGTTGGCTATCCCTCCGGGAGTAGAGCATTCTGGTCTCTTGCTAAGGCAGCGCAGGGGAATTTCTGTCGCCCTTCACTTCCATCTCTGCACAATCGTCAGGACTCGCTGGCTCACTCCGCAAAAGAGAAGGCCGATCTCTTGGCTACTCTCTTCGCGTCAAATTCTACCCTTGACGACGGAGGAGCATCGCCGCCCTTTTTACCGCGATGCGAGCACTCAAACACAGGTGGAGGAGAACAGAAAGAGACTTGTGTCTGACATTGAGACCTCTCTGGAGCAGGTCTCTGAATGGGGTAAACTAAACCTAGTTCAATTCAACCCTACTAAGACACAAGTCTGCGTGTTTTCCGCTAAGAAGACCCCATTTAACATGGCACCGAAGTTTCGGGACACCTCTCTTACCATTTCTAAGAGTATTGGGATCCTTGGCGTCGATATTACGAAGGAGGTCCAATTCCGGAGTCATCTGGAAGGTAAAGCCAAAATGGCTTCTAAAAAACTTGGGGTGCTCAATAGAGCGAGGCAGTACTTCACTCCGGGTCATAGACTTTTATTATATAAAGCTCAAGTCCGGCCCCATATGGAGTACTGCTCTCATATCTGGTCTGGTGCACCTCAATACCAACTCCTTCCTCTTGATTCCATCCAACGCCGGGCAATTCGTATTATCGACGATCCCACACTCACAGACGATTTAGACACCCTCGGTCTACGGAGAGACGTTGGCTCTCTGTGTGTATTTTACCGTCTATACTATGGGGAGTGTTCTGAAGAACTTTTTGAATTGGTGCCACCGTCACCTTTCTACCACCGCACCGCTCGCCACAGGAGTAAAGTCCATCCCCACATCCTTGACACTTGGGTCTCCAAAAATGTCAGAGCGTCACGTGGTTTTTTTCCTCGTACAGCAAGATTGTGGAATGGACTCCCTCCCGAGGTTTTCCCTGTGTGCTATGACTTGAGGTCCTTCAAAAGGCGTGTTTACAGGTATCTTAAGAGTCGGCAACGCATCAGCAGCTCCTCTGGTGTTGCAGATGTCCATGGGCGACGGTGACCACTTTCCATCAGGTGGCTCGTCTGCTCGTTTGCCGTCGGATATACATAAAAAAAAAAAAAAAAAAGATAATGTTAATATTAATTTACAATTATATAGTTCATCACATTCATATATGAATAATAATGTAATTACTAATAATATTATTAATTTTAATCTAAATAATTTAAATTCAATAAGGTCTTACCTTTCTTCTTCACGCAAGAGTATAGCAATTGCACAGACATTTTTGTGTTTGCACCTACTTATTTTGTTGCATAGACTCCTATTACGGCCTCCAGTTGTTATTTCGCTAAACTGTCAATTGTTTGTATCGCATATATTGTTTTCCTGTTGTTTTCCTCTGAAAAAAAAATATTTATATTATTTAATCTTTATGAAAAAAGAATGTGTCAATAGTTTAGTCTTAATACAGCACTCAGGGGCTTATAGTTACGTAATATTGGCTGTGCGTGGTATAAATCACCATTGTCTTTTATTTCTCGGAGTGTGTGTTGCAGTAATACAAAACAATAAGAGTAGTACGAGTAGTAATCGTAATCAACTTCTTTGCAATCTATATATACTTATCACTCCTATCTTATTACCCTATTTATTTATTTACTTATTTAAAGGCACTGTTGGAAGTCAAATCACTCAATTAATTCAAAATTACTTACCTTTCCGATATATATTTCATTTTGTATGTAAATAATGTCTCTCAAAGAGAAACACATTAAGCTAGGACTTTTCAACGCTGGCTCATTAAACACCGGACATGATGACTTCCTAATAGCTATGTCACAGTATCAAGCTGATATTGTCGCACTAAACGAGACTTGGTTGCGCTCGGATCAAGGAGCGCGCGCACCCGCTCCGCCTGGCTATCGCTTTCATTCTGCCCCGCGGCCCTCGCATATGAAAGACGGGAGGGGGGGCGGAGTCGGGTTTTACGTAAAGCGCGGCCTGCGTGTACGCATTGTAAACTACCGGGATACTGGTATTGAACAGATGTGGTTGTCTGCGCGAGTGAATGGACATACGTTGGCAATCGGTACGGCTTATAGACCTGAGTGGATAAAAGTCGACCAGTTCATTGACGTCTTAACAGAATCGACCCTTTATTTTTCTGACCACGACTACGTAGTATTTTTAGGTGACATAAACATTGACTTAAATAAGCCGAAAGATACTGACACTTTAAAATTTACCAACTTCTTAACCAATTTGGGTCTTACTCAGGTAGTTACGGAACCCACGCACTTCACAAGCCACTCCGAGAAACTGATCGATGTTGTGTGCACTAACGCCCCTGTCAGGAAGGTTTTAAGCCGCGATTACATTACCCAATTTCTCGGGCCCGATCTCAGTTAGGGACCCTAAATCGGGAAGTCTAATCGCAGTTAGTGAGTTAGTGTCCCGATTTAGGGCAATCGTGGCAACCCGATCGCACTAACTCCCTAGTTAGGGCATAAATCGGGTGGTGTGATCGCTGTTAGTGAGTAAGGGGAGCTCAGTAGCCGCGCGGCGCTTGATGCGAGCGGGCGTTCTGTTTACATATTATTATATATTTTTGGAATTTTTGGAATGTGCCTACACTACAAGGCGTCACATTTAATTTTTCATGACTTTACAGAGCCTATGACCAGCTGACAACTAACGATAACTCAATCGTCAAATTCTAATATTTATTTGTGAGAGACGTTATGAGCAACAGGTGAACATACATACATACGGGTCAAAATCATAACCCTCCTTTATGCTTCGTATATGGGTAAAAAGACAATTTGTCTTTTACTTACATCCTTACTAATATTATAAATGCGAAAGTGAGTTTGTTTGTTTGTTTATTTGTTTGTTTGTTACGCTTTCACGCCGTAACTACTGAACCGATCATCATGAAATTTTACATACCAGTTCTCTGGAGTACGGAGAAGGACACCTTTTATCCCGGGAAAAAGAAATGTTCCCGAGGGATCGACATTGACGCGGGCGGAGCCGCGGGCGAAAGCTAGTTACATACATATTTTACTTATATTACATACATATAGTGTTTTAGACATCTATAGATAGCCCAGCATGTTGTATTTAAGGTCATAAGAATTTCCCGCCGCTAAAAATCTGACCGTTACAGCTAATCGTTGTTTAGCACTGACACTTTCTTTAAATAATGTGTCTTGTTTCTGATATGATGTCACTAAATTTATAAGATTAAAATAAGATTGAAGATCGAATTTTCCAATTTTTGGTACTTAGAAGTCACAGACAGGAGCCATCCTTACAGCTACACGTGCGGCTGCCAACTGAGTTAGGGAGGCGATCTAGTGCAAGTGTAAACGCAAGGCCCTAAATATCGGCAGTTAGTGTCCCGACGGATCGGCCCGAGAAATTGGGTAATGTAATCGCCGCTTTAGTTTCGAATATAACGGGTCGTGTGGACGGTCACTCTATGATAAATGTCGAACTTCAATTTAGAAAAATCAAAATACCCCCTAAAGTTATTTCTTATCGCTCTCTGAAGACAATTGATATAGACGCCTTCAATAGGGATTTATCACTGACTGACTGGAGTTCTGTAACTAAATTACTTGATGTTGAGGAAAAGGTAGATAAATTCAATAGTCTTATCTTGGGACTTTTTGATAAACATGCGCCAACAAAAACATTAAAAATCAAGACTAATAATAATAATAATTTATCTAATTTGACATTTTATGCGTTTGATCGCTTCAATAATTCTATTTTTCAATTTAGGTGTGTATCTGAAGATGACATTGCAAAATATATAATCTCAATCAATTCGAATGCAACTGGACAAGACGGTATCAGTAGAGACATGATTCTCCTTACCCTCCCATCTACTCTGGGTGTGATAACGCAAATAATCAACACATCTCTTCTCACGGGTTGTTTTCCTCCTCAGTGGAAAGAGGCATTGGTGACTCCGATACCTAAGACGAACAATCCATGTGATCTTGCCGATCTTAGACCAATAAGCATATTACCTTTTCTTTCGAATGTCCTGGAAAAGGCTGCACACTTACAGTTGTCTACTTATATAGAAACAAATAATATTTTACCGCAATTCCAATCCGGATTTCGTAAAGGCCGTGGAACGCAAACTGCGCTGCTAGATGTCATCGACAATATACTCGCTGAGCAGGATAGTGGACGGGGAACTTGCTTGACTTTACTGGATTATTCCCGCGCCTTTGATAGCCTTGAAACGCCTCTTATGATTTCAAAACTTTTATACTATGGCCTCGACCACAAGTCTGTATCGTGGTTTAATAGTTACTTGAGTGAACGGTATCAGAGAGTGAAACTTGTAAAACATGATGGATCTTGTCTCTTTTCTCAACCACGACCTGTAAACCGCGGAGTCCCGCAGGGATCTATACTTGGACCTCTACTTTATATTATATACAGTGCTGACCTCATCAAGGTAATAAAGCACTGTAAATACCATTTGTATGCCGACGATGTCCAGGTGTACATATCTGATACACCAGAGAATATATGTGAGGCAGTCCGTAAAATGAATGTAGATCTGGAGAGTATTGCTGATTGGTCCGCTAAAAACTCTCTTGTGCTCAATCCAGGGAAGTCCAAGGTAATGTTTTTGGGTTCAAAGATGCAAATTTCTAAGATAGTCGACCAAAATCCAATTATAACTATGTTAGGTGCGGCGATAGACAGAGTGGAAGAGGCAAAAAATCTGGGCATTATAATCGACGGTGAGCTAAGATTCGAAAAACATGTCAACAATATTGTTCGTAACTGCTTCTACCGTCTGAAAATATTATATAAAATTAGAAACTTGCTAACAGAGCAGGTACAAATTAGGCTATGTGAATCCTTAATCCTGTCGCGACTTAACTACGGAGATGTTGTCTATGGACCCCGAATTTAAGAGCGGACTCAACGTCTAATTCAACGTGTACAAAACGCATGCTGCAGATTTTGCTATAATATCCCGCCGCGAAGTCATATCACGCCGTATCTGAACGTTGGTTCGATGCTGAATATGCTCTCCCGCAGACATCTACATCTGGCAACGCTCTTATTTGGGGTGATAAAACATGGGAATCCAGAATATCTTTATTCGAGGATTAAATTCTACCAAAACAGAAACGCAAGATCTTGTCGTCCACCACTTTTAGTGCATTGTCATAAAACAGCTTCTTTCAGGGGCAGCTTCCGATATCAGGCGACGAAATGTTGGAACAACATCCCCCCTCCAATCAGACACTTGACTACAATTACATCCTTTAAAAAAAGATTTCGGACCTATCTGTGCGATTTGCAAAAAATTAATAATCCGACTCGTCGCCGGTAGCTGTTGCTGTCGCTGAAGGTCCGCTCGGGCATATCTGTTTATTATCCCCCTATCCTGCCGTATATTCATCAGAAATCAGTGCAATATATATTTATGTCTACTCTTCAAATTTCTTAATTACACTATCTATCTTTATAAACAACGCGCCGCCTTATTTTCTTTTTCTTATTAAATTAATTCTTTTTTATTGGATACGCACCTCACACTCTTCTTCCGGTCACAGCTGAAAATCAGTGTATTGCTTTCGGGCAATATTACCACTGAGCTGTGTCCTTTTTGTATTGCTGTAGCACACGCATCGAGAAATGCGCAGGTAGGTATTTTGTATTTTGTATTTGAGTTAATTTTTGTACTTGCTTTTTTCTTATAACTGTGTATTTTTTTGTATGTGTGTTATGGCAGCAAATAAATGAATTATCTATCAATTGTAAGTCTTTACCTTTTATAGGGATGAAACCAAAAAATGGTAGAGAAACACATGGAAGAGAGCAGTACGTTTGGTCACCTTAGGCATACGTACCCCCTGGATCCTCATCGTCCGTCACGGTGTCGCCAGCATCCTCTGACTCCGGCTCGGTTTTGACCGCGACCCTGGCGCGCGGCGTGCTGTCACAACATTCAGCCACAGAGAAGGACAGCGACGCACACAAGCCAATGGCCTCGCGGTCAATCCGGGATACTGATTTTTCTGTAATCTAAATACAAACAAAACTTTAGTACATGCTAGCGGGCCCTTCCTATACCCTCCTCATACCTCCAGTTTGTATTTCTAACTGATTCATGTGTGATCAATACTGGGAGAAAACATACAGATTTGTGCATAAGATGATAACCTAAAAAGGCAAAATAATTTACAATGCTAGCACACATTGCCTTTGTATCGTAAATAATGTTTACTCGTTGCTTTCACCCTCTGTAAAACTTTGTCTAGGCAGTGCGTGCCATCCTGTCTGCTTTGTTGCGTGGTCCTGCCATTACTCAGCATTCTAAGCAGCAGTAGTGTTTGACTGTGTTAGTATATCAATATAGAAAGTAATGAACATTATAAGACAATATAACCTAAATACCTCGCCAGCCGTCTCCAACATAGCAGTCAGCGCATGGTCTGCCCTGGTGGCGGTCACCATCAGCTTGTGGCTCTTGTACAACATAGCGCGGCAGATGTAGCACGCTGCCACGGGCCTGTTCCCACTCACGAGCTGGAAAGTTGTGCCACTGATATAACAACTTTTACTTAAACATTAAATTACTAAAATGTACACAGATGTAAAATTTTTCAATTTTCATATCCAGTTTCTTTCTTCATGTTGATACAAACCCCTAATCAAAAGAATGTTTGTCATACTTGTGTGTCACAATTATACAGTGACGTGCACAGACATTTATCATAGGGTAGACATAATTATAAAACTTACCTTACAAATATACCACCTATATACCTTACCTTACTATACGGCTAGTTATCTACAACTCGTTTAATATTATGATAGTCTTTCGAACTTCGACCGCAAAAGTATTCTCAACAAGCGAAAGTGAGATATGATTACAACCTGCGAACCACGTACACGTACTCGTATCATACGGTTTAAGATGAAACTTTAAGAGTAACTAACCCTAACTAACCAGTTACTTGATTTGTTTAAAAGCGTGTTCACAAACACTTTATATTTCGATTTCGGCATGCAAACACTACGCGACACAACTTTCACATGAAAATATTTTTGTCACAAATGAAATTTAACTGATAAAGCAATTAATTCTAAAATAAAACTTTCCTAGCGTTTTTTTTTTTATTTTCCAATCTTAACTGACATTTGTTTTTTTTTTTATAATTTAAGGTTTGGAGCAAAAGAATAAACGTGCACGTGCATTTCCATTGCTAATATGTTATCTATAGATAACTACACATATAGATATACAACTAATATACTCATATATATACTTATTGTGCTTTTTAATGCATACTGTATATCATGCATACATTATTTACATGGGAGGGTAAAGGAAAATGAATAATACCATTTATCATTATTATTGTAATTTTTATTAACTCGCAATATTTACAAAACAATTATTTAGTTTATGTTTGGCCGATGTTTAGTCTCACTGAAGAACCTCTTCTCAAAATGATTTTGACAAACCGCTAAGTTTATCTCTTTCTCTAATGGTATAAAATCGTAACGATTTAGGCACTCTAACCTCTTGAGTCTTTTCTCAGAACTTTTAGGTTAACGGTGTAAATAACTAGAGTCCTTTCGCAAACACATTTACACACACAACACTTGTAATACGGCATTTTCCAAAACGCAAGGAGCACTAGGGAAATACAAAGGCTTACTGGTAAAGTGGAGAGGATAAGCACAAGTCTTCACACAATGTCAGTAATGCACAAACTACTACGTTTGCGCCAGCGACGAACGTCAGACCATAACGTCAGCAAGGCATCAACCAATCACAGAAAAGATGTAGGATAGTGGGCAAGATGGCCGCTACGCGTTGCGTTCCGATATTAGCAGATTGTCGGCCGTGACGTGCATCAATGGCATCGTTTATGACATTGACATAATGTCATTGACAAGTGACGATGACATTTACATCGCGCGCGCGCGGCAGCCAATAGGAACCTCGGAGACACTGTCTCAAATTCACACACACAGCGCAAATTTGCTTTGCATGTGCGAGCCGATGAAAGATGTTTACTTGTACTACTACAAAAGCGATTTCCTGTCGGTGTATAATAATTTTCTATGTGTGCGTGAAAAGTCAGACCTTTGAAATTTTGTCTTTAGAGATCTCAGAAGAATAATATACATAGAAGCCGCATAAAAATAGAAACTGAAAACAGATAGTTGACACGGTATTTTTCTTATGAGCTTTCGCTTATGACAGAATGAGACAAAAACTTCAGTCAGTTTCTATTATTTTCATGGTTGTCCCCTCAGAACAATAACTAAAGCATAGAAACCGTGTTAAAATAACAACAAAATACAATATTCTACACTGTTTTTACTTATGGCATTGTTAAAGCATCAGAAAGAGATGCATATACAATGCCATTTGCGTAAATGTGCAGGTTGTCCTGGGGTACTGATGTGATCAGGGTTGTACGATATCGATGAAATATATTTATCGACTAAATGTTTCGTCCTAAGAAAGTCATAAATGTACTCTACTCTGATTGTATCGATTCGTTAAATGAGTACGATTCATAAAAAAAAACACAACTAGTTGCACTCCAGGAGTGCCGGCAGAAGTGAAAACTCGCCTTTGCGGCATACTCTGGTCCGTGTCCTTCTTACGAATTTTCGATCAATTCACGTGTCCTGACGCGAGTTTTCTATTTTACCCATCCCAAAAAGTGCACAAAGCCGCTAAAGAGGCTTTTACTTTAAAAGTTACGTCAAGATACACCTAAATAACTCCTAATCGCATGGCGCCGCTTGGCTTCATCTGATAAATAGGTAAAAAAAAAATCCATACATTACCCACCGCGCGTCTACTGTCTACTGCTGGTCATTAGGCCTTACCCAGTATTGGTCGAACGGCAGAATACCTAATATGATGTCAATCATATTTTCGATTATTTCGAAATTCAAACAGTGCCTACTTACCTACCTTACCTATAAATGCGCAAAAAACCCAATGCATTCGATTTACAGTCCCCAATGTGAGGCAGTCCAACGTTGACATACTAGTTGAAGGTAAAATAGACTTTGTAAATGATACCACCTTCTTAGGAATCACAATAGACTCTGAATTGCAATGGGGCGCTCATGTATCAAAAGGTAATATAAGGTCAGATATATTTTTCACTTGATATTGATCAAGTGAAAAATATATCTGAATATGCTGAATGGCCCATTAGGGCCATTCAGCATATTCCAAAACCATCTAAAGCTTTTCCCAGCTAGCTTTGAGGAACAGTCAGTAAAGGAAACATAATCAGGTAGGTAAAGAGAAACACATAATTCGAAGTGATATTTTTTATTTTATAAAACTTTTACACTAGGGTAAAAAAGTGCCAGTGTGTTATTTGTGAAAAATTCACAGTGTTGGTAATAGAAAAACAAGAGGTGAAGAAAAACAAGAGATTACTTTACCCACTTTCATTACTGTCCAAAATAAAATGTTTTTCATAATTTTAAATATAAATAATAAAACCGTTTCCGTAAACTTTCTTATTACCATTGATTTATAATTCGGCAAATATAAATGTAGGTAAAGCATCGTGTTTCAATCGCTTCCATTTAATTTTATATTCGAAATTAATGTATCGGCACGGCAGTAAAATATTTTGAACAAATTCGAGTATGTATGACATTTTATGTCCAATATGTCGCTTGAAAGTTCCTCGGATCCACACCTTTTTATCCTTTTACTTCAGGGAGCTGCAATAAAATTTCAACAATAATTTTCTTCATATTAGTAAAAATCGATTCTTTTTAGGGTTCCGTACCCAAAGGATAAAAACAGGACCCTACTAATATGACTCCGATATCCATCTGTCTGTCACCAGGCTGTATCTCATGAACCGTGATAGTGAGACAGTTGAAATATTACAAACAAAAATTTCGGGCGTTTTTATAGCTTACGCCCACGGCTCCGCTCGCGTTAATGTCTATCCCCGATAACAGTACCTTATTCTGAGATGTAATTTATGTCTATGTTCTTTTCCGTACTCCAGAGATCGTGCAATGGTGATGATGATGATGCAAAATTTCATGATGATCGGTTCAGAAGTTACGGCGTGGAAGCGTAACAAACAAACTCACTTTCACATTTATAATATTATATGTAAGGATGGTACGGAACCCTTCGTGCGCGAGTCCGACTCACACTTTGCTGGTTGTTTAATTACCATGATGGTTCAATTTGTTACATTACTATTGCATGGCTCAACACTAACAAAAATATCCCTGATAGCAAGACCGTCATAAAAAATATCGATATACTCGTAGATACGTGATTTTACCACATCACTAGCAAAAAAAACTAACCTAATTTGAAATAAGGAAAAAACGATAATTTTAAGCAAAATACCTATAAAAGTTGTCATTTATACAATACGTTATATAATTGACAATATTATTGTTGTATTTTGAGGTATTTTGGGTTTTAATTATGCACTTTTAACTGAAAAACTTACCGAAGAAAATTATGTTTTACAGAATTTATTTCTGTTCGTCCTGAATGGGATTTACATCGCTCCATTGCACAAGACATTGTTTAGTATAATGGTCATTTGATAACGCACCAACCCAACACCGGTTAATACTTTTTTCCGTGAGAATTTTAGCACAATCCTATATTTAATTTGCAGACATCACAATTCCGCCGCAATGTTTTTGTCGATATATAACCCGATCAAATCGGCAAGATGCTAATATTACAGACGTTGAACTGTAATAAGTTATTTTGAATTTAGTCGGATTTAATTGGAGTCCAATGGAGTCCATTGACATTTCAAGTCGGGACAACCATGAAAATAATAGAAACTGACTGAAGTTTTTGTCTCATTCTGTCATAAGCGAAAGCTCATAAGAAAAATACAGTGTCAACTATCTGTTTTCAGTTTCTATTTTTATGCGGCTTCTATGTATATTATTCTTCTGAGGTTGTCCCGACTTGAAATGTCAATGGACTCCATTGGACTCCAATTAAATCCGACTAAATTCAAAATAACTTATTACAGTTCAACGTCTGTAATATTAGCATCTTGCCGATTTGATCGGGTTATATATCGACAAAAACATTGCGGCGGAATTGTGATGTCTGCAAATTAAATATAGGATTGTGCTAAAATTCTCACGGAAAAAAGTATTTAACCGGTGTTGGGTTGGTGCGTTATCAAATGACCATTATACTAAACCTCAGAAGAATAATATACATAGAAGCCGCATAAAAATAGAAACTGAAAACAGATAGTTGACACGGTATTTTTCTTATGAGCTTTCGCTTATGACAGAATGAGACAAAAACTTCAGTCAGTTTCTATTATTTTCATGGTTGTCCCGACTTGAAATGTCAATGGACTCCATTGGACTCCAATTAAATCCGACTAAATTCAAAATAACTTATTACAGTTCAACGTCTGTAATATTAGCATCTTGCCGATTTGATCGGGTTATATATCGACAAAAATATTGCGGCGGAATTGTGATGTCTGCAAATTAAATATAGGATTGTGCTAAAATTCTCACGGAAAAAAGTATTAACCGGTGTTGGGTTGGTGCGTTATCAAATGACCATTATACTAAACAATGTCTTGTGCAATGGAGCGATGTAAATCCCATTCAGGACGAACAGAAATAAATTCTGTAAAACATAATTTTCTTCGGTAAGTTTTTCAGTTAAAAGTGCATAATTAAAACCCAAAATACCTCAAAATACAACAATAATATTGTCAATTATATAACGTATTGTATAAATGACAACTTTTATAGGTATTTTGCTTAAAATTATCGTTTTTTCCTTATTTCAAATTAGGTTAGTTTTTTTGCTAGTGATGTGGTAAAATCACGTATCTACGAGTATATCGATATTTTTTATGACGGTCTTGCTATCAGGGATATTTTTGTTAGTGTTGAGCCATGCAATAGTAATGTAACAAATTGAACCATCATGGTAATTAAACAACCAGCAAAGTGTGAGTCGGACTCGCGCACTAAGGGTTCCGTACCATCCTTACATATAATATTATAAATGTGAAAGTGAGTTTGTTTGTTACGCTTCCACGCCGTAACTTCTGAACCGATCATCATGAAATTTTGCATCATCATCATCACCATTGCACGATCTCTGGAGTACGGAAAAGAACATAGACATAAATTACATCTCAGAATAAGGTACTGTTATCGTTGATAGACATTAACGCGAGCGGAGCCGTGGGCGTAAGCTATAAAAACGCCCGAAATTTTTGTTTGTAATATTTCAACTGTCTCACTATCACGGTTCATGAGATACAGCCTGGTGACAGACAGATGGATATCGGAGTCATATTAGTAGGGTCCTGTTTTTATCCTTTGGGTACGGAACCCTAAAAAGAATCGATTTTTACTAATATGAAGAAAATTATTGTTGAAATTTTATTGCAGCTCCCTGAAGTAAAAGGAAATTAAAAAGGTGTGGATCCGAGGAACTTTCAAGCGAAATATTGGACATAAAATGTCATACATACTCGAATTTGTACAAAATATTTTACTGCCGTGCCGATACATTAATTTCGAATATAAAATTAAATGGAAGCGATTGAAACACGATGCTTTACCTACATTTATATTTGCCGAATTATAAATCAATGGTAATAAGAAAGTTTACGGAAACGGTTTTATTATTTATATTTAAAATTATGAAAAACATATTTTATTTTGGACAGTAATGAAAGTGGGTAAAGTAATCTCTTGTTTTTCTTCACCTCTTTTTTTTCTATTACCAACACTGTGAATTTTTCACAAATAACACACTGGCACTTTTTTACCCTAGTGTAAAAGTTTTATAAAATAAAAAATATCACTTCGAATTATGTGTTTCTCTTTACCTACCTGATTATGTTTCCTTTACTGACTGTTCCTCAAAGCTAGCTGGGAAAAGCTTTAGATGGTTTTGGAATATGCTGAATGGCCCATTGATCAAGTGAAAAATATATCTGACCTTATATTACCTTTTGATACATGAGCGCCCCATAGAGTCTATTGTGATTCCTAAGAAGGTGGTATCATTTACCAAGTCTATTTTACCTTCAACTAGTATGTCAACGTTGGACTGCCTCACATTGGGGACTGTAAATCGAATGCATTGGGTTTTTTGCGCATTCATAGGTAATAGGTAAGGTAGGTAAGTAGGCACTGTTTGAATTTCGAAATAATCGAAAATATGATTGACATCATATTAGGTATTCTGCCGTTCGACCAATACTGGGTAAGGCCTAATGACCAGCAGTAGACAGTAGACGCGCGGTGGGTAATGTATGGATTTTTTTTTTTACCTATTTATCAGATGAAGCCAAGCGGCGCCATGCGATTAGGAGTTATTTAGGTGTATCTTGACGTAACTTTTAAAGTAAAAGCCTCTTTAGCGGCTTTGTGCACTTTTTGGGATGGGTAAAATAGAAAACTCGCGTCAGGACACGTGAATTGATCGAAAATTCGTAAGAAGGACACGGACCTGAGTATGCCGCAAAGGCGAGTTTTCACTTCTGCCGGCACTCCTGGAGTGCAACTAGTTGTTTTTTTTTTATGAATCGTACTCATTTAACGAATCGATACAATCAGAGTAGAGTACATTTATGACTTTCTTAGGACGAAACATTTAGTCGATAAATATATTTCATCGATATAGTACAACCCTGATCACATCAGTACCCCAGGACAACCTGCACATTTACGCAAATGGCATTGTATATGCATCTCTTTCTGATGCTTTAACAATGCCATAAGTAAAAACAGTGTAGAATATTGTATTTTGTTGTTATTTTAACACGGTTTCTATGCTTTAGTTATTGTTCTGAGTACTAAACAATGTCTTGTGCAATGGAGCGATGTAAATCCCATTCAGGACGAACAGAAATAAATTCTGTAAAACATAATTTTCTTCGGTAAGTTTTTCAGTTAAAAGTGCATAATTAAAACCCAAAATACCTCAAAATACAACAATAATATTGTCAATTATATAACGTAATGTATAAATGACAACTTTTATAGGTATTTTGCTTAAAATTATCGTTTTTTCCTTATTTCAAATTAGGTTAGTTTTTTTGCTAGTGATGTGGTAAAATCACTTATCTACGAGTATATCGATATTTTTTATGACGGTCTTGCTATCAGGGATATTTTTGTTAGTGTTGAGCCATGCAATAGTAATGTAACAAATTGAACCATCATGGTAATTAAACAACCAGCAAAGTGTGAGTCGGACTCGCGCACGAAGGGTTCCGTACCATCCTTACATATAATATTATAAATGTGAAAGTGAGTTTGTTTGTTACGCTTCCACGCCGTAACTTCTGAACCGATCATCATGAAATTTTGCATCATCATCATCACCATTGCACGATCTCTGGAGTACGGAAAAGAACATAGACATAAATTACATCTCAGAATAAGGTACTGTTATCGTTGATAGACATTAACGCGAGCGGAGCCGTGGGCGTAAGCTATAAAAACGCCCGAAATTTTTGTTTGTAATATTTCAACTGTCTCACTATCACGGTTCATGAGATACAGCCTGGTGACAGACAGATGGATATCGGAGTCATATTAGTAGGGTCCTGTTTTTATCCTTTGGGTACGGAACCCTAAAAAGAATCGATTTTTACTAATATGAAGAAAATTATTGTTGAAATTTTATTGCAGCTCCCTGAAGTAAAAGAAAATTAAAAAGGTGTGGATCCGAGGAACTTTCAAGCGACATATTGGACATAAAATGTCATACATACTCGAATTTGTACAAAATATTTTACTGCCGTGCCGATACATTAATTTCGAATATAAAATTAAATGGAAGCGATTGAAACACGATGCTTTACCTACATTTATATTTGCCGAATTTTAAATCAATGGTAATAAGAAAGTTTACGGAAACGGTTTTATTATTTATATTTAAAATTATGAAAAACATATTTTATTCTGGACAGTAATGAAAGTGGGTAAAGTAATCTCTTGTTTTTCTTCACCTCTTGTTTTTCTATTACCAACACTGAATTTTTCACAAATAACACACTGGCACTTTTTTACCCTAGTGTAAAAGTTTTATAAATAAAAAATATCACTTCGAATTATGTGTTTCTCTTTACCTACCTGATTATTTTTCCTTTACTGACTGTTCCTCAAAGCTAGCTGGGAAAAGCTTTAGATGGTTTTGAAATATGCTGAATGGCCCATTGATCAAGTGAAAAATATATCTGACCTTATATTACCTTTTGATACATGAGCGCCCCATTGCAATTTAGAGTCTATTGTAATTCCTAAGAAGGTGGTATCATTTACAAAGTCTAGTATTTTACCTTCAACTAGTATGTCAACGTTGGACTGCCTCACATTGGGGACTGTAAATCGAATGCATTGGGTTTTTTGCGCATTCATAGGTAATAGGTAAGGTAGGTAAGTAGGCACTGTTTGAATTTCGAAATAATCGAAAATATGATTGACATCATATTAGGTATTCTGCCGTTCGACCAATACTGGGTAAGGCCTAATGACTAGCAGTAGACAGTAGACGCGCGGTGGGTAATATATGGATTTTTTTTTACCTATTTATCAGATGAAGCCATGCGATTAGGAGTTATTTAGGTGTATCTAGACGTAACTTTTAAAGTAAAAGCCTCTTTAGCAGCTTTGTGCACTTTTTGGGATGGGTAAAACAGAAAACTCGCGTCAGGACACGTGAATTGATCGAAAATTCGTAAGAAGGACACGGACCTGAGTATGCCGCAAAGGCGAGTTTTCACTTCTGCCGGCACTCCTGGAGTGCAACTAGTTGTTTTTTTTTTATGAATTTACTCATTTAACGATTCGATACAATCAGAGTAGAGTACATTTATGACTTTCTTAGGACGAAACATTTAGTCGATAAATATATTTCATCGATATAGTACAACCCTGATCACATCAGTACCCCAGGACAACCTGCACATTTACGCAAATGGCATTGTATATGCATCTCTTTCTGATGCTTTAACAATGCCATAAGTAAAAAGAGTGTAGAATATTGTATTTTGTTGTTATTTTAACACGGTTTCTATGCTTTAGTTATTGTTCTGAGTTAGAGATACTGCTTAGCGCGGGCACGCGCGCGGGCCGCGGCCGCAGCGTACTTGAACAAAATCGACTATAAAGTATTTGCTAGCAGAATTTTGCAGGCGCACCGAATATAATTATTTTTTTGTAAGAAAAATAATTGTATTTATTTAGCGACTGCAGGGTAGACAGTGTCTAACAGTCTATATGGACTGCACGTCACTGCAATTATATGTTTGCTATAATGAAGTCCTGTATTATCACAAGTTGTTATATTCTTCTTCTTCTTCTTCGAGTTGTAATGTCTTTTAACTACAACCGTGTTGCCCAGTATCTAGATTGTTTGTGAGCAGTGAATGGGCATTTAGGTCTGAATATTCTTCAATATAATATTGTTGTTGTATTAAAGAGGCATTTATAGTTTACGATAATTCTTAAGGACTTTTAAGACTACATTAATTTTCTAGGACTTAAAAAATTACACACTATTATTAATTACATAGGATCAAGTCTTTTATAGCCTTTTCGCCTAGGTCTATAAGACCCGAAGGCCATGTTTAGCATGTTGGTGGAAAACAGAATCAAAATAGTGATGGGTTGCTAGCCCATCGCCTATTAACATAATTCCTCAGATTTTACCCATTCCCTCGATCGACTTTTACGATCTGCGCGGGAAGAGAAGCAGCTGGTACATTCTATGTTTTTTTCTTTTCTCCTAGAACAGCATGGAGAATTAGAAAATTATCCTTTAGAAACACTATGTGCAGAAATATCTGTATAAGAGAACGAACGCTATGGTTTCTATATAGCAACTTGATTCCACCGCTTGTCTGGATATATATTACCAAATTCATGTTAAATGTTATATAGAGGTAACAACAGTTTTCTTCAAATTTTAGTTCAAAATAATGTCAAAAACGTAATCAGTTCTACGAGAGAAACAGTATCGCCTTCAAATCCTAAGAACATTCTCTTTCCACACAGTCATCATAAACGATATCACGAAACATTAACTAAAGCAGATAGACTAATCCTAATTAGTAGGACGCTTACAAGAGCCCCCGCAAGTCTCTCATACACTGTCCTGTAAGGACAGTGCCGTCAATGTTGCTCATGGGCGCGCCCATTGAGAGGCAGATACGGCAGAATGCTGGACTCCGATGCATCTTGTATAAGGTTATTTTGTTCTTAGGTCTGTAAATTTTAAAATAAGCACACTAGCACTGAAGTAGTATATTGCTAAAATGATATCGCAGTAGTAAGAATAAGAAAAAATACATATACAATAAATTAATAAAATAAATTTAGGAAACCTATTCACAAAACACCTCAGCAAAACACAAGACAAATAAACGATTTGACATTGACAGTTTATGACGGCCATTATGTCACTTTGACATCCACTTAAGCAATGGTTTCTCCATTAGCCATTAAAAGTATCTTAATAAAAAAAATTGGTTGCTGTAATTCGGTTTACGGACGATATTTTTTTGTGATAACGGTGGAAGAGAGAACATGATGATGATGAGGATGATGCTGATGAAAACGACGATAATAATGTCGGAACGTGACATTGTTTCGTGTAAGCCGGTATTTATATCATATGGGGAGGCCTATGTCCAGCAGTGGACTTCTTGCGGCTGATATGATGATGAATATAGGAAACCCTATTTATGGCAAAGTGACATTAAGACCGGGGGTACTATTTTTGAAAGTGTGACAATCGATTCCGAGCGATTTTTGTATGGAAAAATCGCGTGTTTACGACCGGCATCATTTAAAAAAAATAGCACTCCGGGGTACAATTTTTGAAAGTATGACGTGACACTCATATTCAAGCGATTTTTTAATGGAAAAGTCACTCGTTAACGAATGACGCAATTTTAAAAATAGCACTCCAGTGTCGGCAACTGTCAAGTCAACGTCAAATAGAAGAATAGGTTAGGTCTCTCGTCAGAGAGTATTATTTTCTTTGCTAGGTACCCTGTAGACCTAAGATAAAGTATTCTTTATCTGAGCTGTAGACTGTAGAGTACCTATTTTATTAAACTGCCGATTTGACATTGACAGTTTGTCAGTGAGACCGACTTCAAGCACGAGTACTATTCTCAGGTGCTATTATTGAATGAGGGACTTAGCGAAACGCAAAACGTGTAGTTTTTAAACTCACCTTGTAGTTTTTCACGAGACGAGCTTCAGTCCGTAGCGCAGGGGTTAGCACGCCATCCTGCGACACAAAAGTGCCCGGTCAAGATGGAAAATGATCTATTACAGATTGGCCTGGGTCTTGTATGTCTAACTATTCATGGTAAATTTTTTATCGTTATGGACTCTTAAAGGGGTGACTCAGACATTCAAAATGAACAACTTTTCCTATAGGAACAATGCTAGGAACTAAAAAAAAATTCGACATTCCCATACAAACTAGCCGGGACGGAACTCTGTTGTATGGAAATGATGAAATTTTTTAGGAGTTCCCAGCGTTGTGATTTGTCCGTACCGTATATATTTTATTTATTTAAAACAGAGCGACCGAACAAAGGGAGCGAGCGTCCCCAACTTAGTGTAAGACCCCTAATTCTAACCTAAAAGAAGTCTCACAAGGAAGTCTTATTCATAGAACATGAGCGGTGAGTTTGAAAACTACACGTTTTGCGAGTTGCTGAGTCCCTTATTCTATAATAGCAATAGCACTCGTATTTGAAGTTGGTGTCAGTGTCACTGACAAGCTGTCAATGTCAAATCGGCAGTAAATAATAAATTATTGCCTTTAATCGAAACATAATAATATTAAAGATGCTTTAATCAGGCTCTCGGTATCTCTATATTGCTCTCAGTTCAGTCAGCTACATACACCACAAGTTTGTGGCACATTACGAAGACAATACTGTTACAGCCAGCGTAGTTTGTGGAATTGTGGGTAACCGTTTATTTTGTAATCACTCATAAACCTGTTATCGTTTGGTTTAGTTTTAGTATTGTGTCACCTTAACCCACAGTCTATACTGCGATTCAATTGTAGTTATTTATTATTTGAGAGGAAACGCATATTGTAAATTGAATTCATAGTCCTTATAACAAAATAGCCTTACATAAGATGCATCAGAGTCCAGCATTTTGCCGTATCTGCCTCGCAGTGGACGCACCCATATTCAACATTGACGACACTGCCCTGCAACTCGTGTACGAGAGGCTGACGGGGGCTTTTGTAAGTATCATAATAGTTAGGATTAGTCTATCTGCTTTACTTTAGTCTGCGCGATATAATTTATGATTAGACGCCGTGCGGAAATGTTCTTAAGATTTGGAGGTGATGTGGTTTCTCTCGTAGATCTGAATAAGCCCTTTGCCTGTTTTCGACATGATTTTGAACTTAACCCGTCAATCGCGGAAACGCAGACAATGGAGTTTTTATTGTTATGCGGCCAGATCTGGCCTCTTGGGGGCTGAAGGATTAATAAATTAGAAGAAAGCAACACGGCTCTATAAAACAGTCAACATGAAATAATATTCAACTGAACAAGCGGTGGAGTCAAGTAGCTATATAGAATCATAGTATTAGTTCTCTTGCACGCCACTACCATTCTTTTTCTGCACATAGTCTTTCCCTCAAGATAATATCATAATTCCCAGAAAACATGTAGTCTAAAAGTCCAAGGAAATATCATTGTAAATGACTTCAACATCACAAATGGTGCTAACTGCATGACTTCATTTTTGCAAACATATACTTGTGGTTTGCAAGTATGCGTATTATGAAACACATTGTTTTGATTTAGTGTTTTGTTTCCATGTAAAGAAAGGATTAGGACATACAAATCTATAAATTTTGCATATTGTTCATTTAAGTATTGAAATGCTAAAGTGAAAGCTGTTATATCACTGGCACAACATTCCAGCTCGTTAGTGGGAACAGGCCCGTGGCGGCATGCTACATCTGCCGCGCTATGCTGTACAAGAGCCACAAGCTGATGGTGACTGCTACCAGGGCAGACCATGCGCTGACTGCTATGTTGGAGACGGCTGGCGAGGTACTTAGGTTATATTGTGTTATAATGTTCATTACTTTCTATATTGATATACTAACACAGTCAAACACTACTGTTGCTAAAAATACTGAGCAATGGCAGGGACCACGCAACAAAGCAGACAGGATGGCATGCACTGCCTAGACATTGTTGATAGAGCAACCCTCTACACAAGAAACATGCTGTAAACATAATTTACAATACAAAGGCAACATGTCCAAGTATTGAAAATTATTTTGCCGTCTAAGGTAATAATTTTACACACAAACATGCATGATTTTTTACAGTATTTTCCTTCAGGAGAATCAAGGAACATGGTGGTTGATAGAAATGATGACACACAAGTCAGATAAGAAAACAAACAAACTATATGAAGAATTTTTGTTTGATCTTTGTTAGATTACAGAAAAGTCGATATCCCTGATTGACCGCGAGGCCATTGGCTTGTGTGCGTCGCTGTCCTTCTCTGTGGCTGAATGTTGTGACAGCACGCCGCCCGCCAGGGTCGCGGTCAAAACCGAGCCGGAGTCACAGGATGCTTTTGACACTGCGACAGACAATGAGGGTCCAGCAGGTACGTAATAATAATAAGCTTTGTTTATTCCCAAAATAAAATGTTCACTTTACATTTAAAACAGTTATAAATGAGGTTTTGTTTTTGTAATGAATCCCTATTGGGTAGAAGCCTCCTCTTCCATCTCTGTCTTTGGCAGTGTTTATCCAGTTTATTCCTGCAACCTTTATGATGTCATCAGTTCAACGCTGCTTTGGTTTTACAGTGAGTTTGGGACACAAGGAAAGTTTCACCAAAAATTGCAAAAAAGAAAAAAAAATGTAAAAGATAAAAATAAAAGTCCAAAATCATGCTTATTTGAATTTTTCACATACATTTTGAGGTTATGTGAAAAAAGTGTTAATACAAAGGGAGTAGAACTTGTTATTACCTACATCATTGCCATATATCGTTTTTCCACAGTACTTGTAGTTTTGCCGGAAATCGAGATAAACCGTTTCTTACCCTCAAAAGCTCACCCCCTTCCACTCCCGACCTCAGATCGCCCGTATTGGGTTTCATCCTATAATTTTATTTCACTTTTTGTTATTTTCAAAGGTGTCGGCCACAAACTATTAAGAGATACTACGTATCAGACTGCCAACTGTGAACAAAAAATTTAAACCATAGCGTTTTTTTTTTTAATTTTCCAATATCTTAAAAGACATTTGTTTTTTTTTTTAAATTTAAGGTTTGGAGCAAAAGAATAAACGTGCACGTGCATTTCCATTGCTAATATGTTATCTATACATAGATAACTACACATATAGATATACAACTGATATACTCATATATATACTTATTGTGCTTTTTAATGCATACTGTATATCATGCATACATTATTTACATGGGGGGGAGTAAAGGAAAATGAATAATACCATTTATCATTATCATTGTAATTTTTATTAACTCGTAATATTTACAAAACAATTATTTAGTTTATGTTTGGCCGATGTTTAGTCTCACTGAAGAACCTCTTCTCCAAATGTTTTTGACAAACCGCTAAGTTTATCTCTTTCTCTAATGGTATAAAATCGTAACGATTTAGGCACTCTAACCTCTTGAGTCTTTTCTCAGAACTTTTAGGTTAACGGTGTAAATAACTAGAGTCCTTTCACAAACACTTACACACACAACACTTGTAATACGGCATTTTCCAAAACGCAAGGAGCACTAGGGAAATACAAAGGGCTCTATTACTGGTAAAGTGGAGAGGATAAGCACAGGTCTTCACACAATGACAGTAATGCACAAACTACTACGTTTGCGCTAGCGACGAACGTCAGACCATGTCGTCAGCAAGGCATCAACCAATCACAGAAAAGATGTAGGATAGTGGGCAAGATGGCCGCTACGCATTGCGTTCCGATATTAGCAGATTGTCGGCCGTGGTGTCGGCACTGGTCTATTTTCCCGTTGCTTAGTTATAAAATTAGAAGTTTAATCACGTGGCCAATAAATAATTTTGTGGCTTGACCTGGCTTGACTTATACTTAATTAGCCTTAATATTCGACCTATAGAAAAAAAATTAAATAAACGCATATGAAGTAAATAATGGTGGGGTCATATCGCCTGTTGACATAATTCTTCAGATTTTCGCCCAGTCCTTCGCCAGCCTTCTACGGTCTGCGTGGAAAGAGAAGCAGCTGGTACATTCTACGTATTTCATTTCCCACAGACCAGCATCGAAGAAGTCACTTGCTTAAAAGCAGGAATGTTACATGTGGTAATAAATATTTTGATGATATTTGGGAAAGAGTCATAATGCAAAATTTTTATGCTGCCAATAATTATCTCTACATAGTGCGAAAGTGATTGCACTAAATGTCATTTCCCTTGTGCCAGGCGTTCCCGCGGCTGACGTGGACGAGACACGGGACTCCGATGAAGACGCGGGGGCGCGGGGCGGGGGACACTACGCGGACGGTAAGCTTCTTAACAACCGAACAAATAATGGTGTTTTATTTTCACACGATTCGTTCTGCGTGTGTCTCTGTTTGGGGGAGGGAAACAAATGCACTTCTCTTGATTTATCCCTTAACTATAGACGTGGAATTTTAGACACCCCTATATGACTATTTTACAAAAAGAAGTATCTTCCTCGTTACACCTTGGAACTGCTCAGTACTATGCCTCTGAGACGCTCGTACATGTTTATTATTATTTATTACGTTTAAGGCGTTAATGAACAAACTAATAAAATCTGGCTGGAAATCAGTATTAACTTTAGATAATCAGCTGAAGATGAAGTCACTTGAAGGGTAACTTCAAATGAATGACTCGCGTGTTTAGGTGCCGATATGCCACTGCTTGAACTTGCAGCTGTTGGTCCAAAATTGCTCCTGTTGTTCTTAAAATACGAAGTCTTTGTCCTTTCACAAGACAACAGGACATATTTGGTTGTAGTCATCCCGTTGGATTCTAAAGTTCAAAGTCATTGTCACGTAGTGTGAAACATATATGTATTTCACCCTTTTATCGTTGGAATACCAAAGAGTCGAACTAAACGCTTTGACAGTTCCTTTTTGGTTCGAGTAGCTAAGGTGTGGAATGAACTGCCTGCGTCTATATTCCTCGACAAGTACAGTCCCGGGATATTCAAAAGTAGAATAAATGGGTATCTCTTGGATAGGCATGTAACATCCTCGTCTTCATCGTCACTTACCATCAGGTGAGATGGGAGACAAATGCCTAATCCAACATTTAGTAAAAAAAAACCCTTTATTGAAAATATAAAAAGAAAAATTAGAAACTAAACTTAGTAATAGGAAAATGCGCAAAAGGCGGCCTTATCGCACAGCAATTTCTTGCAGGCAACCTTTTCTTTAACAAATCGCTTGAAATTAAAGCAGGTAGGTAGTGCGGGGTAGTAAAATACTATATTGAAAGGGATATACATATAATTACTCACTAAATACATATAAATACTAATAAACTTAAATGAATACAAATAATATTGCCTTGTCAAAATTTAGACGATCTTAAATATCGTATATAAGAACGAGTCTTCTTCTTTTCTTTCTCAGCCCGTGTTCACCCATTGTTGGGTATAGGCCTCTTCATGGCTTTTCCACTTGACCCGGTCTTTTGCTGTGCGCATCCAGGTCTTCCCCAATAAGAACGAGTAAACAATATAATTTATAAATAAATAAATAAAATTCATTTATTTCAGATATCAATGATCCATATTAAAAGTATAATCCATATTAAGTAGTAAATTGAATATTAAATAACAAACAAAATTTCACAAAATAAAATAAAATTTAAATCATATTAAAACTAAACTAAAATTAAATTTAAATCAAATTAAAATTAAACTAAAATCGATAATTACAATGTTATTATTAAATTTAAATCATATTAAAATTAAATTAAATCAAAATTAAATTAAAATGATAGTTACAATGTCATTACTAATACGTACTACTTAAAACAATCGTTGCGGCTTAGGTACTGAGACATGTTTATCGCAGCAGTGCTGGAGGTAGGTACAATCCAGTCGGTCAGCAATCATCTTCAGAATGATATTGTAGCTAGCTCGCACTCTACGCACCAGGGATGCTCCCCGCTTACGCATAGTTGTGTAAAAACAATCTGTGCGAGCTTCTGCAAACATGCCCGAGGCGCTACAGTACCGTGGCAGCCCCAATATCACTCTGAAAGCATTATTGTACAAGATGCGGAGATCATTGTAAGCCCGTTTGGTATAATTTGCCCACAGGCTGCAGGTGTATAGTGATGTACAATAAGATCGGAAAAGTGTAATTTTGACTTCTTGTGAACATCGTGCAAACCTGCGGGCAATCATATTAGCTCTAATTGATAATGCTCTCCGCTCTCGCTCAATATCGGCGTTATCGTAAAGGCTGGTAGTAATTAAGTGACCCAGGTATTTAAATTGACTGACCCACTCTAAAGCTACATTTTTTAGTATTACGGGTGGTACATTTCGAGGACACTTTGTACCTGCCTTGAAGAGCATACATTGGCTTTTCCTTACATTGTATTTTAGACCATGGCTACTTGCATACTCCTCGCAAATCCGTACCAGCCTTCGCAAACCACAAATTGACGCACTCAGCAGCGCCATGTCATCCGCATAACTGAGATTATGGACACAGATACCGTCAATGTGGCAGCCGACATGCTCACTGCTGAGCTCGACGAGCAACTGGTTTACGTATAAGTTAAACAAGGTAGGCGATGTTAATCCGCCCTGCCTAACCCCACACTAGAGCCGGTACGGATCCGAAATTGCTCCCGCCCAACGAACATTATTGGTTTGGTGCTCGTACCAGTACTTAAACATATTAATGAATTCCTGTGGCAAGCCCACTTTTTTATAGTGTCTCCCATAACAGGTCATACCGAACCAAGTCAAAGGCCTGAGATAAGTCAAGGAAGCAACCATAAACCGGTGTCTTACGATCAGTATAGTATTTGACGGTATGCTTAAGACAGTATTGCACTCTCCTTTGACAGTCGACCAATATAATATAATTTATACCTTATGTCTACTGCATAAGGCATACAATTCATAAAATCACACATATTATTTTTCAAAAACAAATCCAACTATTATTTTTCAAGAAAGGAGTTTATTTTGTTTGTTTAACTTTATTTATCTTTTTATGTTTTCTAAGTAATCTCATGTCGTCAAAGACAGCTGTTTTAAACTTATGTATGTTGGTTCCTTAAATTACTTATTTCATTATATTAAGTAAGAATATATTTCTAAAGCATATAAAATGTGTAGTATTTCTTTTAATTCGTTTAAAGGTTGGTTCAGGGCATTAATTAAAATCACATATTTTTATCTCGTAAGAAAAAAAAGTCAACAACAAAGTTAATTTCTTAAGTAGTGTTTCTCGACTCCCAAAAAGTTCTGTGACTGCGGCGCCAATCAGTCCATGCCTCACCTTCTGTCGAGACCTTACTGCCCCACTACTTGCACGGTACAGGACCTCATTGAGGCTAATGATAAGGCGTAGCCAAATACTGGTCAAAAGAAATCAAGGCAAATGAAGAAGAAGGTGGTCACCTTCTTCTTTTCAAGTCGCTTGCTCGTTTGTCCGATATCATGAAAATTATAGTCACAACTTCTTCGATGCTGGTCTGGGAGAAAAGTAAAAACATAGAATGTACCAGCTGCTTCTGTTCCCGCGCAGATGTTTTTTGAAATCCGGATTTGGATTACAGAAAAGCCGACATCCGCGATTTGCCGCTCGGCCATTGGCTCGTGTGCGTCGCTGTCCTTCCCTGTGGCTGAATGTTGTGACAGCACGCCGCCCGCCAGGGTCGCGGTCAAAACCGAGCCGGAGTCAGAGGATGCTGGCGACACCGCGACGGACGATGAGGATCCAGGGGGTACGTATGCTTACGGTGACCAATCGTACTGCTGTCTTCCATGTGTTTCTCTACCATGTTTAGGGTTCCGGCCCTATAAAAGGTAAAAGGAACCCATTAGGATCACCTTATTGTTAGCCTTGCAAGACCGTCTTTCTCAGGGACTGGTGGACGTACAAGTTGAAAAGGATATCACATATATATTAATATCTGCGGCCCCTTGAAGCTGTCATAAACTCAGACTTGTAAGTGAACGGAATCAAAATGTTATGTTGCATATTTTGTAAATGTGTGTACTTCCCGTTAACCTACAATCATGATATTTACCAATAAGCAAAGCATAATTTGTAGTAAGAGCTTAAAACGTCTTTATTGTACGGAACCCTCAGTCCGCGTCCGACACACGTCAACTAGTGGTGGATTGCTAGCCACATCATCTATTGACATGATTCCTTAGATTTTCGTCCAATCGGCCGGTTACTACTGTCTAGGTGGAAAGAGAAGCTCTTTGGGCACCGTACCCAAAGGATAAAAACGGGACCCTATCACTAAGACTCTGCTGTTCGAATGTCTGTCCGTCTATAACCAGGCTGTATCTCATAAACCGTGATGCTAAGACAGTTGACATTTTCGCAGATGATGTATGTTGTCGATATAACAACAAATACTAAAAAACAGAATAAAATTAATATTTAAGGGGGCTCCGATACAACAAACGTGATGTTTTTGTTCGATATTGATAACGGAAATGAAATGAAATGAAATTTTATGCAATTTCTGTTGTACAATTCGGTCCTTTGTATAGTAAATACTAATTTTCCTGCATGTCTTGCCGCGTACCTGAAGACCTCGTCCTTTCTTTGAAACAAATCCGGGTGTGCCTTGGCAAACATGCAACATTCAAACATATACGTAGACGGAACACATTATTGGGAGTTTTCGAAAGAGGGGTCTGCAAGAAGGTATCGGTGGTACATCGCAAATTGCTCTTATACATTGCTTTTGGGCAATGAATACCTTATTAACATCGGTCGAGTTTCCCCATATAAGTATGCCATATCTGAGATAGACGCAACATATCCGTGACATGCCATTATGGCTGTTTGTTTGTCTACTAATTTTATCAGACGTTTGGAGTTTGGAGGATGTTTGGAGTCGGACTCGCACTAGGCCGATTTTAATTTTCTCCCAGACCAGCATGGCAGAAGTCACATCCTTGAAAGCAGCAATGTCTTCAAGGGTATTCCCAAACATTGAAGACATTTAGCGAAAGTGACGTTCAGGGACTAATGTTATTTGCGTGCCAGGCGTTCCCGCGGCTGACGTGGACGAGACACGGGACTCCGATGAAGACGCGGGGGCGCGGGGCGGGGGACACTACGCGGACGGTAAGCTTCTTAACAACCGAACAAACAGATGGTGTTATATGTTTCACACGACTCATTCTGTGTGTGTCTTCTCTGTTTGGTGGAGGGAGTCAAATGCGGTTTTCTGAATTTGAAACTAGCTGTCGAGCTGAAGTTAGTGGAAGTCGGACCACCCTGAGCAGCCAGGGGCGTAGGCATTTAATTGAATAGCTATGGCACATGGAATATGGATTTTGAGTTCAAATGATCGGTGTGGACGAAAGAGATCCATATTCAATTCATCCTGGGTCAGGTTGAAGTCCAATGGCGCGCAACACTGCTGAAGTATCCCACCAGGTGGCTAACGTCGTGGAGACACAATATAAAATGTAAATTAAGTTTATTACGTAGGTTAGTCAATAAAAAAATACAGTAGTCCTCATGCTTATTCCAATTTTCGCATAAAAATAGAATGACATTTTGCGAAAGTGAAGTTCTACGTTCTGAAGAAACATTTTCGCATAACGTCATTCGCGCCTTCTATATTTCTATGCATATGAATGAATGCTTAGGAGAGAGGGGGGTTTGGCTTCGTTGTATGTCTACGTGTAAGCGCTGCGGCAGTGGTGACCTGTGCGCTCATATGATGTATCTCAACCCACGGGTTCGCTAACGAACTGACCTCCTTTGATAAGCGATGGTGTAGGTGAAAGTAACAAATGTTTTGCAGATGGCGCAGCAGAGGGCCAACAGCCTGTGGCAGGAAGTTCCCGACACAGTTATTATGGCGAGCCTCAGAGCGCTGACACAAGGCACCAGTGTCATGTTTGTCTGAGGGGGTTTCAGAGGAAGAGACATCTACAAATATGCTTGAGAACGCACACTCGTGAGAAGCTGTATAATTGTAATAGCTGTGGGAAGCAATTTTATCAGAAGAGTGATTTAGACAGACAGTTAAGAACACACACTGGTGAAAAACCATTTAAGTGTAATGTTTGCGAAAAGCAGTTTAGTAACAAAAGCTCTTTAAAAACTCATTTAAGAACTCACACTGGTGAGAAGCCGTATAAATGTAATGATTGTGGCAAGCAATTTAATCAAAAGGGTACTTTACAATCACATTTAAGAACACACACTGGTGAGAAACCATTTGAATGTAATGTTTGTCGTCGTCGATTTGCTCACAGCAATACATTGACAAAACATCTGAGAACTCACACTGGTGTGAAGCCGTATAAATGTTATGATTGTGGCAAGCAATTTAATCAAAAGCGTACTTTAGAATCACATTTAAGAACACACACTGGTGAGAAACCATTTGAATGTAATGTCTGCGAAAAGCAGTTCAGTCACAAAAGTAAATTAAAAGTTCATTTAAGAACTCACACTGGTGAGAAACCATTTGAGTGTAAGGTTTGTCGACGTCGATTTGCTCACAGCAATACATTGACAAAACATCTGAGAACTCACACTTGTGAGAAGCCGTATAAATGTAATGATTGTGGCAAGCAATTTTATCAAAAGGGTACTTTAGAATCACATTTAAGAACACACACTGGTGAGAAACCATTTGAATGTAATGTTTGCGAAAAGCAGTTCAGTCACAAAAGTAAATTAAAAGTTCATTTAAGAACTCACACTGGTGAGAAACCATTTGAGTGTAATGTTTGCGAAAAGCAGTTTCGTGACAAAAGCTATTTTAAAACTCATTTAAGAACACACACTGGTGAGAAACCATATAAATGTAATAGCTGTGGGAAGCAATTTTATCAGAAGAGTGATTTAGACAGACATTTAAGAACACACACTGGTGAAAAACCATATAAATGTAATAGCTGTGGGAAGCAATTTTATCGGAAGAGTGATTTAGACAGACATTTAAGAACACACACTGGTGAAAAACCATTTAAGTGTAATGTTTGCGAAAAGCAGTTTAGTGACAAATGCTATTTAAAAACTCATTTAAGAACTCACACTGGTGAGAAACCATATAAATGTAATAGCTGTGGGAAGCAATTTTATCAGAAGAGTGATTTAGACAGACATTTAAGAACACACACTGGTGAAAAACCATTTAAGTGTAATGTTTGTGAAAAGCAGTTTAGTGACAAAAGCTATTTAAAAACTCATTTAAGAACTCACACTGGTGAGAAGCCGTATAAATGTAATGTTTGTGGCAAGCAATTTAATAAAAAGGGTAATTTAGAATCACATTTAAGAACACACACTGGTCAGAAACCATTTGAATGTAAGGTTTGTCGACGTCGATTTGCTCACAGCAATACATTGACAAAGCATCTGAGAACTCACACTGGTGAGAAGCCGTATAAATGTAATGATTGTGGCAAGCAATTTAATAAAAAGGGTACTTTACAATCACATTTAAGAACACATACTGGTGAGAAACCATTTGAATGAAATGTTTGCCGTCGTCGATTTGCTCACAGCAATACATTGACAAAACATCTGAGAACTCACACTGGTGAGAAGCCGTATAAATGTAATGATTGTGGCAAGCAACTCCGTGTGGGGACGGAGTAGAATACAATTCCCCACTGCCCGTCAGGTTGGCATCTCGTAAGAGGCGAGTAAAATACCCGACATGCTCGGTGGTTGGACCTCGTGGGGTCCGACTGGCTGGCGACCACCCTCATGCCGAATTCTATCGTAAAGCACCGTTGGGTGTGTTTCGACGGTTGCGCGTGAGAGCCAATCCCCATTCCCGATTCCCGTAGTTTCGACAGTTTATGGTCCCTTAGGGGCTGGAGTCTTGCACTGTCTGATTGGGGGTGCGACGTTGGCGCGGGGGCCAGGGAGACCCGATGAAACGGTTGTCCGCTGGCCGCCCGCTGGTACGTAGAGGACCCGAACCCTGGCTGTCCCGGCTAGGGAGGCTGTCCTGCCGCCAGTGTCAAAAGCTCGTGATTGGTCGTCGTGCCGGCCTGGGAGACCGGAGTGGAACACGGCGGCTGATCATTGTGTTGGATCGGGGGCCCTTCCGTCCCCCGTGCCAGCAGCGCACCTCACTGGTCATTCATTGCGGGCCATCATTCCTTAACTTTGCCTATGTAACTGTCATAACTACGACAATCCTCAATTTTTTCCCTGTTAACCACCTTTTTTATGGCAAGATCGAAAAATAGAAAACATGTTTCTACAGCGGCACCCCCTTCCACATTCAATGTGGACTTCTTCAACGTCAGAGAAATGCATTCCAACCTCAATGTCGTCCATCATCACTTGGAGACGACTAAGCCGGCTCTATTTTTCCTGACTGAGACACAAATATCCTCTCCTACCGACGTCACATATCTCTTGTATCCCGGTTTCAGCTTGGAGCACAAGTTTATGCCCAATGCTGGGGTGTGTATGTACGTACGGGAGCATGTATGTTGTCGACGTCTCAGCAGCCTTGAAGACAGAAACCTGTCATTGTTATGGGCGCGCGTAGATCACGTTGACTGCATCCGGTTCTATGCGTGCCTTTACAGGTCCCATAGCGGTGATGCCGAAACAGACCGACTTCTCGGGCATGTACAGAAGGGCATAGACGAAATTCTCCAGCAGCACCCATCGGCGGAGGTAGTGATCCTAGGGGACTTCAACGCTCACCATTTTGAGTGGCTAGGATCATTGAAGACCGACTACGCTGGGAAGGCTGCATACAACTTTGCTGTAACAAATGACCTCAACCAGTTAGTTGATGGTCCTACCAGAATACCTGATATTGAAGGACACAATCCTGCTTTGTTGGATCTTCTACTGACCTCACATCCAAACCATTACCAGGTATTCCGTGATGCCCCTCTAGGAACCTCGGATCATTGCCTGGTACGTGCTGTGGTTCCATCCGGTCAGACCACGCCATCCAGACCACCTGGTATGCGTCGTGTGTGGCATTATAGGTCAGCAGATTGGGATGGATTGCGAGAGTTTTATGCATCCTACCATTGGAGACGGTTGTGCTTCTCATCAGAAAATCCTGACATTTGTGCGAAAGCTGTCGCCGAAGCGATACTGCTGGGCATGGAGTGCTACATTCCCAGCTCGGCGGTTCGTATCGGAGGGCGGTCTCAACCTTGGTTTCGTTGCTCGTCTTTGCATGCCGCCCACCTCAAGCGCGAAGCCTGCGAAGCCTGGGTTGCTGCGCGAAATGTCAAGGATCGTAATACTTCTGATTTGAAGAAGCGGTTCAACGCAGCTTCAAGAGCCTACAAGAAGCAGATCACTGCAGCAAAGTTTGCGCACACTGCGCGCATTGGTGGGAGACTGGTTGGCTATCCCTCCGGGAGTAGAGCATTCTGGTCTCTTGCTAAGGCAGCGCAGGGGAATTTCTGTCGCCCTTCACTTCCATCTCTGCACAATCGTCAGGACTCGCTGGCTCACTCCGCAAAAGAGAAGGCCGATCTCTTGGCTACTCTCTTCGCGTCAAATTCTACCCTTGACGACGGAGGAGCATCGCCGCCCTTTTTACCGCGATGCGAGCACTCAATGCGGGAAATTCGGTTCACTCAAAGTGCAGTGCGACGTGCTCTGTTTTCCCTCGACGTCAGGAAGTCCAGCGGGCCTGATGGCATTCCAGCAATTGTGCTCAAAACATGCGGCCCTGAGTTGGCTCCGGTGTTAGCACGCCTATTCTCGCTGTCTTACACCTCAAGAAAAGTCCCGTCTTCGTGGAAAGTAGCCTACGTTCAGCCTATTCCTAAAAAGGGTGACCGCACAGACCCGTCTAACTATCGGCCTATTGCGATAACCTCCCTGCTCTCTAAGGTGATGGAGCGTGTGATATACATCCAGCTCCTTGGTTACCTTGAAGATCATCAGCTAATTAGTGACCGTCAATACGGGTTCCGCCACGGGCGTAGTGCTGGTGATCTTCTTGTGTACTTAACGCACCGATGGGCAGCCGCCATCGAGAGCAAGGGAGAAGCACTGGCATTTAGTCTAGATGTCACAAAGGCTTTTGACCGGGTCTGGCATAAGGCTCTTCTCGCGAAGTTACCATCTTTCGGGCTTCCTGAGGGACTATGCTTGTGGGTCGCTAGTTTCTTATCTGGGCGAAGCATTCAGGTCGTTGTAGACGGATTATGCTCCGATATCATGCCCATCAATGCTGGCGTCCCCCAAGGATCTGTTTTATCACCTACGCTGTTTCTTCTGCACATCAACGACATGCTTAACACTAGTAGCATCCATTGCTATGCAGACGACAGTACGGGTGATGCATATTATGCAGGTCGTGCAAATATCCCTCAAACACAGGTGGAGGAGAACAGAAAGAGACTTGTGTCTGACATTGAGACCTCTCTGGAGCAGGTCTCTGAATGGGGTAAACTAAACCTAGTTCAATTCAACCCTACTAAGACACAAGTCTGCGTGTTTTCCGCTAAGAAGACCCCATTTAACATAGCACCGAAGTTTCGGGACACCTCTCTTACCATTTCTAAGAGTATTGGGATCCTTGGCGTCGATATTACGAAGGAGGTCCAATTCCGGAGTCATCTGGAAGGTAAAGCCAAAATGGCTTCTAAAAAACTTGGGGTGCTCAATAGAGCGAGGCAGTACTTCACTCCGGGTCATAGACTTTTATTATGTAAAGCTCAAGTCCGGCCCCACATGGAGTACTGCTCTTATATCTGGTCTGGTGCACCTCAATACCAACTCCTTCCTCTTGATTCCATCCAACGCCGGGCAATTCGTATTATCGACGATCCCACACTCACAGACGATTTAGACACCCTCGGTCTACGGAGAGACGTTGGCTCTCTGTGTGTATTTTACCGTCTATACTATGGGGAGTGTTCTGAAGAACTTTTTGAATTGGTGCCACCGTCACCTTTCTACCACCGCACCGCTCGCCACAGGAGTAAAGTCCATCCCCACATCCTTGACACTTGGGTCTCCAAAAATGTCAGAGCGTCACGTGGTTTTTTTCCTCGTACAGCAAGATTGTGGAATGGACTCCCTCCCGAGGTTTTCCCTGTGTGCTATGACTTGAGGTCCTTCAAAAGGCGTGTTTACAGGTATCTTAAGAGTCGGCAACGCATCAGCAGCTCCTCTGGTGTTGCAGATGTCCATGGGCGACGGTGACCACTTTCCATCAGGTGGCTCGTCTGCTCGTTTGCCGTCGGATATACATAAAAAAAAAAAAAAAAAGCAATTTAATCAAAAGGGTAATTTCGAATCACATTTAATTACACACACTGGTGAGAAACCATTTGAATGTAATGTTTGCGAAAAGCAGTTCAGTCACAAAAGTAAATTAAAAGTTCATTTAAGAACTCACACTGGTGAGAAACCATTTGAGTGTAATGTTTGCGAAAAGCAGATGACAGCACCGTTGTAGAGAGTTATACGTCCAGTGCCAGTGCAAGTCCACAAGAAGTCCAGTCTCTGAGAGAGTCTATGATTGAACGGGTTAACTCGAAATTACAGAGGGTGTCCGATTGGGGAGACGCCAATCTTGTTAAGTTTAACCCGTCCAAAACACAGGCGTGTCTCTTTTCTGCAAAAAAGAGTGCTTTCCCACTTGCACCTATTTCCAGGGTGTTTCCTTGCCGTTGGTTGACCACCTTGGGCTTTTAGGCATGACACTCACGTCCAAATTAAGCTTCGGCCAACAGATTGAGTCGATGGCACTAACTGCTTCCAAGAAGTTGGGCATCATCTCAAAGGTTCGGCGGTACTTCAGCTCTGAACGGCTGCTCAATCTCTATACAGCCCAGGTTCGCTCTTGCATGGAGTACTGCAGTCACCTTTGGGATGGCTCAGCTAAATACCAGCTTGAAGCATTGGACTCTGTTGACCGAAGAGCCCGCAGGCTCATAAACAACGACGTGGTCTCAAATAGGAAATTGCAATCCCTGGAGCATCGCCGTAAAGTCGCATGCCTATCGGTATTTTATAGGATCCATTTTGGAGAGTGTGCGAAAGCGCTCTTTGAGCTAGTTGAACCCTCACCATTCCTCCATCGGACTACGAGGCGCAGACAGAAATTTCACCCTTTTATCGTTGGAATACCAAAGAGTCGAACTAAACGCTATGACAGTTCCTTTTTGGTTCGAGTAGCTAAGGTGTGGAATGAACTGCCTGCGTCTATATTCCCAAACAAGTACAGTCCCGGGACATTCAAAAGTAGAATAAATGGGTATCTCTTGGATAGGCATGTAACATCCTCGTCTTCATCGTTACTTACCATCAGGTGAGATGGGAGACAAATGCCTAATTCAATATTTAGTAAAAAAAAAAAAAAAAGCAGTTTAGTGACAAAAGCTATTTAAAAACTCATTTTAGAACTCACACTGGTGAGAAACCATTTGAGTGTAATGTTTGCGAAAAGCAGTTTAGTGACAAAAGCTATTTAAAAACTCATTTAAGAACTCACACTGGTGAGAAACCATTTGAATGTAAGGTTTGTCGTCGTCCATTAAAAACACACCTGAGAAGTCACACTGGTGAGAAGCCATTTGAATGTAAGGTTTGTCGTCTTCGATTTAGTGACAAAAGTCTTTTACGTAGACATTTAAAAACTCACGGTGAGAAACCGTAACAATGGGACCACAACTAATTTGCATAGTTTTTAATGTCACGTTAGGAACGGGAACTTAATTCTCGTCCACATGCAACACAAGTTGTTTGTAAAAATGTTTCGTTATCACGCGCAAAGTCAATTCTGTTGAATTCGATTATAGACTTCAAAATCAGTCTTTGTGTAAAAAATCTGCTGCCCGCGATTTGGGTGTTCCCCTTGACTCAAAATTTTCATTTTCTCAACATCGTGACATCCTAATGTAAACAGCTCCTTGGATTCATTTGTAGAATATCGAAAGGTTTTAAGAAGTTTCAAACCTTAGTGACCCTTTATAAAACATTTGTGCTTCCAAAGATAGAGTATGCCTCGATTATTTGGTCCCCTCATTACATAGCTCATGTTGAGCAAATAGAGACCATTAAGAGAAAGTTTTTGAGACTATTGACAACCCGTTTGTGCTTGAGAGATACCTTAATGACATATGAACAGCGCTTAAAACGTTTTAATTTTACATCCCTTGATTGCAGACGTTCCCAAACTGACCTTACATATTTGTATAAAATTATTAATTCACTGCTGTCAACTGCTATCTTAACGGAAATTAACTTTAAAGCGACATCGCGACGTCACAGAATTCCTCAGTTGTTTCACTTACCGAGTTGTTCAAATAACATTAGTCATTATAGTCCTGTTCACCGAATGTGTAGACTTCATAACTCTTTAAGTTCATCTACTGAATGTCCTGACATATTCCTCTACTAACTTGCGGCATTTAAAAGAAAATGCCAAATTGTGTTCAATGATTCAGGTCAAAAGTAAAGTAAATATATTCTTTGTTATCTGTATTTCTGCATTGTTGTCCAAGTTCTCTATTTTTTAATTTTATTAAACTTTATTTAAAGTAACAAATTTTGAGCTGTTATGTTACGTACATATTTAATTGGTGAGTTAGGTTAGCTTTTATTAAGTGTTTGAACGTGTTTTGTAACAAAATTAACTACCTAACAAACTGTTTGTGTACTTGTTAATAAATAAATAAAAGATAAATATTTCAGGGTGGATGCGACATATGCGTACCTAACGGGCTTTACTAGATTACTATAGTATAGAAACATTATAATAACAGGCAATAAACCAAAATGTAATGAATTTAATTTGCATATAAAACTAATTTCTGTAACAACCTGTACCTTCTGCGGCTGAGTCTTTTAGTTTTATTTAGAGTCACCGAATCTTGACGTAACCGAATTTTCGATGTATAATATTGTTTATTTCTTAATTAAATTTATGGATAGGCTTTTAGATGTTAGGAGTTTTATTGTAAACTAGCTTTTACCCGCGGCTTCGCTCGCGTGTGGTTTCCCTTACTAACACAACCCAAAACTCCAAAGTCAACCCACGTAGTGCCTTAAACACGTTAATGACTTAAAGCCATGGTTAATTTTTTGGTTAAAAAAGAGGTTCTCAATTCGCCCCGTACCGTATGTATGTAATATTGTCGGCATAGAAGTATGAAGTCTCTAGAAGCAGCGTATTACTTGATACGTCTTGTTACTGATACCCTTAAAAGGAGCCTATACTATACACTAGGCCTCAGTCCTCTGACGCCTGTCGAGGGGTATGTAACAGAGTGGAATTTAATTTTTAAAATTACAAACATGCCAATTTCTGAAGTTCTGTCCTTCTAAAATACTAAAATGAATATTATAGTAAACTATCGCGCTGGCACTTTTCACATTTAAGTAATGCAAGTCCATGTTATTTACAATATTATAAACATATTTATTCTCCATTAAAAACGTCAAATTCCATTGTCAGTGAAAGGCGGAAAGACGCATAGTGATGCACTTTGTTATTTTTTGCCAAACATCGATAATTTACATGAATACAGATGAGTGTAATCATATAAGTAATAAAGTTAATGCCAAGAAATAAATAATAATAAATTCACTCTCCACGACTTTCCCGAAAATTTATTATTTTTAGTGTTCCGTTCCCTAAGAGTAAAAACGGAAAGGTAATACTAAGCCTTCGACGTCCATCCGTCCATCCATCTGCCACATGACTGTATCTATTGAACCGAAATAGATAATATTTCAAAAGGACAATGTCGGTTATTGGCGTCTTTTTGTTTTCGCGCGGCCACTAACCATACCTTGTTTTTCCGATAGTCAATAACAAAATCAAGTTATAAGGGCATATATACCTCTAAACTCAGACCGAACTGAGTTATAAGGATTAGATATTATATTCATAGGTTGTTGCACTATTTTTCACTAAGTTCATTAAAAGTTGCAATTAAATAATAAATAAAATTATTTTGGACATTGTAATCACTTCTATACTTTTTTGTAGCCTTTTTCATCAACGATACAGCAGCAGCTAGCTTTGATAGATACTTGATAGATTAGGTAGGTCTTTTGTTCTTTGCTTGGCCGTCGTCTTCACTGTTTCGCTTCACTCTTGAAGTATTGGTGCAGCCGATAGCATAGTGACGTCAGCTTTGACGTTCCCAGGCGAGGGCTTGGTGCGTCACGAGGCAACACAACAAATACCGAAAACTGTACTTGTTGTTGCTGTCCATGTTCACTTCCATATACTAACAGCGCAACTTCCACTTCATTAGTTGCCATCATTAGTAGTTGATCTGCTTCATGAACACCTGTGAGTGCTTTCGTGGCACCCCGCTCAGCGCTTGGGCAGCATGATGACCCAACAGTGACCCACGGGGTCACTTCAGCAGATGGCGAACAACCTTATTCAGCAGGCAGATCATACGTTGCACTTGGAACACAATGGGAGTAGGCTTTCGCCAATCATCTTGGTTGTGGTTTTGACAAAAGTGTTTTACTTAGATGGTGCCCACTCTTGCGGTCTGCGCAACACCATAAGAGATGTACCTCAATATATACAGGACTTAAAAGAGCCTGGTTGCGCCAAATAGTTCAAGCAAAATCTCACTAGATGCCGTAACTGTCCTGGAACCCCGATTCAAAAGTTTGACAAGCCTGCGCCTGACCCACGCCGAGAGAGGGTCGGCAGTATCCTCCGTAACGCCGTCGCGCGAGGTGATCTCCAGAGGTGACACGCTATGTCCTTCTGCTGCTTGTGACTTCATACGCTGTGAAGTTTGCTTGCCCGCTTAAACTCCGCAAGGCTGACTAAATTGGCCAGGGTGAAACACCCACCGCTCGTGATAAACAACCCATGAACTTTATATACGTGTAAACGGTGATAATTTAAGAGTATGCCGACTGTCGCTGTCGTAAGCTGATGCTGGTTTCCTGGTTTCCTGAGAGGCTGGTCTGCGAACTGGTAAGTCACTTTGGGGTAGGGATATCCTGAACAGATACGAACGTTTAAGAGATTTGCTTGAATTCGAAGGTAATTTTTGGGTCCATTTAGAATCCGCACCCGCTAAAGGCGCCGCACGCCGCTGCGTCTCCAGAGCCCAACCCGTCTTACTTTTTATACAAAGGTTCGTACGTCTCTAGAAGCAGCGCATGTCTTGTAACTCATACTCTTAAAACAGCGTATGCTTTTTCGCGGCCTCAGTCCTCTGACGTCTGTCATATTATTTGTAGCGGAACCTTGTGAGCCGAACGAAAATTTATTTTTATAATTATATACATGCCTAAGTAGTTGTGTAGTGAAATCCTGCAAAAATACTGTAAAAAATGCTAAATGGAAACAACAACCTGTGACTTTTCACATGTAAGTAATGCAAAGGACATTTAATTACAATATCAGAAACGATAATGACAATCTCCATGGAAGAGTGGTTAACGAGCCAGGTACCGGGTTAAATTTCCGGCGCAGGCAAAAACTTGTACTTCAGTTTCATATTTATGTATGTCCACGTTACTGAAGTTACATAAGGAAATTGGCGTTGGGCCGTAAAACATACATACATTCATATTATCACGATCTTCACCCTTACGGTGTAGGCCTCTGCCTGAAACCAAAAGCCATGTTAAGCGTGTTTGTGGGCGTATGTAGGTGGAAATCTGAATTAAAGGTGTAATAGGTTGCTAGTCGCATTCCCTATCAGAGAAGCAACTGGTACATTCTCAATTTTTCCTTTTCATCTAGACCAGCATGGAATATATACTTCTTATTACAGCATGAATGCTGTCATAATAGCGGACCCCGGGCTTGGACGCAGCACAATTGAAGATGCCAGGAGTATAAGGAACCAGGGAATCTCTTAGATGATTATGACTATATAATTATTACTACTTCATATGTTGTTTACTTAAATGAAGTCAAACTGAAACAAAATCTTGTTGTGGGTTTTTCTCGATATCGATATTACACGATGTTGTTAGGTACATCACTTATGACAGCGGCGTCAAACGTCATGAGTGCTATTTTCGAATCGACGTGTTTACTTAACGACCGATGATGTATGGAAAATTTGTACTTCTTCATCGAGTCACTCATTTACAAATAGCACCCCTGAAACCATGACTCCCTTTCCTCTACCTCACACCCCCGCTAATGACACACTAGGTTCCCATACAAAAAAGGTAAAATGTGACATCTATTCAGAGACGATTTTTTTTTTTAATCTGTGATTGTCGGGTTTGCACAGTTTTTGTATATGTAGTTCTGTACCAGCTACTCAACATGTGTACCTAATTTCATAAGTGTACCTTTACACTTATGAAATTAGGCACACATATTGAGATGTATGTATATTATGTATATTTGTATGTTTGCTTGCGCATATCCCAAAGACTATAAAGCGGATTTTTAACATTTTTTTTTGTCGCAGAAATTTGCGCAAATAAGGAAATAGTGCAGATTTTATCAAAATCGGTTCAGTACTCTTTGAGATGGTCTTGAAGAAGCTAATTTGTTTTTAATTTTTATAATAAACTTGCTAACATTCTTTCATTGTCTAAAATACTGAATATTTTTTTTGAGCAGTAATTAGTGAACTTGTTGTAGCATACTAACTCAACGATACATAGGTATTTTATAATAGATAGGTACTTAATACATAACATCCAAGAAAATGTATAGGATAATTGTATTAAATGAAAAATAAATAAACACAGAGTAAACTTTGATTTTCGTAATATGTTTTTGAAAAACTAAAACATTTTTTTGGATGCGTATCTCTGTTTTCTTTCGTGAATACTTTTCGTAACTTATTTATTGCCGAGCGATGTCTCATCGATTTGAAAAGAAAAAGAGAAGCCGTTAAGCCGAAAAGGCAGCCAGCTCAGCTTTATGCTTATGGCGGTGGACCACAGCGCTGATTTTCAGCTGGTACCAAGGAGGACGTAGATAGCTTAACTATACATATATGCTATTATAACAAGCATAACTTTTTAAAATATATTTTTAACTACTCATTTACCATTTATATCTACGAAAAATTGAATTAAAAGTATGAACAAAACAGCAACAATGAAATTGACAATTTTCGTGAAATCATAATTGCAAAGTACTTGACTTCAGTTAGTATTGGCACAATATATTTGGGAAATTAGAAACTGTCGACAACAATGCCATCAATTTGCCGCGATAATGTGATTTCTTTTATTTGTTTACGAAATGTGGCGACAGAGGAAGCACTAGTACCCGAATCGTTAACGCCATGTATTTGCAATTTCATAATTCAATAATAGTTTGACAGTAATGGTGTTACTTTCGTTTTTTGATCAGTCTTATTTAAATCTGTTTCTATCACTGAATTGTTGTCGTGTTGAATTGAATTCTTCTTTACTTTATCATCTTCCTTTGTTTCTAAACCAGCATAAGTCTTAAGGAGGATAACGAGAAACCTTATTCAATTTTTAACACATCTTACACGGAACTTTTATTTCATTCTTATCTAGATTCTCTTCTTTTTAAAAAAATTGTTAAAGGATACTATGGATTGTTCCATTGAAACATTTTTTCATATCTGTGTCATTGTGTTTACTATGAAAGCCGGTAAATCTTGTGCAATAAGGTCTATCAAAGTACCTGTTTCAACGGATGTCCTCATCACGAGTAACAGTTTTTACTTTCTCATAGAAATTAACCATCCTTGCATTATGTGACATGTGAGCTCATATTATGTATCTCATCCCACAGGTTCGCTAAGTAACTGACCCCTTTGTAAAGCGACGGTGTAGGTGAAAGTAACAGTTTTTTTGCAGATGACACAGCAGAGGGCCAACAGCGTGTAGCAGGAAGTTCACGAAACCGTCTTGATTACTGTTTCGTGAACTTCCTGCCGCAGGTTGTTGACCAGCCTCAGAGAGACCCGCGCGCGCAAACGCTGACACAAGGCACCAGCGTCATGTTTGTCTGAGGCAGTTTTAGTGGAATAGTCATCTACAAACTGGTGAGAAGCCGTATAATTGTAATAATTGTGAGAAGCAACTTAATCGTAAGGATACTTTAGTATTACAATTAAGAACTCATACTGGTGAGAAACCAACATGATGTTTGTTTGTTTGTTTGTTTGTATACTCTTTATTGCACACATACAAGAGATACAATTTAAAAATACATATTTTTGGATAAAAATGTATAGTTTCTGCCACTCTTGTATCGTTTGTAATGTCACGTTAGGAACGGGAACTTCATTCTCGTCTACATTAAACCAAGGATATACTACATTACTATAGTATAGAGATATTATAATAACAACATTAGTCTTCACATGGATAACGTAAGAGGCGACTTAGGAAATATAAGCTAAACAAAGCTCATAAACATCAATGAGACCTCTGCAATCTGTCTGGCTAGCGAGGAGAGTGTATGCCAATCCTGTCTTCTCCGGCCAAGTATGGCTCCGGTAGTACAGACTCTCTGTACTACCGGAGCCATACTTGGCCGGAGACCCTCTGGTCATACTGCTGCAGAGACTAAAGAGACCTGATGATGATGATTATAATAACAGACAAGAAACCATCATGTAATTGTCATACAAAACAAATCTCTGTAGTAACCTGTATCTACTGCGGCTGTGTGTTTTAGTTTTGTAAGTCATTTAACCTTGACTAGACACTATATTCTCTAAAAATATCTTACTCGTAGATTCAAAACAACTGATATTTCAAAACTGCTTTTCTCTAAACCTTCTCGAAAAATTTGTATGTAAATCTGTATGGATGTATGTATTAAAGTATGTATGTAAGATTCTTTATTTTATCATAACTGCTGACTCACGGACTTGGACGTAGAGGCTATCATCATGTAAAAACGGGTCACTCACGCGCTATTTGTCGGGATTGCCGACTATATCTCCCGACGACATAGCACGTGAGTGACCCGCTTTTATTACCCAACTGCCAAGAAGGGTAATGTGTTTCGCGCGTATCATGTATGTTTGTAAATTTCTTTATTACCTCGTATCATCTTATCGGCTGGATGAATTCCGAGAGTTAAGACATCGTTAGGTTCGCCTGTATGTATTTATAGCCACAAGCGTGTATATACTCAACTGTATTTCATTTGAGACCTTATCACATTGACTTAAGACTCGATGAGTATATATTAATGCTCGTGACGCTCTAACGACAATTGTCACGGAAGATGAACTGTGGCTATTGAATGCGTGAGTTTATTCCGCGACAGAATACCTCGATAGACCTAAGTGTTGACATGACTTGTAATTCTAGGTCCAATAACAAGTAATGACAAGAATTGTTATTTTAGATAACTAATTTTATTCTTAGCATATATGACATGACTTCAGTAAGTTAACTACAAACTTTAACTAAATAAGGCAAATCTGTTGGTACCTAGTTATATTTAAACACGTTAATTGATTGTAAACCTCGATAAGCAAATAAAGAGTAGTGGTTGCGCCGCTTTTGTTTATTAAACCTGATTCGCTTCCCTACTATAGTATCGATTCGTTCTCACCACTGCTCCCTGCCCGCTCGCGTCAGTCCTCGCTCAGAGTCGCATCCGCGTACACGCATACCGCGCCGCTAAACTCGATTCACAACGCGAACGACATTCGATTGATTTGTCGCATGAACACTAATTATTTGTGCTATTGTGTTTGAGAAAGTTAAGGGGCCCCCCGAAAGTGCTAAACCAGGACGTTTGGAGATTCGCGCTCGTCGGAAAAGGCAGCCACGAGTTGTGACGTGATCGTCTGTTGCCGTTTGCGAGGTGGGAAATTCCTTCATTTTTCCTACATAGTGGTCCCCTTTATCCCGTAATTATTCCCTAAATCCATTATTTTTGGTCCATTACGAACCGGATAAATCCAGTAATTTGGTTCCATAACGGGATATTGAACAATCTTTTCCCATAACATTTTTTACGAATCTACGTCAGTATTCCAAATTCGGATATTAATATTCGCATAAGTAAATTAATATAGTGTTCATATAGCATGCTATTTTTGCTTAATGAATGTCCTACTTGAAAATCCCAGTGGCGTGATAATTAATTTCATATATACCCCACAATTTTCAACATTAATTTCGTTGTCTCATGATCGTTTTATACGATTATCCTACGTAATCAAACCTGATCTAGTGATACTTTGTCTATTTTATTATAATTCAACCCCACGCACCGCTTAATTCAAAGCTATTCACTAGGTAATGGGTCAGTTTCATACTAATGTCATTTTACATAATTTTTTTTTTTTTTTTTTTTATGTATATCCGACGGCAAACGAGCAGACGAGCCCCCTGTTGGAAAGTGGTCACCGTCGCCCATGGACATCTGCAACACCAGAGGAGCTGCTGATGCGTTGCCGACTCTTAAGATACCTGTAAACACGCCTTTTGAAGGACCTCAAGTCATAGCACACAGGGAAAACCTCGGGAGGGAGTCCATTCCACAATCTTGCTGTACGAGGAAAAAAACCACGTGACGCTCTGACATTTTTGGAGACCCAAGTGTCAAGGATGTGGGGATGGACTTTACTCCTGTGGCGAGCGGTGCGGTGGTAGAAAGGTGACGGTGGCACCGATTCAAAAAGTTCTTCAGAACACTCCCCATAGTATAGACGGTAAAATACACACAGAGAGCCAACGTCTCTTCGTAGACCGAGGGTGTCTAAATCGTCTGTAAGTGTGGGATCGTCGATAATACGAATTGCCCGGCGTTGGATGGAATCAAGAGGAAGGAGTTGGTATTGAGGTGCACCAGACCAGATATGAGAGCAGTACTCCATATGGGGCCGGACTTGAGCTTTATATAATAAAAGTCTATGACCCGGAGTGAAGTACTGCCTCGCTCTATTGAGCACCCCAAGTTTTTTAGAAGCCATTTTGGCTTTACCTTCCAGATGACTCCGGAATTGGACCTCCTTCGTAATATCGACGCCAAGGATCCCAATACTCTTAGAAATGGTAAGAGAGGTGTCCCGAAACTTCGGTGCTATGTTAAATGGGGTCTTCTTAGCGGAAAACACGCAGACTTGTGTCTTAGTAGGGTTGAATTGAACTAGGTTTAGTTTACCCCATTCAGAGACCTGCTCCAGAGAGGTCTCAATGTCAGACACAAGTCTCTTTCTGTTCTCCTCCACCTGTGTTTGAGGGATATTTGCACGACCTGCATAATATGCATCACCCGTACTGTCGTCTTCATAGCAATGGATGCTACTAGTGTTAAGCATGTCATTGATGTGCAGAAGAAACAGCGTAGGTGATAAAACAGATCCTTGGGGGACGCCAGCATTAATGGGCATGATATCGGAGCATAATCCGTCTACAACGACCTGAATGCTTCGCCCAGATAAGAAACTAGCGACCCACAAGCATAGTCCCTCAGGAAGCCCGAAAGATGGTAACTTCGCGAGAAGAGCCTTATGCCAGACCCGGTCAAAAGCCTTTGTGACATCTAGACTAAATGCCAGTGCTTCTCCCTTGCTCTCGATGGCGGCTGCCCATCGGTGCGTTAAGTACACAAGAAGATCACCAGCACTACGCCCGTGGCGGAACCCGTATTGACGGTCACTAATTAGCTGATGATCTTCAAGGTAACCAAGGAGCTGGATGTTTATCACACGCTCCATCACCTTAGAGAGCAGGGAGGTTATCGCAATAGGCCGATAGTTAGACGGGTCTGTGCGGTCACCCTTTTTAGGAATAGGGTGAACGTAGGCTACTTTCCACGAAGACGGGACTTTTCTTGAGGTGTAAGACAGCGAGAATAGGCGTGCTAACACCGGAGCCAACTCAGGGCCGCATGTTTTGAGCACAATTGCTGGAATGCCATCAGGCCCGCTGGACTTCCTGACGTCGAGGGAAAACAGAGCACGTCGCACTGCACTTTGAGTGAACCGAATTTCCCGCATTGAGTGCTCGCATCGCGGTAAAAAGGGCGGCGATGCTCCTCCGTCGTCAAGGGTAGAATTTGACGCGAAGAGAGTAGCCAAGAGATCGGCCTTCTCTTTTGCGGAGTGAGCCAGCGAGTCCTGACGATTGTGCAGAGATGGAAGTGAAGGGCGACAGAAATTCCCCTGCGCTGCCTTAGCAAGAGACCAGAATGCTCTACTCCCGGAGGGATAGCCAACCAGTCTCCCACCAATGCGCGCAGTGTGCGCAAACTTTGCTGCAGTGATCTGCTTCTTGTAGGCTCTTGAAGCTGCGTTGAACCGCTTCTTCAAATCAGAAGTATTACGATCCTTGACATTTCGCGCAGCAACCCAGGCTTCGCAGGCTTCGCGCTTGAGGTGGGCGGCATGCAAAGACGAGCAACGAAACCAAGGTTGAGACCGCCCTCCGATACGAACCGCCGAGCTGGGAATGTAGCACTCCATGCCCAGCAGTATCGCTTCGGCGACAGCTTTCGCACAAATGTCAGGATTTTCTGATGAGAAGCACAACCGTCTCCAATGGTAGGATGCATAAAACTCTCGCAATCCATCCCAATCTGCTGACCTATAATGCCACACACGACGCATACCAGGTGGTCTGGATTGCGTGGTCTGACCGGATGGAACCACAGCACGTACCAGGCAATGATCCGAGGTTCCTAGAGGGGCATCACGGAATACCTGGTAATCGTTTGGATGTGAGGTCAGCAGAAGATCCAACAAAGCAGGATTGTGTCCTTCAATATCAGGTATTCTGGTAGGACCATCAACTAACTGGTTGAGGTCATTTGTTACAGCAAAGTTGTATGCAGCCTTCCCAGCGTAGTCGGTCTTCAGTGATCCTAGCCACTCAAAGTGGTGAGCGTTGAAGTCCCCTAGGATCACTACCTCCGCCGATGGGTGCTGCTGGAGAATTTCGTCTATGCCCTTCTGTACATGCCCGAGAAGTCGGTCTGTTTCGGCATCACCGCTATGGGACCTGTAAAGGCACGCATAGAACCGGATGCGGTCACCGTGATCTACGCGCGCCCATAACAATGACAGGTTTCTGTCTTCAAGGCTGCTGAGACGTCGACAACATACATCCTCCCGTACGTACATACACACCCCAGCATTGGGCATAAACTTGTGCTCCAAGCTGAAACCGGGATACAAGAGATATGTGACGTCGGTAGGAGAGGATATTTGTGTCTCAGTCAGGAAAAATAGAGCCGGCTTAGTCGTCTCCAAGTGATGATGGACGACATTGAGGTTGGAATGCATTCCTCTGACGTTGAAGAAGTCCACATTGAATGTGGAAGGGGGTGCCGCTGTAGAAACATGTTTTCTATTTTTCGATCTTGCTATAAAAAAGGTGGTTAACAGGGAAAAAATTGAGGATTGCCGTAGTTACGACAGTTACATAGGCAAAGTTAAGGAATGATGGCCCGCAATGAATGACCAGTGAGGTGCGCTGCTGGCACGGGGGACGGAAGGGCCCCCGATCCAACACAATGATCAGCCGCCGTGTTCCACTCCGGTCTCCCAGGCCGGCACGACGACCAATCACGAGCTTTTGACACTGGCGGCAGGACAGCCTCCCTAGCCGGGACAGCCAGGGTTCGGGTCCTCTACGTACCAGCGGGCGGCCAGCGGACAACCGTTTCATCGGGTCTCCCTGGCCCCCGCGCCAACGTCGCACCCCCAATCAGACAGTGCAAGACTCCAGCCCCTAAGGGACCATAAACTGTCGAAACTACGGGAATCGGGAATGGGGATTGGCTCTCACGCGCAACCGTCGTAACACACCCAACGGTGCTTTACGATAGATTTCGGCATTGCAGCTATTGTTAATATATACGTATATACTAAAACTAAAATGCTATGTTTTTATAAAACATCAGCATCCGCACCTGAATCTTTCACTCCGTTCAAAATACATACTTGTAACCTGAATCAAACAGTTTGTAATTGTAATGAAATAACTAGATGCAACGTTATAAAATATCTTGGTTTACTTGTAGATGAAAATCTTAACTTTAAGGCATATATTGAACATCTGTCCGGAAGAATTAGAAAAATTACATGTATTATGAGACAGCTTCGTGATGTTGCCTATCCTACTGCCCTGAGACAGGTGTATTTTGCTTTATGCCAATCACTCTTCACTTACTGTTTAGGTTGCTGGGGAGGGATTTTAAAAACAACTATGCTCAGCGTTGAAAGAGCCCAGAGAGCTGTCATCAAAACAATGCTAAATAGACCTCGTAGATATAGGACAGTAGATGTATATAAGGAAAGTGGTTTTCTCAGCGTTCGGAAAGTTTTTATATTGAATATCACAATCTCTATCCATAGAGAAGTCTTAAACTCAAGTAATTATGTAAATTTGTTAAAACAGAGGCTTTTTAAGGTAAATGTTCCTGTGGTAAATACATCTTTTGCACAACGTTTTTGTCCATTTCTTAAATATTATATTTATAATAAAGTTGCCAAAGCATGTCAGATTAAAAATAGTAAAATAAGTGAAGCTAAGTTAAAGATATCTAAATGGTTGAGTTCCCTCTCATATGATGAGACTGAAGACCTTCTCATAGTTCCTAAGTGACAATATTTTGAATTATATTTATTATATAGGTATATATATTAATTTATGTATACATATAAGTATTTATTTATACAAATTCTGTCAGTTCTTTATTATTTCTGTAAAGAAAATAATATTTGTTAAGATTCTTTATTAAATAGATAAAACCTACCTAGTGGTTGTTAAGTTAAGCTGTTGTTGTTAACCTAGCGGTGCAAACTCTATTATTGTAATTTGAATTTTTTGTAACCATAACACAGGCTCTGCCTAGTATGGGTACACCAAAAAGTGTAGTAAGACATTATGATTACATTTAACATAGTTTTAAACAGCTGTTATTATGTAACATGTTCTGGAAATAAATATATTTTCATTTTTTTTCATTTCATTTTCATACACGCCGCACTATACAAACCTAAATAGGAAGTATAGCTGCTGCAATTTGTAAATGAGCCGCACCGCAAAACTTATGTGTTATATATATAATACAAAATACATAAGTTTAATTTTCTAATAATAAAACTTTGTAATTAAGTTATTAGTTACATAACGAGTTTGGATACACGTATTTGTTTCGTCGTTGTGATCGAGGTTAAAAAACTTATATATTTCTTTACGCAATTACGCTCATTAATTAATAGGGTGTTATTGCGGATTAATATTGCACAGTTTGTCATCAATTCTGAAACTCAAGTCAAAGTACTAACTTATATAAATAAAACCGCGCCGCACCACCGTTATAAAGGGTGTCACCGTTATTCAGTGTGTTACCGTATACAATATATAGGGTGATCAATCGTATAATTATACAGGCTGACAAACCGGAAAGTGCATTATTAATTCGTTTCTTGTTGTTTATTTCGCGCATAGTTGATCATGGAGAAAGACGAAAGCAGGTTGTCACTTCTTCACGCGAAGCGAGATATAATTTTCACACGCATACAAACTATCGCTAATAGGTCGAAAGATTTATCTGATCCACGCATTAAAGAATCGTTTTTGTGTGATATTGAAACCGTAGACAGGTTGCGTACGGACTTTGAAAATATTTTGGATAAAATTAATTCCATTGAATCGACCTTAAATCCTAAATACATGGTTAACTACCAGCCGCTTCTTAATTTTGAGGATTTATATTGTCGAATTAAACGCGCCGCAAAATCGCTTGAGCCTATGCCTGAATTACAGAATAATTCACTCTTTATCAAGCGTGACAGACCAAAACCGCCACCAATTCAGCTTCCTGAATTTAATGGAGACATTTAGTCATGGCCGCTATTTTATTCTTCATTTAAAACTGTCGTACATGATAACCCGACCCTGTCGGACTCTGAAAAATTACATTATTTGATAGGCAAATTGACAAATAAGGCTCAATCGGTATTCGCAGGTATTACTCCGTGCGCTGAGAACTACAAAATTATTTTAGAGACTTTAATAAATAGATATGAAGATAAAAGGTTGCTTGCAACTTCATATTTAGATCAAATTTTCGAGTTAAAGCCTTCTAATTCCGCTCATGTAAATAATTTACAGATATTTCTTGATAAATTGGTCACTTCGGTTTCAGCACTCAAAAACCTGAAGGTTGATGACCTGTCAGACTTAGTATTTTTGTATATCGCTTTGAAGAAGTTGGATCCCGAAACCGCTCGCTCCTTTGAATCAGATAATAGGGGATCTAATATTCCGTCTTTCGACAAACTAGTTACATTTGTCCGCGATCAACTTAAAATTTTGCAACGCACTTCCAAGGAAGTTAAGAAGATTGTCGATCGTCCCACAGACACGACATCAAAACCGCATAAATCAACGCATAGTTATATCAATACGTCTACCGCGCCCTCTCAACCTCGGTGTTCATTATGCAACTCCGCGCATGAACATTAGTATAAATGTTCGAGCTTTCAAAATTTAACTCTTATCGAACGTTTTAAATTTGTTAAGTCGCAATCGTGTTGTGTTAACTGTTTGAGCGCGAAGCACCGTGTATCTGACTGTAAGTCTAATTCGCTTTGCCGTAAATGTCAACTTAAGCATCACACGATGTTACATTTCGAAAATAAACCCGCTACTCCTACTATAAATACCAATGATGTTAGTGGTAGTACAGTATCCGCGGCGCCACCGTCGCATGTGAACAGCCCATGCTTACGGGCACCTGTGACGTCGCCTAGTGGCCACACGGATGATGTCTCGTTGTGTAACTTTTCGGCAAATCACCGACATGTACCTACCACAGTTTTGTTGGCTACCGCGCGCGTTGTGATGCTTGACACTCAAGGTCGTGAACATTACATACGCGCTTTATTAGACAGCGCTTCGCAGAGTAATTTCGTTTCAAGAAAATGTAGCGAACGCCTAGGGTTAAAATCGCGTCCAAGATTGACTAACACTATTGTTAAAGGTATAGGAGGTACCACTAAGACTATCCAAGGTTCCGTACACCTGGAATTTTATTCGCGGCTAAATAAAGCCATAAAGTTCAATATGGAATCACTAATCGTCGATAAGGTAACCGAGCGTCTGCCTACCGTCAACGTCAATGTGTCTATGCTCACAAACTTTGAGGGGTTGCCATTGGCCGATGATGCATATCACATTCCAGGAGAAATCGACGTTTTAGTCGGTGCATCAATTTTCCCGCACCTCCTATTATCTCAAAAGATTCAATGTGAGTCCCCAAATATCACACCTTTCGCATTACAAACCGTTCTAGGGTACGTAATTATGGGTACCGCTCCCGCTACCGCACCTTCATTTACTACTGTTTCAAATTGTTGTTTCGGTGAGCCCATGGAGGCCGCCATCCGCAAATTCTGGGAACTCGAGGAGGTGGACGTTCCGCCGATTCTGAGCCCAGATGATAAGGAGTGTGAGGATATTTATCGTCGCACTACGTCACGCGATGTCGATGGTCGTTATACTGTCGCGCTCCCATTTAAGGGCGACCCATCGACTCTCGGTGACTCGCGCCGCTTAGCAGAAAAATGTTTTTTCTGTCTTGAACGCAAAATGCTTGCTTCACCTAAACTGAAACAAGCTTACGATGATATAATTCGAGAATATTTAGAGAAGGGCTACCTCTCACCCGCACCTCCCGAAGTGGAGGAACCATCTTACATAATTCCGCATCACGGAGTCTTTCGGGAGGATAAACTCACTTCCAAGCTTCGTATTGTTTTAAACGCGAGTGCTAAAACTAGCACATCCATTTCGCTTAATGATCTTTTATATAATGGTCAAAATTCACAAGGAAATTTATTCAATATAATCATTAATTTTGGATTGTTTCCTATTGCGCTTTCAGCCGATATTAGGCAAATGTTTTTATGCATTGGAATCCGCGAATGCGATCGTAGATTCCAGCGCATTCTATACCGCTTTTCGCCTGACGAACCACTTAAGGTTTATCAGTTCAACCGCGTTTGTTTTGGCCTTAAATCAAGTCCCTTTCACGCTCTCCGCACAACAAGACAGTTGGCTTCTGACGAAGCTGAGACCTTCCCCAACGCAAATGAGACGCTTCAAACGGGGATATATATGGACGATTACGTCTATTCAGTAGAAGATGAGGCGAAAGCCATATCTATAGCAGCTGAAGTCATCGCGCTCATGAAGACTGGTCAATTCGACCTCGTGAAGTGGACCAGCAATTCGCAAACTGTCTTGGACTCTATACCTACTTCGCACAGGCTCTCGTCCGTCAAGGAATTTGACGAGTCTGATTCGCATAAGGTACTTGGTTTAAATTGGTCACACAAATCTGACTTGTTCAGTATTACAATTTTTAAACCCGCTGAGAAGTGTACAAAACGCGCCATTTTGTCCTGCGTCGCTAGAATCTGGGATTTAATGGGATTCGTAGCCCCAGTCGTGTTATTTGCAAAGCTACTCATTAAAGAGCTTTGGTTAAACGGTTGCGGTTGGGATGACGTACCTCCTGACAATATTGTTTCCTCATGGAAGCGCTTCAGAGAGGAGCTATCATCATTGGAACGAATTGAAATCCCACGCCACGTTGGCATTACCAGAGGTAATGAAGTAATCATCGTCGGCTTCGCTGATGCTAGCGAAAAGGCATATGGAGGAGTAGTGTACTTCCTAGTCAAAGTCAATGACGTCCACAAGGTGTATCTTATGGGTGCTAAATCAAAAGTTGCACCTCGCAAAGTAGTCTCTTTGGCTAGGCTCGAGCTCTGCGCAGCACTCTTGCTCGCAAAGTTATTAAATAACATAATAACCGCTTGTAACAACCGTATACCTATTAAGCGCATGCTATCAGAGCTATACGTGTTATTACAATCACTTTAATTCAGAATTTGCTCACATGTTGAGCGAAAATCGCATAACATGGTCGCTCAATGTTCCCGTTGCAAGTCACTTTGGAGGCAGCTGGGAGTCGAATATAAAACCACTTAAAATGCACTTATTTCGCGTGATAGGTGAACAAATCTAAGCTATAATGAATACTCGACCTCTTTGTAGAACGCTCTCAAGCGATCCTTCTGAACCGCTTGCGCTGACGCCCGCATACTTTTTAAGTTTAACTCCTTTAAAATATTTACCCGCTCGCGACATCGATGAGGATAGACTTCATGTTCTCTCTCGTCATGATTTGTTAGACAAGTTAGTCCAATCGTTTTGGAAACGTTGGAGGTCCGAGTATTTACATACTTTGCAGTCTCGCGATAAATGGAATACACCTACTAACCCGATCACAACAGGCACTGTCGTAATCCTTATTACAGATAACGCGCCTCCTCTTTATTGGCCTCTAGGGTTTATAGAGGAAGTTTTTCCTGCCACTGATGGCATAGTGCGTGTTGCTCGAGTAAAGACTGCTACTGGCTCGTATTTACGCCCAGTTGTACGTCTGTGCCCGCTACCTAGGCAAAAGCTTTCATTTCAATTACTTTTGTTTAGGTTTAGGTTATTTGGTCTTACTTCTTTATTTTGTTATTACTGGTTTGATGTTTCACTTGGAGATGTGATGTGATTAAGAGATCAATGAATTTGAAATAGTCCTAATTCTTACATGCCATTTTATTAGATATTAAATGTAATCAGTGTATGTTCTTATTCTTATAGTGTAATGATGAAATGTGCACGAATGAGTGTGATGTAATCTTAGTCTACAAATTAATAATAGACAGGTACGTTCATTAGATATAATTTAAGTTTACCTATGTATTTTCTCGATAAGTGAATTGTGTAATTCTTCTGAGAAAATAAAAATTCTTTAAACCTTACTTCTTTAATTTATTTGTTTCGAAGGCATCTCGGATCCCTTCAAGCCGGGGGGAAATGGTTGCGCCGCTTTTGTTTATTAAACCTGATTCGCTTCCCTACTATAGTATCGATTCGTTCTCACCACTGCTCCCTGCCCGCTCGCGTCAGTACCTGCTCCGATCGCAACCCGCGTACACGCATAAACGCAGTTCGCATATCCGCCATACTCGTATCACATCGCGAACGATATTCGATTGATTTTGTCGCATGAACACTAATTATTTGTGCTATTGTGTTTGAGAAAGTTAAGGGGCCCCTCGAAAGTGCTAAACCAGGACGTTTGGAGATTCGCGCTCGTCGGAAAAGGCAGCCACGAGTTGTGACGTGATCGTCTGTTGCCGTTTGCGAGGTGAGAAATTCCTTCATTTTTCCTACATAATAGTCCCCTTTATCCCGTAATTATTCCCTAAAATATACAGTCCACGAACCCCCATGCGAGCAACCAAGTGGAATTTAATTGTGTTGACATTATTTTTTCGTTTGGATTCTGTATTTATTTGGTTAATAAAACACATACGAGATAGTGTGGCGTTGATCTACTTATTTATGTAGCTACATGAAAGGCATGCAGTTGTTTGGCTATTAATCTAATGTTAGCGTAGATACATTTTGATACATCCAGTTTACTGTCGTCTTCGGAAGGCCCGCCATAACTCCACCAAGGGCGCCACTGGTAGGCAATACAAAGGTTTTAAATTATTTATTGCAGCTGCGTTCAACATTTTTTTTACATGAATTCGATGTAATATTACGTATCCTATGAGGAACTAAGATTCGCTAAAGTACAGACTATCTTGTTCAGGCTCAAAAACAATGTCTTGCTCGAGGTTCTCCTATAATCCTTTTTCCGTAAAGGTCAGTCTAAATCAGTTTTTCACTTTCATTGTTTTTATATTTCATATAGTTTAGGAATATATCTGAGAATTCGCACGGGTGAGAAGTCACATAAATGTAACTGCGGAAAGCAATTTCTTTGTAAAGTTAATTTGGAAAACACATTTGACAAGTCACACTGCTGAGAAACCATAGGAATTTAATTATTATCAATGTCGACATGCTCTATACAGTGCATTACGTACACATTTAATAACTCGTACTGGAGAGAAACCATCATCATCGTCATTTCAGCCACAAGAAGTTCCCAAAGATTTTTCTTTCCATGGAAAGAAATCCACCGTACCCACCACGTTGGGAGGGCGGGTGGCGATCGCAGTTTGTTTAGCTTCTTGTGCGTTCACGTCGACGCCCATCGCAAGCATGTTGAAGCTGGGTAAGGATAGGAATGTGTTTATTTGAGAATGAAATAAATGTACTGGGATACTACTTAGTCGAATGAATGGGGGAAAAGCAAGTAGCAACTTTATTTATATAAATAATTGTGGTGTGGGAGCAATTTATTGAAAAAGGCCATTGAAAAACACATTTAAGGATTGAAACTAGTGAGAAACCGTCCTAATGTAATTGTGTAAGCATTAACTTTAAAAACCCAAATAAAATTACCTATCTGTGGTCCAGCTTCCGTTCCCCCTTATATCTACTTCCTTCGCCGAGACGGCCTGTGATTGGCCGAAATAACAGTCGAAAAAATATATATGGCGATCGAGTCTTGTGAAGCGCGTCGCTTGCGCTGATAAAATAACTAAAAATAACGTCTCCTAAGAGCTTCGCTGGCCGAAAACAATCTTAAATCTCATCCGCGAGTGTGTGATGGTGTACCACAAGTGTAGACAGCAAGAAAATAATAAAGTTTAAGCACAAGGGTCGTCGGCCGGTCGACCTAGTCCCGTGGAAGGCGAATCCTTTCGAATCCTGTTCACAAACGAATCCAGGTGAGTGTTTACTGAATTTTGCCTTGCTGGGATTCTGGGGTTGATCGGAGAGTGCAGTGACTCTTTCAGGAAGACGCAACATTAATTTATGGTGCCTCCTCACGTACTTATTTCAAATTTACCCACTTAATTTCAATATTTTCAATTAAAGTTATTTCCAAATATGGATAACTAATTTATTCATAAATAGACTTATTATAGATTCAAATTAACTAGGTACTTACCCACCTAGCATTTGTCTATTTGTCTAACAATCTCGGATCAAACAGGAAATTCCATACCTGTGCCATACCATAGTAAATACCTATTGCTTACGAGTACATACTTCTTATCTCGTTAATTCCCTTGTAATAATCCCTTAATCGTTCGATTTGTATGCCATAAGGTACTATCTTGTTACTCAGGCTTTCGAACTATTTTGGATAGCCTAGATACCTACCTAAGGTTAATTAATAGCAGTGAGGTGTGTATTTATGATTATAACTAATAGTCCGTAGTTTTAAAACCTACGTGTTTTGTGAATATCTGTTCCATTACTCAGTTTCCATTTAAACTTTTGCTACCTACCTACCTTACTCGTACTTTCACAATTAGTGCTTAGCGAAAACATGGCAGAAGGAGAATTAATGTCAACCATTAAAAAACGTGAATATGAGTTTAAAAATATGCAAATACTTTATGACTTAGCAAAAATTACGAAAGAAAATAAAACTAAATTGGCATCCTTTCGAGCTAGGTATAAAAGAATTGATATAATTCGTGATAATTTCTTGGAATGCAACGATCGTGTAAACCGGTTGCAACTTAAACTAAATCCTCAATTTGTTATCGATAATAATGATTTGTTGTCATTTGACGAGTTATATTATTTTGTCATTGAGTATGCCGACTCTCTCGACGTAAGTTCGCGCTCGGAACTGTGTCAAGGTCATGCGCATTCGCAAGTGAAACTACCTAAATTGCAAATAGCTAAGTTTGATGGTAATATAGAGAACTGGCAGATGTTTAAAGACAGTTATACGTCGCTTGTGCATAATAATGTTTCGTTGTCGGACACAGAGAAATTTTACTATTTGTTGTCATGTCTGTCCGGGTATGCCCTGACACTAGCTAAGGGTGTTCCTATAACATCAGCTAATTATTCTGTTGTTTATGCAGCGTTGCTAGACAGATATGATAATAAACGTATTTTAGCTACCGCTTATTTAGAAAAAATAGTAAAATTAAATCCGATCCAACGGCCATCATTATCAAACTTATCACAATAAACCAACACACTTTATGAATGTGTTAGTGCCTTGCGCGGGTTAAATATTGAAGATTTAAGTGAATTTCTTTTATTTTACATAGCATCTCCGCCGCTTGATACAGAAACTAGGAAAAGGTTTGAATTACAAAATACCGAAGAAATTCCTAAATTTAATAATTTGATTGTTTATTTACAGAATTATATAAAGGTATTAAGGGTTAGTTAACCTAGTAATTTACAGTCATTCAATTCTACAAATAAACAAAACCACAATAATACAAAGAAAGATAATTTTTCTCGGCAATCAAATTCTTCCTTAATTACATCTTCGAACTCAAATAATAATAAACCTAATCAGGCTGTCTGTGTGTATTGTCATGAAAATCATTTAATATATCGCTGTGGTAAAGTACATTCTATGAATATAGGACAGCGACAACAATTAGTTAAATAGTTACAATTATGTCAAAACTGCTTAAGGCCCGGTCACACTAGTGCAGACTGCAAGTCTAAGTCCATGTGTTTCATTTGTAACTCAAAACATAACACATTATTACATGAAGAACATAAAAGTTTATTAGCTAATACCATTGACCTAAAGGTTTCTGAGAATTCCAATATGAGCACTTCCCTAACTTGTACAACTCAGCCAAACATGTCAAAGTCACCTATGAGTACCAAAATTATTGGTTCAGCAGTGGTTCGGTTGAGAAGAGTGGATGGTTCATTGCAGTATGCTCGTATAATCATAGATAGTGGCTCGATGGACTCTTTCATTACAAGTAGCTGTGTGCGACAGTTAGGTTTACATATAAAAAAGTGTAATTTAAATGTAACCGGTCTCGGTCAAAATTATGTTTGTAATATCAAAGGTTATACTTTTGGCTCTATTGTGCCTAAATAAAATGACTCGCCCCAATTCGATATACCATTAGTGGTTTTGCCTAAAATCACTTCAATGGTTCCTTCAACTTCGTTACCGTCGGTTGTCAAGGAAAAGTTTAAACATCTGGATCTCGCCGACCAAGATTTTGATAAATCGGGTCCGATAGATCTGTTGTTAGGAGTAGACTGTTTTGACCAGATATATACTGGTTCACGTTATTGCCCAGGTCCTGGTTTTCCATGTGCACTGTCTAGTGTATTCGGCTGGGTGATAAGTGGTCAGTTTCTTCAAAACGTGGTGGCTCAAACTCCAGCCACACCCGTTACGTCACTCATCGCGTCTTCTAGTGCGCTCGATGAGAGCGTTCAACGGTTTTGGGAATCCGAAGAGCCGTCGAAATGTAAAATTTCCGGTCCTAAGGATGAAATATGTGAAGTGGCTCAAACTTCAGCCACACCCGTTACGTCACTCATCGCGTCTTCTTGTGCGCTCGATGAGATCGTTCAACGGTTTTGGGAATCCGAAGAACCGCCGAAATGTAAAATTTCCGGTCCTAAGGATGAAATATGTGAAGTGGCTCAAACTCCAGCCACACCCGTTACGTCACTCATCGCGTCTTCTTGTGCGCTCGATGAGATCGTTCAACGGTTTTGGGAATCCGAAGAACCGTCGAAATGTAAAATTTCCGGTCCTGAGGATGAAATATGTAAACAAAAATATAAAAATGGCACATATCGTACCTCCGAAAGTCGTTATGTTGTACCAATTATGCTTAAAGATGATACTCCAGCCTTAGGAGAATCATATCATCAGGCTCTTAACCGTTTTCTCAACTTGGAAAAGCGTCTTGCCAGCCAGACTGAGTTGAAAACGGAGTATAAGGAATTTATGCAGCAGTACGAAGATCTGGGACATATGCAGCCTGCTGAATCTTTGTCTACTGACCGTTATATTATTCCTCACCATTGTGTAATAAGACCCGATAGTACAACGACACGTCTACGAGTAGTCTTCGAGGCCAGTAGTCGGACCTCGAATAATCTGTCACTCAATAATATTGTTCATGTGGGTCCTAAGCTGCAAGTGGATATTGTCGATTTAGTGACAAAATTTAGACTTCACAAAATAGTTTTTACTGCCGACATCCGTCGTATGTATCGGCAAATATTGATAAGACCCGAGAAATGGACTACTAACGCTCCTCGTCTTCTTAAGGATGTTCCTCCTGAATTTTGTCAAAGTTCCAAATCCTTCGATGAATCGGGAATTGAGTTTGTCAAAATATTAGGGATGCGATGGAATCCCATTAATGAATTTTTTTCATGTGCCTTTTCAGACTCGTTCGAAGTCAAATTTACTAAAAGATCCATACTCTCTTTATTAGCTCGCATTTTCGATCCACTCGGTTGGATATGCCCAGTAGTCTTTGCAGCAAAATCGCTGTTGCAAGAAATATGGCGGTTAAATTTATCGTGGGATGAGACTATTCCAAAACATGTAAACAAACAATGGCATTTAATAGCGGCCAATTAGTCTGATTTACAAAAAATTTCTCTTCCGCGGTTAGTTATACCTTCCAATCCGATGGAAGTACACTTGGTAGGTTTCTGTGATGGTTCTCTGAAAGGCTATGGTTGTTGTGTGTATATTTGTGTGGTTACTAATGAGCCCAGAATTTCTACTGCGACTAGTTTACTGATTGGAAAATCTAGAGTAGCTCCTTTAAAACCTACCACGGTAAATAGACTCGAGCTAAGCGCAGCGGTGCTTCTGGCAAAAGTTCTATCGCATATGTATAATTTGCTAAAAGACCATATAACTATTAATTCTATTTGAGCTTATTCAGACAGCAGCACTACCTGGTCATGGTTTAATACAGCCCCTCATTTGTTAAAAATGTATGTAGCCAATCGTGTCATTCAAGCAACTGACTTGATTAGTACCGATCACTGGTATTATGTTTCGTCTAAGGATAACCCGGCCGACTGTTGTAGTCGCGGAGTGTCCTGTCCAGAGCTTATAGACCATCCTCTGTGGTGGAAAGGTCCTTCTTGGCTACAGGATTTGCCTAGTCAATGGCCTAACAAACGGGTTCTACTTCCAAAAGAATACTTACCCGAGTTTAAATCACTAGAAACTAAAAGTCTTCACGTGATTAATGTGAGAAACCTACTTCTGGCCTTAATTGCCAGACATTCCTCTTTTACAAAGGTTCTAAGAATTGTAGCATGGTGTATTCGATTTGTTTCGAATTCGAGGGTTTTAAGGCAAAATCGAATTCTTTCATTTCTCAGTAGTCCTGAACTCGAGAAGTTAACCAAAGTATTATTTAAATTGAGTCCGTATCATTATATGTCTTCCGAAGTCAGTCGAGTGCGAGATAATGAACCACGTGTAAAATCCATTCAAAGACTTTCACCTTTCCTGGACGATGATGGGATCGTGCGGGTGGGGGAACGCATCGATGAGGCTAATCTGTCACCATCTGCGTTGCACCCTTTTTTGTTACCTAAACAATGTCCAATATCTAAAATTAGAATAAAACTTTTTCATAAAAAATATTTGCATTGTGGACCTCGAACCTTACAATCTCTTATTCAACGCCAGTTTTGGATAATTGGATTGAGACTTCTGATACGTACCGTGCTGTCAAAGTGTGTTAGATGTTTTATTTCGTGTCCGCGCTCTCGTTGGGTCATGCTTAAGAAAATTACCCAGAGATTTTGGCGCGTATGGCAGCGTGATTATCATCATACATTACAACGAAAGAACAAAAGGTTCGTACATGAACCAAATATTAAAATAGATCACTTAGTCATAGTTAACGAACCTAATCTTCCGCCGATGTTCTGGAAGTTGGCACGTATTGTGCAAGTGCATGCCGGTTCGGATCAAGTAGTCAGAGTAGTTACTTTCCGAACTGCTAACGGAAAGACCTTTCGTAGGCCGGTAGTAAAGGTTTGTCCCTTACCAATAATTAATATTTTTTTTTTTCTCATAAATTACTAATACATAAATACACACTATCCTTAGGCTAGTTAAAACTTATTTATTACTCTATCTTTCGAAAATAATATTTCTAGATATTCTTGCAATAGTGCGTAGCTATTGCTTTTGTTTTTTTATCTTTCAATTTGCATTCTCTGTGAAACCCTTGTGGATTTCAGGTGGGGGAAAATGTGTAAGCATTAACTTTAAAAACCCAAATAAAATTACCTATCTGTGGTCCAGCTTCCGTTCCCCCCTATATCTACTTCCTTCGCCGAGACGGCCTGTGATTGGCCGAAATAACAGTCGAAAAAAAATATATGGCGATCGAGTCTTGTGAAGCGCGTCGCTTGCGCTGATAAAATAACTAAAAATAACGTCTCCTAAGAGCTTCGCTGGCCGAAAACAACCTTAAATCTCATCCGCGAGTGTGTGATGGTGTACCACAAGTGTAGACAGCAAGAAAATAATAAAGTTCAAGCACAAGGGTCGTCGGCCGGTCGACCTAGTCCCGTGGAAGGCGAATCCTTTCGAATCCTGTTCACAAACGAATCCAGGTGAGTGTTTACTGAATTTTGCCTTGCTGTGATTCTGGGGTTGATCGGAGAGTGCAGTGACTCTTTCAGGAAGACGCAACAGTAATATTTTTCATCTTTGTCGTCGTCGATTGTTCAGAACTCCCCTATTGAGAAACCTTACGAATGTCATAAATGTGGGATGTAATTTCGTCCATATATTAATTTAGAAAGACATCTGAGGACTCACACTGGTGAGAAACCATCTCAATGTAACAAGTGTCATAGTAGATTTACTCGGTACAGTAAAATACTTACACATTTACGAGCACACTTGTGATAAGACAGAGGAGTGTTATGTTCGTCATCGTAGCTTTGTACAAATCAGAACATACATACACATTAAGAATCCTCACCACATACACACATATAGCTATTTGTTCAAGTAGATATATTCGAAATATGTACGTACAGTACCTGGTGCAGGACACGAGTCCACCAAATGTTTATTGGAACACACCAGACAGTCAAATATCGGCGAGCTCCGTGGCGCAGTGGTTATCACGCCAGCCTGCGATACGAGGGATTGCGGGTTCGATCCACGGCCAGGTCAAGATGGAAAACGATCTTTTTCAGATTCTTGTACGTTTATCTATATAAGGCAGTCTGCTTTGACCAGTTAGGGTGATGTATATCCAAATTCAACTGGCATGAAATGTGCTCGCAGCGCACGCGGTTCGCTTTGCCTTGGACCCCACATAAACACAAAGGTGGCGGCCACAAAATAAAAATATTTTTAATCTGGTCGAGCGAGACATCACTCTGAGCATTTCGTTATCGTCTTAGCCCAAGAAGTCACTGCTGGACATAGGTTTCCTCCAAAACTTTCCAATACGACCTAAAAAGTGAGTAAGAAGCGGCTACATCCAGCAACTTTTTTTGTCGTTAAGTGATCGCCGTTCGAGAACCTTGTGTGCGTTACCGCAGCAAAAAAGTACTTAATATCAAAACGTAATATTACTATATAATCAGTGCGTAACGTCATGTAAATGTGTGTGAAAGTTTGAAATATGTGCGTCCATTAATTTTTCAGATATTAAAATCTGATTCTGCCAGGATGACATTTCAAACGTTACACCAGCAAAAAAAGTTCTCGGATCCGAGTGAAAGTTAATACAATAATTAGTAGCTGATGTGTGGTAAATGTAGTTGTATAAATAGAATTTGTGCGTCTTCAGACTTTTGGGATATTCAAATTTTTGCTGGGGTAACGTTTGGCCGGATAGATCACGGCGTAGGAGTTTGATTCTTTTTGCACAATCTGTTATGAATTTGTAGGTCATGTCTGTTAAAACAGAATTTCTAAAAATGTTACCATATTTAATGATATTTCTTAAACTACTGCGTGTACTGAGCTGATGCGGCGAGCACAGTCAACAAGCTGTGACGTCATCGCCGGCCCTACTGCATCGGCCAGCGCCACAAGTGTGTTGGCTCAATTACATATTCCGGCTATTTGTGTCGTGTTTCATTTCGTTTCATCTGTCTCGGGGTGTGTGTGTTATCAAATCTTTTAAGTAAAGTTAGACCAACTATTGTGTGTATGTCGCACACTAGTACTACCTAGTTACGTCGTAACAAGTGAGTGACATACACACAGCGCGGTCTCCAAATGTTGCAGTATTGATTCTCTCGCATCCGGGTCCTCCGAAACAATGGCTGCCATTAAAATACTTGTTTCATAAATTAAATCTTTAATGTTTACTCGATACTCCGACGGATCGGTCATTTCATTTAACATAAATCATCACGAGCCACTCGTAAAAGAAATTGCACAGAGTTAAATCGTTCACAGATTTTGTTACAATCCTTCGACAAAAATACAAATGGAGATTAATTTTCCAAAAACTTTATTACGCAAATTAAAGCTTACTCGATATGTTTACTATTATTTTTTAAATAAAACAATTATACATGTTCTTGGATGTTGATGTACTTAAATATGTATCTATTATAAAATATAGTATCGTCGAGTTAGTCTGTTACAACACAAGACTCAATTTATTTGTATTTTATACAATAAGAATTTCAAAAACTACTTTCTCAAAAAGTCCTTAACCGATTTTGATAAAAATTGCATAAATCCCTAGTTGCGCAATACCTTGTCCAACTAAAAAGAATGTTAGCAATCCGACTTATTTTTTGAGACATACGCAGACAAACAACAAGTATACATACATACACTTATACATTAATTAGGCTCACATGTTGAGAAGCTTGTACAAAACAACATATACACAAAACTGCAATCCCGACAATATTAGAGACAGAAATCGCACGTAAGCGAAACCGCAGGCAAAGGTAGTTTACAATTAAAACTCCAAAGAATATAACATATAAAGGCCTATCCTTAAATTTATTTAAGTTTTATACATCGAAAATTCTTATTATGGTATACCTAACAATATACCTGGTTTCTTAGATGATACATTGTAATATACTTATACTCGTAATAGAGAAAACTCCATTATAATTATATGTTTAATATTTATGTGATAGTTTGCATGCCAGGCCATTTGAACACTTCTACACTAAAAATAGTAAAACATTATGGTCTAAACATGTATTGACAAAAGTTGTAAACAGCCTCCGTGGTCCAGTGGTCTGTTGACCCGGGGATCGTGGGTTCGATTCCCACCGGAAGCATACTTTGTTTAGTTGCTTCCAGTTTGGTTAGGACATTGCAGGTTTGAGTCACCTGATTGTCTGATAATAAAGATGATTCCGTGCTTCGGAAGGCACGTTAAGCCGGTGGTCCCGGCTGCCATCTGGTAGTCGCTAAAGGAAACACGTCAGAGGCCAAGAGGCGGTTCCGAAGAAATCTGACACCAGGGTGTGCATGGTCGATTGACCGTGACATCTACTCGAAATGATGATGATGACAAAAGTTGTACACATGTAACCATGAGTACAAAACGTGGACTTATTGCTAATCAGCATTCTCTAACAGTCGAACCTTTGGGTTGTTCAGAGTTTTATGTGTTACGTGTTAAATATAGTATTTCGTCAAGGTTCAACGACTCCAAGCGAAACTAAAATACGAGCCGCAGTAGATACAGGTTGTTACAGAAACTCGGAGATTTGTTTTGTATGACAAAGGTAAGAAGGATGTTGTTATGGCTTCTCAGCAGTATGAGTTCTCCAGTGATTTTTTAATGTACGGTTTTGAGCAAATTGACGTCGACAAACCTTACATTCAAATGGTTTCTCACCAGTGTGTGTTCTTAAATGTGATTTTAAATGACCATTTTCATTAAATTGCTTGCCACAGTAATTACATTTATATGGCTTCTCACCAGTGTGAGATCTCAGATGTTTTGTTAATGCACTGTTTAGAGCAAATCGACGGCGACAAATCTTACATTCAAATGGCTTCTCACCAGTGTGTGTTCTCAAGTGATTTCTTAATGCACTGTTTAGAGCAAATCGACGACGACAAACCTTACATTCAAATGGTTTCTCACCAGTGTGTGTTCTTAAATGACCTTTTAAATTACCCTTTTGATTAAATTGCTTGCCACAGTCATTACATTTATATGGCTTCTCACCAGTGTGTGTTCTTAAATGTCTTTCTAAATTACCCTTTCTACTAAAATTCTTACCACAATCATTACATTCAAATGGTTTTTCACCAGTGTGAATTTTTAAATGTCTTTGTAGATCTCTCTTCCATTGAAACTGCCTCAGACAAACATGACACTGGTGCCTTGTGTCAGCGCTTTGAGGCTCGCCATAATAACTGTTTCGGAAACTTCCTGCCACAGGCTGTTGGCCCTCTGCTGCGCCATCTGCAAAACATTGGTTACTTTCACCTACACCATCGCTTATCAAAGGAGGTCAGTTCGTTAGCGAACCCGTGGGATGAGATACATCATATGAGCGCACAGGTCACCACTGCCGCAGCGCTTACACGTAGACATACAACGAAGCCAAACCCCCTCTCTCCTAACCATTCATTTTATATGCATAGAAATATAGAACGCGTGAATGACGTTATGCTAAAGTGACGTTTCTTCGCAACGTAGAACGACACTTTCGCAAAACGCCATTCATATTTTTATGCAAAAGTTGAAATAAGCAAGAGGATTACTGTATTTTATTTTACTAGCCTACGAAATAATAACGCTTAATTTACATTTTATATTGGGTCTCCACAACGTTGGCCACCTGGTGGGATACTTGGCAGTGTTGCGCTGCATTGGACTTCAACCTGACCCTGGCAGAACTAAATATGGATCTTATTCGTCCACACCGATCATTTCAACTCAAAATACATATTCTATCTGCCATAGCTATTCAATTAGATGCCTTCACCCCTGGCTGCTCGTGGTGGTCCGACTTCCACTAACTTCAGCTCGACCGCTAGTTTCAAATTCACAAAACCGCATTTGACTCCCTCAACCAAACAGCGACACACACAGAATGAGTCGTGTGAAACATATAACACCATCTGTTTGTTCGGTTGTTAAGAAGCTTACCGTCCGCGTAGTGTCCCCCGCCCCGCGCCCCCGCGTCTTCATCGGAGTCTCGTGTCTCGTCCACGTCAGCCGCGGGAACGCCTGGCACGCAAATAACATTAGTCCCTGAACGTCACTTTCGCTAAATGTCTTCAATGTTTGTGAATACCCTTGAAGACATTGCTGCTTTCAAGGATGTGACTTCTGCCATGCTGGTCAGAGAGAAAATTTAAATCGGCCTAGTGCGAGTCCGACACGCGCACGAAAGGTTCCGTACCGCAATTTTTAAAAACGGTAAAAACCTCATGTGTATTGTATAGGCCACCCGAATTTTATCGTATTTAATTATTTATTTTAACTCAATATTCTGTAAATATTTCAAGCGTATACCTGTTGCACATGAGTTCGGCGCTCCCCGCCCGCCCGTAAGCATCAATCTAAATAGCTCCTGAGCAATTCACTCAGAACACGCTAAAAGTATGCCAGACTTATCCACACCTAACTCCAGCGAATTACAAGACCATAAAAACACCAACATATGGAAAACGACAACAATCATCTGACTGTTACTTCATCATCATCATCATCATCATCAGGTCCTTTTTAGTCTCCACTACAGGAGCACGACCCTCTCTGTACTACTAGCGCCATACTTGGCCAGAGCAGCCAGAAGACTTGGCCTACACTGACTGTTACTTCCGAATTGTATAATGCACTAAAATTACATATGAAACATGATGTTACCATTCTAAGTGTTATTCAAAATAAGTTCTTAAATGAAAGCTTGTTAAATAAAGAAATCAAATTGGTATGTAAACAATTTCCTAACTGTATGTTTATAGACCTAAGTTACAAATATGGTTATGATACATCGCCTGTATTTCATCACACAATTTGTAAAACGATTAATTTTGCTGTTGATTGCTTGGCCCATAATAACAAATTCTCAAAACTTCACTAAGGAATGTACTATAAATAAAAAAGACACTGCTCCCACTCAGAAATACCAAAGCCACCAAAAAGGGACAATACCTTACTATTTCAAACCAATAGAGAATAAAAAAAATAGTTTAGATATTCAGTGTTTACATAAACAAAATATCAATGAGGACATGAGGAGGCATGACTACATTACCCAAAAAAGGTAGCATACCGTATTATTTTTCCAAATTGCTACATACAGAGAAAGCATTTCTTGCAGAAATTAACTTAAAGAATACTACTACTATTGGCGACGACACAGAAAATAAAGTTTTTTGTAAACAAAAAAAAATGCTGACTGTCTGTCTTGGTCAGAAGTATATCAAGCAAATGATATAAATGCTGCATTTAATATATTCCACAATGAAATTGTATTGTACTTCAAATTATGTTTTCCACAACGTAAAATTAAAATAAGTAATAAGACCACGACATGCTCGTGGATGACTGCAGGCCTAAGAAAATCATGCCAAAAAAACGGAAATTAAGCTTTCAATATTATCATAAAAAAGCAATTCAAATAAACAAAGTTATCGCAAATACTCAAGTCTTTTGGAAAAAATTATAAACATAGCTCAAAAAAAATAAATCCTACCTTAACAGTAATGGGAATACATGTAAAGCAACTTGGACAATGATTATAAAATATGAACAAAGTTCGAGTAATAATAATAAACACATAAATCAAATATTATATAATAACAAATTAACAACTGATCCATCAGACATTGCAAATAATTTTAATGACTACTTTATAAATCTGACAAATAAACTAACTAATGCAAAATTTACATCAAATGTAACCAAAAATATAAATGCTGTAGAAAATACTATGTCCCCCAACACCTAGAGAAGTATACAACACAATACATTCACTTAGGACAACTGCTTCGGTGCGATACGATGAACTTCCAACAAAAATATTAAAACAGTGTGCAGCTATATTGTCTCCAATTATTGCCTCCTTAGTAAACCTGTCGTTTGAGGAAGGAGTATATCCAGATGCTCTTAAAGTATCAGTAATCAAGCCGATCCATAAAAAAGATGACAAAAAAAAAATATAACAGACTACCACCCCATTGCTCTTGCTTTAATATTAGATAAAATATTTGAAAAACTAATGCAGAATAGAATAACGACTTTTCTTGATAGGCACGAAGTTTTGAGACACGAACAGCATGGATTCCGAAAGGGCAAGTCCACCTCACTAGCTGCTTTTAAATTAGTTAGTTATATTACTGGACTTATAGACAGGAACATAGGAGTGACTACAGTATTTCTGGACATGAGCAAAGCCTTTGACTTTGTCTCACATGACATACTTATGCTAAAATGTGAAAAGTACGGCCTAAGAGGTAAAATAAATTTTGGGGTTGCGCATCCCCCGTTGTTCAATGCTCCAGCCGCTGATGGGTATCGTGCCTTGTCGGTGTGAGTTTAAATGAAGTAAACTGGTTGTACGGTTGAATGTTTTTATATTCGAAAAACTACACAAGTTCATAAGTCCTAAAGACAAAAGTATTCAACCAGTGCGTCTTGCCTGTGATGACCTATGGTGCTGAGACGTGGACACTGACGGTGGGGCTGACCCATAAGCTAAAAGTTGCTCAGAGGGCTATGCTTGAAGTCTCTCTGAGGGATAAGATCCGTAAGGAAGTAATCCGTCAGTAACCGACATAGTTTCTCGAATAACCAATGCTGTACCAATTAATAGTCCAAAGGTCGTGAGGCAAGGTGTCAAGAACGCTGGCTGTCATTCCTGGCTAGTTACTGCCAGCTCTCTCGTCACCAGCAGCGGCAATGAGCCTTGAAGTGATATCCAACAAGAACTCTATCGCACAGGACCTCATGATCCCAATGTTCGTTGTCTCTCATCATCTCGTGCTACGCCTCTGGGTGCCAGAGTGCAAGGAACATCGATGGCGGCAGGAGCCGGCGAGGAGACAACATAGCCATGGACCCGACTTGCCCGACGTCGCTGCCGCGCGGACAGCGGAGTGTCACCAGTGCTCAGCCGGAGACAGACGCAGTACGACAACTGTTGTTGTTCAACAGTGTGCCGATGCTGTGGACGGGATGCGGGAGCCATGGAGCGCGGTCTACGTCGCGGCATTACGCTTAGAGTTTAGAGCCTATTTCGAAGCGCTTGTTTCATTATTACACTGACTTACCTTCGTTCATCATCATCATTTCGTGTAGGTGACACGGTCAACAAGCACACCCTGGTGTCAGGGTTCTTCAGAACCGCCTCTCGGCCTCGGACGTGGTTCCTTTAACGCCTACCAGATGGCAGCCGGGACCAACGGCTTAACGTGCCTTCCGAAGCACGGAATCATCTTTATTATCAGACAATCAGGTGATTCAAGCCTGCAATGTCCTAACCAAACTGGAAACAATTAAACAAAGTATGCTTCCCGTGGGAATCGAACCCACGACCCCCGGGTTTACAGGCAAACGCCTTGACCACTGGACCACGGAGGTCCTCGGTCCACTGGTAGTATAGAGGAACCCGCTGGCCCGTGGTCGTGAGCATCATCACGTTACGCATGGCAAGCAACCCCGGGCGCGGTCCTACATTAAGATCTTAGAATAATAACATGAATAGGGAATTGTTGTAAATAGGGATTTTTAGGTTTCCGTACCCAAACAGTAAAACAGGGTCCTCTTCTAACCTAAGGGTATGGAACCCTTAAAATGGAAAGCAAACGGGGTATTTTTCATCTATTCCATGTACCTAACTGTATTATACTAGATTCTTGATATCGACATATCCATCCCTGTCAGTAGCTTAAAGTAATCCAGTCAAGTTCTATTCAAATATCTTTGAGCCTATTTTCAGTATGGTCGTTTAAAACCATTTCTTATTCCATCCATATTTTACTAGATCCTTGATAACGATCCATTCTCTACTCAAGGTCAAGTTCTACTCAAAACAAGCCCATTTTTACTATTTGAGCACATGACCGTGTCAGCCTATAATTGGGTCAATATCAAAACAGCGTTTTTGACGCGTCCAAGCTGAGAATTGTGGTGATAAATGCATTATAATTTATGAATTTTTTTTCTAGTATATTATAGCTAGCAATACAGTTGGCTTCACTTTTATATTTTTGTAAAAGTTTATAGATTTTTGCCAAAAAATAAAAATCCACCTCTTTTCAGTCTCCGGTGGCTTGTCCCAAATCGACTTTGCGTCGAACACACATTCACTATGACTGTGTTTTACGTTTGTTTTTAAAAACAGTTGACTCGTTTAATTATTACATAGTCAGAGCCTTATATAATGGACACACAATTTTATTTTGTCGTTTATAATACACAGGACACACGTTCAAAATTTGTCCAGCCGAAACTGTAAGATTGGGTGGTACATTTTCAACAAGTCGTGTCTTCTCGTGTATTAGTTCGGGACATGTCATGTTGCCATTCCCCGCTCCCCACAGTCATGCGCTATCGCTTGCCGGTATCGAAGGTATGACTGTGCGCAGCACTTTCCCGCCAAAATGTAAATAAACCCTTTGGTGGCGTTTTATTTTGATAATTGTAAGATTGGGTGGCTCAATTTATACGTTTACCTTTAAGTCCACTTGTCGAAAATAAACACCGTTAGATACATTTTTGGTTTGTATTCCATCACATATTATTATATTAGCTGTAAATTAACTTATCTATTAATGGCAATTTTTTTTCAAGATTATTAAGATTTGGTGGTGCGGTTTTGGTGGCTTAGGTGGCGCAATACGTGCCACCAAATCTTAACGGATGCCACCAAATCTGAAAATTACAGGAAATCTATTACTTTTTTATTAATTATATGTGAATTTATATAATTCAGTTTATATGCAATGCGGCTAGCAAACCATTTTTTTCTGTTCCAACTAAACTACTACGATTTTTCCAAATGAGGCCTTTAGGTGATATGACCCAGATATTGTCTACCCCGTAAGGTATAAATACGTGATTATAATGTATGTAAGTTTGCTTAGCATGTATTTATTGTGCAGAAAGTAAATATATACGTGTAAAATTGTAGTAGTAATCAAATTATGTAAGTTTTACTATTTTAGAATGGCAAAAGAAAAACAAACTAAAGAAGAAAGATTAGAAAAGAAGAGAATAGTTAGGAAGAAAAAGGAAAGCCAGAACAAAAAATTACACTGTTAAAGCGGAAAATCTAAGGAGGATTGAGAGAGAAAGATATTATAGAAAAAAAGAGAATAATTAATTAGCTATTAATAAAATGACTCGTCGGAAAAAAAATATAGCTAAAAAAATAAAATAATAGTTAACAGGGAGTATTATGGACACCAAAAAGCCAAAAAGATGTTAAAAATTAATTCTAAAAAAAGTTGTTGCTCAGATTTCGAAAACATTTGTTCTTCTACGTTGTCGCAATTTCAAAGATCTTAGACTCAAGAAGAGAAAGTAATTATTGAGAAGATAATGAAGGAGGACGATCCAATTTTTTTTTTATTTATTTGATTTAAAATTTTATTAGATTTAAGTTTTAATTTAAACTAGCTTTCCCCCGCAGCTCCGCACGCGTCAATGTCGATCCCTTTCTCCCGGGATAAAATGTATCCTATGTCCTTTTTTGTATCCCAGATAACGTGTATGCAAAATTTCATGTTGATCGGTTCAGCAGTTACAACGTGAAAGCGTAACAAACAAACAAAGTCACTTTCGCATTTATAATATTAGTTAGGATAGGATACTTATTCAGTGATCTCATTTTTATTAAAAGCTTGCTTAAGTTACTTAACTTAAGCAAGCTTTAAATAAAAAGTATCCTAGCTAATAGTGCCTACGAAGATATTAGTATCTAAGTACTAGATAATATCTAGATATTGACATGTTACTAATTTATTTTAGAGAGTTTAAATGTTAAACTTTTAATAGTCTTTAAAATTTTACTAAAAAATGTAAAATTTCTTTGTTTTATGCTTACAATTTAGAAGAAAAATAAGGAACGACTTGATTATTTAATTGATGTTAATACTACAATTAAGTTTTTATGTTAAGCACTTATTTTGTGATCTCGTTGCTATTGAAAGCTTACGGTAGTTTATTAATTTAAAATTATATACTAATTATGCATGTTATTATTTTAAAAGATACAGTTAACATTTGTTAGATTTTATGACAATATAAAATATTGGATGGAAAAGTGGTTTCAATGGGCAGCAGCATCGGAACCTACATTAGCCAAATAACTGCGCTCACCAACCCGTTTGCCAAGCGTGGTGAGTATGGCAAAACCCCCTCATGAAGATGGATAAACGCACCAAGGCCCCCAGTCCCCGGCGGCCCCGCTATTCCTGACTACGGTAGCGGTCATGGTAACGGCGGGGCAGGGGGTGCTAAAAATCTCCGGAAGAGATCCGGCTACCACCCCAAACAGAGACTACTACACACATCCGCACAAAGAGGTTGGACGAGAAGGTCGAGGAAGTGGAAGAGGAAATGAGTAGGTTACGATGGGACATAGTTGGGTTGTCTGAAGTCCGAAGAGAGGGAGAGGGCACGACAACCCTGAAGTCTGGTAACCTACTCTATCACCGGAAGGGTGACTTTAAAAAGTCACAGCATGGTGTCGGGTTTCTTGTCCACAGGTCCCTCATCAACAACGTCATAACCATCGAAAGTGTTTCCAGCAGGGTAATATACCTGATACTCAGAGTATCTAAAAGATACTCGTTGAAGGTAATACAGGTATATATGCCGACCGGGAAACACTCAGATGAAGAGGTGGAAGTAGTGTATGAGGACATTCGTAGGGCCATACACGCTTCGGAAACCTATTTCACGATTGTTATGGGGGACTTCAACGCAATACTGGGCAAGCGACGCGATGGAGAGTCCAGAGTCGGGCAATTTGGATATGGGGAACGGAACGACAGGGGTCATAGGTTGGCTGATTTTCTGGAGGAAGAGGGACTCTTTGCGATGAACTCTTTCTTCAAGAAGCCACCTAATAGAAAATGGACCTGGATGCGTCCCAGCAGAAAGGACCAACCCGCTGTGAAAAATGAGATAGACTTCATCATGTCGACGAGGAGAGAGATATTCAACGATGTCTCTGTGATCAATAGGATTAAGATCGGTAGTGATCACCGAATCGTGCGAGGCATCGTGAATATCAATCTCAGACGAGAGAGGACTCGCTTGATGAGGTCTACGCTCCGACCATCAACGACCCATATCCAAAATGTCGACAGTTTCCAACTGGAACTCTCAAATCGCTTTGATTGCCTGAAGGATTGCGTTTCAGTGGACGAGTTAAATAATGGGTTTGTAAAGACTGTCCAGGAGGTGGGATCGAAGTTCTTTAGGTCCCGCCCCAAACACAAACCTCAAAAGATCTCACCCCAGACCCTGAACTTAATGGCTACGCGACGATCCACGCCACTGCAGACCTCGGATGACGCGGACGTGCATCGGCAGCTCAATAGACAAATCCAAAAGTCCTTGCGGCACGACATTCGCTCCTATAATACAGAGTGTATTAAGGAGACGATAGAGCAAAACAAAGGCTCCAAAGTGTTCGCAAGAGTGGTGTCTATTGGGCAGAGTCGACTGTCAAAGCTGAAAATGGAGGACGGCAGCGTGGCGTCGACAAGGGCCGAGGTGCTGGGGGAGATTGAGAGGTTTTATGGAAAGCTTTACACCTCAGTAGCCAAACCCATTGTCGGCTCAACCAGAGATCCCAGAGCCAAGTTAACCCGACATTATACCGAAGATATCCCGGATATCATCATGTACGAGATTAGGATTGCCCTCAAACAGCTTAAAAACAACAAGGCGCCGGGCGAAGATGGAATCACAGCAGAGCTTCTGAAAGCAGGCGGAACGCCGGTACTGAAAGTCCTTCAGAAGCTCTTTAATTCCGTTTTGCTCGAGGGCGTTACGCCAGAGGCGTGGAACAGGGGTGTGGTGGTTTTGTTCTTCAAAAAGGGTGATAATACTTTACTGAAGAATTACAGACCCATCACGCTCCTGAGCCACGTCTATAAGCTGTTTTCGAGGGTGATCACGAATCGTATCATGAACAGGCTTGATGCCTTCCAGCCTACCGAACAAGCCGGTTTCCGAAAAGGTTACAGTACCATAGACCACATCCATACGCTGCGGCAGGTTATACAGAAGACTAAAGAGTATAACCGGCCATTATGCTTAGCGTTTGTGGACTATGAGAAAGCCTTTGATTCGGTCGAAACATGGGCCGTACTTCAGTCCCTCCAGCGATGCCGCATCGACCATCGGTATATCGAAGTGTTGAAGTGCTTATACAGAAACGCCACCATGTCAGTTCGAGTACAGGAGCAGAGCACGAAGGCTATACCATTACAGAGAGGCGTGAGACAGGGAGACGTGATATCTCCGAAACTGTTCACGGCTGCTCTGGAGGATGCCTTCAAGCTCCTGGAATGGGAAGGACTTGGCATCAACATCAACGGCGAGTATATCACTCACCTTCGATTTGCTGATGACATCGTCGTTATGGCGGAGTCGCTGGAGGACTTAAGTACCATGCTCAATGACCTTAATGGAGTTTCTCAACAGGTGGGCCTTACAATGAACATGGACAAGACGAAAATAATGTCGAATGTCCATGTTGTGCCTTCACCGGTATTTGTTGGGAACTCCGTCCTTGAAGCTGTGGACCAATATGTCTACTTGGGTCAATTGATCCAGATTGGCAGTTCCAGCTTCGAGGACGAGGTGTTTCGACGAATCCGACTTGGTTGGGCAGCGTTCGGGAAGCTCCGCCACGTCTTCTCGTCCAAAATACCTCAGTGCCTAAAGACGAAAGTCTATAATCAATGTGTGTTACCAGTGATGACTTACGGGTCCGAAACGTGGTCTCTTACTATGGGCTTCATAAGAAAGCTCAAGGTCGCTCAAAGAGCTATGGAGAGGGCTATGCTCGGTGTTTCTCTGCGAGATCGAATCAGAAATGAGGAGATCCGTAGAAGAACAAAGGTTACCGACATAGCTCAGCGGATTAGCTCTTTGAAGTGGCAGTGGGCGGGGCACATAGCGCGCAGAACCGATGGCCGATGGGGCAGAAAGGTTCTCGAATGGCGACCACGTACCGGCAAGCGCAGCGTCGGACACCCACCGACCAGATGGTCGGACGACCTGACGAAGGTCGCAGGAAGACGCTGGATGCAGGCCGCTTCCAACCGGTCGTATTAGAAATCCTTGGGGGAGGCCTATGTCCAGCAGTGGACTTCTTGCGGCTGATATGATGATGATGATGAAAATATTGGAGTGAAATGTTATTTAAATCTTAATTTAATACATTTTAATTAATTATATAAATGATGTAATAACGACATACATTTTATTTTTGGACTTCGGAAGTATTACCACATTTCCTTATTTCACTCTCAGTTATCCTGACTCCCTATTTACATGCGCCGAAACGTCAGGATCCTTTCTATGCTTTAATCTGCCCTCAATGATCCTAATTCTCCTTCTTATTTAAAATCCAAATTTAATTTCCTAAATTCTACACACACTTGCTCCCTTCGCTCCTCTAATAGTTTAGTGTTAGCGACTTCTCTTTATCGTACTGACTTCATGGATAAATCTTTTTAAGACCAAGCCACACAGAATTTGAACATTCCAGAGCCGAAGCTCTGGAATGCTCTCCCTAATTCAGTTAGAAGAGCCCCAAATCATAATGCTTTAGGAGGTTAGTACTCATCAAAAATTATGAACTTAAAATAAGTCATCCCCATGTATATAAATTTATATATGTAGGTATAATTTTATATTTATATGTGTAGGCACATTTATCTATATATATAAAAGGGGAAGCTGACTGACTGACATATCAACGCAGGGCCTAATCTATAAGGGTTAGAAACTTGAAATTTTTCACAGGGGTTCCTTTTATAACGTAGGGGAGCACTAAGAAAGGATTTTAGGAAATTCGTCCCCTAAGGGGGTAAAACTGGGGTGCAAAGTTAGTATGTAACTTTGCCGTTTTTGAAGTTATTCAAATGAAATTCAGCATGAAGGTTCTTTACTGAAAGGCATGAAACATGAGTAAAATATGTTTTTCAAATTCATCCCTTAGGGGGTTAAACGGGGGTGCAAAGTTAGTATGAAACTTTGCTGTTTTTGAAGTAATTCGAATGAAATTCAGCAAGAAGATACTTTATTAAAAGGCATGAAACACGAGTAAAATATATTTCTCAAAAAATCATCTCTTAAGGGGGAAAAACGGGGATGCAAATATAGTATAAAACTTTCCGTTTATGAATTATTCGATTGAAATTCAATATTGAGGTGTTTCACTGAAAGTCATGAACCAAACCCATACTAATATTATAAATGCGAAAGTAACTCTGTCTGTCTGTCTGTCTTCTTTTCACGCTTCAACTATTGAACCAATTTAGATGAAATTTGGTATGGAGGTAGTTTGAGGCCCGGAGAAGGACATAGGGTACCTTTCATTCTGGGAAATTCTACTGTTCCCGAGGGATCCACACTAAAGCGGGCGGAGCCGCGAGCAAAAAGCCAACCTGACTTATATATCAACGCACAGCCAAAACTACTGTGCCTAGAAAATTGAAATTTAGTTCAGGGGTTTTTTTATGATGTGAATGAACAACCAGAAAGTATTTTTAGAAATTCAACCACTAAGAGGGTGAAATAGGGGGGGTGAAGTTTTTATGGAATTTTCTCATTTCTGGACCTAGAAATATGAAAGTAGGTATATAAGTTCTCGATTAAAATTAAAAAGATCTGTGTAGGTGAACTAGAAAAAAATCCCTCCTAAAGGGGTAAAGTTTATATGGAAATTTTCTCATTTCCAGACTTAGTAGTATAAAATAGATATATAATTTCTCGATTACAATTAAAAAGATCTGTGTAGATGAAATGTACAAAATTCCTCCCCAAAGGGGTAAAATAGGGGAGTACAGTTGGTATGGAATTCTTCTCATTTCTAGACTTAGAAGTATAAAAATAGGAATATAAGTTCTCGATTACAATCAAAAAAGATCTGTGTTGTTGATATGGACCAAATTCCGCCCTTAAGGGGTAAAATAGGGGGGTAAAGTTTGTATGAAATTTTGTTCATTTCTAGACTTAGAAACCGGCCAAGTGCGAGTCGGACTCGCACACCAAGGGTTCCGTTCCATTATGTAACGTCTAAAAACGAGCCCACATAAGACGATGGTAACTGAAGAAAGATTTATAAAGTTCTACTTCACAAGAGAAATTAGAAATAATAGTATCCATTTGAGTACCACCATGAGTAGAGGCAAGCGCTGGTAACAAGATTTCATAGGTATATTACCTACTTTGATTCCCGAGCGCAATAGGTACCAAGCGGCCTCCTATCGTTCCGCCAAGCACCGCGCGCTGTTGAACGTAAACACATTGCTATTATTTAAGGTATTATTATTATTAAATCTGCTATGATTTCATATTTATTTGACTTTACATGGTTCGAAAATTTATATTCAGTAGTTGTTTTACGTAATTAACAACTGTCTTACTTAACTAATTTTTAATTCAATTTTACTTTATTGAGTAAGTACATTTATAAGTTGGTCGATTGTAACTCTTTAATTTATAAACTCTACTTAGCTCTGATAGTTTTCCTTTAAACTTCATTATATACAGCGTGTAAATTGACCCTCGACATTCCCTTTACGGGGTGACTCAGCCCATCAATATGAACAACTTTTCCTATGGGAACAATGCTGGGAACTCAAAACAAATTTCGTCATTCCCATACAAAAGAGTCCCGCCGCCCGGCCAGTTTGAATGGGAATGTCGAATTTTTTTTGAGTTCCCAGCATTGTTTCCATAGGAAAAGTTGTTCATATTGATGGGCTGAGTCACCCCGTAAAGGGAATGTCGAGGGTCAATTTTCAGGCTGTATATAATGAAGTTTAAAGGAAAACTATCAGAGCTAAGTAGAGTTTATAAATTAAAGAGTTACAATCGACCAACTTATAAATGTACTCAATAAAGTAAAATTGAATTAAAAATTAGTTAAGTAAGACACTTGTTAATTTTTTTCACGTGTTCATATACAACCATTAGTAGATAGGGGGGGGGGGGGGGGGGGGGGGGGAAATACTGGACTCTTAACAAAAATTTGGACTATAAAACCAAATATTTCCGAAACGGATAAGTAAATCGAAAAATTATGTTCACAAGCTCACAATATTTTTAAAAGAACAATTCGACAGCACCCCATACGTTGGGGTAGCCACGAAAAAAATTACTACCCTTTTTACTAATATGGGAGCTACCCTAAAAAAAAATTATACTCAAGATTTTATTTTACTGTTTTATTAGCATGATTAACATACATATCCAAATCAAAATATAGTCTCTTGAGTAAAAGCGGACGGTCAGACGGACTGACATGGCGAAACTATAAGGGTTCCTTGTTCGGAACCCTAAAAAAGGGTAATAAGTTCACGATTACAATTAAAAAAGATCTATGTACGTGAACTCTGTCTTTCTGTCGTCTTTTCACGCTTCAACCATTGAACAGATATACTCTTAATAAATTAAGAAATAAAATATGGTAAAAAGATTTCATGCGGTTGGGACTTAAACCGGCGACCTAGGTCTATGACGACCTATGCCAGAGCATACCATCGACCATCTACGGCAGACCATCTGAGCTACCGCACAATTCAATCTCGGCGCCGAAATTCTCCACCATTCCACACCCGACTTTTACAAGTGAGGTATTAGACTCAACTCATTTTCAATTAATTTGAAAATCAACCAATGAAACATGGCTTCCTATATATTAGTTGATTAAACACGTATAAAAAACAATGAACCGATGGAGGTAGTTTGGTAACGCGAGCAAAGTCTCAGTTTAATAACGCAATAAAAAACTTAATATTCTTATGTTCATGTTTCCTACGCCGCTTTATCAATGTTTTTATGTTGGTTGTCCTGTCTGTTGTGGAAGCGTGGGGGGAGGAAAGATGGCGCGGAGCCACCTCGCCCCTGACACTGATGTCTATGAACCTTGACCGATAAGGTTGTTTTTGACCAGTCGCGCGCACCTGCATATATGTAAATGTGCATTATTCATTGTGATTCTATTTTGGGAATCACACGCCGCCCACCAGCCCTACCCTTCTACCCTTCAGCAGAGACCCTGCTGAACTTCAAACTTATGGTAGGTTAGCGTGTAAATCAGGGGTTGGAATACCGGTAAAAATCCATTACCGGTACCTCTATGAAACGACAGTACATGTAATTGGTTTGGTACCGGTACATTTGGTAACGGTAAAAATCAAGTACCGGTACCTCTATAATACAACGGTACCGGTAATTGGATTGGTACCGGTACCTCAATAAAACGACGGTACCGGTAATTGAAATAAGTACCTGTAACAAATACCGGTAAACAGTACCGGTACTTAGTACCGGTACTCGTATTGGAAATTATCATTTCGTTAATGTGTGTCGTTGCCGTGTTGTGCATGTGCGGCGTGAGGCGGGGGCCCACAATAGGGCGGCACTTTTACAGTCGAGCGAGTCCCATGCGGTAGACGGCAACAATGCGTAGGTACCGGTAAAATTAACGCAATTTAAATACCGTTAAAATTTGACAGAATAGAGGTACCGGTATATACCGGTACTTATAATGTGAATTTGGTACCGGTAACAAGTAGCTGTAAAATTACCGTTAACTGTTAACAATATTATTACCGTTAAATACTAGATTACCGGTACCTCATATTACCGTTAAAATTTTAACAGAATAGTAATACCGGTACTTATAATGGGAATTTGGTACCGGTAACAAGCCCTGGTGTAAATAGCTACCACCTGGTGGGATATGCTCCCAAAGAATGAAGATGCCTAAGGTATCTTCACTGCGTGTAAAAAAGGATATGAAGAGAACCGCTATCAATGTTAATATGAGGACTGACCTGAATGTCGTTTCCGCCACATCCGATGCACGTCCACGTAGCTGCTATCCACCGTCAGGACTTCTTTAGGGGGTGTTGGTGAACAATACACGTGTCAGTCTTTACACAAAGGATTACGAGTCCTTATCCCTTTTTCACAAAATAAATGGATTCACGAGATCCAGCGTCAATGGGCGGCGTGTGATTCCCAAAATAGAATCACAATGAATAATGCACATTTACATATATGCAGGTGCGCGCGACTGGTCAAAAAACAACCTTATCGGTCAAGGTTCAAAGACAGCAGTGTCAGGGCGAGGTGGCTCCGCGCCATCTTTCCTCCCCCCACGCTTCCACAACAGACAGGACAACCAACATAAAAACATTGATAAAGCGGCGTAGGAAACATGAACATAAGAATATTAAGTTTTTATTGCGTTTTTAAACTGAGACTTTGCTCGCGTTACCATGCACCCCGCCTTGAAACGTCGCAAGATGTTTCAAAACAAAAATAAATTTATACATGGTAAATCAGGAGATATATAGCGAATTAATTCAAATTATAGCTACCTAAACTAAATTTATACTAAATGCGTAAAGAGTTAAATGAATTTATTGTGTTGGAATAGGATATAATTTGGTCCCCCCCGAGGTGGTTCCCGGTTTGTCGTACCGGGGGGGCTCAGTACCCGTGGTAGTCATGGCCACGGGGAAGCGAAGAGGAACCCGCGCGAGGGCGCTCCTGCTGTTGTTACCAGCTGCGAGCGCCCACATTGGGGCGGCGGGGGAGTGGGAAGTTCTCCCCCCACCCGAGGGGGGTGTTTTTTAGTGGGTAGGCACGTCACTCTGGCGTGGAGTCCCACATAACCCAACAGCCTCCCCTGCAGGCTGTCGGGTATCCGTAACATGGATCTTTCCTTCGTTAAAAAAAAAAAAAAAAACAGAAAAGGATATAATTGGTAACAGCGCGTTTATAGGTGCCATTCTGCGTTTTAACGGTCGCTACTCGAACGACGTTATCTGTACCCTTGTAGACATGAGTAATTATTTCTAATGGCCAAGTCAATGGAGCTGAGTTTTCCTGTTCTAATAGAACAACTGTTCCTATCTATACAGGCTTGTCTGGTGTAGCCCATTTTTGTCTGACTTGTAACGTATGCAGATATTCAAGGTGCCACTTTTTCCAAAAGGATTGAACCATATGGTCAAGCAATTTTTTGCGTTCCAATAAACTATAGCACTGATCTGAGAGATCAGTGGCAGGCAAATACTGCAGTGGAGTGGACATTAGAAAGTGCGCGGGAGTTAAAACTTCAGGGTGTGGATCAGAAGAAATGACACTCAAAGGCCGAGAATTTAAGATACACTCAACTTGCGCCAGAACCGTCAACAGCTCTTCATAAGTGAGCAACTGGTTTCCAATCACCCTGTATAAATGCGTTTTCATACTTTTTATATTCCCCTCCCAAATTCCCCCGAATGTAGGGGATCGGGGTGGAATTGTTTTCCAATCTATTTTCCGAGACAAAAGCTCATTAGACAGTGCGTTTTTGAAGGTTGAACTTGTCAAAAAACTATAAAGCTCATCCAATTGTGCCTTGGCACCAATAAAATAAAATAAATAATAAATAAATATATACGGACAAATCACACAGATTGAGCTAGCCCCAAAGTAAGTTCGAGACTTGTGTTATGGGATACTAACTCAACGATACTATGTTTTATAAGAAATACATATATAGATAAACATCCATGACCCAGGCCAATCTGAAAAAGATCATTTTCCATCTTGACCTGGCCGGGGATCGAACCCGGTCACTCCGTGTCGCAGGCTGGCGTGTTGACCGCTGGGCCACGGAGCTAGTCGAAAGTTGTGGCATTATCGGAATATAAGCAAGACACTGGACCGCGGTGGGAAATAAAGCGCTTGAATGCGTTTAAAAAACTGTCGGATGTCAGACTTGTGACTAAGTCCAGATAGATACCCTTTGTCACCATACAAATAAAAAGTACAATGTATGCCTTTTGAGCATGTTGACCTCTGCGACGCGAAAGGGTAATGCGTACAGGTCCAGCATAATCGCAAGCAGTATGAACAAAAGCTTTCGCTGTCTCTGTCACGCGGTACCACGGCAATGCAGACATTATAGGCGTGGGATGCGTAGGGTTCACCTTGAAACAAGTGTTACATTTCCGACACTTAGACCTAATGACTGTTCTGGCATCTAATATCCAGTAGCGCTGTCTTATAATTGACATAAGAAGGCCAGGTCCAGCGTGACAGTTAAAAACATGAGAATGTTGAATTATTAGATCGACAATATGATCGCGTTTTGGAAGTAAAATTGGAAGTTTAGCTTCATACGGAAGCATCGACCCAGAAAGTCTTCCTCCTATACGTAAGATTCCTTCAGCGTCTAAAAATACTGCCAAGTTCTGCAGCTTCTTTGAAGGTAACTTCTCAGCTTTGAGTAGCTTGATATCTTCAGCAAAATGCACTGATTGAACAGCAAGAATTAGTGCCCTTTCAGCAGCTGCTAATCCTGCTACAGATAGAGGATTGATTTTTAGTTTAGGTTTAGCGAATTTAAGTACATAAGCTATAATGCGTAGCAATTTTCCCCAAGAAGAAACTCGTTGTGCCAATGTACACAAGAGTGGTTCCTCTATATGCGTTGTGACAGCCATAACATTAGCCTTATGTTCAGGCAAATTATTACAATTAGCGGGAGCGAATGGATTAATAGGCCATTTTTCAGGCGGGTCGCGAATCCAAGGAGGGCCGTTCCACCACAGATCGTGAGACAAAAGTTGCGATGGCAACATACCACGAGAAAGACAATCGCTTGGGTTAATAGCACCAACTATGTGGTAAAAATGTTTAGCGTCTAAATTTTCTTGGCACTGGGCTACTCTGTTGCTAACAAAGATTGACCATCTATGCGGGGAAGAATGAACCCACGATAAAGCTATCGTGAAATCCGAAAATGCGTATATGTCCACTATGGTCATGCGTTCAACGAATGTATCTATCTCGTACAATTTTTATCAACTTTGACATGAGTAAAATAGCACAAACTTCAAGGCGAGCGAGAGTTGAAATTTTCGTAGAACTCATTTTCGATTTTGCGCAAAGTAGACGCGTTTCAATAATACCAGAAGGGTAAGTGCAATGAGCATAAATAACTGCTCCTAACCCATTCATACTGGCGTCCGAAAAAGCAACAAGACGCAGCTCACACCCGATCTCCACACCGACATGTCGAGGAATTTTCAAAGTGTTAAGCAAGTGCATCTCTTGAGCGAGAGCGTGAAAGCGGGCACGTATGTTCTCTGGAGCTAGATCATCCCAATCACTCTTGCAGAGCCATAACTCCTTAATAAGCAATTTGGCTGCGAGTATCACAGGCGCAACTAGACCGAGTACGTCGAACAATCTAGCCACAACCGAAAGTATGTTTCTTTTAGTGCATTTTTCAGCAATTGTGATAGTGGTGAAAAACAAATTATCCCCACAAGGATCCCAAGAAAGACCTAAAACTTTAGATGAGTTGTTGTGTGAATCAAATTCGATTGATTTGCGGTGCGAATCAGGAAGTGAATCAAGTAGCTCAGGACAGCTACTCGACCATTTTACTAGGTCAAAGTCACCAGATTTGAACAAATTAATTAAATCACGAGCTAACAGCTTAGCAGAGCTTTTATCAGCTGTGGAATGGACCAAATCGTCCATATACAAACAGGTTTCAGCCACTTTAGCTGCTTCAGGATAGTGTGAACTCATGTCAGAAGCCAACTGTTTCACTGTGCGTAAAGCTATGTATGGACTAGACCTGAGACCAAAGGGTTGCCTGTTGAAAACGAAGGTGCGAATTTGTTCCGATTCATTGAACCTAAATAAAATGCGTAGGTATTTACGCTGCTCCGGCAGAACGCCTATACGTAAATAGTGCTGCTTTATATCTGCGTTTATGGCGATAGGAAACATCCTAAAATTCAATAACAATACAAATAAATCAGCCTGTAGATTTGGGCCGATGTGTAAAATATCATTAAGTGAAAATCCAGTATGTGTTTTGGCACTTGCGTCCAAGACAATACGCGGTAACGGCTTATCAGGGCGTACCACGGCGTGGTGAGGTATATAATAACCATCAGAGGTCAAATCAGACACATCGACGGGGCTAAGATACCCATTATCGATATAATCTTGAATTACTTTATTGTAATTCTCGCGTACTAAGGGCGTTTGACGTAATTTACGTTCGAGCGAAATAAAGCGACGGTAAGCGGTGGCATACGAGTTGCCAAGTTCAGCAGGGTCCCTGCTGAAGGGTAAAGCGACGGTATAACGACCGGAATCATCGCTACTCACGGTTGAAGCGAAAATATTTTCACACTCTGTCTCTTCAGGAGACAACAAGCGTTTTGTGGGCACTTCTTCGAGTTCCCAAAACTTCTGCACTAAATCATTTAATGCTAGCGCGGTAAAAGACGAAGTTGCGGGCAAAACATCTTTACGTGGGCATTCGCCCATAAATACATAACCGAGCGTGGTGAGAATTGCCGGCGGCGCGCGCGGTCCACAATCTACCCTATCACCTAGGTATATATACGGGAAAAGCTGAGCACCCAGAACTAAATTAATATCTCCAGGGATATTCCAACTTAAATCCGCCAGGTGCAGATTGCGCGTGTCGAATTCTCGACAATCGATAAATCGCGAGGGTAATTGATCCGTGATACATTTTACTACCAATGCATGAATAGCATATTTTTTATCTGGATAGACACGAGACTCAATATTTAAATAAACATAGCCTAATATAGGACTAGAGTTCGAACCAACATCCTTAACAAAAGAATTACTTAAAGGCGTTATTGGTAAATTAAGCGAGCGGCAACATTCCGTTGTTATTAAATTATTTTGTGACGCGCTGTCAATCAAACAACGAACGATATATTTTTTATTAATACCATCTTTAGGGCATACATAAACTTGAGCGGTCGATAAAATAATATCACCCTTATAACTAGTAGCATACGACTGAGAAGACGTATCTGCGTTCATAATTGAATTCTCGCGAAGCATAGTAGTGACAGAAAACGTTTGAATATTATTATGTTCCAAAGCGGGCCGATCGACAGATACGGCTGCGCATGAAGTCGCGGTCGTCGACGGTGACGAATGCTCAACGGCTCCGGTGCCTACATTCGCGCGTGATTTCAAATTAAGATAATTGTTATTTGCAAAGTGCAACAACTTATGATGTTTTTTCTGACAGAAACAGACCGAAGTACTTTTACAATCCGGTAGCGTATGTAGGGTACTCAAACAATTAACGCACCCGCGCTTCGACTTGATATAATCGTATCGAGTTTTAACATCTCGCATACTCTTAAACTGTGGGCAATCGTATAAATGTCTATGATCACTTTTAGCGCATAAGCTACAACCTGTATGTACATTAGTACCGGTCACGTCTTATAGGTATGTGACGTCTGATCACGGGTTTTAGTTACGGGTTGCTTATTCATATATGATGAGTAACGAGGGTTGGAGCGCTCCAATATTTTAGCCTGATCTTGTACAAAGGAGATCAGCTGTTGCGTTGTTGGTATCTTTTCATCCCGAACAGATAATTCAAACGATTGAATACTTTGAGCATCCATTTTTCTTAAAGCGCATTGTAGCATAACAAAGTCTGTCAGATCAGGTATATCTAATTCTTTAAGTGCCAAAAATTATGCGGAAAATTTACTTATAAATGAGTCAAGTGCGTTCGCACTATGCGAGCAATTTTTTAAGTCTAAAATATTATTTAAATAAAATGTACCTAGGGCACGTGGTTGCGCCAATAGTTCAAGCAAAATCTCACTAGAGGTCGTAACTGTCCCGGAGCCCCGATTCTAATGTTGACAAGCCTGCGCCTGACCTACGCGGAAAGAGGGGGGCCAGTAGCCTACTTAACGCCGTCGCGTGAGGTGATCTCCAGAGGTGACACGCTATTTGTCCCTCTGCTGCTTGTGACTTCATACGCTGTGAAGTTTGCTTGCCCGCTTAAAATCCGCAAGGCCGACTAAATTGGCCAGGGTGAAAGACCCACCGCTCATGATAAATAACCCATGAACTTTATATACGTGTAATCGAAGAGTGTGCCGATTGTAGCTGTCGTAAGCTGATGCTGGTTTCCTGGTTTCCTGAGAGGCTGGTCTGCGAACTGGTAAGTCACTTTGGGGTCGGGATATCCTGAACAGATGCTAACGTTCGAGGGATTTGCTTGAATTACGAAGGGAATTTTGAGTCCATATAGTATCCGCACCCGCTAAGAGACGCAGCACGCCGTGGCGTCTCCACATTTGGTCCTTCGAGCCGGATAGGTATTTCGAACCATTTAATTTCATTTGGATTCATAATAAATTCAAATTTCTCGATAAAAAATTATTGTAATAATATCGTTGTTGCACATCGTCACACGACTTTCGACCATCCTGCTTATGCATTAGGGTTCAATTTGCCATGTTGTCATATTGACTACCGCATTTGAAAATATTCATAATATTTCTTATTTTCGCATATTCCATAGGTAATCTATACATTACTATGATTTAATGCATTGATTTATATCGCCTAATAAGTTAATTCCCGCAAAAGTGTTAATTTCGTTGAGATAGCATTTATTTTTATAGAATCGGGTAGTTTAACCCATCGTCGCATGATCGAGACACGCCCAGAGCCGCGCTTTTGTTCAATTTTAATTTCGAATAACTAATCGTCTGCGTTTGAGATCATTCGCGTATATGATATCCATTCATGTTATGAATTTTGTTTTGTTTGAATTAGTGTCATTCAAGCGCTAATCTCCGCTTTTCGCTGTAGTAGACTACCGACCGTAGTAGGCTGGTTCTTCCAACCCTATAGAGGAATATTTGCGACAAACCATAGCGCGTTTTATATTTGCCATTAGCGCCATCTATCGGTGGATAAAATAAACTTTAGGGTTCGTGTCAAAGTCGAACGCTGCGGCTATTAACATAACATAGGCTGTTTTGCAGTGATTATTAACATGAACTTCAACCTATTTCGGTTGCTTTTTATTCGATCACTTGTACAGTTTTCCGCATATTAAAGTAATAAACAGTCCACTCCGCTCACCGCATTATACATAAGTCTGGTATCTTCTCAATCTCGCATAAAGCTATTTGTTTGTTACACTTATAGCTATTATTTTTCTTTTTGCTTTATTTACCTTTCGTAATCATGGGTGACGAAATTCAACTTAAGTTGTTTACGGCTAAACGTAATGCGATTTTTGCCCATATTCAAGCAACTTACGACAGTTCGTCAGTGCTTACCACTGATAAATTACGTAATAGTTTTATCGCTAAGGCTAAACAGATAGACTTATGGCGAATTGAGTTTGTTGAAATACTGGACAAAATTAATACTATCTCGCTTTCATTAGACGAAAAATATGAGGTCAGTTATACTTCATTAAATTCATTCGACGATTTAGCTAGTGAAATAAAATACAAGCTTAGCTCGTTGGTTGAACCGCTGACGAAACCGTCATCTCATACGGAAAATATAGGTCACAAAACCTTAAATATGAAGGTACCGCGAATCGAAGTTCCTAGTTTTGAAGGTGACCTTGAAAGTTTTCCATATTTTTATGAAACTTTCAAACGTGTTATTCATACTAATTCCGACTTATCGGACGGTGAACGAATTCATTATTTACTTCATTGTCTCAAGGGTAAGGCGAAAAATGTGGCTGCCGGTATCACCCCTTCTGCTGAGAACTATCGTATTGTATGGGACGCGCTCATAGCTAAATATTTAGATTCTCGCGCGCTTGCTACTAATTATTTAAACCAATTGTTTACGCTCAAGCTTACCGGCGCGCCGACACCCGCTAATGTTGAGAAAGTTTTTGATAAATTTACCGCTATGGTGGCCGGACTTAAACAATTAAAAATCGATGACTTAGCTAATTTTATTTTTACGCACTTGGGTCTTAAGTTAATAGATTCAGACATGGCTAAGCATTATGAGATGTCATTACGATATCAACAAGACTCGCAGAATGTTGATTATGATTGTTTTGTGACGTTTGTTCGCGAACAAGTTAAGATCATGTATCGGACCTTGCCCGCGCGCTCGACCGCAACGCCTTCCTCTTCTTCTTCACCTGCTCCCAAGGTGACTCGCGCGCACATATCAACCAATGAAAAATGTTCACTCTGTAATAAGCTGCATAATCACCTATTCCAATGTGACACTTTTAAAACCCTGACGGCTAAAGCTAGGTATAATTTCATAAAGGACAAAAAAATGTGCCTTAATTGTTTGAGCCATCGACATACAGTTTCTAAATGTCATTCGAAAGGTACATGTAGGGAATGTCAAGCTAAGCACCATTCTCTGTTGCATTTTGAGACGTCATCATCGCCGATGACGGTGACTTCAGCCGCGCGCAGTCCTTCTAATGAAACCGTCGCCGCGCCCGCCGCATCTAACGTTTCCTCGAACCCGCCGCCCGCTCCGCTCGTCACTTCTGATCGTGTAGCCTTATGCACGCACTCTGCAGCTTACGGCACTAATTGCACGACAGAAATTCTCGCTACTGCTAAGGTGGTAGTAGTGAACAAAAAGGGGAAAAATGTGCTAGTACGTTGTCTGCTTGACCCAGGTTCGCAGAAAAATTATATTACTTCGCGCTGCGTCCGAATGCTCGGCTTGAGTATTCGAGCAGACGACATAAGCATTGTTCGAGGAATAGGTGGAACTTCTCAACCTGTACGAGGTTCCGTTGACTTCACTTTTAGCTCGCGTCTCCACTCACAACCTAAGTATAGTATCAACGCGCTGGTGCTCGATGAAATAACGGGTCAAATTCCTTTGTGCCGTATTAACACGAGTGAATTGCACCACATTGACACTGAGTTACTGGCTGATAACGCTTGGGGAGTTCCGGGTAACATAGACGTGTTACTTGGTGTCACGCTTTTTGCTAAATTGCTGCGTCCGGGTCATGTTACTGATAAGCCAGGTTTTCCTGACGCCTTGGAAACCGTGTTAGGCTATATTCTTATGGGTCAGGCTCCTATCTCAGAGTCCCCCACGGACACGCTTTCATTTCTTTCAACATCGTGTATCGATTGTTATGACTTACGCAAATTTTGGGAAATTGAAGAAGTATCGCCGCCTTCCACTTCGAGTGTGGATGATGAATACTGTGAGAAATTTTATCGTTCTACCACAACTCGTACACCGTCCGGTAAATATGTCGCCGCTTTACCGTTCAAGTCTGTCATACCCGTTTTAGGTAATTCTTTTGATATCGCACGCCGTCGATTTTACAGTCTTGAACGAAAATTTAAATCGCACGCAAATGTAAAATTACTTTACGATGAAATAATTAGAGAATATTTAAATAACGGCTATATATCGTTATTAAAACATGATCTAAAGGACATGTCACAAGTAGGACAAGCTCGTGAGCGATCCGTTTCCTACTATATTCCTCATCATCCTGTGATTCGTGAGCATAAATCAACCACTAAATTACGTGTGGTTTTAGACGCTAGCGCACGAACGGACAACGGTACGTCGCTTAATGAGGTCCTACACGCAGGTCCCGCCCTTCAGGCGGACCTTCTCAACATTTTGTTGAATTTCAGACTCTTCGCTGTCGCTTTGTCGGCCGATGTAGAAGCTATGTTTCTTCGTATAGGTATTCGTCCAGAGGACCGTTCGTATCAACGAATTTTATATCGATTTAGCGAAAATGAGGAGCTTCAAGTCTTTGAATTCTCGGTTCTTCCTTTTGGACTTAAGTGCTCACCCTTTATAGCTATCCGAACCATCCAACAATTGTGTATGGACGAGGGACAACAGTACCCCCTTGCTAAGGAAATATTACAACGCGATATTTACGTTGACGATATCGTGAGTTCAATCGCTAATACTGAACTTGCCGTTGATTCAGCGCATCAGTTAATTAAAATATTCAGTCTAGGGGACTTTCAACTTACTAAATGGTCGAGTAATAGTGACGAGGTTCTTCAGTCTATTCCAGAATCACTTAGACTCTCAAAGAGCGTAGATTTAAGCAAGGACCCGACGCAAAAGATACTAGGCCTCCGTTGGTACCCAGATGAGGATTATTTTGCATTTCAAGTAACTCCTGATAACCGCCCCTGTACTAAACGGAATATCCTTTCATCGGTCGCACGTCTTTTTGACGTTATGGGCCTTGTGGCACCTATCATTTTATACGCCAAGCTGCTAATTAAAGAGCTTTGGCTACTCAAACTCGATTGGGACGATGTTCCCCCAACTCGAATTATCCGCTTATGGGAGCAATTTCAGAGTGAGTTGCCCCTCATTTCGCAATTAAACTTTCCGCGTCACGTCGGTGTTGTAGACGGCTGTAAGATATCTTTAGTCGGATTCGCTGACGCCAGCGAAAAGGCTTACGGTGGAGCTGTCTACGCCCACGTTGTTAGACCTGACGGCACTGTGGTCGTGTCGCTGGTCTGTGCTAAGTCCAAACTGTCCCCACTACGGGTAGTCAGCTTGGCCCGCCTCGAGTTATGCGCTGCATTGCTCTTGTCGACTCTACTTAAAAGAGTCTACTCGCTTTACGCTCCTCGACATGCCATTGAGGCTGTCATCGCCTTTTCCGACTCAACAGTGGCGTTGAGTTGGATTCATTCAGCACCACACCGCTGGCACACGTTTGTGGCCAACCGCATCGCTAAAATACATGACAATTTGTCAGCAGATTACTTTTTCCATGTCCGAGGATTGGAAAATCCCAGTGACTGTCTTTCACGCGGCCTTACCCCGGCCCAGTTAGTCCAGCATCCTCTGTGGTTAACTGGCCCGCCGTGGCTGGCATCGCATCGCTCTGAATGGCCTATTAAGCCTTTCACATCCAGTGAGTCACAGGAGCTTCCCGAAATGAAGCCAGTCGCTCTACCTGTGCTCTCACACGCGAATTCGAACGGAACTATTCCGTCCCAGAATATATTATACGCAAGAGCTGCTAGATTTTCTTCCTGGCAAAAATATTTAAAAACAATTTGTTTTGTTTATAAATTCGCAAAACGACTCCCTAGAGGACCTATTACCGCATCTGATTTAGATTTCGTCGAAAATGTCGTATGGAAATTGGTACAAGAGGTTCATTTCGCATCTGAGATCCAACATTTGTTTCGCAAACAACTTTGTTTTAAACAAGTGCAGAGACTGAGTCCATTTCTTCATCATGGACTTATTCTGGTTGGAGGTCGACTCGCAAATTCTGAGTTAGAATTTAACGCTCGTCATCCTATCCTCCTGCCCAGTCAGGATCACATAGTAGAAGCCTTGTTGAATTCTAGACCGTTGTACCCACTCAGTTCTGATCCGTCAGAACCGACCGCATTAACCCCCGCGCATTTTTTGCATACGAAACCTCTCGTGTTTTTACCCGCTCGCGACGTAGACGAAACACGTCTGCACCTTGTTACGCGATATGAATTAATGGATAAATTAGTACATTCCTTCTGGAATCGGTGGCGTAAAGAATACTTGCACACCTTACAATCCAGACAGAAGTGGAACACTCCTGCCTTTCCTGTAAAGGTCGGCATGGTAGTTGTCTCTATGCAGGATAACGTCATGCCCTTTCAGTGGCCTCTAGGTGTCATTACCGAACTCTTTCCGGATAAAAACGGAATAGCTAGAGTCGCCTCGTTAAAGACTAAAGGCGGGGTTATACTCAACCGCCCAGTTGTAAAGCTGTGTCCTTTACCGACGCAATAGTTAAATTAATGCTTATCTTAGGTTAGGTCATAGTTCATAAGCATGCACACGCGTGCATTAGATTAGTTTATTCTATCGCTATTATACCGCTCCGCAGGGTCGTAACTGACTCATAGATTCAGGTAGAGTTTGTGACGATGTGCAACCCACAACTAGTTCACTAGTTTATTTCGATTATTTTTTTTTTCTCTTTCTTTTCGCTTCCCTCTTTTGTTGGGTTTTGAAAGTAGGTTCTTTCAAGCCGGGGAATGATGGTTGCGCCAATAGTTCAAGCAAAATCTCACTAGAGGTCGTAACTGTCCCGGAGCCCCGATTCTAATGTTGACAAGCCTGCGCCTGACCTACGCGGAAAGAGGGGGGCCAGTAGCCTACTTAACGCCGTCGCGTGAGGTGATCTCCAGAGGTGACACGCTATTTGTCCCTCTGCTGCTTGTGACTTCATACGCTGTGAAGTTTGCTTGCCCGCTTAAAATCCGCAAGGCCGACTAAATTGGCCAGGGTGAAAGACCCACCGCTCATGATAAATAACCCATGAACTTTATATACGTGTAATCGAAGAGTGTGCCGATTGTAGCTGTCGTAAGCTGATGCTGGTTTCCTGGTTTCCTGAGAGGCTGGTCTGCGAACTGGTAAGTCACTTTGGGGTCGGGATATCCTAAACAGATGCTAACGTTCGAGGGATTTGCTTGAATTACGAAGGGAATTTTAAGTCCATATAGTATCCGCACCCGCTAAGAGACGCAGCACGCCGCGGCGTCTCCAGCACGTTTATCATGATATTTTTTAACCAAGCTATCCCATAAGATTTGATACGTTTCTCCACTGGGAACAATACCTGCAGTGAATTTTAATGCGTCATGAGTCAATTTGGCAATCAAATACTGCACGCGCTGCGAGTCAGACAATTGTTGATTCAAATGAATATTAGTCTTAAATGACTGATAGAAAACATTCCAATTTTCTGGGCGACCGTCAAAACTAGGAATCACTAAATGTTCTAATTTCACCACTGACTTGTTTGAGTCACTCGCAGTGTGTGAACTCTGCTTCAAGCTCGCGTTTATCTTATTTCGAGTTCGTTTAATCCGCGAATATAAATCTTCAAATGCGTCCAGACAGGCGTAGTCTGGGACCCCGATAGGTCTTGAACTCAATTTTAATTTATTTATTTCATCTATAATAGATTCAAACTTATGGCGCGAATCATCTAACATTTCTGATTCAGACATACAATTTTTATTACTTCTTAACGACAAATCGTACGAAACAATCTTCTTCGATTCATCATACAAACGATTAACACGTTGAAATAATGCGTCCCTCTTACTGACTAACAAAGTCATCCTAACTTCGCTATCTCCTGATTTTTCCGTCATAATTGCGACTTAAAATCTTGATATTGAAAATCTGAGGGTAGGCGGTGCTTGGTACGGGCGAAAAAAATAGTACAAGTTAAGAAACAGCGATAAGTTAGTTTTAACCAACTAGATTATAACCAATTATGCAAAGCAATTTGCATCCATATATTGTATGTATTTACTGACAATACTGTATTTAACAGTATGGAATGCAAAAATGGGCGTCGGCCGGTGTTTATGACGGCAGGGCTCAATTGCGTTTTATACGTAAAATTACGTGAAATAAGCGAGTTTATAAGCTGGGATATTATCTTAGCTTATAAACCAAACTACTGGATAATGGGGCGTAAAATAAGCGTCAGCCAATGAATATGGCGGCGCTGAGAAATGCGTTTTTGTGCGTAAAATACGCAAAAATAGCGGGAATTTTTAAGCTGGATGTTATCCGGCTCGAAGGACCAAACTTATGGTAGGTTAGCGTGTAAATAGCTACCACCTGGTGGGATATGCTCCCAAAGAATGAAGATGCCTAAGGTATCTTCACTGCGTGTAAAAAAAGGATATGAAGAGAACCGCTATCAATGTTAATATGAGGACTGACCTGAATGTCGTTTCCGCCACATTCGATGCACGTCCACGTAGCTGCTATCCACCGTCAGGACTTCTTCAGGGGGTGTTGGTGAACAATACACGTGTCAGTCTTTACACAAAGGATTACGAGTCCTTATCCCTTTTTCACAAAATAAATGGATTCACGAGATCCAGCGTCAATGGGCGGCGTGTGATTCCCAAAATAGAATCACAATGAATAATGCACATTTACAGGCCCGGGGAAGGACATAGGTTACTTTTCATTCGGGGAAATTCTGGGGAAATATTGTTCCCGAGGGATCGACATAAACGCGGGCGACGCCGCGGGTAACAGCTAGTATGATATATAGTAATATAAAACACTGTGATTGTGGGCGGGATTAACGGAATAAGTATAAAAAGAAGAGAAAAAAAAAGAAAAAAATATTCCGCTGATACCACTTCTGATATGAAAGGAAACTCCGTTAATGATTAAATATTTTATTCTCAAATCACTTATTTTACAGAATATCAAAATTAGTTAAATACATCTTTTACATGGGATATTGAAAATGTTAAACGGACGGACGTGCTGTCAAATTTGCTGCAAATTAAAATAATATCAATTTTATTATTAATTTTCCCTAAACTCATCATTTAATAACCCGATGATAAGAAAGAAGACAAATAAATAGTACGAAACCAAAAAATACAAACAATATCGGACGAATTCTTGATATTGAGATATAATTACATTTTGACAGTCACCTTTCAATGCCAACTTATGGTTTTAAATACAAACAAAATAGTAAGATGTGAAAATGAAACCCTAATTTCGCATCCGGCGGCGGCGGTGTCCCAACACTATTATGGTGACCTTTGTGGCCAAAGAGAATACAAAATCTGAAGCTACCTCGCCCCGGACTGCGCCCTTTGGCCTGCGCAGGACACCCGTCAATCAACAAGCAATCGAAGTTTTTATTTTTGTTGTGTATTTGTGTCAATTTATTAATTTTATATTTTAATTGCCTAGTGTTTTTATAAGTTTTAATGTCGCTTATCGGTGGTGTTTCGTCTGGGAATTTTCGCCCAGGTGAGTCTATATCGTGTGCGTTATTCCAGCCAGATTTTGTTGAAAATTTACGAAAATCGACATTGTAGTGCAGTAGATAATTAGATATAGAGCTTCTGTAAATGGTAAGCTAATTTTTAAATTTGGTAAGCGTATATTTTTTGAATTATTTGATAAAAACAGTTCCGGCTAGCGTAACGTTACCGTAGCCAGATCTTTTTTTGTTTTACGGGAATTTTGAAATAAAAGTTATGTAAATAATTAGATATCAATTTGGTATAAATGGTACAACTTAAATTGTATTTGTATTTGCTATGGTTGCGAAGATATTTGAAATCCTGCTGGGGTAACGGTTTGCTCAATTGCTGTATCTCGGAATTGACTAAGCGGATGATGATGATTTTTGCACAGGACATCTGGCTAATTAGTTATAGTTTATAGCGCAATAAAGGAATTCACAGTAATTAACCGTTTAGAAGTTATTTTCATTAAATAGAAATATGCTTTAATAGGTCCTAGCACTTCCAATAAGCGCTCCAAAGACACTTTAAACGTTATTATATAGTGAAATACTGTCTATAAATGGTACCAAAGTTTCATTAGTATTCTATACGTAATTAAAAAGTTATGATGAATCTTCGATTTGTTTCGGCCATGGCGCGCGGCGGAGTTATTTTACGACCGATTAACCGAGTTTCCTGTACGAGTGGTCACATAATCTTTTGTAAATAATTAGATATACATGTCAATTTAATACCTAATAAATTTCAGACTTGTAGATTAATTAATTAACGAAATAATTGAAAAAATGATGTTCGCGTGGTAACCCGACCAAATCTAGAATGTTATGAAAAAGCGGCCGCGCCATACATTATACCAACCTTCTTAAACTTACTAGATAATTTCATACTCGTACGTGTTTTGTACAGACGAGCTACATAAGTGATATAATAAAACTTAGTTATAACTAATATTATATTAATATAAAACATTTTCGTATCTTTAGATAGAATACTGTTGACTAGCTCCGTGGCGCAGCGGTCAACATGCCAGCCTGCGACACGGAGTGACCGGGTTCGATCCCCGGCCAGGTCAAAATGGAAAATGATCTTTTTCAGATTGGCCTGGATCTTGGATGTGTATCTATATATGTATTTGTTATAAAATATAGTATCGTTGAGTTAGTATCCCATAACACAAGTCTCGAACTTATTTTGGGGCTAGCTCAATCTGAGTGATTTGTCCGAAAAAGGTAAGTAAGTTTATAAATTAGCTTCAAAAATAATCACAGGTTTTTTCTTATGGACCAATATGCAACGTCGCATGCTTATCTAAAATTAAAAAGAAAGAATTTATAAATACCTATATCTTTTTTATGTTATCGTTCCGAATAAGTTAAAGTAAAATACTTGTAGTCATATATAAAGTTTTATTGTATAAAATCACAGATCAATAATAATAAAATGTAATAACATCACAGTGTAGTATGTACTTACATATTTTATCTACAGTAAGTATCTACTTACCATTGCTTTCTGTAATCTGATTAAAAAAAATCACAAATGTCTTAGACTAGCTGTTGCCCGCGACTTCGTAGTATGATTAATTAGTATAGATGAATTTTCCCCGTTTTCAAAACATTTTTTATTGATGCTTCGCTCCTATTGGTCGCAGCGTGATGTTTTATAGCCTAAAACCTTCCTCAATAAATGGACTATCCAACACAAAAAGAATTTTCGAATTTGAACTAGTAGTTCCTGAGATTAGCGCGTTCAAACAAACAAACAAACTCTTCAGCTTTATAATATTAGTATAGATAAAGATAGCCGTATTCTTAAATTACGTTTTTAGTATAAAAATCAAAATACAATATTATAAATAAACGACATAACAATGCAGTTTACTTCTTAGGATACGTACTTTTTGAAACAGTACAAGCTAAAGCTTTGTTTTATAGTAAACACTAGCTTCCGCGGCTCCGCCCTCGTTAATGTCGATCCCACGGGAATAGTACTTTTTCCCGGGATAAAAGGTAGTCTATGTCCTTCTCTGTACTCCAGAGAACCTGTATACAAAATTTCATAGAGATCGGTTCAGTAATTACGGCGTGAAAGCTTAACAAACAAACAAACTCACTTTCGCATTTATAATATTAGTAAGGATAACGCAGACTAACTACGAGTAAATTATCAAGATGCTTTCACTACTAACTGCTAAGCTGTAACTGGTAGCTAGTAGCTATTTTAAAATAAATGTACCTACTTTTTAAAAATAGCTCGTCTGTACAAACCGCGTATGTATTATCCTGTAAGTTTTAGAAGGTTGGTATAATGTATTGCGCGGCCGCTTTTTTATAACATTCTAGATTTGGTCGGGTAACCACGCGAACATCATTTTTTTCAATTATTTCGTTAATTAATTAATTTACAGGTCTGAAATTTAGCAGGTATTAAATTGACATGTATATCTAATTATTTACAAAAGATTCAGTGACCACTCGTACGGGAAACTCGGTTAATCGGTCGTTAAATAACTCCGCCGCGCGCCATGGCCGAAACAAATCGAAGATTCATCATAACTTTTTAATTACGTATAGGATACTAATGAAACTTCGGTACCATTTATAGACAGTATTTCACTATATAATGACGTTTCAAGTTAGTCTTTGGAGCGCTTATTGGAAGTGATAGGACCTATTAAAGCATATTTCTATTTAATAAAAATAACTTCAAAACGGTTAATTACTATGAATTCCTTTAATATGCTATAAACTATAACTAATTAGCCAGATGTTCTGTGCAAAAATCATCATCATCCGCTTAGTCAATTCCGAGATACAGCAATTGAGCAAACCGTTACCCCAGCAGAATTTCAAATATCTTCGCAACCATAGCAAATACAAATACAATTTAAGTTGTACCATTTATACCAAATTGATATCTAATTATTTACATAACTTTTATTTCAAAATTCCCGTAAAACAAAAAAAGATCTGGCTACGGTAACGTTACGCTAGCCGGAACTGTTTTTATCAAATAATTCAAAAAATATACGCTTACCAAATTTAAAAATTAGCTTACCATTTACAGAAGCTCTATATCTAATTATCTACTGCACTACAATGTCGATTTTCGACAATTTTCAACAAAATCTGGCTGGCGTAACGGACACGTCTATATCGTCCGAGAACTTAATTTTGTGCTCTCAGTGTTCCCAGCCACGGTTTTTCAAGGGGCAAAGGGGTTTAAAAATTCATGTGGCTAGAGTACACAAGACCCATGCTAGTAGTGGATCCCTTTGCCCCACCGGCATACTTTCTAATCATACTTCATTAGCACATAGTCTTGTTTCTCACTCCTATCATAATCTCCACGAACACCTGTCAGCTTTAAAACATTCAACTCCCGTAATAAAACGTATACCCAAAGGTGCTCGTCGGACTGTATCACTAGCGCTTGCTAGTGATATAAGGACAGTCCGCGAGAACTCAAAAGAGGCTTGGGAACATTTACTCACCTTCGCTTTTAGGATTCTACATGTATCAAACGAAAACCCATCTGGTATTCAAAATCTTACATCAAAAATAAAACAAAACTGTATTAACCCAAATTCCTTAACATTTCGGCATATTTCGATTTCCAAATTAAAGCAAAAAAGTTTGTCACAGTATGTGGAATCAAAAATAAGCGAAGGTGACCTCAAAGGTGCAGCAAGAATTCTTTTCTCGGACGATGCAATTGCCCCAAACACTCCGGACACTCTCTCTGCTTTACAGGAGAAGCATCCATCGTCAGCAATCGACCCCAACCTGCCTGACCCTCCCAATAACATCGATGAGGCCCTGCAAGCCACAGAGGAGCAGGTTTTCGCGGCTGTGATGTCCTTCAGAAGTGGCTCAGCCGGCGGTTTAGATGGTTTGTCACCTCAACATTTAAAAGATCTTTTGAGCGGTGACAGCGTTGACGCCGGCGGTTCGCTCTTGAGGGATCTCACAGCTCTGGTCAACCTTATGTTATTGGGAAGGGTCAATGATAGCGTTACCAGCATTTTATACGGTGCTAACCTTTGTGCCCTGAAAAAGAAGGACGGCGGCATCCGGCCTATCGCTGTAGGCTCAACATACCGCCGACTTACAGCCAAACTATGCTGTAGAGCTATCGCTGCCACCCTTGGAGACTACTTTCAACCGATTCAGTTAGGCTTCGGTTCCAAGGGTGGCTGTGAGGCCGCTGTCCATTCTTTGCGCACCTATTTAAATATTCAAAAAGGTGGGGTTTTGCTGAAGGTGGATATAAAAAACGCGTTCAATTCGGTTCAATTCGGCGCTATGCTGGCACAAGCAAAGATCAAAATTCCTTCGGTTTACAACTTCCTCTGGCAGTGTTATAGTCAAAATTCTAAATTGATGTACCAAAACAATCTCCTTTATTCGGCAGTAGGGTGCCAGCAGGGTGACCCCTTGGGTCCGGTTATTTTCAGTCTTGCAATCCACCCAGTCATTGAAAAAAATAATTCCAGTTTTAACACATGGTACCTTGACTATGGGAGTTTGGGAGACGTCCATCCTGACACCGTTTTAAAGGACCTAGAAGACCTTAAACGTGGCTTGACTTCTATTGGTCTTATTTTAAATCATTCCAAATGTGAACTATTTATCGACCATGAAATGCCTCTTCTAACCAAAATTAAAACTGTTACCCAATTTAACGCCTTGGCCCCCAATATCAAAATTATTGACAAGTCTTCGCTTCGTCTCCTAGGCTCCCCGATTTTTGATGATTCTTTTCCCAGTTTTGTTGAGGAAAAAGTACAAAGTTTTCAGTTAGCTTCAGACCGACTTTCCAATATCCATAGCCATTTCGCTTTTTCTATTCTAAAACATTGTCTTTTTGTTCCAAATTTCACATATAATTTACGGTGCAGTCATCTGTGGAAATACCCGGATCTTCTTACAAAATTAGATAACGTCATTAAAAACACTTTGGCGTCTCTTTTAAACATTGAGTTTGATCACTTTATTTGGGAACAAGCCTCCTTACCTATAAGGCTAGGAGGACTTGGAATACGAAAAATTTCTAGTGTTGCTTTGCCAGCATTTTTGTCTTCTGTCCATAGCATACAAGACCTTTTTAGGAAAATTTTACAAAACCCCTCTTATGAAACTGCTTATATGACAGAAGTATATGTCAGAGCTTTGTTTAAATTCGGAATTTCCAGATAACCCTTCTTCTCAGAGGCGTTGGGACGAGCCGCTCTGCAGACTTGTACAGAGTAACCTACTTGAATCTTCTTGTGGCAACTCTGCAGAACGAGCGCGTCTCCTTGCCGTTGCGGAGTGGGAGTCAGGACTTTGGTTACAGGCCTTACCTTCTTTCACTTTGGGTACCTTTCTGGACGATAATACATTCCGTCTGGCGACATGTCTGCGTTTAGGAGCTAAAGCGAATGTCCCGCATCGTTGTCTTTGCGGCGATACCGTAGAGCAGTTTGGGCGTCATGGACTTTCGTGTCTCAAAAGTGCAGGTCGCATGGCACGCCATGCCACCATTAATAACATAATCCAAAGGGCTCTTGTCACCATTCACGTGCCAGCTGTTTTAGAACCAAATGGCCAGGTGCGTGAGGATGGCAAGAGGCCGGACGGAATGACCCTTGTGCCGTGGAGGATGGGAAGGCCACTTGTTTGGGATGCCACGTGTGTCGACACATTCGCGCCTTCCCACCTCCCCAGCACTGGGTCTAAGGCAGGCATGGCTGCAGCCAATGCCGAGTCCCTCAAACGGCGCAAATATGCCTGCATCGGCAACGGTTTCATTTTTGAGCCGTTTGGGGTGGAGACACTTGGTCCATGGGGCCCGTCGGCTCATAATCTATTTAAGTCATTAAGCCGAAAGCTGGTTGAGGTGTCGGGTGACCAGAGGGCTGGCATTTTTCTAGGACAAAGAATAAGCATTGCCATCCAACGTGGCAATGCTGTCAGCCTTCTAGGTACCCTTCCGCGTGACTACGAACTGCGGGACATTTTTTATTTATAATGGTTATTTTTAATTATGTAGGTTAGGCTATGTTATTTTTAGTTAGTTTTCGTTTAAATTATTTAAGTTACATATAGTTCTTATGTCTCTCAGTAGTCTTAGTTACAAAAATATATTGTTTTTACGTTAAAAATAAATGCAACAGTTAAATACATCTTACCTTAAATATGCAATCTTCACACATTACGGAAAACTATTTAAAACAATACTTCACAACAAGTAAAGGTTAATTACGTCTTAACGTTACAGCTGCGCCAAACAGAATGCCCGAGTCGTCGATCTAACCATACAAGGGCGATCGTCCCCACCACTCCATGACGTCTCGATAAAATGGAGTAGTGGGTATCAACAATAATTACACTCGATACAACCAGTGTTGCCATTGTTGCCGTTTTTGAGATATAAGTGTTACTATTTTAAATAATACTTCAGATACGCAAAAATACGTTTATTTATACGGGCCACACTTGTTAGCGATTTATATGAAATATAAATCGCTAACAAGTGACACAAAGCGCCTGGCCGCGGGACTTCGAGCTTTTCAAGCATCCTTTCACTCGCCTCGGCTTCGCACGAGTAGATATAGGCACTTATTCTATAACATATGTATGTTCATCAAGGATAATGTAGGATTATAATGAAGAAATAATTTTTCAAATCGGTCCAGTAGTTTAGGAGCCCAATCAACGTAAACAAAACAAAGAAAAACGCATTAATTACCAATTAAATTTGATTAAAATATTGGCAAAGGAATGCCTCAGCTTGTGTCGCCACGTGCCTAAGTAGTGGGCACGCTGTGGCAATCTTTCCCCTCTGTATAATAGTGGTGTAGTAGTGTAGATAGGCCTCGGCCACCGGCTGCGGGTGCACTGCCAAGCGATCGGCCACACGATGCTCGGCGACTACACCCACAGCGACGCCATGGATAGTGCGCCTCGCAGAATGCTCCTGCTCGCTGCCAGGCCCACACATGCCCTACGGCATCGGCCAGCGCCACAAGTGTGTTGGCTCAATTACATATTCCGGCTATTTGTATCGTGTAAAAAGTATTTTGTATTTTATGCAATAAGAATTTCAAAAACTGTACTATCTCAAAAACTACTAAACCGATTTTGATAAAATTGCATTAATCCCTAGTTGCGCAATACCTTGTACAACTAAAATAGAATGTTATCAATCCGACTTGAAATTTTTAAGATATGCGCAGACAAACATACAAGTATACACACATACACTTATAAATTAGGCACTCATGTTGAGAAGCTTGTACAGAACAACATATACACAACTGCAATCCCGACAATATTAGAGAGAGAAATCGCACGTAAGCGTATATATTCTTTGACGTAAACCGCAGGCAAAGGTAGTTTACAATTAAAACTCCAAAGAATATAACATATAAAAGCCTATCCTTAAATTTATTTCAGAATTCAACATTATTATACATCGAAAATTCTTATTATGGTGTACCTAACGATACACCTACCTGGTTTCTAGGTGATACACTGTAATCTATATATATAAAAGGGGAAGCTGACTGACATATCAACGCAGGGCCTAAACTATAAGGGTTAGAAACTTGAAATTTTGCACAGGGGTTCCTTTTATAACGTAGGGGAGCACTAAGAAAGGATTTTAGGAAATTCGTCCCCTAAGGGGGTAAAACTGGGGTGCAAAGTTAGTATGTAACTTTGCCGTTTTTGAAGTTATTCAAATGAAATTCAGCATGAAGGTTCTTTACTGAAAGGCATGAAACATGAGTAAAATATGTTTTTCAAATTCATCCCTTAGGGGGTTAAACGGGGGTGCAAAGTTAGTATGAAACTTTGCTGTTTTTGAAGTAATTCGAATGAAATTCAGCAAGAAGATACTTTATTAAAAGGCATGAAACACGAGTAAAATATATTTCTCAAAAAATCATCTCTTAAGGGGGAAAAACGGGGATGCAAATATAGTATAAAACTTTCCGTTTATGAATTATTCGATTGAAATTCAATATTGAGGTGTTTCACTGAAAGTCATGAACCAAACCCATACTAATATTATAAATGCGAAAGTAACTCTGTCTGTCTGTCTGTCTTCTTTTCACGCTTCAACTATTGAACCAATTTAGATGAAATTTGGTATGGAGGTAGTTTGAGGCCCGGAGAAGGACATAGGGTACCTTTCATTCTGGGAAATTCTACTGTTCCCGAGGGATCCACACTAAAGCGGGCGGAGCCGCGAGCAAAAAGCCAACCTGACTTATATATCAACGCACAGCCAAAACTACTGTGCCTAGAAAATTGAAATTTAGTTCAGGGGTTTTTTTATGATGTGAATGATGTAACCTACCTACTTTAAACTTTTTTTTTATTTTTTTTTTATTTCACTAGCCTATCCTTACTATAAATTCCTAACTGCACCAAATACTAGCTGTATTACTCTTAATCTACTTTTATCAACCTACCTTACATACCCTATTAAAGTTTTGTTTCCTTGTTCAATTCTATATGGCGTGATCGTATATCTAGTGGAGTAACCCTTGTTTTATCATAGTAACCCCTGGACCTTCTTAAATGAAGTGATTTTGAACCTAACCTATGGTGATGAAGCCTAGCCCTATCTTATGCTATGTCTAAAGTTGCTATCGGCCTTGTGTATGACTTATTTCTACTTATAAATAAGAATAACTTTATCCTAAGATGCGCTTATGTTTTTCCTAATAAATATTGTTTAAGTTGCACTTTGTGTTATTTTATGTTGCCTGCTATTTCACATTAATAGAATTGCCTTATTTTATGAAGGGTTGATTAATTATTTATCATAAATGAGCATACTGCTTATCTAGCATGGTTCATTCTACAGAAATATGTTCCTCTACCAGCGGCTTATGGATATAGTATTGAATTTCGGATATGTATAGTAAGTATTAGAATGTAAGTAGCCATATTGGCCTATAATGAGTTATAGATCACTACAACGGTAGGTAATGAATAGAAGTTTAAGGTAATAGTTTAATATTGTCATTGTATGTGTTAGTCAGTGGTGGTAGATATACATTATAGTGAATATACCCAGCGTTTGGTGTTACGGTTTACTAGTCGAGCCCCGCCATCCGCCCGCCAGAGTACCACTCGTCATCCAGACTTGGACGTGATTCCTCCGTATGCTAATTTCTTTTGGAAAGCAATAGGGATACTCATTAAAGAGTAAATAGTAGCTGTTCCCACCTAATAGCAGGAATGGCAATTTGTCAGTAAAATTATGTCTGACTATTAAATTCAGGGACAAGAGGGTAGACTAAATGTCTTCAAGCGTATTACCTGCTACACAAGCATTATGCTCTCATTGTGTTCGCTGGGATGAGTTCAGATTTATTTACTTTGAAATAACACCACGGAGGTATAAAAGCAAAGAACTCAATTTATGAATTTACAACAAGCAGGTAGTACTAGGTACTCAGATGGAGTTTTATAGCAAGGGTTTGTTTGTCAGTCAAACTATACCTCAACTTTCACTGTAGAAATGGCATCCTTACATGATAATACTCCCCGTATCAATTGTTACTCATTATCCTATTATTTTCAGGAATTATGTAGCTATGTATGTAAGCATGTAAATGTTATAACATGCTGTTATGTATAAGCACTATTATGCACTAACTCTAGGTCTTAGAGATAGATTGAGATGAAATGTCTATCAGTATTTAAGTACATTTACATCAGACTTATTTGTCTCAGTGATTCAACAAATTTAAGTGTGAGGATCGTAATATTCCTAGATTTCAATATGTAGGGGTTTGAGTCAATCTTACACTCGCCCTTTGTGGAATATAAGGAACATTACTCTCCCAGAATTCATTATTTATTCCAGAATTAGATGAATCATATGGTATATAAGTGGATTGTCAATATCTCAACCTTACAGAATTTACATGACTTCCATGGAACCAACAGACCATCTCCTTCAGAGAATGACTATCATGATAATATATTGTCAGAGAGTTATTAGATCTCACTGGACTAAACAAATCTGAATTTTCCAACAAAATAGGTAGATCAAGAAGATATTTATTTAGTAATTAAATAGACAACTCCGACTCAATCCATTGTCAAATAACTATGAGATTATGCCACAAGTTATGATATTAATTGTTCATGGCCAATCTATGTGATTTTACAATATGAAAATCCCCAAATCATTCAGGTAGATTCTCTATACACTATTATTGTGTAAGCATTAACTTTAAAACCCTAATAAAATTACCTATCTATATTTCCGTTTCCCCTTCCATACATATTTCCTAATTCGCCGCGACGGCCTGTGATTGGCCGAAATGACAGTAATAAAATATGGCGATCGAGTCTTGTGAAGCGCGTCGCTTGCGCTGATAAAATAACTAAAAATAACGTCTCCTAAGAGTTTCGCTGGCCGAAAACAATCTTAAATCTCATCTGCGAGTGTGTGATGGTGTACCACAAGTGTAAGCAGCAAGAAAATAATAAAGTTCAAGCACAAGGGTCGTCGGCCGGTCGACCTAGTCCCGTGAAGGCGAATCCTTTCGAATCCTGTTCACAAACGAATCCAGGTGAGTGTTTACTGAATTTTGCCTTGCTGTGATTCTGGGGTTGATCTGAGAGTGCAGTGACTTTTTCAGGAAGACGCAACATTAATTTATGGTGCCTCCTGTGAGGACATTCCTCACGTACTTATTTCAAATTTACCCACTTAATTTCAATATTTTCAATTAAAGTTATTTCCAAATATGGATAACTAATTTATTCATAAATAGACTTATTATAGATTCAAATTAACTAGGTACTTACCCACCTAGCATTTGTCTATTTGTCTAACAATCTCGGATCAAACAGGAAATTCCATACCTGTGCCATACCATAGTAAATACCTATTGCTTACGAGTACATACTTCTTATCTCGTTAATTCCCTTGTAATAATCCCTTAATCGTTCGAATTGTATGCCATAAGGTACTATCTTGTTACTCAGGCTTTCAAACTATTTTGGATAGCCTAGATACCTACCTAAGGTTAATTAATAGCAGCGAGGTGTGTATTTATGATTATAAGTAATAGTCCGTAGTTTTAAAACCTACGTGTTTTGTGAATATCTGTTCCATTACTCAGTTTCCATTTAAACTTTTGCTACCTACCTACCTTACTCGTACTTTCACAATTAGTGCTTAGCGAAAACATGGCAGAAGGAGAATTAATGTCAACCATTAAAAAACGTGAATATGAGTTTAAAAATATGCAAATACTTTATGACTTAGCAAAAATTACGAAAGAAAATAAAACTAAATTGGCATCCTTTCGAGCTAGGTATAAAAGAATTGATATAATTCGTGATAATTTCTTGGAATGCAACGATCGTGTAAACCAGTTGCAACTCAAACTAAATCCTCAATTTGTTATCGATAATAATGCTTTGTTGTCATTTGACGAGTTATACTATTTTGTCATTGAGTTTGCTGACTCTCTCGACGTCAGTTCGCGCTCGGAACTGTGTCAAGGTCATGCGCATTCCAACTCTCAAGTGAAATTACCTAAATTGCAAATAGCTAAGTTTGATGGTAATATAGAGAACTGGCAGATGTTTAAAGACAGTTATACGTCGCTTGTGCATAATAATGTTTCGTTGTCGGACACAGAGAAATTTTACTATTTGTTGTCATGTCTGTCCGGGTATGCCCTGACACTAGCTAAGGGTGTTCCTATAACATCAGCTAATTATTCTGTTGTTTATGCAGCGTTGCTAGACAGGTATGATAATAAACGTATTTTAGCCACCGCTTATTTAGAAAAAATAATAAAATTAAATCCGATCCAACGGCCATCATTATCAAACTTATCACAATTAACCAACACACTTTATGAATGTGTTCGTGCCTTGCGCGGGTTAAATATTGATGATTTAAGTGAATTTCTTTTATTTTACATAGCATCTCGGCCTCTTGATACAGAAACTAGGAAAAGGTTTGAATTACAAAATACCGAAGAAATTCCTAAATTTAATAATTTGATTGTTTATTTACAGAATTATATAAAGGTATTAGAGGTTAGTCAACCTAGTAATTTACAGTCATTCAATTCTACAAATAAACAAAACCACAATAATACAAAGAAAGATAATTTTTCTCGGCAATCAAATTCTTCCTTAATTACTTCTTCGAACTCAAATAATAATAAACCTAATCAGGCTGTCTGTGCGTATTGTCATGAAAAGCATTCAATATATCGCTGTGGTAAATTACATTCTATGAATATAGGACAGCGACAAAAAATAGTTAAAGAGTTACAATTATGTCAAAACTGCTTAAGGCCCGGTCACACTAGTGCAGACTGCAAGTCTAAGTCCATGTGTTTCATTTGTAACTCAAAACATAACACATTATTACATGAAGAACATAAAAGTTTATTATCTAATACCATTGACCTAAAGACTTCTGAGAATTCCAATATGAGCACTTCCCTAACTTGTACAACTCAGCCAAACATGTCAAAGTCACCTATGAGTACCAAAATTATTGGTTCAGCAGTGGTTCGGTTGAGAAGAGTGGATGGTTCATTGCAGCATGCTCGTATAATCATAGATAGTGGTTCGATGGACTCTTTCATTACAAGAAGCTGTGCGCGACAGTTAGGTTTACATATAAAAAAATGTAATTTAAATGTAACCGGTCTCGGTCAAAATTATGTATGTAATATTAAAGGTTATACTTTTGGCTCTATTGTGCCTAGGTCAAATGACTCGCCCCAATTTGATATACCATTAGTGGTTTTGCCTAAAATCACTTCAATGATTCCTTCAACTTCGTTACCGTCTGTTGTCATGGAAAAGTTTAAACATCTGGATCTCGCCGACCAAGATTTTGATAAATCGGGTCCGATCGATCTGTTGTTAGGAGTAGAATGTTTTGACCAGATATATACTGGTTCACGTTATTGCCCAGGTCCTGGTTTTCCATGTGCACTGTCTAGTGTATTCGGCTGGGTGATAAGTGGTCAGTTTCTTCAAAACGTGGTGGCTCAAACTCCAGTCACACCCGTTACGTCACTCATCGCGTCTTCTTGTGCGCTCGATGAGATCGTTCAACGGTTTTGGGAATCCGAAGAACCGCCGAAATGTAAAATTTCTGGTCCTGAGGATGAAATATGTGAACAAAAATATAAAAATGGCACATATCGTACCTCCGACGGTCGTTATGTTGTACCAATTATGCTTAAAGATGATACTCCAGCCTTAGGAGAATCATATCATCAGGCTCTTAACCGTTTTCTCAACTTGGAAAAGCGTCTTGCCAGCCAGACTGAGTTGAAAACGGAGTATAAGGAATTTATGCAGCAGTACGAAGAGCTGGGACATATGCAGCCTGCTCAATCTTTGTCTACTGACCGTTATATTATTCCTCACCATTGTGTAATACGACCCGATAGTACAACGACACGTTTACGAGTAGTCTTCGATGCCAGTAGTCGGACCTCGAATAATCTGTCACTCAATAATATTGTTCATGTGGGTCCTAAGCTGCAAGTGGATATTGTCGATTTAGTGACAAAATTTAGACTTCACAAAATAGTTTTTACTGCCGACATCCGTCGTATGTACCGGCAAATATTGATAAGACCCGAGGAAAGGCATTATCAACACGTGCTTTGGCGTAATGATCCAACTGATATCTTAAAGGAGTACGAACTCAAGACAGTCACGTACGGAGTTAGTAGTTCACCTTATTTAGCCATTCGAACACTTCATCAACTTGTTGAAGATCATGGTTCTGAGTACTCAAGTCGTGTAGCCCAGGTTATCACCCAGGAGACATTTATGGACGATATCACAACTGGCGGCTCTTCCCTTGAAGAGACGATCAAGCTGAAGGCCGACATCACATCTTTGTTGGCCAAGGCTCACTTTGAACTACGTAAATGGACTACCAACGATCCTCGTCTTCTTAAGGATGTTCCTCCTGAATTTTGTCAAAGTTCCAAATCCTTCGATGAATCGGGAAATGAGTTTGTCAAAATATTAGGGATACGATGGAATCCCATTAATGATTCTTTTTCATATGCCTTTTCAGACTCGTTCGAAGTCAAATTTACTAAAAGATCCATACTCTCTTTAGTAGCTCGCATTTTCGATCCACTCGGTTGGATATGCCCAGTAGTCTTTGCAGCAAAATCGCTGTTGCAAGAAATATGGCGGTTAAATTTATCGTGGGATGAGACTGTTCCAAAACATTTGACCAAACAATGGCATTTAATAGCGGCCAATTTGTCTGATTTACAAAAAATTTCTCTTCCGCGGTTAGTTATACCTTCCAATCCGATGGAAGTACACTTGGTAGGTTTCTGTGATGGTTCTCTGAAAGGCTATGGTTGTTGTGTGTATATTTGTGTGGTTACTAATGAGCCCAGAATTTCTACTGCGACTAGTTTACTGATTGGAAAATCTAGAGTAGCTCCGTTAAAACCTACCACGGTAAATAGACTCGAGCTAAGCGCGGCGGTCCTTCTGGCAAAAGTTCTATCACACATGTATAATTTGCTTAAAGACCATATAACTATTAATTCTATTCGAGCTTATTCAGACAGCAGCACTACCTTGTCATGGCTTAATACAGCCCCTCATTTGTTAAAAATGTATGTAGCCAATCATGTCATTCAAGCAACTGATTTGATTAGTACCGATCATTGGTATCATGTTTCTTCTAAGGATTACCCGGCCGACTGTTGTAGTCGCGGAGTGTCCTGTCCAGAGCTTATAGACCACCCTCTGTGGTGGAAAGGTCCTTCTTGGCTACAGGATTTGCCTAGTCAATGGCCTAACAAACGAGTTCTACTTCCAAAAGAAGAATTACCCGAGCTCAAACCACTAGAAACCAAAAGTCTTCACGTGATTGAGGTGAGAAACCCACTTCTGGACTTAATTGCCAGACATTCCTCTTTTACAAAAATTCTAAGAATTGTAGCATGGTGTATTCGATTTATTTCAAATTCGAGGGTTGCAAGGCAAAATCGAACTCTTTCATTTCTCAGTAGTACTGAACTCGAGAAATCCACTAAAGTGTTAGTTAAATTGAGTCAGGGTCAGTATATGTCTTCCGAAGTCAGTCGAGTGCGAGATAATGAACCATGTGTAAAATCAATTCAAAAACTTTCACCTTTCCTGGACGATGATGGGATCGTGCGGGTGGGGGGACGCATCGATGAGGCTTATCTGTCACCATCTGCGTTACACCCTTTTTTGTTACCTAAACAATGTCCAATATCTAAAATTATAATCGAACACTTTCATATAAAATATTTGCATTGTGGACCTAGAACCTTACAATCTCTTATTCAACGCCAGTTTTGGATAATGGGAGTGAGACTTCTGATACGTACCGTGCTGTCGAAGTGTGTTAGATGTTTTAAAGTAAATCCAATCGCTTGTCAGCCAATGATGAGCAAGCTTCCGGCAGCCAGACTTCAACCTTCTCGTTGCTTCGAAACCACTGGAATCGATCTAGGTGGCCCATTTTCCATTAAAGAGAGTCGCCGTCGTGGCGCAAAAACGTATAAAGCTTACTTATGTCTATTCGTATGTTTAAGCTCAAAGGCTGTACACTTGGAAGCCGTAACCGAATTGAGTTCAGAAGCTTTTCTGGCTGCTCTAGACCGTTTTGTCTCTCGACGTGGAATATGTCATACAATAGTAACTGACTGTGGGACAAATTTTGTAGGTGCCAACAAGTATCTGAATGAAGTTTCTAACATGCTCCATAAGCATTATCCTGAAGTGTCAAATGGTCTAGCGAACCGCCATATCAAATGGAAATTCAATCCCCCCGGCGCCCCTCACTTCGGGGGTATATTTGAAAGTGGCATAAAATCCACAAAATATCACCTTAAGCGTGTTGTCGGTTCTCAGGTTCTCACTCTTGAGGAATTCTTCACAATATTAGCTAAGGTAGAAGCTTTATTGAACTCTCGTCCACTCTGTACGTTATCAACAGATCCGTCGGAGTCTGACGTTTTAACCCCGGGACATTTCCTAACTGGAGGTCCTTTAGTCGCCCTGCCCGAAGAACCAATAAGTGAAAATTCGTGTCCGCGCTCTCGTTGGGTGATGCTTAAGAAAATGACCCAGAGCTTTTGGCGCGTATGGCAGCGTGATTATCTTCATACATTACAACAAAAGAACAAATGGTTCGTACATGAACCAAATATTAAAATAGATGACTTAGTCATAGTAAACGAACCTAATCTTCCGCCGATGTTCTGGAAGTTGGCACGTATTGTGCAAGTGCATGCTGGTTCGGATCAAGTAGTCAGAGTAGTTACTCTCCGAACTGCTAACGGAAAGACCTTTCGTAGGCCGGTAGTAAAGGTTTGTCCCTTACCAATTAATTAATAAATTTTTTTCTCATAAATTACTAATACATAAATACACACTATCCTTAGGCTAGTTAAAACTTATTTATTACTTTATCTTTCGAAAATAATATTTCTAGATATTCTTGCAATAGTGCGTAGCTATTGCTTTTGTTTTTTTTTTTTCTTTCAATTTGCATTCTCTGTGAAACCCTTGTGGATTTCAGGTGGGGGAAAATGTGTAAGCATTAACTTTAAAACCCTAATAAAATTACCTATCTATATTTCCGTTTCCCCTTCCATACATATTTCCTAATTCGCCGCGACGGCCTGTGATTGGCCGAAATGACAGTAATAAAATATGGCGATCGAGTCTTGTGAAGCGCGTCGCTTGCGCTGATAAAATAACTAAAAATAACGTCTCCTAAGAGTTTCGCTGGCCGAAAACAATCTTAAATCTCATCCGCGAGTGTGTGATGGTGTACCACAAGTATAGGCAGCAAGAAAATAATAAAGTTCAAGCACAAGGGTCGTCGGCCGGTCGACCTAGTCCCGTGAAGGCGAATCCTTTCGAATCCTGTTCACAAACGAATCCAGGTGAGTGTTTACTGAATTTTGCCTTGCTGTGATTCTGGGGTTGATCGGAGAGTGCAGTGACTTTTTCAGGAAGACGCAACAATTATAGTCTCAGGGCCTTGTACGTAAAAATTAAGGTTAGGAATTTCATACCTTTGTTAGAAACAGATTCCCTGAATCTTTCACAATCAGAATACGCACATTTCGTCAGCATTATCACTTGTCACAATCACAGAACCAGCTTATGCCATTTTGTTATCATATTTTCACATTCAACTCCACTTTCATATTAGATACCACTATCTACCTTAAAATTACGGTCGAAGATTAATTGTTTGAATTATTAACATCCTACCCACCAGCAGCTTGGATGGTTATATTGCTACCACCGGATTTACCGTGAAAACGAATGGAATTTTATCTCCTATACCCCTCTTTTCCTTATCCTGACGCAACCGTTATGGGCCTAATCTAGTCCCTATCAGTCCCTAATTTCTAGTCTAAAGGTGTTAAGTTACTGTCCCTCCATCCCCAAAGTGTGTGTGTGTAGAACGAACTCCGGTGTAAGAGATCGCTCCCTAATCTAGCTAAAAAGATTTGAGGAAGCTTCCCTCGCCCTATTTTAATGATTCTACCTGCCTGACTGCTCCTAAAATCAGATTTCCTACTCTGGTAAATAGATTAGGTTCCTAGCAAGGATCCGTCATCTCTAAGCTGTAAAAGGGAGCCAGAGTTTGGGCCCACGAACCTATTATTCCTATCACTCTTGGGTTGTGGTCATCTGTTGTGGTCAGGATCGAGACTTCCACGCCCTAACAAGGGTTTGAGGTTTCCAAACGTATCCCCAGGCAAATGGAGCGTTAAATAATAACTTCGGAGTTCGGACCGTTGCCTTTCAATCCCCTGGAGCCATCTAGACACCTCAAGTAGCATAACTAGGCTGGGAATTTCAGCCCATTCGACCAGCTACAATGTCGAACTATTTTTACTCCTACTTGGCCGCTACCCTCATAAAGAAAATCGCTCTCATAAGGAATAGAGGTCCAGCGCTGATCTTGGCCATGTATTCCCCAATTCGACACAAAACTCTATTAAACTTTCATTAAAATCAAACAAATAGGAACTGGATATCTCAGAGTTGACACGGAGACGATTTCGAAGACATCAAAGATCTCCCCAACATCATTTCCTCAATATCATTCAAAACTTTACAGTATATGAAACTATTATAGTGAATTTACTCTGGACAAGCTAATATTCATATATTTCAAAAGAATCTACAATATTTTAACTTCAGAACACGATACCAATGTGTTTCCTAGCAAAAATATTTTTGCAAGGGACTTCGCGGGACTTTTCGATCCTAATTTGCCAAGATAACGCGATAACCCACACTTTAAACTACTTCTTTCTTGATTTAAAATAAAACTTGCAGTGGCGTTCTGGCAGCAATTCCTCTTGATTCTTCAAATTCCCGATGCTTAATGCCCCAGACTAATGGCGCCGCAGTCTTTTATACTCGCTACCGTGCGGTTCTCAGAAATCAGGCCACTTTGACTGAAAAACCGTTGGCCAATATTTTTTCTAAAAAGCTCATGCAAATATCTAACTAATATCCCTACATTTAATAACTAATCTGCCTTGCTCATTCCTGTCGATAAGACCTTTTCCATTAAATTCTCAATTGAATAAAGTTTTTCCATTGGTTAGTTCAAAACTTTCTAAACCGTTCTAAGACTACCTGTCTCTTTCTTCTTTTCATCCTCATTGAACGCTCACCCCTAATCGTAACGAAATAAAGGTCAGCGTGCCTTGTAACAAATTCAATTCCATAGACAATTTCATAGTTTTCTTTTAATTATTAGTGTTCCCTGTGCTATCTATAGGATCCCTTGAATCGACCTATTAGGATAATCTGGTATCACGAGATATTATAATAAATGAGATTATAATGTTACCATTTAAATTCCTTTTACGCTGAGTATTAATTTATTTTAATATTTATTTAATTTTAATTGAATCGATTCTCTCGATTATCCGTAAAATGCTTACTTTTTTTTCAACTAGACAAAAGAATAAACTAATTATCAATTATTTGATCAGATTTTGTTATCATCATGAATATTTTATTTCCTTGTTCTTACTTAAAGATATAAAGTCAGTCAAACTATACTTTTAATTTCATGTTTTTAATTTACATTTCCCTGTGCCATATAGATATGGCAACCTTTGTGTCTTTGTCAAAAGCATCTTTAGAAAAAAATACAGGACTTCCGTCATGGCGTCTCTGGTGTGTTTTATTACTCAGACCAATATATCAATATATTAATATAAAACATGGTGTCAGGTGTAAATTAATACTTACTGATCATCAAAGCCTTAGTGGAAACGTTTATTTATACATTTAGTCAAGAGTAGTAACAATAAATACACTACATAAGTGTAAAAACAGTGCAGCGTGTTTGCACCAAAGGAGAGAAAATATAAAGATGGCCGAAGACAAAACTAGCAAAATAAATATTGCGGGGAGTTTGCAGCCGCCTAAAGGCTGTGTGATAGATTCCAGTACTTGGAGAAAATACAAGCAGGTATTTGAAATATATTTGAGAGCAACTGGACTTGACAAAGAAGAAGATGATAGAAAAATCGCTGTGTTCCTGGCATGCGCGGGAGAAGAAATGCTGGATATTTATAATGGCATGAGTGAAGTCAAAACGTGGTCATCTCTAATTCAAAATCTAGATAAGTATTTCGGACTAAAAACAAACACTGTAGCCAATAGCTACAAATTTTTTAATTTGAAGCAAGAATACGAAGAAAGCATTGAGCATTTTGTCACAAAATTAAAAAATGCAGCCAAGTTGTGCGACTTCAAAGAAGAGGAGAGATTGATTAGAGACATGTTAGTAATTGGAGTAAGAGATGTTAGTCTAAAAGAGAGATTGCTAAGAGAGAGGGAACTCAGTTTGGACACAGCTATTGGACTGTGTCAGGCAGCAGAACATTAAAAAACAGATAAAGGATATGGAAGAAAGGCCAGAAGCTGAAGTTAACATGGTTTTGCAAGGAAGTCGAAAGCGGGAAAAGAAAGTCTTTCAGTGTAGCAAAAGTAACAAGTCCCATGAGTTTGGGAATTGTCCAGCCTATGGAAAGAGGTGTGCAGTGTGCAACAAGTATAACCACTTCGCTGCAGTTGGTAGGTCCAAACAGAAGAGTGAAAAATATCAGAAGAGGCCGCTCAATAAGGTGGATGGAATGTGGGAATCTATGAAGGACAGTGACTGTAGTTCAGAAGAGTTTGTTGTGGACTCTGTAAGTAGTTTTAATAAATTGCAATGGACTGAGATAATTAATGTAGAAGGGCTGAAAATAAAATTTAAATTAGATTCGGGGGCAGAGTGTATAAACCTCTAGTTGCCATCATGCATAAGGACATAAATAAAATTTCGGCTAGGTTGCAAAGAATGGTTCTTAAACTTATAAAGTATGACTTTGAAATTAAGTATATACCGGGTTCACATATGTATGTAGCTGATTACTTATCAAGACATTTTAATCGCTCTAATGCTCAAGTAGAATATACATTAAAGGAGTTAGTACACTGCATAGACAATGGAAATTGCAATGGACTGAGATAATTAATGTAGAAGGGCTGAAAATAAAATTTAAATTAGATTCGGGGGCAGAGTGTAATACTTTTCCACTTAAATTATTTAATAAAATGAATAAGGAAAATTGTAAGCTAGGGGATGCCACAGTGTTGGTTTTTTATAATGGACAAGAAGTAAAAACAGTGGGAAGTACCAAGTTAAATTGTATAATTAAAGGTAGAAAGGGTTCTATTAGGTTTTACATTGTCGACATGCCAGTTCAGCCAGTGTTGGGGTTACAAGATTGTATAAGGTTTAATTTAATTAAGAAAGTAGACAGTATTGTCACTCAGGAAAAAAGTCAATTTTTATTAAATAATCAGGATATTTTCTCCGGACTGGGGAATATTGGTAATTATAGAATAATGGTAAAGGAGAACGCGCAGCCAATTGTAAAGCCTATCAGAAGAGTACCACAGGCTATTAAAGATAGACTATATCAAACTTTGTGTGATTATGAAAAACGGGGCATTATCGAAAAAATAGAGGGACCGACAACTTGGTGTAACAATTTAGTGATAGTAGAAAAACCAGATAAGTCACTTAGACTTTGCTTAGATCCTAAGGAATTAAATAAAGTAATATTAAGAGAAAATTACCAAATTCCTTCTCCTGAAGAGATTTATAATTCACTTGCAGGTAAAAGCGTCTTCACAGTATTAGACCTGAAGGATGGATTTTTTCAAGTAAGTCTCGAGGATGAACAAAAGTTATGTACCTTTGGATCGCCATTTGGTAGATATTTTTTTAAAAGGATGCCTTTTGGTATATCATCAGCTCCAGAGGTAATGCAAAGGTTAAATACTGCAATTTTTAGTGATATACAGGGTGTAAATGTATACTATGACGATGTAATTATTGCAGGTGATAGCTTGTCGGAGCATGATGAGATATCGAGCTAGAAAGTATAATGTAAAGTTTAATCCAAAAAAGGTTCAGTATAGAAGTGAGTTTGTAAAGTATGTAGGATTGCTTGTATCCAAATCGGGGATAAAACCAGATCCAGAACATGTGAAAGCTATTGATTTAGAAGAGCCTAAAAACATTAAAGAGCTCCAAAAATTCTTGGGCATGTGTAATTATTTAAGTAAATTCATACCTAGTTATACAAAAACTACAGAACCTCTTAGGGATTTACTACGAAAAGATGTGATTTGGGACTGGGGTAGCACGCAAACACAAGCCTTTAAAGAAGTAAAGAATAAAATTAGTAACGCGCCCACTTTAGCTATACTAGAAAAGGAGGGGATAGTAACGTTGCAATGTGACAGCTCCAAAAGTGGAATGGGAGCTTGTTTACTTCAAAAAGGGAAACCCATTTCTTTTTATTCAAGAAGTTATACAGAATGTCAACAAAGATGGGCACCTATAGAAAAAGAGCTCTTTGCAATATGTTTAGCAATGGAAAAATATCATCAATTTGTGTATGGGCGTAGAATTGTGGTAGAAACAGATCATAAACCTCTAGTTGCCATCATGCATAAGGACATAAATAAAATTTCGGCTAGGTTGCAAAGAATGGTTCTTAAACTTATAAAGTATGACTTTGAAATTAAGTATATACCGGGTTCACATATGTATGTAGCTGATTACTTATCAAGACATTTTAATCGCTCTAATGCTCAAGTAGAATATACATTAAAGGAGTTAGTACACTGTATAGACACAGAAACTGTGTTTGGGTTAGAAAGTGAGTTACAAATTTCAGATGTTAAGTTAAAAGAGTTGGTAAAGGAAATAAGTAAAGATGGCAATTTACAACAAATAATAGATTGGTATAATTCGGGTTGGCCTAAAAATGACAGAAATATATATGGTATTGAGTTAAAAAAGTTGTATAAGTTAAGAGATAAGCTAATGGTGAAAGAAAATGTTGTATATTTAGAAAATAAAGTTTTAGTACCTAAAACATTAAGAAAGGAAATGTTAAAGATAGTACATACCGGTCATGGGGGGGTTGTAAAATGTAAAAAGCGGGCTAGAAAAATATTATATTGGCCAGGAATGTCACGAGATATAGAGGAATATGTGTTAGCCTGCAAAGCTTGTGAAAAATATCGTGTATCCAACTGCAAACAACCTCTAATATCGCATGAAATTCCAGATTTGCCTTTTAATAAAATTGGTATAGATATAGGTCACTGGGCAGGAAAAGATTTTTTAGTTGTAGTAGATTATTTTTCTAAGTGGATTGAGATGGACTGGATAGAAAACAAATCAGCTTCAAATGTTATAAACAAATTAATAAAAATATTTAGTACAAATGGATTTCCTAAAAGCATTGTTAGTGACAATATGCCATTTGGTAGTTTTGAATTCAAGCAATTTGCTTTAAATAATGATATAGAATTAATAAAATCTAGCCCACATTATCCTCAGTCTAACGGGTTGTCAGAAAAAGCAGTAGGGATTGTAAAAAATTTACTAAAAAAATGTAGAGAGTGGAACCAACTTTGATTTGGCTATGTTACATTATAGGACCAGTCCTGTGTCTAATTTAGATTATTGTCCTTCAGAGTTATTAATGAGCAGATTGTTAAGAACAAAGTTACCATGCTCCAAAGAAGTTCTTCAACCAAAGTTATGTGAAAATGTAAAACAAAAAATGTTTATTAACTGTGAAAAATCTAGGAACATCTATGACAAAACCTCTAGAAAAAAGAAGACTTTTTATAAAGGGGAGGAGGTGATATTACAAGATGTTCCTTCTAGTAAATGTTGGTTTACAGGTAAAATAATGGGAGAAGCAGATGGTCCTAGATCATTCATAGTAATGAATAATAAAGGTAATTTAGTGAGAAGAAATGAAAAACACATTAGAAAGAGTAACAATAGGTTTATAAGAAGGAAGGATAGTTTGGGGGATACTTCAGTGGTATCTACAGGAGCGGTTATAAATAGAGAGGATAATACAAGGTCTTGTGATAACAGTTTGTCTAATGCTAATAGCTTAAGTTTAGATAATAGTTTGTCTAGCGATAACAGATTGTCAAGTGATAGTAATATGGAGGCTATGCAGCCGCCTAGTACTGCCTTGGTCATCAGGTCTGGCAGAGCAGTTAGAATACCAAGTTATTTAAATGATTTTGATTTAAGTTAATTTTGTTTAGTGTTAGTGGGGGATTCAAATTATAGATAAGGGGGGGATGTGCCATATAGATATGGCAACCTTTGTGTCTTTGTCAAAAGCATCTTTAGAAAAAAATACAGGACTTCCGTCATGGCGTCTCTGTTGTGTTTTATTACTCAGACCAATATATCAATATATTAATATAAAACATCCCTGTCCTTGTTCTGAGTTATTTTTCTTATATCATAGATCATTTTTCTTCCTCGCGTCAATTAGTGACAAAACAAACTGTCAATGTCATTCTGCTTCATAACAAACAAAATAAGATGGAGACAGTGAATTATTGTGAAACAATTTACAAAAGACTGTTTTATGATTTAATTTCAGATTTTCAGTTAATATTTGAGAATTGTGAACGACCACATATTAGTCCAGTCAAATTAGTCCTTAAAATAGAGGTAAGGTTACAATAATTCCCATAGAGCTAAAAATTGGTATGAATGTTCAGAATACCATTATAAATGAATTGTGAAAAGTCCCCATCAATCCCCCTTGTGCAAAAAATTTTATTGATGGTGAAAGTTTGCAAAAATAGGTTTTTCGCGTTTTCCAGCTAAACGGTGAGTTTTACAGCAAAATTAGTTCAGACAAAAATTGTAGATCATCCGATTCTCTACAAAAAATGTATCCACACTTTTTTTCATAAGTATTGCCATTTCCGTGATACAGCGGTTGAAAGAATTGAAAAAAATATTTTATTCGTAATATGCACGTTAATGTACTTTTATATACATTTTTGAACCGTTATATGAGTAAATACATGAGTCCCTATGTCTTATACATACAAATTATAAAATTCTTAGAATATAAATGAACGTCAAAAACTCGTCCCCTATTTTCATTTAGTCGCATGGCCTTGAGTAACATCTGTCTTCCATTCAATTGTCAGCGTGGCGATGCTCGTATACCTGCTCCGTTTCGAAGGTCTCATACTCAACAAAATACTGTTAGTCGTAAGCATTCCTTCGTAGTGACAACTCGTGGCTATCGCTTATATTTTGTAACAAAGTTTGTGCATTTTACTGTTTTTAAAAAAAAATGTCGCAATTCTGCTTTATTTGTAGTCAACCTTTGACTGAAAGTGGAGTTGTTACTGTTGATCGCGGCATGAAAGCATTAATTGATGCAAGTATTGAAAGAGGTGATGAGTTTTCGGAGTACCTGAAAGACCAGACATCTGTAAAAATTCATGTGCAGTGTCGAAAAAATTATACTCGAAAAAGTAGCATTGATGCCGTGAAAAGACGGCGCCAAGAAGAAGAAGCTGGTTCATCAAAAATAAGTCCTCCTCGTACTAGAGCACGAGTAAGTGAAACTACATTTTGCTTCAACCAGTGTTGTTTATTTTGCGGCAATGAATTAAATGAAGAGTTGGAGAAGAAAAAAGCACTGCAGTACCGACGTAAGATTTTTAAAGTGACTACACTTTCGTTCAAAGACAGTATTCTAACTATAGCTAAAACTCGTTGTGATGATGTAGCCAAAGCTGTTGCTGCTCGAATTGAATTTTTACAGATGTCTGGTCTTTCAGGTACTCCGAAAACTCATCACCTCTTTCAATACTTGCATCAATTAATGCTTTCATGCCGCGATCAACAGTAACAACTCCACTTTCAGTCAAAGGTTGACTACAAATAAAGCAGAATTGCGACATTTTTTTTAAAAAACAGTAAAATGCACAAACTTTGTTACAAAATATAAGCGATAGCCACGAGTTGTCACTACGAAGGAATGCTTACGACTAACAGTATTTTGTTGAGTATGAGACCTTCGAAACGGAGCAGGTATAGGAGCATCGCCACGCTGACAATTGAATGGAAGACAGATGTTACTCAAGGCCATGCGACTAAATGAAAATAGGGGAGGAGTTTTTGACGTTCATTTATATTCTAAGAATTTTATAATTTGTATGTATAAGACATAGGGACTCATGTATTTACTCATATAACGGTTCAAAAATGTATATAAAAGTACATTAACGTGCATATTACGAATAAAATATTTTTTTCAATTCTTTCAACCGCTATATCACGGAAATGGCAATACTTATGAAAAAAAGTGTGGATACATTTTTTGTAGAGAATCGGATGATCTACAATTTTTGTCTGAACTATTTTTGCTGTAAAACTCACCGTTTAGCTGGAAAACGCGAAAAACCTATTTTTGCAAACTTTCACCATCAATCAAATTTTTTGCACAAGGGGGATTGATGGGGACTTTTCACAATTCATTTATAATGGTATTCTGAACATTCATACCAATTTTTAGCTCTATGGGAATTATTGTAACCTTCAAAGTCTTATTTGACTGGACTATATTAATGTTTCGTTACAATGAACAACCAGAAAGTATTTTTAGAAATTCAACCACTAAGAGGGTGAAATAGGGGGGTGAAGGTTTTATGGAATTTTCTCATTTCTGGACCTAGAAATATGAAAGTAGGTATATAAGTTCTCGATTAAAATTAAAAAGATCTGTGTAGGTGAACTAGAAAAAAATCCCTCCTAAAGGGGTAAAGTTTATATGGAAATTTTCTCATTTCCAGACTTAGTAGTATAAAATAGATATATAATTTCTCGATTACAATTAAAAAGATCTGTGTAGATGAAATGTACAAAATTCCTCCCCAAAGGGGTAAAATAGGGGAGTACAGTTGGTATGGAATTCTTCTCATTTCTAGACTTAGAAGTATAAAAATAGGAATATAAGTTCTCGATTACAATCAAAAAAGATCTGTGTTGTTAATATGGACCAAATTCCGCCCTTAAGGGGTAAAGTTTGTATGAAATTTTGTTCATTTCTAGACTTAGAAACCGGCCAAGTGCGAGTCGGACTCGCACACCAAGGGTTCCGTTCCATTATGTAACGTCTAAAAACGAGCCCACATAAGACGGTGGTAACTGAAGAAAGATTTATAAAGTTCTACTTCACAAGAGAAATTAGAAATAATAGTATCCATTTGAGTACCACCATGAGTAGAGGCAAGCGCTGGTAACAAGATTTCATAGGTATATTACCTACTTTGATTCCCGAGCGCAATAGGTACCAAGCGGCCTCCTATCGTTCCGCCAAGCGCCGCGCGCTGTTGAACGTAAACACATTGCTATTATTTAAGGTATTATTATTATTAAAACTGCTATGATTTCATATTTATTTGACTTTACATGGTTCGAAAATTTATATTCAGTAGTTGTTTTACGTAATTAACAACTGTCTTACTTAACTAATTTTTAATTCAATTTTACTTTATTGAGTACATTTATAAGTTGGTCGATTGTAACTCTTTAATTTATAAACTCTACTTAGCTCTGATAGTTTTCCTTTAAACTTCATTATATACAGCGTGTAAATTGACCCTCGACATTCCCTTTACGGGGTGACTCAGCCCATCAATATGAACAACTTTTCCTATGGAAACAATGCTGGGAACTCAAAACAAATTTCGTCATTCCCATACAAAAGAGTCCCGCCGCCCGGCCAGTTTGTATGGGAATGTCGAATTTTTTTTTGAGTTCCCAGCATTGTTCCCATAGGAAAAGTTGTTCATATTGATGGGCTGAGTCACCCCGTAAAGGGAATGTCGAGGGTCAATTTACAGGCTGTATACTACACCGTAATTTTTTTTCACGTGTTCATATACAACCATTAGTAGATAGGGGGGGGGGGGGGGGGGGGATACTGGACTCTTTTAACAAAAATTTGGTCTATAAAACTAAATATTTCCGAAACGGATAAGTAAATCGAAAAATTATGTTCACAAGCTCACAATATTTTAAAAGAACAATTCGACAACACCCCATACGTTGGGGTAGCCGCGAAAAAAAATTACTACCCTTTTTACTAATATGGGAGCTACCCTAAAAAAAATTATACTCAAGATTTTATTTTACTGTTTTATTAGCATGATTAACATACATAAAAGCGGACGGTCAGACGGACTGACATGGCGAAACTATAAGGGTTCCTTGTTCGGAACCCTAAAAAAGGGTAATAAGTTCACGATTACAATTAAAAAAGATCTATGTACGTGAACTCTGTCTTTCTGTCGTCTTTTCACGCTTCAACCATTGAACAGATATACTCTTAATAAATTAAGAAATAAAATATGGTAAAAAGATTTCATGCGGTTGGGACTTAAACCGGCGACCTAGGTCTATGACGACCTATGCCAGAGCATACCATCGACCATCTACGGCAGACCATCTGAGCTACCGCACAATTCAATCTCGGCGCCGAAATTCTCCACCATTCCACACCCGACTTTTACAAGTGAGGTATTTGACTCAACTCATTTTCAATTAATTTGAAAATCAACCAATGAAACATGGCTTCCTACATATTAGTTGATTAAACACGTATAAAAAACAATGAACAGATGGAGGTAGTTTGAGGCCCGGGGAAGGACATAGGTTACTTTTCATTCGGGGAAATTCTGGGGAAATATTGTTCCCGAGGGATCGACATAAACGCGGGCGAAGCCGCGGGTAACAGCTAGTATACTTATACTCGTAATTGAGAAAACTAATATTTATGTGATAGATAGCAAAACATGAGAGTCTAAAATAATATTAAGTATTGAAACAAATTGTACACATGTTAACATAACTACACTACAAAAGGTGGACTTAATGCTAATCAGCATTCTCTAACAGTCGAACCTTTGGGTTATTCAGAGAGTTTTGTGTTACGTGTTAAATATAGTGTTACGTCAAGGTTCAATGACTCCAACGAAACGAAAATACGCAGCCGCAGTAGACACAGGTTGTTACAGAAACTTAGCGATTTGTTTTGTATAAAATTACATTTTGGTTAGTTTTGGTTTCCTGGCTGCTATTATAATTTCTTAATACTATCTAGTAAAGCCCGTGGTTTAATATATCACCCATAGGTCGTATCCATCCTGTATATATTTATATTTTACAAACTTATGTTGGATGTGGACGAGAATGAAGATCCCGTTCCTAACGTGACATTAAACACTATGCAAAAGTAAGAAGGATCATTCTTATGGTTTTTCACGAGTGTGTGTTCTTAAATGACTTTTTAAAGCACTCTTTTGATTAAATTGCTTGCCACAATCATTACATTTATATGGTTTCTCACCAGTGTGAGTTCTTAAGTGTTTGTCTAAATGACCCTTTTGAACAAATTGCTTGCCACAGTCATTACATTTATATGACTTCTCACCAGTGTGAGTTCTCAGGTGTGTTTTTAATGTACTGCTCTGAGCAAATCGATGACGACAAACCTTACATTCAAATGGTTTTTCACGAGTGTGTGTTCTTAAATGACTTTTTAAAGCACTCTTTTGATTAAATTGCTTGCCACAATCATTACATTTATATGGTTTCTCACCAGTGTGAGTTCTTAAGTGTCTGTCTAAATGACCCTTTAGAACAAATTGCTTGCCACAGTCATTACATTTATATGGCTTCTCACCAGTGTGAATTCTCAAGTGTGTTTTTAATGTACTGCTGTGAGCAAATCGATGACGACAAACCTTACATTCAAATGGTTTTTCACGAGTGTGTGTTCTTAAATGATTTGTTAAAGCACTCTTTTGATTAAATTGCTTGCCACAATCATTACATTTATATGGTTTCTCACCAGTGTGAGTTCTTAAGTGTCTGTCTAAATGACCCTTTAGAACAAATTGCTTGCCACAGTCATTACATTTATATGGCTTCTCACCAGTGTGAGTTCTTAAATGTGTTACTAAATTACTCTTTGCATTAAATTGCTTGCCACAATCATTACATTTATATGGCTTCTCACCAGTGTGAGTTCTTAAATGTGTACGTAAATTACCTTTGCGACTAAACTGCTTTTCGCAAACATTACATGCAAATGGTTTTTCACCAGTGTGAGTTCTTAAATGTATTTCTAAATTACCCTTTAGATTAAATTGCTTGCCACAGTCATTACATTTATATGGCTTCTCACCAGTGTGAGTTCTTAAGTGTACTTGTAGCTGACCCTTCCACTGAAACTCCCTCAGACAAACATGACACTGGTGCCTTGTGTCAGCGCTCTGAGGCTCGCCATAATAACTGGTTCGGGAACTTCCTGCCACAGGCTGTTGGCCCTCTGCTGCGCCATCTGCAAAACATTTGTTACTTTCACCTACACCATCGCTTATCAAAGGAGGTCAGTTCGTTAGCGAACCCGTGGGATGAGATACATCATATGAGCGCACAGGTCACCACTGCCGCAGCGCTTACACGTAGACATACAACGAAGCCAAACCCCCCTCTTTCCTAAGCATTCATTCATATGCATAGAAATATAGAAGGCGTGAATGACGTTATGCGAAAAAGTTTCTTCAGAACGTAGAACTTCACTTTCGCAAAATGTCATTCATATTTTTATGCGAAAATTGGAATAAGCATGAGGACTACTGTATTTTTTTTTTACTAACCTATGAAATAAACTTAACAAAGCTTTTCAATGACATTATAGAGACAGGAATCATTCCGGACCAGTGGGGAGAATCTCACATAATACTTCTGCACAAAAAAGGCCTTCGGGAAGATATCAACAACTACAGACCAATAAGCTTAATATCAAACATTTATAAAGTATTTGCAAAAGCTATCCTTGAAAGAATTAGACTACAGTTAGAAGAGAACCAACCTATAGAGCAGGCTGGATTTAGGAAAAATTACAGCACAATTGACCACATACACACGATCAAACTTATCTTAGAAAAATACAATGAATACCAAAAGCCGGTTTATATAGTCTTCGTAGACTACTCAAAAGCATTTGACTGCCTAAACCACAATTACATCTGGTTAACCCTAAAACAGCAAGGAGTCGACAACACATACATTGAGATCATCAAAAACATCTACAGAATAAGTAGAGGCAGTATAAGACTAGAAACAACAGGAGATCCTTTCCCAATAGACAGAGGTGTGAGACAAGGAGACCCACTATCACCTAACTTGTTTAATGCTGTGGTGGAGAATGTTTTTATAAATCTAGATTGGGAGGGATATGGTCTCAATATAAATGGCCGCCGTCTTAACCATCTAAGATTTGCGGATGATCTAATCTTGCTTGAAGAGGACCCGAGCAAATTACAAATAATGGTGCAATCGTTGGCCAACAAGAGTAAAGAAGCAGGCCTACAAATTAATACATCAAAAACAAAGATAATGACCAACTCAGAAGAGGTCAACATAGTCTTGGACGAAAATATCCTTGAGTATGTATCAGAGTATGTCTACTTGGGCCAAATAATAGCCACTACGGACCAAATGTCAAAAGAAATAAGCAAGAGAATTGCCAGCGGTTGGACAAAATACTGGTCGCTGAAGGAAATAATGAAAAGTAAAGAACTGAGTATAAATATCAAAAAAAAAACTTTCAACACCTGTATCCTTCCTTGCATTACATATGGCAGCGAGACTTGGTCTCTCACCCAAAATCACAAGGAAAGACTAGCCAAATGCCAGCGGGCAATGGAGAGAAGTATGTTGGGAATAAAACTAACCGATAAAGTTAATTCCACCGAAATTAGACGCAAAACCAAAGTCACCGACGTAATTACTCGCACTGACCAGCTAAAATGGCGATGGACAGGCCACATGCTGCGGTGTAAGTCGGAGAAATGGAGCCAACAAGTGACTCTCTGGTACCCGAGAGATGCGTGTAGACAACGGGGACGTCCTACAAAAAGATGGGAAGATGATTTCCGCTTAGCCTTAGGTCCGTATTGGACCAGAGTAGCGACAGATAGAGTGCAGTGGAAACAGTTGGAGGAGGCCTATGTCAAAAGACACACCGAACTGAGGGACATTTTATGACCAAACATATTAGAAATAAACCAAATTACAATGTCAGTTCTGGAAATAAAAGGCTATTATTATTATTATGAAATAAACTTAATTTACATTTTATATTGTGTCTCCACAACGTTAGCCACCTGGTGGGATACTTCAGCAATGTTGCGCTCCATTGGACTTCAACCTTACAGCTGCCTGTGCAGCACACAAATGAAATTTTTGCTCATGTATTAGATATGAGCGTGATATGTGCGTCGGACGCGCACTGAGAGTTCGGTACAATAAAGACGTTTTAAGTTCTTACTACAAATTTTGCTTTGCTTATTGGTAAATAGCATGATTGTAGGTTAACGGGAATAACATTTTGATTCCGTTCACTTACAAATTTGAGTTTATGACAGCTTCAAGGGGCCGCAGATATTAATACATATGTGATATCCATTTCAACTTGTACGTCCACCAGTTCCAGAGAGACGGTCTTGCAAGGCTAACAATTAGGTTATCCTAATGGGTTCCTTTTACCTTTTATAGGGCCGGAATCCTAAACATGGTAGAGAAACACATGGAAGAGAGCAGTACGTTTGGTCACCTTAAGCATACGTACCCCCTGGATCCTCATCGTCCGTCGCGGTGTCGCCAGCATCCTCTGACTCCGGCTCGGTTTTGACCGCGACCCTGGCGGGCGGCGTGCTGTCACAACATTCAGCCACAGAGAAGGACAGCGACGCACACGAGCCAATGGCCGAGCGGCCAATCGCGGATGTCGGCTTTTCTGTATTCAAAATCCAGATTTTAAAATGGATCTGCGCGGGCAGCTGGTACTTTCTATGTTTTTACTTTTCTCCCAGACCAGCATGGAAGAAGTCGTGAATTTTTATGATATCGGACAAACGAGCGAACCTTCTTCTTTCCGAGTCGAAATGGTTCCATTTGCTTAGACTCCTTTTGACCAGTATTTGGCTACGCTGATCGCCTTATGATTAGCCTTAATGAGGTCCTGTACCGTGCAAGTAGTGGGGCAGTAAGGTCTCGACAGAAGGTGAAGCATGGACTGATTGGCGCCGCAGTCACACAACTTGTTGGTAGTCGAGAAACACTGCTTAAGAAATTAACTACATTGTTGATTTTTTTTTCATACGTGACAAAATTTGTGATTTTAATTAATGTTATGATGAAGCAACCTTTAAACGAATTAAAAGAAATACTAGGTACACTTTTTATTGATATGCTTTAGAAATATATACTTACTTATAACTAATCAACGGAAAAATAGACAAGTGCCGAAACCTTTGAAAATAATCAAAAGTGAAATAAAATTATAGTAGGATGAAACCCAATGCAAATGGAAGGGAATATAACAAAAAATAAAAGAAAACTAAATTTCGGGCGATCTGAGGTCGGGAAGTGGAACCCCTTCCACTCCCCGACCTCAGATCGCCCGTAATTCACTAACAATTGGGTGATCCTAATGGGTTCTTTTATACCTTTTATAGGGACGGAATCCTAAAGATGGTAGAGAAACACATGGAAGACGTTTGGTCACGTTAAACATACATACCCTCCGGATCCTCATCATCCATTGCAGTTTCACCAGCATCCTCTGACTCCGGCTCAGCTTTGACCGCGACCCTGGCGGGCGGCGTGCTGTCATCACATTCAGCCACAGAGAAGGACAGCGACGCACACAAGCCAATCGCCTCGCGGTCAATCAGGGATATGGATTTTTCTGTAATCTGAATACCATTTATACTGTTGTGTCGTGCTGGTGTATGTGTCTCTACATAGGTGTGTAGAGTTAAGTGAGCGGCGTCCAACGAAATCCGGGAATTCACCTTACGAACTTCATTTGATACAATCGAATTTAATAAGCGCGCGGCGGGCGGAGGGCGAGGAGGCTCGGTGGCCGCTGCCCGTTGTGAGTACACGAATGCTGACAATGCTACACTACGCGGCGCGGGACCGAGCTCACCACAACACCATTTTGAATTAGAGCAATTGATTACAGTAGTATATTAAAGTGTGTGACTATTGACAATGTCTAGCGCTGTGGGCAATGGCTGCCATCCTGCCTGCTTCATGGCCCCTAAATTGCTCATCAAAGGGCATTTGTTGCCTAACTATAAATTGACTGTGGCGATGACAGATCCTATCCAAACTATTATTATAAAATGTGCTAAAGTGAGTTTGTTTATTTCTATGTTTGTTTTTTATTAAATATTTCTTTGTTTGCTATGCTTTCACAGCTTAATTTACTAAACCGAACTTAATTCGTCCAAGACCGAACATAATAAAATTTCTTGAAAATCAAAAATCTTGACAAAGTAGCCTACTTTTCATCTCAGAAAAAAATACTGTTCCCAAGCCATTGACATTAATGTGAAAAAAGCTCCAGGCGAAAACTACTTGTCAAGGGTATTTCAACAAAGACTGGCCCATGTTGAAATTGAATAAAACAATCTGTGTGAGAGATATTAATGTTATTTGTTTTTATTTGTAAGGCCTATTAATGCCATTATGGAATATGACAGTTTAAATGTCTGCCGAGGCTTCAAGCAGTGGCATGGATCCGAGAGGTCCAACTTTCTATGACTGCTGCACAAATTTTTGACCCGTGCTTGTTGAAAGACCCTTTATAACTTAATAAGATAATATATGAACGAGATACCTCGTCAGCCTTCTCCAAAATAGCAGTCAGCACGTTGTCTGCCCTGATGGCAGTCACCATCAGTTTGTGGCTCTTCTTCAGCTTAGCACAGCAAATGTAGCATGCTGCCACGGGCCTGTTCCTAGCCACGAGCTAGAAATTATAAGAACTTTTACTGAAACACCAAAACCATCAATTTAGACAAAAAACACTAGGATATGGGGCACACAGAATCTCAAATGATGATTTTTATAGGTAATATTATATCTCACTTTTGTCCAATTAAGTAAATAATACCTTGTATATAACTAGGTTCATTACTGGCTTTAAAAATGGCAATTTTTTGTAGCACAAATCTGGTTTGTTAGAATATTTGTTAAAACATTGTGTTGTTTTATTGTAATTTTTGTCAAAAGTCATGTCTAAAAGGGGTAGAAACTACACAAATGATATATAATAAAGGGGTAAAAGCTATACAAATATATATAAGTTGGTAGACTAAGTCTAACCAGTAACAACCCATGTAGCATAATGGTACGGCAAGTGCCTTTAAATCACAGGGACTCAGGCTCAAGATTGGCCTGGGTTCTGGATGTTTATCATTATGTAAGTAAGTATTAAAAATATAATATCGTAGGGTTAGTATCCCATGACACAGTTCACAAGTAAGTATGGGGCTAGCTCGATCTGTGTGCTTTGTCCCTGTATATTTATTTATAACTAGTAGTAGATCACTTACAAGGGCACCCGTCAACCTCTCGTACACGAGTTGCAGGGCAGTATCGTCAATGTTGGTCACGAGCGCGTCCATTGAGAGGCAGATGCGGCAAACTACTGGACTCTGATGCATCTTGTGAAGGTTATGTATTATGAGGACTGTGTTTTATTTCAAATTGCTGTATCAGTACTCAATGTAAATAACTACGATTGTATCGCAGTTGTACGACTCTTGGGTTACTACAATACACGATTTATAATAAAATAAAAAATAATTGGCGAGGAACCAAACTATAGTAGAGAACGATTTGACCACAAACTACTAAGAGATACCAAACTACTAAGAGATACTACGTATCAGACTGCCAACTGTGAACAAAAAATTTAAACCATAGCGTTTTTTTTTTTAATTTTCCAATATCTTAACTGACATTTTTTTTTTTTATAATTTAAGGTTTGGAGCAAAAGAATAAACGTGCACGTGCATTTCCATTGCTAATATGTTATCTATAGATAACTACACATATAGATATACAACTAATATACTCATATATATACTTATTGTGCTTTTTAATGCATACTGTATATCATACATACATTATTTACATGGGGGGGTAAAGGAAAATGAATAATACCATTTATCATTATTATTGTAATTTTTATTAACTCGAATTTTTACAAAACAATTATTTAGTTTATGTTTGGCCGATGTTTAGTCTCACTGAAGAACCTCTTCTCAAAATGTTTTTGACAAACCGCTAAGTTTATCTCTTTCTCTAATGGTATAAAATCGTAACGATTTAGGCACTCTAACCTCTTGAGTCTTTTCTCAGAACTTTTAGGTTAACGGTGTAAATAACTAGAGTCCTTTCGCAAACACTTACACACACAACACTTGTAATACGGCATTTTCCAAAACGCAAGGAGCACTAGGGTAATACAAAGGGCTCTATTACTGGTAAAGTGGAGAGGATAAGCACAGGTCTTCACACAATGACAGTAATGCACAAACTACTACCTACGTTTGCGCCAGCGACGAACGTCAGACCATGACGTCAGCAAGGCATCAACCAATCACAGAAAAGATGTAGGATAGTGGGCAAGATGGCCGCTACGCGTTGCGTTCCGATATTAGCAGATTGTCGGCCGTGGCACAAACTAGTCATGATCACGGCCGACAATCTGCTAATATCGGAACGCAACGCGTAGCGGCCATCTTGCCCACTATCCTACATCTTTTCTGTGATTGGTTGATGCCTTGCTGACGTCATGGTCTGACGTTCGTCGCTGGCGCAAACGTAGGTAGTAGTTTGTGCATTACTGTCATTGTGTGAAGACCTGTGCTTATCCTCTCCACTTTACCAGTAATAGAGCCCTTTGTATTACCCTAGTGCTCCTTGCGTTTTGGAAAATGCCGTATTACAAGTGTTGTGTGTGTAAGTGTTTGCGAAAGGACTCTAGTTATTTACACCGTTAACCTAAAAGTTCTGAGAAAAGACTCAAGAGGTTAGAGTGCCTAAATCGTTACGATTTTATACCATTAGAGAAAGAGATAAACTTAGCGGTTTGTCAAAAACATTTTGAGAAGAGGTTCTTCAGTGAGACTAAACATCGGCCAAACATAAACTAAATAATTGTTTTGTAAAAATTCGAGTTAATAAAAATTACAATAATAATGATAAATGGTATTATTCATTTTCCTTTACCCCCCCATGTAAATAATGTATGTATGATATACAGTATGCATTAAAAAGCACAATAAGTATATATATGAGTATATTAGTTGTATATCTATATGTGTAGTTATCTATAGATAACATATTAGCAATGGAAATGCACGTGCACGTTTATTCTTTTGCTCCAAACCTTAAATTATAAAAAAAAAAATGTCAGTTAAGATATTGGAAAATTAAAAAAAAAAACGCTATGGTTTAAATTTTTTGTTCACAGTTGGCAGTCTGATACGTAGTATCTCTTAGTAGTTTGTGATCATGACGTTCACTATTATTCAACGTTGACGACAGGTGGCGCATTGCTGAAAAGAGAATTATGAAACAACATAAACATAATCTTTTTGTCAAGGTAAAAGTCTTTAGGTATAAATTTAGAACAAATTTCAGTACTTATGGTTATTATTTATTACGATAATTAGCTTTAATATATTTTTATAGTTCATACGTCCCATTACGCAAAGTGGTGCCATCTAACGATGAGTAGCACCGAACGTCGCCAAAAGATTTTTCTAGAATAATTTAAGTAAATTACGAATAAATATACTTACAAATGAAATGTGATTCCTTCCAAAGCATCTGAACGTTTATCTGAGTAGTTTTTACATGATATAATGCAACACTTCATGATTTTCTTCGTAAAAAACAAGATAAGTCCGAAAATCTCACTGTGTGCACAGAACTAACCACGTACGAACATTGACAGCTACAACAGCAGACTAATAGGCCACGCCTACTCTCGATGTTAACGTGATGACGTCAGGACCTAGTTGGAATCGCAGTGCACAGTAGCTAACGCCGTCTCCACTCTGTATGTACTCCGTGACTAATATACTCATATATATACTTATTGTGCTTTTTAATGTATACTGTATATCATGCATACTTTCGTTTAGGTATTTTCATTGCTTTTACATGGGGGGGTAAAGGAAAATGAATAATACCATTTATCATAATTATTGTAATTTTTATTAACTCGTAATATTTACAAAACAATTATTTAGTTTATGTTTGGTCGATGTTTAGTCTCACTGAAGAACCTCTTCTCAAAATGTTTTTGACAAACCGCTAAGTTTATCTCTTTCTCTAATGGTATAAAATCGTAACGATTTAGGCACTCTAACCTCTTGAGTCTTTTCTCAGAACTTTTAGGTTAGCGGTGTAAATAACTAGAGTCCTTTCGCAAACACTTACACACACATCACTTGTAATACGGCATTTTCCAAAACGCAAGGAGCACTAGGGAAATACACAGGGCTCTATTACTGGTAAAGTGGAGAGGATAAGCACAGCCGGCCTATTTGCTAACTCAGTGACCAACGTTTTGATAGTCATTTCAAAATACATTGCGGGTTTCCTATGATTAACTATTTTTATTAAAGATATATAAAACGTAATGTACTTTGAAATGGTTATCAAAACGTTGTACACTGAGTTAGCAAATAGGCCGGCTGAGGTCTTCACACAGTGACAGTAATGCACAACTACTACGTTTGCGCCGCCAGCGACGAACTCAGACCAAAGAAAAAAGAGGACTGGAAATACCTACTGGTTGCGCCAATAGTTCAAGCAAAATCTCACTAGAGGTCGTAACTGTCCCGGAGCCCCGATTCTAATGTTGACAAGCCTGCGCCTGACCTACGCGGAAAGAGGGGGGGCAGTAGCCTACTTAACGCCGTCGCGTGAGGTGATCTCCAGAGGTGACACGCTATTTGTCCCTCTGCTGCTTGTGACTTCATACGCTGTGAAGTTTGCTTGCCCGCTTAAAATCCATATTACATACGTGTGGATGGTGAATATTTAAGAGTGTGCCGACTGCAGCTGTTCGTAAGCTGATGCTGGTTTCCTGGTTTCCTGAGAGGCTGGTTTGCGAACTGGTAAGTCACTTTGGGGTTGGGATAACCGGAACAGATGCGAACGTTTGAGGGATTTGCTTGAATTACGAAGGGAATTTTTGAGTTCATATAGTATCCGCACCCGCTAAGAGACGCAGCACGCCGTGGCGTCTCCATATTTGGTCCAATCGAGCCGCATAGGTATTTCGAACCATTTAATTTTATTTGGATTCATAATAAGTTCAAATTTCTCGATAAAAAATTATTGTGAAATATCTTTGTTGCACATCGTCACACGACTTTCGACCATCCTGCTTATGCATTAGGGTTCAATTTGTCATGCTGTCATATTGACTACCGCATTTGAAAATATTCATAATATTTCTTATTTTCGCATATTCCATAGGTAATCTATACATTACTATGATTTAATGCATTGATTTATATCGCCTAATAAGTTAATTCCCGCAAAAGTGTTAATTTCGTTGAGATAGCATTTATTTTTATAGAATCGGGTAGTTTAACCCATCGTCGCATGATCGAGACACGCCCAGTGCGCGGCGCTTTTGTTCAACTTTAATTTCGAACAACTAATCGTCTGGGTTTGAGATCATTCGCGTATATGGTATCCATTCATGTTATGAATTTTGTTATGTTTGAATTAATGTCATTCAAACACTAATTTCCGCTTTTCGCTATAGTAACTCTGTACTAGTGATCGTAGTTCACTCGACTACCGGCCGTATACTTACGTAATGCGCTAATGCCTGGTGCTAACGATTAGTATTTTTATTTCGAATGATTTTTATTCGATCACTTGTACAGTTTTTCCGCATATTTAAGTAATAAACAGTCCACTCCGCTCACCGCATTATACATAAGTCTGGTATCTTCTCAATCTCGCATAAAGCTATTTGTTTGTTACACTTATAGCTATTATTTTTCTTTTTTATTTATTTACCGTTCGTAATCATGGGTGACGAAATTCAACTTAAGTTGTTTACGGCTAAACGTAATGCGATTTTTGCTCGTATTCAAGCAACTTACGACAGTTCGTCAGTGCTTACCACTGATAAATTACGTAATAGTTTTATCGCTAAGGCTAAACAGATAGACTTATGGCGAATTGAGTTTGTTGAAATACTGGACAAAATTAATACTATTTCGCTTTCATTAGACGAAAAATATGAGGTCAGTTATACTTCATTAAATTCATTCGACGATTTAGCTAGTGAAATAAAATACAAGCTTAGCTCGTTGGTTGAACCGCTGACGAAACCGTCATCTCATACGGAAAATATAGGTCACAAAACCTTGAATATGAAGGTACCGCGAATCGAAGTTCCTAGTTTTGAAGGTGACCTTGAAAGTTTTCCATATTTTTATGAAACTTTCAAACGTGTTATTCATACTAATTCCGACTTATCGGACGGTGAACGAATTCATTATTTACTTCATTGTCTCAAGGGTAAGGCGAAAAATGTGGCCGCCGGAATCACCCCTTCTACTGAGAACTATCGTATTGTATGGGACGCGCTCATAGCTAAATATTTAGATTCTCGCGCGCTTGCTACTAATTATTTAAACCAATTGTTTACGCTCAAGCTTACCGGCGCACCGACACCCGCTAATGTTGAGAAAGTTTTTGATAAATTTACCGCTATGGTGGCCGGACTTAAACAATTAAAAATCGATGACTTAGCTAATTTTATTTTTACGCATTTGGGTCTCAAGTTAATAGATTCAGACATGGCTAAGCATTATGAGATGTCATTACGATATCAACAAGACTCGCAGAATGTTGATTATGATTATTTTGTGAAGTTCGTTCGCGAACAAGTTAAGATCATGTATCGGACTTTGCCCGCGCGCTCGACCGCAACACCTTCCTCTTCTTCTTCACCTGCTCCCAAGGTGACTCACGCGCACATATCAACTAATGCAAAATGTTCACTCTGTAATAAGGTGCATAATCACCTATTCCAATGTGACACCTTTAAAACCCTGACGGCTAAAGCTAGGTATAATTTCATAAAGGACAAAAAAATGTGCCTTAATTGTTTGAGCCATCGACATACAGTTTCTAAATGTCATTCGAAAGGTACATGTAGGGAATGTCAAGCTAAGCACCATTCTCTGTTGCATTTTGAGACGTCATCATCGCCGATGACGGTGACTTCAGCCGCGCGCAATCCTTCTAATGAAACCGTCGCCGCGCCCGCCGTATTGAACGTTTCTTCGAACCCGCCGCCCGCTCCGCTCGTCACTTCTGATCGTGTAGCCTTATGCACGCACTCTGCAGCTTACGGCACTAATTGCACGACAGAAATTCTCGCTACTGCTAAGGTGGTAGTAGTGAACAAAAAGGGGAAAAATGTGCTAGTACGTTGTCTGCTTGACCCAGGTTCGCAGAAAAATTATATTACTTCGCGCTGCGTCCGTATGCTCAGCTTGAGTGTGCGAGCGGACGACATAAGCATTGTTCGAGGAATAGGTGGAACTTCTCAACCTGTACGAGGTTCCGTCGACTTCACTTTTAGCTCGCGTCTCCGCTCGCAACCTAAGTATAGCATCAACGCGCTGGTGCTCGATGAAATAACGGGTCAAATTCCTTTGTGCCGTATTAACACTAGTGAATTGCACCACATTGACACTGAATTACTGGCTGATGACGCTTGGGGAGTGCCGGGTAACATAGACGTGTTACTTGGTGTCACGCTTTTTGCTAAATTGCTGCGTCCGGGTCATGTTACTGATACGCCAGGTTGTCCTGACGCCTTGGAAACCGTGTTAGGCTATATTCTTATGGGTCAGGCTCCTATCTCAGAGTCACCCACGGACACGCTTTCATTTCTTTCAACATCGTGTATCGATTGTTGTGACTTATGCAAATTTTGGGAAATTGAAGAAGTATCGCCGCCTTCCACTTCGAGTGTGGATGATGAATACTGTGAGAAATTTTATCGTTCTACCACAACTCGTACACCGTCCGGTAAATATGTCGCCGCTTTACCGTTCAAGTCTGTCATACCCGTTTTAGGTAATTCTTTTGATATCGCACGCCGTCGATTTTACAGTCTTGAACGAAAATTTAAATCGCACGCAAATGTAAAATTACTTTACGATGAAGTAATTAGAGAATATTTAAATAACGGCTATATATCGTTATTAAAACATGATCTAAAGGACATGTCACAAGTAGGACAAGCTCGTGAACGATCCGTTACCTACTATATTCCTCATCATCCTGTGATTCGTGAGGATAAATCAACCACTAAATTACGTGTGGTTTTAGACGCTAGCACACGAACGGACAACGGTACTTCGCTTAATGAGGTCCTACACGCAGGTCCCGCCCTTCAGGCGGACCTTATCAACATTTTGTTGAATTTCAGACTTTCATCGGTCGCACGTCTTTTTGACGTTATGGGCCTTGTGGCACCTATCATTTTATACGCCAAGCTGCTAATTAAAGAGCTTTGGTTACTCAAACTCGATTGGGACGATGTTCCCCCAACTCGAATTATCCGCTTATGGGAGCAATTTCAGAGTGAGTTGCCCCTCATTTCGCAATTAAACTTTCCGCGTCACGTCGGTGTTGTAGACGGCTGTAAGATATCTTTAGTCGGATTCGCTGACGCCAGCGAAAAGGCTTACGGTGGAGCTGTCTACGCCCACGTTGTTAGACCTGACGGCACTGTGGTCGTGTCGCTGGTCTGTGCTAAGTCCAAACTGTCCCCACTACGGGTAGTCAGCTTGGCCCGCCTCGAGTTATGCGCTGCATTGCTCTTGTCGACTCTACTTAAAAGAGTCTACTCGCTTTACGCTCCTCGACATGCCATTGAGGCTGTCATCGCCTTTTCCGACTCAACAGTGGCGTTGAGTTGGATTCATTCAGCACCACACCGCTGGCACACGTTTGTGGCCAACCGCATCGCTAAAATACATGACAATTTGTCAGCAGATCACTTTTTCCATGTCAGAGGATTGGAAAATCCCAGTGACTGCCTTTCACGCGGCCTTACCCCGGCCCAGTTAGTCCAGCATCCTCTGTGGTTAACTGGCCCGCCGTGGCTGGCATCGCATCGCTCTGAATGGCCTATTAAGCCTTTCACACCCAGTGAGTCACAGGAGCTTCCCGAAATGAAGCCAGTCGCTCTACCTGTGCTCTCACACGCGAATTCGAACGGAACTATTCCGTCCGAGAATATATTATACGCTAGAGCTGCTAGATTTTCTTCCTGGCAAAAATATTTAAAAACAATTTGTTTTGTTTATAAATTCGCAAAACGACTCCCTAGAGGACCTATTACCGCATCTGATTTAGATTTCGTCGAAAATGTCGTATGGAAATTGGTACAAGAGGTTCATTTCGCATCTGAGATCCAACATTTGTTTCGCAAACAACTTTGTTTTAAACAAGTGCAGAGACTGAGTCCATTTCTTCATCATGGACTTATTTTGGTTGGAGGTCGACTCGCAAATTCTGAGTTAGAATTTAACGCTCGTCATCCTATCCTCCTGCCCAGTCAGGATCACATAGTAGAAGCCTTGTTGAATTCTAGACCGTTGTACCCACTCAGTTCTGATTCGTCAGAACCGACCGCATTAACCCCCGCGCATTTTTTGCATACGAAACCTCTCGTGTTTTTACCCGCTCGCGACGTAGACGAAACACGTCTGCACCTTGTTACGCGATATGAATTAATGGATAAATTAGTACATTCCTTCTGGAATCGGTGGCGTAAAGAATACTTGCACACCTTACAATCCAGACAGAAGTGGAACACTCCTGCCTTTCCTGTAAAGGTCGGCATGGTAGTTGTCTCTATGCAGGATAACGTCATGCCCTTTCAGTGGCCTCTAGGTGTCATTACCGAACTCTTTCCGGATAAAAACGGAATAGCTAGAGTCGCCTCGTTAAAGACTAAAGGCGGGGTTATACTCAACCGCCCAGTTGTAAAGCTGTGTCCTTTACCGACGCAATAGTTAAATTAATGCTTATCTTAGGTTAGGTCATAGTTCATAAGCTTGCACACGCGTGCATTAGATTAGTTTATTCTATTGCTATTATACCGCTCCGCAGGGTCGTAACTGACTCATAGATTCAGGTAGAGTTTGTGACGATGTGCAACCCACAACTAGTTCACTAGTTTATTTCGATTATTATTTTTTTTTCTCTTTCTTTTCGCTTCCCTCTTTTGTTGGGTTTTCAAGCCGGGGAATGATGGTTGCGCCAATAGTTCAAGCAAAATCTCACTAGAGGTCGTAACTGTCCCGGAGCCCCGATTCTAATGTTGACAAGCCTGCGCCTGACCTACGCCGAAAGAGGGGGGGCAGTAGCCTACTTAACTTACTTTTTTCGGCGGGTAGCAGCATAATAAAAAGCAATCGAAATTTTAGCTCCTCTATTTAATTTATTTCTAAATTTGAATTAGTCATATATATTACCGAAATATATGATAGATTGTAAAGTATAGTTTGCTCTACCTGTAAGCAGATATTCTCCTTTCCTTGATCCTGTACAATGGAGAATTTACAAAATTCAATGGCACAGATGTTAGCACACTTTGACACCAAGATGGCGGATTTTCAAGTGGAGTTAGATAAGGTGGCACCAAAAACTGTCACTACACTCGCTGCAGAGTTCAACGCCTTCAAGGGTATGATGCGCACCGCTTTGAACAACATCCAACAGGAAATCAATCTTCCGGCCAAGCAGCAGCAACAACAGGATAGGCGGCAAGATCAGCTGGAGATGCACACACGAAGAGCCATCATTCTTCTTCATGGAGTTGGAGAAAACGAAAAAGAGGTTGCATCATCGGTGGTCAGTGAGATTGCCTCAACAAAGCTGTGCATTGCAAATTTTACTGAGGCCGACATATATAGGTGTCATCGGTTGGGCCGTTCCTCTCGTGACAAGCCCTGTCCCTTGCTCGTTGAATTTGTGAATTTGGCAGTGAAGTCGAAGTTTTGGCTGGCCAAAACGAAACTCAAGGGGACCGGGGTGACTATGTCAGAGTTTCTGACGAAGGTGCGTCATGATGCGTTCTTGCACGCGCGTCAACTGTTCGGGCTGAACAAGTCTTGGACGCGCGACGGATGCGTGTATGTCATCGGGCCTGATGGGGTGCGACATCGTGTCTACTGTTGTGCTGAGGTTGAAAAACTCCGCGGCACGCAAGCATGCGAGGTTCCACGGCAACAAGTCTCGGTGAGTCAGGCCGGCACAACTGCCGGCGGCGACGGAGCAGACACCGTGAAGACTTCGCGTCCAAAACGAGGGAAAAAGTAGGCTTACATATTCATACTTGTTTTCTATTACGTAAGTTTTCTCTCTTTGCTTAACTACCTACTTAAAACTTGTTTATTTATTATTTGTTGGGTATGCTACCTACCACCATTTACTTGTTTTTAATTCGTAATGTTAATAATTGTTCGGACTTCGATGTCACTGTTTTTCGTTTGTCACTGACATGATGTGTCAAACTCAAAATGACAGTTATTTTTTTTTTTATACTAATGTATGGCATCTTGTATTTCCCCGTTATTTTTTGTTTTATACTAATTTAAATTCATTATTTTCTTCCACAATTCAAGTTTGTAATGTAACTGCTTCTGCTGGCGGGTAGTTGTATGATAGGAATTATTTGAATAACAATTATTTATTTATTTCCACATATATTTTTTAGTTTATATATATATATATATATATATATATATTTTATATTTGTACATCGAATATGAGTAGCACAAACAATGACAGTTTTAAATCTCTTCATAGTTCTGTTTCTGATGATAGCTTTTATTCTTTACCTCTCCCATTAAATGAGACAATAAATAATATTTTTTCTCCTACCCCCAAAAACTTTAACGTAGTTGATATAAATGCTCAGAGTATTCCGGCTCATTATCCTGATCTTTTATCAACTTTCGATAGTAAGCATATTGATGCCTTACTGGTAGCCGAATCCTGGTTTAAACCCTGTCTTCCCTCAACTTCTTACTCGTTACCTGGCTTCCAGCTCATTCGTAATGACCGCTCAGGCGGTCCTGGGGTTGTAGGTGGTGGAGTTGCCATCTACCTCCGTTCCCATATTCCTTACAAAGTTATCAGTATATCTGAAATTACAAATCCTTCTCATGAAGCCGAGTATCTCTTTATTGAAATAACTCTTTCCCACTCCCGAGTTCTTCTAGGGATATTCTACAGTCCCTCATCCTCTATTAACTATTTTACTTCCCTTGAAAGTCTCTTAGAAGAGTTGACGCCTTCCTTCAGTCACACCATCATCATGGGTGATTTTAATACGTGCCTGCTTAAAGATGATCATCGAGCGAAATCTTTACTATCTCTTGTTGAAGCCTGCAACATGTCGATTCTCCACTCCAACCAACCAACTCATTTCTTCCCTAACTGCAACCCTTCTCTCCTGGATCTCATACTTGTTTCCTCTCCTGATCGTCACCTGCCATGGGCAATGCAGTGCAGACATGTTTTCCTACCATGATCTCCTTTACCTTTCCTTCAAACTCCGCCCCCCTAAATCCAAATCCAAAATCCTGTTGCAGCGTGATTTTAACTCCATGATTATTGGATTTCTCTTCCCTCAATCAATTTGGATAACTGTGTTATTGCGTATACTGAAAAAGTAAAAAATTTAGGAGTTATTTTTGACCGTAATATGTCTTGGGTACCGCAAATCGCTGAGGTTAGTAAAAAAATATTTTCTGCTGCCGGTTCAATCAGGCGTATTCGAAATTTCTTGCCACAGCAAACTAAAATCACGCTTGCTCAATCCTTGCTTCATCCCATTCTTGACTACGCTGACTCCTGTTATCTTGATCTCACTGAGGAGCAATTCAACAAACTTGAGCGTCTTCAAAACTTTTGCATACGCTTCATATTTGGGTTACGGAAATATGATCACGTTTCTTCTTTTCGCACTCAACTCAAGTGGCTCCCAATCAGACTTCGACGTAATTTACATATCCTTTCTTTACTGTATTCCATCCTGTTTATTCCCAGTACTCCTCATTACCTCAAGGAAAGATTCACTTTTCTCAGTGAGATTAATAACCGCGAATTACGCAGTTCTTCCTCCCTTCGTCTCGTCACTCCTCCTCATTTCTCCAAATACTATTCCCATTCCTTCACTGTTCAGGCTATTCGCTTGTGGAATGCTTTGCCGATTGATATTCGCATGGCTCAATCACTTTCTTTATTCAAAAATCAAGTAAAGTCTCATTATCTTTCTCTTGTTCAAAATTAGGAATTTTCTTGTTTTCTGTAACTTCCACCCCTTCTCTTGCATAATTAGTTGTCATTGTGTCTCTCATATTTCTTTTTGGCTATTATGAATTTATAATTAGTTTATGTATATATCATAGATTTAAAAAAGATTGCGTCTCGGATATATGTATGTATTTCAAATATATAGGTATGTGTACATATTTGCAAGTATTTATTTTTATAAAGTACCAACATATATTGATATACTGCACCGCTGTAATTTTTTTGATAATATTCTTTTCCTACCCAAAGGTAAGAGGTTGGCTGGAAGAAATTGCATATTGCGATAAGTCCGCCTTTGTACCCATTATTTGTTTAAGTGTATGATTTCTTTTTTTCTATTGTGTGATTTGTTTTAATGGTGCAATAAAGTGTATTATTATTATTATTATTATTATTAACGCCGTCGCGTGAGGTGATCTCCAGAGGTGACACGCTATTTGTCCCTCTGCTGCTTGTGACTTCATACGCTGTGAAGTTTGCTTGCCCGCTTAAAATCCGCAAGGCCGACTAAATTGGCCAGGGTGAAAGACCCACCGCTCATGATAAATAACCCATGAACTTTACATACGTGTGGATGGTGAATATTTAAGAGTGTGCCGACTGCAGCTGTTCGTAAGCTGATGCTGGTTTCCTGGTTTCCTGAGAGGCTGGTTTGCGAACTGGTAAGTCACTTTGGGGTTGGGATAACCGGAACAGATGCGAACGTTCGAGGGATTTGCTTGAATTACGAAGGGAATTTTTGAGTTCATATAGTTTCCGCACCCGCTAAGAGACGCAGCACGCCGCGGCGTCTCCACCTACAAAAAAATCGCGTATACCTACATCACAGAATCGTTACATAAAATGGCTGCCATTGCCTAGGGTTGTCACTTCCATACTTTGTAATGATCTACTTTAAACAGTACTCTTATTTTGTACACAGAGCCGACAGAGCTTATAAAAACATTTTGGGAAAGGATAATAAAATGACAATTTATTTTATAACTTTGTTTACTTAATCATTCCTAAAAAGTATTAATTTGTTTAAAAACCACCTATGTGAAAGATATTTACATTTAATTTCACCATGATATTTATATGTAACATAATATCTTTCAAATTGTAATTTCTTTTGCTGGTTCAAACGTTTATCTTTTACAGCCTTTATTTTTTTTCATATTCCACGACCTGAAATGTCAATATACTTAGTTAAATCATAATATTTTATGCAAAATTTCATGATGATCGGTTCAGTAGTTACGGCGTGAAAGCGTAACAAACAAACAAACAAATAAACAAACAAACTCACTTTCGCATTTATAATATTAGTAAGGATTATGTACAAGTATAATCTATTAAGTGCATTGTTGTATGCATGACATCATATGATCGCATCCATAATTCGACAATACGTTGTCACACATAACTTTGCGTACATTTGCATGCATGAGCCGGCTACTCCTGCCAAATCACCCAACGGCTTTTAGTATTGTCTGACAGAAAAAACGAATAAACCGGCCAAGTGCGAGTCGGACTTAGGCACGAAGAAGGGTTCAGTACTATTATCTATAAAAACTGCAAAAAAATCATGCTTGCTGTGTGGAAGCCCCCTTAATTCATTATTTTATTCTATTGTTTAGTTTTTGTCGTTATAGCGGCAACAGAAATATATCCATCCGTTAAAGTTTCAACTATCACGGTTCATGAGATACAGCCTGGTACCAGACGGACACCAGAGCCATATCATTAGGATCCCGTTTTTACCCTTTGGGTACCGAACCCTGAAACATTTATTCATTGACATTAACTGTATACATTAAACTTACCGGAAATGAAAATATTGTTGGCGATGAGTTGTCACGAAGTCTCATATCATAACTTCAAGCGTTCTATTGAATCTAAACAGCTTTCCTCGAAATGCAAAGAGCAGGTGTACCAATCCTGTTGCCGAGGATTAATATTTTTCCGAACCGGATAGCCTCTAAGCATTTATTCCTCAAACCTTCATTCATCGGAAACCTATAAAAAAAAATATTATTTTTTATTTAGATAATGCACAACCCTATTCAAGTATGTAAACAAATGAGGAATAAAATAAATGAAAATACTGACTGTATTACAAAAATATGACCAGTTAACAACAGTTTATACATAAATTTAAGATCGTGCTTTATTTTGCTTCTCAATCAGAATCAATAAAGAGCTTTCTTGCTAGAAAACGGGTTACTAACCTATGAAGAATCAATTATGGTTGATTTATGTTTTTTCTTGCACCACACATCACAATACAACATTTAGTCAACTTGATAAACAGTTTTCTCACACTTCCACGTATTTATTACCTTATTTTCGCGTATTTTTGTCCCAAATCTCAACTTTTCCAAATAGTAAACAACACCCGTTGACAGCACAACTACCACGAAACTCGTTACATAATATGGCGGATCTTGGCACGCACCTAAACTTTTGACAGCTTTTACCATAAATTAGCAAAAACTAAAATATGTATGTCTCTTTTGTCAAAGGCAATTGTACTGAAGAAAGAAAGAGAAAAAGTTATATTTCTCACTTTGTACCATAAATGCCTGATATTTGTATAAGTAAAAATTCATATATGTTGACAAGGGCTTCTCCATAGACTTCCTTACGACGAACGTCAGACCATGACGTCAGCAAGGCATCAACCAATCACAGAAAAGATGTAGGATAGTGGGCAAGATGGCCGCTACGCGTTGCGTTCCGATATTAGCAGATTGTCGGCCGTATATTATTTTACTCTTTGGATTTGACTCTCAGTCAGTATTCATCTATGGATTTGACCACAGATTTATTTGAAAGAGTATGGGATAATGGGATTTGACTTGACCACAGATTAGAAAGAGTATGTATGTCCACCTAAAGGCAAATAATAAATATGTAGCTTTTGTATGAAAAAATCACTCTTTTAAGATCGGCATCATTTCAAAAATTAAATCAAGACACGGATACATCTAAAATAATACAAAAAAAAAAATAACCTTAAAAATATATATTTACAAATCGTACAGTCCCTCCAGATGCTCACCTCTGGGCATCGTGCCCAAAAGGCTGGCAGCATTGCCTAATTGAATGGCAATGCTGATACGCTGACCTAGGTAATTTCCAGCTCTTTGGTGAGATACCTCAATAAGCCTTTTAGCCAAGAAACTAAAAAGCTTATGCGCTGATGGACCCCACGGACCCAATGTATCTACCCTAAAAGGCTCAAATATGTACTTACCTCCGATACCTACATATTTGCGTCTTTTAAGGGTTTCTGCTCCAGCAGCGGCTGTGCCTGCCTTCGACTTGGTACTTTGGAGATGAGATGGTGCCAGTGTGTCGTACCAGGTCAATCTCCAGGGTACCAAAGTCATTCCGTCTGGTCTCTTGCCATCATCCCGTGTCAGGCCGTTTGGTTCTAAAACGGCAGGAACGTGAATGCTGGCAAGAGCACGGTAGATAATATTATTTAGGGCAGTATGACGCCCCAAACGGCCGGCACTTCTGGAACATGAGAGTCCGTGATGCCCAAAAGCATCAACGGTAACCCCACGGGGGCATAAATGAGGGGCTGTAAATTTTGCGCCTAAGCGGAGTGCTGCCGCAAAACGAAAAGTGTCATCATGCAACAAAGTACCCAAGTTGGCGGATGGTAGTGCCTGCAACAAAGCCCAGATTCCCATTCTGCAGATGCTAATAGGCGGGCGCGCTCTGCAGAGCTACAAGACGTTTTTAGTAAGTTACCTTGAGCAATTCGGCAGAGCGGTCCATCCCATTGCTTCTGCGATGACGGAAAATCAGGAAATTTAGAATTTGGAACAAGAGCTCGCCAAGCGTCTAAGGCCTCTGTGGCATTGCAAATTGAAGTCACGTTATTTTTCAGAATTTTGTCAAAAATAGCTCTCCAGTGAGTTTTAAAACTACACGTTTTGCGTTTCGCTAAGTCCTCATTCAATAATAGCACCTGAGAATAGTACTCGTCCTTGAAGTCGGTCTCACTGACAAACTGTCAACGTCAAATCGGCAGTTTAACAAAATCTTAGAACAACACTAAGAGTAAGGAAGTCTATGGAGAAGCCTCAGAACAATAACTAAAGCATAGAAACCGTGTTAAAATAACAACAAAATACAATATTCTACACTGTTTTTACTTATGGCATTGTTAAAGCATCAGAAAGAGATGCATATACAATGCCATTTGCGTAAATGTGCAGGTTGTCCTGGGGTACTGATGTGATCAGGGTTGTACTATATCGATGAAATATATTTATCGACTAAATGTTTCGTCCTAAGAAAGTCATAAATGTACTCTACTCTGATTGAATCGATTCGTTAAATGAGTAAGATTCATAAAAAAAAAAAACTAGTTGCACTCCAGGAGTGCCGGCAGAAGTGAAAACTCGCCTTTGCGGCATACTCAGGTCCGTGTCCTTCTTACGAATTTTCGATCAATTCACGTGTCCTGACGCGAGTTTTCTATTTTACCCATCCCAAAAAGTGCACAAAGCCGCTAAAGAGGCTTTTACTTTAAAAGTTACGTCAAGATACACCTAAATAACTCCTAATCGCATGGCGCCGCTTGGCTTCATCTGATAAATAGGTAAAAAAAAAATCCATACATTACCCACCGCGCGTCTACTGTCTACTGCTGGTCATTAGGCCTTACCCAGTATTGGTCGAACGGCAGAATACCTAATATGATGTCAATCATATTTTCGATTATTTCGAAATTCAAACAGTGCCTACTTACCTACCTTACCTATGAATGCGCAAAAAACCCAATGCATTCGATTAACAGTCCCCAATGTGAGGCAGTCCAACGTTGACATACTAGTTGAAGGTAAAATAGACTTTGTAAATGATACCACCTTCTTAGGAATCACAATAGACTCTAAATTGCAATGGGGCGCTCATGTATCAAAAGGTAATATAAGGTCAGATATATTTTTCACTTGATCAATGGGCCATTCAGCATATTCCAAAACCATCTAAAGCTTTTCCCAGCTAGCTTTGAGGAACAGTCAGTAAAGGAAACATAATCAGGTAGGTAAAGAGAAACACATAATTCGAAGTGATATTTTTTATTTTATAAAACTTTTACACTAGGGTAAAAAAGTGCCAGTGTGTTATTTGTGAAAAATTCACAGTGTTGGTAATAGAAAAACAAGAGGTGAAGAAAAACAAGAGATTACTTTACCCACTTTCATTACTGTCCAAAATAAAATATGTTTTTCATAATTTTAAATATAAATAATAAAACCGTTTCCGTAAACTTTCTTATTACCATTGATTTATAATTCGGCAAATATAAATATAGGTAAAGCATCGTGTTTCAATCGCTTCCATTTAATTTTATATTCGAAATTAATGTATCGGCACGGCAGTAAAATATTTTGAACAAATTCCTCGCTTGAAAGTTCCTCGGATCCACACCTTTTTATCCTTTTACTTCTCTTTTCTTCTTGGTCGTTTTCCTCATGACTGAGGGTCGTGACCACCATAATTTGCCCCAGCCACAAGATGTTTCCAGGCTGATCTGTTCTGGGCCAAGTAAATGGCAGCCTGTGTGTTGCACTTCAAGGAATTCAGAAGTGGATCCGTCCAGCGGGTTGGTGGCTTGCCTCTAGGTCTTACTCCTGCCACGCGACCGATTAGAATGCGCTTTTCTGGGTTATCTGGTTCCCTTTTACTTCAGGGAGCTGCAATAAAATTTCAACAATAATTTTCTTCATATTAGTAAAAATCGATTCTTTTTAGGGTTCCGTACCCAAAGGATAAAAACAGGACCCTTCTAATATGACTCCGATATCCATCTGTCTGTCACCAGGCTGTATCTCATGAACCGTGATAGTGAGACAGTTGAAATATTACAAACAAAAATTTCGGGCGTTTTTATAGCTTACGCCCACGGCTCCGCTCGCGTTAATGTCTATCCCCGATAACAGTACCTTATTCTGAGATGTAATTTATGTCTATGTTCTTTTCCGTACTCCAGAGATCGTGCAATGGTGATGATGATGATGCAAAATTTCATGATGATCGGTTCAGAAGTTACGGCGTGGAAGCGTAACAAACAAACTCACTTTCACATTTATAATATTATATGTAAGGATGGTACGGAACCCTTCGTGCGCGAGTCCGACTCACACTTTGCTGGTTGTTTAATTACCATGATGGTTCAATTTGTTACATTACTATTGCATGGCTCAACACTAACAAAAATATCCCTGATAGCAAGACCGTCATAAAAAATATCGATATACTCGTAGATACGTGATTTTACCACATCACTAGCAAAAAAAACTAACCTAATTTGAAATAAGGAAAAAACGATAATTTTAAGCAAAATACCTATAAAAGTTGTCATTTATACAATACGTTATATAATTGACAATATTATTGTTGTATTTTGAGGTATTTTGGGTTTTAATTATGCACTTTTAACTGAAAAACTTACCGAAGAAAATTATGTTTTACAGAATTTATTTCTGTTTGTCCTGAATGGGATTTACATGGCTCCATTGCACAAGACATTGTTTAGTATAATGGTCATTTGATAACGCACCAACCCAACACCGGTTAATACTTTTTTCCGTGAGAATTTTAGCACAATCCTATATTTAATTTGCAGACATCACAATTCCGCCGCAATGTTTTTGTCGATATATAACCCGATCAAATCGGCAAGATGCTAATATTACAGACGTTGAACTGTAATAAGTTATTTTGAATTTAGTCGGATTTAATTGGAGTCCAATGGAGTCCATTGACATTTCAAGTCGGGACAACCATGAAAATAATAGAAACTGACTGAAGTTTTTGTCTCATTCTGTCATAAGCGAAAGCTCATAAGAAAAATACCGTGTCAACTATCTGTTTTCAGTTTCTATTTTTATGCGGCTTCTATGTATATTATTCTTCTGAGGGAGAAGCCCTTGTCAACATATATGAATTTTTACTTATACAAATATCAGGCATTTATGGTACAAAGTGTGAAATATAACTTTGTCTCTTTCTTTCTTCAGTACAATTGCCTTTGACAAAAGAGACATACATATTTTAGTTTTTGCTAATTTATGGTAAAAGCTGTCAAAAGTTTAGGTACGTGCCAAAATCCGCCATATTATGTAACGAGTTTCGTGGTACTTGTGCTGTCAACGGGTGTTGTTTACTATTTGGAAAAGTTGAGATTTGGGACAAAAATACGCGAAGATAAGGTAATAAATACGTGGAAGTGTGAGAAAACTGTTTATCAAGTTGACTAAATGTTGTATTGTGATGTGTGGTGCAAAAAAAAACATAAATCAACCATAATTGACTCTTTATAGGTTAGTAACCCGTTTTCTAGCAAGAAAGCTCTTTATTGATTCTGATTGAGAAGCAAAATAAAACACGATCTTAAATTTATGTATAAACTGTTGTTAACTGGTCATATTTTTGTAATACAGTCAGTATTTTCATTTATTTTATTACTCATTTGTTTACATACTTGAATAGGGTTGTGCATTATCTAAATAAAAAATAATAATTTTTTATAGGTTTCCGATGAATGAAGCTTTGAGGAATAAATGCTTAGAGGCTATCCGGTTTGGAAAAATATTAAACCTCGGCAACAGGATTGGTACATCTGCTCTTTGCCTTTTGAGGAAAGCGTTTGAACCAGCAGAAGAAATTACAATTTGAAAGATATTATGTTACATATAAATATCACGGTGAAATTAAATGTAAATATCTTTTAGATAGATGGTTTTTAAACAAATTAATTCTTTTTAGATGATTTAGTAAACAAAGTTATAAAATAAATTGTCATTTTATTATCCTTTCCCAAAATGTTTTTATAAGCTCTGTCGGCTCTGTGTACAAAATAAGAGTACTGTTTAAAGTAGATCATTACATAGTATGGAAGTGACAACCCTAGGCAATGGCAGCCATTTTATGTAACGATTCTGTGATGTAGGTATACACGATTTTTTTGTAGGTATTTCCAGTCCTCTTTTTTCTTTGGTCTGAGGAACAACACTCAGAACAATAACTAAAGCATAGAAACCGTGTTAAAATAACAACAAAATACAATATTCTACACTGTTTTTACTTATGGCATTGTTAAAGCATCAGAAAGAGACGCATATACAATGCCATTTGCGTAAATGTGCAGGTTGTCCTGGGGTACTGATGTGATCAGGGTTGTAATATATCGATGAAATATATTTATCGACTAAATGTTTCGTCCTAAGAAAGTCATAAATGTACTCTACTCTGATTGTGTCGATTCGTTAAATGAGTACGATTCATAAAAAAAAACAACTAGTTGCACTCCAGGAGTGCCGGCAGAAGTGAAAACTCGCCTTTGCGGCATACTCAGGTCCGTGTCCTTCTTACGAATTTTCGATCAATTCACGTGTCCTGACGCGAGTTTTCTGTTTTACCCATCCCAAAAAGTGCACAAAGCCGCTAAAGAGGCTTTTACTTTAAAAGTTACGTCAAGATACTCCTATATAACTCCTAATCGCATGGCGCCGCTTGGCTTCATCTGATAAATAGGTAAAAAAAAAAAACATACATTACCCACCGCGCGTCTACTGTCTACTGCTGGTCATTAGGCCTTACCCAGTATTGGTCGAACGGCAGAATACCTAATATGATGTCAATCATATTTTCGATTATTTCGAAATTCAAACAGTGCCTACTTACCTACCTTACCTATTACCAATGAATGCGCAAAAAACCCAATGCATTCGATTTACAGTCCCCAATGTGAGGCAGTCCAACGTTGACATACTAGTTGAAGGTAAAATACTAGACTTTGTAAATGATACCAACTTCTTAGGAATCACAATAGACTCTAAATTGCAACGGGGCGCTCATGTATCAAAAGGTAATATAAGGTCAGATATATTTTTCACTTGATCAATGGGCCATTTAGCATATTCCAAAACCATCTAAAGCTTTTCCCAGCTAGCTTTGAGGAACAGTCAGTAAAGGAAACATAATCAGGTAGGTAAAGAGAAACACATAATTCGAAGTGATATTTTTTATTTATAAAACTTTTACACTAGGGTAAAAAAGTGCCAGTGTGTTATTTGTGAAAAATTCACAGTGTTGGTAATAGAAAAACAAGAGGTGAAGAAAAACAAGAGATTACTTTACCCACTTTCATTACTGTCCAAAATAAAATATGTTTTTCATAATTTTAAATATAAATAATAAAACCGTTTCCGTAAACTTTCTTATTACCATTGATTTATAATTCGGCAAATATAAATGTAGGTAAAGCATCGTGTTTCAATCGCTTCCATTTAATTTTATATTCGAAATTAATGTATCGGCACGGCAGTAAAATATTTTGAGTATGTATGACATTTTATGTCCAATATGTCGCTTGAAAGTTCCTCGGATCCACACCTTTTTAATTTCCTTTTATTTCAGGGAGCTGCAATAAAATGTCAACAATAATTTTCTTCATATTAGTAAAAATCGATTCTTTTTAGGGTTCCGTACCCAAAGGATAAAAACAGGACCGTACTAATATGACTCCGATATCCATCTGTCTGTCACCAGGCTGTATCTCATGAACCGTGATAGTGAGACAGTTGAAATATTACAAACAAAAATTTCGGGCGTTTGTATAGCTTACGCCCACGGCTCCACTCGCGTTAATGTCTATCCCCGATAACAGTACCTTATTCTGAGATGTAAGATATGTCTATGTGCTTTTCCGTACTCCAGAGATCGTGCAATGGTGATGATGATGATGCAAAATTTTATGATGATCGGTTCAGAAGTTACGGCGTGGAAGCGTAACAAACAAACTCACTTTCACATTTATAATATTTTATGTAAGAATGGTACGGAACCCTTCGTGCGCGAGTCCGACTCACACTTTGCTGGTTGTTTAATTACCATGATGGTTCAATTTGTTACATTACTATTGCATGGCTCAACACTAACAAAAATATCCCTGATAGCAAGACCGTCATAAAAAATATCGATATACTCGTAGATACGTGATTTTACCACATCACTAGCAAAAAAACTAACCTAATTTGAAATAAGGAAAAAACGATAATTATAAGCAAAATACCTATAAAAGTTGTCATTTATACAATACGTTATATAATTGACAATATTATTATTGTATTTTGAGGTATTTTGGGTTTTAATTATGCACTTTTAACTGAAAAACTTACCGAAGAAAATTATGTTTTACAGAATTTATTTCTGTTCGTCCTGAATGGGATTTACATCGCTCCATTGCACAAGACATTGTTTAGTATAATGGTCATTTGATAACGCACCAACCCAACACCGATTAATACTTTTTTCCGTGAGAATTTTAGCACAATCCTATATTTAATTTGCAGACATCACAATTCCGCCGCAATGTTTTTGTCGATATATAACCCGATCAAATCGGCAAGATGCTAATATTACAGACGTTGAACTGTATTATGTTATTTTGAATTTAGTCGGATTTAATTGGAGTCCAATGGAGTCCATTGACATTTCAAGTCGGGACAACCATGAAAATAATAGAAACTGACTGAAGTTTTTGTCTCATTCTGTCATAAGCGAAAGCTCATAAGAAAAATACAGTGTCAACTATCTGTTTTCAGTTTCTATTTTTATGCGGCTTCTATGTATATTATTCTTCTGAGGGAACAACAAACCAGCGTTGCCAGAAGGTTACATTTCTTACATTTTTCGTAACTTTTGACCTTCTCGCGTAACATGTAAGTAATTTTTATATTTAAGGCAATTTTCGTAACTTTTGAGAACAACGAGTTTGTAATACTAGATTTTGATTGCAATTCAACCTCAGAAGAATAATATACATAGAAGCCGCATAAAAATAGAAACTGAAAACAGATAGTTGACACGGTATTTTTCTTATGAGCTTTCGCTTATGACAGAATGAGACAAAAACTTCAGTCAGTTTCTATTATTTTCATGGTTGTCCCGACTTGAAATGTCAATGGACTCCATTGGACTCCAATTAAATCCGACTAAATTCAAAATAACTTATTACAGTTCAACGTCTGTAATATTAGCATCTTGCCGATTTGATCGGGTTATATATCGACAAAAACATTGCGGCGGAATTGTGATGTCTGCAAATTAAATATAGGATTGTGCTAAAATTCTCACGGAAAAAAGTATTAACCGGTGTTGGGTTGGTGCGTTATCAAATGACCATTATACTAAACAATGTCTTGTGCAATGGAGCGATGTAAATCCCATTCAGGACGAACAGAAATAAATTCTGTAAAACATAATTTTCTTCGGTAAGTTTTTCAGTTAAAAGTGCATAATTAAAACCCAAAATACCTCAAAATACAACAATAATATTGTCAATTATATAACGTATTGTATAAATGACAACTTTTATAGGTATTTTGCTTAAAATTATCGTTTTTTCCTTATTTCAAATTAGGTTAGTTTTTTTGCTAGTGATGTGGTAAAATCACGTATCTACGAGTATATCGATATTTTTTATGACGGTCTTGCTATCAGGGATATTTTTGTTAGTGTTGAGCCATGCAATAGTAATGTAACAAATTGAACCATCATGGTAATTAAACAACCAGCAAAGTGTGAGTCGGACTCGCGCACGAAGGGTTCCGTACCATCCTTACATATAATATTATAAATGTGAAAGTGAGTTTGTTTGTTAGGCTTCCACGCCGTAACTTCTGAACCGATCATCATGAAATTTTGCATCATCATCATCACCATTGCACGATCTCTGGAGTACGGAAAAGAACATAGACATAAATTACATCTCAGAATAAGGTACTGTTATCGTTGATAGACATTAACGCGAGCGGAGCCGTGGGCGTAAGCTATAAAAACGCCCGAAATTTTTGTTTGTAATATTTCAACTGTCTCACTATCACGGTTCATGAGATACAGCCTGGTGACAGACAGATGGATATCGGAGTCATATTAGTAGGGTCCTGTTTTTATCCTTTGGGTACGGAACCCTAAAAAGAATCGATTTTTACTAATATGAAGAAAATTATTGTTGAAATTTTATTGCAGCTCCCTGAAGTAAAAGGAAATTAAAAAGGTGTGGGTCCGAGGAACTTTCAAGCGACATATTGGACATAAAATGTCATACATACTCGAATTTGTACAAAATATTTTACTGCCGTGCCGATACATTAATTTCGAATATAAAATTAAATGGAAGCGATTGAAACACGATGCTTTACCTACATTTATATTTGCCGAATTATAAATCAATGGTAATAAGAAAGTTTACGGAAACGGTTTTATTATTTATATTTAAAATTATGAAAAACATATTTTATTTTGGACAGTAATGAAAGTGGGTAAAGTAATCTCTTGTTTTTCTTCACCTCTTTTTTTTCTATTACCAACACTGTGAATTTTTCACAAATAACACACTGGCACTTTTTTACCCTAGTGTAAAAGTTTTATAAAATAAAAAATATCACTTCGAATTATGTGTTTCTCTTTACCTACCTGATTATGTTTCCTTTACTGACTGTTCCTCAAAGCTAGCTGGGAAAAGCTTTAGATGGTTTTGGAATATGCTGAATGGCCCATTGATCAAGTGAAAAATATATCTGACCTTATATTACCTTTTGATACATGAGCGCCCCATTGCAATTTAGAGTCTAGTCTATTGTGATTCCTAAGAAGGTGGTATCATTTACAAAGTCTATTTTACCTTCAACTAGTATGTCAACGTTGGACTGCCTCACATTGGGGACTGTAAATCGAATGCATTGGGTTTTTTGCGCATTCATAGGTAAGGTAGGTAAGTAGGCACTGTTTGAATTTCGAAATAATCGAAAATATGATTGACATCATATTAGGTATTCTGCCGTTCGACCAATACTGGGTAAGGCCTAATGACCAGCAGTAGACAGTAGACGCGCGGTGGGTAATGTATGGATTTTTTTTTTTACCTATTTATCAGATTCAGCCAAGCGGCGCCATGCGATTAGGAGTTATTTAGGTGTATCTTGACGTAACTTTTAAAGTAAAAGCCTCTTTAGCGGCTTTGTGCACTTTTTGGGATGGGTAAAATAGAAAACTCGCGTCAGGACACGTGAATTGATCGAAAATTCGTAAGAAGGACACGGACCTGAGTATGCCGCAAAGGCGAGTTTTCACTTCTGCCGGCACTCCTGGAGTGCAACTAGTTGTTTTTTTTTTATGAATCGTACTCATTTAACGAATCGATACAATCAGAGTAGAGTACATTTATGACTTTCTTAGGACGAAACATTTAGTCGATAAATATATTTCATCGATATAGTACAACCCTGATCACATCAGTACCCCAGGACAACCTGCACATTCACGCAAATGGCATTGTATATGCATCTCTTTCTGATGCTTTAACAATGCCATAAGTAAAAACAGTGTAGAATATTGTATTTTGTTGTTATTTTAACACGGTTTCTATGCTTTAGTTATTGTTCTGAGAATTCAACACATTCGATTTGAAAGCACCTAAAACTGGTGCGTCTAAAAAGTATTTCACTACATATCACACTCAGAGATGGTTCTTAAATAGAAAGCGCTATATTATCAATTTATCATATCATATAAATAGTCTTGTCTTGTTAATACGTAATTTCGGCACTCCAGCCAGAGTAATGATTACCCAGTATGGTATAGACATAGTGATAATCTAGATCTTAGAATATTTTTTTTGTGTTTTGGTAAAGACAGACTTAAATATGACACAGACATAAAAATGGGACAGGGCAGGTTGGTACAGGTTTAGCTGGTCTCTTCTCTATCTCTATTATTATAAACAAAAGTCACCGCCGGTATATGCACGATATGGTCGACCGATTAAATGCCGCAAAGCGTTATGCTATATGTTAGTGACCACTTTATAGGATAGCGCTGTGTGGAGGGTTACAATCCGACCCCAAAAACACGTAATTTAAAAAAATTACAATATTGTAACTTTTGCTGCAAAAATGTAACATTTCAGGAAACGAAACGTAACTTACGACTCAAGGGCCCTGGCAACACTGCAACAAACAAACTTACATAAATAATAATGGTACTCCACAGGATAGTTAGTGGATACGTAGTATCCATAGAGTACTATAATACATGGTAGTATCTCTTAGTAGTTTGTGGTTAGTGCATTTAGTGGGACACCGTAAATAATCATGTGAATGCGATATTTCATATTATAATAAAATGGAGGAATTGTGCACAGCTTGCCTGTGCATCGGAAGAAATCTGTATTATATTGGCGATACGGATGTTTTTGGTCTTTACTCGCAAATTTTGAATGAAATACCTGTAAGTACTCACCCTTTAATTACGTACGTTTAATAGTCTTAGGGGGATCAAAATAGTAGTATGAAGGAGATTAAAATATCTTCCAGGAAAATAAAATAAAAATTTACTTTTAAAAGTATTAACTATTTACAAAATAGACGCCCAAATAATTTAGTGTGAAAAAAATGGAGGCTTGGGTGTGGGAGCGAGGAGTCCCACTACAATCAACCCCTCCGCGTTCCACCTAAATTTAAGTCAAATTCACTCTAGAGCCCCTTAAACTGCAACCTAACCTCCAAACTTCAATCATCACATCTCAGAAACCAAGGTTACCTTAACCTTTTTAGGCTTGGTAGCTGAAGCCCAGAGTGGCAGATAGAAGGTCAAAATATTCTTGGATTCCTCCTTCTCCCCTCCTCCCTCCATTGTCACATTACAGAATTTAATTGCATTTAGGTATGTTTGTTTGTAATGCTTCCGCAGCTTACCTTCTGTTTGTTGGTTGGCTCAGTTTGTGTGATAGGTCCCTATATAAATTTATTTATCTATATTTAGTATTAAATATCCCAATATCTTAATTCCCTTAAAAACAAATGAAAAACGCATCTACTGAGCATGATGAGTAAGACAATATCCTCCCATGGAATGAAGAACCCTGGGAGAGGCTTTTATCCAGCAGTGGACTTCTTACGGCTGCAATGATGATGATGAAAATGTATATGATCTACCTTGTAGGGATTATATTTGGCCAGCACGCACTTGGCCATTAGTCGTCATCAATTCGCCCAACGATCAAGGTGTGTGTTAAGTAACTATTGTCTCCTATATTATCTGTGTACACCATAAATACATTTTCTTGGAGTCAACTCTTCGATTTGAAGATCCTTCTGGTAGTTAGTGTTAGGACCGTCCACTGTACCCTAAGTGGCAGCAATACTTACAGTGGCTTACCTACCAGCTGATTGACTTGGTTTCCAGGTATACAGCCCGTCAGACATATGTCTCCGCGTCTGCTGGGAGTGCCGGGCCTTGCTGCGGCGGCTGCAGAGGTTCCGGCGCCAGGTTCAGCAGTCTTATCAACTGCTCACTCAAGTACATGCAGTAAGTACCATCTTTAAACAGGCGGTTGGTTGGAAGAAAACGTAACATATCTTTGAGCAAAAATAAGTATTGCCCGTAGCGTGGCTCTACCACAACTCAATACAATACAAACACACATGTGATTCCATATGTTTTTCAGAACAGCACACTCAGTATCGCCCGCCCCCCGCACCTCAATGTCCAGTGCATCACGAGCATCTCTCTCCCGTTTGATGACATCATACTCAAGCCGGAACCTGATGCGGGTGAGTCTACAAGTTTTTCTAATACATGCATATTATCACGTCTTTGTGCCTTACGTGGTAGACAGAGCCAAAGGCCAAGGTTAGCGTGTTTGTGAGCGTATAGGTGGAAAAGGGAATATAAACGGTTTTTGAATAAGCACTGTTTTCATCAATCAAAATATCAAAATAAAACAATAAATTTAGGTTATAATGTTTCACTTTTTTATTGTATTAGAGAGTACAGTAAGGTTTAGCAATTATGAATGAAAAACGAAATAGGACAAATGTTCGCCACGACCACGGTCAGAAATATATTTCACTTTTTGGCAAAATGGCCGGTCTATTTCATTAATCACGTCACGATTTTTTGGATTATTAAAGACTGTTGGGTTGCAAACAATTGTTGTTGGTTGTTTGTTGTTGCCGTTGTTTGCAACAATTAAATTGGTTCTTGTTTGAATTGGTTACATGATTAACAAAGTGTTCCTTAAGCCCCCATTTATAGAGATGGTGGTTGGGCCGTCCGTGTACCGTCTGGAATCGGTTTAATTTGACCCGCACTCCTCGTTGAGTATAAAAACCTGTTGGTTTCTGGGTCGGGTCTGAGATCAAATCTTTTCCTGAGAAGGACAGTTTTCGACGTGATAACATCTGATAAAATGTCACGTTCCGGAGCAGCAGCAGTAGTAGTAGTATCTATTACGCATCTATCTCTCACCGTTATCACGTAAAATAATTGTCCGTAAACCGACTTTACAGTCAAGCAACTTTTGTATTGTTAGCTGTTAGTGAACAGATATCACACCTACCACCGGGAGATTCTCAAATCGCTTCGAGAACACTCCGGTAAGCCAGAGTTGGGCCGAGAGCATTTACCGCTTGTAATAATTAAATGGTATACGATTTAGACATTTCGAGATATGGACATTTTAAGATATGTACGTTTTACATACCGGCTGGAAATTTTGGGATTTGAACATTTCGAACCTAAACGATTTTCGCAAATTCCCTAGAAGAAGAGAAGAACTGCGAGAAGCGAAGCAGCTGGTACATTCTACGTTTACTACCAGACCAGCATGGAAGACAAAGACGGGCCTCTCTATGTTACAGAAGCAGACAAGCCGGAGGTGGATGGTGTGCCGGAAGTGAAGAGTGAGCCCGAGGTCGACACCGAGCATTGTGAGGAGACGTTTGTGAACGCTTTCGACGTGGAACAGCCGGAACACCTACAAACTAAGAGCAAGGTCAGTCAACAAGTTGTGAGACTGCGGCGCCAATCAGTCAGGTGTAGAGGCGAAACACGTGTCGCGAGCACGACGGCTGATATTGCTGCGGCCTCAACGGATGCAGCAGTAGCGACCAGGGTGGCATGCATCAACTATTGGTGGGACATGAAGGGACTAACAGTAGTGGGCGGGCGCTGGCCAGCAATAGTTTGCATGAACTAACTGGTGGCGGAAGCACGCAAAGTAAATTGTCTCAAAGTAAATGTAGCTTTGACTTCCGCAAAGTAACACCTCAATCCATTAACAATGAAAAAAAATCGTACATGCAAAAGTTTCAATTCAATTTTGCTATTAATTGATCGCATTTGAATGCACCTCAAAGTTATAGTAACAAGGTATTTGGTTACTTATTTTACTTTTAGGAAAAGTTAGGTAGTTACTTTAATTCGTGTTTTTAATACGACCGCGAATTTTGTACTTAGTATATCTCATTAATATTTAATACTTAACATTAATATGATGAATAATCACCAGAATCAAGTGACATAACGGTTGATTAAAATGATCACAGACGCGTCAGATAGGAACAAACTGGGGGTGTGAGGAGGAGTAGGAAGGGCGCGCTAGTATGTACTAATTGTTTTTGTTTCGTTTATTTATGGCTGTCACGTGTGGCGTATTTGGCCAGTATCAAGTATACCTAATTGAGGTTCGAGAGGAGGCGCGTTCTAAGTCTTGTTAATCAACGAAATGATGATATAGCTCATTTCGTTGATTATAATAATAATAATAATAAACGTTTATTGCTCACCATAATCAATTACAAATTAGTTAATAAGAACAATATAAAAACTTAATTTGAAAGTAGTAGGTACAATAAAAAAATTATTCATATTTAGGTGTTAGGCTAATAAAACTGTTCTTTCTTTCTGGAGAATTATGGTGGATTGATACCTGAACTAGGACTAGTCCTGTATCTCAGGTTATCAACCCTCCACCCCAATACAATGGTCTATGTGAATTTTAAGTAAAAATATAAATACAATTACGTTGTGAGTGCGAACAAAAAAGAGGGTAAACATAAAAAAAGAACACAACAGAAATTAGATCCGTGCGCGGAACTCGCACAATTATCATCAACTTCGATTTACAATAGGTAGAAATAATGTGTCAATGTGTGCACTGTTCGTCCGACCGGCACCGGCGGTCTAAGTGAAGCGAAATCAGCGTTTTAGATAACAGTGCAAATATAATGCTATTGGCATTATTTATGTTATTTTGACTGTGTGTTTTGCTATAGGTAAGTTTTATGTACTTATTTATATATATTATTTAAATTCGTATGTATATATATATATATAAGTTCATGCGTAGGTATTTATCTGTAAGCATATATGTATATTAATTCGTATATTTATGCTGTATGTATGTATGAATGAACATGAGTACATCTGTATATATATATATAAATATAAATACACATTTATAATGTAAATTTTTATAGTGTAAAACCAGATTTATATTAAAATAATGTGAGACATGTGTGGATGGATTAAGTAATGCGCTTAAAAATGGCTTCAGTTTCATCGTAAGTTAACGTCTTTAGGGTATTCTTTAGCGTCTCCTTTAGTGATGTCCTGTTCATTTTAAATATTTGATGTAGGTCCTTAAATCTCCTGTAAAGCCATGGACCAGTGTAATATATTTGGCGACATGTTAGGTTACGATTGAATTTGGGTATGGAAGTACGTATCCGTCTTTTATTTGTAGGAAGGATTGAGGGGTAAATTTTTTTATGATGTCGAAGGACAGTGTTAAATATAAATAGTTGTCTAACTGTTAGTAGGCCAGATTCTTTATATAATTTTGTCGTCGGATATTTTCTAGGCTTGTTCAGCATAACCTTTATGACAGCTCGCTGGGCTCTTTCTAATTCAAGGAGATGGGTAGTAGCAGCCCCACCCCAGATAGGTATACAATAGGTCAGGAGAGACTGGCAAAGTGCAAAATAAATTAGTGTTATGAGTTTTGAGTCAGCGGAGGATGCCAATTTAGGTCTTTATCTATAATAATGCCAAGGTATTTATGTGTATCTGTTTCGACTAAATTTGGACAGTCACACTTAGATATTGAGTTAATGTTCTGGGTACATCCACTTGTGTGTGCTTTTATGGAAAAATTTACTGGAGGCTTTGTAGCACCGCAAGTTCTAAAACAGATGAATTTAGTTTTAGGGACATTGATCGTTAGCAGATTGTGGTCGAGCCATGTTATAACCTTATGTAACCCTTGTACGGCATTTTTCTGCACTTCAGTCCATGATTCTCCTTTAAAAATTACAGCCGTGTCGTCAGCAAATGCAAGAATCCTGCCATTGTCTAGGTTCAGTTTACATAGACTGTTAATGTAAATCAAGAACAGTGTCGGTCCGAGTGTACTACCTTGCGGTATACCATAATTAATGGGCATACTGGTGCTGAAGGTGTTGGAAACTTTAACAACTTGACTTCGATTCGTTAGGTAGTCTTTAAACCAGTCAAGGGCAGTACCTCTTACACCAAGCTCTTCTAGTTTGATTAAGAGTAGTTGAATAGACACGGTGTCAAATGCCTTTTTTAGATCCAGAAAGACAGCAAGGCATTTTTCCCCTTTGTCGAGAGATTCGGTAACTATTTGGGATAGTGCTTCAACAGCATCTTCAGTATTTTTTCCCGATCGGAAGCCATACTGGTTTCCTGCTAGTAGCAGATGCAGATTCTATGGAGCACCTGGCGACAATTCCCACGAATGCACTGGCTTGATCACAGACGACGCAGCGAGGCGGACAATCCCCAGCCCGCTTAGTAAATCCATCCATCCATCCATATTTTAGTCATTCCACACATTTTCATTTCGTTGATTAAAATGATCACACACGAGTCAGATAGGAATACAAACTGGGGGTGTGACGAGGATGGAGGAAGAGCACGCTAGTATGTACCTACAATTTATTTGTTTGTATTCAGATTACAGAACAATCAGTAACCCGGATCGACCGCTCGGCCATTGGCTCGTGTGCGTCGCTGTCCTTCTCTGTGGCTGAATGTTGTGACAGCACGCCGCCCGCCAGGGTCGCGGTCAAAACCGAGCCGGAGTCAGAGGATGCTGGCGACACCGCGACGGACGATGAGGACCCAGCGGGTACGTATGTTCAAGTTAACCATACGTCCCACTCTCTTCCATGCTGGTCTGGGAGGAAAGAGAAACATAAAATGTACATGCTGCTTCTCTGCCAGAGCAGACACTAGAAGCCTGCCGAGGGAATTTACATTAGGGCATTTACCACTAGAGTAAGAAATAGGTCACTGTCACTTATATAGAGGGAACATGAATATGTCATCATGAAAAAGAAAAGTGACAGTTTAGAATAGCTACGATTTCATGTATGCTGTGAGGTGTCTATCATTGCTGTCATTGATCTTTAGTGTTCCAGCTATACCTTAATGATATAGGTAATTGTTTAAATAAAACTAATTAAGTTCTGTAGAATGCCCTGTAGGGTTTCAAATCGGGGATCCCAGTGGCATGACTGAAAAAATAGCTTATCACGCCCCTTTTTGTGTCACACTTCACACATTCATATTACGTGTTTATCCAGCCTGAGGCTACAAGTCATAAAGGCCAGGTTTAGCGTGTTGTTGGGTGTTAAACGTAGCCATAGACATACATTTATTTGGTTAATGAAACAAACATATACCTAGGTAATACAGCACAACGAAAACATACACATACTTAACACAACAATATAGCTAGAAACAGAAAAGAAATATGTTAAAATGCAGTGTGCGTTTTAGTGAACCAAATAGGCTGAGTATAAAAATTACTCATGTGGGGTACGAGTACAACACTGATTAGCCGTGTGGTTTCCGGCAGAGTAGAATAGGACCACTCCAAGTCTTTCCATGGATGGCGTAAGAGGCGACTTTGGAGATAAAGAAAAGCTTATAAATATCAATGAAACCTCTCCAACCCGTCTGGCCAGCGTGGAGAGTGTAGGCCAAATCCTCTGTCTGCTCTGGCCAAGTGTGGTTCCGGTAGTACAGAGAGGGTCATGCTCCTGCAGTGGAGAATAAAAAGGCCTGATGATGATATTCTGCAACACCTGTCAGTGAACGTTCGACTAAAGAAAAAAATAATAATAACGGAACTTGCAGTAAATAATGGTGGTTGCTAGTCACATCGTCTGGTGACATGATTCTACAGATTTTCGGCCAGTCCTTCGGCAGGCTTCTACGGTCTGCGTGGAATGAGAAGCAGCTGGTACATTCTACGTATTTCATTTCTCCCAGACCAGTATCGAAGAAGTTACATGTTTAAAAGCAGAAATTTTACATGTGGTAATAAATTTTTTGATGATATGTGGGAAAGAGTCATGAGGCTAAATTAACAGTCTGCCAATAATTACCTCTACACAGTGCGAAAGTGATTGCACTAACTGTCATTTCCCTCGTGCCAGGCGTTCCCGCGGCTGACGTGGACGAGACACGGGACTCCGATGAAGACGCGGGGGCGCGGGGCGGGGGACACTACGCGGACGGTAAGCTTCTTAACAACCGAACAAACAGATGGTGTTATATGTTTCACACGACTCATTCTGTGTGTGTCTCTGTTTGGTGGAGGGAGTCAAATGCGGTTTTCTGAATTTGAAACTAGCGGTTGAGCTCATCATCATTTCGAGTAGGTGTCACGGTCAATCGACCATGCACACCCTGGTGTCAGAGTTCTTCGGAACCGCCTCTCGGCCTCTGACGTGGTTCCCTTAACGACTACCAGATGGCAGCCGGGACCACCGGCTTTACGTGCCTTCCGAAGCACGGAATCATCTTTATTATCAGACAATCAGGTGATTCAAGCCTGCAATGTCCTAACCAAACTGGAAACAACTAAACAAAGTATGCTTCCGGTGGGAATCCAACCCACGACCCCCGGGTCAACAGGCAAACGCCTTAACCACTGGACCACGGAGGCTGTCAAAGCGGTTGAGCTGTATATAATATATTAGTCCTCTTGCTTAGTCATCATATCAGCCGCAAGCAGTCCACTGCTGGACATAGGCCTCTCCCAAGGATTTCCAATACGACCGGTTGGAAGCGGCCTGCATCCAGCGTCTTCCTGCGACCTTAGTCAGGTCATCCGACCATCTGGTCGGTGGATGTCCGACGCTGCGCTTGCCGATACTTGGTCGCCATTCAAGAACCCTTCTGCCCCAGCGGCCAATGGTTCTACGCGATCTTGCTTATTCAACTTCACATAAAAATATGAATGACATTTTGCGAAAGTGACGTTCTACATTGCGAAGAAACGTCGCTTTCGCATAACGTCATTCACGCCTTCTATATTTCTATGCATATGAATGAATGCTTAGGAGAGAGGGGGGTTTGGCTTCGTTGTATGTCTACGTGTAAGCGCTGCGGCAGTGGTGACCTGTGCGCTCATATGATGTATCTCATCCCACGGGTTCGCTAACGAACTGACCTCCTTTGATAAGCGATGGTGTAGGTGAAAGTAACAAATGTTTTGCAGATGGCGCAGCAGAGGGCCAACAGCCTGTGGCAGGAAGTTCCCGAAACAGTAATTATGGCGAGCCTCAGAGCGCTGACACAAGGCACCAGTGTTATGTTTGTCTGAGGGGGTTTCAGAAGAAGAGACATCTACAAATATGCTTGAGAACGCACACTGGTGAGAAGCTGTATAATTGTAATAGCTGTGGGAAGCAATTTGATCGAAAAAGTGATTTAGATAGACATTTAAGAACTCACACTGGTGAAAAACCATTTGAATGTAATGTTTGCGAAAAGCAGTTTAGTCACAAAAGTCATTTAAAAACTCATTTAAGAACTCACACTGGTGAGAAGCCATTTGAATGTAAGGTTTGCGAAAAGCAGTTTAGTGACAAAAGTTATTTAAAAACTCATTTAAGAACTCACACTGGTGAGAAACCATTTGAATGTAATGTTTGCGAAAAGCAGTTTAGTGGCAAAAGATATTTAAAATCTCATTTAAGAACTCACAATGGTGAGAAACCATTTGAATGTAATGTTTGCGAAAAGCAGTTTAGTGGCAAAAGTTATTTAAAATCTCATTTAAGAACTCACACTGGTGAGAAACCATTTGAATGTAAGATTTGTCGTCGTCGATTTACTCGCAACAGTACATTAAAAACACACCTGAGAACTCACACTGGTGTGAAGCCATATAAATGTAATGACTGTGGCAAGCAATTTAATCTAAAGGGTACTTTAGAATCACATTTAAGAACACATACTGGTGAGAAACCATTTAAATGTAAGGTTTGTCGTCGTCGATTTACTCACAACAGTACATTAAAAACACACCTGAGAACTCACACTGGTGAGAAGCCATTTGAATGTAAGGTTTGTCGTCTTCGATTTAGTGACAAAAGTCTTTTACGTAGACATTTAAAAACTCACGGTGAGAAACCGTAACAATGGGACACAACTAATTTGCATAGTTTTTAATGTCACGTTAGAAACAGGAACTTAATTCTCGTCCACATGCAACACAAGTTGTTTGTAAAAATGTTTCACGCGTTCAATTCACGCGCAAAGTCAATTCTGTTGAATTCGATTATAGACTTCAAAATCAGTCTTTGTGTAAAAAATCTGCTGCCCGCGATTTGGGTGTTACCCTTGACTCAAAATTGTCATTTTCTCAACATCTCGACAACGTGACATCCAAATGTAAACAGCTCCTTGGATTCATTTGTAGAATATCGAAAGATTTTAAGAAGTGTCAAACCTTAGTGACCCTTTATAAAACATTTGTGCTTCCAAAGCTAGAGTATGCCTCGATTATTTGGTCCCCTCATTACATAGCTCATGTTGAGCAAATAGAGACCATTCAGAAAAAGTTTTTGAGACTATTGACAACCCGTTTGGGCTTGAGAGATACCTTAATGACATATGAACAGCGCTTAAAACGTTTTAATTTTACATCCCTTGATTGCAGACGTTCCCAAACTGACCTTACATATTTGTATAAAATTATTAATTCACTGCTGTCAACTGCTATCTTAACGGAAATTAACTTTAAAGCTACATCGTGACGTCAAAGAATTCCTCAGTTGTTTCACTTACCGAGTTGTTCAAATAACATTAGTCATTATAGTCCTTTTCACCGAATGTGTAGACTTCATAACTCTTTCAGTTCATCTACTGAATTTCCTGACATATTCCTCTACTAACTTGCGGCATTTAAAAAAAAATGCCAAATTGTGTTCAATGATTCAGGTCAATTTCTCTATTTTTTAATTTACTAAACTTTTTTTAAAGTAACAAATTTTGAGCTGTTATGTTACGTACATATTTAATTGGTGAGTTAGGTTAGCTTTTATCAAGTGTTTGAACGTGTTTTGTAACAAAATTAACTACCTAACAAACTGTTTGTGTACTTGTTAATAAATAAATAAAAGATAAATATTTCAGGGTGGAAGCGACATAGTAAAGCCCGTTAGGTACGCAACCTAACGGGCTTTACTAGATTACTATAGTATAGAAACATTATAATAACAGTCAAGAAACCAAAATGTAATGAATTTAATTTGCATATAAAACTAATTTCTGTAACAACCTGTACCTTCTGCGGCTGAGTCTTTTAGTTTTATTTAGAGTCATCGAATCTTGACGTAACCGAATTTTCGATGTATAATATTGTTTATTTCTTATTTAAATTTATGGATAGGCTTTTAGATGTTAGGAGTTTTATTGTAAACTAGCTTTTACCCGCGGCTTCGCTCGCGTGTGGTTTCCCTTACTAACACAACCCAAAACCTCAAAAATCAACCCACGTAGTGCCTTAAACACGGTAATGGTAAGCCATTACCGTGTTTAAAGCACTAAGGCTTCAAGAAGCCATGGTTAATTTTTTGGTTAAAAAGAGGTTCTCAATTCGCCCCGTACCGTATGTATGTAATATTGTCGGGGTTGCACAGTATTTGTATATGTTGTTCTGTACCAGCTTCTCAACATGTGTGCCTAATTTCATAAGTGTACCTTTACACTCATGAAATTAGGCACACATATTGAGATACCTTTACACTTATGAATTAGGCACGTATATTTGTATTGTCGCGAAGCTCCCAGAACAGAATAGTCTAGAACTTTTCCGAACATCGTCTGTCGCGCTCATACATCTTCCATCCTGCTCACACATATGTATTCTATCCCGCTCATACACATATTCGAATATTCTGGAATGTTTTAGTTATCGGCCGTCGGGACCGGAAGTATATGGAACTTTCTAGATACCCATAAGTCAGTATATAAGGGAGCGGACGTGGCGATCGTTAATCAGTTTACCGCGAGTGTTCTTAGTGAGCTATACTAATACGAGTGATTTGTGTGCGACTGATAAGTGATAATTTATACGACCACAGCAACGGACCAGGACTACGAGTGCTTTGCGTTTTGGATATTCGACGTGTTGGAAGACCAGTCAGTGTTGGGATTCCGTAGTGAATAAATTCCCTCTGAAGAGTTTGGTGTTTTACTCCAAATCCTGAACCCTAACCACGTAACATTTGGTGTCAGAAGTGGGATTTGGAAATGCCAGTGTTGCCGAGGGACGAAGAAGATAAGGAAGGCGTCCGGACCCGGGCTCAACGTGCAATGGAGGCTACCGCAGCCGCCACCCAAGTTGCATCCGCTCGACATGCGCCAGCCGCCCAAAACATCGCAGCCGAGCAACTGCCGCCCGTAGCCCCAGAGGTCGCAGCCGCCCAAGACAAGGCAGCCGCCCAGGACATGGCAGCCGCCCAAGACATGGCAGCCGCCCAAAATGTCGCAACCACCGAAGCCGTCACAGCCACCCAGGAAGTTACGGCCTCCCAAGAGATTGCCGCCGCCCAACAGATGCCAGCCGCCCATCATCAAGCCACGTTTCCTAGCCCCTCTTACCAGGTTCCCACTCAAGCATCTTTTGATTTTGGTAGCTTGATGCAAATGTTGCAGTGCATAAATGAGAACCAGAGTAAACTGCAACGCATCAATGTGGAACTTAATGGAGAAATACAAAATATGCGGGATGAACAAAAGTGCTCGAGGGATGAACAAAAGCGTATGCAGGAAAAGCTGCATCATATGAGTGAGGACCAACGAATGGTATTAGCAGCTGTCAGCAAAGTCTGCAACGTGGTGGACCAGATCCGTAAGGATGTGGATTTAGTGGATAATCGCGTGACAGGTCTGGAAACAAATTTCTCCAGACTAGAGAAGAAACTAGCTGAATTGGAAAAGAAGATACAACGTTTGGAGGCAGTAGGCGTTACAGTAACGCCGAGCGCTCCCATCACTGCTGTAACTGGACCCAAGATAAAAGTACCATCTTACGATGGTACCACTTCTTGGGCCGCTTACAAACAGCAATTCCTAACTGTCGCTACTGCAAACGGATGGACTGATGAGCAGAACTTGTCAGCCCTCACCATCGCTCTAAAAGGATCGGCTTTATCAGTATTAGAGGCACTGCCTAACACAGGCCGTAAGTTCGAAAACTTAATAGAGGCGCTTGAAGCAAGGTACGGAGAACGCCACCTGGAGCACGTGTTCCGAGCACAACTACGACATAGAAAGCAGCGCTCAAATGAAGGATTACAACAATGGGCACTAGAGATCGAAAGGTTAGTGCGGAAAGCGTATCCTTCGGAAGACCCTAGGATGGTAGAGAAGAATCTGCTGCAAGCCTTCATAGATGGCATCATGGATCTGGAGGTAAGGGCTGCAGTAAAGCTACACCATCACGGTTCGCTTAAGGAAGCCCTCGTACATGCCCTTGAAGTAGAAGCAGTAAGGCAAGATGAGCGTCATAATAAAGGACGAGAAATTAGCGAGTTCGAGGAAGTCAGAACGATAAGAGACACACCTAGGAAAACTAATAAAACTGGACGCATGTGTTACAAATGTGGTGAAAGAGGCCATCTACAACTTAGCTGTCCAGAAAAGGATAGGCATGTAAATAAACAAGGGGATAGTTGTCAAGCAGGTAAATGGCGCAGATTGACACTATTCAGTGAGCCCCGGTATGAGCAGTGTCCACAACGCTGCAACCGAGACAAGCGCGAGTTTCACGGGAATTCTGAGAGATTGCCTAAGTTTAACGTGAGATCTATTGGCGATTGTGACTCCAAACTCTCTTACAATTGGCGATCTGAGGGGGACTTTAACAGTTCAACGAGAACCGCTAAGGGAATAAAAACAAGTGTCTTTGGAGAAGGAGCATTGGTTTGGGTATTCAATCCATTACACCAAAGGAGAAAGTCTACAGAGTCACAAGCAAGATGGGAAGGCCCATTCAAGATAGTAGCCCAATTGAGTGACGTGACATATGTGATTCAACGACGACCAGGTGGATCACTAGAGATGGTACATGTGGACCGCTTAGCGCGCTATCATGGCGGCAAAAGTGACGCTCGGGACGAGCGTCTCTAAGAAGGGGGCAGTGTCGCGAAGCTCCCAGAACAGAATAGTCTAGAACTTTTCCGAACATCGTCTGTCGCGCTCATACATCTTCCATCCTGCTCACACATATGTATTCTATCCCGCTCATACACATACTCGAATATTCTGGAATGTTTTAGTTATCGGCCGTCGGGACCGGAAGTATATGGAACTTTCTAGATACCCATAAGTCAGTATATAAGGGAGCGGACGTGGCGATCGTTAATCAGTTTACCGCGAGTGTTCTTAGTGAGCTATACTAATACGAGTGATTTGTGTGCGACTGATAAGTGATAATTTATACGACCACAGCAACGGACCAGGACTACGAGTGCTTTGCGTTTTGGATATTCGACGTGTTGGAAGACCAGTCAGTGTTGGGATTCCGTAGTGAATAAATTCCCTCTGAAGAGTTTGGTGTTTTACTCCAAATCCTGAACCCTAACCACGTAACAGTATGTTTGCTTGCGCATATACCAAAACACTATAAAGCGGATTTTTGACATTGTTTTTCGTCGCAGAAATTTTGCGCAACTAAGGAAATAGTGCAGATTTTATCAAAATCGGTTCAGTACTCTTTTAAATGGTCTTGAAGAAGCTAATTTGTTTTTAATTATTAAAATAAACTGGCTCACATTCTTTCATTGTCTACAATACTGAATATTTTTTTTGAGCAGTAATTTGCGAACTTGTTGTAGCATAATAACTCAACGATACTATAGGTATTTTATATTAGATAGGTACTTAATACATGAAAATGTATAGGATAATTGTATTAAATAAAATATAAATAAACACAGAGTAAACTTTAATTTGTGTAATATGTTTTTGAAAAACTAAAACATTTTTTGGATGCGTATCTCAGTTTTCTTTCGTGAATACTTTTTGTCACTTATTCACTGCCGAGCGATGTCACATCGATTTGAAAGAGAAAAAGAGAAGCCGTTTGAATGTAATAATTGTGGGAACCAATTTAGTCGACAGGGTACTTTGGAAAGACATTTGAGAACACACACTGGTGAAAAACCGTTTGAATAGCTTTGTCGTCGTTAGTTTGCCCAGAGCAGTACAATGCATTAACATTTGAGAACACACACTGGTGAAAAACCATATAAATGTAAGATTTTTCTGAAATTGAATTCGACTTTTAGTTTTATTAAAATGAAGCACCTGAATTAATTCTTACTTTGAAATTCGAGTTTATTCTTGTCAAAATTTTCCCTACTACATTTGTAAATGTAATAGTTTAGAAAACGTAAAATATCTTGGGGTGATCTTAGACGAACAACCACAGAAATATATCGGGATAGAACGGCCAAGTGGGCGGGACACGCGTGTCTCAATCTTGTACGATCGTACGTAAGATTTGTTAAACATTCATTCAGTCAGCGCGCACTTCCTGACTGTGCTTTGTTGTGCGGTTTTAAATTGTAAAAACAGAAGTATGAAACTGAGAAAATAGGTCAAAAGGAGGTACCTGTTACTTTCCATGGGTGAGTAGTTAGCTTTAACTAATATCGTGATTAAACAACAATACCTTAAAATGAAAATACAAAAACCTACCATGATATTCAATGTAAAACGACATACGACTTTCTAACAATCGACAAAGACCAAATATCCAAAATGTCGCTACTGATTACTTTCCGGGTTATGACAGTTTGAAAATGTAAAATGAATATAAGATATGTGGAGGGGCTGTCCAAATTTCGGTCGTTGTTGTATTACGAGCACACTTAAATGCAACGAACTGACTGTGTCGATACCTCTTACAGTATCGCTATAAGAGTTTCCTAAACCTTGAAGTACTGGTTTCCAAGTGAGAGGTAAAACACATCTTGGTAATCAGCATGAGTCAGGAAATATTTTGTAAAAACAAAGTTTTTTTGTAAGAAGCTTCAATATAAAGTGCTATACAGCGTGTAACATAACCAACGACGTTCCCGTGAAGGGGTGACTCAGCTCGTTAAAGTGAACAACTTTTCCTATGGGACCAATGGAATCTCAATTTTTTTGGACATTTTTATACTAATTGCCGAGCTTGACGAACATTATTTGTATGAAAATTTAATTATTTTGAGTTCCCAGCATTTTTAACACATCTTACACGAAACTTTTATTTCACTCTTATCTAGCTTCTCTTCTTTTTCAAAAATTTGTTAATGATTACTATGGATTGTTCCATTGAAACATTTTTTCATTTCTGTGTCATTGTGTTTACTATGAAAGCCGGTAAATCTGGTGCAATAAGGTATATCAAAGACCTGTTTCAATGGATGTCCTCATCACGAGTAACAGTTTTTACTTTCTCATAGCAATTAACCATCCTTGCATTATGTGACATGTGAGCTAATATTATGTATCTCATCCCACAGGTTCGCTAAGTAACTGACCACTTTGTAAAGCGATGGTGTAGGTGAAAGTAAGTTTTTTTTGCAGATGACACAGCAGAGGGCCAACAGCGTGTAGCAGGAAGTTCACGAAACCGTCTTGATTACTGTTTCGTGAACTTCCTGCCGCAGGTTGTTGACCAGCCTCAGAGAGACCCGCGCGCGCAAACGCTGACACAAGGCACCAGCGTCATGTTTGTCTGAGGCAGTTTCAGTGGAATAGTCGTCTACAAACTGGTGAGAAGCCGTATAATTGTAATAATTGTATAAAGCAACTTAATCGTAAGGATACTTTAGTATTACAATTAAGAACTCATACTGGTGAGAAACCAACATGATGTAATAGTTTCTGCTACTCTTGTATCGTTTGTAATGTCACGGGAACTTTTCATTCTCGTCTACATTAAACCACGGATATACTACATTACTATAGTATAGAGATATTATAATAACAACATTGGTCTTCACATGGATATCGTAAGAAGCGACTTAGGAAATATAAGCTAAACAAAGCTCCTAAACATCAATGAGACCTCTGCAATCCGTCTGGCTAGCGAGGAGAGTGTATGCCAATCCTGTCTTCTCCGGCCCAGTATGGCTCCGGTAGTACAGAGAGGGTCATACTGCTGCAGAGACTAAAGAGACCTGATGATGATGATTATAATAACAAACAAGAAACCATCATGTAATTGTCATACAAAACAAATCTCTGTAGCAACCTGTACAAGGGCGTCGCCAAGGGGGGGCAGGGAGGGGCAGCTGCCCCCCCCCCCCCCCTAGAGATTCTAAAAAAGTTTCCAAATATAATGCAACCAAAGTCCTAAGTCTTTGAGTTGATTTGCTTGAAGTTCAAGCCTTGAACAATCATGTCTGTACTGTCACAGAATATATATGTACTGGGTGGCGCAAAAGTAAAGACCCTATTTGGTTCAGCTATAACATTTTTTCTAAATTAGAAAACTAGATTTAGGTTTTTTTAAATGTATATTTGTGCCATTAAATTTCGTACCATTAGGATTTAAAGATGATGTCTTTTAAATGGTGACCTCCAGAGTTGATACACATTTGAGCCCTATTTATGACATTTTGCATAACTTGCCGTAACACTTCCTGCGATATGTTCGTTATTTCTTGACGAATGTTTTCTTTTAGAGCTGCGAGAGTCTGTGGCTTGTTCACATACACCCGAGATTTCAAAAAACCCCAAAGAAAGAAGTCTGGACTGGTCAGATCGGGTGATCTTGCATGAAATCGTCGACGAAATTCACGTTGTGTTCTTATCACTGATGAATTATTCCGTAAGAACATTGACACAATTATTCCACGTTCTTGGGGAGTAAAACGGTCCATGTTTATTTTCAGTGTATTTTACATTTCTTCACTACACAATTTTCAAAAACAGAATGACAGAAAATGTCATATAAAAAAAATAAAAGTATTTTCTTTAGTGCCAGTACTTTTGCGCCACCCAGTATATAGTACTAAGATACTGTTGTTATTACAATCGCTGTAGATGTAAGGCTCGTAGTACAAGTGAAAAGCTTCATGGGCTGTCGACTTTACTTACAATTCATACCTACTTTTCTCATTCATAGAGAATGAGAAAAGTATGAATTGTAGTAGGTAAAGTCAACTTGCCCCCCCCTGCGCCATCGGCTGGCGACGCCCTTGAACCTGTATCTACTGCGGCTGCGTGTTTTAGTTTTGTAAGTCATTCAACCTTGACTAGACACGTTGATTCGAAACAAATGATATTTCAAAACTGCTTTTCTCTAAAACTTCTCGAAAAATTTGTATGTAAATCTGTATGGATGTATGTATTAAAGTATGTATGTAAGATTCTTTATTTTATCATAACTGCTGACTCACGGACTTGGACGTAGAGGCTATCATCATGTAAAAACGAATCACTCACGCGCTATTTGTCGGGATTGCCGACTATATCTCCCGACGACATAGCACGTGAGTGACCCGCTTTTATTACCCAACTGCCAAGAAGGGTAATGTGTTCCGCGCGTATCATGTATGTTTGTAAATTTCTTTATTACCTCGTATCATCTTAACGGCTGGATGAATTCCGAGAGTTCGATCGGCCGGTTTGCGTTCGGTTTGTGACGCATCTATCTCACCTCCATCGATATCACGTAAAATTATCTTTACAGACAGCCAATGTTTTTGATGTGAAGGACGAACAAACACATTTTCACTTAATATTAGTGTTGCGTCTTCCTGAAAGAGCCACTGCATTCTCCGATCAACCCCAGAATCACAGTAAGGGAAAAAGTAAACACTGACCTGGATTCTTTGTGAACAGGACGTGGGGAAGGATCGCCCGCGGCAGGCCCTCGTGGCGGCTGGCTGGGAACCTCCCTGGTTTGAACTTTATTCCTTTCTTGCTGCCTACACTTGTGGTACACCATCACACACTCGCGGATGAGATTTAAGATTGTTTTCGGCCAGCGAACTCTTAGGAGACGTTATTTTTAGTTATTTTATCAGCGCAAGCGACGCGCTTTCATGACTCGAACGCCATATTTTTTTGACTGACATTTTCGGCCAATCACAGGCCGTCTCGGCGAATTAGGAGGGATGTATGGGAGAAAGGGAAGCAAGAACATAGATAGGGAATTTTATTAGGGTTTTAAAGTTAATGCTTACACATTTTCCCCCACCTGAAATCCACAAGGGTTTCACAGAGAATGCAAATTGAAAGATAAAAAACAAAAGCAATAGCTACGCACTATTGCAAGAATATCTAGAAATATTATTGTGTAAGCATTACCTTTAAAACCTAAATAAAATTACCTATCTATATTTCCGTTTCCTCCCATACATCCCTCCTATTTCGCTGAGACGGCCTGTGATTGGCCGAAGAGACAGTCAAAAAATATGGCGATCGAGTCTTGTGAAGCGCGTCGCTTGCGCTGATAAAACAACTAAAAATAACGTCTCCTAAGAGTTCGCTGGCCGAAAACAATCATAAATCTCATCCGCGAGTGTGTGATGGTGTACCACAAGTGTAGGCAGCAAGAAAATAATAAAGTTCAAGCACAAGGGTCGTCGGCCGGTCGACCTAGTCCCGTGAAGGCGAATCCTTTCGAATCCTGTTCACAAACGAATCCAGGTGAGTGTTTACTGAATTTTGCCTTGCTGTGATTCTGGGGTTGATCGGAGAGTGCAGTGACTTTTTCAGGAAGACGCAACATTAATTTATGGTGCCTCCTGTGAGGACATTCCTCACGTACTTACCTATTTCAAATTTACCCACTTAATTTCAATATTTTCAATTAAAGTTATTTCCAAATATGGATAACTAATTTATTCATAAATAGACTTATTATAGATTCAAATTAACTAGGTACTTACCCACCTAGCATTTGTCTATTTGTCTAACAATCTCGGATCAAACAGGAAATTCCATACCTGTACATACTTCTTATCTCGTTAATTCCCTTGTAATAATCCCTTAATCGTTCGATTTGTATGCCATAAGGTACTATCTTGTTACTCAGGCTTTCGAACTATTTTGGATAGCCTAGATACCTACCTAAGGTTAATTAATAGCAGCGAGGTGTGTATTTATGATTATAAGTAATAGTCCGTAGTTTTAAAACCTACGTGTTTTGTGAATATCTGTTCCATTACTCAGTTTCCATTTAAACTTTTGCTACCTACCTACCTTACTCGTACTTTCACAATTAGTGCTTAGCGAAAACATGGCAGAAGGAGAATTAATGTCAACCATTAAAAAACGTGAATATGAGTTTAAAAATATGCAAATACTTTATGACTTAGCAAAAATTACGAAAGAAAATAAAACTAGATTGGCATCCTTTCGAGCTAGGTATAAAAGAATTGATATAATTCGTGATAATTTCTTGGAATGCAACGATCGTGTAAACCAGTTGCAACTCAAACTAAATCCTCAATTTGTTATCGATAATAATGCTTTGTTGTCATTTGACGAGTTATACTATTTTGTCATTGAGTTTGCTGACTCTCTCGACGTCAGTTCGCGCTCGGAACTGTGTCAAGGTCATGCGCATTCCAACTCTCAAGTGAAATTACCTAAATTGCAAATAGCTAAGTTTGATGGTAATATAGAGAACTGGCAGATGTTTAAAGACAGTTATACGTCGCTTGTGCATAATAATGTTTCGTTGTCGGACACAGAGAAATTTTACTATTTGTTGTCATGTCTGTCCGGGTATGCCCTGACACTAGCTAAGGGTGTTCCTATAACATCAGCTAATTATTCTGTTGTTTATGCAGCGTTGCTAGACAGATATGATAATAAACGTATTTTAGCCACCGCTTATTTAGAAAAAATAATAAAATTAAATCCGATCCAACGGCCATCATTATTAAACTTATCACACTTAACCAACACACTTTATGAATGTGTTAGTGCCTTGCGCGGGTTAAATATTGATGATTTAAGTGAATTTCTTTTATTTTACATAGCATCTCGGCCGCTTGATACAGAAACTAGGAAAAGGTTTGAATTACAAAATACCGAAGAAATTCCTAAATTTAATAATTTGATTGTTTATTTACAGAATTATATAAAGGTATTAGAGTTTAGTCAACCTAGTAATTTACAGTCATTCAATTCTACAAATAAACAAAACCACAATAATACAAAGAAAGATAATTTTTCTCGGCAATCAAATTCTTCCTTAATTACATCTTCGAACTCAAATAATAATAAACCTGATCAGGCTGTCTGTGCGTATTGTCATGAAAATCATTCAATATATCGCTGTGGTAAAGTACATTCTATGAATATAGGACAGCGACAAAAAATAGTTAGAGTTACAATTATGTCAAAACTGCTTAAGGCCCGGTCACACTAGTGCAGACTGCAAGTCTAAGTCCATGTGTTTCATTTGTAACTCAAAACATAACACATTATTACATGAAGAACATAAAAGTTTATTATCTAATACCATTGACCTAAAGACTTCTGAGAATTCCAATATGAGCACTTCCCTAACTTGTACAACTCAGCCAAACATGTCAAAGTCACCTATGAGTACCAAAATTATTGGTTCAGCAGTGGTTCGGTTGAGAAGAGTGGATGGTTCATTGCAGCATGCTCGTATAATCATAGATAGTGGCTCGATGGACTCTTTCATTACAAGTAGCTGTGTGCGACAGTTAGGTTTACAAATAAAAAAGTGTAATTTAAATGTAACCGGTCTCGGTCAAAATTATGTATGTAATATTAAAGGTTATACTTTTGGCTCTATTGTGCCTAGGTCAAATGACTCGCCCCAATTTGATATACCATTAGTGGTTTTGCCTAAAATCACTTCAATGGTTCCTTCAACCTCATTACCATCAGTTGTCAAGGAAAAGTTTAAACATCTGGATCTCGCCGACCAAGATTTTGATAAATCGGGTCCGATCGATCTGTTGTTAGGAGTAGACTGTTTTGACCAGATATATACTGGTTCACGTTATTGCCCAGGTCCTGGTTTTCCATGTGCACTGTCTAGTGTATTCGGCTGGGTGATAAGTGGTCAGTTTCTTCAAAACGTGGTGGCTCAAACTCCAGCCACACCCGTTACGTCACTCATCGCGTCTTCTGGTGCGCTCGATGAGAGCGTTCAACGTTTTAGGGAATCCGAAGAACCGCCGAAATGTAAAATTTCCGGTCCTAAGGATGAAATATGTGAAGTGGCTCAAACTCCAGCCACACCCGTTACGTCACTCATCGCGTCTTCTAGTGCGCTCGATGAGAGCGTTCAACGGTTTTGGGAATCCGAAGAGCCGTCGAAATGTAAAATTTCCGGTCCTAAGGATGAAATATGTGAAGTGGCTCAAACTCCAGCCACACCCGTTACGTCACTCATCGCGTCTTCTAGTGCGCTCGATGAGAGCGTTCAACGGTTTTGGGAATCCGAAGAGCCGTCGAAATGTAAAATTTCCGGTCCTAAGGATGAAATATGTGAAGTGGCTCAAACTCCAGCCACACCCGTTACGTCACTCATCGCGTCTTCTTGTGCGCTCGATGAGATCGTTCAACGGTTTTGGGAATCCGAAGAACCGCCGAAATGTAAAATTTCCGGTCCTAAGGATGAAATATGTGAAGTGGTTCAAACTCCAGCCACACCCGTTACGTCACTCATCGCGTCTTCTTGTGCGCTCGATGAGATCGTTCAACGGTTTTGGGAATCCGAAGAACCGTCGAAATGTAAAATTTCCGGTCCTGAGGATGAAATATGTAAACAAAAATATAAAAATGGCACATATCGTACCTCCGAAGGTCGTTATGTTGTACCAATTATGCTTAAAGATGATACTCCAGCCTTAGGAGAATCATATCATCAGGCTCTTAACCGTTTTCTCAACTTGGAAAAGCGTCTTGCCAGCCAGACTGAGTTGAAAACGGAATATAAGGAATTTATGCAGCAGTACGAAGAGCTGGGACATATGCAGCCTGCTGAATCTTTGTCTACTGACCGTTATATTATTCCTCACCATTGTGTAAGACCACCCGATAGTACAACGACACGTTTACGAGTAGTCTTCGATGCCAGTAGTCGGACCTCGAATAATCTGTCACTCGATAATATTGTTCATGTGGGTCCTAAGCTGCAAGTGGATATTGTCGATTTAGTGACAAAATTTAGACTTCACAAAATAGTTTTTACTGCCGACATCCGTCGTATGTATCGGCAAATATTGATAAGACCCGAGAAATGGACTACTAACGCTCCTCGTCTTCTTAAGGATGTTCCTCCTGAATTTTGTCAAAGTTCCAAATCCTTCGATGAATCGGGAAATGAGTTTGTCAAAATATTAGGGATACGATGGAATCCCATTAATGATTCTTTCTCATATGCCTTTTCAGACTCGTTCGAAGTCAAATTTACTAAAAGATCCATACTCTCTTTATTAGCTCGCATTTTCGATCCACTCGGTTGGATATGCCCAGTAGTCTTTGCAGCAAAATCGCTGTTGCAAGAAATATGGCGGTTAAATTTATCGTGGGATGAGACTATTCCAAAACATTTAATCAAACAATGGCATTTAATAGCGGCCAATTTGTCTGATTTACAAAAAATCTCTCTTCCGCGGTTAGTTATACCTTCCAATCCGATGGAAGTACACTTGGTAGGTTTCTGTGATGGTTCTCTGAAAGGCTATGGTTGTTGTGTGTATATTTGTGTGGTTACTAATGAGCCCAGAATTTCTACTGCGACTAGTTTACTGCTTGGAAAATCTAGAGTAGCTCCTTTAAAACCCACCACGGTAAATAGACTCGAGCTAAGCGCAGCGGTGCTTCTGGCAAAAGTTCTATCGCATATGTATAATTTGCTAAAAGACCATATAACTATTAATTCTATTCGAGCTTATTCAGACAGCAGCACTACCTGGTAATGGTTTAATACCGCCCCTCATTTGTTAAAAATGTATGTAGCCCATCGTGTCATTCAAGCAACTGACTTGATTAGTACCGATCACTGGTATTATGTTTCGTCTAAGGATAACCCGGCCGACTGTTGTAGTCGCGGAGTGTCCTGTCCAGAGCTTATAGACCATCCTCTGTGGTGGAAAGGTCCTTCTTGGCTACAGGATTTGCCTAGTCAATGGCCTAACAAACGGGTTCTACTTCCAAAAGAATACTTACCCGAGTTTAAATCACTAGAAACTAAAAGTCTTCACGTGATTAATGTGAGAAACCCACTTCTGGACTTAATTGCCAGACATTCCTTTTTTACAAAAATTCTAAGAATTGTAGCATGGTGTATTAGATTTATTTCAAATTCGAGGGTTGCAAGGCAAAATCGAATTCTTTCATTTCTCAGTAGTACTGAACTCGAGAAGTCAACTAAAGTATTATTTAAATTGAGTCAGTATCATTATATGTCTTCCGAAGTCAGTCGAGTGCGAGATAATGAACCATGTGTAAAGTCCATTCAAAAACTTTCACCTTTCCTGGACGATGATGGGATCGTGCGGGTGGGGGAACGCATCGATGAGGCTAATCTGTCACCATCTGCGTTACACCCTTTTTTGTTACATAAACAATGTCCAATATCTAAAATTATAATAAAACATTTTCAAAAAAAATATTTGCATTGTGGACCTCGAACCTTACAATCTCTTATTCAACGCCAGTTTTGGATAATTGGATTGAGACTTCTGATACGTACCGTGCTGTCAAAGTGTGTTAGATGTTTCGTGTCCGCGCTCTCGTTGGGTCATGCTTAAGAAAATTACCCAGAGATTTTGGCGCGTATGGCAGCGTGATTATCTTCATACATTACAACGAAAGAACAAAAGGTTCGTACATGAACCAAATATTAAAATAGATAACTTAGTCATAGTTAACGAACCTAATCTTCTGCCTATGTTTTGGAAGTTGGCACGTATTGTGCAAGTGCATGCTGGTTCGGATCAAGTAATCAGAGTAGTTACTTTCCGAACTGCTAACGGAAAGACCTTTCGTAGGCCGGTAGTAAAGGTTTGTCCCTTACCAATTAATTAAGATATTTTTCATAAATTACTAAAACATAAATACACACTATCTAATCCTTAGGCTAGTTAAAACTTATTTATTACTTTATCTTTCGAAAATAATATTTCTAGATATTCTTGCAATAGTGCGTAGCTATTGCTTTTGTTTTTTATCTTTCAATTTGCATTCTCTGTGAAACCCTTGTGGATTTCAGGTGGGGGAAAATGTGTAAGCATTACCTTTAAAACCTAAATAAAATTACCTATCTATATTTCCGTTTCCTCCCATACATCCCTCCTATTTCGCTGAGACGGCCTGTGATTGGCCGAAGAGACAGTCAAAAAATATGGCGATCGAGTCTTGTGAAGCGCGTCGCTTGCGCTGATAAAACAACTAAAAATAACGTCTCCTAAGAGTTCGCTGGCCGAAAACAATCATAAATCTCATCCGCGAGTGTGTGATGGTGTACCACAAGTGTAGGCAGCAAGAAAATAATAAAGTTCAAGCACAAGGGTCGTCGGCCGGTCGACCTAGTCCCGTGAAGGCGAATCCTTTCGAATCCTGTTCACAAACGAATCCAGGTGAGTGTTTACTGAATTTTGCCTTGCTGTGATTCTGGGGTTGATCGGAGAGTGCAGTGACTTTTTCAGGAAGACGCAACAATTATTTTCGAAAGATAGAGTAATAAATAAGTTCTAACTAGCCTAAGGATAGTGTGTATTTATGTATTAGTAATTTATGAAAAAATATTAATTATTTGGTAAGGGACAAACCTTTACTACCGGCCTACGAAAGGGTGTCCGTTATTCCAGCCAGATTTTGTTGAAAATTGTCGAAAATCGACATTGAAGTGCAGTAGATAATTAGATATAGAGCTTCTGTAAATGGTAAGCTAATTTTTAAATTTGGTAAGCGTATAATTTTTTAATTATTTGATAAAAACAGTTCCGGCTAGCGTAACGTTACCGTAGCCAGATCTTTTTTTGTTTAACGGGAATTTTGAAATAAAAGTTATGTAAATAATTAGATATCAATTTGGTATAAATGGTACAACTTAAATTGTATTTGTATTTGCTATGGTTGCGAAGATATTTGAAATCCTGCTGGAGTAACGGTTTGCCCAATTGCTGTATCTTGGAATTGACTAAGCAGATGATGATGATTTTTGCACAGGACATCTGGCTAATTAGTTATAGTTTATAGCGCAATAAAGGAATTCACAGTAATTAACCGTTTAGAAGTTATTTTCATTAAATAGAAATATGCTTTAATAGGTCCTAGCACTTCCAATAAGCGCTCCAAAGACTAACTTTAAACGTTATTATATAGTGAAATACTGTCTATAAATGGTACCAAAGTTTCATTAGTATCCTATACGTAATTAAAAAGTTATGATGAATCTTCGATTTGTTTCGGCCATGGCGCGCGGCGGAGTTATTTAACGACCGATTAACCGAGTTTCCTGTACGAGTGGTCACTGAATCTTTTGTAAATAATTAGATATACATGTCAATTTAATACCTGCTAAATTTCAGACCTGTAGATTAATGAATTAACGAAATAATTGAAAAAAATGATGTTCGCGTGGTTATTCGACCAAATCTAGAATGTTATAAAAAAGCGGCCGCGCAATACATTATACCAACATTCTAAAACTTACAGGATAATACATACGCGGTTTGTACAGACGAGCTATTTTTACAAAGTAGGTACATTTATTTTAAAATAGCTACTAGCTACCAGTTACAGCTTAGCAGTTAGTAGTGGAAGCATCTTGATAATTTACCTTTTATTTTATATATCTTATCTTTACTAATATTATAAATGCGAAAGTGAGTTTGTTTGTTTGTTACGCTTTCACGCCGTAATTACTGAACTGATCTCTATGAAATTTTGTATACAGGTTCTCTGGAGTACAGAGAAGGACATAGACTACCTTTTATCCCGGGAAAAAGTACTATTCCCGTGGGATCGACATTAACGCGGGCGGAGCCGCGGGCGAAAGCTAGTGTTTACTATAAAACAAAGCTTTAGCTTGTACTGTTTCAAAAAGTACCTATCCTAAGAAGTAAACTGCATTGTTATGTCGTTTATTTATAATATTGTATTTTGATTTTTATACTAAAAACGTAATTTAAGAATAAGGCTATCTTTTTCTATACTAATATTATAAAGCTGAAGAGTTTGTTTGTTTGAACGCGCTAATCTCAGGAACTACTGGTTCAAATTGGAAAATTCTTTTTGTGTTGGATAGTCCATTTATTGACGAAGGCTTTAGGCTATAAAACATCACGCTGCGACCAATAGGAGCGAAGCATCAATAAAAAATGTTTTGAAAACGGGGAAAATTATTCATCTATACTAATTAATCATACTAACGGAAATTGCCGCGAACGAAGTCGCGGGCAACAGCTAGTCTAAGACATTTGTGATTTTTTAATCAGATTACAGGAAGCAATAGGAAGTAGATACTTACTGCAGATAAAATATGTAAGTACATACTACACTGTGATGTTATTACATTTTATTATTGTTGTTCTGTGATTTAATACAATAAAACTTTATATATGACTACAAGTATTTTACTTTAACTTATTCGGAACGATAACATAAAAAAGATATAGGTATTTATAAATTCTTTCTTTTTAATTTCAGATAAGCATGCGACGCTGCATATTGGTCCATAAGAAAAAACCTGTGATTATTTTTGAAGCTAATTTATAAACTTACTTACCTTAGTTAATATCTTTATATGATAAACATTATCTACACAGTTAGGTCCTCTATATGTTCTATTACCTACGTATTATTATTTTAGATTTTTTTTTTTTCGGACAAATCACTCAGATTGAGCTGGCCCCAAAGTAAGTTCGAGACTCGTGTTATGGGATACTAGCTCAACGATACTATATTTTATAACAAATACATATATAGATACACATCCAAAATCCAGGCCAATCTGAAAAAGATCATTTTCCATTTTGACCTGGCCGGGGATCGAACCCGATCACTCCGTGTCGCAGGCTGGCATGTTGACCGCTGCGCCACGGAGCTAGTCAACAGTATTCTTCAACAGTATTTCTAAAAATGTTTATTATATATTAATATAATATTAGTTATAACTAAGTTTTATTATATCACTTATGTAGCTCGTCTGTACAAAACACGTACGAGTATGAAATTATCTAGTAAGTTTAAGAAGGTTGGTATAATGTATGGCGCGGCCGCTTTTTCATAACATTCTAGATTTGGTCGGGTAACCACGCGAACATCATTTTTTCAATTATTTCGTTAATTAATTAATCTACAAGTCTGAAATTTGATAGGTATTAAATTGACATGTATATCTAATTATTTACAAAAGATTCTGTGACCACTCGTACAGGAAACTCGGTTAATCGGTCGTTAAATAACTCCGCCGCGCGCCATGGCCGGATCAAATCGAAGATTCATCATAACTTTTTAATTACGTATAGGATACTAATGAAACTTTGGTACCATTTATAGACAGTATTTCACTATATAATAACGTTTAAAGTTAGTCTTTGGAGCGCTTATTGGAAGTGCTAGGACCTATTAAAGCATATTTCTATTTAATGAAAATAACTTCTAAACGATTAATTACTGTGAATTCCTTTATTGCGCTATAAACTATAACTAATTAGCCAGATGTCCTGTGCAAAAATCATCATCATCTGCTTAGTCAATTCCAAGATACAGCAATTGGGCAAACCGTTACTCCAGCAGGATTTCAAATATCTTCGCAACCATAGCAAATACAAATACAATTTAAGTTGTACCATTTATACCAAATTGATATCTAATTATTTACATAACTTTTATTTCAAAATTCCCGTTAAACAAAAAAAGATCTGGCTACGGTAACGTTACTCTAGCCGGAACTGTTTTTATCAAATAATTAAAAAAGTATACGCTTACCAAATTTAAAAATTAGCTTACCATTTACAGAAGCTCTATATCTAATTATCTACTGCACTACAATGTCGATTTTCGACAATTTTCAACAAAATCTGGCTGGCGTAACGGACACTACGAAAGGTCTTTCCGTTAGCAGTTCGGAAAGTAACTACTCTGACTACTTGATCCGAACCAGCATGCACTTGCACAATACGTGCCAACTTCCAGAACATCGGCGAAAGATTAGGTTCGTTAACTATGACTAAGTTATCTATTTTAATATTTGGTTCATGTACGAACCTTTTGTTCTTTCGTTGTAATGTATGAAGATAATCACGCTGCCATACGCGCCAAAATCTCTGGGTAATTTTCTTAAGCATGACCCAACGAGAGCGCAGACACGAAATAAAACATCTCACACACTTCGACAGCACGGTACGTATCAGAAGTCTCAATCCAATTATCCAAAACTGGCGTTGAATAAGAGATTGTAAGGTTCGAGGTCCACAATGCAAATATTTTTTATGAAAAGGGTTTATTCTAATTTTAGATATTGGACATTGTTTAGGTAACAAAAAAGGGTGCAACGCAGATGGTGACAGATTAGCCTCATCGATGCGTTCCCCCACCCGCACGATCCCATCATCGTCCAGGAAAGGTGAAAGTTTTTGAATGGACTTTACACATGGTTCATTATCTCGCACTCGACTGACTTCGGAAGACATATAATGATACGGACTCAATTTAAATAATACTTTGGTTAACTTCTCGAGTTCAGGACTACTGAGAAATGAAAGAATTCGATTTTGCCTTGCAACCCTCGAATTTGAAATAAATCTAATACACCATGCTACAATTCTTAAAATTTTTGTAAAAGAGGAATGTCTGGCAATTAAGTCCAGAAGTGGGTTTCTCACATTAATCACGTGAAGACTTTTAGTTTCTAGTGATTTAAACTCGGGTAAGTATTCTTTTGGAAGTAGAACCCGTTTGTTAGGCCATTGACTAGGCAAATCCTGTAGCCAAGAAGGACCTTTCCACCACAGAGGATGGTCTATAGGCACTGGACAGGACACTCCGCGACTACAACAGTCGGCCGGGTTATCCTTAGACGAAACATAATACCAGTGATCGGTACTAATCAAGTCAGTTGCTTGAATGACACGATTGGCTACATACATTTTTAACAAATGAGGGGCTGTATTAAGCCATGACAAGGTAGTGCTGCTGTCTGGATAAGCTCGAATAGAATTAATAGTTATATAGTCTTTAAGCAAATTATACATGTGCGATAGAACTTTTGCTAGAAGCACCGCTGCGCTTAGCTCAAGTCTATTTACTGTGGTAGGTTTTAAAGGAGCTACTCTAGATTTTCCAATCAGTAAACTAGTCGCAGTAGAAATTCTGGGCTCATTAGTAACCACACAAATATACACACAACAACCATAGCCTTTCAGAGAACCATCACAGAAACCTACCAAGTGTACTTCCATCGGATTGGAAGGTATAACTAACCGCGGAAGAGAAATTTTTTGTAAATCAGACAGATTGGCCGCTATTAAATGCCATTGTTTGGTTAAATGTTTTGGAATAGTCTCATCCCACGATAAATTTAACCGCCATATTTCTTGCAACAGCGATTTTGCTGCAAAGACTACTGGGCATATCCAACCGAGTGGATCGAAAATGCGAGCTACTAAAGAGAGTATGGATCTTTTAGTAAATTTGACTTCGAACGAGCCTGAAAAGGCATATGAAAAAAAATCATTAATGGGATTCCATCGTATCCCCAATATTTTGACAAACTCAATTCCCGATTCATCGAAGGATTTGGAACCTTGACAAAATTCAGGAGGAACATCCTTAAGAAGACGAGGAGCGTTAGTAGTCCATTTCTCGGGTCTTATCAATATTTGCCGATACATACGACGGATGTCGGCAGTAAAAACTATTTTGTGAAGTCTAAATTTTGTCACTAAATCGACAATATCCACTTGCAGCTTAGGACCCACATGAACAATATTATTGAGTGACAGATTATTCGAGGTCCGACCACTGGCATCGAAGACTACTCGTAAACGTGTCGTTGTACTATCGGGTGGTCTTACACAATGGTGAGGAATAATATAACGGTCAGTAGACAAAGATTCAGCAGGCTGCATATGTCCCAGCTCTTCGTACTGCTGCATAAATTCCTTATACTCCGTTTTCAACTCAGTCTGGCTGGCAAGACGCTTTTCCAAGTTGAGAAAACGGTTAAGAGCCTGATGATATGATTTTCCTAAGGCTGGAGTATCATCTTTAAGCATAATTGGTACAACATAACGACCTTCGGAGGTACGATATGTGCCATTTTTATATTTTTGTTTACATATTTCATCCTCAGGACCGGAAATTTTACATTTCGACGGTTCTTCGGATTCCCAAAACCGTTGAACGATCTCATCGAGCGCACAAGAAGACGCGATGAGTGACGTAACGGGTGTGGCTGGAGTTTGAGCCACTTCACATATTTCATCCTTAGGACCGGAAATTTTACATTTCGGCGGTTCTTCGGATTCCCAAAACCGTTGAACGATCTCATCGAGCGCACAAGAAGACGCGATGAGTGACGTAACGGGTGTGGCTGAAGTTTGAGCCACTTCACATATTTCATCCTTAGTACCGGAAATTTTACATTTCGACGGCTCTTCGGATTCCCAAAACCGTTGAACGCTCTCATCGAGCGCACAAGAAGACGCGATGAGTGACGTAACGGGTGTGGCTGAAGTTTGAGCCACTTCACATATTTCATCCTTAGGACCGGAAATTTTACATTTCGACGTCTCTTCGGATTCCCAAAACCGTTGAACGCTCTCATCGAGCGCACTAGAAGACGCGATGAGTGACGTAACGGGTGTGGCTGGAGTTTGAGCCACTTTACATATTTCATCCTTAGGACCGGAAATTTTACATTTCGGCGGTTCTTCGGATTCCCAAAACCGTTGAACGATCTCATCGAGCGCACAAGAAGACGCGATGAGTGACGTAACGGGTGTGGCTGAAGTTTGAGCCACCACGTTATGAAGAAACTGACCACTTATCACCCAGCCGAATACACTAGACAGTGCACATGGAAAACCAGGACCTGGGCAATAACGTGAACCAGTATATATCTGGTCAAAACAGTCTACTCCTAACAACAGATCGATCGGACCCGATTTATCAAAATCTTGGTCGGCGAGATCCAGATGTTTAAACTTTTCCTTGACAACCGACGGTAACGGAGTTGAAGGAACCATTGAAGTGATTTTAGGCAAAACCACTAATGGTATATCGAATTGGGGCGAGTCATTTGACCTAGGCACAATAGAGCCAAAAGTATAACCTTTAATATTACATACATAATTTTGACCGAGACCGGTTACATTTAAATTACATTTTTTTATATGTAAACCTAACTGTCGCGCACAGCTACTTGTAATGAAAGAGTCCATCGAACCACTATCTATGATTATACGAGCATGCTGCAATGAACCATCCACTCTTCTCAACCGAACCACTGCTGAACCAATAATTTTGGTACTCATAGGTGACTTTGACATGTTTGGCTGAGTTGTACAAGTTAGGGAAGTGCTTATATTGGAATTCTCAGAAGTCTTTAGGTCAATGGTATTAGATAATAAACTTTTATGTTCTTCATGTAATAATGTGTTATGTTTTGAGTTACAAATGAAACACATGGACTTAGACTTGCAGTCTGCACTAGTGTGACCGGGCCTTAAGCAGTTTTGACATATTTGTAACTCTTTAACTAATTGTTGTCGCTGTCCTATATTCATAGAATGTACTTTACCACAGCGATATATTGAATGATTTTTATGACAATACGCACAGACAGCCTGATTAGGTTTATTATTATTTGAGTTCGAAGATGTAATTAAGGAAGAATTTGATTGCCGAGAAAAATTATCTTTCTTTGTATTATTGTGGTTTTGTTTATTTGTAGAATTGAATGACTGTAAATTACTAGGTTGACTAACCTCTAATACCTTTATATAATTCTGTAAATAAACAATCAAATTATTAAATTTAGGAATTTCTTCGGTATTTTGTAATTCAAACCTTTTCCTAGTTTCTGTATCAAGAGGCCGAGATGCTATGTAAAATAAAAGAAATTCACTTAAATCATCAATATTTAACCCGCGCAAGGCACTAACACATTCATAAAGTGTGTTGGTTAATTGTGATAAGTTTGATAATGATGGCCGTTGGATCGGGTTTAATTTTACTATTTTTTTTAAATAAGCGTTGGCTAAAATTCGTTTATTATCATACCTGTCTAGCAAGGCTGCACAAACGACAGAATAATTCGCTGATGTTATAGGAACACCCTTAGCTAGTGTCAGAGCATACCCAGACAGACATGACAGCAAATAGTAAAATTTCTCTGTGTCCGACAACGAAACATTATTGTGCACAAGCGACGTATAACTGTCTTTAAACATCTGCCAGTTCTCTATATTACCATCAAACTTAGCTATTTGCAATTTAGGTAGTTTCACTTGCGAGTTGGTTGAATGCGCTTGACCTTGACACAGTTCCGAGCGCGAACTGACGTCGAGAGAGTCAGCAAACTCAATGACAAAATAGTATAACTCGTCAAATGACAACAAAGCATTATTATCGATAACAAATTGAGGATTTAGTTTGAGTTGCAACTGGTTTACACGATCGTTGCATTCCAAGAAATTATCACGAATTATATCAATTCTTTTATACCTATAGCTCGAAAGGATGCCAATTTAGTTTTTTTTTCTTTCGTAATTTTTGCTAAGTCATAAAGTATTTGCATATTTTTAAACTCATATTCACGTTTTTTAATGGTTGACATTAATTCTCCTTCTGCCATGTTTTCGCTAAGCACTAATTGTGAAAGTACGAGTAAGGTAGGTAGGTAGCAAAAGTTTAAATGGAAACTGAGTAATGGAACAGATATTCACAAAACACGTAGGTTTTAAAACTACGGACTATTACTTATAATCATAAATACACACCTCGCTGCTATTAATTAACCTTAGGTAGGTATCTAGGCTATCCAAAATAGTTCGAAAGCCTGAGTAACAAGATAGTACCTTATGGCATACAAATCGAACGATTAAGGGATTATTACAAGGGAATTAACGAGATAAGAAGTATGTACTCGTAAGCAATAGGTATTTACTATGGTATGGCACAGGTATGGAATTTCCTGTTTGATCCGAGATTGTTAGACAAATAGACAAATGCTAGGTGGGTAAGTACCTAGTTAATTTGAATCTATAATAAGTCTATTTATGAATAAATTAGTTATCCATATTTGGAAATAACTTTAATTGAAAATATTGAAATTAAGTGGGTAAATTTGAAATAAGTACGTGAGGAATGTCCTCACAGGAGGCACCATAAATTAATGTTGCGTCTTCCTGAAAGAGCCACTGCATTCTCCGATCAACCCCAGAATCACAGTAAGGGAAAAAGTAAACACTGACCTGGATTCTTTGTGAACAGGACGTGGGGAAGGATCGCCCGCGGCAGGCCCTCGTGGCGGCTGGCTGGGAACCTCCCTGGTTTGAACTTTATTCCTTTCTTGCTGCCTACACTTGTGGTACACCATCACACACTCGCGGATGAGATTTAAGATTGTTTTCAGCCAGCGAACTCTTAGGAGACGTTATTTTTAGTTATTTTATCAGCGCAAGCGACGCGCTTTCATGACTCGAACGCCATATTTTTTTGACTGACATTTTCGGCCAATCACAGGCCGTCTCGGCGAATTAGGAGAGATGTATGGGAGAAAGGGAAGCAAGAACATAGATAGGGAATTTTATTAGGGTTTTAAAGTTAATGCTTACACAATTAGTGAGTGATCTTATTAACCGGCCTCAAAATGGATGTTCTCATTTCGCTCCATATGTATACGTAGTATTGTCGGGATTGCACAGATTTGTGTATATGTTGTTCTGTACCAGCTTACATGGGTGCCTAATTCTATGAGTTTTTGTGTTGCGTATGTGTGCGTGGCTGTGGCCACCATCCTTTATTTCTTGAATAAATCAGTGTGCTACTAGCAGTCAATCGTTTCACTCGTCCACCCTTCGCCCGCATACTTATCAGTGGCGACGAGTACCCCGCAAATAAAGTATTAAAATGGCGGTCGCACAATTCGGTATTTTAAGTGTGTTCGACCATAATCTACAGACGTAGAGGACGTACAAAAGTCGAATTTCACAATACTTCGTGGCAAACGACATCACAGAAGCATCGGATTCGAAGGGAGTAAAGAGGGCCATCCTGCTTAGCGTCCTCAATGAGGGCACGCATCAACTCGTGGCAGATTTAGCGAGGCCTGAGGAGATCCAAACATTCCTTACGAAAGCCTGTTCGAGCCCTGCCGTTAGCGACGCAGTACCGGAGGGTAATCAGGTTGTCAAAATAGTAAATCACCGCAAAAGTGGAAGTGTAGGAAAAGCGTAGTGTATGTGGTTACAGAAACCACAAGTCTACACGGCGGCTGATCATTGTGTTGGAGCGGGGGCCCTTCCGTCCCCCGTGCCAGCAGCTCACTTCTCTGGTCATTCATTGCGAGCCATCATTCCTTACCTTTGCCTATGTAACTGTCGTAACTACGGCAATCCTCAATTAATCTTAAGAGTCGGCAACGCATCAGCACCTTCTCTGGTGCTGCAGATGTCCATGGGCGACGGTGACCTCTTCCCATTAGGTGGCTCGTCTGCTCGTTTGCCGTCAATCCTTACTAATATTATAAATGCGAAAGTGAGTTTGTTTGTTTGTTACGCTTTCACGTCGTAACTGCTGAACCGATCATCATAAAATTTTGCATACAAGTTCTTTGGAGTACGGAGAAGGACATAGGCTACCTTTTATCCAGGGAAAAGTACTGTTCCCGAGGGATCAACATTGACGCGGGCGGAGCCGCGGGCGAAAGCTAGTTATACATTAAAAAAAAGTCGTCCGAATGTAATTTCGCCAACTATGTGTGTAAAGGCTGTGACGTCAAAGGCCTCCTTCATAGAATGTGTACGAAAGTGAATTTCATGGACGTGATCGGCGATGACAACGGTGAGGATGACAGTGCCGGTAAGAATTTTTATATCCGTTCTGCAGGGGAGAGCCTATGATGGAGTGTTTTAGCGGACCGTTTTAATTAACAGGTTACCTTTTACATTTGAAATTGATAGCGGCTCAGCTGTAACGGTAATATCTGAGAATTGCTACAGTAAATATTTTAAAACGGCGCCATTATCGGCCGCGCGAAAACAGCTGATGACATAACGGTAAGGGTATTGTATGCGTAGGTACAGTACGGCTGCCGGTGTCGTACAGTTGACGTCTATGTGATTCGTGATGGAGGGCCGCGCCCCTTTTGGCCAGAGATTTCATCTCCTAGTTTCAATTACAATTTCTGCCAAGATGCTGATTTTTCCATAAAATCATTAGCGCTGATGTACCCTAAGTTGTTTAGTGATCAATTGCTTTGATAAATATAAAATAAAATTGTTGTTAAAAGATAAGTCCATTTTCCCTTAATTGAACCATGGGACCTAATTGATTAATTCAATTACATCATGTTGGTTTCTCACCAGTATGAGTTCTTAATTGTAATACTAAAGTATCCTTACGATTAAGTTGCTTCTCACAATCATTACATTTCAATGGCTTCTCAACAGTGTGTGTTCTTAAATGTGTTTCTAAACGACCCTTTTGATTAAACTGTTTCCCACAATTATTACATTTATATGACTTCTCACCAGTATGTGTTCTTATATGAGCTTTTAAATTACCTTAATCACTAAACTGCTTTCTGCAAACATTACATGCAAATGGTTTGTCACCAGTGTGTGTTCCTAAATGTCTTCTAAATCACTCTTTCGATTAAATTGCTTCCCACAGCTATTACAATTATACGGCTTCTCACCAGTTTGTAGACGACTCTTCCTCTGAAACTGCCTTAGACAAATATGACGCTGGTGCCTTGTGTCAGCGTTTGCGCGCGCGGGTCTCTCTGAGGCTGGTCAACAACCTGCGGCAGGAAGTTCACGAAACAGTAATCAAGACGGTTTCGTGAACTTCCTGCTACACGCTGTTGGCCCTCTGCTGTGTCATCTGCAAAAAAACTGTTACTTTCACCTACACCGTCGCTTTACAAAGGGGTCAGTTACTTAGCGAAACTGTGGAATGAGATACATAATATAAGCTCACATGTCACATAATGCAAGGATGGTTAATTGCTAGACTACGCTATAAGAAAGTAAAAACTGTTACTCGTGATGAGGACATCCATTGTAACAGGTACTTTGATAGACCTTATTGCACCAGAATTACCGGATTTCATATTAAACACAATGACACAGAAATGTTAAAATATACTATGAATTATTTCAATGGAACAATCTAAAGATACTATCTTTTAACAACTGTTTGAAAAGAAGAGGGGCTAGATAAGAATGAATAAGAATTCCGTGTAAGATGTGTTAAAAATTGAATAAGGTTTCTCGTTATCATCCTTAAGAGCCCGCCATATGCCAGGCGGCGTGGCGGTACAAACGCGGATGGTCTAAACGCGTTGGCTACTTTGGATATTTTCGTTTTTTAGGAATATTCAAGGGTTATTCGAAAAAGAAAAACACATGATGGCTGCCTTATCTGTAATGCAATAATAATCAAAAGTTTCAAGGTTAATTTTAATGTATTTGGTGAATAATGCTATATACCGAGTAAATTAGACGTGATTTGGAGGCAAATTTGCATTTTTTTTCTATCGAGAAAATTTAACGCAATCGTGTTTTTGAGTCAGATAGTTTCCAGAGGTAGTCCTGAACTTTGCTACATTTTTATTTCAACTTAAGTATTTATTTATTATTGATATTACAGTCAATCATGCAAAGCAGTGTGAGGTAGTACGGGCCCTTAAGCCTTGTGAAGGCTCGGCCGTCCCGACGCTCAAGCCGAGTTCCACATATAAAGATGGTAGGGAGAGCACAAGACGAACACACAGAACACAACTAATAACTTTATTATAATCTTTGCTTTTACAACTTCAATAAATAATTATCAGAGACTTATGCTCCAGGATATGGTAGTAGACTCAATGAATGATAGACTGAAAGATGTTAACCGATTGAAAGGTGGTAGCAGACTGAAGAATGATCGAAGAATGAGTGATGAGAGAGAGAGAAAGTAATCTAAAAATGGAATGAAATTTGAATTAAAAATGAAATTTGAATTAAAATAAGGAATGAAAAATGGACAGGATGAGAGAAATGAGGTTGGATGAGATGCAGCATGCAGGTGGCATGCTGCAACGTTACAATACCGGGGGGGCCGGGGTAAAAAAAAAAAAGATTTTTTTTTTTGGAAATAATAAAATAAAAATTAATTAAATAATAAATAAAAATAATGATAAATGTGTGATAAATTTAGGTGTAAGAATGGAAATGTATAATGAGTATTTACATAAAAAACAGTTTATCCTTTCATTCATCAATCAATTATTCTCCAAACATTCATCTTCTGACATTGTCTATAAGTCTTTAAGACATAAAACGCATACAAATTTTTTGAGAAAATAAATTAATATAAAAAAATATTTTCTCAAGAAACCGTTTTCGATCAGTATAGGCTTATTTTTTTAGTTACCAACCGCTAACTCGATATAAGCATTAGGCTTATTTAACGTGTTACTACGACCGCACGATGATATTATTTACAAGTTTTTTAAATGTATTCGCGTATTATCGCGTACACGATATAGAGAGAGCACGTATTTATGCTAATTAAGATATACGATCAAGGCTTATTTAGAGTGTGATCAACCGCACTTAAGGACATACGATCAAGGCTTATTTAAAGTGTGATCAACCGCACTTAAGGATATACGAAAAATAATTGCAGGTCAACATATGACTGCAAAGAATAAAGAGTGAAGAAGATAAAATAGGTAAGTTATAAGAAAAGATGATCAAAGTTGGAGTTGACGTCCGTCAATAAGTAATGGAACCAAAAAAAATAATGGAGGTGAATAAAAGAAATTGAGACTATAAAGTGGTAATAAAGTATTATACTATCAAATAAGAAGGTAAAAGAAGAAGTTTTTGAAAGTAAAATAAAAAAAATAATAAAGAAGGGATATTTATAAGGAATGATATAAGATGTTTTATTTTAAAACATCAGAAGAAAGTTAAGTTTTTAATTTGGGTATTGGTTTGATATCTTTAATGTGCCAACGACCTAAATCTTTATTGTTTAAATCAATAAGGTCGTATATTAAAGGAGAGACTTTATTTGCAATGGAACATTTAATAAATTTTGGTGCAAATTTAGCACAAAAGTGTTTGCTTGAAGAACTAATAGGATAATTGCGTTTCCAAACAATATCACCTTTATTAAATTCAATATGTTGGTGATGTTTGTTATAATAAGTGGCATTACTATTATGTGCTTTAAATAAGCGTAATTGTACTTCTGAGAATATTGGGATCAAATTTCCAATATTTTCAGCATAAATATCTCTAGGACTGAAAATCATGTCACTAGATGTATCTTTGTTTGAAAAAAATAGAGCCACAAGAAGCAAGTTCTCTTCCGAAAACTAAAAATGCAGGTGTAAACTTAGTTACTTCGTTTACAGCTGTATTCATTGCAAACTGTATTTTGTTTAAGTGACTATCCCAAGTACGATGATCATCATCAACGAAGGAAGCTATTGCTGTAATTATGGTTCTATTATAGCGTTCAACAGTATTTACTTGAGGACAATAACGTGGTGTATAATGTACTTTAGGTATTTTATAGAAATTAAATAAATCTGTAAGTTCTGTGCTTATCATTTGAGGACCGTTATCTAAGATTATAGTTTCAGGTATACCGTAGTTCATGAAAACTAAATTTTCAAGAATATGTTTTATAATTGCTGAAGTAGCTCGTTTAATTGGGAAAAGTAAACAATATTTTGAAAAACAGCAAGTTATTACTAAAATAAATCATATGTGCAAGTTATTAATAAAATAAATCTGTTAAGTTTACGAGTTATTGGTAAAGGTCCTATCAAATCCATTGATAAACATTGAAATGGACGTGAACAACTTTTAGGATTTCCCATGAGTCCTATTGTATTTTGATGTTTATAAGCTAGACATGTATCACATTTAGAAATAAATGATGCTATGTCTTTATACATTCCAGGCCAGAAGTAATTATTTTTTACGCGGTGGTATGTTTTAAAAGTGCCAAAGTGAGCTGAGGTAGGGTTAGAATGATTTTCTATTATAATTGATTCTCTAAATTCAGATGGGATTACTAATTTCCAACTGAATTCTGAATGTAAAGGTGTATTAGAGCGTGCATATTTAAAAAGTTTGCCGTCTTTAATTAAATAATCAGGAGTAGATGTAGGGTTAGTTTTACATTTATTAAAAATTGAGTTATACCATTCATCTTTAGTTTGGGAAGGAAAATTAATAATATTTATTTGTTTTATACGAGACGTGTCTGGAACAACGTGTTCAGAGCCACATTTATGTTTACTATCGAAATTAAACATCGATAGACGAATACTCCAACGAGCAAGCCTACCGGTAGGGTTGTCAAGGTGTAAAAACCATTGTAAAGCAGAATGATCAGTGTAAATTGTGAACTTTTGGCCATTATCTAGGTAACAACGCCAATATTCTAAAGCTGTTATTACACTGAGAAGTTCGCGTTCTGTAATGGAATAATTTCTTTGGGGGCCTGTAAGTGATTTGCTCATATAAGCTATAGGTTTTTCGATGCCATCGTAATCTTGAGTGAGCATTGCACCAATGCCATACGATGAAGCATCACAATGAACTGCGAATGGTTTTGTAAAATCTGGACAAGCAAGAATGGGAGTACTGACAAGTGCTTGTTTTATAGAATTAAAAGCATTTTCAGCTTCAGAAGTCCATTTAAAAGGGGGAGCTTTTTTACTGGTTGAAGTAAGTTTGGTAAGAGGAGCAGCATGTGTGCTAAGATTAGGAACGAAGCGTCGGTACCAGCTTGCGGTGCCGAGAAACCTTTTAACTTCCCTAGCTGTAACGTAACCAAGATATCTTAATTCATTACGGAAGAATGAGCATTTAGGAAAGTTAACCGTTATGTTTGCTTGTGTTAACTTTTTATTAATTTTATTGAGGAGTTCGACATGTTTATCAAAAGTTGCTGTAGCAACGATAATGTCATCTAAATAACAGAAAACAGAGTTATCTAACATAACATCAGATAAGAGATTATCTATAAATCTCTGTTGTGTAGCTGGGGCGTTAGTTAAACCGAAGGGCATAACTTTAAATTGAAACATTCCTTTATTTGGGACGTAAAAAGATGATTTAGGGCGATCTTCTTTTCTTAAAGGAATCTCCCAAAAAGCTTTTGCTATGTCAATGGAAGATAAATATTTAGAATCTTTTAAATTATCAAGTATATCTGATATTTAAGGTAATTTGTATGCATCTTTTTTGGTTATATCATTTAATTTACGACTATCAATACAAAATCGCCAAGTGCCATCTTTTTTTGGTGTTATAATTACCGGGTTAAGCCATGGGCTTTCGCAAGGTTCGATAACATCTAGCTTTAGCATCTCGTCAACTTCTTTTTTTAATGCTTGTTGCTTTTCAGGCGATAAACGATAACAGCGTTGACGAATAGGAGCATGATCTCCTGTATCAATATGATGCTCAGCTAGATGTGTCTTTCCTAAGGGTTTAATTTCAGTTGAAATATTTTTAAATTGGTTTATTATAGCATCGGCGGTGATCCGTTGTGTTTCGGTTAATGTTTGATAAGTATTTAAATCTGAAATTGAGTCGTTTATCAAGAAAGATGTATTACTGTTATTTTTAAAAAAAGTAACGCGTTTAAGTAAGTTTGGAGCAAGGTTAAAAGTTTTCCAAAAATTAATACCCAATATAAAAGGTTCGGTAATCTCAGGTATTACGTGAGCAGTTATTAAAGAAAAATTATTATTATAAATAGTTGGTAGAGAAATAGTACCAATAGATGATATTGATTGGCCATTTGCCACGGAACCACGAATTGTTTGATTTTTATTTATATTGAAACCATGTTTTAATAAAATTAAATGCGAATTATTACCAAGAATAGTATGGCACTACCACTGTCTAATAATCCGTTTAAATAAAGGTCATTCACCTTAATTTGTAAATAAGGACGTTCTAAGTCTGATTTATTTTCAAAGAGGAGAGTACTAACTTTATAAGAGGTAAAGAAAATTTTTAAAGTTTTTAACCAATTATTCCAATCCTGTTTATCGAAATTTAATTTATTTTTGTCTTTAATATTATTTATATCTTTAGTAAACTCCTCCCTAATTAGTTTTTTTAATTATGTTTTTGACAGTTAGGACAATTTGTAAAAATAAAATCTTTTTTACCACAGCGGAAGCAAACTCTTTGCTTATTTGTACAATCTTTAAGCAAATGTGAATTATTTCTACAACGAGGACAGTTAAAAGTTGTTTGTTTATTTATATTTATTGGATTAATCGAGTTATATGATTGATTATTATAAGGAAAATCAGGAATAGAAGGTAAGCTATTAGCAGAAGTTGAAGGTTGAGAAGTATTATAAGAAGGTTGATTAGTATTAATTTGTAATAATCTTTCCGTAAATTTACACGCTTCGGCAAGTGTCGATAATGATGTAAGATCATTAGGAGAAAGTCTTAAACTGTATTCAGGTTGTAAATTTCGAACTATTGTATTAATTTGTTCTTTTTCAGATAAAGGTTCATTTAGTTTGTTAAATAGAGTTATCATTGATGAAAAATAAATAATTGATCGTTCATTTTTGTTTTGTTTTCTATTATCTATAAGTTTTTTAATTTTATAATCATAATCCGTTATTTCAAAGTCTTTTAAGAAAGATATTTTAAAAGAAGTCCAATCAGTAATAACATTCGTTTTAGTTCGGAACCAGTCAAGAGCTGATCCTTTCAAAATATCATATAAGTGATTATATAAAGATTTTTCAGAAATATTTCTGGCTTTAGAAAATTCCTCTAATTTTTGAATGAAATCTTGAGGACATTCATTCCCTTTAAAAGAAAATCTTTTAAAATCATTACTAGTTGTTTTATTAGTTAGTTCTGAAAGTTTGTCTGTTAGAGAATTGAAAAAGGTTTGGGGTTGTAGGTTTAAAAGGGAATCTGTTGAATGGTAAGTTGAGGTAGAACTTATATTATTTTCTAAAGTATTAAAATTATTTTCTAATTCTTTAAACCTATTCCAAGATATTTTAATGTTTTCTAACGAAGCAATGGTATGATCCACCGACATATCGATTAGATTTAACCTTGATCGTACATGAATTAGGTAGGTTTGAGTTTTAGTTTTACGATTTGGATATGACGATAAACAATTTTCTATTAATAATAAACATCTGTTAATATCATCGAGGTCAGTAGCAACATCGTTAAAAAAAACATCGTTTATTTGGTTAGGGTTGGTAGCTATAGCATTAATAAGTATTGTTTTTAAATCTTCCGAAGTCGAGTTATTAGAAAAAAAAATATTTCTCAGTTTTAATTCAAAAATGACTTTCGGTTTATTTAATTGATTGATATCCATTGTAAATGGAAAATAAAGAAAAGAGAAATAAAATAGTTAAAGCCAAATAAGTGCTAAAAAAAATCTATGTATCTTGGGCAAGATAATTTTTGAATTTAGAAAAAAATAAGACGGAAAAAAGAACCATGAAAAAAATACAGTGTGCGTATAGCCTTAAAAGTAACGTGTGTAAATAGCCTATTGTCTATTGATATTATAAAAAGGAACTAATTTAAAATTTTGACAGTGTCAATAAAATAAATGTTGACAGTGTCAAAATATAAATCAAGGAACAATGTAAATAAAGAAAATGTTCAAAGGATAGTAATGAAAATATAATAAAATAAATTAAGTAAATATTTATTCCAGATAACGAGAAAAATAAAATATAACTACGTAAGTATATAATATTATTGTAGTTGGTGAATGTGAAGTGTGTTTCGATATCCTGAAGTCGGCCTCGAAAGCCTAAGGATATCGGACTAACTACGTGAGGCCAATACTATAGGATATTCTCCTATAGCTAGCTGTATAGTATAGGATTCCAAAACAAAGGATAACCAGTTTGGTTTAAACCCAGAGTTTCAGTCACCTGTGTAACTGCACAAAGGCAGCTTGATTGTATTTATGGCTGTATATGTGTGTTATAATGTGTATGTTAAGTGTACTGTTAGTGTATTTATTGTAAAGAGAATAACGTAAAAGTGTGATAAATTATAATAAATAAACTAAAATAATCTATATATTACAGGAATATCTGGAATAAAATTAAAGATAGAAGAGCTCACCTGGATTGGAGACCGAGAAAGATGAAATGTGGAAATGAAGAGAAGTAGATGAAGTGATGATGGAGCTGTAGGGATATAACTTTTAATAAATTTTATTAAATACAAATGTTTAAAAAATAAATGGTATTTTCTTGAACCGACGCTGGCAGATGGAGACGCTGGCAGATGGAGAGGCTGGCACACGGAGACGCTAGCACACAGAGATGCTAGCACGCAGCACAGCAGTCCAGGTAGGGCCAGGTAGCGTAGGCAGGCAGTAGGTAGCACTGGCACGCAGTACTGCAATCCAGTAGCAGTAAGAGGCGGGTACCAGTGTACTCTAGTAGAGCAATCCAGGGCGTAGATGAGTACAACACGTAACGGGCGCCAATGTGAAGGCTCGGCCGTCCCGACGCTCAAGCCGAGTTCCACATATAAAGATGGTAGGGAGAGCACAAGACGAACACACAGAACACAACTAATAACTTTATTATAATCTTTGCTTTTACAACTTCAATAAATAATTATCAGAGACTTATGCTCCAGGATATGGTAGTAGACTCAATGAATGATAGACTGAAAGATGTTAACCGATTGAAAGGTGGTAGCAGACTGAAGAATGATCGAAGAATGAGTGATGAGAGAGAGAGAGAAAGTAATCTAAAAATGGAATGAAATTTGAATCAAAAATGAAATTTGAATTAAACTAAGGAATGAAAAATGGACAGGATGAGAGAAATGAGGTTGGATGAGATGCAGCATGCAGGTGGCATGCTGCAACCTTACAGCCTTATGCTGGTTTAGAAACAAAGGAAGATGATAAAGTAAAGAAGAATTCAATTCGACACGTCAACAATTCAGTGACAGAAACAGATTTAAATAAGACTGATAAAAAAAAACGAAAGTAACACCATTACTAACTGTCAAACTATTATTGAATGATAAATCTGCAAATACATGGCGTTAACGATTTGGGTTCTAATGCTTCCTTGATAAATTCGAAATTATTAAAACTAAAATAGACTTTCAAACAAGACGGACATTACCTCTCTCTTGGAAACCGGTACTTCAAGGTTTAGAAAACTCTTATAGCGATACTGTAAGAGGTATCGACACAGTCAGTTCGTTGCATACAAGTGTGCTCGTAATACCAGACTCAGGAGACGATGATGACACACCACAGGCAACAACGACCGAAACCATTTACAAATGTTGTAGGAAACATTTTGACAAGAATGAATTTGAATTTCAAAGTAATAATTTAATTCAGGTGCTTTGTTTTTAAGAATACTAACAGTCGAATTCAATTTTAAAAAAATTCTTACAATTATATGCTTTTTCACCAGTGTGTGTTCTCAAATGTCTTTCCAAAGTACCCTTTCGACTAAATTGGTTCCCACAATTATTACATTCAAACGGCTTCTCTTTTTCTCTTTCAAATCGATGTGACATCGCTCGGCAGTGAATAAGTGACAAAAAGTATTCACGAAAGAAAACAGAGATACGCATACAAAAAAATGTTAAAGTTTTTCAAAATCATATTACACAAATTAAAGTTTACTCTCTGTTTATTTATTTTTTATTTAATACAATTATCCTATACATTTTCTTGGATGTTATGTATTAAGTACCTATCTATTATAAAATACCTATAGTATCGTTGAGTTAGTATGCTACAACAAGTTCGCAAATTACTGCTGAAAAAATATTCAGTATTTTAGACAATGAAAGAATGTGAGCCAGTTTATTTTAATAATTAAAAACAAATTAGCTTCTTTAAGACCATTTCAAAGAGTACTGAACCGATTTTGATAAAATCTATACTATATTTCCTTTTGTTGCGCAAAATTTCTGCGACAAAAAACAATGTCAAAAATCCGCTTTATAGTGTTTGGGATATGCGCAAGCAAACATACAAATATACATACATCTCAATATGTGTGCCTAAGTTCATAAGTGTAAAGGTACACTTATGAAATTAATCACACATGTTGATATTATGTTGAGAAGCTGGTACAGAACAACATATACTAAAACTGTGCAACCCCGACAGTATTACATACATACGGTACGGGGCGAATTGAGAACCTCCTTTTAAAGGTCGGTCAATAAGATCAGTACTAATGTGTTTGTACGTCCTCACATCAAAAATTAACCATGGCTATTACCGTGTTTAAGGCACTACGTGGGTTGACTTTGGGAGTTTTGAGTTGTGTTAGTAAGGGAAACCATACGCGAGCGAAGCCGCGGGTAAAAGCTAATTTACAAAAAAACTCCTAACATCTAAAAGCCTATCCATAAATTAATTTAAGAAATAAACAATATTAAACATCGAAAATTCGTACTTTTTGAGATATAGTGTTACGTCAAGATTCGGTGATTCTAAATAAAACTAAAAGACTCAGCCGCAGAAGGAACAAGTTGTTACAGAAATTAGTTTTACATGCAAATTAAATTCATTACATTTTGGTTTCCTGGCTGCTATTATAAAGATTCTCTATACTAAAGGGATCTAGTGAAGCCCGTGGTTTAATACATTAGGTACGCATATGTCGCATCCACCCTGAAATATTTATCTTTTACAAACAACTTGTGTTGCATGTGGACGAGAATTAAGTTCCCGTTCCTAACGTGACATTCAAAACTATGCAAAATAGTTGTGGTCCCATTGTTACAGTTTCTCGCCGTGAGTTTTTAAATGTCTATGTAAAAGACTTTTGTCACCAAATCGAAGACGACAAACCTTACATCCAAATGGGTTCTCACCAGCGTGCGTTGTAAAATGTTTTTCTAAATTACCCTTTCGATTAAATTGCTGGCTACAATCATTACATTCATATGGCTTCACACCAGTGTGAGTTCTTAAATGACTATCTAAATGACCCTTTTGATTAAATTGCTGGCCACAATCATTACATTCATATGGCTTCACACCAGTGTGAGTTCTTAAATGACTATCTGAAAGACCCTTTTGATTAAATTGCTGGCCACAATCATTACATTTATATGGCTTCACACCAGTGTGAGTTCTTAAATGTGTATCTAAATGACCCTTTCGATTAAATTGCTTGCCACAGTTATTACATTTATATGGCTTCTCACCAGTGTGAGTTCTTAAATGAGTTTTTAAATGATGTTTGAGACTAAACTGCTTTTCGCAAACATTACATTCAAATGGTTTTTCACCAGTGTGTGTTCTTAAATGTCTGTCTAAAGTACCCTTTACATTAAATTGCTTGCCACAATCATTACATTTATATGGCTTCTCACCAGTGTGAGTTCTTAAATGTGCATCTAAATTACCCTTTCGAGTAAATTGCTGACCACAATCATTACATTTATATGGCTTCACACCAGTGTGAGTTCTTAAATGTGCATCTAAATTACCCTTTCGATTAAATTGCTGGCCACAATCATTACATTTATATGGTTTCTCACCAGTGTGAGTTCTCAAGTGATTGTCTAAATTACCCTTTTGAATAAATTGCTTGCCACAGTCATTACATATATGTGGCTTCTCACCAGTGTGAGTTCTCAGATGTTTTGTTAATGCACTGCTGTGAGCAAATCGACGACGACAAACCTTACATTCAAATGGTTTCTCACCAGTGTGAGTTCTTAAATGTGTTTCTAAATTACTCTTTGCATTAAATTCCTTGCCACAATCATTACATTTATATGGCTTCTCACCAGTGTGAATTCTTAAATGTCTTTGTAGTTTACTCTTACACTGAAACCCCCTCAGACAAACACGACACTGGTGCCTTGTGTCAGCGCTCTGAGGCTCGCCATAATAACTGTTTCGGGAACTTCCTGCCACAGGCTGTTGGCCCTCTGCTGCGCCATCTGCAAAACATTTGTTACTTTTAACTACACCATCGCTTATCAAAGGAGGTCAGTTCGTTAGCGAACCCGTGGCATGAGATACATCATATGAGCGCACAGGTCACCACTGATAAGATAAGATAAGAATTACTTTTATTTGGAGAAACTAATTACTAAAGGATAATAACAGAAGTAACAAATAAAGGAGAATTACAGAAGTAACAAATAAAGACATCAAAAATACTATACAATAACATCTCTAAATATTATGAATACATTGGAGTAAGACAATAAGGTTCTCCAAACATGGACCCAACTCAGCATTTGCTGGATGTTTAAGTCCAGCACTGGTCTTCCGTTGGGACCATATACGGTGCTATCTCGGACGCTCGTACAGAGTGCATACGCCCTTTACTCAAACATTAATCCATATGAATAAATAAAATAAATGTAAAAATAACTAACAAATATGATATATAGATAATATACTAGTAGGTACACACAACATGAAACAACAAATAAATATAATACAATAAGAAAAAAAAAAAACAATCAGTTTATAAAAAATAAAATAAAATAAAAAACAACACTGGTTGAAAGGTAACTTATACCGGGCAACCCCACTGTCATCTTTCATTCATACAAACAGTGACAGTGACAGGTATGAGATAAGTATACGATAACGGTACACAACCTGCCTCCATAATAACAATATTTGCTAAATTTAATAACAAAATAAACGTATCTAACCAAAAAACAAAATAACAAAGCAAACAATGACTCAATATAAGGATATCTGCGTAAGAACAAACATAAACAAAAACATACCGACTGATGCGCTAAACCATGCCATACACAAATACACAAATTTATCGCTGTGAGAAAAACCTATTGTAAGTATGAATGTTGCGTCTTCCTGAAAGAGTCACTGCATTCTCCGATCAACCCCAGAATCACAGCAAGAGAAACAGTAAGCACTCACCTGGATTCGTTTGTGAACAGGATTCGAAAGGATTCGCCTTCACGGGACCTCGTGTCGACCGGCCGACGACCCTTGTGCTTGAACTTTATTATTTTCTTGCTGCCTACACTTGTGGTACACCATCACACACTCGCGGATGAGATTTAAGATTGTTTTCGGCCAGCGAAGCTCTTAGGAGACGTTATTTTTAGTTATTTTATCAGCGCAAGCGACGCGCTTCACAAGACTCGATCGCCATATTTTTTTCGACTCTTATTTCGGCCAATCACAGGCCGTCTCGGCGAAGGAAGTAGATATAGGGGGGAACGGAAGCTAAACCACAGATAGGTAATTTTATTTGGGTTTTTAAAGTTAATGCTTACACATTTTCCCCCACCTGAAATCCACAAGGGTTTCACAGAGAATGCAAATTGAAAGATAAAAAAACAAAAGCAATAGCTACGCACTATTGCAAGAATATCTAGAAATATTATTTTCGAACGATAAAGTAATAAATAAGTTTTAACTAGACTAAGGATAGTGTGTATTTATGTTTTAGTAATTTATGAAAAAATATCTTAATTAATTGGTAAGGGACAAACCTTTACTACCGGCCTACGAAAGGTCTTTCCGTTAGCAGTTCGGAAAGTAACTACTCTGACTACTTGATCCGAACTAGCATGCACTTGCACAATACGTGCCAACTTCCAGAACATCGGCGGAAGATTAGGTTCGTTAACTATGACTAAGTTATCTATTTTAATATTTGGTTCATGTACGAACCTTTTGTTCTTTCGTTGTAATGTATGAAGATAATCACGCTGCCATACGCGCCAAAATCTCTGGGTAATTTTCTTAAGCATGACCCAACGAAAACGCGGACACGAAATAAAACATCTAACACACTTCGACAGCACGGTACGTATCAGAAGTCTCAATCCAATTATCCAAAACTGGCGTTGAATAAGAGATTGTAAGGTTCGAGGTCCACAATGCAAAGATTTTTTATGAAAATGTTTTCCTATAATTTTAGATATTGGACATTGTTTAGGTAACAAAAAAGGGTGTAACGCAGATGGTGACAGGTTAGCCTCATCAATGCGTTCCCCCACCCGCACGATCCCATCATCGTCCAGGAAAGGTGAAAGTTTTTGAATGGATTTTACACATGGTTCATTATCTCGCACTCGACTGACTTCGGAAGACATATAATGATACGGACTCAATTTAACTAACACTTTGGTTGACTTCTCGAGTTCAGGACTACTGAGACATGAAAGAATTCGATTTTGCCTTGCAACCCTCGAATTTGAAATAAATCTAATACACCATGCTACAATTCTTAGAATTTTTGTAAAAGAGGAATGTCTGGCAATTAAGTCCAGAAGTGGGTTTCTCACATTAATCACGTGAAGACTTTTAGTTTCTAGTGATTTAAACTCGGGTAAGTATTCTTTTGGAAGTAGAACCCGTTTGTTAGGCCATTGACTAGGCAAATCCTGTAGCCAAGAAGGACCTTTCCACCACAGAGGATGGTCTATAAGCTCTGGACAGGACACTCCGCGACTACAACAGTCGGCCGGGTTATCCTTAGACGAAACATAATATCCATGATCGGGACTAATCAAATCAGTTGTTTGAATGACACGATTGGCTATATACATTTTCAACAAATGAGGGGCGGTATTAAGCCATGACAAGGTAGTGCTGCTGTCTGAATAAGCTCGAATAGAATTAATAGTTATATGGTCTTTAAGTAAATTATTCATATGCGATAGAACTTTTGCTAGAAGCACCGCTGCGCTTAGCTCGAGTCTATTTACCGTGGTAGGTTTTAACGGAGCTACTCTAGATTTTCCAATCAGTAAACTAGTCGCAGTAGAAATTCTGGGCTCATTAGTAACCACACAAATATACACACAACAACCATAGCCTTTCAAAGAACCATCACAGAAACCTACCAAGTGTACTTCCATCGGATTGGAAGGTATAACTAACCGCGGAAGAGAAATTTTTTGTAAATCAGACAAATTGGCCGCTATTAAATGCCATTGTTTGGTTAAATGTTTTGGAATAGTCTCATCCCACGATAAATTCAACCGCCATATTTCTTGCAACAGCGATTTTGCTGCAAAGACTACTGGGCATATCCAACCGAGTGGATCGAAAATGCGAGCCACTAAAGAGAGTATGGATCTTTTAGTAAATTTGACTTCGAACGAGTCTGAAAAGGCATATGAAAAAGAATCATTAATGGGATTCCATCGTATCCCTAATATTTTGACAAACTCAATTCCCGATTCATCGAAGGATTTGGAACTTTGACAAAATTCAGGAGGAACATCCTTAAGAAGACGAGGAGCGTTAGTAGTCCATTTCTCGGGTCTTATCAATTGGCGAGGAATAATATAACGGTCAGTAGACAAAGATTCAGCAGGCTGCATATGTCCCAGCTCTTCGTACTGCTGCATAAATTCCTTATATTCCGTTTTCAACTCAGTCTGGCTGGCAAGACGCTTTTCCAAGTTGAGAAAACGGTTAAGAGCCTGATGATATGATTCTCCTAAGAATGGAGTATCATCTTTAAGCATAATTGGTACAACATAACGACCTTCGGAGGTACGATATGTGCCATTTTTATATTTTTGTTTACATATTTCATCCTCAGGACCGGAAATTTTACATTTCGACGGTTCTTCGGATTCCCAAAACCGTTGAACGATCTCATCGAGCGCACAAGAAGACGCGATGAGTGACGTAACGGGTGTGGCTGGAGTTTGAGCCACTTCACATATTTCATCCTTAGGACCGGAAATTTTACATTTCGGCGGTTCTTCGGATTCCCAAAACCGTTGAACGATCTCATCGAGCGCACAAGAAGACGCGATGAGTGACGTAACGGGTGTGGCTGGAGTTTGAGCCACTTCACATATTTCATCCTTAGGACCGGAAATTTTACATTTCGGCGGTTCTTCGGATTCCCTAAAACGTTGAACGATCTCATCGAGCGCACCAGAAGACGCGATGAGTGACGTAACGGGTGTGGCTGGAGTTTGAGCCACCACGTTTTGAAGAAACTGACCACTTATCACCCAGCCGAATACACTAGACAGTGCACATGGAAAACCAGGACCTGGGCAATAACGTGAACCAGTATATATCTGGTCAAAACAGTCTACTCCTAACAACAGATCGATCGGACCCGATTTATCAAAATCTTGGTCGGCGAGATCCAGATGTTTAAACTTTTCCTTGACAACAGACGGTAACGAAGTTGAAGGAATCATTGAAGTGATTTTAGGCAAAACCACTAATGGTATATCGAATTGGGGCGAGTCATTTGACCTAGGCACAATAGAGCCAAAAGTATAACCTTTAATATTACATACATAATTTTGACCGAGACCGGTTACATTCAAATTACATTTTTTTATATGTAAACCTAACTGTCGCGCACAGCTACTTGTAATGAAAGAGTCCATCGAGCCACTATCTATGATTATACGAGCATGCTGCAATGAACCATCCACTCTTCTCAACCGAACCACTGATGAACCAATAATTTTGGTACTCATAGGTGACTTTGACATGTTTGGCTGAGTTGTACAAGTTAGGGAAGTGCTCATATTGGAATTCTCAGCAACCTTTAGGTCAATGGTATTAGCTAATAAACTTTTATGTTCTTCATGTAATAATGTGTTATGTTTTGAGTTACAAATGAAACACATGGACTTAGACTTGCAGTCTGCACTAGTGTGACCGGGCCTTAAGCAGTTTTGACATAATTGTAACTCTTTAACTATTTTTTGTCGCTGTCCTATATTCATAGAATGTACTTTACCACAGCGATATATTGAATGATTTTCATGACAATACGCACAGACAGCCTGATTAGGTTTATTATTATTTGAGTTCGAAGATGTAATTAAGGAAGAATTTGATTGCCGAGAAAAATTATCTTTCTTTGTATTATTGTGGTTTTGTTTATTTGTAGAATTGAATGACTGTAAATTACTAGGTTGACTAACCTCTAATACTTTTATATAATTCTGTAAATAAACAATCAAATTATAAAATTAAGGAATTTCTTCGGTATTTTGTAATTCAAACCTTTTCCTAGTTTCTGTATCAAGCGGCCGAGATGCTATGTAAAATAAAAGAAATTCACTTAAATCATCAATATTTAACCCGCGCAAGGCACTAACACATTCATAAAGTGTGTTGGTTAATTGTGATAAGTTTAATAATGATGGCCGTTGGATCGGATTTAATTTTATTATTTTTTCTAAATAAGCGGTAGCTAAAATACGTTTATTATCATATCTGTCTAGCAACGCTGCATAAACAACAGAATAATTAGCTGATGTTATAGGAACACCCTTAGCTAGTGTCAGGGCATATCCAGACAGACATGACAACAAATAGTAAAATTTCTCTGTGTCCGACAACGAAACATTATTATGCACAAGCGACGTATAACTGTCTTTAAACATCTGCCAGTTCTCTATATTACCATCAAACTTAGCTATTTGCAATTTGGGTAATTTCACTTGAGAGTTGGAATGCGTATGACCTTGACACAGTTCCGAGCGCGAACTTACGTCGAGAGAGTCAGCAAACTCAATGACAAAATAGTATAACTCGTCAAATGACAACAAATCATTATTATCGATAACAAATTGAGGATTTAGTTTAAGTTGCAACCGGTTTACACGATCGTTGCATTCCAAGAAATTATCACGAATTATATCAATTCTTTTATACCTAGCTCGAAAGGATGCCAATTTAGTTTTATTTTCTTTCGTAATTTTTGCTAAGTCATAAAGTATTTGCATATTTTTAAACTCATATTCACGTTTTTTAATGGTTGACATTAATTCTCCTTCTGCCATGTTTTCGCTAAGCACTAATTGTGAAAGTACGAGTAAGGTAGGTAGGTAGCAAAAGTTTAAATGGAAACTGAGTAATGGAACAGATATTCACAAAACACGTAGGTTTTAAAACTACGGACTATTACTTATAATCATAAATACACACCTCGCTGCTATTAATTAACCTTAGGTAGGTATCTAGGCTATCCAAAATAGTTCGAAAGCCTGAGTAACAAGATAGTACCTTATGGCATACAAATCGAACGATTAAGGGATTATTACAAGGGAATTAACGAGATAAGAAGTATGTACTCGTAAGCAATAGGTATTTACTATGGTATGGCACAGGTATGGAATTTCCTGTTTGATCCGAGATTATTAGACAAATAGACAAATGCTAGGTGGGTAAGTACCTAGTTAATTTGAATCTATAATAAGTCTATTTATGAATAAATTAGTTATTCATATTTGGAAATAACTTTAATTGAAAATATTGAAATTAAGTGGGTAAATTTGAAATAAGTACGTGAGGAATGTCCTCACAGGAGGCACCATATATTAATGTTGCGTCTTCCTGAAAGAGTCACTGCATTCTCCGATCAACCCCAGAATCACAGCAAGAGAAACAGTAAGCACTCACCTGGATTCGTTTGTGAACAGGATTCGAAAGGATTCGCCTTCACGGGACCTCGTGTCGACCGGCCGACGACCCTTGTGCTTGAACTTTATTATTTTCTTGCTGCCTACACTTGTGGTACACCATCACACACTCGCGCATGAGATTTAAGATTGTTTTCGGCCAGCGAACTCTTAGGAGACGTTATTTTTAGTTGTTTTATCAGCGCAAGCGACGCGCTTCACAAGACTCGATCGCCATATTTTTTTCGACTCTTATTTCGGCCAATCACAGGCCGTCTCGGCGAAGGAAGTAGATATAGGGGGGAACGGAAGCTGGACCACAGATAGGTAATTTTATTTGGGTTTTTAAAGTTAATGCTTACACAATGAATATTTATGTAATACCTCTATATTACACTTATGTCTTGCTTGAGCAATTCCTGCCTGGCTTGGTGTTCCAGCAGGAACTTCTCAAGTCTAATTTTAAAAATACTTATTGTTTTTAGGTCTCGTATTGGCGGAGGGATGTTATTCCAACACCTAGACGCTGCATAACGAAAGCTTCCCCTAAAGGCAGCGGAGTGATGACGTTGGGTCCTAAGCTGTGGGACACATTTCCTATGACCTCTCATCCCACTGCCGCAGCGCTTACACGTAGACATACAACGAAGCCAAACCCCCTCTCTCCTAAGAATTCATTCATATGCATAGAAATCTCAAAACAATAACTAAAGCATAGAAGGCCCGTTTTTCAGTAAAATATTCATCTCTCTCTTTTCAAAATATATCAGATAGAGATAAATATAAGTTTATCAATAGGTACCAATGTACACTTGGCAAATGTCAATTTGGATACCTTGGTTCTCTTTATGCTAATAATTTAAAAAAAAGTTTTAAAAAGGCCAACTATATCTATTTTCAACATATATTGTTCGCATGATACTCTACTTGTGTAGCTCTCCTAAGCATTTATTCATATGCATAGAAATATAGAAGGCGTGAATGACGTTATGCGAAAGTGACGTTTCTTCATAACGTCACTTTCGCAAAATGTCAATAATATTTAGTGAAGTTGAACAAGCAAGAGGACTAATATATTATACGTTTTTTGTACTAACTTACAAAATAAACTTAATTTACATTTTATATCGGGTCTCCGCATCGTTGGCCACCTGGCCGGATACTTCGGCAGTGTTGCGTTGCATTGGACTTCAACCTGACCCTGGATGAATTAAATATGGATCTCTTTCGTCCACACCGATCATTCGAACTCAAAATCCATTTTCCATGTGCCATAGCTATTCAATTAGATGCCTTCACCCCTGGCTGCTCAGGGTGGTCCGACTTCCACTAACTTCAGCTCGACCGCTAGTTTCAAATTCAGAAAACCGCATTTGACTCCCTCCACCAAACAGAGACACACAGAATGAGTCGTGTGAAACATATAACACCATCTGTTTGTTCGGTTGTTAAGAAGCTTATTGTCCGCGTAGTGTCCCCCGCCCCGCGCCCCCGCGTCTTCATCGGAGTCCCGTGTCTCGTCCACGTCAGCCGCGGGAACGCCTTGCACGCAAATAACATTAGTCCCTGAACGTCACTTTCGCTAAATGCCTTCAATGTTTGTGAATACCCTTGAAGACATTGCTGCTTCCAAGGATGTGACTTCTGCCATGCTGGTCTGGGAGAGAATTTAAATCGGCCTAGTGCGAATCTGACTCCACACGAAGGGTTCCGTACCGTTATATTTAAAAATGGCAAAATACTCATGTGTGTTGTATAGGCCACCGGAATTTTATTGTAATTTAATTATTTATTTTAAAAGTGAAAATATAACTCAATATTCGGTGAATATTCCAAGCGTCTATCTGTTGCCGTTATCAATATCGAACAAAAACATGACGTTTGTTGTATGCACTGTTGTTGAGCCCCCTTAAATATTAATTTTATTCTGTTTTTTAGTATTTGTTGTTATATCGGCAACATACATCATCTGCGAAAATGTCAAGTGTCTTACCATAACGGTTCATGAGATACAGCCTGGTGACAGACAGACAGACAGTCAGACATTCGAACAGCGGAGTCTTAGTGATAGGGTACAGTTTTCATCCTTTTGGTACCCAAAGGGCTTCTCTTTCCATCTAGACAGTAGCAATCGGCCGATTGGACGAAAATCTAAGGAATCATGTCAATAAATGATGTGGCTAGCAATCCACCACTAGTAGACGTGCGTCGGACGCGGACTGAGGGTTCCGTACAATAAAGACGTTTTAAGCTCTTACTACAAATTTTGCCTTGCTTATTGGTAAATATCATGATTGTAGGTTAACGGGAAGTACACACATTCACAAAATATGCAACATAACATTTTGATTCCGTTCACTTACAAGTCTGAGTTTATGACAGCTTCAAGGGGCCGCAGATATTAATACATATGTGATATCCATTTCAACTTTTACGTCCACCAGTTCCTGGGAAAGACGGTCTTGCAAGACTAAAAATTTTATTAGGTGATCCTAATGGGTTCCTTTAACCTTTTATAGGGCCGGAACCCTAAACATGGTAGAGAAACATATAGAAGAGAGCAGTACGTTTAGTCACCTTAAGCATACGTACCCCCTGGATCCTCATCGTCCGTCGCGGTGTCGCCAGCATCCTCTGACTCCGGCTCGGTTTTGACCGCGACCCTGGCGGGCGGCGTGCTGTCACAACATTCAGCCACAGAGAAGGACAGCGACGCACACGAGCCAATGGCCGAACGGCCAATCGCGAATGTCGGCTTTTCTGTAATCAAAATCCGGATTTTAAAATAGATCAGCATACGATTTTAAAGCAGCTGGTACATTCTTTGTTTTTACTTTACTCCCAGACCAGCATCGAAGAAGTTGTGACTATAATTTTCATGATATCGGACAAACGAGCAAGCGACTTGAAAAGAAGAAGGTGACCACCTTCTTCTTCATTTGCCTAGATTTCTTTTGACCAGTATTTGGCTACGCTGATCGCCTTATCATTAGCCTCAATGAGGTCCTGTACTGTGCAAGTAGTGGGGCAGTTAGGTCACGAAAGAAGGTGAGGCATGGTGGCATGGACTGATTGGCTCCGCAGTCACACAAATTGTTGGTAGTCAAGAAACACTACTTAAGAAATTAACTACATTGTTGATATTTTTTTTCATACGTGACAAAATCTGTGATTTTAATTAATGTTATGATGAAGCAACATTTAAACGAATTAAAAGAAATACTAGGTACACTTTTTATTTATATGCTTTAGAAATATATGCTTACTTATAACTAATCAACGGGAAAATAGACAAGTGCCGAAGCCTTTGAAAATAATAAAAGTGTAATAAAATTATAGTAGGACTAGCATTCGCCCGCGGCTCCGCCCGCTTCAATGTCGATCCCTCGGGAATCGTACCTTAAATCGTACTTTTTCCCGGGATAAAAGTAGCCTATGTCCTTCTCCGTACTCCAGAGAACTTATATGCAAAATTTCATGATGATCGGTTCAGTAGTTACGGCGTGAAAGCGTAACAAACAAACTAACTCACTTTCGCATTTATAATATTAGTAAGGATGAAACCCAATGCAAAAGGAAGGGAATATAACAAAAATTAAAGAAAAACTAAATTACGGGGTACTAAAGTCGGGGAGTGGAAGTGGGGGAGCTTTTGAGGGTAAAATACGGTTTATCTCGATTTCCGGCAAAACTACAAGTCCTGTGGAAAAACGTTATATGGCGATGACGTAGGTAATAACAAGTTCTACTCCCTTTGTATTTACAGTTTTTCACATAACCTCTAAATGTATATAAAAATTCAAATAAGCTTGTTTTTATCTTTTACAAAAAATGTTTTCTTTTTCAAGATATTTGGTGAAAACTTACCTTTATATGTCTCAAACACACCGTAATTTTATTGATGTAAAACCAAAGCTGTATTGGGCTGATGACATCATAAAGATTGCAGATAAATAAATACTGCCAAGGACAGAGAAAGATGGAAAAAGATGGAAGAGGAGGCTTCTACCCAATTCAAAAATTCAAAATTCAAAATTATTTATTCATCAAAAAGTTTTTCATTTAACATAACATGCAGCAAGGGCTCACCAATTAAGTTTAAAGAAACCTGTATCTGGCGAGTCCCGCTCTTTCACACAATTTCAATACATGCATTATAGAATAAATGTCACAAAATAATCAATTACATGAAAATAATGTTATACAATTTAAATTTTTATTCTCATGGAATAAAAATCCAATAGGTGAAATTATTACTATAGGGATATAATGTAGATTAATTACTGAATTAATATCTATTTATAAGTAGGTATAATCAATGTGTATGTTATTTTATACTATATTATAATGTGTAAGTTATTTCATTAAATACAATCATATTATTTTGTTATTATGTAATCATTTTATAAATAATTATATATATATATATATTATTAGATATATTAGATTGTTTTATTAATTTAATCGAGTTGTCAATGACTCAGTTTCTTCATATGTCAGTTTCTGTAGCCAGGATGTTAATGCAACTTTACACTTGTATTGTATTTTGGTATAAATGTCTAACTTTTTATTTAACAATTTATATAAATGTGTGGACATTCTTAGATTCTGATTAGTTGCAAACGTAGTTTTAGCTGGTTGTTGGTGAATTATAATGTTCAGTCTTCTTTTATTAAGGTTAATTTTGCTATAACTTACAGTCTTGTGTTCCCTTAAAACAGAGTGTAATATGTACAGCTGTCTAATTGTAAGTACATTGGCATCTGCATACAGCATGTGGGTGGGATAGCGATAGGGCTTGAAAAACATTCATTTAAGCAACGAACGTTAGGGTCGCTCTAATTCTAAAAGTTTAGTTTTTGCTGCACAGCCCCAAATAGGGATGCAATAAATGAGTATAGATTGGATGAGAGCGATGTAAATGTTGCGCAATAGTTTGGAGTTAGCTACGTGTCTTAGATTTTTAAAAATCCAGGTAAGCTTTTTAACTCGCGATGTAATCAGGTCAATATGAGAGTACCAATTTAGATTCTGATCTATAATTACACCTAGATATTTGGTTGTACTTACTCTGCTAATCATAAGATATTCACATTGCTCCTGCGGTCTTTGACAAGTATGAATTTTTAAAGTTGAATTTTGACACGGTTGAGTTGAATTTCGAATAGAAAAACGAATGTAATTCGTTTTTGCAATGTTTAAAGTGAGTAAATTAAATTTTAACCATAAGTGCGCTACTTGAAGTCCTCGTTCAGCCTTTTTAAAAACGTTATTCCAAGATTCACCCGAGAAAACTATGGCTGTATCATCCGCATAAGAAAACACTTGACCTCCCTCCATCTGCAAGTCACATAAACTATTTATATAAATAAGGAACAGGGTAGGACCAAGTACACTTCCTTGCGGAACTCCATAACTTACAGGTATATCGGTACTTGTGAAGTCTCCTATCTTAACTCTCTGTTTCCTGTTATTGAGATAGTCGGAAAAGAGTTTAAGAGGTAAACCACGAATGCCAATTTGTTCTAGCCTATACACAAGGGATCCATTACAAAAACAAAACTTCATTTATAACTTTTTAAACGTAAAGTGAACATTTTGTTTTGGAAATAAACCCATCTAAACCAAATAAAATTAAATATCAAAGATATTCAAAACTTTTAAAAAAATATATTAAAAGATCAAAATTAAGACATAATAATTATAAAATAATGACTTCAAATAATAAATCTAAAACAACATGGCAAATGATAAATAATAATAAATTAAATTTACCTAATGAACCGATAAATCGTCTTAAAATTGATAATGGTTACATAACAGATCCAATCTAAATAGCTAATGCATTTAATGATTACTTTGTACATAAAATTAAACCCGTACAGAACTATGGATTAAAAATGACCTCTAATATTAGTAGTAGTACCCCTACGTAGTATACCTACCACAAGACATATACGTGATAATAAAAAATCTAAAAAACACTAAAAGTGTTGGTAATTATGTAATTTCAACTAAAATAATTAAAGCAGTAAATGAATATATATGCCATCATCTCAGTCATATTATAAATCTTTGTATGGAATCTGGCATCTTCCCAAGATTAGACACTGTAACATATGGTCTCAAGTCATCCAGTTTTCTGGCAACCCGCTGTTTGAAGGAGCTAGCGTTTAGGTTTCGAGATACATATCCTCTAGCTTCAGATATAATACAAAACTATACTTATGTAGATGATATAATTTATTCAAACAGTAGTTTTGAAATGACGCTGAAAGCAAAAAATCAATTGCGTGAATTGTTAGAATTAGCTGGCTTTCACACACATAAGTGGGCATCTAATGATGAAAAAATTCTGTCTGACATTCTGCCAGACAAACAGCATTTTAATAATTTAAAAGATTTGCAAAAAGAACACACTAATATGAAAACACTAGGTTTGCAAATAAATGTAAAAAAAGACTTTTTTGTTATTTCCTCGCCAGAGCCTTATAGCTCTCAAGAAGTAACTAAAAGAAACATGCTCAGTTATATAGGCAGAATCTATGATCCCATGGGTTATGTCAGTCCTATAGTAGTCATAGCAAAAGCTATAATGCAAAAGTTATGGCTTGCAAAGGTAGATTGGAATGAAAGTCCTTCCACTGAAATAGTACAGCAGTGGCTACAGTTTACAGACAACTTAAATAGGATGATACCCATAACATTGCCTAGGAACATAGACATTTCAGATGCACACACAGTGGAGCTGATCGTGTTTGCAGATGCTTCCAGCGAGACTGCATATGGTGCCTGCCTGTACCTACGATTAATACACACTTCAGGTACTGTAAAAATGCATTTACTCTGTTCTAAATCGCGAATTAACCCCGCACAGAAAAAAGGCGTAACTGTTCCACGGCTTGAACTGAACGCAGCACTTCTGCTTTCGAAATTAGCACTCAAAGCTTATGACACACTGAAAATCAAAATGAACATCCAAAGTGTATATTTATTTAGCGATTCGCAAATCGTTCTTGCATGGCTAAGCAAAGAAATAACAACACTACAGCCTTATGTTGCGAACAGAGTGAATGCAATCAATCAAAATACAGGCAAATGGCAGTGGCTTTATGTATACACAGCAGACAACCCAGCTGACCTTATAAGCAGAGGTGTGCAGCCTGGAGAGCTGAATAATAACGCCCTCTGGTGGCATGGTCCACAGTTTCTACAAAATAGTAAGTATGAATTTGCTTATGGCTAGATAGATTTACCTCAAGACTTACCGGAGCTGAAACCCTGCTTAACTTTCTCCAGCAGCTTGGTGTGTCGCCTATTGGAACCGCTTGAGTATGTCTTCAACCGCTTAAGTAAAATTTCTGACATTAACAAAATAATAAGAATTTTCGCATATATATTGAGGTTTCTTAATAATATAAATAGGAATAATGCAAAGTATACAGGTTTTTTACGAGGTTCTGAATTAAATACAGCTTTATTGCACATTGTTAAGCATGAGCAGAGAGAATATTTTAAAACAGAGATTGACTCATTAAATAAAGAAAACAAATTGAAAGGTAATTTGTCAAATTTACATCCTTTCCTTGATGAGTCAGGGCTTTTACGAGTGGGTGGCAGACTTCATCACGCCCATATAGGATATACGCGCAAACACCCCGTCATATTGCCCAAAGGTTCATATATTACCTCATTATTAATTAAGAGTGAGCATGAAAAGCTACTGCACGCAGGTCCTAGGCTTGTTCTCGCAAATCTGAATCACAAATTTTGGATTGTTAATGGAATACAGGAGGTAAAGAAAATTACTCACAAATGTGTAAATTGTTTCAGACAAAAAGCCAATACGGCGAAGCAGTTAATGGGCTCCTTGCCAGAAGGTCGTGTCACACCCAGTAGCAGAGCTTTTGAAAAATGTGGTGTGGATTTCTGCGGTCCAGTTCAAGTCAAACTCTCACGCATTAGACGGTCTGTTGTGGGAAAAGGCTACATTCTGGTATGTGTTTGCTTCACAACGAAGGCAGTTCATTTAGAACTGGCTTCTGACCTCACTACAGAAACGTTCCTTGCTTGCCTTAAACGCTTTCTTTCTCGAAGAGGGTTGCCCGCAGAAATTCACTGTGACAATGCCACTACATTTAGATGTGCAAGGAGCAAATTAACTGAGCTTTACTCGCTGCAGTCTTCTCAGAGTCACCAAGAGAGCGTACATGCATTTGCTGCGCAAAAAATGATAGATTTTCATTTTATTCCAAAATATTCCCCGTCATGTGGCGGACTCTGGGAGAGTGCAGTAAAAAGCACAAAATATCATTTAAAACGTATCGTGCAGAGAAGTGTATTAACTTATGAGCAATTAGCTACTGTTCTTACAGAAATAGAAGCAGTACGTAACTCTAGGCCATTGTTACCATTAAGTTCAGATCCAGATGACTTTTGTTATTTAACTCCTGGGCATTTCATTATAGGTAGTTCATTAACTATGTACCCAGAACAAAATGTTTCCGATTTATCTGATAATAAACTAAAATTTTGGCAATTGTGTACTAAAATGAAACAACATTTCTAGAAAGTATGGCATAAATGCTATTTGAATATACTGCAAAATAGACCTAAGTGGAAGTATGATAATAGTAATGTTAAAATAGGTAGTTTAGTCATTTTAAAAGAGGATAATACTCCGCCAATGTCCTGGCCAATGGCCCGAATTGTTAAATTATTTCCAGGTCATGATGATAAAGTTAGAGTGGTCGAGGTTAGGACTTCTAACAATAAAACACATGTGCGCAGCATTCATAAAATCTGTGTATTGCCCATAGATTAAGAATAATTTAAGTGCATAAGTATATTTAAGTGTATCATCAGTCATCACATCTAAATGCATGTACTAGTTAACTATTTTCTCATGTTACTGTTCTTTGCACAGTGATGTCACTAGATGGCTCTGTGTTCATCATTATTTACTTGTAAACTAATTTAAGTTTAGATTTTCTTTATTGTTCTAAATTTAATTATTAGGGCCAATTCAGTGCCATCCCAAGATAACATCGTAGGGCTAAGAATTAAGTGTCTAAAGCAAAAAACTTTGTAATATTGCATCAGGTTTGCCTCAAATTGCATTGTATACATAAGTTAAGAACGATTATTAGAATTGTTTTCGCTGTCGTCTGAGGCCGCAGCATGTTGCAAATAGCAACACCGAAGTATTCTAGTTCTTAAGTATTTTTGTATAATGGCAACATTGCCTCTTTCTCTTTCTTGTTCCCGTGTTGGAAGAAATACACGTCTTGTCGAACCTCAAGCATTTTTATTCGCCATCCGAAGAAATACCAGCCCCTAGAAATACAACAGTCCACAGAAGGTCGGCACAGGGTTCTTGTTGGATATCACTTCAAGGCTCATTGCCGCTGCTGGTGACGAGAGAGCTGGCAGTAACTAGCCAGGAATGACAGCCAGCGTGCTTGACACCTTTCCTCACGACCCTTGGAATATTAATTGGTAAGGCATTGCTCGTACAAAGACCAAGTCGCCGGTTAGAACCCTGCCTGAGAGTTTTATTGCACAAAAACAATACAAATAATAGTGAAATTCACAATTGATGCACAATGCAACGCTTCTGCAATCTCTTCCAGGCAACCAGAGTGAGCAGGAGACATTAAAACAAAAATAGGTGTACATATTTTATTTCATAATCTAATTAGAATATCAAAACAGCATTGTAAATATAAAGAAAAAGAACCCTTATACAAAAATCCACTACAGCCCCACCTTACCCCTGGCCATACCCCTGGTGGTACGGTGGGGTTTTAAAGTTAAACAATACCACTGACTAATAGTGATGTGGTGTCGGGATCTATACTCATCTCTGCAGAAATATTGGCTCTGCCATTAGTTTAGCTTCAGACTGCTGTTAAAAATCAATTACCTACGAGTACTTTAAATGACTATCTAACAGATAAAACTGCATACATTGAATAAATGTTTAGTATTTTATACAAGAATATCAGTCAACCAGTTTATTTTTTAAATTAAAGCTATCTCAAAAAGTCCTGAACCGATTTTAATAAATCTTACGCTATTCCCTTGTAAATTAAAGGCAGGTTGGACCAAGACTGGTTTTTATTTAGATACCCGCAAGTATATTCACAACATCTTTCCCTTACAAAAATCAAAGAAGTAAATACTTTACTAATTGTTACGAGTCAGCAACTTAGAACACATGTAGCAAATCTCTCTTCTCTTGCACTATTTTATAAGTTGTTAACACTAAAAGCTTAATTATTCATATACATAGCAAAAGGATATAAATTTAAAATTAATAACAAAATGTAAAAGACTAAAGAAGGCTTATTTTAAAACTAATATTACGTACATTTTGCATAAATTTGTTGAGTAACAAAAACGAACTTAAATACCTATTTTATTATTAGAAATAAGAATTATTTTTTAAAGGCATTATTTATTCTTCTTACTTAGTTTGGTAATATTGGTGCGAGCCGCCTCAGGCGCTGCGTACGCGATCTAACCGGTTGTACTTCCTATCGTCACCCCCTGAGTCGACAGAAAGACGTGACGACCCGTCTCCGCTGGTCAGCGCATACGTAGGGTCGTCTGCGCTGTTATCGGTTTCAGCCATTGACCAGTCCTCTTCGTTATTGTAACGAGCCGGCTCCTCGGATGGATCTTGGGGTGGTGGTGCAGTAGCTGCTTCCACATTAATTAAATGGCGTCTATTTCTTCGGTATCGTTTTCCTGTGGAGTCTCTCACAAAGTAGGAGCCTCGACCTTCCACCGGCGTCCACCATCTTCAGTTTAGAACCGTGAGAAGGGAGCCTTGTATTAAGTCTGCGTCCCATGAGTAACTGCGACGGTGAGCTAACTCCATCTCTAGGAGAAGTTCTTAGGTTTAGCATTCCTAAATAAAAATCAGTTCCTGATGATAGGGATTTAGTTAGCATACTTTTACTACGTGTTTTCACTCCGTCCATTTGATGCTGCGTAATTCGGCGAACTCGTAACGTGCTGGAAGCCCCATTGTTTAAATCTTTAGATGCATCGCAAATTCTTTAGATGCATACGCTGGCCCATTATCAGTAACCAATTCCAGCGGGATGCCGTGTCTTGCAAATTGATCCTTCATGGCCGTAATAACCGACTTACTTGTAACGTTCGGCAATGGACAAACTTCGATGTAATTTGAAAAGTAGTCGACCAGAATAAGAAAATACTTATTACCATTTTGAAATATGTCTGACCCCACCTTAGCCCAGGGTAGGCTGGTTCACGCGTGGGCCGCGCCGTCCTTCGGCGCGGCCCTTTAATCAACCCCCACAGGGTTGTTGTCACTCATGGCCTCCGCAAGGACATGGTAATTATAACGCTGACTCTTTGATGCTCCAGCTGCACAAGCTGGTACGAGCAAGCAAACTCGCCACTCCCCGCAGGGGCAGGCAACTTTTAATGGACCCTTGCAGGGTACCACAAACTCACATGGATGGTGTGCATCGCACATTTCCCATGCTAATCAACCGCAGGGTTGTTGTCACCCATGGCCTCCGCAGGGACATGGCAATTATAACGATGACTCTCACTCAGCGCCTTCTAACTCTAAGAGGTTTCTTTCGACCCAGAGGAGGTCGCCAGACCTACAGGTCTCAAGAGTATAATAAGAGCAAGTCATCGAGACCAACCTCAGACTTCAAGATGCGTGGGAAGAAACGAGGCAAGTATTGACAGCCAATTCAGAGCGGGGCGACTACTTTTATTTCACAAAAGGTGGGAACGGCTCGGTGCTCCACCATTCATTTTAAAAATAATAAGTCTGGAGCATAGGAGGGTAATCCTATTCACCAAAACCACCACTCACGATGCCTCATCGGATCGAAAAAAGACTCCACCATTAACCATCCAAGCCATTACAACCGTGTTGTCACAAATGAAATAGCAACATGTCTTAGAAATAGTCAAACCGTCTCCAAGCTTTATTTCGACTATGTTCCTTATACTGAAAGGCGACGGCACTCACCGTCCCATTTTCAACCTTACGTCACTTCACTTATCTGTGGAAAAAGTCGTGTTAAAACACGGTTAAGACAAACACTTTAATTAAAAAGGTAGAATTTAAAATAAATGGTAATAAATTCGAACGGAAACTCCGTTATTACTATATTAGTCACTACATGACTTTGTAAATTAAGTAATAATTTTATAAAATATCCGTAATTTTCCATGAGAAAGAAAAACGGTTAAATTAAAATGTAAATCATTTTACCAGAATATTACGCAGTCCTTAGCACGACCGTGCACAGCAGAAAACAGGACGCCAATGATTCTAAGATGGCGGGCGCCCCCACAAGGGCCCCCCACCCTGCCTGGTGAGATGAGAGGGTGGGATCGTGCGAGCGAGACAGCACTATATAGGTAGAAAGATAAAGCAGAAAACACAGGGCCTATCTCAATATGTACAGTTTCAAATAACGGTCAAGTACTTTAATGTTTTATTTTCTGTAAGTAAATGAAGTATATTATACATTTTAATCTTTTAACTAATAAATGAGTGCGTTACCCCAGCCGACTAAGTGTTCCTTTTAAGAATTGATAAATGCAAATAATTAGATCATTTACACGAAGTAATGATCTAATTATTTGCATTTATCCGCCATGCCCGACTTGTACTGACACCTTTTCAGGTGAAGGAAAATCTCGTTTTTTTTTGCCTGGAATAATGGAGATGTTTGCCATGCTTTATACATTTCAAACACTAGTGAATAATTAAGTAGTAAGCAGGTTGCCACGAGATTTTCCTTCACCTGAAAAGGTGTCAGTACAAGTCGGGCATGGCGGATAAATGCAAATAATTAGATCATTACTTCGTGTAAATGATCTAATTATTTGCATTTATCAATTCTTAAAAGGAACACTTAGTCGGCTGGGGTAACGCACTCATTTATTAGTTAAAAGATTAAAATGTATAATATACTTCATTTACTTACAGAAAATAAAACATTAAAGTACTTGACCGTTATTTGAAACTGTACATATTGAGATAGGCCCTGTGTTTTCTGCTTTATCTTTCTACCTATATAGTGCTGTCTCGCTCGCACGATCCCACCCTCTCATCTCACCAGGCAGGGTGGGGGGCCCTTGTGGGGGCGCCCGCCATCTTAGAATCATTGGCGTCCTGTTTTCTGCTGTGCACGGTCGTGCTAAGGACTGCGTAATATTCTGGTAAAATGATTTACATTTTAATTTAACCGTTTTTCTTTCTCATGGAAAATTACGGATATTTTATAAAATTATTACTTAATTTACAAAGTCATGTAGTGACTAATATAGTAATAACGGAGTTTCCGTTCGAATTTATTACCATTTATTTTAAATTCTACCTTTTTAATTAAAGTGTTTGTCTTAACCGTGTTTTAACACGACTTTTTCCACAGATAAGTGAAGTGAAAGTGTTATGTGTGATTTATAAATCAATATGGAGTCTGTTGACAGTAATAAAAACAATTCCCCGCGAGCGGGCCCATCTAATGTTGGGAACAACAGTTGTAGAGGAAACGTCGCGAAGTACTTCTAGTGGCAAGTCTACAAGTAGTTATTGTTCGTCGTCTAGTTCTAGTTCCTCCGATATTAATAGATATAAACGAAAAAGGGGGGGGGGGGGGGGGGGGCAAATATCGCAGGTGCAAGTCACCTTTTATGAGGGAAACAGCCAAAATTGTGTAAACACTTGTCATAATGAATGTTGTTGATGACAATTTAGTGGCGAACTGTATGATGTCAATAATAGTCCGCCCCAATCAGTTACACGTGAGTCAAATTTAATTTTCAAAATTGATACAGTTAAACGAGCCTGCTGTGCCCAAAACGGTTGAGTATTTAAATACTTTATATACATCTTAAAGGACATGCAACATTTTGATAAAAGTGAATGGTAAGTCCGTTACGCGGACACGCAAAAAATATATAATCCTACACCGGGGTTTGTGGAACTAGAAGTAAATGACGAGCTAAGAGCTTATGATTCATTACGTCATTTCGCAAATTCTGAAATAGCCTACGCTGCTTTAACATGTTGTGTTCTCAAACAACGCGATGTCTTATAATCATCTATTCGGGATCTTTTGGAATGGGCCCAAGAATCTGAAATTTCTTTTGACGGTTTACGTGGAAAATAGATAAATTGTTTTTAAAGGGTGATGTGTTCAAGTTTCATCAGAATTACTTCAACTTATTTGTGGCCACAGAGCTGAGGTTATACAAATGAGCAGACATGGAATAATTAACTTTGTACGTGACCTTACCAAAGTAGCTTTGCGTAAAATTCCACCCTCATGTCAACATTTATTTAATGCTAAGTCTTTGACTTCTGTCCTCAAGAAAGCTGGAGGAGTAAGGGAACTAATGCTCCAGCTGCACAAGCTGGTACGAGCAAGCAAACTCGCCACCCCCCTCCCAGGGGCAGGCAACTTTTAATGGACCCTCGCAGGGTACCACAGACTCACATGGATGATGTGCGACGCACATTTCCCATGCTAATCAACCCCCACAGGGTTGTTGTCACTCATGGCCTCCGCAAGGACATGGTAATTATAACGCTGACTCTTTGATGCTCCAGCTGCACAAGCTGGTACGAGCAAGCAAACTCGCCACTCCCCGCAGGGGCAGGCAACTTTTAATGGACCCTTGCAGGGTACCACAAACTCACATGGATGGTGTGCATCGCACATTTCCCATGCTAATCAACCGCAGGGTTGTTGTCACCCATGGCCTCCGCAGGGACATGGCAATTATAACGATGACTCTCACTCAGCGCCTTCTAACTCTAGAGGTTTCTTTCGACCCAGAGGAGGTCGCCAGACCTACAGGTCTCAAGAGTATAATAAGAGCAAGTCATCGAGACCAACCTCAGACTTCAAGATGCGTGGGAAGAAACGAGGCAAGTATTGACAGCCAATTCAGAGCGGGGCGACTACTTTTATTTCACAAAAGGTGGGAACGGCTCGGTGCTCCACCATTCATTTTAAAAATAATAAGTCTGGAGCATAGGAGGGTAATCCTATTCACCAAAACCACCACTCACGATGCCTCATCGGATCGAAAAAAGACTCCACCATTAACCATCCAAGCCATTACAACCGTGTTGTCACAAATGAAATAGCAACATGTCTTAGAAATAGTCAAACCGTCTCCAAGCTTTATTTCGACTATGTTCCTTATACTGAAAGGCGACGGCACTCACCGTCCCATTTTCAACCTTACGTCTCTGAACGATTATTGAAAAGTTTCGTCTTATAAAAGTACAACGCATCCCAGATTTTTTGCAACCGAGAGACTGGCTACGCAAGATCGATCTAGCGCAAGCCTATCTTCATCTTGGAGTCCAACCTTCTCACATGAGGTTTATGCGGTTTCTTTATAAAGACCAGCTACTAGAAATGACATGCCTGCCATTTGGCCTCAGCACGGCACCGAAAGTCTTTGCCTCCCTTATAAACTGGGTGGCGCAAAGCCTAAGTGAACTTTGTTTACAAATTACAGTCTACTAGCTTTCGCCCGCGGCTCCGTCCGCATCAATGTCGATCCCTCGGAAACAGTACTTTTTTCCGGAATACCATACGTCCATACCAATGGAATGTACCATATGTCGTACCCCAGATAACGTGTATGCTAAATTTCATGATGATCAGTTCATTAGTTACAACGTGAAAGCGTAACGAACAAACTCACTTTCGCGTTTATGATATTAGTTAGGATTTGGACGATTTCCTGCTGGTCCAAGACCAAGACAGACAGGTCCCAGTTCACATGTCCGCATCCTCCTAGAGAGACTGCAGTATCTGGGTTGGCAAGTGAATATGGAGAAGTCAATCACAACCCCTCAGCAGAATCTAGTATTCCTGGGTGTGAATTGGGACACTTGAACCAACAAGAAATCGTTACCCAAAGAGAAGTGCATTACTCTCTCTGCGAAAATAATGCAAATTTTCAATCAGGTTGCAGTCGAGCTGAAAACCTTACAAAGTCTTGTGGGCTGTCTCACTTTATGGTGACGGATGCATCCGATTTAGGTTGTGGAGCCCAATTGGACAACCAGTCTTTTTCGGGTCATTGGACCAACCAAGAACAGGGATTGCAATGCAACCAAGAAGAACTCCTTGCAGTTCTAAAGGTCTTGGAAACCCAAAATCAGAATTTGGGCCAGTCCACTCTGTTGTGGCAATGCAACAACAAGACAGCAGTTGCTCACGTGCGGAACGAAGGAGGACCAAGTCGACAATGCTGATGAACATAACAGCAAGAATTGATCAATTGCTAGATCACTCTTAGATTTAGGTATCTGCTCGTTATATTCCAGGCAAGTACAATTGGCATGCAGATCATCTGTCTCGCTTAGAACGGCATCTATTGCCTCTTCGAACAAAAATATATATATATATATATTGTTTATTTTTTTTTAAATACGGTGTTCCTCTCATGGATCTGTTTGCTTCAAAGAACGCACAAGTTGTCTGCAATTATGTCTCCCTGGACCGAATGTTCAGTCAAGCCTTTTATTGCGATGCATTCTCCCGGACTTGGGACTACAACCTAGCGTGGGTATTCCCTCCCCCATACCTGATTCCCAAGGTATTAGCCAATCAGGCTCGAGATGTATTCTTGCTAATAGTCCCACGATGGGTACGAGCATTTTGGAAAGCAGACTGGAGTCCCGAGCGATAGCGGCTGGATTCACAATCCACAATCTACACCAGTATCTAATTCGATACTTCAACCGGTCTGCCTCCACTCAAACTCCAGGACATGATCCCGGACGTATGGAAATGTGGGGGAAGGCAGATAGCCTAACAACCTAGAATGACTTGCAGATAAGTTTGGCCCGAAGTTCCTGGAGAGCTTCTACTAGGAAAACTTATAAAGTAGTCTGGAGTACGTGGCTATCTTGGTGCAATAAATCGCATTAGAGTCCATTTCATCCTGATGGCTCGATTCTGGCTAAATGTTTAGCTGACTTACACCTAAAGGAAAAATCTTTCCTTTAGTACAATTTTGCTTCATAAATCAGTAGTTTCCACACTATGCGGTACTGAAATTTCTGGTCAACTGAGTTCTTATGTACTGGTCAAGCATAGTTTGATATGTATTGCTTAAAAAAAAAAAAACGATTAGGTGTCATGGTCAATCGACCATGAACACCCTGGTGTCAGAATTCTTCGGACACGAACTGCTAGGTGGTAGCCGGGACCACCGGCTTAACGTGCCTTACGAAGTACAGAATCATCTTTATTATCAGACAATCAGGTGATTCAAGCCTGCAATGTCCTAACCAAACTGAAAGCAACTAAACAAAGTATGCTTCCCGTGGGAATCGAAACCACGACCCCGGGTCTACAGGCAAATGCCTTTTCTCTTGATATATAGCTTACACATAAACGATTTATTTTCCGCAAGTAGACACACAGCCATATTATGCTTTCGGCTTCACGTACTTTGATTGGTACGAAAATTGTAAAATATACCTATAGACGACATCTTATCAAGAGGTAATTGGCAATCTGGTGATACATTTAGAAAATTTTACAGGGAACAGGTCATACCAACTGCCGTTAATAGAAACATCACTAGTTGTTTATTCCAATAAGTTGATTGTGTATTTTCAATACAAAAGTGTTTCAAATTGTTTCATTTTCTTTACTTTACGCATACTTTGTGATGTATATGAATCGCATTTATAAAAGTTTATTTTTTTATTAACTTATCATATTTTTTTTGTAAAAAATATAAGAACTTATTTACTCGCACTTCCCACTTGTATATCATCTCAATTATTATATAATAATTGAGATTATTATATTTGGTAAATTCATTTTACCATTGAAATGATTACAAATGATACAATCGTATCATTATTTAATCTTATTCGTCTCACATTGGCGTCCATCTCACCCAGGCGATAACAAACACGTCTCAATATGTACAGTTTCAAATAACGGTCAAGTACTTTAATAGAAGCGTTTTACCTGAAATAAAACGCATATTAAATACTTACCTTATTTGAAACTGTAATTTAAATTCCTGCCTGGGTACATATTTCGTCTCAATGATTCTAAGATGGCGGGCGCCCCCACAAGGGCCCCCCACCCTGCCTGGTGAGATGAGAGGGTGGGATCGTGCGAGCGAGACAGCACTATATAGGTAGAAAGAGAAAGCAGAAAACACAGGGCCTATCTCAGTCACAGTTTCAAATAAGGTAAGTATTTAATATGCGTTTTATTTCAGGTAAAACGCTTCTACTACAACTGAAAAAATATTTTTCGGTCTATATTTTTGCAAGTTTTGAATACACACTGCGGCACCGTGACATTTCAAGTTGGCTGTGTTTGGACAGAACTAAATAAAATACCGGCTCACCGCTTGGTGTGAGCCGTTATTTGCCGAGCCGTTTTTCATGTGCTGAGCCGACATCTAGTTGGTATTGTTGATCGAAGTTTAATATATTACGCATATGTCGCATCCACCTGTATATCTTTATCTTTTACAAACTTGTGTTGTATGTGGACGAGAATGAAGACACCCCGTCGTTCCTAACGTGACATTAAAAACTATGCAAAATAAGAAGGATCATTGTTATGGTTTCTCACCAGTGTGAGTTCTTAAATGTGTACGTAAATTACTGCTCTGTACAAATCGACGACAGCAAACCTTACATTCAAATGGTTTCTCACCAGTGTGTGTTCTTAAATGTGATTTTAAATGACCTTTTTCATTAAATTGCTTGCCACAATCATTACATTTATAAGGTTTCTCACCAGTGTGAGTCCTTAAATGTGTACGTAAATAACTGTTGTGAGCAAATCGACGACAACAAACCTTACATTCAAATGGTTTCTCACCAGTGTGTGTTCTTAAATGTGATTTTAAATGACCCTTTCCATTAAATTGCTTGCCACAATCATTACATTTATATGGTTTCTCACCAGTGTGAGTTCTTAAATGTGTACGTAAATTACTGCTCTGTACAAATCGACGACGACAAACCTTACATTCAAATGGTTTCTCACCAGTGTGTGTTCTTAAATGTGATTTTAAATGACCTTTTTCATTAAATTGCTTGCCACAATCATTACATTTATAAGGTTTCTCACCAGTGTGAGTCCTTAAATGTGTACGTAAATAACTGTTGTGAGCAAATCGACGACAACAAACCTTACATTCAAATGGTTTCTCACCAGTGTGTGTTCTTAAATGTGATTTTAAATGACCCTTTCCATTAAATTGCTTGCCACAATCATTACAATTATAAGGTTTCTCACCAGTGTGAGTTCTTAAATGTGTACGTAAATTACTACTCTGTACAAATCGACGACGACAAACCTTACATTCAAATGGTTTCTCACCAGTGTGTGTTCTTAAATGTGATTTTAAATGACCTTTTTCATTAAATTGCTTGCTACAATCATTACAATTATAAGGTTTCTCACCAGTGTGAGTCCTTAAATGTGTACGTAAATGACTGTTGTGAGCAAATCGACGACAACAAACCGTACATTCAAATGGTTTCTCACCAGTGTGCGTTCTTAAATGTGTTTCTAAATTACCCTTTACATTAAACTTCTTACCACAATCATTACATTTATACGGCTTCTCACCAGTGTGAGTTCTCTGATGTCTTTTTAATGCACTGTTTTGAGCAAATCGATGACGACAAAACTTACATTCAAATGGTTTCTCACCAGTGTGAGTTCTTAAGTGTCTTTGTAGATGACTCTGAAACTCCTTCAGACAAACATGACACTGGTGCCTTGTGTCAGCACTCTGAGGCTCGCCATAATAACTGTTTCGGTAACTTTCCTACAGGCTGTTGACCCTCTGCTGCGCCATCTGCAAAACATTTGGTACTTTCACCTACACCATCGCTTATTAAAGGAGGTCAGTTCGTTAGCGAACCCGTGGGATGAGATACATCATATGAGCGCACAGGTCACCACTGCCGCAGCGCTTACACGTAGACATACAACGAAGCCAAACCCCCCTCTCTCCTAAGCATTCATTCATATGCATAGAAATATAGAAGGCGTGAATGACGCGAAAGCGAAGTTTCTTCGCAACGTAAAACGTCACTTTCGCAAAATGTCATTGTTATGAAACATAAAAACAAAACGCAAACTCTCGCGCGGGCAACACTGCGGGGAGTTACATTCAACATTTAGATGACACTTCAGTTTGGCTTTTGTTCTTACACACATCTCCAACTTTGTAATTTTTGTCCATTATATCCAGTACCTATCCAAACACAGTCTATTTACTTCCCGCAATATCCTACAGTAAGGGAAGTCCCATTTTTTCTAGCCATTCATATTTTTATGCGAAAATTGGAATAAGCAAGAGGAATACTGCATTGTATTTTATGTTACTAACCTACAAAAGAAACTTTAACATGTTTTATTTTCTTTTGTATTGTGTCTCCACGACGTTGGCCACCTGGCTGGATACTTCGGCAGTGTTGCGCTGCATTGGACTTCAACCTGACCCTGGATGAATTGAATATGGATCTCTTTCGTCCACACCGATCATTTGAACTCAAAATCGATATTCCATGTGCCATAGCTATTCAATTAAATGCCTTCGCCCCTGGGTGCTCAGGGTGGTCCGACTTCCACTCACATCAGCTCGACCGCTAGTTTCAAATTCAGAAAGCCGCATTTGATTCCCTCCACCAAACAGCGACACACATAGAATGAGTCGTGTGAAACATTTAACGTTTGTTCGGTTGCTAAGAAGCTTACCGTCCGCGTAGTGTCTCCCGCCCCGCGCCCCCGCGTCTTCATCGGAGTCCCGTGTCTCGTCCACGTCAGCCGCGGGAACGCCTGGCACGCAAATAACATTAGTCCCTGAACGTCACTTTCGCTAAATGTCTTCAATGTTTGTGAATACCCTTGAAGACATTGCTGCTTTCAAGGATGTGACTTCTGCCATGTTGGTCTGGAAGAAAATTTAAATCGGCCAAGTGCGAGTCCGACTCCACACGAAGGGTTCCGTACCGCGATATTTAAAAACAAAAAAACTCATGTGTGTTGCAGGCCACCCGAATTTTATTGCAATTTAATTATATATTTTAAAAGTGGTAAATATTCCAAGCGTCTATCTGTTGTCGTTATCAATATCGAACAAAAACATCACGTTTGTTGTATGGGAGCCCCCTTACATTTAATTTTATTCTGTTTTTTAGTATTTGTTGTTATATCGGCAACATACATCATCTGCGAAAATGTCAACTGTCTTACCATCACGGTTCATGAGATACAGCCTGGTGACAGACAGACAGTCAGACATTCGAACAGCGGAGTCTTAGTGATAGGGTACAGTTTTTATCCTTTGGTTACCCAAAGGGCTTCTCTTTCCACCTAGACAGTAGCAACCGACCGATTGGACGAAAATCTAAGGAATCATGTCAATAGATGATGTGGCTAGCAATCCACCACTAGTTGACGTGCGTCGGACGCGGACTGAGGGTTCCGTACAATAAAGACGTTTTAAGCTCTTACTACAAATTTTGCCTTGCTTATTGGTAAATATCATGATTGTAGGTTATCGGGAAGTACACACATTCACAAAATATGCAACATAACATTTTGATTTCGTTCACTTACAAGTTTGAGTTTCTGACAGCTTCAAGGGGCCGCAGATATTTATACATATGTGATATCCATTTCAACTTTTACGTCCACCAGTTCCTGGGAAAGACGGTCTTGCAAGACTAACAAGTAGGTGATCCTAATGGGTTCCTTTTACCTTTTATAGGGCCGGAACCCTAAACATGGTAGAGAAACACATGGAAGAGAGCAGTACGTTTGGTCACCTTAAGCATACGTACCCCCTGGATCCTCATCGTCCGTCGCGGTGTCGCCAGCATCCTCTGACTCCGGCTCGGTTTTGACCGCGACCCTGGCGGGCGGCGTGCTGTCACAACATTCAGCCACAGAGAAGGACAGCGACGCACACAAACCAATGGCCGAGCGGCCAATCGCGGATGTCGGCTTTTCTGTAATCCAAATCCGGATTTTAAAATAGATCTGCGCGGGAAGAGAAGCAGCTGGTACATTCTATGTTTTTACTTTTCTCCCAGACCAGCACCGAAGAAGTTGTGACTATAATTTTTATGATATCAGACAAACGAGCAAGCGACTTGATAAGGAGAAGAAGGTGACCACCTTCTTGTTCATTTGCCTGGATTTATTTTGACCAGTATTTGACTACGCTGATCGCCTTATGATTAGCCTCAATGAGGTCCTGTACCGTGCAAGTAGTGGAGCAGTTAGGTCACGAAAGAAGGTGAGGCATGGTGGCATGGACTGATTGGCGCCGCAGTCACACAAATTGTTGGTAGTCAAGAAACACTACTTAAGAAATTAAGTACATTGTTGATATTTTTTTTCATACGTGACAAAATCTGTGATTTTAATTAATGTTATGATGAAGCAAAATTTTAACGAATTAAAAGAAATACTAGGTACACTTTTTATTTATATGCTTTAGAAATATATGCTTACTTATAACTAATCAACGGGAAAATAGACAAGTGCCGAAGCCTTTGAAAATAATAAAAAGTGTAATAAAATTATAGTAGGACTAGCTTTCGCCCGCGGCTCCGCCCGCGTCAATGTCGATCCCTCGGGAATCGTACTTTAAATCGTACTTTTTCCCGGGATAAAAGGTAGCCTATGTCCTTCTCCGTACTCCAGAGAACTTATATGCAAAATTTCATGATGTTCGGTTCAGTAGTTACGGCGTGAAAGCGTAACAAACAAACAAACTCACTTTCGCATTTATAATATTAGTAAGGATGAAACCCAATGCAAAAGGAAGGGAATATAACAAAAATTAAAGGAAAAACTAAATTACGGGGGATCTAAAGTCGGGGAGTGGAAGGGGGTGAGCTTTTGAGGGTAAAATACGGTTTATCTCGATTTCCGGCAAAACTACAAGTCCTGTGGAAAAACGTTATATGGCAATGACGTAGGTAATAAAAAGTTCCACTCCCTTTGTATTTACAGTTTTTCACATAACCTCTAAATGTATATAAAAATTCAAATAAGCTTGTTTTTATCTTTTACAAAAAATGTTTTCTTTTTCAAGATATTTGGTGAAAACTTACCTTTATATGTCTCAAACACACCGTAATTTTATTGATGTAAAACCAAAGCTGTATTGGGCTGATGACATCATCAGCCCAATACAGCTTTGGTTAAAGTGGTTGGTGGCCAAAGAAAAAAACATTTATAACTTTTTAAACGTAAGTGAACATTTTGTTTTGGAAATTAACCAAAGATATTCAAAACTTTTTAAAAAATATATTAAAGAATCAAAATTAAGACATAATAATTATAAAATAATGAGTTCAAATAATAAATCTAAAACAACATGGCAAATGATAAATAATAATAAATTAAATTTACCTAATGAACCGATAAATCGTCTTAAAATTGATAATGGTTGCATAACAGATCCAATCTAAATAGCTAATGCATTTAATGATTACTTTGTACATAAAATTAAACCCGTACAGAACTATGGATTAAAAATGACCTCTAATATTAGTAGTAGTACCCCTACGTAGTATACCTACCACAAGACATATCATCATCATCATCATCAGGTCCTTTTTAGTCTCCACTGCAGGAGCACGACCCTCTCTGTACTACTAGGGCCATACTTGGCCAGAGCAGCCAGAGGACTTGGCCTACAAGACATATACGTGATAATAAAAAATCTAAAAAACACTAAAAGTGTTGGTAATTATGTAATTTCAACTAAAATAATTAAAGCAGTAAATGAATATATATGCCATCATCTCAGTCATATTATAAATCTTTGTATGGAATCTGGCATCTTCCCACAAGATGCGTCTCCACGACGTTGGCCGCCTGGTGAGATAATTCAGCAGTGTTGTGCTCCACTGGACTTCAACCTGACCCCGGATAAACTAAATATGGATCTTTTTCGTCGACACTAATCCTTTGGACCCAAAATCAATATTCCATCTGCCATATTTAATTAGATGCCTTCGCCCCTGGCTGCTCAGGGTAGTACGACTTTCACTAACTTCAATTCAGAAAACCGCATTTGATTCCCTCCACCAAACAGAGACACACATAGAATGAGTCGTGTGAAATATATAACACCATCTGTTTGTTTGGTTGTTAAGAAGCTTACCGTCCGCGTAGTGGCCCCCGCCCCGCGCCCCCGCGTCTTCATCGGAGTCCCGTGTCTCGTCCACGTCAGCCGCGGGAATGCCTGGCACAAGGGAAATGACAGTTAGTGCCCGAGACAGCGACACGTTAGAATGTTTCAGACGTGGAACGTTACTTTAGCAAATAGTCAAAATGTCACTATCGCAATCAATCAAAATTACAGTATCGCAGAATGACAACAATTATTTTATACACATCCATATATTTTATATACATAACCATACAAAATCCCGCTCATATTCCTCAGGCTTCTTCCCTCTGTGCGAGTAGAGAAGTAGCAGGTACATTCTACAATTGTTCTTTTTTCCAGACCAGCGACTAGAGAGCTGGACTTATAGCATCTTAAAAATACGTACCCCCTGGATCCCCATCGTCTTTTGCAGTTTCGCCAGCATCCTCTAATTCCGGCTCGGCTTTGACCGCGACCTTGCCGGGCGGCGTGCTGTCATCAAATTCAGCCACAGAGACAGACAGCGAAGAACACAAGCCAATCGTCTCCCGGTCAATCAGGGATATGGATTTTTCTGTAATCTGAATACTACAATATTAAATTTTGAATTAAAGTAATTTATACACGTCACCGTCAATATTTTAAATGTAATGAATAAGTCTCGGCACGTTTCTCTAGGTCTCGTGAAAGTTATAATCCTAACACAGCACTTCTGCAGAACAAAAACAACTTGAACATCGGTGGAGTTACCCCAGAGGATAATGCCGTATCGTGAACACGACGAAAAGTTCCCGGATAACTTGAACAAGTTATCCGGGAACTTTCCGTCGTCACATGATTGATTTAATGTCAATGGTTTGATAAATTCGTCTACACACACAATATACTAGCAAGGTAGTAGGTATTTCGTATAACCGCTGGTTTTGTTACGCTTTAGCTTTTAAATATTTTTTTTATATCAGCTTCAGTCACATTTCCCAAGTAAAATGAATTTCATAGTGGAGATGTAAGCGGTTGATATGTCATACTTTTAATCCACTTTATTTTATAGTTATTTATTATTTACCGTGATTATTTTTCGGGATATGTGACTATTCAAAATTCTTTAAATTTCATTTTCAAAAATATTATAATTTTTATTTAAATCATTTCTGGATTTTAATATCGTTTGCCAGCTAACTTTCCCTAGTTCAATTTTAAAAGCTTCCATATCTTTGTCGTTAAGGATTCGTTTTCTTATTATAAAAGATATCCTAGATTTTGAAAGTTGTTTTGTAATTGGAAACTAATATTTTTCTTTGTTTTTTTTTAAATATATATATTTCTTTGTTTGTTATGCTTTCATGGCTTAATTTACTGAACCGAACCTTAAAATCATCCTGTAATTTTGTATAAACATTGTCTTGGGTACAGTGAAGGACATAGGCAACCTATCATCCCAGAAAAAGTACTGCTCCTACGCCATTGACAAGAGCAAAGCTGCGGACAAAAGTAACTTTAAGATCATTATGAACTAAATACCTCATCAGTCTTCTCCAAAATATTAGTCAGCACATTGTCTGCCCTGATGGCCGTCACCATCAGCTTGTGGCTCTTCTTCAGCTTAGCACAGCAAATGTAGCATGCTGCCACGGGCCTGTTCCCACTCACGAGCTAGAAAATAAGGCCATTGACATAAGAATGTCTGCTCCAACACCAATTCACCAATTTAGACAAAAGAACTAGGACGTGGGGCACACAGAAACTCATGCTATGATATTATGGTAATAATATTTCTCATGTTATATAATAATAATAAGCCATTTATTCTTATGGTCTTCCATGCTGGTCTGGGAGAAAAGAAAAAACGTAGAATGTACCAGCTGCTTCTCTTCCCGTGCAGTTCGTAAAAGCCGATCTAGGGAATGGGTAAAATATGAGGAATCATGTTAATAGGCGATGCGGCTAGCAACCCATCACTATTTTGATTCTGTTTTCCACCTACTGCCCACCAACATGCTAAATGTGGCCTTCAGGTCTTATAGACCTAGGCTCTGTCTACCCCGCAAGGGAAAAAGACGTGTTACTATGTATTTATTCTGAATTTTCTAGTTGCATTATACATTAGTTTAGGGTTTTCTAAATGATGTCAAGCAATTCAGTGTGCCTCTTGGCACACAGGCCTCCTCTAGCATTCTCCATTGGGTTCTGTCCTGTGCTACCCTTCTCCAGTGATGGCTCACTGTGTGTTTCAGGTTTTTCCAATTCTCATGTTAGTCCAACTAAATATTATTATGTATATAAGATTGGCCTATGTCCAGCAGTGGACTTCTTGCGGTTGATATGATGATGTATGTAACCTTCAAATCTTTTAAATTTAAATATAAGGAATATCTATTGAGTATGCAGAAATTAACTTGTGCTGTGTTGTATGGATACTAGTATAATTTACTCCATTTTCTTTTTCCTACGCATTGTAAATCCCTATTGCAAACAACCTTAAATAAAATATTTACATTTTTACCATTTAATTAATCATCATTTGTATCTATATGTTAAATTCATAATTGTTAATTTATTGTTAAATTATAATATGTGAATGGTTCGGTGTGTCATTTCAGCACACAGTAGTACTGCCGGTGTCTCTGGAAGCCCAGGGTCGGGGTGTTGCAAAATGCCTAGACTCATGCTGAGTGGACCTCGGATTTGCAGTATCATCATCATCAGGTCCTTTTTAGTCTCCACTACAGGAGCACGTGCTCTCTGTACTACTAGGGCCATACTTGGCCAGAGCAGCCAGAGGACTTGGCCTACTCTCTCCTCGCTGGCAGTATGTTTAGGAAATTAATTTACCAAAATGTTATATTTCAAATTGATATATGATGCTAATAAACAATTTTTGTTTCCTTCTTTAACCTAAGTTCATAACTAGCTTCAGTAATTTTGATTCAAAATCATGTCTAAAAGGGTTAAAAACAGCACCCGGTCGTAGGATTTCATACTACTGGTCGTTGAACACAGAGTTATCACAAATGATATAGCTTAATGGTACATTTGGGTTCAATCACCAGTTAGGTCAAGATGGAAAATAATATTTTTAAGATTGGCCTGGGTCTAGGATGATCATCTTTATGAAAGTATTATAAAATATAGTTGCCTTGAATTAGTATTCCCTGACACAAGTCCACAAGTAAGTAAGCTCAATCTGTGTGATTTGTCCCTGTAACTATTTTTATTTACCTATTTATTTATTTATAACTAGTAGAACACTTACAAGAGCACCCGTCAGCCTCTCGTACACGTGTTGCAGGGTAGTACCGACAATGTTCGTGACGAGCGCGTCCATTGAGAGGCAGATGCGGCAGACTGCTGGACTCTGATGCATTTTGTGAAGGGTTATGAATTATGAGGACTGTATAATAATGCAAATTCTTACGTCAGTACTCAATGTAAATATCTTCAACTGTATCACATATGTACGGCGCTTGGGTTACAATACAACTTACAATACACGATAGTAATCAACTATAACAAAGAAAATAATTCTCTGACGAGAGATTAATCTTTTCTTTCTTTCTTCTTTTATAATATGGCTTTCACCGAAAGAGAGATTAATAATTAGTTAGGTACATAATAAAAACGATTTGACGTTGACAGCTGCTGATGAGTCGTAATGTCAGTTTGCCATTAGGGTTTCCATCGATAGTATTTATCATAGAAAAATTTCGTCTCTGATTAGATGTCACATTTTGCCATTTTTGTATGGGAACCTAGTGTGTCATTAGCGGGGGTGTGAGGCAGACGAAAGGGAGTCGTGGTATCAGGGGTGCTATTTGTAAATATGTGACTCAATGAAGAAGTACAAATTTTCCATACATCATCGGTCGTTTAGTAAACACGTCGATTCGAAAATAGCACTCATGACGTTTGACGCCGCTGTCATAAGAGATGTAACAACACCGTGTAATATCGATATCGAGAAAAAACCACAACAAGATTTTGTTTCAGTTTGACTTCATTTAAGTAAACAACATATGAAGTAGTAATAATTATATAGTCATAATTATCTAAGAGATTCTCTGGTTCCTTATACTCCTGGCATCTTCAGTCGTGCTGCATCCAAGCCCGGGGTCCGTTATTATGACAGCATTCATACTGTAATAAGAAGTATATATTCCATGCTGGTGTAGATGTAAAGGAAAAATTGAGAATGTACCAGTTGCTTCTCTGATAGGGAATGCGACTAGCAACCTATTACACCTTTGATTCAGATTTCCACCTACATACGCCCACAAACACGCTAAACGTGGCTTTTGGTTTCAGGCAGAGGCCTACACCGTTAGGGGTGAAGATCGTAATAATATGAATGTATGTATGTTTTACGGCCCAACGCCAATTCTCCTTATGTAACTCCAGTAACGCGGACATACATAAATATGAAACTGAAGTACAAGTTTTTATTTAATTTAACACGGTACCTGGCTCGTTAACCACTGTACCATGGAGATTGTCATTATCATTTTTTTTTTTTTTTTTTATGTATATCCGACGGCAAACGAGCAGACGAGCCACCTGATGGAAAGTGGTCACCGTCGCCCATGGACATCTGCAACACCAGAGGAGCTGCTGATGCGTTGCCGACTCTTAAGATACCTGTAAACACGCCTTTTGAAGGACCTCAAGTCATAGCACACAGGGAAAACCTCGGGAGGGAGTCCATTCCACAATTTATCTTCATTTATGATATTGTAATTAAATGTCCTTTGCATTACTTACATGTGAAAAGTCACAGGTTGTAGTTTCCCTTTATTTATTTATTTAAACTTTATTGCACAAAAAAAAAAGTACAAACAGGTGGACTTAATGCCATAAGGCATTCTCTGCCAGTCAAACCTTGAGACCAATCCGAGATAAATAATGGGTGGTGCGATAAAGTGATGATAGATAATTTAAATAAATATTTATATAAATAAATACATATACTTACAAAAATATAAATTGAAATACATAACGATAAACATACATAAATACAACAATACATAATTACACATAAAAAATGTTACTAACTACATAATATATAAAATATAAGTTATACGGATGATTATATAGAAGCAAAAGAATTATCAAGAAAATATTTGTGCACTGCCTCCTTGAACGCAAATCTGTTGGGAGCCCTTCTGGTGGATTCTGGAAGAGCATTCCACAATCTTATAGCCTGCAACTGAAACGAGTTGGACATAAAACTAGTGCGGTGAGAAGGAGTAGCAAGATTGAGGCTATTAGAAGAGCGGAGAGAACGAGAGTGCGTAGAACTGAGAAGACAGAATTTTGATTTAAGATAATCGGGTGAAAAAGGGTCATGAAGTATGGAATAGAGCATAGTTAAAATTCTAGCTTTACGACGAAGAGGAACTGGAAGCCAACCAAGTTGGAAGCGAAAAGAGGAAATGTGATCATATCTACGAAGACCGAAAATGACACGTAAACAATTATTAGCAAGTCTGTCTAGTTTAAGTAAGAGCGTTTGGTTTAGATCGCAGTAACAAACGTCTGCATAATCAAGTATTGGGAAAATTAGGGACTGAATAAGTAAAATTTTTGTATTAATAGGAAGAAAGTTTCTAAGTCTGTATAAAGAGCGCAACGTGCCAGTAACTTTACGACTTACCTCTGTAACTTGAGTAGTCCAACTGAAGGAGGAGTCAATGTGCAGGCCAAGATCTTTTACACTGGTGCAATAAGGGATAACAACATCATTATAGCGAACTTTGGCCACAGTATCGAGATTAATATCACACAATCGTCTTGAACTCCCGACAATGATAGATTGACACTTGTTTGGATTAACATAGATAGGTACCGTATTCCTTTGACCAATCAGCGATTTTTAGGAGATCACTATTCAATGAAGCAACAGCCAAATCAAGCTCGCTAATATGGCAAGATTGATAAAGTTGCAGATCATCTGCATACAGATGGTGAGATGTGGTAAGAAGATTAGTGAGCGAGTCTATGAAAATTGAAAAAAGAAGAGGACCGTAAGAGAGGGCACCATCTAAGTAAAACACTTTTGTCATAACCAAAACCAAGATGTTTGGCGAAAGCCTACTCTCATTGTGTTCAAAGTGCAACGTATGATCTGCCTGCTGAATAAGGTGGTTCGCCATCTGCTGAAGTGACGCGGGGTGCCACGAAAGCTCTCACAGGTGTTCATGAAGCAGATCAACTACTAATGATGGCAACTAATGAAGTGGCAGTTGCGCTGTTAGTATATGGAAGTGAACATGGACAGCAACAAGTACAGTTTTCGGTACTTGTTGTGTTGCCTCGTGACGCACCAAGCCCTCGCCTGGGAACGTCAAAGCTGACGTCACTTTGCTATCGGCTGCACCAATACTTCAAGAGTGAAGCGAAACAGTGAAGACGACGGCCAAACAAAGAACAAAAAGACCTACCTAATGTATCAAGTATCTATCAAAGCTACTTCAGACTGCCCCAATAAACAGTTACTATATACTCTTAACCTCAAGGAGGTAGCGGAGAAGAGCCTGCTGCTGTATCGTTGATGAAAAAGGCTTCAAAAAAGTATAGTAGTGATTAAAATGTCCAAAATAATTTTATTTATTATTTAATTGCAACTTTTAATGAACTTAGTGACAAATAGTGCAAATACCTATGAATATAATATCTAATCGTTATAACTCAGTTCGGACTGAGTTTAGAGGTATATATACCCTTGTAACTTTATTTTGTTATTGACTATCGGGAAAACAAGGTATGGTTAGTGGCCGCGCGAAAACAAAAAGACGCCAATAACCGGCATTGTTCTTTTGAAATATTATCTATTTCGGTTCAATAGATACAGTCATGTGGCAGATGGATGGATGGATGGACGTCGAAGGCTTAGTATTACCTTTCCGTTTTTACTCTTAGGGAACGGAACACTAAAAATAATAAATTTTAGGGGAAGTCGTGGAGAGTGAATTTATTATTATTTATTTCTTGGCATTAACTTTATTACTTATATTATTACACTCATCTGTATTCATGGAAATTATCGATGTTTGGCAAAAAATAACAAAGTGCATTATGCGTCTTTCCGCCTTTCACTGAGTTCTTGGCGGGAATTTCGACGGACTGCACGGTTTTTGTTTTGGATTGTTTTGAAAATTGCTTCTAGTGGACTTTATAATGTGAAATCGGTGTAATTTGGTGTTATAAATGTCCATGTTTATGAACAATGTGTGGAATAACTAAAATGAAGTGTCATGGTGCGGCTGTAGTGAGATTTACATAGCGGGCTGGTGGTCGCTCGCCTTACTGCTACTGCGTCTATGATCAAACCAGTGGATTCGTGGGAATTGTCGCCAGGGGCTCCTTTGAATCACCGAAATGAATTACATCACCATTTCGTTGATAACACGTAGAAAATATGAAGGGCTAAAAGGCACAGAAAGCCAGATGCCGTAAAACAAATATGAAAAAAAAAAAAAATCCCCCTTTCACTGACAATGGAATTTGACGTTTTTAATGGAGGATAAATATGTTTATAATATTTTAAATAACATGAACTTGCATTACTTAAATGAGAAAAGTCCAGCGCGATAGTTTACTATAATATTCATTTAAGTATTTTAGAAGGACAGAACTTCAGAAATTGGCCTGTTTATAATTTTTAAAAATAAATTCCACTCTGTTACATACCCCTCGACAGGCGTCAGAGGACTGAGTTATTTTACTCTTTGGGACTGAGGCCTAGTGTATAGTATACGCTACTTTTAAGGGTATCAGTAACATGACGTATCAAGTAATACGCTGCTTCTAGAGACTTCATACTTCTATGGTATTTATTGACATACCTCTAACATGTAAGTTATGTACAAGATTCAATTTAATAGAGCGGGACGATCTTGGGAAGATGAACTTTATGAAAAGATACTCTTACAAGTCCATAATCTAAGCCTACCACATCTCTTTTAGGCAGACGTGCTTTACTGATTTGACAAATTAAAATGAATAGATTTATTAATTTACATGAAACATGGTTAAAATGTGACAAAAAAACAGGGTCCAACATGTTTTGCCATTAAGATGGCATGTAAATATTTATTTATTGAATCGTGTGTAGATCGTTTCTTTTCTTTAATAAGTCTTTAAGTAATGTTCATAGTGTCTGTGTTCATATCTGTGCAATAACTACGTAACATTTTCAATAGACTTGTTGGTTAATGTAGAAACCATAGCATAAATGGATGTCAATGGCGCCATTATTCCTGGCCCGACCATGGCGGAAAATGAAAATGCGAATGTTGCACAAATATGCAGTTTTATATGTGCCTTTCAGTGCCACAAATCCCGAAAAGTGTGCCTTTATTTTTTTTGAGTAATTTTATATTTTATCGTGGTCCGGCTGGGAGGAGTATTTCCTGGCCCGACCACATCAATCTAGAAAACGGCCTATAATATGATATTGTTTACTTTATCAATAAAATGTGCCAAAACTGTGCCTACGGAATTTAATAACAGAAGGTCTATATCTATCTATATACATATTAAAATAGATTTTTTTTCTGTACCAGATAGTCATCTACGTAAGTGCACGGTAGGTACATGTAACAAATGATACTACATATTTATACATACATACAAAACATACATATTATCACGTCTTTATCCCTTACGGGGTAGAATAGCCTAAGGTCATAAGACCAAAAGGCCACAATTCGCGTGTTAATGGGCGTATAGGTGGAAAGTGGAATCAAAATAGTGATAGGTTGCTAACCGCGTCGGCTATATAACACGATTCCCAGTGTTTGCCCAATCCCGCGACCGGGTTCTACGGTCTGCGCGAGATGAGATGCAGCTTGGAAGTGTATTAAAAATTATTTGCACCCAGACCAGCGTAAAGTGCATTAACTACCACAAATTAATATAATCAACCTAAAACCAACCTCAGACGAGTAGAGATATGGTTAACAACCACATAAAGTAAACATTTAAATGGTATCCAATTTTCAAACTGCAGCCGCCGATTGCAGAGGACGATATAGAAAAACAAGTAACCTATCTACTTTACGTTAGAATAGTGGGTAACATAAAATTGGTGTCATGTAAACATGCATTGTAGTCTGAAAGCTGGCATAAAATTTTGGGTAGGAGGCAAGCTGAAAAGTTCTCACATACCTCTCCTATTATACCCCAACACGGAACTGCATTTATGCCAACTCTCGGACTACAATGACATGGTCTATTAAACTTAACGTTTACATGGTATGAATTTTAAGTTACCCACTAAACTAATGTAAAATGAGGAGCCCGATGATCTAGTGGTCGTGAGCATAATTAGTGCTTGCGCAGGTTATGCAACACTGGGCGCAGTCCCACTGGGATGGGTGACCGCAAGTGGCATAGATAATAACATCGCGAGCTCCTCCGTGCTTAGGAAGGCACGTTAAGCCGTTAGTCCCGGCTGCCTTCATTGAAGGCAGTTGTTAAGCTATGTCACATGCCTTTAGGTAGCTTGATGAAATCTGACACCGGTTTTGGCCACTTACACAAAAAGAAATTTGACATAAGGGAGATAGGTTACCAACTTAATTTTCTATTCTATATCATCCTCTGCTGTCGTCGGGTGCCGTTTGAAAATTGGTACTATTGGTATTTTTAGGGTTCCGTACCGTTGTAAACAAGAGTCTTATAGTTTCTCCCTGTCTGTCCGTCCGTTCGTAATAAAATCTGGTAAAAAAAATATTTTCAGGGTTGCTCACATGTAAAGTGGGAGTAATTTTTTTTCTCGACCTTCCCAACGTGTGGAGTATTATTAAATAGGTTTTTTAAACATATTATGAGCTTGTGAACATCATTTTTCGATTTACTAATCCATTTTTAAAATATTTGCTAGAGTCCAGTGTCCCCAAGTAGTATATATAACGAAGTTTAAAGTATCAGACTTAAGTAGAGCTTACAAATTAAAGAGTAAAATTTCATACAAATTGAATTGATTGGAAAGATTAGTTAAGACAGTTGTTAGTTACGTAAAACAACTACTGAATGTAAATTTAATAACCACATAAAGATAAGAAAATATAAAATCATAGCAGCTTTAATAACACCTAAGTTAATAGCAATGTGTTTACGTTCGACGGCGCGCGGTGCTTGGCTGAACGATACGAGGCCGTTTGGTACCTAGCCCACTGCACTCGGGGATCAATGTAATATACGAAATCTGATAATAACGAGCGCAATAGGATTATATAACTCTTTCTTCAGTTACCACCGTCCTATGTGGACTCGTTTTTAGTCATTAAACCGTAAGTCGTGAACTCAAAGCTGGCATTCTCAAATCCAGAACCCTACACTGCGCGTGGCCCGACACACACTTTTAATGTAAAGAAAAAGTCACTACGTCTAAGGTCGGTTTTAGGTTGATTATATAAAGAATCATGGCGAACGCCCACACATCGAATGTACAGAAAAAAAAAAAAAAAGAGAAGATGAATTATATTGCAGTTTTGAGGTTTCCTTACTAGTAACATGTCTGCATAATAGAAATATTTTTAAACCCCCGTTTATGTAAAATATTTCACAATAAAAGTTATAGCCTTATTGCCATTTTCATTTGCCTAAAAATGTTCACAATGGTTGTCAAACTGACTGTCTATTGTAGATCTGTCACTCAGAACTGTCAAGTCAATGAGAAAATGTCAATCGGATTGACAGATTCTTTTTTTATTTTAGCGGATGGTTGCCTGCTTGCGTGGTGTTGCCATAAATTAATATATTTTAACGTGTCAGTTGCAGGAAGTGTTCGGATATTAACTCAAAAATTATTAATATGCGTTCGGATATCGAATAAAAAATCAGTATTTAAATAAATAAATATCTTTTTTTCCCCGTCTTTAAAAAATATTCTGATTAATTCAAGTTGTTGACCAGAGCCGTAGTAATCATATAAAAAATTTTCACCTTCTCTTTTTTTTTAAATTTAATATGTACAAATTTCGCCATGATTCTTTATGGTAGTTAATGTACTTTACGCTGATCTGGGTGCAATTAATTTTAATACACTTCCAAGCTGCATCTCATCTCGTGCAGACCGTAGAACCCGGTCGCGGGATTGGGCAAACACTGGGAATCGTATTATATAGCCGACGCGGTTAGCAACCTATCACTACCTATTTTGATTCCACTTTCCACCTATACGCCCATTAACACGCGAATTGTGGCCTTTTGGTCTTATGACCTTAGGCTATTCTACCCCGTAAGGGATAAAGACGTGATAATATGTATGTTTTGTATGTATGTATAAATATGTAGTATCATTTGTTACATGTACCTACCGTGCACTTACGTAGACGACTATCTGGTACAGAAAAAAAATCTATTTTAATATGTATATAGATAGATATAGACCTTCTGTTATTAAATTCCGTAGGCACAGTTTAGGCACATTTTATTGATAAAGTAAACAATATCATATTATTGGCCGTTTTCTAGATTGATGTGGTCGGGCCAGGAAATACTCCTCCCAGCCGGACCACGATAAAATATAAAATTACTCAAAAAAAATAAAGGCACACTTTTCGGGATTTGTGGCACTGAAAGGCACATATAAAACTGCATATTTGTGCAACATTCGCATTTTCATTTTCCGCCATGGTCGGGCCAGGAATAATGACGCATGTCAATGAGACATTTCTTTCGGCCGGTCGCATACTCTTTCAAATCTGTGGGCCGGTCCAAACTGTCAATGTCAAATCGCTTAGTGCATAGAGTACAGCGTTGCCAGAAGGTTACATTTCTTACATTTTTCATAACTTTTGACCTCCTCGCGTAACATGTAAGTAATTTTTAGATTTAAGGCAATTTTCGTAACTTTTGAGAATAACAAGATTTGTAATACTAGATTTTTATTGAAATTAAACGTATTCAATTTGAACGTATCTAAAACTGGTGCGTCTAACAAGTATTTCACTCCATATCACACTCAGAGATGACTCTGAATAGAAAGCGCCATATTATCATATCATCTAAATACAGTAAAATCTCTTTATTCGCGGGGTATATGTTCCATAAATATGCCGCGAAAACAGAAACCGTGAAAACAGAATGGTAATTTATATGGGATTACAGGGATACGTTCTTAGGTCCCAAAATAAAAAATACAAATATAAAAGAAAATCAACTTTATTGAAGTGTTTGAACATTTTGATTAATCATTATCCTCAGGCTTAGGCAATGGTTTGAAGAATTTAGTTATTTTCTCTTGCTTGGCAGTTTTTAATAGCTCCTTCAATTCAGATTGATATTCAGCAGTCGCATTAGCAATTTCCTCTCCAACCCGTCTGGCCAGCGTGGAGAGTGTAGGCCAAGTCCTCTGGCTGCTTTAACCAAGTATGGCCCTAGGGCCATACTTGGTTAAAGCAGGAGCACGACCCTCTCTGCGCTACTAGTAGCGCAGAGAGGGTCGTGTTCCTGTAGTGGAGACTACAAAGCACCTGATGATGATGATTAGCAATTTGCCTCTTAAAAATAAGACTTCGTTCCATAGACGGATCAATGTTCATTAAGAAATCGCAAATTATTTAACATTTCCACCAAGTCGGCTTCAGTCAAATCTGCATCTTGCGATTCAAGCAATTCCTGAAAGTCACTAGATTCTATCTGTTTGAATCCATCTCGTCCTATTACATTTGCAATTTCGGCTTCATTTGCAGTCAAAGTTTTAACTTGCACAGATTCTTCGTCATTTACACTCCATATTATCCAACACTATTTTGAAGGTTCGTCTAATGTAATAGAGCTAAAAGGCCTGGATTATTTCTTGCTCCATAGGTTGAAGCAAAGCCGTCGTGTTTGGAGGCAAAAATTACACTTTTATATTTGGATGCATAGTCTCAAGTTCTTGTATGAACTTTTAGATCCGCGAATAAAGAAATTTTTTGCCGCAAATATAGAAATTGGGTTGCATTTTGTTAATCCGCGAATAGTGAAAACGCGAATGAGGGTAGCGCGAATCCCTATTCGCGCTACCCTCATTCGCGTTTATTCACAAGACTTCAGTAAAAGCTCCCTAGCTTTTACTGTAGTCTTGTTAATCCGTAATTTCGGCATTCCAGCCAGATTATCCAGTCGTGACGATCTAGATCTTAGAATATTTTTTTGTGTTTTGCTAAAAACAGACTTAAATATGACGCAGACTATAATAATGGGACAGGTTTTTACATTTAAGTACGTGGTCTCTTCTTAATTAAAAACAAAATTCACCGCCCGGTATACTTGACCGATTAGATGCCGCAAAGCGTTATGCTGTATGGGGGGGGGGTCATGGGGTCTTGACCTAACCCCCTGGGCTGGGTCCAGAACCTATGTGGACCACTAATTAAAATTGTTAAACATAATGTTTTTTTTTTGATATTCATCCATAAAAACGTACCCATTGATATAGATGAAGTGATAACGCGTTTCGGAAGAAGACGCACAAGAAAAAATAATTTTGTCATTTAAATATATGTATTTTTAAGTCAGGAAGTACTTGACATAGGTACATTAATAAAATACCTACTTTTTACACTTTTTACTTGTATCTATGATTATAATAATTAAATTATAACTTCTTGTGACTTGAACACGTCTCTGTGACCCCCTGGCACCAAAGCTGGATCCGCCCTTGGCTATACTTTGACCCCAATAACACGTAAATTAAAAAAAAAATACAATCATGTAACTTTTGCTGCAAAAATGTAACATTTCAGGAATCGAAACGTAATTTACAACTCAAGGGCCCTGGCAACACTGATAGAGTAGTATAATATAATGCTTAGTGTTTCGGAAACTTGTTTTCCAAATTTATTAAATTTAATTTAGTATCCTTAAATGTAGCCTATAGTTCATATCATACTATTGCGATACAATTTTAGCCAAATATTACTTTAGTGCTGATGTGCGTATTTTGACATAAATTCGCCGACTTAAGAATAAAATAACCTCAAACAAGATGCATCGGAGTCCAGCAGTCTGCCGCATCTGCCTCTCAGTGGACGCGCCCATGAGCAACATTGACACCACTGCCCTGCAGCTCGTGTACGAGAGGCTGACGGGGGCTTTTGTAAGTATTCTAACACTAGTTAAGTCTGCGCGATATTACGATGAGACTCCGTGCGCAAATGTTCGTGGATTTGAAGGAGATGCTGTTTTTCTCGTGGAGTTAAACAAGTCCTGTGCCCGTTTTATACATGACGTTGAACTAAAATTAAAAGACAACAGCACGGCTTTATAGTAGTAATAACAAAGCCTTGTGTGTGGGTTTGCCCGGCCTTAAACCCATCATCGCTAATGCCGAATAGTCAAAATAAAGGTTACCGATTAAAACCAAGTATTCCACAAATTGCAATATCTCATCTAATGTCGAAAGACAATATAAAATTATACACTAGTAATAAGAAGTACATGAAGCATTTAACCTATTGAGCGCGAATGACCACTTTAGTTGCAAAACAGTCACTTGACTGAGACACCATTGCCAACAAAAGTTATTGCAATTTGTACTAGCTTGGCGTTGGGGGTGAAGTAATGTTAACAAGTGCTAGCATACAAAAGGTTATTGATGTCACCACAACTTAGGTATGAAATTTGTTTTAGAAAAGTGTAGGTCAGCGAACATAACTTATGTCTGGTGGTAACAAAAGCTATAAAAGAGGTTATAAAAACCTTGGATCTGGAATTATACAAACAATTAGGATACAGTCAATCAAAACAACAAGATCACACATCACTTAAATCATCATTATCCACTAATTCAAAAGTAGAGTTGCAAGGATGCAATCCTGGTACTTACTTATTCTTTTGGAATCCTTAAATAAAGCAAAACAAAGATTAATAACTTTGAAATAAAACCTCGCACAATTCTCACAAAACATAACCATCTGCACCCAAAATCAGCCACAGAAAGGATGACAATTAATCGGAGGTAGAGGACTGACTGATACCCGGGAAAATCTTTTTCCTGAAACTGATAGCTATTCAGGATCAAATCATCAATACTTAAAATTACCGCAAACATATTATAAAAGATCCCTCCATTACAGATGATAAATGTCGTAAATGCCAGATCCATCCAGGCCAGATAAAGTATTACATGATAAATTAAACAAAATATTAGTAGCTTACATTATAAATATAACAGTTCCCAACACTCTTAAATAAGAACCGAAAAATTATATACAGATTTAAAAGATGAAATGGAAGGATATGGAGATAAAGTATATGTATATAGTACCTGTAGTTATCTCATGGACAGGGCTAATGCCCTAACACTTGCACCACAGTTCTAAATTTATAGATTTACCAAAAACTCATACAACAATATGCAGAATGCTGCAATTTTAAATACATGTATAGAATAGTTAGGAAATTCATGCAAGGGGATGAAAAAGAAACTCCACAATAAATTACCTTTACTGCTACTTCACTTGGTCTATACCCGTGATTGTAGTGTACAAACACCAGCTATAAGCGGAGAAGAGAAAACACTTGCAATATAATAATAATAAAATAATAATTATTTTCTTTATTAAAGGTAAATACCCCAATACAGATACAAGATTGTTATGTATAATGTATATATATGTATGTGAATTAATCTAATACATTTAAATTTTAAATGTTAGTGTACTATGAAACATTCAACATTAAATAATATTTATCTGAACAAGCGGTAGAATCAAGTCGCTATATAGAAATCATAGTGTTAGTTCTCTTGTACGCCACAACCATTCTTATTCTGCAAATAGTCCTTCCCTAAAGATGATTTCTGTAATGAATGTAGTCAAAAACTTTTAAAGAATTATTTTTATAAATGTTCAACATCACAACTTATGTATGCTACCTACTACAGGACTTAATTTTCCCAAACATATACTTGTGATTGACAAGTACATGTACATGGTGTTTTATATCAAACTAAAGAAAGGACTTGTTGGCAGATGAAAATCTGAAAAATTTACAGCATTAGGCATCATAAATCTGTTCATTGTATGTTTTCAATGTAAAAGTAAAAGCTGTTATATCAGTGGCACAACATTCCAGCTCGTGAGTGGGAACAGGCCCGTGGCGGCGTGCTACATCTGCCGCGCTATGTTGTACAAGAGCCACAAGCTGATGGTGACCGCCACCAGGGCAGACCATGCGCTGACTGCTATGTTGGAGACGGCTGGCGAGGTATTTATGTTATATTGTTACTGTTTCTAAAAATGTTGAGCAATGGCAGGGACCACGCAACAAAGCAGTCAAGATGGCACGCACTTTCTAGACAAAGTTTTATAGAGGGCTAAAGCAATATGCAAACAATATGTGAAATATGTGCTTGCATTGTAAATTATTTTGCCTTCTAAAATCTGATGTTTTCTCCCAGTATTTTCCTTCAGTTCACTAGAATCAAGTAACATAATGGTTGATAAAAATGATCACACACGAGTCAGATAGCAATACAAACTGGAGGTATGAGGAGGGTGGAGGAAGGGCGCGCTAGTATGTACTAAATGTTTGCTTGTATTCAGATTACAGAACAATCAGTATCCCGGATTGACCGCGAGGCCATTGGCTTGTGTGCGTCGCTGTCCTTCTCTGTGGCTGAATGTTGTGACAGCACGCTGCCAAAACCGGTCATGGTCAAAACTGAGCCGGAGTCAGAGGATGCTGTCGACACCGCGACGGACGATGAGGACCCAGCGGGTACGTATGTTCAAGTTAACCATACGTCCCACTCTCTTCCATGCTGGTCTGGGAGAAAAGAGAAACATAAAATGTACATGCTGCTTTTCTGCCCGAGCAGACGCTAGAAGCCTGCCGAGGGAATGAGCGGAAATTTAAGATAGCATCTTACTTTAACCTTGCCAGCAAAATTGATTCCATTTACCACTAGTGTAAGAAATAAGTCGCTTAATATAGAGGGAACATGAATATGTCATCATGAAAAAGAAAAGTGACAGTTTAGACTATTCTAAACTGTCACTTTTCTTTTAAAGCTACGATTCATATATGCTGTGAGGTGTCTATCATTGCTGTCATTGATCTTTAGTGTCCCAGCTATAAATAAATAAATAAAAAATAAAAATAAAATAATTTATTTCAGACAGCTAAGATCCATATTATCATTTATAAAAACTAAACTAATAAAATAAAATAATATCAAATAAAATTAAGTACAATAATATCAAATCAAATTAAATTAAAATTAAATTGAATCGAATTAAATTATATTAAATTACATCAAATCAAATTACTATAATAAAGAGCGGTATGATGCTCTCTTACAAAAGCAGCAGTGCTATAGTACTCCTGAAACGGCAATTACAATGTCACCTGTAATAGCCATTGTTCCTGAGTCTAGAGAATGTGATACTGGTAAATGTAACTTAGAAACAAGGATAGGTACGATAGATAATAGTTTTAATAAAAAAAGGTTTTGTAACAAATTATTAATATACTCTGATAAATTAGGTCAAGGTCTTAGTAGCATAATTTTGAGTCACCTCAACCATAACTGTTCTGTCTACAACACATGTACACCCGGCGCTTCTTATTTAGACCTGGTAAACAGTATTACTTGTGACAGTCTTGATGAAAACTGTACAATATTAATATTATGTGGTGACAGTTCCTCTGTATCAAAAAGGAATATTAAACAAAGTATGGACAAATTAATTAATATAAATGAAAGAACACAATGTAAATTTATGATATGTGCCTTTCCGTATTCGGAATCTTTAGATAAGAAAAGAAACGAGCACATACACAATTTAAATGTACATATGTACAACATGACGTATCGTCATGGCGATTTTATTTTTTATTTAGATATAAATAAGTTTATAAGTAGATTTAAGTTGACTAACGATACTATGTATCTTCCTTTTAATTTTAAAAGACAAATAGCTACAGTAGTAGCTTTTAATTTACAAACTTCTGTTGTATGTAGTACAACTACAAATAATTTTAAATTTGACACAGGTATTGCAACTAATGATTTAAACTAATTAATAAGACAACAGTCGAGGCTAAAGAATTAAATATTTTTCATCAGAATGTCCAAGGCCTGACTAGCAAATTGTTAGAATTAGAGTTGTTTATAAACAGTAAAGATTTGCATGTAGTTTGTGTGACTGAACATTTTATGCAGTCGCACCAGCAACAGTTCAATGTAGAAAATTATTTATTGACAAGCTCTTACACCCGAGAGACTAAAGAGAAAGGCGGTAGCTTAATTCTAACTCGAAGTGACGTAAAATGTAAAGAACGTAAGGATATTGTTAGTCTTTCGGTAGATTGTAATGTTGAGCTGTCATGTATCGAACTAGGGAATTATATTATAGTATGTGTATACAGACCCCCAAGATCAGATTATAATACTTTAGAATCAATTATTGAAGATGTCTTGAGAAAATTATGTTGTTGTCGCAAAAATATTATAGTGTGCGGTGACTTTAATGTTGATTTGTTAGTTACAACAACTGAAAGTGTTCGATTTTTAAATGTCTTTAAATCATTTGATTTGGTTAATTTGTTTTTGGAACCAACTAGAGTTACTAAAGATTCTGCAACGTGCATAGATAATGTTTTCTGCAATTGCACTGCTGTTGACAAATATATAACTAAAAATCTAACCTCGGATCACTACGGTCAGTTTGTAAAACTTATAAATGATGTAGAAGTAGACTTACCAAAAGTAACCTTTAGATCTATAACCAAAGCTAAAATGAATGTATTTAAGAAAAAAATATCTGAAAAAATGCCCCTAATTGAAGAAACTAGAGATGATCCGGATGCTCTATATAATAAAATGTTTGGTGTTATTGAATCGGAATTCAACAATACATTCAAAATTAAAAAATGTACAGTCGGCCAAGCAGATACCTGACCCCCTGACTTTTAAAACGTAAATTCACACTTTGCTGTGAAGCGCCACCTACCGTGATTTTTGGCAAGTAGACAGACAACTGCTGGTATAAACTTGTTTCTGATAACCTGCTCAGTTGCAAATTTTGTATTTCTAATAATCTCAGCTAATAATTCAAGTAATCATCAATGGTAAGAACAAGAAAGAATCAAAAACAATCCTACGTAAAGTTCGATTCGAACCATGGACCCACGACTTGAGAAGCTAGCGCTCATCTCAATACGCCAACCGACGATATGACGTCTCGGGCGAAATTGGCTATCTATTTCTACTGCTATGACATCATTGTCACCAACTGCAACGCATTGCTTTAACAAATAAATTGAGGGTAATCTATCAGATTTATTTATACCTGATACCAACTAATCAAAAATATTGTTCACTCGCGTCACAATTAAGATACTGCGATTACTGTGTAGTGATCCAAAACCCCACCAGTTATTAGGCATCCCGTTTCATCTTATATAGCAGATTTTGTGAAAGCTAATATTGTATTGTGAAGACAACCACAGTATTTAAAGTATCTATATCTAGAGAGTTAGGTATCGCGGTAAGTAGAAATTATAAGTATTTAATATACTTACTTAATTGTCACACTATTTTTTGTTCCGTAAAACATAGGGTTTGTGATAAATGTCTAAGATAAATATATCTCTTACAGAGAAACACCGTCCGTTTGTGGATTCGGAGTCAACTGGCGTAACATATACACTACAATATTTCAATTGAAACAGTGAGGAAACATTCAACAAGAACGAGATCGTATTTTATTCTGATGAAAAAAGTTTTAAGTCTGATGATGTTGGCAGAAAAATATTGCGGAGAAGACATGGCCAGCGTATAGCCATCAAAATAATTTGCCTTTGAGAACAGTGGCAGGATAACATTAGGTAAACATATTCATTAAATAGTGAAGTAAAATAATAATAATATTTAATACCTAGTGTATTACGCAGTGTAGAATAATAGGTAACTGATCGTATTATTGTTTTGCAGGTTATTGGGGACAGATGTCTTCAATGGGCCCAGGGGAGCTGGTAGAATTCGGCGGCCGGATGAATAAAGAAAAATACTTGGAAAATTTATGAGATGTGGTGATTCCAACAGTTTACAATGTAGAATATATTTTATTTAAGACAATTGTTCTGTGATCTAACTGTTATTGAGTGACCAATTAAAATCCCAGATTGTAGGGTCAAATAGTGCTTAACTGGGACACGAGACACGAGTAAAGTTTGATTTAAATCAATTTAGACAAAAAGGTTATACTAAATTAATAAATATGCGCATAAGTGATATGTGATCTGATCTAACATGGTAAGTGAAATGACAAATAGACTTGAACAAAAGCTTCAAAATGGGGGTCACCCTCTCCCATATTAAAATTCATTTAATGCCATAGGTTTATATTCATTCTTATACTATTATCGAAGCAAAGTTATTCACATAGCACTATTTGACCCTACACATTTAAAAAAATATAATACTATGATTAAAAAGAAGTTGAGAGATGTAAATTGTTACTTACTAAGTAACATGTTGGTTCTCTCTACAGAAGATTAATCATAGTTTGAATTAAGTAGGCAGGTATTTATTTCACTGTTACATTTTTTTGATGTAATAAAGTAATTAAAAATTTAAAATGCTTTTTATTCACAGTAATTAGCTCGGTAACATTATGTTAAAACAACCAAAATTACACCAACATCACAATACGAAGTTGGTGATATTTGTAAAAAATAAAAAGCTTTGGAGGATTTGAACCTGTTCATTCATAATCACACTAACTATTAAACCATAGTGCCTACCACTTGCGCCACATCTAACTATTGAAGTATCTTTGAAATAAGCGTATCGTATGCTAGGGCTTGTTTTATTTATCAAAAATCGAATAGATGGCATTAGTCGTCAAGGGTATCAGATTTCTGCTTATTAACCTTATTTGTTCATTCACAATTCAATAGATGGCACTAGTCGCAAAGGATATTACACTTGTATATTTTTATCTTTGGGTTTAAACCACGGATGTTTCTTTAGTTTGCGAAAAATGGCGCTGTTGTAGGGGGTCAGATATCTCATTGGCTGGCTGTACTAAACGTATCGGTAAAAAATTTAGTGAATGGGCTACAACTGGTATTTACGTTAGTAGAAACAGGTTATACGAATTATTAGCTATGAAAGCTTACAATAAAAATACTGAATTTATTAATTATGTTAGAACTTACTCTAAGGTTTTTAAAAAGGCGTGCGTGTGCGCAAAATCTTTATATACAAGAAAAGCTATTCTAGATTCTCATGATAAGATAAAGACCACTTGGAAAATTATTAACATGGAAACCGGGAAAACTAAAAATCGTGACAACAAAATAGAATTAAAAGTAGATAATAAGATCCTCAGTACTAATGAAGACGTCGCAAAATATTTCGAAGATTTCTTTACTAACATTCCCGTAAATACTACTGCCTCCTTACGTTCATATCATCTGAGGAATCTAAAAAACTATTAACAAGCTGTATACCAGAATGTAACAATCATTTAATATTTCAACATGTAACACCTCAAATAATCATTGATACATTTAAGAGTTTGAACAATAAGAAAACTGGAGATTTGTGGGATATCTCTGTAGCTGTCATTAGTAACATCATTAAAGCAATTGCACCATATTTAGCTTCTGTATTTAATAAGTGTGTAGATACTGGGACATTTCCTGACTTGATGAAGTTAAGTAAAGTCATTCCTTTGTACAAATCTGGCGATAAAAATGATCCCACTAATTACCTCTTCTATTTCTATTCTGCCAGCTTTTAGTAAAATATTTGAAAAAATGATTTTTAATCAGTTATTAGCTTTTTTTAACATAAATAGCCTTTTCCATCGTGAACAGTATGGATTTACAAAGGGTCGGTCAACTACAGACGCGGGTGTAGCTCTGTTGAAATACATATATGATGCTTGGGAGGGAAAACAAAATGCTATTGGTGTTTTTTGTGATCTTTCCAAAGCCTTTGATTGCGTAGACCACAATAACCTTCTCTCCAAGCTGGAGCACTATGGAATAAAAGGTAAATCTCACGATTTACTTGAATCTTATTTAAGTGGCCGAACTCAAAAAGTTAGTTTAGATAGGGTACAATCCTCCGGATCATCGGTTAAGATGGGCGTACCCCAGGGCTCTATCCTAGGGCCTCTGTTATTCCTCATTTACATCAATGACCTACCTTACTGTGTCAATACATGTAAGACTGTACTATTTGCCGATGACACTTCTCTTGTCTTCAAAATTGATAGACAAACTAATTCTTTTGACGTGGTTAATTGTACTTTAGCTCAAGTGTTGGATTGGTTCACAGCGAACAATCTATTGTTGAACGCTAAGAAAACGAAATGTATTAAATTTAGCTTACCAAATGTTACAAAAATTCCAACACAAATATTAATGGATAATGAACCACTAGATTTAACTGATAAAACAACATTTCTTGGAATAACTCTTGATGCCGGGCTTCAATATGGGCATATTACTACGTTAGCGGGTAAACTTAGTTCTGCAGCTTATGCTGTCAGGAGAATTAGTGATTAACTGATGTTGATACTGCGCGTTTGGTATATTTCAGTTACTTTCATAGTGTTATGTCTTATGCGATTTTACTATGGGGTAACGCTGCAGAAGTAAACACCATATTTGTCCTGCAGAAACGCGCTATTAGATCTATATATAAACTTGGTGCTAGAGAATCTCTTAGAGAATTGTTTAAAGATATAAATATTTTAACTTTACCTTCTCTGTACATATTTGCGAATATTATGTTTGTGCGCTATAATCTTGATTTATATAAGAAAAATAGTGATATCCATGACCGAAACACGAGAAATAAAAATAAATTAGCTACACCAGTATTGCGATTGCAGAAAACTATGAATTCATTTTTGGGTTTAGGAGTACGCTTCTATAATAAAATTCCTGCAGAAATATTAGGTCTGCCTTTACTTAAGTTCAAAACGATTGTAAAAAACCAGTTAATAAAAAAGGCTTATTACTGCATTGATGATTATATTACTGATAAAAATGCGTGGAAATTTATTTAATGTTAACAATTATTAAATGTTAAAATTAATCTATAGTATGAAAAATTGTATTTAATGTTAACAATGTATTCAGAGCCCTTCAGGCACGTAGGGACCAAGGCTGGATTGAGTTTCTTTCGGCGTATTCTTCTCACCAGTGGTCGTTCCGAAACGCTAGTAGTATTTCAATTTTGCATATATAAAAAAATATATAAGAAATAAAAATATGACGTTCAAAAAGAGATACATGTATCCAATTTTGAATAAAAATCTTTGACTTTGACTTTGACTTTGAATTAAATATTAATCAATATACATATAAAATACTCATTAAATTAATAATAAAAAAATAATTTAGTACCTTCTCTGCGGCATAGATACTGAGACATGTCTATCAGAGCAATGCCGCAGGTAAGGACAGTCAAGTCGCTCGCCAATCATGTGCAGGATGACATTGGAGCTGGCCCGCACCCTGCGCACCAAGGACGCGCTCCGTTTGCGCATGGTGGTATAGAAGCAGTCTGTGCGCGCACGCGCGAACATGCCCGAAGCGCTACAGAACCGGGGCAGCCCCACTATCACTCTGAACGCGTTATTATACAGGATACGGAGGTCGCTGTAACTTCTCTTAGTGTAGTTAGCCCACAGGCTGCAGGTGTATAGCGATGTGCAATATGCTCTAAACAGCGTTACCTTAACTTCTCGTGAGCATCGCGCAAACCTGCGAGCTATCATATTAGTTCTTATTGACAGCGCTCTCCGCTCCCGTTCAATGTCAGCATTGTCCTTCAGGTCGGTGGTTATTATATGTCCCAGGTATTTAAATTGAGTAACTATCTCGAGAGGCGCACCATTTAGTCTAATCAATGGTACGTTTTGGACATAGTTTGTACCTGCCCCAAAGACCATGCATTGACTTTTCTTAATATTATATATTAATCCATGACCCCGGGCGTATTTCTCGCATATCTGTATCAGCTTCCTTAAACCGCATACTGACGCACTTAGCAATACGGCGTCGTCCGCGTAATGGAGATTATTGACACAAATGTCATCAATGTGGCACCCGACACGCTGTCTGCTTAGCTCGATAATTAGGTCATTCACATAAAGGTTGAACAGAGTAGGAGATGTCAAACCACCCTGCCTCACTCCGCATTCAAGCCTATAAGGTTCCGACATGGCTCCCGCCCATCGAACACTATTAGACTGATGTTCGTACCAGTACTTGAACATCATGATAAGTTCTTGTGGTAAGTTAATGCCTTTAAGTTTGTCCCATAATATGTTATACCTGACGAGGTCAAAAGCCTTAGAGAGATCGAGAAAACAGGCAAACACGGGTGTTTTGCGATCAGTGTAGTATTTGATGGTATGCTTAAGACACAGTATAGCACTCTCAGTAGACAGTCGAGGTCGAAACCCAAACTGATTATCGTGCAATTTTACAAATTTGCATAACTGTGTATTAAGCAGCCCATCAAATACCTTCGCTATCACGCATAAAGAATAGAACATGGCCAATATCCTAGCTATATGAGGCCCGGCATGGAGTAGGTGCTCAATGCTGAGGCCATCATGGCCTGGCGACTTACCTCTAGTTATTAATTTAATTGCTTCAGCTACATCTTTCGCACGAAAACAGGTGCTTACTTTACCTCGCATATCAGCCTCGAGCACCTCATCCGCCGCACCCAGAGGGGAGTTAACTGTAAAATGACCCTTAAAAACATTTGCAATGTCCTTGGGATTGTTCACACCATCGACGCTCACAGGAAGGCCAGGCCGCACATTGACTTTACGCGTATCCTGCCAGAAGCTGCGAAAATCTCCCTTCGAATGTTTTTGGGCCAAAGCATCCATTTTTACTTGGTCCCGATGGTTTTGGCACCATTTCAATTTAGCCTTGAAAACCCGTCTGCTTGTACACATTTTATCATATAGGGGACCAGACTTCGGCCTCCCACACATGACCCATTCTTTAAAACTGGTCCTCGCTTCCCTATGAGCATCGCTGACATGTGTGTTCCACCCGAATACGCGCGTCCCCCCTCCACCACTCCTGCCCCCCTGACTTCCTACTGCTGCATCACGAAGGGCGGTTACAATGTCGGAATATAGCTTGTCCAAAATACGCCTGTGGTCATGGTCGTTACAAAAAGAATCAGCATAGTTTATGAATTCTGAAGGAAAATCAATTCCTTTTAATCGTTTATGACATTCTTTAGTGTATTTTAATATTTGTTCCTCATTTCTATCACCCCATATAACACTTTTATTTACATTTTCCACTATTGGTGTAATTTTTGGGGCAAGTAGATTGACATTACATTTTACTATAAGTGAGAAATGGTCAGACCAACGAGCGTCATACAAAACATCAACTTTGACTACCGATTGCTTTGCCGGGTGTGTTCCTACACAATGATCCAACCAGGAGGTGGTGCCGTGCGCTTCACTCATAAAAGTGAAAGTACCCGAGCCCCGCCCCAACATTTCTACGTCAATACATGACCACTGTTGTTCATTACACGTACTGATAAGCTCATTGTAAAACAACTCACCCGGGTCAGCGTTGAAATCTCCCAAAACAAATACCGATTCAATCCCATTTTCGTCAATTATTGCACTAACTGTACTCAAACACTCCGTAAACTCGAGTAAATTGTCTGCACTATTGGTTGGCATGTAGACATTGACTATAAGCACTGGTCTGTCGTCCGTTATGATTTTTATAGCACAAATACGCTCATTATTGCACTGCAACACTGTCACTTGTTTAAACGCACTATAACGCCACAGCAATGCGGTACCACCGTAAGGCCGTCCTCTAAGGATACCCGCAGACGTGTCAACTCCAGACGTACCGGTGAAGCCAAATCCGCTGTCGATCATGCTTAGAAAGGGTAAGTCATGCGGCATCAACCACGTTTCCTGAAGACATACTACGTCGCATAATCGGCACAACTCCTTAACACCATCAATGGACCTTTTTACATTTTTGCAGTTAAATGAAGCAAAGCGATATCTTAATAATATAGGTAATTGTTTTAATAAAACAAAGTAAGTTCTGTAGAATGCCCTGTATGGGTTTCAAATCGGGGATCCCAGTGGCATGACTTAAAAAATAGCTTATCACGCCCCTTTTTCGTGTCACACTTCACACATTCATATTATCCAGCCTGAGGCTACAAGTCATAAAGGCCAGGTTTAGCGTGTTGGTGGGTGTTAAACGTAGCCATAGACATACATTTATTTGGTTAATGAAACAAACATATACCTAGGTAATACAGCACAACGAAAACATACACATACTTAACACAACAATATAGCTAGAAACAGAAAAGAAATATGTTAAAATGCAGTGTGCGTTTTAGTGAACCAAATAGGCTGAGTATAAAAATTAGTCATGTGGGGTACGAGTACAACACTGATTAGCCGTGATGTTTCCGGCAGAGTAGAATAGGACCACTCCAAGTCTTTCCATGGATGTCGTAAGAGGCGACTTTGGAGATAAAGCAAAGCTCATAAATATCAATGAGACCTCTCCAACCCGTCTGGCCAGCGAGGAGAGTGTAGGCCAAATCCTCTGTCGGCTCTGGCCAAGTATGGTTCCGGTAGTACAGAGAGGGTCATGCTCCTGCAGTGGAGACTAAAAGACCTGATGATGATATTCTGCAACACCTGTCAGTGAACATTCGACCTATAGAAAAAAATAATAATAACTGAAGTTGAAGTAAATAATGATGGTTGCTAGTCACATCGCCTGGTGACATGATTCTACAGATTTTCGCTCAGTCCTTCGGCAAGCTTCTACGGTCTGCGTGGAAAGAGAAGCAGCTGGTACATTCTACGTATTTCTTTTCTCCCAGACCAGTATCGAAGAAGTTACTTGTTTAAAAGCAGGAATTTTACATGTGGTAATAAAATTTTTGATGATATGTGGGAAAGAGTCATAATGCTAAGTTAACATTTGCCAATAATTATCTCTACACAGTGCGAAAGTGATTGCACTAACCGTCATTTCCCTTGTGCCAGGCGTTCCCGCGGCTGACGTGGACGAGACACGGGACTCCGATGAAGACGCGGGGGCGCGGGGCGGGGGACACTACGCGGACGGTAAGCTTCTTAACAACCGAACAAACAGATGGTGTTATATGTTTCACACGACTCATTCTGTGTGTGTCTCTGTTTGGTGGAGGGAGTCAAATGCGGTTTTCTGAATTTGAAACTAGCGGTCGAGCTGGAGTTAGTGGAAGTCGGACCAACCTGAGCAGCCAGGGGTGAAGGCATCTAATTGAATAGCTATGGCACATGGAAAATGGATTTTGATTTCAAATGATCGGTGTGGACGAAAGAGATCCATATTCAATTCATCCAGGGTCAGGTTGAAGTCTAATGCAGCGCAACACTGCCGAAATATCCGGCCAGGTGGCCAACGTCGCGGAGACCCGATATAAAATGTAAATTAAGTTTATTTTGTAAGTAAGTAAAAAAAACGTTTAATATATATGTCCTCTTGCTTATTCAACTTCACATAAAAATATTATTCTTTCTTCTTTCTTTCTTTAAGTTTATGGCTCCATCGTTTAGCCAAAAACTTGAGAATAACACGTAAAACAGTAATTATACTTAAAGCAAACATGAAGCAGTTGACCGGTAACTGAGGAGCAATGGGTTTCCTAGAACAACACAACACATAGAGTTAGTAAAATGTATTGTGTGCCTACCTAGTACTATTTAAATATTATATCATTAAAACATAAATGACCGGTAAAGGGAAGAAATTAAGTGCATAAGTTGAATCAAAGATGACGGGAACAAGATTCAGAGGAATAAATTGTTACTTTTAATAAATTTTGCTAGAACCGATACAAAAGGGGAGAATACCAGAGTTAGCAAAAATGAGACGTTAACAGGACGCGGAATATTTTTGGGCAGCAAGTCGTACAGAGATATTGAAAGTAATGGACAATCGAAAAAAATGTGTTCCAATGAGCCTTCATCCAAACCGCATTCACATAGGGAGCTGTCTTTTACCTTAATTTTAGCAAGGAAGACCGGAGAACAAACATGGCCTAATCGAAGTCTAATTATGGCAGATGTAGGGTGTTTATCAAATTTTTTGTATTTAGCGAACCACGGCTTTGTTGGGATATCAGGCTGTATCCTATAATAGATTTTGGCTCTAGAGCTCCCATAAGTAGTCCAGAAATTATTCCAATTTTTATTTAAATGAGATTGAGCTGACAGTCTGAGATCACGAGGGAGGCAATAATAATGCTTTTGATTTCCTACCTGAATGGCGTCCTTTGCTAACATGTCTACAGTTTCGTTACCGATAATACCTGAATGACTAGGGATCCAGGCCAGGACGACCTCTAGATCAGCACGGTGACAATGAAATAGAGTCTGTCTCGTCATGAGTGTGATGGGATGGTTGTCCTTAGCATGGAATGGGAGTTTTACGATATCTTGCAGACAGCACTTAGAATCCGAGAAAATCAAGGCTTTTTTTATTTGGTGGGATTCCACAAATGAGACGGCTTCTAATAGGGCAATGGCTTCGCCAGTGAAAACTGATGACAGAGGCGGGCATTTGAAGTTTAAAACTATGTTATACTTTGGAATCCACACGGCTGCGCCAACATTGTCCTCTTCTGACATTTTAGAAGCATCGGTAAATAGGATAAGCCAGTCCTTCCACTCTTCAGCTAAAAGTGCATTGAACTGAAGATTCGCCTGGGGGAAAGCTTGTTTATTCCTAAGTCTAAGGTTACGTAAGGCTGAAAGATTAGAGCTGAGAACTCTGTACAAAATAGTGGGTTGCGGTCGTATGTCAGTGTGGGACATTATTGATCAGTGTGGGATATTATTGACATTTTGCGAAAGTGACGTTGTGAAGAAACGTCACTTTCGCATAACGTCATTCACGCCTTCTATATTTCTATGCATATGAATGAACACTTAGGAGAGCTACACAAGCTAGAGTATTATGCGAACAATATATGTTGAACATAGACATAGACAGTTGGCCTTTTTAAATATGTTTTAAATTAGTAGCATAAAGAGAACCAAGGTATCCAAATTGACATTTGCCAAGTGTACATTGATACCTATTGATAAACTTATATTTATGTCTATCTGATATATTTTGAAAAGAGAGAGATGAATATTTTACAGAAAAACGGGCTCCTTCTATGCTTTAGTTATTGTTCTGAGATTTCTATGCATATGAATAAATTCTTAGGAGAGAGGGGGGTTTGGCTTCGTTGTATGTCTACGTGTAAGCGCTGCGGCAGTGGTGACCTGTGCGCTCATATGATGTATATCATCCCACGGGTTCGCTAACGAACTGACCTCCTTTGATAAGCGATGGTGTAGGTGAAAGTAACAAATGTTTTGCAGATGGCGCAGCAGAGGGCCAACAGCCTGTGGCAGGAAGTTCCCGGAACAGTTATTATGGCGAGCTTCAGAGCGCTGACACAAAGCACCAGTGTCATGTTTGTCTGAGGGGGTTTCAGAAGAAGAGACATCTACAAATATGCTTGAGAACGCACACTGGTGAGAAGCCATATAAATGTAATGATTGTGGCCAGCAATTTAATGCAAAGGGTAATTTAGAAACACATTTAAGAACTCACACTGGTGAGAAGCCATATAAATGTAATGATTGTGGCAAGGAATTTAATGTAAAAGGTACTTTAGAAACACATTTAAGAACACACACTGGTGAGAAACCATTTGAATGTAAGGTTTGCCGTCGTCGATTTGCTCGAAACAGTGCATTCAAAATTCACTTAAGAACTCACACTGGTGAGAAGCCATATAAATGTAATGATTGTGGCAAGAAATTTAATGAAAAAGGTACTTTAGAAACACATTTAAGAACACACACTGGTGAGAAACCATTTGAATGTAAGGTTTGTCGTCGTCGATTTGCTCGAAACAGTGCATTCAAAATTCACTTAAGAACTCACACTGGTGAGAAGCCATATAAATGTAATGATTGTGGCAAGCAATTTAATCAAAAGGGTCATTTAGACGTACACTTAAGAACTCACACTGGTGAGAAGCCATATAAATGTAATGATTGTGGCAAGGAATTTAATGTAAAAGGTACTTTAAAAACACATTTAAGAACACACACTGGTGAGAAACCATTTGAATGTAAGGTTTGTCGTCGTCGATTTGCTCAAAACAGTGCATTCAAAATTCACTTGAGAACTCACACTGGTGAGAAGCCATATAAATGTAATGATTGTGGCAAGCAATTTAATGTAAAGGGTACTTTAGATACACATTTCAGAACGCACACTGGTGAGCAACCATTTGAATGTAAGGTATGTCGTCGTCGATTTGGTGACAAAAGTCTTTTACATAGACATTTAAAAACTCACATCGGTGAGAAACCGTAACAATGGGACCACAACTATTTTGCATAGTTTTTAATGTCACGTTAGGAACGGGAACTTAATACTCGTCCACATGCAACACAAGTTGTTTGTAAAAGATAAATATTTCAGGGTGGATGCGATATATGCGTACCTAATGTATTAAACCACGGGCTTCACTAGATCCCTTTAGTATAGAGAAACTTTATAATAGCAGCCAGGAAACCAAAATGTAATGAATTTAATTTGCATATAAAACTAATTTCTGTAACAACCTGTTCCTTCTGCGGCTGAGGTTTTTAGTTTTATTTAGAGTCACCGAATCTTGAGGTAACACTATATCTAAAAAAAAGTACGAATTTTCGATGTATAATATTGTTTATTTCTTAATTAAATTTATGGATAGGCTTTTAGATGTTAGGAGTTTTATTGTAAACTAGCTTTTACCCGCGGCTTCGCTCGCGTGTGGTTTTCCTTACTAACACAACCCAAAACTCCAAAGTCAACCCACGTAGTGCCTTAAACACGGTAATGGCTTAAAGCCATGGTTAATTTTTGATGTGACGGACAAACACATTAGTACTGATCTTATTAACCGACCTTTAAAAAGAGGTTCTCAATTCGCCCCGTACCGTATGTATGTAATATTGTCGGGGTTGCACAGTTTTTGCATATGTTGTTCTGTACCAGCTTCTCAGCAGGTGTGCCTAATTTCATAAGTGTACCTTTACACTTATGAAATTGGGCACACATAATATCTGTACGTATATTTGTATGTTTGCTTGCGCATATCCCAAACACTATAAAGCGGATTTTTAACATTGTTTTTTGTCACAGAAATTTGCGCAACTAAGTAAATAGTGCAGATTTTATCAAAATCGGTTCAGTACTCTTTGAAATGGTCTTGAAGAAGCTAATTTGTTTTTAATTATTAAAATAAACTGGCTCACATTCTTTAATTGTCTAAAATACTGAATATTTTTTTTGAGCAGTAATTTGCGAACTTTTTGTAGCATACTAACTCAACGATACTATAGGTATTTTATAATAGATAGGAACTTAATACATAACATCCAAGAAAATGTATAGGATAATTGTATTAAATATAAAATAAATAAACACAGAGTAAACTTTAATTTTCGTAATATGTTTTTAAAAAACTAAAACATTTTTTTGGATGCGTATCTCTGTTTTCTTTCGTGAATACTTTTTGTAACTTATTCACTGCCGAGCGATGTCACATCGATTTGAAAAGAAAAAGAGAAGCCGTTTGAATGTAATAATTGTGGGAACCAATTTAGTCGAAAGGGTACTTTTGAAAGACATTTCAGAACACACACTGGTGAAAAACCGTTTGAATAGCTTTGTCGTCGTTAATTTGCCCAGAGCAGTACAATGCATAAACATTTGAGAACACACACTGGTGAAAAACCATATAAATGTAAGATTTTTCTGAAATTGAATTCGACTTTTAGTATTCTTAAAATCAAGCGCCTGAATTAATTCTTACTTTGAAATTCGAGTTCATTCTTGTCAAATTTTTCCCTACTATATTTGTAAATGTTATAGTATAGAAAACGTAAAATATCTTGGGGTAATCTTAGACGAACAACCACAGAAATATATCGGGATAGAACGGCCAAGTGGGCGGGACACGCGTGTCTCAATCTTGTACGATCGTACAAGATTTGTTAAACGTTCATTCAGTCAGCGCGCACTTCCTGACTGTGCTTTGTTGTGCGGTTTTAAATTGTAAAAACATAAGTATGAAACTGAGAAAATAGGTCAAAAGGAGGTACCTGTTACTTTCCATGGATCAGTAGTTAGCTTTAACTAATATAGTGATTAAACAACAATACCTTAAAATGAAAATACAAAAACCTACCATGTTTTTCAATGTAAAACGACATACGACTTTTTCACAATCGACAAAGACCAAATATCCAAAATGTCGCTACTGATTACTTTCCGGGTTATGACAGTTTGAAAATGTAAAATGAATATAAGATATAATAATAATAATATTTTTATTCGAGTAATTAAAACTCACAAATTTGTTAGTAAAATACTTAGACGCTATGTTAGTTAAAAAATTAATTTAAATTTAAATTAAAAGTAAAAATCGATTGTCATGCATGTCACACCCGTGTCACCCCACTAGATATGGCACGACAACGATTTACGTACGAGCTGTCCAATCTGCTCGTAAACATGCTCAAGATGCTGTTAGTGCCCCCCCGCACCCTGCGCACCAGGGATGCGCATCTTTTACGTATTGTTACGTGGTTAGGGTTCAGGATTTGGAGTAAACACCAAACTCTTCAGAGGGATTTTATTCACTACGGAATCCCAACACTGACTGGTCTTCCAACACGTCGAATATCCAAAACGCAAAGCACTCGTAGTCCTGGTCCGTTGCTGTGGTCGTAGAAATTATCACTTATCAGTTGCACACAAATCACTCGTATTAGTATCGCTCACTAAGAACACTCGCGGTAAACTGATTAACGATCGCCACGTCCGCTCCCTTATATACTGACTTATGGGTCTCTAGAAAGTTCCATATACTTCCGGTCCCGACGGCCGACAACCAAAACATTCCAGAATATTCGAGTATGTGTATGAGCGGGATAGAACACATATGTGCGAGCAGGATGGAAGATGTAGGAGCGCGACAGACGATGTTCGGAAAAGTTCTAGACTATTCTGTTCTGGGAGCTTCGCGACACTGCCCCCTTCTTAGAGACGCTCGTCCCGAGCGTCACTTTTGCCGCCATGATAACGCGCTAAGCGGTCCACATGTACCATCTCTAGTGATCCACCTGGTCGTCGTTGAATCACATATGTCACATCACTCAATTGGGCTACTATCTTGAATGGGCCTTCCCATCTTGCTTGTGACTCTGTAGACTTTCTCCTTTGGTGTAATGGATTGAATACCCAACCCAATGCTCCTTCTCCAAAGACACTCGTCTTCATTCCCTTAGCGGTTCTCGTTGAACTGTTAAAGTCACCCTCAGTTCGCCAATTGTAAGAGAGTCTGGAGTCACAATCGCCAATAGGTCTCACGTTAAACTTAGCCAATCCCTCAGAATTCCCGTGAAACTCGCGCTTGACCCGGTTGCAGCGTTGTGGACACTGCTCATACCGAGGCTCACTGAAAAGTCTCAATCTGCGCCATTTACCTGCTTGACAACTATCCCCTTGTTTATTTACAAGCCTATCCTTTTCTGGACAGCTAAGTTGTAGATGGCCTCTCTCACCACATTTGTAACACATGCGTCCAGTTTTATTAGTTTTCCTGAGTGTGTCTCTTATCGCTCTGACTTCCTCGACCTCGCTAATTTCTCGTCCTTTATTATGTCGCTCATCTTGCCTTACTGCTTCTACTTCAAGGGCATGTACGAGGGCTTCCTTGAGCGAACCGTGATGGTGTAGCTTTACTGCAGCCCTTACCTCCAGATCCATGATGCCATCTATGAAGGCTTGCAGCAGATTCTTCTCTACCATCCGAAGGATCTTCCGAAGGATACGCTTTCCGCACTAACCTTTCGATCTCTAGTGCCCATTGTTGTAATCCTTCATTTGAGCGCTGCTTTCTATCTCGTAGTTGTGCTCGGAACACGTGCTCCAGGTGGCGTTCTCCGTACCTTGCTTCAAGCGCCTCTATTAAGTTTCCGAACTTACGGCCTGTGTTAGGCAGTGCCTCTAATACTGATAAAGCCGATCCTTTTAGAGCGATGGTGAGGGCTGTCAAGTTCTGCTCATCAGTCCATCCGTTTGCAGTAGCGACAGTTAGAAATTGCTGTTTGTAAGCGGCCCAAGGAGTGGTACCATCGTAAGATGGCACTTTTATCTTGGGTCCAGTTACAGCAGTGATGGGAGCGCTCGGCGTTACTGTAACGCCTACTGCCTCCAAACGATGTATCTTCTTTTCCAATTCAGCTAGTTTCTTCTCTAGTCTGGAGAAATTCGTTTCCACACCTGTCACGCGATTATCCACCAAAGTCTCCAAATACGTCACTCGGTTCTCTACCAAATCCACATCCTTACGGATCTGGTCCACCACGTTGCTGACTTTGCTGACAGCTGCTAATACCATTCGTTGGTCCTCACTCATATGATGCAGCTTTTCCTTCTGCTCTTCCCGCATATTTTGTATTTCTCCATTAAGTTCCACATTGATGCGTTGCAATTTACTCTGGTTCTCATTTATGCACTGCAACATTTGCATCAAGCTACCAAAATCAAAAGATGCTTGAGTAGGAACCTGGTGAGAGGGGAACGTGGCTTGATGATGGGCGGCTGGCATCTGTTGGGCGGCGGCAATCTCTTGGGAGGCCGTAACTTCTTGGGTGGCTGTGACAACTTGGGCGGCTGTGACGGCTTCGGTGGTTGCGACGTCTTGGGCAGCTGCCATGTCTTGGGCGGCTGCCATGTCTTGGGCGGCTACCATGTCCTGGGCGGCTGCCATGTCTTGGGTGGCTGCGACCTCTGGGGCTACGGGCGGTAGTTGCTCGGCTGCGATGTTTTGGGCGGCTGCTGCGGTAGCTTCCATTGCACGTTGGGCCCGGGTCCTGACGCCTTCCTTATCTTCTTCGTCCCTCGGCAACACTGGCATTTCCAAATCCCACACTTCTGACACCAAATGTTACGTGGTTAGGGTTCAGGATTTGGAGTAAACACCAAACTCTTCAGAGGGATTTTATTCACTACGGAATCCCAACACTGACTGGTCTTCCAACACGTCGAATATCCAAAACGCAAAGCACTCGTAGTCCTGGTCCGTTGCTGTGGTCGTAGAAATTATCACTTATCAGTTGCACACAAATCACTCGTATTAGTATCGCTCACTAAGAACACTCGCGGTAAACTGATTAACGATCGCCACGTCCGCTCCCTTATATACTGACTTATGGGTCTCTAGAAAGTTCCATATACTTCCGGTCCCGACGGCCGACAACCAAAACATTCCAGAATATTCGAGTATGTGTATGAGCGGGATAGAACACATATGTGCGAGCAGGATGGAAGATGTAGGAGCGCGACAGACGATGTTCGGAAAAGTTCTAGACTATTCTGTTCTGGGAGCTTCGCGACAGTATTATTGCGTAAAAGCAGTCTACGCGAGCCTCAGCGAACATTCCTGATGTGCTACAATAGCGAGGCAACCTCAACAACACCCTGAATGCATTCTTGTATTGGACACGGAGGGCGTTACAAGCTTTTTGAGTATAGTTGGCCCACAGGCTGGCAGGCTGCACGTATAGAACGAAGTACAACAAAGCTCTGAATAGTGTAATTTTAACATCACGTGAACAGCGTGCAAACCTGCGCGCCAACATATTCGCTCTTACTGACAAGGCCCTCCGCTCCCTTTCCATATCATCATTGTCCCTGAGGTCAGGCGTTAACAGATGTCCAAGATATTTAAATCTGTACACTCTAAGGAGCTCACATTTGTTGAGGAAAACAGGTAGGATCTTGTCAATCTGTCTATTCCCGGCCCCAAAGACCATGACTTGGCTCTTTTTGACGTTATAAATCAAACCGTGGGAGTTAGCGTACGTTTCGCATATTGAAACCAGCTTCCTTAAACCGCAGACAGACGCACTCAGCAACACCATATCATCAGCGTAGCTGATGTTATTTACGCTGACACCGTCGATGTAACAACCTATATGTGGAGGGGCTGTCGAAATTTCGGTCGTTGTTGCCTGTGGTGTGTCATCATCGTCTCCTGAGTCTGGTATTACGAGCACACTTGTATGCAACGAACTGACTGTGTCGATACCTCTTACAGTATCGCTATAAGAGTTTCCTAAACCTTGAAGTACTGGTTTCCAAGTGAGAGGTAATGTCCATCTTCCGTCTTGGTTGAAAGTCTATTTTTAGTTTTAATAATTTCGAATGTATCAAGGAAGAAAGATAGAAAGAAAGAAATAAAAACTTTATTCGGCAAAAAATAATAACAACAATAAATGAAAAATACTTAAGAACTATACCTACAAAAGTTAATTGCCGAAAAGGCAGCCAGCTCGGCTTTATGCTTATGGCGGTGGACCACAGCGCTGATTTTCAGCTGGTACCAAGGAGGACGTAGATAGCTTAACTATACATATATGCTATTATAACATGCATAACTTTTTAAAATGTATTTTTAACTACTCATTTACCATTTATATCTACGAAAAATTAAATTAAAAGTATGAACAAAACAGCAACAATGAAATTGACAATTTTCGTGAAATCATAATTCAAAGTACTTGACTTTAGTTAGTATTGGCACAATATATTTGGGAAATTAAAAACTGTCGACAACAATGCCATCAATTTGCCGCGATAATGTGATTTCTTTTATTTGTTTACGAAATGTGGCGACAGAGGAAGCACTAGTACCCGAATCGTTAACGCCATGTATTTGCAATTTCATAATTCAATAATAGTTTGACAGTAATGGTGTTACTTTCGTTTTTTGATCAGTCTTATTTAAATCTGTTTCTATCACTGAATTGTTGTCGTGTTGAATTGAATTCTTCTTTACTTTATTATCTTCCTTTGTTTCTAAACCAGCATAAGGGTTCAGGATGATGACGAGAAACCTTATTCAATTTTTAACACATCTTACACGAAACTTTTATTTCATTCTTATCTAGCTTCTCTTCTTTTTCAAAAATTTGTTAAAGAATAGTATGGATTGTTCGATTGAAACATTTTTTCATTTCTGTGTCATTGTGTTTACTATGAAAGCCGGTAAATCTGGTGCAATAAGGTATATCAAAGACCTGTTTCAATGGATGTCCTCATCACGAGTAACAGTTTTTACTTTCTCATAGCAATTAACCATCCTTGCATTATGTGACATGTGAACTTATATTATGTATCTCATCCCACAGGTTTGCTAAGTAACTGACCCCTTTGTAAAGCGATGGTGTAGGTGAAAGTAACAGTTTTTTTGCAGATGACACAGCAGAGGGCCAACAGCGTGTAGCAGGAAGTTCACGAAACCGTCTTGATTACTGTTTCGTGAACTTCCTGCCGCAGGTTGTTGACCAGCCTCAGAGAGACCCGCGCGCGCAGAACGCTGACACAAGGCACCAGCGTCATGTTTGTCTGAGGCAGTTTCAGTGGAATAGTCGTCTACAAACTGTAGAGAAGCTGTATAATTGTGAGAAGCAACTTAATCGTAAGGATGCTTTAGTATTACAATTAAGAACTCATACTGGTGAGAAACCAACATGATGTAATAGTTTCTGCTACTCTTGTATCGTTTGTAATGTCACGTTAGGAACGGGAACTTCATTCTCGTCTACATTAAACCACGAATATACTACATTACTATAGTATAGAGATATTATAATAACAACATTAGTCTTCACATGGATATCGTAAGAGGCGACTTAGGAAATATAAGCTAAACAAAGCTCATAAACATTAATGAGACCTCTCCAACCCGTCTGGCCAGCGAGGAGAGTGTAGGCCAAATCCTGTCTGCTCCGGCCAAGTATGGCTCCGGTAGTACAGAGAGGGTCATTCTGCTGCAGAGACTAAAGAGACCTGATGATGATGATGATGATTATAATAACAGACAACAAACCAACATGTACTTGTCATACAAAACAAATAACAAAATCTCTGTAGCAACCTGTATTTACTGCGGCTGCGTGTCTTAGTTTTGTAAGTCATTCAACCTTGACTAGACACGTAGATTCGAAACAACTGATATTTCAAAACTGCTTTTCTCTAAAACTTCTCGAAAACTTTGTATGTAAATCTGTATGGATGTATGTATTAAAGTACGTATGTCAGATTCTTTATTTTATCATAACTGCCGAATGCCTCACGGACTTACGTAGAGGGTATCATCATGTATACAATCGGGTCACTCAAGCGCTATTTGTCGGGATTGCCGACTATATCTCCCGACGACATAGCACGTGAGTGACCCGCTTTCATTACCCAACTGCCAAGAAGGGCAGTTGGGTAATGAAAGAGAATGTGTTCCGCGCGTATCATGTATGTTTGTAAATTTCTTTATTACCTCGTATCTTCAAAACGGCTAGATGGATTCCTAGAGTTAAGGCATCGTTGGGTTCGTCTGTATATATTTATAGTCACAAGCGTGTATATACACAGCTGTATTTCATTTTAGACCTTATCACATTGACTTAAGACCCTAGATATGAATGCTCGTGACGCTTTACCTAATTAAATTGCTACCTAACGACAATTGTCACGGAAACTGAACTGTGGCTATTGAATGCGTGAGTTTATTCCGCGACAGAATATCCCGACAGACCTAAGTGTTGACATGAATTGTAATGCTAGTACCAATAACAAATAATAAGAATTGTTATTTTAGATAACTAATTTTATTCTCAGTTCTCTCACTCATATGACATGACTTCAGTAAGTCAACTACAAACTTTGCATGCTTGAATAAGACAAATCTGTTGGTACCTAGTTATATTTTAACAGATTAATTGATTGTAAACCTCGATAAGCAAATAAAGAATGGAATTTAATTGTGTTGACATTATTTTTTGGTTTGGATCCTGTATTTATTTGGTTAATAAAACACATATACGAGATAGGTAGTGTGGCGTTGAACTACTTATGTAGCTACTTCATGTAGCTACATAAGTAGATCAACGCCATCAAGCATGCAGTTGTTTGGCTATTAATCTAATGTTAGCGTTGATTCATTTTGATACATCCAGTTAACTGTATCCATAACGTGTGCTGCTCCGTCGCGGTACCACAGTGCTAAAGCGACTTCATTTATATATGATTAAAATGTCCATAAAATGTACGTAATTGTACGTGAAATAATAATAATTGTACGTTACGTATTTATTTTAAAAAAAAGGTGGACGTGGTACCGCCAAAGAGCATGCTTCCCCGTGGTACCACACCCATTTCTACAGAGTCTTATATAATTATCAGGATTGGTTGATGAGAAAAAAAGTTCGTTAATTGTTCATTATCATCACCAGTTTAATTCTTCTAAATGTCTTACATTTATATATTTTCTTCACGATTACAATTTGAGTAAATCATCTATATATAACTAAATATTTGGTTGACCTCCTTTTATGAATTAAGGCTACATTATGCTCTTGTGTACATATAAAATTATTATTATTAAAAAAAAAACCTACTTCCATGTTGGAAATTGACTAGCTCCGTGGCCCAGCGGTCAACACGCCAGCCTGCGACACGGAGTGACCGGGTTCAATCCCCGGCCAGGTCAAATGGAAAATGATCTTTTTCAGATTGGCCTGGGTCTTGGATGTGTATCTATATATGTATTTGTTACAAAATATAGTATCGTTGAGTTAGTATCCCATAACACAAGTCTCGAACTTACTTTGGGGCTAGCTCAATCTGTATGATTTGTCCGTATATATTTATCCGTTTATATTTATGTGCAGATTTGGATACAAACAGTACAAGATGATGAATCAAGTAAATTTTTCCTTTTTTTTGCTTGTAAATAAAATTTAATAATTGTTTTATAATAGTTTAATTTAAGTTATAGTTTATAGCCTTATTTAATTGTAAAAAAAAAGTTATAAAATTATCCCACAACTCTTAAGCATTAAAAATGTTGTACCTTCCATCATCATCATATCAGCCGCAATTTTGGCATGGAGGCTCTTTTGATGCAACGGCAGCTTCGGTGGTGTGGACATGTTCTTCGTATAGCGGATGACCGTTTACCAAAAGCAGTCTTCTACTCAGAAATGGCAGAGGGTAAACGGAAGCATGGTGGTCAACATCTGCGTTATAAGGATGTGTTTAAGAGAAACCTTAATGCGTGCGGCATAGATACCGCATGCTGGGAGGAGTTAGCTACCAAAAGGTCCTCTTGACGATCTACCATCCTCAGCAACATTAAAATCTTTGAAGCAAACCGGTTAAAAGAACTTGACACCAAACGTCAATTACGCAAAGGGAGACCTAAGCTCTATTACACCTATACCTACAATTCAATCGGCCAACTGTACTGTCAGCCGTGCGATAGGACTTTTAAAACCAAGTTCGGTTTAGCGAGCCATATTAGGGCTCACAATAGAAATAATATTTAAATTAAATTATTGTCCAGGGTCGCCGTCATCGAAATCGATAAGGAGGACTATATATATCAGCCGCAAGAAGTCCACTGCTGGACATATGCCTCCCCCAAGGATTTCCAATACGACCGGTTGGAAGCGGCCTGCATCCAGCGTCTTTCTGCGAGTGCGTTACCCCAGCCGACTAAGTGCTCCTTTTATGAATTGATAAATGCAAATAATTAGATCATTACTTCGTGTAAATGTCCCCGAAAGTAAATAATTTGACACCCCGCCGTTTCAGAGATAATGAGGAAAATAAAATTCGGCTGGCGTAACGTTACCCCAGCCGACTTTTTTTGATTCCGTCGGTTTATCTGGATAAAAAGTATACACAAAGATAGATTGAATTTGCCCTCAAATGTCCCCGATAAAATTAAATTTGACACCTTTATGGATTTCGAGTTATTTCATTTTCTGCTGCGGTAACGTTTGGCCAATCTCTGTATCTCTGAAACCGTAAGACGCAGAATCATGATTTTTTTTATACGTATAGAACGGAATTTGTCACCATTTGACACCTAGTTATCTTAAATATTAATAATATGGTTTGCGAGTAATAAATATTATTCTGAAAACCATATTTTCGGTTCTAGTTATTAAACGAGGGAACCCTGAAAATTCAAACTAGTCCTAATAGATGCCTCTTATAGAGACATACAAAACATCAAAACTTTCATCAGCCTAATCCATAGCATTGGCAAGTTATAATGATATTACTGGTTCCAGAAAGCCAGATTCTGGGCTCTCGATTTAAACGAGGAAAATAATACTTTCCTTCCACTTGGCTGATTCCATATTTAAACAATAATTAGACACTTTAACCAAAAATATACATACAAATTTTCAGCTTGATATACTATCGTATATAAGAAATAATAAATAAAAACTAAACCTAGCTAATTTTTCCCGATTACCCGACCAAGTTCGAATGTGCATCTAAAAGCGGCCGTACGATACATAACGTATACCTTCTAAAATCTGCACAATAATAATAAGTGGTTGGGTATATTCAAGTAGAAAAATTGTTAGGATTAATTTTAATATTTTAAAGACTCGTATTTAATAAATTAAACCTTAGGGTCAACAGCAGAAACAGCCTCCGTGGTCCAGTGGTTAAGGCGTTTGCCTGTTGACCCGGGGGTCGTGGGTTCGATTTCCACCGGAAGCATACTTTGTTTAGTTGTTTCCAGTTTGGTAGGACATTGCAGACGTGAATCACCTGATTGTCCGATAATAAAGATGATTCCGTGCTTCGGAAGGCACGTTAAGCCGGTGGTCCCGGCTGCCATCTGGTAGTTGTTAGAGGAACCACGTCAGAGGCCGAGAGGCGGTTCCGAAGAACTCTGACACCAGGGTGTGCATGTTCGATTGACCGTGACACCTATTCAAAATGATGATGATGATGATGATGATGAATGAAACCTTAGGGTGACTTACAGATTTTCTCTTTCAGCAAAACTATTACTTAAATGGCAATGTCTACATACTAATAATGTAAATAAAATATCTTTTTATTTATTTTTTGTTTGAATGATTTTAAGGCAGACCTCTTAAATAGAGGTCTGCCGTCTGCATAATAGTTCAATCCAACTGTCACCGTAGTTGGTAATCAAAAACGCAAGCAAGGTTATATTTTATAAGGTAAGACTATCAAGAGATAAATAAAAAAATCTTGAGTGTTATTTATTTTTGCTGCTCTCGCGTGGAAAGTGTCAGTTTTACAAATTGGGAGTAAAATGTGTATCCATCAACTAGGAAAACGCGTCGTTATTAGCTAAACAAATGAACTAGAAGTCCGTATTTCTTTTTCTATATTATGTACTGCTTGTTTTATTCTGCATTGCTTTATGCGAAGATGTAGGGGACATCTTACAAAGATATTTTCGAAATCAAAAGTAGTCGGTACCACAGGACAGAGTATCAATACTTTTTTGTGTCCTTCTTTGAAAATAAAAAAAATATATATACTAGCTTTTGCCCGCAGCTCCGCCCGCGTCAATGTCGATCCCTCGGGAATAGTACTTTTTCCCGGGATAAAAGGTAGCCTATGTCCTTCTCCGCACTCCAGAGAACTTGTATGCAAAATTTCATGATGATCGGTTCAGTAGTTACGGCGTGAAAGCGTAACAAACAAACTCACTTTCGCATTTATAGTATTAGTTAGGATTTGTTATTATGCGCGAGCAAAACTAGGGACTATCGCTGCGCTGTCCCGCTCGCGCACATTAGCCAATGAAATTGCAGTTCCGAGCAAGTGCAGTTGTATTTTTTTCTAATTCTATCTAACAAAGCAAGTATTACATACTCGTATTTCCAATATTACCTATAGCTGCCTTTGGTCTTGCAATAATATACTTGGTCAATCCCGTTAGAAATCAATACATTATAAAGTATAAGTATGGAGGAAATAAGTAATTCCATTACATAAGGCATATATTTTTTTATTAAAAAAAAATCCACTCGCCTGTACCATCCATTTTAGAATACAATGCCGTCGAATATGGAAGTATATCTAGTAGTATGCCGCAGCCGCTTTCAGATGCACATCAGAACTTGGTCGGGTAAGCGGAAAAAAAATCTAGGTTTAGTTTTTAATTATTATTTCTTATATACGAAAGTATATCAAGCTAAAAATTGGTATGTATGTTGTTCGATAAAGTGTCTAATTATTGTTTAAATATGGAATCAGCCAGGTAAAAGGAAAGTATTATTTTCCTCGTTAAAATCGAGAGCCCAGAATCTGGCTTTCTGGAACCAGTAATATCATTATAACTTGCCAATGCTTTGGATTAGGCTGATGAAAGTTTTGATGTTTTGTATGTCTCTATAAGAGGCATCTATTAGGACTAGTTTGAATTTTCAGGGTTCCCTCGTTTAATAACTAGAACCGAAAATATGGTTTTCAGAATAATATTTATTATTCGCAAACCATATTATTAATATTTAAGATAACTAGGTGTCAAATGGTGACAAATTCCGTTCTATACGTATAAAAAAAATCATGATTCTGCGTCTTACGGTTTCAGAGATACAGAGATTGGCCAAACGTTACCGCAGCAGAAAATGAAATAACTCGAAATCCATAAAGGTGTCAAATTTAATTTTATCGGGGACATTTGAGGGCAAATTCAATCTATCTTTGTGTATACTTTTTATCCAGATAAACCGACGGCATCAAAAAAAGTCGGCTGGGGTAACGTTACGCCAGCCGAATTTTATTTTCCTCATTATCTCTGAAACGGCGGGGTGTCAAATTATTTACTTTCGGGGACATTTACACGAAGTAATGATCTAATTATTTGCATTTATCAATTCTTAAAAGGAGCACTTAGTCGGCTGGGGTAACGCACTCTCTTTCTGCGACCTTAGTCAGGTCATCCGACCATCTGGTCGGTGGATGTCCGATGCTGCGCGTGCCGGTACGTGGTCGCCATTCGAGAACCCTTCTGCCCCATCAACCATCGGTTCTACGCGCTATGTGCCCCGCCCACTGCCACTTCAAAGAGCTAATCCGCTGAGCTATGTCAGTGACCTTCGTTCTCTTACGAATCTCCTCGTTTCTGATTCGATCTCGCAGAGAAACACCGAGCATAGCTCTCTCTATAGCTCTTTGAGCGACTTTGAGCTTTCTTATCAGCCCCATAGTAAGGGACCACGTTTCGGACCCGTAAGTCATCACTGGTAACACACATTGATTATAGACTTTCGTATTTAGGCACTGAGGTATTTTGGACGAGAAGACACTGCGGAGCTTCCCGAACGCTGCCCAGCCGAGTCGGATTCGTCGAAAGACCTCGTCCTCAAAGCTGGAACTTCTAACCTGGATCTACCTTCCATCATTCACTTTCATTAGCAACATGAGATGGCACTATCGCACGGAAATATCTGCATATTTTAAGAAAATGTTTGTGATTAACATCGTGCCTTCAACATTTTAGAAATGCCTTTAGATAACGGTACGGATCCCTTCGTGCGCGAGTCCGACTCACACTTGGCCGGTTTATTATTATAATTTGCCTTAAAGAGGAGCCCGATGGTCGTGAGCATTACGAGTAAATGTGATATGATGATGATGGAAGGTACAAAATTTTTAATGCTTAGGAGTTGTGGGATAATTTTATAACTGTTTTTTTACAATTAAATAAGGCTATAAACTAAAACTTAAATTAAACTATTATAAAACAATTATTAAATTTTATTTACAAGCAAAAAAAAGGAAAAATTTACTGGATTCATCATCTTGTACTGTTAATGATTGTATCCAAATCTGCACATGGATGTAGGTTTTTTTTTAATAATAATAATAATAATTTTATACGTACACAAGAGCATAATGTAGCCTTAAATCATAAAAGGAGGTCAACCAAATATTTAGTTATATATAGATGATTTACTCAAATTGTAATCGTGAAGAAAATATATAAATGTAAGACATTTAGAAGAATTAAACTGGTGATGATAATGAACAATTAACGAACTTTTTTTCTCATCAACCAATTCTGATAATTATATAAGACTCTGTAGAAATGGTAGTGGTACCGCGGGGAAGCATGCTCTTTGGCGGTACCACGTCCACCTTTTTTTTAAAATAAATACGTAACGTACAATTATTATTATTTCACGTACAATTACGTACATTTTATGGACATTTTTATCATATATAAATGAAGTCGCTTTAGCACTGTGGTACCGCGACGGATCAGCACACGCCATAACTCCACCAAGGGCGCCACTGGTAGGCAATACAAAGGTTTTAAATTATTTATTGCAGCTGCGTTCAACATTTTTTTTACATGAATTCAATGTAATATTACGTATCCTATGAGGAACTAAGATTCGCTAAAGTACAGACTATCTTGTCCAGGCTCAAAAACAATGGCTTGCTCAAGGTTCTCCTATAATCCTTTTCCCGTAAAGGTCAGTCTTAATCTAAAAGCGGCCGTACGATACATAACGTATACCTTCTAAAATCTGCACAATAATAATAAGTGGTTGGGTATATTCAAGTAGAAAAATTGTTAGGATTAATTTTAATATTATAAAGACTCGTATTTAATAAATTAAACCTTAGGGTCAACAGCAGAAACAGCCTCCGTGGTCCAGTGGTTAAGGCGTTTGCCTGTTGACCCGGGGGTCGTGGGTTCGATTTCCACCGGAAGCATACTTTGTTTAGTTGTTTCCAGTTTGGTAGGACATTGCAGACGTGAATCACCTGATTGTCCGATAATAAAGATGATTCCGTGCTTCGGAAGGCACGTTAAGCCGGTGGTCCCGGCTGCCATCTGGTAGTTGTTAGAGGAACCACGTCAGAGGCCGAGAGGCGGTTCCGAAGAACTCTGACACCAGGGTGTGCATGTTCGATTGACCGTGACACCTATTCAAAATGATGATGATGATGATGAATGAAACCTTAGGGTGACTTACAGATTTTCTCTTTCAGCAAAACTATTACTTAAATGGCAATGTCTACATACTAATAATGTAAATAAAATATCTTTTTATTTATTTTTTGTTTGAATGATTTTAAGGCAGACCTCTTAAATAGAGGTCTGCCGTCTGCATAATAGTTCAATCCAACTGTCACCGTAGTTGGTAATCAAAAACGCAAGCAAGGTTATATTTTATAAGGTAAGACTATCAAGAGATAAATAAAAAAATCTTGAGTGTTATTTATTTTTGCTGCTCTCGCGTAGAAAGTGTCAGTTTTACAAATTGGGAGTAAAATGTGTATCCATCAACTAGGAAAACGCGTCGTTATTAGCTAAACAAATGAACTAGAAGTCCGTATTTCTTTTTCTATATTATGTACTGCTTGTTTTATTCTGCATTGCTTTATGCGAAGATGTAGGGGACATCTTACAAAGATATTTTCGAAATCAAAAGTAGTCGGTACCACAGGACAGAGTATCAATACTTTTTTGTGTCCTTCTTTGAAAATAAAAAAAATATATATACTAGCTTTTGCCCGCAGCTCCGCCCGCGTCAATGTCGATCCCTCGGGAATAGTACTTTTTCCCGGGATAAAAGGTAGCCTATGTCCTTCTCCGCACTCCAGAGAACTTGTATGCAAAATTTCATGATGATCGGTTCAGTAGTTACGGCGTGAAAGCGTAACAAACAAACTCACTTTCGCATTTATAGTATTAGTTAGGATTTGTTATTATGCGCGAGCAAAACTAGGGACTATCGCTGCGCTGTCCCGCTCGCGCACATTAGCCAATGAAATTGCAGTTCCGAGCAAGTGCAGTTGTATTTTTTTCTAATTCTATCTAACAAAGCAAGTATTACATACTCGTATTTCCAATATTACCTATAGCTGCCTTTGGTCTTGCAATAATATACTTGGTCAATCCCGTTAGAAATCAATACATTATAAAGTATAAGTATGGAGGAAATAAGTAATTCCATTACATAAGGCATATATTTTTTTATTAAAAAAAATTCCACTCGCCTGTACCATCCATTTTAGAATACAATGCCGTCGAATATGGAAGTATATCTAGTAGTATGCCGCAGCCGCTTTCAGATGCACATCAGAACTTGGTCGGGTAAGCGGAAAAAAAATCTAGGTTTAGTTTTTAATTATTATTTCTTATATACGAAAGTATATCAAGCTAAAAATTGGTATGTATGTTGTTCGATAAAGTGTCTAATTATTGTTTAAATATGGAATCAGCCAGGTAAAAGGAAAGTATTATTTTCCTCGTTAAAATCGAGAGCCCAGAATCTGGCTTTCTGGAACCAGTAATATCATTATAACTTGCCAATGCTTTGGATTAGGCTGATGAAAGTTTTGATGTTTTGTATGTCTCTATAAGAGGCATCTATTAGGACTAGTTTGAATTTTCAGGGTTCCCTCGTTTAATAACTAGAACCGAAAATATGGTTTTCAGAATAATATTTATTACTCGCAAACCATATTATTAATATTTAAGATAACTAGGTGTCAAATGGTGACAAATTCCGTTCTATACGTATAAAAAAAATCATGATTCTGCGTCTTACGGTTTCAGAGATACAGAGATTGGCCAAACGTTACCGCAGCAGAAAATGAAATAACTCGAAATCCATAAAGGTGTCAAATTTAATTTTATCGGGGACATTTGAGGGCAAATTCAATCTATCTTTGTGTATACTTTTTATCCAGATAAACCGACGGCATCAAAAAAAGTCGGCTGGGGTAACGTTACGCCAGCCGAATTTTATTTTCCTCATTATCTCTGAAACGGCGGGGTGTCAAATTATTTACTTTCGGGGACATTTACACGAAGTAATGATCTAATTATTTGCATTTATCAATTCTTAAAAGGAGCACTTAGTCGGCTGGGGTAACGCACTCTCTTTCTGCGACCTTAGTCAGGTCATCCGACCATCTGGTCGGTGGATGTCCGATGCTGCGCGTGCCGGTACGTGGTCGCCATTCGAGAACCCTTCTGCCCCATCAACCATCGGTTCTACGCGCTATGTGCCCCGCCCACTGCCACTTCAAAGAGCTAATCCGCTGAGCTATGTCAGTGACCTTCGTTCTCTTACGAATCTCCTCGTTTCTGATTCAATCTCGCAGAGAAACACCGAGCATAGCTCTCTCTATAGCTCTTTGAGCGACTTTGAGCTTTCTTATCAGCCCCATAGTAAGGGACCACGTTTCGGACCCGTAAGTCATCACTGGTAACACACATTGATTATAGACTTTCGTATTTAGGCACTGAGGTATTTTGGACGAGAAGACACTGCGGAGCTTCCCGAACGCTGCCCAGCCGAGTCGGATTCGTCGAAAGACCTCGTCCTCAAAGCTGGAACTTCTAACCTGGATCTACCTTCCATCATTCACTTTCATTAGCAACATGAGATGGCACTATCGCACGGAAATATCTGCATATTTTAAGAAAATGTTTGTGATTAACATCGTGCCTTCAACATTTTAGAAATGCCTTTAGATAACGGTACGGATCCCTTCGTGCGCGAGTCCGACTCACACTTGGCCGGTTTTTTATTATAATTTGCCTTAAAGAGGAGCCCGATGGTCGTGAGCATTACGAGTAAATGTGATATGATGATGATGGAAGGTACAACATTTTTAATGCTTAGGAGTTGTGGGATAATTTTATAACTGTTTTTTTACAATTAAATAAGGCTATAAACTAAAACTTAAATTAAACTATTATAAAACAATTATTAAATTTTATTTACAAGCAAAAAAAAGGAAAAATTTACTGGATTCATCATCTTGTACTGTTAATGATTGTATCCAAATCTGCACATGGATGTAGGTTTTTTTTTAATAATAATAATAATAATTTTATACGTACACAAGAGCATAATGTAGCCTTAAATCATAAAAGGAGGTCAACCAAATATTTAGTTATATATAGATGATTTACTCAAATTGTAATCGTGAAGAAAATATATAAATGTAAGACATTTAGAAGAATTAAACTGGTGATGATAATGAACAATTAACGAACTTTTTTTCTCATCAACCAATTCTGATAATTATATAAGACTCTGTAGAAATGGGTGTGGTACCGCGGGGAAGCATGCTCTTTGGCGGTACCACGTCCACCTTTTTTTTAAAATAAATACGTAACGTACAATTATTATTATTTCACGTACAATTACGTACATTTTATGGACATTTTTATCATATATAAATGAAGTCGCTTTAGCACTGTGGTACCGCGACGGATCAGCACACGCCATAACTCCACCAAGGGCGCCACTGGTAGGCAATACAAAGGTTTTAAATTATTTATTGCAGCTGCGTTCAACATTTTTTTTACATGAATTCAATGTAATATTACGTATCCTATGAGGAACTAAGATTCGCTAAAGTACAGACTATCTTGTCCAGGCTCAAAAACAATGGCTTGCTCAAGGTTCTCCTATAATCCTTTTCCCGTAAAGGTCAGTCTTAATCAGTTTTTCACTTGCATTGTTTTTTTATTTCATATCGGTAGTTTAGGAATATATCTGAGAACTCACACAGGTGAGAAGTCACATGAATGTAACTGCGGAAAGCAATTAATTTGGACAAACATTTGACAAGTAACACTGCTGAGAAACCATATGAATTACGTACATATTTAATAACTCATACTGCCGAGAAACCATCATCATCGTCATTTCAGCCACAAGAAGTTGACTCCTGGACACAGGCCTCCTCCGCCTCCAAAGATTTTTCTCTACATGGAAGGAAATCGCCGTACTCACCACGTTGGGAGGGTGGCGAGCGCAGTTTGTTTAGGTTCTTGTGCGTTCACGCCGACGCCCATCGCAAGCATGTTGAAGCTGGGTAAGGATAGGAATGTGTTTATTTGAGAATGGAATAAATGTACAGGGATACTACTTAGTCGAATGAATGGGGAAAAGCAAGTAGCAATTAATGTAATAAGTGTGGTGTGGGGAGCAATTTATTGAAAAGGGTCATTTAAAACACATTCAAGAATTGATACTGGCGAGAAACCGTTCTAATGTAATATTTTTCATAGGCGATTTACTCAGTACACACACACACATTTAAGTACCCCTACTAGTGAGCAACCATTTAGAAGTAATCTTTGTTGTCGTCGATTTGCTGATAATAATTCATTACATACACATCTGAGAACTTCCACTAGTGAGAAACCTTACGAATGTCATAAATGTGGGATGTAATTTCGTCTATAAATTAACTTAGAAAGACATCTGACAACTCACACTGGTGAGAAACCATCTCATTGTAACAAGTGTCATAGTAGATTTGCTCGGTACAGTACAATACTTACACATTTACGAACACACAGAGGAGGAGTGTTATGTTCGTCATAGTAGCTTTGTACAAATCAGAACATACATACACATTAAGAATCCTCACCACACACACATATAGCTATTTGTTCAAGTAGATATATTCGAAATATGTACAGTACCTGGTGCAGGACACGAGTCCACCAAATGTTTATTGGAACACACCACTCAGTCAAATATCGGCGAGCTCCGTGGCACAGTGGTTAACACGCCAGCCAGCGACACGAGGGTGCCCGGGTTCGATCCCTGACCAGGTCAAGATGAAAAATCGGCCAAGTGCGAGTCGGACTCGCGCACGAAAGGTTCCGTTCCGTTATCTAAAAAAACGGCAAAAAAAACATGTCTGTTGTATCCCCCCTTAAATATTTATTTTATTCATTTTTTTTGTACTTGTTGTTATAGCGGCAACAGAAATACATCATCTGTGAAAATTTCAACTGTCTAACTATCACGGTTCATAAGATACAGCCTGGTGACAAACGGACAGACAGACAGCAAGCGCTCTCCGGCCGAGCCCCCTAAGCTTTTAGTCGATTTCTGTAACATTAGGGGAATACATTCCAATCTTGATGCAGTCCATTACCACCTCGAGACTGCCAAGCCGGCCTTGCTATTTCTGACCGAGACGCAGATCAGTAATCCGTCAGACCTTTCATACCTGTATTACCCAGGCTATGTCCTGGAGGCCAAATTCCACCCCCACGCGGGCGTGTGCATCATTCAGGGATGAGATCTGTTGTCGGCGTCTCCATGACTTGGAAGTTCCGCATTTCTCCGTTTTGTGGGTTCATGTAGATACTGGCCTTGATCATATTGTTTACGCCAGTGTCTACCGTTCGCATACCGGAGACTCTGAGACAACTCGGCTCATGGAATATCTCAGCGATGCTGCAGATAAGGTCCAGCAACGTTTTCCATCTGCGCAGTTGGTATTTCTGGGGGATTTTAACGCCCACCACGGAGAGTGGCTGTACCCGTACCAGGACACCGACCATGCTGGGAGAGAAACCTATAAGTTTGCATTGACTTATGGTCTCTCCCAACTTGTCAACGAGTCGACGCGCATTCCTGACGTTGCTGGCCACACTGCGTATTGCCTGGACCTTCTGCTGACAACCGATCCTGACAGGCATTCGGTGTCCGTATCACCACCGCTCGGGACATCGGATCACTGTGTGGTGAAATCTGTATCACACTACTCGCTTCCTGACACCAGCCCCAAAGGCACCAGGCGAGTATGGCGATACAAGTCGGCAGATTGGGATGAGATGCGACATTTTTTCGCATCTTATCCTTGGCGGCAGGTTTGCTTCTCTTCTAGGGATCCATCATGCTGCGCTGATGCTGTCTCGAGTGTGATATGTAAGTCAATGGAGTATTTTATTCCTTTTGCTGACGTATCCCTTAAAACCAAAGCTCGCCCATGGTTCAATGCTCAGTGCCTCTTAGCCGAAAGGCGTAAGCGGGAAGCATACTTGTCCTGGGCTGATGCCCGCAGAATCAAAGCTGATAATCTTCAAGACGGGAAGAGAGTGTATAACGCTGCTGCCAAGTCCTGCAAAAAGGTGTTCAGAAGAGCTCGTTTCGACCACGTTGGCCGTATTGGAGACAAGATAGCTTCCTGTCCCTCAGGAAGTAAAGCCTTCTGGTCTCTAGCCAAGTCAGTGGAGATGAACTTCTGTCGCCCATCGCTGCCACCATTGCAGAAACCTGACGGTTCTCTGGCCCATGGTGCAAAAGAGAAAGCAGACTTGTTTGCCAATCTATTTGCAGGCAATTCGCGTCTAGATAGTAGCAATAAAAGCCCACCCCAGTTACCTTCGTTCGGCCCCAAGATGCGGGCCGCTCAAATCCACCAAAAAGAGGTACTTAAATGCATGCTAAACCTAGACGTGAATAAGGCAAGTGGACCCGATGGTATTCCAGCAGTGGTTCTGAAGCGCTGCGCACCCGAGTTGTCCCCTGTACTGACACGCCCAAGACTGGCAAGGTCCCAAGATCCTGGAAGCTTGCTAATGTACAACCAGTACCTAAAAAGGGAAGTCGCCTCGACCCGGCCAATTATCGACCTGTTGCGATCACCTCCATATTGTGCAAGATTATGGAGCGTGTATTGAACAATCGTCTCCTGGCATACCTGGAAACCAACGAGCTCCTTAGTGACAACCAATATGGTTTTCGCAAGGGTCGCTCAACCGGTGACCTACTGGTATATGCCACTCACTTATGGAGCAAAGCCTTGGAGGGTCACGGTGAGGCAATTGCCGTCTCACTAGATATATCCAAGGCTTTTGACCGGGTCTGGCACGAAGCTATCCTCAGTAAGCTTCCAGCGTATGGTTTACCTGAGGACCTTTGCAACTGGATATCCGATTTCCTGAGGGAACGGTCGATTCGAGTGGTTATGGATGGCTGCTCTTCCGACCTAATGGCTATTAATGCCGGGGTACCTCAGGGATCTGTTCTCTCTGCAACCTTGTTCCTGCTGCACATTAATGACCTCCTTAAATCTGGCATTATTGGCTATGCTGATGACAGCACCGTTGTAGAGAGTTATACGTCCAGTGCCAGTGCAAGTCCACAAGAAGTCCAGTCTCTAAGAGAGTCTATGATTGAACGGGTTAACTCGAAATTACAGAGGGTGTCCGATTGGGGAGACGCCAATCTTGTTAAGTTTAACCCGTCCAAAACACAGGCGTGTCTATTTTCTGCAAAAAAGAGTGCTTTCCCACTTGCACCCACTTTCCAGGGTGTTTCCTTACCGTTAGTTGACCACCTTGGGCTTTTAGGTATATGACAGTCACGTCCAAACTAAGATTCGGCCAACAGATTGAGTCGATGACACTAACTGCTTCCAAGAAGTTGGGCATCATCTCAAGGGTTCGGCGGTACTTCAGCTCTGAACAGCTGCTCAATCTCTATACAGCTCAGGTTCGCTCTTGCATGGAGTACTGCAGTCACCTTTGGGATGGCTCAGCGAAATACCAGCTTGAAGCATTGGACTCTGTTGACCGAAGAGCCCGCAGGCTCATAAACAACGACGTGGTCTCAAATAGGAAATTGCAATCCCTGGAGCATCGCCGTAAAGTCGCTTGTCTATCGGTATTTTATAGGATCCATTTTGGAGAGTGTGCGAAGGCGCTCTTTGAGCTAGTTGAACCCTCACCATTCCTCCATCGGACTACAAGGCGCAGACAGAAATTTCACCCTTTTATCGTTGGAATACCAAAGAGTCGAACTAAACGCTTTGACAGTTCCTTTTTGGTTCGAGTAGCTAAGGTGTGGAATGAACTGCCTGCGTCTATATTCCCAAACAAGTACAGTCCCGGGACATTCAAAAGTAGAATAAATGGGTATCTCTTAGATAGGCATGTGACATCCTCGTTTTCATCGTCACTTACCATCAGGTGAGATGGGAGACAAATGCCTAATTCAATATTTAGTAAAAAAAACAAAACAGACGGACTGCGGAGCGATATTAATAGGGTCCCGTTTTTACCCTTTGCGTACCCTACTTGCGGAACCCTAAAAACGATCATTTTTAGATTCTTGAATGTTTTAGGGTCTTGAATGTTCATCTATATTAGTATCCTTACTAATATTATAAATGCGAAAGTGAGTTTGTTTATTTGTTTGTTACGCTTTCACGCCGTAACTACTGAACCGATCATAATGAAATTTTGCATACAAGTTCTCTGGAGTACGGAAAAGGAGTACGGAATAGGCTACCTTATATCCCGGGAAAAAGTACTATTCCCGAGGGATCGACATTGACGCGGGCGGAGCCGCGGACGAAAGCTAGTCTATTATAAAATATAGTATCGGTGAGTTAGTATCCTACGACACAAGTTCACAACTTACTGGGGCTAGGTTTGGTGTATGGACCAGTTAGGGTGATGTGAATCCTTAATTTGCAACACGCAAAGAATGTGCCGCATGCGTTACACTTTGCGGCCTTGGCCCCACGTAAAAACAAAGGTGCCACAATATAAAATGTTTTTTAATCGGTCGGAACATCACTGAGCATTTCGTTATCGTGTCAGCCCAACAAGTCCACTGCTGGACATAGGTCTCCCCTAATAATTTCAAATTCGACCTGCAAGAAGCGGCCCAGCGCCTTTCTGCGACCGTAGCGAGGTTGTCCGCACATCTGGTGGGTGGGTATCAGACGCTGCGCTTTTCGTTACAACCTTTTTGTCCCAGCGGCCATCGGCAGAGACTTGGTTATAATCCCGTCGTACCGTATGCACCAATTTAGTTTTTGAAGGATCTCTTGTAATCCAATACATATCTAAGTAACCGATCCGATGCGGATGGCACGATGTGTTTTGAAAATGGAGGCCGCCGCATTGAATCGGTTAACATAAACTAAGTCTCAATAATTATAACAAAAAACATCGGTATCATGGAATCTGAAGGATTATAGGCCCAATTCATGCTAGATGCTAGACACCCCTCTCAGGAGCCAGCTCAAACCGAGACGCGACGCGACTGAAAAGTAGCAATGAAATATATCTTTATTTAATAAACGAAAAGGTACACCTTTCATTGACGGCCTTAGGAAATGGCTCGCGGCGGTGCTTCGCCGGTAGACGCGGCGCAAGAGTGGCGCTGCGCCTCGTGACGCTGCGTTACAGCCCGCTGGTGCAGCTTGAAGCCACTGTGGCGACTTGTCTCTACTATTTCCGTCCAGACTCCGTGTACATCTGAAGCAGCTGACGAGTGCTCGAGTGAGAAATATAACGATAGACTGGGATCTTGTTAGGTATAATCGGACTTCTTGCAGAGGTAGCAAAACTAATACAAAAATAAGGGCTCGCGCGGAACCACATGCCTGTAAAGCATCGTGTCGCGTCGTGTCTCTGTGTTAACTTGCCCTTGGTTTCAGTGTGGCCCGCGGACACAAAGCGCCTGGCCGCGGGACTTCGAGCTTTTCAAGCATCCTTTCACTCGCCTCGGCTTTGCACGAGTAGATAAAGGTACTTATTCTATAACATATGTATGTTCATCAAGGATAACGTAGGATTCTAATGGAGAAATAATTTTTCAAATCGGTCCAGTAGTTTAGGAACCTAATCAACGTAAACAAAACAAAGAAAAACGTTATTAATACCACTTAAATTTGATTAAAGTATTGGCAAAGGAATGCCTCAGCTTGTGTCAATGGATAGTGCGCCTCGCAGAATGTTCCTGATCGCTGCCAGGTGAATATTGTACGGTTGTACGGAACCCTTCGATTTGTTTACATTTAAAATAGTGTTTGTTCCCCAGACTGGTGCTCCCCCTGCCCACCTCGCCCCTCGACATCCAAACGTCAGAGCCCTGCTTTTCAGACAGCGAGTTCCTCGAGCGGTGGCGATGCGAGCACACTCAACAAGCTGTGACGTCATCGCCGGCCCTACGGCATCGGCCAGCGCCACAAGTGTGTTGGCTCAATTACATATTCCGGCTATTTGTGTCGTGTTTCATTTCGTTTCATCTGTCCCGGGGTGTGTGTATGTGAAGTGTTATTAAATCTCGAAAGTAAAATGGGATCAACTTGTGACACATGCGTGAAGAATAACGTATTTACAAATGACATTATTATATTGATATATATTCATTTAATGAATGGGTGACAGGTATTATATGTTTTTAAAATAATGTGACTGAATATTGTTATTATATCATTAAAGCTTACTCGATATGTTGACTATATTTTTCTTGGATGTTAATGTGAATAAGTACTTATCTATTATAAAATTAGTATCGTCGAGTTAGTCTGCTACAACACAAGGAAAATTATTTTGTATTTTATACAATAAGAATTTCAAAAACTGTACTATCTCAAAAAGTACTTAACCGATTTTGATAAAATTTGAATTAATCCCTAGTTGGGCAATACCTTGTACAACTAAAAAAGAATGTTAGCAATCCAAATTACAAACAATACAAACAAACAAGGATCATTGTTATGGTTTTTCACCAGTGTGTGTTCTTAAATGTGTTTCTAAATTATACTTAACACTAAATTGCTTGCCACAGTCATTACATTTATATGGCTTTTCACCAGTGTGTGTTCTTAAATGTCTTTTTAATGTATTGCTGTCAGCAAATAGACGTTGACAAACCTTACATTCAAATGGTTTCTCACCAGTGTGAGTTCTTAAGTGTGATTCTAAATTACCTTTTTGATTAAATTGCTTGCCACAGTCATTACATTTATATGGCTTTTCACCAGTGTGCGTTCTTAAATGTCTTTTTAATGTATTGCTGTCAGCAAATAGACGTTGACAAACCTTACATTCAAATGGTTTCTCACCAGTGTGAGTTCTTAAGTGTGATTCTAAATTACCTTTTTGATTAAATTGCTTGCCACAGTCATTACATTTATATGGCTTCTCACCAGTGTGAGTTCTTAAATGTCTTTTTAATGCACTGCTGTCAGCAAATCGACGACGACAAACCTTACATTCAAATGGCTTCTCACCAGTGTGAGTTCCTAAATGTCTTTTTAATGCACTGCTGTCAGCAAATCGACGACGACAAACCTTACATTCAAATGGTTTCTCACCAGTGTGTGTTATTAAGTGTCTGTCTAAATGACCCTTTCGATTAAATTGCTTGCCACAATCATTACATTTATATGGCTTCTCACCAGTGTGAGTTCTTAAATGTCTTTTTAATGCACTGCTGTCAGCAAATCGACGACGACAAACCTTACATTCAAATGGCTTCTCACCAGTGTGAGTTCCTAAATGTCTTTTTAATGCACTGCTGTCAGCAAATCGACGACGACAAACCTTACATTCAAATGGTTTCTCACCAGTGTGTGTTATTAAGTGTCTGTCTAAATGACCCTTGCGATTAAATTGCTTGCCACAATCATTACATTTATATGGCTTCTCACCAGTGTGTTTTCTAAAATGTGATTTTAAATGAACCTTTTGGTTAAATTGCTTGCCACAATCTTTACATTTATATGGCTTCTCGCCAGTGTGTGTTCTTAAATGTGTTTCTAAAGCACTCTTTTGACTAAATTGCTTGCCACAATCATTACATTTATATGGCTTCTCACCAGTGTGTGTTCTAAAATGTGATTTTAAATGAACCTTTTGGTTAAATTGCTTGCCACAATCATTACATTTATATGGCTTCTCACCAGTGTGAGTTCTCAGATGTCTTTTTAATACACTGCTGTCAGCAAATCGACGACGACAAAACTTACACTGATATGGTTTCTCACCAGTATGTATTCTGAAATGTGATTCCAAAGTACCTTTTTCATTAAATTGCTTGCCACAATCATTACATTTATATGGCTTCTCACCAGTGTGAGTTCTCAGATGTGTTTTTAATGCACCGCTGTGAGCAAATCGATGACGACAAAACTTACATTCGAATGGTTTCTCACCAGTGTGTGTTCTTAAATGTGATTTTAAATGACCCTTTCGATTAAATTGCTTGCCACAATCATTACATTTATATGGCTTCTCACCAGTGTGAGTTCTTAAATGAGCTTCCAAATGACCTTTGCGACTAAACTGCTTTTCGCAAACATTACATTCAAATGGTTTATCACCAGTGTGAGTTCTTAAATGTCTTTGTAGTTTACTCTTACACTGAAACCCCATCAGACAAACATGACACTGGTGCCTTGTGTCAGCGCTCTGAGGCTCGCCATAATAACTATTTCGGTAACTTCCTGCCACAGGCTGTTGGCCCTCTGCTGCGCCATCTGCAAAACATTTGTTACTTTCATCTACACCATCGCTTATCAAAGGAGGTCAGTTCGTTAGCGAACCCGTGGGATGAGATACATCATATGAACAGGTCACCAATGCCGCAGCGCTTACACGTAGACATACAACGAAGACAAACCCCTCTCTCCTAAGCATTCATTCATATGCATAGAAATATAGAAGGCGTGAATGACGTTATGCGAAAGCGACGTTTCTTCGCAACGTAGAACGTCACTTTCGCAAAATGTCGTTGTTATGAAACATACTGCGGGGAGTTACATTCAACATTTAGATGACACTTCAGTTTGGCTTTTGTTCTTACACACATCTCCAACTTTGTAATTTTTGTCCATTATATCCAGTACCTATGCAAATACAGTTTATTTACTTCCCGCAATATCCTACAGTAAGGGAAGTCCCATTTTTTCTAGCCATTCATATTTTTATGCGAAAATTGGAATAAGCAAGAGGACTACTGCATTTTAATTTATTTTACTAACCTACGAAAGAAACTTACATTTTTTATTTTCTTTTATATCGTGTCTCCACGACGTTGGCCAAGTTTCCGGAGAGCGATTAAAGTAGTTTTCTAGGCTATGTGGTAGAAACACTGAAACTATTTATTAACTCCTCAGACATCACAAAATGAATAAAGGTAATCAAGAATACTAAAGAAAATACGTTATTTGATCCAAGAACTAGTTAAATTGTTTCCTTGGCACAAATATCACAATCAAAAATATATTAAAATTAGTTTTACTCTCTAATGATAAGAAATCACTTTGCCCTTAGGGTCTTCATGGAGAAATACAGACGGAAAAACACGCCTCTCCACTTCCTGTTTCTGTATGTACGAGGGATGATCTGGTGGGCATTGAAGTATTGACATTATCTGCGACATGTACCGTGACTCCGATTCCAGAGTTAGGATTGCTGTTGGTGAACCGTCACAGTTGGAGTCCACCAAAACTCGGTTCTCAGCCCCTTCTTGTTCAGTGCGATATTAGAAGAAGTGTCAAAAGGCATCAGAAATACACATGAGCTACCTCCGTGGCTGCTCATGCATGTATACTGACGATATCGCACTGTCAGATGCGGAAAGGGGAAGACGTGTGCGACGAGTGAATATGTGGAAGGAGTCGCTTGAGAACGGCGACTTGAAACTAAATGTGGCGAAGACTGAGTACATGGATTGCAACGTTACAGATTCCGTCTTGTACGCATAGGCGGAAACGTGGTCGAGCGTACTGACGAGTTTAAATCCGGAGATATCAAACCTTGCATAACGGCAGCGTGGACAAAGTGGCGCGTGGTTACTGCCATCATTTGTGAGCCAAAAACGTCGGTTAAACTGAAAGGACAGGACATTTTAGACCTGTCCTTTTATATGGAAGTGAAGCACAGGCTACGTGAGCGGGTCAATAGGGAGCTGCTGAATAGTAGTTTCGCGAACGGGCTGCATAAGGAACTCACACATTCGCGGCAGCCTCCATGTCCGTCACATACCAGTAGCAGACAACTCTCCTGCAGAGCCGCCTACGCTGGTACGGTCATGTTTTGCGAAAACCAGGAAATTACATTGGGAACAATTGTCTGGCCAACTACCTCAAAGAGTCGCTAGAAATAATTTATGTAATAGTAAAATTAATAGAAAATTATATTATGATATAAATGTTAAGCCAGTTACTTATAAGAAAGGGGAATATATACTAATAAGAAATCGCTCAGGAGATAAATTGAAAAGTATTTACCTTGGCCCATATTTAGTTTTAGAGGATTTAGACTGTAATGTTAAAATTTAAAAATATGGTAAAGAGGATATTGTTCATAAAAATAGGACCAAACTTTTTAGATCATAAGTTAACATTCTGACTTCATATGTTTTACTAAATACTATTTTATGTTATTTTTATTAAGGTAATGAAATTGCAAACCAATTGAAAAGTGATTATTTACTTGTTTATGTAATGTGAGTATTTACTTGTAAATGACTAACCATGACAATGTGTAACCTATATACTCACATATTCAGTAACCTTACTCTAGTATTTTTAAAAATAAAAAAGATAAATAAAAAAAAATGTACCTAAAATGTAATTTTTTTTTAAATAATGTGGGAAGATGTAGTGTATGAACGGACCCCACATATGTTATATATCATTATCAGTTATGAATAAATCAGTATACTATCGCAACTCGGCTGTTTCAGTTGTCTCCTTCGACTCCCGATAATACACCGCCTCCACCGAGTCCCGGCAGAAAGAAGAAACCCAAGAAGTGCTGGCTTGATGTAATTGGGGAGGACATGCGAGCCAATGGTCTCATAACATGCAGTGTCTTGAGTAGTTGATTTCGTTTTGATATTTTTATAATCGAAATTATTCATGATTTATGCATATGAAAACTCATCAGCAGTGTGACCAACACTATAAACAATATCAATCAAACGTTCTTCATGAACTTTAAACACCCTTGCAGAAATAAATGAAAATTTTCGAAATACCGGTATTTCATCCTCAAATACCGAATTTTTTTACCGGTATACCGGTACACCGGTATCCATGCTCTATTTGAAAGGCAGGCTTCTCAATATTAGTTTCGCTTTTAATATTTACACACTGACATTAAGCTCGGCAGTATATGTTGAAAGATAATAAAAGTATGTACCCATTACTATAGAACTAATCACGAGAAGTACGCTATAGGCTTTGATTCCCTTGCGAGAGCAAATTCACAAAATATGCGACATAAACAGCTATGTCTCACCGTTGACTTACAAGTTTTTGGCAGCTTCACGGGGCCGCAGATATCCATTTCAACTTGATCCGTCCACCCGGTCCCGAGAAAGAGGGTCTTGCAAGACTAACAATTAGGTGATCCTAATGGGTTCCTTTTTACCTTTTATGGAGATGGAACCCTATAATTGGACACACATGGAAGAGATCAGTACGTTTGGTCACCTTAAGCATACGTACCGCCTGGATCCTCATCATCCGTCGCGGTGTCGCCAGCATCCTCTGACTCCGGCTCGGTTTTGACCGCGACCCTGGCGGGCGGCGTGCTGTCACAACATTCAGCCACAGAGAAGGACAGCGACGCACACGAGCCAATGGCCGGGCGGCCAATCGCGGATGTCGGCTTTTCTGTAATCAAAATCCGGATCTTAAAACAACCGGACCAGCATTCCCTAGCCGGAGGCTTGTAACCCACCACTATTTAAATACGTAGATTCCGTAATGTATTAACGTAATGTCATTTTAGCAAAATTACGTTTTTATTTAAAATAAAACGAGAGCCTCTTATTCGTCAAACATTTATTCATTCATATTATCACGTTAAGACAGAGCCTGACACCACAGGACATAAAGGCCACGTTTAGCGGATTGAGGTGCGCCGGGGTCGCGCACCGAGAGTTCCGTACAATCTCTCTCTGTTGTTGTCGCTCTTTGCTGTTACAACTAGAATACAACTTATGTTTTCTAGTTGTAACAGCAAAGAGTTAGGGAGATCCCTAAACATAATTTTAGTTAACATCCTAGCGTTTTTGATTTGTGTTCTTCTTGTTTAATATGGCATCGAATCCCGAGCTTATTGCGAATATAATTTTATCACAAAAGAAGCCAGGTATTTGAATTATTGCGTTTTGATGTTGTATAGGTTATGTCACTTTTCACCTTAACTATCACGTTCGCGGTGGTTCAAGTTATTTCACCCATTATATCCTTTTTACGACACCAAACATACCACTTTCACGTAATCATGAATGAAGTCGTGACGTCATTTTTTATGATATCGGACAAACGAGCAAGCGGGTCAGCTTCTTCTTTCCGAGTCGAAATGGTTCCATTTGATTAGATTTCTTTCGACCAGTATTTGGCTCCGCTGATCGCCTTGTCATTAGCCTCATTGAGTTCCTGTACCGTGCTAGTAGTGGGGCAGTTAGGTTAGGTCACACAACTTGTTGGCAGAGAAACCCCTGATTGATAAGTGATATAAAATAAGAGTAAATCCCAAACGGTTTAATAATTAATTTTTAATTTACGTAGAAAAAGATAGTAACTCGTCATTGTTGAAGATTTTTTTTCTTTTAAGAGAAAAATATGATGTTGAATGTCTTTAAGTTTAAGCGAATATATCCTTACTTAATATAATGAAATAATTGTTTATTAATGAAGGGTTTAAACAGCAGTTTTTGACGACGTGAGATTACTTGGAAACACATAAAAAGATAAATAAAGTTACACAAACAAACAAAGGAAGCAGTTTACTTCTTTCCGTAAAAAAATAGCTGGATTTGTTGTTGAAAAATAATATGTATGTTTTTATGAATTGTATGCCTTATGTAATGGACATAACGTATAAATTATACTGTTTACGCGTTCTTATATACGATATTTATGATCGTCTCATTTTGGACAAGGGTTTTTTGGCAAGGCAACATGAGGAAATTTCCACAGTCACGACACAATGTCTTTGAACACTAAAAGCTAACGGGATGACTGCAACCGACTTATTGTTATATGTCCTGTTTTCTTGTGGCCTTCCACACAAAGCCTACATATTTTACCAACAGGAGCAATTATTGATCAACACTCCAAGTTCAAGCAGTGGCATATCGAGACCTAAACACGTGGGCGTGATTAAGGCATTTTTACAGTTATTCCACTGGGATCCCGAATTTAAATGACACAGGGGATCCAACAGAACTGACTATGTGTATAGCTGGAAAACTAAAGATAAATGACTCACAGCATATATGAAATCGTTGCCATTTGCCATTCATCAAACTGACACTTTTCTTTGAAAAAGTTCACAATGGCATATTCATTTTCCCACTATATTAAGAGTCTTACCCTAATGGAAAATGGGATCAATTTTGCTGGCAAGGTTGCTAGCCGCTTCGGCTTATTAACGTAAAAATCCAGCTATTTAAATTTCCGCTCCTTTCCTCAGCAAGCTTCTAAGGTCTGCGTGGGCAGAGAAGCAGCATGTACATTTTATGTTTTTCTTTTCTACCAGACCAGCATGGAAGTGTGGGACGTATGGTTAACTTAAACATACGTACCCGCTGGGTCCTCATCGTCCGTCGCGGTGTCGCCAGCATCCTCTGACTCCGGCTCGGTTTTGACCGCGACCCTGGCGGGCGGCGTGCTGTCACAACATTCAGCCACAGAGAAGGACAGAGACGCACACAAGCCAATGGCCTCGCGGTCAATCCGGGAAACTGATTTTTCTGTAATCTGAATACAAAAAAAATTTTAGCACATACTAGCGCGCCCTTCCTATACCCTCCTCATACCTCCAGTTTGTATTCCTATCTGATTCATGTGTGATCAATACCGGGAGAAAACATACAGATTTGTGTATAAGATGATATCCTTAAAAGGCAAAATAATTTACAATGCTAGCACACATTGCCTTTGTATCGTAAATAATGTTTACTCATTGCTTTCACCCTCTGTTAAACTTTGTCTAGGCAGTGCGTGCCATCCTGTCTGCTTTGTTGCGTGGTCCTGCCATTGCTCAGCATTCTAAGCAGCAGTAGTGTTTGACTGTGTTAGTATATCAATATAGAAAGTATTGAACATTGTAAGGCAATATAACCTAAATACCTCGCCAGCCGTCTCCAACATAGTAGTCAGCGCATGGTCTGCCCTGGTGGCGGTCACCATCAGCTTGTGGCTCTTGTACAACATAGCGCGGCAGATGTAGCACGCCGCCACAGGCCTGATCCCACTCACGAGCTGGAATGTTGTGCCACTGATATAACAGCTTTTACTTAAACATTAAATTACTAAAATGTACACAGATGCAAAATTTTTCAATTTTCATATCCAAGTCCTTACTACATGTTGATACAAACCCCTAATCAAAAGAATGTTTTTTATACTTGTGTGTCACAAGAATATGTTTGCTAAAATGAAGTCCTATATTATCACAAGTTGTTATATTCTTCTTCTTCTTCGAGTTGTAATGTCTTTTAACTACAACAGTGTTGACCAGTATCTGGCCACAGACACTGTCGTTTGCCTCCTCTAGATTGTTTGTGAGCAGTGAATGGGCATTTAGGGCTGAATATTCGTCAATATAATATTGTTGTTGTATTGAAGAGGCATTTATAGTTTATGATAATTCTTAAGGACTTTTAAGACTACATTAATTTTCTAGAACTTAAAAAATTACATACTATTATCTATTACATAGGATCAAGTCTTTTATAGCCTTTTCGCCTAGGTCTATAAGACCCGAACGCCATGTTTAGCATGTTGGTGGAAAACAGAATCAAAATGCCTAGCCTATTAACATAATTCCTCAGATTTTACCCATTCCCTCGATCGGCTTTTACAATCTGCGTGGGAAGAGAAGCAGCTGGTACATTCTATGTTTCTTCTTTTCTCCTAGAACAGCATGGAGAATTAGAAAAATTATCCTTTAGAAACACTATGTGCAGAAATATCTGTATAAGAGAACGAACGCTATAATTTCTATATAGCAACTTGTTCCACCGTTTGTTCAGATATATATTACCTAATTCATGTTAAATGTTATATAGCGGTAACAACAGTTTTCGTCAAATTTTAGATTAAAATTATGTCGAAAGCAGGCAAAAACGTAATCAGTTCTACGAGAGAAACAGTATCGCCTTCAAATCCTAAGAACATTCTCTTTCCACACAGTCTTATAACAAATGATATCACGAAACATTAACTAAAGCAGATAGACTAATCCTAATTAGTAGGACGCTTACCAGAGCCCCGGCAAGTCTCTCATACACGAGTTGCAGGACAGTGCCGTCAATGTTGCTCATGGGCGCGTCCACTGAGAGGCAGATACGGCAGAATGCTGGACTCTGATGCATCTTGTATAAGGTTATTTTGTTCTTAGGTCTGTGAATTTAATTTAAAATAAGCACACTAGCACTGAAGTAGTATATTGCTAAAATTATATCGCAGTAGTAAGAACTATGGGCTACACTTACTCAATATACATATACAATAAATTAATAAAATAAATTTAGGGTGAATAGGTTTTCACAAAACACCTCAGCAAAACACAGCCAAATAAACGAATTGACATTGACAGTTTATGTATGACGGCCATTATGTCACTTTGACATCCACTAAAGCAATGGTTTCTCCAATAGCCAACAAAGTAACTTAATAAAAAAAATTGGTTGCTGTAAGTCGGTTTACGGACGATATTTTTTTGTGATAACGGTGGAAGAGAGAACATGATGATGATTAGGATGATGCTGATGAAAACGACGATAATGATGACGGAACGTGACATTGCTTCGTGTATGCAGCCGGTGTTTATCGATTTATAATATAGGAAATTTTGGAAATCATTGGGGGAGGCCTATGTACAGCATTGGACTTCTTGCGGCTGATATGATGATGATGATAATATAGGAATCCCTATTCATGGTAAAGTAACATTAAGACCGGGGGTACTATTTTTGAAAGTGTGACAATCGTTTTCGAGCGATTTTTGTATGGAATAATCGCTCGTTTACGACCGGCATCATTTCAAAAATAGCACTCCGGGGTACTATTTTTGAAAGTATGACATGCCACTCGTATTCAAGCGATTTTTTAATGAAAACGTCACTAGCACTCCAGTGTTGGCAACTGTCAAGTCAACGTCATAGAAGAAGAAGTTAGGTAGGTCAGCGGGGCTATTTACCTCAGAACAATAACTAAAGCATAGAAACCGTGTTAAAATAACAACAAAATACAATATTCTACACTGTTTTTACTTATGGCATTGTTAAAGCATCAGAAAGAGATGCATATACAATGCCATTTGCGTAAATGTGCAGGTTGTCCTGGGGTACTGATGTGATCAGGGTTGTACTATATCGATGAAATATATTTATCGACTAAATGTTTCGTCCTAAGAAAGTCATAAATGTACTCTACTCTGATTGTATCGATTCGTTAAATGAGTACGATTCATAAAAAAAAAACAACTAGTTGCACTCCAGGAGTGCCGGCAGAAGTGAAAACTCGCCTTTGCGGCATACTCAGGTCCGTGTCCTTCTTACGAATTTTCGATCAATTCACGTGTCCTGACGCGAGTTTTCTATTTTACCCATCCCAAAAAGTGCACAAAGCCGCTAAAGAGGCTTTTACTTTAAAAGTTACGTCAAGATACACCTAAATAACTCCTAATCGCATGGCGCCGCTTGGCTTCATCTGATAAATAGGTAAAAAAAAAATCCATACATTACCCACCGCGCGTCTACTGTCTACTGCTGGTCATTAGGCCTTACCCAGTATTGGTCGAACGGCAGAATACCTAATATGATGTCAATCATATTTTCGATTATTTCGAAATTCAAACAGTGCCTACTTACCTACCTTACCTATGAATGCGCAAAAAACCCAATGCATTCGATTTACAGTCCCCAATGTGAGGCAGTCCAACGTTGACATACTAGTTGAAGGTAAAATAGACTTTGTAAATGATACCACCTTCTTAGGAATCACAATAGACTCTAAATTGCAATGGGGCGCTCATGTATCAAAAGGTAATATAAGGTCAGATATATTTTTCACTTGATCAATGGGCCATTCAGCATATTCCAAAACCATCTAAAGCTTTTCCCAGCTAGCTTTGAGGAACAGTCAGTAAAGGAAACATAATCAGGTAGGTAAAGAGAAACACATAATTCCAAGTGATATTTTTTATTTTATAAAACTTTTACACTAGGGTAAAAAAGTGCCAGTGTGTTATTTGTGAAAAATTCACAGTGTTGGTAATAGAAAAACAAGAGGTGAAGAAAAACAAGAGATTACTTTACCCACTTTCATTACTGTCCAAAATAAAATGTTTTTCATAATTTTAAATATAAATAATAAAACCGTTTCCGTAAACTTTCTTATTACCATTGATTTATAATTCGGCAAATATAAATGTAGGTAAAGCATCGTGTTTCAATCGCTTCCATTTAATTTTATATTCGAAATTAATGTATCGGCACGGCAGTAAAATATTTTGAACAAATTCGAGTATGTATGACATTTTATGTCCAATATGTCGCTTGAAAGTTCTTAGGATCCACACCTTTTTATCCTTTTACTTCAGGGAGCTGCAATAAAATTTCAACAATAATTTTCTTCATATTAGTAAAAATCGATTCTTTTTAGGGTTCCGTACCCAAAGGATAAAAACAGGACCCTACTAATATGACTCCGATATCCATCTGTCTGTCACCAGGCTGTATCTCATGAACCGTGATAGTGAGACAGTTGAAATATTACAAACAAAAATTTCGGGCGTTTTTATAGCTTACGCCCACGGCTCCGCTCGCGTTAATGTCTATCCCCGATAACAGTACCTTATTCTGAGATGTAATTTATGTCTATGTTCTTTTCCGTACTCCAGAGATCGTGCAATGGTGATGATGATGATGCAAAATTTCATGATGATCGGTTCAGAAGTTACGGCGTGGAAGTGTAACAAACAAACTCACTTTCACATTTATAATATTATATGTAAGGATGGTACGGAACCCTTCGTGCGCGAGTCCGACTCACACTTTGCTGGTTGTTTAATTACCATGATGGTTCAATTTGTTACATTACTATTGCATGGCTCAACACTAACAAAAATATCCCTGATAGCAAGACCGTCATAAAAAATATCGATATACTCGTAGATACGTGATTTTACCACATCACTAGCAAAAAAAACTAACCTAATTTGAAATAAGGAAAAAACGATAATTTTAAGCAAAATACCTATAAAAGTTGTCATTTATACAATACGTTATATAATTGACAATATTATTGTTGTATTTTGAGGTATTTTGGGTTTTAATTATGCACTTTTAACTGAAAAACTTACCGAAGAAAATTATGTTTTACAGAATTTATTTCTGTTCGTCCTGAATGGGATTTACATCGCTCCATTGCACAAGACATTGTTTAGTATAATGGTCATTTGATAACGCACCAACCCAACACCGGTTAATACTTTTTTCCGTGAGAATTTTAGCACAATCCTATATTTAATTTGCAGACATCACAATTCCGCCGCAATGTTTTTGTCGATATATAACCCGATCAAATCGGCAAGATGCTAATATTACAGACGTTGAACTGTAATAAGTTATTTTGAATTTAGTCGGATTTAATTGGAGTCCAATGGAGTCCATTGACATTTCAAGTCGGGACAGCCATGAAAATAATAGAAACTGACTGAAGTTTTTGTCTCATTCTGTCATAAGCGAAAGCTCATAAGAAAAATACAGTGTCAACTATCTGTTTTCAGTTTCTATTTTTATGCGGCTTCTATGTATATTATTCTTCTGAGCCCAGGACAACCTGCACATTTACGCAAATGGCATTGTATATGCATCTCTTTCTGATGCTTTAACAATGCCATAAGTAAAAACAGTGTAGAATATTGTATTTTGTTGTTATTTTAACACGGTTTCTATGCTTTAGTTATTGTTCTGAGTGTGAACCTCAGAAGAATAATATACATAGAAGCCGCATAAAAATAGAAACTGAAAACAGATAGTTGACACTGTATTTTTCTTATGAGCTTTCGCTTATGACAGAATGAGACAAAAACTTCAGTCAGTTTCTATTATTTTCATGGTTGTCCCGACTTGAAATGTCAATGGACTCCATTGGACTCCAATTAAATCCGACTAAATTCAAAATAACTTATTAACAGTTCAACGTCTGTAATATTAGCATCTTGCCGATTTGATCGGGTTATATATCGACAAAAACATTGCGGCGGAATTGTGATGTCTGCAAATTAAATATAGGATTGTGCTAAAATTCTCACGGAAAAAAGTATTAACCGGTGTTGGGTTGGTGCGTTATCAAATGACCATTATACTAAACAATGTCTTGTGCAATGGAGCGATGTAAATCCCATTCAGGACGAACAGAAATAAATTCTGTAAAACATAATTTTCTTCGGTAAGTTTTTCAGTTAAAAGTGCATAATTAAAACCCAAAATACCTCAAAATACAACAATAATATTGTCAATTATATAACGTATTGTATAAATGACAACTTTTATAGGTATTTTGCTTAAAATTATCGTTTTTTCCTTATTTCAAATTAGGTTAGTTTTTTTTGCTAGTGATGTGGTAAAATCACGTATCTACGAGTATATCGATATTTTTTATGACGGTCTTGCTATCAGGGATATTTTTGTTAGTGTTGAGCCATGCAATAGTAATGTAACAAATTGAACCATCATGGTAATTAAACAACCAGCAAAGTGTGAGTCGGACTCGCGCACGAAGGGTTCCGTACCATCCTTACATATAATATTATAAATGTGAAAGTGAGTTTGTTTGTTACGCTTCCACGCCGTAACTTCTGAACCGATCATCATGAAATTTTGCATCATCATCATCACCATTGCACGATCTCTGGAGTACGGAAAAGAACATAGACATAAATTACATCTCAGAATAAGGTACTGTTATCGGGGATAGACATTAACGCGAGCGGAGCCGTGGGCGTAAGCTATAAAAACGCCCGAAATTTTTGTTTGTAATATTTCAACTGTCTCACTATCACGATTCATGAGATACAGCCTGGGTGACAGACAGATGGATATCGGAGTCATATTAGTAGGGTCCTGTTTTTATCCTTTGGGTACGGAACCCTAAAAAGAATCGATTTTTACTAATATGAAGAAAATTATTGTTGAAATTTTATTGCAGCTCCCTGAAGTAAAAGGATAAAAAGGTGTGGATCCGAGGAACTTTCAAGCGACATATTGGACATAAAATGTCATACATACTCGAATTTGTTCAAAATATTTTACTGCCGTGCCGATACATTAATTTCGAATATAAAATTAAATGGAAGCGATTGAAACACGATGCTTTACCTACATTTATATTTGCCGAATTATAAATCAATGGTAATAAGAAAGTTTACGGAAACGGTTTTATTATTTATATTTAAAATTATGAAAAACATTTTATTTTGGACAGTAATGAAAGTGGGTAAAGTAATCTCTTGTTTTTCTTCACCTCTTGTTTTTCTATTACCAACACTGTGAATTTTTCACAAATAACACACTGGCACTTTTTTACCCTAGTGTAAAAGTTTTATAAAATAAAAAATATCACTTCGAATTATGTGTTTCTCTTTACCTACCTGATTATGTTTCCTTTACTGACTGTTCCTCAAAGCTAGCTGGGAAAAGCTTTAGATGGTTTTGGAATATGCTGAATGGCCCATTGATCAAGTGAAAAATATATCTGACCTTATATTACCTTTTGATACATGAGCGCCCCATTGCAATTTAGAGTCTATTGTGATTCCTAAGAAGGTGGTATCATTTACAAAGTCTATTTTACCTTCAACTAGTATGTCAACGTTGGACTGCCTCACATTGGGGACTGTAAATCGAATGCATTGGGTTTTTTGCGCATTCATAGGTAAGGTAGGTAAGTAGGCACTGTTTGAATTTCGAAATAATCGAAAATATGATTGACATCATATTAGGTATTCTGCCGTTCGACCAATACTGGGTAAGGCCTAATGACCAGCAGTAGACAGTAGACGCGCGGTGGGTAATGTATGGATTTTTTTTTTACCTATTTATCAGATGAAGCCAAGCGACGCCATGCGATTAGGAGTTATTTAGGTGTATCTTGACGTAACTTTTAAAGTAAAAGCCTCTTTAGCGGCTTTGTGCACTTTTTGGGATGGGTAAAATAGAAAACTCGCGTCAGGACACGTGAATTGATCGAAAATTCGTAAGAAGGACACGGACCTGAGTATGCCGCAAAGGCGAGTTTTCACTTCTGCCGGCACTCCTGGAGTGCAACTAGTTGTTTTTTTTTTTATGAATCGTACTCATTTAACGAATCGATACAATCAGAGTAGAGTACATTTATGACTTTCTTAGGACGAAACATTTAGTCGATAAATATATTTCATCGATATAGTACAACCCTGATCACATCAGTACCCCAGGACAACCTGCACATTTACGCAAATGGCATTGTATATGCATCTCTTTCTGATGCTTTAACAATGCCATAAGTAAAAACAGTGTAGAATATTGTATTTTGTTGTTATTTTAACACGGTTTCTATGCTTTAGTTATTGTTCTGAGGGTCAGCGGGGCTATTTACTAACTCGAATGACGGGTGTCGATGCCTATCAAATTGATGAGTTGCCATCAATAGAGTAGTATAATATTGGCCGGCCCTCAGAACAATAACTATTATTCTTCTGAGGGCCGGCCCAAACTGTTAGACAATGTTGCCAACTTAGTGCTTTCGGCACTAGATCTAGTGCATTTTTGATGTTTTAGCGCACAAAATTCCATTACAGTGCCTAGTGCCCTAACTAGTGCATTTTAAAAAGCCTGGAGTGCTATTTTTGCAATGACGCCGATCGTAAACGAGCGATTTTTCCATCCAAAAATCGTTCGAAGACGAGTGTCACACTTTCAAAAATAGTACTCGTACAATTTATCACGTTGGTAAAAACCAATTCTGAAACAGAAGACCATGATTCCAACTCTGATTCGGACGACGATCTAATGTTGTAATAAAAACTTAATTCATATTCACAAATTTCAAACTTATTTCTTAAATATTTTGATTAATTTTATTTATTTGGTGCTTTTATATCAAAATTAGCACAATTCTAGTGCATTTTCCAAGATGGTTTAGTGCATTTCTTAAAAAACAGTTGGCAACACTGCTGTTAGATAATGTCAAATCGCTTAGTGTTTCCCTCAGGCTCAGAAGAATAAATTGTTCTGAGCCCTCAGGTGCACAGAGTACTTTTGTATATACTGAAACTGCTTAGGTGTTTCCTCAGAACTCAGGTGTTACTGCTCAGGTGTTTCCTCAGAACAATACTGAGAGTGTTTCGAAAACTTGTTATCAGCGTTGCCAGAAGGTTACATTTCTTACATTTTTCGTAACTTTTGACCTCCTGGCGTAACATGTAAGTAATTTTTATATTTAAGGCAATTTTCGTAACTTTTGAGAACAACGAGATTTGTAATACTAGATTTAACTAAAACACCTAAAACTGGTGCGTCTAAAAATTACTTCACTCCATATCACACTCAGAGATGGCTCTGAATAGAAAGATCATATCATCTAAATAGTCTTGTTAATACAATGTATAGACATCGTGACGATCTAGATCTTAGAATATTTTTTTTGTGTTTTGTTAAAGACAGACGACTTGTTACTGAAAGTTATATTTAATAACGCAGACTATAATAATGGGACAGAGCAGGTTGGTAGGTGGTCTCTTCTCTATCTCTATTATTATAAACAAAAGTCACCGCCGATATATGCACGATATACTCGACTCGACCGATTAGATGCCGCTATGCTATACGTTAGTGGCCACTTTATAGGATAGCGCTGTGTGGTGGTTTATACTCTGACCAAAAAAACAAGTAAATTAAAAAAAAAGTACAATAATGTTACTTTTGCTGCAAAAATGTAACATTTCAGGAAGTGAAACGTAACTTACGACCTAAGGGCCCTGGCAACACTGCTTGTTATCCAAATTTATTAAATTTAGTATCGTTTATTTGTAGCCAATAGTTCATATCATACTATTGCGATACAATTTTAGCCACATATTATTTTAGTGCTGGTGTGCTTATTTTTATATAAATTCGCAGACAAGAATTAACCAGCAGACTTAAAAATAACCTTAAACAAGATGCATCGGAGTCCAGCAGTCTGCCGCATTTGCCTTTCAGTGGACGCGCCCATGAGCAACATTGACACCACTGCCTTGCAGCTGAGAGAGGCTGACGGGGGCTTTTGTAAGTATTTTAACACTAGTTAAATCTGCGCGATATCGCGATATTACGATTAGACTCCGTGCGGAAATGTTCGTGGATTTGAAGGAGATGCTGTTTTTCTCGTAGACTTGAACAAGTCTTGTGCCCGTTTTATACATGATGTTGAACTAAAATTAGAAGAAAACAGCACAGCTTTATAGTAGTAATAACAAAGCCTTGTGTGTGGTTTTGCCCGGCCTTAAACCCATCATCGCTAATGCCGAATAGTCAAAATAAAGGTTACCGCTCAAAACTAAGTATTCCACAAATTGCAATATCTCATCTTATGTAGATAGACAATATAAAATTATACACTAGTAATAAGAAGTACATGAAGCATTTAACCTATTGAGCGCCAATGACCACTTTAGTTGCAAAACAGTTGCTTGACTGAGATGCCATTGACAACAAAAGTTATTACAATTTGTACTAGCTTGGTGTCAAGGTTGAAGTAACTGTACAGTGTCACTGAACTGTACATGCATTTGCTGATGCCGCGACCTTCACAAGTTGCGCGTCACAGTTTTACTTTTAATTTATTATTTTTAAGCCAGAGTGCGTTCGCAACTACACCGCGACAGACACATAGGGAACCCTACATATTGGTCCTTCGAGCCGGATCAATATATAGGGTGTAGTTGTAGAGTTGAAATTTGGTTTACAAAAGTGTAAGTCAGCGAACATAAACTTATATCTGGTGGTAACAAAAGCTATAAAAGAGGTTATAAAAGCCTGGATCTGGAATTATACAAACACTATGATACAGTCAATCAGAACAACTAGATCACACATCAATAAAATCATCATTATCCACTAATTCAAAAGTAGAGTTGCAAGGATCTGTAAAAATGTATTAATTGGTAAATCTCTTAAGGCTATGTATACATATGCAATCCCGGTACTTACTTATTCTTTTGGAATCCTTATATGAAGCAAAACAAAGATTAATAACTTTGAAATAAAACCTCGCACAATTCTCACAAACAACCATCTGGACCCAAAATCAGTAGAAAGGATGACAATAAAGCAATCAAACGGAGGTAGAGGACTGACTGATATCCAGGAACATCTTTTTCCTGAACTGATAGCTATTCAGGAACAAATCATCAATACTAAAAACTACCGCAAACATATTATAAAAGATCCCTCCATTACAGTAAATGCCAGATCAATCCAGGCCAGATAAAGTATTACAAGATAAATTAAACAAAATATGAGTAGCTTACATTATAAATATAACAGTTCCCAACACTCATAACCTTGCTAAAATAATCAAAAAATTATATACAGATTTAAAAGATAAATGGAAGGATATGGAGATAAAGTATATGTATATAGTACCTGTAGTTATCTCATGGACAGGGCTAATCCCTAACACTTGCACCACAGTTTTAAATTTACAGATTTACCAAAAACTCATACAACAATATGCAGAATGCTGCAATTTTAAATACATGTATAGAATAGTTAGGGAATTCATGCAAGGGGATGAAACAGAAACTCCACAATAAATTACCTTTACTGCTACTACACTTGGTCTATACCCGTGATTGTAGTGTACAAACACCAGCTATAAGCTGAGAAGAGAAAACTCTTGTATAAATAATAATAATAATAATTTTCTTAATAAAGGTAAAAACCCAATATAGATACAAGATTGTAATGTATTGTATTGTATTGTATAAGCCCTTCATCCTGAACTCTTGGGTTATGTTAGTTATTTTTATATTATGTCTCTGAGTTCAGTGTGCCTCTTGGCAAAGGCCTCCTCCAACCGTTTCCACTGCTTTCTGTCACTGGCAACCCTTCTCCAGTTAGGGCCTGCAGTGAGTTTCAATTCATCTTCCCATCTTATATGTTGTCTTCCCCTGTTTCTTTGCCCGTCCCTCGGATACCAGTGAGTCAGGGTTTTGCTCCACTTGTCCTGGTTACTACGCAACATATGGCCAGTCCATCTCCACTTTAGTTGGTCTATTTTGGAAAGTATGTCCACTAATCCTGTTTTTCTCCTTATTATTGTGTTGCGTATTCTGTCTTTTTTCTTTATATTTAACATGGTCCTCTCCATGGCTCTTTGGCAGTGCTCCAGCATATCTCTTTGTTGTTTTGTGAGTGGCCATGTTTCGCAACCATATGTCATGCAGGGTAGGATGCAGGTGTTGAAGACTCTACGTTTCATTCCAATGCTTAGATCTGGGGATTTCATGACTTCTTTATGTGCCCAATAACTTTTCCAGCCATTTGTTATTCTTCTTTCTATCTCTTTTGTGTTCATGTTATTGTGTGTAATTAACTGGCCCAAATATATATATTCTTCTACGTATTCAAGAGGTTGGTTTTATCTTGATTTCATAGCTTTCTGAGTTTGTTAGGAGCTTTGTCTTATTTATGTTCATAGTGAGTCCCAATTTTTCACTTCTTTGAGTTCCTGTATCATTTTTCCTAACTTTTCTGGTTTTTCTTCAAATAGCACGATATCATCCGCGAACTTAAGATGATTTAATCTTTTCCCGTTGATGTTAAGTCCAAGTTGTTCCCAGTTCAGCTTACGAAAAATATTTTCCAGGACTGCGGAAAACAGCTTGGGAGATAGTGGGTCACCTTGTCGGACTCCTCTCTCTATTTTGAAAACTTCTCCTTTTGTTTCTAGTTGTATTCTTGCTTTGCTTTTGGTATATATGTTTTTAATGATGTTTATATAAACTTTGGGGACTCCCTGTTTCCCTAAACTCTCCCATATTTCTTGGTGGCTGATGCTGTCGAATGCCTTTGCATAATCGATGAAGGCCATGTACAGGGGTTTATTGTATTCGTCGTATTTTTCTACAATTTGTTTGACAACATGTATATGGTCAGTAGTGGCATAGTTTTTTCTGAAGCCAGCTTATTCAATGGGTTGGTTTTCGTCTAGAAGAGAGTTTATTCGGTATAGAATTATTTTGGAGAAGACTTTATAGATGTTGGACATAAGACTGATTGGTCTGTAGTTTTCTATATGTTCTTTCGGGCCTTTTTTATGTATAAGAATTATGTGTGATGTTTCCCATTGTTCTGGGATGATGCCTTGTTAAAACATCATTGAAGATTTTTGTGAGTATGGGGACTACATCATCTAGTGTACCTTTAAGTACTTCGTTAGTGATTTTATCTGGGCCTGGAGCTTTTTCGTTTCTTTGACTCAGAATTGCTTTTCTCACTTCATCTTGGAGAATTTCAGGTTCAGCGCATAGATATGCAGGCATTGGGTTGGTATTTTGGTTAATTTCTGGCTTTGTGGTATTTTGCTTGGAGTATAGGGTTTTATAGAATTCTGTAGCCATTTTCTCAATGTCTTTTCTGTTTGTGATATGTTTTTGGTTATTATTACTTTTCAGATTGGGTACCCAGGAATTCGATTCTTTTAGCTCCTTAAAGGCTTTTCTGGTTCGTTGAGGCGATATATTTTTCCAGTGTTTGTATTCTTTTTAGCTTTCTGTCTCTTCTGATGCTTTCTTTAATTTTTTTGCTAAGTTCTGTTATCTTCTTTGTTTGTTGTTTTCTCATGTTACTGGCGAAAAGCTCCTTTCTCTCCTTGATAAGCTGTAGTGTTGTATCACTCAGGACATATTTGTATTTAGTTCGATCTCTTCTGTTACTAGCTGTGCTTGTGATGAAATTGTGAAATTTGGCATAGCTGGTTTTCACTTCTGTTGTGTTAGTTTTCATAATCTCATTCCTTATAGCCGTCATATTACTGGGTGTTTTGTCTTTATTATCAGTGTTGATGGGATCTATGTGAGTTTTGGAGAAATGTTTTCGTGGGAGTTTAAATGATTTGGTTTTAAGTGATGCTCTGACCATACGGTGATTGGTATTGAAGTTAAATCTAGCTATGACTACTGTGTCCGTGAACAGTTTTGGGTGGCTGCTGATGATGTAATCTATTTCGTTTCTATACTTGCCTCCAGGGGAGAGCCAGGTCAACTTTTTGTTTTTATTCTTTTTGAAAATGCTGTTCATGAGTGTTAGGTTATGTTCTTGCAGTAGGCCAATTAGTCTTACTCCATTTTTACTTCTTTTGCCATACCCAAAGTTCCCCATCACCATCTAATCTTCGTTTTGTTTGGCACCTACTTGGGCGTTGAAGTCTCCCATTAAAATAATTATGTTATCTGAGTAATTGTGTAAGCAGTTAGAGAGGCTGTTATAGAAGGATTTGTGTTCTAATTCTGGGGCTCTTTCTGTTGGTGCATATATCTGAATGAATGTGAGTACTTTCCTGAAGCTGGGTATTTTCATATTAAGTATAATCACTCTATCACTGACTGTGGCAAAATCTAGTATATAGCTTTTTAAGTGTGTTTTTATCATAAATCCAACTCCTTGTCCACCTGGTTCCCCTTTGCAGTACATTATATAATCTGTATATTCATCGATTGTTTCACCTTCTCTGCGCACTTCGCACAGTCCTAATATGTCCCATTTAAGATCTCTTAGCGCTTCCTCAAGTTCGAGTAAAGATTCTGGCGTTCTTAGGGTCAATGTATTTAATGTTGCGATGTATAGATTTGTGGTTGTTGTTGGAGGGTTTTGGTCCAATCCTCTCGCGGTGACCAGCCGTGGTGAGTATGTTCAGTGGTGTATGTTCAGTGGTGTATGTTCGTTTGAGTGTGATATTGTTTGCTTTTGATGTTTATTGTAATGTATTATGTATCTATATATATGTGAATTAATCTGATACATTGAAATTTTAAATGTTAGTGTGCTATTATAAAACATTCAACATTAAATAATATTTATCTGAACAAGCAGTGGAATCAAATTGCTATATACCGGGTGTAACAGAAAGGGGGTGATCATATCGAATACATGGAAGCAGTCACCGGTAACGAACAGCCTGGTGCCCTGTTGAACCTTGAAAGTTAATCAATTACATAGTTGTATTTTTTGAAATTTGTTAAAACATATTCATTAATTTACACTTGCACATCATTATGGCAATAAACAGCTGTGAGGTCAATATCCTACGGCAACGCACACAAGATGTTGACCTCAACTAGTGATTTGCCATATTTGTTTACATACAAATAATAAAAGTTATTTTTTACATACATTTTTGGATGTGTAAATTTTAACTTGAAATTTCGTAGGAAGAATATATGAAAGGTATAGTATTGACCCACTTCATATGATCACCCCCTTTCTGTTACACGCTGTAGAAATCATAGTGTTAGTTTTCTTGTACGCCACAACCATTCTTATTCTGCAAATAGTCCTTCCAATGTAATGATATGATTTCTGTAAAGTAGTCAAAAACTTTTAAAGAATTATTTTTATAAATGTCAACATCACTCACAACTTATGTATGCTACTACAGGACTTAATTTTCCCAAACATATACTTGTGATTGACAAGTACATGTACACAAAAACTAAATTTGATTTGGTGTTTCATATCAAACTAAAGAAAGGACTGTTGGCAGATGAAAATCTGAAAATTTTACAGCATCATAAATCTGTTCATTGTATGTTTTCAATATAAAAGTAAAAGCTGTTATATCAGTGGCACAACATTCCAGCTTGTGAGTGGGAACAGGCCCGTGGCGGCGTGCTACATCTGCCGCGCTATGTTGTACAAGAGCCACAAGCTGATGGTGACCGCCACCAGGGCAGACCATGCGCTGACTGCTATGTTGGAGACGGCTGGCGAGGTATTTATGTTATATTGTCTCTGTTTCTAAAAATGCTGAGCAATGGCAGGGACAACGCAACAAAGCAGTCAAGATGGCACGCACTTTCTAGACAAAGTTTTATAGAGGGTGAAAGCAATGTGTAAACAATGTGTGCAATATGTGCTAGCATTGTAAATTATTTTGCCTTCTAAGGTTATCACAAATCTGTATGTTTTCTCCCAGTATTTTCCTTCAGTTCACTAGAATCAAGTAACATAATGGTTGATTCAAATGATCACACACGAGTCAGACAGCAATACAAACTGGAGGTGTGAGGAGGGTGGAGGAAGGGCACGCTAGTATGTACTAACTGTTTGTTTGTATTCAGATTACAGAAAAATCAGTTTCCCGGATTGACCGCGAGGCCATTGGCATGTGTGCGTCGCTTTCCTTCTCTGTGGCTGAATGTTGTGACAGCACGCTGGCAAAACTGGTCATGGTCAAAACTGAGCCGGAGTCAGAGGATGCTGACACCGCGACGGACAATGAGGATCCAGCCGGTACGTATGTTCAAGTTAACCATACGTCCCACTCTCTTCCATGCTGGTCTGGGAGAAAAGAGAAACATAAAATGTACATGCTACTTCACTGCCCCAGCAGACGCTAGAAGCCTGCCGAGGGAATGAGCGGAAATTTAAGATAGCATGTTACTTTAACCTTGCCAGCAAAATTGATTCCATTTACCACTAGAGTAAGAAATAAGTCACTTATATAGAGGGAAATGAATATGTCATCATGAAAAAGAAAAGTGACAGTTTAGAATAGCTACGATTTCATGTATGCAGTGAGGTGTCTATCATTGCTGTCATTGATCTTTAGTGTCCCAGCTATACTTTAATAATATAGGTAATTGTATTAATAAAACAAAGTAAGTTCTGTAGAATGCCCTGTATGGGTTTCAAATCGGGAATCCCAGTGGCATGACTTAAAAAATAGCTTATCACGCCCCTTTTTCGTGTCACACTTCACACATTCATATTACGTGTTTATCCAGCCTGAGACTACAAGTCATATGGGCCAGGTTTAGCGTGTTGGTGGGTGTTAAACGTAGCCATAGACATACATTTATTTGGTTAATGAAACAAACATATACCTAGGTAATACAGCACAACGAAAACATACACATACTTAACACAACAATATAGCTAGAAACAGAAAAGAAATATGTTAAAATGCAGTGTGCGTTTTAGTGAACCAAATAGGATGAGTATAAAAATTAGTCATGTGGGGTACGAGTACAACACTGATTAGCCGTGTGGTTTCCGGCAGAGTAGAATAGGACCACTCCAAGTCTTTCTATGGATGTCGTAAGATGCGACATAGGAGATACAAGCTAAACAAAGCTCATAAATATCAATGAAGCCTCTCCAACCCGTCTGGCCAGCGAGGAGAGTGTAGGCCAAATCCTCTGCCTGCTCTGGCCAAGTATGGTTCCGGTAGTACAGAGACGGTCATGCTCCTGTAGTGGAGAATAAAAAGACCTGATGATGATATTCTGCAACACCTGTCAGTGAACATTCGACCTATAGAAAAAAATAATGATTACGGAACTTGCAGTAAATAATGGTGGTTGCTAGTCACATCGCCTGGTGACATGATTCTACAGATTTTCGCCCAGTCCTTCGGCAGGCTTCTACGGTCTGCGTGGAAAGAGAAGCAGCTGGTACATTCTACGTATTTCTTTTCTCCCAGACCACCATCAAAGAAGTTACTTGTTTAAAAACAGGAATTTTACATGTGGTTATAAAATTTTTGATGATATTTGGGAAAGACTCATAATGCAAAATTTTTATTTTGCCAATAATTACCTCTACATAGTGCGAAAGTGATTGCACTAACTGCCATTTCCCTCGTGCCAGGCGTTCCCGCGGCTGACGTGGACGAGACACGGGACTCCGATGAAGACGCGGGGGCGCGGGGCGGGGGACACTACGCGGACGGTAAGCTTCTTAACAACCGAACAAACAGATGGTGTTATATGTTTCACACGACTCATTCTGTGTGTGTCTCTGTTTGGTGGGGGGAGTCAAATGCGGTTTTCTGAATTTGAAACTAGCGGTCGAGCTGAAGTTAGTGGAAGTCGGACCACCCTGAGCAGCCAGGGGCGAAGGTATCTAATTGAATATGGCAGATGGAATATGGATTTTGGGTGCATGCGCATGTATCTGAGGTAGCTGGTAAGGTTATTGGTGCTCTCGGTTCCCTTTATAAATTAAAAATCTTTCTCCCCATTCACATCAAAACCCTGTTAGTTACACTCAAATTTTTCCTATTTTAGATTACGCTGATGTGTGTCACTTGGACCTGAACTGTAATTTTCTGAATAAACTTGATCGCCTTCAAAATAATTGTATCCGTTTTATTTTCGGCTTGCGGAAGTACGACCATGTGTCGACTTACCGATCTCAACTCAAGTGGCTACCCATTCGTAGTATCGTTGAGTTAGTATCCCATAACACAAGTCTCGAACTTACTTTGGGGCTAGCTCAATCTGTGTGATTTGTCCGTATATATTTATTTATTTATTTATTTATTTATTCGTCAACGTCGTCAGTTGCATATACTCACTACTCTTTTCTCCATCCTCTTCGATCCGTAAACTCCGTCGTATTTAAAATCCAAATTCACTTTTCTGGGTGACACCCATCTCAGAGAACTTCGCTCTTCTAGCAATCTCCTTCTCCATACGCCTCAACATCGGAGTGGGTTTTTCGAACACTCGTTCGCAGTGCAAGCCGTGCAGCTTTGGAACTCCCTCCCAGCCAGCATTCGCAGGGCCCGTAGTCGTCTGGTATTTAAAATTTCAGTACGCGCATATTTCTCTCACCATTTTAAATGAGTATGAATAGAATATTTATGTAGTATATACATATATGTATCACTGTATTTTTATTTATGTAGTTTGGTATGTAAGTTTATATTTTATTCATTATCTAGGATTTAACTACAAACACACTTTTGTATGGCATTTAATTAATATTATTTTGCACTTACTTCTACTATATTTTATTCTCGGTATCACCTGTTGGTTGACTGGTAGATAAAGCCTTTGGCTTTAAGTCCGCCAATCACATTGTTGTAATAAACTTTTAAAATTAAAATAAAATAAATAAATAAGCGCTGCGGCAGTGGTGACCTGTGCGCTCATATGATGTATCTCATCCCACGGGTTCGCTAACGAACTGACCTCCTTTGATAAGCGATGGTGTAGGTGAAAGTAACAAATGTTTTGCAGATGGCGCAGCAGAGGGCCAACAGCCTGTGGCAGGAAGTTCCCGAAACAGTTATTATGGCGAGCCTCAGAGCGCTGACACAAGGCACCAGTGTCATGTTTGTCTGAGGGAGTTTCAGTGTAAGAGTAAACTACAAAGACATTTACGAACTCACACTGGTGCGAAACCATTTGAATGTAATGTTTGCGAAAAGCAGTTTAGTCACATAGGTCATTTAAAAGCTCATTTAAGAACTCACACTGGTGAGAAACCATATAAATGTTATGATTGTGGCAAGCAATTTAATCGAAAGGATAATTTAAAATCACATTTCAGAACACACACTGGTGAGAAACCATTCGAATGTAAGTTTTGTCGTCGTCGATTTGCTGACAGCAGTGCATTAACAAGACATCTGAGAACTCACACTTGTGAGAAACCATTTGCATGTAAAATTTGCGATAAGCAGTTTAATCACAAATATCATTTAAACGTTAATTTAAGAACTCATACTGGTGAGAAGCCATATAAATGTAATGACTGTGGCAAGCAATTTAATCGAAAGGGTAATTTAGAAAGACATTTAAGAACTCACACTGGTGATAAACCATTTGAATGTAATGTTTGCGAAAAGCAGTTTAGTAACAAACATCATTTAAACGTTCATTTAAGAACTCACACTGGTGAGAAACCATTTGAATGTAATGTTTGCGTAAAGCAGTTTAGTCAAAAATGTCATTTAAAAACTCATTTAAGAACTCACACTGGTGAGAAACCATTTGAATGTAAGATTTGTCGTCGTCGATTTACTCGCAACAGTACATTAAAAACACACCTGAGAACTCACACTGGTATGAAGCCATATAAATGTAATGACTGTGGCAAGCAATTTAATCAAAAGGGTAGTTTAGAAAGACATTTAAGAACTCACACTGGTGATAAACCATTTGAATTTAAGGTTTGTCGTCGTCGATTTACTGACAACAGTACATTAAAAACACATCTGAGAACTCACACTGGTGAAAAACCATTTGCATGTAATGTTTGCGAAAAGCAGTTTAGTGACAAAGGTTGTTTAAAAGTTCATTTAAGAACACACACTGGTGAGAAACCATTTCAATGTAAGGTTTGCCGTCGTCGATTTGGTCGCAGCAGTCACTTACATAGACATTTAAAAACTCACACTGGTGAGAAACCATAACAATGCGACCAATTTTTTTCTGGAATAATTTTTAATGTCACGCTAGGAACGGGAACTTCATTCTCGTCCACATGCAACACAAGTTGTTTGTGAGAGATAAAGATATACAGGGATACGACATATGTGTAGTATATTAAACCACGGGCTTTACTAGATGACCAGTACAGAGACTAATAGCAGCCAGGAAACCAAAATGTAATGAATATAGTTTTCATACAAAACTAATTTCTGTAACAACCTGTTCCTACTTCGGCTGAGTCTTTTAGTTTCGCTTAGAGTCATTGAACCTTGACGTAACACTCAAACACTAAATTATAAAAAAGGTTCAAAAGAGCTGATATTTCAAAATTGATTTTCTCAAAAACCTGTGGATGTTAATGAGTTTTTGTACGACTGCCAAAAAGGCGTGTTAAGTACTCTCTTACGTAATTAACAAATAAGATATTGTGAAAAAAATCTACTCGGGCAGGATTCGAACCTGCGACTTGGCCTTGGTACGACCAATGCTTTACCAAGTTACCGCGCTTCGATCCTACACGTGGAATATCTCAAGTAAAGGTCACATGGTTGCATGTGTACAATTTGTGTCATACATAATGTTATTTTAGATCATCATGTTTTACAATTTTTAGTGTAGAAGTGCTTATATGGCCTGGCATGCAAACTATCACATAAATATTAAACATATAATGAGAATGCAATTATTTCTCAATCACGAGTGTATATTACAATGTATCATTTATGAAACAAGGTATATCGTTAGGTATATCATAGTAAGAGTTTTCGATATTTATGTAGTATATGACTACTTTAACATATTACCGCGACATGCCTTTACGCACTGCAACATTCTTATGTATTGCTGACTTAAGATTATTTGTAGTTATAAATTAGAGTAATTAGATTAAGTTCGCTCTCTTTACTTTGTCACGCTTGTAAAAGAACAATAAACGTACATACGTGTGTTCAATGGAGTTTCCTTGACTCTACGACGTTCCTGTAAGCTACCACGATTCCTCAAGATCCCATCAAGATATTGTATGGCGACCCTGCTGAAGAAACGAAGAAATCCTGAAGAACTAATACTGATTAGTCCACAAGCCAAGATTTGAAGAAAGAAGTCGATGTGGTTTATCTTCTTCAATACATTTATAATCAGAGATTATCATCAACGACCTACGACTATGGGCAGTAGTCAGTCAACAGAAGAAGTCGTCATCGCACAATCAGCCATTGGGAATACACAGGCAACAGCAAATCAACTGAACCTTGCCGAAATCTTACTGATTGCTTTGTTCGTATTTATCTTCGGGGTCTTCACCTTTTTCCTATGCAAGAAGTGCCGCGAAAGCGTTATAAGAACATTAAGAAGAGAAATGGCCCGCAACACTCTTGAGTTGCAGCAAAACCCCTCACCTGCCGCATAAGAAGAAAGAAGCGTACGGGACAAGGATGGTGTCCAGGGTATAGCCCGGCCCAAAAGTTCGAGGTGTCCAGGGATATCCCGGCCCACCCACATATCCAGCCACGGACATCAGCCGTCACCACACCTAGACCCAGTCAGTGCCAGCAGCCACCAGTCGTCACCACGAGGTGCGTCCCAATCAGGCCAGCACGTGAGGACCGCGACCGCCAGCACGCGCCCTCGCCTCGCCCGGCACGTGAGACCTACTTAGAGTGCGTTGTACCTCACGCGATGCGCAAATTACAAGTAAGGTAAATTCATTAATAATTTTAGGTATTTTATTTTACTCAAATGTTTTTTTACTTTAATTAATTTATTTTTTTAGTTGGGATTGTTAATTTTTAGTTTTTATATTTTTGTAATGTCTGTAGCACTATCAGATTTGTTTAAAAGTTTGAAAGAAATACGTACTTATTTAATTAAGATAGGCCCTGAAAGACGAAAGAAGGATATCGGAGAAAGTAAATTAAGAGAGGCCAACGTCGTTTATTCGCAGTTGGAGGATATTTTGTGTAGTGTAAAGGCTGCCATTGATAATTCTGAGGTGAGCACTGACGATGCCGTAGGCATAAACCACCTCGTCAGTAATATACATAAAATATATAGCGAGATTATCAATTTAGTTACAATTGAATTTAATAAAGAAAGCTCAAAAATGGCGGAAGAAAAAATTTCGTTTGAATTAAAAACTGCTATAAGTCTACTCCCAATTATGAACGGTCAAGAAAATATTACCAAACAATTAATCGATGGTATAGAATTATATAATAGTATGCTTAACAATGCCTCAAAACCTTTACTTGTTAACTTTGTATTAAAGTCGAGATTGTCTTCCAGCGCTAAACTACGCCTAAAACGATCCTATTCAAGCGTTGATTCATTATTAGGTGATATGAGAAAACACTTACTGCAGAAAAAATCTGCTGTAGCTATTCAGTCTAAGTTACAAAATTCTAAACAAGGACACAGGTCAATCGAAGCCTTTGGTAACGAGCTAGAGGACTTGTTTGTCAATTTGACTCTAGAACAGGCCGATGGCGATAGTTCAAATTACGATGTTTTACGGCCACTTAACGAAAAGATAGCCATCAAGCGTTTTGCCGACGGTCTAAGTAACCCTCGCCTGAGCACGATCATAGCGGCTAGGCAGTTTAGCTCACTTTCTGAGGCAATTCGTTCTGCAATTGATGAACAAACTTTATCAAATGCCGGTGAACACGTTAATAATTTTAATCATTCTCGCAATAGGCTTTTCAATAGAAATAACTTCGGTTCTAGGGGTAGAAACTATATTTGTTATAGTAATAGGTGGACTGCGCATAATAGTAATCCGATCCAGTCGAACAATGGGTTTACGACGCGCAGACGCGGATACACAGCGACGCGCGGAAGTGGCACTCGCGGTGCGCCGCACTCGGCACGCGCCGCGCCCGACATGCGTGGACGAGGTTCTATGAGAGGCCATCATGCACCTCGCGTTCAGCACACTCAGTGTGATGCTGTAGAACCAGCACAGACTGAGAATCAGTCGTCTCTTCCGAATAAGAGTATGTTTTTTCGTTCAGAATGATATCGAACATATAGTTTATAATTATAATATTACTAGTACCGTAACTTTTTATGTAGAAAATAAAAACATTAATCTATTAGTTGACAGTGGTGCGAGTTTGTGCGTGCTTAAGTATGAATGGCTAGCTAGCATATTTGATAATATTGATAGACAAATTACTCCGGATAAGTTAACAATTAGGGGTGTTAGTGGTAAATTAGTATCTGAAGGATATATTTTTCTTGAGTTAAGACATAATGAATTAAGTTTAACGTGTAAATTCTACGTATTTAAAAATATGTCATGTTCCGCAGATGGGATTTTGGGTGATAATTTTTTAAAACAATACCGAGCAATAATTGACTATAGTAATAATATTTTATCATTAACAAATTCTTCCACTACAATTACGATGTCTATAAATAACGGGTATAAACATATGATACCCGCAAGGTGTGAGACAATTAAGTACATACCTACTAATATATGTGATGATTGCGTAACGCTCGCGCATGAAATACAAGACGGAGTGTTCGTAGCAGGTGTTTTATCCAAACCATGCAATGGTCTTATCCCAATAAGGATATTAAACACCACTGATAAAGACATTAATTACGATTTTTCTGATTTAAAAATACATAGTTTAAAACTTTTTGATGTGTGTAATTTTTCAGAGAGAAAAATATCTGTAGATCGTATTAAAACATTACTCGATTTACTTGATTTAAGTTATTTAAATAAAGAGGATCAACTCAATATTGAGTCAATTTGTGCGAAGTATTCTGACGTTTTTCATCTCCCAGGTGATAAACTCTCGGTTACTAATTTAATGGAACACTCGATAAGGCTTAAGGATAATGTTACACCTGTTTATGTCAAGCCATATCGCATTCCACATGCATTGAAATCGGAATTACGAAACCAAATACAAGAGATGTTAGATAATGATATTATCGAAGAGTCGAGTTCAGATTGGTCTAGCCCAGTCTTACTTGTTCCAAAAAAATCTGACAAAAATAATGAAAAAAAGTGGAGACTTGTTATTGATTATCGTCAATTAAACAATAAAATACAAGACGATAAGTTTCCACTCCCTAATATTACAGAAATTTTGGATTCCTTAGCCCATTCTATATACTATACAAAACTAGATTTATCTCAGAGTTACTATCAATTAAATTTAAATGAAAATTCGAGGAAATACACCGCCTTTCAATTAGATCGTATGTATCAACTCTCACTACACCCTGACTCACGTAAGTGTACAGCATTCACCGCCGATAAAACTTATCAAATGAAACGTTGTCCTATGGGACTTAAGACTAGTCCAAGCGTATTCTCCCGGCTAATGACAATAGCTATGTCTGGGTTAAATTATAAACAATGTTTTGTTTATTTAGACGATTGCATAATAATTGGGAATTCGATGGAAAACCATAATAAAAATTTAATTTCAGTTTTAGAAAGATTGCGAAAAGTAAACCTTAAGTTAAACCCTTTAAAGTGTGAGTTTTTGAGAACTGAAATGATATACTTAGGTCATAAAATAACTAATCAAGGCATTTTTCCCGACCCAAGCAAAATAACTACATTGCAGAGTTATCCGACACCTACTAATGTTGACGAAGTGAGAAGGTTCGTTGCCTTCGCTAACTATTACAGGCGTTTTATTTCACACTTCGCCGATATATCTTATCCTCTTAATAAGTTATGTAAGAAAAATGTTATGTTTACTTGGTCAGCTGATTGCGATGCTGCATTCAACAAGTTAAAGTCTGCATTAATAAATCCACCCGTTTTACAATATCCTGATTTCTCAGAAAATAATATATTTAAGTTACAGACAGACGCTTCAAAGGTTGGATTAGGTGCAATATTATCTAATAGTAACGATAGGGTTGTCGCTTACGCTAGTAGAAGTTTAAAACCCGCTGAAACAAGATACCCTGTTATAGACTTAGAACTCTTGGCTATAGTGTGGGCAATAAGGCATTTTCGACCATATTTATATGGCAGAAGGTTCAAAATTATAACTGATCACAAACCACTTATTTATTTATTTTCTCAGACAGATCCTTCTAGTAGACGGACAAAGTTTCGCCTCTACTTAGAAGAATACGATTTTGAAATAGAACATGTCCCGGGTCGGCAAAATGCAGCTGCAGATGCTTTGAGCCGTCTTCCGTTAACATGTAACGACTTGAAAAATTTATCTAAAGATGTAGTATCGGTTCTCACTAGAGCACAAACTAAACAAATAAGAACTTGTACTTCTAGTGACAAAAATAGTTCTGGAGCTATGAATTCGTCGGATTGTGGGACTGATCACCCCATGGCCGTCGAAATCCTGAAGCCTCCACAAGATATTATTGAATTATGTTTCAGTCACTCAAAAGAGACAATGAAATTTAACCAAAATGAAGTCATTACATCCAGAAGTGGTAATTGTAAATATTTACCGAAAAGGTCAATGATTTATCTAAATTCTCGATCGTTATCATCTCCAGAAGAGTTAGCGAGAGATTTAGAAGAGCTTTGCTGTAAATTGAAAATTTCAGAATTACTTGTAATAAAAAATATTGCATGTGATAAATACATAAAGTTACTTGCAAGTACTATTAAAAAATTAAGGTTAGACAAACCGCGACTTATGATAGTAAAAGATATCGTACGCATTACCAATAATGAGGAGAAAAGAGTGATCATGAATGATTTTCATTTATTACCTACAAGCGGACACGCAGGTATAAATAGAATGCTAAATAATATTAAGAAGTATTATTTTTGGCCAGGGTTGACAAATGATGTTATAAATTATGTGAAGAAATGTAAGTTATGTCAGATTCATAAGTTTACAAACAAACACACTAGAGAACCAATGACTTTGACTTCAACAGCCAATTCTTCTTTACAGCGGATTAGTTTAGATATAATGGGACCATTAGAGGTCGATTACGCTAATTATAAATATATATTAACATTGCAATGCGATTTAACGAAATTTGTTGAAGCGTATCCCTTAGAACGTAAGGATGCCAAGTCTGTTGCTAGAGCATTTGTAGAAAACTTTATTCTTAGATACGGAGTTCCAAAAGAAATCATCACGGATCAAGGAACAGAATTTATTAACTCAATAATGGCAGAAATCTGTAGTTTACTAGGTATTAAAAAATTGCAATCCACAGCCTACCATCATGAATCCCTTGGTTCCCTTGAAAATTCTCACAAACATTTGGGTGCTTTCCTTAGAATTCAATGCGAAAACAATAAAGGAAATTGGAGCACTTGGGTTCCATACTGGTGTTTTTCATATAACACATCAGTCCATACACACACAAAATATACACCTTACGAATTAGTTTTTGGAAATAAGTGTAATTTACCAAGCAATTTGCCTTCTGTAACTATAGATCCATTATATAACTATGATGACTATCCCAAGGAGTTAAAGTACAGATTACAAAAAGCACAGAGTGAAGCTCGAGAAAACCTTTTAGTTAGTAAGTTACTTAGGCAAAATAAGTATAATTGTAAAACATTCCCAACTACTTATGTCAAAGGAGATTTAGTTTTATTAAAGAATCAATTAAGGGATAAGTTGGATTCCGTTTATACTGGTCCTTATGAAGTGATAGAAGATGTTTCACCTAATGTTAAAATAGTTAAAAACGGTAAAGAATGTTTAGTGCATAAGAATAATACAAAAATGTTTTACTATGATAAATAAATTAAAAAGTAAAAACTTATATTTGTAAGTAAAATAATGATATTTGTAATTTTTTTGTAATATTTTTTTTCTTTTTCTCTTGCGGAGGGGGTGTCACGGTAAACTTTCAGGGGAGATGTAGTATATGACTACTTTAACATATTACCGCGACATGCCTTTACGCACTGCAACATTCTTATGTATTGCTGACTTAAGATTATTTGTAGTTATAAATTAGAGTAATTAGATTAAGTTCGCTCTCTTTACTTTGTCACGCTTGTAAAAGAACAATAAACGTACATACGTGTGTTCAATGGAGTTTCCTTGACTCTACGACGTTCCTGTAAGCTACCACGATTCCTCAAGATCCCATCAAGATATTGTATTTATAATAATTAGTTCGTAAATAAATTAAAGGATCGGCTTAAGATGGTAGGAGTTTTATTGCAAACTAGCTTTTGCCCGCGGCTTCGCTCGCGTATGGTTTCCCTCACTAACCCAACCCAGAACTTCAAAGTCAACTCACATAGTGCCTTAAAGCCATGGTTCATGTTTGATGTGCGGACGGACAAACACATTTTCACTTAATATTAGTACTGATAATAAGATCAGTAACCGACTTTAAAAAAGGAGGTTCTCAATTCGCCCCGTACCGTATGTATGTAATATTGTCGGGGTTGCACAGTTTTTTGTGTATATGTTGTTCTGTACCAGCTTCTCAACATGTGTGCCTCATTTCATAAGTGTACCTTTGTATGTATATTTTCTGTTTGCTCGCGTATATCTCAAAAACTATGAAGCGAATTGCTAACACTGTTTTTTAGTTGGACAAAGAATTGCGCTAAGGAAATAGTGCAGATTTTATCAAAATCGGTCCAGTACTTTTGGAGATGGTCTTGAAGCAAATTTGTTTTTAATTTTAAAAATATACGGGGCGACAATCTTTTGTCTAAAATACTGAATATTTTTTAAAGCAGTAATTTGTTAACTTGTAGCATACTAACTCAACGATACTATTTTTTATAATAGATACTACTGAATGAAAATGTTTAAGATTGATATTGTATTAAATAAAAAAAAATAATAAACAATAACATAGAGTAAACTTTAATGTGTCTCCGAAATCCAAAAAAATGTTTTATTTTTTTTTAAAACATATATTTTTGAAAAACTAAAACATTTTTTGGATACGTATCTATGTTTTCTTTCGTGAATACTTTTTGTCACTTATTCACTGCCGAGCGATGTCTCATCGATTTGAAAAAGAAAAAGAGAAGCCGTTTGAATGTAATAATTGTGGGAACCAATTTAGTCGAAAGGGTACTTTGGAAAGACATTTGAGAACACACACTGGTGAAAAACCATATAAATGTAAGATTTTTTAAAATTGAATTCGACTGTTAGTATTCTTAAAAACAAAGCACCTGAATTAAATTCTAACTTTGAAATACAAATTCATTCTTGTCAAAATGTTTCCTACAACATTTGTAAATGGTTTCGGTCGTTGTTGCCTGTGGTGTGTCATCATCGTCTCCCGAGTCTGGTATTACGAGCACACTTGTATGCAACGAACTGACTGTGTCGATACCTCTTACAGTATCGCTATAAGAGTTTCCTAAACCTTGAAGTACTGGTTTTCAACTGAGAGGTAATGTCCATCCTCCGTCTTGTTTGAAAGTCTATTAGAATCGTTAACGCCATGTATTTGCAGTTTCATCATTCAATAATAGTTTGACAGTTAGTAATAGTTAGTTTAGTTAGTTAGTTTTATCAGTGTTTCTATCACTGAATTGTTGACGTGTCGAATTGAATTCTTCATTCTTATCTAGCTTCTCTTCTTTTTCAAACAGTTGTTAAAAGATACTATGGATTGTTCCATTGAAACAATTCATAGTATATTTTAACATTTCTATGTCATTGTGTTTAATATGAAATCCGGTAAATCTGGTGCAATAAGGTCTATCAAAGTACCTGTTTCAATGGATGTCCTCATCACGAGTAACAGTTTTTACTTACTTATAGCGTAGTCTATCAAATAAATCCTTGCATTATGTGACATGTGAGCTAATATTATGTATCTCATCCCACAGGTTCGCTAAGTAACTGACCCCTTTGTAAAGCGACGGTGTAGGTGAAAGTAACAGTTTTTTTGCAGATGACACAGCAGAGGGCCAACAGCGTGTAGCAGGAAGTTCACGAAACCGTCTTGATTACTGTTTCGTGAACTTCCTGCCGCAGGTTGTTGACCAGCCTCAGAGAGACCCGCGCGCGCAGAACGTCATGTTTGTCTGAGGCACTTTCAGTGGAATAGTCATCTACAAACTGGTGAGAAGCCGTATAATTGTAATAGCTGTGGGAAGCAATTTAATCGAAAGAGTGATTTAGAAGACATTTAAGAACACTCACTGGTGACAAACCATTTGCATGTAATGTTTGCAGAAAGCAGTTTAGTGATTAAGGTAATTTAAAAGCTCATATAAGAACACACACTGGTGAGAAGCCATATAAATGTAATAATTGTAGGAAACACTAATCAATTGGGTCGTTTAAAAACACATTTAAGAACACACACTGTTGAGAAGCCATTGAAATGTAATAATTGTGAAAAGCAACTTAATCGTAAGGATACTGTAGTATTACAATTAAGAACTCATACTGGTGAGAAACCAACATGATGTAATAGTTTCTGCTACTCTTGTATCGTTTGTAATGTTACGTTAGGACCGGGAACTTCATTCTAGACTACATTATATTACAAGTTGTTTGTGAAAGATGAAGATAAACGTAATGGATGCATTTGCGTAATAAATTAAATCACGGATATACTAGATCACTATAGTATAGAGACATTATAATAACAGACAAGAAACCAACATGTAATTGTTATACAAAACAAATAACCAAATCTCTGTAGCAACCTGCATCTACTGCGGCTGTGTGTTTTAGTTTCGTAAGAGACAGTCAACCTTGACTTGACACTATAAATACTCTTTAAAAAGGTTTAAAACAGCTGATATTTCAAAACTGCTTTTCGCTAAATCTTCTCGAAAAATTTGTATGTAAATCTGTATGGATGTATTTATTAAAGTATGTATGTAAGATTCTTTATTTTATCATAACTGCTGAATGCCTCACGGACTTGGGCGTAGAGGGTATCATCATGTATACAAACGGGTCACTCACGCGCTATTTGTCGGGATTGCTGACTATATCTCCCGACGACATAGCACGTGAGTGACCCGCTTTTATTACCCAACTGCCAAGAAGGGTAATGTGTTCCGCGCGTATCATGTATGTTTGTAAATTTCTTTATTACCTCGTATCTTCTTAACGGCTGGATGGATTCCGAGAGTTAAGGCATCGTTAGGTGCATCTGTATGTAATTATAGTCACAAGCGTGTATATACATAACTGTATTTAATTTTAGACCTTATCACATTGACTTAAGAATGCCCTGCTCACAGAAATCTCCATACAAACGGGCAAAGCGAATTGTGACAATACTTGATATCGTTGGGTCAAAATTTATGATTAAATCGATTTACTCCATCATAATCTACTGACAATGATATACAGCTTTGTAAAAAAATCTAAGATTTGAAAAATATGATATACAGCTTTGTAAAAAAATCTAAGATTTGAAAAATATAAGCCCCTAAACATTCGTATTTTAGCACCATTTTTAATCCAACTTTGAACGTAAAAAAATACTATTATCAATGTGAAGATTCTAATATTAATGAACAACGTATATAGTTTTATTATTCATAGGTTGAAATAACTTAACTGGTCATATGTTTATGGATTCGTTTTTTCACAAAAGCCTATTTCCTAAAGCGTATTTCAAAACGATTTTCACGGCCGTAATATTTAGTAAAACTCTGTGCATCTCAGCCACATCGGCGAGGCCCGCGGGTGTGCGGGTGGCGGGACGGAAGGGTGCGTTAGCGCCGCCTCTTTCCTAGGAATTCTGTATTTATCAATCGGGGATAAACAGTGACGTTTCGCCTGTCGTATACGTAACTACTATTGCGGTTTGTGTGTGTTCTGTTTTTTTATCGTTATAATTTCCTTGTTTTGGCTATTCTTTTTGGGCTCTGTTTTTTTGCTTTCGGATTGGACTTGTTATCATTGTGATTTTACCAAATTGACCCCTGGCATCGACAACGGATTTGAGTTTTCACTACGGACTGGACTATTTCACACATACTTGATTTGTGTTTCATATTATATAAAAATATATAAATATATACGTTTATCTTACCTAGGCAACTATTTCTGATTTTTTAAGACTACATAGCCAAGTAGGCATACTAGCAAAGATGTCTATGATATAGGTGCCCTACATAAAGGCACTCAAATTAGCGCAATTTGTGACTTCTATGAGTACATTACGTAGTACGTAGGTACCAACCACAGAACATAATTTTACAATCTGCGGCCTAGATATGGACTCATTTATTTAGGTATAGGTATACCATTTAGATGTCCTTAAAATATATGCATATGTAGTAGTGCCTATATGTGGGTGGCTGTTATTAGGGCATGGAATACCGAAAAGATTTTCATACCGGTATTGATACCGGTATTGAAATTTCGAAAACCGGTATACCGGTAATTTCGGTATTTTTTTAAAATTCTGCTTATTACTGTTTAAATTATATATATTGGTATATATTATTTATTATATATACCAATAGCAATTGGCAAGTCTTGTTTCCGGAAAGCGATTAAAGTAGTTTCTAGGCTATGTGATAGAAACACTGAAACCTTTTATCAACTCCTCAGAAACCACAAAATGAATAAAAGTAATAAAGGTTATAAGGTAAAGGCCTGAACTTTATTCAAAAATATAATATAATAAGTTGAAATTTATAATTAATTACCTACAAACAAACTAATTTAATATCAAGAAATTAAGTCTTATAATTATTAAACATGTCAAAAGTAAAAATTATAAAAAAAAAAAAAAAAAATTAAAATTATTAGTCAAAAAGACCGCCCCGCATTGCACCTGGCGCAAATGTGCCCATAACGCTTGCGGCGTTCCCTCGCTGTATTGCAAGGGAAATGCGTTGTACCAGGTACGATTCGGCGCGGAGGTCAGCATTATTTGTTTTTAGGCCTCTTCCTAGCTCTCGCATAAAACCCCTGGCCTCGGAACACCATACCCCGCTCACCTCTACCGCAAAGGGGATAAACAAATATGCATTCAGAGGCGCATATTTGGCATGCTTCTGGGTGGCTGCCCATTCAGCAGCTGTAAGCAGGTAAAGGTAATTTTGTGAATACTAAAGAAAATGCGTTATTTCATCCAAGAATTATTTAAATTGTTTCCTTGGCACTAATATCACAATCAAAAAGATATTAAAATTAGTTTTACTCTCTAATGATAAGAAAACACTTTGCCCTAAGGGTCTTCATGTAGAAATACAGACGGAAAACACGCTTCTCCACTTCCTGTTTCTGTATGTACGAGGGATGATCTGGTGGGCATTGAAGTATTGACATTATCTGCGACATGTACCGTGACTCCGATTCCAGAGTTAGGATTGCTGTTGGTGAACCGTCACAGTTGGAGTCCACCAAGGCTCGGTTCTCAGCTCCTTCTTGTTTAGTGCGATATTAGAAGAAGTGTCAAAACGTATCAGAAATACACATGAGCTTTCTCCATGGCTGCGCATGCATGTATACTGACGATATAGCACTGGCAGATGCGGAAAGGGGAAGACGTGTGCGACGCGTGAATATATGGAAGGAGTCGCTTGAGAACGGCGGCTTGAAACTTAATGTGGCGAAGACTGAGTACAGGGATTGTAACGTTACAGATTCCGTGCCTTTACGCATAGGCGGAAACGTGGTCGAGCGTACTTACCAGTTTAAATACCTGAAATCTGGCCTTTACGCGTCCAGAGATATCAAAACTTGCATAATGTGACTGGTATCATTTGTGACCCAAAAATGTATTTTAACTAAAAGGACAGGACATTTTAGACCTGTCCTCTTATATGGAAGTGAAGCACAGGCTACGTGAGCGGCTCAAGAGGGAGCTGCGTGTCACGGAAATGGATATGCAGCATTGGATGTGTAAAGTTTCGCGAAAGGGCCGCATAAGGAACTCACACATTCGCGGTAGCCTCCATGTCCGTCACATAGCAGGCAACTCTTCTGCAGGGCCGCCTACGCTGGTACAGTCATGTTTTGCGAAAACCAGGAAATTACATAGGCAACAATTGTCTGGCCATGTTCACCGAGTCGCGGCAGAAGGGAGAAACCCAAGAAATGCTGGGTTGATGTAATTGGGGAGGATATGCGTGCAATGGCCTCATAACATGCAGTTTCTTGAGTAGTTGATTTTGATGTGATATTTTTATAATCGAGATTATTCATAATTCATGCATATAAAAACTCATCAGCAGTTTGAACAACACTATGAATCACCGAAATCGAACGTTCTTCTTACCCTTGCTGAATTAAATCAAATTTTTCGAAATACCGAAATACCGGTATTTTATCCTCAAATACCGGTATCAAAATACCGATTTTTTTTTACCGGTATACCGGTTTCGGTATACCGGTATCCATGCCCTAGCTGTTATCTACTTAGCATGGTGATCTTACGAGTTTCTATACGCCTTTGGGGACGTAATAAACACGTGTTGTTTATACACATACCTACTAATTTTGTTTTGTATAAACAGTTATAGGTACATATACTTAGTTATTTTCAAATTTACTAAACTATATACCTCCATACACTCAATTCTCTTGTAGGTACGCTTTGCATTAATAAATACCTAAGCATTACATACCTACCTACTTATCTAAAATAACACGTCTTACATTTATTTGGAACTTCTAGTCAAGCAACTATTTAAAAAAAAAATAAAGGCACGACTTTTTTGGCAAAGTACTATAGCCTATGTCACTAATAAAGGTAATATAGATACTGACGATACCCCAAACGTCCAAATCCGTGCAGGCATTTAGAAGTTATTGTGGAATAAAAAAAATCACATATTACATTCTGGGAATCTGATATTATAAATAAATTTAAAAAAAAAAAAAATTCAATGCTTATTACCGGAGATTATAGAGCCACGTTTGCCTCGAAAACTAGCAATCAGGGAAAGAATAAATAAATAACTATATATATATATATACATATATAGTTATTTATTTATTAAGATATAGGTTCCCAGATTTATATAATATTACTTAACCTAAATGGTAAACCTGTTTAATTTCTATTAATCTGAAATAAATTTGATTTTCATAACAAAAGATTTTCAATTATAAGCCTACAAACGTATGATTATGTGTCCTTTTTCTCATCCTTATCCTTATCCTTACTAATATTATTAATATTATAAATGCGATAGTGAGTTTGTTTGTTTGTTACGCTTTGACGTCGTAACTACTGAACCGATCATCATGAAATTTTGCATGCAAGTTTTCTGGAGTGTGGAGAAGGACATAGGCTACTTTTTATTCCGGTAAAAAGTACTATTCCCGAGGGATCGACATTGATGCGGGCGGAGCCGCGGGCGAAAGCTAGTATATATATAATGGGTAGCACATGTTAACATTTAATTTCAAATTGATGAATTCAAATTATGTCAAATTCATATTATGTCATATGATATGAAATTATATTTTTACCCAAGTTTACTTGTAATGTTTCAAATCGTAAAATTACTATATACTTATTGTAAGATAACGAGTATGTAGTCTTATAATACGTATCAATAAATACATACTATCACGTTTTTTTCCGTTACGAGGTACACAGAGCCTAGGACCATAAGACGTAAAAGCCACGTTCAGCATGTTGGTGGACATGTAGGTGGAAGACAGAATAAAAATAGTGATTTCTTGCTAACCTCGTTGCCTACTATCATGATTTTCCAGATTTTTATAAAAAAATAAATAAAATAAAAATTCTTTATTTCAGACTTTTTTTTATAGTCCATATTACGAGTACTTGTTACGAGTATGTAGTCTTATCCATTCCCTCGATTGGCTTTCACGATCTGCGTGGGAATAGAATCAACATTTTATTTTTTTTCTTTTCCCACATACCATCATGGAAGATCGAGAAATCTTCTCTAATAAATAAAGTTATATGAACTGAAATTAGGTGAAATAAACGTTACATAAAGATATCAACTAAGGTACGTTAGTAGGTACTTATATTAATTATGTGGTAGTAAGTAACGGTTAGGCCAAGTCCTCTGGCTGCTCTGGCCAAGTATGGCCCTAGTAGTACAGAGAGGGTCGTGCTCCTGTAGTGGAGACTAAAAAGGACCTGATGATGAAGTAACGGTTAAACATTACACCCCTAATAATTTCCTGTCCTACAGGTTACTACAAATGACCGTAACGTAATGAAGGTAGTTATTATAACATACCTATGTACCAATTTATCTTTACGACTTATGTAGTATATTAATTTTTTAGTATTTTTTAACTAGTCGCGCAGGTACATATCGCACACGATGCGAAGAAGCAACCATATGCTCGTAAGAATTTTCAAGATCTGATTATAACAATCATATGCATAATTATTACTACAAAAATTGTTACTAAAAAATTGTGGTGTGGGGAGCAATTTATTGACAAGGGTCATTTAAAAACACATTTAAAAATTGACACTGGTGACAAACCGTTCTAATGTAATATTTTTCATAGGTAATTTGCTCAGTATACACACGCGCACACATTTAAGTACTCCTACTGGTGAGAAACCTTGCGAATGTCATACATGTGGGATGTAATTTCGTCCATAGATTAACTTAGAAGGATATCTGAGAACTCACACTGGTGAGAAACCATCTCAATGTAACAAGTGTCATAGGAGATTTGCTCGGTACAGTACAATACTTACACATATTAATAATAATATGGAAACTTACAAATATCTTGGTATGTCACAGTCTTTGAGTATTGTGGATGGGGACATAAAGCAGGCGATGCAAGATGGTCGTGCCACGCTCTATTGGGATCGATCTGTAATCACGGATAGGACTATTGTTCCAATAAGCCTGACATCGTGCTGACAGATCGATCGACGCGACAGGCAATGCTCATCGATATCACCATCCCGCATGACGAGAACCTGATGAAGGCCGAGAAGGACAAACTTACTAAGTACTTAGACTTGGCCCACGAGGTGACCGCTATGTGGGATGTGGATTCGACGATCATTGCCCCGATAGTCGTTTCAGTGAACGGTCTTATAGCGAAGAGCCTCGATCAACACCTCAAGAGGCTCTCGCTAGATGGCTGGATCAAGGGTCAGATACAGAAGGCAGTACTCCTGGACACTGCGCGCATCGTCAGGAGGTTTCTCTCTCTGTAGCCTTAACTGTCGGTAGCTTGAGCCCTGCCCCGCTGCTGGCAGCCCTCTAGGATAGGTTTTTATAAAAGTTGTATTTTTTGTATGATATTTTTTTATATTTTACTTTTTATATAAGTTTTATAAAAACCTAGACCTAAGAAATTAAATAAATAAAGAGAATAATAATATATAATAAATTCTTTATTTCGGATTATTCCATATTATAGAGGTACACATTACACACAATAAAAATAACAATAAAATATTAAATGCGACCCCCTACAGATCGTAGCTTCGTACAAATCATACAAACACATTAAGAAACCACTCCACACACATATATAGCTATTTGTTCAAGTCTGGTGCAGGACACGAGTCCACCAAATGTTTATTGGAACTCAACTCACAGTCAAATATCGGCGTGCTCCGTGGCGCAGTGGTTAATACAACAGCCTGGGACACGAGGGTTCCCGGGTTCGATCCACGGCCAGGTCAAGATGAAAAATCGGCCAATTGCTAGTCGGACTCGCGCACGAAGGGTTCCGTTCCGTTATGTTTGAAAACGACAAAAAATCATGTCTGGTGTATGCGACTGGGAGTCCCCTTAACTATTTATTTTATTGAATTTCTTTGTATTTTTGTTGTAATAACGTAGCGGCAACAGAAATACATCATCTGTGAAAATTTCAACTGTCTAACTATCACGGTTCATAAGATACAGCCTGGTGACAGACGGACAGCGGAGCGATATTAATAGGGTCCAGTTTTTACCCTTTGCGTACGGAACCCTAAAAACGATCATTTTTAGATTCTTGGATGTTTCAGGGTCTTGAATGTTCATCTATATAAGTATCTACTATAAAATATAGTATCGGTGAGTTAGTATCCTACGACACAAGTTCACAACTTACTGGGGCTAGGTTTGGTGTATGGACCAGTTAGGGTGATGTGAATCCTTAATTTGCAACAGGCAAAGAATGTGCCGCATGCGTTACACTTTGCTGCCTTGGCCCCACGTAAAAACAAAGGTGCCACAATATAAAATGTTTTTTAATCGGTCGGAACATCACTGAGCATTTCGTTATCGTGTCAGCCCAACAAGTCCACTGCTGGACATAGGTCTCCCCTAATAATTTCAAATACGACCTGCAAGAAGCGGCCCAGCGCCTTTCTGCGACCGTAGCGAGGTTGTCCGCACATCTGGTGGGTGGGTATCAGACGCTGCGCTTCTCGTTACACAACCTTTTTGTCCCAGCGGCCATCGGCAGAGACTTGGTTATAATCCCGTCTTACCGTATGCACCAATTTAGTTTTTGAAGGATCTCTTGTAATCCAATACATATCTAAGTAACCGATCCGATGCGGATGGCACGATATGTTTTGAAAATGGAGGCCGCCGCATTGAATCGGTTAACATAAACTAAGTCTCAATAATTATAACAAAAAACATCGGTATCATGGAATCTGAAGGATTATAGGCCCAATTCATGCTAGATGCTAGACACCTCTCTCAGGAGTCAGCTCAAACCGAGACGCGACGCGACTGAAAAGTAGCAATGAAATATATCTTTATTTAATAAACGAAAAGGTACACATTTCATTGACGGCCTTAGGAAATGGCTCGCGGCGGTGCTTCGCCGGTAGACGCGGCGCAAGAGTGGCGCTGCGCCTCGTGACGCTGCGTTACAGCCCGCTGGTGCAGCTTGAAGCCACTGTGGCGACTTGTCTCTACTATTTCCGTCCAGACTCCGTGTACATCTGAAGCAGCTGACGAGTGCTCGAGTGAGAAATATAACGATAGACTGGGATCTTGTTAGGTATAATCGGACTTCTTGCAGAGGTAGCAAAACTTATACAAAAATAAGGGCTCGCGAGAAAACCACATGCCTGTAAAGCATCGTGTCGCGTCGTGTCTCTGTGTTAACTTGCCTTTGGTTTCAGTGTGGCCCGCGAACACAAAGCGCCTGGCCGCGGGACTTCGAGCTTTTCAAGCATCCTTTCACTCGCCTCGGCTTTGCACGAGTAGATATAGGTACTTATTCTATAACATATGTATGTTCATCAAGGATAATGTAGGATTCTAATGGAGAAATAATTTTTCAAATCGGTCCAGTAGTTTAGGAACCTAATCAACGTAAACAAAACAAAGAAAAACGTTATTAATACCACTTAAATTTCATTAAAGTATTGGCAAAGGAATGCCTCAGCTTGTGTCAATGGATAGTGCGCCTCGCAGAATGTTCCTGCTCGCTGCCAGGTGAATATTGTACGGTTGTACGGAACCCTTAAATTTGTTTACATTTAAAATAGTGTTTGTTCCCCAGACTGGTGCTCCCCCTGCGCACCTCGCCCCTCGACATCCAAACGTCAGAGCCCTGCTTCTCAGACAGCGAGTTCCCGAGCGGTGGCGATGCGAGCACACTCAACAAGCTGTGACGTCATCGCCGGCCCTATGGCATCGGCCAGCGCCACAAGTGTGTTGGCTCAATTACATATTCCGGCTATTTATGTCGTGTTTCATTTCGTTTCATCTGTCCCGGGGTGTGTGTATGTGAAGTGTTATTAAATCTCGAAAGTAAAATGGGATCAACTTGTGACACATGCGTGAAGAATAACGTATTTACAAATGACATTATTATATTGATATATATTCATTTAATGAATGGGTGACAGGTATTATATGTTTTTAAAATAATGTGATTGAATATTGTTATTATATCATTAAAGCTTACTCGATATGTTGACTATATTTTTCTTGGATGTTAATGTGAATAAGTACTTATCTATTATAAAATTACTATCGTCGAGTTAGTCTGCTACAACACAAGGAAAATTATTTTGTATTTTATACAATAAGAATTTCAAAAACTGTACTATCTCAAAAAGTACTTAACCGATTTTGATAAAATTTGAATTAATCCCTAGTTGGGCAATACCTTGTACAACTAAAAAAGAATGTTAGCAATCCAAATTACAAACAATACAAACAAACAAGGATCATTGTTATGGTTTTTCACCAGTGTGTGTTCTTAAATGTGTTTCTAAATTATACTTAACACTAAATTGCTTGCCACAGTCATTACATTTATATGGCTTTTCACCAGTGTGCGTTCTTAAATGTGTTTCTAAATTACACTTAACACTAAATTGCTTGCCACAGTCATTACATTTATATGGCTTCTCACCAGTGTGAGTTCTTAAATGTCTTTTTAATGCACTGCTGTCAGCAAATCGACGACGACAAACCTTACATTCAAATGGCTTCTCACCAGTGTGAGTTCCTAAATGTCTTTTTAATGCACTGCTGTCAGCAAATCGACGACGACAAACCTTACATTCAAATGGTTTCTCACCAGTGTGTGTTATTAAGTGTCTGTCTAAATGACCCTTTCGATTAAATTGCTTGCCACAATCATTACATTTATATGGCTTCTCACCAGTGTGAGTTCTTAAATGTCTTTTTAATGCACTGCTGTCAGCAAATCGACGACGACAAACCTTACATTCAAATGGCTTCTCACCAGTGTGAGTTCCTAAATGTCTTTTTAATGCACTGCTGTCAGCAAATCGACGACGACAAACCTTACATTCAAATGGCTTCTCACCAGTGTGAGTTCCTAAATGTCTTTTTAATGCACTGCTGTCAGCAAATCGACGACGACAAACCTTACATTCAAATGGTTTCTCACCAGTGTGTGTTATTAAGTGTCTGTCTAAATGACCCTTTCGATTAAATTGCTTGCCACAATCATTACATTTATATGGCTTCTCACCAGTGTGTTTTCTAAAATGTGATTTTAAATTAACCTTTTGGTTAAATTGCTTGCCACAATCTTTACATTTATATGGCTTCTCACCAGTGTGTGTTCTTAAATGTGTTTCTAAAACACTCTTTTGACTAAATTGCTTGCCACAATCATTACATTTATATGGCTTCTCACCAGTGTGTGTTCTAAAATGTGATTTTAAATGAACCTTTTGGTTAAATTGCTTGCCACAATCATTACATTTATATGGCTTCTCACCAGTGTGAGTTCTCAGATGTCTTTTTAATACACTGCTGTCAGCAAATCGACGACGACAAAACTTACACTGATATGGTTTCTCACCAGTATGTATTCTGAAATGTGATTCCAAAGTACCTTTTTCATTAAATTGCTTGCCACAATCATTACATTTATATGGCTTCTCACCAGTGTGAGTTCTCAGATGTGTTTTTAATGCACCGCTGTGAGCAAATCGATGACGACAAAACTTACATTCGAATGGTTTCTCACCAGTGTGTGTTCTTAAATGTGATTTTAAATGACCCTTTCGATTAAATTGCTTGCCACAATCATTACATTTATATGGCTTCTCACCAGTGTGAGTTCTTAAATGAGCTTCCAAATGACCTTTGCGACTAAACTGCTTTTCGCAAACATTACATTCAAATGGTTTATCACCAGTGTGAGTTCTTAAATGTCTTTGTAGTTTACTCTTACACTGAAACCCCATCAGACAAACATGACACTGGTGCCTTGTGCCAGCGCTCTGAGGCTCGCCATAATAACTGTTCCGGTAACTTCCTGCCACAGGCTGTTGGCCCTCTGCTGCGCCATCTGCAAAACATTTGTTACTTTTACCTACACCATCGCTTATCAAAGGAGGTCAGTTCGTTAGCGAACCCGTGGGATGAGATACATCATATGAACAGGTCACCAATGCCGCAGCGCTTACACGTAGACATACAACGAAGACAAACCCCTCTCTCCTAAGCATTCATTCATATGCATAGAAATATAGAAGGCGTGAATGACGTTATGCGAAAGCGACGTTTCTTCGCAACGTAGAACGTCACTTTCGCAAAATGTCGTTGTTATGAAAAATACTGCGGGGAGTTACATTCAACATTTAGATGACACTTCAGTTTGGCTTTTGTTCTTACACACATCTCCAACTTTGTAATTTTTGTCCATTATATCCAGTACCTATGCAAATACAGTTTATTTACTTCCCGCAATATCCTACAGTAAGGGAAGTCCCATTTTTTCTAGCCATTCATATTTTTATGCGAAAATTGGAATAAGCAAGAGGACTACTGCATTTAAATTTATTTTACTAACCTACGAAAGAAACTTACATTTTTTATTTTCTTTTATATCGTGTCTCCACGACGTTGGCCAAGTTTCCGGAGAGCGATTAAAGTAGTTTTCTAGGCTATGTGGTAGAAACACTGAAACTATTTATTAACTCCTCAGACATCACAAAATGAATAAAGGTAATCAAGAATACTAAAGAAAATACGTTATTTGATCCAAGAACTAGTTAAATTGTTTCCTTGGCACAAATATCACAATCAAAAATATATTAAAATTAGTTTTACTCTCTAATGATAAGAAATCACTTTGCACTTAGGGTCTTCATGGAGAAATACAGACGGAAAAACACGCCTCTCCACTTCCTGTTTCTGTATGTACGAGGGATGATCTGGTGGGCATTGAAGTATTGACATTATCTGCGACATGTACCGTGACTCCGATTCCAGAGTTAGGATTGCTGTTGGTGAACCGTCACAGTTGGAGTCTACCAAAACTCGGTTCTCAGCCCCTTCTTGTTCAGTGCGATATTAGAAGAAGTGTCAAAAGGCATCAGAAATACACATGAGCTACCTCCGTGGCTGCTCATGCATGTATACTGACGATATCGCACTGTCAGATGCGGAAAGGGGAAGACGTGTGCGACGAGTGAATATGTAGAAGGAGTCGCTTGAGAACGGCGACTTGAAACTAAATGTGGCGAAGACTGAGTACATGGATTGCAACGTTACAGATTCCGTCTTGTACGCATAGGCGGAAACGTGGTCGAGCGTACTGACGAGTTTAAATCCGGAGATATCAAACCTTGCATAACGGCAGCGTGGACAAAGTGGCGCGTGGTGACTGCCATCATTTGTGAGCCAAAAACGTCGGTTAAACTGAAAGGACAGGACATTTTAGACCTGTCCTTTTATATGGAAGTGAAGCACAGGCTACGTGAGCGGGTCAATAGGGAGCTGCTGAATAGTAGTTTCGCGAACGGGCCGCATAAGGAACTCACACATTCGCGGCAGCCTCCATGTCCGTCACATACCAGTAGCAGACAACTCTCCTGCAGAGCCGCCTACGCTGGTACGGTCATGTTTTGCGAAAACCAGGAAATTACATTGGGAACAATTGTCTGGCCAACTACCTCAAAGAGTCGCTAGAAATAATTTATGTAATAGTAAAATTAATAGAAAATTATATTATGATAAAAATGTTAAGCCAGTTACTTATAAGAAAGGGGAATATATACTAATAAGAAATCGCTCAGGAGATAAATTGAAAAGTATTTACCTTGGCCCATATTTAGTTTTAGAGGATTTAGACTGTAATGTTAAAATTTAAAAAAATGGTAAAGAGGATATTGTTCATAAAAATAGGACCAAACTTTTTAGATCATAAGTTAACATTCTGACTTCATATGTTTTACTAAATACTATTTTATGTTATTTTTATTAAGGTAATGAAATTGCAAACCAATTGAAAAGTGATTATTTACTTGTTTATGTAATGTGAGTATTTACTTGTAAATGACTAACCATGACAATGTGTAACCTATATACTCACATATTCAGTAACCTTACTCTAGTATTTTTAAAAATAAAAAAGATAAATAAAAAAAAATGTACCTAAAATGTAATTTTTTTTTAAATAAAGGGGGAAGATGTAGTGTATGAACGGACCCCACATATGTTATATATCATTATCAGTTATGAATAAATCAGTATACTATCGCAACTCGGCTGTTTCAGTTGTCTCCTTCGACTCCCGATAATACACCGCCTCCACCGAGTCCCGGCAGAAAGAAGAAACCCAAGAAGTGCTGGCTTGATGTAATTGGGGAGGACATGCGAGCCAATGGTCTCATAACATGCAGTGTCTTGAGTAGTTGATTTCGTTGTGATATTTTTATAATCGAAATTATTCATGATTTATGCATATGAAAACTCATCAGCAGTATGACCAACACTATAAACAATATCAATCAAACGTTCTTCATGAACTTTAAACACCCTTGCAGAAATAAATGAAAATTTTCGAAATACCGGTATTTCATCCTCAAATACCGAATTTTTTTACCGGTATACCGGTACACCGGTATCCATGCTCTATTTGAAAGGCAGGCTTCTCAATATTAGTTTCGCTTTTAATATTTACACACTGACATTAAGCTCGGCAGTATATGTTGAAAGATAATAAAAGTATGTACCCATTACTATAGAACTAATCACGAGAAGTACGCTATAGGCTTTGATTCCCTTGCGAGAGCAAATTCACAAAATATGCGACATAAACAGCTATGTCTCACCGTTGACTTACAAGTTTTTGGCAGCTTCACGGGGCCGCAGATATCCATTTCAACTTGATCCGTCCACCCGGTCCCGAGAAAGAGGGTCTTGCAAGACTAACAATTAGGTGATCCTAATGGGTTCCTTTTTACCTTTTATGGAGATGGAACCCTATAATTGGACACACATGGAAGAGATCAGTACGTTTGGTCACCTAAAGCATACGTACCGCCTGGATCCTCATCATCCGTCGCGGTGTCGCCAGCATCCTCTGACTCCGGCTCGGTTTTGACCGCGACCCTGGCGGGCGGCGTGCTGTCACAACATTCAGCCACAGAGAAGGACAGCGACGCACACGAGCCAATGGCCGGGCGGCCAATCGCGGATGTCGGCTTTTCTGTAATCAAAATCCGGATCTTAAAACAACCGGACCAGCATTCCATAGCCGGAGGCTTGTAACCCACCACTATTTAAATACGTAGATTCCGTAATGTATTAACGTAATGTCATTTTAGCAAAATTACGTTTTTATTTAAAATAAAACGAGAGCCTCTTATTCGTCAAACATTTATTCATTCATATTATCACGTTAAGACAGAGCCTGACACCACAGGACATAAAGGCCACGTTTAGCGGATTGAGGTGCGCCGGGGTCGCGCACCGAGAGTTCCGTACAATCTCTCTCTGTTGTTGTCGCTCTTTGCTGTTACAACTAGAATACAACTTATGTTTTCTAGTTGTAACAGCAAAGAGTTAGGGAGATCCCTAAACATAATTTTAGTTAACATCCTAGCGTTTTTGAATTGTGTTCTTCTTGTTTAATAGGGCATCGAATCCCGAGCTTATTGCGAATATAATTTTATCACAAAAGAAGCCAGGTATTTGAGTTATTGCGTTTTGATGTTGTATAGGTTATGTCACTTTTCACCTTAACTATCACGTTCGCGGTGGTTCAAGTTATTTCACCCATTATATCCTTTTACGACACCAAACATACCACTTTCACGTAATCATGAATGAAGTCGTGACGTCATTTTTTATGATATCGGACAAACGAGCAAGCGGGTCAGCTTCTTCTTTCCGAGTCAAAATGGTTCCATTTGATTAGATTTCTTTCGACCAGTATTTGGCTCCGCTGATCGCCTTGTCATTAGCCTCATTGAGTTCCTGTACCGTGCTAGTAGTGGGGCAGTTAGGTTAGGTCACACAACTTGTTGGCAGAGAAACCCCTGATTGATAAGTGATATAAAAAAAATAAGAGTAAATCCCAAACGGTTTAATAATAAATTTTTAATTTACGTAGAAAAAGAAAGTAACTCGTCATTGTTGAAGATTTTTTTTCTTTTAAGAGAAAAATATGATGTTGAATGTCTTTAAGTTTAAGCGAATTAAAAGAAATACAACACTTTTTATATGCTTTAGAAATATATCCTTACTTAATATAATGAAATAATTGTTTATTAATAAAGGGTTTAAACAGCAGTCTTTGACGACGTGAGATTACTTGGAAACACATAAAAAGATAAATAAAGTTACACAAACAAACAAAGGAAGCAGTTTACTTCTTTCCGTAAAAAAATAGCTGGTTTTGTTGTTGAAAAATAATGTGTATGTTTTTATGAATTGTATGCCTTATGTAATGGACATAACGTATAAATTATACTGTTTACGCGTTCTTATATACGATATTTATGATCGTCTCATTTTGGACAAGGGTTTTTTGGCAATGCAACATGAGGAAATTTCCACAGTCACGACACAATGTCTTTGAACACTAAAAGCTAACGGGATGACTGCAACCGACTTATTGTTATATGTCCTGTTTTCTTGTGGCCTTCCACACAAAGCCTACGTATTTTAAGACCAACAGGAGCAATTATTGATCAACACTCCAAGTTCAAGCAGTGGCATATCGAGACCTAAACACGTGGGCGTGATTAAGGCATTTTTACAGTTATTCCACTGGGATCCCGAATTTAAATGACACAGGGGATCCAACAGAACTGACTATGTGTATAGCTGGAAAACTAAAGATAAATGACTCACAGCATATATGAAATCGTTGCCATTTGCCATTCATCAAACTGACACTTTTCTTTGAAAAAGTTCACAATGGCATATTCATTTTCCCACTATATTAAGAGTCTTACCCTAATGGAAAATGGGATCAATTTTGCTGGCAAGGTTGCTAGCCGCTTCGGCTTATTAACGTAAAAATACAGCTATTTAAATTTCCGCTCCTTTCCTCGGCAAGCTTCTAAGGTCTGCGTGGGCAGAGAAGCAGCATGTACATTTTATGTTTTTCTTTTCTACCAGACCAGCATGGAAGTGTGGGACGTATGGTTAACTTAAACATACGTACCCGCTGGGTCCTCATCGTCCGTCGCGGTGTCGCCAGCATCCTCTGACTCCGGCTCGGTTTTGACCGCGACCCTGGCGGGCGGCGTGCTGTCACAACATTCAGCCACAGAGAAGGACAGAGACGCACACAAGCCAATGGCCTCGCGGTCAATCCAGGAAACTGATTTTTCTGTAATCTGAATACAAAAAAAATTTTAGCACATACTAGCGCGCCCTTCCTATACCCTCCTCATACCTCCAGTTTGTATTCCTATCTGATTCATGTGTGATCAATACCGGGAGAAAACATACAGATTTGTGTATAAGATGATATCCTTAAAAGGCAAAATAATTTACAATGCTAGCACACATTGCCTTTGTATCGTAAATAATGTTTACTCATTGCTTTCACCCTCTGTTAAACTTTGTCTAGGCAGTGCGTGCCATCCTGTCTGCTTTGTTGCGTGGTCCTGCCATTGCTCAGCATTCTAAGCAGCAGTAGTGTTTGACTGTGTTAGTATATCAATATAGAAAGTATTGAACATTGTAAGGCAATATAACCTAAATACCTCGCCAGCCGTCTCCAACATAGCAGTCAGTGCATGGTCTGCCCTGGTGGCGGTCACCATCAGCTTGTGGCTCTTGCACAACATAGCGCGGCAGATGTAGCACGCCGCCACGGGCCTGTTCCCACTCACGAGCTGGAATGTTGTGCCACTGATATAACAGCTTTTACTTAAACATTAAATTACTAAAATGTACACAGATGCAAAATTTTTCAATTTTCATATCCAAGTCCTTACTACATGTTGATACAAACCCCTAATCAAAAGAATGTTTTTCATACTTGTGTGTCACAAGTATATGTTTGCTAAAATGAAGTCCTATATTATCACAAGTTGTTATATTCTTCTTCTTCTTCGAGTTGTAATGTCTTTTAACTACAACAGTGTTGCCCAGTATCTGGCCACAGACACTGCCCTGTCGTTTGCCTCCTCTAGATTGTTTGTGAGCAGTGAATGGGCATTTAGGGCTGAATATTCGTCAATATAATATTGTTGTTGTATTGAAGAGGCATTTATAGTTTATGATAATTCTTAAGGACTTTTAAGACTACATTAATTTTCTAGAACTTAAAAAATTACATACTATTATCTATTACATAGGATCAAGTCTTTTATAGCCTTTTCGCCTAGGTCTATAAGACCCGAAGGCCATGTTTAGCATGTTGGTGGAAAACAGAATCAAAATGCCTAGCCTATTAACATAATTCCTCAGATTTTACCCATTCCCTCGATCGGCTTTTACAATCTGCGTGGGAAGAGAAGCAGCTGGTACATTCTATGTTTCTTCTTTTCTCCTAGAACAGCATGGAGAATTAGAAAAATTATCCTTTAGAAACACTATGTGCAGAAATATCTGTATAAGAGAACGAACGCTATAATTTCTATATAGCAACTTGTTCCACCGTTTGTTCAGATATATATTACCTAATTCATGTTAAATGTTATATAGCGGTAACAACAATTTTCGTCAAATTTTAGATTAAAATTATGTCGAAAGCAGGCAAAAACGTAATCAGTTCTACGAGAGAAACAGTATCGCCTTCAAATCCTAAGAACATTCTCTTTCCACACAGTCTTATAACAAATGATATCACGAAACATTAACTAAAGCAGATAGACTAATCCTAATTAGTAGGACGCTTACCAGAGCCCCGGCAAGTCTCTCATACACGAGTTGCAGGACAGTGCCGTCAATGTTGCTCATGGGCGCGTCCACTGAGAGGCAGATACGGCAGAATGCTGGACTCTGATGCATCTTGTATAAGGTTATTTTGTTCTTAGGTCTGTGAATTTAATTTAAAATAAGCACACTAGCACTGAAGTAGTATATTGCTAAAATTATATCGCAGTAGTAAGAACTATGGGCTACACTTACTCCAATATACATATACAATAAATTAATAAAATAAATTTAGGGTGAATAGGTTTTCACAAAACACCTCAGCAAAACCACAAACTATTAAGAGATACTACGTATAGGTACTACGTGAGCAAAACACAGCCAAATAAACGAATTGACATTGACAGTTTATGTATGACGGCCATTATGTCACTTTGACATCCACTTAAGCAATGGTTTCTCCAATAGCCAACAAAGTAACTTAATAAAAAAAATTGGTTGCTGTAAGTCGGTTTACGGACGATATTTTTTTGTGATAACGGTGGAAGAGAGAACATGATGATGATGAGGATGATGCTGATGAAAACGACGATAATGATGACGGAACGTGACATTGCTTCGTGTATGCAGCCGGTGTTTATCGATTTATAATATAGGAAATTTTGGAAATCATTGGGGGAGGCCTATGTACAGCATTGGACTTCTTGCGGCTGATATGATGATGATGATAATATAGGAAACCCTATTCATGGTAAAGTAACATTAAGACCGGGGGTACTATTTTTGAAAGTGTGACAATCGTTTTCGAGCGATTTTTGTATGGAATAATCGCTCGTTTACGACCGGCATCATTTCAAAAATAGCACTCCGGGGTACTATTTTTGAAAGTATGACATGCCACTCGTATTCAAGCGATTTTTTAATGAAAACGTCACTAGCACTCCAGTGTTGGCAACTGTCAAGTCAACGTCATAGAAGAAGAAGTTAGGTAGGTCAGCGGGGCTATTTACTAACTCGAATGACGGGTGTCGATGCCTATCAAATTGATGAGTTGCCATCAATAGAGTAGTATAATATTGGCCGGCCCAAACTGTTAGACAATGTTGCCAACTTAGTGCTTTCGGCACTAGATCTAGTGCATTTTTGATGTTTTAGCGCACAAAATTCCATTACAGTGCCTAGTGCGCTAACTAGTGCATTTTAAAAAGCCTGGAGTGCTATTTTTGCAATGACGCCGATCGTAAACGAGCGATTTTTCCATCCAAAAATCGTTCGAAGACGAGTGTCACACTTTCAAAAATAGTACTCGTACAATTTATCACGTTGGTAAAAACCAATTCTGAAACAGAAGACCATGATTCCAACTCTGATTCGGACGACGATCTAATGTTGTAATAAAAACTTAATTCATATTCACAAATTTAAAACTAATTTCTTAAATATTTTGATTAATTTTATTTATTTGGTGCTTTTATATCAAAATTAGCACAATTCTAGTGCATTTTCCAAGATGGTTTAGTGCATTTCTTAAAAAGCAGTTGGCAACAATGCTGTTAGATAATGTCAAATCGCTTAGTGTTTCGAAAACTTGTTATCCAAATTTATTAAATTTAGTATCGTTTATTTGTAGCCAATAGTTCATATCATACTATTGCGATACAATTTTAGCCACATATTATTTTAGTGCTGGTGTGCTTATTTTTATATAAATTCGCAGACTTAAGAATTAACCAGCAGACTTAAAAATAACCTTAAACAAGATGCATCGGAGTCCAGCAGTCTGCCGCATTTGCCTTTCAGTGGACGCGCCCATGAGCAACATTGACACCACTGCCTTGCAGCTCGTGTACGAGAGGCTGACGGGGGCTTTTGTAAGTATTTTAACACTAGTTAAATCTGCGCGATATCGCGATATTACGATTAGACTCCGTGCGGAAATGTTCGTGGATTTGAAGGAGATGCTGTTTTTCTCGTAGACTTGAACAAGTCTTGTGCCCGTTTTATACATGATGTTGAACTAAAATTACAAGAAAACAGCACAGCTTTATAGTAGTAATAACAAAGCCTTGTGTGTGGTTTTGCCCGGCCTTAAACCCATCATCGCTAATGCCGAATAGTCAAAATAAAGGTTACCGCTCAAAACCAAGTATTCCACAAATTGCAATATCTCATCTTATGTAGATAGACAATATAAAATTATACACTAGTAATAAGAAGTACATGAAGCATTTAACCTATTGAGCGCCAATGACCACTTTAGTTGCAAAACAGTTGCTTGACTGAGATGCCATTGACAACAAAAGTTATTACAATTTGTACTAGCTTGGTGTCAAGGTTAAAGTAACTGTACAGTGTCACTGAACTGTACATGCATTTGCTGATGCCGCGACCTTTACAAGTTGCGCGTCACAGTTTTACTTTTAATTTATTCTTTTTAAGCCAGAGTGCGTTCGCAACTACACCGCGACAGACACATAGGGAACCCTACATATTGGTCCTTCGAGCTGGATCAATATATAGGGTGTAGTTGTAGAGTTGAAATTTGGTTTACAAAAGTGTAAGTCAGCGAACATAAACTTATATCTGGTGGTAACAAAAGCTATAAAAGAGGTTATAAAAGCCTGGATCTGGAATTATACAAACACTATGATACAGTCAATCAGAACAACTAGATCACACATCAATAAAATCATCATTATCCACTAATTCAAAAGTAGAGTTGCAAGGATCTGTAAAAATGTATTAATTGGTAAATCTCTTAAGGCTATGTATACATATGCAATCCCGGTACTTACTTATTCTTTTGGAATCCTTATATGAAGCAAAACAAAGATTAATAACTTTGAAATAAAACCTCGCACAATTCTCACAAACAACCATCTGGACCCAAAATCAGTAGAAAGGATGACAATAAAGCAATCAAACGGAGGTAGAGGACTGACTGATATCCAGGAACATCTTTTTCCTGAACTGATAGCTATTCAGGAACAAATCATCAATACTAAAAACTACCGCAAACATATTATAAAAGATCCCTCCATTACAGTAAATGCCAGATCAATCCAGGCCAGATAAAGTATTACAAGATAAATTAAACAAAATATGAGTAGCTTACATTATAAATATAACAGTTCCCAACACTCATAACCTTGCTAAAATAATCAAAAAATTATATACAGATTTAAAAGATAAATGGAAGGATATGGAGATAAAGTATATGTATATAGTACCTGTAGTTATCTCATGGACAGGGCTAATCCCTAACACTTGCACCACAGTTTTAAATTTACAGATTTACCAAAAACTCATACAACAATATGCAGAATGCTGCAATTTTAAATACATGTATAGAATAGTTAGGGAATTCATGCAAGGGGATGAAACAGAAACTCCACAATAAATTACCTTTACTGCTACTACACTTGGTATATACCCGTGATTGTAGTGTACAAACACCAGCTATAAGCTGAGAAGAGAAAACTCTTGTATAAATAATAATAATAATAATTTTCTTAATAAAGGTAAAAACCCAATATAGATACAAGATTGTAATGTATTGTATTGTATTGTATAAGCCCTTCATCCTGAACTCTTGGGTTATGTTAGTTATTTTTATATTATGTCTCTGAGTTCAGTGTGCCTCTTGGCAAAGGCCTCCTCCAACTGTTTCCACTGCTTTCTGTCACTGGCAACCCTTCTCCAGTTAGGGCCTGCAGTGAGTTTCAATTCATCTTCCCATCTTATATGTTGTCTTCCCCTGTTTCTTTGCCCGTCCCTCGGATACCAGTGAGTCAGGGTTTTGCTCCACTTGTCCTGGTTACTACGCAACATATGGCCAGTCCATCTCCACTTTAGTTGGTCTATTTTGGAAAGTATGTCCACTAATCCTGTTTTTCTCCTTATTATTGTGTTGCGTATTCTGTCTTTTTTCTTTATATTAAACATGGTCCTCTCCATGGCTCTTTGGCAGTGCTCCAGCATATCTCTTTGTTGTTTTGTGAGTGCCCATGTTTCGCAACCATATGTCATGCAGGGTAGGATGCAGGTGTTGAAGACTCTACGTTTCATTCCAATGCTTAGATCTGGGGATTTCATGACTTCTTTATGTGCCCAATAACTTTTCCAGCCATTTGTTATTCTTCTTTCTATCTCTTTTGTGTTCATGTTATTGTGTGTAATTAACTGGCCCAAATATATATATTCTTCTACGTATTCTTATACCAGGTATGTATATATACTTATATGCTATATATGTAGAAATCATAGTGTTAGTTCTCTTGTACGCCACAACCATTCTTATTCTGCAAATAGTCCTTCCAATGTAATGATATGATTTCTGTAATGTAGTCAAAAACTTTTAAAGAATTATTTTTATAAATGTCAACATCACTCACAACTTATGTATGCTACTACAGGACTTAATTTTCCCAAACATATACTTGTGATTGACAAGTACATGCACACAAAAACTAAATTTGATTTGGTGTTTTATATCAAACTAAAGAAAGGACTGTTGGCAGATGAAAATCTGAAAATTTTACAGCATCATAAATCTGTTCATTGTATGTTTTCAATATAAAAGTAAAAGCTGTTATATCAGTGGCACAACATTCCAGCTTGTGAGTGGGAACAGGCCCGTGGCGGCGTGCTACATCTGCCGCGCTATGTTGTGCAAGAGCCACAAGCTGATGGTGACCGCCACCAGGGCAGACCATGCGCTGACTGCTATGTTGAAAACAGCTGGCGAGGTATTTATGTTATATTGTCTCTGTTTCTAAAAATGCTGAGCAATGGCAGGGACAATGCAACAAAGCAGTCAAGATGGCACGCACTTTCTAGACAAAGTTTTATAGAGGGTGAAAGCAATGTGTAAACAATATGTGCAATATGTGCTAGCATTGTAAATTATTTTGCCTTCTAAGGTTATCACAAATCTGTATGTTTTCTCCCAGTATTTTCCTTCAGTTCACTAGAATCAAGTAACATAATGGTTGATTAAAATGATCACACACGAGTCAGACAGCAATACAAACTGGAGGTGTGAGGAGGGTGGAGGAAGGGCGTGCTAGTATGTACTAACTGTTTGTTTGTATTCAGATTACAGAAAAATCAGTTTCCCGGATTGACCGCGAGGCCATTGGCATGTGTGCGTCGCTTTCCTTCTCTGTGGCTGAATGTTGTGACAGCACGCTGGCAAAACTGGTCATGGTCAAAACTGAGCCGGAGTCAGAGGATGCTGACACCGCGACGGACAATGAGGATCCAGCCGGTACGTATGTTCAAGTTAACCATACGTCCCACTCTCTTCCATGCTGGTCTGGGAAAAAAAAGAAACATAAAACGTACATGCTACTTCACTGCCCGAGCAGACGCTAGAAGCCTGCCGAGGGAATGAGCGGAAATTTAAGATAGCATGTTACTTTAACCTTGCCAGCAAAATTGATTCCATTTACCACTAGAGTAAGAAATAAGTCACTTATATAGAGGGAAATGAATATGTCATCATGAAAAAGAAAAGTGACAGTTTAGAATAGCTACGATTTCATGTATGCAGTGAGGTGTCTATCATTGCTGTCATTGATCTTTAGTGTTCCAGCTATACCTTAATGGTATAGGTAATTGTTTAAATAAAACTAATTAAGTTCTGTAGTATGCCCTGTAGGGTTTCAAATCGGGGTTCCCAGTGGCATGACTGAAAAAAAGCTTATCACGCCCCTTTTTCGTGTCACACTTCACACATTCATATTATCCAGCCTGAGGCTACAAGTCATAAAGGCTAGGTTTAGCGTGTTGGTGGGTGTTAAACGTAGCCATAGACATCCATTTATTTGTTTAATGAAACAAACATATACCTAGGTACAGCACAACGAAAACATACACATACTTAACACAACAATATAGCTAGAAACAGAAAAGAAATATGTTAAAATGCAGTGTGCGTTAAAGTGAACCAAATAGGCTGATTATAAAAATTACTCATGTGGGGTACGAGTACAACACTGATATATATTCTGCACAACACCTGTCAGTGAAAATTCGACCTAAAGAAAAAAATAATAATAACGGAACGTGAAGTTAATAATGGTGGTTGCTAGTCACATCGCCTGGTGACATGATTCTACAGATTTTCGCCCAGTCCTTCGGCAGGCTTCTACGGTCTGCGTGGAAAGAGAAGCAGCTGGTACATTCTATGTATTTCTTTTCTCCCAGAACACCATCGAAGAAGTTACTTGTTTAAAAGCAGGAATTTTACATGTGGTAAAAAATTTTTGATGATATGTGGGAAAGAGTCATAATGCTAAATTAACATTTGTTAATAATTATCTCTACACAGTGCAAAAGTGATTGCACTAACTGTCATTTCCCTTGTGCCAGGCGTTCCCGCGGCTGACGTGGACGAGACACGGGACTCCGATGAAGACGCGGGGGCGCGGGGCGGGGGACACTACGCGGACGGTAAGCTTCTTAACAACCGAACAAACAGATGGTGTTATATGTTTCACACGGCTCAGTCTGTGTGTCTCTGTTTGGTGGAGGGAGTCAAATGCGGTTTTCTGAATTTGAAACTAGCGGTCGAGCTGAAGTTAGTGGAAGTCGGACCACCCTGAGCAGCCAGGGGCGTAGGCATTTAATTGAATAGCTATGGCACATGGAATATGGATTTTGAGTTCAAATGATCGGTGTGGACGAAAGAGATCCATATTCAATTCATCCTGGGTCAGGTTGAAGTCCAATGGCGCGCAACACTGCTGAAGTATCCTACGAGGTGGCTAACGTTGTGGAGACACAATATAAAATGTAAATTAAGTTTATTTCGTAGGTTAGTCAAAAAAAAATACAGTAGTCCTCATGCTTATTCCAATTTTCGCATAAAAATATGAATGACATTTGCGAAAGTGAAGTTCTACGTTCTGAAGAAACTTTTTCCCATAACGTCATTCGCGCCTTCTATATTTCTATGCATATGAATTAATGCTTAGGAGAGAGGGGGTTTGGCTTCGTTGTATGTCTACGTGTAAGCGCTGCGGCAGTGGTGACCTGTGCGCTCATATGATGTATCTCATCCCACGGGTTCGCTAACGAACTGACCTCCTTTGATAAGCGAAGGTGTAGGTGAAAGTAACAAATGTTTTGCAGATGGCGCAGCAGAGGGCCAACAGCCTGTGGCAGGAAGTTCCCGACACAGTTATTATGCCGAGCCTCAGAGCGCTGACACAAGGCACCAGTGTCATGTTTGTCTGAGGGAGTTTCAGTGTAATAGTAAACTACAAACACACTTAAGAACACACACTGGTGAGAAACCATTTGAATGTAAGGTTTGTCGTCGTCGATTTGCTCGCAGCAATACATTAACAAAACATCTGAGAACTCACACTGGTGAGAAACCATATAAATGTAATGGTTGTGGTAAGAAATTTAATCAAAAGGGTCATTTAGATAGTCATTTAAGAACTCACACTGGTGAGAGACCATTTGAATGTAATGTTTGTGGCAAGCAATTTAGTAATAAAAGTAATTTAAAAACTCATTTAAGAACTCACACTGGTGAGAAACCATTTGCGTGTAATGTTTGCGAAAAGCAGTTTAGTGATAAAAGTAATTTAAAAACTCATTTAAGAACTCACACTGGTGAGAAACCATTTGCGTGTAATGTTTGCGAAAAGCAGTTAAGTGACAAAAGTTATTTAAAAACTCATTTAAGAACTCACACTGGTGAGAAACCATTTGCATGTAATGTTTGCGAAAAGCAGTTTAGTTACAAAAGTTATTTAAAAACTCATTTAAGAACTCACACTGGTGAGAAACCATTTGCATGTAATGTTTGCGAAAAGCAGTTTAGTGATAAAAGTAATTTAAAAACTCATTTGATAACTCACACTGGTGAGAAACCATTTGATTGTAATGTTTGCGAAAAGCGGTTTAGTGACAAAAGTTATTTAAAAACTCATTTAAGAACTCACACTGGTGAGAAACCATTTGCATGTAATGTTTGCGGAAAGCAGTTAAGTGGCAAAAGTTATTTAATAACTCATTTAAGAACTCACACTGGTGAGAAACCATTTGAATGTAATGTTTGCGAAAAGCAGTTTAGTCACAAATGTCAATTAAAAACTCATTTAAGAACTCACACTGGTGAGAAACCATTTGCATGTAATGTTTGCGAAAAGCAGTTTAGTGACAAAAGTTATTTAAAAACTCATTTAAGAACTCACACTGGTGAGAAACCATTTGCATGTAATGTTTGCGAAAAGCAGTTTAGTTACAAAAGTTATTTAAAAACTCATTTAAGAACTCACACGGGTGAGAAACCATTTGCATGTAATGTTTGCGAAAAGCAGTTTAGTGATAAAAGTAATTTAAAAACTCATTTGATAACTCACACTGGTGAGAAACCATTTGATTGTAATGTTTGCGAAAAGCGGTTTAGTGACAAAAGTTATTTAAAAACTCATTTAAGAACTCACACTGGTGAGAAACCATTTGCATGTAATGTTTGCGGAAAGCAGTTAAGTGGCAAAAGTTATTTAATATCTCATTTAAGAACTCACACTGGTGAGAAACCATTTGAATGTAATGTTTGCGAAAAGCAGTTTAGTCACAAATGTCAATTAAAAACTCATTTAAGAACTCACACTGGTGAGAAACCATTTGAATGTAAGATTTGTCGTCGTCGATTTACTCACAACAGTACATTAAAAACACACCTGAGAACTCACACTGGTGAGAAACCATTTGAATCTAAGGTTTGTCGTCGTCGATTTGCTGACAGCAGTGCATTTACAAAACATCTGAGAACTCACACTGGTTAACAATGATCCTTGTTTGTTTGTATTGTTTGTAATTTCTTTATTGTACAAAAACAAATAAAACAAATAAATCAGTTATATGTAAAAAAAAGATAATTTGCACAACGGCGGACTTATCCCTTGAAGGGATGTCTTCCAGTCAACCAAGTGACTGAAAGGATATACGAGAGGTATAACGGCAATAGTGTCAAGATGTAAATCTAATAAATTACATTAATATACATGTAATACATAAATGATTGTAATAATATATATATATATATATATATATATATATATATATATATATATATATATATATATATATATATATATATATCATAACTAGCTGTAGCCCGCGACTTCGTCCGCGGCAAGATTTAAACTATCCTATCTCTCAAGTTGGATCGAACTGCACATGGTGTGCGAATTTTATTATAATCAGTTAAGTGGTTTAGGAGTCCATTGAGGACAAACATTGTGACACGAGATTTATATATATTAGATAAATAATATATATAATAATATAAGAAATAACCCGATTATGGAAAATGCCAACCCACGCAGTACCGATAGTTATAGGATCAACCGGAACAATAGCCAAAAGCTTACACAGATACTGCAACTTGCTTGACTCAAAAATAAATATACACATACTACAGACACAGGCAGCTATTCATACTTCCATTATTTTAACTAAAGTTTTGGGGAATACCATTTTCCTAGAGAAGAATCCTGATTCTCCTTCTCCTTGAGGGTCTCGAGGCGGGAGTTAAAAAAACCGACATTAAAGTCGAGATGAAAGAAATTTCAGCAACTTATAAATATATATAAATAAACTTTTTCAGATTAAATTTAAATGAATCAGCCGAGAGAGCCATTCTAATGTCGAGTGGAAGCGAATTCCACAGCCGAGCAGCAAGTACCGCAAAAGACTTGGCATATGTCTGTGATGAGTGGCCTGGAATCTGAAGTATGGGAGTCCCACTGGCACGTAGTCGGGTGTCAACATCTCATCTTTCTTACTTTTGCATAGTTTTCAATACCACGTTCAAAATAAAAAAAAAATAAAAAAATCTTTATTTCTTAACATAAAGTTATGTACATAACTGATGGCGAATTTGCGTCTCCATTTAAGCAAAGGTAGCTTGTGTCAGGAAACTCCGCTCCTTCGATATCATTAAGGCGCTGTGCATCAGAAGAATACCGTAAAACGTCTAGAGTTAGCTTTTCGTCGTAGAGTTAGCCTTATCTTTTATGGAATGCTATCATGAAAAAAAAAAACATGAAGTACAATTCAAAGATCAAAGTAAATGATTACATTAAAATATTTTCAAAAAAAAAGAATACTAATATCCAGCAAATAATATATCAAAAAAAAGCTATGGCTTTATATATTTCGAACTATTTCTGGGTATGCCCAGAAATAGTTTGTCGCGAATTACTTGATATTTTAGCGACAACTACCAATTTACTTTTTACATCTATTAAAAGTATAACTAAATAAGCAATATACCTAAATAATTATACAGTGACAAAAATTATCAGTGAAAATTAACACGGAAATGGCAGACACGGGTTTGAAATGAGACTGGTGACAGGCCAACTGGTCGCCACTTTCAACCTCATTTCATTACGTGTATATAACATATCGCGCGATGTCCGCTACAAACGGTTAAGTGATACAGCGCCTTAAATAAGAATATATTGTACTACAATTTTACAGTATTTGTTAAATTAAACAATCATATGTTTATGCCTTAAGGGCCAATTTGATTATATATTTAGAATAAAATACGTATATGATAAATATAAGAAGTAATCTAATATATATAAATGCCAATATAAAATATGTATAGATAAAAATAAAGTATGTTACTAAACTAAAGAGGCAGATAATTAACAAGTATCTCCACTTCATCATAGGTAGGTACGGTCTTTTATCCAGGCAGTTACTAGTGATTTGCACTCATAATATGTTTTACCATGTATAAATAATTCTTTATTTAACTTGTTGTACAAGAAAGGTGACCTTGAGTTAAAGTGCACTCTTGCGAATTCAGTTTTAACTAAAGGAACACGAGCAACAGCATGACATCTTCTTCTACTTCGGATTCGAGAATTATAAGGTAAATTTTTGTGAGTTTTCAAAATTATTTGAAGAACATATAGCTTTCTAATGGACAGCAAATTACTGGTATGATATAGTGAAGTAGTAGAGAAGGTTCTCTTTTTAAAATACATCACTTTCAAAAGTGTCCGTTGAGCTCTTTCAGCCTCCAAGAAACGGGTCTTTAATGCTCCACCCCAAACTGAGATGCTTATTTAGGAGATCCTGCGGTAAAATGTGTCTCAAGGTCTTGAACATCCATATGAATTTCCGAATTCTACCGGCTATCTGTTCTATTTGGGGATACCATGACAGTCTTTCATCAATTACTACTCCTAGATATTTCGTTTGGGGTACTTTTGTTATTGAAGGGCAGTGACAGTTTAAATCTGGTTTTTTATCACAACTATGTATTTTTATATCAAAATATTGGGGGGGCTGAGCATTTTTGTAGATACCATAGCAAATATAGTTTGTTTTGTTTGTATTTAGTTTGAGAAGATTATGCCTAAGCCACTCAGCGACCCGGGCCATACCCCGTTCAGCATTTTGCCGTGTATCCTCCCAATTGGTGCCTGTAAAGACAATGGCCGTGTCATCTGCATAAGAAAAAAAATTTGCATTAGTAAGTTCCATGCTACTCAGGTCATTTATATATATGAGGAATAGGGTCGGACCCAGTACACTCCCTTGTGGGACGCCATAATTTATTTCAGTATCCTCACTGATATAACCGTCTAGTTTTACCTTTTGGGTTCGACTTGATAAGTAGTCTTTAAAGATTAATAATTGTTGGCCACTAATGCCGATTTTTTCCAGTTTATGCACAAGAATGGGGATGGAGACTGTATCAAATGCTTTATTTAGATCAATAAAGCATGATAGGCATTTGATTCCTTTGTCAAGATTGTCAATTATTGTTGTAGTTAGGGATATTACAGCATCTTCTGTAGATATTGCATTACGGAATCCAAATTGTGACGTTGAGAGTATGTTATAAGTATTAAGATAATTAGTAAGTCTTTTGTTCAATAATTTTTCAAAAATTTTTGCTAATACCATTACCGATATGGGCCTAAAGTTATTGATATCGTCTCCATTCCCACCCTTGTGTATAGGAGTAATAATAGACTCTTTGAGACCAGACGGAAATATACCCCTATCAAAACATAAATTGACTAAGTGTGTTATGATTGGTGTAATTTCATTTTTTACATGTTGAATAAACCGAGTTTGGATATTGTCGTATCCTGGAGCGCTATCAGATTTTAAATTTCTTATAATACAATCAATTTCTTCATCATCTGTTTTCAGAAGTACAAAAGATTGTGATTGGCTTGGAAGGCCATGAATGTATTCATCTATGTTTTCTCTTTTCAGGGTTGATTGAATATCTTTAGCAAGTTGATTTCCAATATTAGAAAAGAAACTATTTATGTAATTTGCTGACTCTTCAGGAGTTGGCTTTATTATTTATTCGATTAATTTAGAGTTACTGTTATTGTTTTTACTTGTATATGTTAATGTTTTTATATTTTTCCATAACTGTTTGTTATTTTTAACCGTGCTATTTATTAAATTTCTCTCATACATTCGCTTTGTTTTTTTAATTAAATTATTACAAAAATTTCTGTATCTAGTATATGTGATTCTTTTTATAATATTATCAGGATCATTGCGTGATTGTTTTTGTATTTTGTTTCTATTTTTAATACACTTTAGGATACCAGTTGTCATCCAAGGTTTAACTGTACGCTTGCTTTTAGGGATAGTTATTGTAGTTGTGTTTTCATTATTAGGTTCTACCAGTGCTTTGATTAGGGTGTCAGTGATTAGATTTGGGTCTTCACAAAACATTAGCTCTGATAATTGTTTATTTTTAAGGTTTTTAGGGCAGCATCATAGTTTGTTCGCGTAATGGTTTTTGCTGTGGGATTATTTGTTTTCATTTTAGATAAAGATAAGAAAGTCGTAGAATGGTCAGTAATACTGGTGCTTATAACAGCGACAAATGCTGAATGCTTTTTTTTGTTGAATTTTAGCATGAAGTGGTCAATACAACTATTTTTCCTAGTAGGTATAGTGTGACCAGGCAGTATACCGAAAGAAGGTAGGACATCCTGTTTTTTATTTCATATGATTTTTCATTTGCTTTAGGTAGAATGTTAATATTGACATCTCCAGCAATAGTGATACAATTAGATGTGATAAGGTTATTTAAATGATCGTTTAGTGAATTTATGAAACCATCGATGCATGTGTCCGATGGAGAGCGATAGATACCCAATATAGTGTGATTTAGTATATCTACTTGGAAGCAAGATGCATGGGTTAGTTTTACTTCTTTAATTCTTGGTTTTAGACTATCTTTAACATACACAACAACCCCGTCATTTTGATTTAGTTGTAAGGTAGAAGCACAAGAATGGTAGTTATTTAGATTAGGAATCGGTTTATTTGGGTCAAGGTGACATTCTGTAAGTATAATAATCATCATCATCATCATCGGGTCCTTTTTTAGTCTCCACTACAGGAGCACGACCCTCTCTGTACTACTAGGGCCATACTTGGCCAGAGCAGCCAGAGGACTTGGCCTACACTCTCCACGCTGGCCAGACGGGTTGGAGAGGTGTCTTAGATGTTTATAAGCTTTGTTTAGCCTGTGGCCGTGTGGTGTAGCCGTGTGGTATCCGGCAGAGTAGAATAGGACCACTCCAAGTCTTCCCGTGGATGTCGTAGAAGGCGACTTAGGAAATACAGGCTAAACAAAGTATAATAATGTCTGTTTCAAAATCAATTGTAGATAGATTGATTACAAAATCATCAAAGTTTTTGTAGATGCTACGAATGTTTTGTGCGAATATTGTTAGATCTGATTTATTTACACGACAATGGCTAGATAGTTTTTTTTTTTTTTTTTTTTTTTATATTAAATGAGTTTACTCTTGACCATAATCTAGGCCAAAGGCAAAGATATTGTCTAGGATCGACCGAGTTCACCCAGAAGAAGCCTATTCACTCTAACTTTAAAAAGATTCAGGTTATATGCGCTCGGAAACACAGACGCAGGCAATGAATTCCAATCCTTAGCTGTGCGCATAATAAAAGAAGAGGAAAAGCGCTTGGTACGAATGTTAGGAATTTAAACCAGGTAAGGATGGTACCCAGCGGTGCATCTGACCGTCCGATAGAAGAAAGGAGAAGGTGGTATGAGTTCGTGCAGTTCTTGAGCACACTCTCCGAAGAATATTCTGTAAAAGACACATAAGCTGGCGACTTTGCGTCTATGGCTAAGACTTTGCAGTTTATTTTTTATGAGTCTTTGGTCGCCTATTAATTTCCTGGCCCTGCGGTCCACCGAATCCAATGCGGCAAGTTGATATTTGGCTGAGCCATCCCAAAGGTGGCTGCAATACTCCATGCATGACCGGACTTGCGCCGTATAAAGTGTAAGGAGCTGTCCTGGAGTGAAGTATCGCCTAACCTTGTTCAGGATGGCTAGCTTTTTGGCCGCTGTTTGAGCTTTGGTTTCGATGGAAGTGCCGAAGTTAAGGTCAGAAGACAACTTCATGCCGAGGAGTTCAAGCTCATTTGCCAAAGGTAGAGAAACACTACGGAAAGTAGGAGACAAGTTAAAAGGACTCCGTTTCGACGTTTCGAGAAGAGTTCCGACATATCACATAATACTGATCTTGCCACACTCAAGTTATCTATGTCAGTTATAGTTTGTATTGTGTTACACATTTAGCAGTTGCGGTAAAAAGCAAAAGGTTGTCTCGAGTGGATTTATTTCTTCTAAGCATGGATAAGTGATGAAACCAAAACAGTCGGAGTTATATACTATAATATTATATATAGTATCATCAACTGGTTCGTTCGGCATTAACGTCGCTCCGTGCAAAACTTATTGTAAAAATGTTTAAGTGCAATGTTTTACTGTGAAATGAATATAGTGTTATAGCTCTGAAAGTGACTTTCTCGATAATATATCGGACATGCCTTAACCATAAAATAATTGTGAGTAATCGGAACTTATTTTGTCATGTAAAGCAAAGCAAGCATTTTAAGGTTATGGAGCTATAATTGCATGGCTAAGATCCTCGACGGCCCGCGCGCATCTTACATCTCTGTCGCACTCCCGCACTAAGCGCGCTTACAACTTGCCCGGATTGCCGTCGGATTCCGAACGCGAGTTATCTATCACCCATCCTGTTCGCACAACGCAGCAGCGCCTTATTGTCGCTCTGCTTTACCTCGCACGCATATCCATAGCTCGGAGAGTTTCATTCACAATTACGTCCGCACGAAATTGAAGCTTACCTACTGCTACGGCCGTGTTATATCGCGGCTAATGCACAATATTGATTCTAAATAATACACAACAAATACTTCATCATATTATTATCCATTTGTGAAATTGTGAATTATCGCATGCCGGCTCACGCATTAATTGGATTGTATTACGGATTATATATCAGTCACAGTCTTGACTAAATATGGCAGAGAGTAAAAAGAATAGACAGGCAATTTCGGGATCATCCGACGAAAATGTTACACTAAGACGCACTACCTCGACGATAACTTCATCCTCCGCTCGGTCCTCTGAGAATATAAAAGATGATCATATAGCGTTGGTGGAACGATTGTCTACCATGCTTGACAAGAAATTAGAATGTAAATTTTCCTCAATGATCAGCGAGTTGCGTGTAGCATTACGTGATAATATTAAGTCAATGATACAAACTGAGCTTGGACTCTTAAATCAGGATTTTTCCGCTACTACAGACTTTCTGACCAAGCAACAGAAGGAGTTCCAGATTCAGCTTTCGGAAAAAAATCAAGAAATAGAAAATTTAAAAAAAGAAGCAAATAAACTGAACGAAAAAATTACATCCATAAACAGCCAACTGCATACTATTGACAGACAATCCAGATGTCTAAATATTGAAATTCAGATGGTGCCTGAAAGGAAGAATGAGGATATACACAATTGTTTTATAAACATGTGTAAGGCTATGGGCTGTTCCTTGCCCGACATCGAAGTGGGTGTATGTCGAAGAATTTCTAAACTTAATCCGAAATCTTCTCGGCCTCGAAATATCCTGGTTACTCTATCATCGATACGACAGCGTGATCACATTTTATCAGCAGTTCATAGATACAATAAAAATAACAAGAATAACCCCTTGAACTCGAGTAATTTGGGCCTACCTGATGACAAGTCAACTATATATGTCTGTGAACACCTTTCACCAAGCACGAAGGAACTCCACGCGGCGGCAAGAAAAGCGGCTAAGGAAAAATCTTATAAATTCGTCTGGGTTAAATTTGGCAGGATTTATGCGAGGAAGGACGAGGAGTCTAGCGCCATTCTCATCAGGGATTTAAAGTCACTTGAGAAGTTATAATACTAAAATTTAATTATTTTTTTTTTCTTTAATTCTTAATAAAAATTCATTCTTTTTATTTCTTATTTAGGTACATCGCTATATTATCTCCCCATCCAAAATGTTTTTGTTTTATCAAAATGTAAATGGTCTAAGAACAAAACTATCAGATTTGTACTTAAATGTTTTAAATTGTGACTACGATCTGATTTGCTTGACAGAAACTAATACACATGAAGGCATATTCAACGAAGAAATGTTTGATTCTAGATATGTTACGTATAGAAGAGATCGGCGAACATCTCGTGATGCGAAGTCTAGTGGAGGAGGAGTTCTCGTAGCCGTAAAAAAAGAGTTAGCTGTAGTTAGGAGGTCGGGTTGGGACAGTGAATATGAGGATTTATGGATTACTATAAACATAGGTACAAATCTTTAAACTTATGTAATTGTTATTTACCTCCTGACTTAAACACAAATAAGCTGAATGGGTTCTATGAGCATTCCTCTAAAATTATCAATGACAATTCTGATGATAATAGTTTGTTTTTGATGGTAGGTGATTTTAATGCACCTAGCGTTGATTGGATCTGCAGCAATGATGGTAGCATAATGAATCCTAGTTCACCTCCTGATTTGAAATCATCCTTACTATTGGACTTCATATCGCTCTGTGGATTATATCAATTTAATAGCTTTCCTTATCATAACGGGAGATTTCTAAATCTAATATTGTCAACCTCTCGTGAGATTATTGTTGAGGATATTGAGCCTCTGTCTAGAGTAGATTCTCACCACCCATCACTGTTAGTAAAACTTAATATGAATGACAAGAATTCTCCTTTAAGTCAAAACACTGATATCAAAAGATATAATTTTCGTAAATGTAAGATAGACATAGTCAAACAGGAATTAAGTAAAGTGAATTGGTCAGAGCAGTTTTTTAATAAAACTCCTGATGAAGCGGTTACAATATTTTATGACACTCTTGATAATATAATATCAAAAAACACACCTCTGATTCGAAGCAACCATAATGCATATCCTGTATGGTTCACGCAATCGCTTATTAATTGTTTAAAAGAGAAACTTAAGTACCATAAACGATATAAAAAATTCAATAACCCTCGAGACTACGACACTTTTGTTCTTTTGCGAACTAGATGTAAAAATCTTATTTCTAAATGCTACAAGGAATATATTTCAAAGGTAGAAGACACTATTCAGGACAATCCCAAAGTATTCTGGCGACACATTAATAGTAAAAGGTCTGTAAATGAAATTCCTCAACAAATGTCCTATGGTGATTCTATCAGTGGAGGTGGCACTAATACATGTGAAATGTTTTCCAAGTTTTTCAGTAGTGTGTATACTCCAAATAGCACATCTTCGACTTTTAATACGGAGTTAAAAAATAATAGTGACTCATTGTCGTATATAAGTTTGAGTAGAGAGTCTATAGAAACAGCACTTAAAAATTTGGATTCAAATAAAGGTTCTGGCCCAGATGGACTACCTCCATTCTTTATAAAGTTGTGTTCCTTGGAACTATCCGTACCACTGTTCATTATCTTTAACGAGTCACTAAGGACCGGTATCTTTCCCAGTATCTGGAAAACCGCTCACGTTGTCCCTATATTTAAATCAGGTGATAAAACTAAATGCGAGAATTATCGCCCCATCAGTATCCTGTCCTGTGTAGCAAAGGTCTTTGAAAGTCTTGTGTATGAGTACATATATAATCACGTTAGTTCGTTCATTTCACAGAATCAACATGGTTTTGTTAAAAAGCGATCAACAGTTACTAATTTACTTTGTTTCAAGAATTATATTTGTAATGCTTTTGCTATTAATTCGCAAGTTGATACACTCTATACAGACTTTTCGAAGGCCTTTGACAGAGTCGATCATGATCGACTTTGCCACAAACTTTCCTCTTTTGGTATCCATGGAGATTTGCTTCGCTGGATTAATTCGTATTTATCGAGACGTACACAGATTATTACACTCAAAGGTTTCAAATCCACGCCATTTATAGTTCCATCTGGGGTGCCACAAGGTTCCCATCTCGGTCCTCTTTTCTTTGTTCTGTACATCAATGATCTCGCGCAGAGTCTTAAATGTAATCATCTCATGTACGCAGACGACTTAAAGATATTTAGGTTAATAACAGATACAAGAGATGTTGCGATATTGCAATCAGATCTGAACACTATAGTCGAATGGTGTGCTGAAAATGACATGCAATTAAATGTTGAAAAGTGTGCAGTTATAACTTACTCAGGAAAAAAACATAAGGTTGTGGCAAATTATTCCGTAGGAGACAAAATACTGCAACGTAAATCTGTAGTAAAAGACTTAGGCGTACTAATTGACGAAAAACTGACTTTTAGAAACCACATAGATGATCAAATAAAAAAATCTAGAAGACTTTTGGGTTTCATATTAAGAAATACCAATGATTTTAAAAATCCAAGAAGTGTCATGGGCCTCTATTGCAACATAGTACGTAGCAGACTTGAATATGCTTCAACAATTTGGTCTCCTCATTATAAAGTTCATTCTGATAGAATTGAGAGGGTGCAAAGAAATTGTTTGAAAGCAGTAAGTAGAAGACATCGTCTTTTAAGACAATTGTCAGATTACACAAAAAGATGTGATCATTTTAAGATACATCCTTTACATATACGTAGAGAAACAACTTTATTAACGCACTTGCATAAAATTATTCACTCAACAATTGATTGCAGTGATCTTCTATCGTTGATTAATATAAATACTAACTATAAATGTCGGAAACCTAATGTTTTCGTGCTTAATGTATATAGAAATAACACGTCATTTTATAATCCCGTAGTCCGTATGTGTCGATTATATAATGAGCTCAATCGATTAAATTGCAATCTAGATGTATTTGATCACCGACATGGTCGGTTTAAAAGAATTGCATTGGAAGCTGTATCGGATCGTGGTCACATGCAAAGTTAGGTTAGTAATAATTTTTTAACACAATATATTATGTAGAATTATACTATACTCTTTGATTGGATTTAATAAGTTCTGTTGAAAAAAAAAAAAAGGATACAATTAAAATGTCAATCACACAGTTTTGTTAATGCTAACACTCAAACACTCAATCATGTTGTACACACATAATTTAGGAAAATGACTAGTGCTTTTATATGGTTCTACAAAATTGTTTATATGTAAATGTCATGATCTGTAATGTGTGTCTAAATAAATAAAAAATAAAAAAATAAAATATTTTCGTGTATATAATTACATAATGGAAGGAATGTAATGTAAGCACTTGGTATAAACCTTGGTTTTAATATAGAATTACAAAAATAAATGAGCCTCACGTTTATTAAAAGTTTTATTATGCAATGTATTATTTTAAACTTAATGTCATATTTATGTTTAGAAAATATCGAGTTAAACAGAAATATATTTGAAAATATTCGTATAGTATACCTATGAATTTTATTTATGAAAAAAATATGCATTTTAGCATCGGTTTTATAAGAGATATTAAAGCAATATTTGTAATTTAAGTATATAACAGTTATGGATATATAATATTTTACATACGAGTAGGCAACGTATAGAGAGCTATATGAGGTCATGCTGTATATAATTATCATTAGATTAAAGTATATGTTTATTTTTCTATTTTTAGATGTCTGAGAAGAGTTTATAATATATAATATATTATTTATATTATGAGTGCATGTATTTAGTATGAAATAGTAGGGCCTTGGATTATGTATAGCATATTTTACAAGTATACAATTAATATTATATCTATGTAAATGAGTACACATTTGAACGTAGAAATTCACAAACAATAATATACACATTGGTAGTCAAGTGGCAGATTTGGAGAGTGTATGTAATTGAGACTAGTTAATCACCGTGATGACAGGCGAGGTGTCATCCTTCCTTAGGTTCACCTTGCCAAATGCTGTCCAGCAGTACTTGTACAGCTGCCTTTTAGTGAGGTCCCTGGCCAGGAAGAATAGTCGCGCTGCCTTTGTTGTAAGATGCTCCGACACAAATATTGGCATATCTCCATTAATTTTGCTGTCTAAGTGTTTAGAACTTAACTTCGAGGATTTATTTTTATAGTTATACGTTTTACAGGCCTTTAGAAGGTCATACTTTGTCAAAGCAGAGGCGAGCTCAACCACTATATTTTATTGTCCTTGTCCTTAGCTTTCTTAATACGATATATATCTTTTATATGCTCTGGTGTAGCGGGGAAAAGAATATATGCGCGAGGATCCTAAATTCATAATCGGCGTATATCAGTTACGGACTTACCTTACAATCTCCTTCGACGTAGGCGGGTTGCGTGTGAGACGTATATAATAGAAGCGGTGCGTTGATTAGGCGTCGGGATTAACACATCACCGACAAGCATATTCAAGATCTAATCACAAATTGTTCACACAATAAAAAGGGTGGCGACACGGCGAAGATTATAAGCGCGCGGCGAGCGGTTATGTATTTGGCCGCAGGATCTCGAAACACACTGACGCGGCGTGTTGGTTGAACGCAATGCACTGGTATTGAGCCGCGAGAAGACAGCTAGCGACATCTATCGCAGCTAGGTAGTTCCAAACCAACACACACCGATTAAAAATCAAAAGGCGCGCAAACATCCTCCACCCCTTGATATTGCGTAGGAATATCAATAATAAACAGAGATGCAAAAGATTTGCAAGAAATGCGGAGCGTTACAATTATAAGGAATAAATATATATAAAGGACATATAAATGAATATATATAAATAAAGGAAATAAGGTACATAGGTATTTGTTAAACATTATTGCGTTGGAAGCGGACACAACTTGACCACTGGTCGCTTATATGTCCCAGTTGTCGTTCTGACTAAGGCAACGCGAGTTACGCCGTCCTTTCCAGGAAACACCTCTTCAATTATACCGGTAGGCCAATGCAGAGGAGGTATTCCATCCTGGTGAATAAGAACAAGTGTTCCAGGATGCATAGGAACACTAGGAGTGTTCCATTTTTGACGCTGCTGAAGAGTATGTAAATAATCTAAACGCCATTTCTGCCAATAACTTTGTACCAGACTATCTAAAAGAGCTTTCCTATTGGAAAGATTCAGTGAAGTTATCTCGTACGCGGAAAGCGATTTTAACGGAGTAGTCATTAAGAAATGTGCGGGAGTTAAAATTGAGTGCGGTTGATCGGACAACAAGCACAAAGGACGCGAATTTAGTATACATTCAATTTGTGTTAAAACCGTCAATAGCTCCTCGAACAAAAGCAACTGCTGCCCGATAGTGCGGTACAAATGTGCTGGCGCGGTTTTGAAGCATATATTGCACTTACGAATGCGTTGACGAATTATGTTGCGTGCAGAAATTATCCAAAAGCGTTGACGCAAAAGTGACATAAGTAAATTAGACCCAGTATGACAATTGGATCTATGATAATCATCAATGATCAAGTCAACGATATGATGGCGTCGAGGAAGAACAACTGGGTGTCTATTCTCGAAGGGAATATTAGCGTTCGTGAGTCGACCACCGACGCGAAGTAAAGAATTATCGTCGATGAAAGGATCGAGCTTACGAAGAGAAGGCGAAGGTAAATTACCTTTTGAAATATTTTTAATTTCATCTCCAAAATGTTGATTTTGTAAAGCCTTCAACAAAGCTATTTCAGCGACCTCCAAATCTGAGGTTTGAATAGAAGGAACGCGAGGTAACTTCTTGATAAAGCGTAAGACATAACATGTAACGCGTAATAATTTTTTCCACGAAGAAAGTCGTGAAGCGAGTTCTAAAAGCGGGTGCGGACTACTGTCTATAGAAGACACAGCAGCAAATGTAGCGGATGACTTAATTTCAGGTAAGTCGTTAAGAGCGGGCTCAAATGGCACGATCGGCCATTCTGACACAGGCGAGCGAGCCCATTTAGTACCATGCCACCATAAAGGGTGATCTAAAATTTGAGAAGGCATAAGGCCTCGCGAGTCACAATCACTTGGATTATCAATCCCATTTATATGAAAAAAGCGATCAGAAGGAACATTTTCCTGTATTTTACTAACACGGTTGGCAACAAATACTTGCCAACGGTGCGGCGATGAATGAATCCAAGACAATGCGATGGTAGAATCAGAGAAAGCGAATATCTCTGTAATAGGATAGCGAGTATTTAGTGTAGAATGAACTTGCTTTATGAGTTCCGAAAGTAATAGTGCAGCACATAATTCAAGTCTAGCAAGCATTACAGTTTTGAGCGGTGATACCTTAGATTTAGAACACAACTAGCTGCATGGTTACAACACCATTAGCGTGTGTTGTATGTAAATATAAAACACAACCGTAAGCCTTTATACTAGCATCGCCAAAACCTAATAAACGAACTGTACAATTGGCTGTTATGCCTAAATGACGCGGTATTTGTAAATTTGATAAATGATTTAATTCGTTTTTAAATTGTATAAAGCGGTCAACTATAGATTGAGGCGGCTCTTCATCCCAATCCATTTTAGAGAGCCATAGCTCCTATTAGCAAAAGCTTCGCGTAAAGAATCACAGGTGCTACGAGTCCTAATACATCATATAGGCGAGCGATGGTGGATAAAATAGCACGCTTGGTATTACCATTAGAAGAACCGTTAACTGTGAATGTGAAAGTATCTGAAACTGGTAACCATTTTAATCCTAATATTTTTAGCGAGTTGCCATCACTATTAAATTCAATAGAGGCGCGGTGCGAGTCTGGTAGCTGATCCAGGAGCTCGGAAGAATTACTAGCCCATTTCACAAGATCGAATCCACCAGACTTGAACAATGCGATCAGCTCATGTGCCAACTGAGCTCCTTCAGCCTCTGTGGGAACCGATGTACTTAAGTCGTCCATATATATCTCCCTTGTGGCTACCTCACTAGCGCGCGGATAGCGCTCATATTCGTCATAAGCCAGCTGACGGACTGTGCGCATTGCTAAAAAGGGACTAGAACGAAGCCCAAAGGCAACAGAATTAAATTGAAAAATTCGTAAAGATTCTTTTTTATTAAAGCGATATAATATTTTTTGATATTTGCGGTCATCTTCGGAGAGCATGATCTGAAGATACATCTGATGAATATCAGCTGTAAGGGCCACTTTGAAATAACGAAACCCTAGCAATAATGTAAATAAGTCAGCCTGCAAATTAGGCCCGGTATGAAGAAGATCGTTAAGCGAGGTGCCTGTACTAGTTTTCGCACTTGCATCTAAAACTAAGCGTACTTTCGTCGTGACCTTATCCGGACGCACAACAGCATGATGCGGTATGAAGTAACCCTCTGACACAGTGGTAGGGGTATGTGGTAGTTCGGTTATATAACCTTTCTGCATATATTCTGTTATCACATCATTATAAGCTTGATGCAGTGCAGGTAATGAATCAAATTTGCGCTCAAGTGACATTAATCGACGTTGGGCACAAGCTTAGAGTCACCTAACATTTTTGGGTCCTCCTTAAATGGCAACGAAACTATGTACCGACCCGAAGAACTGCGAGATACCGAAGATTTATACAAAGTTTCACAATCATTATCATCCCGGCTCATTAAAGTAGACGAAGAAGGTATGTCCTCGATTTGCCAAAATTTTGTTAAAATATTATCTAAAGAAACGTTAATTAAAGGACCGAAGGACCAGGCAATCACATCAGGATTAGCATTGCATGCCTCTCCCACAATGACATAGCCAAGCGTTGTCTCGAGGGCATAGGGCAGAATGCGTTTTGTATCGGAGCACCCAGACGATGATTGCTTCGCGGTAGAAAGCGTAGGTATAAATTTACCACTCAATATTAAATGCGGAAATATTTGCGCTCCAAGTATGACATGAATGTCACCGGGCAAATTCCAGGTGTCATCTGCTAAAGTTAAGTGTGCAAAGCTACTCACTATGTCAGCGCTCACTGATTGAGTAGGCAACTGATCAGTAATTTGATTATCTACTAGACATTTAATGTCATACTGAATATTCGAGATACGAGATACGATAGATTTATTTTAAGCGTTACAGAACCTAAAATAGGTGTTGAGATTAACCCTACCGTTTTTATAGCAGAATTAACCAGCGGTTGAATATTTAAATTCAATTGTTTACAACAAGCGAGAGTTATAATATTATTTTGTGAGGCACTGTCCCATAAACACCTTATCGTTGTGTATGTATTTCTGTAAGGAACATGTACCTTAACTGTGGGTAAAATGATTATAGTTTTATTTGTCAACGACGGTACAGTCGGACCAAAGGCGTGAGTGACCGCTGACTCAGTGACAGAGTTACCCTGTACAGTAGGCGCGTTTACCCTGTTCAAGTCAGTGCATTGTGTACTCAAATTATTATTATTATTACTCCTAGGTTGATGTGACGTCAAATTTTGACTAGGAGCGTTGCGGTTGTCAAAGTGCAATAAACTATGATGACGACCATTGCATTGTCTACACGAATGACGTGAATTGCACTTCACAGTATTATGTTTTGCACTAAAACAATTAACACATAAATTATTTTGTTATACGTAATGAAACCGTTCCTTAACAGGAAGATTTTTAAATGCTGAACATTGATACAAATGCGAATGACTCGATTCCTTACAATAGAAGCAAACATTAGACTCGGATCTATTACCTTCCATAATAGCAAAGGCGTGTGATGCGTTTACTTTAGGCTTTGAAGTATGCGAGACAGACTGAGAAGTATTTTTTGTAATTGAAGTATTCGTTAAAGTAGGCGTTTTGCTCGACGCGGATGTCCGTTCAAGCACTTTGACATGATGTCGAATAAATTCGATCAAATCCGAACAAGTGGGTATATTTTTATCACGTACTTGTGATTCAAAACTTTGAACAATTTGAACATCGAGTTTCTTCAAAGCAATATGAGTTATAATAAAGTCTGTTAAGTCCGTGATCTGAAGTTGTTTTAGCGCGGAAAAGGAAGAATTATTTTTTTCTATAATATTATTCAATTGGACAGCGGAACTGTTTGACGGTTTTAACTCAAGAATGTTATTTAAATATAAGGTACCTAGAAGTCGTTTATCTTGGTATTTATTTAAAAGCGAATTCCAAATAATTGGATAGTTAGTTTCGTTAGGTACGATTCCTGCGAAAATATCTAACGCGCGACCGTTTAATTTACCGATTAGATATTGTACGCGCTGCGCATCGGTCAGATTGACATTACAATGAACATTTGTTTTAAATGATTCATAAAATAGCGGCCAATTACTTGGATTTCCGTCAAACGATATTAATTCTATGGGCGGTAGTTTACATTTTATTTTTGAATTTTCAGTCGAAGTTTTCTGAATACTGTTGGTAGTAAGTGTCGACCTCGTATATTTTACATAGGTATATATTTCCTCAAAGGAATTCCACTCGTCCGTATTCAAGATGACTTCCGGTTTTAATTCTAATTGTAACATGTGATATTGATCGCACAGAGTATTGAAATCGTCATACAATTTATCAATATTAGAGGAACCTGCCAAAAACTCAGTGTTATCAAGAGTTCCAATATCTGGTACAACTTTTTTGGCAGCATTATAGAGGGCTTACATCCGTGCAAAAATGGCCTGTTTTTTAACAAGGATTTGTTTTAACTTTGTTGAGTCCGCCATCTTGCAACTCAGTACGAAAAATGTAAGAAATGGAAATACCTAAGTACTTTAAATGCGTAGAAAATAATATATATAGCGTGGATATAATGTTATAATTGAAAGCGTGTGAAATAATGTAATGCGGGAATGGAAATATATATAGATAAATACCAATATCGGAAATGGAATGTATGGAAGTGAAAATAATATGTAAAATGCGGGTATAATATGAAATTACAATTAATTACTGCGGGAATTCGATTCAATCCGGTTCGAATGGTACCAAAAACTTATGGTGTAGCGGGAAAAAGAATATTAGCGCGAGGATCCTAAATTCATAATCGGCGTATATCAGTTATGGACTTTCCTTACAATCTCCTTCGGCGTAGGCGGGTTGCGTGTGAGACGTATGTGGTATAATAGAAGCGGTGCGTTGATTAGGCGTCGGGATTAGCACATCACCGACAAGCATATTCAAGATATAATCACAAATTGTTCACACAATGAAAAAGGGTGGCGGCACGGCGAAGATTATAAGTGCGCGGCGAGCGGTTATGTATTTGGCCGCAGGATCTCGAAACACACTGACGCGGCGTGTTGGTTGAACGCAATGCACTGGTATTGAGCCGCGAGAAGACAGCTAGCGACATCTATCGCAGCTAGGTAGTTCCAAACCAACACACACCGATTAAAAATCAAAAGGCGCGCAAACATGCTCTTTGGTAATAGTAGGGCAGCTCACGGTTTCCGACAGCGTGGTCACCATAGTGATGAGGTCATCCCGGGTCTCATTTTGTTTGTATTGTACGTTACGTATTTCAAAAGATGTTTTCCTATGCAATCTCTGCAGCTCCTCCACCTGCCCTTCAAGATATAGTATATACTCCTGGTCTTTTTTCTTTGAGTTTCCATCGATTCAAGTTTCTTCTGAACATTTTCATTCTGTGCAGTTACAAAAGAAACATTGGTTTCTATATTTTGAATGGAGTGTCGCATCTCGTTGATATTGCTGTTCAGTGAAGAGTTATTTTTTTCTACTTTTTCTGTCAGATTCAAGATCATGGTTCTCATTTCCTCTTGAAAATTTTCTTCGCCGGTGCGGTTGTGAGGGCTATTTTTTTCCGTTTGTTTCGAGTGCCGACATAATTCGTTGGTGTAGCATCGCCTTTTGTCTTACCATTTGTATCTGAAGCAGCAGTCTTGCGGGTCCATCTTTTTATATAATAACTAATCCAAGTAACGTATTAGTTGGGATTGCGAGCAACGCAGACCCAATAGTTACCAAACAGTCGGTATCTCTCCAACCCGTCTCGCCAGCGTGGAGAGTGTAGGCCAAGTCCTCTGGCTGCTCTGGCCAAGTATGGCCCTAGTAGTACAGAGAGGGTCGTGCTCCTGTAGTGGAGACTAAAAAGGACCTGATGAGGAGTCGGTACGTTATCTCTCGTCGTGTGCGCGCCGCGCTACAACAAACAAAGCGCTAGGAAACGTTAGGAACGGGATCTTCATTCTCGTCCACAACCAACATAAGTTTGTAAAATATGCGTGATATATTAAACCACGGGCTTTACTAGATAGTATAAGGAATTTTTTTTTTTTTTTTTTACTTAATAAACTTTATTGTTCCAAAATAATATTTGATTACAATAGGCGGACTTAATGCTATGAGCATTCTCTCCTAGTCAACCATAGGGAAAACAAAAAAATAAAAATGTATGGCGCAAAAAGTGATTATATAACATACAAGAAGTATATTAGGGAATGATAAATACAGATAGTCACAACATAAATATTTATACATACATACAAATAAATACTATATAAATAAATACTACATACATACCAATGATGAAAACAGAGAAATAAGGGTATCAAGAAGATAAAGAGTTCAGAAAGTGAGAGTGAACCTTTTTTTTTGAAGGTGAATTTTGTAGAAGATTCTTTAATGTCAACGGGCAATACTTTGCCCGTTCAGAAGCAACGAGTCGAGAAGCAACAAGACTGAAAGAATTTGACATAAAATTAGTTCGAAAGAGAGGAGTAAAGAGAAGACGTGTATTCGTAGAACGAAGCTGCCGATCATGTGTCTCAGAAAGGAACTGAAACTTACATTTTAAGTACTCAGGACAGTGTGGATTATTTAAAATAGAAAAAAGAGTGCAGAGAATTCGTAGCTGTCTACGTTGACGGATAGGAAGCCATTTAAGCTCGGAACGATAGGAAGAAATGTGATCGTACTTTCGAAGACAGAAGATAAATCGAATACAATTATTAACGAGACGATCGAGCTTATTAAGAAGATCTTCGTTGAGATCCGGACAACACACATCAGCATAGTCAATAATGGGAAAAATTAGGGTTTGGACAAGTGAGATCTTCGTTTTTAAAGGAAGGAAGTTTCTGAGACGGTTGAGCTGCTGGAGAGTGGCGGTAACAGAGCGACTGACTTCCGCTATATGAGTGATCCAGCTAAGTGTGGAGTCAATGTGTAGGCCTAGGTCTTTAACAGATTTACAAAAAGGGATAGCACTAGTTTTAAAAGTCACAGGCGAGATAGTATTAAAATTGATTTAATTTATTTGCCTAGTGCTACCCACTATTATAGCCTGACACTTCGATGGATTCACCTCTATACCGAAACCCTTCGACCATGACAATATCGATGACAATGCCGAGTTGATAGTCGCAATGCTCGATTCTATTTCATCGATGGACGACGGCGCGTAAATTTGAAGATCATCTGCATAGAAATGATAAGAGCAACCAATTGAAGAATAAAGAAGATTAATGAAAAGAGAGAAGAGCAGAGGTGATAAGATTCCCCCTTGAGGTACACCTGTTGAAAGCGATTTCCACCCCGACAGATTGCGCTCCATGCGAACGGCTTGCTGTCGGTCACGGAGATAAGCAGAGCACCAATCCAGAACTGAGGGTGAGAATTGCAGATGACGGAGGATGGCAAGGAGAATATCGTGATCAACCATATTGAAAGCGTTAGAAAAATCAATCAGAACAAGAGTGGTAACCAACGTTTTCTCCATGCCTAAACGAATATCCTCGGAAACTTTAAGAAGTGCAGTAGCTGTACTGTGGCCTTGACGAAATCCAGACTGGAAAGGAGTGAGAAGAGTGTTTGAAAAAATAAAAGAAGATACTTGGGAAAGCACTACGGCTTCTAGAATTTTGGAGAGGAAGGGCAGAATTGAAATTGGCCTGAAATTATTTAAAACTTGGAGAGAGGAAACTTTAGGGAGTGGAATTATAAAAGCTTTACGCCATAATGAAGGAAATGTTCCGGTAGCTTAAGAAAAGTTTATAATGTGAGTCAGAATCGGAAGAACTAAATGCAGTATGTTAGTTATCATTTGTCGACTCATATCATCGCATCCTACAGCTTTTGATTTAATAGAAGAAACTATTTTACAAATCTCATCCTCATTTGTCGGAGAAAAAGAAAAAGGTTCAATCGGAGGACTGGCCATGGAAGTAATTTTGGAAATAGTTGATAGTTTAACAGCAGGATCGAGAGAGCTTGTCAAACAGAAGTGATTATTAAGATCGTTTGGAGAAAAATTAAAAGATGAACAAGAAGTTTTATTTTTGGCAAGACCTTGAGAACGAAGAAACTTCCAAATTTCGGCCGGAGAAGATTCTGAAAGGCTGTCACAGAAATATTTCCGCTTGGCTGCTCTTACCATAGTATTACAACGATTTCGCGCAAGTTTGTATGCAGCCCAGTTCTCATCCTTTCGGTCCCTCTTAAAAGACCGAAACGCCCGATCCCTCCTCGACATGGCCATGCGAATGGCCCTGGTAATCCATGGCGATGGTGGACGCTTGACTTTAACGGCCTTCAAAGGAGCATGAGAATTATAAAGAGAAATTATTTCGGAGTTAAATTTTTCAACTTTATCGTCTACCGTTGTTGCCTCGAATATTTTTGAGAAATCCAACTTTGCAGCATCACTCAAAAATTTTTCGCGATCAATATTTGTCATGTTACGCATCCATACAGTTGTGGGTTTAGACTTAGGTGGTTTCAATTTATATGATAGATACAGAAGATCATGTTTTGAGAAAGCAGGTGCATCGACCTGACCGTGCTTAAGGACAAGATCTGGGGAGGAAGTTAGAATCAAATCAAGCCAGGTGTTTTCAGAGTAACGATTGAAATGAGTAGGCCCCAAAGGCAAGAAAGAGAGATCCACCGACTTAAGTATGTTAAGAAGACTTTGAGAACGCGGTTCATCGAATGATATACAAATGAGATCCGTATTAAAATCACCCATGACTGTATGATGTGTGTAGTCCGAACAGAGAGAATCAAAGACAGACTCAATTTGAGCGAAATAATCAAAACCAGGAGGGCTGTAGACGACTCCTAGAAGTACTTTAGCGCCGTTGACAGAAACTTCAAGAAATATAAATTGAGCTGCACTTGAACGCACGGGAGGTGAAGATATTAAAATTTTATAAGAAAAGTGACTGCGTATATAAATCGCAACACCTCCACCAACCATACCCTCACGGTCGTTACGTATAAGAACATAACCAGGAATCGAAACAAAAACAGACGATATGGATGGTTTGAGCCAGCTCTCAGAAATCAGTATCGCATCGAAGAGGGAAGAAGAAAAGGTGTCGAGAAGATCAGTGTGATGAGCTGGAATACTTTGTGCGTTCAAGTGGCAAACGTTAAAGCATTGAGATGTTCCAGACATTGCACTTTCAAGAAAAGTAAGTAAGGTATCACTACTATCACTGGAAGAAAAACAAGAATCATAAGCAGTGTGAAAGGAGTCATCATCATACATAATGCAAACAATATATATAAAGTATACTATAAATGAATATTACTATAAAATAACTGTGAATAAATATTTAAAAATAATTATAATAATAGCAGCCAGGAAACCAACACTAACCAAAATGTAATTTTATACAAAACAAATCGCCAAGTTTCTGTAACAACCTGTGTCTACTGCGGCTGCGTATTTTCGTTTCGCTTGGAGTCATTGAACCTTGACGTAACACTATATTTAACACGTAACACAAAACTCTCTGAACAACCCAAAGGTTCGACTGTTAGAGAATGCTGATTAGCATTAAGTCCTCATTTTGTAGTGTAGTTATGTTAACATGTGTACAATTTGTTTCAATACTTAATATTATTTTAGACTCTCATGTTTTGCTATCTATCACATAAATATTAAACATTAATGATATGCAGTTTTCTCAATTACGAGTATAAGTATATTACAATGTATCACCTAGAAACAGGTAGGTATATCGTTAGGTACACCATAATAAGAATTTTCGATGTATAATAATGTTTAATTCTGAAATAAATTTATGGATAGGCTTTAATATGTTATATTCTTTGGAGTTTTAATTGTAAACTACCTTTGCCTGCGGTTTCGCCTTCGTCAAAGAATATATACGCTTACGTGCGATTTCTCTCTCTAATATTGGCGGGATTGCAGTTGTGTATATGTTGTTCTGTACAAGCTTCTCAACATGAGTGCCTAATTTATAAGTGTATGTGTGTATACTTGTGTGTTTGTCTGCGCATATCTTAAAAATTTCAAGTCGGATTGCTAACATTCTATTTTAGTTGTACAAGGTATTGCGCAACTAGGGAGTAATGCAATTTTATCAAAATCGGTTAAGTACTTTTTGAGATACTACAGTTTTTGAAATTCTTATTGTATAAAATACAAAATAATTTTTACACGATACAAATAGCCGGAATATGCCGTAGGGCCGGCGATGACGTCACAGCTTGTTGAGTGTGCTCGCATCGCCACGCTCGAGGAACTCGCTGTCTGAGAAGCAGGGCTCTGACGTTTGGATGTCGAGGGAGGAGTTGGGCAGGGGGAGCACCAGTCTGAGGAACAAACACTATTTTAAATGTAAACAAATCGAAGGGTTCCGTACAACCGTACAATATTGACCTGGCAGCGAGCAGGAACATTCTGCGAGGCGCACTATCCATGGCGTCGCTGTGGGTGTAGTCGCCGAGCATCGTGTGGCCGATCGCTTGGCAGTGCACCCGCAGCCGGTGGCCGAGGCCTATCTACACTACTACACCACTATTATACAGAGGGGAAAGATTGCCACAGCGTGCCCACTACTTAGGCACGTGGCGACACAAGCTGAGGCATTCCTTTGCCAATATTTTAATCAAATTTAATTGGTATTAATGACGTTTTTCTTTGTTTTGTTTACGTTGATTAGGCTCCTAAACTACTGGACCGATTTGAAAAATTATTTCACCATTAGAATCCTACATTATCCTTGATGAACATACATATGTTATAGAATAAGTTCCTATATCTACTCGTGCGAAGCCGAGGCGAGTGAAAGGATGCTTGAAAAGCTCGAAGTCCCGCGGCCAGGCGCTTTGTGTTCGCGGGCCACACTGAAACCAAAGGCAAGTTAACACAGAGACACGACGCGACACGATGCTTTAAAGGCATGTGGTTTCGCGCGAGCCCTTATTTTTGTATTAGTTTTGCTACCTCTGCAAGAAGTCCGATTATACCTAACAAGATCCCAGTGTATCGTTATATTTCTCACTCGAGCACTCGTCAGCTGCTTCAGATGTACACGGAGTCTGGACGGAAATAGTAGAGACAAGTCGCCACAGTGGCTTCAAGCTGCACCAGCGGGCTGTAACGCAGCGTCACAAGGCGCAGCGCCACTCTTGCGCCGCGTCTACCAGCGAAGCACCACCGCGAGCCATTTCCTAAGGCCGTCAATGAAATGTGTACCTTTTCGTTTATTAAATAATTATATATATCATTGCTACTTTTCAGTCGCGTCGCGTCTCGGTTTGAGCTGACTCCTGAGAGGGGTGTCTAGCATCTAGCATGAATTGGGCCTTTAATCCTTCAGATTCCATGATACCGATGTTTTTTGTTATAATTATTGAGACTTAGTTTATGTTAACCGATTCAATGCGGCGGTCTCCATTTTCAAAACACGTCGTGCCATCCGCATCGGATCGGTTACTTAGATATGTATTGGATTACAAGAGATCCTTCAAAAACTAAATTGGTACATACGGTACGACGGGATTATAACCAAGTTCCTGCCCATGGCCGGTGAGACAAAAAGGTTCTCGAATGGCGAGATGTAACGAAAAGCGCAGTCTAATACCCACCCACCAGATGGACGGACAACCTCGCTACGGTCGCAGAAAGGCACTGGGTCGCTTCTTGCAGGTCGTATTTAAAATTATTCGGGGAGACCTATGTCCAGCAGTGGACTTGTTGGGCTGACACGATATCAAAATGCTCAGTGATGTTCCGACCGATTAAAAAACATTTTATATCGTGGCCTTTGTTTTTATGTGGGGTCCAAGGCCGCAAAGTGTAACGCATGCGGCACATTCTTTGCCTGTTGCAAATTAAGGATTCACATCACCCTAACTGGTCCATACACCAAACCTAGCCCCAGTAAGTTGTGAACTTGTGTCGTAGGATACTAACTCACCGATACTACCTATATTTTATAATAGACTAGCTTTCGTCCGCGGCTCCGCCCGCGTCAATGTCGATCCCTCGGGAATAGTACTTTTTCCCGGGATAAAAGGTAGCCTATGTCCTTTTCCGCACTCCAGAGAACTTGTATGCAAAATTTAATTATGATCGGTTCAGTAGTTACGGCGTGAAAGCGTAACAAACAAATAAACAAACTTACTTTCGCATTTATAATATTAGTAAGGATATTTATATAGATGAACATTCAAGACCCTGAAACATTCATAATCTAAAAATGATCGTTTTTAGGGTTCCGCAAGTAGGGTACGCAAAGGGTAAAAACGGGACCCTATTAATATCGCTCCGCTGTCCGTCTGTCACCAGGCTGTATCTTATGAACCCTGATAGTTAGACAGTTGAAATTTTCACAGATGATGTATTTCTGTTGCCGCTATAACAACAAATACAAAAAATTGAATAAAATAAATATTTCAGGGGGGTCCCAACAACAGACATGATTTTTTTGCCGTTTTTTTAGATAACGGAACAGAACCTTTCGTTCGCGAGTCCGACTCGCACTTGGCCGATTTTTCATCTTGACCTGGGGATTGAACCCGGGAACCCTCGTGTCGCTGGCTGGCGTGTTAACCACTGTGCCACGGAGCTCGCCGATATTTGACTGTCTGGTGTGTTCCAATAAACATTTGGTGAGCTCGTGTCCTGCACCAGGTACTGTACATATTTCGAATATATCTACTTGAACAAATACCTATGTGTATGTGTGGTGAGGATTCTTAATGTGTATGTATGTTCTGATTTGTACAAAGCTACTATGACGAACATAACACTCCTCCTCTGTGTGTTCGTAAATGTGTAAGTATTGTACTGTACCGAGCAAATCTACTATGACACTTGTTACAATGAGATGCTTTCTCACCAGTGTGAGTTCTCAGATGCCTTTCTAAATTAATCTATGGACGAAATTACATCCCACATTTATGACATTCGTAAGGTTTCTTACTAGTGAGAGTTCTCAGATGTGTATGTAATGAATTATTATCAGCAAATCGACGACAACAAAGATTACTTCTAAATGGTTTCTCACCAGTAGGGGTACTTAAATGTGTGTATGTGTACTGAGCAAATCGCCTATGAAAAATATTACATTAGAACGGTTTCTCACCATTATCAATTCTTGAATGTGTTTAAATGTCACTCAATAAATTGCTCCCCACACCACACTTATTATTATTACATTAATAAAGTTGCTACTTGCTTTTCCCCATTCATTCGACTAAGTAGTATCCCTGTACTTTTATTCCATTCCAAATAAACACATTCCTATCCTTACCCAGCTTCAACATGCTTGCGATGGGCGTCGGCGTGAACGCACAAGAAGCTAAACAAACTGCGCTCGCCACCCGCCCTCCCAACGTGGTGAGTACGGCGATTTCCTTCCATGGAGAGGAAAATCTTTGGAGGCGGAGGAGGCCTATGTCCAGCAGTGAACTTCTTGTGGCTGAAATGATGATGATGATGGTTTCTCTCCAGTATGAGTTATTAAACGGGTACGTAATGCACTGTATAGGGCATGTCGACATTGATAATAATTAAATTCATATGGTTTCTCAGCAGTGTGACTTGTCAAATGTTTTTCCAAATTAACTTTACATAAAAATTGCTTTTCTCAGTAACATTAATGTGACTTCTCATCTGTGTGAGTTCTCAGATATATTCCTAAACTACCGATATGAAATAAAAAATCAATGCAAGTGAAAAACTTATTAAGACTGACCTTTACGGGAAAAGGATTATAGGAGAACCTCGAGCAAGCCATATATTTTTGAGCCTGGACAAGATAGTCTGTACTTTAGCGAATCTTAGTTCATCATCATCATCATATCAGCCGCAAGAAGTCCACTGCTGGACATAGGCCTCCCCCAATGATTTCCAGAATGACCGGTTGGAAGCGGCCTGCATCCAGCGCCTCCCTGCGACCTTTGTCAGGTCGTCCGACCACCTGGTCGGTGGGTGTCCGACGCTGCGCTTGCCGGTACGTGGTCGCCATTCCAGAACCTTTCTGCCCCATCGGCCATCGGTTCTACGCGCTATGTGCCCCGCCCACTGCCACTTCAAAGAACTAATCCGCTGAGCTATGACGGTGACTTTTGTTCTTCTACGGATCTCCTCATTTCTGATTCGGTCTCGTAGAGAAACACCGAGCATAGCCCTCTCCATAGCTCTTTGGGTGACCTTGAGCTTTCTTATGAGGCCCATAGTAAGGGACCACGTCTCTGAGCCGTAAGTCATCACTGGTAACACACATTGATTAAAGACTTTTGTCTTTAGGCACTGAGGTATTGCGGACGAAAAGACAGTGCGGAGCTTCCCGAACGCTGCCCAGTTGAGTCGGATTCGTCGAAAGACCTCGTCCTTGAAGCCGGAACTACCTGCCTGGATCAACTGTCCCAGGTAGACATATTGGTCTACAACTTCAAGGGTGGAGTTCCCAACATAAACCGGTGACGGCGTAACATGGACATTCGACATGATCTTCGTTTTGTCCATTTTTATTTTAAGGCCCACCTGCTGTGAAACTCCATTGAGGTCATTGAGCATGGTACTTAAGTCCTCCAGCGATTCCGCCATGACAACGATATCGTCGGCAAATCTAAGGTGAGTGATATACTCGCCATTAATGTTGATGCCAAATCCTTTCCATTCCAGGAGCTTGAAGGCATCTTCCAAAGCAGCAGTGAACAGTTTCGGAGAAATGACGTCTCCCTGTCTCACGCCTCTCTGCAGTGGAATAGCCCTCGTGCTCTGCTCCTGTACTCGGACTGACATAGTGGCGTTTCTGTATAAACACTTCAACACTTCGATATACCGATGGTCAATGCGACACGGCTGGAGAGACTGAAGCACAGCCCATGTTTCGATCGAATCAAAGGCCTTCTCATAGTCCACAAACGCTAAGCATAGTGGCCGGTTATACTCCTTGGTCTTCTGTATAACCTGCCGCAGCGTATGGATGTGGTCTATGGTACTGAAGCCTTTTCGGAATCCGGCTTGTTCGGGAGGCTGGAAGACATCAAGCCTGTTAGCGAGATGATTCGTGATAACCCTCGAAAACAGCTTATAGACGTGGCTCAGGAGCGTGATGGGTCTATAGTTCTTTAATAGAGTATTGTCACCCTTTTTAAAGAACAGAACCACCACGCCCCTGTTCCAAGCCTCTGGCGTCACGCCCTCGAGCAAAACGGAATTAAAGAGCCTCTGAAGGACTTTTAGTACCGGCGGTCCACCCGCTTTCAGAAGCTCTGCTGTGATTCCGTCTTCGCCCGGCGCCTTGTTGTTTTTGAGCTGCTTGAGGGCAATCCTAATCTCGTAAAGGCTGATGTCCGGGATGTCTTCAGTATGGTGTCGGGTTAGCTTGGCTCTAGGGTCTTTAGCCAGGCTGTCGATGGGTTTAGCAATTGAGGTGTAGAGCTGTCCGTAAAACTTCTCGATCTCCCTCAGTACCTCGGACCTTGTCGACGCCACTTTGCCGTCCTCCGTCTTCAGCTTTGATAATCGGCTCTGCCCAATAGACTCCACTCTTGCGAACACTTTGGAGCCTTTGTTCTGCTCAATCGTCTCCTTTATACGCTCGGTATTAAAGGAGCGAATGTCGTGCCGCAGAGACTTCTGGATTCGTCTATTGAGCCGCCGATGTACATCAGCATCTTCAGAGGTCTGCAGTACCATGGAGCGTCGTTCAGCCATCAGTTCTAGCGTCTGAGGAGAGATTTTTTGAGATTTTTGTTTACGGCAGGACTTAAAAATCTTAGATCCCACCGACTGGACAGCTTCTACAAACCCATTGTTTAATTCGTCCACTGAAACGCAGTCGTCTAGGCATTTGAAGCGATTAGAGAGCTCAAGCTGGAAGATCTCATGGTTCTGGATATGGGCACGAGATGGTCGGATCGTAGACTTCATCAGCCGACCCCTCTCACGTCTAAGATCGATATTCAAGATGCCTCTCACCATTCTGTGATCGCTACCGATTTTTATCTTGCTGATCACGGAGACATCATTGAATATCTCTCTCCTAGTCGACATGATGAAGTCTATCTCCTGTTTCACAGGGGCCTGGCCCTTCCTAGTTGGACCTATCCAGGTCCATTTCCTTTGTGGTGGCTTCTTGAAGAAAGAGTTCATCGCAAAGAGTCCCTCTTTCTCCAAGAAGTCAGCCAGCATATGGCCCCTATCGTTTCGATCCCCATATCCAAATCGCCCCACCCTGAACTCTCCGTCACTTCGTCTGCCCAGTCTCGCGTTAAAGTCCCCCATAACCACCGTAAAATAGGTTTTGGAAGCATGTATGGCCCTACTGATGTCCTCATACACGCTTTCCACCTCTTCATCTGAGTATTCCCCGGTTGGCATGTATACCTGTATGACCTTCAGCGAGTATCTTTTAGATACTCTGAGTATAAGGTATATCACCCTGCTAGAAATACTTTCGATGGTTACGACGTTGTTTACGAGGGACTTGTGGACGAGAAACCCGACACCATGCTGGGACTTTTTAAAGTCACCCTCCCGGTGATAGAGTAGGTTACCAGACTTTAGGGTTGTCGTGCCCTCTCCCTCTCTTCGGACTTTACAGACAACCCTACTACGTCCCATCGTAACCTACTCATTTCCGCTTCCACTTCCTCGACCTTTTCGTCAAGCCTCATCGTGCGTATATTGTGTGTTACCAGGGCCAGTTGTCGTCGGGGGTGGTAGCCGGGTCGTATCCGGGGATTCTTAGCACCCCCTGCCCCGCCGTTACCGTGACCGCTACCTAAGTCAGGAATAGCGGGGCTGCCGGAGACTAGGGGCCTGGTCCTTCTTTTCATATCCATTGAGGGGATATTGCCATACTCACCACGCTTGGCAGGCGGGTTGGCGAGCGCAGTTGTTTTTTTTTTAGGGCTTTATGCACTTCCAACGCTGCTGCCCGTCGAAAGCGTTTTAAGCTAGGGATGGATGGGAATTGGCTGGACTTGGGAAATAGGAAAAAGGTTGTTGGGATACTACTCACTCGGATGAATTGGGGATGAGCAAGCAGCAGCTCGGGGAGCCGGGCGCGCGTACCCGAAGTCATATCTACTACCACCGGACAGGCAGTTGAGAATGGCACCCCCTGACTGACCTGAATCTTAGTTCCTCATAGGATACGTAATATTATATCGAATTCATGCAAAAAAAATGCGTTAACAGTTGCTATAAATATTTCAAAACCTTTGCATTCCCTACCAGTGGCGCCCTTGGAGGAGTTATGGCGGGTATCAAAATGAATCTACGCTAACATTAGATTAATAGCTAAACAACTGCATGCTTTTCATGTAGCTACATAAGTAGATCAACGCCACACTACCTATCTCGTATGTGTGTTTTATTAACCAAATAAATGCAGGATCCAAACCAAAAAAATAATGTCAACACAATTAAATTCCATTCTTTATTTTCTTATCGAGGTTTACAATCCATTATGGTGTTAAAATATAACTAAGTACCAACAGATTTGTCTTATTCAAGCATGCAGTTTGTGGTTAACTTACTACGTCGTTAACTTAATAACAATAACATATTGGTTTCTTGTCTGTTATTATAATCATCATCATCATCATCTGGTCTCTTTAGTCTCTGCAGCAGCATGACCCTCTCTGTACAACCGGAGCCATACTAGGCCAGACCAAACAGGATTTGGCCTACACTCTCCTCGCTGGCCAGACGGGTTGGAGAGGTCTCGTTGATGTTTATGAGTTTTGTTTAGCTTATATTTTCTAAGTCGCCTCTTACGATATCCATGTGAAGACTGATGTTGTTATTATAATATCTCTATACTATAGTAATCTAGTATATCCGTGGTTTAATGTATACGAGAATGTAGTTCCCATTCCTAACGTGACATTACAAACGATACAAGAGTGGCAGAAACTATTACATCATGTTGGTTTCTCACCAGTATGAGTTCTTAATTGTAATACTAAAGTATCCTTACGATTAAGTTGCTTCTCACAATTATTACAATTATACGGCTTCTCACCAGCTTGTAGACGACTATTCCACTGAAACTGCCTCAGACAAACATGACGCTGGTGCCTTGTGTCAGCGTTCTGCGCGCGCGGGTCTCTCTGAGGCTGGTCAACAACCTGCGGCAGGAAGTTCACGAAACAGTAATCAAGACGGTTTCGTGAACTTCCTGCTACACGCTGTTGGCCCTCTGCTGTGTCATCTGCAAAAAGCTGTTACTTTCACCTACACCGTCGCTTTACAAAGGGGTCAGTTACTTAGCGAACCTGTGGGATGAGATACATAATATGAGCTCACATGTCACCTCATGTCACATAATGCAAGGATGGTTAATTGCTATGAGGAAGTAAAAACTGTTACTCGTGATGAGGACATCCATTGAAACAGGTCTTTGATATACCTTATTGCACCAGATTTCATAGTAAACACAATGACATAGAAATGAAAAAATGTTTCAATCGAACAATCCATAGTATTCTTTAACAAATTTTTTTAAAAAGAAGAGAAGCTACATAAGAATGAAATAAAAGTTTCGTGTTAGATGTGTTAAAAATTGATTAAGGTTTCTCGTCATCATCCTGAAGCCTTATGCTGGTTTAGAAACAAAGGAAGATGATAAAGTAAAGAAGAATTCAATTCAACACGACAACAATTCAGTGATAGAAACAGATTTAAATAAGACTGATCAAAAAACGAAAGTAACACCATTACTGTCAAACTATTATTGAATTATGAAATTGCAAATACATGGCGTTAACGATTCGGGTACTAGTGCTTCCTCTGTCGCCACATTTCGTAAACAAATAAAAGAAATCACATTATCGCGGCAAATTGATGGCATTGTTGTCGACAGTTTTTAATTTCCCAAATATATTGTGCCAATAGTTATAATATCATATATGTATAGTTAAGCTATCTACGTCCTCCTTGGTACCAGCTGAAAATCAGCGCTGTGGTCCACCGCCATAAGCATAAAGCCGAGCTGGCTGCCTGTTCGGCAATTAACTTTTGTAGGTATATCATCATCATCATCAGGTCCTTTTTAGTCTCCACTACAGGAGCACGACCCTCTCTGTACTACTAGGGCCATACTTGGCCAGAGCAGCCAGAGGACTTGGCCTACACTCTCCACGCTGGCCAGACGGGTTGGAGAGGTGTCTTAGATGTTTATAAGCTTTGTTTAGCTTGTATTTCCTAAGTCGCCTTCTACGACATCCACGGGAAGACTTGGAGTGGTCCTATTCTACTCTGCCGGATACCACACGGCTAGCTTTGTAGGTATAGTTCTTAAGTATTTTTCATTTATTGTTGTTATTATTTTTTGCCGAATAAAGTTTTTCTTTCTTTCTTTCTATCTTTCTTCCTTGTACATTCGAAATTATTAAAACTAAAAATAGACTTTCAACCAAGACGGAGGATGGACAAATTTTGAAGAAATTTATATAACACATTTTATGTGTAAGGTGCTGTTCGGAGGCCGGCTTTTTATTACTATAGTCCGTCTATTTAGATAGTTTGCGCGCTTTGACATGGCGACGCTGGCAGCCGACAAAAGAAGTGTCGCCGCCCTTCACAGGCGCTATCAGCAGCTTCAAAGACTCGGTTCGCACTGTATAGACGCAGTAAATTCTGATGCGTTACACGGAACGGCTATTTAATTTTGTTATGCAGTGAGTAAAGTACACGAATAAAAATGAGTGTTCTACCGTGGGAAGATACAATTTGTTTAATTTTAGTGTTTTGTCTAGTACAAAATATGAAAATTAAACAAATTGCTAATAACTGGTGGATAAAAAACATTTTCCAAATTAATAATCTTATCATATTCATTTATGTTTTTAAGTTCCTTGTTTTACTGCAAACCATTTGCCCGGACTGACTGCACAGCGTGTAACATCAACAACGACGTTCCCGTGAAGGGGTGAGTCAGCCCCTCAAAATGAACAACTTTTCCTGTAGACCAATGCTGGGAACTCAAAAAAATTACATTTTCATACAAATAATGTTCGACCGGCTCGGCAATTAGTATAAAAATGTCCAAAAAAAATTGAGATTCCATTGGTCCCATAGGAAAAGTTGTTCACTTTAACGAGCTGAATCACCCCTTCACGGGAACGCCGTTGGTTATGTAACACGCTGTATAGCACTTTATATTGAAGCTTCTTACAAAAAAAAATTTGGTTTTACAAAATATTGTGTTATTTCCTGACTCATGCTGATTACCAAGATGTGTTTTACCTCTCACTTGGAAACCAGTACTTCAAGGTTTAGGAAACTCTTATAGCGATACTGTAAGAGGTATCGACACAGTCAGTTCGTTGCATTCAAGTGTGCTCGTAATACAACAACGACCGAAATTTCGACAGGCCCTTCACATATCTTATATTCATTTTACATTTTCAAACTGTCATAACCCGGAAAGTAATCAGTTGCGACATTTTGGATATTTGGTCTTTGTCGATTGTAAATAAGTCGTATGTCGTTATACATTGAAAAACATGGTAGGTTTTTGTATTTTCATTTTTAGGTATTGTTGTTTAGTCACGATATTAGTTAAAGCTAACTACTGACCCATGGAAAGTAACAGGTACCTCCTTTTGACCTATTTTCTCACTTTCATACTTCTGTTTTTACAATTTAAAACCGCACAACAAAGCACAGTCAGGAAGTGCGCGCTGACTGAATGAACGTTTAACAAATCTTGTACGATCGTACAAGATTGAGACACGCGTGTCCCGCCCACTTGGCCGTTCTATCCCGATATATTTCTGTGGTTGTTCGTCTAAGATCACCCCAAGATATTTAACATTTTCTATACTATTACATTTACACATGCAGTAGGGAAAAATTTGACAAGAATGAACTCGAATTTCAAAGTAAGAATTAATTCAGGTGCTTGATTTTTAAGAATACTAAAAGTCGAATTCAATTTCAGAAAAATCTTACATTTACATGGTTTTTCACCAGTGTGTTCTCAAATGGTTATGCATTGTACTCATAGAAGTATGAAGTCTCTAGAAGCAGCGTATTACTTGATACGTCTTGTTACTGATACCCTTAAAAGGAGCGTATACTATACACTAGGCCTCAGTCCTCTGACGCCTGTCGAGGGGTATGTAACAGAGTGGCTTTTAATTTTTAAAATTATAAACAGGCCAATTTCTGAAGTTCTGTCCTTTTAAAATACTAAAATGAATATTATAGTAAACTATCGCGCTGGCACTTTTCATATTTAAGTAATGCAAGTTTATGTTATTTACAATATTATAAACATATTTATCCTCCATTAAAAACGTCAAATTCCATTGTCAGTGAAAGGCGAAAAGACGCATAGTGATGCACTTTGTTATTTTTTGCCAAACATCGATAATTTACATGAATACAGATGAGTGTAACAATATAAGTAATAAAGTTAATGCCAAGAAATAATAATAAATTCACTCTCTACGACTTTCCCGAAAATTTATTATTTTTAGTGTTCCGTTCCCTAAGAGTAAAAACGGAAAGGTAATACTAAGCCTTCGACGTCCATCCGTCCATCCATCTGCCACATGACTGTATCTATTGAACCGAAATCTATACATATAATAAAACAGTAAAAATATTTTGTCTGTACATTTACAATTTTTGACTGAAATGGATAGAGGGACACTTAAAAAGAATAATAGAAAGCAAAAAAATTTTTTCCGATTTTCTTGTCTGTCTGTCTGTCTGTATGTATGATCACGATTATCTCCGAACTTTTTTGAAAATTGCTTTGTTTTAACCCAGCAAAACATTTAAAGTATGATTCATCAAAATCGGTTCATTAAAAAAAAAAGTTATCGTCATTTGAATGAACTCAAGGCATAAGTTTGCCTGCAAATATACACGGTGAATTTTTTATCGTTTTGGACCCTTAAAGGGGTGACTCAGACCATCAAAATGAACAACTTTTCCTACGGGAACAATGGTGGGAACTCAAAATAAAATTCGACATTCCCATACAAACTGGCCGGGCGGCGGGACTCTTTTGTATGGAAATGACGAAATTTTTTTTGAGTTTTGCAGGCATTGGTCCCATTGAAAAAGTTGTTCATATTGATGACCTGAGTCACCCCTTTAAGGGTCCAAACTGTTCCTGAGGGATGGACACTAACGGCGGCGGCGTAGCCGCGGGCAAACGGCAAACCAACCTAAACTCCTGCGCCTAGAAACTTGAAATTTGGTACAAGGGTTCTTTTAATGATGTGAGTGAGCGCTAAGAAAGTATTTTTAAGAAATGTAACTTCTAAAGGGGTAAAATTTATATGGAATTTCCTCATTTCTGGACTTAGAAGTATGAAAAAGTAGGTATATAAGTTCTAGATTAAAATTAAAAAAGATGTGTGTAGGTAGATGGAATTTGCTAAATTCCCCCCCTTAAGGGGTAAAATGGGGGTGGATGGGTGGAATAAACTTTGTATGGAAATTTTCTCATTTCTGGACTTAGACGTATGAAAATAAGTATATAAGTTCTAGGTTACAATTAAAAATATCTGTGTAGGTAAAATGGACGATATTTTCCCCTGTAGGGGTAAAATAGCGGGGTAAAGATTGTATAGGAATTTACTCATTTCTAGACTTAGAAGTATGAAAATAGGTTAATAAATTCACGATTACAATTGAAAAAGATCTGTGTAGGTTAACTGGAAAGAAGGGGGGTAAAGTTTGTTTGGAATTTTTTTCATTTCTGGACTATGAAATATGAAAATAAATAGGTATGTAAGTTCTCGATTACAATTAAAAAAGGTATATGTGGGTGAAATGGACTGAATTCACTCCTAAAGGGGTGAAATGGGAGGGTAAAGGTTTTATGGAAATTTTCTCATTTCTGGACTTAGAAGTATAAATAATATCCATACCTACTTCCATACTAATACTAATATTATAAATGCGAAAATAATTCTATCGGTCGTGTTTTTACAACAATGCCGGTTATTGGCGTCTTTTTGTTTTCGCGCGGCCACTAACTATACCTTGTTTTCCCGATAGTCAATAACAAAATAAAGTTATAAGGGCATATATACCTCTAAACTCAGTCCGAACTGAGTTATAAGAATTAGATATACATAGGTTTTTGCACTATTTTTCACTAAGTTCATTAAAAGTTGCAATTAAATAATATATAAAATTATTTTGGACATTTCAATCACTACTATACTTTTTTGATGCCCTTTTCATCAACGATACAGCAGCAGGCTCTTCTCCGCTACCCCTGTAATAACTGTTTATTGGGGCTGTCTGAAGTAGCTTTGATATATACTTGATACATTAGGTAGGTCTTTTTGTTCTTTGCTTGGCCGTCGTCTTCATTGTTTCGCTTTACTCTTGAAGTATTGGTGCAGCCTATAGCATAGTAACGTCAGCTCTGACGTTCCCAGGCGAGGGCTTGGTGCGTCACGAGGCAACACAACAAGTACCGAAAACTGTACTTGTTGTTGCTGTCCATGTTCACTTCCATATACTAACAGCGCAACTGCCACTTCATAAGATGCCATCATTAGTAGTTGATCTGCTTCATGAACACCTGTGAGAGGTTTCGTGGCACCCCGCTCAGCGCTTGGGCAGCATGATGACCCAACAGTGACCCACGGGGTCACTTCAGCAGATGGCGAACCACCTTATTCAGCAGGCAGATCATACGTTGTACTTGGAACACAATGGGAGTAGGCTTTCACCAATCATCTTGGTTTTGCTTATGGCAAAAGTGTTTTACTTAGATGGTGCCCTCTCTTGCGGTCTGCGCAACACCATTAAAGATGTACCTCAATACATACAGGACTTAAGAGAGCCCAACCCGTCTTACTTTTTATACAAAGGCTCGTACGTCTCTAGAAGCAGCGCATGTCTTGTTACTCATACTCTTAAAACAGCGTATGCTTTTTCGCGGTCTCAGTCCTCTGACGTCTGTCGTATTATTTGTAGCGGAACCTTATGAGACTAACGAAAATTTATGTGAGTAATTATAAACATGCCTAGTTGTGTAGTGAAATCCTGCAAAAATACTGTAAAAAATGCTAAAGGGAAACGACAACCTGTGACTTTTCACATGTAAGTAATGCAAAGGACATTTAATTACAATATCATAAACGATAATGACAATCTCCATAGTACAGCGGTTAACGAGCCAGGTACCGGGTAAAATTAAATAAAATCTTGTACTTCAGTTTCATATTTATGTATGTCCGCGTTACTGGAGTTACATAAGGAGAATTGGCGTTGGGCCGTAAAACATACATACATTCATATTATCACGATCTTCACCCTTACGGTGTAGGCATCTGCCTGAAACCAAAAGCCGCGTTTAGCGTGTTTGTGGGCGTATGTAGGTGGAAATCTGAATCAAAGGTGTAATAGGTTGCTTGTCGCATTCCCTATCAGAGAAGCAACTGGTACATTCTCAATTTTTCCTTTTCATCTTGACCAGCATGGAATATATACTTCTTATTACAGCATGAATGCTGTCATAATAGCGGACCCCGGGCTTGGACGCAGCACAACTGAAGATGCCAGGAGTATAAGGAACCAGGGAATCTCTTAGATGATTATGACTATATAATAATTACTACTTCATATGTTGTTTACTTAAATGAATTCAAACTGAAACAAAATCTTGTTGTGGGTTTTTCTCGACATCGATATTACACGGTGTTGTTACATCTCTTATGACAGCGGCGTCAAACGTCATGAGTGCTATTTTCGAATCGACGTGTTTAATAAACGACCGATGATGTATGTAAATTTAGACTTCTTCATCGAGTCACTCATTTACAAATAGCACCCATGAAACCTTTCCTCTGCCTCACACCCCCGCTAATGACACACTAGGTTCCCATCTCAGAACAATAACTAAAGCATAGAAGTAGGGTATTAATAAGAACTGTTGACACGTTGGATGCACTCTTTCGTCTTATATACTAAACATGTGCTAAAAAGAGTCAGACTTATCACTACAGCTTCCAAATTCACAGGGTTGTACCGGGTTTAGCTATACATTTTATATATTGTACAATATGTCATTCTTGCATAGTGTGTGGCATTTTATCGAACTAAACATATTTGTTATCGATAATGGTTTTAAAATAAATATTTGTCGTTTTACGTACATAGTGCCTTTGTTTTACTTTTATACAACTAAGTTGGCGAACAAGCATTATACCAACCGATTTGGAAGATAATTTACTTTTCTCATAATAATAAAAAAATATATACGGACAAATCACACAGATTGAACTAGCCCCAAAGTAAGCTCGAGACTTGTGCTATGGGATACCTACTCAACGATACTATATTTTATTACAAATACATATAAACATCTAAGACCCAGGCCAATCTGAAAAAGGTCATTTTTCATTATGACCTAACCGGGGTCAAAGGGGTAAAGTTCGAACCCAGAACCTACAGGTTGGCGTGTTAACCATTCGGCCACAGAGGTCGTCATTAGAGAATTAGCAATAATTGCTTTTATATTTTTAGGGTTCCGTACCTAAAGGGTAAAAACGGGAGAGGGGAGTTTAAATGGAAAGGATTAAGTTATTCAAAACACTATGTATATAAATTAAATTATTTATTGCCCTTTAAATAGTATCATTTTTGTCAAAAACGTTCTAATTTTTTCCTTAGGTTCCGCTACATTTTTTTAAAGTGAAATAATGTTACACCCTCATTCTATTCTATCGTTGTCGATCACTGCTTTGATTTATGCAGTCAGTTTAACTCTTTTTTGGAGAATAATTTAAAATAGTAATATGCTCTAATGACAAACAGTTGCCTTGTGCACCATCTTTAAATTGAGCATGTACTAATAACTTTTTATAAGCTGACTGGTACATCCGCGCCGATTGATTATTATTGAATCCACATAAAGAAAAATAGCTCGATATGATCCTGGTTTAATTTGTAGGTACATAAACAGTGCAGAGGACTACTTTGATCTACAACGCAAGTTGAATAAATACGTTTTAATGAATTTATACAAGTAATAAATCCCAGAAAACCAGTTTTTCTGTTTGAGTTTACAACATTGGGGCCATCTGTAAACTTTAGATTCTTTATGTAAGTGTCAACGAAGTCAAAAAGCGCTTCCTTTTCAGGAAAGTTAAATACAGCAGTAGCCTTCTGACTTTCCTGCCTTTTATTTTACAAGTGCGTTCTTGAAATTGCATCCAGCCACTTTTTCCTTAAAGCAACATCCTCAGGAATTCTGAAATAAATATATAGCAAGTAAAAGCATTAATATAAGTTACAAGACATGTTTTATTTAAACTAGGTATTGAATTATATAGCTGAAACTCTGTATTTATTAAATCAAATGAGTATATCAGTAAGTACCTAGTAGACTTCAAATATAGATTAAACGTACCCATAATGCTAATATATAAAGTGGGTTGCAGAATAGAGTATAGGAAAGGAAAACTTCATTTTTTCCTACGAATGTCGTTCAAGGCGACTAAAGGATATATGTAGTCAACATCAATACACATGTGAATAGGCCAAGCCACTGAGTCAAAAATTCACTATTTTAATTTTAATAGTGTTTTTTTAACCTAACGCAGTAAACAATAAACACCTAAGGTAAATATACCCCGAAATTCCCAGCGGCAAAGGCTTATTATAAAATCTTAATTACTGTGAAATTCCACATACATCGATACTTTACACTAGCAGTTGGGACATCACTATCACACAATGTAAACATACAGAATAACTTTCTTAAACGGTTGTACTTTAACATTTCGTCACATTTATAGCAAAAATAATGAAATCTTACATTAATAATATCATAAAATTACTACGAAAAACATTTACAATAACTTTACTTATGAAAAACATCTTACCGATGGAATGTCAAAATCTCACGCTCATTTTCTTTCTCGGAAGCGTATGAACTGCAACCAGGAACATAACAGGTAATTTTTCACTTCACTTGCAATGATTAAAATATGTAAATTTGATCGAAACAGATCTTTAAATCGTCCAAAATAATGTTCGAACATAGAGAGTCACAACTACTTCGGACACGACGCCATGTAAACATTATACGCCAAATTTATGACAGCTACTTTATCCTTCTGCAAACATAGACTGTGACTTACTTTTTTATTTGTTTGTAGTATATTGGGACTTTGGGACCTACAAGTACATAGCCACGGTACAACCTTACAAAATAAGAAAGTGATGGAACTATGTTCGACTCTTTTTATCACAGTGTTTAGTACGTAAGACGAAAGAGTGCATCCAACGTGTAAATAGTTCTTATTATTACCTTCCTTCTATGCTTTAGTTATTGTTCTGAGGTTCCCATACAAAAATGGCAAAAGGTGACATCTATTCAGAGACGATTTTTTTTTTTAAATCTATGACTGCTCTTGGCAAATTAACGACGACAAAGCTATTCAAACGGTTTTTCACCAGTGTGTGTTCTGAAATGTCTTTCCAAAGTACCCTTTCGACTAAATTGGTTCCCACAATTATTACATTCAAACGGCTTTTCTTTTTCTCTTTCAAACGATGTGACATCGCTCGGCAGTGAATAAGTGACAAAAAGTATTCACGAAAGAAAACAGAGATACGCATACAAAAAAATGTTTTAGTTTTTCAAAAACATATTACGAAAATTAAAGTTTACTCTGTGTTTATTTATATTTTATTTAATACAATTATCTTATACATTTTCTTGGATGTTATGTACCTATCTATTATAATATACCTATAGTATCGTTGAGTTAGTATGCTACAACAAGTTCGCAAATTACTGCTCAAAAAAATATTCAGTATTTTAGACAATGAAGGAATGTGAGCCAGTTTATTTTAATAATTAAAAACAAATTAGCTTCTTTAAGACCATTTCAAAGAGTACTGAACCGATTTTGATAAAATCTGCACTATATTTCCTTTTGTTGCGCAAAATTTCTGCGACAAAAAACAATGTCAAAAATCGGCTTTATAGTGTTTGGGATATGCGCAAGCAAACATACAAATATACATACATCTCAATATGTGTGCCTAAGTTCATAAGTGTAAAGATACACTTATGAAATTAGGCACACATGTTGATATTATGTTGAGAAGCTGGTACAGAACAACATATACAAAAACTGTGCAACCCCGACAGTATTACATACATACGGTATGGGGCGAATTGAGAACCTCCTTTTAAAGGTCGGTTAATAAGATCAGTACTAATGTGTTTGTACGGTCTCACATCAAAAATTAACCATGGCTATTACCGTGTTTAAGGCACTACGTGGGTTGACTTTGGGAGTTTTGGGTTGTGTTAGTAAGGAAAACCACACGCGAGCGAAGCCGCGGGTAAAAGCTAATTTACAAAAAACTCCTAACATCTAAAAGCCTATCCATAAATTAATTAAGGAAATAAACAATATTATACATCTAAAATTCGTACTTTTTGAGATATAGTGTTACGTCAAGATTCGGTGACTCTAAATAAAACTAAAAGACTCAGCCGCAGAAGGTACAAGTTGTTACAGAAATTAGTTTTACATGCAAATTAAATTCATTACATTTTGGTTTCCTTGGCCTTGGCTGCTATTATAAAGTTTCTCTATACTAAAGTGATCTAGTGAAGCTCGTGGTTTAATACATTAGGTACGCATATGTCGCATCCACCCTGAAATATTTATCTTTTACAAACAACTTGTGTTGCATGTGGACGAGAATTAAGTTCCCGTTCCTAACGTGACATTCAAAACTATGCAAAATAGTTGTGGTCCCATTGTTACGGTTTCTCACCGTGAGTTTTTAAATGTCTATGTAAAAGACTTTTGTCACCAAATCGACGACAGCAAACCTTACATTCAAATGGTTGCTCACCAGTGTGAGTTCTTACATGACTTTTTAAATTACTCTTTACATTAAATTGCTTGCCACAATCATTACATTTTTATGGCTTCTCACCAGTGTGAGTTCTCAGATGTGTTTTTAATGTACTGTTGTGAGCAAATCGACGACGACAAACCTTACATTCAAATGGTTTCTCACCAGTATGTGTTCTTAAATGTGATTCTAAAGTACCCTTTTGATTAAATTGCTTGCCACAATCATTACATTTAAATGGCTTCTCACCAGTGTGAGTTCTCAGATGTGTTTTTAATGAACTGTTGTGAGCAAATCGACGACGACAAACCTTACATTCAAATGGTTTCTCACCAGTATGTGTTCTTAAATGTGATTCTAAAGTACCCTTTTGATTAAATTGCTGACCACAATCATTACATTTATATGGCTTCACACCAGTGTGAGTTCTTAAATGTGTATCTAAATTACCCTTTCTATTAAATTGCTTGCCACAATCATTACATTTAAATGGCTTCTCACCAGAATGAGTTCTCAAGTGTATGTTTAATGTACTGTTTAGAGTAAATCGACGACGACAAACCTTACACTTAAATGGTTTTTCACCAGTGTGTGTTCTTAAATGCAATTTTAATGGACCCCTATGATTAAATTGCTTACCACAATCATTACATTTATATGGCTTCTCACCGGTGTGAATTCTTAAATGTGTATTTAAATTACCCTTTCTATTAAATTGCTTGCCACAATCATTACATTTAAATGGCTTCTCACCAGAATGAGTTCTCAAGTGTGTGTTTAATGTAGTGTTTTGAGCAAATCGACGACGACAAACCTTACATTCAAATGGTTTCTCACCAGTGTGTGTTCTTAAATGTCTTTCTAAAACACCCCTTTGAATAAATTGCTTGCCACAGTCTTTACATTTATATGGCTTCTCACCAGTATGAGTTCTCAAGTGAATTTTGAATGCACTGTTTTGAGCAAATCGACGACGACAAACCTTACATTCAAATGGTTTCTCACCAGTGTGTGTTCTTAAATGTGTTTTTAAATTACCTTTTACATTAAATTCCTTGCCACAATCATTACATTTATATGGCTTCTCACCAGTGTGAGTTCTTAAGTGTTTGTCTAAATGACCCTTTTGAATAAATTGCTTGCCACAGTCATTACATATAAGTGGCTTCTCACCAGTGTGAGTTCTCAGATGTTTTGTTAATGTACTGCTGTCAGCAAATCGACGACGACAAACCTTACATTCAAATAGTTTCTCACCAGTGTGAGTTCTTAAATGTGTTTCTAAATTACTCTCTGCATTAAATTCCTTGCCACAATCATTACATTTATATGGCTTCTCTCCAGTGTGAGTTCTTAAGTGTCTTTGTAGGTTACTCTTCCACTGAAACCCCCTCAGACAAACATGACACTGGTGCCTTGTGTCAGCGCTCTGAGGCTCGCCATAATAACTGTTTCGGGAACTTTCTGCCACAGGCTGTTGGCCCTCTGCTGCGCCATCTGCAAAACATTTGTTACTTTCACCTACACCATCGCTTATCAAAGGAGGTCAGTTCGTTAGCGAACCCGTGGGATGAGATACATCATATGAGCGCACAGGTCACCACTGCCGCAGCGCTTACACGTAGACATACAACGAAGCCAAACCCCCCGCTCTCCTAAGAATTTATTCATATGCATAGAAATCTCAGAACAATAACTAAAGCATAGAAGGAGCCCGTTTTTCAGTAAAATATTCATCTCTCTCTTTTCAAAATATATCAGATAGAGATAAATATAAGTTTATCAATATCCTCCTAAAGCCCAATGTTCTTTATCAAGTACATATTAAGGAACTTATTAACACCCAACCTCAAATTAATCTTTGTTGTCCTCGTGACCCAGTGTTCTCATGTGAGCACATAATACATCCCATTTGATATTTCAAAATTTGGCGCCGATCGACCATTTTTCGTGCTGTTATCTGATTGGAGGAAAGGAAGTGACATTTTATTTTTGGCATTTGAGCTAAACCAATCAGCGTCAAAGTGTCATGAGATGCCGATCTGTCAACCATGGGACGCACGCGTCGTGTTGGTGAGTTAAATTTCAAAATATGTTAATAATCTACAGGTTTCATGTACATATTATATGTTTAAATTCAATATAAAACATTGAATCATGTATGTACGTACGTATTTTTGTTTAAAATCAATGCAACCTATATTTATCTTTCATTCAATGATTATGTTCTTGTGTGAGAACAGGAGGCCTTAAGCCTAATAATTGCTCATATATTTATGTTCTTGCTCAAAGACAATGGGCAGTTATCAGTTTACCCAACTAAACAAGGGTAATGTTTTTTCGCGCGTTTTTATGTAGGTTGGTAGGTATGTATGTTGGTTTGTCTGTTCCTATGTAACTCTCATATGCTATGTAATGTCAGCAAAAAACTTAAACAAACTTAATAGACCCATCAGTCAGATTTTTTAAATTAAATCACTTGTGTGCAGGTTTGCGGACGCAAGACATAGAACAATGAGTTGTCTTTTTTTCTTATGTTTATTCAATATTCATTTAAAAAGAAATTGATCTCATATGTTATGTTTGACTTTTGTTTGTTTAGATTCTTGCTTTTTGCTTAGCTAATGAGCGACTATTTGCGTTGTTTTTATTCTCTCTAAGTTTATTCAATAGTAATTGAAAAAAATGATCTCTTAGCCTATGACTTATGTTTGTTTACATTGTTAATGTTTGCTTACAAGATAAGCTTTAATCTGAGTGTTGTTTATTATTGCTTTCTTTAAAAATATCAAAATAAATACAATACATAAAAAAATGTTTTATTCGTCTATCAGCCCAATGTCATCCTACGAGAACATAAAAATTATACCTACTATTGCACTAGCAGCCCAATGTTCTCGTATGAGTACAAAATAATTTAACGCTTTTATTGCGTAAATATATCCTTTACTATGTCATAAATACCATACAAAAATATCGAGACACAAAAACAACGCTTATATAGTCTTTAAGACATTTTTTTGTATGGGCGGTTAGTACTTCACACATTATGTACTTGTAGTAGAACATTGGGCTATTACTCTGACCTAAGAAAAAAAACGCTTGGGCCTTAGGAGGATAGGTGCACTCGAACAAGTTATTCGGTTTGCAGGGCACACACGCATCATTATATTTTAATGTGCGCGTTCTGAATGGCCGCGGCCCTAATAATATGCAGGTTTATTTGTGTGGGAATCCTTTTATCTAAACACACACCAGCACATCACATCTTTTCAAACAAGTCATTTAAGACAAACAAGTTACAAAACAACTTTTTGTAGTAAAATGTTATTCGTAATTTCAGCACAGGGCATTGTAGCTATGGTAGTCCAGTGGCTAAGATAACAGACTATTACTCTTATACTATACTATTGACCCCGAGTTCGAATCTCACTAGGATGACTTAAATTTTGTTTGATTATTTTTTGTTGTTGTCTCATAGAAATCGTCAGAAATAAGCATTAATGTAACTTGACAATTATTTGCATTGCTACCTACAGACTAATAGATTATTCAACTCTGTTTATATTTGTTGAGGGTCTTGAGTATTTTTTTATAAGTGCACTTGTTCAATAGCATCGAATAGGAACGCAGCTCTGCTTTGAGCAATTACATAATATAGTTTTGAGTATCTTATTTTGTAAAAATCATGGAGAATACACACATAAGCATAATCAAAAGGACGGAGGTAGTCATTTTATATGAGCAAAATGTTTCAATAAGTGAAATCGCTCGGCGCTTAATGATTCTTCTTCTTCTTAGTCGGTACACTCTTGCCAGAGCGGTCGTGGTCATCATTATGAATCACGATGAGTGATGATTTTGGTAATACGGCGCCATTCGTCGCGGACTGCAGCTTTCCGGGTACATTCGTAAACCGAGCACTTAGTTGCGGCCTTAATCTGGTCTGTCCATCTCATTGGTGATCTACCACGTGGCCTGGTGCCTTCTACTTTTCCCTGCACTACGAGACGCTCAATGGAGTCATTATCACGACGAGATATATGGCCGAAGAAGGTCAAAATGCGTGACTGCACTGTGGTTGATAGGCGCTGTCGGATGCCGAGTTTTTTTAATATGGAGTCATTGGTTCGAAACTCTGTCCACGATACTCCTAGCATCCGTCTCCAGCACCACATCTCCAACGCGTCAACTTTCTTCTTCTCGGTTTCACGAAGAGTCCATGTCTCCGGCGCATAGAGAAAAATGGGGAATATTAGGCAATAAACGAGCCTGGTTTTCGTGGTCATGGTAATGTTCCTATTAAATGGTAAAAAATAAAATGGTATAATTAAATGGTCCTAAAAAATTATGTAAAATCCGCCGCCGCGAGCGAAAGACGTGTGTTGTGAGAATAAATTCTAATAGTTACGAAAAATGGAAACTAAATGTAGTGGCTGTGAAAATATCATTTATGATATCTCCTACATGGAATGCTGTAAAGAAAAATGCAGGAAGCTATTCCATCTAAAGTGCTTAGGAATGACAAAGGAGGCGTCTGAGAAACTTACCCTGGAACATAAAAACAGCTGGATATGTCCCGAGTGTGCTTGCAGCTTCCCAAAATGCGACAACTCGGATACTCCCGTTAGAGGCACTGTATTAAATAAAACATTTACGCCGAATTACGTAAACATCGAACGCGGGAGTCGTCTCAAAACGGCCGATACGTCAATATCACACTGAGATGAACGTAATGGAAGAATTAAGAGAGCTTCGAACCGAGATGAACTCGCGATTTAATGCTCAAATGAATGCGTACACGCAGTTACAAGATAGATTCTGTAAGACTGAGTGCGAATTGCAAGAATTGCGGAAACAACTGGCGGTAGCCCAAGAAAAAAGTACCCAGGTTGAGATTCTTGAAAACATGGTAAAATCGCTACAGGGCAGAAATAAATATCTTGAAGATTGTTTAGCTGAAAAGAAAAGAGAGGCTGAAGGGACTTCGAGTGAGAAAAAGCAACAGATACCAAATAAAAGACTGGCAGCACAAAGTAAATCGACGGTAGAAGTTGCTAAGTGTGTGGCCACTAAACCGGCAAGCGAAACGCTAGTATCCAAGTGCATAACTCAAGTCATGTCAGAACCCGTTATTCATTCGATGCCCAGTAACAAACAGCCAGTACAAGATCTAGATGAGTCATCGCCTGAATTAACCAAACAAAAAAAAGATGACTGGATCCAGGTAACAAAGAAAAAGAATAGATATCATAAAACTGAAGTAAAAAAAGGAGGAAGCCTCAATATCGTAGACATACAAGGAACAGAAAGGAAAAAATATCTGCACGTATGGCGGTTAAAAAAGGAAACGGCAAAAGAATCAATGGAAACGTACGTGAAAAAAATCTGTGGTCAAGAGGTGTCAGTTCAAGTTGAAAAAATTACGCCCAAAACGGAAAGAGACTACGCTTCGTTCAGGATTGGAGTCCCAGAACGTTTCTATGAGCGCTTGTGCCAGCCAGACGTCTGGCCATTAAATGTGGAATATAGCGAGTGGATATTTTTTCGTAGACCGTCCAATACTATACCAAAATCCTCGCAAGACCATTGACATTTATTACCAGAACGTTCGGGGTCTTAGAACAAAGTTGGAAAAATTCTACGCAGGAATAGTATCCTCGTGCGCTGATATATACGCCATTACTGAGACCGGGTGTAATAATTCTATTCACGATGCAGAATTAGTTCCCCCAGGATACAAATTGTTACGTTGTGACAGGACAGACGGCAGGAAACAAGGCGGCGCGCTTCTCGTGGCCACACCGCGCATCGAGCTGCGGGCTGTTCCGATACCGGGTGACGTCAATATAGATGACTGTACGTTCGAGATCGCTTGCGCACAGGTATACTTACGCGATAGATATTTATGCCTATGTTGTGTTGTTTACATTCCGCCGCATGGCAACGATAACGAGTACATGTTACTTTTTAAAATTATAGAACAAATCTGTGTTAAATTTAATAATGTTATAGTAATTGGAGATTTTAATTTATATTCATGTACCGATTGTATTATTAATTATTATGAGTATTTTAGGACATATTGTGAATTCGCTCAGAGAAATGTAATACGTAACTGTAACGGTCGGCAGGTGGATTTGGTTTTGACTGGGTTGGAGGGTGTTAGCGTGTGCCTCGCGCATGAACCGATAGTACCGATAGACGTGCAGCATCCTCCGCTCAACATATCTATAACGGTGACAGCCCGAGCACAGATAACCATTGCCGAACAAGTACCAAGTAACTCGGGTCAATCGCATAATTTGCAATTGCAGGCGCAGTGGAACTTTTCTAAAGCAAATTTTCCATTGTTGTATTCGCGAATGGCAACTATAGATTGGGATCCGATTTATAAATTAAATGATATCGAATTAATCTTGAATGTATTTTATAATAATTTGAATAATATTTTTAATGATTGTGTTCCGATTAAAAAGCGAGGGCGTGTAAACTCGAGGTACAATTACCCCGAGTGGTATACTGCTGAAATAATTCGCAACATTAAATTAAAGGCTTCGTTTCACAAACGGTATAAGCAAAATAAACTGCAAGAAGATTATGATAACTTCGCTCGGTGTAGGTCTCGTGTGAAACATTTGATTAAAGTAGCGGAAGAGCAACACCGAGATCAGGTTCAAAATCATTTAGTAGAGGACCCGAGATCATTTTGGAAATATATAAATTCTAAGAAGGGTCAAAGGTCATCACAAAAAATAATCAAAGCCGGTTTAGAATTGACTGAAAAACAATGTTGTTTGGAATTTGCAACCTACTTTCACTCCGTGTATAGTACAAAGAAACCAAAACTAAACGTTGAAACTGCCATGGCGGAGGCAGGTGGAGTGAACGGATCGGCACGAATACATCTGGAAGAGTTACAGTTGGCTGACGTTGAACAGGCGTTGGCTGGACTTAAACCGAAGCGGTCCGCTGGGCCGGACGGAATCCCTGCATTTTTATTTAAAGACTGTCGGTCTGTGTTCGCCCAGCCATTACTATATATTTATAATACCTGCTTAAAACAAGCAACATTTCCAGATGTATGGAAACTGACTCGCGTGGTTCCCGTCCCAAAGGCTGGAGGTGGGCGCACCGTGGAACAGTTTAGACCAGTGGCAGTTTTGTCTACTCCAGCAAAAGTATTCGACTCGGCTATACAAAGGTGCATTTACGAACAGGTAAGCCCTCAGCTTTGCGACGAACAGCACGGATTCAGGCCAGGCCGCAGCACTACGACCAACTTGCTGAACCACATGACTCGAGTCGCGCCGGTAGTGGACGAAGGGGGGCAGGTAGACGTCGCTTTCTTTGATTACCAAAAAGCTTTCGATGTCGTCGACAACGATGTGCTTTTAAAGAAGTTGGCGGCAGTCGGATGTACCCCACACCTACTAAGGTTCTTGGCTGATTATATGCGAGATAGGCAGCAGTATGTGGAGTACGCTGGATGTCAGTCTAAGCCATATTTTGTGAGATCTGGGGTGACCTCGGTCCACTCGAGTTCCTTATACTAGTAAATGACCTGCCTACAGTCATCCAGCACTCCGACTGCTTACTGTTTGCAGATGACCTAAAGCTGTCCCTTAGAGTCAACGCTGCGGTAGACTGTGAGCGCTTGCAGGAGGATATTGATAGAATAGTCTCGTGGGCTCATGAAAATCAACTCCAATTTAACAAATCCAAATGTATCACGATTACTTTTACAAAAAAACGTAAACCAATTGAGTATGAGTATACTGTAGGCAATGTTAGTATGAAAAAAGTCAAGGAAGTGAAAGACCTAGGAGTTATCTTTACAGACGATTTGTCATTCAAAAAGCATATTAATATTATAGTAAGGAAAGCGTTTAGAAACTTAGGATTTATATCGCGAAGGGTACATGGCTTCAAAAACATTAAAGCTATTATGTCATTGTATAATGCCTTAGTTAGAAGCCACCTCGAAATTAACGCACAAATTTGGGCTCCTCATGAAGCAAAATATTGTCTCATGCTGGAGCGCATCCAAAATAAATTTACCAGATACCTATACATGAAACTATATGGTGTCTATCCGTACTATCCTTTAGTGTATCCTTCCTTATTTGTATTGGGTATGGTGGGATACACTGAACTACGTGTGCGGAGAGATCTATCCCTAGCGTTGTACTTTTATAAGTTAATTCTTGGAAAAGTTCACAACCCCGAATTACTAAGTTCGTTAAAACTATGTGTTCCCGACGGGTACGTGGGGCGCCGCCGCCAGCCACAGTTGTTGTCTGTGCCCAGCGCTCGCACCGAGCTTCTCAGCAACGCACCGACGACGCGCGCGCTGCGGAACCTCAACCAGATTGCCGAAAAAATAGACCTGTTTGCCTGTTCGCTGAGCGAATTCATAAGAACAGCATTGTATGTAATGTGTTAAAAAAATTAACTGCTTGTCTATCGTATTGGTGTACACTGTAATGTTAGATTTAAGCTTTGATGAAATAAATAAAAAAAATATAAAAATTACTCCAAATCTTTTTCATTTTATCCATAGAGGACCAATCGCCATGCGCCGCTTGATTTCGTCTATGCAACCGCCTTTGTTGGATATTAACGTCCCAAGGTAAATGTATGACTGGATAACCTCGCAATTCCCTATGTGAGTGATCTCTGGCAAGTTGTTATTGGCGCGGTCGACAATCATTTTGGTTTTTGTGTGATTTATTTTCAATCCAAATTCTCGGCTTGTAGCTTCCATCTTTAGTAGCAGTTCTTCCATATGACGAGCACTAGTTGCGAACAAGGTCGTGTCATCCGCATATCGTAAGTTAGATATCCTTCTACCGCCAATTACGACCCCGTCCCTCCAATCTTCCAAGGCAATTCTCATTATCATCTCTGTATAGATGTTGAATAGTATGGGTGAAATAATGCAACCTTGGCGTACCCCTGACTCAGGATGGAAATGACCAGACATCGTTTCATCTGTTCTGACTGATGCTGATCCACTCTCGTATAGACGCTTGAGTAAGTGAACAAGATGCTTCGGCGTGCCCACCTCCAGCAAGACTTTTCATAAGACTGGCCATTTCACCGAGTCGAACGCTTTCGAGAAATCAACAAAGCAAATGTATGTAGGTTTGTTAAACTCTCGCGCTTTCTCGATGATCTAGCGTACAGTAAAAATTTGCTCACGGGTTCCCTTTCCTTTTACAAAAGCTGCTTGCTCAGGGGCAATTTCTTTCGAGAGAAAGGTCTTAAGGCGCTCGTCCAGAATGTGAAGCAGTATTTTACTTGCATGAGATATTAATGCAATGAGTCTATAATTACCGCAGACTTTTGTGGAACCTTTTTTATTAAGGGGAATGAAAACTGTATGCACCCATTCTTTTGGCCATGTACCGGTCTGCCAGATTTTATTGCATATAGTATGAAATATGTCGACACCATGATCTCCTACCTACATATTGATACATGAAAATTATGACTATGAATGAAATGAATAAGCCTTCTTGTTAACTTCCAATTTGGTTATAGGTAATTGTTAATACTGCGCAGTTTTTAAACCTAAAATTAAGTAAAGAATAATTATTATTTTGTTTCATATCTTCCGCAGAGACGAACTGTGCAATTGTGGGTGCATAGATATGCGGACTCAGGGCACATTGACCACGTTCGGCCTGGTCCAAAAGGTGGCAGCTATACTGATGCATCACGCCGTCATAGTGACATAGTAGCTGCACATTTGGAAGATCCATTCAAGACTACGCGTTCGACGGCAACCGTAGAGGGAGTGTATCTTCAGACAGTGCGAAATCATTTGCGTGCTGGTGGTTTAAGGTGTAGAAGACCGGCTAAGAAAATTTTGTAAAATTCCTGCTTTTAAACAAGTAACTTCTTCGATACTGGTCTGGGAGAAAAGAAATACGTATAATGTACCAGCTGCTTCTCTTTCCACGCAGACCGTAGAAGCCTGCCAAAGGACTGGGCGAAAATCTGTAGAATCATGTCATCAGGCGATGTGACTAGCAACCACCATTATTTACTTCAAGTTCCGTTATTATTATTTTTTCTATAGGTCGAATTTTCACTGACAGGTGTTGCAGAATGTCATCATTAGGTCTTTTAGTCTCCATTGCAGGAGCATGACCCTCTCTGTACTACCGGAACCATACTTGGCCAGAGCAGACAGAGGATTTGGCCTACACTCTCCTCGCTGGCCAGACGGGTTGGAGAGGTCTCATTGATATTTATGAGCTTTGTTTAGCTTGTATCTCCTATGTCGCATCTTACGACATCCATGGAAAGACTTGGAGTGGTCCTATTCTACTCTACCCGGAAACCACACGGCTAATCAGTGTTGTACTCGTACTCCACATGACTAATTTTTATACTCGGCCTATTTGGTTCACTAAAACGCACACTACATTTTAACATATTTTTTTTTCTGTTTCTAGCTATATTGTTGTGTTAAGTATGTGTATGTTTTCGTTGTGCTGTATTACCTAGGTATATGTTTGTTTCATTAAACAAATAAATGGATGTCTATGGCTACGTTTAACACCCACCAACACGCTAAACCTGGCCTTTATGACTTGTAGCATCAGGCTGGATAAACACGTAATATGAATGTGTGAAGTGTGACATAAAAAGGGGCGTGATAAGCTATTTTTTCAGTCATGCCACTGGGATCCCCGATTTGAAACCCTGCAGGGCATTCTACAGAACTCACTTTATTTTATTTAAACAATTACCTATATTATTGAGGTATAGCTGGGACACTAAAGATCAATGACAGCAATGATAGACACCTCACAGCATATATGAAATCGTAGCTATTCTAAACTGTCACTTTTCTTATTCCTCTATAATAAGTGACTTATTTCTTACTCAAGTGGTAAATGGAATCAATTTTGCTGGCAAGGTTAAAGTAACATGCTATCTTAAATTTCCGCTCATTCCCTCGGCAGGCTTCTAGCGTCTGCTCGGGCAGAGAAGCAGCATGTACATATTATGTTTCTCTTTTCTCCCAGACCAGCATGGAAGAGAGTGGGACGTATGGTTAACTTGAACATACGTACCCGCTGGGTCCTCATCGTCCGTCGCGGTGTCGCCAGCATCCTCTGACTCCGGCTCAGATTTGACCATGACCGGTTTTGGCAGCGTGCTGTCACAACATTCAGCCACAGAGAAGGTCAGCGACGCACACAAGCCAATGGCCTCGCGGTCAATCCGGGATACTGATTTTTCTGTAATCTGAATACAAACAAACATTTAGTACATACTAGGGTTCTCTTCCTCCATCCTTGTCACACCCCCAGTTTGTATTCCTATCTGACTTGTGTGTGATTATTTTAATCAACCATTATGTTACTTGATTCTGGTGAAGTGAAGGAAAATACTGGGAGGTAACAAACAGAATTGTGCATAAGATATAACCTTAGAAGGCAAAATAATTTACAATAATAATAATAAGCCCGCAGGGCAGCTTGTGGCGAGCTGTTGGGGGGTAGCGACCCCACGGACCTGAGTGCTCCCAGGGGAGGCCCCTGTTCCTCGCCTCCGACTTGCCTTAGATGGTCGATCGGAGTGGAAACCGAAGAGGTAACAGGAACCCCTACCTCTGGCTTGCCTTAACCGGCCGGTCAGAGTGGAGTCGCGAGAGCTATGCTCAAAGGGTGGATGTGAAACATAAGTGGCGAGTGGGCGTGCGTGATGGGACCCTCTAAGGATGCAAATCATCGTACGTTTAAAGTCCAGTGACACCTCTCCGCCCTTTAGCCGCTCAACTAATGTTGCCCCTTTGCTGCACATTTTTGCATTGTGCAGCCGTTTCTGGGGCCCATTGACTGAGTTGGCGAGTCACCACCTGCCTATTTTTCCGTGTGTATCAACATTGGTCAGGCAGGTGCCATAGTTTAGCCATAGCCCAGATAATAACCATTAGCCATTCATCCCAATAGCCCTAAGAGTAGTGTTCCTTTATATCAATAGGTTTGCACCTTCTGGGGATTGTCTGTGAGTACATACATTTCTATGGTGTGTATACAGTCATGACCTGGATAGTGCCCCACCCCATCTTATAGCAAACGTCTCACAAGGCCTCTACATGTTGGACATGTGTCCCCATGCAAGCCTCAAAAGACCGGGCTTCGGCCCGTGGTTACCTAAGTAAGAGACAACATAATAATAAAATACATTTATTCCTCATCACAATTTACACAATAGTAATATATTTAATTTAAAACAAAACAACCATGAAAATTGTGGTGTCTGAAATAGGTTTCAAACGAAACCTGTAATACAGATCACCACATAGCACTCAAAAGATTCAAGCTGAAGAGAAACAGTTTAAATGGCTTTTATCAATGTGCCCAAGGCAAGGATAATGTTGGCGTGAGGTAACAAATACAGGTTAAAAACAATGAAAAACATGATACTGAACCAACTATGAATAAAGTAAATTAATTTAACAAAGGCTAACAGACTTAATATAACATGAAAGTTTATTTGCATATTGATAGTAAATATTCCGCTTACTTGCTCAGCTACATAGGGTACAGAAAACACGATAAAAACAAAAACGAGAAAGGGTCAGTAACTCTCTTTTTCTTTTTAACCTTATCCTTACTAATATTATAAATGCGAAGGTGAGTTTGTTTGTTTGTGTCTCTTACAATACTGGCACATACTGCTTTTGTATTGCTTTCACCCCTTTATAAACAATGTCTGGGCAGTGCGTGACATCCTGCCTCCTTTGTTGCATAGTCCTTGCCATTGCTCAGCATTCTTAGTAACAGTAGTGTTAATTTTAAAATAACAATGGTCATTTGATCAAAAGTTCAACTGACCACAGTCAGGAATATCAACGTTTCAATTATCTATAATAATAATAAATAAATAATAAATATATACGGACAAATCACACAGATTGAGCTAGCCCCAAAGTAAGTTCGAGACTTGTGTTATGGGATACTAACTCAACGATATTATATTTTATAACAAATACATATATAGATACACATCCAAGACCCAGCCCAATCTGAAAAAGATCATTTTCCATCTTGACCTGGCTGGGGATCGAACCCGGTCACTCCGTGTCGAAGGCAGGCGTGTTGACCGCTGCGCCACGGAGCTAGTCTGTTACACTAATGGCCAAATCGTTCAAAGGTCAAAAGGATTCAGGTTATTAGGGTTCCGTACCTCAAAAGGTAAAAAGGAACCCTTATAGGATCACTCGGTTGTCCGTCTGTCTGTCTGTCGGTCGGGTCGGTCGGTCAAGACCCTTTTTCTCAGGAACGCGTTGAGGTAACAAGCTAAAATTCATGTCTATTGTCCCTTGTACCTGTAAAAAAATCAAATCATCTTCTAAGACAACGAAATCAAAAGATACAGCTGTTTATGCCGCACATTTTCGTGTTTTTCGACATTCGCAAGGGAATCAAAACCTACAGGTTACTTCCTGTGAACTCAGAATCTTGAAATTTGGTATGAAGCTACGTCTTATAGCACAAATAAAGGAAAAATTGCGAAAACTAAAAATTTTTGTTACATCATGTAATAAAAACATTTTTAATCAATTTTCACTTGAATTCGTTTTGGGCTTCTAACGGCACACGTGCAGCAAAACATTATTCTAAAATCCAACCAGATATCCCCGTAAAACCCTGGTTTTATAAATACCGAAATCTCCATAAACAACCTACATCGGCAATCATCCGATTACGCCTAGGACATGTATGCTCTCCGGTATTTCTAGCAAAAATCAGAGTGAAAGACAGTTCGCTGTGTGAGTGTGGCCTGGACGAGGGTACCCTGGAACACCTCTTTTTTGAATGTCCCAAGTTGTCTGTGTCTCTGTACGATTCACTTCCTTGTAATATTCCACGACCAGTCAATATCTCTTTCTTACTAACTTTAATATTTTCTTCGTTTGTAAATGACGTACCTAAATTTATCAAAAATAATAATATTAACTTATAAACTTCCTAGCTTTCGCCCGCGGCTCCGCCCGCGTAATTGTCGATCCCACGGGAATAGTACTTTTTCCCGGGATAAAAGGTAGCCTATGTCCTTCACCGCATTCCAGAGAACTTGTATGCAAAATTTCATGATGATCGGTTCAGTAGTTACGGCGTGAAAGCGTAACAAACAAACAAACTCACTTTCGCATTTATAATATTAGTAAGGATTTTATATATATAATGCCCACTCCCTTTTCCATTATTATCTTTTTCCTAATTCTTTAATTGTTTGGTCTCACCTTTTCTTACTAATCTTCTCTTACTGATCAATTGATCTTAGGTAGCTATAGTTTACTAACACTACTACTAACTTATTTGTGTTGTGTTTGTTTTAGGTTACACTCAGCTCCTGTACCGATCAATTGCCTGCAATAGTCTGTTGTGTCATCTCCAACCTTGACATTGGCAAAATCATCGTTTGGCTAAACGATGGAGCCATAAACTAAGAAAAGAAGAAGAGGGCCTCTTCGACCCCTATCATAGCGAGGGTACCGGAGTTAGGTGGGGCTGCGAAGTAGCAGGCGGCATCGGGGCGGTGGAGTATATGGAATGATACGGCCCTGGCATTATGCGGAGTAGATTATGACACCGCGTGGTTTTAGTGGGTTAAAGTTCCACACATTTGTCAGACTTCCCTGGCCGATGGACGAAACGAGTCTTTCCACACATTAAAAAAAATTGGGGTGCAAGAGGGTTATTTCCCCTCCCGCCCTCACAGTGGCCACACATGTTGTTGGCTAGCTCCGTGGCGCAGCGGTCAACACGCCAGCCTGCGACACGAGAGTGCTCGGGTTCGATACCCAGCCAGGTCGAGATGGAAAATGATCTTTTTCAGATTGGCCTGGGTCTTGGATGTTTATCTATATATGTATTTGTTATAAAATATAGTATCGTTGAGTTAGTATCCCATAACACAAGTCTCGAACTTACTTTGGGGCTAGCTCAATCTGTGTGATTTGTCCGTATATATTTATTTATTTATAGCTTGAAACTAATTATTGAATTACTGATTTATGATCACAAACTTAAGGAAACCTTTACACCTTTATTGCAAACTTTATTTCATTTCAAACCCTACTGTTCACTATTTTGAATAACACACAAAGTGGTTGTCGCGTGGGGATCGAACCGCGACCTCTGGATCAAGAATCTAAGTATTAGACTGAGGAAGGTAAACAAAACACTGAAGAATAAATTATTTGAGACTAGCTTTCGCCCGCGGCTCCGCCCGCGTCAATGTCGATCCCTCGGGAATAGTAAATTTCATGATGATCGGTTCAGTAGTTACGGCGTGAAAGCGTGACAAACAAACAAATAAACAAACAAACAAACTCACTTTCGCATTTATAATATTAATATAGTAAGGATTATGAAATTTGACTAGGAATGATTTGGCACTTTAAATAGGGAAATAATAAATCAAGCCACAAAATTATTTATTGGCCACGTGAGCAAACTTCTAATTTCATAACTAAGCAACGGGAAAATGATACAACATAGCCTCTAATAAACTAATTCGTCTTTTTTACACCGCCAACTAAATATTCTATAGAAAGCGTCAAATAAAGATCATCAATTATTATGACTTGTCCTTCTTATTTATACGTTGCCACCTAATTTACTAACTCGGCCACGGATTTTATATTTCGTCACCATTTTCCTTTTTACAGCATCAAAACTATGTCCTCAAAAAAATATAATTCAAGCTTCTATAGTCAGCATCATTTATTATAACTTAGCATGTAAAATAATACATCATATTCTTTTATCGTAAAAATAGCCACTACATGATATGGCGTGATTCATGTATGGATAGGCAGGAGAGCTGGTAACAATTTTTGGGTAGGTAGGTATTTGAAGCAAGTTGAAAAATTGTCACATACCTGTACCTCAACACGGAACTACAGACCTGGCTGGTGAGTAGGGGGACTAAATCAACCCCTATTTTTTTTTTTATATTCTTTTGTCAATACCAAAAATATAGATATTTGTGGCAATATGCAATTTGTTATGTTTTATGAGTGTAGGCCAAGTCCTCTGGCTGCTCTGGCCAAGTATGGCCCTAGTAGTACAGAGAGGGTCGTGCTCCTGTAGTGGAGACTAAAAAAGGACCTGATGATGATGATGATGTATAAAAAATATAAACCAGACGATTTTGTCGGGGTTTTAACATTACCAGATGCGTGCAAAAAAATTTGCAATAAAATATAAAAAATCAATTTGAGGCAGGTTGAAATTTTAATAGGGTACCATTTTGGTGGGACTTTCTACATGCCACGATGCCAAAAAATTAGGGGTTGATTTAGCCCCGCTATTTACCACTTACCAGTCAGGTCTGCAGTTCCGTGTTGGGGTATAATAGGAGAGGTATGTGACAAGTTTTCAGCTTGCTTCAAATACTTGGCCAAAAATTTGTACCAACTATTAGTAAAATTATGGTAATATAATAAGCATTTTTTTTTTCAAAAATAAAGTCTTATTTTGTCTCTCATCAATAGCTACTGGTAATATTAGTGGCCATAATATACTATTTGATGACAATTTTAGCTAAATATTGACGATCAATTATTTTGGGATGTTACATTTTAAACATGCTGAGTTAAAAAAATAGAAGCTAAATAAATATATTTTTTGATGTCAAATATTAGTATTTTAGAAGTTTACTGTTAGAATGCAAGTTACAAATTTTGATGCTAAATAATAACCATCATGCTGAGTTGTATTTAGAGTGGCTTACATAGAAGATAACTAGTGGCTAAGATGGTATTATTTAGATGCTCGTTAATTGTGGCTGACTTAGTAATTTAGAAGGCAACATACATTTTTAGAGGCGGATAATGCTATTAAAAAGAATCCTGTTTAATTAGCACCCCTTTAAATATACGTCTAGCAACTTGTGGCGAGTCGTCCATTTGATGACACATACATTTCGATTATAAAATTTTGTTAAATAAAAACTTTTGGTCATTTTTGTTCCTCTTTTGGAATTTGCTTGATAAAGTTTTGATTTTATAATATGTAACCAGGATAAAAATATAGAAAGTATTGAACATTATAAGACAAAATAACCTAAGTACCTCGCCAGCTGTCTCCAACATAGCAGTCAGCGCATGGTCTGCCCTGGTGGCGGTCACCATCAGCTTGTGGCTCTTGCACAGCATAGCACGGCAGATGTAGCACGCCGCCACGGGCCTGTTCCCATTCACGAGCTGGAATATTGTCCCAGTGATACAACATTTTGCTTTAACACAAACACAGCTGCATTCAATTTTCATATCCTAGTCCTTTGTTCATCTATACTATAATATTATAAAGCTGAAGAGTTTGTTTGTTTGTTTGAAAGCGCTAATCTCAGGAACTACTGGTTCAAATCGGAAAATTCTTAAGGAAAGCTTTAGGCTATAAGACATCACGCTACGACTAATAGGAGCGAAGCATCAATAAAAAATGTTTCGAAAACGGGGGAAAATTATTCGTCTATTGTATACTAATTAATAATAACAGAAATTTCTGCAGACGAAGTCGCAGGCAACAGCTAGTGTGATATAAAACACCAAATCAAAAGAATGTTTTTCATACTTGGGAACCACAAGTACATGTTTGCAAAAATAAAGCCCTGTATTATCAAAAGTTGTGATATTAAAGAGACATTTATAGTTTAAGACAAGAGGGAGAACTGCGTGTCACAGAGATAAAACGCTGAGTAGGATGTGTGAAAAACTCCGGCATTCCCAGCAGTCATTGAATAGGGAAGAAATGTGGCTATGCTGCCTCCGCCATGCCCCGGCTGAAGGGGGACACCCAAGAAGTGCTGGCTGGATGTCATTGGAGAGGATTTCCATGCCAATGGTCTCAAAATCAAGGATAGTGAAGATTGTGCAAAGTAGAGAAGAAAGAGCAAGAAAGCAGACCCTGGTCTCCAAAGCACTCCAGCTGACGATGCAACCAGGAACATGGTCCGATGAGAGAGAAAGAGATTTATAGTATAAGACAATTTATAGGGCTAAAAGCCCTAAAAAATAGCTACATTAGTTTCCTGGGAGTTAGGAAATTATGTTTATGGAAAGACTATGTCCAGAAACAGAATGGTAGTGGCGTACAAGAGAACTAACACTATGATTTCTATATAGCAACTTGCTTATCCTTATGCTCGCGTGTTTTACAGCCGTGTTGTTTCCTTCAAATTTAGTTCGAAATTACGTCGAAAACAGGCAAAAAAACTTGTTCAGTTCTAGGAAAGAAACAGTATCGCCTTCAAATCCTAAGAACATTCTCTTTCTGCACAGTCTTATCATAAACGCTATCACGAAACAATAACTACAGCAGGTAGACTAATCCTAATTGATAAAGGACGCTTACAAGAGCCCCCGCAAGTCTCTCATACACGAGTTGCAGGCCAGTGCCATCAATGTTGCTCATGGGCGCGTCCACTGAGAGGCAGATACGGCAGACTGCTGGACTCTGATGCATCTTGTTTAAGGTTATTCTGTTCTTATATCTGTGAATTTAATTTAAAATAAGACCACAAGCACTGAAGTAGTATATAGCTAAAATTGTATCGCAGTAATAATAACTATGGGCTACACTTAATCAATATTATCTAATGAATTGATAATAAACACAAACTACTAAGAGATTGATAATAAATTTAAGAAACATGTTCAACACACCAATAAATAATTTGACATTGACAGTTTATAACGGCCGTAATGTCACTTTGACATCCACTAAAGCCTAAAGCTATGGTTCCTCCTTGGACGAATTAGTGGTTAATTCGTCCAAGGGTTCCTCGCATACATTAAAAAAAATTGCGTCTCTCTGGTTTCTCGTTTCTCCATAGCCAACACAATGTAGGTATCTCATTAAAAAAAAGTTGTCTGTATTGTCGGTTAGCGGACGATAATTTTATGCGCTAACGGTGCAAAAGAGATAGATGGGGATGATGCTGACGATGACGAAGATGTTGATTATTAATGATTGTGATGATGATGGAATGTGTAATTTTTTGTGCATGCAGCTAGTGTACATGGATTTATAAGACGTTATCGCGTCTAAACATTTTTGAAGTACTTATCAAAAAATTTAACATCCCACCTCAAAACAAGTACCATCCGACACACGACACGATTTATTATGTCAAATCAACAGAGCATGATAGCCTTTTTACAGAAAAGAGAAGTTGTAAGGGTATCTTTTACCGCTCTATTGAATTAAATAACAAATTGAATCAATGCATAGGCCATTATAATACTACTAGTTTTCGCTTCGCCCGCGTCAATGTCGATACTTCTAATTTTTCCCAGGATAAAATGTACCCTATGCCCTTTTCCGCACGTTAGACAACGGGTACGCATGATAATCGGTTTAGTAATTATGGCGTGAAAGCGTACAAAGTTACTTTCGCATTCATAATATAATATTAGTATGGATATTTTTAAAACCTTCATACTTGATAGTTTTCTTACTGGCTGGCATAATCATTTGATTTGATTTTTATATTCTTACGTTGCCATGGTGCAAACACTCACTTCAAAAAAATTGTAAAATTCTACTGAGATAGAAAATAATACTAAATAGTATATAAATTACATTTGGTGAATTTACATTGTTTTTTGTTATTTATTTAGTTAATATAATATATTAACAGATATGGTATGGTTATGGTAGAATAGTAATGTCTACTTCTAGTAATGTCTTCTCGTCTCAGCTTCTCCCGGCCTATTTGCTAAGTCAGTGTACAACGTTTTGATAATCACTTCAAAATACATTGCGGATATCCTATTGACTATTTTTATGAAAGATATATAAAACGTAATGTACTTTGAAATGACTATCAAAACGTTGTACACTGAGTTAGCAAATAGGCCGGCTCGTATTGTGGATGACTGAAAACCTGAAAACGCTGAAAACGAGGTAAAAACTATAGAGATAAGATAATTTATGGTGGAAACCTTTTTTAAGGCAAAGTGACATTCGTTTATAGACGAGTATTTTTCCATACAAAAATCGCTCGAAGACGAGTGTCACACTTTCAAAAATAGGCAATCGGTAACTGTCATGTCAAGTCAAGTAACGCCAAATCATTATAAGAATAGGGTCCTCGGACTCGGTATTTTCTAGTCCTTGTTCCGAGGTATTTTCTCCTTATTTCTTAGCTTGGTAACTAATTATTTTATAATTTAGTTGATTTTTGTTATGTACTGTATGTAGCCCAAGAGTCGTACAATTGCGATACAATCGTAGCTATTTACATTGAGTGCTGCTACAGTAATTTGAAATAAAACACAGTCCTCATAATACATAACCCTTCACACGATGCATCAGAGTCCAGTAGTTTGCCGCATCTGCCTCTCAGTGGACGCGCTCGTGACCAACATTGACGGTACTGCCTTGCAACTCGTGTACGAGAGGCTGACGGGTGCTCTTGTAAGTGATTCTACTAAATTTAAATAGATAAACAAATATACAGGGACAAATCACACAGATTAAGCTAACCCACTTACTCGTGAACTTGTGTCATGGTATACTAACTCTAGATACTATATTTTTAATACTTACATAATGATAAACATCCAGAACCCAGGCCAATCTTAAAACAATTATGTTTCATCTTGACCTAACTGGTGGTTTAACCTGAGACCCTGTGATTTAAAGGCTCTTTCCGTACCATTAAGCTACATGGCTTGTTACTGGTCAGGCTTAGTCTACCAACTTAAATTATTTTTGCACTATATTGTAAAAAAATAATACGATCTCCAGTTATTTACTATAAGTAATTATTGTTAAGTTCTCATTATAAGTGAAGTTGTAGATTCCTAATGAGAATAAATTTCTTTAACCAGATATCATTTGTGATCAGACTCTGTGTGCATAGAGACCAGTCGTAGGATTTCAGGGCGCAGTTTTTACCCCATTTTTGATATGATTTTGAACAAAAACATATTTATTACTTCAAGCCAGGAAACGCAGACAGAATGGAGTTTTAATTGTTATGCGGCCCTATGGGCGGACAAACATGAGATATATTATTGCCATATAAAAATCATAGTCTGAGTTTCCCCACATAATTTTTTTGTCTAGATTGATGAATTGGTGTTGGAGCAGAAATTCTTATGTCACTGGCCCAATTTTCTAGCTCGTAAGTGGGAACAGGCCCGTGGCAGCATGCTACATCTGCCACGCTATGCTGAAGAAGAGCCACAAGCTGATGGTGACGGCCATCAGGGCAGATCATGTGCTGACTAATATTTTGGAGAAGACTGATGAGGTAACTTAGTTCATAATGATCTTATTAAGTTATTTTTGCCCGCAGCTTTGCTCTTGTTAATATCAATGGCTCAGGAGCAGTCCTTTTTTCTGGGCTCAAAGGTAGCCTATGTCCTTCACTGTACCCAAGACAATTCTTATACAAAATTTAATGATGATCGGTTCAGTAAATTAAGCCAATAAAGCATAACAAACAAAGAAATATATAAACAAACTCACTTTAGCATTTATAATATTAGCTATAGTGCAGTCTCCAACACAGTCAAACACTATAGTTAGGCAACAACTGTCCTTGTGATAAGCAATTTAGGGGCCATGCAATGAAGCAGGCGGGATGGCAGCCATTGTCAATAGTCATCAGGTCTTCTTAGTCTCCAGTGCCGGAGCATAACCCTCTCTGTACTACCGGAGTCATACTTGGCCAGGTAGACAGCCTACATTATTGCCTACACTCTCCTTGCTGGCCAGACGGGTTGGAAAGGTCTCATTGATATTTCTGAGTTTTGTTTAGCTTGTATTTCCTAATTCGCCTCTTACGACATCCATGGGAAGACTTAGGTGGACCTATTCTTCTCTGCCGGAAACCACACCGCTTCCGGAAACCACAAGGCTTTGTCAATAGTGTGCAACTTTAATAAATTACTCTAATTCAAAATTGTATTGTGGTGACCTGGGTCCAGTCGCGTTGTCTCGTTTTGTCAGCATTCATGTACTTACAATAGGCAGTGGCGACTGGCGACCGAGCCACCTATATCCTCCGTCCACATGCTTATGTAAATCCGATTGTGTCAAATAAAGACTCTGCACACTTAAGAGCCCGCCATATGCCAGGCGGCGTGGCCATACAAACGCGGATGGTCTAAACGCGTTGGCTACTTTGGATATTTTCGTTTTTTAGGAATATTCAAGGGTTATTCGAAAAAGAAAAACATATGATGGCTGCCTTATCTGTAATGCAATAATAATCAAAAGTTTCAAGGTTAATTTTAATGTATTTGGTGAATAATGCTATATACCGAGTAAATTAGACGTGATTTGGAGGCAACTTTGCAATTTTTTTCTATCGAGAAAATTTAACGCAATCGTGTTTTTGAGTCATATAGTTACCAGAGTTAGTCCTGAACTTTGCTGCATTTTTATTTCAACTTGAGTATTTAATTATTATTGATATAACAGTCAATCTTGCAAAGCAGTGTGAGGTAGTATGGACCCTTAACCCACACCTATGTAGAGACACAACAATATAAAGTAACAAAAGTGACTCCATGGATGATGATGACGACAACCACTTACACATATCCTTATCCTTACTAATATTATAAATGCGAAGGTGAGTTTGTTTGTTTGTTTGTTACGCTTTCACGCCGTAACTACTGAACCGATCATCATGAAATTTTGCATACAAGTTCTCTGGAGTACGGAGAAGGACATAGGCTACCTTTTATCCCGGGAAAAAGTACTATTCCCGAGAGGATCGACATTGACGCGGGCGGAGCCGCGGGCGAAAGCTAGTTGATAATAATCTGAAAATTTAATTATATGTATTTATTTGTTATTTATTTTTCTTCTATTGGTTGTACGGACTGTTTCAAATACATTTCAAATCATCATGATCTCATTAATCATAATCTATTTATAATCCAAAACTGTAGACATTTATGATCTCATCTAATTCTTATTATTATAATGTGTTTTCATAATGTGTGATAATATGTAATTGGTGTAAACCGTTTTTGTCACAATAAATAAATAAATGGTATTCAGATTACAGAAAAATCCATATCCCTGATTGACCGCGAGGCGATTGGCTTGTGTGCGTCGCTGTCCTTCTCTGTGGCTGAATGTGATGACAGCACGCCGCCCGCCAGAGTTACGGTCAAAACCGAGCCGGAGTCAGAGGATGCTGGCGACACCGCGACGGATGATGAGGTTCCAGGGGGTACGTATACATAAGGAGCCATCTTCCATGCTAGTTTGAAAAAAAAACAAACTTAGAATGCACTACACACTAAACAGAGGGTGGAAGCCGGCTGAGGGATAAGGAAAACAGGATTTTTTATGGCATGTAGATAAAAAGAAAATGTTGTCATTCTGCCAAAGTGTTATTTTTTATTAATTTAATTGCGAAAGTGGCCATTTTGACCATTTGCGAATGTGACGTTAACATGGTTGTAACGTGGTGACCTATTCATATTCAATATCATATTTTTATCATAAAACATACATATTCCAATCTAGCGGTATTTCTGAACAATTATTAAAATTTTTGTCTCTTCATCATCATCATCATCAGGTCCTTTTTAGTCTCCACTACAGGAGCACGACTCCCTCTGTACTACTAGGGCCATACTTGGTCAGAGCAGCCAGAGGACTTGGCCTACACTCTTCACGCTGGCCAGACGGGTTGGAGAGGTTTCTTAGATGTTTATAAGCTTTATTTAGCTTGTATTCCTAAGGTGCCTTCTACGACATCCACGAGAAGACTTGGAGTGGTCCTATTCTACTCTGCCGGATACCACACGGCTAGTTTAGTCTCTTAATTCAACTAAATTAGAGAAGAAAGGGGTAATGAAGCGAGTTATCAAATAAAAGCTTATTTCGAAATATCTTTATTGAAATCGTATTGCGCGATCGATAACAAGAGGACGTCACAAATTGACAATATGTATTAGCCATTAGTTTTATTGCTACCCACTTGCTTAATTATATTGTATCGAACATCGAAGCAAAAAGTTTGCATAGTTTATAAAAGCATGCTCATTGTATTATGGTAAGTCACATTGTTTTTCTCAGTAAGTGAATTAATTTATGTAATTCTTATGAGAAATAAAGTTATTCTAAACCTAAACCTAGAAATTGTTTACTAATAGACTTTACTTATTAGTCTACTAGTTGTAATATTTTTTCACCACTTTGGGAATCAACTTTGGATACATTTACGGGTTTAAAAAAAGTCAGGTTTGACTCCCATTGCACTTACCTCAGCACAATGGGAATCAGACATGTGGGAAATCTGTGGCATACAATCGCAGTCATAACATTCGGCAGTATGCCATCCAGCGCAATCACCAGTTGATCAGCTAGCCTATTTGATTTTTCTGACTTGTAATATCGGCATCTATAAGCGAAAATTATAAGAATATTTTTGCGGGTAATGGTAATCACTAGTGGGTTCTTTGACTCCCATTACCAAAAATCTAAACTGCACGTTAACTGTTAAATTTAAGTAAATTTAATCGCAATATATTATGCTTATTTCAATTTTTAATATAAAGGCTAAATCTATCCATAGTCATTAAGAGCCCGCCATATGCCAGGCGGCGTGGCGGTACAAACGCGGATGGTCTAAACGCGTTGGCTACTTTGGATATTTTCGTTTTTAGGAATATTCAAGGGATATTCGAAAAAGAAAAACATATGATGGCTGCCTTATCTGTAATGCAATAATAATCAAAACTTTCAAGGTAAATTTTAATGAATTTGGTGAATAATGCTATATACCGAGTAAATTAGATGTGATTTGGAGGCAACTTTGCAATTTTTTTCTATCGAGAAAATTTAACGCAATCGTGTTTTTGTGTCATATAGTTACCAGAGTTAGTCCTGAACTTTGCTGCATTTTTATTTCAACTTGAGTATTTAATTATTATTGATATTACAGTCAATCATGCAAAGCAGTGTGAGGTAGTACGGGCCCTTAATGTATAAAAAAACGCGTAGAGCTACTAGCGCGGTCATTCGTACAAGGGGCATCGGGTACAGAGCAAGCTGAAAATGTAATTTACCTAGGTATCGAACGTGTAGTTTTGCTTAAAGACGCCTGACCCCGATTGTCCGCTGGCTCCCATTACCCCTTTCTCACCTAACAATAAATAATAATAAATATATACGGACAAATCACACAGATTGAGCTAGCCCCAAAGTAAGTTCTAGACTTGTGTTATGGGATACTAACTAAACGATACTATATTTTATAACAAATACATATATAGATACACATATCCAAGACACAGGCCAATCTGAAAAAGATCATTTTCCATCTTGACCTGGCCGGGGATCGAACCCGGTCACTCCGTGTCGCAGGCTGGCGTGTTGACATCTGCGCCACGGAGCTAGTCTGTAACAATGTCACCACCTCAGTCACAACCACGCTAACTGTCTCGGGCACTAACCGCAAGACCACGAGCGGCTGCGCCGGGTTTCAGAGGCAGGCGCACGCGCCAGGGGCTCACGAGAACGGCAGCGCTCGGCCGGCAAGGACTGTCCTTGCCGTAGCGGACGTATTCAGATCAAACAATAATACATTCATTTTTGAATAACGCAATAGGGTAGTTTCCTAAAAAAATATAATTAGTCCGTCAGTTAGATATTCAAAAAATATTGCACACGTATTTTTTCTTTTGCCGATTAAACAGAAAATGATAAAGATATAGCCCTTTGAAGTTCCGTGTGCACGAGCCCCCACTCCTGAACTTTGACGCGCTTTATCTTTATTATTTACTAGCTTTCGCCCGCGGCTCCGCCCGCGTTAATGTCGATCCCTCGGGAATAGTACTTTTTCCTGGGATAAAAGGTAGCCTATGTCCTTCTCCGTACTTCAGAGAACTTGCATGCAAAATTTCATGATGATCGGTTCAGTAGTTACGGCGTGAAAGCGTAACAAACAAACAAACCACTCACTTTCGCATTTATAATATTAGTAAGGATTGTGTATTTGACAAAAGAAAAAATACGTGTCCAATATTTTTTGATTATCTAACTGACGGACTAATTGTTATGTTATTATTACAACCCAGGAAACTAGCCTATTACTTATTGTTTTAAACATGTTTTGAAGAGTTCCATTATAACGAAACGTTCTTTTCAACCGACTTCAAAAGTGGAAAATGTTCTATGTTGGACAGTGTGAATGCTTTTTTTATGCGTTCTCCGGTTTCTCAGTGAACCGATTTTCAAAACTCTTTTTTTATTTATTTGTCATAACATACGTTTAGCCGTGTGGTATCCGGCAGAGTGGAATAGGACCACTCCAAGTGTTCCCGTGGATGTCGTAGAAGGCGACTTAGGAAATACAAGCTAAACAAAGCTTATAAACATCTAAGACACCTCTCCAACCCGTCTGGCCAGCGTGGAGAGTGTAGGCCAAGTCCTCTGGCTGCTCTGGCCAAGTATGACCCTAGTAGTACAGAAAGGGTCGTGCTCCTGTAGTGGAGACTAAAAAGGACCTGATGATGATGATGATAACATACGTTTTATATACGTATATTTTATGTATAACCAAACCGGCCAATCCCGATTTATGATAACTTTAAGATAAACTAGTTTGGCCTAAGACGAACTCACTCAATATTTATTCAATGAAATTAAATACAATTACTTACTTAAACTTCATTCCATTGAACTGACCTCCTTTGTTAAGCGATGGTGTAGGTGAAAGTAACAAATGTTTTGCAGATGGCGCAGCAGAGGGCCAACAGCCTGTGGCAGGAAGTTCCCGAAACAGTTATTATGGCGAGCCTCAGAGCGCTGACACAAGACACCAGTGTCATGTTTGTCTGAGAGAGTTTCAGAAGAAGAGTACATTACAAAGACACATAAGAACTCACACTGGTGAGAAGCCATATAAATGTAATAATTGTGGGAAGCAATTTAATCGAAATGATTCTTTAATATTACATTTAAGAACACACACCGGTGAAAAACCATTTGAATGTAAGCTTTGTTGTCGTCGGTTTGCCGACAACAGTGCAATACAAAGACATCTGAGAAGTCACTCTGGTGAGAAGCCATACAAATGTAATAATTGTGGGAAGCAATTTAATCAAAAGGGTACTTTAGAGACACATTTTAGAACTCACACTGGCGAGAAGCCGTTTGAATGTGAGGTTTGCCGTCGTCGATTTGCACATAGCTGTACATTAAAAACACATCTGAGAACTCACACTGGTGAAAAACCATACAAATGTAAAAATTGTGGGAAGCAATTTAATCAAAGAGGTCATTTAGAAACACATTTGAGAACTCACACTGATGAAAATAAAATGTTCTTAATAAAATAATTAAACCGCCGAATCTATTTCTTTATCTAATGTAAACCAACACGCTAAACGTGGCCTTTCGGTCTTATGACTTTAGGCTCTGTCCACCCCGTAAGGGATAAAGACGTGATAATATGTATGTATTGTAAGTATACCTAAGAAATTTTGAGTCTGAATTCACACTGGTGAGAAATGTTGTATTTTTCATAGTCTATATACTCAGAAAATGAAATAAGGTTAACATTAAGGACTCATACGGGTGAAATTTGATAGAATCTTTGTCGTCGTCGGTTTGCTGATAAAATTTCATTACATTCACATTTGAGAACTCACACTAGTGAGAAACCTAGCGAATGTCACAAGTGTGGTAAGTAATTTCGTCGATAGATTCATTTAGAAGGACATCTGAGAACTCACACTGGTGAGAAACTATTTGAATATAACAAGTGTCGTAGTCTATTTGCTCCGTACAGTACAATACTTACTCATTTACGAATATACGAAGATTTCTGTGGCAGGCTGCCGCACTAGCGTTCCCGGGTTCGATCCCTTGAACCTCCACCCCGGCCAGGTCACGAAAAAGATGTCTTCCACGGCCGTGAAAAATTATCTTTTTCAGATTGGCTTGGGTCTCGAGCTCACAATTTTTTTTATATCTTATTTCAATGTTCCACTGCTGGGCAAAGGCCTCCCCTTTTTGTTTCCAGTCATCCCTATCGCGGGAAATAATTTGCCAGCCACTTATATAAGCATCCAAGTCATCGCGCCATCTCCTTCTAGGTCTGCCACGTTTTCGGCGGCCATCCGGTTTCCACATGGTGGCTACCTTGGCCCACCTTTCTTCTTGCATGCGGCAGACGTGTCCCGCCCAGTCCCACTAAAGCTGTGCTGATTTCACACCTACATCCTTTATTAGAGTTTGGGATCGCAGAGTGGTGTTTCTAATACGGTCTATACGGCGTACACCAAGTATACTACGCTCCATTGCTCTTTGGCAAACCTTGAGCCTGGACTTTTGACCCTCAGTGAGTGACCACGTCTGTGCTCCATAAGTAAGTATAGGCAGGATACACATGTCGAGGAGTTTGCGTTTCAATGTAATAGGGAGATCACCCTTCATCAGGCTCTTCATGGACCGGTAGCTCTTCCAGGCGTTATTGATTCGACGATCGATTTCTTTGTCCTGCCTGTTTTCGAAGGATGCTAGCTGGCCCAGTTATAAATAAATAAATAAAATAAATAATATATACGGACAAATCACACAGATTGAGCTAGCCCCAAAGTAAGTTCGAGACTTGTGTTATGGGATACTATCTCAACGATACTATATTTTATAACAAATACATATATCGATTAACATCCAAGACCCAGACTAATCTGAAAAAGATCATTTTCCATCTTTGACCTGGCCGGGGATCGAACCCGGGCACTCTCGTGTCGCAGGCTGGCATGTTGACCGCTACGCCACGGAGCTAGCCAATAAATACTCCTCGACATAGTGTATTACCTGCCCATCCACCTCAATCTGACGCTGGTATTATTATTTATTTTATAAGATATAGGAATGTTAGAATGCATCTGGAAGAATTATAGTTATCTGACGTTGAACAGGCGTTGGCTGGACTTAAACCAAGGCGGCGGTCAGCTGGGCCGCATTCTTATTTAAGGACTGTCTGTGTTCGCCCAGCCATTACTGTATATTTATAATACATGCTTAAAATAAGCAACATTTCCAGATGTATGGAAACTGACCGGGTTTCCGTCCCAAAAGCTTAGATAGTCGCACAGTGAAGCAGTTTAGACCAGTGGCAGTTTTGTCTACTCCAGCCAAAGTATTCAACTCGGCTATATAAAGGCGCATTTATGAACAGGTAAGCCCTCAGTGCGACGGACAGCACGGATTTTGGCCAGGCCGCAGCACCACGGGCAATTTGCTGATGACTCGAGTCGTGCCAGTAGTGGACGAGGGGGGGGGGCAGGTAGACGTCGCTAACGACTATCAGAGGCAGCCGGAACCAACGGCTTAGCGTGCCTTCCGAAGCACGGAATCATCTTTATTATCAGATAATCAGGTGATTCAAGCCTGCAATGTCCTAACCAAACTGGAAACGACTAAACAAAGTATGCTTCCCGTGGGTATCCCACGGCCCCCGGGTCAACAGGCAAACGCCTTAACCACTGGACCACGTTTAACCATTATTGCCTTAACCATTGTTGTTACTTTGATTACCGAAAAGCTTTCAATGTCGTTGACAACGATGTGCTTTTAAAGAGGTTTGCGGCAGTCGGATGTACCCTACATAGCTATTGTTTGGCTGATTAGTTAAAGGATTTAGTGAAAGGCAGCAGTATGTGGAGTACGCTGGATGTCAGTCTAAGCCACAAAAATGAACAAGTGTATGTAATGTACCTCGCGTGGCGAAAAGAAGTCTCGATAGACCCAGTGCTCACCACTGAGCTCGCCGCGCTCGCCGCCATCTTTAGTCCGCTCCCGACCGTGGTCCGTGTGCGACGTTAGCTCTAAGGAACAAAATGACTCGTTGTTTGATAATTAACTGTTCAAACTTCTCCAATAAAGTTGGAGCTGTTAAGCGATATATTTCCTTTCCCCGGTAAGTACTATTTGTCCTAAAATGTCTGTAATTAATTAAAAAACAATTTATTTTATAAAATTCATCAAAACAGTAGCCGGCGATTGTGTCTTTGAGACTACTGTGTATAATGTAATATATTATCATTGCACACTCGATCGCTAACATAATATGTTCAAAAAAATAATAATGTACCTATATAATAAAAATTGTTATCATAAAATGAAAAAAAAAAAATGATAAATGAAGAAATTAGATGATAAATGATAAAGATAGATAATAAGATAAAAAAGCCGTTCAGGCGAGTAGGCGACCAATACTGTTGAAAAGAGTTTCTTTTGGCGTTTCTTCTCTGACTTTTAGACTTTTTTTTTAAAGGAATTTGTTGGATTTGGGAAGGGAATGAAGGTATTGCTAATGAAACGGAAAAGCAAGTGGCAACTCGGGAGGCCGGGCGCGCTTACCCGAAGCCATGTAACCACAGTCGAGGATGACACCCTTTACCTTAGTGAGGTATGAGTAAATTGTTTGTCGTCACACGAATAAACTTTGAAGTGGCAGTGGGCGGGGCACATAGCTCGTAGAACCGATGGCCGATGGGGAAGAAGGGTTCTCGAATGGCGACCACGTACCGGCAAGCGCAGCGTCGGACATCCACCGACCAGATGGTCGAACGACCTGACTAAGGTAGCAGGATGCAGGCCGCTTCCAACCGGTCGTATTGGAAATCCTTGGGGGAGGCCTATGTCCAGCAGTGGACTTCTTGTGGCTGATATGATGATGATGATGACACGAATAAAAAGTTGTACTTCGTTTCACAATGAAGACGATCGTTCGATGTTTTTGACGTATGACGTATCACGCAACCTCCTGCTTCTAATGTTGTTATCCGACTGTTTTTGTTTGTGACTGACGGGGCGGCGGCAAAGTTGCCACTGGCCATTCATGCGGTGCCCTACGCAGAGGATAAAATTGCCGTATTTCAACGAAAAATACCGTATCGGGTTTCAATATTGTTTTTTTTATAAAACAAAGGATATCGTAAGATAATGTAACATTTTAGGGAATTCCCCAATACCAAAACAATACCTACAGTAATTAGAGATAAGTTTATTTTTACGCAAAACTTTTACTGTGCTCGATTGCCGTATTTTAACGTACGGCATTGACCACTTTGCCGTTTAGTTTTAATTTGTCTTAAGGGCCCATACTACCTCACACTGCTTTGCATGATTGACTGTTATATCAATAATAATTAAATAATCAAGTTGAAATAAAAATACAGCAAAGTTCAGGACTAACTCTGGTAACTATATGACTCAAAAACACGATTGCGTTAAATTTTCTCGATAGAAAAAAATTGCAAAGTTGCCTCCAAATCACGTCTAATTTACTCGGTATATAGCATTATTCACCAAATATATTAAAATTAACCTTGAAACTTTTGATTATTATTGCATTACAGATAAGGCAGCCATCATATGTTTTACTTTTTCGAATAACCCTTGAATATTCCTAAAAAACGAAAATATCCAAAGTAGCCAACGCGTTTAGACCATCCGCGTTTGTATCGCCACGCCGCCTGGCATATGTCGGGCTCTTAATGGAGCCTGATTGCCGTACAAAATTTTAGAGGCAGCATTGTTTGTAAAAAAACATCCAAATATGTTTAAGAAGGCAAATGAGAATAAAAAATACTTGTCCAGAGACCCGACTAAACTGTATTTACCAGGTTCACGTACAACACTACATCAGAAGAACTGCAATGCAATGGTGGTTAAGTTGTTCAATAAAATTCCAAAAACTATTCGTGAACTGACAATAGCAGCGTTTTACCTGAAAATAAAACGCTTATTAAATACTTACCTTATTTGAAGCTTATTTGTTTGAGATAGGCCCTTCCTGTTTTCCGCTTATATGTCCCTCTCTTTCTGCCCTATATCGTGTATCTCTCTCGCACATCCGCCCCACTTTCCCCCACCAGGCAGGGCTCGCCGAGAATTGTATCACGGCGGCCATTGCTTGTCATTGAGTCGAAAATAAACGCCAGGCAGCAGTTAAAGTTAAGCTTCAAATAAGGTAAGTATTTAATAAGCGTTTTATTTTCAGGTAAAACGCTGCTATTAAACACTTGACCGTTATTTGAAGCTTATTTGTTTGAGACGTGTTTGTTATCGCCTGGTGGAAGTGGACGCCAATGTGAAGATCAGTCAAAAGAATTCCTCATTAGCGCTTTTTGTGGTTGCGTGCAATGTGATCGCACTTTGACCACTATTCGCGGATGTGCAGATGATTTTAGGTTAAAATATAAAGTAATTATGAATTGTGATGTAATTAATATGTTATTAATGGGCACATATACCTTGACATTTGTGAGAGAGATATTTTATTTACTTTGTTATTAGTGTATACGAGTATGATATTACCAGGGATGACATTCCCTGGGCTGCAGGTAAGATGTTTGAATAAAATAAAAGATTGAATAATAACAAAATCGTTTTATTTACTGGATATCACTTATACTTAGTATTATTAAGCATATATATAGAAACACGCACTTCGGGTGTGTACTTATTAGTTCTGTATTTATAATCACATAATATACTCTAATCAATGGGAGTGAAAGTTCTGATTACACTATTGCTACAGCTACTATCTTCTACGGGCATAACCACTCGCTTATAAAATCGTGCAAATGTATTGCCAGAGCGCCAGTTTCCTCTGGAAAGAATTTCGTCTAAAGGGAAATTGTTTTCCCAATTTTTGGAAGCTACTGCTGACCTAAAACTACCAGCTGTGGCAGTTATGCCCGCTTCCGATAGCATGGACTTAACCCATCCGGCAATCACTGTGCGTGAGGCTTTTTTAGGTTGTCCTCTTATAGACACGAAAAGATTAGAACATTTTGCTAATTTGCGTCTGTCATTAAGTAAATCGACAGTCCTTCTAACCCAAAACCGTGGGTTAAGGTTCTCATTATCAGGATTATCAGTTAATCTCCAGCCTGACTGCCTGTAATTAATGCTATCGGTCTTAGAACCAAATGTAGGCCATAAGGTTAAATTGTGTGCGTTATTCCAGCCAGATTTTGTTGAAAATTTACGAAAATCGACATTGTAGTGCAGTAGATAATTAGATATAGAGCTTCTGTAAATGGTAAGCTAATTTTTAAATTTGGTAAGCGTATATTTTTTGAATTATTTGATAAAAACAGTTCCGGCTAGCGTAACGTTACCGTAGCCAGATCTTTTTTTGTTTTACGGGAATTTTGAAATAAAAGTTATGTAAATAATTAGATATCAATTTGGTATAAATGGTACAACTTAAATTGTATTTGTATTTGCTATGGTTGCGAAGATATTTGAAATCCTGCTGGGGTAACGGTTTGCTCAATTGCTGTATCTCGGAATTGACTAAGCGGATGATGATGATTTTTGCACAGGACATCTGGCTAATTAGTTATAGTTTATAGCGCAATAAAGGAATTCACAGTAATTAACCGTTTAGAAGTTATTTTCATTAAATAGAAATATGCTTTAATAGGTCCTAGCACTTCCAATAAGCGCTCCAAAGACTAACTTTAAACGTTATTATATAGTGAAATACTGTCTATAAATGGTACCAAAGTTTCATTAGTATTCTATACGTAATTAAAAAGTTATGATGAATCTTCGATTTGTTTCGGCCATGGCGCGCGGCGGAGTTATTTTACGACCGATTAACCGAGTTTCCTGTACGAGTGGTCACATAATCTTTTGTAAATAATTAGATATACATGTCAATTTAATACCTAATAAATTTTAGACTTGTAGATTAATTAATTAACGAAATAATTGAAAAAATTATGTTCGCGTGGTAACCCGACCAAATCTAGAATGTTATGAAAAAGCGGCCGCGCGATACATTATACCAACCTTCTTAAACTTACTAGATAATTTCATACTCGTACGTGTTTTGTACAGACGAGCTACATAAGTGATATAATAAAACTTATTTATAACTAATATTATATTAATATAAAACATTTTCGTATCTTTAGATAGAATACTGTTGACTAGCTCCGTGGCGCAGCGGTCAACATGCCAGCCTGCGACACGGAGTGACCGGGTTCGATCCCCGGCCAGGTCAAAATGGAAAATGATCTTTTTCAGATTGGCCTGGATCTTGGATGTGTATCTATATATGTATTTGTTATAAAATATAGTATCCCATAACACAAGTCTCGAACTTATTTTGGGGCTAGCTCAATCTGAGTGATTTGTCCGAAAAAGGTAAGTAAGTTTATAAATTAGCTTCAAAAATAATCACAGGTTTTTTCTTATGGACCAATATGCAACGTCGCATGCTTATCTAAAATTTAAAAGAAAGAATTTATAAATACCTATATCTTTTTTATGTTATCGTTCCGAATAAGTTAAAGTAAAATACTTGGAGTCATATATAAAGTTTTATTGTATAAAATCACAGATCAATAATAATAAAATGTAATAACATCACAGTGTAGTATGTACTTACATATTTTATCTACAGTAAGTATCTACTTCCCATAGCTTCTGTAATCTGATTAAAAAAATCACAAATGTCTTAGACTAGCTGTTGCCCGCGACTTCGTAGTATGATTAATTAGTATAGATGAATTTTCCCCGTTTTCAAAACATTTTTTATTGATGCTTCGCTCCTATTGGTCGCAGCGTGATGTTTTATAGCCTAAAACCTTCCTCAATAAATGGACTATCCAACACAAAAAGAATTTTCGAATTTGAACCAGTAGTTCCTGAGATTAGCGCGTTCAAACAAACAAACAAACTCTTCAGCTTTATAATATTAGTATAGATAAAGATAGCCGTATTCTTAAATTACGTTTTAAGTATAAAAATCAAAATACAATATTATATATAAACGACATAACAATGCAGTTTACTTCTTAGGATACGTACTTTTTGAAACAGTACAAGCTAAAGCTTTGTTTTATAGTAAACACTAGCTTCTGCGGCTCCGCCCTCGTTAATGTCGATCCCACGGGAATAGTACTTTTTCCCGGGATAAAAGGTAGTCTATGTCCTTCTCTGTACTCCAGAGAACCTGTATACAAAATTTCATAGAGATCGGTTCAGTAATTACGGCGTGAAAGCTTAACAAACAAACAAACTCACTTTCGCATTTATAATATTAGTAAGGATAACGCAGACTAACTACGAGTAAATTATCAAGATGCTTCCACTACTAACTGCTAAGCTGTAACTGGTAGCTAGTAGCTATTTTAAAATAAATGTACCTACTTTTTAAAAATAGCTCGTCTGTACAAACCGCGTATGTATTATCCTGTAAGTTTTAGAAGGTTGGTATAATGTATTGCGCGGCCGCTTTTTTATAACATTCTAGATTTGGTCGGGTAACCACGCGAACATCATTTTTTTCAATTATTTCGTTAATTAATTAATTTACAGGTCTGAAATTTAGCAGGTATTAAATTGACATGTATATCTAATTATTTACAAAAGATTCAGTGACCACTCGTACGGGAAACTCGGTTAATCGGTCGTTAAATAACTCCGCCGCGCGCCATGGCCGAAACAAATCGAAGATTCATCATAACTTTTTAATTACGTATAGGATACTAATGAAACTTCGGTACCATTTATAGACAGTATTTCACTATATAATGACGTTTCAAGTTAGTCTTTGGAGCGCTTATTGGAAGTGATAGGACCTATTAAAGCATATTTCTATTTAATAAAAATAACTTCAAAACGGTTAATTACTATGAATTCCTTTATTATGCTATAAACTATAACTAATTAGCCAGATGTTCTGTGCAAAAATCATCATCATCCGCTTAGTCAATTCCGAGATACAGCAATTGAGCAAACCGTTACCCCAGCAGAATTTCAAATATCTTCGCAACCATAGCAAATACAAATACAATTTAAGTTGTACCATTTATACCAAATTGATATCTAATTATTTACATAACTTTTATTTCAAAATTCCCGTAAAACAAAAAAAGATCTGGCTACGGTAACGTTACGCTAGCCGGAACTGTTTTTATCAAATAATTCAAAAAATATACGCTTACCAAATTTAAAAATTAGCTTACCATTTACAGAAGCTCTATATCTAATTATCTACTGCACTACAATGTCGATTTTCGACAATTTTCAACAAAATCTGGCTGGCGTAACGGACACCATTCGATTAAATGATCTGGATCAACAGAAAGTAATGTCAGATCGTGAACTCTTCTTCCTGAACATAAAAGTAAAAGCGTAGCAGTATGTCTACAGGTAGAGAATAGGTTATTTATGTCAACAGACATTCTCGATAAAAATAATATTAATTGGTCAATATTCCAAACAGAGGATTTTTGACCTACAGGTTTATTTATGCTAATGGACTTTAGCATGTGTTGAACAAGGGGATGTGAGCTTAGTTTCCCTGCAGTGTTTACGTTACTTAATGTTGCGACAACCGATTTGTGTAATAAAATCGTATTATACGCGAGTTTATACACAAGATGTAAATCTGCTAGGAATCTAGCGAGTACAGGTCCCGTTGGATTCAAAGGATCAACGTCGTGATACAACGTAGTCCACATAATCCACCGTTTCCAAGCTACTTGGTAGGTTCGGCGGGTGGATGGGCGCCATGCTGACTGCAGTAATTTCTTTTGTTCTGTTCCCCAGTCCGTTACGCTTTTTGTCCACCCCCACACTGCCATATCTCCAGTGTCATCTGGTGAACCTTTGGGGGTGGTAGCTGCGTTGCTGTGTCTATAAGTTTCAGATCTAGGTTCGTTATTGTGTAAGGGGGTGCCAATGCTCGTGATTTTAGATCTGCTCGCCAAAATACCTGGTGCCACCTGGGAACGACTAGGAGATAAACTCCTGTCGCTGAATTGAGGTGATTGAGTACCCTCGGTATCAGGTACGGTGGCGGGAATATCCACGCCATTGGGTAAGACCACGGTCGGGAAAAGGCATCGTGATACAGGGCTTGCTGGTCGCACACATCTAATGTCACATAATTCCATACTACATGTGCCTTTTTCGACGCAAAGAGGTCCACCACTGGAGTTCCAAATTTTTGGAAGATCATTTCTGTGCAATAGGGCAACAGGTGCCATTCCGGTGGGGTCTTGTGTCTGGATAAGTGGTCTGCGTGACCGTTGTACAATCCCGGTATATGATTCGCAATTAGGTTTATTTGGTGTAATTCCAGATGATAAAACACTTTTAACGTTGTGTCCATCAATGCACGTGAACGGGTCCCCCCTTGTTTTCTTATATGTGAAACGACAGTTCGATTGTCGCACTGAAATAAAGTTGTGGAGTTGCTCAGGCGATGGCCGTGAAGTTCTAGGATTTTTAGAATGGCTAGCATCTCTTTCATGTTGCAGTGGAGTCCTTTCTCCTGTTCGGTCCACGCGCCCGAGATCGGGAAACCATCTAACTGCGCTCCCCAGGCCACATCCGAGGCATCTGTCGTTACAAAGTGTCTTGGCGGTTGTAGGTGGATGTCCGAGGACTGGTGACAATTGAGTAGCCACCATTCTAAATTTTCCAGAGCTTCTGGCGGAAGGTCGAGGGCTCTTGTAGCTCGTATTTTTAGCAGGAAGTTGAGGAATGCAAGTAGAGCTCGATAATGCAGTCTGCCGTTTGGTATTACAAAGCTTTCAAAGTTTAATAGACCTACTAAGCTCTGTAGTTCTGTTAAGCAGGCTTTGCCGCGCCTTATAAGTGTTGTCGTTTTGCTGGTAATTTGCAATATTTTGTCTTTGGGGAGATATTTTTTGTTTAGCCAGGGATCCCAGACGATCCCTAAAAAGACAAGGCATTTTTGTGGTACAACAAGAGATTTTTCGTAATTTATTTGCCACCCCAGGAACTCCAGGAGGTTCAGTAAGAGATGCACATGAGATTGCAAGGTCTCTTTGTTTTGATGGGCTAATAAGTAGTCGTCCAGGTAGACTACTATCCTTAACCCTCGTTCTCTTAGGGTTTGGGCTATCCAGTTTGATAGGGAGGCAAAAACCTTTGGCGCTGTACTCAGGCCAAATGGCAGGCACGTCATCTGCAACAGTTCTGCTTTGTAAACTAACCGTAGGAACCTTCGATGGCTCTTGGCTATGGGCAGATGAAAATACGCCTGCGAGAGGTCCACTTTGCAGAGCCAATCGTCCTTTTGAAGGAAATTTGGTATCCGAAAAATGTTTATCAGGCTGAATCTTTCTGTGCTGATGTATTTGTTCAGGGCCTTTAGATTGAATATAGGCCGGTGTGAGCCATCGCTCTTGGGCGTCAAGAACATTGTCGACAGAAAGCTGGGAGAGCTCTGAACTACTTCTAATACCCCTTGTGCCTTCATTTGAGATATGATCAAAGTCATGTCTTTGGACTCCTGTGTGCAGCGAGTTCCACTTAGGTTTGGCGGTATTAGAGGAGGTTTCTTTGTGAAAGGTATGCGATACCCTTTTATTATGCGCAGTAAAAATGGTGGAGCTCTCAGATGTTGCCAGTGCCTGTGATATAGTGCAAGCCGCCCTGCTCTGAACTCCCCCGAGTCAATACTTGCGTTTTTTATTGGTTGAATTATGTTCCTTGTAGTCACCAGCCCGTTTTCGGCCTCTACTGGAATCTTGGGATCTATTGCCATGTTGATCACCTCGTCCTCGAAACGATCGAAAGTTACCTCTTGTACTACTGCCCGTGTGACGGTTAGCGTGAGTATGGCCACCTCTCGCGGAATGGCCATGGCCATGGCCATGTTGACAGCCCTGCGGGGGCTGATAATAATTTTGCTGCTGGCAGCAAGTTTGATTGGAGCCCTGCGAGGGTCCATAACAATGTGCCGACCCCTGCGAGGGGTGGTGTATCGGTTTACTAGGTCCTGCTTGCGGAGCAGGCCTAGACGTGGGCTTGGTCAGAGGTAGAAAGGCTTTCTTGACCCCCCCTGCCTTATCAAGCGCAGCAATAAACATTTCAGAATTGAAAATATGCTGGTTTGACGGTGGTATTTTACGCAGATTAGTCTTTATTAATGGGTCTCGAACACAGTTAGTAATTGCGTCGCGTCGCATCTGGATAACTTCTGCTCTGTGAACACACACTAATTGCAGCAAATCCGAAGATACTTTGAAATAGTCCCCTTTGCAAAAAAGCTCAGTTAACTTGTTATGTAGTTCCTCTACATTAACAATATTGCAACCAGCCCATGTTAGAAGTTCAGCTAAACTCGATGTTAAAACTTCTTTTTGTTTCAAGACACAAAAGGTAAGAGCTGCGTATGCTTTATCAGCATAAGCTAGGTGTTTTGATTGGTCATAGGCACGGACTTCTTCGTTCACCTCCAAATCGGTAAAGCCAGGGGTGTGGTTATAAAGTTTCTGTACCTCGGAATAACGAACTTCGCTCCATTCAGGTTTATTAAAATGTTGGGCGGTTTGAAGTATTTGTACGAACTTTTCCGGGGCTTTAGGAATGGCCGGTTCCTTTAATTTAGTCTCAATATCAAAATTAAAAGGCAGCTGTGTCTCGCGAGTCTCAGCTCCCTCATTATCACTGCCCTGATATAATTCCCCACTAATGTTGTCATCCAGCAGGGATTCGTTATTTATGAAGGCAGATTGAGACAATGAAGAGGCGCATTGAGTAATAGGTTTTTCACGTAAATGATTGCATAGGTCACTCACCTGTTGTGACAGATTACTTAGCAGTTGATCGGCATACTTGCGCCTCCCCTTTTTGTTTGCATGACGGCGTCGCTTGCGGTGGTGGCTTGAGCCATCGCTGGACGATGTGGATGAAGAGCTGCTACTAGAAGACTCATCTCGTTTACGGTCACCGCCATTGTCCCGGGGTCGCGCCTTTCTCGGAGTCTTTTCTCTCGAAGGTCCGGCGGTTATATTTGAATCACTCATAACAATTGATTTCTGGAATATATGAAATCTGTTAATGATAAAAAGTAAAGGGACGTATTTCTAAAAGAAATTTTCGATAGTACAGAATATATTTATATAGTTTTCTGACCCTTGTAGCCAGAAATGGAACAAGAAAAAAAAAAAGTTTTAATTCTATTTTTATAGTATACGAACGGTAAAACCGTTTATTATAATTATTTTTTTATATAAATGTGATAGTTACTCACCTGTGCTTTGATGCACAAAATATTTTTAATTAATAAAATAACTAAAGGTATAATATACACAAATGTAAACCTTTGGTGGTTGACTTGAAGACAACCTTTCGCGGCGGAAAACAAGACGCCAATGACAAGCAATGGCCGCCGTGATACAATTCTCGGCGAGCCCTGCCTGGTGGGGGAAAGTGGGGCGGATGTGCGAGAGAGATACACGATATAGGGCAGAAAGCGAGGGACATATAAGCGGAAAACAGGAAGGGCCTATCTCAAACAAATAAGCTTCAAATAACGGTCAAGTGTTTAATAAATAATTTTAAAAGGCATTTAACTAAATGGCTTATTGATAAATGTTTTTACACAATTGATGCATTTTTAAATCATAACCATAGTGACATTAAATGATTTTATTTGACAAATATGTTATTAATTAAAATTATTTAATATTATTATATAACTTATTTAATTATTATTTTTTGGCTCAATTGTAAATAACTATTTATGGAGTAATAAAAAATCCAACATAATTAAAAGTAATAGATATGTTTTAACATGACTACGACAGTGATTACCTATGTATTTGCATGCTGTTGAAAACGGCTAAATAGGCTTGTACTTCACTTAAACTTTATAAGAAATGTACTACTTACCCTATTTAAGCAAATAAATTATTTTGAATTTTAAAACGGCAATTGCCATACGTTTGGCAACACTGGCGGCGGGTGCGCGGCGCGATGGAGAGATGGCGCTCAATACAATCGATGTTCCGTGCCGTGTTCTAATCGATGCTTTTGAATTGTTTTCGCGCGACATATGTTTCCCATCACTTCATTACACTCGTGACGTCAAAATACCTACGCAAAATGTTACACGCTCGGTCTCCCTACAAATTGCGGAGCTTGTTTCTTCTATCTCGATATATTTCTGTGGTCTGAGCCATATTTTGTCTGATCTGGAGTGAGTCAGGGAAGCAACCTCGGCCCACTCGAGTTTCTTATACTAGTGAATGACTTGCCTACAGTCAACCAGTCTAGCACGCCGACTGCTTACCGTTTGCAGATCACCTAAAGCTGTCCTCCAGAGCAGGGGTTGGAATACCGGTAAAATTCATTACCGGTACCTCTATGAAACGACAGTACCGGTAATTGGATTGTTACCGGTACATTTGGTAACGGTTAAAATCAAGTATCGGTACCTCTATAATACAACGGTACCGGTAATTGGATTGGTACCGGTACTCGTATCAGGAATTATCATTTTGTTAATGTGTCGTTGCCGTGTTATGCATGTGCGGCGTGAGGCAGAGGCCGACAATGGGGCGGCACTTTTACAGTCGAGCGAGTCCCATGCGGCAATAATGCGTAGGTACCGGTAAAATTAACGCAATTTTTAACAATATTATTACCGTTATTTTTACCGTTAAAAGTTAACAGAATAGAAGTACCGGTAGTTACTGCTACTTATAATGTGAATTTGGTACCGGTAACAAGCCCTGCTTCAGAGTCACCGCCGCGGTAGACTGTGAGCGCTTGCAGGACGATATTGATAGGATAGTCTCGTGGGCTCATGAAAATGAACTCCAATTTAACATATCCAAATGTATTATGATTACGTTTACTAAAAAAAAATCTTTACAGACAATTAGTCATTCAAAAAGCATAATATTGTAGTAAAGAAAGCCGTCAGAAACTTAGGATTTATATTGCGTAGGGTACATGGCTTCAAAAACATTAAAACTATTATGTCATTGTATAATGCCTTAGTTAGAAGCATAAAAATATGAAGAGAGAGACGTATTTTTGTCAGCGCTAGGTGAAAACCGAAACTGGTGTTTCGAAATTGAGTTTCGTGCGGGACGGCAACAACGCGTAGGTATCTGTAAAATTAACGCTAATCTTTAACAATATTATATCGTTATGTACCAGATTACGGATACTAATAGTACCGTTAAAATTATAACACAATAGAAATACCGGTACTTATAATATGAATTGGTACCGGTAACAAGCCCTGTTAAATAATTACCGCTTGAGGCACTGATATGTTACACTATCTTTCTGTTCTGATTCCGTTATTTATTTGAAACGTGTACTGTACCTGGTGGGAGTACTGATTTCTCTGTGTAGTGTGAGGGCCTACTCTGATGAAGAAGCGCAATGATTACACAAACACGAGGTCACTAAATGTTTATTGGATTACACCACATTGTCAAACATATGAAAAATCACAAACATTTTATAAGGGTTACACTAAACACCGGTCGTAGTTAGCCGTGTGGTTTCCGTCAGAGTAGAATAGGACCACTCCAAGTCTTTCCATGGATGTCGTAAGAGGCGACTTAGGAAATACAAGCTAAACAAAGCTCATAAACATTAATGAGAAATCTAGACAGCTTCGTGGCGCAGTGGTTAACACGCTAGCCTGCGACACAAAGTGGCCCGGGTTCAATCCCCGGCCGCGTATTGCCAAACTGTATACTGACCCAGACACCCATAGTCTGTACTGAACTACGTCGTGCTCATTAAAATCACAAACAAATTGGAGCAAAGTACATACGAGCTCAGAGCAGTCTGAGACGGTATGCACTTTGCTCGCTTGTATGTAAAGCAAACTGTGACACGCAAATATCTTTAACTAACTATACAACGTGTTTCGTAATTTGCCGTAACTTTTTTATGCTTTTGCGATTTTTAGGTATCCTATCCGTGAAACTGAACAAATTTCCCCAAAAAACATATACTTTCCCTATGTGAAGTAATTTAAGTTTAGCCGTTGAAAGTATGACTAAAAATTAATTTGAACTGTAACAACTATAAAGAGTGTTAAAAAAACTATAAATGTGTCCACTTCAGTATTTATTAATTTTTCAAAGAAAGATGCACTGACACAACAAATTGTACCTATTTTTAATTTTAGTGTAGGTAATATTAACTCAATTATTATAAGTGATCGATAACAAAGTAAATTAATTAAAAAACTCAAATAACAAGAGATGGCGTCACACCACGCCTTTTGTGCTTTATTTCCCTATCGATTTTTTTTGTCAATAATCGGAAAGTGCGAAATAAAAATTATATGTTAAAAATATCAGTAAATATGTCAACTGTTTTTCTACCAGCATACTCGTACCGCAAACTAGCCAAGTCTTAATTTTATTCAAATTATTAAGGCTTATACCGATCTATAAAAACAGTTTTAAAGTCGGTTTATTTTTTAAAAGTAACTCTATTTTTACACTTTATTTAATAAACACGTGCGTAATTGCTAATAGAGTCACGACCACTGTCCAAAAAAAGGAGTCAAGGTCGCAAGCGGCGCAAGTTTTAGAAGGCGAGGCAGGGAAATAAAACATGTCTGCATTCGCATGCATTTTGTTCTAAATTATCATGCCATTACATACTACACCAGACGCTGGAAAGTATGGATGTCTGGAATCGTATGTATTTTGCTCAAGTATTTTAAAGCAAAATGTATTTTGATTCAGACACTCTCTGAATAGGTATACAGTTTGCTCTTCAACTACAAAGGCAAACTGCGATCGAACTCAGAGCAACCCTGGTCTGGGTCAGTATACAGTTTGGCAATACGCTCCCCGGCCAGGTCAAGATGGAAAATTATCTTTTTCAGATTGGCCTGGGTCTTGGATGTTTATCTATATATGTATTTGTTATAAAATATAGTTATATGGTATCGTTGAGTTAGTATCCCATAACAGAAGTCTCGAACTTACCTTGGGGCTAGCTCAATCTGTGTGATTTGTCCGTATATATTTATTTATTTATTAGTATATGTTGTAGAAAAAAAACATAACCCCCCATTAAAGTCGGATATGTGGTAGAGGTTATACTGTGTCCGAGGTATCCCTCATATCTTAATCTGACGCGCTCGAGTAAATCTCAAACTATCCTCTTGGGCTTCCCTACTACTTAAACATTAGAAAATCCAACAAAACAAGATTTGCTTAAAGTTCAAAGAATATTCAGATACTTTAAATGTACTATGAATCTAAGAATAAAGTACCAAGCAGGGAAAGATGGAAAGGATATAGTGATGGACGCTGGGGATCTATCGACAGGAAGATCAACGTCCCGTGTCGCATGCTTATATGCAGGTGGAATTGTGTCAAGGCTATAATAATAATAAAATAATAATAATAATGTTTATTTCTCTCCACGTTATTGTTTCTCACCAGTGTGAGTTTTTAAATGTCTGCGTAAATATCTTCTCTCACCAAATCGACGACAACAAACCTTACATTCAAATGGTTTTTCACCAGTGTGAATTCTTAAATGTATTTTTAAATGACCCTTTTCACTAAATTGCTTGCCACAATCATTACATTTATATGGCTTCTCACCAGTGTGAGTTCTTAAATGAGCTTTCAAATGACCTTTGTAACTTAACTGTTTTTCGCATATATTACATTCAAATGGTTTTTCACCAGTGTGTGTTCTTAAATGAATGTTTAAAGTACCCTTTTCATTAAATTGCTTGCCGCAGTCATTACATTTATGTGGCTTCTCACCAGTGTGAGTTCTCAAGTGTTTTTTTAATGCACTGTTGTAAGCAAATCGACGACGACAGACCTTACATTCAAATGGTTTGTCTCCAGTATGTATTCTTAAATGACTATTTAAATCACTATTTCGACTAAATTGCTTCCCACAGCTATTACAATTATACGGCTTTTCGCCAGTGTGAGTTCTTATGTGTCTTTGTAGATAACTTTTCCACTGAAACCCCCTCAGACAAACATGACACTGGTGCCTTGTGTCAGCAATCTGCGCGCGCGGGTCATCCTGAGGCTCGCCATTATAACTGTTTCGGGAACTTTCTGCCAAAGGCTGTTGGCCGTCTGCTGCGCCATCTGAAAAACATTTGTTACTTTTACCTACACCATCGCTTATCAAAGGAGGTCAGTTCGTTAGCGAACCCGTGGGATGAGATATATCATACGAGCGCACAGGTCACCACTGCCGCAGCGCTAAGACGGAGACATACAACGAAGCCAAACTCCCTACTCTCCTAAGCCGTTTCTTCTCCTAATACCGTTAAGTAACGTTATTTTTTTAGATACTTTATATACTAAAATTTTTAACGATAATTAGGTAACAGAACAGTATTATAAAGTTACTTCTTAACAGAATTTTACCGTTAAAAAGTATTATAACGATACTATAACGTTAACTCTTAGCTAATTTAACTACTTTATAACGTTATCCTGTAACGAAACTAATAACGATACACTGATTGATACCTCTCCGACATTGTCGCTCCGCACAACATTTGTTCGACTTGACCGGCCCGCGCGGTGGGGTGGCGAACGATAAGAGCGGCAACGTTGTGTTGTGCCTACATCGCCCACATACCACGTAGATCAAAGCGTAAGTGTCGCGTGACTCGAGAATACTTTTATTACATTTGGAGCGAGTATGCGACGAAAAATAAAGAACACGGTTCAAAACATTTTTACAACAGATGAAGAAAATAGGTTTTCCACGTGCAATCTATGTGGTAAAATGTTCATCTTCATGCTATATTGATGTTCATGACAAATACCGATTTTTTAACAATCGATATAAAATGAAAATTCGTAGGTCACATATTGATTTTTTCTTGAAACCCCGACAATTAGTGCTATGTTATAATGTAAGCAGCTACGAGAACGAACTTTGTTTGCGTTTCAAAATGCCGTGTAACTTGCAACCTAAAAGCACGTGTTGCGGTATTTTTTAAAGTATATTTGTAGCCCACAAATATACTAAAAAAATACCGCAAGGCTTGATAAATGTGTATTGAAGAGAACTTTATATCTAGATGGAAAGCGCACAAACACAGCGCGGCAGTTTTGCGCCAAAGTAGAAAGAGACGGCATGCTGTGCCAGACCTTATGCTAGAAAGAGTGCGGTAGTGGTTGGTGGACGTATTTAGAAGAATAATTCTAAGATATAAAATTGTATTTTGTTTTCTTATATAGGTATTTGAATTTTTAGTTTTTGATAGTTTTCTTTTTATTCAACTTCCAACAGGAGTATATTGTTTTGAGAGATCATATATATCTATAAATTTTTTGAAGCTTAGATCTCGAAAATGACGTCACTTTTGGAATCCAAGATGAAGGACGAACTTATTATAAAAAATCGACATGGGTGTCGTTTTCTAGGTTTTTTTGGGGTTTAGATCTCGAAAATTACGTCAGTTTTAAAATCCAAGATGTCGGACGCGACTTTTCATGAAAAATCGACATGGGTGTTTTATGAGTTTTTTAGGGTGTAGAGAGTAAGGATTCTTAACGGTATTCATTTTACCGGTATAATGGTTTTAAAATAACGATACTTTAAGTATCGTTATTATTAAAGTATCGTTACCTTTGCTGGGCCAACGTACCGTTACCAAATTTTTTCCGGTATTCCAAGCCCTGACCGCTAGTTTCAAATACAGAAAACCGCATTTGACTACCTCCACCAAACAGCGACACACACAGAATGAGTCGTGTGAAACATATAACACCATCTGTTTGTTCGGTTGTTAAGAAGCTTACCGTCCGCGTAGTGTCCCCCGCCCCGCGCCCCCGCGTCTTCATCGGAGTCCCGTGTCTCGTCCACGTCAGCCGCGGGAACGCCTGGCACGAGGGAAATGACAGTTAGTGCAATCACTTTCGCACTGTGTAGAGATAATTATTGGCAAATGTTAACTTAGCATTATGACTCTTTCCCACATATCATCAAATATTTTATAACCACGTGTATAATTCCTGCTTTTAAACAAGTAACTTCTTCGATACTGGTCTGGGAGAAAAGAAATACGTAGAATGTACCAGCTGCTTCTCTTTCCACGCGGACCGAAGAAGCCTGCCCAAGGACTGGGCGAAAATCTTTAGAATCATGTCACCAGGCGATGTGACTAGCAACCCACCATTATTTATTTCATGTTCCGTTATTATTCTTTTTTTCTATAGGTCGAATGTTCACTGACAGGTGTTGCTGAATATATCAGTGTTGAACTCGCACCCCACATGAGTAATTTTTATACTCAGCCTATTTCCTTTACTAAAACGCACACTGCATTTTAACATATTTCTTTTCTCTTTCTAGCTATATTGTTGTGTTAAGTCTGTATATGTTTTCTATGTGATGTATTACCGAGGTATATGTTTGTTTCATTAACCAAATAAATGTATGACTAAGGCTACTTCAACACCCACCAACACGCTTAACGTGGCCAGACTTGTAGCCTTAGGCTGATTAACATGTAATATGAATTAATGAAGTGTGAGAAGAAAGAGGGGCGTGATTAAGCTATTTTTCAGTCATTCCACTGAGATCCCCATTTTAATTCCTCAGGGGATTCAACAGAACTTACTGCCTTAGAAAGAGAAAATGATGAATGACATTACATTATGTTTAAGTACAGGTGAAAAACTAAAGATCAATGACAACAATGATAGACTCCTCGTAGCATATATGAAATCGTTGGCATTACACATTGTCACTTGATGACATATTCATGTTCCCACTATATAAAGTGACTTATATCTTACCGAAGTGGAAAATAGAATTAATTTTACTCGCAAGGTCAGCTTATTAACATACTATCAATTTCCGCTTATTATACTTATCTAAGGTCTGCGCGGGCAGAGAAGCAGCATATACACTTGATGTTTCTCTTTTCTCCCCCAGGACAGCATAGAAGAGAGTGGGACGTAAGGTTAAAACATACCCCCTGGAACCTCTTTGTCCATTGCGGTGTCCACTGCATCCACTGATTTCGGCTCGGTTTTGATCTCAACCCTGGTTGGCAGCGTGCCGTCACAACTTTCAGTCATAGAGCCAATGGCCTGGCGGTCAATCAGGGATACTGATTTCTTTGTAATCTGAATGCAAATAAAAGTTTAAGTCGTAGGGTACTAACTCAACGATACTATATTTTATAATAGATTCTTATATAAAATATCCAAGACCCAGGTCAATCTGAAAAAGATAGTTTTCCATCATGACCTGACCGGGGATCGAACGGGCACCCTCGTGTCGCAGGCTGGCGCGTTAACCACTGCGCCACGGAACTGTCGTCGGAGCATAATGAGATATACTAGATTATTAAGTACAAAATTCGCGGTCTATTATAAACACGAGTTAAAGTACACTACCTAACTTTTTTCTAAAAGTAAAATATAACTAAATACAAGGTATTTGGTTATATTTTTATATATTTTACTATAACTTTGAGGTGCATTCAAATGCGAACAATTAATAGCAAAATTATATTGAATCCAGGGGTTGGAATACCGGTAAAATTCATTACCGGTACCTCTTATAAAACGACAGTACCGGTAATTGGATTTGTACCGGTACTTTTGGTTAACGGTAACAATCAAGTACCGGTACCTCTATAGTACAACGGTACCGGTAATTGGTACCGGTACCTCAATAAAACGATGTTACCAGTAATTGAATTGATATCAATAAGTTTAATAACGTTAATAACCGAAGTATTTGAAAAATTTGGTATTAAATACCGGTAAACTGTACCGGTACTTATACCGAGTATCGGAAATTATCATTTTGTTAATGTGTTTCGTTGCCGTGTTGTGCATGTGCGGCGTGAGGCGGGGGCTGACAATGGGGCGGCACTTTTACAGGTGAGCGAGTCCTATGCGGACGGCAACAACACGTAGGTACCGGTAAAATTAACGTAAATTTTAACAATATAATTATCGTTATTTTTCTAGGTGAATACCGTTAAAATTTTAACAGAATAGAAGTATCGGTACTTATAATGTGAATTTGGCACCGGTAACAAGTAGCGGTAAAATTACCGTTTACTGTTAACAACATTATTACGTTTAAATACTAGATTATTATATATAGATAGAATATTATATATAGACAATTATTATATAAGAATAAGGCCTGTTACTTACATTAAGGATGCAAATAAAGTATTGAGTATTGAGATTACTTTCAAAATTAAATAAATAAATATATACGGACAAATCACACAGATTGAGCTAGCCCCAAAGTAAGTTCCAGACTTGTGTTATGGGATACTAACTCAACGATACTATATTTTATAACAAATACATATATAGATAGACCCAGGCCAATCTGAAAAAGATAATTTTCCATCTTGACCTGGCCGGGGATCGAACCCGGTCACTCCGTGTATTTATTAGGCTAAACGATAAGTTTACATTATAATCTTGTAATGTAAAATTATCGACCAATAACGTTCAGCGAAGTGAAATTAGGAGTAACATTTATGATTTACTAGCTTTCGCCCGCGACTTCGCCCGCGTCAATGTCGATCCCTCGGGAATAGTATTTTTTCCGGGGATAAAAGGTAGCCTATGTCCTTTTCCGTACTCCAAAGAACTTGTATGCGAAATTTCATCTTGATTGGTTCAGTAGTTACGGCGTGAAAGCGTAACAAACAAACAAACAAACAAACTCACTTTCACATTTATAATATTAGTTAGGATGCGAAATGCGAAACAAAGGGCAGCCGTATCTGGCCAGCCCATGACCCAGCCATCCAGCGAGAATCTTTTAGGGTGTTCGAGACTCTTTGCTTTAAGGCCATTTGCAGATACGACTATCGAGGCAATGACCGTCGAATGCACATTTCACATGGTCATCACGCATCTATCTCTCTTCCACCGTTGTCACGTAAAATGACCGACACCGACAAGGAGCTAGCTCATAAACATCTTCGGAATCCGTGCTTCGGAAGGCACGTTAAGCCGGTGGTCCCGGCTGCCATCTGGTAGTCGTTAAAGGAACCACGTCAGAGGCCGATAGGCGGTACCGAAGAACTCTGACACCAGGGTGTGCATGGTCGATTGACCGTGACACCTACTCGACATGATGATGATAAACATAGAACGACAGACTACAAAAAAAAAAAAATGTAGCGTAATCACATCTCACTTCTTTCAGAGTCGAAAAGGTTCCACTTTCTAAGATTCCTTTCCACCAGTATTTGGCTACGCTGATCGCCTTATCATTAGCCTCGCTGAGGTCTTCTCAGCAGTGGTCATTCCGAAACGCTAGTAGTTTTTCGATTTTACAAACATAAAAGAAAGAAAAAGAAACAACAGAAACATATGACGTTCAAAAAGCGATACATGTATCCTACTTTGAATAAAAATTATTCATTTTTATTTTTTTTAATTTTTTTCCAGTACCGTGCAAGTAGTGGGGCAGTTAGAGCACGACTGAAGGTGAAGCATGGACTGATTGGCGCCGCAGCCACACAACTTGTTGGCAGAAAACCCCGCCTATGTTTGTTTTCTCGACTGACTGACCTTGCTTTTAGCTTGTAGGTGTTCCGGCTGTTCCACCTCGAACTCGACAAACGTCTCCTTACAATGTTCGGTGTAGTCCTCGGGCTCAATCTTCACTTCCAGCACCTCTGGCTTATCTGCTTCTGTAACATAGAAAGGCCTGTCTTTGTTCCATGCTGGTCTGGGAGTAAAAAAAACGTGGAATGTACCAGCTGCTTCTCTTCTCGCAGGTCGGGATATAAGGGAAAATCGTTTAGGTTCGAAATGTTAAAATCCCAAAATTTCCAGCCGGTATGTAATCTATATCTTAAAATGTCCATATCTCGAAATGTCCAAATCGTATACCATTTAATTATTACAAGCGAAATGCGCTAAATGCTCTCGGCCCAGCTCTGGCTTACCGGAGTGTTCTCGAAGCGATTTGAGAATCTCCCGGTGGTAGGTGTGATATCTGTTCACTAACAGCTAACAATACAAAAGTTGCTTGTCTGTAAAGTCAGTTTACGGACGATTATTTTACGTGATAACGGTAGATGCGTGATAGATACTACTGCTACTGCTGCTGCTCAGGAACGTGACATTTTTGGTGCATGCAGCCGGTGGTCATCGATTTATCAGATCTTATCACATCAAAAACTAACCTTCTCAAGAAAAGATTTAATCTTGGGCCCGATCAACAAACTAGCAGGTTTTGATGCTCAACGAAGAGTGTGTTTACGTTCGACAGCGCGCGACTCTCCATGTGAGGAGCTACCTCCAGGATCCCAGTTTCCTTGGGCCACATGGAAGTGCCTTAATCGCCTCCGCACTGGGGTAGGTCAATGCCGACATAACCTGGCTAGATGGAGCTTTATCCAACAGGCGGAAATGCAGTGCCAGTGTGGTCACGATGACCAGACCATGTTGCACCTCCTTTCGTGCCCTCTGTGCCCCACCAGCTGCACCAAAGAGAATCTGTACACTGCATCCGAGAATGGTGTCAGAGTAGCCACATACTGGAGAGACAAAATCTAATCTCTTGAGCCATCGACACGAAAAGAAGAAGAAGCGCGTGACGCTTGGCGGAACGATAGGAGGCCGCTTGGTACCTATTGCACTCGGGAATCAAAGTAGGTAATATACCTACGAAACCTTGTTACCAGCGCTTGCCTCTACTCGTGGTGGTACTCAAATGGATAATATTTTTTCTAATTTCTCTTGTGATGTAGGACTTTATAAATCTTTCTTCAGTTACCACCTTCTTATGTGGGCTCGTTTTTAGACGTTAGATAATGGTACGGAACCCTTCGCGAATCCGACTCGCACTTGGCCGGTTTTTATTTTCTCCCAGACCGGCATGGGAAAATTAAACAGAAATCTACTATAATGTTATATATAATACTAGCTGCCCCGGCGAACTTCGTTTCGCCATAAGTTAAAAACTATCCTATCTCAAGTTGGATCGAACTGCACATGGTGTGCGAATTTTATTATAATCGGTTAAGTGGTTTAGGAGTCCATTGAGGACAAACATTGTGACACGAGATTTATATATATTAAGACTAGCTGCCCCGGCGAACTTCGTTTCGCCATAAGTTAAAAACTATCCTATCTCTCAAGTTGGATCGAACTGCACATGGTGTGCGAATTTTATTATAATCGGTTAAGTGGTTTAGGAGTCCATTGAGGACAAACATTGTGACACGAGATTTATATATATTAAGATAAAGTGCGGCGTGTATAAAAGTGTGTGAGTGGACAGGACACGGACGGCCCAAAAACCATCTCTATAAATGGGGACTAAAGGAACACTTTGTTAATCATTTAACCAATTCAAACAACAACCAACCAACGACAATTGTTTGCAACCCAACAGTCTTTAAGCGAACCGCGCGAACGAAAAACGTCGCTACTGCGCAAGCCATTAGGCTGCGCAGAACCATTCAGCGATTAGGAAAAAAGATAAAAAGGCTTAATATTTTCATATTTATATTTCTACTAGCTTTCGCCCGCAGCTCCGCCCGCGTCAATGTCGATCCCTCGGGAACAGTCCTTTTTTCCGAGATAATATGTACCCTATGTCCTTCTCCGTACCCCAGATAACGTGTATGCAAAATTTCATGATGATCGGTTCAGTAGTTACAACGTGAAAGCGTAACAAACAAACAAACTCACTTTCGCATTTATAATATTGGTAAGGATAAAAAAATAAGAAAGGGAGCGACCTCCGAGATGTAAATATAAATATTATCATGTGAGAATTTTTGTTTTGGACCTAAAAATTACAAAGTTTTCGAAGAAAAATGTGTTGAGATATCATAACATATATATGTCACGGTAAATTTGATTAATCGAAAATTATTAATAATTTTATAACATTATTAATAATAACCTCGTGTTTTGGTAAATGTGAATAAAAAACTGAAATTAATTACTTTTGGTAGTTATTATTAATAATTCACTACACACATTGGTAAAAGTTATTAAAAACCCAAAGTTATTAGTCCAGCCGGTATTTATTTAGAATATGATATGACGACGATACTACTTATTCGTAAGATATGACACATATAACAGTGGTTGTCTCAGATCACACAAACAAGGGTAGGTAGGTACTTGTTCTAAAGAAACTGACAACAATAATCACCTCTTAATCTGTACTCTTAATTAACAAAGTTAAAAGAGTGAGAGAACAGCCTCTCGGCAGCGAAAGGGAATCGCTATTGCTGCCCTATCTCGAGCTACTGGAACAGAGTCCACGTTGGCTCGAGACATGCTCGTCTCAATGTAAAATAACTTTAGTTTTTAATATTTTTATTTGGCTCACTTTACTAACCCTAGTTTATAAGCTTATTTTTGGTACTAACCTATGTTATAGAAATGTATTTCTAAAATAAAACGTTATTAGTATTATTATTTGTATCTCCTTTGGTTTCACGGGTGTTACCGGTCAAGGTAAGGACCGGTCCTTTAGAGGCTTGCGTGGAGATATATATCCAACATGTAGAGGCCCTTTGGAGAAGTTGATATAAAGTTGGTCTCCAGCCAGAACTTGTTTATGGAAATACCAATGTATGATATGTCCTTGAACAGGTCTAGGCTGGAGCAGAAACTATTGCATTATGAAAGACAAATTTATGAGATTGAAATGTGGCTGGACTTGTGCTAGGTTATTGCCAAGGATCGGACACCTGCTATGAATATAAAATGGCAAAATTATAGACTCGTCATCACCATCAAGAAGGCCTCTTGTGATCAAAGTAGTAAAAAGGCCTCGAGATTACAACCATGGGAACAGGCATGAAAATATGTAAGTGTCTATTTTAGGGTGGAGATCTTGAAAATGATGTAATTTTTGGAATCCAAGATGGCGGACGCGACTTTTCATGAAAAACCTGCAAAGGGGTCGTTTTTTTGGTTTTTATCTTAGTTATGTAATCCAAGATGGCGGGCGCGACTTTTCATGATAAACCAACATGAGTGTCGTTTCTAGGTTCTTGGGGTTTAGAGGCGCATATCTCGAAAATTACGTCAGTTATATAATCTAAGATGTCGGACGTGACTTTTCATTATAAATCGACGTGATTGTCAGTTTCTAGGTTTTTTTCGGTGTAGTTTTGGAAAATTACATCAGTTTTAGTATCTAAGAAGGCAAATCTTCGCATGGCCTCTCGCACATCCCGCACGCCGCCTCGCCACCCCTGCCCGCACCTCTGTTGCCCGATCGAGAAAAAAATCGCCAGTGTACATTTATTTTTATCGGTAGTTATTACATTTATCGGTACTAAGGTTACATTATTAATAATCACCGACAAATGTGATTAATTTCTCACTTTTACCTGTACTTTCGGTAATTATTAATAATGATAGACAATTATTAATAATTTTTAATTAATCACTCTAACCGTAACATATATATCATTTTTAAGTTTCATATTTATCTGTTTCAAATTCCAACAAGGGGGCGATCTTTTTCAAGGATCGACCTAAATTATATAAATACTTTTGACGTATTTAATTAGTTCAGCGCTTATTAATAGTGATTTTAAAAACACGTAAATTTTCACAATTTCGTGCAGTACCGTCTAAATAAATAAATAAAAATAAAATTTGTTTATTTCAGGCTACTTGGCCCATATTTAAAGTCACATTTCAGTCACGATACAATTATTAATAATATTAATTCAATTTAATTTTCTGTCTTAATTAATTACTCTACTTATAAGGCACTTCCATAATGGAGAGGTCCAATTTTCAGCCACTGTTTTCAGAATGATATTGCGACTACCTCTCACTCTGTTGATCAGGGATGCGGTTTTTTTTGCGAATTATCGCATGGAAGCCATCAGTGTGGTAGTGCGCAAACATCCCTGATGCACTACAGAAGCGAGGCAGCCCCAACAGCATTCTGAAAACGTTGTTGTACTGAACACGCAGAACGTCCAGCGGTCTTTTGGATTTCCAGTGTAGAAAGTCTGACAGTAAGCTTTAAATAGTGTCAGTTTGACTTTCTCAGTACATCTGGAAAATCTGCGGGTAATCTTAATGATCTCAAAATTTGTGACGTGATTATCGAAATAGTCCGGCCATTTTGCCAAAAAGTGAAATATTCTCACCGTGGTCGTGGCGGACATTTGTCCGATATAATTTTTCATTCATAATTGCTAAACCTTACTGTACTCTCTAATACAATAAAAAATTAAACATTATATATAACCTACATTCATTGTTTTATATTGATTTAAAAACAGTGCTTGTTCAAAGCGTTTTTTTTTAATTTTTTTTTTATTTTGAATAGGCTTACTCTTGACCTTAGACTAACCCTGGGGGTAAAGACAAGATCTACGATGGAGCGAGCTTGCCTAGAAGATGCCTGTTCACTCTAGCCTTAAAGGCTGTCGGGTTATATGTTATGTTTACATTTCCTTTTCCACCTATACGCTTACAAACACGCTGACTTTGGCCTTTGGTTCTGTCTACCATGTAAGGCACAAAGACACGTCTTTGCAATATGCATGTATTAGAACTTGTAGACTCACCCGCATCAGGTTCCGGCTTGATTATGATGTCATCGAACGGGAGAGAGATGCTCGTGATGCACTGGACATTGAGGTGCGGGGGGCGCGCGATACTCAGTGAGCTGTTCTGAAAAACATATGGCATCACATGTGTGACGATCCACGACAGTGCCCCCTTTCAATATGCAAAGTGATTTACCAATCAGCCTGTATATCTATATGTTATAAAATTCTTCGGTTTAACCTCACAATATCGTAATTTGTTGATTAAGTTAATATACGCGCCGCGTGCGTTTTTTAAATTTTAAATCAGTTCACGTTTCACATGTATCATCCCTAATATTGTAGCTTTTCAATTTTATTAACTAAAGGGAGTCCAGACATCTTATGGTCCTTAGAGCCGGATTGTGTCATTTAGTTAGTATCCCGCGACACAAGTTTACAACTTAGTGTGGGGCTAATTCAATCTGTGGGATTTGTGATATTAAAGATGGTACTTACTGCATGTACTTGAGTGAGCAGTTGGTAAGACCGCTGAACCTGGCGCCGGAACCTCTGCAGCCGCCGCAGCAAGGCCCGGCACTCCCAGCAGACGCGGACACATATCTCTGGCGGGTTGTTTACCTGGAAACCAAATCTATCAGCTGGTAGGTAAGCCACTGTAAGTATTGCTGCCACTTAGGGCACAATTGACAGTCCTAACACTACCTACCAGAAGGATCTTTAGATCAAAGAGTGGACTCCAAGACGAAGTATTAATTTCACAGCTCACGCACGATATTACAGACAGTCACAGTTCAAGGCACACAGATAATATAGGAGACGCTAGTTACTTAACGCACGCCTTGATCGTTGGGCGAATCGATGACGACTAGCGGCCAAGTGCGCGCTGGCTGATTACAACGGAAATGCTGACATTACAAACGTAATCACTACAAGCTGTTTCTGTTTCTTGGGTCTGTAATTCAGCAACACTGTTAAAAGAATTCTCTGCCTATCTGCATCAAAGCTTATTGTCTTAACTAGCAGCCCGCCCCGGCTTCACACGGTTTATCATCATCATCAGCCTCCGTGGTCTAGTGGTTAAGGCGTTAGCCTGTTGACCCGGGGGTCGTGGGTTCGATTCCCACCGGAAGCATACTTTGTTTCGTTGTTTCCAGTTTGGTTAGGACATTGCAGGCTTGAATCACCTGATTGTCTGATAATAAAGATGATTCCGTGCTTCGGAAGGTACGTTAAGCCGGTGGTCCCGGCTGCCATCTGGTAGTCGTTAAAGGAACCACGTCAGAGGCCGTGAGGCGGTTCCGAAGAACTCTGACACCAGGGTGTGCATGGTCGATTGACCGTGACACCTACTCGAAATGATGATGATCATCATCATTGCAGCCGACCTCACTCAAGGATTCTTCGTTCCATGATGCCACGCTCAGCAGGCGGGTTGGCGAGCGTAATTTCTTTGGTTACTTGTACTTTCAACGCTGCTGCCCATCTGAAGAATTATTAAGCAGGGGAGAAATAGGAATTTGTTGGATCTGAGAGTGGAATAAAGATATTGGGATACTTAATACTAAACATAAATAAATACATATAGGCATAGAGACCTATCACACAAATTAAATATATACGGACAAATCACACAGATTGAGCTAGCCAAATTAAGTTCGAGACTTGTGTTATGATATACTAACTCAACGATACTATATTTTATGACAAATACATATATTAGATACACATCCAAGACCCAGGCCAATTTGAAAAAGATCATTTTCCATCTTGACCTGGCTGGGGATCGAACCCGGTCACTCCGTGTCGCTGGCGTGTTGACTGCTGCGCCACGGAGCTAGTCAAAAAAATTGAGCTAACCAACCAACAAATAGTAGGTAAGCTGCAGAAGCATTGCAAACAAACATACCTAAAAGGGTTCCCTATTTTTTGGATAAAATTTTATATCATAATTTAACATGGCATACTTTTACTTATCCTAGTAATAGTTATGCACAATATTAATTTGGCATAACTTTTTAGACACAATTTTTTTTAAGCATAACTACTATAATCATAATAATTGTTAAGCATTATGCTTAAATATCATTATGTTTATCTTTACATATACCTAATAAAACAGTAAAAATATTTTGTCTGTACATTTAGAATTTTTGACTGAAATGGATAGAGGGACACTTAAAAAGAATAATAGAAAGCAAAAAAAATTTTATCGAATTTCTTGTCTGTCTGTCTGTCTGTATGTATGATCACGATTATCTCCGAAAATACTGAACCGATTTACTTCAAACTTTCACCAATTGCTTTGTTTTAACTCAGCAAAACATTTAAAGTTTGTTTCATCAAAATCGGCTCATTAAAAAAAAAGTTATCGTCATTTGAATGAACTCAAGGCATGAGTTTATATCAACGCAACCGAAACTGCTGCACCTAGAAACTTGAAATTTGGTACAGGGGGTCTTTTATTGACGTGAGTGAGCGCTAAGAAAGGATTTTTATAAATTTAACTTCTAAAGGAGTAAAATTTATATGGAATTTTCTCATTTCTGGACTTAGAGGTATGGAAGTAGGTATATAAGCATCTATTATAATTAAAAAGATATATGTGGGTGAAATGAACAAAATTCACCCCTAAAGGGGTAAAATGGGAGGGTAAAGTTGTTTATGGAAATTTTCTCTTTGTGGAAAATTTCTGGGCATAGAAGTATAAATAATATCCATACTACTAATATTATAAATGCGACAGTAACTCTGTCTGTCGTCTTTTTACGCTTCAACCATTGAACTGATTTGGATGAAATTTGGTATGGAAGTAGTTTGAGGGCCCGGGGAAAGACAATGTATGATTCCGGGAAATTCTACTGTTCCCGAGGGATCGACACTAACGCGGGCGGAGCCGCGGGCGACAGCTAGTGCACAAATATTACTATTTATTTACATAATAATTATACACCGCATAATTGACTTCTGTTAAAACATTATTACATCTCTAACTTGTTTTTTATGGCAAATGTTACGGTGAGCAATTATTATAGCTTGATTTTTTTTTTCTAAAATATATGAATAAGAAAGCTTTCGCCCGCGGCTCCGCCCGCGTCAATGTCGATCCCCCGGGAATAGTACTTTTTTCCGGGACAAAAGGTAGCCTATGTCCTTCTCCGCACTCCAGAGAACTTGTATGCAAAATTTCATGATGATCGGTTCAGTAGTTACGGTGTGAAAGCGTAACAAACAAACAAACTCACTTTCGCATTTATAATATTAGTAAGGATAAGGATTTGTCCCAAATTTCATTTACAATTTACGCTGTAGCCATTTATGGAAATACCCGGGCCTACTCTCTAAATTAAATAGTGTAATCAAAGACACACTATCGAAAATTTTGAACATAGATTTGAACAAGTCTATTTGGACTCCTTACCCCTAGGATAGGAGGTTTAGGCGTACGCAAAATTTCTAGTGATGCTCTACCCGCCTTTTGTCCTCTGTTCACAGTATCCCAACAGCCTCCGTGGTCCAGTGGTTAAGGTCCCTGATGCGCAGGGTCCGAGATAGTCCTAATAGTATCATGGGCATTATTGCTAAGAAGTTTGAAGGACCAGTGTGGAAGCATTGGATTTCAACTCATGGGTCCTCACATGTTCACATAGATAAGTAGGTCATTTATGTAATTAAATAAGTTAGCTTTGACGAACATATATGTGAATTATAATGATTAAATGAGAGAATGACTGACATACCTGTAACAATGTAGTCGTAATATGGACTATAAAAAAAAAGAGTCTGAAATAAAGAATTTTTATTTTATTTTATTTTTTATTTAAGGGGTTTGCCTGTTGACCCGGGGGTCGTGGGTTCAATTCCCACCGGAAGCATACTTTGTTTAGTTGTTTCCAGTTTGGTTAGGACATTGCACTTTGCAGGCTTGAATCACCTGATTGTCTGATAATAAAGATGATTCCGTGCTTCGGAAGGCACGTTAAGCCGGTGGTCCCGGTTGCCATCTGGTAGTCGTTAAAGGAACCACGTCAGAGGCCGAGAGGCGGTTCCGAAGAACTCTGACACCAGGGTGTGCATGGTCGATTTACCGTGACACCTACTCGAAATGATAACAGTATCTCCCACCTTGCAGCCAAAATATTAGATATTAAAATATTAAACGGCCGGCACTGATAAATAACAGCCTACCTGACAACATTATGAGGGCGCAGTCACGTGATCACTTCAAAATGCTTGTAGTCAGACATTATCGCGATCAAGTTATGCTGCAATAGTATATGTATGTCTATTTAGTATTTATTGACATTTATGTATGTTTATATTACTATAATTAATTTTTTATATTACTATATTTCATTATAAAACATATATTACATTTTGTCTAATACTATCAATAATATTTATTATTATATTCTTGTTAAACTCTTATTAAAGAAATAACTCTTTACAAAATTGCACCCCTTCGATCATCTTTTCACCACATCCCTAAGGTAAAACTGGTAGACAATGCTAAGCATTAAGTTATTACCTTTTGTACAAAAATCTTTTGATTGTATGTGCAATAAATTAAATAAAAAAAAAAAAATCTTTATATTACAGAGGCTATAAATGCGTGGTTAGAGACCTGTCCAAATTCAAAATTTCCCTGCTTCTCATGTTGTTGGAGGTTATATGCAATGAAACTCAATGACGTTTAAAAAGAATAAACTCTCATTACAAAATTATTAAGGTTCTCATGGTAACTTGATAAATAAAATTCTGGAATTAAAAATGTTTGTGAAATAAAAATATTAATATAGTAGGGAGTGTTAGACTAGGAAGTGCTTGACTAGGAAGTGCAACTAGTACTTTTGTAATAACAAACTGTGGTGTTCTTAAACATAAACAATTGTGGTGAACATTAACTTTGTGCTCTACGAATCTTCGTGTACCGCGGATCTTAATCAAGGTATCCTAAACAAGTTTTTTCATTAAGATCTCAGAGGCAATGGGACGGGCCGCTCTGCAGAGTTGTAGAGTAACTTTGTTGACTAGCTCCGTGGCGTAGCGGTCAACACGCCAGCCAGCGACACGGAGTGACCGGGTTCGATCCCCGGCCAGGTCAAGATGGAAAATGATCTTTTTCAGATTGGCCTGGGTCTTGGATGTGTATCTATATATGTATTTGTTATAAAATATAGTATCGTTGAGTTAGTATCCCATAACACAAGTCTCGAACTTACTTTGGTGCTAGCTCGATCTGTGTGATTTATTTATAACTTACTTGAATCTACTAGTAACTCTGTTAGCACTTTTTGCTTGGCGACATGCCTACGTTTAGGTGCCAAATCAAATGTCCCGCGTCGTTGTCCCTGTAGCGACCATTTTGGTCACCACGGACTGTCATGTTCAAGGAGTGCAGGGCGCATAACACGTCATGCTAGCCTTAATAACATTATCCTCCACGCTCTTGTCTTCATCCAGATGCCAGCCGTTTTGGAACCAATTGGTTTGGCCCGGGACGATGGCAAGAGTGGACATCTTGCTCAACTAATAAGCATTGCCATTCAATGTGGCAATGCTGCCAGTCTTCTGGGCACATTACCGCAGGGCAATGACCTGCATGACAATTTTTATTTATAGGTAGGTTTTTATTTTAGATTTAATTAATTTTTAGTTTTGTAGCTAGTAAATATTCAATTTTAATTGTAATATTATTGGAAATAAAACATTTTTTATTATAGATATACAGGGAGTTACATAATAACGAGATAATATTCCGTGAGCGTATCGGGTATCCCATAACAAAAAGCTTGCTGACTATCTCACACCACAGCACGAACATATTTTTTTTCATACATTTATATTTTGAGAGTGCACTGGTGACAACCCTCAATAAGTAAACACTTGCGCAAACTGCTAGAAGTTAAATATTTCGCACTTACAATATGAACTCCTGGAGGCCTGGTTATAAACTTTTGTGCGCATCAATGCTCGCGCATCCTGTCATAGCCTTGGTTGTCATAACAAAGCAATCGTATTATTTAACAAGGTTTTATTTCAGTATTACATGCTTTTTTTACCAATTCTTCACGTTAAAATTGTCAGAAAATAAATATCACTTGATCACTGCACCATCCATGTAGGTAAATTTTCCTTTCATAATTATCTAAAACGCAAGTATCAAAGTTTGCCTACATGAACACACCACAACGCAAAACTAATCGGGAAACACACTTTTTCACATAAAAGTACTCATTTACATTACAATTTAATAGCTTGTAGAACTTTTATTTCAATATTCTTTAAATAATTAAATTCGGTAAATCAATGCATTATGAGTAACTTTTTTTATTTTATAACTATTTATTCAGAAAATGTTATTTATATCTAAATCAACTTAAAAAATAATACTTACTAACAACTAGAACTAGTATAACTGTATAATATGTACACTAAATAAAAGTTATCTATAAATAAAAAATGTCACGCAGATCATTGCCTTCCGGTAGAGTGCCTAAAAGGCTGGCCGCATTGCCACGTTGGATGGCAATGCTAATGCGTTGTGCAAAAAAATTGCCAGCCCTTTGGTCACCAGATACCTCGACCAGTCGCTTATTTATGGTTTTAAATAATTTATGAGCTGAAGGGCCCCACGGACCCATAGTCTCCACCCCAAACGGCTCAAATATGTAGCCATTGCCAAGGCATGCATATTTGTGACGTTTGAGGGACTCGGCGGTGGCCGCAGCTGCGCCAGCCTTAGAACTAGTGCCATGGAGGTGGGAAGGCGCGAGTGTGTCAACACACGTGGCGTCCCACACTAATGGCCTCCCCAATCTCCAGGGCACAAGAGTCATGCCATCTGGTCTCTTGCCATCATCTCGCGCCAGGCCATTTGGTTCCAAAACAGCTGGTAGCTCGATGGTGACAAGAGCACGGTGGATAATGTTGTTCAGGTTGGCATGGCGAGCTATGCGGCCAGCGCTCCTGGAGCATGAAAGTCCGTGGCGTCCAAACTGGTCGACAGCATCACCGCAGAGGCAATGATGCGGGACATTAGTGACGGCTCCTAAACGTAGACACGTCGCTAAGCGGAAGGTGTGGTCATCTAGGAATGTACCCAGGTTATAAGATGGTAAAGCCTGCAACCATAAACCAGACTCCCACTCAGCAGTTGCAAGGAGACGAGCGCACTCAGCAGGGTTGCTGTCAGAAGATTTAAGGAGATTACTCTGAACAACCCTGCATAACGGCTCGTCCCACTGCCTCTGCGAAGAAGGAATGTCGGGAAATTTTGAATTTAGACTTACCTCTGACCAAACTATTTTGGCCTCCGCCACATAGGGAATTTCATATGTAGGTTGTTTAAGGATATTTTGAAAGAGGTTTTCTACACTATGAACAGAGGACAAAAAAGCAGGAAGGGCAACACTGGAAATTTTGCGTATTCCAAGCCCCCCTAACCTGACGGGTAAGGAGGCTTGGTCCCAAATACGTTGGTTACTTAAATCAATATTCAGAATTGATGATAACGAATTTCTTATAACATCATCTAATTTTGAAAGGAGGTCCGGGTATTTCCACAGATGACTGCATCGGAGATTATATGTAAAATTGGGCACGAACAGACAATATTTTAATATCGTGAAAGCAAAATGAGAATGTATACTCGCAAGGCGGTCGGCGGCCAGTTGAAAATTTTGAATTTTGTCCTGAATGAAATTTGGAAACGATTCGTCAAATACGGGGGATCCTAAGAGACGGAGTGTGGACTTGTCAATAATTTTAATATTGGGGGCTAATGAATTAAATTGTGAGATAATTTTGATTTTTGATAGCAGTGGCAGGTCCTCATCTAAATATAGTTCGCACTTGGAAAAATTTAGGGATATTCCAATGGATTTAAATTCGGTTTTAATGATCATTAAATCTGTTAAAACTGTGGCCGCACTTGAACCTAGCGTTGCGTCATCCAAAAACCATGCGTTATATTTCGACTTTAATTTTTCAAGTATGGGATGGATGGCGAGGCTGAAAATAACCGGACCCAGAGGATCACCTTGCTGGCATCCAACTTCTGAGTAAAGAAGATTGTCCTGGTACATTAATTTAGAATTTTGACTGTAGCACTGCCAGAGGAAATTGTAAACGGAAGGAATTTTGTGAAGTACCTGTGTCAGCATGGCACCTCTATCTACCGAATTGAAGGCGTTTTTTATATCCACCTTCAGCAGGACTTCTGGTTTTTCAGCTGTTAAGTATGCGCGTAGAGAATGGACGGCGGCTTCACAACCACACTTAGATCCGAAACCTAGCTGAATAGGCTGAAAATAATCACTAAGAGTGGTTGCGACGACTCTGCAACATATTTTGGCTGAAAGTCGACGATAAGTCGTACCTACAGCAATAGGTCTAATACCACCGTCCTTTTTTTTAAGGGCACATAAATTTGCTCCATATAAAATTCCTGTAATTCTGCTATTCACCTTACCCAATAGCATGAAGTTTACTAGAGCTGTGAGCTCTCGCAAAAGTGCCCCGCCAGCGATGCCACGGTCACTGTTTAACAAATCTTTCAAATGTTGTGGCGATAGCCCATCTAAACCGCCAGCGGAGCCACTCTTGAAGGACATGACAGACCTATATACCTCGTCTTCAGTGGCTCTTAAAGTATTTTCATTGCTATTGGGCGGGTCAGGGAAGTTTGGGTCAACTGCGGAAGGTGGATGTTTTTCCCGTAAGGCAGCGAGGGTGTCCGGGTTATTGGGGGCGACTGCGTCATCCGAGAACAAAATTCTTGCGGCTCCTTTTATATCACCATCACTGATTTTGCCCTCTACATAATGAAGTGAATTCTTTTTGGTTTTAAAGGTCGAACATGGGTGAAATATATTAGGCTGTGGATTAGTACAATTTAGTTTAATTTTGGTTGTTAAATTTTGATTTCCATTATCTCGGTTTACATGAAGGGTTCGAAACGCAAAGGTAAGTAGGTCTTCCCAGGCCTGCTCAGTATTTTTTAAAACTGTTTGGTGAATAAGTTTTGCAAGGGTTTGTGATACAGTCCTACGCGCACCTTTAGGTATACGCTTTATAATTGGCCTTGTTCTTTTTTAATGCGATAGGTGAATATGAAATGAATTATGGTGAGGAGGGTCGGAGCTTGTTGTAGAGGTAGAGAGGGGGACTGTAGTAGCCGATAAGGCGGAAACTTGTGATGTTGAAGGGCAAAGAGGTTCTTCGTGTAGAGGTGCTTTATGAGCTCTAGACGCGTGAATTTTTAAACCTCTCTGCCCTTTAAAAAATCGTATTTGGGAGCACTGGGTACACTGAATAAGGTCTCTGGATGACGCAGATTGGCTGAGTTCTACACTACTAGACGATACCCTTTCGCGAAGCGACATTTACAAATTTATAAGAATAAAAATAGGTACTTACATGTGATACATGATTATCAATAATAAAAAGAATAATTAATAAATATTTCAATAAACTAAATTAGTAACTAAAAATTTTCAAAATATACACAATTTGACACTTCATTGACTGACGGGCAAACGTCCTGCGCGAGCTGCGGGGCGCAGTCCGAGATGAAGAAAACCTCTTCTGAGGCAAGTAAAAGTTTTTTATGGTTCAAGCAATAATAGTGTTGTGATTACGATGTGATCGTTCAGCGACAGGGTTGCGATATAGTTGATAAATCCGCACCAATGTATCTTATTTATATGGAAATATATTATTATTGTAATATTATTGACTTCGGTATCAAATGTCAAATGTCAGCATTAATTTCTCCCGTACCATCCTTTTAGGAGCCAAGGTACGAGTATTCCATAAAATTATACATAATATATTTCGGCGCTAAGGCTTCTTTGTTGAGGAGATATGTATATAAAAAGGGCAGAATTTATATATGGTTATTATAATTTAATTTAGTAGCAGTAAAGTGCGGCCATTGACATTGACCATTGTAATTTAATGTAAATAATTAAATTACATAAATAATAAACTTGAGTTCAGATAAGTGTCACGAGTCACGATTGACATCCGTGGATTGTCAAGTCTTAATAATTTATTTTTTACTACATTCATAAAGGTTTTACTACAAATTAAAATGTGAAGAAATTACTTCTTTGTTTTATTACACCCTACTACAAAGTAGTGATTTTTCACTAAAGAAGAATTGAATAATTATTACATGAAACCTTTTTTGTTCTTATGTGTCATTATCTCCTAGTAACATAATTCTGTATTAACCAAACTTTTTGACGTATAAACACCTTGAAAAACTTTATTTGCGATTAGTAAAGCTTTAATAATCATGCTATTCTGGTAAAAAATTAAAGAAATTTTCCCACAAATTCAGGGTTCAAAGTTGATTTGCATAAAACCCCACTTGAAAACTCTTTATAACTTATGATGTCCTGGTAAATGACTAATCTAAAAACTAAATCTAACTTCTAGGTCTTTTTTAAATTTGGAAACAAAATAACTTTCACAGAACCTTTTGATAAGATTCAAGAGCGTGTAAGAGACATTTCATGTCCTTGTCATATGAATGAAAGGTAAGTAGTTTCTGCCTTCGTTATGAAGTCATCAGTATGTCAATTTTAAGCCAATAAAAATGAAGAAGGAGCAGGATAAAAGCTTTTGCTTTCATTTAACCTTGAACTTGAAGAAACAGCTGATTTTAGCGTTGGCACCAACCTAAATAATAGAAAATATTAAATTAACTTTTTTAATTATTTAAAATAATTTTACGGGGTAAGGAACACTATTAGGCCTTTGCATTTAGGCTATCCTACATGCTCCTTAAGGATTATTTCGCTATTATGTAACACCCGGTATATTGAATTAAATAATATCAGGGAAAATACACAAACTTGATCGCAAACTCCATTATGCCTCTTGATCTTTGTGCCTAACAACTATAAGACAAATAAACAATATGCCTTACAACTTTATGCCAGCCAATATTATTTATACCTATTAAAATAGGCCTCGGCCTATGGGGTTGCCGACCTTGTTGCTGTAATTCTCTCTAATGATGGTGACGGGTTAGGCATCCCTCATGTGTCGGAGGCCATGTTGGCTTGGTCGGCCCGCAATCCTGGCGAGTTGAGTCCGGTTATGCCCTGTGCCCAGCGAGCATGGGATGACGTCGGTGCAAAAAGGACACAACACCTACTTTTGGAGGGCGCGTCGGGGGCGGACTTGGCAAGACTTAGGGCGGTGGCGCAGGTGGAGTCTGGTGCGTGGCTGCACGCTCTCCCGTCACCTCACTTGGGTACCCTACTCGATGATGACTCGTTGCGGATAGCCGTCGCGCTTCGCCTGGGCTGCAGAGTATGTGAACCCCATAGATGTATCTGCGGCTCCATGGTGGAGGCTGATGGCTATCATGCATTGAGTTGTCGTCGTTGCACGGGTAGGTTTCCGCGACACCACGCACTAAATGACATTGTCCGCCGGGCCTTCGTGTCCGCCAATATTCCATGTATGCTGGAACCACCTGGGCTGAGCCGATCAGACGGCAAGAGACCGGACGGTTTGACCCTGGTCCCGTGGAAGTGCGGCAGATGTGTGGTGTGGGACGCCACATGTGTTAGCACCGTGGCGGCTAGCCACCTCGGACGCACTATGGGCTTAGCGGCGGCCGCTGCAGAGGACGCAGCAGATAGAAAACGAAAGAAGTATGCGGCCCTGGAGCCGCATTATTACTTTATCCCTGTGGCGGTAGAAACGATGGGCAGCTGGGGCGCCGATGCCAAAAAGCTCATTGGTGAGATAGGGACTAGAATATCAGAGAGAACTGGTGACCCCCGCTCTAGTTCGTTTCTCGTGCAGAGGATGGCCATCGCGATTCAGCGAGGGAACGCTGCCAGCGTATTGGGCACCTTTGCACGGGAAACAGAAAGAGCGGGTTTTTAAATATTTGACGCCATTTTTTTTATTTATATTTTTTTTTTTTTATTTAGGAAAAAAAAAACTGTATTTTATTTTTATTGTTTAATTAATTTTTATGATCATTTTTATTTGTAATTTCAACTGCCAATAAAGATTTTAATAACAAAAAAAAAAAATTAATATAGTATGCCTAAAAACAATTATGTCAAAATGTTACTATGGGTCGTGCTCCTGTAGTGGAGACTAAAAAGGACCTGATGATGATAATGATGATGATGTTACTATGACAAAAAAATAAGCCTAACTCATTATGCCAAATTCAATTAGGACAAAAAAAGATTAGCCTAAACAAAGGGATCCCACCTAGCAATCAAATTTTGTGATGTCACTATGGAGGGAGGAGGGGAGAAGGAGGAATCTAAGAATATTTTGACCACCCATCTGCCACTCTATTCAGCTACTAAGCCTATAAAGAGGGATATTTGGGGGTGTCTGTAAACACTGAACCAATTCTTGGTTTCTGAGATATGATGACTGAAGTTTGGAGGTTATGTCGCAGTTTAAGGGGCTCTCGAGTGAATTTGACTTAAATTTAAGTGGAACGGGGAGGGGTTGATTGTAGTGGAACTCTCCTCGCTCCCACACCCAATTTTTTCCACATTAAATTATGTGGCCGTCTGTTTGTATAATTAATACTTGCAAAAGTAAATTTTTATTTTATTTTACTGGAAGATATTTTAATCTCCTTCATATTATTATTTTAATCCTCTTAAGATACGTACTTAATTGAAGGGTAGGTACTTACAGGTATTTCATTCAAGATTTGCGAGTAAAGACCAAAAAAATCCGTATCACCAATATAATACAGATTCCTTCCGATGCACAGGCAAGCTGTGCATAATTTTTCCATTTTATTAAATTAGGAAATATTTTATACGATTCTTTACACTGACCACTGTGAATTGTTTTGATAAACTGCCGATACGACATTGACAGATTGTCAAACCGACTTCAAAATTCTATGCATGATGAGGGGTCAGCGAAACGCAAAATGTGTGGGTACTGAACCACAGCTTGGAACATATTCTTCTGAGGGAACATGCTTGCTTCGTGCACCGTTCGCGTTCCAATCAGTGAGTTTATAAACTGGGGTATTATTTTTGAAAGTGTGGCACTCATCTTCGAGCGATTTTTGTAAGGACAAATCGCTTGTTTACGAATGGCGTCATTTCAAAAATATCACTGCTGCACGTTTAGCTTTTCGATCCTTGGATCCCTGAGTGCTATTTTTTAAATGACGCCGTTCGTAAACGAGCGATTTATCCATAAAAAAAATCGCTCGAAGACGATCGTTTGTGGCTTTTCGCTGAGTCCCTCATTCAATAATAGCACTCGTATTTGAGTATTTGAGGTCGGTCTTAACAAACTGTCAATGTCAAATCGGCAGTTTAATAAAATACTTCAAAACGTAGTTTGTGGGTCACAAAACGGATCATGTGAAATGTTTGTTTCCTAGATACACAAATTTATTAAAATGGAGGAATTATGCACAGCTTGCCTGTGCATGGGAAGGAATCTGTATTATATTGGCGATTCGGATGTTTTTGGTCTTTACTCGCAAATTTTGAATGAAATACTTGTAAGTACCTACCCTTTGATTAAGTACGTATCTTAGGGGGATTAAAATAATAGTATGAAGGAGATTAAAATATCTTCCAGTAAAATAAAATAAAAATTTGCTTTTTAAGTAGCAAGTATTAATTATTTACAGATAGACGGCCACATAATTTAGTGTGAAAAAAATGGGGGTTTGGGTGTGGCAGCGAGGAGGGCCCACTACAATCAACCCCTCCCTGTTCCACTTAAATTTAAGTCAAATTCACTCTAGAGCCTCTTAAACTGCGACCTTACCTCCAAATTTCAATCATTTCTCAGAAATCAAGGTTACCTTAACCTTTTTTAGGCTTGGTAGCTGAAAAGAGCGGCACATAGTGTGGTCAAAATATTCTTGGATTCCTCCTTCTCCCCTCTTCCCTCCATTGTCACATCACAGAATTTAATTGCTTTTAGTTATGTTTGTTTGTAATGCTTCCGCAGCTTACCTACTGTTTGTTGTTTTTTCGTGTGCCAATACTGGTGTTAGATTTCTCAAACTGCCAAGAGGCATCTGATATAATCAGTTATGACCGCCAAAGATGAAAGCCAGGACTGATGGCTTAGGGGGCCTTCTAAAGCACGGAGGAGCTATTGTATAGGCATGTTTACAGGCATCTTAAGAGTCAGCAATGCATTTGTGATTCCTGTATGTCATACAAATGCTGGTTCACGCTCACTGACCTACTGCTTAACAAAATCTTTTAATGATTATTTTAGTAGTATAGATATAACATCTGTGACTGTTGGTGCTTTTAAAAAAATTATCAATGATCAGAGAATGGGACGTAATGGACAATCTTTTTTGTGTATTTTTGGAAGGCCATATAATTTTTGCGGTTTCACACAGGAAGGTACGAGTGACGTAATATCTAAGTTTAGTGTAAAGGAGTGTTTTCTTAACACACTCCGAATCCTAAATTTAGATATTACGTCACTCGTACCTTCCTGTGTGAAACCGCCAAAATTATATGGTGTCCAAAAATATACAAAAATGATCAGAGAACTTTTGATATAAGCTGTCGATTGCGGAAATACAGACAGAATTAGTTTTAATTGTTACGCGGCCCGATCGGGCCGCTCGGTAGCTGAGGGATTAATTGCAACATTGAAAGTCTCAGTGTTAGTTTAGTTTTGGAAACACAATATAAACAAATAATAGAACAGCTAGAACCAACACTGCCCATCATTTTCTTAGCAATAGAGTGGTCCATAACTGGAATAGACTTCCTGATGTGGTCTCTGCAACCTCAATAAACTCCTTCAAATATAAATTAGATAAGTGGTTGAGTACAAATAAAATGTCGTTATTGCAAATGTGAACATTGAAAGTGAAAATACGTTATCATTTAATAAACTATATCCACAGACATTACACAAACACTGCCTGAAATAGACAAATCAGCTGAAAAGCTGCTCGTCTATAATTAAATAAATAATATGTGGTAAGCAGTTCTGAAAGCACAATCATTAATTACTGCATAAGATTAGTATAGTACCATGTATTGTTTTTGTTTGCTTGCCCCAATAAACAGAAAAACAACGCATCAGCGGCTCCTCTAGTTTTGCAGATGTCCATGGACAGGTTCCATCAGGTGGCTCATCTGCTTGTTTGCCATCAAACATAAGTAATAATAATAATAGCATTTATTCAGACAAATCCTACAATTATTCATAATAATCCTTATCCTTACTAATATTATAAATGCGAAAGTGAGTTTGTTTGTTTGTTACGTTTTCACGCCGTAACTACTGAATCGAAATAGGCTATCTTTTATCCCGGGAAAAAGTACTATTCCCGAGGGATCGACATTGACGCGAGCGGAGCCGCGGGCGAAAGCTAGTTTAAAATATTTTTTACACTTTACAGTTCATGCAACGACTTCCTGTCTGTATGGCACTGGACAAAGGCCTCCTCCAATGTTCGCTATTTCTCCCTATCATAAGCTACTCTTTGCCATGTGCCTCCTGCTGTGGCTTTGATGTCATCAGCCCATCGTTAGAATGGTCTACCACGTTTTCTCTTCTTGTCCCTTGTGTACTAGTTAGTAGCGTCGCCTACCAGCTGATAGATTCGGTTTCCAGGTATACAACCCGCCAGAGATATGTGTCCGCGTCTGCTGGGAGTGCCGGGCCTTGCTGCGGCGGCTGCAGAGGTTCCGGCGCCAGGTTCAGCAGTCTTACCAACTGCTCACTCAAGTACACACAGTAAGTAACATCTTTAATATAAGGACAAATCCCACAGATTGAATTAGCCCCACACTAAGTTTTAAACTTGTGTCACAGGATACTAACTAAATGACACAATCCGGCTCGAAGGACCGTAAGATGTCTGGACTCCCTTTCTTCTTCCCCCCTTCTTTCTTTTATACAGGGTCGGCTCTCCTAGTAAGTCGGCGCCAAGACAATCTGTCTTGGATTGTCGGACTGGGTAGATTCTCCGCTTTTATAAGCTTCGTCATACTAGTCCACCAGGTAGCAGGGGGACGCCCTCGACCTTTTCTACCCTCGGGGAGGCACAAAGCTTTCCTTACTACATGCTCCTCGTCTCTTCGCATTACGTGACCGTACCATCGAAGTCGGCTTTCCGTCAGTTTGTCAGATATAGGGGCAACCTTAAAACTACCACGTATATACGAGTTTTGGATCTTGTCTAATATGTCACTCCTCCTGACCACCGTAGCATCTTCATTTCGTTTGTGTGTAGTTTTTGCAGATGTGTTTTTGCAATAGGCCAGCATTCTGCTCCATACATCAATGCGGGTCTCACCGCTGTCTTATATACTTTTCCCTTTATTCGTACGGGCATACGAGGGTCACATAGGACTCCAGTAAGTGATCTCCACGTCTGGACTCCCTTTAGTTAATAAAATTGAAAAGCTACAATATTAGGGATGATACATGTGAAACGTGAACTGAATGTTGATTTAAAATGTAAAAACGCACGCGGCGCGTATATTAACTTAATCAACAAATTACGATATTGTGAGGTTAAACCGAAGAATTTTATAACAGATAGATATACATTATTTATATGTGAATTACGGGTTACTCACGTACGAAGTCAGCTACAGGCCGACATGTTTCAACCTCATCCGGAGGTCTTCCTCAGGGCGAATGTGAACCGAGACGCGCGCACGGAGTCGTCCCGATTCGCACTGACACTAGTGACGAGCGACGCGGAATGCGTGGGCGGCGCGGGCAGCGCGGTCCGCGGCTCGCTGTGCTCTCTGTGACCCTGTAAAGTGTATTCGGGGTTACGAAAAGTTTTTAGACGCCGTGCATAATAAATTAATGGGGAGGGTAGTGCGTGAACATCATCGCAGTATACACATTGTAAATAGGGCTCTGTATGACCTCCACCTGCAATTGACTAAACACTTAAGGGGTGATCTGTGGGAGACTTTGGATACGATGACATATAGTAGATCTCTTAATGTCAATAACAATGTGGAGAAAAGACATTTGGGGAAATTCAAACGCCTGTTACAAAATGAAGAGCAACCTGTAGTTGTGAGAGATCAAGAAACCATCACTAATCTGGTAGTAAATTTATCATCACAAGAAATTTCTCCGGAACTAGAGAAAGTGTTGTCTAAGGGTTTGAATTTCGCTCCTAGCCCACACAAAATGCCGGTCGAGTCCATAATAACTGGGATAGAGGACACGATAATACGCAATCGGATACCGCAGAGAGATGCAGAATGCCTTCGGCAAGATGTGTCATGTATATTGCGTAAAGCCAAATTGCCAAAGTCGAACATCACTCGAGGAGAGATCAAAGCCCTTAAAGAGTTGCGTCAGAATTCAGACCTCCTAGTATTGCCAGCGGATAAAGGCAACGCAACAGTTATAGTAGATACGGACAGTTATGAGAGTAAGATGACGAGTTTAGTGAGTGATACTAACACATATAAAAAAGTAAACTATAATCCTACCTCACGAACCACATCGAAACTCGAAAAACTATTGCGGACACTGCCTAATGACAGTTTAAGGAATCGCCTACGTCCGCTTAATCCCACCACTCCTAAAATCTATGGACTGCCCAAAATCCATAAAGAAAACTGGTCATTGAGACCGATCGTAAGCCAGATAGATGCTCCGACATATAAAATATCACGTTTCATGGCAGACATATTACAGCCGATGACGGGAAAAACGAGCAGCTATGTAAAAGATTCAACACATTTTGTCAGTCTAATAAAGGATGTCAGGCTAACAGATGAAGAAATCATGGTGAGTTTTGACGTAACGTCCCTATTCACAAATGTACCAGTAGAGGACACTATTAATATTATAAGTGAGATTATAAATAACACGGACATACCTACTGAATACTTAAGTGTCATGGATTTTTGCCTAAAGAGTGGTTTCTTTATCTGGAGGGGCGAATATTACATTCAAACTGACGGAGTGGCAATGGGCTCGCCTATTGCTCCAGTGGTGGCCAACATTTTTATGGAATGGTTTGAGGATAGAGCATTTAATAGCGTGGATAACAAGCCTAGACATTGGTGGAGATTCGTGGACGATGTTTTTGCTATTCTGAATAGAGCTCACGTGACACCTTTTCTTGAACACCTAAACGCGCTACACCCAAGAATAAAATTCACGAGCGAGCAAGAAAAGGATGGTGCCCTTGCTTTCCTCGACGTTTTGGTTATGAGGCAACCCGATGGAACACTGTCACAGACAGTGTATCGGAAACCGACGCATACAGACCGCTATCTGAGAGCTGATTCACACCATCACCCAGCCCATCTAGCGTCGGTTCCGCGATCACTCATAAACAGAGCTCTACGGCTGTGCGACCCGCAATACATTGAGTCAGAGCTAGCACACGTAAAGACAGTGTTGGAAAGCAACGGGTATAAGTGGAGACAGAGTCTCAGAATTAGTACCAATGGGAGCGTACATTCGACATCAGCTGAGAGAGCGCTATTGTACTTACCGTTTGTTAAGGGAGTGACGGACAAAATTGGTCAATTCTTACGTCGGAAATTTGACATCAAGACCATATTCAGACCCCTTACAAAAATCAGGCAGCTTGTACGTTCCCCAAAAGACAGAGATCCACTTAATGTGCCTGGTGTGTATGAAGTCCCTTGCGACTGTGGAAAGAGCTATGTGGGAGAGACAGGACGAAATGTGTCAACAAGGCTGCATGAGCATATACGGAGTCTGAAGAAACTGGACAGCACCGGGTCAGCCATCGCCGAGCACGTGATAGAGTCGGACGTCACGCATTACATCCGCTTTGACAAAGCTAAAGTCTTAGCGAGAGAGAAAAGCTTTGTCCCTCGTAAAATACGAGAAGCTATAGAAATTAGTAAACGCCCGAATTTCAATCGCGATGGAGGTTGGAGCTTACCCGTCACCTGGAAACCATTGCTTCAGAAAACGGACAGTAGAAGCCATGTTCAGCCAACAGAACTTGACACAGTGAGCTCTTTTCACGTACGCGCAATGTCAGCCACTGATGATGATGATGAAGACGGAAACGGGGTTCCCAGAAAAGCTACGGGAATCATCAATGCAGAACATCAGCAACCCCCATCAACCCCAGCACTGTCACAGAGAGCACAGCGAGCCGCGGACCGCGCTGCCCGCGCCGCCCACGCATGCCGCGTCGCTCGTCACTAGTGTCAGTGCGAATCGGGACGACTCCGCGCGTGCGTCTCGGTTCACATTCGCCCTGAGGAAGACCTCCGGATGAGGTTGAAACATGTCGGCCTGTAGCTGACTTCGTACGTGAGTAACCCGTAATTCACATATAAATAATGTTATTATCTCGCGTTAGTTTTAATCAAAAAAGATAGATATACAGGCTGATTGGTAAATCACGTTGCATATTGAAAGGGGACACTCTTGTGGATCGTCACATGTGATTCCATATGTTTTTCAGAACAGCACACTAAGTATCGCGCGCCCCCCGCACCTCAATGTCCAGTGCATCACGAGCATCTCTCTTCCGTTTGATGACGTCGTACTCAAGTCGGAACCTGATGCGGGTGAGTCTACATTTTTTTTCTAATACATGCATATTATCACGTCTTCCTGCCTTACGTGGTAAACAAAGACCAAGGCCTAAGACCCAAAGGCCATGGTTAGCGTGTTTGTGAAATACAACAAACGGTTTTTGAATACTGAATTTAGGTGACAATGATTATAATTCTTATTGTAGTAGAAAGAGTAAGGTTTGGCGATTATGAATGAAAAACCGGCCAAGTGCGAGTCGAACTCGCGCACGAAGGGTTCCGTACCGTTATCTATAAAAAACCGGCCAAGTGCGAGGCGGACTCGCGCACGAATTGCCTTTTTTATAGATCACGGTACGGAACCCCGTTTCTATAAAAAGGCAAAAAAATCATGTCTTTGTATGGGAGTCCCTTTAATATTAATTTTATTTTAATATAATCATTCATTTTTAAAGTGAATAATTAAATATTCTGTGAATATTTCAAGTGTCTACCTGTTGCCGTTATGAATAACAAGCAAAAAAATCACGTTTGTTGTATGGGAGCCCCCTTAAATATTTATTTAATTATATTTTTTAATATTTGTTGTTATAGCGGCAACAGAAATACATCATGTGTTAAAATTTCAACTGTCTAGCTATCACTGTTCATAAGATACATCCTGGTGACAGACGGACAGACAGACAGACGGACAGCGGAGCGAAATTAATAGGTTCCCGTTTTTACTCTTTGGGTACGGCACCCTAAATTCGTCTTTTTTGTTAATCACGTCATCAATTCAAACAACAACTAATTTAACTGTTGCAAACAACCACCAACAACAATTGTTTGCAACCCAACAGTTTTTAATAATCTGAAAATTCGTGACGTAATTAATGAACTAGTTCGGCCATTTTGCCAAAAAGTAAACGATATTTCGAACATATATACAACTATCATTAAAATTGTACACTCACTATACCGTCTGGAAAAGTAATTAACTAGCCATTACTCTTAAAATAACTATACAAACAAACAAAGTACGTACAGGAATTGGTCAACTCAATAATCGCTGGCTGCGCATTCTTACCGCGACATTTTGCACCGGTCTTTTGTTTCCGTAGGTACCTAGTTACTTAGAGCGGCCACTGTTCGGGCCGAGCCTCAGACGACAGCGTTTCTTATTCCCGTGCGGACACTTCGCTTCTCTCAACGAGCGCTCATCTCAGCGCAGTTTCATATTTAGATAAACACTAGCTGATGCCCGCGACTTCGTTCGCGTGGACTTTTTGACTCCGCAGAAAATGCTCATCAGGCTAAACAACTTTTGTTAAGGCGTCATTTTTATATTTCTTATAGTTTGGCTGAACCGTTATGGTTCAGGTGTTTAAGTTTTCAATAAAAATTATACCCTATATGTTGCTCAGGCTTGATAGCTATACAATGAAAAAAGTTTCATTCGACTCCGTCCAGTATTTCCGGAGATTAGCGTGTATAAACAGACAGACTTTTTTTTATTCTTACTTTTATGTCTTCATCGCCCTATATAATTTTTTTGTAAATATATTCAACGTACAGACACTTTTTTTTATTATGTGTATTGATTATAGAATAGTTCTTTTCTCCTTGTCTTGAGGTACACGTAAATGGTATACGATTTGGACATTTTGAGACCTTAAGACATTTTGGGAATGTACTCGTACGTTTCGCTTACCGTCTTGAAATCTTGGGATTTGAACATTTCGAACTTAAACGATTTCCGTCCATTCCTTCGATCGGCTTTCACAAACTGCGAGAAGAGAAGCAGCTAGTACATTCTACGTTGCTTTTACTCCCAGACCAGCATGGAAGACAAAGACGGGCCTCTCTATGTTACAGAAGCAAATAAGCCGGAGGTGGATGGTGTGCCGGAAGTGAAGATTGAGCCCGAGGACGACACCCAGCATTGTGAGGAGACGTTTGTCGAGTTCGAGGTGGAACAGGCGGAACACCAACAAACTAAGAGCAAGGTCAGTCAGTCGAGAAAACAAACAGGCGGGGTTTCTCTGCCAACAAGTTGTGTGACTGCGGCGCCAATCAGTCCATGCTTCACCTTCTGTCATGCTCTAACTGCCCCACTACTAGCACGGTACAGGATCTCAACGAGGCTAATAATAAGGCGATCAGCGTAGGCAAATACTGGTCGAAAGGAATCTAAGCAAATGAAACCATTTCAACTCTGAAAGAAGTGAGATATTCATTATTATGCTAAATTTGTTATCTGTAGTCTGTCGTTCGATGTTATTGTGTGGAAAAAAGTTGGTTGTCTGTAAAGTCCGTTAACGGACGATAATTTTACGTGATAAGTGGAAGAAAGGTATAAGTAGAAGCCGAGAAGGACAAGCTAAATAAGTTGTTACTTTACTTTACCTTGTACTAAATAACAGCCCGTAAACTAATTTTTATATGACTAATTTAATTAAATTAAAATATTATTCGAGTGGTCGCAAACCAGCTCACTAGCGGTCGTAGTCTGATGAAAGTGGTCGCTAAACGAGGTTTTAGCAATATTTTAATATTTTTCTTTTTTCGCATTTTATAATAATTTATGGTTTAAAGAAGAGCTTCCCAAACTTCTTTTCGTAGACCTCTTTAAAATTTTTACTGGTTTCGGTGAACCCCTGCTACTGCTAAATTTCTACCATATAAAAAAATCAGAGAATATGTAAAGTTGAAATGTAATGATGAAAATTTACGTCGCGCGTGTGCGCGTTCCAATCCTAAATTCAAAGTGATAAACATAAAAATACTAGCGTGTTGCCCGCGACTTCGTCCGCGGCAATTTCTGTTATTATGTTTTTTTTATTAGTATAGATGAATAATTTTCTCCCATTTTCAATACATTTTTTATTGATGCTTCGCTTTTATTGGTCGCAGCGTGATGTTTTATAGCCCTTTTTGTTTGTTAATAAGTTTATTATAAATAAACTTTTTTTCGGTAAGGAATTACGAGGGAAACAATATATTTTTTTTTTGTGGTCCTCCAATTCTTATTGAATAGACCGCTGCTGAGTATCCCGTGGATCCCAGAGATCGAAGAGAGAAAGTAAATGTTGCTTTGACTTCCGCAAAGTAACACCTGAATCTATTAACTATGTAACACAAAACGTACATGCAAATTTTGTTTCAATATAATTTTGCTATTAATTGATCGCATTTGAATGCACCTCAAAGTTATAGTAACAAGGTATTTGGTTACCTATCTTACTTTTAGGAAAAAGTTACGTAGTGTACTTTAACTCGTGTTTTTAATACGACCGCGAATTTTGTACTTATTATATCTCATTAATATCGAATATCTAATAAAGAATTAAAAAAAACGGGTTATCTAATTTGGTGCGCCTATCACTAAAACCAAGTAACATAATGATTGATTAAAATGATCACGCTAGAGTCAGATAGGAATACAAACTGGGGGTGTCAGGGGGATGTAGGAAGGGCATGCTAGTATGTCTTAATTATTTTTGTTTCTTTTATTTATGGCTTTTACGCGTGGAGTATTTGGCCAGTATCAAGTATAAGTAAGGTTTGAGAGGAGCCGCTTTTTCTTAGTCTTGTTAATCAACGAAATTATGGTATAGCTCATTTCATTATTATTACCGAGTCCCTGGCGACAATTCACACGAATGCACTGGCTTGATCATAGACGACGCAGCGAGATGGACAACCACCAGCCCTCAAAGATGGTACTGCACGAAATTGAAAAAAATTACGTGTTTTCAAATCACTAGTACTATGCGCTGAATTACTTAAATACATCAAAAGTATTTGTATAATTTAGGTCGATCCTTGAACAAGATCGCCCCCTTGTTGGAATTTGAAACAGATACATATGAAATTTAAAATTTTTGTAATTTTTACGTCAAAAATAATAATTCTCACATGACAATAATTATATTTACATCTCGGAGGTCGCCTCCTATCTTATTTTCTTAATATAAATATAAATATGAAAATATTAAGACTTTTTATCTTTTTCGTAATCGCCTAATGGTTCTGCGCAGCCTAATGACTTGCGCAGTCGCGACGTTTTTCGTTCGAGCGGCACCCGCTTAAGTATAATAAATAAATAAATAAATATATACGGACAAATCACACAGATTGAGCTAGCCCCAAAGTAAGTTCGAGACTTGTGTTATGGGATACTAACTCAACGATACTATATTTTATAACAAATACATATATAAATACACATCCAAGACCCACGCCAATCTGAAAAAGATCATTTTTCATCTTGACCTGGCCGGGGATTGAACCCGGTCACTCCGTGTCGCAGGCTGGCGTGTTGACCGCTGCGCCACGGAGCTAGTCTAGTATATAATCACTTAAGTCACCATGACAGTTTATTTTAGTTATTCCACACATTGTTTATAAAAAATGGGCATTTTTAAGACGTTTTTACGTTATAAAGTCCACTAAAAACTATTTGCAAAACACGCCCAAACAAAAGCCGTGCATCGCGCCGAAATTCGCGCCAAGATCTCCTATTAAATTTTTGTTTGCATTCAGATTACAGAGAAATCAGTATCTCTGATTGGCCGCTCGGCCATTGGCTCGTGTTCGTCGCTGTCCTTCTCTGCGGCTGAATGTCGTGACAGCACGCCGCCCGCCAGGATTGAGATCAAAATCGAGCCGAAATCAGAAGATGATGTGGACACCGCAATGGACAATGAGGTTCCAGGAGGTACGTATGTTCAAGTTAACCATAAGTCCCACTCTCTTCTATGCTGGTCTGGGAGAACATTTAAGATAGAATGCTAATAAGCCGAAGCTTATAGCAACCCGTCGGGCGGTTTGTATTATCGACGATCCCACACTCTCAGACGATCTTGATACCCTCAGTCTACGGAGAGACGTTGTTTCTCTGTGTGTATTTTACCGTCTATACTATTGAAGAACTTTTTGAATTGGTGCCACCGTCACCTTCCTACCACCGCACCGCTCGCCACAGGGGTAAAGTCCATCCCCACATCCTTGACGCGTGGGTCTCTAAAAATGTCAGAGCGTCACGTGGTTTTTTTCCTCGTACAGCAAGATTGTGGAACGGACGTCCCGAGGTTTTCCCAGTGTGCTATAATATGGGGTCCTTCAAAAGGTGTGTTTACAGTATCTTAAGAGTCATCAACGCATCAGCACCTCCTCTGGTGCTGCAGATGTCCATGGGCGACGTTGACCACTTCCCATCAGGTGGGTCGTCTGCTCGTTTGCCGTCAAATATTAAAAAAATAGCAAGCAAAATTAATTCCATCAAATAATAATCCAATGACATAGATTTATTTGGTTATTGAAACAAAGCCCTGTAACGTTTCTGGCGCAAAGGTGTCCAAAATGCTGGCTGCATTGCCGCGCTGAATAGCAAAGGCCATTGTTTGCACCAAAAACGTACCAGAGCGAGAGTCACCATTTATTCTCCCATTTTTGCCCTAATTGACAACTTACTACAAACCGGAAGTGATGGTTTTTTATTTATGCAATCGAAAGTACATTAAATGTAAATACTTCCAGAATTTTTACAATTTTTTTTATTCAAAAATGATTTTCTTTATTATTTTTTGAAAAAAATCCACATATACGATTTTTATGCAATATTCTCATGCTTCATCATATGACAATGTAAATGTCATTGTCAATCTGTCAAAAAGTGATGACGTTCACAGCCAGTCTTATGAGTTGCCAGGTTGAGGAATATTTTCCCGAACGCAAAGCGTCTTTTTAGGGTATAGCCCTACAAAGACGCTCTGCGTCCGTATCCCAGCTTCCCTTAATTAAATAACATTTTTTCTATGTGAGGAGTGAGGGAGGGGGGTTGGCTTCGTTGTATGTCTACGTGTAAGCGCTGCGGCAGTGGTGACCTGTGCGCTCATATGATGTATCTCATCCCACGGGTTCGCTAACGAATTGACCTCCTTTGATAAGCGATGGTGTAGGTGAAAGTAACCAATGTTTTGCAGATGGCGCAGCAGAGAGCCAACAGCCTTTGACAGAAAGTTCCCGAAACAGTTATTATGACGAGCCTCAGAGAGACGCGCGCGCGCAGATTGCTGACACAAGGCACCAGTGTCTTGTTTGTCTGAGCCAGTTTCAGAGGAAGAGTAAACTAGAATTACACTTAAGAACTCACACTGGTGTAAAGCCATATAAATGTAAACATTGTGAAAAGCAATTTAATCAAAAGACTCATTTAGAAATACATCTGAGAACTCACACTGGTGAGAAACCATTTGAATGTAAGGTTTGTTTCCGTCGATTTGCTGACAGCAGTACATTAAAAAAACATCTGAGAACTCACACTGGTGAGAAGCCTTATAAATGTAATGATTGTGGCAAGCAATTTAATAGAAAGGCTACTTTAGATAAACATATAAGAACACACACTGGTGAAAAACCATTTCAATGTAAGGTTTGCGAAAAGCAGTTTAGTGACAAAGATAATTTAAAAGCTCATTTAAGAACTCACACTGGTGAGAAACCATTTGAATGTCAGGTTTGTCGTCGTCGATTTGGTCAGAGCAGTCATTTACATAGACATTTAAAAACTCACACTGGTGAGAAACCATAGCAATGATCCTTGTTACTTTTGCATAGTTTTTAATGTCACGTTAGGAACGGGATCTTCATTCTCGTCCACACGCAACACAAGTTTGTAAAAGATAGGTGGATGCAACATATGCGTAACCTCAGCGGAATGTTGCATACATACATAGTATCACATCTTTTTCGCTTGCGGGGTAGACAGAGCCTAGGTCTGTAAGGCCGGAATGTTACGCCTTAGATAAATTAGAGTGCAACAGATAATTAGTTCATAGTAAGCTGCTTAATTAATTAATTTTCCCATCTACGCGCCCATCAAAATGCTAAATGTGGCCATAAGGTCTTATAGACCGTGGCTCTGTCTACCCCGCAAGGGAAAAAGACGTGATACTATGTATGTATGTAAGCTGCAAATTGTTTAAATACAGCGGCATTTGTTCAAGCTGTATTTTCGAAGTAATTCGACAAAAACTGATTCCGCTGCGGTAACGTTACCCCAGCGGCATGTTTTTCAAAATGGGAGTTAACCCTGGAACCAAGTACATGAAAATATAGCTTTTGATGTGTTGTAAATGTTTATGAATAGAGGCACTTGTTCATCCTATAGTTTTTGAAATATTTGTTTTTTTTTATTTATTTATTTATTGTGACGAAAACGATACAAATCAATTACAATCGTCACATATTGACATTATTAAATACATCTTTAATACAAATTATCTGTTGCCCGCGACTTTATTTCGCGGCAATTTCTGTTATTATGATTAATTCGTTTTTTTAATATAGATAAATAATTTTCCCCCGTTGTTAAAACCTTTTTTATTTGTGCTTCGCTATATTGGTCACAGCGTGATTTTTATAGCCTTAAGCCTTCCTCAATAAATGGACTATCCAACACAAAAAGAATTTTCCAATTTGAACCAGTAGCTCCTGAGATTAGCGCGTTCAAACAAACAAACAAACTCTTCAGCTTTATAATATTAATTAGTAGAGATAAGTCATTAAAGTTAAACAAAACCAATGTCAAAATTCACGGGTTATGTAAAAGAGTTACTTTGTAAAAAGGCTTATTATAGTACTAAAGATTTCCTTAATGACAATAATATTGGGCTTGAGCTTTGCGCGGACACCTCGTAATTATGTATATATGACTATACGTTTGGTACATTCGGTACAAAATATTTTTAAAGATGACATTTTATTTATAAAATTTCAATGTTTTGTCATTTTTTTATTTCAATATTTTAATTTTTAAAATTCAATTTATTATGACTTTAATAAGGACAATGTATACTCAGTCCAAATACATACCAAATGACCTTTATTAAATAAACGTTTTGAATTTTGAGTTGCATTTTGACTTATCTACTAATTTTCTTTTAAAGCGTCCGTATATAGTCTAAAGTGAAATAATAATAATAATCAAAATGTCAACAGAATAATCCAAAAATCAAATAAATAAAAACGATAGTCTTGAAATATTATTCATCCAGGTAGTACTCCTCATCGTCACTTTTGTTGTACCATTGGTCCATCAAATTTTCACAATAACGCAGTAGAGCAGTTTCTATTATTGACTGAACTGTGTGATACAATTAATAACATAAACCGCGATTCGGAGGACTTAGACATATTTAACCTTAGCCTAAATGTCTTTAAACAAAGAGTGCTGAATCTTATTAAGGATTAAAAATTACATTGTGTTTTTGTAACTATGTAGTTTGTTTAGTTTATTTGATATTTAGTGTAAATGTTGTGTATACCTATTATTGGTGTTTACATAAGTACTAGATCTTGTGAGTGATGAGATTTAATGTTGTATGTAAATACTGTTGGTGTACCTAAATAAATAAATAGAACTGCGCCCGCCAACCCGCCTGTCACTCGTGGTGAGTGTGGCAATATCCTCCCATGGAGCGAGGAATCCTTGAGAGACCTTTATACAGCAGTGGAATTATTACGGCTGGAATGATGATATAAAAAACCGGCCGGGTTTCGTACCATTAAATTAAATAAGTTTTAAATTATAAAAATATTTGTTTTATATGATGTAACTAAAAATGTATGCTTTTGTCAATTTTTCCTTTATCTGTGCTATAATATGTTGCTTTATACCCAACTAGCTGTTGCCCGCGACTTCGTCCGCGGCAATTTCTGTTATTATGTTTATTTAGTACTAGCTGTTGCCCGCGACTTCGTCCTCGGCAATTTCTGTTATGATTAAATTATTCATCTATACACGTATAATTTTTCCCCGTTTTCAAAACATTTTTTTATTGATTCTTCGCTCCTATTGGTCGCAGCGTGATGTTTTATAACCTAAAGCCTTCCTCAATAAATGGACTATCCAACACAAAAGATTTTTTCAATTTGAACCACTAGTTCCTGAGATTAGCGCGTTCAAACAAACAAACAAACTCTTCAGCTTTATAATATTAGTATAGATAGGTCTCAGGTCAAAGAAATGCTTTAGTAACAAATTTTAGGAAATCAACACGCTAGTTTTTTTTGTTTTCATACAAAATAATTCTTATTTTAATTAAAATCATTAAATCAGCTGTTTTGACTGTGGAGTACAATGACCTAGTATCCATAGTAGATAATACTAAAGTGCCAAGAAAGTGTTTATTTGTACACAAAGTGTTTTTTTCGTCTGTTTTTTACCTGTTCAGGTCCAGATATCTCGTAAACTAGCGTGTCGATTTATTTTTATTTTGCTTTTATTCTGCATTTTTTCTCGCTTATGGGTGTCAGCCTTTAAATTGGAAGAACTAGTCGCGAGCTCGAACTCACTGGCGGGCGCGGCCAAAAAGCACGTTGCATCACCTAGCATTGTGTCCGACAGAGATAGTATCAGTGATGAGCACACAGAAATATGGATGAGCAGTTAGACGCTATATCTACACGCATACGCCGAGTCGCACGCACACAAACACTACCGAGCGCGTGAAAAATTGCAAAACGTCCTTTGGAAAATGGGGTTTTATGAAAAAACTACTGCATAAATCAATTATAAATAAAGTTAATTAAAATCTTTGATAATTGAACTTTGTCGGTACGGTCTTTGTTTTCGATATAGTATACTTCTTTTATAACTTATTTACGCCCAAAGTTGGTTAAAATTAGTAAGAAAAGCTAAAGTTTGTTGGCTCATAACTTCTTAATGGCTTTTTATTTTTCTAATCTGTTACCGTACAGACAAAATTAATGATGAGACAAAACGATATCATGTTAAACTTTTGATGTATAATGTCAAACAATGGAGTACAGTCCCCCCGAAATTTGTATGGGAAAAGTATCGACTCGTTCAGCCTTAATTTAAATTGACCATACAAAGTCCAGGAGCCTCTCAGAACAATAACAGAGGAGCCTCGACTGTATTTTTTTTCAGTGATTAATAACAGGCTGAATCTTTGTGATTTCGTTCGGTTATTGTAAGATCGAGAGTTCGGTTCGACGAGACGCGCAAGTTTTTCCTGTGTCCGAATTCTCAGAGGTTTGTAATGAACTGCGCAGATGTAAAACATGTCGATTTGACAGGGTGTCGAAATTGTCTGACTAACAGTAAATTTGTTATTGAAATTTTAAGATCATATACTTTTTTAACAATTGACAACATACTACAGACAGGAAGTGATGGTTTTTATTTACGCAATCGAAAGTACCTTAAATGTAAATACTTCCAGAATTTTTTCAATTTTTTAATACAAAATTCAATTTTTTACGAATTTTTGGAAACAATCCCAAATATAGGATTTATAAAGCAATATTCCCATGCTTAACCACATGACAATGTCAATGTCATTGTCAAGCTGTCAAATAATGATGACGTTGACAGCCAAATCTTATGAGTTGCCAGGTTGGGGAATATTTTCCCGAAATTCGTACAGCGTACATGGACCGTCTTTTTTTTGAGACTGCCCTATATTAAATTCACTTGGTGTGTTTGTTGAAGTGAGATTTACTTAGCGGGTTGGTGGTTGCCCGCCGATTGAATAAATTACACTTATTGCTTCTGAACGAAGTTTGAGGGCCTAATAGTTTATGCTACCAATAATAGCAAAAGAATATACCTAAATGTTAATGTATTATAGTCAAAGAATATATAGAGAAAGCAAACCAGATGGAAGGGAAATAAAAACTTTTATTCGAATTTATGCTGCTTTTATTTTATTAATCTGTATATTTTCAACTTCGATCAATTTTCCATTAAAATCTTCTTGCTGTGGCATTTGATGGTTGTTAGTTTCACATTCACATAAGTAACATTGAACTTCAATGTTGCCGTAATCTATTTGGCACTGCATTTTTGACGTGATATTTCATTTCGATTAGGTGACACCTGACACGGTCAATCAACCATGCACACCCTGGTGTCAGAGTTCTTCGGAACCGCCTCTCGGCCTCGGACGTAGTTCCTTTAACGACTATCAGATGGCAGCCGGGACCAATGGCTTAACGTGCCTTCTGAAGCACGGAATCGTCTACTACTTTTGAAAGTGTGACACTCGTCTTCGAGCGATTTTTGTATGGAAAAATCGCTCGTTTACGAATGGCGTCATTTCAAAAATAGCACTCCAGTACGGGCGCCACAATCCTTAAAAAAAACCGTACCTTTAGCGGGCTGGTGGTTGTGCGCCTCGTTGCGTCGTCTGTGATCAAGCAAGTGGGATTCATTGGAATTGTCGCCAGGGGCATCATTTCGTTGATAAACAAGAAAAACTCGCTAAATAGCGAAATTAAATGCTTTAGTTATTGTTCTGAGCAATTAAAAAAGGCTCTAAAAGACTCGTATCCTGGCCGTAAAACAATTAAAAAAAACCTTACCTGTCCCTGTCTGTCACTTGCATGATTGTCTGTCTCAAGTGACAAGTCACAACAACACAGGCGAAGCGAAAGACGCTTTGTAAGTTTGTGTGCGAGACACCTACTCTTTCAAATCTCAAATGTGTGGTTTGTACGAACCAATATCAATAAAATCTTGTAATTAAAACAAGAAATGTTAAAAAGTTATGTAATGAAACCTTAAAGAATCATGTGAAATATTTCATAATATAATAAAATGGAAGAATTGTGCACGGCTTGCCTGTGCATCGGAAGGAATCTGTATTATATTGGCGATACGGATGTTTTTGGTCTTTACTCGCAATTTTTGAATGAAGTACCAGTAAGTACCCTTTAATTAAGTACGTATAATATTCTTAAGGACATTAAATAGTAGTATGAAGGAGGTGAAAATATCTTCTAGTAAAAGGAAGTTAAAATTTACTTTTGCAAGTATTAATTATTTACAAATAGACGGCCACATAATTTAGTGTGAAAAGAATGGGGGTTTGGGTGTGGGAGCTAGGAGGGTCCCATTACAATCAACCCCTCCCCGTCTTCCACTTAAATTTAAGTCAAATTCACTCTAGACCCCCTTATACTGCAACCTAACCTCCAAACTTCAATCATCATATCGCAGAAACCAAGGATTGGTTTAGTGTTTACAGACACCTCAAATATCCCTTTTTATAAACCTTTTTTTTAAGCTTAGTAGCTGAAGCCCAAGTCACTTGTGATAGTCGTAAGTCCTTACTAACATAATTTAAGGGGAAAATTTTCAAAACTATAATCAGTCCTGTCATGTTGTATGGATCGGAATGTTGGGCCACGAAAGGGATGGAAGAAAGAAAACTGCATGTACCTGGTTCACCTGGCAAAGGCTATGGTAGGTGACAGAAGAAAATTGAGAGAACTGAAATACTGTGCCGACCCCACATGATAAGGTAAAGGAAGAAAAAGAAGTAGTTGAAGCCCAGAGGGGCAGATAGGGTGGTCAAAATATTCTTAGCTTCCTCCTTTTTTTTGTATATTTGACAGCAAATGAGCAGACAAGCCACCTGATGAGAAGTGGTCACTGTCGCCCATGGACATCTGCAATACCAGAGGAGGTGCTGATGCATTGCCGACTCTTAAGATACCTGTAAACACGCCTTTGAAGGACCCCAAGTCATATCACACAGGTAAAACCTTGGGAGGGAGTTGAACTAGGTTTAGTTTACCCCAAAGATCTGCTCCAGGGAGGTCTCAATGTCAGACACAAGTCTCTTTCTGCTCTTTTCCACCTCTGCTTGAGGGATATTCGCACGACCTGCATAATATGCATCACCCGTACTGTCGTCTGCATAGCAATGAATGCTACTAGTGTTTAGCATGTTGTTGATGTGCAGAAGAAACACCTTCTCCCCTCCTCCCTCCATTGTCACATCACAGAATTTGATTGCTTGTAGGTTTGTTTGTTTGTAATGCTTCCGCAGCTTACCTACTGTTTGTTGGTCGGTTGGCTCATTTGTGTAATAGGTCCCTATCCCTATATATATTTATTTATTCATATTTAGTATTCAGTATCCTATTCTTTTCTTGTCTTCTTCTTCTTCTGGGCTGGAGGCTTTTACCCGTAGGGGGCCACATAACAATGGAATGGAAGGATGGGATGGGAGACAAATGCCAAATCCGATAATTAGTAAAAAAAAAAGGAAAGAATGATATTTAAATGTATATTTGTAGTGTTATTTTTAATAATAATAAAAAAAAATCCTATTCTTTCCCAGCTTAAAAATTCTTGAGATGGGCAGCAGCGTTGAAAGCACAAGTAAAGAAACTATGCTTGCCAACCCACCTGCCAAGTATGATGAGTATGGCAATATCCTCCCATGGTACGAAGAATCCTGGGGAGAGGCCATTGTCCAGCAGTGGACTTTTTACGGCTGCATTAACGATGATGAAAATGATGATGATCTATCTATGTGAAGCCGGGCGGGCCGCTAGTTAAGTCAATAAGATTTGATGAAATAAGGCAGAGAAATCTGAACTCACATGTACCTGAAAAACAGAAACAGCTTCTAGAGATTACATTTGTAATGTCAGCATTTCTGTTGTAATCGGCTAGTGCGCACTTACTTTTGTGTGTTAAGTAACTAGTGTCTCCTATATTATCTGGGTACCTCTTGAACTGTGATTGACTGTTATATCGTGCATGAGCTGTGAAATAAATACATCGTCTTGGAGTCCACTCTTTGATCTGAAGATCCTTCTGGTAGTTAGTGTTAGGACTGTCAATTGTGCCCTAAGCGGCAGCAATACTTACAGTGGCTTACCTACCAGCTGATAGATTCGGTTTCCAGGTATACAACCCGCCAGAGATATGTGTCCGCGTCTGCTGGGAGTGCCGGGCCTTGCTGCGGCGGCTGCAGAGGTTCCGGCGCCAGGTTCAGCAGTCTTACCAACTGCTCACTCAAGTACATGCAGTAAGTACTATCTTTAAGCAACATTAGTAAATAAATATAGGGACAAATCCCACTGATTGAATTAGCCCCACACTGAGCCATTACCCACTGTGGCCTAGTTGCCGGTGACTCGGTCGATGGCGACTGTCACTTACTAGGTTTAGTTTGACCTCTCAATCACCAAGCGGGCCAATCGGTCCGCATCATCATCAGGTGAGGATGATGCGGACTAGGGCTATACTTAGCCAGAGCAGCCAGAGGACTTGGCCTACACTCTCCACGCTGGCCAGACAGGTTGGAGAGGTTTCTTAGATGATAAGCTTTGTTTAGCTTGTATTTTCTAAGTCGCCTTCTACGACATCCACGGGATGACTTGGATTGGTCCTATTCTACTCTGCTGGATACCACACGGCTAGGTCTGCATAACAATAGAAAATCTTGAAGGGTAATTGATGTATACGCATTTGGTCGTCGGTCGCATGGGCGACTCGACGACTCGCCGCGTAGTGGCGACGCATAAGCGACTGACGGTCGCCGGCGACCAATTAATTGGAGCACGGAAATGCTGACACACAAGCCGTGTGGTACCCAGCAGAGTAGAATAGAACCACTCCAAGTCTTCCCATGGTGGTCGTAAGAGGCGACTAAGGAAATACAAGCTAAGCAAAGCTATTAAACATCTGTGAGACCTCTCCAACCCGTCTGGCCAGCGTGGAGAGTGTAGGCCAAATCCTCTGTTGCTCTGGCTAAGTATAGCTCCGGTAGTACAGAGAGGGTCATGCTCCTGCAGTGGAGACTAAAAAGGCCTGATGACGGCGGTGAAACGTCAGCCGATTAGCTTTGCAATGTAAAAATGCACGCGGCGCGTGTATTAGCTGAAACAACAAATTACGATATTGTAAAAAAAGGTTTTGCCGCAAACGTGGCTCTACCACAACTAAATACGATACAAACATGTGATGCCATATGTTTTTCAGAACAGCTCACTAAGTATCGCGCGCCCCCCGCACCTCAATGTCCAGTGCATCACGAGCATCTCTCTTCCGTTCGATGACGTCATACTCAAGCCGGAACCTGATGCGGGTAAGTACAAGTTTTTTCTAATACATGCATATTATCACGTCTCACTGCCTTACGTGGTAGCCAGAGCCAAAGGCCAAGATTAGCGTGTTTGTGAGCGTATTGGTGGAAAAGGGAATAGAAATGGTTTTTCATCAAGAACTGATGAATTTTGGTGACGATGATTACAATTTTTATTGTATTAGGAAGAGTAAAGTTTGGCGATTATGAATGAACTAGCTTTCGCCCGCGGCTGCGCCCGCGTCAATCTCGATCCCTCGGGAACAGTACTTTTCCCGGGATAAAATGTATCCTATGTCCTTCTCCGTACCCCAGATAATGTGTATGCAAAATTTCATGATGATCGGTTCAGTAGTTACAACGTGAAAGCGTAATAAACAAAAAAAACTTACTTTCGCATTTATAATATTAGTTAGGATAATTATATCGGACAAGATTTAGTCTTTTACTGAGGAGGACGGTTTTTTAGATTCTTCAATGTTAGTTCAGACATCAGACATAGAAATGGGATACTCTCAAATCACTTTGAGAACACTCCGGTAGGCCAGAGTTGGGCCGTTGGGCCAAAAGCATCTAGCCAGATTTCGCTTGTCTATACTAATAATATAAAGCTGAAGAGCTTGTTTGTTTGTTTGAACGCGCTAATCTCAGAAACTAATGGTTCAAATTGGAAAATTCTTTTTGTGTTGGATAGTCCATTTATTGAGGAAGGCTTTAGGCTATAAAACATCACGCTGCGACCAATAGGAGCGAAGCATCGATGACAAATGTTTCGAAAACGGGGAAAAATTATTTATCTATACTAATTAGAGGAGTTGGCCTACACTCTCCTCGCTGGCCAGACTGGTTGGAGAGGACTCTTAGATGTTTATAAGCTTTGTTAAGCTTGTACTTTATCTTTGTACTAAGTCGCCTTCTACTACATCCACGGGAAGACTTGGAGTGGTCCTATTCTACTCTGCCGGATACCATATACGGCCTCTGGCTACTCTGGCTAAGTATGGCCCTTTTAGTACAGAGAGGGTCGTGCTCCTGTAGTGGAGACTAAAAAGGACCTGATGATGATGATATACTAATTAATCATAATAACAGAAATATATCCTAACTAATATTATAAATGCGAAAGTGAGTTTGTTTGTTTGTTTGTTTGTTTGTTTGTTTGTTTGTTTGTTTATTTGTTTGTTTGTTTGTTTGTTTGTTTGTTACGCTTTCACGCCGTAACTACTGAACCGATTATCATGAAATTTTGCATACAAGTTTTCTGGAGTGCGGAGAAGGACATAGGCTACCTTTTATCCCGGGAAAAAGTATTATTCCCGAGGGATCAACATTGACGCGGGCGGGGCCGCGGGCGAAAGCTAGTATATATATACATTTTAGGATTTGAATATTTAGAATCTAAACCATTATCTGCGACAAGAGAAGCAGCTGGCACATTCTATGTTTACTCCCAGACCAGCACGGAAGACAAAGACGGGCCTCTATGTTACAGAAGCAGACAAGCCGGAGGTGGATGGTGTGCCGGAAGTGAAGAGTGAGCCCGAGGACGACACCGAGCATTGTGAGGAGACGTTTGTGAACGCTTTCGACGTGGAACAGCCGGAACACCTAGAGACTAAGAGCAAGGTCAGTCAGTCGATGAAATATTTTAATTCCAGACATTTAGTCAAACATCCCACTATACATACATACATACACGTCGCGGGCAACAGCCAGTGTTTGTATATATTTACCTTTTTCCTTGTGTGTATTATTGATTTTGATAAGCCGTTATGTATGTATCTATACTAATATTATAAAGCTGAAGAGTTTGTTTGTTTGAACGCGCTAATCTCAGGAACTACTGGTTCAAATTGGAAAATGCTTTTTGTGTTGGATAGTCCATTTATTGAGGAAGGCTTTAGGCTATAAAACATCACGCTGCGACCAATAGGAGCGAAGCATCAATAAAAAATGTTTTGAAATCGGGGAAAAATTATTCATCTATACTAAGAAAAAACCTAATTAATCATAATAACAGAAATTGCCGCGGACGAAGTCGCGGGCAACAGCTAGTTATAGTATATATTCATTATCTATTTTATGTATGTATGATTATTATATAAGTAGTTTATTTAGCATATAGTATAATTCTGCGCCTTACCTATCTCTCGCATTCATTGAAGTCCTACCTAATTGGTTGCCTGTAAGAAATTGCTCTAGCGATAAGGCCGCCATTGTACATCCTATTACATAATATTGAAAGGCTAGTTTCCTAAAAAAATATAATTAGTCCGTCAGTTAGATATTCAAAAAATATTGGATACGTATTTTTTCTTTTATCGATTAAACAAAAAATATAAAGATATAGCCCTTTGAAGTTCCGTGTGACGTCATTGTTTGCTATAATTTTTAGCAAACTTTGACGTCACGAGCCCCCACTCCTGAACTTTGACGCGCTTTATCTTTATTATTTATTGTTTATTTGACAAAAGAAAAAATACGTGTCCAATATTTTTTGATTATCTAACTGACGGACTAATTGTTATGTTATTATTACGACCCAGGAAACTAGCCTATTCTTGGTGCAATAAAGAGTTATTATTATTACTTTTAATTTGTTTCGTATAATAACGCATTTTAAAATTTGCATGCCTTACGCTAAGGTTGAATACATGTACCTTGTATAATCTTAACACCTGTTTATTACTGTATTCTTGCAAATAAATGATTGATCGATAGTTTAAGAGAAAATCTATACTAATATTATAAAGCTAAAGAGTTTGTTAGTTTGTTTGAACGCGCTAATCTCAGGAAGTACTGCTTCAAATTGGAAAATTCTTTTTGTGTTGGATAGTCCATTTATTGAGGAAGGCTTTAGGCTATAAAACATCACGTTACGACTAATAGGAGCGAAGCATCAATAAAAAATGTTTTGAAAACGGGGAAAAATTATTTGTTAAGATTGTAAAGGGCGACATCTGTTCGTGACATGGCACAGTAATTCCTAATCCATATAAAGCACATATATTAGAACCGCGCTACCATCATCCTTGGTAGTTCCGTCAAGCACGAACAGATGGCGCTTCCTATTAGTATAAAATCAATGTTCCCTCAAAAGGAGGTCTCTTTTTCCGACTTCGGCACTAAGGAATATACGAAAACGCACTACCACTGGATCTCATTCATCCCAAATCTCGCCATTATTCATCATCATCATCACTTCGAGTAGGTGTCACGGTCAATCGACCATGCACACCCTGGTGTCAGAGTTCTCTGACGTGGTTCCTTTAACGACTACCAGATGGCAGCCGGGACCACCGGCTTAACGTGCCTTCCGAAGCACGGAATCATCTTTATTATCAGACAATCAGGTGATTCAAGCCTGCAATGTCCTAACCAAACTGGGAACAACTAAACAAAGTATGCTTCCGGTGGGAATCGAACCCACGACCTCCGGGTCAACAGGCAAACGCCTTAACCACTGGACCACGGAGGCTGTTATTCATCTATACTAATTAATCATAATAACAGAAATTGCCGCGGACGAAGTCGCGGGCAACAGCTAGTGTTTATATATATTTATTACTGTATTCTTGCAAATAAATGATTGAATGATAGTTTAAGAGAAAATTCAAGATATAGGTAGAGGGCCTGCCGGCCTATTTGATAACTCAGTGTACAACGTTTTGATAGTCATTTCAAAATACATTACGTTTTGTATATCTTTAATAAAAATAGGTTTCCACGGCATCATGCGTTAAATGATATAGTCCGCAGGGCCTTCATCGCTGCCGGCGTTCCCTGCGTATTAGAGCCGCCAGGCCTTAGTAGATTGGATGGCAAGAGACCCGATGGGCTGACTCTTGTGCCTTGGAAGCACGGCAGATGCATCATCTGGGACGCTACTTGCGTTAGTACTGTCGCTATCAGTCACATGGGACGCACGATATGTACAGCGGCGGCTGCTGCTGAGGATGCAGCGGATAGAAAGCGGGTAAAGTACGCGGCATTAGAGCCCCAGTATTGTTTTGTGCCTATCGCAGTGGAAACCATGGGCAGTTGGGGATCGGATGCTAAGGGTCTGATCAAGGAGATAGGTCGCCGCATAGGGGAAAAGACAGGAGACTCCCGCTCTGGCTCGTTTCTGGTGCAAAGGATAGCCATAGCTATCCAACGCGGTAACGCAGCTAGTGTTCTGGGCACCTTTGCACCGGAAACATTCAGTGACGGGTTATAATTGTATTGTATTTATTTTTATTTTATTTTATTTTTGTGTTTTTAATGTACTTGCATGTTTTAAGAGTAGTTATATTTGACGAATATTTTACGTATTTAGTTTTAAATTTATTGACATGCTTATAAATAAATATAGTATTAATAATAATAAAAAAATAAAAATAGTCAATCATAGGAAACCCGCAATGTATTTTGAAGTAACTATCAAAACGTTGGTCACTGAGTTAGCAAATAGGCCGGCTGGTCAGGTATCTCTGTCCCTGACTGGACATCGGTGCAACCTACGAATAAGTACTAAGGAGTTCTTGGCGGGAATTTCGGCGGAGAGCACGGCTTGTGTTTTAGATGGTTTTGTAAATTGTTTCTAGTGGACTTTATAATGTGAAATCGGTGTAATTTGGTGTTATTAATGCCCATGTTTATGAACAACTAGCTGTTGCCTGCGACTTCGTCCGCGGCAATTTCTGTTATTATGATTAATTCGTTTTTTATTAGTATAGATGAATAATTATCCCCCGTTTTCAAAATATTTTTTATTGATGCTTCTCTTGTTACAGCGGGATGTTTTATAGCCTAAAGCCTTCCTCAATAAATGGACTATCCAACACAAAAAAAAAACAATTTGACCAGTAGTTCCTGAGATTAGCACGTTCAAACAAACAAACAACCTCTTAAGCTTTATAATATTAGTATAGATGTGTGGAATAACTGAATTAAACTGTCACAGTGCGGCTGTAGTGAGATTTACTTAGCGGGCTGGTGGACCGCCTCGCCTCGTTGCGTCTGTGATCAAGCCAGTGGATTCGTGGGAATTGACGCCAGGGGCTCCGTAGAATCAACGAAGTGAACTACACCATCGTTTCATTGATAATAAGACTTAGAAAAAGCGCGGGAAAACTCATTTATACTTGACCATCTTAGACATCAATATGAACAACTTTTTCTATCGGACCAATGCTGGGAACTCAAAAAAAGTGTCATCATTTCCATACAAAAGAGTTCCGCCGCCTGGCCAGTTTGTATGGGAATGTTGAATTTTTTATACTTGAGACGTAACGCGTGAAAGACATAAATAAAAGAAAAGAAAGTAATAGGGTGTAAGTTATAAAAGTGGTAACTTCAAAGAGCATATTTTATTAAAATAAAAACGGTTTAATTTTTGCAGAAAGAAAAAACGAAAAAGAAGTTAAAAGTGAAAGATAAAAAAGAAAAAGACGAGAAAACAGTCAAAAGAAGAGTTCGCAAACGAAAGAGAAAGAAATCAATATCATCGGAGTCCTTAGACGATGTAGATGTAGGCATAGACTGTGATACTGGATCCATAGAGAACGGAGTTTTGAAGGGGGAGGATGTTGTGTTGAAGGGGGAGGACGTTTTGGAGGAGGGAGCGGCTTTGGAGGAGGAAAAAGAGTTCGATGTTCCTATTGAAGGAGAGGCGAGAGTTTGTGATGAGAAAAAAGTTGTTGAAGAGGAAAAAGTTACTAAGGTATGTTAGAATTAATAAATAATATAAATACATTTATACGGACAAATCACACAGATTGAGCTAGCCTCAAAGTAAGTTCGAGACTTGTGTTATGGGATACTAACTCAACGATACTATATTTTATAACAAATACATATATAGATACACATCCAAGACCCAGGCCAATCTGAAAAAGATCATTTTCCATCTCGACCTGGCCGGGGATTGAACCCGGGCACTCCGTGCCGCAGGCTGGCGTGTTGACCGCTGCGCCACGAAGCTGTCGCGGCACAAACAACGATACATACAGGCTGAAATTTTGATCGTTTTAAGGGGTGACTCAGACCATCAATATGAACAACTTTTCCTATGGGACCAATGCTGGGAACTCAAAAAAAATTTCGTCATTTCCATACAAAAGAGTTCCGCCGCCCGGCCAGTTTGTATGGGAATTTTGAATTATAATACAATTTATTACGGGTAATATATTAAAAAAGAAAAAATAAATATTATTATGTATTTAGTATAAATATAATATTTTATTTTAATGTCAAAATAATATTTGTCCAGATGTTACATATCAAGTGAATGTCAATAATTAAACAACTTAAATTAAATAAACGTAAATGTCAAGAAAATATTGTCAGTTAATTGTCAATAAATTAATCCTTACTAATATTATAAATGCGAAAGTGAGTTTGTTTGTTTGTTTGTTTGTTACGCTTTCCCGCCGTAACTACTGAACCGATCATCATGAAATTTTGCATACAAGTTTTCTGAAATGCGGAGAAGGACATAGGCTACCTTTTATCCCGGGCAAAGTACTATTCCCGAGGGATCGACATTGACGCGGGCGGAGCCGCGGGCGAAAGCTAGTTGTCAATAAATTTATTCTCGAAATACTCGTTCAAAGTGTAATAGCATTTATCTACGAGTAATAATTTCAAATTCCTAATGAATTTAGAGTCATTGTTTTCTGCTCTCAAGTTGTCGGGTAGTGTATTATATAATCTTATCGTCATTGCAAGCGGGCCAGAACTAAAGATTTCTAACTTGGAGGCGGGCATTAATTTGTTCTTCTTCCTGGTTGGATAGCGTCGTGGTAAATCGTCTTTTTTTGAATAGAATTGGGGATACTTACGTACGAACTTGCATGCTTCTAAAATAAATATACATGGTAATGTTAATATTTTTAAGTGTTTGAACTGATCTTTACAGCTATCTGTCCCCTTAATTTCGGGTTCGATCCCCGGCCAGGTCGAGATGGAAAATGATCTTTTTCAGATTGGCCTGGGTCTTGGATGTGTATCTATATATGTATTTGTTATAAAATATAGTATCGTTGAGTTAGTATCCCATAACACAAGTCTCGAACTTACCTTGGGGCTAGCTCAGTCTGTGTGATTTGTCCGTATATATTTATATTTATTTATTGATGTTAGCAATTCACTCTTGACCATAATCTAGGCCAAAGGCAAAGATATGGTCTAGAAGCGCCCCCTCTTATTGGGGAGAGGGGATGCAATGCGATTTAATCACACTGCCCTGCGTTCTCTCCCCTTGCTTAGTTGTTTTTCCGTGTGTGTAAGTGGCCAACACTGGTGTCAGATTTTTCAAGCTGTCTAAAGTCATCTGACATAGCTTAGCGACTGCCATCAATGGTGACAGTCGTCCTTGATAAATAAAAAAATAAAATATGGTGAAAAAAATTTTCATGCGGGCGGGAGTTGAACCGGCGACCTATGTCTATGTACGACCTATGCTCTGCCATCTGAGCTACAGCACAATTCAATCTCGGCGCCGAAATTCAGATCGCAGAGCATAGGTCGTACATATACCTAGGTCGCTGGTTCAAGTCCCGCCCGCATGATAAATTTTTCCACCATATTTTATTTCTTAATTTATTAAGAGTACTAGCTTTCGCCCGCGGCTCCGCCCCCGTCAATGTCGATCCCACGGGAATAGTACTTTTTCCCGGGATAAAAGGTAGCCTATGTCCTTCTCCGCACTCCAGAGAACTTGTATGCAAAATTTCATGATGTTCGGTTCAGTAGTTACGGCGTGAAAGCGTAACAAACCAACAAACAAATAAACAAACACAAACTCACTTTCGCATTTATAATATTAGTAAGGATAAGGATAGTAAGGATAAGGATATCAAAATAGCATTGTGAATGGAAAATAAAACACGTATAAAAATAGTGCCTTCCTTGCTTGGTGGGGGCGCCCCCCCCTAACGCCGCTGCTGTATGTTTGTGTGGTCGTGTAGTCGCCGGCTGCGGCCGACGCCGATAGCCGCGCGCCCCGGGTCCCAGCGGTGGACAGCGAGCGGCCGCAGTGTGTGGAGTGTGGGAAGGTGTTCAGCTCCCGGAAGACGTACCGGTACCACCTCAAGTAAGTCTCTTTATCATCATCATCGAGTAGGTGTCTCGGTCAATCGACCACGCACACCCTGGTGTCAGAGTTCTTCGGAACCGCCTCTCTGCCTCTGACGTGGTTCCTTTTACGACTACCAGATGGCAGCCGGGACCACCGGCTTAACGTGCCTTCCGAAACACGGAATCATCTTTATTATCAGACAATCAGGTGACTCAAGCCTGCAATGTCCTAACCAAACTGGAAACAACTAAACAAAGTATACTTCCTTAACCACTGGACCACGGGGGTTGTTGGTTGTAAATTCAAATTCAAAACGTTTATATTCAATATAAGTTTCTTTGAACACTTATTAATTGTCATATTTTACTTCTCAACAATTGTTGACGTCAAAAATTTACTTATGGCTAAGTTTTACGCCGCTTCCAAAGCGGAGTGCAGAAGAAGCGGCAACAAACTGCACAGCGCATTTTCTCCAAGGACGACAACTCTTAATTTTTGAAAACCTAGGAATTAGGTATGTGGACTGAGTATACATTGGTTTATTTATGTCATGTTCGAATTGAATTTAAAAATAATGTCATATTATTGAAATTAATAACACCGAAATAAAAAAAAATTGTCAAATTAAGTACCTACTAAAATTAAAATAAAAAAAGTCATCTTTAAAAATAACACGTACAGAATGTACCACACATTATAGTCATATAAATACAGAATTACGAGGCGTCCGCGCCAAGCTCAAGCCAAACATTCTTATCATTAATAAAATCTTCGGTCCTATAATAAGCCCTTCTACAAAGTAATTGTAGTCTTAAAATCGAAAATATGTGATGAAAAAATTTTCGCCCCATTTACATCACATATTTTCGATTTTAATATTAAACCGAGCATTGTAATGCTATTAATATAATTAATTGTAGTCTCTTGTATCGTAAATTTTTGTCACCAAAATAATATAGAAATGTAAACAAATAATCAATACTGCGTCATTTTGTCAATATTTATCTATTTCACTAGTCATTTTTGACTGGTGGCGCAGTGGTTAACACGCCAGTCTGCGGATGCCCGGGTTCGACCCCGGTCAGATCAAGATGGAAAATGATCTTTTTCAGATTAGCCTGGGTTTTGGATGTTTATCTATATATGTATTTGTTATGAAATATAGTATCGTTGAGTTAGTATCCCATAACACAAGTCTCGAACTTAATTTGGGGCTAGCTCAATCTGTGTGATTTGTCCGTATATATCATCATCATCATCATCAGGTCTTTTAAGTCTCCACTGCATGAGTATGACCCATGTCCGTATATATATTTATTACTAGCTGTTGCCCGCGACTTCGTCCGCGGCAATTTCTGTCATTATGATTAAGTAGTATAGATGAATAATTTTTCCCCGATTTCAAAACATTTTTTATTGATGCTTCGCTCCTATTGGTCGCAACGTGATGTTTTATAGACTAAAGTCTTCCTCAATAAATGGACTATCCAACACAAAAAGAATTTTCCAATTTGAATCAGTAGTTCCTGAGATTAGCGCGTTCAAACAAACAAACTCTTCAGCTTTATAATATTAGTATAGATTATGTATTTATATATACATACACGAAAGCATATGCTCAAATATCAAACGACAGTCTTTTCGATTCAGTGTTTTCTGGTTTATTTATATCTTTAAACGCATGCTGGTCTGGGAGAAAAGAAAAAACGTAGAATGTACCAGCTGGTTCTCTTCCCGCGCAGATCGTAAAGGCCGATCGAGGGAATGTGCGAAAATTTGAGAAATCATGTTAGTAGGCGATGCGGCTAGCAATCACGCCCAACAACCTGCTAGACGTGAGTTTTAGCTCTTTTTTTCGCTCAGTTCCTGTAAAGACTACTGCCTAATGACAGCTCCGTGGCGCAGTGGTTAACACGCCAGCCTGCGACACAGAGTGCCCGGGTTCAATCCCCGGCCAGGTCAAAATGGAAAATGATCTTTTTCAGATTGGCCTGGGTCTTGGATGTTTATCTATATATGTATTTTTTATAAAATATAGTATCGTTGAGTTAGTATCCCATAACACAAGTCTCGAACTTACTTTGGGGCTAGCTCAATCTGTGTGATTTGTCCGTATATATTTATTTATTTACTAGATCCATTTCCTGTAAGTTGTACTTTCACCAAAATCGGCTCAGTAGTTTGCTTGAAGTCAGTTTTCTGTATGAAAGATTTTCATGTATTTGTTGCAGTGTTCTCCACAAGGGTCAGAACCGTTACCCTTGTCCTCGCTGCGGGAAGGTGTACCAGTGGAAATCGAACCTAGGACGCCACATGAGGACGCACAAGGTAACTTACCTCATCGTTCATCATTCCACCTGTAGGACGTCCAGTGCTGGACAAAGGCCCCTCCCACGGATTCTTCGTTCCATGGGAGGATATTGCCATACCACGCTTGGCGGGCGGGTTGGCGAGTGCAGTTTCTTTTGCTTCCTGTGCTTTTTAGGGTGCCGTAAAACGGGACCCTATTAATATCGCTCCGCTGTCCGTCTGTCTGTCTCTCCGTCTGTCACCAGGCTGTATCTCATGACCTGTGATATACAGATGAAATTTTCACATATGATGTATGTCTGTTGCCGCTTTAACAACAAATATTAAAAAATAGAATAAAATAAATATTTAAGGGCCGTAATACATTAAACGTGATTTTTTCGCTTGTCTTTGCTCAATATCAAACTCGAACACTTTTACCGAACTCGAGTCTGCCAGACTCGAGCGCAACTTAGTCCATAATCAGACTCGAGCACTTATACCGAACTCTTACAAGTTTACTTACAAGTTTGGACTTAGTGTTGCCGATTAATAGGCCACTATCGATACTGCGGCAATAGTGGGAATATCGATAGGACTATCGATACTATCGAAAGTATCGATACTATCGATAGTGCAAAATGTGGTAATACTATTGATGATTTGCAATAGTATCGATAGTATTAATCCTTGATAGTCGCTATGCTATCGATACTATCGATACTATTATCGGTTCTAACATCTTTGATTAAAGTGAAATTGTAATATAACAAGAGAATCTCGTTAACCCCACATATTATATTGCTATTTAACCTTAATCGATACTATCGAAAAATAAACAACTATCGATAGTCCAAACCTATCGATAGTATCGATAGTAAAGTTGTTAGATGCGAAAATAGTATCGATAGCATAGCGACTATCAAGGATTAATACTATCGATACTATTGCAAATCATAAATAGTATTGCATTTTGACCTATCGATACTATCGCTACTGTCGATAGTATCGATACTATCGATATTCCTATCGATATCCTAACTGATTTTCGAGGTCAACTATCGATAGTGGAACAATCGATAGTTCGGCAACACTATTGGACATGTTGCAGGCTCGGGACGCGGGCGAGTTGTACTGCGAGCCGTGCGACAAGAAGTTCGCGTCCGTCGCCACGTACAGACAGCACCTCAAGGTGTCCCGGCAACACGTCTCCGAGAGCGAGTTCAGGTAACACATTAGTCGGGGGAAACGTCTATTAGGTCGGGGGAAATGTCTATTAGGTAGGGGGGAACGTCTATTAGGTAGGGGGAAAAGTTTACTAGGTAGGGGGATACGTCTTTTACGTAGGGGAAAAAGTTTATTAGGCAGGGGGAATCGCGTATTAGGTAGGGAGAAAGATCTATTAGGTAGGGGGAAACGTCTATTAGGTACGGGGGAAAACAGCCTCCGTGGTCCAGTGGTTAAGGCGTTTGCCTGTTGACCCGGGGGTCGTGGGTTCGATTCCCACCGGAAGCATACTTTGTTTAGTTGTTTCCAGTTTGGTTAGGACATTGCAGGCTTGAATCACCTGATTGTCTGATAATAAAGATGATTCCGTGCTTCGGAAGGCACGTTAAGCCGGTGGTCCCGGCTGCCATCTGGTAGTCGTTAAAGGAACCACGTCAGAGGCCGAGAGGCGGTTCCGAATAACTCTGACACCAGGGTGTGCATGGTCGATTGACCGTTGACACCTACTCGAAATGAATGAATGATGGGGGAAAATCTATTAGGTAGGGGAAAGGTCTATAAGGTCGGGGAAAATGTTTATTAGGGAGGGGGAAACGTCTATTAGGTAGGGGGAAAGGTCTATAAGGTAGGGGGGAACGTCTATTAGGTTGGGGGAAACGTCTATTAGGGTGAAGGAAACGTCTATTAAATAGGGGGAAAGGTCTATTAGATGGGAGAAACGTCTATTAGGTAGGGGGAAATGGCTATTAAGTAGGGGGAAAGGTCTATTAGGTTGGGGTAAACGTCTTATTAGGTAGAGGGAAAAGTCTGTTAGGTTGAGGGAAATGTCTATTAGGTAGGGGGAAAGGTCTTATTAGTTTGGGGGAAAGGTCTATCAGGTAGGGAGAAAGGTCTATTAGGTAGGGGGAAACGGGATTTCGCCGATATTCACAAAAAATATGTCGTTAAATGCTCTTATCGACGCGTCCTTCCGTCACGGAGCGCGCGGCAGTCTAGTTCGCGAAAAGATATACTTTTTAAGTCCCGCCCGCTTTGATCTACTTTGCGTGGTGTCAGTTTTTGAGCGCAATGCTGCTTCCATAGTTTTTCTAATTCAATGTGTTAGTGTTATATTGTGTGTTCAAGGGTGGATCAAGCTTTGGTCCCAGGTCACAGTCGTTTCGTGATGAAGTCAAAAGAAGTTATTATTTATTTTTTATAATCATTGATACAAGTAAAAAATAGGTATTTTATCATGTATGTAAGTACTTACTGTACCTAAAAATACATATACATTGTGAAATTTTTATCGTTCTGGACCTTTAAAGGTGTGACTCAGACCATCAATATGAACAACTTTTCCTATGGGAACAATGCTGGGAACTAAAAAAAAATTCCGGGCGGCGGGACTCGTTTGTATGGATCTTCATATTATGATCAGAACTGTATGGAATTTCATATAATAATCAGAATAAATAAATATATACGGGCAAATCACACAAATTGAGCCCCAAAGTAATTTCGAGACTTGTGTTATGGGATACTAACTCAACGATACTATATTTTATAACTAATACATATATAGATACACATCCAAGACCCAGGCCAATCTGAAAAAGATCATTTTCCATCTTGACCTGGCCGGGGATCGAACCCGGGCACTCTCGTGTCGCAGGCTGGCGTGTTAACCACTGCGCCACGGAGCTAGCCATTACATCTACGATTCGAATCACCACACCTGTCTGTACTCGTATTGTATTTCATTTATTTAAATTTAAAATAAATTCATTTTATACGTTCAAATAAGAATTGTTTAATTAAGGAGCTCCTGTCTCCTGCCCCAATCAAAAGCGCTAACAACAGCTGATATTTTTTTTGCAATTTTTAAATTGGTCCCATAATGAAAGTTGTTCAGATCCGTGGTCTGAGTCTGTATATGGTGTGTGAGCGTGTTTTGTGTCAGTTTCATGTGCACGTCCTGTGGCAAGAAGTTCGTGAACAAGACGCGGCTCCGCGACCACGTGGACTGGGAGCACCTGCACAACATCAAGTTCCGCTGCCAGCTCTGCAACAAGGTGAGAAACCTGTGGCGCGTGTGTTTCACGTGCGTGTAAGTGTCCAACACTGGTGTCAGATTTCCAACGGTGAGAAACCTATGGCGCGTGTGTGTTTCTCGTGCGTGTAAGTGTCCAACACTGGTGTCTGATTTCCAACGGTGAGACACCTATGGCGCGTGTGTGTTTCTCGTGCGTGTAAGTGTCAGATTTCCAACAGTGAGAAACCTATGGCGCGTATGTGTTTTTCGTGCGTGTAAGTGTCCAACACTGGTGTCAGATTTCCAACAGTGAGAAACCTATGGCGCGTGTGTGTTTCTCGTGCGTGTAAGTGTCCAACACTGGTGTCTGATTTCCAACGGTGAGACACCTATGGCGCGTGTGTGTTTCTCGTGCGTGTAAGTGTCCAACACTGGTGTCAGATTTCCAACAGTGAGAAACCTATGGCGCGTATGTGTTTTTCGTGCGTGTAAGTGTCTAACACTGGTGTCAGATTTCCAACGGTGAGAAAACTGTGGCGCGTGTGTGTTTCTCGTGCGTGTAAGTGTCCAACACTGGTTTCTGATTTTCAAAGGCGAGTGAGTATCCTACGACACAAGTTCATAACTTACTGTGGGGCTAGCTGAATTTGTGTATAGAATACTGACACCAGGGTGTCATGGTCGATTGACCATGACACCTACTCGAAATGATGATTATGATGCAGACAAATAGTTCCTTTTTAAAGTGCCGTAGACTATATTCCGAAAATCTACGGGACAGTTTATAATAAATCCGAATGGCCATGACATAGGCATTATTTTGAAAATCAGGTCACATTAGTCGCCATTTTTTTTTTATTTTAATTTAATTTATTTATTTATTCGTTAACAAAAAATATTGTGTTCGATTGATAGTTATAAAAGTACTTAATACTACTTAAACTAATATCACAATTCATCTAAGGTATAGCAACATTTTCCCAAAAGATGAGCTCTTAATTTTGTATTAAAAGTTTTATGACTACGTACAGTCTTTAGCTCTATAGGCAACTTGTTAAAAAGAGTCACTGTTTGGTAACGAACACCTTGCTGTATCACTTTTAAGTTAGGAGGCATTCCTGTCTTAATATTCTTTCTACGAGTATTTTCTCTTTCTATCATCTCCTCTTGAGTCTCATAAAGACTCACTGCAGGAGTATGACCCTCTCTGTACTATCGGAGCCATAGCGGCCACGTCTCATTGATGTTTATGAGCTTTGTTTAGCTTGTATTTCCTAAGTCGCGTCTTACGACCTCCATTGGAAGACTAGGAGTGGTCCTATTCTACTCTGCCGGAAACCACACGACTAAGTTTTAAGTCATCATCAGGTCCTTTTTAGTCTCCACTACAGGAGCACGACCCTCTCTGTACTACTAGAGCCATACTTGGCCAGAGCAGCCAGAGGACTTGGCCTACACTCTCCACGATGGCCAGACGGGTTGTTTATAAAGTTTTAAGTAAAAATGATTAATTTTCATGTGTGTGTGTGTGTGCAGCCGTTCAAGTGTCACACGTCGCTATACGTCCACATGCAGAACGTGCATCGCAACAAGGAGAACAAGAACAACCTGTGCCACGTCTGCGGGAAGTCCTACCAGGTGAGGGGTCTTTTCATATTTGTTTTACGGCATTTGGCTTTCTACGCCTTTTAGCCCTTCATATTTTTCTACGTGTTATCAACGATGAAAAACAATGGTGTAATTAATTTCGTTGATTCAACGGAGCCCCTGGCGACTATTCACACGAATCCACTGGCTTGATCATAGACGACGCAGTAAGGCGAGCTAACACCAGCCCGCTATGTAAATCTCACTACAGCCGCACCATGACACTTTATTTTAGTTATTCCACACATTGTTCATAAACATGGGCATTTATAACACCAAATTACATAGATTTTACATTATAAGACCACTAGAAGCAATTTGTAAAACAATTCAAAACAAAAACTGTGCATAATGGTTTCTGATGTTTGCGCGATTGTTACACATTTCAATAAAATCACTTTAATACGGTATTATCGCGTATATTACATTATTTTTAACACCGAACGTTTCGAAAACTTTACAGTTTTCATGGTCGCAGGTAGACTAAGTTGACATTTGTCTATGTTATAAACATACATATAAATATATTTAATAAATAATTAAATAAACATACATATATTATTGCAGCATGGATTGTTCGCGATAATGTCTGATTACAAGCATTTTGAAGTGATAACGTGTATGTGCTCTCATAATGTTGGCAGGGAGGGCGTTCCAAAGTCTACAGCCGTGACGGCAAAGGAATTGGCAAAAGAATTTGTTCGTTGGACACTCAGAACAATGCGTACCGTTCCCCAAGCCCTGCTCCCCGCGCCGCCGCCGCGTCAATCCCCCGTGCGAGCGGACAGCTATATGTCTGTTCAAAATTAGTGAGAAATTCGGTTGTATGTGCGAATACCGAAAATGATGGATGAATCTTTATTATATTTTCATTTTCCATATGGCATTATACAACTAGACAATATAACCTGTGGTTCCATTATAATTACATTATGATTGATTGAAATTGTGGTCGTTCCGAAACGCTAGTAGTATTTCAATTTTGCATATATTAAAAAATATATAAGAAATAAAAATATGACATTCAAAAAGAGATACATGTATCCAATTTTGAATAAAAATCTTTGACTTTGACTTTGTAATACAAAACAAATAGGCGGAAAATACGTCGTTAATGTCCTAAAAATGTACGAAATGTAATCGCATATATTTTAAAGTAGGTGAATATTTTAAAATAAAAAAAAAATAATAGGGCCCTAGATAAATACTGTCTTATCCGAATAACAGCATATATATGTTGAAATATTCTTGAATTGAAAATTATTTTTGTATTAGGTTTGTATGGGGAATTACCTGTTCGCCGGCTTCTTAAGGGGCATGATTAAGGCGCCTGTTAAACTATCCTGAATTTGATCCGATGGGAGGGACGCCGCTATACATTTAGTTATTTATTTATTGACACACAACACATATTATGACATATAAACATAATTGTTACTCCAAATAAAAGCACTTATCATTATCCTAAATTCATTATACATTAGAGTCGATAAGAGATATCTTCAGTCGTATCGCACGTACAAATGGCTGTGCTAGAGAAAAATACAGATATAGGCAGATAACTTACGTTTTTTTTTTTTTTTTACTAAATATTGGATTAGGCATTTGTCTCCCAACTCACCTGATGGTAAGTGACGATGAAGACGAGGATGTTACGTAACACGTGAACGGTTAAATTAAAACAACTCTTTTTACAGAACGCGGCAAAACTGAAGTACCACATAATAGCGATGCACACGCACGAGACTCCGTACCGCTGCGCGCACTGCAGCGCCGCCTTCGGCTGGTACTCCAGCCTCTACCGCCACGTGAGAGAAGTACACCACAAGGTGAGTGAAACGTGGGAGAAGTACACCACAAGGTGAGTGAAACGTGGGAGAAGTACACCACAAGGTGAGTGAAACGTGGGAGAAGTACACCACAAGGTGAGTGAAACGTGAGAGAAGTACACCACAACTGAGTAAAACGTGGGAGAAGTACACCACAAGGTGAGTGAAACGTGAGAGAAGTACACCACAAGGTGAGTGAAACGTGGGAGAAGTACACCACAAGGTGAGTGAAACGTGGGAGAAGTACACCACAACTGAGTAAAACGTGGGAGAAGTACACCACAAGGTGAGTGAAACGTGGGAGAAGTACACCACAGGGTGAGTGAAACGTGGGAGAAGTACACCACAAGGTGAGTGAAACGTGGGAGAAGTACACCACAACTGAGTAAAACGTGGGAGAAGTACACCACAAGGTGAGTGCATTGACGCCGCCTGCGGCTGTACTTCAGCCTCTACCACCTTGTGCACTTGAAGTGGCAGAGGGCGGCGCATAGCCCGAACGTTTAGTCCCATCACATAGTGAGGCACAGCAAGTGTTGCTTACCACCATTATAGTGAATAATAAAGGAATATATATTTTTTTTTTACTAAATTTTGGATTAGGCATTTGTCTCCCATCAATTGAGTAACTAGCCGTGTGGTTCCGGCAGAATAGAATAGGACCACTCCAAGTCTTCCCATGGCGGTCGTAAAAGGCGACTTAGGAAATACAAGCTAAACAAAGCTCATAAACATCAATGAGACCTCTCCAACCCGTCTGGCCAGCGTGGAGAGTGTAGGCCAAATCCTCTGTCTGCTCTGGCCAAGTATGGCTCCGGTAGTACAGAGAGGGTCATGCTCCTGCATTGGAGACTAAAAAGATCTGATGATGATGATGATGATGATGATACCATGACATTCCATACCGCTGTGCGCTGTAGTGTGGCTTTCGGATGATGTTTTAGCTTGCAGAGAAATAACGCTATTCGTATCTAATATAATAATCATGTTACCTAAAAAAATACCATTTAAAATTATTAGTTCGTGTTATAGATTACCGAATAATATTAGATACGTTTTTTTTTCTTTTTTCAATCAAACAAAAGATGATAAAGATAAAGCGCATTAAAGTTCAGGAGTGGGGGCTCATGACGCAACAGGCCGGTAAAAAGAGTACCGGCCAATGACGTCACGCGGAACTTTAACTATAAACTAACTTAGATATAGGTAAGGTTAAGTAGATAGACATCTTTATCCTTATCCTTACTAATATTATAAATGCGAAAGTGAATTTGTTTGCCGCTGCGCCACGGAGCTAGTCAAATTTTAGTTAATCTTTGTTTTATTTTGATTAACTAGACTGAGTTTATTTCGGCGTATTCTTCTCAGCAGTGGTCGTTTCGAAACGCTAGTAGTTTATCGATTTTGCAAATATTAAAAATAATAATATGACGTTCAAAAAGAGATATGTGATATTCAAATTTGAATAAAATTCTATTTCAGTTAAAAACGAAGTTTGTTGAAAAAGTACGCTTTTATCAAATTACTAGTTATCGCCCGCGGCTCCGCGTCAATGTCGATCCCTCGGGAACATGTTCCCTATGTCCTTCTCCGTACCCCAGATAACGTGTATGCAAAATTTCATGATGATCGGTTCAGTACTTACGGCGTGAAAGCGTAACAAACAAACAAACAAACTCACTTTCGGATTTATAATATTAGTTAGGATTGTATTGTCATCGGTTTTTGATAAGTCTACTAAACTTTAATTAAATGTTAAAAGTGGGTCAAAATCGAGTTTAAAGAAGCTGTTTACAAACAAACATATAGGTGAAGTTAATAAAAAGCTTATAAAAACAAAGTTCTTGTTGAAACGTTGTCTAATTATTTTTTGTCTTATATATCTATCTATGTATTGTTGCTAGTATATAAGTATGTATATGTAGTATAATTAAAGTTAAGTACACCCCGTCCAGTAATGTGTTGATTTATTCTCCATGCATCGGTTGTCTGGAAGAAATCGCTTTTAGCGATAAGACCGCCCATTGTGCATTTAAATCTTTTATTTGTATTTTATTTTATAGCTCATTCTTTGGTGTACAATAAAGAGTTTATTCATTCATTCATTCATTCATTCATTATATGAGAGCGGTACATTTTGTTCCAGATGAAAGTCCAGCCGAAGAAGTCGAAGCGAGCGAAGCGAGGAGAGCTCCCGCTGCCACCGCACCCTGTCCACCCCGCCATACCATGATACCTGTAGTTAATGTTTACCAACGGGCTTTAACACGAACCTTTTGTTCGTTGCCGTTTCAATTAAATGTTTAGGTCTATGTGTGATGTGTGAAAAATATTTTTAGCCTCCGTATACAGCCAATAGAATTGAAAACTTCAACTCATCACCACGATAAGAAGCAAAAATATTGCCCCTTCGCCGTGCCTTGCCAATTTCCAAACCAACGAGCGCGCTTTCGAGTCTTGAGTTGCGCTTTCGCATTGTGCCCCCCCCCCCCTCAATTTTGAATTTATTTTGTGGGGGGGGGGGGGGGGGGCTATCACTCGAGCTTTCGTTCGAATTTTAATGACATCACAATAATAAACAAAGGACTGAATTATGTATATCACTATATTATGTAGTTAAATTATATATGTATAGTATGTAATTATAATTAATTTAGGTTTTAAATGTACGACAATTATGTTTTAAGTTTTACAAATATTTTGTCTCAATGAAATCTGCAAGAGTATTTTTATTAGTGACTGTAGCAGGTGTATATTTACCCTCGGTATGTGTGTAAGGGGAAACAGCCCGGCGATATGAACAACTTTCCTAAGGGACCTTACTAGACGAATACTTATGGTTGTTAAAAATAGTTTTTTTTTTTTTTTACTAGGTTCACAATACTGACTAAACTCAGTAACATACACAATATAACAAGATTCAGATACTAAACATACGAAAGTGTAGTCTTCTTAATGTGAACACAACATCCTTATCCTTACTAATATTATAAATGCGAAAGTGAGTTTGTTTATTTGTTACGCTTTCACACCGTAACTACTGAACCGATCATCATGAAATTTTGCATACAAGTTCACTGGAGTACGGAGAAGGACATAGGCTACCTTTTATCCCGGGAAAAAGTTCTATTCCCGAGGGAGCGACATTAACGCGGGCGGAGCCGCGGGCGAAAGCTAGTTTATAATAATTAGGTAACTTGTATAATAAACCGCTAGCCGTTCCACATTTTTCAGTTTGAGATGCCGCAGGGTTCATATTGTACCTCATATAACTACATACATACATACATACATATTATCACGTCTTTATCCCTTACGGGGTAGACAGAGCCTAAAGTCATAAGACCGAAAGGCCACGTTTAGCGTGTTGATGGGCGTAAAGGTGGAAAGAGGAATCAAAATAGTGATGGGTTGCTAGCCGCATCGCCTATTGTCATGATTCTTAAGATTTTCGCCCATTCCCTTGACCGGCTTCTACGGTCTGCACGGGAAGAGAAGCAGCTGGCACATTCTACGTTTTTTCTTTTCTCCCAGACCAGCATGGAAGTTTACTACAGTGCAGTGTATTATTATAAAAGCTGATGTAATGTACAGTCAGCCAACGAGATACTTGACCCCGCCATCTATCTATATCTTGAATTTTCTCTTATACTAAAAATAATATTAACATGAAAATATATATTCAGAAAGAATTGAAGTAAGACTTTTTAAATATAAATTTTCATATTAATATTACTTTTAGTTTAAGAGATAATTCAAGATATAGATATATAGCGGGGTCAGGTATCTCGTTGGCTGACTGTACAATATCAAATGCAATAAATGAAATAAATTGATGCCTTTAGACAGTTTAAACATTTTACAAAGAAAAGGAAGGTTTGGTCCCATGTTAAGAGTTGTTCTTGCGTTTAGTTCATCGACCCCAAGTGATTTTCAATTGTTCAGTATTAATTTGAATAAATTTGTGATTACTTTTTAATTAAAAGAGATTTTCATATGATAAGGAATTTTATTTACAGTACAACGGCTTCTGGGCTCGTCACAAATATTTTTTGGTAACTATCCTATTCTCTATTATATATTATATTACATATAAATATATATACGTCATTACGTATGCTCGTATGCCCATACAATAGGCTAGTTACCAAAAAATATGTATGACAAATATATAATGATATATTTGTAGTTATTTTTTTTTATTTTGTACATTAACCAAATAGCCTTTGTTAGCTTAGCTTAGCAAAATTCCTTATTAATATTATAAATGCGAAAGTGAGTTTGTTTGTTACGCTTTCACGCCGTAACTACTCAACCGATCATCATGAAATTTTGCATACAAGTTCTCTGGAGTACGGAGAACGTACCTTTTATCCCGGGAAAAGTACTATTCCCGAGGGATCGACATTGACGCGGGCGGAGCCGCGGGCGAAAGCTAGTAATAATATAATGTTGATATTGTATTACAAACTAGCTGTTGCCCGCGACTTCGTCTGCGGCAATTTCTGTTATTATGATTAATCAGTTCTTTGCCCCTTTTTTAAAACATTATTTTATTGATGTTTCGCTCCTATAGGTCGCAGCCTAAGCCTTCCTCAATAAATGGACTATCCAACACAAAATATTTTTCTAAATTGATCCAGTATTTTCTGAGATTAGCGTGTTCAAACTAACAAATTCTTCAGCTTTATAATATTAGTATAGATAATGTTGATATTGTATCTTAAATAGGCTAGTTTCCTGGGTCGTAATAATAACATAACAATTAGTCCGTCAGTTAGATAATCAAAAATTATTGGACACGTATTTTTTCTTTTGTCAAATAAACAATAAATAATAAAGATAAAGCGCGTCAAAGTTCAGGAGTGGGGGCTCGTGACGTCAAAGTTTGCTAAAAAGTGTAGCAAACTATGACGTCACACGGAACTTCAAAGGGATATATCTTGATCATTTTCTGTTTAATCGACAAAAGAAAAAATACGTGTCCAATATTTTTTGAATATCTAACTGACGGACTAATTATAGTTTTTAGGAAACTAGCCTTTTCATCTCTCCCCGTCGTACAATATCCTGACCATCCTCAGCAGTTCCCGCAGGTTGAGGCCGGTCTTAGCTGAAACTCCGATGACGTCAGCGTACTGTTGCATGTCTTCGAAGCCACGCCGCCCCTCCGGGAGGTCCACCTGGGAAATCAATAAACAATTTAACAGCCTCCGTGGTCCAGTGGTTAAGGCGTTTGCCTGTTGACCCGGGGGTCGTGGGTTCGATTCCCACTGGAACATACTTTGTTTAGTTGTTTCCAGTTTGGTTAGGACATTGCAGGCTTGAATCACCTGATTCTTTGATAATAAAGATGATTCCGTGCTTCGGAAGGCACGTTAAGCCGTTGGTCCCGGCTGCCATCTGGTAGTCGTTAAAGGAAACACGTCAGAGGCCGAGAGGCGGTTCCGAAGAACTCTGACACCAGGGTGTGCATGGTCGATTGACCGTGACACCTACACAATTTTTTTTTAATGTTATAAACGCGGAAAATTAGCGAGCGAGTCACCTGATGGTAAGTGATCACCGCTGCCCATGGACAACTGCAACACCAGGGTGTGACAGCGTTGTCAGCCTTTCAAGGAGTTGGGGAAAGGACATGGGGGAGGAAATGGGGGAAGGATGGGCCTCCGGCTCTCTCACTCACCGAACGAAGCATAGAAGCGGTAAAGCTTCTACTCAAACGTCGATTTCCTGTGAGAGTGTGGTACTTCCCCGGACGAGCCGGTCCATTCATGCTACTAGCAAAAATAATTTTGCCAGTAGCGTGGCTCTACCACAACACACATGGTGAAATTTTGATCGTTTTGGACCCTTAAAGGGGTGACTCAGACCATGAATATGAACAACTTTTTCTATGGGAACAATGCTGGGAACTCAAAAAAAATTTCATCATTTCCATACAAAAGAGTCCCGCCGCCCGACCAATTTGTATGGGAATGAAATTTTTTTTTGAGTTTTTCACGTCAAATCACATTTTAAAGGATCTAATTTAGTCATATTTATATTATTACTTAATGTGCAAAAGCTACAGACTACTAGCGTTTCGGAACCGACCACTGGACCGACTGACTTGACCGGGGATCGAACCCGGGCACTCGTATCGCAGGCTGGCGTGTTAACCGCTGCGCCACGGAGCTGTCGGAGGTTATATGAAAGTGAGCGAGATGGCGCCAGTGTCGTTAGACCTGTACCTTGTTCACCACTATGCAGCTAGGTCTCCGCGCCAGGTCCCTGCTATACTGCGCCAGCTCGTAGCTCAGAGCCTCGTACTGCGCGCGAGGCTCGTCTGCGCCGTCGAGCAGGAAGACGAGCCCACGACACCTTTCCACGTGCTGCAGGAATTGTATGCCTGCGGGGAAATCATCATCATCATCAGGTCTTTTTAGTCTCCACTGCAGGAGCATGACCCTCTCTGTACTACCGGAGCCATACTTGGCCAGAGCAGACAGAGGATTTGGCCTACACTCTTCACGCTGGCCAAACGGGTTGGAGAGGTCTCATTGATGTTTATAAGCTTTGTTTAGCTTGTATTTCCTAAGTCGCCTCTTACACCACATCCACGGGAAGACTTGGAGTGTTCCTATTCTACTCTGCCGGAAACCACACGGCTATTCGTTAGTATTATATTGTCTTTGACATTTTTGCTGCCAATATATATATATACACATATATATGCCATAAGATCGGCAGAATATCCTTACTTTACTTTATTATTACTTTACTAATATTATAAATGCGAAAGTGAGTTTGTTTGTTTATTTGTTACGCTTTCACGCCCTAACTACTGAACCGATCATCATGAAATTTTGGATATAAGTTCTCTGGAGTACGGAGAAGGACATAGGTTACCTTTTATCCCGGGAAAAAGTACTGTTCCCGAGGGATCGACATTGACGCGGGCAGAGCCGCGGGCGAAAGCTAGTAATATATATGTATGATAGTTTATATGACTCCCCCGTACCTAGTCCGTAGTTGCGATGCGAGCCGGGGATCAAGCCGGGCAGGTCGGCTATCGCGACCTGCTCGTAGTCGTCATACGGGACCATGCCTGAAATTAAAACACATTGGGGACATTCAATAAAGCGGCTCTCCTAAGGGGCCATCCATCCTTATCCTTACTAATATTATAAACGCGAAAGGTTTGTTTGTTACGCTTTCACGCCGTAACTAACTGAACCGATCATCATGAAATTTTGCATACGAGTTCTCTGGAGTGCGGAGAAAGACATAGGCTACCTTTTATTCCCGGGAAACATCCCGAGGGATCGACATTGACGCGGGCGGAGCCGCGGGCGAAAGCTAGTAAGTCCATAAGTCACACGTCAAGGGGAGGAGGGGGTCATAGAAGTGTGACAACAGAGGGGTTTATGACCCCTCTGTTGTCACACATTGCTTTGTGACGTCACATGTACAAAAACAAATCGTACGGCGAGCTCCGTGGCGCAGCGGTCAACAGGCCAGCCTGCGACACGGAGTGACCGGGTTCAATCCCCGACCAGGTCAAGATGGAAAATGATCTTTTTCTGATTGGCCTGGGTCTTGGATGTGTATTTGTATATGTATTTGTTATAAAATATAGTATCGTTGAGTTAGTATCCCATAACACAAGTCTCGAACTTACTTTGGGGCTAGCTCAATCTGTGTGATTTGTCAGTATATATAATAAAAAAAAAAACTATTATTAAATATATAATACATAGTATCGTTGAGTTAGTATCCTACGAAACGAGTTCACAACTTAATGTAAAGCTAACTCAATTTATGTGATATGTATATATTTTAATCACTTAAAAATCAATTTCCTTACAATAATCGACACTTTTTTTTTTACTTAAAACGATAATAATTACAAGCTTTCAGTACATAATAATATCAGATTTATAGGGGGGGGGAGGTGATCTAAAAATGATGAAAATTATGTGTTGTTACAGTACAGACATCCAATTGGTTGTCTGTACGTACAATTTTACGTGATAACGCTGAGAGAGATAGATGCGTTACAAGCCGAACGCTTAGGCCGATCGTGCCTCTCTATCGTGTAGTGTGACGACACACGACCTCATTACTATTCCACGTGCATGATTATTGCACTCGAAAATAACCTTCTTAAATAGAAGAATTATCTGGCACATGAGCACGTGTAACCTTGATCTAACCTTAGATAAAGATATGACTGATCCTGACCTACTTTAGGATCTGTATAAAAGCTCTGTTAATCCTTATCCTTACTAATATTATAAATGCGAAGTTGAGTTTGTTTATTTGTTTGTTTGTTTGTTTTTTACGCTTTCACGCCGTAACTACTGAACCGATCATCATGAAATTTTGCATACAAGTTCTCTGGAGTGAGGAGAAGGACATAGGTTACCTTTTATCCCGGGAAAAAGAATATATTCCCGAGGGATCGACATTGACGCGGGTGGAGCGGCGGGCGAAAGCTAGTTAAATAATAAATGAATTATCTCCGACCCTTCAACTAGTGTATTTCTCTATTGAGTATACCCCTTCAGCGCACAATATAATCGCTTGTTCCGCGCTCTCGCTTGCACAAGGAACGTGACACTTTCTCGTGTGTGCGCCGGTGTTCATCGATTTATAAGACATTATCACGTCAAAAGACATACGGTCGAATTGAGAAAGTTCTAGACTATTCGAGACTGTGTGAGCGAGACGAAAGATTAGTGTGAGCAGGACAGACAATTATAAATAAATAAGTCGTAATTAATAATTCTGGAGTATTTTACTGTGGAAGTTTCGAGACAGTTTTATATTCTTAGGCATCTATTTATTATAAGAGGTGATATGGCAATATTTGAACCCCCCTTCCCCCAACGGTGATATCGCGTAAGATTTAACTCAAAAACTGAATTTACCCCCAACTGAATTTCCCCCTAAATTTCAAATTAATTTTTCTGTGCAAAATATCTTTGGAAAGGCATGGTTTCATACCTTGCTTTTCCAACGATATATTGAGGAGGAGCTCAAGATATTTTTTATGCCACTTACATATACATACATAATATTATCACGTCTTTATCCCTTACGGGGTAGACAGAGCCTAAAGTCCGAAAAGCCACGTTAAGCGTGTTGGGCGTAAAGGTGGCAAACGCAATCAAAATAGTGATGGGATGACTTTAGATTTTCTCCCATTCCCTTCACCGGATGATGATATGATGATTGATGTAATGTGAAACGAAATCAAAGGCCTTTGATGGGTCAAAAAATAGACCCGTAGTCCAATAATTATCATTAAGATTCATCAATATAATAAATAAATATATATATATATATACGGACAAATCACACAGATTGAGCTAGCCCCAAAGTAAGTTCGAGACTTGTGTTATGGGATACTAACTCAACGATACTCATGGACCTAAGAATAATATGGACCGGGCGTGAGGAACGTCAAAGTGAAGCAAACTTTGGTAACATGTGTGCAGTATAGGGTGACCATTGTCATCAAAAATTACCCAATTATTAAGAGTAAATAAATTGTGAGTGGTACTGATGCCTAGTAGCACTAATATTATTTATATTTTTTTACAAAACATAACATCTATATCAGAGAAGCATTATGAATTTAGACATAATGATCCAGAAGGGCAACTGTGAATCAATCTCATCTTTGAGCGACCTTAGACGTTTTGGGGAACTTGATAAAAGGAATAAAAGAACAAAATTATAGATAACATTTTTATTTCACTGTGTTTTAAGTTAATAAATAACAATACATATAATTTTACTTACAGAAAAACAAACCCTCGAGGCCTTATATTGGTGGTAAATTTTAAAAATACTTTTTTTATAATTTTGCAGATTTATAGATTCATCCGTCTATAGATTATTAGTGTCATCAATAAATCAACAATATTAAATTCAGAAATTGTTCAAAGTTAAAATCTTTTATTCTGACGTCGGCAAATGATAATAAAATACTTTCACATTTACATATAAGTATGAAATATAAACATTGAATATCTCTATCTATAAAAAACCGCATCAAAGTCCTTTGCGTAGTTTTAAAAATCTAAGCATACATAGGGACAGACGGACACAGCGGGAAGCGACTTTGTTTTATACTATGATCCCGAAATTGACGCCACTTGTGTAATCTACACGCCAAAATACCTCGAAAATATCACCCCTGTTTTGCATCCCATAGGTGTTGTTTGTGATGCACCCAAAAATAACTCAAAAGCGACACATAAGTCATATTTTCAAAAAAAAATAGTGACAGTCATCTTGAATCCCAACACAAAATTGACGTCAGTTTTACCCCGAAATACTCCGAAAACGTCACCCAAGTCGACTTTCCATAAATGATGGTGATGGCCATCTTGAAAACTGAAAATGACTTAATTTTTGTTGATATCCTAAAAAATTCCAAAACGCCAATAAAGTTGACTTTAAATGAAAAGTAATGTCAGCCATCTTGGATTCCAAAATCATCTCACTTCATACATTTATCATCAACACATACATCGATTTTCCAAATTTAGTTCATAAATGATGGAGTTATGACGTAAAAATATGCAATTGAAATACAACTGGAACTGCTCCTTTTTTTGAAGTCGAGTAAAAGTATTAATGAGAAACATACCTTTTCTAGGCACGCGAACTTAATCAACCGGCGATATGCTCCTTTTGTCATATAAAAATTGCTATTTTTAAAATGTTCGGAACAAACAAATTAATAATTTGATGGTACCCATGATGCATCCTTTCTATTTCTCCTAATAATATCGATCCATTATTTTTTACATAAGCATCACGAATGGGGAACCTTAAAAAAATAAACAAAATAAAATTTTATATTAAAAATAAAGAACAGGAATCTTGAAATCATATTCTGGCAACACCGACAGTCCGACTTAGCGCTGCGCTGTCACCGGGTCATTGACTTTTGCGGCGCAAAGAAAATTACAGAATCATATTAGTTTAATTTAAAATTGTAGTTGAAACGTGTGTTTAGGTTACCAACCAATTCGTACATACGAGTAACTGTGGTGTTGTGTGTGTAAATAGTATAATTAAACCAAGAAAATATGCGATTGAGTGAAATTATTACATAGTATCGAAAACAACAAGAAGTTTGTACTTACCTATGATACGTGATACCGTCGGACTTTTTGTGTAGTTTACTATAATTTTTACACTCTTTTACCACACAGCTCGGCATTATTTTATGTTTTTATTTTCAACGAGTTTCAAAAGGCACACCAACTTCGCGGTAAGTACAAGTTTGACATTTCGTGAGTTTGACATTTCGACCGGGGAAAACCTGCATCCATTTGAGTGCCGATGTGTGCGTGAATTTCGTGTCACGACACGTCTGCATACATTGTGATTTGCTTCACTGCCACATTCTCAAGGTCCTATCCTGATTATTCTTAGATCCATGACGATACTATATTTAATAAAAATGGACGCCCATTACCAATGTGCGGGCGGAGCGTAGTGAAGGGGTAGGGGGCGACAGTGGGGCGCGCCCGGGTGAGCGCGCGCAGCAGCGTGCTCTTCCCAGCGTTGGGGAACCCCAGCAGACCCACGTGGGCCATGGACCTCACTTCTAGAGTGTACACGTTCGTTTCTCCCTTAGCTCCGATCTCGGCAACATCGGGGGCCTGGAATTAAATGCCTACTATTGTATTAATGACTATTTAACAGATAAAACTTCATGGAAGTAATACATTCAATAAATATACATCAGTAATTAATGTAAAATAATTCAATTTGTTATAAATATGTGAAAGCGTAGCCCTTCAGGCACGTAGGGACCAATACTGGACTGAGTTTCTTTCGGCGTATTCTTCTCAGCAGTGGTCGTTTCGAAACGCTAGTAGCTTATCGATATTGCAAATATTAAAAATAATAATATGACGTTCAAAAAGAGATACATGATATCCAAATTTGAATAAAATTCTAATTCATTTCATTTTTATTTCATTTGAAGCTTTTATTTATCTTACAGGTATGTAACCAGAATACAACAAAGACATTCAACAAAGGCGTCAACTCGTGAACGGGTGTTGCCAGGGGGGGGGGGAGGGTCTGCTCGGCCTCTTTGAGACTTATCTTTTATCTTATCTCTTGTTGTTGCACGCTCGATCGGTAACAACGAGTTTCACAAAATTATACAAATTGAAATTATATACACGGTGAAATTTTAAACGTTTTGGACCCTTAAAGGGGTGACTCGGACCATCAATATGAACAACTTTTTCTATGGGACCAATGCTGGGAACTCAAAAAAACATTCGTCATTTCCATACAAAGGAGTTCCGCCGCCCGGCCAGTTTGTATGGGAATGTTGATTTTTCAGTTTTTTCTTTTAACTTATTTTACTTAAAAATAATGTTGATACGAACTTGCTCCGTGTCAGTGAGGAAGAATTTGTTCCCCCTGCCGCCCGCGCCCCCCCGCGCCGCCACAAACATCACGCCCTCCGCGCTCAGGTCCGCTACCACATTACCAGAGTCGTCTTTCACTATTGTCCCTGGAATCACAATTTGTTATTTCTGTATTCTATGGACACATTGTCGAAAACTTTGAAAACATTTCCATGCTGGTCTGGAAGAAAAGAAAAAACATAGAATGCTGCTTCTCTTCCCGTGCACATCGTAAAAACCGATTGGGGGAATGGCTAAAATGAGGAATTATGTTATTAAGCGATGCGGCTAGCAACCCATCACTGTTTTAATTCCGTTTTCCACATAACCCCCACCATGTTGGTGGGGGCTAAACGTGGCCTTTAGATCTTAGAGACCTAGGCTCTGTCTACCCAGCAAGGGAAAAAAACGTAATTATATATCAAAGATTTATTTAGAAAATAGGCCTTTGCAGGCCTATATGCATTGAATTATTAATTATTGTTCAAAAGCTACAAACTACTAGCGTTTCGGAACCGACCACTGCAGAGAAGAAGACGCCGAAAGAAACTCTCTTCAACAGTATTGGTCGCCTACTTGCCTGAAGGGGCTTTGTATTATATTGTATTTATATCTTTTTTTTAATATGTATGAATATATTTAATTAAGACCTTTAAGATACTAAGGAGCCAGAGGTATCCTGAGCTAGAGGACTACAGGCACTTCGCACTGGGCGATGTTCTGAAGCTCATGCAGTCCTTCTTCAGAATAAACCGTGCGGGTGAGTATAAGGCATGGGGTAAGTACAAAATAACCCAAAGGTTAGACGTGCTTCAGACTCTGAGTCGGCCCCATCGAAGATAACATAAGATAAGATACTAAGGAGCCATCCGTAAATTACGTCACACCTTAAGGGGAGGGGAGTGGTCAAGTTAGTGTGACAGCGTGTGACAATGTCAGGGGTCATAAGCTTTGTGACGTCACACATAGTCGGTCACCTGTGCGTATCAATCTCCATAAAACTACAAACGCTCCAGTAAGAAAGTGATATTTCTTTCGTCAAAAAATTAAAAAAATATTTCTTAACTAGCTTTTGCCCGCGGCTTCGCCCGCGTCAATGTCGAACCCTCGGGATTAGTACTTTTCCCGGGATAAAAGGTAACCTATGTCCTTCCCCGTACTCCAGAGAACTTGTATGCAAAATTTCATGATGATCGGTTCAGTAGTTACGACGTGAAAACGTAACAAACAAACAAGCAAACTCACTTTAGCATTTATAATATTAGTAAGTATAAGGATTAGTATTTCGACAACGCTCGAGTGGCACCTCTGGTAGAAAGAGAAGGGGATATTATTACTTCCTCTCCTACGCCACGCCGGCGGTCTCAGGTCACTGTCCATCTTACGAATTTTCGATCAGGTCACATCTCCTGATGCGAGCTTAACATTATTTACCCATCCCAAAAAAAGCACAACGTCTTTCACACACCACACGAAGTTTTCAAAAACAAATATTTCCTCTCTATAATATTAGTGTGCGTATGTTTGAATCCCACCTAGAGGCACTGGCACGATGACATGTTGTGCGTTCTTCCCGGTGCACTCTTTGTTGTACCCTCTCTCTCCGTGCTTCGCTTGCGTTACAGTCTTGCAGTGGTTCAGACTCTTCACCGAGTGGGTGGCCTGAAAATAGTAGTTTGTTATCATAATTATTAAAAAAAAGGCGAGCTCCATCTGATTTTCAGATTGGCCTAGGTCTTGGATGTTTATCTATATATGTGTTTGTTATTAAATATCGTATCGTTTAGTTAGTATCCCATAACACAAGTCCCGAACTTACTTTGGGGCCAGCTCAATCTGTGTGATTTGTCCATATATATTATTTATTTATTAAAAAAAATACTTTAAAAAGTTATAAATTTTAATATAATTTCAATATTGCCTCCTTAATTGGTTGTTTTACACAGTCTTGTTAAGTTCAAATTGAATGACATTCAACTAAACTACTGAACTGAAACTGAACTAAGCATATCCAAGAAATAAAAAAATTTTGACATTACCAAATAAATTGACCACAGCACTAAGTACCACAAACATAAAATCCTTTTCAAATTGGCCTGGGACTTGGACGTTATCTAAATGTTGTTTTATAATATTAAGTATTGTTGGATTAGTATTCCACAACATATGATCATAACTTAGTGGGAGTAGCTTAACCCGTCAAGACCCTGTGTAAGATATACAAGTTTCCGTTACACCTAGAAAAAAAAATTTAACATCATCCAGTTTTGAGGGGTTAATCTGTAAGATTTATCTCTATAATTTATTTATAGTTATTGCTGCGTCCCTTAGGAATGGTACCTTTTTCCAGGATAAAAAGCATCCTATATTTTCCCCAGGCCGCAAACTACCACCATACCAAATTTCATCTAAATTCTCTCAGTGCGTAAAGCGTAAACAGAGTTACTTTGGCATTTAATATAAGTATGGATTCTTCCCTGCAAAATTATGCAGTATAAGCCCTTATTTAGTATCAATACAACATCTTTTTTTATTCAGTAATTTAATACGTTTGACCTCTTTCTTGCCTGATAGAAAGCAACGATGAGGTCGAGGGTGGTACACGCAAACTCAATGCCTATTCACCCTTGCCTTGAAAACTCCTAAGTTGTACGAGTATAACATAACCTCAAATATAAAAAACCAGCTTACCTGAAAGATAACATGTCCGCCGTGGCCACCGTCTCCCCCATCGGGCCCTGCATGGTCCTTACACCACGCACTGAGGAAGGAAATGCACCCGTCTCCCCCGTTACCAGCCACTGCCCGAATCCTATACGAATCTACGTAATACTGCACTGTGTTTCGCGTTGACTTCGCTTTAAGGCTTCTTAGGGCTTTGGGAGCCTCTTTGGAGTAACATCGTGCTAATTGGGTGTGCGGGATGGACAGAACTTTCAGTAAATTGAGGAATTTTGTTGATATCATTGTTGTGAAGGTTAGGTTTGTTGTGATAAGGCCGATTAAGAAACTGTCAATGTCAAACGTCAAATACATTTTTTTATATTTGGCGTTATGATTTAGGCATAGATATTTTTTCGTACAGCCATGTCTTTCTGGAATAGCCTGATGTTTTATCGTTAGCGTTGTTCATTGGCACGCTTTGCAGCATAAGAGCTTTTTTTAATCCAAAGATAATTGAAGCCGATCACAGGCATAGAAATTCTGCTCGGTAAGTGATGAAGATGATATATCGACATTATGATTACCTACCTACCCATTGTTTGAGAACGAAATCCACGTTTCCGTTTTTTTTTCAATGTAAAGAAATTTCTATGTTCTAGTAGCTTCATCATCATCATCATCATCAGGTCCCTTCCAGTCTCCACTACAGGAGCACGACCCTCTCTGTACTACTAGGGCCATACTTGGCCAGAGCAGCTTCATAATCAAGTGTAATATTATGACTCAGAACAAGGATTGTTCTGAATATCAAGAGGGGGACAGAGATATTGCAATAATGTAACGCAAGCTCAGAACGCAAGGTATCAAAAATTTGCCTATAAACGTCATTATTGCGAAAACTCTTGATAACCCTTAATAATATTTATTCGTCATTCGAACGTGTTACCAGTTAGTTGCATGCTTACCTGAGATATCAAATAATCAAAAAAGTATACGCTTACCTTTCAAATCAGCTTACCATTTACAGAAGCTCTATATCTAATTATCTACTTCACTTCAATGTCGATTTTCGACCATTTTCAACAAAATCTGGCTGGAGTAACGGACAAGACCGCAAGTGGCATAAAAATATCTCGAGCTCCGTGCTTTGGAAGGCACGTTAAGCCGTTGGTCCCTGCTGTCATCATTGATGGCAGTCGTTAAGCTATGTCAGATGCCTTTCGGCAGCTTGAAAAATTTTACACCAGTGTTGGCCACGAAAAAGAAAATTTGGGTTTGTATTCATCGAACCACAACATCAGATCAGCTGTACTACACCTATGGGCCGAGGAGTAATTGTTAAAACTTCAAATTCAGATCAAAATTTTAATTAAAACAATGTACATATTTAACATTTTATACAAAACTAGCTGTTGCCCGCGGCTCCGCCCGCGTTAGTGTCGATCCTTCGGGAACAGTAGAATTTCTCGGAATTAATCATACCATACCCTATATCCTTCCCCGGGCCTCAAACTACCTCCATACCAAATTTCTTCCAAATTAGTTCAATAGTTGAAGCTTAAAAAAACGACAGAGTTATTTTTGCATTTATAATATTAGTATGGAAGTATGGGTATTATTTATACTTCTAAGTCCAGAAATATGAAACTTTCATTAACAACTTTACCCTCCCATTTTGCCATTTAAGGGGGGAATTTTGTCCATTTCACAGATCATACATACAAACAGACAGACAAAAAATTCGAAAAAAATTTTTTAGCTTTCTATTATTCTTTTTAAGTGTTCATTTAAGTCAAAAATTCTAATTGTACTGACAAAATATTTTTACTGTTTTATTATATATAAATAAATAAATAAATAAATATATACGGACAAATCACACAGATTGAGCTAGCCCCAAAGTAAGTTCGAGACTTGTGTTATGGGATACTAACTCAACGATACTATGTGTATCTAATAAAAGTACATCATGTGACGTCATTGGCTAGGTGTATGGCGGGCACGTCGGGTGTCTGCGAGACGGTGGCGGCGGTGTCTGCGGGCCAGGGGAGAGGTTCTGCGGTGGCAGCGGCGCGTTTACGATTCGACTGAAATTACAAAGTAATCAGCATCTTGTCGAGTAGGTGTCACGGTCAGTCGACCATGCACACCCTGGTGTCAGACTTCTTCGGAACCTCTCGGCCTCTGACGTGGTTCCTTTAACGACTACCAGATGGCAGCCGGGACCACCGGCTTAACGTGCCTTCCGAAGCACGGAATCATTTTTATTATCAGACAATCAGGTGATTCAAGCCTGCAATGTCCTAACCAAACTGGAAACAACTGAACTTAAATATAAATATATAAATAAATATATATACGGACAAATCACATAGATTGAGCTAGCCCCAAGGTAAGTTCGAGACTTGTGTTATGGGATACTAACTCAACGATACTATATTTTATAACAAATACATATATAGATACACATCCAAGACCCAAGCCAATCTGAAAAAGATAATTTTCCATCTTGACCTGACCGGGTATCGAACCCGGGCACTCTCGTGTCGCAGGCTGGCGTGTTAACCACTGCGCCATGGAATTATATATTTATCTTTTAGCCGTGTGGTTTCCGGCAGAGTAGAATAGGACCACTTCAAGTCTTCCCGTGGATGTCGTAAGAGGCGACTTAGGAAATACAAGCTAAACAAAGCTCATAACATCAATGACACCTCTCCAACCCGTCTGGCCAGCGAGGAGAGTGTAGGCCAAATCCTCTGTCTGCTCTGGCCAAGTGTGGCTCCGGTAGTACAGAGAGGGTCATGCTCCTGCAGTGGAGACTAAAAAGACCTGATGATGATGACGATTTTATCTTTACAATGACTATAATAAGGACAATGTATACTGAGTCCACATACCTAGTTTTTAAGATAAACTAAAATCGTAAGTTGACGTCTTTTGGAGAAAATGCGCTGTGCAGTTTGTTGCCGCTTCTTCTGCACTCCGCTTTGGAAGCGGCATTAAACTTAGCCATAAGTAAATTACTGACGTCAACAATTCTCAGTTTAAAATATATGGCAATTAACAAGTGTCCAAATGACCTTTGTTAAATAAACGTTGTTGAATTTGAATTGCCTGTTTGAAACCCCTTTTTGTCAAAACGCAATGGAAAGAAGTATGTTAGGAAAGAAAAAATCTGATAGAATAAGAATGTCAACCATAAAGAAACAAACTAATTTAAAAGATGTCATAATCACAACAAAAAAACAAAAGTGGAATTGGACGGGTCCTACGGGTCACATTGTTGGAGGCATAGATAAATGGAGCAAAATTATTAACTACTGGCATCCCAGAGGAAAGATAAGGAAACGTGGCAGACCATACAAACGATGGGCAGATGAGATAGCGGCACTCTGGGGACCAGGGTAGCTCAACAAAGAGAGACATGGAGAGAGCTCGGAGAGGCCTTTGCCATAAGGCAAACAGATAATAACACTTAAAAATCAAAACTGTATAAAATGTAAGTATATTTATATCTGAATAAAAGGCTATTATTATTATTACTAGTGGTTCTGCGAGAACAGTAGACCTCGCGAGCCCTTACAACCAACATCCACATTTGCCCTCCAGTGCTCTAAAATATATCTGTAACTGATATGCTAATTCACTAAAGGATGATTTCCTTCAGTTACTATTTCCCAATCCCCGCTGCTCTTAATTAGGTACCAGAGGAAACGGAAATTTAAACCTACATTCCCTTTACCAGAAGACCCGACCAGACCCTTTTTTAAGAGGAAACACTAAGCTCGAGAGAATTGAAAAATGGATGTTTGTAATATCTATTGCTGTCGCGCCGCGTGCCCAAACAAACCCCGCGAAGTGCGATAGAGATAACTGCAGCTCGGCCGGAATATTTATAAATATTACACAAAATGAACGCTTCGCAGTCCTCTGATTTCTTTTCCAAAACTTAAAAATATAAAAAATTTAAAATAAGCTATGGCTGTGTTTCTTTTTCTTATATAATTGCCCAAATTTGTTTTCTTGATGTTTGAACACAACGGAAATTCGTACCAATTTTTCATGTTATTAAAGGTTTATATCTCTTTAAATAATTCAATTATAAAAAAAAAATTACATACGGATTTTTTTTGTAAAGAATCATTACTCTATTGGTACTATCCGGCGAGGAATCAGGGGACTACTCTTGTATGGAAACACGGCCCTTGAGCACCATGTTTAGTATGATTTTGTACACATTAACTAAGTTGGAGTGATCCTCTTCAAGATCGGAAATATCGGAATAGCGAACTTGGCATGGGTGAATAGAAGGCAAAGTTTAAGTACCCGGTTTCATAGTTGTTATGTTACCAATTGGTCAAAATTTTAATATAAAAAATTTAACAGGACGCTAATTTTCAACTATTATGGCAGACAAAAATGCAAACTTTACGTTAAGAAGTGGCCGGCATCTATAAGCCTCGGGTTCAAGTCACAGGATAGCATGCATAGATTTAAAAAAAAATTTCGTCTAGCATGTGAATTTTTTTTATTTATTTTTAATTTTTATTTCAGGATTCTTAGTTTATTCAGTGTTTTCAATTATAAAAGTAATACGCAGTATCATGCTTTAAGCCAAAAAATATTTTTCATATTTTGATTTTTGTTCCTTAGGGTAAGTTGTTCAATTTCACTCCCTCTCCCACTTCCCGAACTTCAACTTCTTTTATAAATATACAGAACATCGATTTCAGACAACTTTTGGGCAAATTGCCGACTATAAACACGTTCAAGTTTATCGTATAAAAAAGTTGTTCAGACAAAAAAGTTGCGTCTTAATGAGAATAACAAAAAAGTCTAATGACATTTTTGTTTTTTTTTTCCAAATAGCTGTGCTATGAGTTTTTTTAAGTTTCGGACCCCCAAATATCCGCCATTTTTTAAAATTTCGAAAAACTGGCACGACAAAAAAATTCTATATAATTACCGAACCTGCTAACAAAATTTCATCAGAATCGGTTCAGAAATGCGACCTGTAGGCGAGAACAGACAGACAGACAGACAGACGGACAAAAGAATTTTGGGCCAGTGGAAACTGAGACGCTTCGCTCGCTTCGCTCGCTCGGTCAATTACCTGTTTGCGATGCACCAGCTTGTTGTGGTTGTACAGCGCCGCTTCGTACCCGAAGGCGGCGGGGCAGAGACTGCACCGCAGGGGCCGCTCGCCCGTGTGGCTGCGCAGGTGCCCTTCCAATGTCTTCTTGCTCTGGCATAGCCGATACATTCAGGCTTATTTATTTATTTATTTATACAGCACACCAAACAGATTACAAACAAACATCAAAAACAATACGGATACACAAAATGAGTCGATCCAGTTTATAATCCTCAAACAGGCATGCCTAAATGCTTAATTATTTGATAAATCGAAATAAAATTATTCGCTGAGGCGCGCTCTAATAAGTAGGTAAGAAAATTAAACCTAAGACACAAATAACGCTTACATTTTTAAATAGCTTTACAATGCTCGGTATATAGCGTGATTTTGAACCCCCTAGCTATATTGAAATCTTGGAATCAGAATCTCTAATGGAATACAGAATTCCAAGAAAAAAAGGTAAAAACCGAAAAAAAAATTGACTTTCCATAGAAATTCGTCCAGCTGATCGGCGACTTTGTATGGGAAACCCTAATTGTTTTTTTGATTTTCAGCTTTTTTTCTCGCAGTTCTATATTTCATTAGGGATTCTGATTCTGAGATTTCAATAAAGCTAGGGGGTTCAAAATCACGTTGTATTATTAAAATTAAAATTGAAAATATGTGATGAAAAAGAACTCGGCCACAGGTAGGATTCGAACCCACGTCCCTTAGGACAATCCAGAAATGAGAGGACTGGAGATCTGTGCCACAGGCCTAGCCTTCTTCAGGCTCCAGTCTCCATCAATCTGATTTCATACCACCATGTTACCAAGACTTGTTTGTAATTTTTTTTGGATTGTTTGAGAAAAATAAATATATTTTTATCTTTATCTTATCTTTAGGTTTGTGAGACCTCGACTTGTCAGCGCTCTTAGTCACATTTGTAGTTAGTACATAAAAAAAAAGATCCACTCCTCAAACCGCTTTATGTGGTTTGTTTGTTTTTCGTGACCGACGCTGGTGTCAGATTTTTAAGCTGCCTAAAGGCATCTGACATAGGTTAACGATTGCTATCAAAGATGACAACAGCTGGGACCAACGGCGTAACTGCCGAAGCTCGGAGCTCGAGATATTTTGCGCCATTGAACAATGTACTTCTGTATTAGCTAATGGCCGACATGTTTCGACCTCATCCGGAGTCTCCCTCAGGGCGAAACATGTCGGCCAGTAGCTGACTTCGTACGTGAGTAACCAGTTACATATTTTACAATATCTAAATCACTCTTATTAAATTAAGAAATAAAATATGGTGAAAAAATTCCAAGCGGGCGGGATTTGAACCTGCGACCTTAAGTCTAAGTACGAGTTACGCTCTTCCAACTGAGCCACCGCCTGTTCTGACCTCGGCGTCGAAATTCTCCACCATATCCCATTCCCCTTATACGTATTAAGGCTTACGTCACCTACACAACTACCCGACTTTTACCAGTGAGGTATTTGATCCAACTCATTTTACAATGAATTTGAAATCAACTAATATGTAGGAAGCCATGCAATATTTTTAAGTGTTTCTAATATTTTGCATTTACAATTTAAAAAAAAGACAATGTCACAGGTTCAAATTCCGCCCGCTTGAATTTTTTTCACCTTATTTTATTTCTTAATTTAATAAGAGCATATCAAAATAGCATTGTGAATGCAAAATATGTATAAACACTTAAAAAAATATGTCTAAATCCCATTTTTTTTACTAAGTATTGAAGTAGGCATTTGTCTCCCATCTCACCCGCTGGTAAGTGACGATGAAGACGAGGATGTTACATGCCTATCCAAGAGATACCCATTTATTCTACTTTTGAATGTCCCGGGACTGTACTTGTCTGGGAATATAGACGCAGGCAGTTCACGTCATAGATCACGTCAGTCGTTATGGCGAGTGCAGCCTTCGAACAAGCAATTATCCCGTCTTTTTCCCTTGCGGGGTAGACAGAGTCATGTGGTCCCAACACATTTGCCAGGCTCATCTCATAGATGGCGCCAAAGGTCTATTAAAAACTATGTATCCACCATATTATGAGAAAATAAAAATTCACAAAAAATATCTTATTTATCTTACTTATCGGCATGACTTTGGGATGTATACGGGATGATTTTGGGATGTATTGTTGATGGTTATAGGATATATTGGGCATGACTTTGGGATGTATAGGGGATGATTTTGAATTGTGTTGTTGATGGATATAGGATATATTGAGCATGACTTTGGGATGTATAGGGGATGATTTTGGGGTGTATTGTTGATGGTTATAGGATATATTGGGCATGACTGGGATGTATAGGGGATGATTTTGGGATGTATTGTTGATGGTTATAGGATATATTGGGCATTACTTTGGCATGTATAGGGGATGATTTTGAATTGTGTTGTTGATGGATATAGGATATATTGGGCATGACTTTGGGATGTATAGGGGATGATTTTGAATTGTGTTGTTGATGGATATAGGATATATTGAGCATGACTTTGGGATGTATAGGGGATGATTTTGGGGTGTATTGTTGATGGTTATAGGATATATTGGGCATGACTGGGATGTATAGGGGATGATTTTGGGATGTATTGTTGATGGTTATAGGATATATTGGGCATTACTTTGGCATGTATAGGGGATGATTTTGAATTGTGTTGTTGATGGATATAGGATATATTGGGCATGACTTTGGGATGTATAGGGGATGATTTTGAGATGTATTGTTGATGGATATAGGATATATTGGGCATAACTTTGGGATGTATAGGGGATGATTTTGAGATGTATTGTTGATGGTTATAGGATATATTGGACATGACTTTGGGATGATTTTGGGGTGTTTTATAGGATTAGTTGGGACTTGTTAAGAATGTTCTATAGATAGTTTTGGAAGTATTGAGGACGATGTTGCGATGTACAGTCGTAATATATGAAGGGATGGTAAATGCGGTCTCACCGTGTAGGTCTTCCCGCAGCAGTGGCACACGTGGTTCCTGAGCGCGCGCGCGTGGCGGTGTTGCACGCGCACGTGCGCGCGCAGAACTGGCCGCGACGCGCACGCCTTAAAAACAAAATCTTTTATTTAATACGGGCGGCCGAAATTTTTTGTATGAAACTGCCCATTCTTTTTTTGAGTTTCCAGCATTGTGGTACCTTAGGAAAAGTTGTTCATATTGGTGGGCTGAGTCACCCCTTTAAGGGTCCAGAACGATAAAAATTTAACCGTGTATATAAAAAAAAAGTTAATGTGTCAGATGGTCAGAGATGAACTTACAAAGGTACAGTTCGGCTGCACACATCTGACGGGAGTGTGTTTGAGGTGTACAGCGATGTGGTGCTCGCTCAGGCGGGAGGACTTGGCGAACCGCTTGCCGCAGATGGGACACGCGTGTCTGGAAATCATAATATATAAATAAAATAATAAATAAATATATGCGGACAAATCACACAGATTGAGCTAGCCCCAAGGTAAGTTCGAGACTTGTGATATGGGAAACTAACTCAACGATACTATATTTTATAACAAATACATATATAGATAAACATCCAAGACCCAAGCCAATCTGAAAAAGATAATTTTCCATCTTGACCTGGCCGGGGATCGAACCCGGGCACTCCGTGTCATTTGACAGCTTCGTGGCGTGTTGACCGCTGCGCCACGAAGCTGTCAAATATAACAATAACACATAACCAAACATTACAACGTCCAGTTAAATTAAACGCAAATATAGATCAACTAGCTTTCGCCCGCGGCTCCGCCCGCGTCAATGTCGATCCCTCGGGAATAGTACTTTTTCCCGGGATAAAAGGTAGCCTATGTCCTTCTCCGCACTCCAGTGAACTTGTATGTAAAATTTCATGATGATCGGTTCAGTAGTTACGGCGTGAAAGCGTAACAAACAAATAAACAAACTCACTTTCGCATTTATAATATTAGTAAGGATAAGGAAGAAGTGCTTTGGAAGCTAATTTCAAGAAATCGACATAATGCTAGTTTTTGTTTTTGTGTGTTTATTAGTGACTAGCTTTCGCCCGCGGCTCCGCCCGCGTCAATGTCGGTCCCTCGGGAACAGTACTTTTTATCGGGATTTAATGTACCCTATGTCCTTCTCCGTACCCCAGGCAACATGTATGCAAAATTTTATGATGATCGGTTCAGTAGTTACAATGTGAAAGTGTAACAAACAAAGAAAGTCACTTTCGCATCCCTACTAATATTATAAATGCGAAAGTGAGTTTGTTTGTTACGCTTTCACGCCGTATCTACTGAACCGATCATCATGAAATTTTGCATACAAGTTCTCTGGAGTACGGAGAAGGACATAGGCTACCTTTTAACCAGGGAAAAAGTACTATGCCCGAGGGATCGACATTGGCGCGGGCGGAGCCGCGGGCGAAACCTAGTTTATAATATTAGTTAGGATGTGCCGATCATGACTTAGGCCGACTAGCGGATTGGCCGATTAATCGGTTGTGAAAAGGCCGACTAGTCCGACTATTCGGCCGACCCGATCACGGTGTCGGGCATTTCCGTCAAACGTTTAGTTTATTGAAGAGAAGAATATATATTATGTTGTTTTGTTTGTTCATTCAGAAAATGTTTTCCTTACAAGTAAGTAAGGAAAACATATACATTAGCGTTTCTATTCCCTGACAAGTACAATTCCGGGACATTCAAAAGTAGAATAAATGGGTTTCTCTTAAATGTTCGTCTTCATCGTCACTTACCATCAGCTGAGATGGGAGACAAATGCCCACTTCAATAATTAGTAAAAATAAAGTAATTTTAGAGACTGATGACAAGGAAAGACTGCTTTGATTGATGAACCTTTTAAAACTATATAAGACTGATTATAAAACAAAAATATTAAAAATTATATAAAAAAATATCAGCTTTAAGCTGATGCCTGTGCGTCGTGATATTTGGAGATTTTGTCTCCGTCTAGTCTATTCTTAACACTATTTACTGATGGGGCTAAATGCCCCATCAGTAAATAGTTTTAAGACCCGTGTTGACCGGGTATCGAACCCGGGCACTCTCGTGTCGCAGGCTGGCGTGTTGACCGCTGCGCCACGGAGCTAGCCAAATATCTTCCACCGATTGAGCTGAATTTTGTATTCTCGTTTGGTTCGAATGACAATGCACGGTTAGCTGTATGACGTCACTCTAAATCCAACATGGCGGAACAACCAAGATGGCGGACTAGCTATTTTTGATGCACTCCGACAATATGGATGTTAAATTAAAGGGCTCGCTGAAAATAATTAGAAAAATAAACTGATGGACATAAAAGCTTGTTTTTAACAAGGTTTTTGGTTTATTTTTTGGCTGTATAGAATGTGACTCACTTTAGTTTGGCGGGGTCTATGTGCTTGAGGTTGTACTTCATGTGCTGATAGAATGACATGCGGTTCTTGAAGTTCATGTCGCACTAGAACACACAAACATATAAGGTAAATAAATAATAATATTCTTAATAATTTTAAGGCGCATCATCAGAAGAATACAGTACAACATCTATTTTTCGTCGCGCAATTAGCCTTCTTATCCAAGGAATACTAGCATGAAAAAAATATGAAGTACAGTTGAAAAATCAAAATAAATGGTTACATCAAAATATTTTCAAAAAGTATTTAAAACCTTGCAAAATAAAATAGCATGAAAGCTATACTTAGAAAAAGTTTCGTCGCGAATTACTTGATATTTTCAGCGACAACTACTTAATTTTTTACGTATATAAAAAGTATAACTAATTGAGGCAGATGGATACCTAAAAAAAATACAATATTTGGTTATAATTATTGAATAATTAAATTAAAAGTAAAAATTAATACGGAAATGGCAGACACGGGTTTGAAATGAAACGAGTGACAGGCCAACCGGTATCGCCACTTTCAACCGCTACAAATGGTTAAGGGATACAGCGCTTTAAACTTATTATAGACTAGCTTTCGCCCGCGGCTCCGCCCGCGTCCATGTCGATCTCTCGGGTATAGTACTTTTTCCCGGGATAAAAGGTAGCCTATGTCCTTCTCCGTACTCCAAGAACTTGTATGCAAAATTTCATGAAGATCGGTTCAGTAGTTACGGCGTGAAAGCGTAACAAACAAACAAACAAACAAACTCACTTTCGCATTTATAATATTAGTAAGGAAGTAAGGATAATGGTACGGATCCCTTTATGCGCGAGTCCGAGTTTTTCTCTGAGGACTACTCAAATTTTGTATTCATCATCATCATGTCGAGGAGGTGTCACGGTCAATCGACCATGCACACCCTGGTGTAAGAGTTCTTCGGAACTGCCTTTTGGCCTCTGACATGGTTCCTTTAACGTCTACCAGATGGCAGCCGGGACCACCGGCTTAACGTGCCTTCCGAAACACGGAATCATCTTTATTATCAGACAATCAGGTGATTCACGCCTGCAATGTCCTAACCAAACTGGAAACAACTAAACAAAGTATGCTTCCGGTGGGAATCGAACCACGACCCCCGGGTCAACAGGCAAACGCCTTAACCACTGGACCACGGAGGCAATGAGACGTACCTGATGGCAGTAGAGATGCTGCGGCGCGTCGTGCGTCACCAGATGCACCTCGAGAGCTTTCTTGAACAAGAACTTCTTGTCGCACACGGAGCACGAGAACTCCTTCTCGCCGCGGTGGATGCTGCGACAATTTAGCCAAATCTATACTAATATTATAAATGCCTACAATGCTCTGCGTGTCCAGTACAACAACAGCTTCAGGAGTTTGTTGGGACTGCACTGGCGCTGCAGTGCCTCTGGCATGTTTGCTGATCACAGCACTGACAGCTTTCAGGCAGTGCTTCGAAAAGAGTTGCATCATTATGGGCACGGGTAAGGAGTAGTTCCAACACACTCCTGAAGGTGGTGTCAGACAGAGTGGATAGTCCAATTGTCAAGTATTGGTCATCCACACATGTCCAAAAAAGTAACCCTCTCTTTAAGTTTTACTAACATAGGATAAGTGTCTTATTAACACACTATGGATTTGTATTGTCATAAATGTACAGTCTGAAATAAATAATTTCATTTCATTTCATTATAAAGGTGAAGAGTTTGTTTGTTTGAACGCGCTAATCTCAGGAACTCCTGGTTCAGGTTTGTGTTGGATAGCCATTTATTGAGGAAGGCTTTAGGCTATAAAACATCAAGCTGCGACCAATAGGAGCGAAGCATCAATAAAAAATGTTTTGAAAACGGGGGAAAATTATTCATCTATGCTAATAAAAAAACTAATTGATCATAATAACAGAAATTGCCGCGGACGAAGTCGTGGGCAACAGCTAGTACTAGATATATACAGATGAACTATAGCCAACGATGTTCCCGTGAAGGGGTGACTCAGCCCGTCCAAATGAACAACTTTTCCTTTGGGACCAATGCTGGGAACTCTAAAAATAATTGACATTTTCATACAAAAGTGCAGTGGGAAATATCCTCCCATGGACCGAAAGGAAAAGGCCTTTGTCCAGCTGTGGACTTATTTTATTTGACCGAGCGAGCGAAGCGTCTCAGTTTCCACTGGCCCAAAATTCTTTTGTCCGTCTGTCTGTCTGTCTGTCTGTCTGTTCTCGCCTACAGGTCGCATTTCTCAACCGATTCTCATGAAATTTTGTGAGCAGGTTCGGTAATTATATAGAATTTTTTTGTCGTGCCAGATTTTCGAAATTTTAAAAATTGGCCGATATATGGTGGTCCGAAACTTAAAAAAACTCATAGCACAGCTATTTGGAAAAAAAATCAAAAATGTCATTAGACTTTTTTGTTATTCTCATTAAGACGCAACTTTTTTGTCTGAACAACTTTTTTACACGATAAACTTGAACGTGTTTATAGTCGGCAATTTGCCCAAAAGCTGTCTGAAATCGATTTTCTGTATATTTATGAAAGAAGTTGAAGTACGTGAAGTGGAGAGGGAGTGAAATTGAACAACTTTCCCTAAGGAACAAAAATCAAAATATGAAAAATAGTTTTTGGCTTAAAGCATGATACTGCGTATTACTTTTATAATTGAAAACACTGAATAAACTTAGAATCCTGAAATAAAAATTAAAAATAAATAAAAAAAGATTCGCATGCTATCCTGTGACTTGAACCCGGGGCTTATAGATGCCGTCCACTTCTTAACGTAAAGTTCGCATGTTTGTCTGCCATAATAGTTGAAAAATAGCGTCCTATTAAAATTTTGACCAATTGGTAACATAACAACTATGAAACCGGGTACTTAAACTTTGCCTCCTATTCACCCATGCCAAGTTCGCTATTCCGATATTTCCGATCTTGAAGAGTATCACTCCAACTTAGTTAATGTGTAAAAAAAATCATACTAAACATGGTGCTCAAGGGCCGTGTTTCCATACAAGAGTAGTCCCCTGATTCCTCGCCGGATAGTACCAATAGAGTAATGATTTTTTACTAAAAAAATCCGTATGTTAAAATTTTGTGTGTTGCGAATTTCCGTTGTGTTCAAACATCAAGAAAACAAGTTTTGGCAATTATATAAGAAAAAGAAACGCAGAAACACAGCCATAGCTTATTTTAAATTTTTAATGTAAAAAGAAATTAAATCGATTAAGTTTTGGAGGAGAAATCAGACTACGAAGCGTTAATTTTGTGTAATTTTTATAAGTATTTTCCGGCCGAGCTGCAGTTATCTCTATCGCACTTCGCGGGGTTTGTTTGGGCACGCGGCGCGACAGCAATAGATATTATAAATATCTATTTTTCAATTCTCTCGAGCTTAGTGTTTCCTCTTTAAAAAGGGTCTGGTCGGGTCTTCTGGTAAAGGGAATGTAGGTTTAAATTTCCGTTTCCTCTGGTACCTAATTAAGAGCAGCGGGGATGGGAAATAGTAACTGAAGGAAATCATCCTTTAGTCAATTAGCATATCAGTAACAGATATATTTTAGAGCACTGGAGGGCAAATGTGGATGTTGGTTGTAAGGGCTCGCGAGGTCTACTGTTCTCGCAGAACCACTAGTTATTTATCTTAATAATATATATAAATCTCGTGTCACAATGTTTGTCCTCAATGGACTCCTAAACCACTTAACCGATTATAATAAAATTCGCACACCATGTGCAGTTCGATCCAACTTGAGAGATAGGATAGTTTTTAACTTATGGCGAAACGAAGTTCGCCGGGGCAGCTAGTTAATAACTAAATACCACGGTATAAACATCCACTTACAGTATTTAGACAGTATAAGTTGCACAAAAAAAGATAAATAATTACTTAAGAGCCCGCCATAGGCCAGGGCGGCGTGGCGGTACAAACGGGGATGGTCTAAACGCGTTGGGTACTTTGGATATTTTCGTTTTTTAGGAATATTCAAGGGAATCACAAATATTCGAAAAAGAAAAACATATGATGGCTGCCTTATCTGTAATGCTATAATAATCAAAAGTTTCAAGGTTAATTTTAATGTATTTCGTTGAATAATGCCAATTCAAATATATACCGAGTAAATTAGACGTGATTTCGAGGCAACTTTGCAATTTTTTTCTATCGAGAAAATTTAACGCAATCGTGTTTTTGAGTCATATAGTTACCAGAGTTAGTCCTGTCCTAGTCCCTTTTATTTCAACTTGGGTATTTAATTATTATTGATATAACAGTCAATCATGCAAAGCAGTGTGAGGTAGTACGGGCCCTTAAAATAGAACTTATTACGTACAAGTAGACTCACATTCATCCCTTTCATAAAACAGTAAGGACTTACGGCTGGCATGATGATGATGGTATAGATAAATGGTACTTACAAGAGATGTGTGCGGAGAGAGCTTTTATCTCGGAAGCTTTTGCCACAAAGCTCGCATTTCTGGCGTTCCGCGTGGCTCTTCATGTGGTTCCGCAGTTTGCCGAGAGTGCTGAACAAAATGAAATGGTAAAATAACCCGGGCAAGTGCTAGGGAATTGGACGAGAAGAGTTCTGTTGTAACCCACCTTATTATATTTACTCCAAAAAGCGTTCAAAAAACACATTTCTTTTTAGTGTTTTTGATAAGATTAAGATAAGATTTACTTTATTTGGAGAAAATATTTACAGAATAACAAACAAAGACATCAAAAATAAACAGTAATTTGTAAATTGTAGATAAATTGGAGTAAAATCAATAAAGTTTTCGACTTCTCCAAACTAGAACAACAAGAGTTCTCCAAACACGGACTCAACTCAGCATTTGCTGGATGTTTAAGTCCAGTTTTGGTCTTCCGTTAGGACCATAGACGGTGCTATCTCGGACGCTCGTACAGAGTGCATACGCCCTTTACTTAAACATTAACGCAGGCTGTACGCACGTAAAAGTCTCACGTTCGGTGTGCAAGCGAGAGCGCGAAAAAGCGATAGAGAGGCTATGGACTTGGGGGTCCTTCAAAAGGCGAGTTTACAGTATCTTAAGAGTCGGCAACGCGTCAGCACCTCCTCTGGTGTTGCAGATGTCCATGGGCGACGGTGACCACTTCCCATCAGGTGGCCCGTCTGCTCGTTTGCCGTTATTTTTTTTTATCTTATATGTTGATGACAATGACATTAATTAATTTGACATTTTTGTATAAGTTGATTTTAAATTTTATTATTTAATATTTATTCAAGGATTGTGTTATTAAGAAAAATTGTAATTTCTATTTGAGGATGTTGTACCCGTGGTTGTAATTTGAAACAATTATAAAAAAAAATTGCATGCCTTAATTAGGTTAATGGTGAGAGACTTACATAAAATTTATACCTATTAACATTTTGTGAAACCACTATTATGCAAATAAATATGATTTATGATTTATTTATGATTTATCTGCGTATGTCCTACTGCTGGGCAAAAGCCTCCCCTAATTTCTCCAGGCATCCCTATTCCTAGCTTTCTCCTTCCAGTTTTTCTCATAATAATTTAATTCATCCGACCACCTTGTTCTGTGTCTTCCTCTTTCTTTTTCCGTCTGTCGGAGTCCATAAGGCAGCTATACAGCGTGATTTTGTACCCCCTAGCTATATTGAAATCTAGGAATCAGAATTGTAATAAAAAAAGGTAAAGAACGAAAAAATAAATTTAACCTTTCATAGAAATTCGTCCAGCTCATCGGCGACTTTGTATGGGAAACCTAATTATATTTTTCGTTTTTCACTTTTTTTTCTTGCAATTCTGTGTTCCATTAGGGATTCTGATTCCCAGATTTCAATATAGCTAGGGAGTTCAAAATCACGTTGTATGGGCCCTGTTGCGACTTTCTGGAAGGATTACTGCATTCTCCGATCAACCCCAGAATCACTCTGGGAAGGAATCGCCTTCGACTGGGTCCACCTTGGATCCAGGTTAGTGCTTACTGTTTTTCCTTGCTGTGATTCTGGGGTTGATCGGAGAATGCAGTAATCCTTCCAGAAAGTCGCAACAGGCCCACTGATAAGACGTTACCCCGTTGACTTCGCCAAGCGCCCCGATCGAGCAACATAACAATATATAATCGATTGTGTGTGCGTTTCTCGCGATTGGTGAGTTAAGCAGAGTGAGAGTATAGTGTTCTGTACGTGATATTTTTAAAGATGACTTTTTTTATTTTAATTTTAGTAGGTACTTAATTTGACATTTTATTTTATTTCGGTGTTATTAATTTCAATAATATGACATTATTTTTAAATTCAATTCGAACATGACATAAATAAACCAATGTATACTCAGTTCACATACCTAATTTCTAAGGTTTTCAAAAATTGTGAGTTGTCGTCCTTGGAGAAAATGCGCTGTGCAGTTTGTTGCCGCTTCTTCTGCACTCCGCTTTGGAAGCGGCGTAAAACTTAGCCATAAGTAAATTTTTGACGTCAACAATTGTTGAGAAGTAAAATATGACAATTAATATGTGTTCAAAGAAACCTATATTGAATAAACGTTTTGAATTAGAATGTGTAGCTCACGTGTCGCGGTGTCCGCAGAGCGAGCAGGCATGCTGTGGTGTGACGGCGGCGTGTCGTCTGGCGGCGTGGTCGGCCGCCACGCCGCAGCGAGAGAACAACGCGCCACACACCACACAGCGCCATCTGACGACACTCATACATACTTTACACGGGGAGAAAGGGTGCATTTACCATTTCCACCCTTAATACATGGCCACTCGATAAGTTTAGAGGTTTAGAGATACTCGTAATTTAAAAATGGAACGCATCTGCATTATATATTTTTAAAAAGATTTATATAGAAATAGAATGCATGTAGCCAGATGGCTGGTACAAAGAAAAAAAAATGTGCCAGTCATTTTACTTTATCTTTGCAACGATGGAGCTTTACCGCGAACATCTGCGCGCTATGATCGTTTATGATTATAAATTTAATTTAACTGAACAACTTAGCCTTCAACGATTACAAGCAGCGTTAGAGGAGTCTGCTCCATCTCGAGCAACAGTTTTTAGAAGGTTCAGTGAATTTTAAAGGGGTAAAACAAACCTCGAAGATGAACCTAGAAGTGGTCGCCCACAAACGGCAGTAACTATAGAAAATGTGTGGACCACCGAAATGATGGTGCGAGAAGACCCACGAATTACATACTTCGACATCGAGAAGATTCTTGGCGTTAGTTCGGGGAGTGTTAATGTTATTTTACATCAGCATCTAGGAGTGGCGAAGCTTTGTTGTCGTTGGATTCCGCGTTTGCTCTCATACACTGAAACACAGGCCCGTGTGGATTGGTGCCGCGAAATGCGTCTACGTTTTGAAAATGGATCATCAAGACGTGTTTCGGAAATCGTCACAGGCGACGAAACGTGGATTTACCAATATGATCCAGAAAATAAGAGACAGTCGTCAGTATGGGTCTTTTCAGAAGGAATGTTGCCGACAAAACTGCAAAGACTGCTAGTAACGTTGGTAAAAAATGGTAGCCAGTTTTTTTTCTCGCAGGTATCGACAATAATGTTGGAAAATCATAGATCTGTTAACTCGGAATGGTATACAACAGTAGCATTGCCAAAAGTTTTCCAAGCTCTGCGAGAGAGGAGACCAAGGACCGGGCTTCGGGGAATCATGCTGCATCACGACAACGCTTCGTCACATACGTCCCTCAGAACAAAGGCGTTTCTTGCAGAATCCAGTGTTGAAACCTTGCCCCATCCACCGTACAGTCCTGACTTGGCTTATCGAGTGGCCATGTATTAAGGGTGGAAAGGGGTGACTCAGACCATCGATATCATCAAAAAAAAAAAAACATTCCCATACAAACTGACCGGGCGGCTGAACTCTTTTGTATGGAAATGTCGATTTTTTTTGAGTTCCTATAGGAAAAATTCTTCATTATGATGGTCTGAGTCACCCCTTTAAGAGTCCAAAACGATCAAAATTTCACCGTGTATAATACATACCGTGTACGTACATAGTACCTAGTTTACACCATTTTCCAAATCAGATCCAAATTAAACACTATCATCTTATAGATCTAGTCTCTGTCTACCCCACATGGGAAAAGAAGAAGAAAGTTATGTATATAAGTTAATACCAACACTATTAATAAATTAAGAAATAAAATATGGTGAAAAAATATCATGCGGGCGGGACTTGAGTACATACATATATATAGCGAGTATATCAAAATAGCTTTGTGAATGCAAAAATAAAAACACTTATAAAAAATATTACCACATTTCATTTCCACAGTAATTATTACATAACAAGATTTAATAAAAAAAATCCACGTTGCACCAGCAGGTTTAAGAATAAACAGTCGCCACTGACCTTAAGTTAATCTAAGATTAGCCTTTAGTTAATATGATTTTAGCCTGAAGTTAACTTTACCCTAAAATTAATACAAGTTTAGCCTGAAATTAATATAAGTTTAGCCTGAAATTAATATAACTTTACCAAAGAGTCGAACTAAACGCTTTGACAGTTCCTTTTTGGTTCGAGTAGCTAAGGTGTGGAATGAACTGCCTGCGTCTATATTCCCAAACAAGTACAGTCCCGGGACATTCAAAAGTAGAATAAATGGGTATCTCTTGGATAGGCATGTAACATCCCTGTCTTCATCGTCACTTACCATCAGGTGAGATGGGAGACAAATGCCTAATTCAATATTTAGTAAAAAAAAAAAAAAAAAAAAAAAACCCTAAAATTAACACAAGTTTAGGCTGAAATTAATATAAGTTTAGCCTGAAATTAATATAAACAGTTTAGCCTGAAATTAATATAAGGTTAGCCTTAAGGTAAATGTACGCATAAGTCAATACAAATTTACGCATAAGTCACTATAAATTTACGCATAAGTCAATATAAATTTAGCCTCAATAGAATACAAGTGTATGCTCACCGAACGCGGTGTCGCCTGCGGTGCGCGCTATAGGCATGCGCGTCCTTGCAGCGCACGGCGCACACCGGGCAGCTGATGGCACCCACGGCCTGCGGCACGAAACAGATTCATTACATATAAATATACATATATATATACGGACAAATCACACAGATTGAGCTAGCCCCAAAGTAAGTTCGAGACTTGTGTTATGGGATACTAACTCAACGATACTATATTTTATAACAAATACATATATAGATAAACATCCAAGACCCAGGCCAATCTGAGAAAGATCATTTTCCATCTTGACCTGGCCGGGGATCGAACCCGGGCACTCTCGCGTCGCAGGCTGGCGTGTTGACCGCTGGGCCACGGAGCTAGTCAGATTCATTAATATGTATACACGGCGAAATTTTCATCTTGAGGGCTCCTATACAACGGACATGATTTTTTTGCCGTTTTTATAGATAACAGTACGGAACCCGTCGTGCGCGAGTCTGACTCGCACTTGGCCGGTTTTTTTTTACTTTTTACCTTTTTTCTTGCAATTCTGTATTGCGTTACAGATTCTGATGTCAGGATTTCAATATATTTCACAGGTTCAAAATCACGTGATATACACGGTGAAATTTTGATCGATCTGGACCCGTCGATAAGAACAACTTTTCCTATGGAATCAATGCTAGTAACTGTGCAAGTTTGAGCTGTATATTGGCAGTGGACTGTGGGTTTGCTTGCTTGTAGGGCTGGTAAATAAACACCCGGATCATTTTAACACTTTTATTCGTAGTTATCACAACTAAACACCGTACATAGAATAATTCGGAGACAAGAACGATATATTTGGCCGGAAGATGGCTGACAATTGGAAATTAAGCAAGAGTTGCCAGTGTACAAGAATATACGCCCATAGATAATAAATATTTATTATGTACATGTTGGAATTACCAACAGTAACTCAAAATAAAATGGGCAGTTCCATACAAAAATTTTCGGCCGGCCGGTCAATTAGAATGGAAGAGTCAAAAAACTTTTAGAGTTCCCCGCATTGGTCCCATAGAAAAAGTTATTCATATCGACGAGGTGAATCATCCCTTTAAGGGTCCAGAACGATTAAAATTTCACCTTGTATGTAGGCGACGCGCTCACTGACCCCTAATAGGCTAGTTTCCTGGATCAAAATAATAACATTACAATTAGTCCGTCAGTTAAGATAATCAAAAAATAATGGACACGTATTTTTTCTTTTGTCAATTAAACAATAAATGGAAAAGATAAAGCGCGTCAAAGTTCGTGACGTCAAAGTTTGCTACAAAGTGTAGCAAACTATGACGTCACACGGAATTTCAAAGGGCTATATCTTTATTATTTTTTATTCAATCGACAAAAGAAAAATACGTATCCAATATTTTTTGAATTACTAACTGACGGACTAATTATATTTTTTTAGGAAACTAGCCTATTGACCGCCCGGCCGAAAATTTTTGTATGGAACTGCCCATTTTTTTTTTGAGTTTCCCGCATTGGTCCCATAGGAAAAGTTGTTCATATCGATGGGCTGAATCACCCCTTTAAGGGTCTAGAACGATCAAAATTCACCGTGTATATCGCGTGATTGACCTGTGAACTACATTGAAACCCTGACATCAGGATCCGTAACGCAATACAGAATTGCAAGAAAAAAAGGTAAAATGGAAAAAAAATCGGCCAAGTGCGAGTCGGACTGGACAAGGGTTCCGTACCGTTATCTATGAAAACGGCAAAAAATCATGTCCACTGTATGGGAGCCCTCCCCCATATTAATATTAATTTTATTTAATTATTTATTTTCGAAGTGAATAGGTATATAACTAAATATTCTGTGAATATTTCAAGCGTCTACCTGTTTCCTTATCAATATCGAGCAAAAACAAGCAAAAAAATCACGTTTGTTGTATAGGAGCCCCCTTAAATATTTCTAATATATAAAATTCTCGTGTCACAGTTTTCGTTGCCATACTCCTCCGAAACGGCTTGACCGATTTTGATGAAATTTTTTGTGCTTATCCGGTATCTATGAGAATCGGCCAACATTTAATTATTTATATGGCAAAACAACGTTTGCCGGGTCAGCTAGTATTTTATTATATTTCTTAGTATTTGTTGTTATAGCGGCAACAGACAGAGAGACAGAAGGACAGCGGAGCGATAACAGCCTCCGTGGTCCAGTGGTTAAGGCGTGTGCCTGTTGACCCGGGGGTCGTGGGTTCGATTCCCACCGGAAGCATACTTTGTTTAGTTGTTTCCAGTTTGGTTAGGACATTGCAGGCTTGAATCACCTGATTGTCTGATAATAAAGATGAATCCGTGCTTCGGAAGGCACGTTAAGCCGGTGGTCCCGGCTACCATCTGGTAGTCGTTAAAGGAACCACGTCAGAGGCCGAGAGGCGGTTCCGAAGAACTCTGACACCAGGGTGTGCATGGTCGATTGATCGTGACACCTACTCGAAATGATGATGAGTGGAGCGATATCAATAGGTTCCCATTTTTACCCTTTGGGTATGGCACCCTAAAAACAGCATCAGAGCATCAGACCGGTGGTGCTGGCGTCGCTGACACTCATCATTTCGAGTAGGTGTCACGGTCAATCGACCATGCACACCCTGGTGTCAGAGTTCTTCGGAACCTCCTCTCACCTCTGACGTGGTTCCTTTAACGACTACCAGATGGCAGCAGGGACCACCGGCTTAACGTGCCTTCCGAAGCACGGAATAATCTTAATTATCAGACAATCAGGTGATTCAAGCCTGCAATGTCCTAACCAAACTGGAAACAACTAAACAAAGTATGCTTCCGGTGGGAATCGAACCCACGACCGGGTCAACAGGCAAACGCCTTAACCACTGGACCACGGAGGCTGTTACTGTCGCTGACACTGTCTACACCGTAATGACACGGACGTGTCCTCACCGGGTCGTGTTTGTTCATGTGGTCGTGCAGTTTGAGCCTGTGGTTGAAGCCGAGCACGCAGTCGTAGCAGCGGTGTTGGTGCCGCGTGAACGCGTCGCTGGCCAGAGCCTTGGCGCGTTCTGCTGCGACCTGGAGACAATCACATTTAACAATACAGCGTGTTTACTTTGAGACAATTTACTTTGCGTGCTTCCGCCACCAGTTAGTTCATGCAAACTATTGCTGGCCAGCGCCCACCCACTACTGTTAGTCCCTTCATGTCCCACCAATAGTTGATGCATGCAACCCTGGTCGATACTGCTGCATCCGATGAGGCTGCAGCAATGTCGGCCGTCGTGCTCGCGACACGTGTTTCGCCTCTACACGAGGCATCTTCAGGCAGTGAACCCTAGATGTTCTAGGGTTCTGTCTAGTGTCATTCGTTGCTTGTCATTCGAAGGATTAACATCTAGGGTTCACTGCCTGAAGATGCCTCGTGTAGAGGCGAAACACGTGTCGCGAGCACGACGGCCGACATTGCTGCAGCCTCAACGGATGCAGCAGTATCGACCAGGGTTGCATGCATCAACTATTGGTGGCGGGTATGAAGGGACTAACAGTAGTGGGTGGGCGCTGGCCAGCAATAGTTTGCATGAACTAACTGGTGGCGGAAGCACGCAAAGTAAATTGTCTCAAAGTAAATGTAGCTTTGACTTCCGCAAAGTAACATCTGAGTCTATTAACTATAATACAGCGTGTAACAGTACCCTCAACATTTACTTAAAAGGGTTACTCAGCCCATTTTATTTATTTTTTTTATTTATTTAACTTCTTTACAAAATGTAAAAGGCGGACTTATAGCCAGAAGCTTTATCTACCAGTCAACCCACAGGTGGTGCCGAAAAAGGAGAATTTTGGAAGTTGGTGCAAGAAAGTATACTTTAAACAAAACTAAATTATAGTGTACCCTAATAATATTTATAAACATACATATCAAGGCTACTTACATATTAAAGTATAATATATAATACACAAACTACATATATATAATTTATATTCTATCTGATTGTTTTTGAAGAAAATGAGCGCGTACTGCACTCTTAAAAGCTTGTCGAGTTTGAGCCTTCCGGATATCCACTGGTAAAGCGTTCCAAAGCTGTACCGCGTTTACCGTAAACGAATGTTCAAAGAACCCACTCCGAAAACAAGGTGTATGAAGGAGGAGATTGCTGGAGGAGCGAAGATTTTTTAAGTTCCCAGCATTGTTCCCATAGGAAAAGTTGTTCATATTGGTGGGCTGAGTCACCCTTTTAAGTAAATGTCGAGGGTACAGTTACACGCTGTATAATAGCTATTTTTTAGGGTTCCGCACCCAAAGGGTGAAAACGGGACCCTATTAATATTCAAAATTAAAAAAATCGTGATGTCTTCTTTTTTTTAAAACGGTACTGCACGAAATTGTGAAAGTTGACGTGTTTTTAAATCACTAGTACTATGCGCTCAATAAATTAATTAAATCAAAAGTATTTGTATCATCATCATCATCAGGTCCTTTTTAGTCTCCACTACAGGAGCACGACCCTCTCTGTACTACTAGGGCCATACTTGGCCAGAGTAGCCAGAGGACTTGGCATACACTCTCCACGCGGAAACAATCACATTTAAGAATATAATAGCTATTTTTTAGGGTTCCCTACCCAAAGGGTGAAAACGGGACCCTATTAATTCTTTTTTTTAAGACGATACTGCACGAAATTGTGAAAATTGACGTGTTTAAATCACTAGTACTATGCGCTGAATTAATTAAATACATCAAAAGTATTTGTATAATTTAGGTCGATCCTTGAACAAGATCGCCGCCTTGTTCGAATTTGAAACAGATACATATGAAATTAAAAATGATATATATATGGTATGATATCTAAAAGCATTATTCTTCGAAAACTTTGTAAGTTTTACGTCTAAAACAATAATTCTCACATGACAATATTAGGTCGCCCCCTTTCTTATTTTTTTTATAAAGATATAAATATGAAAATATTAAGACTTAATTTTTTTCCTAATCGCCGAATGGTTCTGTGCAGCCTAATGGCTAGCGCAGTAGCGACGTTTTTCGTTCATGCGGCACCCGCTTTATGTAATCTATACATATAATAAAACAGTAAAATTATTTTGTCTGTACATTTCGAATTTTTGACTGAAATGGATAGAGGGACACTTAAAAAGAATAATAGAAAGCAAAAAATTTTTTTTGGAATTTCTTGTCTGTCTGTCTGTCTGTCTGTCTGTATGTATGATCACGATTATCACCGAAAATACTGAACCGATTTACTTCAAACTTTCACCAATTGCTTCGTTTTAACTCAGTTTAACATTTAAAGTTTGTTTCATCAAAATCGGTTCATTAAAAAAAAAGTTATCGTCATTTGAATGAACTCAAGGCATGAGTTTGCCTGCAAACATATAGCAAAAATAAAATAAAATAATAAGTGACATAAGAAAATTAAAATCCAAAGTCAATTCATCATCATTATACGACAGCATTATACCTATCCATACTATCCATAGTAATCCATACTAAAAAAAAGGAGAAGCTGACTGACTGACATATCAACGCAGGGCCTAAACTATAAGGGTTAGGAACTTGAAATTTTGCACAGGGGTTCCTTTTATAACGTAGGGGAGCACTAAGAAAGGATTTTTGGAAATTCATCTCCTTAGGGGGAAAAACGGGTTGCAAAGTTAGTATGAAACTTTGTTGTTTTTGAAGTTATCCGAATGAAATTCAGCATGAAGGTTCTTTACTGAAAGGTATGAAACACGAGTAAAATATTTTACTCAAAAATCATCCCTTAAGGGGGTAAAATAGGGGTGCATAGTAAGCATGAAACTTTGCCATTTTTGAAGTTAGTCGAATGAAATTCAGCATGAAGGTTCTTTACTAAAAGGCATGAAACACGAGTAAAATATTTTTCTCAAAAATCATCCCTTAAGGGGATATAACGAGGATGCAAAGTTAGTATGAAACTTTCCGTTTTTGAAGTTTTTCAATTGAAATTCAATATTAAGGTGTTTCATTGAAAGTCATGAACTAATGTATTCCGGGTTCAACTAATAATTCTACTGTTCCTGAGAAATCGACACTTATGCGGGCGGAGCTGCGAGCCAAAGGCAAACCTGACTTATATATCAACGCAAAGACGAAACTACTGTGCGCAGAAACTTGAAATTTGGCACAGGGATTCTTTTTATGATGTAAATGAGCACTAAGAAAGGATTTTTAGAAAATCAAAGGGGTTGAAGTTTTATGTAATTTTCTCATTTCTGGACTTAGAAGTTTGAAAATAGGTACGCAAGTTCTCAATTAAAATTAAAAAAGATCTGTATAGGTGAACCAGACAACATTCTCCCTTGAAGGGGTAAATAGGGGGTAAAGTTTGTATAGAATTTTTCCATTTCTAGACTTAGAGGTATGAAAATAAGTATATACGTTCTAGGTTACAATTAAAAAAGATCTGTGTAGGTGAAATGTACAAAATTTCCCCCTTAAGGGATAAAGGGGGGGGGGGGGGGGGGGGATTGTATGGAAATTTTCTCATTTCTGGACATAGAAGTATAAAAATAATTATATATGTTTACATTACAATTAAAAAGATCTGTGTAGTTAAAATGGTCGAAATTTCCCCTTGAAGGGGTAGAATAGGTGGGGTAAAGTTTGTATGGATTTCTTTTATTTACTTAGAAATATGACAATAAGAAGTTCTCTATTACAATAAAAAAATATCTGTGTAGGTGAAATGGGCAAAATCCCCTCCTTAAGGGCTAAAGATCTATGCAGGTGAAATGTATTAAATTCCCCCTTAAGGGGAAAAAGCAAAGGGGCAGGGGTTTATATGGAATTTTTATCATTTCTACTGTTCCCAAGGGAACGACATTAACGCGGGCGGAGCCGCGGGCAACAGCTAGTTATTATTATTTTTTCGAGGCTTCAGTACACTTGGTGTGACTATGCCAGCCTCATGAGGGACCTCTAATATCTCGGATTAAGGTAATGTAGGTAGTTAAAAATATATGATTGTTAGACACCTGTTCGTTTTCAACTTTTTAACTAAATTAAATGCATGTTTGAATAAATCTAATTTTAAATGCATACTGGAAGGACCTAGTGTTTATGGTACAGGCACGGCCTAGTTTAGACACTAGTGTGATGGACTCATCTAAATAACAGTGAGGTAAAGTGATTACTGACTGATTACTTTATAGTTATATACAAATGTAAGTAGATTAAGTTCAAAATTGTATGTTTTAATGAAATAAATAAATATTATTATTAATATAAAATTTATCTACGTTTCATTATAAACCTCCATAAGAGGTATACTAATTGTGCTGAATATGACAATGGACTGCTTAACGCTACGTTCAGCATTCCATTCTCCATAGGTACCCCAGCCAAGAATCTGTCCCGCAGGGCAGTGTACTGACCACATTCCAACAAGAAGTGTAACAAGTCTTCCTCCTTTTGACAAAAAATACATAGGTCTGGTTGGGTCACACGCATCAATAACAAAAATTTGTTAACTGGAACAAGATGACTAGCTCCGTGGTGCAGCGGTCAACACGCCAGCCTGCGACATGGAGTGCCCGGGTTCGATCCCCGGTCAGGTCAAGATGGAAAATGATCTTTTTCAGATTGGCCTGGGTCTTGGATGTGTATCTATATATGTATTTGTTATAAAATATAGTATCGTTGAGTTAGTATCCCGTAACACAAGTCTCGAACTTACTTTGGGGCTAGCTCAATCTGTGTGATTTGTCCGTATATATTTATTTATTTTATAAATATTAGCAAGGACGTACCTCCTCCCAGCTGAGCACGACCATCTCGATCTGTCCGCTGGGCACGTTGAGCCGTCGCAGCATGTTGGCCACCCGGTCGTTGTTCACCACGCCCGCTGGTTTCTCACGCGTGGCTCGGGGACGTCTTGGTGCCTTTTCTGTTAACAAAATACATCGTTATAATATGGCCAAGAGCGAGACGAGACGGATTCACAGACACACGTTACAACTGCAATAAATATAAATAAATAAATAAATATAAATATATACGGACAAATCCCACAGATTGAGCTAGCCCCAAAGTAAGTTCGAGACTTGTGTTATGGGATACTAACTCAACGATACTATATTTTATAACAAATACATATATAGATACACATCCAAGACCCAGGCCAATCTGAAAAAGATCATTTTCCATCTTGACCTGGCCGGGGATCGAACCCGGTCACTTCGTGTCGCAGGCTGGCGTGTTGACCGCTGCGCCACGGAGCTAGTCAAATACTATGGCCAAGAGCGAGACGGATTCACAGACACACGTTACAACTGCAATAAATATAAACATACATAGTATCACGTCTTTTTCCCTTGCGGGGTAGACAGAGCCTAGGTCTGTAAGACCTGAAGGCCACGTTTAGCTTGTTGGTGGGCATTAGGTGGAAAACGAAATCAAAATAGTGGTGGGTTGCTAGCCTACTAATATGACTCCTTAGATTTTACCCATTCCTCCGATCGGCTTTTACAATCTGCGCGTTTTTTTCTTTTCTTCCGGATCAGCATGGAAGTAATATAAACACTATTTTTTTTAATTTTATACAATGGCAATCGAGCAAGCGGGTCACCTGATGGTAAGTGATCACCGCTGCTACACCAGGGTGTGACAGCGTTGTCGGCCTTTCAAGGAGTTGGGGGGAGGAAATGGTGAGGGGAAGGGGAAGGATGGGCCTCCGGCTGTCTCACTCACCCCTCGTGTTGCAGGCTGGCGTGTTGACCACTGCGCCACGGAGCTCACTAATGCCCTCGGAGCGGATGGACCAATCATCATCATCATGTCCTTTTTAGTCTCCACTACAGGAGCACGACCCTCTCTGTACTACTAAGGCCATACTTGGCCAGAGCAGCCAGAGGACTTGGCCTACACTCTACACGCTGGAGACCAATTATTCTCACCTTTCTTCTTCTTGCTCTTCTCTTCCGCCTTCTTCTTGAGAGGTTCGTCGTCCGAATCGTTAAAACCATCGTCTTTCAATTTCCGCTTCCGTTTCCGTTTCACTGGCGCTTTGTAGAAAGCGTCGGGTTTTAATACTGCCTGTAAAATGTATAATGGTTTCTGATGTTTTAGCGATTGTTACACATTTCAATAAAATCACTTTAATACGGTATTATCGCGTATATTACATTATTTTTACACCTAACGTTTCGAAAACTTTACAGTTACAATACTGCGTACATCCGGAACGTTACCATTAAATATTGTAGGCGGTAGTTTTGTATAGTTCTTATAACACAAAGACAAATGTCAACTTAGTCTACCTGCGACCATGAAAACTGTAAAGTTTTCGAAACGTTAGGTGTAAGAATAATGTCATATACGCGATAATACCGTATTAAAGTGATTTAATATAAATGTAAAATGTATGTTTGGATGAGTTAGGGGTCATTAAAATATTACGTACGCAGCAAATGGGGGGTGGGGGGGTCGGGGCTAGGCTTATTTAGAATAGACAAAGACAATATATTGTGAGCGTTGCAGCATTTCAAAAAGGTTGTAGGCTCAGCGTTACGCTTCCCTCACAGTTTATGAGCAAAGCACTGATATACTGGCTCAACCTGCTGACGATCGGCAGTATGCCAGAAAAGTTTGGAAAAAAAGCCATAAGCACAGTACAGTGTACACCATTGAATTAGAAAACTATGGAAGCAGCATTGCGCTCAAAAACTGACACCACGCAAGGTATATCAAAGCGGGCGGGGCTTAAAAAGTATATCTTTTCGCGAACTAGTCTGCCACGCGCTCCGTGACGTAAGGACGCGTCGATAAAAGCATTTAACCATATATTTTTTGTAAACATCGGCAAAATCTTAACAAATAAAAAAAAAAGGCTTTCTTGTGTAGTAAAGTGGTGCAGGAAACGCAAGGAAAGACAGAAAAGTGACACCGGAGTAACTTATCATTAGTGAGTAAAATATTTTTGCGAGCTGCAAGCCTGCCTACCTCCGCTATGTTGACACCATAGCGTTCCGACACCGCCCCGTGACCGTGACGCGGCCAATCGCAAACAAGCTTCGTCTATGAGATTTGAGTTAAGTTTGTTGCGTAAATGGGACTGATATTGAATCGTTAGTTGTATGAGAGTTACGCTTCCATAGTTTTCTAATTCAATGGTGTACGCGGTCTTAAATAAAAATAAATACGAGCACAAATCAAGTTAAAGTATAATACAACCAACATAACAAGTTTAAAATATAATAGCGTTAATAAAATAATAATAATAACATTAAATATAGTAATAAAATTAATAAAAATCCGTAATATAATAAGTATTTTTGCTGACATGGTGGGCGGGGGATTTGCACAGTGATGACGTCAGCAACATTTAGCGAAATAAACAAATATATTTTGTGAAAATGATGCCAATGTTTACGTAAGCTAGGGAGAGGGGGGAAGAGCTTTTCTTACTTTTCCTGACAAGGAGGAAGAAGAGGGTTCAAATAGCTGATATATTGCTTACGTAATACTTGAATGGTTAAATCTCAATCTAAATTCAATAATACTTAGTTCTCTGGTTATTATATGATGATCTTAAAAATCAAAACGATGGTTTGGAAAGGGACAATAATGAGGAGCCGCGGGCGAAAGCTAGTGTCAAATACTCAGGTATACTGCCCCTTGGAGCTGTTAAAAATCACTTCTAAGCCAACGCAATCAAAAGATACAGCCGTTTATGCCGCATATTTTTACATTTGCAAGGGAATCAAATCCTTAATCTTTCTTTTTTCACTTTCTATGCGTAGTTTTTGCATATTTTCACTGTATCTTCGTCATCGCGAGACTTGTGAGTGCTATCGCAGTTATTTGTAGTTGTGGACGAAACAGCTCGGAAACTCGATTAGTGCGCTGTTTAGCCGCTGCCACTTTTCGAGCGCGAATCGTGTATCTACCATTATATTTGACCAAAGATTTTAAAGCAAAAATAAAAGATCTTTTCTCAAAGATTCAAAGATTTATTCAGAAAATAGGCCTTTTCAGGCACTTTTTCATGTCAATTTATTATTAAATTATATTCAAACTTGCTTTCGCCTGCGGCTCCACCCGCGTCAATGTCGATTCCGTAGGGAACAGTGCTTTTTCCGGGATGAAAGGTTGCCAATGTCCTTCTCCGTACTCCAGAAAACTTGTTTGCAAAATTTCATGATGATTGGTTTAGTAGTTACGGCGTGAAAGCGTAACAAACAAACTCACTTTCGCATTTATAATATTAGTAAGGAAGTAAAGCGCCAATTAGACCATCCAGAATTTAGGATCCGGAATTCAGTCAACGGATAGTCAACGGACAGTTTAATCGCATTCAGGACGGTCGATCCGTCGTTGTCAGGATAGAATGGCTTCCGACGTCCTTATCGGAAGCATAACGGAAGCATAAAGTGAAACCATCCGGAATTTAGGATCGACGCATTCAGGATGGCCAACGGATGGCTCTCTCAGGACGCGCAGTCTCCGTTCAGGACACGTTCCGGACGGTGTAATCAGGAGCTCCGACGACTGAATTTCTTGTCCTTATCGGATGCTGAATTCCGGATCCTAAATTCAGGATGGTATAATAGGCGCTTAAGGGTAAGGATTATTAATCATTGTTCAAAAGCTACAAACTACTAGCGTTTCGGAATCATCTGCAGAGAAGAAGACGCCGAAACAAACTCTTTTCAACAGTATTGGTCGCCTGCTTGCCTGAAGGGCTTTGTATGATTTTTTCTACAATCCAACGCAGCCATACAGACCTTGAGATCTTTGTCATCAGTGTTGTGTTCCATCACATCATCATCAGCGTACACCCCGTCCTCATACTCCTCAGGTTCTTCTATTTTTATGAAGGCAACTGGCTGAATAGGTTCCTCTGGTTTGGCATTCTGAAAATTTTATATCATACATATGTGTGTCACATACATAACACGTCTTTTTCACTTGCGGGGTAGACAGAGCCTAGGTCTTTAAGACCCTAAGGCCACGTCGCGCATGTTGGTGGGTGTTAGGTGGAAAAGGGAATCAAAATAGTGATAGATTGCTAGCCGCATCGCCTAATAACACGATTCTCAGATTTTCGCCCATTCCCTCGATCGGCTTTTACGATATGCGCGGGAAGAGAAGCAGCTTGTACATTCTACGTTTTTCTTTTCTCCCAGACCAGCATGGAAGATGCTAAAAGGCCTGGGCTTTGTCTATCCCGCAAGGGAATAGACGTGATTCTATATGTTACCTTAGCCGTGTGGTTTCCGGCAGAGTAGAATAGGACCACTCCAAGTCTTCCCGTGGATGTCGTAGAAGGCGACTTAGGAAATACAAGGTAAGCAAAGCTTATAAACATCTGTGAGACGTCTCCAACCCGTCTGGCCAGTAGAGTGTAGACCAAGTCCTCTGTTGCTCTAGCTAAGTATAGCTCCGGTAGTACTATCTGAGAGGGTCATTCTGCAGTGGAGACTAAAAAGGACCTTATGATGATATATGTCACCTGTGAATTCTTCTGACTCCGTCTGCCTCGCTTTCTTGGACTACTTTTTACATCCTCGGTAAGTTCTGCCTGATTATCAATGACGTCTTCAGTCTTGTAGGAGTATGTGATGTGGGTGGTGAGGTAGTTCTTGGTTACTTTTAGACGGGACAGGGGAATTAAGGCGCTCTGATGTAGCTGAAATAAAATTAAAAAAATTAATTTTCAGTCTTCAAACATGTTTTTGCAAGAATTACAATTTTCAAAGATTCAAAGATTTATTCAGAAAATGCCTTTTCAGGCACTTTTTCACGTCAATTCCCATTTTAAATAATACTTATTATATTATATTCAAATTATAAATTATTATTCAAAAGCTACTAACTACTAGCGTTTCGGAACCGACCACTGCAGAGAAGAAGACGCCGAAAGAAACTCTTTTCAACAGTATTGGTCGCCTACTTGCCTGAAGGGCTTTGTATGATATATAATATTTTTAACTTTTCTTTTTTTTCTGATGTCATGTTATATACAATTTCAATTTACATATTTTTGTGGAACACGTTAAGTTAGCGATTGAGCGATCGAGCGTGCCACAACAATAGATATGATAAAAGTCTCAAAGACAGATAGAAGTCTTAAAGAGGCCGAGCAGACCTGTCCCCCCGGCAGCACCCGTTCACGAGTTGACAAGCTTTTATAAAAAGGAATCCACACTGTGAGTTTTCCATGGCAAATCAAATGACCTTGTTTATTAAAATCGAAAATATGAGATGAAAAAATTCGCCGCAGTGATTGAAGCTACGGCAGCTCAGTGGTTGAGAGCATCAACAGGCCAGATGTCGAAGGTTTGTGGTTCAAATTCTACCTGTGGCGCAAGTTTTTCATCACATATTTTTGATTTTAATATTAAACCGAGCATTATAATGCTTTTAATATTGACCTTGTTTAGTTTAAGAGTGCCTATGGCCACCTTCAGACTCCATTATCAGACCAGCGCAATAATTTAATGTGGTATTGTCACCCGAATTTACACATGCATACAACATTTCAGCTCAATCGATAATCGGAAAGTGGATCAAATTTAACTTTCAAGATTGATTACAGACAAACATCTGGACAGGTGAAACAAAATAAAAGCTAGTAAAAAGGGGAGTTTCACAATTTTTTATGAAGATGCCTAGACTGTTTTTGGAAAAGCCGCAAGGAAAAAGTTTTATATTATGTCTTCTGTCCATAGACATAATAAAAAGTACATGTTAATATAGACCTAAAAAAATTGACCAAAAAAGATCCCGGCTGCCTTGCACTTTGCTATTGTCCAACTGCTGCTTGTCTAAAGTCAAAGAAATACATAAAACACTCACCATATAAGTAATGAGGCAGTCCCTTGCTTGTTTCACTTGCTCCCTGAATTTCAACATTCTCTGCAGAATGGCAGTGCATTCCCAACATAGCAGGATGGTGTGGCTTATGTTGTCCTACATATAAATATTTTATAGGCTTAAAATTAATTAATTAAAAGTAGAGCAGGCAAGTCTTAACTTAATTATGAATACTGAAGCAATGATGAACATACACAAGAAATTCATAACAAAAACAAAAGAAATTACTTTTTTATTTCAAGTCCAATGGCGTTCTAATGTAGATTTAAATAATGTTCTAGATTAAAAAAACTTACGACAGCCTCCAAGATGAAGTGGAACCCTTTACTTTCATCTCCATAAATTGGTGCTAGTTTTCGTCCCACACTCAAGCAACCTTCACAAATGTTTCCCAAGATTAACGAACTAGAGGTATCCAAATCCATTTTCTTAAAACTATGTTAAAATTACGATAAATAAAAACATTTTTAATTTAATTACAAAAACAATTCGATTCGGCTTGGTTTTGCTCTACTTTTTTGACATTTGTTTGGTTGGATGGAAATAGTTTAGTGTTGTGCCAGCCAACGTCGATGTTAGATTAAGTGTCATTTGTTATAGTCGAGTATCGAAAATATTTATAATCGATTCAAACAGTTATCCATTTTATTTACTCATTTGATAGACTTAACGATGAAGTAATTTGTATCAAAAGGATGCTGTTGTCGTCGTCTAGACATTTCGTTCGCGAAAAAATACATTTATTTCACATTTGCCTCCTGTCTTCGAAGGTCTGCGTTGGCGCGTTGCTCCAATGGTCCAATCTCCATACAAATTAGGCACCTTGCAATGCGATGCATGAAATTGACGATTCTATATATCATAGTCAATTATTAGTTAGCGGCAAGATTATTTGATTAGCCCAGGGCCCCTAAAGATCCGGCTTTGCATTGTAGGCACATTAATAGATGCACCAAAAAATAATTGTTTATTTATGGAAATTTATTAAAATCTTTAGTTTGCGAGTTTTCCATTTAACGATCTCGGTTGTGGTAAATAGGAGCTCTGCAATTATAACAGCATTTTTAGTGATTCATTAAGTACTACTTACTTAGAGAGGTTAGGATTTTCAGCCGGTCGCTTTCCTAACCCAGACGCCATCCTTCCTCGGGTAGTTACAGAATCTCCAACAAATCTCGTGTAACAGACTAGCTTGTTAATCACTGCGCCACGTAACTCGTCATTTTAGTTCATTAGGAACCTTTCTCACTTGTAAATGAAGAAGAAGCGGTAGTGGCTTAGTGGTCTAAGAGTGGGACCCGGGAGTGAAAGGTTCCGCATTCAAACCCCACCCGGCCTGTTTTGTACCTACCTTTGAGTTTACAGTCCAATCACATTCAAGGACGGTCATTTTTATCGCCCGTACCAACGCTCCTGTCACACCCTGGTGTGGCAGTAGTCCATGGGCAGCGGTAATCACTTAACATCAGGGGTTCTATTTTTGTAAGTATGACCACTCGTCTGTTAGTGATTTTGTATGGAAAAAATCGTTCGTTGTTAATTAGTTGCGGGTGTAAATTAGTTTTTATTCCCGAGGGACTAAAACATTTTTTAATTCACAATTCAAAAAATGTTTTGTCCCGTCCCGTGGGATTGAAACACAAATATTATTTTTCTCTTAGAGGAAATCATAAGTATATATATAAGCAGAATGTGTCTTCTTGGGACTAACACCAATACTTTTATTTCGAGTGACATACTCTGAATTCCTCGCTTCAATCAGGCAGGAGTCTCCGCTCTGGATTCAAAATATTGCCCACACCAAAAAGTATTATAGCTCCTACACTGAGGAGAGGGATGCCGCTATACGTTAGACACGATACGAGATATCTCAAATCGTATCGGACGTATTGCGGCATCCCTCTCTTCAGTGGCCATAGAGATAATATAATGTCAGTGACTGAATTTAGGATGGTTGAATACGCGCTTATATTAGGCTCTTGCGTCACACACAATCTACCATAAGTGTTTCTTACGTGCAAGATAGAACTGATTTAGCATAGTCGTCTGAATATAGATATTAAAGTATTATTCTTTTTTAAACTTTCGCGCTTTTATGTCATGTGCTTATATGATTATGTATAAAACGGGACTAAGCACGAACCTTTTATTTGTTTCCGTTGACGTTTCAATGGAGTTACATCCATTGAAACTCCCCAAGTTCTGTAGAGCGTCAGAAATGTTTGTCCAGACTAGAACAGACGGATTTATTGCTGTGATAAAATAAAATTTTTGCCGTAAGAAAATGGCATCATTTATGGGGAGGTTGGAGTCGGGTCACAACACCATCCTTAAAACTGTGCCAGATAGACGGGATTCGTCTATAATGAGGCATCTCGTGGAGAGGACCATGCCGGTAGCCCTAAACGGCCAAATATGATATTATTTTATTACGTAGGTAGATTTATATCCTAACAGTCTAACACTAATTTTAAAGTTATTGTATTACTAACAAATTGGGTCAAGTTATCTGATATATAAATGAATTGAATTGAATAATTATGTATTGTAGTAAATTAGCATAGGTATAGGTACGTTGACCTAGTTGTGTGTTAAAGGCCCGCACCGACACTTGTCCAATGTTTTTTCTCTAAGTTATTTCTGTTTGTTATCCTACTTTTATTTCAGACTAGCTTTCGCCCGCGGCTCCGCCCGCGTTAATGTCGATCCCTCGGGAATAGTATACTTTTTCCCGGGATAAAAAGTAGCCTATGTCCTTCTCCGCACTCCAGAAAACTTGTATGCAAAATTTCATGATGATCGGTTCAGTAGTTACGGCGTGAAAGCGTAACAAACAAACAAACAAACTCACTTTCGCATTTATAATATTAGTAAGGAATAGTAAGGATAAGGATGATATATAATTTCTGCCGCAGCCATAACAATCCACTGCAGTGCTACGTGGGGCGCACTATAAGTTTTCGGAATGAATATGAAAAAATACTATTAAAGGTACAAAATTAATTTATTGTTTTTTAAAATAATCTCCCTTGGCGTCTATGCACTTTTTCATGATGATGAAACCAGTTTTGAAAACTTTTGTGCCACTCCTCTGTGGTGACCTCTGAAACGTGTTTTTACATACTCCTCGACAGCCTCTTCTGGTGATGAAAATCGTTGACCGCGTAATTGGTTCTTAATTTTTGGGAACAGAAAAAAGTCACAAGGTTCCAGGTCGGGACTGTATGCAGGATGACTCATGAGTTCTACATTTTTCGCCTTCAAAAAGTCGTTTGTCTGTCTGGCCGTGTGAGAACTAGCATTGTCGTGGTGCAGGATGATATGGCGTTTACGGTTATTTTTACGGAGTTCGTCAATAACTTCCGGCAAACAAATGGTCGTGTACCAGTCACTATTCACTGTACGACGATTCTCTAAAGCAACAGTAGCCACGTGTCCAGTTTTATTAAAAAAAGAAGCAATCATCCGCTTAGATGCACTTTTCACGCGCGCCACTTTGGTTGGTTTCGGCTCATCTTGAAAGACCCATACGCTCTATTGCTGCTTTGTTTTGGGATCGTAGCAATAAATCCATGTTTCGTCACCTGTTACTATGTCCCACACCAAATTTGATGCACCTTCGTTGAATCTGGTAAGCATGGCACTGCACCAAGTGACGCGGTCCGTTTTTTGAGCCTCGGTCAAGTTGTGTGGGATCCACCGCGAGCACAGCTTTCTCACACCCAAATGTTTGTGTAGGATAAATTGTATTTGACTCATGCCTATTTCTAAAGATGTGCGAATTTCATGGTAGGTCACATGCCTGTCTGTTTCAATCATACGGCGCACAGCATCGACGTTTTTGTTGGTCACAGCGGTGGACGGCCGACCATCGCGAGATTCGTCACTGAGATTGATACGACCACGCTTGAATTCTGCAAACCAGCTATAAACAGTTGTCTTGCATGGTGCTTCATTGCCAAAAGCTGTTTCAAGCCGAGCGATGCTCTGTTGAGCTGTCAAATTACACTTAAAATCGTAGAAAATCATACTACGAAAATTTTCCCGAGTTAAATCCATGTTGATGCAGACACACAATTTTTTAAATGGCGCCACAAGGTAAAAACAAAAGACAGTCAAATGAAACAAACTGCATTCTACAGCCAAAGAGTTCTATTTTCAAATGTTGCAATACATTTTTAAATATTGTTTACTAGCTTTCGCCCGCAGCTCCGCCCGCGTCAATGTCGATCCCTCGGGAATAGTACTTTTTACCGGGATAAAAGGTAGCCTATGTCCTTCTCCGCAGTCCAGAGAACTTGTATGCAAAATTTCATGATGATCGGTTCAGTAGTTACGGCGTGAAAGCGTAACAAACAAACAAACAAACTCACTTTCGCATTTATAATATTAGTAAGGATGTAAGTGGCCAGTTCCGGAAACTTACAGTGCGCCCTATGTATAAATGCGCGTCTCCTGTGGATTTCTAAAAGGACCTGTTCACCTCATCATGCTCGCTCGTCAGATCATATCGTAATTAGGTAAATTAAGAAATAAAATATGGTGAAAAAATTCCACACGGGCGGGGTTCGAACATGGGACCTTAGGTCTCTGTACGAGCTCTGCCAATCGATTTACCGCCATTTAACTTTACTAATAATTTAATATAATACTACAGCTTCGAATGCATTTGCACATAAAAAAAAAGAACACTTATAATTATGATTTAATTTAATTTGATTTTATTTTGTAATGTGATTATTTAACTATGTATGAAATATCTACATTTTAATTAACACAAGCCCTAATTTTTATTTTATTAATTTGCACCTGCGTTTACTCATTTAAGACTGAAACTGAACCAGTGTGCCGTCTTTATGGCCAAGCACGCTGAGTTTTGGCCCTTTTTGCACTACTGCAGCACATACATATAGTTATTTTTATGTAATGTGTAGTAATATAAGTATCTTTTGTTGTGTGTGATGCAGTTTTTATAAAGTAAACGTTATCTATCTATCTATCATTTAGCTACCGGATGTTAGAACCTCGGCGTCGAAAATTTCCACCATATCTTTTACTCATTAAGGCTTCCGTCATCTAAGACAACTACCCAACTTTTACAAGTATTTATTTGATAGAATTTTCATTCAATAAGTGTTTTTTTGCATTAACAATGCTATTCTGATATACTCTAATTAAATTAAGAAATAAAATATCTAGAAAATATTCCACCAAATATATATATATATATATTTTTAGAGAAATATATGAATTTTATTTCAGAATAGCATTGTGAACGCAAAAAAATACTTATAAAAATAAAGATCATCTCATCTATAAGTAGCGTGATCTTTAAGTGGAAGGTTTTTCAGCTTTTTTTAGACTTGTCGGCGTCGTTTCTTGGGAAAATACATGTTTATTCTACGCCACGATTCTGAAATATGCTTTATATTTTTCAACAAAATGGTACCGACGAAATCTTCGTAGCTTTTTAGGGTTGGAGAGAGAAAAAGTGTGTGAAATGAAAACATTTACGGAATAAAAAAGACAATTAAATTAACTGTACATTTTATTCTTAAATAACAAAATATTGTACAAAACAGTACATACTTTAAAATTAATTCGATCGAATCAATATAAATAACACCCAATACTGCCAACTCTTAACCTACGGTTAATATAAATAAAATTATAAATTAAAAGCCCCCGGCAAAGAAAGCCGTCCAGCCGCTGTGTTTAAATTTTCACAACCGGATGTCACACCGCTTTCTAAAATATCTCACGTCGAATTAATTAAATAGTTCGAATGTGGCTACATTTTTTAAAGACTTCAGTTTCTGGTTTATCAATGGCATTCTTTGACATGTATAATCCGGCATCTAAAATGTAACTAACTACATAAGATATCATACATGAGTATTCATGCAATATTGAGCAATAACCCTGCAAAATTAATAATTCAAGAATATATAAAGTTTATTAAACTTCTTTCCTTAGCCAGGGGCAAGTTAACTTTAAATATAACATATTTGAACCGTACCCAGGGTAGTGCTGAAAGATCTAAATTCCTAGATCTAACGTACTGTGGATGCGATCCAAATCCAGTAATTTTAAATACTCGCTGTCCAAGGGAATATAAAATGAAGCAGGATTTGTGTATTTATTTTATTACATATTCTTTGTAGCTACTTTATTTTTCCCTGACAGCGAATAATTTATATTACTATAGTTTGGCAAATTATGACTGGCACATTCAAAAATGGTAATTTTGGAAATGTATGTAGCGCTCCTTAGAAAATTATGACGTGAATAAACTTTATCTAAATAACCACCAAATTTTAAGCCAGTTTAAATTAGCCAAACTATATACACACAACTATAATGACTCTGTCCCTAAACTAAATATTCGGTTAGAAAGACGTGGAATTTAGTAAATTCAGACATCTCTAGCATCTGATGGCTTAGTTCACCGAAAATGGCGCCAGTGAGCGTGTTTAAAACATTTTAACATCATTACATATGCAAAATATTTAGATTGTTGGTCGATTTGTATTTCAACATGTTTAATAAAAAATCGACTATCTATTTGAAATTTCGCATCACTAATTATTTTTATAAATGCAGCGCAAATATATTTCCAGCCAGATTCTCTACATAATTTTGGAATTATTTTTGCTTAGACCTTAAAATATGTAGATGATGAAGTTATATCAAGGATACATTATACACATGACTATTTCGCGTGATAAGGCAAGCAATTTTGTATTAAAGTATTGCTGCGCTGGTGGCAGTGAAAACAGTGTAAGTTTAACGGTGGTGAACGAAATGCTTTGGTTATTATTGTAGCATCATCAGTCAACTGCTCACTGGTAAAAACAGACTAGAATCTACCGTAAAACAAACCGCTCACGACTTGACAATCTTGTCACCGAATTCAGACTTTTTGTACTGATCTACATTCTCACTTATGCTTGTAGCTACTGAAATCTCTGTCACTGGCTCATTTTTTTCCGTCGCTTCATTCTTCACACTCGCTGAAGCACTGTTGCCGAAGAAAATAGCAACATCATTATCGTCTATGTCGTCTACTGGTTGTATATTCTCTATTTTTGGTGGTGGCACTATCACCGAGTGTTGCACGGAATGTTCAGCTCTCAAATCACATTCAGGGATATCCCCTCTGTGCTTGTGTACGATTTCACTATGCAGAACAGATTTGATGTCTTTATTCGAGCTTTGGAGCTCCTGATCTGTTTTCTTGTATTTATCTTTAGTTCTATCGATAGGTTCGTAGCCAGCTGGTAGAGTTAGACCTCCGAAATCTATATTAGCAAAGTCTGAAGGGCTAGGTTGAAAATTACCTTGCGATTGGACGTGTTGAACATTTTGGACATTTTGGAGTTTGGCAGTATGGATTTGGGGACCTGGGTTTGACGAAGGTTGATCAATAGCTTGGAGAATGCTTTGCAATAATCCTTCAGATAGTAATTGTTCGTGAGGTATCGATGGAGGACCAGCTTTGCCGCCAGAACCATCAGCGGATTGAATCTGAAGCGAGTAACTAGCGTGTTTTCCTTTCACAGGTATTTCCTGGTTGTAATGATGCACCTGGCTGTTCACGTGATGAATGTTCTGGTTAGACGATACGATTTTTTGCTGCAGCTGTTTCGCTTCTTCGCTCAGATGCCTGATCTTTTCTGAAGTCTGTTGAATTTGTTCTGATACGTATTGTAGTTTTTCATCTTTGTAGTTATGTTTGTCTTTAATTGCTTTTCCTTTGTGGCCGGTTCCTTTCTCGTATTTTTCTTTCTTAATATCGTTACTTGGAACAATTGACTGCACCAGAGTATGTGATGCAGTAGCCAAGTCTTGCGTGTTGTAGGAAACGCTTTCGCTTCCAGGCGCGGGAGTGTTGAAGGCGTTATTTGGTGAAATCAAAGTTTGCTGGCTCTTAGACAGAGTCGATCCTAAAGAGCTCAAACTAGCGACGTAGCTGGACGCCAGTTCTGATGATATTTTGTTTCCGTACTTAGCAGCTTTAAGGATAGCCTCATGGTATGGGCAGTGCTTTAGAATTGCCGCTGCATCCTCATTTGATAAGTTGGCCAGAATTGTACCGTCGAGCGTAGCTGTTACAGAGTTAGTACTAGAACCCGAAGTAGCATGGTCACCGACACCAACGGTCAGCAAGGGCACTGAGTAAGAATCTATCGGAGATCCGTAAGAGCCACTAGGTTGTTGCAAGTTGAAGTTAATAGGGTTTCCTGCGTGAGGCAGGCTGTACAAGTTTGTTGGTTCAATAGACAATGCTAGGTTTCCAACACCATGGTTTCCTGTTTGGTGACCCACATCTTTTACGTCACGAATCGGCGGTGGTAAGTATTGAGGTCCTTGTACGAGATGGTCTGTACCGTGGAAGTCTTTTTGGCGGGTAACCTTGCCGATATGTTGGAAGAGACCTTCTGGAACGCTCTCTCTGAACTTAATTGGATGTTTTGGAAAGCTGCCGCCAGTATGGCCTCCTCCTGAATGCGTGCCGTATGGAATTGGTAGGTTTGATGGAAGTGGCTTCGGGGGAGCGCCGTAGTGACTTCCTGGAGGAACTCCGTAGATTCCTGATGGAGGTAAGAGTCCTTTAGCCCCTTGTTGTCTGATCGACGCTGGGTAAGGACCGTTTGACAGTGAATCTAGAGGAGGAGCGGAATATGTGTCAATAGGTTTGTCAAGTCCTGAAGGTATAGACAATCCCGAAGGAATTGAGCTTTGGATAATACTTAGATCTTCTTGAGGATGGGCGGGCTCGGTGTAATGCGCTTCGTAAACTGTCTTAGACTGGTCAATGTGGTTCGAATCTCCACCCACAATAGCGTTCAAGTCAATATTGGCTAAAGCATCTTGATGGACGCTGGAGTAGCCAGTGGTAATCTGTGCTGAACTGCTGCTGAACGAATGTTGCTGGTGAGCGTCTGGCAAAGATTGGCCATCGAGATTAACGTGAATTTCTTGTACTTGTGGCACTGGAGGTGGTGGTCCGTATTCATCACCAATGTTTTGTTCTATATGATGTTCAATCACTGGTTTCGAAGATATTCCAGGGATTGGCTTCCACCCATCGTACAGTACGTGAGGTGGGGTTGGCGGCGCGGGTATTCCTGGATGTGGAGGCCTGGGGTTTGGGTCGGGTTGAGGTGGCCCGTAATGCCCAACATTGCTATCATGAACTACAACTTGATCGTTAGGGCCTATCGGACCTACAGAATGACCTGGCGGTCCGTACGTCTCAGCTGGGACATGGAAATTATGCTTCAGGTCCAGAGACGGTATAGGTGTTCCGTAAATTGGAGCTGGCAGATTCAAACCAAGATCGATATTGGAGCTGATGCTCCCGATACTGGTTGTAACTGGAGGAAGTTCAGCAACAGGTAAGCTTGGTAGACTTGGCGCACTTATCAGTGGAGTTCCATAAATTGGTTTCGGTGGTCCATATACTGATTTAGGTGGGCCGTAAACTGGTTTTGGTACACCATATACTGGTTTCGGAAAGCTGATCTTTGGTGGTTTAAACGGTGCCCCGTATGTAGGCTTTGGAAGGCTGAATTTCGGAGGTCCGTAATTCTTCTTAGGTGGGCCATAGATTGGTTTGGGAGGTCCGTAGGATTGCTTCGGTGGTCCATAGTGCTTTGGGGGTCCGTATACGGGCCTGGGCTTGGACATGGGCGGCGGGGGCCCCTCGTAGATCTGGCTCGGAAAGACCACTGGTGAAGGAGGACCGTAGGCTCCGGGTGGGGTCTCTTGCAGTTCAGCTGGTACGCCGTAAACTGGCGCTGGCAGTGAGAGATCTGAAACTGCAATTATTTTAGATTAGATTATACTTTTTTAACTAGAAAATGTGACAGACGTTAGGATAAAAATCTGGGCATATTATGTCTTGAAGGTATAAAGATATATAAAGATAAGGTATATAAAGATCGAGGATGACATCATAAATTTGGCGTTTGATGTAACGCACGGCATGCTAGTCGGTGCTATTGCCTCGTTGTGTAGTTATTACCCATCACTGTCACTATTACTGATTTACAATAATAATATGACATATTAAAAATAATAATATGACGTTCAGAAAGATAGTATTAAAGATAATAATATGACGTTCAGAAAGAGATACATGATATCCAAATTTGAATAAAATTCTATTTCATTTCATTTCATTTCATTTCATTTCATTTCATTTCATTTCATTTCATTTCATTTCATTCCATTTCATTTCATTACAAAATCGACCCGGTTGTGATGACTCTGCTTTTCGTAATTGGACTAGTTGTGTCCACCCCGCAGGGGGAAGAAAACGTGAGACTGTAGTTTCTAGTAATCTAAAGCAGAAGTATAAGGTTGATTGCCCACACTAAAGCAAATACTTTATACCATTAAAAAATAAAAGTGTTGCTATTTGAAAAAAATACTTACTGATATTGGACAGATCTTGCGGGGGGCCATAAGCGTCAAGAGGTAGTGGCTCGCCGTACGAGTTTGACAATGCTGCTTCTCTCTTCTGTGCCTGGGCGCCTGAAAAAGAAAGGAAAGTCAGGAAGTATAATTCTTTTCTATATATCATTGCTAAAGTCGTGCCGTGTGGTATTAGCCGTGTGGTATCCGGCAGAGTAGAATAGGACCACTCCAAGTCTTCCCGTGGATGTCGTAGAAGGCGACTTAGGAAATACAAGCTAAACAAAGCTTATAAACATCTAAGACACCTCTCCAACCCGTCTGGCCAGCGTGGAGAGTGTAGGCCAAGTCCTCTGGCTGCTCTAGCCAAGTATGGCCCTAGTACAGAGAGGGTCGTGCTCCTGTAGTGGAGACTAAAAAGGACCTGATGATGATGATTGCTAAAGACAAAGTGAAGTCAAAAGTCATTCATTCATCATATACTTTACATATAATTTAGTGAACGTTAACATTTATTTTACAACAAAATATTGTTGACGTTAATTTACTTAAAGCTATGTTTAGAGCCGCTTCCAAAGCGGAGTGCAGAAGAAGAGACAACAAACTGCACCGCGCATTTTCTCCAGAAATATTTTAATTCCGCTATTATCATCACACTAGTTTTTTCTCGCAGCTCCGCTCGCGTAAATTTGGATCCCTCGGAAATACGACCTTTTTCCGGTATGATAATACCCTATGTTTTTTCCCGGGTTTGAAACTTTGTGACACGGTCTGATCACATTAATATTGTTCTTCCTCTTGATTAATGTAACTCCAACGTGCTAAATTATGCCAGTACGGAGGCAAGTCAAGCATTTCTTTGAATACATGAACATGACTACCGCAGTTATGCAGCGATATCCAGGGTGGGCCCTCTTCTCAAATCTAACCTGTGGGTTATTTATTACATACTATCACATTAGCCGTGTGGTATCCGGCAGAGTAGAATAGACTACTCCAAGTCTTCCCGTGAATGTAGTAGACGGCGACTTAGGAAATACAAGCTAAACAAAGCTTTTAAACATCTGTGAGACCTCTCCAACCCGTCTGGCCAGCGTGGAGAGTGTAGGCCAAGTCCTCTGGCTGCTGTGGCCAAGTATGGCCCTAGTAGTACAGAGAGGGCCGTTCTCCTGTAGTGGAGACTAAAAAAGGACCTGATGATGATGATACTATCACATTACATTTTATCACTTCTTTTTCCCTTGTGCCACGTTTAGCATGTTGATGGGGACAAGGTGGAAAAATAGTGAATCAAAATAGTGATCGGTTGCTAGCCGCATAACATAATTCGTCAGATTTCCGCCCATCCCTCGATCATCTTTAACAATCTGCGCGGGAAGAGAAGCAGCTGGTACATTCTACGTTTTTTCTTCCAGACCAGCATGGAAGAGAAGAAAAAATAGATTACTGCTCAAATTGAATTGGAATGAGAAGAATCTTTTATCCCTACCTGTGTTACTAGCTTCGGCCACCAGATCCTGTTCGCTGTCCTTGTTGACTAGTCCTGGCGGCGCATCATCAGCCCATGTTACTGCCAGTAGCACGCACCACACCACCGCCAACTGGAAGTTACAATGACATAAATTAGTACATCTATTCAAATATACATATTATCACTTACGGGGTAGACAGATTCTTAAGATTAAGTTCCTGAGACCTAAAGGCGTGTTGTCTAATGTCTATAATTTGTTATAAAATATAGTATCGTTGAGTTAGTATCCCATAACACAAGTCTCGAACTTACTTTGGGGCTAGCTCAATCTGTGTGATTTGTCCGTATATATTTATTTATTGATCTGACAAAGATGTTGAAGCCTTTACAAAGTCATCGTATATACTACTGCAGCACCAGGGGTATTTCACCATTTTTCTCACGTTATATATTCTATAGATTAATATGGTTCAAAATCAACCCTCTTTACACAACAACAGAAACTGTATGTTGTTCAATGGCAGCCTAACGTATCAATACCATATATACAATATACCACCACGCACTCAGAAAACTCATTATACAATCATTATAATTACAAGGTGGAATCGTCTCACGCTCAGGTCACGATCGATCACATGATTGAGAGACACTCTCGCTTCTGAGTTTCCGAGTTAATACGAGTACACGCATATGATCTAGATTATCGTCTACGATTGTTATACAGCGTGTAATTTAACCAACAACATTACCGTGAACGCTCAGCCCACCAAAATGAACAAAAAAAAGCGAAAATCGAATATTTGCGGCATAAACGGCTCTGTCTTTTAATTGCGATAGCTTAGAAGTTTGATTTTTTTACAGTTCTAAGAGACAGTAGACTTGAGTATTTGATATGAATTTCAGCTTGATACCTCCACGCGTTCCTGAGAAAAAGGTCCTGACAGAGAGAGACAACAAAGTGATCCTATAAGGCTTCCGTTTTTTCCTTTTGAGGTACGAAACCCTAAAAATAAATAGGCTGATAAAAAATAAAGGTGTCACCTACACGAAATGATGATGATGATGAGTTAAACATTTTCTGAAACACATTCGCATGAACTATGAATTTTTAAATATAACCGTAATTTTTATTTGTACGGTAAAATCCCATACATGATCATTAAATATTAAAAACGCAGAATTATTGTTTTTATAACATCATTCAAATCATTTATACCCAGCTCGTTAGTGATTGAATCCATGTCATGAGTATGTTATTGATGATGTGGATTATTGTACTCGCGCACGAAGGGATCTATAGAAACTGCAAAAAATCATGTGTGTTATATGGGAACCCCCGTTAATATTATTTTATTTTTATTTAATTATTTATTTTTAAAGTAAATATGAAACTAAATATTCTGTGAATATTTCAAGCGTCTGCCTAATGCCGTTATTAATATCGAGCAAAAGCAAACAAAAATATCACGTTTATCGTATAGGAGAAACCAATGGAACACTATTTCTATAAAAGTTTATGAGGTTTGTGGAAGGAAAAGCACACAAGTAGTTTTAAGTACGATTTTATATCAAGTTGTTTCATGAATCGAAATTGAGCCAGATACACATTTATAATCGAAATAATCGACTTAACAAAGTCATCCACCCATCACTACGTTTTTTTTTCTTTCATCTAATTGATGAAAGAAAAAAACGTAGTGATGGGATTAATATATTGATATAATATCAATATTAGAAAGTAAGTATAGTAAGAAAGATATATAGTCAGATAATGTATAGGAACCAAAGAGGATGTAAAAGGTACAATTAAAGTCAATCCAAGAAATAAATATGGTTTTAACTAGCTTTCGCCTGCGGCTACGCCCGCGTCAATGTCGATCCTTCGGGAATAGTAATTTGTCCCGGGATAAAAGGTTTCAGATTATCCTGGCCTGGGTCTTGGGTGTTTTTTTTATCTATAAAGTACCTACATAAAATATAATATTTTTGGGGTAAGTAGTATCCCCCAACATAAGGTCACAACTTACTGTGAAGCTAGCTCTGTTTATATTTTCCCTCACATTTATTTATCTAGCTATACAAAAGAGCTCAGGGAATCTATTGATCAGCAAACAGGTCATCGGCTTTCTTCCAATTATCATGGTTACACTAGATCTACTCTACTTCCGTCATTCCCAGAGGACACAATGGCTCATCCGACCGCTCGCTGTGGCGTAATCATAGACAATAGATCGATGGGACAAAAACTAGTGATGGGAAAATGTAGACTAAGCGATTTTTAATCGATTATTTGTTTTTAGGGTTCCGGATCCGACTGGTAGAAACGGGATTTTATTACTAACTGTTAAGTATGGGTGTACGCTTGAGCCGGACATTTTTAATTACAACGCGGGTATCTCGTCGCCACTATTAAGTATGGGATACGGAACGAGTGAAACGAATGCTGGTTAGAATCGTACTGGCGTTTATTCGAACATTTTCATTTTCTAATAAATAAAATAAAAAATAAAAATATTGCGTGTGGCGCAGCACACGATACGTATACATAACTATATAACAATAACATTCGCTGTCCGTTCATCTGTCATAGGGCTGTGTATCTATTGAGCCGTAATCCTTATCCTTACTAATATTATAAATGCGAAAGTGAGTTTGTTTGTTTGTTACTCTTTCACGCCGTAACTACTGAACCGATCACCATGAAAATTTGCATACGGACATAGGCTACCTTTTATCCCGGGAAAAAGTACTATTCCCGAGGGATCGACATTGACGCGGGCGGAGCCGCGGGCGGAGCCGCGGGCGGAGCCGCGGGCGAAAGCTAGTAGGTAGATATTTGAAATGTTCACAGAATGTGTATCTTCTGCCGCTTCAACAACAAATAATAAGAATAAAATAGACGGGACTTCATAAAAAGAACGTGAGTGCTATTTTTGAAATGACGCCGTTCGTAAACGAGCGATTTTTCCACACAAAAATTGCTCGAAGACGAATGTCACACTTTCAAGAATAGTTCCCCGTGTTAGTTGACCGTTTCTTACTCGACTGCTATGAATTACTACTAATAAGTCAACATTTTCACACAAAAGTGTTCAGCCCGGGCACTTGTATGAGAATGTCTGAAATTTTTGAGCTGTAAGCTTTGGTCCCATGGGAAAAGTAGTTCAAATAGACGGGCTGAGTCACCCCTTTACGGGCATTTCGAGGGTTAATTTACTCGCTGGTATTCGTATACACGGTGAAATTTTGGTCGTTCTGAACCCTTAAAGGGGTGATTCAGCCCATCGATATGAACAACTTTTCCTATGGCACCAATGTTGGAAACTCAAAAGAAAAATTGGGATGTTCCATACAAAAAATTTCGGCCGCCCGGTCTATTCGTATAGGAAAATAAAAAAAAAATTGAGTTCCCATCATTGGTCCCATAGGAAAAGTTGTTTATATCAACGGGCTGAATCATCCCTTAAAGGGTTCAGAACGATCAAAATTTTACCGTATATACTCGTACTTAATAGTTATCGTGCATATACAAATATTTTATTGCCAACTAGCGAGCCGCCCCGGCTTCGCACGGGTGCAATGTAGATACTTACTAATATGGGCCAGTCATCATCATCATTTCGAGTAGGTGTCACGGCCAATCGACCATGCACACCCTGGTGTCAGAGTTCTTCGGAACCGCCTCTCGGCCTCTGACGTGGTTCCTTTAACGACTACCAGATGGCAGCCGGGACCACCGGCTTTACGTGCCTTCCGAAGCATGGAATCATCTTTATTATCAGACAATCAGGTGATTCACGCCTGCAATGTCCTAACCAAACTGGAAACAACTAAACAAAGTATGCTTCCGGTGGGAATCGAACCCACGACCCCCGGGTCAACAGGCAAACGCCTTTACCACTGGACCACAGAGGCTGTTCATGTCTAGGTCCGTGAGTAAGGTGAAAATCCGATTTATCGTCCGCATTTATGTACGTCTATAAAAGTTTGTACTTTCTTTCCTCACAGGAAATCGCGAATCTCTGCACAATGCATCGGATAATTTCCTGAATGATACTTCCTCATGCCACACCAGAGACAGATCGATGCGATCATTGTCACCAAGCTTTTTGATGATTTGATGAACACTTTTTTATTACTCTTTGACAGCGGCTTCGTCCGCGCGTGTGTTTGTCATGAAATTTACCACGCGAGAATAATGTTCAAGTGAAAAATGGTTTGACTCGTAGGGTTCTTCTTTTTAAATAATACTGTAACACCGCATAGCTAAACATTTTATACTAGACTAGCTGTTGCCCGCGGCTCCGCCCGCGTTAATGTCGTTCCCGTTGGGAACAGTAGAAATGATAAAAATTCCATACAAACCCCTCCCCCTCTGCTTTTTCCCCTTAAGGCGGAATAATACATCTCACCTGCATAGATCTTTAGCCCTTAAAGAGGGGATTTTGCCCATTTCACCTACACAGATCTTTTAAATTGTAATGTAAACATATATACTTATTTTTATAATGTCCAGAAATGAGAAAATTTCCATACAATTCCCCCCCCCCCCCCCCCTTTATCCCTTAAGAGGGGAATTTCGTACATTTCATTTTTAATTGTAATCTAGAACGTATGTACTTATTTTAATACTTCTAAGTCTAGAAAAAAATCCATACTAACTTTACTCCCCTATTTTATCCCTTCAGGTGAAAATTTCGTCGGTTTTACCTACATACATCTTTTTAATTGTAATCCAGAACGTCCAGAAATGAGAAAATGTCCATAAAAGCTTAAATTTGTGTACCTACTTTTAAAACTTCTAAGTCCAGAAATGAGAAAATTCCATAAAACTTCACCCCCTTTGATTTTCTAAAAATCCTTTCTTAGTGCTCATTTACATCATAAAAAGAATCCCTGTGACAAATTTCAAGTTTCTGGGCACAGTAGTTTCGGCTATGCGTTGAAATATAAGTCAGGTTTGCCTTTGGCCTGCGGCTCCGGCCGCGTAAGTGTCGATTTCTCAGGAACAGTAGAATTACCCGGAATACATTAGTTAATGACTTTCAATGAAACACCCTTATATTAAATTTCAATTGAATAACTTCAAAAACGGAATGCTTCATACTAACTTTGCATCCCCGTTATAATTAAGGGATGATTTTTGAGAAAAATATTTTACTCGTGTTTCATGCCTTTCAGTAAAGAACCTTCATGCTGAATTTCATTCGACTAACTTCAAAAATGGTTAAGTTTCAAACTTACTTTGCACCCCTATTTACCCCCTTAAGGGATGATTTTTGAGTAAAATATTTTACTCGTGTTTCAAACCTTTCAGTAAAGAACCTTCATGCTGAATTTAATTCGAATAACTTTAAAAACGACAAAGTTTAATACTAACTTTGCAACCCGTTTCACCCCCTTAGGAGATGAATTCCCAAAAATCATTTTCTTAGTGCTCCCCTACGTTATAAAAGGAACCCCTGTGCAATTTTTTTTTTGAAATGACTATGTAGCTAGCTCCAAGTGAGCTTTCGCTACTTCACCGGGCGTTTGAGGCGAGGGCAGAGTGCCCTCAACCTTTATAGACAACATCACTAAAGGGCCCCCAGGAGGGACGGACCTCGGATTTGGGCGTTGCCTGTGTGCGCAAGGCTTGGAGAGACAGCAAACTCTCATATTGCCTGATGGGCCGCGTATGCGTGCATGCAAGCCTGAAGGGCCAATCTGAGAATTAATGGCAAAAGCCTTTGGAGAGCAGCAACTCTAATCTTTTGCCTTATGGGCCGAAGGCTACGTTGCCAGAAGGGCCTATCCTGGGTGCAAGTCACCCGGGACCGCCGGGCGGTCACCAGTAATCGGAGCTAAGTGTGCAAAATTTCACGTTCCTAACCCTTATAGTTTAGGCCCTGCGTTGATATGTCAGTCAGTCAGCTTCTCCTTTTTTTTAGTATGGATTACTATGGATAGTATGGATAGGTATAATGCTGTCGTATAATGATGATGAATTGACTTTGGATTTTAATTTTCTTATGTCACTTATTATTTTATTTTATTTTTGCTATATGTTTGCAGGCAAACTCATGCCTTGAGTTCATTCAAATGACGATAACTTTTTTTTTAATGAACCGATTTTGATGAAACAAACTTTAATTGTTTGGCTGGGTTAAAACAAAGCAATTGGTGAAAGTTTGAAGTAAATCGGTTCAGCAATTTCGGAGATAATCGTGATCATACATACAGACAGACAGACAGACAGACAGACAGACAAGAAATTCGAAAAAAAATTTTTTGCTTTCTATTATTTTTTTTAAGTGTCCCTCTATCCATTTTAGTCAAAAAATCTAAATGTACAGACAAAATATATGTACTGTTTTATTATATGTATGTATAGATAGAAGGCGCTTGCCATACTGAGCTTCCCCGGACATCAACTAGATGGCGCTGAACGAAATTAAAACTCGCTATGGAAGTTTTTCCCAACGAAGGACGTCAACATACCAATTATTGTTGTAAAACGTCCGGTGAAGTAGCGGAAGCTCACTTGGAGCCAGCCACATAGTCCTTTCAAAAAAAAAATGTCTATGTATCCTTCTAAGCATATATCTTAAATGAATTAACTGAATTTTCTGAAACTTGGAAGATAAACATTTAGAAACATAGGATACAGGATAGACTACATATTTTTTTTCTTTGGTTGTGATAAGACGTGACCTCCATACAAATGTACGCTAACAGAGTCGTGGGACTTATTATATCAAAGCCCAAACTACTGTACCTAGAAACTTGAAATTTGGTGCAGGGGGAACCCATTTTGTCACGCAAGTGTGCAATAAAAAATGATTTTAGTCCAACCCCTAAAGGGGTGAAATTTATATGGTTTATATGGAATTTTCACATTTCCAGACTTAGAAGTATGAAATGGGTATATAAGTACTTGATTACAATTAATAAAGACCTGTGTAGATGAAATGGACAAAATTCCCCTCTAACTGGTTAAATGGGGGGTAAAATTGGCATTGAAATATTCTCATTTCTGGACTTAGAGGTGTGAAAATAGATATAAATATAATAAATATATACGGACAAATCACACAGATTGAGCTAGCCCCAAAGTAAGTTCGAGACTTGTGTTATGGGATACTAACTCAATGATACTATATTTTATAACAAATACATATATAGATACACATCCAAGAACCAGGCCAATCTGAAAAAGATCATTTTCCATCTTGACCTGGCCGGGGATCGAACCCGGTCACTCTGTGTCGCAGGCTGGCGTGTTGACCGCTGCGCCACGGAGCTAGTCGATATATACCTAAGTTCTCGATTACAATTAAAAAAGATGTGTGTATGTGAAATAGTCAAAACTCTCCCCTAAAGGAGTAAAATGGGGAGAGGGGGGTAAAGTTTGTATGGAAATTTCTCATTTATGGACTTAGAAGTATAAAAACGCGAACGAAGTCGCGGGCACTGCTAGTTGATTGATAAGTGAAGAGTATATCTACTAGCCGTGTGGTATCCGGCAGAGTAGAATAGGACCACTCCAAGTCTTCCCGTGGATGTCGTAGAAGGCGACTTAGGAAAGACAAGCTAAACAAAGCTTATAAACATCTAAGAGACCTCTCCAACCCGTCTGGCCAGCGTGGAGAGTGTAGGCCAAGTCCTCTGGCTGCTCTGACCAAGTATGGCCCTAGTAGTACAGAGAGGGTCGTGCTCCTGTATTGGAGACTAAAAAGGACCTGATGATGACGATGATGATATCTACGGATACAATTTCCGCGATCGCGAATCGCTATCAGTTTCCCTATAATCTTTCAACGAAAGTTCAAGTACTTATCTGCTAACTTAATACTATGTAATAGGTGACTTTCTCTTGAAATATTATACCTTGCGGTGTCAGGTGGTGTAATCTATAGGGTGAGGTCGTCCAACCTGCGTGGCATTCACTTGTCTTAGAGTATACAGTGAAGGAGTGACTAATTACTTAGCCCGCCAGATGAACAACTTTTCCTAAGGAACCAATGCTGGGAACTAAAAAAAAAAGGTCAAGTGCGAGTCGGACTCGCGCACTAAGGGTTCCGTAACGTTATCTATAATGATTTAAAAATTATTAAAAATATTTTTTACTATAAGATGTAACTAAAAATTTATACCTTTCGCAATTTTTCCTTTATCTGTGCTATACGACGGTGCTAAGCACCAAATTTCAAGATTCTGAGTTCACGAGAAGTACCCTGTAGATTTTGATTCCCTTGCGAATGTCGAAAATTTGCGGCTTATATATTAAAAATATTTTTGTTGCATGATGTAACAAAAGATGTTTGCTTTTCGCAATTTTTCCTTTATATGACGTTGCTTCATACGAAATTTCAAGATTCTGAGTTCACGGGAAGTACCCTGTAGGTTTTGATTCCCTTGCGAATGACGAAAATTATTTTTATTATAATGATGTAACTAAAAATACTATTTATCAAAGTGTTCGGCCGGTCCGACAATTAGTATGAAAATGTCTAAATATATAGAGTTCCAAATCCCCATAGGACAAGTTGTTCATTTTTTTGTGTGTTTGATGGACTTTGTGTTTCCTTATACATGGTGAAATTATGATCGTTTTAGACCCCTTAATGGGTGATTCAGCCCGTTAATATGAACAACTTTTCCTATGGGAACAATGCTGGGAACAAAAAAAAAAATTCGACATTCCCATACAAACTGGCCGGGCGGCGAAACTCTTTTGTATGGAAATGACGATTTTTTTTAATTCCCAGCATTGGTCCCATAGAAAAAGTTGTTCATATTGATGGTATGAGTCAAACCTTTAAGGGTCCAAAACGATTAAAATATTTTTTTTTTTTTTACTAATTATTGGATCAGGCATTTGTCTCCCATCTCACCTGATGGTAAGTGACGATGAAGACGAGGATGTTACATGCCTATTCAAGAGATACCCATTTATTCAAGTTGCGAACAAAACGATCATGATGTATATAGCTTACTAGCTGTGCCCGCGTCTTCGTTCGCGTACATCTTAAAAAATTAATGGCCATACTGCGTCCTGTGCGTCTAAATGTTTATCTACCAATTTTGATAAAATTCAGTTCATTCGTTTAAGATTTACAGAGGAACATACATACAAAGAAACAAAGAAAATTCTAAAAATCCTCAATTTGGTTTCAGTATCATGTATAGAGCTTATAAACACGATATCTCTAAAAACAAAGTATCTTACACCATGACCAACCCTTACAGATTTATTATTAGTTTGATTTATTGTCAAAGTCAAAGATTTTTATTCAGAATTGGATACATGTATCTCTTTTTGAACGTCATATTTTTATTTCTTATATATTTTTAATATATGCAAAATTGAAATACTACTAGCGTTTCGGAATGACCACTGGTGAGAAGAATACGCCGAAAGAAACTCAATCCAGATTGATTAATATTACTCTTTGCTATGTAAATGCTATTAACTAATGGCAATTCATATAATCGTTCCTAGTGTAATGCTAATAGCGTGATAATATTTAACTTTCGCTAGAAATATAATACATAATTATGTATATAAACGGGACTTAGCACGAACCTTTTTATTATTTGTTTCCGTTGACGTTCTCTCGTTGCGACCACGATGGATGTAACTCCATTGAAACGTCAACGGAAACAAATAATAAAAAGGTTCGGGCTAAGTCCCATATATATATAATTATGTGTTTAAAGCGCGAAAGTTTAAAAAAAGAATAGTAATATAATATTATACTTACGCCTTTGATCTACATGGTGAAATTTTGATCGTTTTGGACCCTTAAAGGGGTGACTCAGACCATCAATATGAACAACTTTTTCTAAGGGACCAATGGTGGGAACTAAAAAAAAAATTCGTCATTTCCATACAAAAGAGTTCCGCCGCCCGTGCCAGTTTGTATGGGATTTTTTTTGAGTTCCCAGCATTGTTTCCATAGGAAAAGTTGTTCATTTTGACGGTCTGAGTTACCCCTTTAAGGGTCCAAAACGATCAAAATTTCACGATGTATGTATATAGATATTACCTACTCTTTGCTATGTAAATGCTAATAACTAATGGCAATTCATATAATCGTTCCCAGTGAAATGCTAATAGCGTGATAATATTTAACTTTCGCTAGAAATATAATACTCCGCGTTTTTGATGTATAGTGCTTGTATTACCAGCTGATATAATATCTACCAGTAGGGCATTAACCTCAAACATAATTACGAACGTCGTGATTCTTAGAAAAATAATTACTTATTGTTTATTTTTTCAGTTAGCGGTACTGTGATCTTTGTACATACATACATACATAGTATCACGTCTTTTTCCCTTACGGGGTAGACAGAGCCTAGGTCTATAGGACCTGAAGGCCACGTTTAGCATGTTGGTAGGTATGGTGGAAAACGGAATCAAAATAGTGACGGATTGCTAGCCGCATCGCCTATTAACACGATTCCTCAGATTTTACCCAATCCCTCGATCGGCTTTTACACCTGCGCGGGAAGAGAAGCAGCTGGTACATTGTACGTTTTTTCTTTTCTCCCAGACCAGCATGGAAGAGATCTTTGTTAGATGTTTAATTAAATAAATTACTTACTCAAACTTATAATTCATGTATTTTTTGTCAGACATGGATATACAAATAGGTGTTAGTATTGATTACATAGATCTTCTTCTTATCAAGTCGGATATGGCTATTTTGACCAATATTTGGCCACGCTGACCGCCTTGTCATTGGCTTCGATAAGATCTTAATTTGTACAAGAAGTGGGGCAGTTGGGACAAGACAAAAGGTGGGCCATAGACTGAGTAGCACCATAGTCACATAGACTATTGCTGGAGATACCCTTTATTATATATAACATAGATAAGATATATAAAAACTTTATTTGCATCAACTGAGAGGGAGGTATTGAAAGAGAAACTGTCACGATTGATACATCAAATCAATAAATGTGGCGCAGTGATACAAACAGGTAACAACTCAGTGATACATTTGCTTAAGAAGCAAAACACTGATTTTCAGTCATTACCCGGTAAGTAAGAGAACGTGAGTCCGTCAATACAAGTGAACATACTATAAGATAAATAAATATATACAGACAAATCCCACAGATTGAGCTAGCCCCAAAGTAAGTTCGAGACTTGTGTTATGGGATACTAACTCAACGATACTATATTTTATAACAAATACATATATAGATACACATCCAAGACCCAGGCCAATCTGAAAAAGATCATTTTCCATCTTGACCTGGCCGGGGATAGAACCCGGGCACTCCGTGTCGCAGGCTGGCGTGTTAACCACTGCGCCACGGAGCTGTCAGCTTTTGGTGGTTATGTTTTTTTAATGACTGAGCCTAAAGCAAACAAAATATTTATAACATATACAATAAAGAGCATACCTAGATTCTGGTTTCCTATCACCCTTTTTAGAATCCTGAATAATTATTTATTTTCATTTACTATGAAAACTAGTTTTAAATTTGTTTTTTTCTTAATGTATAATAGATTGTATAAAACTTGTTTTATTACGTGTTTTTAAAAACGAAATTAAAAAAAAAAAAATGATTAATTTGAAACTGTTTTAAACACTGTCTTAAACATGTGTTTAAAAGTCACTTGTTTTAATCATGCCAACCCTGTAATACCGAGCATTGTAATCCTTACTAATATTATAAATGCGAAAGTGAGTTTGTTTGTTTATTTGTTTGTTACGCTTTCATGCCGTAACTACTGAACCGATCACCATGAAGTTTTGCATACAAGTTCTCTGGAGTACGGAAAAGGACATAGGCTTACCTTTTATCCCGGGAACTATAAATATAATATACTATTCCCGAGGGATCGACATTGACGCGAACGGAGCCGCGGGCGAAAGTTAGTACTATGTTAAAACAATTTAACTAATGATATTCATGTTTTTGTGAATCCTAGCCCCGCAGTTTGTAAACAAAACTTCGCATTTTGAGGAAGGTAAAAGCGTCCGTAGCCCTTCAGACAATAATTAGAGTTTGCTCTCTCACATCGCCCAAAGCCGACCACTGGTCCGTCCCTCTTAGGGGCCCTTTGGTGATGTTGTCTATATAAGCTGAGGGGCTCGCACGCCTCAAACGCCCAGGGGTACTATTTTTGAAAGTATGACACCTTTTTTTTTATGTTGAAAGGACTTTGTAGCTAGCTCCAAGTGAGCTTTCGCTACTTCACCGGGCGTTTGAGGAGAGGGCAGAGTGCCCTCGACCTTTATAGACAACATCACCAAAGGGCCCCTGGGACGGACCTCGGCTTTGGGCGTTGCCTGTGTGCGCAAGGCTTCGAGAGACAGCAAACTCTCATATTGCCTGATGGGCCGCGTATGCTTGCATGTAAGCCTGAAGGGCCAATCTGAGAATCAATGGCAAAAGCCTTTAGAGAGCAGCAATTCTCATCTTTTGCCTTATGGGGCGAAAAGTATGACACCCGTCTTCGAGCGGTTTTTGTATGAAAAAATAGCTCGAAAACGAGTGTCATATATAGTCCCTGCAAACCGTCATTCTGCGGCAACGTGCCCAAAAGGCTGGCAGCATTGCCACGTTGGATGGCAATGCTGAAGTCTGAGTCTTCATCATAATTATCCTAGTCATTAAAATTCTGCAGCTGGGAAAAGACTTCTCCCAAGGATTGTCCGTTCCATGGAGTATGCCGTACCCACCACGCTTGGCAGGCAGTTTGGCGAGACTTCTTTGGCTTCTTTTGCTTCCGACGCTGCTACCTTTCGGAAGCATTTTTAAGTATTTTGATTTTATATTAATAACCTGTGCAATTTCGACAATATTAACTACAAACATATAGAATTGACAACCTGTTTTTATAAGTCGGTTAAAAACAACAAACGAAGGCTTTGCTTGCACCGTAAGGCTTAAAGACGTGAAGCACTGTCTCTTAGTTCTATAATTATGTATTCCGCAGCTGTACACTGCTATTTAATTATTTATGTTGGCACTAATCGAATAGTTTCACCGGAGATCGTGCACATTCAGCTAAGCCGTCCTAATTCCTAAATCAATATATTTAACACCAATAATATTAACAGTCTCCGTGGTCCAGTGGTTAAGGCGTTTGCCTGTTGACCCGGAGGTCGTGGGTTCGATTCCCACCGGAAGCATACTTTGTTTAGTTGTTTCCAGTTTGGTTAGGACATTGCAGGCGTGAATCACCTGATTGTCTGATAATTAAGATGATTCCGTGCTTCGGAAGGCACGTCAAGCCGATGGTCCCGACTGCCATCTGGTAGTCGTTAAAGGAACCACGTCAGAAGCCGAGAGGCGGTTCCGAAGAACTGACACCAGGGTGTGCATGGTCGATTGACCGTGACACCTACTCGAAAATGAATGAATGCTTACTTCGCTTACTTGTACTTAATTTTAGTTAGATAGTTTTTTTATCCGACTGCGGCTGCTATTTTGATAGATGTTCTCAGCGAAAGTGCAATAACAAGAAGCAAAATAAAAAAATCGGCACGCGATTTGAGATACCTGATCATTTAAAATAAAATATGAAAAAACAACACCCTGTGTACAAATAAACACTTTCTTGGCCAACAACTTTTTACTATTATCTACTATGGATACTAGGTCACTGAACTCGACGATCAAAACAGCTGTTATCGATTTAAATAAAAAAAATCTAGCATGTCGATTTCTTAAAATTTGCTACTAAAGTGTTTCTTTGACCTATGGGACCCAGCCCTTAAAATTATTTATTTATTTATTATTATTTCGAGCCATCATGTATCCCAATGCTGGGCAAAGGCCTCCCTCCACTTCTTCCATTCAGTCCGGTCCTGCGTTATTCCCTTCCAATCATTCTTAAATTTATCGAGCTCATCGCGGCATTGCATTTTTGGTCTACCGAGTCCTAAAATATTAAAATATATGCGCTTAATTTTAATTGTATAATCTTTCATGGATGGTGAAATTTTGGTCTTTTTGGACCATTAAAGTACTACTTTTCCTATGGGACCAATGCTAGGAACACCGGCCGGGCGCATTTCCCACTATGATCGCAAGTGCCATAAAAATATCTCGAGCTTCTCCGTGCTTCGGAAGGTAGGTTAAGCTGTCGTCCCGCTATATAGCTTAACGACTGTCATCATTGATGACGGTTGTTAAGCTATGTCGGATGCCTTTAGGCAGCTTAAAAAACCGTAGAAACGGGTCGAGGGAATAGGCGAAAATCTCAGCTAGCAGCCCTATTGACTTGATTACATAAGTGCACTAGCGGCTAAGCCCGGCTTCGCACGGGTAATATATAGGTATTTAATCTATAGCAAAGGATTTCTCTAATCGGTCCAGTTGTTTCGAAGCTTTATTAATGCTTACAAACAATCAAATCTTTTCTCTTTATAATGTACTAGCTTTCGCCCGCGGCTCCGCCCGCGTCAATGTTGATCCTTCGGGATTAGTACTTCTTCCCGGGATAAAAGGTAGCCTATGTCCCTCTCCGTACTCCAGAGAACTTGTATGCAAAATTTCATGGTGATCGGTTCAGTAGTTACGGCGTGAAAGCGTAACAAACAAACAAACAAACAAACAAACAAACTCACTTTCGCATTTATAATAGTAGATAAGGATAAGGATAGTGTAGAAGTGTAGATAAATCTATGCTTATTCGGAGAGATAAATAGATACTCTGCCGGACACCACACGGCTATACTTACTCTTAATATTTTTTTTTACTACATGTTGGATTAGGCATTTGCCTCCCATCTCACCTGATGGTAAGTGACGATGTTACATGCCTATCCAAGAGGTTACGTATTAGTAAATGGATATTTTTTGATATAAGTAATCATATTAAATCAAAGTTAGAATCAGCGACCCTAGGTTTTAAACCAAATTGCAAACAATTGTTTCATTAGGTTAATAATCATCATCAGGTCTCTTTAGTCTCCACTGCAGGAGCATGACCCTCTCTGTACTACCGGAACCATACTTGGCCAGAGCAGACAGAGGATTTGGCCTACACTCTCCACGCTGGCCAGACGGGTTGGAGAGGTCTCATTGATGTTTGTTAGCTTTGTTCAGCTTGTATTTCCTAAGTTGCCACTTACGACCTCCATGGAAAGACTAGGTGTGGTCTATTCTACTAAGCCGGAAACCACACGGCTAAAATCTCTGTTTTCCTAAAATATGAAGAGCAATGATTCAACGAACTCGGTCGTGCTCCGAAAGTGCAGTAAAAGTGAACTCATTACATTACTGAATAGTATAATTACTGCCTTTCTATTATTTCAACAGTAATCTGTATGGGATGCTTGTTTTAACCGTCTTCGAAGAGCGAAATTCTGTTTTCAACATGGGCTTTATACTTCTTCATCTGGGGTACTATTTTTGAAAGCATGACACTCGTTTTCGAGCGATTTTTCCATACAAAACGCTCGGAGACGAGTGTCATACTTTCAAAAATAGTACCCCTGGGCGTTTTAGGCGTGCGTGTCCCTCAGCCTATATAGACAACAAAACCAAAGGGCCCCCATAAGGGACGGACCAGTGGTCGGCTTTGGCAAGGTGTGAAGGACCCCAAGTCATAGCACACTGGGAAAACCTCGGGAGGAAGTCCATTCCACAATCCTGCTGTACGAGGAAAAAAACCACGTGACGCTCTGACATTTTTGGAGACCCAAGTGTCAAAGCAAGGATGTGAAGATGGACTTTACTCCTGTGGCGAGCGGTGCGGTGGTTGAACGGTGACTGTGACACCAATTCAAAAAGTTTTTCAGAATACTCCCCATAGTATAGACGGTACAATACAAACAGTGAGCCAACGTCTCACCATAGACTGAGGGTGTCTAAATCGTCTGTGAGTGTGGGATCGTTTAGCGTGTAAGTCATAAAGTCTTAATCAAAACAGAGATGGGTTGCTAGCCGGATCACCTATAGTAAATTTTACAATTACTGATTCCCTCGATCGGCTTTTACGACCTGCGCGGGAAGAGAAGCAGCTGGTACATTCTTCTTCGACCAGCGGACAGGATATAGAGGTACACTTTATACAAAGAGACCTCCGATAAAGCTGTCTGCAAGTGTTTACAATTTACAATCAGCGTATTGACTTGCAGATAGGAAAGTAGCGATGCGCGTGCGCTTGCGCATGTGGCACAAGGTCGGCGCGAAAGCTGCGACATGGTTAGCGTGGACGGAACTTACGCGCGGTGCGGTACTTACCCGCGCCTTATTGGATAACGGATGAAAAGCATTGTTATTGGTAAAGAGCAGAATCATCATCACCAGGTCCTTTTTAGTCTCCACTACAGGAGCACGACCCTCTCTGTACTACTAGAGCTATACTTGGCCATAGCAGCCAGAGGACTTGGCCTACAATCTCCTCGCTGGCCAGACGGGTTGGAGAGGTCTCATTGATGTTTATAAGCTTTGTTTAGCTTGTATTTCCTAAGTCGCCTTCTACGACATCCACGGGAAGACTTGGAGTGGTCCTATTCTACTCTGCCGGATACCACACGGCTAAACAATCAGCGATAAAAAACAGAATAAATAACAGAATACATGCATATAATTAGGACCTCCAAAAAATTGGTCTGCAGCTTTTGCACATTAATTAATAATAAAAATATTACAACATTAAGTCCTTTATAATGAGATTTGACTTGAAAAAGTGCCTGCAATGGCCTATTTTCTGAATAAACGTTTAGATTTTGATTTGAGGCACATCAGTGTAAAAATATCTTAATAGTCGAAAATCTCTTTGTGATAAAACGTTGCGAAGTCTCATTTGGTGGGTTTAGGTTCATCATCATCATCATCAGGTCTTTTTAGTCTCCACTGCAGGAGCATGACCCTCTCTGTACTACCGGAGTCATACTTGGCCAGAGCAGCCAGAGGACTTGGCCTACACTTTCCTCGCTGGCCAGACGGGTTGAAGAGGTCTCATTAATGTTTATAAGCTTTGTTTAGCTTGTATTTCCTAAGTCGCCTTCTACGACATGCACGGGAAGACTTGGAGTGGTCCTATTCTACTCTGCCGGATACCACACGGCTAAACAATCAGCGATAAAAAACAGAATAAATAACAGAATACATGCATATAATTAGGACCTCCAAAAAATTGGTCTGCAGCTTTTGCACATTAATTAATAATAAAAATATTACAACATTAAGTCCTTTATAATGAGATTTGACTTGAAAAAGTGCCTGCAATGGCCTATTTTCTGAATAAACGTTTAGATTTTGATTTGAGGCACATCAGTGTAAAAATATCTTAGTCGAAAAACTTTTTGAAACGTTGCGAAGTCTCATAGGTTGGGTTATCTAAAAGGGTATATTTCTAAAGTGGTCCCATTGTCGCCATGTCAGGATATGATCTTGGGACCCCAGGAAGTCGAGGGTAATCCTCAAATTTTATAGGCATGCATTACATGTTTTATTTATTTTCTTAAGGGCCCGTACTACCTCACACTGCTTTGCATGATTGCTTAGGTTATTTGCATGATTGACTGTTATATCAATAATAATTAAATACTCAAGTTGAAATAAAAATGCAGCAAAGTTCAGGACTAACTGTGGTAACTATCTGACTCAAAAACACGATTGCGTTAAATTTTCTCGATAGAAAAAAATTGCAAAGTTGCCTCCAAATCACGTCTAATTTACTCGGTATATAGCATTATTCACCAAATACATTAAAATTAACCTTGAAACTTTTGATTATTATTGCATTACAGATAAGGCAGCCATCATATGTTTTTCTTTTTCGAATATCCCTTGAATATTCCTAAAAAACGAAAATATCCAAAGTAGCCAACGCGTTTAGACCATCCGCGTTTGTACCGCCACGCCGCCTGGCATATGGCGGGCTCTTAAGCTGTTGAGGTATTGAATTTGTAAGTCACCATTCTATGTTGATGAGCTGATATTGGAATGGACAGCTCCGAGTTAGTGTTGGAAGATTTTAGGAAAAAAATTAAAATCATATGTTTTAAGACAAATTTGTACAATATAAATGAATATTTCAAATGAAGTCCTACAATGAATTTTGAGTTTTAAAATTAATAAGAAATTGACATAATTTAATCTATTTATTAATGAAGTAATTTTATGAATTCTGACATGTTTTCTATTTGTAATTTTTTTGATACCTGTTTATTATATGACTTTAAGTTTCGGTGTGATTTTAACATGTTTATGGAATCTATCTATAATTTAAGAACTGTGTTCTTGTCGGTGGAGTACTCTCCATGTCTCTCCGTTCTCAGCCATTCTCTTCACCTCTTCTTTTATCTCATCCAAATATGCTCTTCTTGGTCTTCCTTTCCGTCTCCTTGCTTCAATTTTTCCCTCTGTAATATTTTTCATAAAGTGAACGTGTCGTATAAGGTGACCAAACATCTTTCCTCTTCTCATTTCAATCGTCTCCAGCAGTTTTCGTTTCTCATTTACTTGTTCCAACACTTCTTCATCCGTCTTTTTCTGTGTCCAACTAATACACTCCGTACGTCTCCAGCACCACATCTCGAAAGCTTCCAAGCGTTCTCTATCCCTTTTAACTAATGTCCACGTTTCACTACCGTATAGTGCGATACTCCAGATGTATGTCTTTACTAGCTTTCGCCCGCGGCTCCGCCCGCGTCAATGTCGATCCCTCGGGAACTTTTCCCGGGACCAGATAACGTGTATGCATTTCATGATGATCGGTTCAGTAGTAGAAAGCGTAACGAACAAACAAACAAGCTCACTATCGCATTTATAATATTAGTTAGGATGTGGCGTTGTTTAAGGAATAAAGAATTGAATATAACAATGCAGCTGCCACGTTTTGTAGCCTCTCAACTATGTTTGTTCAAGCGGGGGTGAATGGCTTTGATGCAATCTTGCGTAAGAAAGCGGCATCAATGCTGCGCCGTGTGTGCAGTGATAAGTGTGAATTGATAAACGTGTATAGGGGTAGAGAACCAAATAAACTTGTGCTACCTGCAAAAAATACTTCATTATATAATAACAGTTGTTATCCGATGGCTGTTCGCATTTTTAACAAACTGCCAAGTAACATCAAGGATCTATCTACCTTTGACGCTATTTAAGATTCGACTTAAAAGATTTTTAATGGACAGGTGCTACTATTCTATCAAGGATTATTTAAATGAAAATAATTAAATTTTTGAATGATTTGTTTGTATTATTATGTTGATTTTTATTTAACTTTAGACTTATTGACTGGACTATATCTTTAATTGTATATTTGAATTAATATTTATAAATTTATCAATACTTAAGTGGCATAGTTTGGTATAATTAATAATTCTTTAAATTGTATATTAAATGACTGAAATTTTGCATGCCTGCTAAGGTTAAATGTAATGAACTCACATTTATGTATTCCACCTATAATGTACATATTTAAAGCAAATGAAATGATTTGATTTGATTTTGATTTGCCAAAAACGAGACAGCTCTCACATTGTTATACTATACTATACCTACTATATATAATAGCGGGCAGCGGCGACTGTCCGTTTGTTGGCCGTTTAATGCAGTCAACAATGTCGATAGTAGAATATAAGTACTAACACACCTAACATAATAAATAAACATATGTATGTTTATTTGTTAATAAACATACATATGTTTATTAACAAAAATGTACTAAATAGCTGTCTGAAAATAAACATTTTCATTATTTATTTTATTTAGACTGATAGGTTATATCCACGGAATAATAAACCTCTAAATTCCGTGGTTATATCCCTGAAGGGGTTCCCACCACCAGGTCAATTAACTCGTCTTACCGTCCTCCACCGAGGGAACTGAAACAAAAAGATAAATGCATTAATATTATATTTAAATTTAGCACAAAATAAATAGAAATAAAACCAAGAAAAATTATATTTAAGTTTTTTTACTTTTGTGTGCACAAAAAAATATGGGTACATATTTTATTTATCACAGGGAATGTTCCGAAGAATTGTTCGAACTACCCAGATGTATAAATGTACAGTCAGATATCGAGATATCTAGGCTGAACATATACCTTGATTTTTCACTTAGACTAAAAAAACGATTTTTTGAATATACATTTTCATGGTAATATTATTTTTAATTTAGAAGAAAATTCAAGATATACCTAGGTGGATGGTTTGGTCAGGTACCTTGGTATCTGACTGAACCTAGATGTCGTAAATGCATCTACCTCGCGTGTCCGAACCCCGACCAAGCGTCGAGGTTGGCCGCGTCTACTGTCAGACTGCGCGCGACTGTTGTTGTAGCCGGAAGGCTTCGAAAACTTAAACGTTTCGTGATAATTAACTGCAATAGCCCAAGAATTGCAAGCACCCAAAGTCAAGGACGTATTTCCTATACGACTATCCCCAACCTCCTACTCATCTTTCAAGCTTGGTGGGAAGCATTTTTTTTTTAAATCTTTATTTATTTTTAAGATGGTTTTGTCTACATAGACTATGCCACCCTCATAGATGCGACAAAACTTAGTTCTATCTACGGTTAATAGCGACTTGCACAATTTTGAAAAGTGACCTTGCTTTCTCCGAAGTAGGAGAAGCAAGTATGCTGTTTAACACTCCCACATCTATGAGGTTGGTGGGAAGCATGACTGCACCACCAGCAGACCCGGCATAAAAAACCGGCCATGTGCGAGTCGGACTAGCGCTTTAAGGGTTCCGTACATTATATATGATAACTTTGAAATTATCAAAAATATTTTTTTATATGATGTAACTCAAAAAGCATGCTTTTCGCAATTTTTCCTTTATCTGTGCTATAATACGTTGCTTCGTACCAAATTTCAATATTCTGAGGTCACGGGAAGTACCCTGTAGGTTTTGATCCCCTCGCAAAAGTCGAAAAAGCACGAAAATTTGCGGCATAACCAGCTGTATCTTTTGATTGCGTTGGCTTAGAAGTTTGATTTTCACAACTGCAAGAGACAGCAGATCTGCGTATTTGATTAGAATTTCAGTTTGATACCTCTACGTGTTCCTGAGAAAAAGGTCTTGACAGACAGACAGACAGACAGACAGACGGACAGACAGACAGACGGACAACCGAGTGATCCTATAAGGGTTCCGTTTTTTTCCTTTTCAGGTACGGAACCCTAAAAACGGAAACTTAGTTGTATTATATAGGTATACCGGGTGTTACAAAACTGCGAATTAATATTTAAGGGGCATGATCAGTCCATAATATTAAACAACTTTCTATTGAAGGTCAAACCTTTTTTTGTCTCTCGATGCATGTTCCCTGGGGATAGTTGTATAATATCATGGACTGATCATGCTGCCCTTTAAATATTATTTAGTAGTTAATAGAATCAGGTGTTACTTTGCGGAAGTCAAAGCTATATTTACTTTGAGACAATTTACTTTGTCATTCGTTGCTTGTCATTCGAACGATCTACATCTAGGTTGCACTGCCTGCAGATGCCTCGTGCAGAGGCGAAACACGAGTCGCGAGCACGACGGCCGGCATTGCTGCAGCCTCAACGGATGCAGCAGTATCGACCAGGGTTGCATGCATCAACTATTGGTGGGACATGAAGGGACTAACAGTAGTGGGTGGGCGGTGGCCAGCAATAGTTTGCATGAACTAACTGGTGGCGGAAGCACGCAAAGTAAATATTATTTCGTAGTTTTGTAACACCCGGTATAGTAATATTTGTTACAGTAATTCCCAAACTAGATTATGTGTGAACGTTTCCATACTTGTTTACCTAACCTCAAACATACAGATGTTTGAGGTTAGGTAAACAAGTATGGATACTAGTGATGTAACGAAATTTTTTTAGCATTTGCGAATGCGAATATTCAGTCTTTGTTCATATTTGGCGCCAATATGTCTATGGCTTGGCGGCAGTCGCGTTCGGATAAGGTTCGTTACGTTCGTATCTTCCGAGTATTGCCGAGTTCATACGAACTCATCTAAACAAAGCGTCATTCTGATATTCATAATAATTCATATTAGCAAAACATTCGCAATTAAATAACATTCGCAAATAATTTTAAAAAAATTGCGAATGCGAATGCGCATATACAAAAATGTGCGAATATTCGCGAATGCGAATGTGAATGCGAATATTCGTTACATCACTAGTAGACACAATGCTACAATCTTTTACAGGTCGTCGATATTATGAAGGCATATTCAAAGTACACACGTAATTTCCGAATCACGTCCAAAACGTACGCCATTATGATTGTCTCACTCGTGGTCGGCATGCAATAAACTGTTTATAATTCTGTTGACATGCTCGAGCGGTCGGTAATAGAGTAATCTCTTGTAATAGTTGTAACAATGTTGTGATGTGGACTGATGTTTGCTTTTGTTATACAATTACATTGTTGAGTCTAGTGCCGCTGTCAGCGTTACTGGCGTCCTGGGCGAGATTTCAACGAGCGCCCCCTCTTGTTGGGGAGGGGGTGAGGGATGCAAATTACTTAAATCATACTGCCCTGCTTGCCCTTGCTTGACCTCCCCTTCCAGACCTAGCGCCCTGGGCAGTCGCCTAACCGCGCTCTATCCTAACACCGCTACTGGTTGAGTCGTTGAAATTGTAACGTTGCAGCATGCCACATGCCTCGTCCAGCCTCATTTCTTTCTCATCTTACCACTGTCATTCCTCATTTTATTTCAAATTTCATTTCATTCCATTTTCAGATCATTTCTCTCCGTCATGACTCAGTCTACCATGATCTCTCGGATTGTAACGGTCTCCGATATTAATTATTATATAAAATGTTATATTGAAGTCAATCCTTATCCTTAGTAATATTATAAATGCGAAAGTGAGTTTGTTTGTTTATTTGTTTGTTTGTTACGCTTTCACGCCGTAACTACTGAACCGATCATCATGAAATTTTGCATACAAGTTCTCTGGAGTGCGGAGAAGGACATAGGCTACCATTTTCCCCGGGAAAAGTACTATTCCCGAGGGATTGACATTGACGCGGGCGGAGCCGCGGGCGAAAGCTAGTATATTATAAGTTGTAAAGTTGTTCAATAAATTAATCTTCTTGTCTGTCTGTTAACGAGTTTATTTTTGAAATATGTGTCCATATATCGTCCATAGCAACACGAATAAAAACGTATGCAATATGTCTATTGAAAATTCAGCTTAGTTGGGCAGATATAGCTACCAACACCCTATCTTGTTATCACTAGACCGAAGCTTAACCATCAGTAAGCTCGCGCGAAGCTTCAATACAAAGCCAAAGCGGCAGGTGCGACTTTCACTGAGCGATCGAGTCGTGCGTGACGTCATCGAAAGCGGATATCGGCCTGAGCTTTGATCATATTGAGCACAGAAATAGATCTCGATATATTTCTGTGATATTGAGCTTGAAACAGAGCTTCAATTTGTAGCGGACAGTAAGCCCACTGAGAAGCCCAATAGCCCAGCGGTAAGCATTTTTATCGATTACGCGTGTTAAGCAACCCTGTATGCGGTCCCCACTGGGATGGGTGACCACAAGTGGCATTTTTTTTTTATGATATAGAACGGCAAACGAGCAAGTGGGTCACCTTATGGTAAGTGATCACCGCTGCCCATGGACAACTGCAACACCAGGGTGTAACAGGTGCATTGTCGGCCTTTTAAGGTGTAAGGGAGGGAAATGGGGAGGGGAGAGGGAAGAATGGGCCTCCGGCACTCTCACTCGTCGAACGAAGCATAGAAGCGGTAAAGCTTCTACTCAGACGTCGATTTTCTGTGAGAGTGTCGTACTTCCCCGGACGAGCCGGCCCATTCATGCTACAAGCAATTCCGATATCTTTTTGCTGGTAGCGTGGCTCTGCCACGACTATAACACGGCATAAAAACATCTCGAGCTCCGTGCTTGGGAAGGCACGTTAAGCCGTTGGTCCCGGCTGTTATCATTGATGGCAATCAGCTTGAAAAATCTGATTAGTGTTGGCCACTTACACACACGAAAAACTAACAAAACAACTGCCAAATCCTCTGTCTGCTCTGGACAAGTATGGCTCCGGTAGTACAGAGACGGTCATGCTCCTGCAGTGGAGACTAAAAAGACCTGATGATGATGATGAAAGCCTACTGAGCTGTTTAGGGCGATCTAGTGTCCACCAACTATAGTGCTAGTACGCTAAATCTGCAAATAGTGTTAAAAGCATGAAAATCGGAACGATTGATTGTCTAAGTATCAATTTGAGCCGTAGCACGAAAAAACAAAAAGGAGAAGAGTTATGACGTCACCTTTTTTGTATGGGAAATAAATGTCTTTTGTTCAGAAACCGTGTGTGTTATCTAATAAAAAGGTTTGCTAAGCCAATTCTGAGAGAGTGTGGTATCCGGCAGAAAGCCGTCTGGTATGGCAGAGTAGAATAGGACCACTCCAAGTCTTCCCGTGGATGTCGTAGAAGGCGACTTAGGAAATACAAGCTAAACAAAGCTTATAAATATCTGTGAGACCTTTCCAACCCGTTTGGCCAGCGTGGAGAGTGTAGGCCAAGTCCTCTGGCTGCTCTGGCCAAGTATGGCTCTAGTAGTACAGAGAGGGTCGTGCACCTGTAGTGGAGACTAAAAAGAAACTGATGATGAAGCCAATTCTAAAAATATAGGTATCACATCATTATATTTCAGTTTGTCATGTCAATTTTAGACACTGAAGATTATAAATACCCATAGATTTTTTAAAAAAATTGCGTCTCTCTAAATACCAAATAAATACTATATCAATACCTCAGAAGACTTTAGTTATTGTTCTGAGATCGATACATATAATAAAAGAGTAAAAAAAATGTGTCTGTACATTGAATATATTTACAAAAAAATTATATAGGGCGATGGGAACATACCAATAGAGTAAGAATTAAAAAAAATGTCTAGCTGTATGTCTGTTTATACACGCTAATCTCCGGATATACTGGTCAGATTCGAATGAAACTTTTTTCATTGTATAGCTATCAAGCCTGAGCAACATATAGGGTATAATTTATTTTGAAAACTGGAACACCTGATGCAGAACTATAACGGTCCAGATCAACTATAAGAAATATAAAAATGACGCCTTAACAAAAGTTGTTTAGCCTGATGCGCATTTTCTGCGGAGTCATAAAGTCCACGCGAACGAAGTCGGGCATCAGCTAGTGACTAAATATTTTCTGACCTTTTGACCGGAGATTAAAAGGAAGAAAAGAAACGACACCAACAACCAACAGCACAAAAGAAGTTAAACCTCACATCATAAAAGCCACACAAGAAATTCACTAATTGTACACCACGTAACACGACAGTTTAAAATGTATTATGCAAAAACCTTCGTTTTCATAAAAACCAGTTTTGCACAAAAATGGCAGACACCGCGACACTAATCGGCGGCGTCCGTCCAGACAGGGCCGTGGCTTGAGGACATAGGAAAGCTTTTTACGAAACGGAGACGCTTATCCCCGCCGCTGATGATAACGGGGCCTACTGACTTACTTGACTTAAGGTCCTATGGCCCCCAGGTGGGGCAGAGGGCTTCCACAGTATTTCGCCATTGTGATCTATCTTTGGCTACGCGTTTTACTTCGGGCCAGGTTAGCCCGATTGACTTCATCTCCGCCGCCACAGTGCGCCGCCAGGTCTGCTTGGGACGGCCCACCTTCCGCTTTCCCAGGGGGGTCCACTCCAAAGCCTGCCTCGGGATGTGTTTGGGCTCTCTTCTGAGCGTATGGCCTATACATGTCCACTTGCGGCGCATGATCAGCTTGTCAATTGGCATTTCCCGGCACGCCTCCCACAGGCGTTCGTTGGAGATCTTCTCAGGCCAGAAAATGCCAAGTATTTGCCGTAAGCAGCGGTTGATGAAGACTTGAAGAAGGGGGCCTATTACGTCACACAAAATTTTACCTTTTGAATCCCTTTTTAGGGTTCCGAACAAAGAACCCTTATAGTTTTGCCATATCTGTCCGTCTGTCCGTCCGCGGTTTTACTCAGAAACTGTAAGTACTAGAGAGCTGAAATTTGGTATGGATATGTATATTAATTATGCCGAAGATATAGTTAAATAAAATCTTAAAAGAAATTTTTATAGGTTAGCTCCCATACCAGTAAAATGGGTTAATTTTATTTTCGCGGCTAACCCAACTTGTAGAGTGTTGTTGAATGGGAATTTTGAAAAATATTGTGAGCTTGTGAACATCATTTTTCGATTTACTTATCCGTTTCGGAAATATTTGGTTTTTAGTCCAAATTTTTGTTAAAGTCCAGTGTTAGAGGCTCTATCTAATTAATGTTTGTATATGAACACGTGAAAATATTTACCGCAGTAGTATTTTTTTTTTAAATATATACGGAGAAATCACACAGATTGAGCTAGCCCCAAAGTAAGTTCGAGACTTGTTATGGGATACTAACTCAACGATACTATATTTTATAACAAATACATATATAGATACACATCCAAGACCCAGGCCAATCTGAAAAAGATCATTTTCCATCTTGACCTGGCCGGGGATTGAACCCGGATATATATAACGAAATTTAAAGTAAAACTATCAGAGCTAAGTAAAGTTTATAAATTAAAGAGTAATAGTCGACCAACTTATAAATTTACTCGGAAAAGTAAAATTTCATACAAATCGAATTAAAAATTAGTTAAGACAGTTGTTAGTTACGTTAAACAACTACTGAAAATAAATATTCAAACCACGTAAAGTCAAGTAAATATAAAATCATAGTAGCTTTAATAATAATAATACCTAAAATAATAGCAAAGTTTGGCAGCGCGCGGCGCTTGGCGGAACGATAGGAGGCCGCTTGGCTCTTGGAGCCTCTTAACGCATCTGTATTTTAATGTCATAATTTGGTTAATTTTGAACGTATTTTTTTTTTTGATTGACATCCTTTCAATATAATTTGACATGCATTCGATGATGTAAGGTGATTTATTTATTTTTAAAATGACAGTAATTAAACCTAATTATATACAAAATAAACATGAAGAGAGAAAACAAAAAAAAAAAAGTAGCACTACAAACAAATTTCTTCGAGATCTTGCCCGTGTGGCATGGTGGCAAGAACGCTGGCTGCATTTCCCCGTTGGATAGCTATGCTAATCCGTTGGGCGAAAAAGCAGCCAGCCCTCTTATCACCGGCAGCCGACATGAGCCGAGGGGCAATCTCTTTTAAGAAACCCCTCGCGCTGGGTCCCCAAGGTCCTAACGTCTCTACGCCAAACGGCACAAATATATAATCCTCAGCTAAGATTGCATACTTGCGCCGTTTGGCAACCTCAGCGCCTTCGGCAGCAGACCCGGCTCTCATGACTGATCCCCTGAGGTGAGAGGGCGCTAGTGTGTCGACGCATGTAGCGTCCCACACCAAAGCCCTACCACGTTCCCAAGGGATCAACGACATACCATCAGGTCTCCTGCCATCATCACGTGCCACACCACGAGGTTCGAGGGTACAGGGCACGTTGATGGTGGCAAGGGCCCTTCTGATGATGTCATTCAGAGAACCATGGCGTGGGATTCTACCTGCGCTGAGGTGACAATATAGACCGTGGAGCCCAAACTGATCAACATCGGCGCCACACGGGCAGCGGTGGGGCGCGCACACGGGGGCTCCCAGACGGAGTCCAATAGCGGTGCGGAAGCTGTTGTTGTCCAGCAGTGTTCCGATGGTGTAAGAGGGGATGGCGTGAAGCCATTGGCTGGACTCCTTCGAGGATACAGCTTGGAGCCGAGCGCGGTTAATATCATCATTTATATAATTTTGAGCTAAATCAGCTGCTGCTCTCTGAACCAAAGGAGCATCCCAGAGTCTTTGCTGATGTGTTTCCACCGGGATACTGTCTTCGGGGCAGAGAGCTGACCAGGTTTCCTTTGCCTCTGCTAACAGGTCAATGACGAGGTCATCATCGTTAAAAATTTTTTTACATAAGCCAGTAACGCTGTGAACAGAGGAAAGGAAAGCGGGGAGACCAACACTAGAAATTTTTCTTATACCGATCTTATTTGACACTAGCTGTTGCCCACGGCTCCGCCCGCGTTAGTGTCGATCCCTCGGGAACAGGAGAATTTCCCGGAATCAAACATACCCTATGTCCTTTCCTGGGCCTCAAACTACCTCCGTACCAAATTTCATCCAAATCAGTTCAATGGTTGAAGCGTAAAAAGACAACAGACGCTCCTTTCTTAGCGCTCACTCACATCATTATAAAAACCCCTGTACCAAATTTCACGTTTATAGGTGCAGCAGTTTCGGTTGCGTTGATATATAAGTCAGATTTGCCCGCGGCTACGTCGCCGCCGTTAGTGTCCATCCCTCAGGAACTGTAGAATTTCCCGGAATAAAAGATACCCTATGTCCTTCCCACGGAGGAGATATAGAGTGGAGACGGCGTAAGCTACTGTGCACTGTGATTCCAACTAGGTCCTGACGTCATCACGTTAACATCGATAGTAGGCGTGGCCTATTAGTCTGCTGTTGTAGCTGTCAATGTTCGTACGTGGTTCGTTCTGTGCACACAGTGAGATTTTCGGACTTTTCTTGTTTTTTACGAAGAAAATCATGAAGTGTTGTATTATATCATGTAAAAACTACTCCGATAATCGTTCAGATGCTATGGAAGGAATCACATTTCATTTGTAAGTATTTTAATTCGTAATTTACTTAAATTATTCTAGAAGAATCTTTTGGCGACGTTCCGTGCTACTCATCGTTAGATGGCACCACTTTGCGTAATGGGACGTAAGAACTATAAAAATATATTAAAGCTAATTATCGTAATAACTAATAACCATAAGTACTGAAATTTGTTCTAAATTTATACCTAAAGACTTTTACCTTGACAAAAAGATTATGTTTATGTAGTTTCATAATTCTCTTTTAGTAGCAGTAGGTGTTAGGGACATCTAGTGACGGATAGATAAACTTAAAAGAAAGATCAACATCGAACTTATTAAGTAGTTGGGCTATTCGCCGCTAGATGGATATAAAGGAGGGAGTGAGACAGAGCAAGTAGAGTGAGACAGATAATACTCCCCTCACCCCCTGTAAGTGCCACGCATTGTTTCATAGAAAATATTCCTTAGGGCAACTCCTCTCTATATCTGCTCCGTGGTCCTTCCCCGGGTCTCAAACTACCCCCATACCAAATGTCATCCAAATTGGTTCAATGGTTGAAGCGTGAAAAGAAGACTATACATACATACATAGTATCACGTCTTTTTTCCTTACGGGGTAGACAGAGCCTAGGTCTATAAGACCTGAAGGCCACGTTTAGCATGTAATTTTCCTATGTCACTTATAATATATAAGTAAGTGCTATATATTTGCAGGCAAGGCAAACTAATGGCTTAAATTCATTCAAATGACGATAACTTTTTTTTTAACTAACCGATTTTTATGAAACAAACTTTAAATGTTAATCTGAGTTAAAATAAAGCAATTGGTGAAAGTTTGAAGTAAATCGGTTCAGTATTTTCGGAGATAATCGTGATCATACATACAGACAGACAGACAGACAGACAGACAGACAAAAAATTCTAAAAAATTTTTTTTGCTTTCTATTATTCTTTTTAAGTGTCCCTCTATCCATTTCTGTCAAAAATTCTAAATGTACAGACAAAATATTTTTACTGTTTTATTATATGTATAGATTGTATTCAATTTGAATTATGACATAACAATGTAAGCTCAGTCCACATATAAATATATGTTGTTTTAAGTAATATAGTATGAATTGTAAGTTGACGTTTGGAGAAAATGCGCTGTGCAGTTTGTTGCCGCTTCTTCTGCACTCCGCTTTGGAAGCGGCTCTAAACTTAGCTTTAAGTAAACTAACGTCAACAATATTTTGTTGTAAAATAAATATTAACGTTCACCAAATTATATGTAAAGTATCTTCGTCAAAGTCAAATATAATTTATTCATCATAAATGATGAATAAATTATATTTGACTTTGACGTCACACGAAAACATTGGATTACTTTCCGCCTAATTGGAAAGAAATAAGAAAAAAATTGACAAATAAAAAATATGTAAGTGTAATTAAAATACATATCAATTACTTACGTAATATTATTTAATAGTAATATTATAAATATAATAATAAAATAATAACAATATATATTAAATATATATTATTATTATTATTTAATAATTACAGTATTATTACCGTAAAACCTTAAAAAGACGCATATTTCCTTTCTTCGTCATGATTCATTGTATGTCGCAACAGTAACTCAACTTTAACCGCATCGCAGTGATAACCAGTGACCGCAGTCATAACCAGTGACCGCAGTCATAACCAGTGACCGCAGTCATAACCAGTGACCGCAGTCTTAACCAGTGACCGCAGTAATATGCGGTTACGTAACCACACAACTTGCATACCGAAGTAGTTTGTGATCCCACAGTAACATTGCCTACGTCAGTTGATATCACTTTAAAAATTGTTTCTGTAGTCTATTTTTAGGGTTCCGTACCCAAAGGGTATAAACGGACTTAGTTAAGCAGCAAGGACCTAACCCACAGTTTGGTCAAAATTGAGTTATGTATGCCGGGTTTAGTATCGTACTCCTGAGGGGCGAATCTATCACATAGTGAAGACTTTATTTTCGAAATGTATATGGAAACTATTATTTTTACTACCCCGACTCATCCCACATGTATGAAGAGCACGAAGAAAAAAAATACTGTACGAACTGTAATATCGCTCCGCTTTCTGTATGTCTGTCGGTCTGTCCGTCTGTCACCAGGCTGTATCTCATGAACCGTGATAGTTAGACAGTTGAAATTTTCATATATGATGTATTTCTGTTGCCGCTATAACTAGAAATACAAAAAAATAGAATAAAATAAATATTTAAGGGGGCTCCCATACAACAAACGTGATGATTTGCATGTTTTTGCTCGATACTGATAACGACAACAGGTAGACGCTTGAAATATTCACAGAATATTTAGCTGTATATTCACTTTGAAAATAAATAATTAAATAAAATAAAAATAATATTAAACTTAATGAATGAAAATTGGAGCAGATTTTAAATATTTTCCTTACAAACATTCAACCCCTATTTTACACCCTTAGATAGTGAATTCTAATAAACCATGAAACACGTGTTGAATAAAATGTTTTTAAGAGCATGTATCTCAATTTATATTAAAATCGTTCTGATTTAAAGATTTTCCATACATATTTTTAACCCTTATTTCTCCCCTTTTGGGTTCAAATTTTTCAAAATCCCTTCTTAGTGAGCGTCCGCATTTTAAACTAAAATATTTGTCTAAATTTCACGTTTCTACCATTACCGGTTACGGCTGTGCGTGCGTCTATATGTCAGTCAGTCAGTGGGAACTTATTCTTCTATATGTATACATATATAGATTCTCCTCTAAAAATCTACATTGTCTTCTGATTTTTTTTTTTTTGGAAATGACTGTGTAGCTAGCTCCTAGTGAGCTTTCGCTACTTCACCAGGCGTTTGAGGCGAGGGCAGAGTGCCCTCAACCTTTATAGACAACATCACCAAAGGGCCCCCAGGAGGGACGGACCTCGGCTTTGGGCGTTGCCTGTGTGCGCAAGGCTTGGAGAGACAGCAAACTCTCATATTGCCTGATGAGCCGCGTATGCGTGCATGCAAGCCTGAAGGGCCAATCTGAGAAACAATGGCAAAAGCCTTTAGAGAGCAGCAACTCTCATCTTTTGCCTTATGGGCCGAATGTCTTCTGAATAAGTCATTCCATTAATGTGCATCTAAAAATACTACCTTAGTCACTATACCGCGAGATTTGGCGAAATCCTGGAATCAGAATTCCAATGAAATACAGAATTGCAAGAAAAAGAAGTAAAAAACCGGCCAAGTGCGAGTCGGACTCGCGCACGTACGATTCCGTACATATGAAATAATTTTGAAATTATTTTAAAAATATTTTTATTGTATGATGTAACTCAAAATTAATGCTTTTCGCAATTGTTCCTTTAACAGTGCTATGAGAGGTTGTTTCGTACCAAATTTCAAGATTCTGAGATCACGGGAAGTACCCTGTAGGTTATGATGACTAGCTCCGTGGCGCAGCGGTCAACACGCCTGCCTGCGACACGGAGTGACCGGGTTCGATCCCCGGCCAGGTCAAGATGGAAAATGATCTTTTTCAGATTGGCCTGGGTCTTGGATGTGTATCTATATATGTATTTGTTATAAAAAATATAGTATCGTTGAGTTAGTATCCCATAACACAAGTCTCGAACTTACTTTGGGGCTAGCTCAATCTGTGTGATTTGTCCGTATATATTTATTTATTTATTATTTATTTATGATTCCCTTGCGATTGTCAAAAAAACACAAAAATTTGCGGCGTAACCAGCTGTATCTTTTGATTGCGTTGGCTTAGAAGTTTGATTTTATCACAACTTCAAAGGATAGACTGAGTATTTGATATGAATTTTAGCTTGATACCTATACGCGTTCCTGGGAAAAGAGTTTTGACAGACAGACAGACAGACGGACAACCGAGTGGTCCTATAAGTTTATTCTTCTCCTATCCTATTATTTATCATATAGTTATCTTGTTATTATGGCAGCGAGACTTGGTCTCTCACCCAAAATCACAAGGAAAGACTAGCCAAATGCCAGCGGGCAATGGAGAGAAGTATGTTGGGAGTAAAACTAACCGATAAAGTTAATTCCACCGAAATTAGACGCAAAACCAAAGTCACCGACGTAATTACTCGCACTGACCAGCTAAAATGGCGATGGACAGGCCACATGCTGCGGTGTAAGTCGGAGAAATGGAGCCAACAAGTGACTTTCTGGTACCCGAGAGATGCGAGTAGACAACGGGGACGCCCTACAAAAAGATGGGAAGATGATTTCCGCTTAGCCTTAGGTCCGTATTGGACCAGGGTAGCGACAGATAGAGTGCAGTGGAAACAGTTGGAGGAGGCCTATGTCAAAAGACACACCGAACTGAGGGACATTTTATGACCAAACATATTAGAAATAAATCAAATTACAATGTCAGTTCTGGAAATAAAAGGCTATAATTACATTATTACATATCTTGTTATTATTATAAGGGTTCCGTTTTTCCCTTTTAAGGTACGGAAGCGAAAACAAAATTACCCAACCCAAAAGGTAAAAAAGCCGCTAAAGACTCAAACTCATTGCTCGCCTGACAGACCACGAGTTATCTCTTTAAGTACCTGTGGTTCATTCACATGTTAAAATATGACGTCGCAAGGTCATCGGCCGGCTTTCGGCGTTTTCTATTGAGAGAAAGGCCGCGAGATATGGGACCGGTTTGGATGGCCTAATCGAAATTATGTAAATTAGCCGTGCTTGCGACGGACGACATGCGACGAGTTCTGATAAAGTTTAAAGTACAACTTAATGCATATTTATATAATTGTTAATTTGTGTTTTAGAATCCGACCCCGTTGCACTCGACACCGGAACAGAGTGCGTAGAGTAGGTTTAGCTCCGATTACTGGTGACCGCCCGGCGGTCCCGGGTGACTTGCACCCAGGATAGGCCCTTCTGGCAACGTAGCTTTCGGCCCATAAGGCAAAAGATGAGAGTTGCTGCTCTCCAAAGGCTTTTGCCATTGATTCTCAGATTGGCCCCTCAGGCTTGCATGCACGTATACACGGCCCATCAGGCAATATGAGAGTTTGCTGTGTCTTCAAGCCTTGCGCACACAGGCAACGCCCAAAGCCGAGGTTCGTCCCTCCTGGGGGCCCTTTGCTGATGTTGCCTATAAAGGTCGAGGGTACTCTGCCCTCGCCTCAAACGCCCGGTGAAGTAGCGAAAGCTCACTTGGAGCTAGCTACATAGTCCTTCCAAAAAAAAAAATGTGTTTTAGAAGATACAACGTGCTATATTAACATATTAAATTAAAGTATGAATTACAAAGATTTTCGAAAACATTATAATTTTCTTGTTCTGAGCTCTTCGATCACCAATACATTGTTGATCGAAGTCTGAGCTAGACTAAGTTGACTATCTATGTTATAAGAACTATGCAAAACTACCGTCTAAAATATTGATAACGTTCCGGATGTATCCGTAAGGTCTTCTCTGCAGTGGTCGGTTCTGAAACGCTAGTAGTCTGCAGCTTTTTCACATCAAATAAAATAAATATCACTATATTATAATAATAATAAAGCCATTTATTTTCAATTCCACAATGTTCACTTTACACAAAGACGTCACGGACTGACCGGGTTCGATCCCCGGCCAGGTCAAGTTGAAAAATGATCTTTTTCAGATTGGCCTGGGTCTTGGATGTGTATCTATATATGTATTTGTTATAAAATATAGTATCGTTGAGTTAGTATCACATAACACAAGTCTCGAACTTACTTTGGGGCTAACTCAATCTGTGTGATTTGTCCGTATATATTTATATTATATTAATATAGGTCCAGAAGTCTCACATCGCCACTGAGTCCACTCTGCAACATTGTCTATGATTCTATGAGTGCGAAACACCGGTTTGTGTGAAAGTGGTGTCAAAAGTCGACCTTCTCGGCACTTACACACGGGCAATGTCTTCTATCTCGATACTTTATGATGAGGGAATCAGAACTGGTCAGTAAACTATCCAGTTTCCCTTATCTGTTATGCTCACTGGAATTACTAGTATAAATGGGTATCTCTTGGATAGGCATGTAACATCCTCGTCTTCATCGTCACTTACCATCGGGTGAGATGGGAGACAAATGCCTACTTCAACAATTAGTAAAACAAACAAACAGTGTGGCGCCGCGGAGTGTGATGGCCACATTCGCCAGGCAATCTCCGGGGTGGGAATGTGATTATAATAATAATAATATTAATTTAGTAATCCCTACTAACTAACAACCTCCGTGGTCCAGTGGTTAAGGCGTTTGCCTGTTGACTCGGAGGTCGTGGGTTCGATTCCCACGGGAAGCATACTTTGTTTAGTTGTTTCCAGTTTGGTTAGGACATTGCAGGCTTGAATCACCTGTTTGTCTGATAATAAAGATGATTCCGTGCTTCGGAAGGCACGTTAAGCCGGTGGTCCCGGCTGCCATCTGGTGGTCGTTAGAGGAGCCACGTCAGAGGCCAAGAGGCGGTTCGGAAGAACTCTGACACCAGGGTGTGCATGGTCGATTGACCGTGACACCTACTCGACATGATGATGAGTAATCCCTATTTACGCTTTGGCTATGGCCCGCGTAAATAGGAAAACCCCTATAAAAGGGAGAAACACAAATACAATCTATACTAATATTATAAAGCTGAAGAGTTTGTTTGTTTGATTGTTTGTTTGTTTGTTTGAACGCGCTAATCTCAGAAACTACTGGTTCAAATTGGAAAATTCTTTTTGTGTTGGATAGTCCATTTATTGAGGAAGGCTTTAGGCTATAAAACATCACTCTGCGACCAATAGGAGCGAAGCATCAATAAAAAATGTTTTGAAAACGGGGAAAAAATATTCATCTATACTAATTAATCATATTAACAGAAATTGCCGCGGACGAAGTCGCGGGCACCAGCTAGTATATAATAATAAGAATAAAACTTTTATTTCAGACAAAGTCAATTTTGTTAGTAATATCTTAGCCTATGGTTAGTATTAACTAAATGAAATTAAATACTTACATACTACGGAAAAAATTGTCAGTTTCTTCAGATTGGCCTAGGTCTTGGATGTGTATCTATATATGTACTTGTTATAAAATATAGTATCGTTGAGTTAGTATCCTACCTTGGGACTTGTTCAATCTGTGTGATTTACAGTACGATAAGCTAAGGTACCTGTGGGTAATTTATCATCATCATCAGGTCTTTTTTTTTAGACTCCACTACAGGAGCATGACCCTCTCTGTACTACTGGAGCCATACTTGGCCAGAGCAGCCAGAGGACTTGGCCTGCACTCTCCACGCTGGCAAGACGGGTTGGAGAGGTCTCTCAGATGTTTATGTCTAAGCTTTATTAAGCTTGTATTTCCTAAGTCGCCTTCTACGACATCCACGGGAAGACTTGGAGTGGTCCTATACTACTTTGCCGGAAACCAAACGATCAAGATGTAAAATAATGTTTTTCAGATTGGCCTGGGTCTTGGATGTTTATCTATATATGTATTTGTTATAAAATATAGTATCGTTGAGTTAGTATCCCATAACACAAGTCTCGGACTTACTTTGGGACTTGCTCAATCTGTGTGATTTACAGTACGATAAGCTTAGGTACCTGTGGGTTATTTATACCTATGCAAATTGTGAAAACTTGTACGGTCACTTTGTATGGGAATCATTGCAATGAAAGTGGATATACGGATGACCTCGACCTTCAAGGGTCGCATCGGGACTAGTTTGTTATGAGAAAATGTGGTATGAATTAATATTAACTTGCTTAGTTGATTGTTAGGCGAGCTCCGTGGCGCAGCGGTCAACACGCCAGCGTGCAACACGGAGTGCCCGGGTTCGATCCCCGGCCAGGTCAAGATGGAAAATGATCATTTTCAGATTGACCTGGGTCTTGGATGTTTATCTGTATATGTATTTGTTATTTACTATATTTATTTAAAAAAATCTCGAACTTTTTTGGGGCTAGCTCAATCTGTGTGATTTGTTCGTATTTTTTTATTTATATTATCACGTCTTTATTCCTTACGGGGTAGACAGAGCCTAAAGTCACAAGATCGAAAGGCCACGTTAAGCGTGTTGGGCGTAAAGGTGGAAAACGGGATCAAAATAGTGATGGGTTGCTGGCCGTTTCGCCTATTGTCATGATTCTTTAGATTTTCGCCCATTCCCTTGACCGGCTTCTACGGTCTACGCGGTAAGAGAAGCAGCTGGCACATTCTACGTTTTTTCTTTTCTCCCAGACCAGCAAGGAAGATGAAAAAGGTCAAATAAAAAATATCATAATATCAATTGCCAATGACTATGAAGTTAATTTATATTTCATAACAATATATATTTGCAAAAATTATGTTCGCTTGTAATAATCTTCATCTTTACACGAAAAATATTGACATCCACAACAGGAATAGGAGAAATAAAAATAAATTAGAGACACCAACTTTGCGATTACAGAAAACAATGAATTAATTTTTGGGACTTAGTATACGCTTCTATAGTAGAATTCCTGCAGAAATATGGGCTTTGACATTAGTTAAGTTTAAGACTGCTGTTAAACATCAATTACTTAAAAATGCCTACTATTGTATAAATGACTTTCTATCAGATAAAACTCCATGGCAGTAATACATTTAATAAATTGTTAATCAATATACATCAGTAATTAATGTAAAATAATTCAATCTTAATATATATAAATCTCGTGTCACAATGTTTGTCCTCAATGGACTCCTAAACCACTTAACCGATTATAATAAAATTCGCACACCATGTGCAGTTCGATCCAACTTGAGAGCTAGGATAGTTTTTAACCTATGGCGAAACGAAGTTCGCCGGGACAGCTAGTTTGTTATAAATATGTGAAAGTGTAGCCCTTCAGGCACGTAGGGACCAATACTGGACTGAGTTTCTTTCGGCGTATTCTTCTCAGCAATGGTCGTTCCGAAACGCTAGTAGCTTATCGATTTTGCAAATATTCCAAATAATAATATGACGTTCAAAAAGAGATACATGATATCCAATTTGAATAAAAAAATCTATTTCATTTCATAGATTTAAAAAAAATTGCGGGGACTTCATACTTCTATGGTCATGGGCAATGATTTTTTGTTTTAAACTATTCCGTTATCTGAAAGTCAATACGATTGAAATCACGTAACACATGTAATTGAAAGTTGTCCAATTATCCGGTGTTGTTCACCGGTTATACAATATCAACTTGCGAAAACGGTGCCTTAAATGTATGGGAAGCCGGATTATTGTTATGGCATTGGTTATAAACAAGTTTACTTCCATAACCAATTTCGCTTCTCGCTTGTTATTTATGGTTCCGTATCATAAGGGTAAAAGGGACCCCATTGCATATGCCTCCGCTATCTGTTTGTCCGTCCGTCCGTCTGTCACTAGGCTGTATCTCATGACCCATAATAGTTAGCCTAAATTTTCATAGATGATGTATTTCTGTTGCCGCTATATCAACAAATACTGAAAACAGAATAAAATAAATATTTAAGGGGGCTCCCATACAACAAACGTGATTTTTTTTACTGATAACAGCAACAGGTAGACGTTTGAAATATTAACAGAATATTTAGTTTTATATTCACTTTATAAATAAATAATTATTGCTATTAATATTTAAGATTTAAGGGAAATCCATACAACAGACATGATTCTTTTCCGTTTTTATAAATAACTAGCTTTCGCCCGCGGCTCCGCCCGCGTCAATGTCGATCCCTCGGGAATAGTACTTTTTCCCGGGATAAAAGGTAGCCTATGTCCTTCTCAGTACTCCAGAGAACTTGTATGCAAAATTTCATGATGATCGGTTCAGTAGTTACGGCGTGAAAGCGTAACAAACAAACAAACTCACTTTCGCATTTATAATATTAGTAAGGAAGGATGGTATAGAACCCTTCGTGCGCTAGTCCGACTCGCACTTGGCCGATTTTACTGATTTCCTGTTAGTTCCCCTGTGTTAGATTCGTTTTATATTCCGTAATTAAGGAATTATTGTTTCCTCATACTTCTATCTAATCCCTTTTCACCTTCTTAAACTGCCTCCGTGGTCCATTGGTTAAGGCGTTTGCCTATAGACCCGGGGGTCGTGGGTTCGATTCCTACGGGAAGCATACTTTGTTTAGTTGTTTCCAGGTTAGAACATTGCAAGCTTGAATCACCTGTCTGATAATAAAGATGATTCCGTGCTTCGGAAGGCACGTTAAGCCGATGGTCCGGGCTGCCATCTGGTAGTCGTTAAAGGATCACGTCAGAGGCCGGGAGGCGGTTCCAAAGAACTCTGACACCAGGGTGTGCATGGTCGATTGACCGTAACACCTACACGAAATTAATGAATGACCTCTTAGAAATGAGTTTGAAATAAAAAAAAATCTAGGGTATCTTTTTAGGGTCTGAACGTTAGCCTATTACAATCATATAAAGTTTAGCACAAGACCAAGGGTCCCGTTTTTACGGGACGGAACCCTAAAAATCGAATTTTCGATCGGTTCACCAGAGGTCTATAGCCATAGACACGCATGGGTGTGTCCACTCTGAACGCTTGCTCTGTGGCGGGTCATCACTTTCTCCACTTTCCCAGCCTCTCATGTGTTGTGTAACCGCCGAAACCACCGCATCTCACGGCGGCCGCGGCGCGAGGTGTCGCACACTATGACAATATGTGGTATTTTACGATATATTGTTGAGGACTAAATGTTAAAAATTACTTGCTAGTACTTGAACTTAATATTTTCAACTTTAAGACAAAAATTAGCACCTGAAATCCGTTTTGTTTAAAAGTCTAATAAATAGACTAGCTTTTGCCCGCGGCTCCGCCCGCTTCAATGTCGATCCCTCGGGAACAGTACTTTTTCCCGGGATAAAAGCCTATGTCCTTCTCCGCACTCCAGAGAACTTGTATTTAAAATTTCATGATGATCGGTTCAGTAGTTACGGCGTGAAAGCGTAACAATCAAACAAACTCACTTTCGCCTTTATAATATGAGTAAGGATAAGGATAAACGTCGGCTGCACGCACGTAAAAGTGTCGCGTTCCGTGTGCAAGCAAACACGAAACAAGCGATAGAGGCACGCACGATCGGCTAAGCGTTCGACTTGTGACGCATCTACCTCTCTTCCACCGAAACACAACTAATTTTATTAAAATAAAAGGCTTGCTGATGATTCTGTAAGGCTGGCTGAAGATGATATTTTCTGATTTAGCGAAACAGACAAATGAACTTACTATTTTAACATTAAAAACTAAATTCGTTTTTGGTGAACTCTAAACGCTATGATAAGTTGCCAGACTCAGTCCTTGATATGCCTGATAGAAAATTCAAGGCGTGTGCTAAACAGGTACTTTGTAAAAAGGCATATTACAGAACTGAGGATTTTTCTAAACGGTAAAAATATCTAGCCATCATGACATTATGCAAACATTTCTTAAAGAATAAATAATAATAAATATATACGGACAAATCACACAGATTGAGCTAGCCCCAAAGTAAGTTCGATACTTGTGTTATGGGATACTAACTCAACGATACTATATTTTATAACAAATATACATATATAGATACACATCCAAGACCCAGGCCAATCTGAAAAAGATCATTTTCCATCTTGACCTGGCCGGGGATCGAACCCGGTCACTCCGTGTCGCAGGCTGGCGAAATTTTAAATCTATTTTGAACCTAATATATCATCAATTGAACATTATATATAATTTTTTTTTATATCTATTATATATATGGCCGGTTTTTGATTTGAAAATCTTATAATCTGTGCTTAAGTCACTCACGCAATACCAATTAGGTGAGTGGACGAATTGTTAAAAAACAATTTGTCAAATATCTTTTGTTTGTTAGGTATAAAGTCTGTATCGGCCATCACGACAAACCAATTTAGTGAGAAAGCTAAACATCTCAGTGGAAATAATTTAGTGCGTGTCAGTGGCCAACGCTGGCATCAGATTTACACATACATACACTGCTATACATTATTTAATTTTCATAATATTTATCCCACACTTCTTCGTTTATTTTAAACTAGCTTTCGCCCGCGGCTCCGCCCGCATCAATGTCGATCCCTCAGGAATAGTACTTGCTCCCGGGATAAAAGGTAGCCTATGTCCTTTTCCATACTCCAGAGAACTTGTATGTAAAATTTTATGACGATCGGTTCAGTAGATACAACGTGAAAGCGTAACAAACAAACAAAAAACTCACTTTCGCATTTATAATATGAGTTAGGATTTATTATGTTTGTTTCGATCAAAAATTCTAACGAAATTCCTTTAAACTCTTGTAGATGTGCATTGGTATTTAATATTTTCAGGCGTACATACAATTCAGTTCAATACGGTTTAATTGTCATATTACAGTACGCGCGGGGTAACAAAATATCACCCCCTCACCCCAGAGGGGTGTAAGCCGCTGACTCCCAAACGTTTTCCACTCTAGTCTACCTAAGGAACAACTGTACCAAGGCTCATCCTTTGATCCGAAGAATACTGGTGTTGGCGAATAACAACCCGACTAAAATATACCCTATGTCCTTCTCCGTACACCAGATAACGTATATGCAAAATTTCATGATGGTTCAGGAGTTTCGGCGTGAAAGCGAAACAAACAAACTCACTTTCGCATTTATAATACTAGTAAGGATGGAACAGCAGGGCCTTGGTATCTTGAAGCCAAGGCTTTCATTGGTGAGATAGGGCGTCGCTTGAGGGAAAGAGGTTATGACCACCGCTCCGGATGGTACCTGGTTCAAAGGTTATCCATAGCCATTCAGAGAGGCAATGCAGCTAGCATAATGGGTACCTTTGTGCCTGGAACGATCCGGGGTGGCATTTTTGATTGACTTTAATTAAGATTTATTTTATTTTATTTTAATTTTCTATTTTTATTTTCGCTTTAATTTAGGTTTAATTTTCGCGTGTTATTATAAAAATCTTACAGAAATTGTAATCTTTCTGACAATTAAAGTAAGGATGGAGTTCAGAAAATATTTGAATAGTCCTAGCCGTTGCCTCTCTGGCCTTAGACCGCTTCATGTTACGTAACATATTAATAAGCCTTTCTAAAACTTCAGTCAGAAGTGATCTAGATGCGATGAAAGAGTTCTCACGCGTAAACACTCAGGCTTGACTTTGAAAGATAACGCTTTGGTTTTGGAGAAAGGCACAGTGTTATTATAGTTTACTATTATATTTGTAGACTAGCTCCGTGGCGCAGCGGTCAACACGCCAGCCTACGACACGGAGTGACCGGGTTCGATCCCCGGCCAGGTCAAGATGGAAAATGATCTTTTTCAGATTGGCCTGTGTCTTGGATGTGTATCTATATATGTATTTGTTATAAAATATAGTATCGTTGAGTTAGTATCCTATAACACAAGTCTCGAACTTATTTTGGGGCTAGCTCAATCTGTGTGATTTGTCTGTATATATTTATTTATTATATTTACTCGAGTGGCCGAAAATGGGTTGTAATGTTTTCGTCTTCAGCGTGTCAATATACTCTCAACGTCCTCTTATATGGGTGACTCAGCCCGTCGATATGAACAATTTATCATCATCATCATCATCATCATCATCAGGTCTTTTTAATCCCCACTGTAGGAGCACGACCCTCTCTGTACTACCGGTACCATACTTCGCCAGAGCAGACAGAGGATTTGGCCTACACTCTCCTCGCTGGCCGTCTGGCCAGCGAGGAGAGTGTAGGGTTGGAGAGGTCTCATCATTTATCATCAATATCAATCCTAATCCTAATAATAAATCTGTAAGGGTTGGTCATGGAGTAAGTTACTTTGTTTTCAGAGATATCGTGTTTATAAGTTCTTTACATGATACTGAAACTAAATTGACGATCTTTAGATTCTTCTGTATGTATGTCCCTCTATAACTCTTAAACGATTTACCGGAATTTTATGAAACTTGGTAGATAAATATTTAGACGTACAGTACACAGACACAGGATAGACTATATACATTTCTTGTCCAGTAATGATGAGACGTGGCCCCCATACAAACATACCATAATAGGCTAGTTTCCTAAAAAATATAATTAGTCCGTTATTTAGATATTCAAAAAATATTGGACACGTATTTTTTCTTGCGTCGAATAAACAAAAAATGATATTGATTTGAAGTTTCGTGTGACGACATAGTTTGCTACAATTTTCTGCAAACTTTGACGTCACGAGCCCCCACTCCTGAACTTTGACGCGCTTTATCTTTATTATTTATTGTTTATTTGACAAAAGAAAAAATACGTGTCTAATATTTTTTGATTATCTAACTGACGGACTAATTGTTATGTTGTTATTACGACCCAGGAAACTAGCCTTTGTACGCGAACGGACTCGTGGGCACTGCTAGTCCTCATTAAAATATTGTCCCATAGGAAAAGTTGTTCATATCGGTCTGAGCCACCCCATTTAGGTATTATCGAAGATAAATTAAGACACTGTAAACTATCGACACAAATACTATAAATATGAAATATTTTTTTGTGTGTCTGTCAGTATGTTTGATTGTTTGTAATAAATAAACTCAAAAACCGATTCCATATGCTCCGTGATTCCAACTGTAGAAAGCAACGTCATCAGCGGGTGATATAGACTATTACTTACGCGGATGAAGTCGCGGGTGAGGTAGGGATTCTTCAAGAAAGAAAGACAATATTGATTCTTTCTTTCTTTAAGAACAATGATTATTCGGTAAAAAAAAGTATGATGGTGTACCCTATTGTTGTTTGTTATGATCCTACTTTGTCCCACTGATGGGACCTGGGGATAGGTACAAAAGGTCGCGTTTAAAATCCAATGATTATGGGTTGCTAGCCGCATTGCTAATTGACATAATGCCTTGGGATCTTGCGCATTGCCCTGTTCGGCTTTTACATACATTCTTCGTTTTTTCTTTTCTATATTTATCCATACTATCACTTTTATTATAAATGCGAAAGTTTGGATGTTTAGTCCAAAAGCTGAAAAGTTTGTTCGTTTGAACGCGCTTAACTCAGGAACTACTGGTTCAAATTCGAAAATTCTTTTTATGTTGGATAGTCCTTTTATTGACGAAGGCTTTAGGCTATAAAACATCACGCTGCGACCAATAGGAGCGAAGCATCAATAAAAAATGTTTTGAAAAGGGGGGAAAATTATTCATTAATCATAATAACAGAAATCCGCCGCGGACGAAGTCGCGGGCATCAGCTAGTAGGTATAATGACCTAGTCTCTGTCTATCCCGCAAGAGAAAAAGACGTGATATTATGTATGTAAGCAATATAAACTTATGCATAGCCTTTCCTCACGCTTATTCTAATGCACTTTCCCCAGATGTGTTCCTAGCGTGGCATATTGCAATAAAAAAACAATTGACACACTAAAGTTGATGACTTTCATGCAAAACATAACATTTTTATGTAAAATCAGTGAATTGGGGATCTGGGCTACGGGCAGTTTCGCAATCGTTATGGTTTCAAAATTGTTACTTCCAGGCCTAGCCACTTTTTCTTTTTTTTTATACTATTTGGCCCTCAAACTTCATTCAGAAGCTTATTTTAACCAGTGTCTTGTTTTATTTCGAATTATTCTTGCTTGTGTATCAACGAAATGATGGTGTAATTAATTTCGCTGATTTCGACGGAGGACCCCTGGCGATAATTCCCACGAATCCACTGGCTTGATCATAAACGACGCAACGAGGCGAGCAAACCAGCCCGCTAAGTAAATCTCACTACAGCCGCACCATGTCACTTTATTTTAGTTATTCCACACTTTGTTCATAAAAATGGGTATATATAACACTAAATTACACCGATTCCACATAATAAAGTCCATAGAAACAATTTGCAAAACAATCCAAAACAAAAGCCGTGCGGTCTGCCGAAATTCCCGCCAAGAACCCCCTTTTTCTTGTCGAGTCGAATATAAGCTTTTTTTTTTATAATTGACTATGTAGCTAGGTTCAAGTGAGCTTTCGCTACTTCACTGGGCGTTGAGGCAGTGTGCCCTCAACCTTTATAAACAACATCACCAAAGGTTCCCCAGGAGGGACGGATTTGGGCGTTGCCTGTGCGCACAAGGCTTGGAGAGACAGCAAACTCTCATATTTACTGATGGGCCGCGTATACGTGCATGCAAGCCTGAAGGGCCAATCTGAGAAACAATGGCAAAAGCCTTTGGAGAGCAGCAACTCTCATCTTTTGCCTTATGGGCCGAAAGCTCCGTTGCCAGAAGGGCCTATCCTGGGTGCAAGTCACCCGGGACCGCCGGGCGGTCACCAGTAATCGGAGCTAATCCTACTCTACGCACTCTATTCCTGTACTAGTATTAGGCTACACTAATCACCTTATCATTGGCATCATTTCTGCCCCATCGGCCATCGGTTCTTCGCGCTATGTTCTTCATTTCATAAGAGTAAAAAAAACAGCCATATGCGAGTCGGACTTGCGCACGAAGCGTTCCGTACATTATATATAATAAGTTGAGAGTTATTGATTTATGAGAGATAATGCTTATATTAATGTGTATATGAATAAGTTATATACAACATACGCGAGCGAAGGTGCGGGGATTGTTATTAATAATGATTAGCGTATTTAACAATAAAAGTACGTTATGGAGTCATCGTGATATAAACATTAACACGTATAAATAAATTATCAATATCCACTAATTATTTAATCATGAATTACTTTTGTATCGGTTTCCTTTCTCTTGTTCGATTGTTTAAACTTTCCAACGACTTCATTATATTTTAACTTATTTTTACTTTTTGCATTATATTTTAACAGCAAGGAAGTAATGGTTTCTGATGTTTTCGCGATTGTTACACATTTAAATCATCATCAGGTCTTTTTAGTCTCCACTGCAGGAGCGTGACCCTCTCTGTACTACCGGAGCCATACTTGGCCAGAGCAGACAGAGGATTTGGCCTACACTCTCCTCGCTGGCCAGACGGGTTGGAGAGGTCTCATTGATGTTTAATAAAATCAGTTTAATACGGTATTATCGTACATACTCGATAATACCGTGTTAAAACAAGAAAGTAATTAATTTAATTTAATATACAAATCCTAACTAATATTATAAATGCGAAAGTGAGTTTCTTTGTTTGTTACGCTTTCACGCCGTAACTACTGAACTGATCATCATGAAATTTTGCATACAAGTTCTCTGAAGTACCGAGAAGGACATAGGCTATCTATATATTTATCCCGGGAAAAAGTACTATTCCCGAGGGATCAACATTGACGCGGGCGGAGCCGCGGGCGAAAACTAGTGTAAAATAAATTAATTATGTCCGATTTATTAGTTATTTTAATAATACGATCTACAACAAATACGTTTTCCATAGACATACCTTATATTATCTCTATGACGTTTTCATAATTTTGTTTATCTGGGTAGATACGATAAATTATTTTTTCTACACTATTCATGCAAAGAGGAAAGATTTGACTATTTGTTTGTTTGCATCAATATACTCCGAAACTACAGGCCGATTTGAAAAAATTATTTCACCGTATGGATCCTACACTATCCCTGATGAGAATAGGCTAATGAAGTAGTATAAAATAAAGTAGTAATTCTGTTCTGGACCACTCCAAGTCTTCCCGTGGATGTCGTAAGAGGCGACTTAGGAAATACAAGCTAAACAAAGCTCAAACATCAATGAGACTTCTCCAACCCGTCTGGCCAGCGAGGAGATTGTAGGCCAAATCCTCTGTCTGCTCTGGCCAAGTATGGCTCTAGTAGTACAGAGAGGGTCATGCTCCTGCAGTGGAGACTAAAAAGACCTGATGATGATGAAGCTGTATTTCTACATTCATTCCTTTATTGCATTTAACTTGAAAATAAACCTTTAAAGATTAAAAAAAAAATTTAACTCACTTTTTATTCTTTATTTATTTATTTTTCAAGTTACATAAAAGACTTCCCTATTAAAATAAACTTACGGTGTACTAAGAGTCCTAGAATTTAAACAACGGAGTGATCCTATAAGGGTTCTGTTTTGTCACTCGGTCGTGCGGAACCCTAAAAATGGTGCTATATAATGAAAACGAAAATAAGTTCCATCGATTCCAATCCGCAGACCACACAATATGTAAAGATATCCTGTCCGATCCTTAAGTCAAAGTCAAAGTCAAAATATTTTATTCATCGTAAGATATTTCTAATACCATTTGGTGAACGTTAAATTAGCCGTGTGGTATCCGGCAGAGTAGAATAGGACCACTCCAAGTCTTCCCGTGGATGTCGTAGAAGGCGACTTAGGAAATACAAGCTAAACAACATCCACCAACAAACATCTAAGAGACCTCTCCATTAAGAGACCTCTCCAACCCGTCTGGCCAGCGTGGAGAGTGTAGGCTAAGTCCTCTGGCTGCTCTGGCCAAGTATGGCCCTAGTAGTACAGAGAGGGTCGTGCTCCTGCAGTGGAGACTAAAAAGGACCTGATGATGAACGTTAAATTACACATTATTATTTACAACATTAATATTGTTGACGTCAATAACTTACTTAGAGCTAAGTTTACGCCGCTTCCAAGGCGAAGTGCAGAAGAAGCGGCAACAAACTGAACTTAAAGGGGTGATTCAGCCCGTCGATATAAACAACTTTTCCTATAGGACCAAAGCTAGGAACTCAAAAAAATGCACATTTTTCAATCATAATGTTCGGTCAATTTGTTTGGGAACGTCAAAAACATATTGAATTCCCAGCATTGGTCTCATACGAAAAGTTGTTCATATCGATGTTCAATCACCCCTTTAAGGACCGGACAGGATTCCCTTTTTTTAATGTAAGCTAACTACTCATCATCATCTCGAGTAGGTGTCACGGTTAATCGACCATGCACACCCTGGTGTCAGAGTTCTTCGGAAACGCCTCTCGGCCTCTGACGTGGTTCCTTTAACGACTACCAGATGGCAGCCGGGACCACCTGCTTAACGTGCCTTCCGAAGCACGGAATCATCTTTATAATAAGACAATCAGGTGATTCAAGCCTGCAATGTCCTAACCAAACTGGAAGCAACTAAACAAAGTATGCTTCCGGTGGGAATCGAACCCACGACCCCCGGGTCAACAGGCAAACGCCTTAACCACTGGACCACGAAGGCTGCTAAGCTACTACAAACAATTTTTACCTGTTTATAATATTAGCGTAGATGTAGATATCTTCTCAAGTTCTTAATATTTTTTGCGCCCCTGTCGGACCTAGTTACTCTGATAGTATGACAATGAACCCGCGTGGGAACCAGCTAACAAAGCAACACAATACACCGGCGCCGGCGCAGGTGTGAACGGAGAAATTATAGTTCAAGTGTGAGAGTTGATAACGTGTCATCTTCCGAGACAAAAATTCAAAGCACTTAATTTTGGGAGCCTTTCACTTGTTTCAAATAAATTGGTTGTCTGTCACGTCGGTTTATGGGCGATAATTTTACATGATTACGGTGGAAGAGGGATAGATGCGTCAGAAGTCGAACGCTTAGGCATAAAATGGCATAAATCAAATGTTATCCTAAAATATAATAATAAAAAAGAAAAGGACTAGTGTAATACTTGCGCAATACTATAGAATCACAAAGTATTCCTCAAATGGACTCAAAATATTATGACTAATAATATTTTTTTAAAGCTCGCTTGTCGTTCCGTCTTTATTTCTGCGACGCCCGACTGGGTTCATATTGTAGTGACTATATTGTAAAAGCTGATGTATTGTACAATATAAAATGCATATAAATAAATTCAAATTGAAATTATAATGTTCCAGAATAAACAAAACATTTGTAAAACGTACACCTATATTATAAAGAAGAAAGATTTGATTGTTTGTTTGTTTGCATTGATTTGGCTCCGAAACTACTGGATCGATTTGAAAAATTCTTTCATCATTAGAATCCTACGTTATCTCTGATGAACATAGGCTATAAATTACCCATACTTACTACCTATACTTACTACACTAGTACTAAATAAAATCTTAAATACAAAAAGGTTTTGTTAGATTTTTCATATTCTTTCTTATTTTATCAACGTCTTTGGCCTAGTGGTCAACACGTCAGGAGGACTCGGGTTCAATCCCCGGTCAGGTAAAGATGGAAACTGAGACAAAAATTCTTTTAACATTTGCATTAGCAACTAATGAACACAATAGAGTGGAACAATTAAGAGCTGCGGACGTGCGAAGAAATGTCTCAAGTTCAAGTGAGAGCTGATAAGAATCTGTCGAACTTCTAAAAATAAGCACTAACAAAAGGTGTGCTTTCGCCAAAACGAAAATGAAAGAGAGGTTAAGATCTCAGAAATACATACTTTAGATAAAATTACTCTAGTTGAAAGGCGAGCTCCGTGGCGCAGTGGTCAACACGCCAGCCTGCGACACGATGCCCGGGTTCGATCCCCGGTCAGGTCATGATTGAAAACGATCTTTTTCAGATTGACCTGGGTCTTGGATGTTTATCCATAAGGATCTATTATAAAATATAGTATCGGTGAGTTAGTATCCTACGACACAAGTACACAACTTACTGTGAGGCTAGCTCAATTTTTTGTGATATGTAGGGGCATATTTATAACAATATTTATAAATAAATATATGTATAGGGATACATAATATTTATAGAATATTGTTATCATGGATGCACCTATGACTCATTGTACTGTACCACGATGTTTCATACAAACAAACGTTATTAGCTTATAAGAGGAGCCCGATGGCCCAGAGGTCGTGAGCATTAATAGCGATTACGTAAGATAAGCAACCCTGGTCGCAGTCCCCACTGTGATGGGTGACCGCAAATGGTTCAAACAATTCTTACAAAGATGAATATATCTATACTAATATTATAAAGCTGATGAGTTAGTTTGTTTGTTTGTTTGTACGCGCTAATATCAGGAACTACTGGTTCAAATTGGAAATTTCTTTTTGTGTTGGATAGTCCATTTATTTTAGAAGGCTTTAGGCTATTAAACATCACGCTGCGACTAAAAGGAGTGAAGTATCAAAAAAAATATTTGAAAACGGGGGAAAATTATTTATTTGTGCTAATAAAAAAACTAATTAATTATAATAACAAAAATTGCCGCGGACGAAGTCGCAGGCAACAGCTAGTTTTAAGATACATTCATTGTTTCTACAAAAACTAGTATTATAAATCTGTATGTGATTGTGAAAGAATTTTTCAAATCGATCCAGTAGTTTGGGAGACTATTCAATATAAACAAACAATCAAATAGGTATATTCTTTTTTCATAAGTGTAGATGTGTAACAATTGCGAAAATATTAGGAAACATTCAGCTATTGTTAGAGCCCTTTCCTTTATACTTTAAATAATAATAGCTTACGCTTGAAAAATGCTAACAATGCCATTAGTAAAAATAGCTTCTAACATACCTACGCAGCCTCTTCAGGGACCGTTCAAGTATTATTATACGTAAGCAATATATCATTTATTTTCAACCCCCTCCTCCCCCTTGTCAGCAAAAGTAAGAAAAGCTCTTCCCCCCTACCCCCAAGCTTACGTAAACACTAGCTGTTGCCCGCGACTTAGTCCGCGGCAATTTCTGTTATTATGATTTATTAGTATAGATGAAAAAACTTTCCCCGATTTCAAGACAATTTTTATTGATGCTTCGCTCCTATTGGTCGCAGCGTGATGTTATATATATGTGTTATAGCCTAAAGCCTTCCTTATTAAATGGACTATCCAGCACAAAAAGAATTTTCCAATTTGAACCAGTAGTTCCTGAGATTAGCGCGTTCAAACAAACAAACAAAGATTTATAATATACAAAATATGTCTGTTTATTTTGCAAAATGTTGCTGACGTCATCACCGTGCAGACCCTTCCACCCCATTTGTCCCCCCCCCCCTAATATTTGAATGACTCCTTACCAATTATTTGAAAAGCCAAAACCATTAAATGAAACGCAATAACTTTTTCCATTATGTTGTTCAATAACACGTTACCTAACAGAAATTCTTCAAGTTTGAATGTTGAATGCCTACAACAGTACTTTTACTTTTTCTAATCACTCATCTAGGTTCAATGACCCGGGCTAAGTATGGTTTATGTGTGGTCGTGACGTCAGTTATTTATAAGTATGTATCCAATTGATTTTCTAAAAAGAGATTTTAATCTTAATAAAAAATGAGTTATTGATATTGCTATAGGAAACACAACAAGCTAAAGAAAGCTTATAAACATCTAAGAGACCTCTCCAACCCGTCTGGCCAGCGTGGAGAGTGTATGCCAAGTCCTCTGACTGCTCTGGCCAAGTATGGCCCTAGTAGTACAGAGAGGGTCGTGCTCCTGTAGTGGAGACTAAACAGGACCTGATGATGATGATGATATTGCTATGGATTTTTTTTCTTGTATGAGCCAATAAAACTGTGCGATCAAAACTGCCTCCGTGGTCCAGTATATGGTCAGCATTTGCCTGTATATGGTCGTGGGTTCGATTCCCACGGGAAGCATACTTTTGTTCAGATTTTTCCAGGTTGGTTAGGACATCGCAGGCTTGAATCACCTGATTGTCTGATAATAAGGATGATTCCGTGCTTCGGTCCCAGCTGCCATCTGGTAGTCGTTAAAGGAACCACATCAGTGGCCGGGAGGCGGTTCCGATAAACTCTGACACCAGGGTGTGCATGGTCGATTGACCGTGTCACCTACTCGAACTGACTGGCTGTAATAAGCTTCTTAACTACTGTTGATGGCCAAATAGAAAAGAAAACAATATATAATTGAAACTACGTTTAACCATCTAATAGAGATCTTGTCGGGAATTTCTATGGACTGCACGGTTTTTGTTTTGAATTATTTTGCTAATTGCTTCTAGTGGAGTTTATAATGTGAAGTCGGTGTAATTTGGTGTTATAAATGCCCATGTTTATGAACAATGCGTGGAATAACTAAAATAAAGTGTCATGGTGCGGCTGTAGTGAGATTTACTTAGCGGGCTGGTGTTTGCTCGCCTTGCTGCGTCGTTTATGATCAAGCCAGTGGATTCGTGGGAATTGTCGCCAGGGCCTCCGTCGAAATCAGCGAAATGAGTTACACCATCATTTTGTTGATACACAAGCAAGAATAACTGGAAGAATAACTAGACACTGGATAAAATAAGCTTCTGAATGAAGTTTGAGGGCCAAATAAAAGAAAAGCAAAAAAAATCTAATACTAAGCATTTACTCCTAAATAAATAATATAAATATATACGGACAAATCACACAGATTGAGCTAGCCCCAAAGTAAGTTCGAGACTTGTGTTATGGGATACTAACTCAACGATACTATATTTTATAACAAATACATATATAGATAAACATCCAAGACCCAGGCCAATCTGGAAAAGATAATTTTCCATCTTGACCTGGCCGGGGATCGAACCCGGGCACTCTCGTGTCGCAGGCTGGCGTGTTCACCGCTGCGCCACGGATCTAGCCAAGTCCTTGCTTTGAACTTCCACAGCCTACATTGAAATCATTATTTTTCTCGCTTTTACTAATGGATTTTATAAAATATTGCGTTCAAGGAACATTAATCTTTTCATTTTGTAAAAATACGGCTAAAGCCAAATGGGAGGTCAACACCTTGACTGGTCTATGTCTTTCAAAGAGGTTAAAGACAACAAAGCCATAAGTCCATAACACTAGAAGTAGGTACTTAAAATTATTTAAAACTAGCTTTCGCCCGCGGCTCCGCCCGCGTCAATGTCGATCCCTCGGGAACAGTTCTTTTTCCCGGGATAAAATGTACCCTATGTCCTTCTTCGTACCCCAGACAACGTATTTGCAAAATTTCATGATGATCGGTTCAGTAGTTACAACGTGAAAGCGTAACAAACAAACAAATAAACAAACAAACAAACTCACTTTCACATTTATAATATTAGTTAGGATGGCAGAGCGTCACGTGGTTTCTTCCCTCGTAAAATGGCAAAAAAATCATGTCTGTTTTATCGAAGCCCCCTAATTATTTTATTTAATTATATTAATATAGTTTTATTAATTAAGTATTTAGTGAATACATAACTAAATATTCTGTGAATATTTCAAGCGTCTACTGTTGCCGTTATCAATGTCGAGCAAACACAAGCAAAAAAATCACGTTTGTTGTATGGGAGCCCCCTTAAATAATTATTTTATTCTTTTGTTTTTGTATTTGTTGTTATAGCGGCAATAGAAATACATCATCTATGAAAATTTCAACTGTCTAACTATCACGGTTCATGAGATACAGCCTGGTGACAGGCAGACGGACGGCGGAGTGATATTAATAGGGTCCCCTTTTTGCCCTTTGGGTACGGAATTCTAATAAGGTACTTTAGCACAGAATATTTATGAGTATATACTAACCGAAATAAAAAAAAATATGAGTATATATGAGCCGTGTGGTATCCGGCGGAGTAGAATAGGACCACTCCAAGTCTTCCCGCGGATGTCGTAAGAGGCGACTTAGGAAATACAAGCTAAACAAAGCTCATAAACATCTAAGAGACCTCTTCAACCCGTCTGGCCAGCGAGGAGAGTGTAAGGCCAAATCCTCTGTCTGCTCTGGCCAAGTATGACTCCGGTAGTACAGAGAGGGTCATGCTTCTGCAGTGGAGACTAAAAAGACCTGATGATGATGATACACTAACGACTTAAGTAAGTGTAGGAGAAGACAAAGAAAAACCATTTCATTAGTTTTGCCTGAAAATAGTCATTATGCGCTATTGAAGCAATGATTTTGTGCAATGCAATCCGGCTCTTACGTTTGACTGAGTGCATTATTATATAAGTGTGATTGTTGGCCAAAATAATGTCGAAATTGGGATGTGGTGTTTTGTTTGAACCAACTATCCCTCTTATTCATAAAAATTAGCAAACGTAACGTATTTTAGTAAAAATATGTTTTGTCTCTATCCCTGTCTGCGACGATTGGCATGCACAGAACGAGACAAAACATATTTTAACTAAAATAGGTTTAATAAGCGTTTGTTAATTTTTATGATTAACTTTTGCTACTTCACTGGGCGTTATCGGCGAAGGCAGAGTGCTACTTGTGAGGCATCATCACAAATGGGGCCCAGGAGGGACGGACTTCGGCTTGTGTCATCATTTCGTGTAGGTGACACGGTCAATCGACCATGCACACCCTGGTGTCAGAGTTCTTCGGAACCGCCTCTCGGCTTCTGACGTGGTTCCTTTAACGACTACCAGATGGTATCCGGGACCAACGACTTAACGTGCCTTCCGAAGCACGGAATCATCTTTGTTACCAGGCAATCAGGTGGTTAAAGCCTGCAATGTCGTAACCAAACTGGACACAACTAAGTCTGCTTGCGTTGCCTGTGTGCTTATGTGCCTGAAGGGCATGATCTGAAAATCAAGTGCATAATCCTTTGGTGAGCAGCCATTTGCAAAACAGTCTAAAAATAAACCGTGCGGTCCGCCGAAATTCCCGCCACTACAATGTTCACTTCTATTTTTTCTTTTCTTATTTGGCCATCAAACTTTATGAAGCTTATTTTAGCCAGTGTCTAGTTATTATTTGAGTTATTTTTGTGTATCACCGAAATGATGGCGTCATTTATTTTGTGACGATGGAGCCCCTGGCGATAATACCCACGAATACACTGGTTTGATCATAGACGACGCAGCAAGGCAACCAGCCCGCTAAGTAAATTTCACTACAGCCGCACCATGACACTTTATTTTAGTTATTCCACGCATTGTTCATAAACATGGGCATTTATAACATCAAATTAAACCGACTTCACATTATAAACTCCACTAGAAGCAATTTGCAAAACAATCCAAAACAAAAACCGTGAAGTCCGTTGAAATTCCCGCCAAGAACTCAATGTCTACTTTATGTAGGCTAGCTCCGTGGCGCAGCGGTCAACACGCCAGCCTGCGACACGAGAGTGCCCGGGTTCGATCCCCGGCCAGGTCAAGATGGAAAATGATCTTTTTCAGATTGGCCTGGGTCTTGCATGTTTATCTATATATATGTATTTGTTATAAACTTTAGTATCGTTGAGTTAGTATTCCATAACACAAGTCTCGAACTTACTTTGGGGCTAGCTGAATCTGTGTGATTTGTCCGTATATATTTATTTATTTATTTAATGCTCTCATGATATATATTTTTTATCTTCTTGACCACAAACAATCATGCCATAGACAGAAAGTCCGACAAAGCGGCGGGAAAGGCTGCTTCCGGCGGACGTCACCCATTTGGCGGCCGCCTTAGCGTGAGACGCGTTTTTTACAGCAATGCGCACGCGCATCCTTCAAAATGTTTTGATGACACATTTAACGAACGGATAGAAAAAGGTTCTTGTGTCGGCCGGCTTCCGTGGCGCAGTAGTTACAACAATTCGTCCTTTTGAGAATATCAGACCCAGGCAAATTTAATTAATATAATTTACATCTTACTCTTATTAAATTAAGAAATAAAATATGATTTTATTTATAAAAGACGACTTACATAGTCTATGTAAGTCGTACATAGACATAAGATCGCAGGTTCAAATCCCGTCTGCTTGAAATTTTTCCACCATATTTTATTTCTTAATTTAATAAGAGTATATCAAATCAATATAGCATTGTGAATGCAAAATAAAACACAAAAATATAAAATTTACATCTTGACATGACCGGAGATCGCACCCGGGACCGGGACCACTAGTGTGTCACCCTGGCATGCTGTCCACTAGGCCAAAGAGTTCGCCTCGATATTGACGTGGATAGGGTTACAGGATTTTTGGGCTCTCCTCAGGACTGCGGCCGGATTTCGCAAATCTTAGCAACTGGGGATTTTTAGAATTTTCAATAGAATACAGACAGCTCCGTGGTCCAGTGGTTAACACGCCAGCCTGCGACACGAGGGTGCTGGGGTTCGATCCCCGGCCAGGTCAAAATGGAAAATGATCTTTTGTATTTATGTATGTATTTGTTATAAAATATAGTATCGTTGAGTTAGTATCCCATAACACAAGTCTCGAACTTACTTTGGGGCTAGCTCAATCTGTGTGATTTGTCCGTATATATTTATTTATATTTACTGAGTTAGCCGTGTGGTATCCGGCAGACTAGAATAGGACCACTCCAAGTCTTCCCGTGGATGTCGTAAAAGGCGACTTAGGAAATACAAGCTAAACAAAGCTTATAAACATCTAAGACACCTCTCCAACCCGTCTGGCCAGCGTGGAGAGTGTAGGCCAAGTCCTCTGGCTGGCCCTAGTAGTACAGAGAGGGTCGTGTTCCTGTAGTGGAGGCTAAAAAGGACCTGATGATGATGATGATGATGACTGAGTTAGCAAATAGGCCGGCTGGTCTATGCTTCGAACAGCACCTGTTCTGTTCAGGGCCTGCATTAAATTTTATACAAATTAAATGTATGCCATAAGCATAGGCCAGGCGCTATTGACACAGGTGCTTTTTTAAGGTTCCATACCCAAAGGGTAAAAACGGGACTATTAATATCGCTCCGCTGTCCGTCTGTCACCAGGCTGTATCTCATGAACCGTGATAATTAGACAGTTGAAATTTTCACGGATGATGTATTTCTGTTGCCGCTATAACAACAAATACTAAAAAATAGAATAAAATAAAGATTTAAGGGGGCTCCCATACAATAAACGTGATTTTTTTTGCTTGTTTTTGCTCGATATTGATAACGGAAACAGGTAGACGCTTGAAATACTCACGATATATTTAATTACATATTCACTTTAAAAATAAATAATTAAATAAAAATAAAATTAATATTAAAGGGGGGCTCTAATACAACAGACATAATTTTTTTTTACGTTTTTATAGATAACGGTACGGAACCCTTCTAGCGCGAGTCCGACTCGCACTTGGCCGGTGTTTATTTTTTACTAAGTATTGAAGTAGGAATTTGTCTCCCATCCCACCTGATGGGTAGAGAGATGAAGGAATAAGAGTGAAGATAAGCTCTACGTGGCATTTCTCAACGAAAGAGAAATCATCACTTAAATAAATAAATAAATATATACGGACAAATCACACAGATTGAGCTAGCCCCAAAGTAAGTTCGAGACTTGTGTTATGGGATACTAACTCAACGATACTATATTTTATAACAAATACATATATAGATAAACATCCAACACCCAGGCGAATCTGAAAAAGATCATTTTTCCATCTTGACCTGGCCGGGGATGGAACCCGGGCACTCCGTGTCGCAGGCTGGCGTGTTGACCACTGCGCCACGGAGCTAGCATCACTTATTTATCGAATGGATTTTTTTTAAATTGATAATTTCTTACGTTTAAAAGAGAATTCTCCAAATGCAACAAAATCTCAGGAATTTTCAATGTAAATCAGACCTTTTATCAGGACTTTTCTTTTTTTAGGGTTCCGTACCGCAAAAGGAATAAACGGAACTCTTATAGGATCACTTTGTTGTCCGTCTGTCTGTCTGTCAAGACTGAAATTCATATCAAATCAGGTTAAATGTCCCTTGGAGCTATGAAAAAAGTCGGACTTCTAAGCCAACGCAATCAAAAGATACAGTCGTTTATGCCGCAAATTTTCGACATTCGCAAGGCAATCTACAGGTTACTTCCCGTGAACTCAGAACCTTCAAATTTGGTACGAAGCAACATCTTATAGCACAGATAAACGAAAATCATAACTCTTTAGTACTCGTACAGTCAGCCAACGACATACCTGTCCCCGCCATCTACCTCTATCTTGTATTTTCTCTTAACCTAAAAACAATATTAACATGAAAATATATATTCAGAAAGATTTTAATTAAGACTTCCTGAATATACATTTTCATGTTAATATTACTTTTAGTTTAAGAGGAAATTCAAGATAGAGGTAGATGGCGGGGTCAGTTATCTCCTTGGCTGACTGTACGAAGCAACATCTTATTATAGCACAGATAAAGGAAAAATAGCAAAAACATAATTTTTTTGTTTTATCATTACATAAACATATTTTTAATAATTTTAAACTTTTAAAGATGATTGTACGGATCCCTTCGTGGGCGTGTCCAATAAGGACTTGGCCGGTATTTTTTTTTTTCATCTTGTAACCCTAGACGTGGACAATGTTACGTGGATGAATGACATGCTCCATCTACCTCGTAAATATTCAAGTTATAGCGTTTTCTAATATAAACCTTATAGATATAACTTCAAGAGATCACATGGTAGCGATAAGATAAAAATAACTTCGTTGATTTTATGCGATAATAAAATTTGAATTTCTGTGCGTCCAGTAACTTTCTCGTATTAACATAACTTGAGATATATTTAGGTACACGCCGCCACAGACTGGTTCCTAACATTGTGAATATGAAAGCGAGTTTGTTTGTCACGCTATCAGGCCTTAACTAACTGATCATCATGAATTTTCGCATGCACTGTGTAGGGTATAAAGAAGGACATAGGCTACCTTTTATCCTGGATAACAGTACCCAAGGTATCAACAATGACGTGAGCAGAGCCGCGGGCGAAATCTAAGTAGTAAGACATTTCAAGTATAGCAATGACTTTTTATCAAAAAAACCAATGGATGGATTACCTAGCATGTCTCTAGGTTTAAAAACCTTAAAAATTGGTAATAATTTCAGTTGTGTCCAAACATCAAGAAAACAATTTTGATGCAATTATATTAGAAAAAGAAAACATAGAAACACAGCCATAGCTTATTCTAAATTGGTAATGAAAAAACAAATTAAATTTATTTTAATTTCTTTTTTCATTTTTATTATTTAAGGTTACGTTTTGGAGAAGAAATCAGGGGACTACGAAGCGTTAATTTTGTGTAATTGTCATAGGTATTTTCGGTCCGAGCTGCAGCTGTCTTTATCGCACTCTGCGGGGTTGTATGGGCACGTCGCGACAGCACTAGATATTACAAATACCTATTTTTCAATAGGCTAGTTTCCTGGGTCGTAATAATAACATAACAATTAGTCCGTCAGTTAGATAATCAAAAAATATTGGACACGTATTTTTAATTTTGTCAATTAAACAATAAATAATAAAGATAAAGCGCGTCAAAGTTCAGGAGTGGGAGCTCGTGACGTCAAAGTTTGCTAAACATTGTAGCAAACAATGACGTCACACGGAACTTCAAAGGGGTATATCTTTATAATTTTTTGTTTAATCGACAAAAGAAAAAATAAGTGTCCAATATTTTTTGAATATCTAACTGACGGACTAATTATATTTTTTAGGAAACTAGCCTATTCGCGAGCGCAGTGTTTCCTCTTAACATGTAGCCTGAAGCTTTGATCCATCTACTCATTATCGAGTCAATGAACCACTTCGGCGGAGAAAGTGTTTGTTCAATTGTTTGTTACTTAATCTCGCCGCAACCTGTACTGAATGGAGCTTTGTGGTTAGCGATTGCGGTTTCTAGAATTTTAACCGGCCCTTGTTTATGTCAATCTCCATAATTTATGGTTAGATACGAGTATTATTTCAACCGTGTGGTATCCGGCAGAGTAGAATAGGACCACTCCAAGTCTTCCCGTGGATGTCGTAGAAGGCGACTTAGGAAAACAAGCTAAACAAAGCTTATAAACATCTAAGACACCTCTCCAACCCGTCTGGCCAGCGAGGAGATTGTAGGCCAAGTCCTCTGGCTGCTTAAGCCAAGTATTGCCCTAGTAGTACAGAGAGGGTCGTGCTCCTGTAGTGGAGACTAAAAAGGACCTGATGATGATTATTTCAACACGACCGACGACGATAAAAGGAGTGTAATGTTTTTAGTCAGGGTCAAGGGTGTGTCAAGGGATCCTCAACTGCCTGTCCGGTGGTTGTCAGGTATGGCATCGGATATGCGCGCCTCCCGAGCTGCATCTTTCACTTCCCCCATTCATCCGAGTGTATAGCATCCCAATACCTTCATTCTCTTCCCAGATGCACAAATTCATATCCTTCCCCAGCTTAAAATGCTTCCGATGGGCAGCAGAGCGGAAATCACAAGAAGCCAAAGAAACTGCGTTCGCCAACCCGCCTGCCAAGCGTGGTGAGTATGGCAATATCCTCCCATGGAACGAAGAATCCTTGGGAGAGGCTCTTGTCCAGCAGTGGACTGCTTACGGCTTCAAGTATGACGATGATGAATTAATGTTTTTAAGAGTAAGTATGTAGGTTAGTACATTAATACGTGTGTGGGTCTGTATTCCACCATAACTTCTAAATGTCTCAATATATTTGTACCTATCGTTAGAATCCTTACTCCCGAGTAACATAGGCTATAATTTTTTGTAAGGGTAATTGTGTATTTTACCTTTCTTTATAAAAACTTGATAATATAACGTGAAAGTGTTAGAATAATTGTTACTTAATCAGGTTAAAACGTTGGACCAGCTCTTTGGCCTAGTGTTCGTCACATCAGGCAGCCACACCAGAGTTCCCGGGTTCGATCCCCGGCCAGGTCAAGATGTAAAATGATATTTTTCAGATTGGCCTGGGTCTGGATGTTTATCTATTTATGAATTTGTTATAAAATATAGTATCGTTGAGTTAGTATCCCATAACACAAGTCTCGAACTTACTTTGGGGCTAGCTCAATCTGTGTGATTTGTCCGTATATACGAGTATTTATAGTAGCGTTCGCCCGCGGATCCGCCCGCGTCAATGTCGATCCCTCGGGAATAGTACTTTTTTTCGGGATAAAAGGTAGCCTATGTTCGTCTCCGTACTCCAGAGAACTTGTATGCAAAATTTCATGATGATCGGTTTAGTAGTTACGGCATGAAAGCGTAACAAACAAAAAAACTCACTTTCGCATTTATAATATTAGTAAGGATTATATAGTAAGGAAGTAATGATTTCAACGTCTGAACTGATTTGAATGAAATTTCACACACATCTAGTTAGCAACGCATACATTAGTTTTGTTGATTTATAATCACTGTATAATCTGTTCCTTGATTTGAGGATTTGGCGAAAGCGACGGATGCGGCTGTAAAGGTTGCATCATTCTGGGCAAGATTTATTTAATCGTTTGGACCATTGACACCATAGAAGAAGAAGATCTGTTCCTTGAATAAAAGGCTTGTTCAACTTTTATTATTCATTATTTTTATAACGATTTGAACCAGCAACTTTAGATCTATGTACGATATGTACTCTGCTAATTGAGCTATCATGCTTCAATCCTGTACGTCGAAAATTATTATTTTAATTATTATCTGATACTTTTCACCGCGGACGGATAACTCAAAAACAAATGGACTGATTCTTAAAATTCTTATACTTACATTAAGCCATTATTCACTACTTTTTAAAACATTTTTCTTTACTGATCTCGTTGCCTAGACTGTGTTCTCAATTTTAAGTTAATTAGATTTTTAACGTTAATAAGCACTTTTACGATCTCATGATGCCTTTAGTTTTGTAGAAAGTATATAAACTTAATTGCGTCGGATTCAAATATACAATTAGATTTTCGAAAATTTAGTATTGAATTGTACATCATATTCCTTCAAGTTTTTTCAACAAATTAATATCGCAAAAAGTGTTTTTTAAGTTTATTTCTATAACCGATGTTTTTATTGTATTAACCTATACTGTAGGCCAAGTCCTCTGGCTGCTCTGGCCAAGTATGGCCCTAGTAGTACAGAGAGGGTCGTGCTCCTGTAGTGGAGAGTAAAAAGGACCTGATGATGATGATGATACTGTCCCAGTGCTGGGCGAAGGTCTCCCCATAAATTTCCATGTTTCCCTATTCTGTGCCACTTCCGACCACTTTCCTTCAAAATATTTGATGTCATCACACCAACGCTTTCGAGGTCTGCCCGGTTTTCTACGTCCATCCTCCGGAGTCCATTCTGTTGTTGATGTTTTTATTTATTTTTTAATATTTATTACCTATTTCTAATTTCTTACATCATCATCATCTGTTCAGTCGTAACAAGTCCACTGCTGGACAAAGATCTCTTACGGATTTTTCGTACCGTTGGAGAATATTGCCTTGGTCACTACGCTTGGCAGGCAAGTTTGCGAGCGCAGTTTCTTTGGCTTCTTGTGCTTCCGACGCTGGTGCCCATCGGAAGCATTTAAATAAACATTTTACTAACTGATATTTGGGCAACAATAAATTCTCAAAAATAATGCCGTTAAGTCCCGTACTGACAATAATGTTCTTTCATATTTAATAAAATAAAATAATATTTTTGAAAAAGCTCAAATAATTAATTTTTAATTTTAATGGGACTTAAGAAGAACCTTTTATATTTATAAAACGATGGATGTTAATCCATTGAAACGTCAGCGGAAATAACCATATAAAAGGTTCGTGCTAAACCCCATTAAAATTTACAATTATGTGTTAAAAGGCGCGAAAGTTTAAAACAGAATAACTCAAATATTTCTTTGAATGATCCTTTTGGGAAAAGTTCTTCAGTTCATTTCAACACTTTTAATTTTATGCTTTTAAACACATTGCAGTTTTTTTATTATAACTTTTACCTTATTTAACCCAATTATAAACCTTTATTATTATCCTTAAAAATCTCCTGTTTTAATTATCACATGTTTTTTTACATTTTTTTAAAATGTATTCAAATTTATAAATTCCACACACATCTTATCACATATTTACAATCCATTTTCCAAAATCTTTTTAAACATCTGAAAATCAACAAAAAAACACCACAATTGTCTTAAATCCTGAAAAACCCTCAAACACTCACCATCATCTCTTGTAAATCCAAACAACACTGCACTAACCACTGTCACTATACTAATTACTGTCCTAACTCCTAGCTACTCACTGACATGGCGTGTCAAAGAGAAGGTCGCGCGACGACTGAGAAAACCACGGCCTCCTCCGACTCGAGAGTGCTCCTTCCAGATGGTGACTAGGCTGCGCGCGCGGCGACGCTTGCGTATGTGAGATACTTATGTCATCGTCATTCTTGAGGAGCTGCAGCATAGTGCTTACGTAAGTTAAGCAACCCTGGGCGCAGTCCTCACTGTGATGAGGAAGAATAAATGGGTATCTCTTGGATAGACATGTAACATCCTCGTCTTCATCGTCACTTACCGTCAGGTGAGATGGGAGACAAATGCCTAATCCAATATTTAGTAAAAAAAAAAGGATGGGCGCGCAAGTGGTACAAACAAATCTCGAGCTCTTCCGTGCTTCGGAAGGCACGTTACGCCGTTGGTCCTGGTTGTCATCGTTGGCAGATGCCTTTAGGCAGCTTGAAACATCTGACACCAGTGTTGGCCACTTGCACACACGAAAAACAAACAAAATCATCGTTCTTCTACTTCGTTTAACTTATCCTACTTTTTTCATTTCATTAATTCATTGTTTCCATGGTTACAGAAGATCTTATAAATTATATATTGGGGTCGGCACACACAGTATGTCAATTCTCTCAATTTAGTTCTATCACTTACCATTAGCCTTACCATAGGATACCCAGTCTCTTTCGTGAGGATAAGTAAATTTTTGTACGAATTAAAATTATGGTGTGTTTAAACCATAATTTTAATTCGTATAAAAATTTAACTAAACATGCAAATAAAAACGATGTGCAGTATTCTAAAAAGCCTCTCCCAAGGGTACCTCGTTCCATGGGAGGATATTGCCATACTCACCACGCTTGGCAGGCGGGTTGGCGAGCGCAGTTTCTTTGGCTTCTTGTGCTTCCGACGCTGCTGCCCATCGGTAGTGTTTTAAACCTGGGAAAGGACAGGAATTTGTTGGATTTGGAAAAGGAATGAAGGCATTGGGATACTCTCTCGGATAAATGGAGGCAAAGCAAGTAGCAGTTCGGGAATCCGGGCGCGCGTACCCGATATATATATATATTTAACTGCAACCACCGGAAAAGCAACTAAGGATGACACCCTACTTATGTACACGGTTTGGGAGACAAGAAAAAAATTAGAATGTAAAGTTTTGCCCATTCCCTCTATCGGCTTTAACGATCGGCCCATTTCAAGGAGCAAAACTTGGAGGAATCATATGCCTAATGCCTACCAACATGCTAAACGTGGGTCAGGTCCTATAGTCCTAGGCTCTGTCTATCCGGAAGGGCAAAGACGTGACAGTATGTCATGTTTGGACGAAAAAGTCGGAATTATCAGCCGTCCTGACTCTTGTGTGCAACGAGTGATGGTTTAACAAACAACCGCACATGAAAGTCAAAAGAATCAAATTTTTTTATTCCAATTTGGATACATGTATCTCTTTTTAAACGTCTTATATTTATTTCTTATATTTTTTTAATATCACGTATTTTTCCCTTACGGGGTAGACAGAGCCTAGGTCTATAAGACCTGAAGGCCACGTTCAATATGTGTTGTAATATGTATTGATGGGCATTATGTGGAAAACGGAATTTACAAATTCATATCACACTGAGTGAGGATAGATCTTACAGTTTTTATTTTCGTAGCTATGTCTGTTCCGCGATAACTCACGAACTAGTGATCCAATTACATTGTAATTTAGAACGTTATGTACTTAAAATTCTTTTAACTTTCAAAATCTTTGAACATCAAAATCGGTTCAATAATTTACGAAATATTTAAATAAATTGCCGCGAGTTTCAAGTTCGCGGTGAACTACTAGTAATATATATAAATGGTCGAATTGAGAAACCTCCTTTTTTGAAGTCGGTTAAGAGAGAAATAAGATAAAGTTAAAGCGAATATAAAGAAAATCTTTGCAATTGCTACTAAAACTCTCAATTCTCAATAGAAGTTGTCTCTTCAATAAGTTCCTTATAACAACATTTACAAACAAACATACAAATGGAACATTTCAACTGTAGAGAACTTGTTTGACCATATTGTCCACATAACCCAGCCAAAAGCAATTTTAAAAGCAGAACTTAAAGCTCAAATTCGTTTAACAAACTCACTTTGTTTTAATTCACATAAGCTTAACACGAAGCTTAAGGGAAAATAGGCTTTGTACATTTGTGTATAGGGAGTATAATCGCGTGTAGCCACAACAGGGCATAATGTTTGAAGAAGCGAGCGTTGGAATGCCGAGCTTTCACGATATTTAAGTTCGCAAATATAAGAATTCATTAAATTCGTTAAATCAAATGAATTGTGGATATTTTTGATATCAGATAGCTAGAAAGTATATAGATTCACGTTCACATACATAGATACTATCACTTCTGTTGACGTCATCATCAAAATTCAAATGTTTATTAAAATATAGGTTTCTTTGAACGCTTATTAATAGACATATTTCACTTCTCAACAATTGTTGACGTCAAAAATTTATTTATGGCTAAGTTCAAAGCCGCTTCCAAAGCGGAGTGCAGAACTTCATCTTCAACTGCATAATCATCATAATTTAGAGTAGAAATGATGATGATGTATGGTCAATCGACATTGCACACCCTGGTGTCAGAGTTCTTCGGAGCCACTTCTCGGCCTCTGACGTGGTTCCTTTAACGACTACCACCAACAGCTTAACGTGCCTTCCGAAGCACGGAATCATCTTTATTATCAGACAATCAAGTGATTCAAGCCTGCAATGTCCTAAACAAACTGGAAACAACTAAACAAAGTATATCCCGTGGGAATCGAACCCACGACCACCGAGTCAACTGGCAAACGCCTTTAAAAAAGGCAGTTGAAAAAGTTTATTTATGCAAATAAATAAAGTTTAATGGTGATTTCGAAAAATAAACCTCAATTTCATAGGTTTCACTTTTACCGCGTTTGTGTAGATCCCTGGGAACAGTAGGTTTTTTCGGGATGCAAGGTAGCCTATATCCTTGCCCTGACCTCAAACTACCTCCATTTTTTTTTAACCTTTGCTGGCCCACTGCTGGGCAAAGGTCTCCCCCATAAGTTTCCATGTCTCTCTATTCTGTGCCACTTCCAACCACTTTCGTTCAAAATATTTGATGTCATCACACCAACGCTTTCGAGGTCTGCCCGGTTTTCTATGTCCATCCTCCGGAGTCCATTTTGTTGTTGAAGCAGCCCAGCGATCTGGGTGCATTCGGCAAACGTGGCCCCCCAGTCCCACTTCAACTTGGCTGCTTTGCGGCCCACACAAAAACCGCCACCACCTTCATAACAAAGTTAATTAATAATTGTGAAGGGTGTCTTCCTCAACTGTCTTTCTGGTGCAGGTATGACATCGGTACCGCGCCCGGCCTCCCGAGCTTCCCTATTCATCCGAGTGAGTGGTATCCCAATACCTTCATCCCCATTGCAGATCAAACAAATTCCTATCCTTCTCCAGCTTAAAAATGCTTCCGATGGGCAGCAGCGTCGGAAGCACAAGAAGCTGAAGAAACTGCGCTCGCCAACGCCTGCCAAACGTGGTGAGTATGGCAATATCCTCCCATGGAACGAACAATCCTCGTGAAAGGCCTTTGTCCAGCAGTGGACTTCTTACGGCTGGAATGATGATGATGGTGATGAATGAAGTGGTAATAGACCGACAAACAAACGGCTACACAGAGTAGTAGGGGTATATTGACAAAAAAATGATAATCTAACTTTCCGTATTTTCCATATAAAAGAGTTCAACGCACTGTTTTGTTTGACATAATTTTGACACAATTCGACGTAGGGGACAACTATATGAACACTTCCTAGCTTTTATAACACTAGGCCACAAGGAGAAAAGGTAAAAATGATGAAAAAAAAATTGAGTCTCCCATACAAATTCACCAATCAGCTGGTTAAATTTCAATGGAAAGTCTAAGTTTTTTTTTCCATTAATTACCTTTTTTTTTTTACGGATTCCAACATTAAAATGTTGCCAAATAATTAAAAATCGCCATGTATATACAAAAACTGTGCGATTCTGACAATATTACAAATTAAAAAACCTTCTTTTTTGAAGTCGGTTAAAAATACGTCTTCACTTTCCTCTGCCCAAAGTCCAGTGACCCGCTGATATTGATATCTTTAAATGAAAACTCTCTCATTAGCATAATGGCCGAAAGTTATAAATAAAGATAATATACAAATATTCACATTTATATCAAGGTTGCCGGACGCCGTGCAGTCACAAACATAGCGTACTAGGCGAGCAGGGCTGTCGAAGGGGGATTTTTAAAAATAGCCTTAAGAGGAAAACTAAGCTCGAGCGAGAGAATTGAAAACTAGGTATTTGTAAAATCTATTGCTGTCGCGCCGCGCCTAAACAACACCCGCAGAGTGCGATAGGACAACTGCAGCTCGGACCAAAAATACCTATCATCATCATTCCGTGTTGGTGTCACGGTCAATCGACCATGCACACCCTGGTGTCAGAGTTCTTCGGAACCGCCTCTCGGCCTCTGACGTGGTTCCTTTAACTACCAGATGGCAGCTGGGACCAACGGCCTAACGTGCCTTCCAAAGCACGGAATCATCTTTATTATCAGACAATCAGGTGATTCAAGCCTGCAATGTCCTAACCAAACTGGAAACAACTATATAAAGTATGCTTCCCTTGGGAATCGAACCCACGACCCCCGGGTCAACAGGGAAACGCCTTAACCACTGGACCACGGACATTGCAGGCTTGAATCACCTGATTGTCTGATAATAAAGATGATTCCGTGCTTCGGAAGGCACGTTAAGCCGTTGGTCCCGGCTGCCATCTGGTAGTCGTTAAAGGAACCACGTCAGAGGCCGAGAGGCGGTTCCGAAGAACTCTGACACCAGGGTGTGCATGGTCGATTGACCGTGACACCTACACGACATGATGATGATGACTGATATGTTCATTCAGTTTGATTCGGCGGTAAGTTGTGCTATCCTGCGCCGCTGAACAAAGCTGATGCAACCTACAAAAGTGGTAGAATACCACATTTTTAGGTTGCGTACTTCAAAAGGTAAAAAGAACCCTTATAGGATCACTCGGTTGTCCGTCTGTCTGTCTGTCTGTCAAGACCCTTTTTCTCAGGAACGCGTGGAGATATCAAGCTAAAATTCATATCCAATACTCATGTCTACCGTCCCTTGGAGCTGTGAAAAAATCAAACTCCAAAGCAAACGCAATCAAAAGATACAGCCGTTTATGCCGCAAATTTTCGTGTTTTTTCGACATTCGCAAGGGAATCAAAACCTACAGGGTACTTCCCGTGAACTCAGAACCTTGAAATTTGGTGTGAAGCAACATAGTATAACATAGATAAAGGAAAAATTACGAAATGTATACATTTTTAGTTACATCATAAAAATATTTTTTATAACTTTTTACTTATTTTAGAATAATGGTACGGAACCCTTCGTGCGCGAGTCCGACTCGCACTTGACCAGTTTTTTTTACAATCAATCCAGCATAGACAACCCTATCTCTACAGCACCACATCAACTTTCGTCTATGCTAATACTCGCCAATTCCCCAACCGGCCCCACACCCACACGGAGAAAATTGTTTGCCATCGTCATCGCACTCCGGACAGGTTGACGTAACTTTTACCAGTGACCTTCTTCGCTGATCTAGGTATCTAATAGTATTATCATAGATGTAAGAACGCGTAGCCAAAGTAGCAAGTTTCCGGCAGAGTAGAATAAGACCAAGTCTTCCCATGGAGGTCGTAAGAGGCGACTTACGATTGTTTTTTATCTAATTATTAAAGTAGGCATTTGGCTTCCATCTCACCTGATGGTAAGTGACGATGAAGACGAGGATGTTACATGCCTATTCAAAAGATACACATTTATTCTACTTATGGATGTCCCGGGATTGTACTTGTCTGGGAATATAGACGCAGGCTGTTTATTCCACACCTTAGCTACTCGAACCAAAAAGGAACTGTTAAAGCGTTTAGTTCGTATAAGCTAAACAAAGCTCATAAACATCAATGAGACCTCTCCAACCCGTCTGGCCAGCGAGGAGAGTGTAGGCCAAATCTTCTGTCTGCTGTAGCCAAGTATAGCTCCAGTAGTACAGAGAGGGTCATGCTCCTGCAGTGAAGACTAAAAAGATCTGATGATGATGATGATAGCCAAAGTAAGTAAGGATTGGAACTAGTGTTGTAAAAAACTCGAGTCCGGGAGTCTACATTTTCAAAACTTGACTAATTTTACATACTTGGTAGACTAAGACATTTATAAGTCAGTGTTGAGTTGATCACGAGTCATCAGAGCACGGGCTCAAGTCGACTAAGAACTTGAGTCGCAGAACCAAACTCGAGTTTGAATACCAAGCTCAAAACAACTTCTACTCAACAAATTGTTACGATGTATGTTTGGGATAAGCTCTGGGGCTGCTGAACAGATTTCAATTAAATTTTTTAACCATAATATTATATTATATATAAATAAATATACATTTTATAGTTTCACATGCTGTTGATTAAAGAATTTAATGAAGACACGTAATATTTTTCGGTATGCATAAGTACAACGCCTGCTTTGTATAACTTTTTAACTAAGTATACATAGACATTTAAACTAAGCTTTGTATAATTACTTTTCAGCATTACTTCTATCGAATTCTGTAATTGGCCTAACATATTCTATAAGTTCCTATTTATAAGTACTAATTTGTAACGCTGTAGAATTCAATAAATAAATTAAAATTAAAAAAACAAACTCTCCAGTACAACAAGTTATACACAAAGCATTACAATAATTCAAATATTTATTTGATATTAATGAGAGGTACGCTACAAATAACTACATTTCACATCACCCTTATAGCTACTTACCAGACTCGGCGCGACTCAGCCCATAATCAGACTCGAGCAATAGCGAACTCGAATCTAATTGTAAACGAGGGAACTTGAGTATAACTAACACACATCGAGCAGCACACAACAGTAATTATAAAATAAATAAATAAATAAAATAAAATACGTTTATTTCAGGTTACAGAACCCATATAAGAACAAACAAATTAATAAATGTAAGTTATACATACACAAAATACAATAAAATAAAATACTTATAACTATAATGTCCTACCCCTACATCCAGTACTGCTGCTTAGGTAATTGGAACGCAGAGTTGACTATACTCTGTTTGTTTGGATATTTAAAAACATGTAAACAATCTTGATACGTCTTTTTACTGAAATGTACACTTTAAAAATCTAAAAATTTGCATTTTACTTGAATTTCATGAAATTACTTTTACTTTCGAATTGAATTGGTAATAAAAAGACGTATCAAGACTGTTTACATGTGTTTAAATACCTAAACCAACAGAGTAGTGTTGTAAAAAACTCGAGTCCAGGAGTCTAAGTATTCTGACTCGATGTGTTAGTAATACTCAATCTCCCGTAATAGACTGGAGTTCGGTATAAGTGCTCGTGTCTGATCATGGTCGCTGGCTCGAGACTGAGTCGCGCTCGCGACGTTGCCTGATTGAATATTCTTTTGTCTCCAAAAATTCGCGAGCGTGACGCAGCCGTACAAATATGAATTAACCACAAAAGAATGCTGAAAACAAGGTTGTATGTTATATAACACCAGTCAGCACCGCGCCGCTTTCTCCAAAGGGGCGTGTAGTTTAGTGGTAAGAAATTATGCTTAAATATTTATATGTGATGTTACATACCCGGAGACGGTGATAAGCATTAAGGCGATACCACTGTAAATAAGGTCGTTCTGAACCTTATTTATCTCGCAAAATACTTAAATTAGGAGTTTCAAATCTAAGTAATATGATTTTTGACTATTTCATCTCCAAAAATTGAAGATGAAAACACGTTTTGATAAAATTTTCTGGATAGAAATATTTTTTGAAAAATGGTCTTCGTTCGCAGAGTTTTTGTTATTGTAGCTCAAATGCGACGAATGAAATAATGATTTTTAGACTAAAAGATAGGTTATTAGTAATTCATCAAAATGTAAATATGAAAATACAATTAACCGGTCTGATTTTTTTGAAATAGAAATAACGAATTTAGCGCTTACGTTTTTTTCTTTGAGCGACTCGAGACTATCTCCTATCTCATCATTCACGGGCTAAACCGCCAAGCGCTATCCCTTGCGCGCACTTGATCAGTCCTTTGCCGAGCGATGGTACCAAACATTTGAGGCCTCGTCTTAAGTCGTGTATGTTATTACAGATACGTCAAATTAATAAATATATACGGACGTCTAGTTTATTAGTTTAAGAGTATCAACAGGTATTATTTTATTTCAATCACTAAAATATACAAATATTCCTTAATTTAATAAAATAAAAATTACAAATAAAATAGAGATTCCAACGCGTCGCCACGAGGCAGGGTGCCCAGTAAGCTGGCAGCATTGCCTCTCTGCACTGCAATGGAAATTCTTTGGGCGAAGTAACTGCCAGCTCTTGGATCACCCGTAACCTCACGGAGGCGCGCTGAAATCTCAGTCACCAGGTTTCTTGCTTCTGGGCCCCACGGAGCCATTGTCTCAACTTAAGAGTTATAACATACATTTATTTATTAAGAAAACCAACAGCGTTACAGAGTAAATTTACAAATAACAAGAGGTTTCCCTTTCTATGACAGCAGTATACATACACGGTGAAATTTTGATCGTTCTGGACCCTTTAAGGTATGATTCAGCCCATCAATAAGAACAACTTTTCCTATGGGACCAATGCTGGGAACTCAAAAAAAAAAATGGGTAGTTCCATACAAAAAATTTCGGCCTACCGGTCAATTTGTATGGAAACGTCAAAAATTTTTGAGTTCGCAGCATTGGTCCCATAGGAAAAGTTGTTTATATCAACGGACTGAATCATCCCGTTAAGGGTCCAAAACGATAAAAATTTCACCGTGTATATTGTTCAAAAGAGAATAAAAGAATTTGATAGCCGTATTTGGTCGAATACGCCTAAAATAAACTAAATGGTATTGAACTTATTAAAAAGTGAAAATTGGCCATCGAAACCAAAAGTTATGAATGGCTGACATCACATTTACGTAACAAGGATGTGTGTCCCAACCCGAGTGAGTCAAGTTAAGGTATTTACAAAATAAAGGCTTGGAAAGTGGCTGTAAGCCGGAAAACCGAGGCTTTCTTTATTTTTAAAAAGTTTCGGTTCCACACTCTTTGTTTAAATATGGCCGTGCGCGCCAAATCTGACAGGTGATGTCATCTGTTGAGATTTTACGCATTCCACGTTTGAAATCCCTTTAAAAGATTAACATAGTTGTCAACATCATTATTTATTTCTATTTGGCCCTCAAACTTCATTCAGAAACTTATTTTAGCCAGTGTCTAGTTAATCTTTGAGTTATTCTTGTCTATCAACAGGTGTAAGAGTAATTCATTTCGTTTATTCTACAGAGCCCCTGGCGATGATTCTCACGAATCAACTGGCTTGATCACAGAAGTCGTAGCGAGGACAACCACCAGCCCGCTAAGTAAATCTCACTACAGCCGCACCATGACACTATTTTAGTTGTTCACATTGTTCATAAAAATTGACATTTTTAGGACTAAATTACACCGATTTCACATTATAAAGTCCACCAGAAACAATTTGCAAAACAATCCAAAACAAAAGCCGTGCAGTCCACCAGAATTCCCGCCAACTCTCTTGGATAATATTTGGCAAGCAGCAACATTATTGTTCCCTAATAACAGCCGGGAGTACTATTTTTGAAAGTATGACACTCGATTTCGAGCGATTATTGTATGGAAAAATCACTCGTTTACGAACGGCGATATTTCAAAAATAGCCCTCTGGATCCGATGCCTAAGTGCTGCCGCTATTTATTTAGAACACCCTCATTATATGCCGACCTACTTGCTTTGATGACAAGTGGGGTTTTAGTAGTAGGAAGAACATAATAAATACATTTTGATTAATAATTTTGATATTTATCCATTTCATTTGTCCCATCAAGTACCATATGTTCAGCAATGGACGCAAATATGCTGAGAAGAAGAAGAATTTAATTATGTAACTTATATGAACTTGGTTGTCTGAAACAAAGAATTATTATATCTACCACGACTGAGTTATAAACAATGGCGGCGTTGTGTGTCGGGTCGTCGAGTTCCCTCTAATATGGTTGAGCTCAGCGATGGCTGATCCATGCGTCAACTCGTGAACGGGTGCTGCCGGGGGGGACAGGTCTGCTCGGCCTCTTTAAGACTTCTATCTATCTTTGAGACTTTTATCATATCTGTTGTTGTTGCACGCTCGATCGCTAACATAACGTGTTCCACAAAAATATGTAAATTGAAATTGTATATAACATGACATCAGAAAAAAAAAGAAAAGATAAAAATATTAAATATCATACAAAGTCCTTCAGGCAAGTCGGCCATCGTTCGAATGACAAGCAACGAATGTCTTGTCATTCGAACGATCAACATCTAGGTTTCACTGCCTGAAGATGTCTCGTGTAGAGGCGAAACACGTGTCGCGAGCACGACGGCCGACATTGCTGCAGCCTCAAAGGATGCAGCAGTATCGACCAGGGTTGCATGCATCAACTATTGGTGGCGGGTATGAAGGGACTAACAGTAGTGGGTGGGCGCTGGCCAGCAATAGTTTGCATGAACTAACTGGTGGCGGAAGCACGCAAAGTAAATTGTCTCAAAGTAAATGTAGCTTTGACTTTCGCAAAGTAACACCTGAATCTATTAACTATCTGCGTTAGTAGTATGCTTGAAATGACAATGAGGCGGCGCTGGTTTTCATAGATCGCGTGATAACACTTCTTGTGTTCCCTATTTAGTTTGTGTGTGGAGTTCACAATGTTAATCATAAATGTGACCCACGTGTTTACACACAAGACAGCGTGAAGTGTTCAAGGTAGGCATTTCTTCCACTTAGCACGTTGCTGTTAAGTCATTTAAGAAAGTAGGAAGCGACCGATATTTTTCAGCGCAACCCAAAACAGAAGGGTGACGTAATTGTCACACGGAGAAACTTAGTTTGCATAAGTGTGTAAACTGCGTGTACATCGGTTGGTTGTGGTCAATCGTACTCTATAGTCTATGGCGTACCTATGTCGGCATGAAGCCCGGTTCCCACGGAGCGTGGAGACGATTTTGCCCGACTGCGGTGAAGCCAAAAAGAAAGCCCTTATTATTCTTTTTTAAACTTTGTATATAAACGGGACTTAGCACGAACCTTTTAATTATTTGTTTCCGTTGACGTTTCAATGGAGTTACATCCATCGTGGTCGCAACGAGACTATCAACAACGTATCAACGGAAACAAATAATAAAAAGGTTCGTGCTAAGTCCCGCTTATATACATCAGAAAGCCCTTATGTTTGCTGTGTCCTTGCAGGACGTCACTTGTATTTATCTTAACAACTTCGAACTTGTGACTTGCAATAAAAATCTGAATCTGAGAGCCTATTTGACGTGAATTTATATGACAAATATATTACTTAACTAGTGACCCGCCAACGCAAAATCAAAAAATTTAAAACGTTTATTCAGGAAATAGGCCTTTGCAGCCTTTTCACGTCAAATCACATTTGAAAGGATCTAATTTAGTAATATTTATATGATCAATTACTGTGCAAAAGTTACAGACTACTAGCTTCACACGGGTGCGATAAATTATACGTATAAACATTCCTCTTGAATAACTATCATTAAAAAAACGTAGTTTTAAATACCTAAGCATACATACAGACAGACAGACAGCGGGAAGCCACTTTGTGTTATACTATGTAGTAAAGTTACGCGAGATAACATAATGGAATGGAAAATGGAAATACTTAATATCTGCGCTCCTTACAGGAAAATGTCAATTAAGGACAACCGAAAGGGTTTTAGGTACAGTTATCCTGAATGGTACTCAGCGGATTTAATTTCAGATATCAAACGGAAATGGAGATATCATAAATTATATAAAATAACGGGTTCTAAAACAGATTACGACACGTTTTCTAGGTATAGGGAAATAGTTAAGAGCAAAATTGCTTCAGAGTACTTAAATTACCAAACCAGGTTACAGCTAAACATAAAAAATGATCCGAAATCTTTTTGGAATTTCGTTAAAAGTAAGAAATCAAAACGTACTAAAACTTCAATAAAAGTGGATGGGATTGAAATGGAGCAAAAAGATTGTGCAGAAAGTTTCGCCGCGTATTTTCACTCGGTATATAGCACAGAGCGGCCGGCGCTGGACGTGCGCGCGGCGGAGCGCGCGGCAGCGGCGGCCGGCAGCGCACACCGCGTGCACCTGGACCGCCTCAGCGCAAGCCAAGTGGCCGACGCGCTCGCCAGCCTCAAGCCCAAGATGTCGGTAGGGCCAGATGGCATTCCGCCGTATATTGTCAAGGATTGTCGGTCGGTATTGGCCCAACCATTATTATATATTTTTAATTTATGTTTGAAGGATAATTATTATCCGGAAATGTGGAAGATGACGAGAGTAGCACCGGTACCGAAAGGAGGGTCAGCCTCAGAGGTCAGTGATTTCAGACCAGCAGCTGTGCTATCGACGTTCGCGAAGGTTTTTGAGTCGGCTATATCAAAGAATATTTTTATGCAAGTGAAATGTCAACTTACAGACGACCAACATGGCTTTGTGCCGGGTCACATTACGTCAAGTAATTTGTTGACATTCGTGAGTGAGGCAATGCCGGTCGTTGATGCTGGGGGACAGATGGATACCGCGTACTTCGACTTCCGGAAGGCTTTTGATACCATCGATAATGAAAACCTGCTTACTCAGTTTGCAAGGTTTGGTTTTACACCAAGTCTGCTCGGATTTTTTGCCAGCTATCTGAGGAATCGGAGACAGTACGTGGAGTATGCGGGCTTCAAGTCAAGGCCTTACTACACCTATACAGGTGTAAGTCAAGGCTCTAATCTAGGTCCCTTACTGTTTATTATATTCATTAACAGTCTTCCGGCAGTCGTTCAGAAAGCGCGGTGTCTGCTATTTGCCGACGACCTCAAACTCTTTATAACAGTAGAGACGGAGGCGGATTGCGAAGACCTTCAGAACGACATCGATCGGGTGGTACAGTGGAGCAATAAGAACAAGCTTTATTTCAATATTAAAAAATGCTGTGTAATGAGCTTCACTCGGGCGCGCGAGCCGCTGCAATATCAGTATACAATGAAGGGGCAAGAAGTGCAGCGCGTCAATAAGGTAAGGGACTTGGGCGTTGAGATGGTCCCTAATTTGACATTTCGGCAGTTTATAGTAGATAGCTGTAAGAAATCATTCAAGAATCTCGGCTTCATCTTGAGGCAATGTAACGATTTTCAGGACACGTCTGCTGTACAACGGTTATATAACGCCCTGGTACGAAGCAGACTTGAAACAAATGCAGTAATCTGGAATCCTCATGAAGAGAAATACTCTCTCATGTTGGAAAAGTTGCAAAATAAATTTACGCGGTTTTTGTATCTTAAACAATATGGCGTTTATCCGTATTTTCCGCGCATGTATCCTAGTCAGTTCGTCATAGGCATGGTAGGCTACAGTCGCCTACACGTGAGAAGGGATCTCACATTGGTAAAATATGCGTGGAGGGTTTTGCGCGGCTGGGTGCACCACCCAGAGTTGCTGAGCGCGATGCGTCTGTGCGCGCCGGACCGCTACGTGGAGCGGCGCCGGTTACCGCCCCTATTCGAGATTCCTACAGCGAAATCGAATTTAATGAAATACTCTCCGGTATCACGAGCTTTAGAGATACTAAATAAAATAAATCTAGAGGTAGATATTTTTACGTGCAGCCTGCGGAAATTCACAGAGGTCGCCTATAGATGTATAGAAAATAATTTAAAATAAGTTAGAATCTAGAAATGTATGTATTAGAATTAATACCATCACATTGTATCTTTAGAGGTTATAGCGTCGAATTGGAGTTTTGCTCTGTAATGATGTTGTAATTGTTTCTTTTTAAATAAATAAATAAATAATTAAACACTAAAAAACAACAAATAAGTGATCGAAGGTCAGGCCGTGACGACCATCACACTCACTTTGAGGATGGCCTTCTGTATAGGCGGAAACTTGTCGGCAATACCGACTAATAATACGTGAGTCATCATCATCATCAGGTCTTTTTAGTCTCCACTGGAGCCTGACCCTCTCTGTGCTACCGGAGCCATACTTGGCCAGAGCAGACAGAGGATTTGGCCTAAACTTTCCTCGCTGGCCAGACGGGTTGGAGAGGTCTTATTGCTGTTTATGAGCTTTGTTTCGCTTGTATTTCCTAAGTCGCCTCTTACGACCTCCACGGGAAGACTCGGAGTGGTCCTATTCTACTCGGCCGGAAACCACACGGCAATACGTGAGTGAAACAGTTGCTTTAGCATTAAATTATGTGATAAATGTAGTATATATCAACGATCAATCGAATTTTGCTTAATTATACGATATTATATTTGTATTGATGACACCCATCTATTGATAATAATCATTTCAACAATCAATCAACTCAAATGAGGCTGTCAAGCAGGTAGGCTAGCTTAAAGGGTAATGCTTAAGCCAGAATGCTAAAGAAGAAAATCCCTCGCGAAAAGTCAAAATAAATATATTCCTGATGTGATAATTTTCGGGGAAGGATATCAAGGGCGTAATTAAAACACTTTTTTAACATTTATTTAAACAATAAGTAACGAATCAATGAAGCGGAAAGACCCAGTAATCTACCTATATCGGAGAGTAAAAAGGATCGAAATTGGAGAGTCTGAAAAGTTCCAACTGATAATAATTTATAAAAATTAAACCGGCTTCTATTTTTCCTAGTAATTTAACTCTCTAACTACTGAACCGATTTCAATGAAACTTGCACTTTTAAGTTATGAAATTTGGCATATTTAGATGCTGGTATAGACTAACAAAACTGTGTGATTCCGTCAATATTTCTTAACGTGTCGAATTAATAACCCCCTTTTTTAAAATCGTTTAAAAAGGAAGGAAATTTAAACTGAATACAAAAAAAACGAATATTTAATTAGATAAATTGTCGCGCTTCTCTACATGTCAAAGGTCCCGTGGAAGCCCTCCTTTATGCGAAGTCGGAAGTCTTTTGTGGCATAGAGAAATTGCTGTTTGTCGAAGGCGGCCCCTCATGCCAATTAGGTAATTACTGCTTGGACATTACGATCTGTTTGAACTTTATGAGACGATTTTCTTGTAACGTTGCTCTGAGGAAATTGTGTGGTCATTTTTACCATGATTGTGACGATTTGTGTACAAGAGTGAATAGCTATTCACTCTGTACAAAAACGTTATTTTCTAAAAAAAAACAGGGTCCTATAAGGGTTCGTTTTTTTTCCTTTTGAGGAACCCTAATAATATAATTTCGTTAATAGATTATCAAAAACTATTGGATACGTATTTTTTCTTTTGACGATTAAACAAAAAAAAAACGGCCAAGTGCGAGTCGGACTCGCGCACTAAGGGTTCCCAAGACCAGGTCAATCTGAAATATATCGTTTTCCATCATGACCTGACCGGGGATCGAACCCGGGCACCCTCGTGCCCGGTTATTAATCCTTACTAATATTATACATGCGAAAGTGAGTTTGTTTATTTGTTTGTTTGTTACGCTTTCACGCCGTAACTACTGAACCGATTATCATGAAATTTTGCATACAAATTCTCTGGAGTACGGAGAAGGACATAGGCTACCTTTTATCCCGGGAAAAAGTACTATTCCCGAGGGATCGATGTTGAGGCGGGCGGAGCCACGGGCGAAAGCTAGTGGCTTATAATTTTGATTTGCCATTAGCCATAGTAGTCATCAAACTATGTCTATTATTAGATGAAATCATTAAATTGAAAGATTGTTTAGCGCAAACTACTGAATGCAGTATGGTACACGAACGAGCCCTTAGTCGCATTACTGAGTTGGAACAATGCCTACATGAGGCACAGAGATCTGCCTTAGAAATTGAAAAACAAAAAGAGATTGAATTATGCAACAACACCTTGCATTTGTACAGTGAACTCATGGAGTGTGGCTCGGGACCGGTCGTGGAAATACCTGCAAGTACTTCACAGTCTCAATACTTCATATTAAACACACATAATAAAATAAAAAAGTATGTAAAAATAAATAGGATGATAAAGCGCACCAAGAAATTAATTTCAAAACAAAAAAATTGTAAAAGCCTGACTCAGCTACGTAAAGAAAAATTAAATCTATTTAACCAATTTAAATCATGCAAAGATGACCTTTATATGGCTAGCCGAATTTATGACACGGAGATTCATGAGTTGCAATCTCAAATATCAAAACAATATGAGTCTTTAAAAAAATTGACTAATAATTATGAAATATGCCAAAAACAATTGTATGAAAATATGATGGCGGTTAAAAAACACACTGAGTCATCTCACTGTAATAATGAGCAACATAGTACACAGGTGGCAATTACAATGTCATCTGAAATTGCTCAAGAACTTGATACACGTACAAAATGCGACTTGCAAATGAAGATAGGTACTATTGATAACAGTATTAATAAGAAATTTTCCTCTAACAAATTATTAGTTTATTCAGACGAGCTGGGTCAAGGCTTTAGTATGGGTCAAGGCTTTAGTAGTATTTTTTCGAAATGTATAAATCATGATTGTACTGTACTAAACACATGTACACCCGGGGTATCTTTTTCAAATTTAATTGATAGCATTGACAGTAGTAATATAGATGAAAACACAACAATATTAATATTGTTTGGTGACAGTTCCTCTGTTACAAAAAGGAACATAAAGCAAAGTATTGACATTTTAAATAATTTGAATTTAAAGACTAGGTGTAAGTTTATGATAAGTGCTTTTCCGTATTCGGAATCACTTGATAAAGACAGAAATATACACATACATAATTTAAATGTACATATGTACAACATGGCCCGTTGTCATGGCGATTTTATTTTCTATTTAGATTTAAATAAGTTTCTATCTAGGTTTAAGTTGACACAAGATACTATGTATCTTCCATTACATTTTAAGCGAAAAATAGCTTCACTTGTAGCTTTTAATTTACTTAGTCCTGTAAAAAGTAGTAAAACTGCTATGTCTTTTGACATAGGTAAATCTAATAGTAACGTTCAAGGTAGTATTATACCTGTAATATATAACTCTCACTCTGATTTAAACTGAGTGATAAGACAACAGTCAAGGCCAAAGAATTAAATATCATTCACCAGAACATTCAAGGCTTGACTAGCAAATTATTACAATTAGAATTATTCATAAATCATATAGATTTACATGTAGTATGCCTTACTGAACATTTTCTACAGCCCCATCAGCAACAATTTAATATAGATAATTATTCAGTGGCAAGCTCATATACCAGAAAGACTAAAGAGAAAGGAGGCAGTTTAATTTTAACGCGAAACAATGTCAAATGTAGAGAACGCAAAGATATCGTCAGTCTTTCGGTAGAATGTAATGTTGAATTGTCATGTATTGAACTTGAGGAATCTATTATAGTATGCGTATACAGACCCCCTAAGTCAAATTATAATACTTTGGAATTAGTAATTGAAGATATTTTGAGGAAACTATCCTGTAGTCCTAAAAATATCATAGTGTGCGGTGACTTTAATGTTGATTTATTAGTAACTACAACTGAAAGTGTTGGCTTGTTGAATGTATTTAAGTCGTTTAATTTATTTAATTTATTTTTAGAACCAACTAGAGTTAATGGTGATTCTGCAACATGTATAGATAATATTTTCTGCAATTGTAGTGCTCTTGATAAATACATAATTAAAAATCTCACTTCTGATCATTTTGGTCAGTTTGTCAAATTAGTAAATCAAGTAGAGGTAGACTTACCAAAGATAACGTATAGACCTATAACCAAAGGCAAAATCAAGGTATTCAAGGAAAATATATCAGAAAAAATGCCCCTAATCGAAGAAACGAGAGATGATCCGGATGCCCTTTACAATAAAATGTTTAATGTCATAGAAACTGAATTCAATAATGCCTTCCAAGTTAAAACTTGTACCAGACGTAATCGTAAAAAATTTAGTGAATGGGCTACTACAGGTATCTACATCAGTAGAAATAGGATATACGAATTACTGGCTATGAAGGCATATAACCAGGATCCTGAATTTATTAACTATGTTAGAAATTATTCAAAAGTTTTTAAAAAGGTATGTATGCATGCCAAATCATTATATACTAGAAATACTATCTTAAATTCTCAAGATAAAATAAAGACAACATGGAAAATTATTAACACAGAAACTGGTAAGAATAAACAGCGTGACAATAAAGTAGAATTAAAAATAAATAATAATGTTCTCAGCAGTAAGGCAGACGTTGCCCAATATTTTGAGGACTTTTTTACTAACATTCCCATAAACACCACTGCCTCCTTATGTTCATCGACAGATGAATGTAAAAAAATATTAACAAGTTGTATACCCGAATGTAAAAATAATTTAATATTTCAACATGTGACTCCGCTCACAATCATTGATACATTTAAAAGCTTAAATAATAAAAAAACTGGAGATTTGTGGGACATCTCGGTATCCGTCATAAGTAATATCATTAATGTAATAGCACCTTACTTAGCTTCTATTTTTAATAAATGTTTAGATACCGGTACTTTTCCAGCCTTGATGAAGCTGAGTCAAGTTATACCATTATATAAATCAGGGGATAAAAGTAATCCCACAAACTACCGGCCTATTTCCATTCTACCAGTTCTCAGTAAAATATTTGAAAAATTGATTTTCAATCAATTATTGTCTTTTTTTAATAAAAATGATCATTTTCATAGTGAACAGTATGGATTTACTAAGGGTCGGTCAACAACTGACGCGGGTGTAGCTCTTTTAAAACATATCTATGAAGCTTGGGAGGGAAAACAGAATGCTATTGGTGCTTTTTGTGATCTTTCTAAAGCATTTGACTGCGTAGATCACAATACCCTTATATCCAAGCTGAAACACTATGGAATCAAAGGTAAATCTCTCGACTTAATCAAATCGTACTTGAGTAGCCGAATTCAAAAAGTTAGTTTAGAGGGGGTTCAATCTTCCGGATCATGTATTAGGATGGGTGTACCTCAGGGCTCTATCCTAGGGCCTCTTCTGTTCCTTATATACATTAATGATTTACCGTACTATATTAACACATGCAAGGCTGTACTATTTGCCGATGATACATCTCTCATCTTCCGAGTAGATAGGAATACTGACTCATCTGACGAGGTTAATAGTACATTAGCTCAAGTGTTGGACTGGTTTACTGCGAACAATCTTTTGTTGAACGCTAGTAAAACTAAATGTATTAAATTTTGCTTACCAAATGTTGCAAAAGTTTCAACAAGTATAGTCGTCAATAATGAAACAGTAGGATTGGTAGACAAAGCAACTTTTCTTGGAATAACTGTTGATGCTGGGCTTCAATGGGGTGCCCATATTGAAAAATTGGCAGGGAAACTTAGCTCTGCGGCTTACGCGGTTAGGAGGATAAGACAACTAACTGATGTTGATACTGCGCGTTTGGTATATTTTAGTTACTTTCATAGTCTTATGTCGTATGGAATATTACTATGGGGAAACGCTGCAGATGTAAATACCATATTTGTTCTACAGAAACGCGCTATTAGATCAATATATAAATTAGGCGCCAGAGAATCTCTTAGAGAGTTATTCAAAAATATTAATATTCTGACACTCCCTTCACAGTTTATCTTTTCTAATATTATGTTTGTGCGCCATAACATTCATTTATATAAAAAAAACTGTGATATACATAGCAGAAAAACTAGAAATAAAAATAAATTATTTACACCAGCATTGCGATTGCAGAAAACTATGGATTCTTTTTGGGGTCTTGGAGTACGCTTCTATAATAGAATTCCCGCAGAAATATTAGGTCTGCCATTAATTCAATTTAAAACGGCTGTAAAAAATCATTTACTTAAAAGGGCTTATTATTGTATAAAAGATTATTTGTTCGATAAAAATGCTTGGTAATAATTTAAATGTATATTTTAATGTAGTTAAATTTAATTTTTGTAAAATATATTGTTATATTCGAGCCCTTCAGGCACATAGAGACCAAGACTGGACTGAGTTTCTTTCGGCGTATTCTTCTCAGCAGTGGTCATTCCGAAACGCTAGTAGTTTTTGGATTTTACAAACAAAAGAAAGAAAAATAAACAACAGAAACAAATAGACGTTCAAAAAGCGATACATGTATCCTACTTTGAATAAAAATTATTCATTTTCATTTTCATTTTCATGTCAGATGCCTTTAGGCAGTTTGCCCCGTCTGACACCAGTGTTGATCACTTACACACACTAGAAACGAACTAAAAATAATTGTCTATGCGTTTCAATCGAAATATTTAATCTGTCTATTAATGTCTATATTCCCACAGTTAACTAACTACTCCTTGTTACTAACCAGTTAACACGAATATAAATAAATAAATAAATATAATAAATATATACGGACAAATCACACAGATTGAGCTAGCCCCAAAGTAAGTTCGAGACTTGTGTTATGGGATATTAACTCAATGATACTATATTTTATAACAAATACATATATAGATACACATCCAAGACCCAAGCCAATCTGAAAAAGTTAATTTTCCATCTTGACCTGGCCGGGGATCGAACCCGGTCACTCCGTGTCGCAGGCAGGGGTGTTGACCGCTGCGCCACGGAGCTGGTCAAAGATAAATAATAATAAATCTCTTGCGAAATAAGAGGTCGTTCGCTGCTGGACTCTGTGGGTACAGTTGAACACATACACTCATTAATAGGTCACTCGCTCTTACCCGTGAATACCTAAACTTTAATTCAGATAAACTATATAAAAAAACCGGCCAAGTGCGAGTCGGACTCGCGCACGAAGGGTTCCGTACCATTATCTAACGTCTAAAAACGAGCCCACATAAGACGGTGGTAACTGAAGAAAGATTTATAAAGTCCTACTTCTGTAAGTTCTGTAAGTTCTCGTCTGTCTTAGTGTAAATCATTTCATCATCAGGGCCTTTATAGTCTCCACTACAGGAGCACGACCCTCTCTGTACCACTAGAGCCATACTTGGCTAGAGCAGTCAGAGGACTTGGCCTACACTCTCCTCGCTGGCCATACGGGTTGGAGAGGTCTCTTAGAGGTCTCTTAGATCTTAGATGTTATAAGCTTTGTTTAGCTTGTATTTCCTAAGTCGCCTTCTACGACATCCATGGGAAGATTTGGAGTGGTCCTATTCTACTCTGCCGGAAACCACACGGCTTGTAAATCATTTAAAGTAGTTATTAGTAAATCATTTAGTTATTAGTAAATAGGTATCGGATATAGCTACATATTTGAGCCTTTTCGGGTAGAAACAATGGGTCCGTGAGGTCCATCAGCCCATCATCTCTTGGTCTTTCTGTCAAAGAGACTGATCGAGGTATTCCGTGACCAAAGAGCTGGCAATTGACCTCAGTGAAGACATTGCCATCCAACGTAGAATGCTTATCCTGTCCTCTTGATTTTTGTCCATAATTTTATAGATCAGTAGGCTACTCGGTAATTTTTGACAAATTTTTTATGGTATAAGACTGTAAACGAGCAAGCGAGTCATTTAATGGTTAGCGATCACCGCTGCTCGTGAACAACTGCAACACCAGGGTGTGACAGGAGCGTTGGGGAAAGGACATGGGGGGAGGAAATGGGAAAAGATGGGCCTCCGGCTCTCTCACTCACCGCACGAAGCTTATAAGCGGTAAAGCTTGTACTCAAACGCAAAAAATTACTTCGTTAGATAAATTATATCGATCGAAGGAAAAAAGTGAGATTTAGGTGAAAAAAAATCGAAAAACCAGCCAAGTGCGTGTTGGGCCACGTGCAGTGTAGGGTTCCGTTGCTAATGCCAGTTTTGAGTTCACGCCGCACGGTATATAGTTCCGACAAGCGCCGCGCGCGCTGCTATGATTTTATATTGTCTTAACTTTACGTGGTTCGTAAATTTATATTCAGTAGTTGTTTTACGTAACTAACAACTGTCTTAACTAATTCAATTTATATGAAAGTAGCTTTCGCCCGCAGCTCCGCCTGCGTCAATGTCGATCCCTCGGGAATAGTACTTTCTCCCGGGATAAAAGGTAGCCTATGTCCTTCTCCGCACTCCAGAGAACTTGTATGCAAAATTTCATGATGATCGGTTCAGTAGTTACGGCATGAAAGCGTAACAAACAAACAAACAAACTCACTTTCGCATTTATAATATTAGTAAGGACTAGCTTTCGCCCGCGGCTCCGCCCGCGTTAATGTCGATCCCTCGGGAACAGTACTTTTTCCCGGAATAAAATGTACCCAATGTCCTTCTCCTTACCCCAGATAACGTGTATGCCAAATTTCATGATGATCGGTTCAGTAGTTACAACGTGAAAGCGTTAACAAACAAACAAACAAATAAAAAACCAAATATTTCAGAAACGGATAAGTAAATGAAAAAATTATGTTCATAGGCTCAATATATTTTTAAAAGACCTATTCAACAACACCCCACACGTTTGGTTAGTCGAGAAAAATAAATTACTCCTACAGATAAATGTATGGGAGCAACTCTAAAAAAAATTTTTTTTCAAGATTTTATTTTTACACTTTTTTGCCATGATTAATATTCATATCCATACCAAATTTCAGCTTTCTAGTACTTATAGTCCCTGAGTAAAATCGCGGACGGACAGACGGACAGACATGGCTAAACTATAAAGGTTCCTTTCCTTACTACGGAACCCTAAAAATACCGACGTGTGCTATTCTAACGTGTAAAGTGAATAGTCCTAGTGAAACTTTGACCAAAGGAGGAGTTTCTACTCAATTGAGTAGAAACTCCTCCTTTAGACCTTTGGTCAAAGTTTCGTTAGTTAGTAGATATATGCTTGAAAAGAGGCGACGCTGTTTTTCATAGAAATCACGCGTGATAACACTTCTATGTGTTTGTTGTTCTGTGTGTACATTTCTGTGTGTACGTTGGTCGTGTGGAGTGTACAGTACACTGTACGTGCTATAAATACGGAGTTACGAAACATACAATTACAGAGGCATCCCGGTTTCCAATGCAAAGGTCATTGCACAGGTAGGGTGACCGCGATGGCCACTTTCGTGGGATATCTTCTACTCACATTGCCGCTTCGTCACTGTTTCTAGCCAGCCTCTTTGCTAACTTAGTGTACAGCGTTTTGATAGTCACTTCAAAATACATTGCTATTATATATATTAACATTGCCTTGTGTTTATATAATGGAAATATGCATTTTTGTTAAATCTAATCCACACTTGTTTAACAAATTAACAGAAACCAGAATGAGACCAAATTATGTGAGATCTCAATATAGACATAAGCTGGCAATTGGCGGACTTAAGACTGCTATGTTGGACAAATGTGTAATTGGTATGGCTCCCATTATATTTAATAAATTACCCGAAATTAAAATTGTTATTAATCGAAAAGAGTTATTATAGCGTAGGAGATTACTTAAATGATATTTTGACATAAGATTTAATTTTTATTGTTTTTAAATTTTATTTTTATTTTAATAGCAAATGTAATAGTTATCAATTTTATCTTTGACTTTAGAATTTACTTATTTGTGACTAGAATTATATTTTGTTGACTACTAATTATTGTACGTCTTTTAAAGACAGGTCACAGTGACACCCATTTAACGATAACATCTGCAATAAAGTGATTTGTGTTTGTGTTTGTGTTTGTGTTTGTGTTTGTGTTTGTGTTTGTGTTTGTGTTTGTGTTTGTGTTTGTGTTTGTGTTTGTGTTTGTGTTTGTGTTTGTGTTTGTGTTTGTGTTTGTGTTTGTGTTTGTGTTTGTGTTTGTGTTTGTGTTTGTGTTTGTGTTTGTGTTTGTGTTTGTGTTTGTGTTTGTGTTTGTGTTTGTGTTTGTGTTTGTGTTTGTGTTTGTGTTTGTGTTTGTGTTTGTGTTTGTGTTTGTGTTTGTGTTTGTGTTTGTGTTTGTGTTTGTGTTTGTGTTTGTGTTTGTGTTTGTGTTTGTGTTTGTGTTTGTGTTTGTGTTTGTGTTTGTGTTTGTGTTTGTGTTTGTGTTTGTGTTTGTGTTTGTGTTTGTGTTTGTGTTTGTGTTTGTGTTTGTGTTTGTGTTTGTGTTTGTGTTTGTGTTTGTGTTTGTGTTTGTGTTTGTGTTTGTGTTTGTGTTTGTGTTTGTGTTTGTGTTTGTGTTTGTGTTTGTGTTTGTGTTTGTGTTTGTGTTTGTGTTTGTGTTTGTGTTTGTGTTTGTGTTTGTGTTTGTGTTTGTGTTTGTGTTTGTGTTTGTGTTTGTGTTTGTGTTTGTGTTTGTGTTTGTGTTTGTGTTTGTGTTTGTGTTTGTGTTTGTGTTTGTGTTTGTGTTTGTGTTTGTGTTTGTGTTTGTGTTTGTGTTTGTGTTTGTGTTTGTGTTTGTGTTTGTGTTTGTGTTTGTGTTTGTGTTTGTGTTTGTGTTTGTGTTTGTGTTTGTGTTTGTGTTTGTGTTTGTGTTTGTGTTTGTGTTTGTGTTTGTGTTTGTGTTTGTGTTTGTGTTTGTGTTTGTGTTTGTGTTTGTGTTTGTGTTTGTGTTTGTGTTTGTGTTTGTGTTTGTGTTTGTGTTTGTGTTTGTGTTTGTGTTTGTGTTTGTGTTTGTGTTTGTGTTTGTGTTTGTGTTTGTGTTTGTGTTTGTGTTTGTGTTTGTGTTTGTGTTTGTGTTTGTGTTTGTGTTTGTGTTTGTGTTTGTGTTTGTGTTTGTGTTTGTGTTTGTGTTTGTGTTTGTGTTTGTGTTTGTGTTTGTGTTTGTGTTTGTGTTTGTGTTTGTGTTTGTGTTTGTGTTTGTGTTTGTGTTTGTGTTTGTGTTTGTGTTTGTGTTTGTGTTTGTGTTTGTGTTTGTGTTTGTGTTTGTGTTTGTGTTTGTGTTTGTGTTTGTGTTTGTGTTTGTGTTTGTGTTTGTGTTTGTGTTTGTGTTTGTGTTTGTGTTTGTGTTTGTGTTTGTGTTTGTGTTTGTGTTTGTGTTTGTGTTTGTGTTTGTGTTTGTGTTTGTGTTTGTGTTTGTGTTTGTGTTTGTGTTTGTGTTTGTGTTTGTGTTTGTGTTTGTGTTTGTGTTTGTGTTTGTGTTTGTGTTTGTGTTTGTGTTTGTGTTTGTGTTTGTGTTTGTGTTTGTGTTTGTGTTTGTGTTTGTGTTTGTGTTTGTGTTTGTGTTTGTGTTTGTGTTTGTGTTTGTGTTTGTGTTTGTGTTTGTGTTTGTGTTTGTGTTTGTGTTTGTGTTTGTGTTTGTGTTTGTGTTTGTGTTTGTGTTTGTGTTTGTGTTTGTGTTTGTGTTTGTGTTTGTGTTTGTGTTTGTGTTTGTGTTTGTGTTTGTGTTTGTGTTTGTGTTTGTGTTTGTGTTTGTATTGTATTGCGGCTTTCGCATGATTGACTATTTTTATTTAAGATATATGAAACGTAATGTATTTTGAAGTGACTATCAAAACGTTGGACACTAAGTTATCAAATAGGCCGGTTGGTCGAAAGGAGCAAAGAGACAACACGCAAAAATTTGATCGTTTTGGATCCTTTAAGGAGTGATTCAGCCCGTCAATTCAACAACTATTCCTATAGCACCACTGATGGGAACTAATAAACCAAAATTTGCGGGTTGGCGAACGCAGCAATTCTTTGGCTTCTTGTACTTACGACGCTGCTGCCCATCGGTAGTTGATGAAGACACCCTGACCATAATCTATGCTTGCTACTACGGAACCCTTCATGGACGTATCCGACTCACTCTTGTGAGTGATTTTTAGTCTAGTCGTTATAATATGCGACTACATAAATATAGAATACTAGCTTTCGCCCGCGGCTCCGCCCGCGTCAATGTCGATCCCTCGGGAACAGTACTTTTTCCCGGGATAAAAGGTAGCCTATGTCCTTCTTCGTACTCCAGAGAACTTGTATGCACAATTTCATGATGATCGGTTCAGTAGTTACGGCGTCAAAACGTAACAAACAAACAAACTCACTTTCGCATTTATAATATTAGTAAGGATGAAATAACATAAAATAAATTATCATATATCCGCGCAGCATCCGCGAGCTGGCCACCACACGTTGGAAGTGAAAGTGGTCGCCCTTCGGCCTCGTCCACGCGCAGTGAAAGCACGAATTACAAGATCGATACCGAATCGTTGGAGACAGGTACCACACATATGGTTCTTCTTGTTTGTCAATTAACTCATCAATCGCGAGAAAGGCCGACACAATCCTTACTAATATTATAAATGCAAAAGTGAGTTTGTTTGTTTGTTTGTTACGCTTTCACGCCGTAACTACTGAACCGATCATCATGAAATTTTGCATACAAGTTCTCTGGAGTACGGAGAAGGCTTTTATCCCGGGCGGAGCCGCGGGCGAAAGCTGGTAATAAATATATATTATCGTTGAGCGATTATGTTAGTTTTAGACATACCTTTTTTAGGGTTCCGTAGTCAAAGGGTAAAACGGGACCCTATTAAATATCGCTTCCTCTGTCTGTTTGTCACCAGGCTGTATCTCATGATCGGTGATAGCCAGACAGCTGAAACTTTTCACAGATGATGATATTTCTGTTGCCGATATAGCAAAAAATACTAAATAATAAATATTTAAGTAGCTCCCATACAACAAACGTGATTTCTTTGCTCGTTTTTGCTCGATTTGATAACAGGTTGACGCAAATATTCACAGAATATGTAGTTGTGTATTCACTTCAAAAATAAATAATTGAATCATAATAAAATATAGTGTCTAGTGTTGTAAAGAATATAGACAATGGTACGGACGGAACCCTTCGTGCGCGAGTCCGACTCGCACTTGGCCGATTTTTTTTAAGATTATATCGCGCCTATTAACAATAGGTTACCCAAAATAATAAATAAATATATACGGACAAATCACACAGATTGAGCTAGCCCCAAAGTAAGTTCGAGACTTGTGTTATGGGATACTAACTCAACGATACTATATTTTATAACAAATACATATATAGACACACATCCAAGACCCAGGCCAATCTGAAAAAGATCATTTTATATCTTGACCTGGCCCGGGATCGAACCCGGTCACTCCGTGTCGCAGGCTGGCGTGTTGACCGCTGCGCCACGGAGCTAGTCAAAAAAAAGGCTGGCTGCATTGCCACTTTGGATACAAATGCTATTTCTTTGTGCGATAAAAAAACTACAAATGCTTAGTTAGCAGTAAATTTTGTAGTTTGTGATACGTTTAGTTTTATTGGAGTGTAGGTAAACTTCTTTCTTCCATGCTGATCTGGGAGAAAAGAAAAACGTAGAATGTGCCAGCTGCTTCTCTTCCCGCGCAGTTCGTAAGAGCTGATCGAGGGATTGGGCTAAAATCTGCGGAATCATGTCAAAGGCGATGCGGCTAGCAACTCATCACTATTTTGATTCCGCTTTTCATGAACACGCCCTCCAACATGCTAAATGTGGCCATAAGGTCTTATAGACCTAGGCTCTGTCTACCCCGCAAGGGAAAAAGACGTATACTATGAATGTATGTATGTACACTTCTTTAGCGACGTTGTGCACTTTTTGACCTGTGACCTGATCAAAAATTCTTAAGACACACGTAACAGCCGGCGCGGCGAGAGAGAGAAACGTATATACCCCTCTCTTTCACTCCCGGAGTGCATCCCGTTGTTTTTTTTTTCGTCAAGTTAATTAAGAGTAATAATTAAGAGCTTAGCTCTTAAATTTCACAGATTTTACCAAATTGTTTGCCAAAGTTTCGTTATCCATATTCAGTAACTCTCACATGGCTCGCCGGTCGCGATCATCGCCAAACTTGACCATGACCATACTCTAGAAAGATCACACTTTCAAAACTGCACATTCACCAAATCTATATTGTGGCCACATATTTTCGTACTATTGGCACACATGTTTAGAAGCTAGTCAAAACTTTTCATTCTGACAATATACCGACAGCTCCGTGGCGCAGTGGTTAACACGCCAGCCTGCGACACGGAGTGCCCGGGTTCGATCCCCGGCCAGGTCAAGATGGAAAATGATCTTTTTCAGATTGGCCTGGGTCTTGGATGTTTATCTATATATATATTTGTTATAAAATATAGTATCGTTGAGTTAGTATACCATAACACAAGTCTTGAACTTACTTTGGGGCTAGCTCAATCTGTGTGATTTGTCCGTATATATTTATACCATACATACGGGTCGAATTGATAACCTCCCTTTACTGAAGTCGGTTAGCAATCTAAAAGAACGACACTGAGAGCTATTTTAATCTAAATCTCTGACACATTAACTCGCTGATATTTAAGCGGGTTATTTAAAGCCGTGCGGTTTCCGGCAGAGTAGAATAGGACCACTCCAAGTCTTCCCGTGGATGTCGTAGAAGGCGACTTAAAAAATACAAGCTAAACAAAGCTTATAAACATCTGTGAGACCTCTCCAACCCGTCTGGCCAGCGTGGAGAGTGTAGGCCAAGTCCTCTGTCTGCTCTGGCCAAGTATGGCTCTAGTAGTACAGAGAGGGTCATGCTCCTGTAGTGGAGAATAAGAAGGACCTGATGATGATGATGATGAGTGCTATTTTTGATATTTCGAGTAATTTTTCCATACAAAATTCGGTCAATTGCGAGTCGGACTCGCGCACGAAGGGTTCCGTACCGTTATCTAAATAAGTAAAAAAATATTAAACATATTTTTATTATAATGATGTTACTAAAAATTTATACTTTTGGTCAATTTTTTCTTTGTCTGTGCTATAAGACGTTGCTTCGTAACAAATTTCTAGATTCTGAGTTCACGGGAAGTACCCTGCAGGTTTTAATTCCCTTGCGAATGGCGAAAAAGCACGAAAATTTGCGGCATAAACGGCTGTATCTCTTGATTGCGTAGGCTTTTAAGCCTCAACTTGGAGCTGTGATCTTTCTAAGTGAAATATAAATAGAGCTGTGACAGTATCAAACTTCTAAGTTTGATTCTTTCACAGCTCGTGGAAGGGACAGTAGTAGTATTTGATATGAATTTTAGCTTGATACCTGAACGCGTTCCTGAGAAAAAGGATCATGACAGACCGACAGACAGACAGACGGACAACCGAGTGATAAGTAATAAAGGTTCCTTTTTACCTTTAAAGGTACGGAACCCTAAAAATCGCTCGAAAACGATTGATCATACTTTCAAAAATAGTACCCACTGTCTTACGTCGCACACACACCTGTCGCCATAATTTGGCAGTTGCTATAAATATAGCATCGATCTTTATTATACCACTTTCACTACATGTGAACACAGACATGCAAAATATGATTATAAGACTAGCTGTCGCCCGCGGCTCATCCCGCAGGAACAGTACTTTATTCCGGGATGAAAGGTAACTTGTGTGTTAATACAGGTACCAATTTGTGTGCTAAGTTTCGTCAAAATCCGTTCAGTCGTTTTGCCCTGATTAAGTAACAAACATCCATACATACTCACAAACTATCGCGTTTATAATAGTAGTAATAGTTCTCTATATACTATAAGAATTGCATTAAAATATGGCGGTACAACCACCGGTAATATTAAGACTTAATCCAATCCCCTTTTCCAATTTGAATTATGAACAAACTAATAACAGGAGTAGAAGCCTTTCAAATAAAACAATGATTTTCCAAATCGGTAAATATATGACGAAGTGGTAATAAACATATCAAACTAGCCGTGTGGTTTCCGGCAGAGTAGAATAGGACCACTCCTAGTCTTCCCATGGAGGTCGTAAGAGGCGACTTAGGAAATACAAGCTAAACAAAGCTTTTAAACATCAATGAGACCTCTCCAACCCGTCTGGCCAGCGAGGAGAGTGTAGGCCAAATCCTCTGTCTGCTCTGGCCAAGTATGGCTCCAGTAGTACAGAGAGGGTCATGCTCCTGCAGTGGAGACTAAAAAGACCTGATGATGATGAAACATATCAAAAGCGGAGTCGAATTACCTCTTTCCTTTTTGAAGTCGGTTATAAATAGCGTTAATTTTCTTTTTACAAGCTTTTATTAAGTACTAGCTTTGTTTGCGTTTGTTTGTTTGTTACAAACAAACAAACAAATAAACAAACAAACAAACTCACTTTCGCATTTATAATATTAGTAAGTATTACCTGTCCAATGTTTTCTGTAATCAAATTTTGATCCACTTCCCGGTTACCGATTGAGCTGAAATTTTGCATGCATATGTATGTAGATCGGATGACAATACAATGTTATGGAATCGTTGCGCTGGTCTGATGATGGAGTCGGAAGGTGGCCGTAGGAACTCTTAAACTAAACAAGGTACACCAATCGTGTTTGGGCTCATTTGAGTAATCTTAGAAAACACTACAGTGTGGATTCGTTTGCAATAAAAGCTTGTCACAAAAACGTATTTTTTGCAAAAAGCTACTTGTTTTTGAGTTCAAAACTATCTCGAGGTACATGGAGGTCGATATCACAGTGCGTAATTGTAATAACGATGGGAAATAATTGAAATATTATCCAAATTTGGAAATCATGTATTTCTTTTTGAACGTCTTATTTTTATTAGGGTTCCATACCCAAAGGGTAAATACGGGACCCTATTGATTTCGCTCCGCTGTCCGTCTGTCACCAGGCTGTATCTCATGAAGCCGTTCGGCTCATTTGATTTGTCTTGGAAAGCAGTGTACAGTGTGTATTCGTTTATAATAATAGCTTATAACAAAATGCATTTTTAGCAAAAAAAACTCGTAACGTCTTACTTTAAGAATCCGTGTTTTTATTGATAAATAAAGATGTTTGGCATAGATTTAAAAATAAAATGTTTGGTAAAAATTGTCAATGACAACGTCGGCCGTGACACAGCTTTCTTCGATGGCCAATTTCCGATACGAATTCTAGTTTCTGACAGGGCCGGACTGTCTAATGGCTGAATATTTTTTTTCTTTTTTTGAAGGACTATGTAGCTAGCTCTTAGTGAGCTTTCGCTACTGGTTTAAGCCCTTTTGAGCCGTGGTTCTGCCCAAAAGAACCTATTATTTTCTTTTGATTGACTTTAAAAAAAAGATTTTTTTGAATGTTTGTTATAACGCATAACTCCGTAATCTATGAACCGATTTAAAATCTTCTTTACTTTAATTGTTTTTAAATACCATTACTATGATCGGTAAATTATTAAAATTGAAGATATGTGATGAAAGGCCACAGGTAGGATTCGAACCCACGTCTCTTAGATTTACGCCCTAAGTGTGATACCATTACACCACCATGACTTCGAATCACCGCGTCGAATTCTCTCATCACATATTACCCCGTAGGGTATATGCATTTCAAGCATGCGTACTTCTTCAATACACACACATATTTTCAATTTTTCACAGTTCTTTTTGACCGAAAGAAGAGTTCCGAAATTTCTATATCACGCTGTCGAAGCATCTAAAACAATTGTTGATATGTAATTTAGCAAGTGACTAAACTGCCTCCGTAATCCAGTAGTTAAGTATTTTAGGCGTTTGCCTGTAGACCTAAGGGTCGTGTGCGTGGGTTCGAACTCTGACACCAGGGTGTGCATGGTCGATTGACCGCTTCGATCACCTTTTTCGATTGTTGATCGAAGATTGACCGTGTCACCTACACGAAATGATGATGAATAGGTGGTGTCCGATTTACGCCAGGATATTTCATGGAAGGTACAGTCGGGGACGATTAATGTGTACAATCTAAAATCTGTTGATAGAGTTTCATCTGCCCCCGATTGAGGTTACCAAAACCTAATTAATTAAATGGTTATGCTCCTATAATACCAGGCCAAGGATCCCAAAACTCCGCAGCTAAAAATACAACTATAACAACGCTCTGATTAAATCATGTCTTAATTTTACCATATCAAGTGTGGGAAGGGTGATAGTTATGGTAATAAATACTAACTAAATATATAAATACGGTAGTAAACGGGACTTAGAACTTTTTTTTTATTATCTGTTTTCGATGACGTTTCAACTTAGTTACATCCATCGTGGTCGCAATGACACTCAATCGACGTGGTCAAACGATGTAATGGAACTCTATTAAAACGCCAATGGAAACTAATAATATAAAGATTCGTAATATGTCCTTTTATATTGTTAACGGAAATGTATGTAATCCGACAGGAAATGCGTGAAATAAGTTATAATATTACACACATTTCCTAGGAATCCTATAGATTTCCTAAATAGCACTCAGAAATGTATTTTTGTTAGCAAAAAAATGTTATTAGTCAGCTAAAATAGCTAGTTGGGCAGCAATTTATGGTCAGCAAAACTTCTTTTCTGCCCTCAGTCGTTCCAGGTGGTCATAAAAAAAAATAACCTGAACCTAACTTGTTTTCTGCCCTCAGTCGTTCCAGGTGGTCATAAAAAAAAATAACCTGAACCTAACTTGTTTTCTGCCCTCAGTCGTTCCAGGTGGTTTTATACATTTCGTAATACAATATCGGAATTTTATACAATTCCTAGGAAATGTACACATTTTACAGGATATTGTGTATTAAAAACTGTTTTCGAACAATATTTTAAACATTTCCTAAATAAGCCAGGGATTCTATAGATTTCCTAGGAATTGTACACAATTCCTTGTTTTCACATATTTCCTATAACAAATACATAAGTATGTGTTTAAAGCGTGCAAGTGTCGGGGGCCCGTCGGGGCCCACACGTCATAGTAAGTCCGGCCCTGGCGATGATCTAACTCGAACTCGACCCAAACCTGTTCGCTCTTGACCGATTGCTTTGGAGAAAGCGCCGCCCGGATGAGCTTTGAGCTTTGAAGGTTTGATTGCACAACGCAATGTCGGAGCCATTGTTGTAGTTATCAATGATGTTCGTGTGATGCTTTTGATCATCAATGATGGATAGTGATCGAATAACTTGTAAAATTGAAAGCATTTTTGTGTTTCGTTTTTACGGTTCCGTTTCACAGAGGAAAGACCTGAACTCAGTAAAACAGAGAAGGAACACTTATGGAAAGTTCGTGTCGGTCCAACTGTCTGAATGAATGAATGAATTAATAATTATTTATTGCACCAAATTAAACACACAATCGGAAAACAATACTTATATTTGGTACAAATGCGGACTATTCGCAGAGCGATACATAGGTACATACATGCGGGGTAGACAGAGCCTAGGTCTCTTAAGCCACATTTAATATGTTGGAGGGTGTGTAGATGGAAAAAGGAATCAAAATAGTGATGAGATGGGATCGCTAAGTGATCTCTTTTTCAAATCGATCCAATAGTTTCGGAGCCTGTTCAATACAGACAAACAATCAAATCTTTCATCTTTATAATATTAACGTAGATGTATTTTATAAAGAAAATGGTCCAATTGGCGTGCGCATTATAAGCGCTTACTCATGTAAAGTAACCTCGGGCGTGGTCCTCACTCGGATGGGTGACCACAAGTGGCACAAAACTTTCTCGAGCTTCTCCGTACTTCGGAAGGCACGTTAAGCTGTTAGTTCCGGCTATCTTTAGTCTAGGCAGCTTGAGAAATCTGACACCAGTGTTGGCCACACAGAAAAACAAGCACAAATAAATTTCTCCATACACTTATGGTCCATTCAAATGTTACATTTTTTGGGATTGCATGCGTTTATATAAGGACGCTATTTTAATTGTTAGATAGTGTAAAGTTAAATCCAAGTTTGCGTGGTTGCAACCCTTGTCCCACGGTCGCCATCTTAGAAACCTTATATATTATTAAATTTAAAAATGTTATGAAAATTGTTTCTTGAAACACCATCTATAAAAATGGCCTAAAATATTTTTTTGTAAAATGATTAGAAAAAAGTTATATCGACAAATAGAAATTCTCATTTTTATATGGATTTTTGCTTATAACCTTTTTTTAAGGTTATACGACTAAAAGTTACCGTACAAAAGTATAGATAACTAGCTTTCGCCCACGGCTCCGCCCGCGTAAATGTAGATCCCTCGGGAATTGTACTTTTTCCCGGTATAAAAGGTAGCCTATGTCCTTCTCCGTACTCCAGAGAACTTGTATGCAAAATTTCATTATGATCGGTTAAGTAGTTACGGCGTGAAAGCGTAACAAACAAACAAAAAAACTCACTTTCGCATTTATAATATTAGTAAGGATAAGGATATGGATTTTATTTGCAACAATTTTTTTATGAGACTTGTACAGCGTACAGGAGTGACTCAGCCCGCAAAATGAACAACTTATGCTATAGGACCAATGCTGGCAACTCAATATTTTGGGTCAAGGTTACAACCCCACGGACTTGGATTTAACTTTACACTAACCTCCACTTCATAATTAAGAAATATAATTGCGTCTTCAGACAAACGCTACCCCAAATGTAACTTTTCAATGGACTAGTATACTTATATAACTTTTATATAGACGAGCTACGTGGCCTAGTGGCCATGATGCCAGGCTGCCACACCGGAGGTCCCGGGTTCGATCCCCGGACAGGTCAAGATGGAAAATGATCTTTTTCGGATTGGCCTGGGTCTTGGATGTTTATCTATAAATGTATTTGTTATAAAATATAGTATTGTTGATTTAGTCTTTCTTACTAATGTTATAAACGCGAAAGTTTGTGAGTATGTAGAGATGTGTGGATGTATGGATGTTTTTTACTCTTTCACGTGACAACGGCTGAACGGATCTTGACGAAATTTTGTACACAGATAGGTTATTATCTGGATTAATACATAGGCTACCTTTCATCCCGGAAAAAAGTATTGTTCTCACGGGATCAACATTAACGTGAACGGAGCCGCGAGCGACTGCTAGTATGCCTTGGGGCTAGCTCAATTTGTGTGATTTGTATATATAATCATCATAATCAGGTCTTTTTTTAGTCTCCACTACAGGAGCACGACTCTCTCTGTACTACTAGAGCCATACTTGGCCAGAGCAGTCAGAGTACTTGGCGTACACTCTCCACGCTGACCAGACGGGTTGGAGAGGTCTCACAGATGTTTTTAAGCTTTGTTTAGCTTGTATTTCCTATGTCGCCTTCTACCACATCCACGGGAAGTCTTGGAGGGGTCCTATTCTACTCTGCCGGATACCACACGGCAAATTGTGTGATTTGTCGGGATTTGAACGGTGTGATGTGTCCATATAGCCATATAGGTATATTTATTCATGTATATAGATTTGAGGGCAGCAGAGCAGCGAACATTTCCACTCATACACACGAACGATCAGACGAAAGCGAAACTGGTCGCGGGAGAAACGCAACCGGTCGCGGCGTATGCGCATGCGCACCTACTTACTAGCTGCGAATCATCTCCAGGCGGACCCGGGCTGCGGAGTATCACAGCCGAGGATGTGCCCGGGGACACGCTAAGGTGACTGATAGGATTATATGTTTCTTTGTAGTATATTCATAGATTTAGCTATCTTTCATATAAAAAACCGCCAAACTGCGAGTCGGACTCGCGCACGAAGGGTTCCGTACCATCATTCTAAAATAAGTTAAAAATTATTAAAAATATTTTTATTATATGATGTTACTAAAAATGTATACTATTCGCAATTTTTCCTTTATCTGTGCAATAACACGTTGCTTCATACCAAATTTCAAGATTTTGAGTTCACGGGAAGTACCCTGTAGGTTTTGATTCCCTTGCGAATGTCGAAACACGAAAATTTGAGGCATAAACGGCTGTATCTTTTGATTGCGTTGGCTTAGGCGTTTGATTTTTCACAGCTCCAAGGGACAATAGACCTGAATATTTGATATGAATTTTAGCTTGATACCTCTACGCGTTCCTGAGAAAAAGGGTCTTGACAGACTGACAGACAGACGGACAATCGAGTGATCCTATATTGGTTCCTTTTTACCTTTTGATATACGGAACCGAAAAAAAACCGACTTAAACCAAAATACTGAACCGAATTTGATGAAATTTATATGGTACTAATAAAAAAGCATACCCATAAAAAATTGGTTGTCTGTAAAGTCGGTTTCGGACGATAATTTTATGTGATAACGGTGGAAGAGAGATAGATGCGTCACAAGCCGAACGCTCAGGCCGATCGTGCCTCTCTATCGCTTCCGCGCTCTCGCTTGCACTCGTAACGTGACAATTTTTCGGGCGTGCAACCCTCTAATTATATGATTTCTCAGATTTTGCCCATTCCCTCGACCGGCCCTTACGATTTGCATGAAATAAGATTGACAAAGCACAACACAGCATACAACACAATATAATTATTTATTTTCAACTAGAATATTACAATATTTAACATTTATTTATCATATATTATACCGGGTGTAACAAAACTACGTAATAATATACTTGACTAGCTCCGTGGCGCAGCGGTCAACACGCCAGCCTGCGACACGGAGTGACTGGGTTCGATCCCCGGCCAGGTCATGATGAAAAATGATCTTTTTCAGATTGGCCTGGGTCTTGGATGTGTATCTATATATGTATTTGTTATAAAATATAGTATCGTTGAGTTAGTATCGCATAACACAAGTCTCGAACTTACTTTGGGGCTAGCTCAATTTGTGTGATTTGTCCGTATATATTTATTTATTTATTTATAAGGGGCATGATCAGTCCAGGGGTTTCTTAAAAGAGATTACCCCACTGCTCATGTCGGCTGCCGGTGATAAGAGGGCTGGCTGCTTTTTCGCCTAACGGATTAGCATAGCTGTCCAACGGGGGAACGCAACCAGCGTTCTTGCCACCATGCCACACGGGCAAGATTTCGAAGAAATTTCTTTCTAGTGCTCCTTTTTTTCACTTCATGTTTATATTGTATATAATTAGTTTTAATCAGTCCATGATATTAAACAACTATGCCCAGGGAACATACATCGAGTGAAAAAAAAATATTTTGACCTTTCATAGAAAGTCAATCAGCTTGCTTATTTTGTATCGGAGACGAGATTTTTCTTTTCATGTTTCGAAGTTTGTTCCATGGGGAAAGTTGTTTTATATTATGGACTGATACACCCTTAAATATTATTTCGCAATTTTGTAACAGCCTGTATATTTGATTTGGACTTAGGGCACACATTTTGAGCTTAATTATTATTATATATTCATAATTAATACATATAATTATTATAAAACGTAGAGGAACCTATTTAATTATATAGAGTGATTTTGAATCCGTGGCAATATTATCAAAATCCCTTTATATTTTTTCAGAGTGCCCCCAGCGCATGCTCTTACATTAATATAGAGATTTTTTTGTCATTAGATACAGGAATTATTATATAGTAGGTACTTATTACTTTGATATAGGTTTTGATGTTTGATTCAATCATTAATAAATTAAAAGTAAGACTTTTTAAAAACAAGCTTTTATGGATACACTTTATATGTCGAGTTATTTTCAGCGAGCCCTTTAATTAAATATCCATAACGAAGTGCATCAAAAATAGCTAGTCCCCCATCTTGGGTGTTCCACCATGTTGGATTTAGAATGACATCACATAGCTTACTTTGAGTTCTATCCAGGGTCAGGTCAAGATGGAAAACGATCTTTTCCTGATCGACCTGGGTCTTGGAGTTTATCTAAGTCCATCATCAGATCAGCCTATTTGCCAGCTTAGTGTACGTTGCTCATTGTCATCCAAACTAAACGAGTATACAAAATTTCAGGTCAATCGGTGGAGTATATATGCTTCAAAATTAAGTTGCAAGATTTCACCCGAACAAACATAATAACACAAGCTAAATAAAAACTTGTAAAAATAGAAATACCTTTGTCTGAGATTTAGATCTGACTCTCTAGAATTTCACTATCTACCACGTATCTAGTAGTTTTGATTGGTATAAATAATCCTTACTAATCCTTACTAATATTATAAATGCGAAAGTGAGTTTGTTTGTTGGTTTGTTTGTTTGTTACGCTTTCACGCCGTAACTACTCGACCGATCATCATGAAATTTTGCATACAAGTTCTCTGGAGTGCAGAGAAGGACATAGGCTACCTTTTATCCCGGGAAAAAGCACTATTTCCGAGGGATCGACATTGACGCGGTCGGAGCCGCGGGCGAAAGCTAGTAATCCATATTTGGTATTTGTCCTAGGTTAGCAAGTCTTCTAAGAAATTTTTGTTTAACTCTCTTTTGGCGGATCTTTCTTCTCTTCTCCCTTATCAACCTTGTCAACAGCCTTATCCTTATCAATCAATGTTTTATCGATCGCTTCTTCCAACGAAGTCCTTGACAACTGCCTGAGAATCTTCTCGAAAATTCTCGGCGCGCTTTTCGTGTTCGGCAACGATATATCTGTCTGTGTGGTCACTGTCTCACTTTTCTTCTCTTCATTCGCTGGTAAGTTTGTTTCTTTCAAGTCTAATGTTAAATTCTTTTTCTTTATTTCTTTTTCTGGGTCCGGATCTTCTATCTCTGTCTTAACTACGTGTATCTTCCTGTCCTCTCGCTCGCGGCATCGCCTTTCAATGGCTTTGGTGAGTACGTTGCCGAGGATGTGAGCGCACTTAATGATGTTCTGTGTCTCGCGTGGCGTGAGGTTGAGCCCTTCGTTTCTGATGACGTAGTTGATGTTGTCTATGTCTTCTGGAGTGCGCTTCCTTGAGCCGTCTGTTGAGAATTCTGGAAGTACAAAAAAGAAGCAGGTTTTACGTAAATAAAGTGGTTTATAAAATCTCTGTGGCTTTGTATTTCAAATGTCTTTATTTATAAAAATAAATTAATAAAATAAATATATACGGACAAATCACACAGATTGAGCTAGCCCCAAAGTAAGTTCGAGACTTGTGTTATGGGATGCTAGCTCAACGATACTATATTTTAAAACAAATACATATATAGATACACATCCAAGACCCAGGCCAATCTGAAAAAGATCGTCTTTTTCAGATTAACCTGGTACTTAGATGCTTATCATTGAGTTTGTATCCCGCAAAAAAAACTGGAAGCAACTAAACAAAGTATGCTTCCCGTGGGAATCGAACCCACAACCCCGGGTCTCAGGCAAACGCCTTAACCACTGGGCCACGGTTAATAATGATGATGGAACATCTTACCCAAGTCAGCCAGATCGATGTTCTCAGTCCTGTAGGGCGTCGGGCACTGGTCGTAGTAACTCTGCGTTGGCACTTTGGCGACAGAGTTGTTGTAGTTGGCCCAGAAGGAGCTCCACTCGCCGCCCGTGCGGTCTGCCACCGCGGTGTCCAGCTCTGAGCAATCCTGCCAGCTGGTACAGCAGCTGGAATGAAGTTTCCAAGTAGGTAGTACAATTACACTCTCAGGAGACTTAGTATGAATGGCACCAGGTTGCACAAAAAGAGATTCTTTTGCAGAAAACAGACAAGAATTCTAGTGGAAGCCCTTCTTCTCCTCGAATCAAAATGACTATTCTTTACATTAGTTATTGACTAGCTCCGTGGCGCAGCGGTCAACACGCTAGCCTGCGACACGAGAGTGCCCGGGTTCGATCCCCGGCCAGGTCAAGATGGAAAATGATATTTTTCAGATTGGCCTGTGTCTTGGATGTGTATCTATATATGTATTTGTTATAAAATATAATATCGTTGAGTTAGTATCCCATAACACAAGTCTCGAACTTACTTTGGGGCTAGCTCAATCTCTGTGATTTGTCCGTATATAGATATTTATTTATTATTTGTATCTCTCTTATTTCACGGGTGTTACCCCGGTTCTTTGAGAGGCTTGCGTGGGGATATAGATCCAACACTTAGAGGCCCTTTGGAGAAGTTGATGTAATGTTGGTCTCCAGCCAGAACCCGTTCCTAGAAATACCAATGTGTGATATGCCCTTGAACAGGTCTTGGCCGGAGGAGGAACTATTGCATTTTAAAAAGGAAATTAATGGGTTTATTGGATTGAGATTTGGGTGGACTTATGCTGGGTTATTGCAAAGGGACGTGCACCTGCCATAATCATGATAACTGACTACAATTGGCAGGTGGTGGCTTGCCGCCCACTAGATGGGCCCCTCAAAATAGCCAACGATTAATGCCGGCAAAAGGGGCAACACCGGTGCGGGCGACTCAGGGGTGTCGAGAGGTGTGCTGCGCTTTCTCCGAAGTTACTCGCGGCGTTATGCCCTTTAACACTTCCACCCCTGGAGCAACAGCTCTCACGACTCCTCTCTGGACGGCCAACTAAGGCAAGCCAGAGTCGAGAGCCCTGCCCCCAAATATTTATTATTATTATTATTACTCTCAGGAGACTTAGTATGAATGGCACCAGGTTGCACAAAAAGAGTTTCTTTTGCAGAAAACAGACAAGAATTCTAGAGGAAGCCCTTCTTCTCCTCGAGTCAAAATGATTATTCTTTACACTAGTCTTGGCCAGAATTTGGCCACTGTGGAATCCCGGTTATATTTTGAAAATAACAGTCACATCTTCAAATTTAAAATTGTTGAAAAGCCCAATAGGTAGGGCATGTGAGAAATCGGAGAAAACCATCATCATCTGCCTTACCTTACCCCATTACCGGGGGTCGGCGCAATATGTCTTTTCTTTCCAAATTCATCAAGGCATTTATACTACAAAAAAGAGCCATTAGAACAATAACTCGTATACGCCAACAAGATTCTTGTAGAGAACATTTTATTAATCTGGGTATTCTGACAGTTCCTAGCCTGTACATTTTGGTCTTACTGTCGCATTTCGCAAAACATGTGCATGAATTTGAAACTCAGGAGCAAAGACATTTACGAGAAAACACTAGAAGGAAAGCTTCCACATCACAAATAGTACCACAGCTGTCGGTAGTAAAACATTGCTCTCATTATCAGGCAATTATATTTTTCAATAAACTCCCAATGGAATTAAAAGATTTACTTTACAGCAGAGACTTCAGTATAAGAATAAAAATGTATCTATTGAAGAAATGTTACTACTCATTGGAAGATTATTTAACCTAAATTATGTTACTTATATTTAATATTTATTTTTTATTGATTGACTTTTCATGTAATTTATGTAACAATGTATGTCTTATAATATTTCCACACAATGTTGTATTGTTCTTTGAAATAAATGAATATGAATGAATGAAATATTTCTATTCTGTGTCATTCCAGCATCCACCCCCAGCCCCTTCATATGTTTCTTTACGCAATCCATCCATCTCTGTTTGGGTCTGCCTCTTCCTTTATACCCATCTATCTGCATATCAAGCGCTCTTCTAGCTAAATGTTGCTCCTCTCTTCTCATCACGTGACCGAACCAGGCCAATCTGTTACTTTTTACTTTTTCTGTTACCGGTGCCACCGTGAGATACAATTTGTGTCTCCGACAATCGTTGGCTGGTAAGCGTCTAGTCCTCTTCGAATCAGCTTATCCTGAGCTAGAAGACTACAGGCACTACGCACCGGTTGATATTTCTAAGCTCATGTTGTCTTTGGGAAGAGAATGAAAGGTACTGGGATACTCTCCTGCTCGGGTGGCCGGGGAGGACTATCCAGAGTGCTCCAAGAGACGGCCACCATGGCTACATGTGTCACGATGTAAAGCATCCTCACCTGGACACGTTCATCTGATGGCTCCTAGGCGTCGCTGGATCCTGCCGCGCGAGCCTTGGAGACAGGTCTGCTGAGGACTGTCCGGAGTACTCCGGGGACACGGAGGAGTAGTCCAGCTCTCTGTCTGTGCTCACTCCGAACCTGACAACATAACAACGATGTTAGTATTTTTATTTCAACGATGTTTGTATAGTTATTTGAATTCAATTGATCATGACATTAATTAGGGCAATGTATACTTAGTCCACATGCCTAGTTTTTATAATATACTAAAATTGCGCTGCCGCTTCTTCTGCACTCCGTTTGGAAGCGGCATTAAACTTAGTCATAAGGAAATTTTTGACGTCAGCAAATGTTGAGAAGTGAATATGACAATTAATAAGTGTTCAAAGAAACCTATATTAAAAAACGTTTTGAATTTTGAGTAGGTTTAAGTTTAATTGCTTCCAAAGCGGAGTTCAGAAGAAGCGGCAGCGCAATTTTAGTATATATTTTGTTTTATTTATTTATTTCATTTATTTCTACTTTTACAGATATTTTCACAGGTCTTAACCTAATACAATAGCGTAAGTACTAATACTTATTTACATAACTAATACAGAATAATGCTATTCTTGTGAATTCACCCAGCAAACAAATACAAAATATTTTAAAAATTAGGCATGTGGACTTAGTATACTTACATTGTCCTAATTAATGTCATGATCAATTGAATTCAAATAAAATTCAACACGTGCGTGTCGGACTCGCGCACAAAGGGTTACGTACCGTAAAAATATGTTTTCTTCTTGGCCCCCCTTAAATATTTAATTTATTTTAATTATATATTTTTAATGTAAACACTCAATATTAAATATTTCAAGCGTCTACCTGTTGCCGTTATTAATATTGAGCGAAAAATTTAAATTTATTTTATGCCCCCGTTAAATATTTATTTCAAATGCGTCACGATTCATGAGATACAGCTTGGTGACAGACATACAGATAGACGGATAGACGGACAGACAGACGGATGGATAGTGGAGAATATTATAGGGTTATTCGGAAATTCAGTGCTCATGATGGATGCCTTATCTCTAATGCATTTGTAATCAAGGTTTATTTTAATGTATTTGGTGAATACTAGACAAAATAATGCTGTTTAGACGTGATTTGGAGGCAACTTTGCAATTTTTTTCTATCGAGAAAATTTAACGCAATAATGTTTTTGAGTCTGGTAGTTACCAGAGTTAGTCCTGAACTTTGCTGCATTTTCATTTCAACTTGAGTATTTCATTATTATTGATATTACAGGCGATGATGCAAAGCAGTCTGGCATAGTATGGCCCCTTAATAGGGTCCATATAATAGATAAAGATGTATAATATAAAAAGAGAAGAGGAGCGGCCAATCGCGGAACAATAAACTTACTTATACGGACTAGCAGAAGACGAGGTCTTATAAATGCTCTCTCGACTCGTATCCCTGTCGAAGGACTTCTGCACCCGCCTAGTTTCCAGCTTCTGGTGCAGGTGGCTCTGCAGGGAGCCACTGCGAGGCTTGGGCCGACTAGACTTGGGCGTGGAAGTCGCGAGCGCCACGAACTTCTGGTTGATGCCGTATTTGGAGTTCGTGTCTTCGAAGTCTGACACCTGGCAAAGGGAAGTCATTTATTTCATTTATCATTACAGCCGTAAAAGTCCACTGCTGGACAAAGGCCCCTACCAAGGATAATTGTAACGTTACAGCATGCCACCTGCATGCTGCATCTCGTCCAACCTCATTCCGTTCTCATCCTGTTCTTTTTTCATTACTCATTTTAATTCAAATTTCATTCCATTCCATTTTTAGATTACTTTCTCTCTCTCTCATCACTCATTCTTCAGTCTACTACCATCTCTCGGAGCATAACAGTCTCTGTTATTAATTGAAGTCAACATCTACATAGTTGAAGTTGTAAAGTGAAGTTGTAACAATAAAGTTATTCTGTGTGTTCTGTGTGTCGAGTCTTGTGTTCTCCCTAACTTCCTTATATGTGGGAACTCGGCTAGAGCGTCGGGATGGTCGAGCCCTCACATACTTAGTTCCATGGGAGGATATTGTCTTACTTACTACGCTTGGCAGGCGGGTTGGCGAGCGCAATTTCTTAGGCTTCTTGTGCTTCCGACGCTGCTGCCCATCGGAAGCATTTTTAAGCTGGAGAAGGACAGGAATTAGGTGTATTTGGGAAGGGAATTGGTATTGGGACACTACTCATTCAGATGAATGGGAAAAAGCAAAAAGAAGCTCGGGAGGCCGGGCGCGCGTACATGATGCTATAACTGCAACCACCGAACAGACAGTTCGGTATGACCAACTGAAGGAAGTCATGCCATCGTTTTATTAAGTCCATCGTCTCATCCGAGCATGCGGCCCGGTTGTGGTGGTAAATCCACCCCAGCTTTTATGACAGCATCAGATCATTGCATTGATAACAAGCTGTTTCCGGCGTCTGCATCCGCGTGGTTTTCAGCCCAGCGGTGTCTTCAACCGACTATCGCAGTCCACTGAACTCTGGAACGCGGGGGCGTAGGTACTTTCAGTTGAGAGCGGCGTATTTTGACAATTTCGGCGCCCCCTACCAGGTACCCGGTTGCCCGCACCCCATGCACCTCCGGGTTACGGCCCTGATTGTCATCATCATTATCATTTCGAGTAGGTGTCACATCTAATCAATCGACCATGCACACCCTGGTGTCAGAGTTCTTCGGAACCGCCTCTCGGCCTCTGACATGGTTCCTTTAACGACTACAAGATGGCAGCCGGGAGCACCGGCTTAACGTGCCTTCCGAAGCACGGAATCATCTTTAATATCAGACAATCAGGTGATTCAAGCCTGCAGTGTCCTAACCAAACTGGAAACAACTAAACAAAGTATGCTTCCCGTGGGAATCGAACCCACGACCCCCGGGTCAACAGGCAAACGCCTTAATCACTGGACCACGGAGGCTGTCTATATATTTTTTTTTTTTGGCCCTGATTGTGACTCCTGCAGACCTAACGCTTGATAAACTGAAACTTCTTGCACTGCAGGATATGTAAGGTATATTCAATTCAGTTCATCACCTGCGAGAGATCCAAAGACATGTCATCTTCCAGCGACGTCTCTCTGCTTTTCGAGGACTGGGACTCTTCTTGCACTACTCGCTTGGGAGACTCGAACTTCTTGCTTTTCAGAGATTCCACGGAGGGTCGCCGGTAGCCGGGCAAGGAGTTAGCGCGGTCCGACCTGCGGAGTTATCAGATGATTATTTATCATCATCATCATCTTAACAAAACCTTTGCTGGACATAGTGTGAGTGGAACACACTAAAGGTTCCGTATTATATTTAATTACACCATAGCCGTGTGGTATCCGGCCGAGTAGAATAGGACCACTCCAAGTCTTCCCGTGGATGTCGTAGAAGGCGACTTAGGAAATACAAGCTACACAAAGCTCATAAACATCTAAGAGACCTCTCCAACCCGTCTGGCCACCGAGGAGAGTGTAGGCCAAGTCCTCTGGCTGCTCTGGCCAAGTATGGCCCTAGTAGTACAGAGAGGGTCGTGCTTCTGTAGTGGAGACTAAAAAGGACCGATGATAATGATGATGATTTATATATAAAGGGTAAAAACGCTGTCCATCTGTCACCAGGCTGTATCTCATGAACCGTGATAGTTAGACAGTTGAAATTTTGCAGATGATGTGTTTCTGTTGCCGCTATAACAAAAAATACTAAAAAATAGAATGAAATATAATATTTAAAAGGGGCTCCCATACAACAAAAGTGTTTTTTTTTATGCTTGTTTTTGCTCGATATTGATAACGGCAACAGCTAGCATTCTGTGAATATTTCAACGCTTGAATATTCTGTGAATATTTTAACGCTTGAAATATTCACAGAATATTAGGTTATATATTCACTTAGAAAAATAAAATTAAAATTAATATTAAAGGGGGGCCATACAACAGACATGATTATTTGTCGTTATTTTAGATAACGGTACGGAACCCTTGCGCGAGACCTACTCGCACTTGGACAGTTTTTTGTATGTGGCCCGAGATGTAAGTGAGGAAGGAAGCATGAAACCTATTCCACGCGACTTCTCTTGTAGGTTACACAACTGTTTCAAAAAGTGTCCTTGCAAGGACACTTTTATACTATATACTTATATTTAATTTATCTCAAAATAATGTGAAATCTAAACAGAAGTAAAACAAAAGATATATATACTAGACTAATTAACCTAAAACTAAATACCTAAAAATATAAAAATATATAAGGACACTTTTTGATGTGATAAAGTCTTATAAATCGATGAACGTCGGCTGCACGCACGAAATAGTGTCACGTTCCGCGTGCAGGCGAGAACACGGAACAAGCGATAGAGAGGCACGATCGGCCTAAGCGTTAGGCTTGTGACGCATCTATCACTCTTCCATTGTTATCGCGTAAAAATACAGTTTTCTATGTTGGTTTTTGACTTAGGTAAATCTTTAGTTTGACGTCAGTATTTTATTTTATTTTTGTTTTAATTGTTTGTTATCCTCAGCTCTTTACACCTGCGTTCATTCTTACCTCTGATCATCACCTCCTCAGCTCTTCGCATCTGCGTTTTCGACTCTTCGCTACTTTGTTCGAACTCAGCCGATAGTAACTTTGCTACATTGGGGTAGAACACAAGGTTGATTGGGTCGAGCAGACCAGGTATTATTAGTCCAAAAACTGCCTTACTTTTTCAAGCACTGCCGCCCCGTGACCACGAAGTCCAGGTTCGCCGGCTTGGCCACCTTCTTCGGAGTCGACGTGCAAGACGAACCATTTGCCTTAAAAAAAAGAAGAAAAGTCAATGGTATTACTTTAAATTTTCAACTGTAACTATCACGTGCGTAGTGGTTAGCACGCCAGCCTGCGACACGAGGGCCCCGGGTTCGATCCCCAGTCAGGTCAAGATGAAAAATGATCTTTTCCAGATTGGCCTGGGTCTTGGATGTTTATCTATATATGTTTTTTGTTATAAAATATAGTATCGTTGAGTTAGTATCCTATAACACAAGTCTCGAACTTACTTTGGGGCTAGCTCAATCTGTGTGATGTGTCCGTATATATTTATTTATTAATTACGGTTCATGAGATACAGCCTGGTGAAAGACGGACACAAAGACAGATAGACAGACAGCGGAGTCTATCTGGATAATAGGAGAAAACTGTAGGTAAAATGGGACCCTATTCATAAATAGGGTCCCATTTTACCTACAGTTTTCTATGCTGGTCTGAACGAAGAGAAAAAAACTTATTTACCAACTATTGAATCAATGAAAATTTTGAGGAATCATGACAATAGATGCGTCTAGCAATCCATCAGCCTACATTGTGAGGGTGACCTGTGCTAGATCTAGTATACAACGTATTGACCACCGACAATTCCTTGATTGTCTTGAGTGAACAACTTTTCCCATGGAACCTCTTCTTTTTATGATATAGGTCGGCAATCGAGCAAGCGAGTCACCTGATGGTAAGTGATCAGCGCTGCCCATGGACAACTGCAACACCAGGGTGTGACAGGTGCGTTGTCGGCCTTTCATGGAGTTGGGCGAAGGAATCAGGGGAGGGGAAGGATGGGCCTCCGGCTCTCACTCACCGAACGAAGCATAGAGCTCTACTCAAACGTCGATTTGTGGTACTTGTCGATTTTTGTTTGAGTTTCCTGCATTGGCTTAAATGAAAGTAGGTCATTTTGACGGGCCGAGTCACCCCTTTAGCGGAATGTGGGGGTGAATTTACACGGTGTATAAAAAGAGCAAACAAAAATATGTAAGTATAATAATGAAACTGCTCAGCACTGGGCAAAGGTGGGCTGAGATCCCCAGCTTAAGAATGGTTCCGATGGGCAGCAGCGTCGGAAACACCACTAAAGAAACTGCGCTCGCCAATTCGCCAGTCAAGCTTGGTAAGCATGGCAAAGAATATACCTTTCTCCAGCAGGGGAATTATTTCAAAGAATATACCTTTCTCCAGCAGGGGAATTATTTCAAAGAATATACCTTTCTCCAGCAGGCGAATTATTTCAAAGAATATACCTTTCTCCAGCAGGGGAATTATTTCAAAGAATATACCTTTCTCCAGCAGGGGAATTATTTCAAAGAATATACCTTTCTCCAGCAGGGGAATTATTTCAAAGAATATACCTTTCTCCAGCAGGCGAATTATTTCAAAGAATATACCTTTCTCCAGCAGGGGAATTATTTCAAAGAATATACCTTTCTCCAGCAGGGGAATTATTTCAAAGAATATACCTTTCTCCAGCAGGCGAATTATTTGGGCTGAAATTATGATAATGTCATACATACAAACTGTCACGTGTTTTTCCTTTGCGGCATTAGGTGCACGGAATCAAAACAGTTATGGGCATGATTCCTCGGAATTTTGCCCTTTCCTTCGATTGGCTTTCACGATCTGCGCGGGAGGAGAAGCAGCTGGTACATTCTACGTTTTTTTCTTTTTTATTTTTTTTTTTATTTAATAAACCTTATTGTTCCAAATAAAATTTGTTACAATTGGCGGACTTAATGCTATAAGCATTATCTCCCAGTCAACCATAGGGAATAACAGAGAAAAAAATTGTATGGCGCAAAAAGTGACCTATTTAGTACAAATAATATATACCTATACATACACATAAACGACAGTGAAGTTAATAAATACATATATATGCAATATATACATAAACTTACATATAAAACAATATACATACCAATGATGAATATAAAAAAAAAAAATTGCTGACGGGGTTCTAAGGAGATAAAGAATAAAGAAGGTGAGAGTGAACCTGTCTTTTAAAAGAAAATTTTGTTGAAGTTTCTTTTATTTCAACGGGCAAAGCATTCCAAAGTCGAGAAGCTTGAAGAGTAAAAGAATTTGACATAAAATTTGTCCGAAAGAGAGGAGTAAAGAGGAGACGAGTATTCGTAGAACGAAGCTTTTCTCCCAGACCAACATGGAAGACATGATAATGATAGGAATGACGTCCTAATTCAAGATAGCGCCCGGTAGAGGGCGTTAAGTCCTGAATATTATAAAAACTCTTCTTCTTCCATGCTGGTCTGGGAGTAAAGAAAAAACGTAGAATGTGCCAGCTGCTTCTCTTCCCGCGCAGACCGTAGAAACCGGTCTAGGAGTGGACGAAAATCTAAAGACTTATGACAACAGGCGATGCGGCTAGCAACCCATAACTATTTTGATTCAGCTTTCCATCTTTACGCCCACCAACACGCTAAACGTGACTTTCTGTATTATGATCTTAGGCTCTGTCTACCCCGTAAGGGGTAAAGACGTGATAATATGTATGTATGTATAAAAAATATTGAATATTACCGTGTTCCGTGTTCGGTATAAAATATCATTCTTCAGTCAAAGTACAGTATCTTGTATTTTTTCCTTAATTAAAAATAATAATAATAATATGAAAATACTAGCTTTCGCCCGCGGCTCCGCCCGCGTCAATGTCGATCCCTCGGGAATAGTATTTTTTCCCGGGATAAAAGCCAGTCTATGTCCTACTCCGTACTCCAAAGAACTTGTATGCAAAATTTCATCATGATTGGTTCAGTAGTTACGGCGTGAAAGCGTAACAAACAAACAAACTCACTTTCGCATTTATAATATTAGTTAGAAAGTTAGGATATATTCAGAAAGATTTCAATTTAGATTTCCTGAATATACATTTTCATGTTAATATGACTTTTAGTTTAAGAGAAAATTCAAAATATAGGTAGATGACGTGGTCAGGTATCTCGTTGGCTGACTGTACATTATGTGCCAGTAAAATAATAATTACCGGATTTTGAACGTTATCTTGTGAGAGTAATCATGAGAGAGTCTAGTTTACCTTCTCTTTCTCTTTCTTGATACTGTTCCTCCGGGACTGGCTGGTGGAGTTCCTCCGGGACCCCGGCCGGCTCTTGGGGGTGTCGGGGTCATCGTCCGTACGATTGGTCCTCTGCATTGTTCTGGAATAAATATATATATACAATTATTGAGTAACTTACTGCTGTTCAGGCAAAATATAAATAAATATATACGGACAAATCACACAGATTGAGCTAGCCCCAAGGTAAGTTCGAGACTTGTGTTATGAGATACTAACTCAACGATACTATATTTTATAACAAATACATATAAATAAATAAAATTATTTAGTTTCAAAGTGGACATGTTTTTGAACTTTGTACGCCCCCCTCAGTAACAGCTACTAAGAGGGAGGTACAAAGTCAGGCTGCTACACAGTAGGTCCTGGTTCGATCCTCGGTCAGGTCAAAATAGCAATCTTTTTCAGATTAGCCTGGGTTTTGGATGTTTATCTATATATGTATATTTGACTAGCTCCGTGGCTCCTGCGACACGAGATTGCCCGGGTTCGATCCCCGGCCAGGTCAAGATGGAAAATGATGTTTTTTATTTGGCCTGGGTCTTGGATGTGTATCTATATATGCATTTGTTATAAAATATAGTATCGTTGAGTTAGTATCCCATAACACAAGTCTCGAACTTTGGGGCTAGCTCTATTTGTGTGATTTGTCCGTAGGTATATATATTTATTACTATTATAGACCGAGCGAGCGAAGATTCTTCCTTTTAGCTTGGGCAAAGAATTGTTCGTAAGTCCCGCTGTCCGGTTGTTCTCCTCTACAGGCACGTCACAGGCCGAGAGGCGGTTCCGAAGAACTCTGACACCAGGGTGTGCATGGTCGATTGACCGTGTCACCTAACACGAAATTATGATTTCAAGAAATGCCAAAGGCCTAAAGAATTTTCACTTCAATAAAGTACCTAAATGGAGCTAGAGAGGCTTTAAATCCCTTAGCCGCCAATCTAGACATTTCTAAAGGTTATAAATAAAGCAAAATCGATTTACCAATACGTTACCGCTTCACCGCACTGCGAGGGGGATGCCTGGCCGATCAAACAGAAGGGTCGTTACTGAGTCTATGTGTCGTGGCCGTGGCCATATCGTAGATTTGCTCACTCCATGAAATGCTCGACAATTTAATGAAGTGGTCGCTTTTCATGAAATGTTTCACTGTCTATTGGCTACATCATGATATGGCTCGGGCAGATCAATGATAAGAAATCGTTTCTCGATTGGGCAACTAAATGAGCGGCTACTTCATAAAATGGTCAAGATGATTTGATCATATCTTAAAATAGTTTCATTAATTACCGCTTTAAAGCTAAAAGCTCAACCATTTTTTTTTATCTTTACTAATATTATAAATGCGAAAGTGAGTTTGTTTGTTTGTTTGTTACGCTTTCACGCTGTAACTACTAAACCGATCATCATGAAATTCTGCATACAAGTTCTCTGGAGTACGGAGAAGGACATAGGCTACCTTTTATCCCGGGAAAAAGTACTATTCCCGAGGGATCGACATTGACGCGGGCGGAGCCGCGGGCGAAAGCTAGTATGTTATAATTGTAAAAGAATATGTCATATGTCACGAATTAGCGTAGAATTTAATAAAATGCTCTGAAATTATATTAATGTTTTGTTTTTGATATGTCAATTTATCTCATCTTATCGTAATCTATGTAGATACGTTCCTATACAGTTTGATTAAAATATCAAAGCAATGTTTAAAAAATATAAGTCTCCAAACGTCGGTATTTTAGAACCATTTTTAACCCAACTTTAGAGGTAAATAATACGGATTATTCCCGCCATTATGAACATGAAGATTCCTATATTATTCACTTGCGTACATAGTTTGGTTACTCATAAGTGCTAATAACATCATTATCATCGTCAATCTTCCATGTCATCGCTGAAATACATACACCGACAAAGTGACCGGGACAGTTTGTAAATAAAAAAAAATCTCCTACTAATTTCTTTATAGCAATTTTTCGTTAAGTACAGCTTTTTTAGGTTTAGCTTCAATGTTGACAGGCACTTATTTGAATTAATTAACATCAATGGTATGTTATGATATGATAGCCGTGTGGTTTCCGGTAGAGTACAATAGGCCCACTCCAAGTCTTCCCATGGAGGTCGTAAGAGGCGACTTAGGAAATACAAGTTAAACAAAGCTCATAAACATCAATGAGACCTCTCCAACTCGTCTGCCCAGCGAGGAGAGTGTAGGCCAAATCCTCTGTCTGCCTGACCAAGTATGGCTCCGGTAGTACAGAGAGGATCATGCTCCTGCAGTGGAGACTAAAAAGACCTGATGATGATGATGATGATGTATGTTATGATGAACCAAGATCATCTTTCATATAAAAAAAATACTTCAAACAAACTATAGAAGCATTATCCTCCCATTCTGGATGCAATTTCCTTTCGTACTCTCTTCTTCTCTTCTTCCTTGCCTTATCCCTTTTATTTGGGGTCGGCTCTCTTCGTCCTTAGGCGCCAGGATAATCTATCCTGGGTTGTCCGTGTGTTCAGCTGAGCCCGTTCCATGTCTTTGGATACGGTTGTCCACCATGTAGCCAAAGGGCGTCCTCTGCCTTTTCTCCTCTCCGGGATCACCAAGGCCTTCTTTACCGGATGCTCTTCATCCCTCCTCATCACATGTCCGAACCAGCGCATACGTCTTTCTGACAACTTATCACCTATGGGCGCAACCTTGAAGGAGCCTCTGATATACTTGTTGGTAGTCTTATGCAATTTCCTTTCGTCCAAAAAAAAGTATTAATTTAAATCGGTTCAAATGACGAAGTTATGACTAACAAACATTAAAAAGCCGGCCAAGTGCGAGTCGGACTCGCGCACGAAGGGTTCCGTACATTATATAAGTTTCATCATCATCATCATCATCAGGTCCTTTTTAGTCTCCACTACAGGAGCACGACCCTCTCTGTACTACTAGGGCCATACTTGGCCAGAGCAGCCAGAGGACATGGCCTACACTCTCCACGCAGACGGGTTGGAGAGGTGTCTTAAATGTTTATAAGCTTTGTTTAGCTTGTATTTCCTAAGTCGCCTTCTACGACATCCACGGGAAGACTTGGAGTGGTCCTATTCTACTCTGCCGGTTTATAGTTTATAATTATTAAAAATATTTTTCGCAATTTTTGCTTTATCTGTGTTATAAGACGTTGCTTAGTACCAAATTTCAAGATTCTTATAGCTCACGGGAAGTACCCTGTAGGTTTTGATTCCCGTGCGAGTGTCGAAAAATTATTAAAAACATGTTAATATACTACGATGTACCTACCTAAAAATTTATGGTTTTCGCATTTTTTATCTGTGCTATAAGGCGTTGCTTCGTGCCAAATTTCAAGATTCTGAGTGCTTGGGATGTACCGAAGTACCCTGTAGGTTTTGATTCCCTTGCGAATGTCGAAAAAACACGAAAAAATGCGGCATAACCAGCTGTAATATTTGCTTGCGTTGGCTTAGAAGTTTAATATTTTAACAGCTCCAAGATAGCTACAGACAGACAAACGGACAACCAAGTGATACTATTTTTCCGTTTATTTCTTTTGAGGTACGGACCCCTAAAAACTATGAAGACAGGCAGATTTGATTCATCCAGGGTAGTAGAAGACCAGCACGCTACTCGCTAGCTTGGACAACTACAGTAAACAACGTTTTGATAGTCACTTCAACATCCATTACAGTTTTTATCTATACTAATATTATAAAGATCTAGATATAGACTAGCTCCGTGGCGCAGCGGTCAACACGCCAGCCTGCGACACGGAGTAACCGGGTTCGATCCCCGGCCAGGTCAAGATGGAAAATGATCTTTTTCAGATTGGCCTGGGTCTGGGATGTTTATTTATATATGTATTTGTTATACAATATAGTATCGTTGAGTTAGTATCCCATAACACAAGTCTCGAACTTACTTTGGGGCTAGCTCAATCTGTGTGATTTGTCCGTATATATTTATTTTTATTTATTTTATAAAGCTGAAGAGTTTGTTTGTTTGTTTGTATGTTTGAACGCGCTAATCTCAGGAACTACTGGTTCAAGTTGGAAAATTCTTTTTGTGTTGGGTAGTCCATTTACTGAGGCTATAAAACATCACGCTGCGACCAATAGGAGCGAAACATCAATTAAAAATATTTCGAAAACGGGGCAAAAATATTCATCTATACTAATTAATCATACAACAGAAATTGCCGCGGACGAAGTCACGGGTAACAGCTAGTCTTTAATAAAAATACTTAGTCGTACGACAGCCGCAATGTATTTGTGACGATCAAAACGCAGATCAGGTTTAGTGCTTTCTAATGTTTAAATTTAAATCACTTAGGTACTACAGTTTTATCGCGTTCATTTACATTATTTTTACACCGAACGCTTCGAAAACTTTACAGTTTTCATGTTTGCAGCGTAGACCAAGCCCAAGCTATTATCCCTGATACCTATATCTACCCGTGCGAAGCCGGGGCGGCCCGCTGGTATAGTAGATTGGCAATATATCTAGTAGATAGATAAGGCCCTACTAACTTAATAATAAACAACTCCGTGGTCCAGTGGTTAAGGCGTTTGCCTGTTGACTTCCGGTGGGAATCAAACCCACGACCCCCGGGGTCGTGGGTTTGATTCCCACCGGAAGCATACTTTGTTTAGTTGTTTCCAGTTTGGTTAGGACATTGCAGGCTTGAATCACCTGATTGTCTGATAATTAAGATGACTCCGTGCTCGGAAGGCACATTAAGCTTGTGAGGGCTCGACCGTCCCGACGCTCTAGCCGAGTTCCCACATATAAGGATGTTAGGGAGAGCACAAGACGACACACAGAACACAGAGAATAACTTTATTATAACTTCGCTTTACAACTTCAATAAATTAATAACAGAGACTTATGCTCCAAGATATGGTAGTAGACTCAAAGATGTTAGTAGACTGAAAGATGTTAACAGACTGAAAGGTGGTAGCAGACTGAAGAATGAGTGATGAGAGAGAGAGAAAGTAATCTAAAAATGGAATGGAATGGAATGAAATTTGAATTAAAATAAGGAATGAAAAATGGACAGGATGAGAGAAATGAGGTTGGATGAGATGCAGCATGCAGGTGGCATGCTGCAACGTTACAAGCTATTGCTCCCGGCTGCCATCTGGTAGTCGTAAAAGGAACCACGTCAGAGGCCGAGAGGCGGTTCCGAAGAACTCTGACACAGGTGCATGGTCGATTGGACGTGACACCTACTCGAAATGATGATGACTAACTTAATACTTTTTGGTGGGGGCATTATTCCGAATTCACAGCGGAACGAAGGAGTCTAGCATAGAATAGATATAGAATAGTCCCGAGCGTAACGAGGTATTCTTAAGAAACTCCTGAGTGAACCGAGGGATTCAGAGTATGTTGTCTAAAGTATATCTTAGACCCGAGAAGACGCATTCAGCTTTTCATCTCCCTCTACAGAAAAACAATTTTGTGTTTTCATTCCCACGGGATTAAAAACGTCTGAATTGTGGATCAAAAAAACTTTTTAGTCCGTCGAGAATAAAAACGTATTTTAGACCCTGTGGGCCACCACGCTTTGTTTTTTGAATAGATTAGATGAAAATGTAATAAACGCTATGAAATCGTATACAGGGTGAAATTGAATTCATTAGCAAACATATAATGATTGACTCTAACCACGAATCTGAACAACTTTCATTATGGTACCAACTCCGAAATTGCAACAAAAAATCAGCTGTTCCATAGATTTTAAGTAAGCCAAGTAATTTTTTCACAAAAGAGCAGATAATTTTTTCACGATGTCGAAGTTAAATAAATATAAATATATACAAATCACACAGATTGAGCTAGCCCCAAAGTGAGTTCGAGACTTGTGTTATGGGATACTAACTCAGCGATACTATATTTTATAACAAATACATATATAGATACACATCCAAGAACCAGGCCAATCTGAAAAAGATGATTTTCCATCTTGACCTGGCCGGTGATCGAACCCGGGCACTCTCGTGTCGCAGGCTGGCGTGATGACCGCTGCGCCACGAAGCTAACCATTTGGTAGAAGTTGGTCCCATAATGAGAGTTGTTCAGATTCGTTGTCTGAGTCAATCCCTTAACGTTGGCTGATGAATTCAATTTCACCTGTACAGTGATTTACAAAATACTTAACTGTCACTCCTACCCAAGTATCTTAGCAAATACTCTCACCTGCTATATGTCTCCCCGCAGTAAGAAGGTAGCCTCACATGTCTGTCTGTTTACGCCGCGCCGCCTCGGGGCCCACTGAACGCTACAATATTATCCTGAGACACGCATGGTTAGATACGGGAGAGGACGCTTTGATGAGCGGAGCGGGGGGATGATGCGAGCGAACACAAAAATCATATATACACATCCTTACTAATATTATAAAGGCGAAAGTGAGTTTGTTTGTTTGTTTGTTACGCTTTCACGCCATAACTACTGAACCGATTATCATGAAATTTTGCATACAAGTTCTCTGGAGTACGGAGAAGGACATAGGCTACCTTTTATCCCGGGAAAAAGGTACTATTCCCGAGGGATCGATATTGACGCGGGCGGAGCCGCGGGCGAAAACTAGTCTACATATAAGTAACAACAACTCCAGCAGAAGGGGATATGCACTGAATCTTGATTGAGGGATTGAGTTTCTTCTCACCTGGTAGTATTTTGATTTTGAATATATTAAAAAGAAAGTTTTTTTTTGTGTTTTAAGCAAATAACTTTGTGTGCTTCCTCCATTAGTGAGTACATCCAAATAATGCTTTAGCACAAAGTAATGTAATTCAAAGTAAATGTAACTTTGACTCCTCCAAAGTAATGTTTGCATAAATTGATTTATTATTATAGAAGTAGGACATACATTGTGGTTTAAAGGCAATTAATTTGAAAACGCTCTAATTACTTTTAACAGTATATTTCATAAGGCGTTTATATAATGTGTATTTAGTTTGAAATTCGCTCAGCTAACTTTTCCTTCGAGTGGCTTAATCCAAAACCATTTTGAGTTATTCGATATTTATATTATACAAATTATACAAATAACGATATTTTTATAGGTATGTCATTACTTACATACGTGTAAAATTTCCGGGCACTAGCATATATTGTACTTTTTTATGTACATTTGACGGCAAAGGAGCAGACGAGCTACCTGATGGAAAGTGGTCACCGTCTCACCGTTATCTGCAACACCACAGGAGTACTTATAGTATAACGAAGTTGAAAGGAAAACTATCACAGCTAAGAGGGTTCACGAGTCAAAGAGTTGCACTTAACCGATTTAAAATTCAGTGCAACTACGGAACCCTACACTGCCCGACACGCACTTGACCGTTTTTTTGACGTGATATCGTCACATAAATCGATGACCACCGGCTGCAAGTACGAAAAATGTCACGTTCCGGAGCAGCAGCAGTAGCAGTAGTATCTATCACGCATCTATCATCGTTATCACGTAACAATATCGTCCATAAAAGGATTTTCATCCATCATCATCAGGTCTTTTTAGTCTCCACTGCAGTAGCATGACCCTTTCTGTACTACCGGAGCCATACTTGGCCAGAGCAGACAGAGGATTTGGCCTACACTCTCCTCGCTGGCCAGACGGGTTGGAGAGCTCTCATTGATGTTTATGAGCTTTGTTTAGCTTGTATTTCCTAAGTCGCCTCTTACGACATCCAAGAAGAAAGGAAGACTTGGAGTGGTCCTATTCTACTCTGCCGGAAACCGCACGGCTTTACAGACAAGCAATTTTTTTTATTAATTTAAGTTGCCCTTTGTCCTTCTCCTTCCCTTCTGAAATGGAATAAAGAAAGCTTGTTTTTTATACTACTTCTAGTTTTTATAATACAGCCAGGCAGGATTCATGGTTTTGCTCTAAATCGCTTCACTCTCCGCTGCTCGCTCCGCTCATGCACTATGTCCTCGGTGTGTAATAAGGGCGGCAGGGCGGGGTGTCCACTGGGCCATGCAACAGGTCGCGGGAAACTGTAGAGAAGACGGGTTGGCGTTTATATAATGACAAGCTTTCGCCCGCGGCTCCGCCCGCGTCAATGTCGATCCCTCGGCACAGTAAGTACTGTTTCCCCTTTATCCTTCTTCGTATCCCAAATAACGTGTATGTAAAATTTCATGATAATCGGTTCAGTGTTAAAGGCGCGAAAGAGTCAATCACACTACTGAACTGATTTTGATGAAATTTAAATGGGATAATTCGAAAGCACACTCATACAAACAAAACTTTCGATTCATTAATAACGAAATTAAGCGGTAACAAACATAAAAAAAAACAACCGAGATGATAACCTTATTTTTTTAAATCTGGTATAAAATAAATTGTCGTAACCGACTCGACAGACGCCGCTGTGCTCCATCGAGCTACATTAGCCCGGGAAAGCACTCGTAACCAAATTATCAGGCTTCAAACGCTGTACCTACCACACGGCTACTGTTTGTTAGTATTTAATCCTATAACTATTTTTCCAATTTGCCTTTTTTTCCAACTAAATATTCAAAAGTCGCACCAAAGATGCTGACTTGTACACTAAATGTGCACACAAAATAAAGTACCTAATCCTGTTTTAAATTTTGTAATGACGCCGTTCGTAAAAGAGCGATTTTTCCGCCAAAAAATTGCCCCTTTACCCTATTAATCATTTTTTCTTAACATAATGTCGCAGTTCTCTTCACTTTTCCGGCAGCAGTTTGTTTCTGATGGCGATTCGTTAAATGACTTTATATCATTGTAATGCTTATTAAGAAAACAATTTTCGAAATTCCGTTGTTAGTTTAGATAAATAAAGAAATATACGGACAAATCACACATATTGAGCTGCTAGCCCCAAAGTAAGTTCGAGACTTGTGTTTTGGGTTTGGGATACTAACTCAACAATACTATATTTTATAACAAATACATATATAGATACACATCCAAGACCCAGACCAATCTGAAAAAGATCATTTTCCATCTTGACCTGGCCGGGGATCGAACCCGGGCACTCTCGTGTCGCAGGCTGGCATGTTGACCGCTGCGCCACGGAGCTATCCTATCCATAGCATCGTAGCATAGCTCATCTCTAGTGGAAAAGCACCCTTATAAGCGAGACAGCGCGGGTCCTGTTGTTTTTGGATTTTATATCATATGTAGTAGGAATAAGTTCGTTATTTCACTGATTATTTTCATTCGGTTTGCTTCGGCGGTAGGTTGAACCCAATGAGACAAAAGTGGTGGTAATGTTGGCTGGTTGTAATTTAAACGACAAATTTATATATTTTCATAATTTATTTCAACTAAAAACTAATATTTCACAATTTATACTCTTAAATTAAACTATATGTAGTTACAAATAATATATTAACTTCAGAAAAGTCGTCGATATATTTTGTTAAAAAAAAAAACAGAAAAATAGAAAACCCAACATTTTTAAAATATTTTTCACGTTTTTGCGAAATTTCTTTAAAGTTACAAACAATACAATTTAAAGCATTTATCGAAACCTAACGTATTGTATAATTTATAACTTTAAAGAAAATTCGAACACGAAAATCAAAAATAAACTATAAAAAGGTTTTTTTGGAAAAAATTAAGTATCTTGTCGCAAATAAACAGAATTTGGAAAGAAAATACATAATTGTGAAAAGAAAATGTTTTTTGTGAAACGACACACAATATAGACTTAAAAGAAGCAGACACGGCATTTTTAAAAACAGAATTTTAATAGTTTCTAACAGCACAATTTATGTCGGAATATCATTAGTCATGATCTTAAAAAAGTTTTTTTTTTGCAAATATACATTTTTGTTACAAGCTTTTATTATAAATGAATCCCAAGACAAATCAAATGAGCCCAAACACGATTGGTGTACCTTGTTTAGTTTAAGAGTTCCTATGGCCACCTTCCGACTCCATCATCAGACCAGCGCAGCGATTCCATAATCTTGTATTATCATCTGATTTACACATTTAGCAAAATTTCAGCTCAATCGGTAACCGGAAAGAGGTACAAATTTAACTTTAAGATTTGAATAGACAAATCATATCTTGCAAGTTAAAAGTACCTCTTCCACTGATCTGGCCAAGTATGGCTCCGGTAGTACAGAGAGGGTCATGCTCCTGCAGTGGAGACTAAAAAGACCTGATGATGATGATGATGAAACATTAGACAGGTGAAACTACATAAAATCTTGTACAAATAATGCAATGACAGTCTAAACATTTACCTATTTTCAGTATTTTATCCATTATCACAAACTAGTGTTGTATCTCTTGCAACTTTTCAGTCACTGGATGCGAATAGTGGTTGACGTAACTAATGTATGATTTTAAAAAAAGCAGTTGTCGGGTCCAGAAAGATGTTATTCGACAACAATGTGTCCGTAATGGTCCAGGCTAGACGATCGAGCTTTTTTTAGAGATGAAACGGATAGTGGTTTGGCCGCATACAGGATTTTCGGCAAGCTACGAGGCCGGATATCCGACTACCGGATATTCGGCCCTTTATTTCAGAAGCTGGTCTGGTATACGAAGCCAAGCGGAGTCGCCTCTTACTAACAAATGCGGAAAATTTGTTGTGGGTGCAATTATATAAATAAACGGTGTCCATTACCTACTTATTATGCGCCTTGTGTAAAATAATGAGAATTTTGTAATTAGGAATCCGGCCGGATACTGAATTACTATCCGGTATTCGACCGGATAGTGAAAACGAGGCCGGATACTAACCGGATATCCGTTTCATCTCTACTTTTGTCTGGCGTGCATATTAGAACTCGACCACTATCGCTTCAGTAGCGTATTTGGGTGAAATGCTATGAACTATGGATATTACACTGATTATAGATTTATGAACGTTCAGACACGGCTATCAAAACGGTATTTTAGAAAATATTGCTGTTAACTTTGTGAATACATGTTATTATTTAATATATATTATTATATAGAATACAAAATCTTCACCTAATTATTTACATCTTAACTAGTAAGCGTATGTTTCTCGGAAACTATTCATTCGTTGTATGTGTGGAGATTTGTATGACAAGTTTAATTGGTATTTGTGTCTCACAGTAATTGTTGGACTACCATAAAAAGTTGGTCGATTATAGACATTATCGCATCGTCACACAAATCTTCAGTTTTCATACAAATTTGTATGACAAAATGCATTAGTTTCTCAGAAAAATCTCATCATTTTAAACGAACTACTCCTAAATTAACTCTAAAATTGCAAACGTTACAATTAAGCTTAAAATGTAAATCCCTAATACGAAATAATAGTGAAAATGAAAACTTATACAGTATTCCTGTCTTTCTAGATGTTTGTGATGAACAGCGTACTATTTAGGAAACAATACTTTGTTCCAAATATTTTTTTATTCAAGAAATCGTAATTTTATTGTCTTAGAAATTCAAACCTTCCACTTTAGGGTTTTAACATAATTTTATTTTGTTTGTATGGTTTTATAACCCTATTTTAGATTTTATTGTTAATCAAATCTGACACACGATATATAACTGTGTGAGTGAAAAAGAGCCACACCAGATGTACAGTGACTTTAAGTTCAACAGTAGTTGCAAACACACACCGTCTTTTTATAAAACGAGGTCTAACTGAATGCGGGTCATGACGTAAATTTCTCTAGAGACCCGGAGAGCATCAAGTTTTGATGGGCTAGACCATTATCCGACCAAAATTAGTTAACACTTATCACTTTGACGTTTGGTCACCTGTCATTGTCAATTTGTTCTGGTCGGATATTGGTTTAAACCAGGCACTGAAGTTAGTCTTCGTTTTATAATGAGACGGTCAATTTTAAACACATATCTTCATCCAGTCCTTTGTTATGTTCAGGACCAAATGAATGCTGTACAGAATTAACTTATTATAAACTATACTATAATATTTAAATAGAATATTTCTTTCAACTTAACATACAAGCGTATTGATATTGCTCCAAACATTGTTCGTCAGATACAATTATTAAGAAAAAGCGGCGTTTTCGAAATAATTTTAACTGAAATTTTAAATTTAGTACATTGAGTCGTAATATCAATTTTTGGGTATTATATTGTCAAGATGTTTCCTCCATTCTTCACACCAAACATCAACAGGTAAAACTTTTCTTAAAATTTGAATTCAAAAAGTATATCCTGTGTTGCTGTGGTGTCAAAATATGTGATTACAAAAATTGAATATAACAACGCAATGTACTTAAAACTGGCGTATATATTGAATTATCTGTCATTATTCACCTTTTCTTGTGAAAACTGACAGATAATACAATTTCAAACTATATCTCATACTCCAATCTCTATCTACAAAATTGGTTTTGGCGTTATTACTAGCAGACAGCCCATCTGATGATAAATGGAATCTGCCGCTTGAAATACACCAGTAATCCCCCGAATACAGCACAATTATAACTTCTAACATAATCATGCTTTACAATTTGCGACTCATAATAATACGCCCGAAATAGCTACGCCATATCTTTTGCTATACAATGGCTGGACGATTAGTGAGTTAGTCACCCTATGAACTGTCGCACTACTTCAGGCAAAAGTAACTTCGGTGGTCCACGTATAAAATACTATTTACAGTTTTGGATAAAAACGGCACATAGGTTGATGTTAAAGCTTATAAACAATGGCATTCAACCACTGAGACGATGACGCTTAGGGCAAGTTATATTACAACACGCGTGACCAGACATTACGTCCTTCGTTCACGTATTAATTCTGTCAAATGAGTATTATATAAAATAAATGATCATTTTATATAACACTCATCTGAATTATTAAAATTTCAAACGTCTTAAAAATTAATGTTAGTATTTTATTGTAACTAAAACATAAACTAAGCGAACACATACTATGTAAAAGAATTATCAAATATTATAATTTTCGTTTGAACGAATTTAAAGTTTTCTCACTTAAATACTCTTTTATGTGTGTAAATATTTAAATTGCACGTTTAGAACATGAAATTATTTATGGAATAAATATATAAATATATACGGACAAATCACACAGATTGAGCTAGCCCCAAAGTAAGTTCGAGACTTGTGTTATGGGATACTAACTCAACGATACTATATTTTATAACAAATACATATATAGATAAACATCCAAGACCCAGGCCAATCTGAAAAAGATCATTTTCCGTCTTGACCTGGCCGGGGATCGAACCCGGTCACTCCGTGTCGCAGGCTGGCGTGTTGACCGCTGCGCCACGGAGCTAGTCAATGGAAATTTTGTAAGGAACTAACGACTGTATGAAATCGCTAGGTTATTAGATCTATTTAGCGCAGTAGTTTTATTGATTTAGTAAGGTTTTCTTCAGCTAAGACACCGGCCCCCGGGTCCGGAGAGAAAATACGTTAAGATATTAAATTTCATGTGCCAACTTTGCCTTTTGAATATTTACAAATTATTTTACACCCTATTTATTTTTAGCTTAATATATTGCGATATACAAACTTAAATATAAAATGGCATGTAACAAGGTGGGATACACGTCGCTATCTACTTTGTACTACGATTAATTATAATATGGCATTTTTTCTTTGTATTTACACGCCCGCTCTATGTGTTATTAGATCTATGTTTTTATTCGACATTACTAAAGTAAACTAATCTTGGCATGAAAGGCCTTAGGAAAATTCGAGATTTCTTTAAAATAACATCCATTACCGAAATAAAAACCTAATATTTATCGAAATTATTTTAAAAATTATTAACTTAGCTAATAAAATCCTTGAAAAGTTTAAAAAATTAAATTTTATTAAATTTTTTAAAAACCCCTCTTATGAGAATAACCCTTTTTTTAGCAGACCACGCAAATGTTTTTACATAATTTTGCACAAAAATAATTTCATTTACTTACTCATATTATAGGTTTTTAATTCTAAACGACAACACGATTGACTTATGACAATAGAAAACGTCCTACCGGGTATCATTCCTTAAAAAAATTCATACGAATCGAAATACAATTATAATTTTAGTAAAAATATATTGCAATTGACAAAATTTTTACCGAAATAATAAGTTTCATTAAAACTTTTTTACTAATAAACGATTAGGTAGCATGCAATTTTTTAGATCAGCTTTTTCTGATTTTTTGAGTCTGTTTTTGTTTTTTATGTAATTTTTTTTACAAACATTTCAATACTACACCTGTAACTTTATTACATAATTAATTGCTTTTAATTTGCTTGTATGATATCATAATTTTAATCGTAATCAATATCGAAAATATTCTAAAACGAATCTTGGAAATCTACCCAAAAGACTAAATAATCTTCTTTTTTTAAATTTAAATTCTTTATAATAAAAAATCTAACTAAAGAAATTATTTAATTATTTTTATACTTCTGAAAATAATATTCCAGATGTAAAGAGAATTTTACCCTAAATCAAGTTTATTTCTTTTCATGATCTACGAATAATCTTGACGAACACTGAATTCATAGTTACATGTAATTTAGCCAAAATTTACAACTTGATTAGTTTGTAGTACGGTCTACTAAAAAATATTCTTCGTAAACTTTACTTTACTTAAAATAACCATAATTGATGAGTTGACACTATTATGTTCTTATTAATGGTCTACTAGACAAACAGTCTCTGAAACGACCAATACGAATCACATCGTAGGGACCAATACTGGACTGAGTTTCTTTCGGCGTATTCATCTCAGCAGTGGTCGTTTCAAAACGCTAGTAGCTTATCGATTTTGCAAATATTAAAAATAATAATATGACGTTCAGAAAGAGATACATGATATCCAAATTTGAATAAATTCTATTTCATTTCATCTTCGAGGAAAATGTGGGCGAAAATTAATGTGTGGTCTACTAAAAAAGATGGTCTACTCAAAATCCCAATTTAAAACCCATTCTATGACAATTTGGTTAAGTTTACACTATTAACCAATTTCTATACATGGTACGAAACCCCTGGTCTACTAAATACCATTTAAAAATCATGCTATTACTCCTATAATAAGAGTCTATTCTTGTTCCTATGCATTGTCTACTAGAAAACCCTTGGTCTACTGAAAAGACCGACCCATAGCGGCGGTCTTTCCTATTCCTGCTTGCACTGGGGCTTCAGCCCTTTTAGTACATAAGTAAAAAGTCAGTGCTTTAGAGAAAATATGGATCAATTTACACTATTAATCAATTTATATACATTGTCTACTGAAAAGACCGGCCTATAGCAGCAGTCTATTATCTATCCTATTTCTGCTGGTACTCGACTGAACGGGCCTCAACCTTTTTAGTATCACGTAAAAGACCTACGAAAACGCATACTTTAAAAATAATTTGGATCAATTTATATACATGGTCTACTAGAAAGCCTTGGTCTACTGAAAAGACATAGGTCAGCCTTTTACTGAAAAGACTGACCTATAGCAGCAGTCTCTACTAAAAAAACCTTGGTCTACTGAACAGACAGACCTGCAGAGCAGCAGTCTGTTCCTATCTGCCCTATTCTTGCTGGTACTCGACTGAACGGGCCTCAACTATCACGTAAAAGACCTACAAAGACGCATGCCTTTAAAACAATTTACACTATTAATCAATTTATACACATGGTCTACTAGAAAAACCTTGGTCTACTGGAAAGACTGACCTATAGCTGCAGTCTCTACTGGAAAAGAATTGGTCTACTGAAAAGACTGACCTATAGCAGCAGTCTCTTCTAGAAAAACCTTGGTCTACTGAAAAGACCTATAGCAGCAGTCTGTTCCTATCGATCCTGGTCCGGCTGGTGGTCGGCTGTACGGACCTGAGTCTCCGCAGCGCCTGTTTGTGTCTAGGGTCGAGCATGGCGGTGTACCCGGCGGGCGAGCAGAGGTCGGGGTGTCGCGTGTAGAAGGCGCGGTAGCCCTCGTGCAGCAGGTATATCTCGGGGTAGTGGAGCGACGGGTAGTGCTCCATGTTCTTCTCGCGGTCTGAAGAGCGGAGGAAGCGGGATCTGGAAAGAACATAATATTTCATTTAAATTTTTTGAATATTTCATCCTAATCCTATCCTAACTAATATTATAAATGCGAAAGTGTGTTTGTTTGTTTGTTTTTTTACGTTGTAACTACTGAACCGATCATCATGAAATTTTGCATACACGTTATCTGGGGTACAGAGGACATAGGGTACATTTTATCCCAAAAAAGTTTGTTCCCGGGGGATCGACATTGACGCGGGCGGAGAAGCGGGCGAAAGCTAGTTTTCAATATTCCAAGATTCTGAGTTCATGGGAAGTACCCTGTAGGTTTTGATTCCCTTGCGGATGTCGACAAACAAACAACAGAAACATTTGCGGTATAATCAGCTGTATCTTTTGATTGTGTTGGCTTTGAAGTTTGATTTTTTCATAGCTCCAAGGGACCGTAGACCTGAGCATTTGATATGGAATGAAACAGAATTTTATTCAAATCAGGATATCATGTATCTTTTTTAGAACGTCATATTATTATTTTTAATATTTGCAATATCGATAAGCTACTAGCGTTTCGAAACGACCACTGCTGAGATGAATACGCCGAAAGAAACTCAGTCCAGTATTGGTCCCTACGTGCCTGAAGGGCTACGCTTTCACATTTATAACAAATTGAATTATTATGAATAACAACAAAAATTATTATGAATAAATATTGATATGAATTTCTGCTCGATACTTCTACGCGTTCCTGAGAAAAAAGGGTCTTGACAGACAGACAAACAACCGAGTAATCCAATAAGGGTTCCGTTTTTCCTTTTCGAGATACAAAACCCTAAAAATTGCAAGTGAAAGCTTGTAAAACAAACTCACAGGTTGGGCCCCCTCTCGAGCGAGAACTCGCAGTGGAACACGAGGATGCGTCTCTTGTGTCCCGGCGCCCGGGGCTCCCTCGGCTGGCTGACCAGCGACAGCACGAGCTCCCGGGAGTACAAGTTCTGCGCGCCCCGGATGTGGCCGCCCTCGAACTCGTAAGGGTAGCGGCAGTCGATCACCTGGGGGACGATGTCAATATCATCAATACATACATGTAGAAATTTTTATCGTTTTGGACCTTAAAAGGGGTCACTCAGACCATCAATATGAACAACTTTTTCAATGGGAACAATGTTGTAAACCTAAAAAAAAAAGTTGTCGAATTTTTTTTTTTGTGTTCCCAACATTGATCCCATAGGAAAAGTTGCTCATTTTTATGGTCCGAGTTACCCCTTTATGGGTCCAAAACGATAAAAATTTCACCAAGTATAATAAAAGAGTAAAAAAATATGTCTGTACATTGAATATATTTACAAAAAAATTATACACGGTGAAATTTTGATCGTTCTGGACCCTCAAAGGGTGATTCAGCCCGTTGATATGAACAACTTTTCCAATGGAACCAATGCTGGAAATCAAAAAATTTTTAAAGTTCGCATACAAGAAGAGTTCCTAGCCGCATCGCCTATTGTCAAGATTCTTTAGATTTTCGCTCATTCCCTTGACCGGCTTCTACGGTCTGCGCGGGAAGAGAAGCAGCTGGCACAATCTACGTTTTTGTTCCGTACCGTTATCTATAAAACGGCAAAAAAATCATGTCTGTTGTATGGGAGCCCCTCTTTAATATTAATTTCATTTTTATTTAATTATTTATTTGTTTAGTGAATATGTAACCTAATATTCTGTGAATATTTCAAGTGTCTACCTGTTACCGTTATCAATATCGAGCAAAAACAAGCAAAAAATCACGTTTGTTTTATTTAAGCCCTCTTCAATATTTATTTTATTCTATTTTTTTGTATTTGTTGTTATAGCGGCAACAGAAATACATCATCTGTGAAAATTTCAACTGTCTAGCTATCACGGTTTAGGGTATACAGCTTGGTGACAGACGGACAGACAGCAGAGCGAAATTAATAGGGTCCCGTTTTTACCCTATGGGTATGGAACTCTAAAAATGATTCACTTGTAACTTACCTATTGACCACATCAGCACAGAACACAGGTCGTGACTCGGGTGATCTCTAGGGAATAACCTAATCATCATCATCATTTCCGGACTAGCTCCGTCGCGCAGCGGTCAACACGCCAGCCTGCGACACGGAGTGACCGGGTTCGATCCCCGGCCAGGTCAAGATGGAAAATGATCTTTTTCAGATTGGCCTGGGTCTTGGATGTGTATCTATATATGTATTTGTTATAAGATATAGTATCGTTGAGTTAGTATCCCATAACACAAGTCTCGAACTTACTTTGGGGCTAGCTCAATCTGTGTGATTTGTCCGTATATATTTATATTTATTTCGGGTAGGTGTCACGGTCAATCGACCATGCACACCTGGTGTCAGAGTTCTTCGGAACCGCCTCTCGGCCTCTGACGTGGTTCCTTTAACGACTACCAGATGGCAGCCGGGACCGGCTTAACGTGCCTTCCGAAGCACGGAATCATCTTTATCATCAGACAATCAGGTGATTCAAGCCTGCAATGTCCTAACCAAACTGGAAGCAACTAAACAAAGTATGCTTCCGGTGGGATCCGAACCCACGACCCCGGGTCAGGCACACGCCTTAACCTTGACCACGGAGGCGAATAACCTAATAATCACCTGGTAGTCCTCGACGCAGTGCTGGAAGTCCCCCCGCATGAGTTGCGCCAGCGTGTCGCAGGAGATGGCGTGTAAGTCAGAGTGCGGGCCGGGGGTCAGCGGGAGGGCGAAGGGCTGCGAGAAGTCTCCGATCAGGTCGGGCTCCACGGCCGCTGGGGACAGAATCAGAATCAGAATCAGAATAGTTCATCATCATCATCATCAGGTCCTTTTTAGTCTCCACTACAGGAGCACGACCCTCTCTGTACTACTAGGGCCATACTTGGCTAGAGCAGCCAGAGGACTTGGCCTACACTCTCCACGCTGGCCAGACGGGTTGGAGAGGTCTCTTAGATGTTTATAGCTTTGTTTAGCTTGTATTGCCTAAGTCGCCTTCTACGACATCCACGGGAAGACTTGGAGTGGTACTATTCTACTCTGCCGGATACCACACGGCTAATCAGAATCAGTTATTTTGCATAAAATATGGTAGTTACATGAAGATGTTATACATAATAAATTAGTTCGCATATTTAACCAAACTTGGCATGCAAAAACACATTATACAAAATTTAAAATTAATTATTATGAAATTATAGTTTATCTTCTAGGAATTCTTTTACACTGTAGTAGGATTTGGCCAATAACATTTTATATAATTTATTTTTAAAACATGGAAAATGTAAACATTTTATATCATCTGGTATCTTATTATATATTTTTATACACATTCCGTAACAATTTTTTAGTAACAGTGTAGTACGTTGAATGTAATAAAATACTAATCTATCACTATGCCTAGTATTTCGGGGGTATAAGTCACTTGCTTTTAGGAATAATTTCGGATTCAGTTTTACAAATTTTGCTATACACCTCTATGATCTATGTAGCTCCAAGTGAGCTGTCGCTACTTCACTGGGCGTTTGAGGAGAGGGCAGAGTGCCCTCAAACTTTTAGACAACATCACCATAGGGCCCCAGGAGGGACGGACCTCGGCTTTGTTCTGCTCGGCCTCTGAGACTACTGTGTATAATGTAAAATATTATCATTGCACACTCGATCGCTAACATAATATGTTCCAAAAAATAATAATGTACCTATATAATAAAAATCGTAATCATAAAATGAAAAAAAATGATAAATGAAGAAATTAGATGATAAATGATAAAGATGGATGATAAAATAAAAAAGCCCTTCAGGCGAGTAGGCGACCAATACTGTTGAAAAGAGTTTCTTTTGGCGTTTCTTCTCTGCAGTGGTCGGTTCCGAAACGCTAGTAGTCTGTAGCTTTTGCACATTAAGTAATAATATAAATATGACTAAATTAGATCCTTTAAAATGTGATTTGACGTGAAACAGTGCCTGCAAAGGCCTATTTTCTGAATAAACGTTTTGAATTTGATTTTGGGCGTTGCCTGTGTGCGCAAGGCTTGGAGAGACAGCAAACTCTCATATTACCTGATGGGCCGCGTATGCGTGCATGCAAGCCTGAAGGGCCATTCTGAAACCTCTATGACTCATCTACACTTATATGAAAAATGTGATAAATATAGTCCATTTATTGAGGAAGGTTATAGGCCATAAAACATCACGCTGCGACTAATAGGAGCGAAGCACCAATAAAAAATGTTTTGAAAACGGGGAAAAATTTATCCATCTATCCAAATGTCAATGTTAAAAATGGCTGCCATAGGACAGGCATTTTGCCTAGTGTGGAGCCATATGTGAACAGGAAATGTATTTAGTTTAAGATTGTATCAATAAAAATTTTGAATTTTGAATTTTGAATCCAATTAATCATAACAACAGAAATTGCCGCGGACGAAGTCACGGGCAACAGCTAGTCCTATTATAAATTTGAAAGTCTACTGACGACTGATCGACGATTATGCTAATATTATAAATGCGAAAGTGAGTTTGTTTATTTGTTTGTTTGTTTCACGCCGTAACTACTGAACCGATCATCATGAAATTTTGCATTCAAGTTCTCTGGAGTATGCAAAAGGACATAGGCTACCTTTTATCCCAGGAAAAAGAACTATTCCCGAGGAACGACATTGACGCGGGCGGAGCCGCGGACGAAAGCTAGTTGCTATATAAGTTCAAAAATAGTTAAATACTACTTACATCTCGCCAACGCAGACATGATAGATGCGTTGTTCTCAGAGAACGCTCGTTGCAGCACGGGCCTCTGTACCCGCTCCAACTCGGGGTTCTGCTTTCTGCGTTTGCTGGCTCCCAGACTCTCCTCTCCACTCTCCACTCTCTTCACACTGCACTTCGGACTCTCCAAGATAGAAAACAACGACACCCTGGCTTTAGACTCCGGGTTATAGCTCATACTCCTTTGTAGATTCGGCTTTAAAAACTTATTATCCACTATAATATTGTCTTTGATCGGACCGGACAGCAATTCATTGAAATTCGCTACTTTTGGACTGTTCGAGGCTTCCTCTATATCTAGGAACGGCTCTTCTAATTCAGATATGAAACCGCTTTCCATGGATGTGGTTGATTCGGATGTAAATATCCGTAATCGGCTCGAGGCTGGAGAAGAACTCATTGAACCGATACTGGAATCGCTCCGTTCGTGCCTCAACGGATTCTTCGTTGGTGTTTCTGTGAATTTTAGTGACTTTTTCACTGAAACATTACTTGTTGATGGCCTCTTCATAGCTGGTGAAGTGAATTCGAACGATTCATCTCCAAAGTTTAACATTCTGGTGGCGTTGACATTAGGACGGTTAAATGATGTGGATTGCTCAGTATCAGCTAACGGTGCCCCAAAGACAAAATTCCTCGAGTTGATTTTCCGTGATGTGGATGATCGTCCCCTGGAGATGATGTCTGGGCTGTCGGTTGAGATGATCTCGTACTTGGTGCAGTGGTCAAAATTGTCAGATTCGAATTCTTCCTCGAGGTCATGTAGTGTGTGGAAGTCTGAGTCCAGGTCTGTGTCGTCCTTCTCGGGGACAAATATGTCCTTTTCTGTGGAGAATTTGGTTTGGAGCGCGTCGGTGAAGTCCAGCTGAAATAGAAAACAAAGATTATGATAGAAGTTTCCGTGATGTCGTGAAAACAATAGATATTGCCTTGGAAATAAATACTTTCATTTGTGCTTGGAGTAAATTTAAAAAACTCACAATCAAATGATGAGGCGAGCTCCGTGGCGCAGTGGTTAACACGCCAGCCTGCGACACGAGGGCCCCGGGTTCGATCCCCGGCCAGGTCAAGATGGAAAATGATCTTTTTCAGATTGGCCTGGGTCTTGGATGTTTATCTATATATGTATTTGTTATAAAATATAGTATCGTTGAGTTAGTATCCCATAACACAAGTCTCGAACTTACCATGGGGCTAGCTCAATCTGTGTGATTTGTCCGTATATATTTATTTATTTATTTATCATGACCATGAGTTTTTTATTTAGGTCCCACTGCAGCAAAACAGGGGGACCTTTCGCCCAGCAGTGGGACTTAAATAGAAACTCATGATCATCAATCATTTGATTGTGAAATTTTTACTATTTCTACTTTGCTCTAGCTCTCCTCTTCAAGTTTTATCAAAAGCAGATCAGCATCTTGCTCCTTTCCCGTCAGAAGGTACCCATACAGCAAATATGACCCGCCCAGTCCCACTTCAACCTAGCAGATTACATCCCAACATTTATATTCCTGACCTTTATGATTGTGATAGTAAAATTAAAAATCTCGTTATATATGGCTAAGTGCATATTTGCTGTCTATTGTGAATGCTGTGTCTGATATAATAAAATAACCTGTATTGATATATCACACCTCTTCCATGCTTGTCTGGGATGTGCCAGCTGCTTCTCTTCCCGCGCAGATCATAAAAGCCAATCGAGGGATTGGGCTAAAATCTGCAGAATCATGTCTATAGGCGATGCGGCTAGCAACCCATCACTATTTTATTCCGTTTTCCATCTACACGCCCCTGGCATGCTAAATTTGGCCATAAGGTCTTATAGACATAGACTCTGTGTACCCCGTAAAGAAAAAAGACGTGATACTATATATGTACATGTGTTATAAAAGTTACCTTAGTGTTGGACCAAGTCTTATTCGTATCGAATCCATCTCCGAAATGGCAGTCTCTGGTCTCCTCCTCCACGTCCAGTTTCATGAAAGTCTCACTCATCAGGTTTGTCCGTTCGTTCTCCTTATTCTCCATCTTAAACCGAGTCCGCTCCTCGAATATCCTAGAAATCTTATTTGTACTCCTCACTTTGCTTGTTACTGGTGACAACGTGTTCCGGTCAATCAACGGACTCTGTTTTAACCTCTCGATGACTGGAGATTTGTATATTGGAGACTTAAATAACGGGGTGTTCGTGATCTCTCCTAAGATTCTTCGTTTGGACGGTGTGGCTTTGGGTGACAATGGAGAGAAACTGAGTGAGTGCGGGTTCATTTTAAGCTTGAAGTTGGTGGAGCAGGCCTCGTCCTGTTTCCTTTTTGTTGCGCTGTTGCCGGAGTTGATTTGGAAGTTCTCCGTTATCAACCTGGAATTGTAGAAATTATTTCTATTAGTATTTTATAGCAATAATTAGTCACTAAACATAAAAAAAATGGACTAATCCATAATATTCATACTAAAATTATAAATGCAAAAGGAACTCTGTCTGTTACCATTTCACGCTTCAACTGTTGAACCAATTTGGATGAAATTTAGTACGGAGGCAGTTTGAGGTTCGGGAAAGGACATACATTTCTTTCCAGGCAATTCTACTGTTCCCGAGGGATCGACATTACCGCCCAACAGCTAGTAAGAAATAAGTTTGTTTGTTGGTTTGTTGTTTGTGTGTGTAGGTGGCCAACACTGGTGTGTAAGTGACCACTGGGCTATCAGGCTCCTCAAGATAAAATAATATAAACAGGAAATTTTCATTTATTTACATATGTGGAGGGTTTGATAAACTGGGCCCGGGGACACAGGAACATTCCTAGTTCAGGTAGGAATCCACCATAATCTACCTTTTTTTTTTAAAACTTAGAATGTAAATGATTAACCCTTTCCGTGCCGTGTCCCGTGTCATTGCAGGCGAAACGCTTAACAACAAATACTTATATCACTAAAACATTACACTTAGATGTTAAAAGTGTATGAAAATGTTTGTACTGATGATTATGGTGAGCGATGAACGATTATTGCACCTAATTATATTATAACTAGCTTTCGCCCGCGGCTCCGCCCGCGTCAATGTCGATCCCTCGGGAATAGTACTTTTTCCCGGGATAAAAGGTAGCCTATGTCCTTTTCCGCACTCCAGAAAACTTGTATTCAAAATTTCATGATGATCGGTTCAGTAGTTACGGCGTGAAAGCGTAACAAACAAACATACAAACAAATAAACAAACTCACCTACGCATTTATAATTAGTAAGGATAATCTATGAATTATTAAAAATATGTAGGTAAGGAAGGTAAAACATATTTGTTTCTACCTATAAAATAAACTTAGTTACATATATATATAGTTTTCCTGTGACTTAGACCTACCTAATTAAATAGAATGCCATTAATAGTACATCGAGAAGGAGGTTGCTACAACTGGACTCAACTGGAGCGAGTTAAGAGTCACAGCCCAGGACCGTGAGAAGTGGAGAATTCTTCTGCGAGCCCTATGTCCCTGACAAGGGATCACAGGAACACATCATCATCATCATCATCATCAATAGTACATAGACCGGAAAATAAAAATAATTGTTTGTTTGTTTCTTTAATGTGTGGCCAAAACGGGTGTCTGATTTTTCAAACTTGTCCCGTTACACTTGAAACAGCTTAACGTGCCTTCCGAAGCATGGAAGAGCCCGAAAATTGTTTGTACCACTTGCGGTCACCCATCACAGTGGGGGCTGCGCCCAGGGTTGCTTAACTTAGGTAAGCGCGTGTTAACAATGTGCATGTTTTCGTTAAAGTATTTGTCGTGATAACAATATACTTTAACGAAAACATAGTAAGCACTTTCTCAAGAGGTAGTAATTGATTACAAACGTTCAAATCTTCGAAACCCGCCCTCTGTGGGGTCCAAATGAACGATCCCACAGAAAAAGTGAAGAATCAAAGATAACAATGAAACAACCCTTTTTGGACCCCTTAAATGCATTCACAATGATAATACCGCTTCAATATCTCTTCCTAAGGGCCCCAATATCCTATCAGGGACGTAAATAATGGCAAAACTGGTTCCACATACCTCCGAGCGACATTGTTGACAAAAACCTAGGTTATGGGAACGTTATCAGGTCAATTTACACACTAATTTCACACGCGATGTTATATTTAATAAGCTTTAACACGATTTATATTTTAAGACTGAAATGTAATGCGATTATAAGGTAGAAACAAAAATAAATGATTCATCTCTCTTCGATAGTTTCTTTCTATTGAATTGATTTCGCGCGCTCGCGTAGCACTCTGTCAAAGTCATCTGTGACTTGCGTTTTGTTTTAGCATTGATGTGTCAATGACTCTCGTCGACTTGATTTTTTAAGTAAATTATAATTTGATAATTTTTTATGTACGTACTTAAATAATAATAATTAAATAGTAGTAATTAAATAATTAGCGGCATTTATCCATCACATAGTATTAGTAGTTCCGTTTAAGACTAAACAAAGTTTTAGTAGATAAATGCGATTATATAAGTAAGTTGATAAATTGGGTTATTACGTTTCGTATTAAAAAGTAAGATAAATAACTATTCTTACTTTAAAATATCACTTGAATATATTTTTAAATTAAAAGATTTGAATTATTATCCTCCAATAGCGAAAGTATTTTATTATGTGCATTACTTAAATCTTCTTTTTCTCTGTGCATCTTGGACAATAGATAAAAAGGAACAAATCGGTTAAGCGATCAATATGCAACGTTTTTTAGGGATGGGGCGTTGTTGAATAATTTGTAACGGATTATTGCTAATATATTTAACGGATGATTTGTTAAACGTGTTATTGATTTTTATTACTGTTATGACTCCTTTGAATAATAAGTTATTTAGCGTCCAAGACGTAGCGTTAAAATGTCTAACAAAATATTTGTTTCGATAGGCTAAACAGAAGATAGAAAAGAAACAGAAAGGCAGACAGTCGCTACAAATGAGGGAAAAAGTGGAAAGGTTTTCGACTTACTTACCAGGGTATAATAATTCTGGCAGAAAATATAGTTAGACGGAGGGAGCTCTATCAACAAGAGCGTTGCTCTTAAATTTTGATGATGATGAGAATAAGTTTAAAAAGATAAGTATTTATGCAATTTAGAGATTAAGCAAACTTTATAATAAATATATATTTTTAAATAAGTAAGTGCCTCGGATTTTAAACGTGCACAGGTTTTAAAAACGCGTTTGTTTTTATCTAACACGGTTTTTCATACCAATCTATTTGTTAGTTAATAAACAAACAACACTCAACTAAAAACTCTATTTATTTCAGTGTGTGAAAATGCAGTAAGTAGTTACATGTATTTTCTCGTGATGAAATCGAACGCAGAACAAGGAGATTACGACATCAAATATAGATAATGAAGATATTTGTTTCAAGAAAAAAACTCGTTGCAATATAAATACTCGTCCATTTGACACACAACTCACAAGGCTTGAATTCTTGACGCCATATCAATTCGGGCCGAACAACAATAGATGCAATTCTTATCACGGGGAGTTTTTGTGCGCGTAACGGTTGCTTGGGGCTTGGGGAAAGATTTAGACTTTTTTGTCCGACTTTTACTTTCGTTCGCGACGTGTTAGCTGTGCACTTATAAGAAAAAAATAAATAGTGACGGTTAATTTTTTTTTATATATTAGATATTTAATAAATATTATTTATATATTATTTATAATCCAGAGAGGAAACGCTGCTAGCCTGCTGGGCACTATGTCTGGAGGGGACACGCTAGACGAAATTTTTAGTTTGTAAGCTCAATGTATTTATTTTTAATGATATTGTAAATGTATTTTATTGTGATCGAATAAATTGATTTCTGAGAAAATAAATATTATACATATAGCGCAAATATGTATAATATATGTACTAAATATTTAATAAACAAAATCCTAATCCTAAATAATATTATAAATGCGAAAGTGAGTTTGTTTGTTTGTTTGTTACGCTTTCACGCTGTAACTACTGAACCGATCATCATGAAATTTTGCATACAAGTTACCTTTTATCCCGGGAAAAAGTACTATTCCCGAGGGATCGACATTGACGCGGGCGGAGACGCGGGCGAAAGCTAGTGATATATAAAAATAAATATCTAAATAAAAAAAAAAAACGGAAGATATTTTTTTGACATCCCACAAAATAAAACTAGAGAGATGATAATTCGTCTCCGTTGCCAAAAAAGTGAGTGATTTGTTTTTTTGAGTTCATGTTTGAACATTAATATTAAGTAAGTATTTATCATGTCAGTTTATTTATTCCATCACAACTTCTAAATGCCATAACCGATTTGGAAGTATGGTTTAATCCTTTAACCCTTATGAGTGACAAAGGCTATAATTTTTGGCCAAGGCAGTCATGTTTTTTTATTATATACAAAAATGTATTAATACCCCAACGAATCAAATCGAATATGAAGCATCTCACTTAAAACAGACCTGCTCATCATCATTTCGAGTAGGTGTCACGGTCAATCGACCATGCACACCCTGGTGTCAGAGTTGTTCGGAACCGCCTCTCGGCCTCTGACGTGGTTCCTTTAACGACTACCAGATGGCAGCCGGGACCACCGGCTTAACGTGCCTTCCGAAGCACGGAATCATCTTTATTATCAGACAATCAGGTGATTCAAGCCTGCAATGTCCTAACCAAACTGGAAACAACTAAACAAAGTATGCTTCCGGTGGGAATCGAACCCACGACCCCCGGGTCAACAGGCAAACGCCTTAACCACTTGACCACGGAGGCTGTTCAACAGACCTGCTGAATTGGTTTTTCTACGAAATTTTACTAATAGTAATCATGCACATATTAGGTAGCCGTGTGGTTTCCGGCAGAGTAGAATAGGACCACTCCAAGTCTTTCCGTGGAAGTCGTAGAAGGCGACTTAAGAAATACAAGCTAAACAAAGCTCATAAACATCAATGAGACCTCTCCAACCCGTCTGGCCAGCGAGGAGAGTGTAGGCCAAATCCTCTGTCTGCTCTGGCCAAGTATGGCTCCGATAGTACAGAGAGGGTCATGCTTCTGCAGTGGAGTCTAAAAAGACCTGATGATGGACATATCTTTATTGATAGTTAAAGTCAGAAATGGAGAATCCCACATAACAGACTAACAGAAGTACGAGTACTAATGATTAAATGGATCAAATGGATGGGATAAAATGATAAGCTTTATTACCAGAACATTACTTCCACTTAACCATATCGTATACATTCCTTATTTACCACATCAAGTGTCATTCATTTCAATACGAAACCTGCCACGATCAATGTAAACATCAACTGTCTAACCGACTCCTTTATTGCTATAGGAATAGAGTTTACAATCGCTTAATTTGCATGAAGGGTTGCGTCCTTTTGTGGGAGACAGCAGTGCATCGCTTTGTGTGCTGCGGTGCATTCAAGCCGATCTGGTTTTGGGAGCCGTTTTTCGTCGTTGGGAACGGTTTTTTAGACAAAGTGTTGTTATGTCCTGATTTGACTATTGTCTTTTTTGTGACCCAAAATAAACAAAAAGTCTTGTGCCAACGCGTGAAAGTGAAAACGGTTAGGAAGATATTCTGCTAGTGGTGGATAAGAATAGATTTTTATAGATTTTCGTGTGTGATTGGCCAACACTATAGCTTTACCGCTGCCATCTATGATGATCGCGATCAACAGCTTAACGTGCCTTCCAAAGCTATTTAAATATGTCAAAGGTTCTGTCTGGTGCAACGTCACGTTATAACTATTAAACCAATTGCGATGGAATTTAATATGGAGGTAGTTTGAGATCCGGGGAAGGACATACATAGGGTACCTTTCTTCATGGAATAATCTACTGTTCCCGAATGATCTATTAACGCGGGCGGAGCCGCGGGCAAAAGCTAGCATAAATTCATTTTAAACTCCTTGAAATGGATAAAACAAAGTACCTATGCCAGAAAATATAGCCTATGCCACTCGATATAAGGCAATGATTCAAACGGAACCTCACAGATATAAAACTCAAGAGTTATTAAGAATTTATGATATAATAAAGACAGCCACGTTTTAACTGACACAATAACCTACCTCTATTTTTGGGCAATCGAGTAACGAGTAAAATGCCACCAAACACATAGCTAAGCAAGATCTGCACTCCTGCTTGCCAACAAGATGACGTTTTTTACCAGTTATAACATCAAAAATAATTATTGTTCAACAAAAATATTGACTTGCAAACTAATTTATCTTATCTATTAGACAGTTCCGTGGCGCAGCGGTCAACACGCCAGCCTGCGACACGAGAGTGCCCGGGTTCGATCCCCAGCCAGGTCAAGGTGAAAAATGATCTTTTTCAGATTGCCCTGGGTCTTGTATGTGTATCTATATGTATATGTATTTGTTATAAAATATATATATCGTTAAGTTAGTATCCCATAACACAAGTCTCGAACTTACTTTGGGGCTAGCTCTATCTGTGTGATTTGTCAGTATGTATTTATGTATTTATTATCAAACAATCTTAACATATACAAACCACACATGTTTCTCATCAAAACCGCAAAACCTAAAATCCGTTAACGCAAACACTTTGCATCTGCTCGGTCGTAGGAAGGATATCGGTCGGCATCCTGTTTATGCTCCATCGGTGACAGACGAACAGACTGTTTCAGGATAATGTGGCTTCGTACAGGAAGGAAGGTTACACAGGTGGCCATGAGCCACAGGGCTGTACAAGGACTAACGCGTTGACGTGAATATAAACTTATAAAAGTTAAATGAATATAACAAACTAGCTGTTGCCCGCGACTTCGTCCGCTGCAATTTCTGTTATTATGATTAATTAGTTTTTTTGATTAGTATAGATAAATAATTTTCCCCCGTTTTCAAATTATTTTTTATTGATGCTTCGCTCCTATTGGTCGCAGCGTGATGTTTTATAGCTTAAAGCCTTGTTCAATAAATGGACTATCAAACACAAAAAGAATTTTCCAATTTGAACCAGTAGTTCCTGAGATTAGCGAGTTTAAACAAACAAACAAACAAAGTCTTATAATATTAGTATAGATAGAGGACCCCAGGTTCTCATCAGCTAAGGTTGCAACCGGGACACACTCAAGTATCAGGTGTAAAAGAGAGAAAGTAGACTAGCGTAAAAATTAAAAAATTGCGTTAAAAATTTTTTGTTTCATTCTTTTTTAAACTTTCGCGCTATATACAAATAATTATGTATATAAGCGGGACTTAGCACGAACCTTTTTATTATACCTTTCCTTTGTTATGGATTTTTGTTTAGCCTCAGCAGCATAGATAAAAGAATATGATGCAGCACATATGATTCAAATATTTTTTTAAATGCAAATACCAAAACTAATTCTATACTCGAAAATGCAACGAACTCAACAAGATGTTTTTCTTATAATAAAAACGCTATAAAAAAATACACATACTAATAATTAACCTATAATTGACCCGTGTTTGAAATCTGAGCAACCGCTTTCAACCCCAATAACAGAAAAACTAATCGATCACAAAACCGTTATACGTTGCCAACGGAACGTTACCGCAAAGCGGGAACTATCGATCGTCGCCACCCTAATGTTTTGAATTTGGAATCACATTTTTCCAGCCAGTACTAGGAAGTTTTTTTATGGTGTCAACTTTTTAAACTCGTATTAATTAAAACAATTTTAAATTTAGAACACGTCATTTTAAAAACTATTACACATTATAATTACTTTTTCTTTTGAATTCTTTTAAAGTTTCAAGTCAGATTAAGTCTGAAACGAAAATACCCTTCTTGAGCATATGAGATTATCAATTTCCATACATTGCGTGCAGCCTACGCAACGCATAATTTCATCATTAAAAAAACATTTTAATTCCATCCCAGCCGCCCGCATGGCGCGTGCGCAACTATTGTTGCACCTACACATTGAATAAGTATTCATTGTAACGCGAGCAACTAAAAAAAAGTCGCGCCTTGTCGGGGGAGTACAGTTTTGATGTCGAAAAAATTTGATAACGTGTTTTGTTGACTTTTTTTTCTGAAACTTGGGCGTAGGATATGCAAGGATGCGCACGTGCGCGATTATTCAAAGCTGTTGACTAGTGATCAAATAAAGTTACAGGAAATCCTATTCGATGAACTCAAAATCAATGAAGATAATACGCAAAAGGAAGAAAAAAAGGAAAACCAAAAGGGTTACTTCTAATTAAAACTTACTAAATTATAAAACTAATATAAACTTATTAAACTAGCGGTTTTTACTTTAGCGGTTAAACTTTTACGAGAAAATTCTTTGCTGTCAAGTTTACTTACACTCTTAATAACCACGAATTGCAAAAATGTAATAGTGTCCGTGACCTAGGAATTATACTTGATAGCAAATTGCATTTTAAGGATCACTTTGACGCAATAATTAAAAAAGCATCTAAAGGCCTTGGTTTTGTTTTACGTAATTCCAAAGATTTTAAACAAGTAAAGACGCTGAAAATTCTATATTGCACATACGTAAGAACTCACTTGGAATACGCATCTCAGGTATGGAACCCTATGTACAAGGAGCATATTGACCGTATTGAAAACATACAAAAGAAATTTATGAAGCACATTAACTATAGAACCAAATCTAGCTTACCCGATTATAACTCATCTTGTAAAAAACACCATCTCCTACCTCTAGTTACTCGTCGTGAACTATCAGACCTCTCATTTCTGCATCGTATCTTACATTCTCATATCGATTGTCCCCAGCTTCTCGAATCGGTAAAAATATTTGCCCCGGCAAGAATGTACAGAAACATTACTACATTCTTTGTTCCTGTAGTTGCTACCAACTATCGGCAAAATTCATTTTTCTACAGAGCATGTAATAGTTATAATAAACTTTCACCTCAAATAGATCTCGATATGCTCGGTCTCAAATTAGCGGTTATGAAGAAAGCTATTACGAGTAAATTCTTTACGGATCAGGCTTAGTGCGGCATTCTCTCGGTTACACTTCATAGTCAGATTCATTATATTAGAACTTCAGCTTCTATTTTTTTATTGTTTACTTGTTTACTTACATAAAGTTTGTCTTATTTTAATTCTAATTTGTCGGTTCTATTGTTACATGTTATATTTCTATCAGTGAAGATTTGTAAATGACTTTCAGTTTTATAGATTTAAGATTACCATGTTGTTACAAGTCGATAATCTTCCAAACAAAATAAAATAAAAATAAAATAAAATTAAAAATCTTAATTCGTTGCTTAAAATTTTGATGGAAATCTGAAGTTAGGATACCCGATAAAGCAGTCAAAGAAATAACTTGTGCTAAACCGGATCGTGTAAATGCTTGATAAGGAACCTTGGAAATCTACAAAAAAGCAAAATTCTTAGAAGGACATCAATTAAGATACCGAACTTATAGTTACAGAAGCAACAATCTAATCTAGTACTGACCTTAAAAATCAAAATAGATCCGACCACCACGACCGCCCGATATAAAATGACCCAATCATAGACAATTTTTTTTTTCAAGACTCCGGAACATCTTCCCTGCAGCCTTATCCGTACAATAGCTAACGGTTATGGGTCAAAGGTAGATTTGGCGCGTGCGGGGGAGTTCAGCTGCGTACTACGAGTACAATAAGGAGACGACAAGTGCATCTTTAGCAGCTGCAGGAGTCAGGACCAGCTGCCGTCTTGGGTAATGTTTCTTTCATGATAGTGATTTAGCCGTTAGATGAAGAAAATGGGGGTTGGTTAATGATTATGAAAGATCCTTTGATTAAGTGAATTTGAGAAAGATTGATAGTTTTTTATAATAAGTAGTAGATAACAGAAAATTAAACATGCCTACCTGGCTATGAAATTAGCTAGTAGATTAAAAAAGTTACCAATAGCATAATCTTGAAAGTGAAGAAAACAGAAATACTGACGTTCTTAATAGTGACATCAATCTTTAAAGAAAAAAAATCTGACCATGCAAAAAAGGTTTGGAAAATTCAAATCTTATTAATCTTAGCTAGTAATTTTTAAAATATGTATATGTACGGGTATAAAAAATATAGAATATATTTTACACAAATGCTGGCGTAACTACAGACAAAAACTAGCTTTAGCAGGCGACTTCATCCGCATTTAATTATTGCTAATATGTTATTCTGACACCCGTCTTGATCGTGTAATTATTGCAGGTGAAGGTGAAACATCCGTGTATACTCAAAATTTATATTGATGATCATATAATTTATATAAAAATAAAAACTGCCTCCGTGGTCCAGTGGTTAAGGCCTGTAGACCCGGGGGTCGTGGGTTCAATTTTTACGGGAAGCATACTTTTTTTAGTTGTTTCCAGTTTGTTTAGGACATTGCAGGCTTGGATCACCTTATTGTCTGATAATTAAGATGATCCCGTGCTTCGGAAGGCACGCTAAGCCGTTGGTCTCGGCTGCCATCTGGTAGTCGTTAAAGGACCCACGTTAGAGGCCGGGAGACGGTTCCGAAGAACTCTGACACCAGGGTGTGCATGGTCGATTTACCGTGTCACCTGCTCGAAATAATGATGATCAGTTAAAATAATAAATTAGTCTTGAATCCATTACATATTGTCTCATCTTCTAGAGATGCAACAAGTTAGTTTGTGAATCCCCGCAACTGGAGGTATTGTCCAATCAACATAAGAATTAACTTCAACTTCCGAACGCGTGCGGGGGAGCAGCTGCGTTCAGGAACTGCAACAAGTGAAATCTCGCAGCTGTAACAGCTGGCGAATTGTCTATGGCGCCTTAAACTTGAAGGCAATTCTGCCCTATTTTTTTTAGAACGTTGACCTTCCTGAGGAAGGGAAGGGGACGGCAGATGGTTTTCGCGGGTGAAGATAAGATTAGGTGATTTGTAGCGGAGTTTATTGGTTATTGACAGGTCGTTCGGGGCCTGGCGACGTTGAATTGAACTGGACCCCTCAAGGTTATAATTGACATGTGAATCGGGATCTTAGGTATTATTGCTTGACGTAACGGTGTACGAAGAGCATTTAAGGTGATACCACTGTAAATAAGGTCGTTCTGAACCTTATTTATCTCGCAACATGCTTAAATTAGGAGTTTCAAATCTAAGTAATATGATTTTTGACTATTTCATCTCCAAAAATTGAAGATGAAAACACGTTTTGATAAAATTTTCTTGATAGAAATAGTTTTTGAAAAATGGTCTTCGTTTGCAGAGTTTTTGTTATTGTAGCTCAAATGCGACGAATGAAATAATGATTTTTAGACTAAAAGATAGGTTATTAGTAATTCATCAAAATGAAAATATGAAAATACAATTAACCGGTCTGATTTTATATAAAATAGAAATAACGAATTTGGCGCTTACGTTTTTTTCTTTGAGCGACTCGAGACTATCTCCTATCTCATCATTCACGGGCTAAACCGCCAAGCGCTATCCCTTGCGCGCACTTGATCAATCCTTTGCCGAGCGAAGGTACCAAACATTTGAGGCCTCGCCTTAATATTGGACTTTACAAATTGTATAATGAAATGATTAATAATAATAACCGAGGAGAAGCTTAAGTTGACAAAAAGCAAACAGCTATCATCATCATCTTTTTAGTCTCCACTGCAGGAGCATGCATGACCCTCTCTGTACTACCGAAGCCTTACTGCTTTAGGCAAAACAGACAGAGGATTTGGTCTACACTCTCCTCGCTGGCCAGACGGGTTGGAGAGCTGAATGAGCTTTGTTTAGCTTGTATTTCCTAAGTCGCTTCCTACTACATCCATGGGAAGACTAGGATTGGTCCTATTCTACTCTGCCGGAAACCACACGGTTAAACACATGATTATTTCTTTGCAACGGTATGTTAGCAACCAGATGTCAAAGTCCTTAAAGAAAATAAAGACCAGCAATATAACACCAAGCCTTTCAAAAATAATCACGGACAAACTTTCGCTATAAATAGTGAATCTTTCCAAAAATACCACAATAAGACCTGTGTATAAAAAATACCAACCACAGACAATCGGATCCGGAAGCGCACGTGCGCGTCTCATTGAGACCATAGATTATTGAACGCATCCGATCTTACCCTTTCATATTGAAATCGACACTCAATAGAGGCTGTTTTGACTGCACCGGACCTCGTTAAACTAACTGGAAGCGTTTAAGTACCACATTGTGCTGTTTGAATGGGAGAATGGTCTAGAATATATGGTGGTCTTTGAAGATTATACGGGCATTTTAATGATGTTTATTCGTTCATACGATACGATACGATGGTCTGACCAGATAGAAGAAACACCTGAACACGAAGATCTCTAAGGCACTGGACCAAGCTAAAGATCGCAAAAAATGGAGGGAGATCGTTGGAAAGTTAGGTCGGGCATATTACGACGCTCAGCAGTGAGCAGACGACTGAAGGAGGAGGAGGAGGATTCATTCATAAATTCGGTCGTAAGAAGACCACTGCTGGACAACGGCCTTTCCCAAGGATTCTTCGTTCCATTGGTGGATTTTGCTACTCATCTGCTTAGCAGATTGGCGAGCGCAGTTTCTTTGGTTTCCTGTGCCTCCGACGTTGCTGCCCATCAGAAGCATTTTTAAAGAAGAGGAGAGGATTTTTTTGGATTTGGGAAGGGAATCCGAAGGTAAATGGATACTGTTCACTGCTGGAATGGGTCGGAAGGCCGGGCACGTGTACCTGATACCATACCTGCTACCATCGGACAGGCAATAAAGGATGAACTCTGATGTTTATTATTAAACACTAATATCTTACATAATGTTTACTTAATAACATTTATTTTTTACAATGTTACAAAGTAAAATTTTTAGATTCCTAGAATGTGTTGCTGGCAACAAAGAATTCTTTTCTATTAAAAAGTTAAGTTCAAAAACAAGTCAAAAAGTTTTCTTTGTCGTGTCAGCACAAATATGATTCAGGTGTATTTCGGTTCCTAAGCTAGCAATATCTCTTGTGTAATGTCGCGTGTGTTACAAACAGCCGTGTGGTTTCCGGCAGAGTAGAATAGGACCACTCCTAGTCTTCTCGTAGAGGTCGTAAGAGGCGACTTAGGAAATACAAGCTAAACAAAGCTCATAAACATCAATGAGACCTCTGCATCCCGTCTGATCAGCGAGGAGAGTGTAGGCCAAATCCTCTGTCTGCTCTGGCCAAGTATGGCTCCGGTAGTACAGAGAGGGTCAAGCTCCTGCAGTGGAGACTAAAAAAGACCTGATGATGTGTGTTACAATAAAATATCATTTCAGCAGTCCAAGTTCTTTTTATATCAACTACCTACATATACAGTCCACATACAGAATGAATTTCGGTTTTATTACTTTTGGCGTTCGATAGCACGTTACGTCGTTGGTCTTTGCTAGTAGTGAAGCTTTTTTTTTTTTAATTTTGAATAGTCTTACTCTTGACCTTAGACTAACCCAGGTGGTAAAGACAAGATGTACGATGGAGCGAGCTTGCCTAGAAGATGCCTGTTCACTCTAGCCTTAAAGGCTGTCGGGTTATATGTACTCGGAAAAACTAACGCGGGCAATGAATTCCACTCTTTGGCGGTGCGCATAATAATACGTTGCTATATCAGCTACGGGCAGCTTCAAAAAATATTTTTTCAAGGCTTAATTTCTAAAACCTATGTTTATTTAAGCGCAAATCCGTTTCAGAGTCGTGTATTTCAAGTACATCATTGTTCCGCGGACTTAGAAATAATCGTAGGAATGCGTTTAATTCTTCCAAGAAGGCACATTGCCGGTGCCACCCACCACGCTTTGTTTCACTTTAAACAACGTTATATGTTATAACCAAGGTTGTTACTAAATCCAGTATTTCCGTGCTGGTCTCTTCCGCACACACCATAGAAGCTGGTAGAGAGGAATGGGCGGAAATTTAAGGAATCATGTCAATAGGCGAAGCGAATATCAATCGACCCATCCATTTGATTTATTTCTTTCTACCTACACGCCACCGAAACGATAAACGTTGCCTTTGGATATTCATCATCATATCAGCCGCAAGAAGTCCACTGCTGGACATGGCCTCTCACAAAGATTTTCAAAATGACCGGTTGGAAGCGGCCTGCAGCGTTTCCCTGCGACCTTGGTCAGATCGTCCGACTACCTGGTAGGTGGTTGTCCGAAGCAGCACTTGTCGGTACGTGGTCGACATTCGAGAATCATTGTGCCCCATCGGCCATCGGATCTTCGCGCTATGTGCCCCACCCATTGCCACTCTCATTCTTCTACAGATCTCCACATTTCTGATTCGGTCACGCAGAGAAACACAGAGCACAGCTCGCTCCATTGCTCTTTGAGCGACCTTGAGCTATGGATATTATTGCTTTATAATGGCCTTGGGCTCTGTTTACCACGTTAGGGATAAAGACGTGATTTGTATGTAAAATAAGATTTTCAATCGTAAAAGGTTAAGATCCATGAAGTTTTGTATTCTTCTTTATATTAGTCTTTAGAAATGTATAACAAATCCAGCAGTACCAAAAAACTCCGGTCAACATACTGGTTTCATTTGTTTCTAAGAAGCTATTTCAATTACTATGTTTTACCGTAACATTTTTATCACCAAAATTAATATTCAAAACAAATCAGTGACCGCACAGGGCACCATAAAACACCTTATCGATCAGACTATAAACAAAACGCTTTTTTCTTTCGAAGCCGTTACAGATCGATAGCATACAGGCACATTGTGTATTGTTCGCTATTCAAATCGAGGGAGGGTTGTCTGTGGTATCAAACCCGAGTTGATTGCGCTGGCTATTAATTTGATTCATCTCTGGATACAAGCCGTTACGAATTGTGTGGACGCATACAATTAAATTGAGTAGGTATTATCTTTTTTATCTAAGTGGTGAGTGAGGAGACCAGTACAACATATTTTTTTTTAGTAATGAAAACAAAACGCAGATTTCTTTTTTTTAGGGTTTTGTACCTATTAATATCGCTCCGCTGTCGGTCTGTCTGTCTGTCTGTCCGTCTGTCGCCAGGCTGTATCTCATGAACCGTGATAGCTAGACAGTTGATATTTTCGCAGATGATGTATTTCTGTTGCCGCTATAACAACAAATACTAAGAAATTTAATAAAATAAATATTTATGGGGGCTCCGATACAACAAACTTTTTTTTTTGCTTGTTTTTACTCGATATTGATGTAGGGGATCAGACCGGACTAATCAATTTTATAGTGGATCAGACCGGACGAAAGTAATAATAATAAGGAAATGTGGATCCGTTTGGTGCATCAGACCGGAATAACTCATATTGATAACGGCAACAGGTAGACGCTTGAAATATTCACAAAATATTTAGTTAGGTATATATTCACTTTAAAAATAAATAATTAAATAAAAAATTTATTGACCGAGCGAGCGAAAAGTCTCAGTTTCCACTGGCCCAAAATTCTTTTGTCCGTCTGTCTGTCTGTCTGTCTGTCTGTCTGTCTGTTCTCGCCTACAGGTCGCATTTCTCAACCGATTCTCATGAAATTTTGTGAGCAGGTTCGGTAATTATATAGAATTTTTTTGTCGTGCCAGTTTTTCGAAATTTTAAAAAATGGCGGATATATGGGTGTCCGAAACTTAAAAAAACTCATAGCACAGCTATTTGGAAAAAAAATCAAAAATGTCATTAGACTTTTTTGTTATTCTCATTAAGACGCAACTTTTTTGTCTGAACAACTTTTTTATACGATAAACTTGAACGTGTTTATAGTCGGTAATTTGCCCAAAAGTTGTCTGAAATCGATTTTCTGTATATTTATGAAAGAAGTTGAAGTACGTGAAGTGGAGAGGGAGTGAAATTGAACAACTTTCCCTAAGGAACAAAAATCAAAATATGAAAAATATTTTTTGGCTTAAAGCATGATACTGCGTATTACTTTTATAATTGAAAACACTGAATAAACTTAGAACCCTGAAATAAAAATTAAAAATAAATAAAAAAAAGATTCACATGCTATCCTGTTACTTGAACCCGGGGCTTATGGATGCCGGCCACTTCTTAACGTAAAGTTCGCATGTTTGTCTGCCATAATAGTAGAATCTTAGCGTCCTAGTAAAATTTTGATATTAAAATTTTGACCAATTGGTAACATAACAACTATGAAACCGGGTACTTAAACTTTGCCACCTATTCACCCATGCCAAGTTCGCTATTCCGATATTTCCGATCTTGAAGAGGATCACTCTAACTTAGTTAATGTGTAAAAAAAATCATACTCAACATGGTGCTCAAGGGCCGTGTTTCCATACAAGAGTAGTCCCCTGATTCCTCGCCGGATAGTACCAATAGAGTAATGATTTTTTACTAAAAAAATCCGTATGTTAAAATTTTGTGTGTGTTGCGAATTTCCGTTGTGTTCAAACATCAAGAAAACAAATTTGGGCAAATATATAAGAAAAAAAAAAACGCAGAAACACAGCCATAGCTTATTTTAAATTTTTAATGTAAAAAGAAATTAAATCGGTTAAGTTTTGGAGAAGAAATCAGACTACGGAGCGTTAATTTTGTGTAATTTTTATAAGTATTTTCCGGCCGAGCTGCAGTTATCTCTATCGCACTCTGCGGGGTTTGTTTGGGCACGCGGCGCAATAGCAATAGAGCAATAGATATTATAAATATCTATGTTTCAATTCTCTCGAGTTTAGTGTTTCCTCTTAAAAAAGGGTCTGGTCGGGTCTTCTGGTAAAGGGAATGTAGGTTTAAATTTCCGTTTACTCTGGTACCTAATTAAGAGCAGCGGGGATTGGGAAATAGTAACTGAAGGAAATCATCCTTTAGTCAATTAGCATATCAGTAACAGATATATTTTAGAGCACTGGAGGGCAAATGTGGATGTTGGTTGTAAGGGCTCGCGAGGTCTACTGTTCTCGCAGAACCACTAGTTAATATTAAAGGGGGGCTCCCATACAACAGACAGATTTTTTTGCCGTTTTTATAGATAACGGTACGGAACCCTTCGTGCTCGAGTCCGACTCGCACTTGGCCGGTTTTTTATATTCAAGTCTAGTACGGTTACCTCGGTTACAGACTATATAATCTCAATGAACTGTTTTTTTTGTCATGCAATCTGTTTCCTTAATAAACTAACAAATAAGTACATATAACTACGGAAACATCGACTTTCAAATAAACTCGAACCCAATCTCAACAACAATCTTTTTAAACAATAGCTTGTAAGTAAGTTCTGCGTCAGGAATCAAGCTTGGCTGCCTCCTTGTGGCATCAGGAAGTGTGCCATAGACTAAAATACTACCTTACGACGTAGTACGTCGTTTATGAATGGAAGTACTTGATTCATGTTTAATAATGACATGTTAAACAGTGAACCTGTCGGTTTTGTCTTTTAAATAGGTATATTTAGATAGTTTGTATTATATAACTATATTTCAACGTGATCACTTTCATAGTAAAAACGTTTCTCGCTGGCTCTAGGATAACAAAAGATACGATGTTCCCGCTAATTATAGACACACTCTTATTCGTTGACATTTTTTATTTATTATTTACTAGCTTTCGCCCGAGGCTCCGCCCGCGTCAATGTCGATCCCTTGGGAATAATACTTTTCCCGGGATAAAAGGTAGCCTATGTCCATCTCTGTACTCTAGAGAACTTGTATGTAAAATTCTATGATGATCGGTTCAGTAGTTACGACGTGAAAGCGTAACAAACAAACAAACTCACTTTCGCATTTATAATATTAGTAAGGATAACACGTTTTATAATTTGAGTGCGTTCGACTACGACTCCTATCTGTCCTGATGGGAAGCAACGATGAGGTCTAGGGTGGTGCACGCAATCTCAAATAATGCCTATTCAGTCTTGCCTAGAAAATCTCTAAATTGTACGTCTCGGGAAACAGCGACGGACGGGGTTGGTATTCTATTCCTTAGAAATAATAAAGGCGGAGGCGAATCTAAAGGTGCGATAAACAGGAATATCAATCAACAACATATGAATGATGCAGAGAGAATTAGACCATGCAACCCCTTAGAATACTCCCTCGTTTTGTACAGTCTACAATGTTGCCAACATAATAACCGAACTCAAAACCCAGCCAGATATATAGTTACAGCAACCATATAATTACTAAATTGGGACCGGACCTCACGCGAGCGGCTAGCGGGCGAGTCCGACCCCCCCAACGCAACATGTGGCGCTCGCGACCACTCGGGGGGAAACGAGCATCTGGCCGGTGAACTACTGAACATACCTAATGTTATCAGATCATGGTGTCAAGAGCTTGAGAGCCCAGCGAGCAGGGACTAAAAACACCATTATAAATGTTACACATTCACAATGGTTACGCATAAATTTTTTTTTTAGGTTCAAGTTGTTTATTTCTCATAAAGAATTTTACAAATTCACTTACATGAGAAAATAAGATATTTCTTAGTATAAAACACATGCGCGTACAGAATCGACGAGTTACATCACAAAGTACAAAAGTTAACAAAAACGATACCAACAAAACCTTGCGCACTCACCAAATTACCCTCACAGATTTTTAAAAATCATCGGTGTACTCCTCGCTCGATGCGCGTAGACACCATCGGAAGGCAAACAAAAAAAAAAACAAAATAATAAATAAATATATACGGACAAATCACACAGATTGAGCTAGCCCCAAGGTAAGTTCGCGACTTGTGTTATGGGATACTAACTCAACGATACTATATTTTATAACAAATACATATATAGATAAACATCCAAGACCCAGGCCAATCTGAAAAAGATCATTTTCCATCTTGACCTGGCCGGGGATCGAACCCGGTCACTCCGTGTCGCAGGCTGGCGTGTTGACCGCTGCGCCACGGAGCTAGTCAATCTGTTACATAATTATTCCTGTAACACTTATGTGGGTGTTCTAAAAACCTGTTTTGTTCTTAACACTTAAAGTGTAACAGATATTTTTCTGTAACCACCGGGTTAGAAAAATGTTTTTTGTGCAATTTTCTATGTACGTGTTTATATAGTTCGTATCCAAGGTATTTTTCAGGCAAGTGTGCGTTTACTGTCGCATCCTTACTAATATTATAAATGCGAAAGTGAGTTTGTTTGTTTGTTTGTTACGCTTTCACGCCGTAACTACTGAACCGATCATCATGAAATTTTGCATACAAGTTCTCTGGAGTACGGAGGACATAGGCTACCTTTTATCCCGGGAAAAACTACTATTCCCGAGGGATCGACATTGACGCGGGCGGAGCCGCGGGCGAAAGCTAGTAGTTATATATATATATATAGCTAATAAATTCGTATCGGAAGTATCAGGAAGTGCAAAAAGCCACATCTAAATCCGGTCCGAGTTTTATAGATTTCTTACTAACTCGGATTGGACATCGAGTAGATACGAAAGGGCTCCTATCGTAGTGTAGATTAACAACTCAAAAAGTCTTAAAATAACAACCAAGTTAAAGTTCCAACCACTTCCCCGCGAGATATAATCTTCAACGAACGTGACGCTAAAAAAACCTTGTCTAATCGCTCCCTTGAGCGACGCCGTAACAAACCAACGCACGTGGTGAAGAATTTGAATTTCGAAGCTGAAATTTTAAACGTTATGGATATTATAACGTTTTCAACGTTATTTCATGATATTATTGTACGTAGCTATATTTTCACTATGGTAATCACTATTATTGTAACTAACTTAATCTGAATTCTTAGAAATCCCGACCGCTATAGCGAAGTTTTACTCTTAACTGTCAAATACATTAAATTAACAATACAATAGTGATTGTAAATAAAACTACAGGTATCTATAACTCTGTGACCAAAACAATGATATGTATAATCAATGACATATATTTCGGCGCACCCCAAGGAACAGTTTTGGGGCCGTTACTTCTAATAATCTAATATCGGGCGCTGACGGATGTCCAAATGACCCAGTTGCTAGAGCAATTGATCTAATGGGGCCAAGGCTGGTCACTATCATCGTCGGAAGAGACAATGATAATATTGAGAAAGAAAATGAGATGAATACAAATATTTGTTTGTATTATTAGACCTCGTTGTTTGTTTAACTGGAATAAAGACAAAATCACTTCTTTAACCCTAACGGGGTAGGCAAAGAATTTGACCATGATAACCTAAGACTACTTTACCGACTGGATAAGCTTACAACACGTTTAATAATAAATTGTTTTATTCAAATTATACAAATTTCTTTATTCACAAAGTTAGAAAAGAAGGGGACAAAAAAGAATCACACTAAATTTTGCACAGATGTTTATTTATAACATGCTACCTAACAATTTTGTAAGGACGTAATAATGAAACAAAATTCAAAGTAAACTTAAAACCAGGGTCTATCTCCATTCATAAATCATAACCTTATTCACAAAAACTGCGTTTTTACCGCGCTTTCTTCTGTCAAATACGCCGCCATTTTGCTAATCGCCCGTTCAAACAGGATGGAACACTTGTGCCTTTGTTTTTTTAAATGGCACTGGCTGGTTAGGATTATTTTTTTGGATGAGTCTGGCAGTTTGTAAATGTGAGACCAGAAATAGATTTAACGTCTGTAACGGCTCTTTAAACCCTCAAAGTATTTGAGCGCAGCTAATAAAGCAATTAATGCATATTTTTTATAAAGTAAGCCTGCCTGCTTCTTTTCACAGAATTAGAAGAAAAGGTTGATTACCATGTAAACTGTAGCACCCCATACCAAGATTATTGAAATTTTATTGATCCCAAGTAAACATCTTATAACATAACAATCGCTGGATTCGTCCGATAAACAGATTAACTTTACCTTTCGGCTACTCATCTCATGTAGCCAAAAACATAGAATAATACAATGATCATATGTCAAATATGTAGCCGGACAGTAAAGGGCAACAGATTGTTTTATACAGCAAAAATGGAAACTAATCCAAAATTTTTGTTAAATAAGGTTGAAAAGAAGATGAAATACGTTAAATGATCAAGCCAATCAAAATGACGTGAGCAGTTTCATTTGTATACAATCATCAACGGGCACAACAGTATCATCGCAAGCTAACTGGGACGCGTTAGATATTAGCACATCGAGTGCAGCGATACGTGTGCCAGAGTTCATGGAACATTTGAAACTATGGCGTCACTATTATCAGCTTCAAACATTATAAAATTGGGTGAGTTTCACATAGTTATCGATAATACTGAACAGCATGCCTTTTGAAACCTATAGAGGAACCATCATCATCATAATCATCATATCGTATGGCGTGGTAAACCGGCAGCCTGGCGCCTTTAATTGTCACAATCAAAATGATATCCAGAGCATATGATACAACATTATATTAAAATAAATTTACAAAACTGTTATCAGACTTGTCATGTTGTATGGATCGGAATGTTGGGCCACAAAAGGGATGGAAGAAAGAAAACTGCATGTAACAGAGATGCGAATGTTGAGATGGATGTGTGGAGTGACAAGAATGGATAAAATACGGAATGAGTATATAAGGGGAAGTATGAAAGTCGCGCCAGTAATAGAAAAGCTCCATAGTCATAGACTGAGCTGGTATGGGCATGTGATGAAGAGAGAAGGTCATATCGCAAGGAAGGCTTTGGCACTGAAGGTGAATGGAACTCGAAACAGAGGACGACCTAAGAAAAGATGGATGGATTGTGTCAAGGAGAGTATGAACAAGAAAGGAGCAACAAAGGATATGGTAGGTGACAGATCAAAATAGAGGGAACTGACATACTGTGCCGACCCCACATAAAAAGTGGGACAAGGTAAAGGAAGAAGAAGAAGATGATATAACGTTTGCCCTTTAACGCAGGCCAAAAGAACAAAGGCACAATTATATACACCATACACCACAGTAATATAATCATACAAAGCCCTTCAGGCGATAATAATATTGAATCGCCCTTCAGCCGGCCTATTTGCTAACTCAGTGACCATCGTTTTGATAGTCACTTCAAAATACATTGCGGGTTTCCTATGATTGACTATTTTTATTTAAGATATATAAAACGTAATGTATTTTGAAATTACTATAAAAAAGTTGTACACTAAGTCAGCAATAAGGCGGGCAGGCGAGTAAGCGAGGCAGATCGCCTTTTCATTACCCTTTCTGTATCGTGCAACTAGTGAAGTAGTTAGGGGTCGACATTAGGAGAGACATGGACCGATTGACACCTAACTCTGTTTTTTTTTCGACAGAACAGACAAAATAATTTCTTTCTGCGTATTCTTCTCTGCAGTGGTCGGTTCCGAAACGCTAGTAGTCTGTAGCTTTTGAACATTATGCTAACTATAACTAATATTATAAATGCGAAAGTGAGTTTTTTTGTTTGTTACGCTTTCACGTTGTAACTACTGAACCGATCATCATGATATTTTGGATACACGTTATCGGGGGTACGGAGAAGGACATTAGTATCTGGGGTACGGAGAAGGACATAGGGTACATTTTATCCCGGTAAAAAGTTCCCGAGGGATCGATATTGACGCGGGCGGAGCCGCGGGCGAAAGCTAGTTAATGAATAAATTAAATATTTCTCCGTAAATAACATAATTTTTAACGTGATTTGACGTCAAATTTTCAAATTTGCTGAATACACGTGTTGATTTCGATTTGATTGTGACATTTTTAAACTGTTACTGAACTTGTGGAAATCTTCTACTTACCACAGACTACATAATGTATTCCCTCGAAAACAACGAACCTTATTGGTGTTTGCGTTTTTGTGGCGATCCTCACACAATGAGGAACGGAAGTGGTTTGTAACTTATCCTCGTTGTATTGTCGCAAGTTCCTGTGTGGTCAACCATCTTATTATGTAACAGGGGATGAGATTGAGGTACTGACGAGAGTATTATTTACTTATTCTGTTCTACTGCTCTTTTTCCGTATTGCCGTGTGGTTTTCGGACTACTGTAGATGACCTACGAGCCGAAAAAGTTTCCTATTAAAGCATGCCCACGGAGGGTTGATGTCAGGACGGCGTACTGTCATAAAGGAACAGTCTTGGCTTGGAAGGGAATTATTTACTTATTCTGTGCTACTGCTGTCTTTTTCCGTAGTGCCGTGTGGTTTTCGGCTTATTATAGAACTACTATGGATGTCCTACTAGGCGAGAGTTTCGTATTAAGGCATGCCCAAGGAGGGTTGATGTCAGGCTAGCCTTGGCTTGGAGATAAATTATATTATTTTGATGCACAAAACATCCTTCTATATTATCATGTCTTTATTTCTTATGGGGTAGACAGAGCAGTTCATTTAGGTAAAAAATGGAATCAAAATAGTGATGGATTGCTAGCCGCATCGCCTATTGTTTACCTTGCTATTGGCCTATCATTAAGCCGACTTCTACGGTCTGCATCACGATTCTTATCTATCTTATTTGCGCGGTAAGAGAAGAAACTGGTATATTCTAGCTTTCTTCTGGCTGGGAATTATATAAGTACACCTTAAATACTCTAACATCTTGTCTATGCTCATAACTCTCGTTTTCAATTTTAGAACACCCATAGCGTTCATTCGTCTCCCACTTTGATTTTATGCAACGGTCTTTCAAGTAAAAACAAAAAAGGCACCGTGGCAATCAACTTTACACTTTACTCCCCGCAAATTAAGTCTAAAATTGTTCCAAAACTCAACAAGAGGGTGTCGCGTGCAGCGCGCGAAAACCGTTATAGATGACGTCACTGGCTGAAACGTGCAATACTGTCGTTTTCAAATATAGAGCCGCGAGTCTATGGCCACGGTTTAAACTTGGAATGCTTTACGGCCGTGAACGCAGCGGAAATGGTGGAAACATGCGTTTTGTTTCTGCTAACAGATCGTAAGAGGCTGTAAAGGTGTTCCGTTGGTGATTATTCATGGTTGGTAATAGTTATTGGCTTTGAAATACTTAAATAAGTTACTTGGGTGTTTGTAGAGGAGGTAGTGAGACAAACAAACCATCAAACAAGGAAATGTAAAATTTTTGAAATGAAATAAAAATAAGCGCGGATTGTCAAACATTTCATTTCAGAATTAAATAAGTACCTTTTAAAGTGATAACGTCTTATAAATCGATGATCGCCGGCTGCACGCACGAAATAGCGTCACGTGGCGTGTGCGAGCGCGGAACAAGCGATAGAGTGACACTATCGGCGTGTTCGGCGTGTGACGCATCTATCTCTCTTCCACCGTTATCACGTAAAATTATCGTATTTCATCCAAATTGGTTCAATGGTTGAAGCGTGAACAGAAGACAGACAGAGTTACTTTCGCATTTATTTTATTAGTATGGATATAATAGGTAAGGGTTTTAGGCGGGCATCATCGTCATTAGGCGGGGACATATCGTTTGTTATATTATACGACATTACGATTTACGATTTCATTTTGGAAGGGACGAAACCATTTCGTATGGGGAGAGGTCAGGAGAGGAAAGGGTAGCCAAGGAGGGCTTTCAGAGACAAAGTAAAAGAAAAGGCCAATGTCGTGACGTATAGAGATGTCAAGGAGATGGCAGAAGATAGAGAAAGATGGAAAATACTCCGACAAGAACAAAGTTATTAAAATGATGATTCATCATTTCGCGTAGGTGTCACGGTCAATCGACCATGTACACCCTGGTGTCAGAGTTCTTGTGAACCGCCTCTCGGCCTCTGACGTGGTTCCTGTAACGACCACTAGATGGCAGCCGGGACCACCGGCTTAACGTGCCTTCCGAAGCACGGAATCATCTTTATTATCAGACAATCGGGTGATTCAAGCCTGCAATGTCCTAACCAAACTGGAAGCAACTAAACAAAGTATGCTTCCCGTGGGAATCGAACTTCCGGGTCTACAGGCAAACGCCTTAACCACTGGACCACGGAGGCAGTTAAAATGATGATGACAACATAGATACACATAATTAACTATACCTAACGAGTTTAGCCATAATGTTTACGTTAGAATCTAATCAGCATGCTACTGAGAACAGTCGTGGGAAATAAGTTCTATGGAATATATTTGCAAATATTTACATATTTTTCGCTCGAATTCGTCATCTCGCCGGTTTTTGTTAGTCTGTATTTCTGTATCTTGTGTTGAATACATTTTATCACAAGAATAATTTATTGACTTCAATAACTAATATCTCAAAACTACGGAATCGATTTTGATAAAACTTGCACCATTCCCTAAGTTAGTCCAACTAAAAAAAGATTTGTTGCACACTCACTTAAAGTTATTGAGATATGCGCGGACAAACATACAAATAAAAAATATACAAACATACATTTATGAAATAAGCTACATGTATTTAGAAGCTGTTCAAGATGAACTTATAGAAAAAGTGCAAATTTGACTATAGGTAATATATCGTATCGAAAAAATATTTTTATATGTTTTAATTACAAAAAAATATATATTTTTATTTATTTATCCTTATCTTTACTAATATTATAAATGCGAAAGTGAGTTCGTTTGTTTGTTACTCTTTCAAACCGTAACTACTAATCCGATCGTCATGAAATTTTGCATACAAGTTCTCTGGAGTACGGAGAAGGACATAGGCTATGTTTTATCCCGGGAAAAGTACTATTCCCGAGGGATCGAAGTTGACGCGGGCGGAGCCGCGGGCGATAGCTAGTTTTCTATAACTGTAAAAATCTATATTTATCATTTTACCTTCATCGTCATGATCGCGTTTAGATTTTGGAAAATAAGTTCACTTTCCTCATTTCCATTAGTATTTAGTAGCTTTGTGAAAAACGTTTTATTTCCCCTAATCTTATGATATTCGAGATTAGTTCAACAATTTTATAAACACCATTTTTACAAGTAAAAGAAATAATTTTATCTAACTTAGAAATTGCCTGTTCCCTCGATCGGCTTTATCGATCTGCGCGGGAAGGAAAGCAGCTGGTACATGCTAAGTTTTTTTTTTCCAGATCAACATGGAAGATCGTGTGAAGTATTATGAAGAGGAAAACCAAAGAAAAATATTATTTAAGTAACATAATTGTATAATGTATATGTATTATTCTCAGTAAGTGTAATATTTCTTTGTGACTTAGAAATGGTACGACTTTTACTTTTAGTCCCATTATTAAAACATAAACAAACTTACAGTTATTGTATTATATAATATTAACAAAGACCTCTTTAGAGAGTCAGGTAGCGTAAACTAAACAATTGTTGTCTATGGATTCTTTTTTCAAATTTCTGAACCGGTTCCGTGCAATTTTGTTGAATTGTTTAAAAAGGGTGCATTCTTTTTTTAAGTATACGGTTACTTTCATCTTTTTCTATGAGATAATCTTTAATCGTCTTTACCTTGAAAACAATTGCTTTTTGATTTTTAAAGTCAAGAGGCAAACTAATTCGCTAAAATCTTTTTTCCTTATACTGGCAGTAGCCGTAGATGTAGAGGAAAATCAAAAGAGGATGTGAATAAGCAAGTATTTATAGTTATTTAATAAAATAATATTTTGTAACACTTAGACACACACAGAACCGGGGAAAGAAGCGTCGGACGTCCTCCGATGAGATGGGTTGACGATATAGTCAAAATCGCGGGTCGCTCCTGGATGAGATCAGCACAGGACCGAGACGGATGGCGGAAACGAAGAGAGGCCTATGCTCAGCAGTGGGCGGAAGACGGGCTGAGATGATGATGATGATGATGATGAGACACACACAACCTCAACAAAAAGAAAGTATCAATAATAATAATAAGTCTTTAAGGGTCGGTCATAGAGTAAGTTACTTTGTTTTCAGAGACATCGTTTTTATAAGCTCTATACATGGTACTGAAACTAAATTGACGATTTTTTTTATTTTTTCTGTATGTATGTATGTTCTCCATAACTCTTAAACGAATAAACAGAATTTTGTGCAACTTGGCAAGATAAACATTTAATCGTACCTGCAGGATACAGGACAAGCTAGGTAAGTACATATTTTTTTTTCCAGTTATGATAAAACGCGATACAAATGTACGCGATCGGACTCGCGGGCGCAAAACTAAAAGATCGGTGCCATCAGTGTTATAAAAGGCGACGGCTTATTTTAAAATCACAAATATTATTTGATGTGTTCTAATTATTAATATAATTTACATTTAAAACTGTGCTTAATTGTGTAACAACAATATCAATGCGTTTATTTTCAAAACAATGCAAAACCGTTACGATTTATCAGCTAACACAAACAGCCGTTTGATAAGTAACGGAAACCGATCAAGGCCTAACTTATTATTAAACAAACTAATACCTATTTAATATTTATGTTAAATTTTCCTTGACCGTGACATTTTTAATAAACGTATAAAATAACATTACTAAATTTAGTGTATTAAGGATTCGTAGACCGTTCTCTACTTATAAAAACTGAAAAATGGAATTAAATTTTAACTTACCATTCGTTTTCAAAGTCACAAAAATATTACAATAATGTTTATAAAAGTGGGAAAGGAGACTGGCCTACTCATAAAATGAAAAAAAGATATAATTTCCTTTTTCTATCTTACAAAACATTTGAAAATTGAAATTCAAAAGTGGAACGGGGAAGCTGGCGGACTATCCCACGTATATCAAACCTCCGTAGACAATAGTTGCACATTTTTAATTTGCGAACCAAGCAAAGGAATCCCCTCAGACAGCCAGGGTCGTGACCCGGACACAAAAGGTTTCCCGTGCGAATCTGGATCATCTGATTGTCTATTGTTATTTTTTTTAACTTCTCAAGCTTCCGTGTTCGGGGGTGCAAATTTAGGGGTATGTAAGGCGCGAAATTGTAACATTCCCATGTTACATTGACAATTCCCGTTAGTTTTGATGGACAAAATATCTTTCAATGGACAAAACGTTTGTCTATGACCCTAGGTCGTTTCATGGTCAAAGATTGCAGCATCTGCAACAGACGTGGGAATTATTATTTTTATTATCATAGACATCAATTGGATCACACATTTTTCAAATTGCAACAGTAACTATACGGCCTTCGTAGTTCTCTTTTTTTCGTTTTTGTAAGTGGCCAACACTGGTGTCAGAATTTTCATGCTTTCAACGGCATCTGACATAGCTTAACAAATGCCATCAATGGTGCCTTCCGAAGCACGGAAGAACGGACTAAGTAGTAAGAACCATCAAAGTCCACAACTCTGAAGGCTGCTAGCCTAGCTGAATTGCTTGCGTGACAATATTTGATATATATACTTTTCTGCTGTTCCAGATCTAAAATCGAAAGTGTGTTAGTTTATTAAGTTCATCAGACCGACGACATACATGTATTGCTTCCAGTGTGTAGCCGATGAGCATACACGATTTTCTTCAACTTCGATCAAGATTTAGTAATCTGTGGATCAAGTATAAAGGCTAGATATAATCACATAAAGTACCTAGATATTGCTATGTTATAAACCTAAATGCAAAACCAACCTTAATTGCACGCCAAATGTCAGCCTTCGAAATTCAAAATTCAAATTGAAACGTAAAATACGCACCCAAATAGTTCGTGGGTGCTCATTTGTTTAGAAGTTTTATCGCGGTATCTAGTTTTTTTTTTTCGAGTTTAAGATACAAACAATTTGGCCAAAACTAAACTGACAATAATTACACTCCCAAAATAATCTCCAACCATCTGCTACGAGTACTAACACATGTTGCATTAAAACATAAGCTTATGTTACATACAGTCCATGACACTTGCCATAAACAAAAGCTGTGTGTATGTAGGTACAGTTGAGTCGAGAAGTTTTTACCATATCTCATCCCAGGTTTTTTTTATTGATTTACCGCGTGATTTTGAACATGTGAACTATACTAAAATCAGAATCCCTAATGAAGTATAGAATTGCAAGAAAAAAAAAAGATAAAAATGGAAAAAGAAATTTGGCTTCCCATACAAAATCGCCGTCAGCTGGGCGAATTTCTATGGAAGATAATTTCTTTTTACGATATTTATTTTTTCTTCTTTTAAAATCACACGGTACATACATACAACCTACCTATCACGTCTCTTTCCTCTCTCCCTTCATATACATCCAAGACTCTTCATCCATACTCGACTTGCCTTTTGGCAAGAACGTCCGTTATGGTCACGGAGCGTGCGTCGAGGCCCTGACCTATATCTCCAGTACTGCATTACAATGTTTCTTCATAAATCTTCTTTCATCCATCCTTTCTACATGTCCAAATTGTCCAAACCACCTTACATCCTCTAAATTTTTGTAATTACATCCTCTTTCATTCCAATTTAAACTAACACTTCACGTTTCAAAGTTGGTATTAGTGTTATGGAGAGAATGGTTGTAGCAAAGCGAATAGGCGTTTCAATTTTGTATTTACACACAAACACAAATATACCGTCAGCTGATCTATTATTTTTCGTGGTAGGTCAAATTGACTTTTAGTTCTAAAAAAGTATTCGGGATTGGACAAGGATTACATTAGTATTAAACATTGCTTTAAACTTTTATTATTTTTAAATTATAATTTATTAACAAACCTCTGTGGTTTTATTGTAATTTGAATGCATAATAAGTATTAAGCATATGTGTTGTGTATTATGTATTATGCATATGTGTATTTGTATATGCAATTTAAATGGTAACAAACAAAAAAAGAAAAAATAACTTGTCCGCGCATATTTCAGTCAGATTGCAAATATTATTTTTAGTACTTAACTCATCATCAACTAGTTATACTTCCAACCTGGTTCCAACTTTGAGAACAGTGCCAGTTCCATCAAAATCGATTCAGTGGTTTATAAGATAAAGAGTGTCACAGTCAGTCACTACGAAAATTTGAAGACGATTTATATTTTTAAATTACTTCCTTTATTAACCCGATCAGTGATATGTTTGACCTACCTCACTTCTCTTTCATTCAACAGAAAACGATGCACATCTTGCGAAGTATCATCGGCTTCAACCACCACGATATCAAGAATCGCATCAACCGCATTCAACGCTCGCGCCCGACAGTACTCCTTAACTGTGACATCCTGTCAGATAACTAGGAGTGATCAAACACTGGGGTCGACGCACTAAAGCTTTATTTGTTTTAATTCCACTTTGTCTTTACCCCTTCTTAGAACTCGCTTAGTCAACAAGACAGGTTTATTAAAAAAGCTCATCATTCTAGCACATTCCACACGAAAATTTTTGATTTTTGACAAAGTTTAATTTTAAGCAAAACAGGACTATGAAATTTCCCTCAGAATCGAGTTGTTCTTCATCAGATCTGTACTGATTTAATGTCGGTGCCGTGACCGTTGAGCAGTTCCCTCGTCGAAAACCAAACATGGATGTTGAATTACATTATAGTAACTTTAAAAATGTATTGTCATCTCAACTGAACCCAACATATAATAACGCCTTAGGAAATGATACTTATCAACAAACTAATGCAAATCCAATAAACAAGCTCAATTTCGCATTTATAAACATACAACACCACCTGTTTCAGTAAATAAACATACGACTCTAACCTGTTTCAATAGATGACCAAGACTGGCCACTAAGCCCATCATTAGACGAGAAAAAAGAAAAATTCCAAGATGGGAACCAGGGAATAGAAAACAAAATCAGTGTTTTAAAAAAAGAACGAGTATAGAACTGGATTTAACGGCCGTTGCGGTCGTTGTCTCTGTCTGTGGCTGCTATCTCGCTTGCGCGCCATAGGCGATTTAGTTGATATGAAGAGGAAATGGGTTTCCCTACGGATAACGATTTGTTGGAAAGTATATGAATACCTAAGATCAGACGAAAAAGATAAGTAACTTTTGTGGACTCGGTAAATATGGCAAATCTTTAAGATGCGAGTTTGACCTGAAACTTTTTAAGTGGAAATAAGGAAAATCTTTTAAAAAGATATATCCACCGGCCTAGTTCAAAGGATTTCCTCAGCTCTAAAAGAAAATACAGTCGAAGATAAAGACCTATTCGAGATAGCATTTTCAACCGTTTATACATTGTTATAATGAGTTTTAAGTTTTGCTAAGAAAAAGACGCAAACAGAGTAACACTCGAGGAATTTAAATACTTCGGCGTTGATTGATCATCAAATATCGATTTTAAAACCCATCATAAAATAAAGAGATCATTACTTTAATGGTTCTAACGTTCAAATTCCGAACATAGTAGATAGTTCACCGAGCGGCCGTTAGCGTTTGAAATCAGAATCCCGTTCTTACCATAGAGATTTGAAATTACAGAGCAAATAGAAAGCATGCCTTTGAGTTAAACGTGGTAATTGAGAAAAATAAAGCTATTTGTGGAGCGATCTTGAAATGTTTATTTACACTCGTGCTGTGATGAAGTCGTCAAAATACCATTGCCATAGAGTGGCTGTATAAACAAATAATTTAAAAATAAGCTTAGAGTATAATTAAAATTCCAATTTCCATCATGTTATCAAACGTGGCTTTTTGATCTTATAGTAAGTACCATGAAGCAAGTGCCTCTCTCTACGTCAGTTGATATCTTCTGAAAATAAAATTAATAGAATAGAGCCAAATATTGATCCTAGCGGTACTCCTTTATCTATAAACACATTGTGACATAGGTATCTTTCTTTTCCCAAATGTAAGTGGTCAACGCTTGTGTTAGGTGTTTTAAATCAGGATCTCAACTGCCTAAATGGACGACAACTAACAGGCTTTTTTTTTTTACATGGGGAAAATGCGTTATGCATACTGATCTCTACGGGGATACAGAGCAGTTATGCGGGACTCATACCTGCTAAAAACCACATGATTGCTCTCTTCACGCCATATTACCGGAATGGTGGGCACGGTGGAGCTACCACCACTCTTCCACCAAACTAACAGGCTTAACATGCCTTCCGAAGCACGAAGGAGCTCGTTATTTTGGCGCTAGTGCGCACCAATCCAAGCCCACTGCTACAAGATTGCTTAACATACGCTAAAGTTATTAATGAGTTGAGGTGTCGGCTCGGTCAGTACAGAAAAGTAAAATATCAACACATTTCTCAATCACAAGAATGAAGCATTTTCACTTAGTTGGCGCTGTGCTGTGAATTTTAGCTCCTCATTGTGAAACTACATCAATATTGACCATATTTACTGGACGTGATGATGTAATAGGAAATGACGTCACTGGAGCGCCGACCGTTGAGATTAGAACAAAAGATGGCTGTTTCAAAGTTTATGTGTCGGGCTGAAAATTTAAGATCAGTAAAAAATGTCTGATTATTGTATGTTTTGTGAAATACATACAATAATTTGTATTTTTATAGTCAAGTGCAATTTCAAAATATCTAGTTTTAGAATTAGAGTTTTGTAGATAGGTAACCTATCTAAAAAAAAATCAAAAAAATCCAAGTTTCACGACTCTGGAATGCCTTGCCCGAAGACATAAGAAGTATCGTAAATAGGTTCCTATTTAAAAAAAAGATTTTTATATGAGTATTTATGTATATGTGTACCTATGTATCAAATCAAAATAATCATTGTATATGTTTTTTTAATAGTCTTTATGCGCCTATCGCAACAATTTTATCTGTTTTTCCTGAAGGTTGACTGGTAGAGAATGCTTTAGCATTAAGTCCGCCCTTTGTACCATTGTGGTCAATAAAGATTTTTAAATTAAATAAATAAATAACCTTAATTTAAACGTCTCTAAGTTCTGAAAATTCATTGGTTTCGCGCGCTTTCAAAATAATTCCAGTCAGTTTACAAATCCTCGTCTAATTTCAAATGTTCAAACTACGATCGAAACTATATGGCCGATAACCGATCGTTACGTATCTAACTCAAACAAAAAACGTAAGAAATTAAAAAAATGAAGAGAACAGGCTCCATTCAGGCTCAGCCGTTATCGTCTATCTCTTTCGCGTGTATATCGCCGTCTCTCTTGCCTACTCATTACGGATTCCAGTTACTGTCGCCGGTTATGTCATCAGGACGCACGTGAAGACATTTTGCTTAAAATTATAGTAAAATTGTAATAATAGCATAAAAATTCTAAGTTTTGGCATGACGTCTTCGTAAGATCCTCTTTCTAATATTGTCTAATATCTGTCTAATAGTCGTAACGTCAGGGGTGACATCCTCAACTGCCTGGCCGGTGGTTGGCGGTTTGGCATCGGGCACGCGCGGCTGGACTTCCCGAGCTGCTACTTGCTTTTCTCCCATTCGACCAAGCGAGTAGTATCCCAATACCTTCATTCCCTTCCTAAATTCAACGAATTTCTATACTTCCCCAACTTAAGCATGCTTCCGATGGGCAGCAGCGTCGGAAACACAAGAAGCCAAAGAAACTGCGCTCGCAGCCAAACGTGGTGAATAAGGCAATATCCTCCCATGGAACGAAGGATCCTTGAGAGATGCCCTTGTCCTGGAGTGGAATTTTTGCGGCTGTAATTATGATGATGATGAATATTCGTGAAACCTACGTTTTAACAATGGATAGTCATAATTATAATTGCCAAATCCTATTACTTTTAGAATTCACACAATACTAGAGATAATACATTGGGGGTGATCTGTTTCTACTCAGCAATCCAGTTCTTTTGGAGCTGATCTATACCCCGAAGGCTAAAAATCTATGCGAATACGACTCAACAACACTAACCTTTTTGTTTTCGAACACCAAAAGACATTTTGGAGAAATGACACTTAACACTACTAAAACAAAAAAAGGTCTATAAATATTTTAGGTCTAAAACAATAGCTCCAAAGTTAATAAAGATAGAAATATAATTACTTAAATTACATGGATGACTTACTAGCCAGGGGAATGCCGGGATAGATCACGAAAGAACTATACGTTAAGAGAATATATGACCAAAACCGGTTTGGCCCATGATTACGTCGACGGGCAGGTTGGCCCGAGGATAGATTGACGCGTGAAATGAGATGTTTTGTCACGAAACGCCATTGGTAGGAAATCCTTTTTTTGGCCACGTGGTGGGCTATTATCGCAATTATGTAGGGCCTCAATTAAAAGTCAGATTTTGTTTTCCAACTTTAAGATCAATAACTTGCTAGTCTGGCCTTTGATCTTCGAAGTAAACAGAGAAATTGATCCGTTCCGATCATTTTTTTAAATTAAAAAATTAAAATTAAAGTAAATTTTAAGTGATGCTATTTCCCTAAATATGTTTGAAGCAAGAACATTTTATGCTATAGCTAAATCGTGAGGCTATGTGAAAAGCGTTCCGACGCTACATCCTAACTAATATTATAAATGCGAAAGTGAGTTTGTTTGTTTGTTACGCTTTCACGCCGTAATTACTGAACCGATCAGCATGAAATTTTGCATACAAGTTCTCTGAAGTACGGAGAAGGACATAGGCTACCTTTTATCCCGGGAAAAAGTACTATTCCCGAGGGATCGACATTAACGCGGGCGGAGCCGCGGGCGAAAGCTAGTTGACTTATAAATAAAGAATCTTTATGACAACTGACAGAACAATCTGACATTGACAACAGACTAGAGTACTATTTTAGGCTAGTTTTGGGTAAAAATTTTTATCATAGTACTTATAGAATCGAATTAAACACAGGAAAGATCCGTGTCAATTTTGACGTCTTGAAATAGGTGACAATTATGTTGGCCACTATCACACACGAAGATGTGTATAAGACTTTAAACAGAGCCACGAAAGCCTTGAATTACAGTAACGGTAAGGCTGACGGAGCGCCAGCGAAATGTATCGAAAACGAAAGTTTAATAGTGAGAGTTTTTACGAAGCTAGATCACTCGGTTACTGGCGCGGTTAATGGTCTTGGCGGGTAAGTGGGTTTGATGGCGGATTGGACCAGTTAACGCTGATGTAATGAGCGTTATAGAGAAAGATGGCTCTACTGTTGTTAATTCAGTTGAAACAGATTTTTCAAGCTGCCTAAAGCAAAGTTTATAACTATCTAATGATGTCAGCCAGGAGCAGAAGCAACAGCTTAACGCTCCTTTCGAAGCATGGAACTCGAGATATTTTTATTCCCTTTGCAGTAACCCATCCCACTGGGCTGTTTAACTCTTTAACTTTAATAGTTACTTGTCCTTATCGGCTAAAACCTTATAAAAGTCAAATCACTATATAGTATAAAACAAAGTCGCTTCCCAATGTCAGTCTGTCCCTATGTATGCTTAGATCTTTAAACTACGCAACAGATTTTGATCCTTTTTTAACAGATAGAGTGATTCAAGAAGATTGTTTAATATGTACATTACACCCGTGCGAAGCCGGGGTCCGAGTCACTAGTTGTTAGTAAAATATTGAAAATGTAACAAATAAGTATATTGATTGATTGAATGTAAGTTACTGTAGAGATTTTCCTTATCGATAAAATCATCATCACCCATTATATTTCTGTACTAAATAAATATTTCTTATTCTTATATGACAAATGTTTTTAATAGTAAAAAGTATAATAATAAAATCAGTATGACGACAATGAAGGTTCATTGAAAATCATCTTTCTATTAACAAATGGTTGAAAAAAATTAAGAGGGGAAAGAATAGCAATAATATTATTAGTAAGTTCATCGTATCTAAATTATGTTTGGCGTAAAGCAATCAAAATTAACATATTTCGATAATTAAGTCAAAATAGACCCGACAACGACGCCATTCTTTCATCATAATAAATATCATTGATATCTCAAACACTCGCGCTAAAATTGCCGATCGATATAAACCTAAAAAAATCGCCAACACTAACACATTCCACTTGGATTCTTATAGCAAAAGCAATAGGAACATTTTTGAGTGCACATCTACTTGGATACAAGCAGGTGGCATCACACCCTAATCAAACTCGCTCCCCGCAACCCCGGTGGACCACTCGTATCAATTCCTATTCATTGTTTCGCAGATAAATAAAATTTATTGCAAAACTAAACATTGCGGAAGCGGCTGCATAAAGCGAGATATATTTGCCTCAAAAAGGAAAATTACCATAAACAATTTCGAAATTCAAAAGCGTTCGTATCACGAATTTCTTTTTTAATTTTTACCTCTTTGGGAAGAATAAGGTACAAACGAAGAAAGATCGCTCAATTGCAGTGAATATGTAATTTTCTGCAATTTTCTCACAAAGCATCTCTTGGACAAAAGCGTCAAAGAGCGTGGATTTCAAGTCGCCGAAGGAAAAAAAACATTTTGCAGAGCGAAAAGTGAGGTATACACGTAATATCAAGTTTTAGCAAGGAATTCCCGGCTCCGAAGGACCAGATAAAGGCGCAAAGTGCTCTTCGTACTCGTAACTCGTCCAATTGCAGTCCATGCAATTTTCTGCTATTGTAAACCGCAAGATAACAATGACTATCTCATAATAGCCCGCAGGCTGCTATACAGAACAATATTGCCGGCGTTTACACAAATTACACTTATTACGGCAAATGACATTGCGAAAGAAAACCAAACCGTTTGGTTATGAATATGATTTCTTCTTGATGTTTTGACATTATTGTTTTTAATATAAAGGTCGAAGCGTCGAAGTGACGAAGCCCAAAAAGGGAAGAAAATATTTATTCTTCGTTATGAGAGTGCCGTGCGAACGAAGAGGTCGAACGAGAGAGTTCTGCACAAGCCATTAGGTGATTATGTAAAAAACTCTCAATATTTTCATATTTATGTTTTTATAAAAAAAAAAATAAGAAAGAGAGATGTGAATATAAATATTTTCATATAAGAATTATTGTCTTTGACGTAAAAATTTTTTTTCGGTTCTTGTGCAAGGATCGACATAACCGTATTTGATTAATTCAGCGTATTGTACGTCGTCAAATACCATAATTTCGTGTAGTTTCATCATCATCATCATCAGGTCCTTTTTAGACTCCACTACAGGAGCACGACCCTCTGTACTACTAGAGCCATACTTCGCCAGAGCAGCCAGAGGACTTGGCCTACACTCTCCACGCTGGCCAGACGGGTGGGAGAGGTCTCTCAGATGTTTATGAGCTTTGTTTAGCTTGGTATTTCCTAAGTCGCCTTCTACGACATCCACGGGAAGACTTGGAGTGGTCCTATTCTACTCTGCCGGATACCACACGGCGTAGTTTCCTTTTTGGCAATTTTAAAACAATTAATTATTCGTGTACCGTGATAATTCTGTCAACTTGAATACACATCAGCGAGGTAATTTCTAGTTTGTGGGACATCTATTATAGTCTGCATATAAATTGTTATGGTATTAGATAGCTAGATATAATTGACTGAGAGCAATGGCCGCTTGAAAGGGGGATTGTAGAACGAAGAAATAAAGGCGCTTCCTTTTGATCAAAGAGAAAATACTGCTGATGATGATAAAGGCATTGAAATGAAAACTTTTAGTAATATTATTGAGGACTACCGAATTGTCCACGTTGATGATAAAAAGAAAAATATATGTAATACAATCATTAAAAATAAATTATGTTTAAAGATTTAAACTACAAGATGGTGTTCGAAATATATTCCCTTTGACAGTTCCTTTTTGGTTCGAGTAGCTAAGGTGGGGAATGAACTGCCTGCGTCTATATTCCCAGACAAGTACAGTCCCGGGACATTCAAAAGTAGAATAAATGGGTATTTCTTGGATAGGCATGTAACATCCTCGTCTTCATCGTCACTTACCATCAGGGAGGCAAATGCCTAATCCAACATTTAGTAAAAAAAAACTAGAAGAATTGGCTGTCTGTAAAATCGGCTTACGAATGATAATTTTACGTGAGAAAAAGAGGGAGACAAATCTAACTGAAATTGAGTTTAGATCAAGTCACATACGAAGAGAAGTATAGATGACATAGAAGCCTTATATACAATCAAAGTGTCCGTTAATGCTTATGACGTCAGTTTTCCACCATATCGCCATGGCGTCGAGTTTCCCCAAACTACGGCTTCAACTGCCACGCGCCACCCTACGACAATTACTAGGGCTGCGCCATCTGCCGGGGTCGTTGAACTCCGTTTAGTGCTAGATGCGGGAGCTATGATGTTAGAAGTGCAGCATATGGTCAAAGACCATATAAAGTAACGTATAGACTGCCTATGCGATGATTTTGCGGTATTTTTATATGAAATTGTATCGTATGCACAAAATATTTTTTTTTATCATTCATTTCGAGTAGGTGTCACGGTCAATCGACCATGCACACCCTGGTGTCAGAGTTATTCGGAACCGCCTCTCGGCCTCTGACGTGGTTCCTTTAACGACTACCAGATGGCAGCCGGGACCACCGGCTTAACGTGCCTTCCGAAGCACGGAATCATCTTTATTATCAGACAATCAGGTGATTCAAGCCTGCAATATCCTAACCAAACTGGAAACAACTAAACAAAGTATGCTTCCGGTGGGAATCGAACCCACGACCCCCGGGTCAACAGGCAAACGCCTTAACCACTGGACCACGGAGGCTGTAAAATGATTTTTTTTATGACAGGAAGGCAGTCGAGCAAGCGGGTGGCCTGATGGTAAGTCATCACCGCTGCCTATGGACAACGGCAATACCAGGCAGGCGGCCCTGCGATGCTTCATGCCTAGAACCACCTTAGAAAATTTGCGTTTGCGAGGCCCCCCTGTTGATAGCTCGCTAAAAGAGGCCCTATCCATTGCCTGCCTCCTTGGCTGGCGCATATAGAATCTTCATTACATGCGTCCGAGGAGGGGGTGCAAGTATCAGGCCCTTGCGAAGCCACCACTGCTGATGATGCAACCAGGAACAAGGTGACACGAGAGAATGAGCGACAACTACAATCAGCCGTCTAAGCATATGAAAAGGACAGGGAGAAATGCTCTCTAGCAGTAATATATAAATATGTATACATATAGCAAGATTTCTTAGTAACATTAAATTTTGATTTTCAAAGTGTCTAGCACTCTTCCGGCCACGTTGTCTTTGATCTGCTCCAAACCATAGAGTACCTACATGATGTTACGTACCGTCAAGATGACAATTTTGACCATAGAGCAAAAACAGTTAGACCCTCAACAAAGATTCATTGATCGGAGGTTACCCAAGTTTGGATTTCGAATTTTCCCAACTTTTCCCGCCACGTTGTCTATGACAAAGCACGTTACGTCACGTTACGTTAGCCCATACGTTAACGGCGCGTCACGGACCGTGATCCCAACGGATAGCGCAAGGTAAAAGCGGGGGCGTGACGATTTACTGGCTATTGGTTTTTGTGACTTTCATGCAATTATATTCGAGTGCAATTCTTACCAGGAAACTAATAAGTAAAAAAGTGATGAGAATGAAGAAGACAATGATATAAGTATACAGTGTAATTAGTTAATAATTAATATTTCGAGATTATTCGATAAATGGTAAACGGAGAAGACAAGAAAACACGAAGATATTGTATAAGATTAATAAGCATAAAAGAGACTGGTGAATAAAATTCGATTTTTTTTTTTTTTTATATTAAATGAGTTTACTCTTGACCATAATCTAGGCCAAAGGCAAAGATATGGTCTAGGATCGAGCGAGGACAAAAGGAGTAAAAAATTTAATTAAAAATAAAGTTAAAAGATCTAAATAAATAAAAACTCTTTATATAAATCTTAAAAATTAAAAGACACAGATTAAAATACATAACATGACGGTTAGATACGTTCAAAAATGGATCCCGCCAACACCTCCGACGTTGGACCATAGACAAATAGAACGGATATAGACTGAACTTGCGCTAATGGCCGCAACGACTTCTGACATTTCACCTGACGCGATTTCCTAGGCCAATGACATTAAATATTTAAACGTTTAACATTACTAAATGAATAGACAGAATGTCACCTAAGTTTTTACAAAAGCCTAAGAAAAAAACCAGTTTATTTTTCAGATTGGTTAGGTACTTAGTTACGAATTGCTGTAAAGGTATATATCCTAGTTATTTTTATTGAATTCCTTTATATTTTATATTTAGATTTTGGATGTCTACAGATCATCAATGCTGGTCTGAGAGAAAAGAAAAAACGTAGAATGTACCAGCTGCTTCTCTTCCCGCGCAGATCGTAAAAGCCGAACGAGGGATCGGGCAAAATTCCGTGGAACCATGTTAATAGGCGATGCGGCTAGCAACTCATCACTATTTTGATTCCGTTTTTCACCGAATGCCCACCAACGTGCTAAACGTGGCCTTCGGATCTTAAAGACCTAGGCTCTGTCTTCCTCGCAAGAGAAAAAGACATGATACTAAGTATGTATATTGTATATACAGATCATCACGGCTTAATCCTTTATGCGGTAGACAGGCCCAAAGATCACAGGAATAATAGCCTCATTAAGGACAATGTTGGGTTTGTTCTTAAAAAAGACAAAAGACCACAGGCGCAAAATGCTACCTATAGAATTATATGTAGATATAGATATACAGATTAGTATGCACAGATCTATTACATACAACTCTTGCATGAACAGATTTAACCCATCATCATACACTAGGGATAATCTTCCCGATGCTATGCTATGATGGCCTGTAATTTAGTAGAAAAAGAAGATAAGATCCCACAGGCGCAAGGGAAGGCTCCGAGCCGCTCGTCCAATTGTCTAAGACGTAATCGTGACCGGTTATGCTTACTAATACAACAAAATAACGAGCGGACAGAAGGTTAAACTTTTCATTGCTATAATCGCTCTATAATTATTTAGAAAAAACGAATTAACGATGAAGGACCTGGAAGCCAAGCGAAGAAATCTCCACCTAATTAATAATGGTCTTATAGACAGCTCAAGCACATGGGTAAACCCAAGTAAGGTAAAAATATGTGTGTCTTCAGAGCAAGTCTTTCTGTTTTTCCAATACGCAGGATATACGATATTTTGCATGACTAGCAAGTTATCTCTAGAGGCTTTGCTTGTATCTCGAACAGGGACTAATAAAGGGCGTGCGTCCTCTTACTTAACTATGTTTTGACTTAATAGGTACTATGAGGACGTTGTTACAGCATATTCTGGGTATCTTTTGTAATGTTTTTAATTTGTGCTAATACGGTCCGAGGCCAACAGCATTACGTAAAAAAAAAGAAGGTTCTACAACGCGCCCTCAAAATATATGGCTGCCTCCCGAGAAAAAAAACTACGCTTCAAAACTAAAACCTATTCCAGAGTTGAAATGGCTTCTTTTTATACCATTAACGCCGGATAGGGGTCCATTGTTGAGCATAGACAACCGCAGCGTAATAAAACACCGACTCTAAGTTTTTTTACATTAGACATAGAGGTAGTGACTAAATCATGCGAGGTGATAAAATAAGGATCTTAGAGTAAAGGCGTGGAAGCAAAACGACAAGAGACTTAAAACTAGGAATCAGATAATAAAAACTGGTTCAGCCACACCTATGTTTTTTACGGAAAATGCTCTAGTACCATCTAAATTCAGCCTACTATCAGCAATTTTTTGAGTATTTATTTGAATGGAATATTCCAACCATTAAATTACCTAGTTTTATCTGTGAAGCACTAAAATCTCCTCCATATTATTTTAAGTTTTATTAATTAAGAAATAGAGCTTAAATTGAAATGTTTATGACAGGGGTAAGAAGCATTTGTTTATCTATCTGTACTTCACGCTTGGATGGTGGGGGTTGACCAGAGGGTGAGGTCGAGGACGTACTGTTAATATTTATGTACAGAGTCGTCCCTGAGTTATATTACTACAACCGGAAAAATGATTTCGTGATATGTTACTGGTACCTACCTACCGTGTTATTAAGTTTTCAAAAACTTTATAAAAGAAATCTTAAATAACAATTTGATTTAATAAGAAGCAGTAAGTGTTATGCATACCTATTTGTCAGATAGGTATGAGCTCATCTAGGCATTCTTAAAGGACTGATTTAAGTCATCCTCTCGATATAGCATACTTATCGACCTAAATATATAATCCTGTGCCAATATCGATAATTCAGGCGTACTGTACGATTTGAAAGAAACTTCCTTCCACGTACGCTAGAGTTGTGGAACGAACCAGCCATGGTTTTCCCGAGAGACTACAACATTAGGTTGTTCAAAAAGGGCGTGAAAACATTTCTTCTGTGTCGGCAATGCGCGAGTGGGACTTGTGTTGCAGACGTCCATAGACTATGGTAACCCCTCTCCATTAGGATGGGCCGTATACCTGTTTGCCTACATATTTGTGTTAGTAAAATGGTTTCTAATAAATTTTTGCTTTTACATCTCTCATCAATTTCATATTTTCGGTCATTCAACGTCTTCGACCCAAACCGGAAGTCCAAATTCGAATCTCAAAATCAAACTTGACGGTTGTAACTCTACCTACATTTGCGTTTTAGTCTATGACCCGTTTTATCAACATGGCCCAATTTTGGCGAGTGAAAAAGTCAAATAATTAATTTTAATTGCCAAAACACTTGATAGCGCCGCTTTGGCGTCGCTCCACATAATTATCCGTTCATTCATGAAAACAAATGCACTTTGAGATGATAGCGACTCTGATAATACGCCAATGAACCACCCACACCCTTAAGCAAGTAATCTGTGATATCGGTTATTAAATACCTAACTACCTCGCTAGTAGTCTGTAGCTTTTGCACATTAATTAATAATATAAATATAACTAAATAAGATGAATAAATTATTTGAAAAAGTGCCTGCAAAGGCCTATTTTCTGAATAAACGTTTTGATTTTGTGACCTATTCTCATCTAAAACAAGATAAAATTTCACAATACATTTAGGATTTTAGTAAGAGTGACGATCACTCTAACACCTTTCTGTTTTACGGAAACAAAACACAATCTTTTGCCTGCCACATCCATTGTTCAAAAAAAGTAAAACCAAAGGTCCATCTCGTTATTCTTCTGGAAACGGCAAGAGCATGAAATATTTACTACCTACTGAAGTAGTTGAAACATGATAATAATTCGCTGAACTGAAACTGGCTCGCCTGCTTTAAGTTCCCACACTGTAAGCTATGGAATAAACAGGATACAGACGCACTGATAAGGCGACATAGGTAGCAATATAGCAATACATCTAAAATACAATGATGACGTGTACTTTTAACGAATCTAGCATAAATAAACATCAATGGTCAGACGTATCGTTCGATTTTCGAAATATGAATGAAAACTTTCGCGGTTACTGGAACGTCAATGTCATCCCTCCTTTCTTTCTTTCCAGCCAGTAAGTACACTTATCATTCGCACAGATCGTTATTTGTATGACTTATGTATGAGATAATGTAAAGTAGGTATCAAGTAAATATTCGTATCGTAACCAGCTGAAAAAAAAGGTTGACGAACTTATCTAAATTCAAGGATAACCAAAAAGTTTGTATGACGTAACGTAAGTTTTTTATACATTGCGGTCGAAACTTGAGAATTATTATTATGGAATTCTAATCAAGGTGGCTACGGATATGTTAAAATAGGTGTAAATACTTCTGTTAGTGATATGTAACTTTGTCTAAAACAAAGTAGCATGCAAATACACTGACAGTTTGTTTAGTAACTTAATTCAATAAGGAAATATTTAGATATGTACCATATAGATATAAATATTGTTTTAAAATGCATAAATATAAAACATGAATTAACATTTTTAATAAATTCGAAGAGATTAGTTCAATTTTTAAAAACCATAAATGATTCAAAAAAAGAACTCACCCCGAACACTGGCAGTTCGTTTCACAATTTTTGCTGCTTTCTCCCCACATTTTGGCACAAAGGTCCAATGCACTATTAAAAAATAAACACAGTCACAAGTCCATGTTTTCGTTCAGTCTTTTTGTATCTCTCTCACAATTTTCGAGCGCCGGCGTACACCAACCGTTCCCGCGCGCAGCCGGCAAGCAACTGAAATTTTTCAGTTCCCTCGCAATCGCGCGCTCCTTTTGACAAGTTTGTGTCCTTTAGGGATGCGCTTTGGGAGTTTCTACCATTGTGGTAGATTTTGGGTCGTAGATGGAGAATTAGTAGACTGGAAAGTTACCCAGACTTTACAAGTTTTTATTACATTGTGTTTATTGTTTTGATAACTGTGAAATGTAAGTTAAAATGTCAAGACATTTAAGCTTGATTTTTACTTAATTTAATTGCGTATCCAAGAAGCTGTAACTGTAACCATTTTATTTTTCTGATTTTGTGTTTTTTATTGGATATTGTAGTTGTAGTTACATTTTCTAATAAACAATTTAAAAATAACATACTTCTCTACTTGTTTGGAAATGTAAATATTGCACAGCATTAGGTCTATTTTAGCTATTTGATTATAAGGTGATTTCGTAGTATAGTACAACTATTTAATGTTTTTTTAAATAAGGTCAATTAGAACTTCATAAATTCAATACTGTGTGTGTATAAATATTTTGATAAACTGTTCTTTTTATTAAATGTCGTTATAGAAGTTTTTTTTTTACAAACTGGTAACTTAGCTCTGCCTGTGCCGGCCAACCGGCTACCCCACCTAACTAGATCGGTTATCCTGAGAAAACGACAATCCATTTTCAACCCTAATGATCCCGACATAAACACCAAAATACAATACAAAAATCATCAATGGAATGTTATACAAAAATCATATGGGCACCAAATCCTGTTTCCACACACACACTATATTGACAACTGAAAATAAGTCTTATTTCATAATATTTATAAGGTATAATTTGTATTGCTAGTAACGAAAAGGACTATAATCAACACACAAACGATTGAAAGTTCAATCATATGGTGGTAGTTAAAAACATTGAAATCAATTTTCAACTCTATTTTTACAGAACAAAGTCTTAAATGCAGTGGATAGTGTACCTGTCCACATCTTTTAACCATATGATGTTGCAAAGGTACTACGTCACTTAAAAATCTTAAGATATCCGTATCCTCAGTACCTTAAAGTTTAAAATAGACATTAATACAGTTTCTTAAGTATAAGTAATGTTTTTGCGCATGTAAGGTTGTTCCCAAGAATTCTCTTCAAATCATATGGTGGAGCGGGGTAGGAATGCTTTTAGAATGCCGCCCAGAGAGGCGCACTCTGTCAATATCCATTGTTGTATACAGTTATTTTACATGTAAAATAGCTTGAAGTAAGGGTTGGCCAATTCCCTGTTGTCTGGTCCCAATTGCAACGATTTTACGCATTAAAAAGCTTGTATGGCTTTTTAAAAGTGTTTCGAAAATACCATTTAATGAAGGCAAACTGAGGAGGAGAAGTCTTTATTTTATAAGTCCCATTCAGAGTTATTAAAAAACAACTAAGAAAGTGGGTCGAAATGACTAAGCATGTTCATCATCATCATCATCATCATCAGGTCCTTTTTAGTCTCCACTACAGGAGCACTACCCTCTCTGTACTACTAGAGCCATACTTGGCCAGAGCAGCCAGAGGACTTGACCTACACTCTCCACGCTGGCCAGACGGGTTGGAGAGGTCTCTTAGATGTTTATAAGCTTTGTTTAGCTTGTATTTCCTAAGTCGCCTTCTACGACATCCACGGGAAGACTTGGAGTGGTCCTATTCTACTTTGCCGGATACCACACGGCTATTGCATGTTATAATGCATAAGCATGTTAGTTTCTTCCAATTTGCTGCATTTCATTGCATTATTATTTTCTACTGATGTCCGCTTCCTCTCCCTCTGTCAAAGTTTCACTATCTATAATTTATTTACACACTCGTAGACTGTTACTTTTTTGATGAAGAATTTATACCTAGTAATTATAAACTTTTTTATTTAAGACAAACATATTCAAAATTGAAAGGAATGTGCGAAAATCTAAGGAATCATATCAATAGACGATGCAGTTAGCATTCACTGTTTTGATTCCGTATTCCACCTCTCACCTACCAACACGTTAAATTATCTATTTAGCTGGGCTCTGTCAACCCCGCAAAAGAAAAAGACGTGACATTATATGTAAATGTATTTAAAATTAACTTGAATGTCCATCATAAATCGTAGGCAACGGATACGAATCGTCTCTGGCTCGTGTGCCAGTCAGAGTGAAAAAAACGGCGGTTACAAACGTCCTTTTTTATCTCCTCCGGAGGATACGTCCTCTCGTTTGAATGTAACGTACTTTCTATGCGGGTTTAGAGGCTTCGCTACTAGTTATGGCGGAAGAGGCCTTTGAAAAAGATCTTGGATTTCATTCAATGAGCAAAACAATGTTACGATTAATACATTTAGTACTTGGGTGGCCAAGCTCAGCTCGGAGAAATTCCTCAGAGATAAGACCTAGGTAGATCCATTTTACACCCCAATAACTAAATTTAATAGTAATCGTTGGAGATCCTTAGTATATATTTATAATATACTAGCTGCTGCCCGCGACTTCGTCCGCGGCAATTTCTGTTATTATGATTAATTAGGTTTTTTCTTAGTACCTAGATGAATAATTTATCCCGTTTTCAAAACATTTTTTATTGATGCTTCGCTCTTATTGGTCACAGCGTGATGTTTTATACCCTAAAGCCTTCCTCAATAAATGGACTATCCAGCACAAAAAGAATTTTCCAATTTGAACCAGTAGTTCCTGAGATTAGCGCGTTCAAACAAACAAACAAACAAACAAACAAACTCTTCAGCTTTATAATATTAGTATAGATAAGAATTTCTCGTTTAATAGTAGGTATAGGTTTAGCTGAAACTTAAACTATAAAATGAAAACTAAGCTAAAATTGTTGTAACAAAAACAAAATGTTTGTGTTTTATTTACTTGCCAACATTCAAGTAAAGTTTACTAGGAATTTTATAAATTTGAATGTGTGAGATCAGTTGATAGTAAATTGTGGAAGTAACTTGTTTGTTCTATGAAATAACATAAAAACATTACGGCAATTGAATATTAAATAGCTGAGCTTAGTGGTAGGTATGATAATGATGTTTTGTTAAAATTGAAAATGCGTGTTGTTTATTATATATTAGCTTTCGCCCGCGGCTCCGTCCGCGTCAATGTCGATCCCTCGGGAATAGTACTTTTTCCCGGGATAAAAGGTAGCCTATGTCCTTCTCCGTACTCCAGAGAACTTGTATGCAAAATTTCAAGATGATCGGTTCAATAGTTATGGCGTGAAAGCGTAACAAACAAACAAACAAACAAACTCACTTTCGAATTTATAATATTAGTAAGGATTAGTAAGGATTTGAAGATCCTCTTCCAGTGTTAGTTGAGATGATGATGATAGAGACCTATATGTTAAACGAACTTTTATTGTAAACCAATTAGGGTTTTCTGAAATGCAATACCTAATCGTAAGGTTCGATAAAACCCTGTCAGTAGACATATTTGACAAGAATCAACTATCTATCGACTAGCTCCGTGGCGCAGCGGTCAACACGCCAGCCTGCGACACGGAGTGACCGGATCCGATCCCCGGCCAGGTCAAGATGGAAAATGATCTTTTTCAGATTGGCCTGGGTCTTGGATGTGTGTCTATATATGTATTTGTTATAAAATATAGTATCGTTGATTTAGTATCCCATAACACAAGTCTCGAGCTTACTTTGGTGCTAGCTCAATCTGTGTGATTTGTCCGTATATATATGTATGTCAACGTCACGAATTCAAACGAAAAATAATTCACCTAAAGGAAAATCATCTCTAGATTATATTATAGATAGCATTTCTCAACCGATTCTAGTGAAATCTTGATTAATTTTTGTCATTGCTGCTGTTAATAGTAATAATAATAAGTCATTTATTGCCATACACATGCCAGGTACATATCATGTACTGTTGATGCTGTTGAGTTTAGGCCTTCATCCTTCTAAGTTCAACCATCGGTCTTGTGCCTAACGAAACCAGTTTCAACCAAGTTTTTGGAAATTTTTCAAATCATCGGAAAGTGGCATAAAACTCGTGAGATCTACAGCTCGCAGAGCTAATATGTAGTTTTAATATTAGTAACAGTTTACTTCTTCATCTTGTCGAGTCAAAATAGAATTCTTTAGATATCTCATGTCCAATATTGGCCACCCTTTTTTTTATATTAAAATGCTCCAGCTCCAAGTGAAACTGAAGAATTACTTAGTCCAGTAAATTAATGTTACAAAATTAGATTTTACATTCATATTTGGCAATAATACCAATTTTATGTAATTTACAATAATATATATATTTTTTTACTTATAATTTAGAACAATCTATTGTCTTTGTATTGAAGATAAAATAATAATAATATAGTTGCCTACGTTTTTTATAATAGTATTGTGTAATAGTACAAACAAAATAATAGTATTGTATACATACATCTAGTGCATGCGACAATTTTTCTTGTGGATGATGTTGTGTGAAAGAGCGGGACTCACTAGATACAGGTTTTCATAACTTAATTAGTGAGCCCCTGCTACATATGTGTAACCGAACAATTCTTAATGAATAAATTATTTTGAATTTTGAATTTGAAGTGAGCTTTCGCTACTTCATCGGGCGTTTGTGGCGAGGGCAGAGTGCCCTTAGCCTTATAGACAACATCACCAAAGGGCCCCCTGGAGAGACGGACCTCGGCTTAGCCTCTGTGTGCAAGGCTTGGAGAGGTAGCAAACTCTTATATTGCCGCAGACGACGGGTCAATTCTCAAGATCAGAAAACGTTTATCGAAACAATTATTATCATATACTTGATCTTTTCTCGGAAAGAGCTCTGCCTACTCTACATATGATTGCCCGTATGACCGTTACTTACGTCACCCGACGCGCTATCGGGCGACAGATATCGGTGTGAATCCACCAATTTACCCACAGACGGAAGTTGAGTCGCACGCCGCGTTTCATGTCTTAAGTAAATACCAGTCGTCCTCTATGGCTCAGTGGTACCTAAGATTACTTAATAATGGTGGTACCGCAAGTGCCTTTGAATTTCAGGGTCCCGTGTTCGATCCCTGGCCAGATCGATATGTTTAAATATCTCTTCAGATTGATCTGGCTTTTGGATGTTTATCTAGAATGGTACTGTTGAGTTAAAATCTCATACAAGTCCACAACTTACCGTGGGTCTCAATCTCAATCTGTTTCATTTTCCCTATTCTTTGTTTGTTCCCTTCTTCTTCTTTCAAGTTGATGAACTTGCTTTTTAATCTTTTAGTAAATATACTAGTTTAAAAACTAAAAACCGGTCAAGTGCAAGACGGACTCGTGCACGCGATTATTCGCGTGCGACAAAAATTCAACATTCCCATACAAACTGGCTGGGAGGCAGAACTGTTATGTATGGAAATGCCGATTTATTTTTATTTCTCAGCTTGGTCCCAAAGGAAAAGTTGTTCATATTGATGGTTAGTCACTCCTTTAAGGGAAAGTCGAAGGTACATTTACACGCTAAAGGTATAGCTTGCTCCGCGTGAGCTTTCATTACTTCACCGGGCGCCTCGGCTTGAGCCTTGTCGGTGTGCACAAGGCAATTGCCTGATAGACCGGGATTACATGCACAGCCTAAAGGGCCGCTCTGAGGAAGAACAAAAGTTTACACCTTACCGTGGGGCTCCATTTGGATGATTCATGCTATATTTTTATATATATATATATATATATAGTCAAATCACACAGATTGAGTTAGCCCCAAAGTTAGAGACTTGTGTTATGGGATACTAACTCAACGATGCTATATTTCAACATCCACGACCCAGGCCAATCTCAAGAAGATCATTTTCCATCTTGACCTGACCGGGGATCAAACCCAGGCACCCTAGTGTTGAAGGCGTGTTAACCATTGCCCCACGGAGCTCACCGCAGAGCACGAGGCATCTTAAGTTGTGATTGTGACGCGATGAAGCCCACGATGCGCTATAATTACAGCATTTATGCTGTAATACGAGTGGCCAAGTTTTTACCGTCAGCCGCTTTTTGACTTTAACTTTGGGTATTTACGATTGTCCCTAACATTATCATAATATCGGTATTTTTCCCATTTACAGAACTCTTCAAGAAGATTTTAAAATTGCAAAAGCGAGATCAATGATCATATTTTTATTCCAGGACACCAAACTTTCGATTCTAATAATAATTTTATCATATGATATGATAACCGCCAGGCGCCACCTATCAGCCATGCAAATATGAATGGCGGGAGTCAGATGACGTCGCCCATACACGTGCAGCTGGGAGATTCAAAGTCTGGGTTTTTGGCGAGACAATAAAAATTCCGCAACCATCACGAAATGAAGAGCAATTATGACAACTAACTGGGCCCAGGTAACTCTGTAAATAAATAAAAATTGAAGTATTTTACTAATAACTAAAGGTGAAAAAAATGGTAAGTAATGTATTACTTGAAAACTTGAAACAAGATCTCCGCTAAGTTTGTATATATCTGTACTGTACACACATAAGCTTTACGGACAGAAATATTTAAGTGTCTTTATTGTTTTGGCTTAAAATATATTGATATTTTTCTACATTAACTACATAGCTGGGTCACGGGTTACAAAAATAATGTTACTAATGTTATAAAAATGTAATATTTGATGGTCCATTCGTTTTAAATGAATAAATTCAAAATCTACTGGACCTATTATACAAATTCTTTCACCTACACGCTAAATTATCAGTGGGTAATAGGATATTATTCACGTGGACAAGGTTGCGAGAAAAAGCTAAAATTTGTATTAATCAGAGAATCAACCCTCAATGGTCGTGGATTGGGCTCATTTTTTTAAACAAACTGTGATGTATTAACATATTTTTTTAATCGCTAATCGTTCCGTGAATGGCTGAACATTACAATCGTCTGCTAGTCACGTACAGGAAGCGAGTGGTTTACGACGCTGTCCAGCATTTCTATGCATTGTGTTGTTTCGGCTACTTGTACTTTGTAGCAGGTAACAGCTGATTGTTAAGAAACACTTTGTCAATAGTTATTTTAAAAATCTGTTGTTATATTTATTTATCCCATAAGATAAAGTAAGTAAAATGGCAATAAACCAGAAGATTTAGCAGATCCTGGGCCTATATGTATTGCAATAATTAAGGGTGGAATCTGATAAACTCTGATGAGGGCAAATGAAAAGTTTGGAAATTTTTGGTTTTAACTGGATCTTCCTCTTCTTCTACACTTATTCCACTTATTTTTTATATATGATCGGCAATTCGGCAGAGCATGGCTACTTCCATTTCCCCTGTCAGAGGCAATTTCTTGTCGTACAACTTTCTTTTCCATACTTTCCTTTATAAAGTCCAGAAGCCGAGGAAGACCTAATAAGAAGAGATAGATGATCTGTTCCTCGGCTTTTGGTTCCAATCTTACCTCCCAATCTTTCTCGTTACATGGCTTTTCTTCCTTTTCATCATATTTGTTACTGAATTAAGCTGAAATTTACTATAGAGGTCCAAAAACCTACGTACGAATTTTTGATTTTTATCTATGCTGCAGTCGTTTACATTGCTTAGCAACGAATAGGTTCATGTGATAAGGGGTAATCCATCCTTCCTTCCTATGAAACGATATGATACCCGACTTCATAAGCAGATAAAACTTTTTAACGGAAATTCATATAGTGGAAGTAGCAGTCCAGCAGTCCTGCTGGCTGCGCCCGCGCATATAATATAGAATATAAAACTTCCCGTAATAATGCTCTACACGTTAGTGAAACTCCATCAAAATAGATTACCCTGTACAACAGCGTGAAAAGAATAAAAACCGTGCCAGTTTGTTTGTAGGTACCTATGTAAGTTCTAAAGTTTATATTTTTGCACGTGAAACTCCCAGCTGGTGAACTAATAAACCAAACAATTATTGCCATAATCCGTTTTAAAATCCTACAGTTAATTGACAAAGACGTAATGAAACAAATAGATGAATATCCTTTCACATCTAAACACCATTAGTCGTAAAGATGGTAATCCATTGTCTAAATATTTGAAAGGAAAAGCATTGTTCATGGCTACTAGAAACCGGAGACAATGCGAGGAATAAACATTGTCTGCAAGTTTGTTGTGGACGCTCCGCTTGCATTCTTTATTTAAATATACAGTCAAAACCGTTTATAACGACATCGTTTATAACGACCTATCGGTTATTACAGCCAGATTGTATGGTCCCGTCCGAATTCCTAGTAAACTATTCAGTAAACAAACCGCTTATAACAACATCGGATACAGCGACATATCGCTTACAACGACGAAACTTTATCGATATTCATCGGCTATAACGACCAACCGCTCCTTGTCTCGGCAAAACAAAACAATACAAACGATTTTAAATCTTATTGATAAGCAGTGAAGAAATATTTAGGCATATTATTACTTACGCACTTTCTCCCACCTCATCCGAACCTCTTTGCGGCCATTTGACCTTGCATATTTTACACCCATTGTTTAGTGCGCTAGTTGACTGCGTGAGTAACAGCTTGATTTAAAAGTGTTGGTGTTGTTTAGACTGTGCATTTATGTGTTATCATGTCGCAAAAAAAGAGGAAAACCTTTTCTATGGAAGAAAAATCTCATGTCATATGGAGATTAGAAAATGGCGAGTCGAATAGTGAAATTGCAAAGGAATGTGGAGTTTCAAAAAATATTTGAGACTGGGCTAAAAAAAAGACAGACTAAAATGACTGATTACTTTAAAAACTAGTGTAATCTTATAGTCCGTAACTAGCAGCTAAGTACATTTTGTATTCTAATTATTTCGTAATAAATATTTTTACGTCTTTTCTGACTCTTTTACATACATAACCTATACCTATACTAGATAGATAACTAGGTACATATGATAATATAACTACTGTACTTGTGTATATGACTGTATTGCATATAACGACTATCGGATATAACGTCGGCAACTATACGGTCCCTTCAATGTCGTTATAAACGGTTTTGACTGTATTCTTTTTATGATTACTATTTTTTTCATAACTTAGTCCGCGCATATCCCTCGGGAGCCTATCTATGTTATCAGAACTCGGTTTTTATTGCATACTGAGCTGTCGTGTTAATACTTTTATTTTCAAGGCCCTCTTAAAATCGTAGGACTTCATACGAAGACAAAAATAAATATATAAATAAATAAATCACACAGATTGAGCTAGCCCCAAAGTAAGTTCGAGACTTGTGTTATGGGATACTAACTCAACGATACTATATTTTATAACAAATACATATAAAGATAAACATCCAAGACCCAGGCCAATCTCAAAAATATTATTTTACATCATGACCTGAACGGGAGTCGCACCTGGGAACCCTCGTGTCGCAGGCTGGCGTGTCAACCACTGCGCCAAGGACCTCGCCAAAACGACAAAGGACAAAGGTCTATTCCACATTTTGGTAACTATGGTCTATTCCATGACAATATACATGACATACGACTTCTGTGGCTCAGTGGCCGTCACTGAAATCTGATGAGGCTTACCTTAGGTAAAAGCAGGTTAAATTAAAATATCTATGGTAAGAGTTATCTATGGTATGAAGATGGTACGTACGAGTATAAACATTGGCCATTTGAAATGACTAATGTGTGAGACTTTATTTCCTAATCTATTGTTAAATTTGGGCGACAAATGGAAGAAGCAGATTTATAATTTAAAAAGGATAAAATTATTTTTTAATTCAGTTATTTAAGGAGGTGTATGTGCGATTACAGACATCGCCTGCGCAGTCTAGTCACATACGAGGGATAGAATCAACTGAGTCAGGAACCATGGGTTTACAGCCCTTTTTTTATGAATAATTTGCGTGCCCTTCCACGTATGTTTATATTAACATCAGAAATAAAAGAACAATACAACTTATACAGTATCAAAGTAAGATAGCGATACACGGGACCCCATTATCATTAAGCCTCCGCTGTCTGCCTGGCATCATGTAGATCAATACAGATTTTTTAATCTGTATTTATTTAGCTGTTTTATCAAAAAAACTTACTCTTTTTGTTTAAGCAAATCAAGTAGACTTTGAAAACACCCGTTGCAACAAAAAAAGAATAAAATAAAATTGGTTATCATTTTACTACTAAATATAAATCTATATTATAACCTCCTCTTTTCTGCAAGTCGGTTAACAAATACTGAAATATGTTATAAACAAGTTTTATTTTGTTTGTACAAACTATTCATATTACGTACATAAGCATGCATATAAATACATAAATCCATTTGAATCTATATTTTTTTTATAATAAACCAGAAGTAGGTAATACAATTTAGTAGTTTTCAAATTACGTAACTGACAACCCCACATAGGTCAGTGACCTCAGAATCATCAATAATAAATATAAAAGGAGATTGGAACCTAGGTATAAATTAAACATATTTTTAAAGTTTTTTTTTGTATTGTAATAGGTAGGTACCTTATAAGCTTGAAAATTCTGACACCAGCGCTGGCCACGTAAAACAAAACAAACAAAAGTATTGGTCAGTGAGATCTCAGCTCGAAAAATTTTGCCGATTAATTTCAGAACGACGCAGCAGAACTAAGCATGCTACCTGACTCTGGAATTAGAAAGATGTGTAGGTACTTATTAAAAGTTGGTACGTTGTATGTGTGAAAAAAATGGACGAAAATCTAAGGAATCTGGCCTCTTCATCGGGTTCTAATACGTGTTGTATATGTTTATTTCGCCTTGTGGCCTTATCATTGCACCTCCATTAAATAATGCTTATCTGTCAAGTGCAATATGATAAACAAACTAAATGCCAAACTACAATCACCCTTCTGCCCACACGCTTACGATGATATTCGCGTGCGGAGAAATGTCCGTGCCTGGAAAAAGCGCGCGAAATCTCTGCGGCGGTTACGGTACCGTTGCGCGGGCGTTAAGCTTTCAAATCTGGAATGTGTGGTCTCCAGCCAAGATGAACCCGCAATTTTAATTTTACACCTATTTAACACAAACGACTTTCTAAATTCTTCCTTACAACGTTCAAAATAAGGACGATAATTTATTGTAAACGTTTTTAAAACGATAAAGTTTAAAATTGCCAAGTTAAAGTACGAACTATTTTATTTTACAGTTGAATCTGGTGCAGTTTTTCAATTTTAGACTGTATTTATAACGGCATACGGTTTATAAAGTTTTTGATAGACAGTAAAATATATATTTGTAAATGCACTTGTCGTATATGGTATTATAATTTCATAGACAAAAAAGTGGTTCCACAATTGCTATATGTGATTGACAGTTTGTGTAAGATTTATTGAATAGGTACCTACTTAATTTCTAAAATGAAAGTTATAATTAAATAAATGTCTGAAACAGAATAGGGCTCCATTTCTACCACTTTGCAAACTATGACATAATTATTATCTTCACTCCTTACTAATATTATAAATGCGAAAATTTGTGACTATGTATGGATGGAGGGATAGGATTTTGACGAAATTTTCCACATGGATAGGTTATTACCTGGATTAATTAATACATAGGCTACCTTTCATACCGGAAAAAAGTATTGTTCCCGCGAGATTGAAATTCGTGAGCAGAGCCACGGGCGACAGCTAGTAATACTATTATAAAATGAGTAGACTGGGGAAAATACCATTATCAAGCAGAACTAGTAGGAAAAAACATTTTTGCTTTAGTATGTAAACTGCCTCCATGGTCCAGTGGTTAAGGCGTTTGCCTGGTGACCCGGGGGTCGTGGGTTCGATTCCCACCGGAAGTATACTTTGTTTAGTTGTTTCCAATTTGGTTAGGACATTGCAGGCTTGAATCACCTGATTGTCTGATAATAAAGATGATTCCGTGCTTCGGAAGGCACGTTAAGCCGTTGGTCCCGGCTGCCATCTGGTAGTCGTTAAAGGAACCACGTCAGAGGCCGAGAGGCGGTTCCGAAGAACTCTGACACCAGGGTGTGCATGGTCGATTGACCGTGATACCTACTCGAAATGATGATGAGTTGCTGTTTGTAGCTTTTAATATAAATTTATATTAGGTCATTTAAAATGTGATTTACCTGTAAAGGCCTATTATTATCCTTACTAATATTATAAATGCGAAAGTGGGTTTGTTTGTTTGTTACGCTTTCACGCCGTAACTACTGAACCGATCATCATAAAATTTTGCATACAAGTTCTCTTTTATCGCGGGAAAAAGTACTATTCCCGTGAGATTGACATTCGGTGGAGCCGCGGGCGAAAGCTAGTTATATATATTCTGAATGAACGTTTTGATTTTATTATCCTCTTCGCTGACCAGACTTGATTTTCGACGAACCGTCACCCGACTTTTCTTTTTTTTATTTTTTTTTTATTTTGAATAGCACCCTGAATTCCCCCCTAGTGTCCTCATGGAGGACACTCAGTTCCTAGAGTAAGAGAGGCCACGCGAGCAGCCGGCCGCTTCATCACCCCCGCTCTCGTCCTAATATCTACCACCCTAACGCGACCGTCAGGACCAGGATAAACTTTTACAATAAGTCCTTTCGGCCAGGTGTTACGCGGAGATGACGGGTCTACTACGATCACTAAGTCCCCAACCTTAAGTTGCATTACCTCTTGGGTCCATTTATGTCTGGGCAGAAGCTCCGGTAAAACTTCTTTGACCCAACGACTCCAGAACAGGTCTGTCAACCGTTGCGCCATGCGCCACTGTTTTCCCAGGCACAGATCTCCATCAGTAAATACACCGGGTAAAGGCATGTTAGATGAGCCTCCTAGTAAAATTGCACAAATTGCTCATGCACATGCATCGATGCAGTCAATGAAGGTATGACGTCACACACCCATCCATAAGCTCACCATGCATGTGTGCAACAGACCTCAGTCATGACAGGTGGGCAGACGTGCCATTCATTATTCATGCAGATTCTTGGGAAAACTTAGTCATAGCAAAGACAATATAATATATTATATTTTAATATATATAAATCTCGTGTCACAATGTTTGTCCTCAATGGACTCCTAAACCACTTAACCGATTATAATAAAATTCGCACACCATGTGCAGTTCGATCCAACTTGAGAGATAGAATAGTTTTTAACTTATGGCGAAACGAAGTTCGCCGGGGCAGCTAGTATATTATATTGTCTATTAATTGTCTTTGGTCATAGCTAGATATTTTGATCCTGCGAAGAACAGAGAACTGCGAAGCGTGTAGATGAAAAACGGAATCAAAATAGTGATGGGTTGCTAGCCGCGTCGCTTATTGACATTTTAGCCCAATCCCTCAATCAGCTTTTACGATCTGGGCGGGAAGAGAACTGGCACATTCTACGTTTTAAGGGTGCTGTAAATCAAAAGGAAAAAACTTTATTAGGATCACTTTGTTGTTCGTCTGTCTGTCTGTCAAGACCTTATTTGTCATGAATGCGTGGAGAATGGAGTGAAGAGTGGAAATACTCGGGTCTACGGTCCCTTGGAGCTGAGAATATACAGCAGTTAATGCCGCAAATTTTCGACATTCGCAAAGGAATCAAAACCTACAGGGTACTTCCCGTGAACTCAGAATCTTGAAATTTAGTACGAAGCACCGTCATATAGCACAGATACAGGAAAAATTGCGAAAGGTATAAATTTTTAGTTGCATCACATAATCAAATTATTTTTAATAATCAAATTTATTATAGATAATAGGCTAGTTTTCTGAGTCGTAATAATAACATAACAATTAGTCCGTCAGTTAGATAATCAAAAAATATTGGACACGTATTTTTTCGTTTGTCAAATAAACGATAAATAATAAAGATAAAGCGCGTCAAAGTTCAGGAGTGGGGGCTCGTGACGTCAAAGTTTGCTAAAAATTGTAGCAAACTATGACGTCACACGGAATTTCAAAGGGCTATATCTTTATCATTTTTTATTTAATCGACAAAAGAAAAAATACGTGTCCAATATTTTTTGAATATCTAACTGACGGACTAATTATATTTTTTTAGGAAACTAGCCTATTGTACGGAATCCTTCGTGCGTGAGTCGGACTCGCACTTTGCTGGTTATTTTTCTTGATTCGATTAAGTCCAATCTACATTTTAAAGAATTGATACATTCAGTTCACGCATAGAAGTAGTCGATTTTTTTTTAAATCTATGAGTTCACGTTAGACATTTCAAAAATATTCAGCATGTTATAAGTTATAACCGTATTTAAAACAAATCATAAAAAATTTAAAATTTAAGCAATGATGTCTGTGTTGTGTCGGGCATAACGCCCTCATGACCCTGCGCCGCCCTCATGACCATATCCCCCGAAGAGCTATGGACTGGAATCCGCAGGGCACGCGAAAGCGAGGACGCCCAAAATAAACGTGGCGCCCCGCACTGTCATAGATGAGGCAAAGAAGCTGGGTTACACCTGGAGTGAAACTAAGAACGCTGCGTCGGATAGAACCAGATGGCGCCAATTTGTATCTGCCCTTTGCCCCGACGGGGGGACATAGGAAGCCAAGAAGCAACGATACACGATAATCCCTCTATCTTGTAGACGGCTGAACCGATTTTAATAAAAAAAATCCGAAAAACCGCATCCAAATTGGTTGGTGCCACAAGCAGACACACACAGATAGCAGTCAAACTTATAACGCGCCTCTTTTTGCGTCGGGGTAAAAATATACATTTCCAACACGTTTGAGTGTACTCTTCCCGCGCTAGTCACTTAGCAAGTCGGCAAAGCACACTATGAGGCCTTTGGCGAAAAGTTAGCACAGCTAGTTGGTTCGCAACGCAAACATCCCGTCTTCCTTTCGCGGTAATATCTGCCATTTTAGGGAGCCATAGTTCGGAAGGTTAGCTGTAGTATAAAATAAAATTAGTCCGTCAGACTATTTTTTTTTCTATATATTGGATTAGGCATTTGTCTTCCATCTCACCTGATGGTAAGTGACGATGTAGACGAGGATCATCGTCATCATCAGGTCCTTTTTAGTCTCCACTACAGGAGCACGACCCTCTCTGTACTACTAGGGCCATACTTGGCCAGAGCAGCTAGAGGACTTGGCCTACACTCTCGTCGCTGGCCAGATGGGTTGGAAAGGACTCTTAGATGTTAATAAGCTTTGTTTAGCTTGTATTTCCTAAGTCGCCTTCTACGACATCCACGGGAGGACTTGGAGTGGTCCTATTCTACTCTGCCGGAAACCACACGGCTAACGGTAGACGAGGATGAAAATAAACACAAATAAAAGCGTGCTTATAGTTTTTTTTTTAAACTAAAAAACTAAAAAAACGACGGTGTGCATGGTCGATTGACTGTGACACCTACACGAAATGATGATCAAATTATTGTATTGTCATTGGTCATTATCGAGTTCACAAAAGGCGGTTACAAACAAACAAACATACATTAAGTTAATAAAAAAAGCGTGTAAAATAATAAATATTTTTGATTATCCAATTGACCTACTAATTTTAATATTATTTCCTAAAAGTCACATGGCCGTTTTTTTTTTTATTTGAATGAGGGAGAAAGTCAATATTCTACGTATTTCAACGTCATTAACATGTTTATAATTAAGAAGTACTTATTATATTCGGATTACAACGGATTAAATAGTAGGCATTTTTAAGTAATAACAGCAGTCTTTTAAATTGAACTAATGGCAGAGCATTGCAAGTTTGCAAGCTACATCATCATCATCAGGTCCTTTTTAGCCTCCACTACAGGAGCACGATCCTCTCTGTACTTCTAGGGCCATACTTGGCCAGAGCAGCCAGAGGACTTGGCCTACACTCTTCACGCTGGCCAGACGGGTTGGAAAGGTCTCTTAGATGTTTATGAGCTTTGTTTAGCTGGTATTTCCTAAGTCGCCTTCTACGACATCCACGGGAAGACTTGGAGTGGTCCTATTCCACTCTGCCGGATACCACACGGCTAACGGCAAGCTACATAGCATAGCACAAATGAGTAATGGAGCGTTTCGTCCCATGGACTTTTCGTCCCAATCATGGGACGAATCACACAAAAAAGTATTTAGAATTCTGTATCGTAAAAGATTTAAAAAAACTTTGTGAACGGAATCGTCGCTCGAAAGACCTTCTCGCGCTTGTCCGGTTTTCCTTTTTTAGCGCGCCTTCTAGCAAACATTTCTCGAGAGTACAAATAAAGCATCCTAAGTGGAAAATGCTTGGGAATGGGTGAACCACGGGTGAACGATCTAAAACGCGGTTCTTAGAAATCAATGGTTGACTAGCTCCGTGGCGCAGCAGTCAACACGCCAGCCTGCGACACGGAGTGACCGGGTTCGATCCCCGGCCAGGTCAAGATGGAAAATGATCTTTTTCAGATTGGCCTGGGTCTTGGATGTTTTTCTATATATGTATTTGTTATAATATATAGTATGGTTGAGTTAGTATCCCATAACACAAGTCTCGAACTTACTTTGGGGCTAGCTCAATCTGTGTTATTTGTCCGATAAGATTTTATCACGCATGAAAATTAAATAACTGGAACCCGTTCAGTTACAGACTCGCGCTTGACCTATTTTGTTTAAAAATGTGACAGGGATAGAAAACTCCTGTCTGTCTGCTTTAATAATTAGGGTTCATTTTTATTTTATGTAATTATTTTACTAACAATAAACCTCTTGCATTCTCGTGAATTCCTTGTATTTCTATCAGGTTGGCTATGGCAGATTTTGACCTCCAACTCAAAAAGAAGGGGAAAGTTTTAGTTTGACGCCAATGTCTGTTTGTTTAGGCCATCGCAGCTCTCAAACAGATAGACCGATTTTGATGCAGTTTCGTTGCGGTGGTAATTTATGCTAAGTTTTACGGGAAAAGGTTCGGCGTTTCAAAAGTTAGTGCGTACGCTACGCATGCGTTCAATTCGGAGGATCATTTGCTTGGCAAATAAACTTGTTTACTCTTAGTAAGTGTAAAAATTTATATTATTTATCACAACATTTTATAATTTATGAGATGTTATGAGCCATAGGAAGCAACTACTTGAAACTGTTTTAATGCAATTATTTAAATAAAAAATTCATTTGACACATTTAGAATTTAACATAATCTCTTTGATATTTGCTTTGAAGTATCATACTAAAACTAATTTCATTTAATTACAAAGTACGAATAATTTAGAATTGGAATAGATTTAATATAGGCTCAGATATTAGGGGAAAAAATACGGAACCTATTTTTTAAACTGATATTATTTTGGTACCAGGACCTTAGTTACATTTCATAGCCGGAAGCCACGCCTATTTTAGGGTCCATTTAGAAAAATATGTATTCCGGTTTAACAAAATTATTACAGTAACTAAATTTTTTGTTTTAAACCCCCAATGAAAAAGATGGGTATTGGCACAGTAAAAGGTATTGGTATTCAAAGAATTCAGCTAATATCTTCGGTCTGTCGATTTGTCTGAATTTGTAGTTTTCGAACGGGTGGACCGATTTAAATGCGGCTTTTTACGTAAAAGGAAGTACTTATCATTGCGGTTGTTTTAATCATTTGATCATCATGAAGTTTATGCGGTTTTATTTAAACCATTTTAAAATTCAACTCAAACAGTTTGAACTCAAACAAAGACAATCTGATTTACATTTTTAATGTCAAATCCTTTACATTCCTCCCTTACGGGTTAGATAGGGTCTGTACAGCACTGATGTGATAATAATGATCAATGTATGATCATCATCAATTACGCAGATGGGTTCCAGATATTTTATTTTCATATGAAAATAAATTATCTGGAACCCATTTGCGTAAATTAAAATTTAATTCAATACTAGGCGCACATTTGTGGGTTAGGCCCAAGAGGTGGGGCCTAAATTATAAATTGCGTGGTCAATGGTCATGTAATTGACCTCACAGCTGTTTAGGATAATAGTGTTGTGCTAACATGAGTTAGTTAAATTTTGACTAGTATTTCAAAAAAAGATTAAAAATCAATAAAAGGACTTGCACGGCTACAGATGGCCCTATACAGTTCGTTACCGTTGTCCGATTCCGTACTTTTGATGTTAATATACCCTTTCCGTAACAGCTTGTATTTATTTATTTATTATACTTATGGTCAAATTATATTAAAATATACATGTATTCTTTTCTTTATTTTATTATGTTTTTAATTTAATTTTATTTATTTGCGGTAAAACTTCCGACTAAAGCCCCGTTTTTACCCTTTATATGAAGACTAGCTTTCGCCCGCGGCTCCACCCGCGTCAATGTCGATCCCTCGGGAATAGTACTTTTTCCCGGGATAAAAGGTAGCCTATGTCCTTCTCCATAATCCAGAGAACTTGTATGCAAAATTTCATGATGATCGGTTCAGTAGTTACGGCGTGAAAGCGTAACAAACAAACTCACTTTCGCATTTATAATATTAGTAAGGAAGTAAGGATAATATTAGTAAGGATTGTTTAGTAGTAAAATTATATCAAACAAACACTCACTTTCTCACGTAATATTGGTTACCTTAGGAATTCTTTCATCTGTTCTGGATAGAAGAAAAACGTCTCTTCCCGTACAGAACGTAAAAGCCTATCGATGGAATGGGCGAAAATCTGAGGAATCATATCAATAGGCGATGCGGCTAGCAACCCATCACTATTTTGATTCCGTTTTCCACCTAATGCCCACCAACATGCTAAGCGTGGCTTCAAGGTCTTAAAGACCTGGGCTCTGTCTACCCCACAAGCGAAAAAGACGTGATAGTATGTACGTAGGATCAGAGCAACTAAGCCATAGTCGGTAAATAAACATAGGCCTCCCGGCCTCCCATTGAACGCTGGAGTACCCGGTGGTGGGAAACCGGTTGCCTCGAAGGTAGGGTCACCCGATCAAACAAGGAGTTACAGAAATTACTTGTATAAAATTTGCAATTAAAAAGAAAAATCTTCTTACAGCTAAAATATCAAAATATATAAGAAAGAGACTTCTTAAAAGTTTATATTTGGAGCATCGCACTATACGGATGTGAAACATGGACGCTCACAAAAAACCGGTCAAGTGCGAGTCGGACTCGCGCACGAAGGGTTCCGTACCGTTATCTTTAATAAGTTAAAAATTATTAAAAAAAAATTATTCCTAGCTTTCGCCCGCGGCTTCGCCCGCGTCAATGCCGATCCCTCGGGAATAGTACTTTTTCCCGGGATAAAAGGTAGCCTATGTCCTTCTCCATACTCTAGAGAACTTGTATACAAAATTTCATGATAATCGGTTCTGTAGTTACGGCGTGAAAGCGTAACAAACAAACAAACAAATAAACAAACAAACAAACTCACTTTCGCATTTATAATATTAGTATTAGTAAGTATATTAGTATTAGTATATGAGTAAGGATTAGTAAGGATAACGGTACCTACCGTACTTGTCATATACCGACTCGCACTTGACCGGTTTTTTTCTTGCGGATTTATTTTCTATTAGGGATCTGATCCCTACATTGAAACACATAGTATCACTCTTTTCCCTTGCCCTATTCAATATTTCTCCCCCGTTTGTTACTTCAGAGGGGGAGAAGGTCTATACACCGTGTCAAAGTCAAAGTCAAAATCAAAGTCAAAGATTTTTATTCAAAATTGGATACATGTTTCTCTTTTTGAACGTCATATTTTTATTTCTTATATAATTTTTAATATATGCAAAATCGAAATACTACGAGCGTTTCGGAACGACCACCGGTGAGATGAATACGCCGAAAGAAACTCAATCCAGACTTGGTCCCTATGTGCCTGAAGGGCTCTGAATACATTGTGTAAATAGACCCTCGACATTCCCTTAACGGGGTGACTCAGCCCACCAATATGAACAACTTTTCCTATGGCAACAATGCTGGGAACTCAAAAAAAAATTCGACCTTCCCATACAAACTGGCCGGGCGGCGGAACTCTTTTCTATGGAAATGACGAATTTTTTTAGCATTGGTCCCATAGGAATAGTTGTTCATATTGATGGTCTGAGTCACCCCTTTAAGTAAATGTAGAGGGTACATTTACACGCTGTATGTATAGTTTAAAGGTAGGTAATAATCATCATTGCGAGTAGGCCTCACGGTCAATCGACTATGCACACCCTGGTGTCAGAGTTCTTCGGAACCGCCTCTCACCTCTGACGTGGTTCCTTTAACGACTACCAGATGGCAGCCAGGACCACCGGCTTAACGTGCCTTCCGAAGCACGGAATCATCTTTATTATCAAACAATCAGGTGATCCACGCCTGCAATGTCCTAACTAACTGGAAACAACTAAACAAAGTATGCTTCCGGTGGGAATCGAACCCACGACCCCCGGGTCAACAGGCAAACGCCTTAACCACTGGACCACGGAGGCTGTAAGGTAGGTAATAACCGGCGCAAAGATCTTCCTACGAAATAAATGGCCCAGCTCCCAGCGTCCTGCTGTGGCGACGGTACCGCCGCGGCCTCATCTTGGAGTACATCTATCACATTCTTGCCATTTCATTGACATCGCAGACCTTACCATTGAAACAAACATACACAGTATGTAAGGAAAACCCTGTCCCGATCCTTGAAGGGGTGATTCAGTCCGTCAATATGAACAACTTTCCTATGGAATCAAAGCTGGGAATGTTCGGGCGCCCGGTTAATTTGTATGGGAACGTCAATACAAATTTTGAGTTTCAAGCATTAGAAAAGTTGTTCATATACATACACAGTGAAATTTTGATCGTTCTGGACCCTTAAAGGGGTGATTCAGCCCGTCGATATGAACATCTTTTCCTATGGGACCAATGCTGGGAACTCAAATAAAATGGGCATTTCCATACAAAAAATTTCGGCCGCCCGGTCAATTTGAATGGGAAAGTCAAAAATTTTTTTGAGTTTCCAATATTGGTCCCATAGGAAAAGTTGTTCATATCAACGGGCTGAATCACCCCTTTAAGGGTCCAAAACGATCAAAATTTCACCGAGTATATACACGGTCTGAAGCTACCCTTCAAGGATCGGACAGGTTCTTTACATATTGTATCACTTATTTCTATATCACAAAGATTACGTTTAATAGTACTTACAATACCTACTATGTTTGTTTAAATCTATACTTAATATTATAAAGCTGAAGAGTTTGTTTGTTTGAACGCGCTAATCTCAGGAACTACTGGTTCAAATTGGAAAGTTATTTTTGTGTTGGATAGTCTATTTATTGAGGCTTTAGGCTATAAAACATCACGCTGCGACCAATAGGAGCGAAGCATCAACAAAAAATGTTTTGAAAACGGGGGAAAATTATTCATCTATACACAGAAATTGCCGCGGACGAAGTCGCGGGCAAGAGCTAGTTTTAATATATTTGTAACATATTGCATCAGATTGAGAGTTATAAGAAATAAACCAGTCAAGTGCTAGTCGGATTCGCGCACAAGGCATCATGATCTATAATAAATAAGTTTAAAATTATTAAAAAATATATATTATATGATGTAAGTAACTAAAAATGGCTTATGTAACTAAAAATTCTTGCAATTTTTCTATATATGAGATAGTAAGACGTTGCTTCGACCAAATTTCACCCTGTAGGTTTCGATTCTACATATATCGAAAATTTCCGGCATACCCGGCTGTATCTTTTGATTACGTTGGCTTAGTATACATAATGCTTTGAATATTCCGCGAGAAAGATGGCGGCTGCCATATAACATAGAATAAAAAAAATATGATTAAATAGTTTGGCGTGTCGTTGAAATCATTAAAAAACATTTAAAACAAAACAATAATTGTCGAAAACCATAGACCTACCATAGAGCACGTGCAACATCCGTCGAAAAGCGCGCCAATGTCAAACCTCAACCCAAACCAATTCCAACCTTATATCCCAGTCGTTTACGGTGATTATCAAATAACAAACTCGTTTTAGTCTTGTTGGCATATGTCGATCGTGAGAACATATTTTTCCTAATCCTGTTTCGCCCGTATTACGCTGAAAATAGAGTTTAGTTTGGCTTGAGACGCGGTTGGATACCTGTTCCTTCTTTGACCGACAGTGACCTCTTATGAAAAAGCGAATGAAATAGTTTATGCTGGACTGAAATTCACAAGTGAATATCAACTGCACGTCAACGTAATAAGGTTTAATTTAGCTTGTGTTTGGGAGTCATATCTCGTGTGACGTAACCGATCATATGGCGGGAAATGTCTGGACTACCTATTACTTGATTATTATTCTTTGATTTTGTTGGATAACTCAAAATGTGACAAGAATAAACGAAAATAGTGTTATTTTAGTAGCAGAAAATCAATAAAATTTCTTAATTTGACTATCTCAGGATTTCTGTGTTCTGAGTAGGTATGGGTATCTCTTGGATAGGTATGTAACAACCTCGTCTTCATCGTCACTTACCATCATACTCCGTTTTCTATTGGGAATGCTTGTATGAGATGGGAGACAAATGCCTAATCCAACATTTAGTAAAAAAACCGGTCAAGTGCGAGTCGGACTCGCGCACTAAGGGTTCCGTACCGTTATCTACATATAATAAGTTAAAAGTTATTAAAAATATTTTTATTTTATGATGTAATAAAAAATGCATATTTTTCGCAATTTTTCCTTTATCTGTGCTATACAACGTTGCTTCGCACCGAATTTCAAGATTCTGAGTTCACGGGAAGTACCCTGTAGATTTTGATTCCCTTGGGAATGTCGAAAATTTGCGGCATAAAAATTAAAAATATTTTTATTATATGATGTAACAAAGAATTTATTCTTTTTGCAATTTTTCCTATAACTGTGCTATAAGAAGTTGCTTCATACCAAATTTCAAGATTCTGAGTTCACGGGAAGTACCCTGTAGATTTTGCTTCCCTTGCAAATATCGAAAAACACGAATATAGGCTTAGAAGTTCAATTTTTTCACAGCTCCAAGGGTCAATAGACCTGAGTATATGATATGAATTTTAGCTTCATACCTCAACGCGTTCCTGAGAAAAAGGGTAGTGACTTGACAGACTGACAGACAGACGGACAGACGGACAACCGAGTGATCCTATAAGGGTTTCTTTTTACCTTTCGAGGTACGGAACCCTAAAAAAAGGTAGGTAAGTACCTACCTGGTACCTACATATATCTTACTTAACCATTTCATAGGCTTCAAGTATTTTTAGTAGGTACAGATTTTATTCTCACAAGAAATAACATTTAATTTACAATGAGATAAGTATGTAAATATAAAATATTTTAAATAAGTATTTAAATTATTTAAAATATTTTTAGCTCCGTGGCGCAGTGGTTAACACGCCAGCCTGCGACATGGAGTGCCCGGGTTCGATCCCCGGCCAGGTCAAGATGGAAAATGATCTTTTTCAGATTGGCCTGGGTCTTGGATGTTTATCTATATATGTATTTGTTATAAAATATAGTATCGTTGAGTTAGTATCCCATAACACAAGTCTCGAACTTACCTTGGGGCTAGCTCAATCTGTGTGATTTGTCCGTATATATTCATTTATTTATTATTAATTTAAATTAATTAGGTACTATTTTGTTTTTATTTTTGTTAGTAGTAGAACCTCTTATGATTTTTTCAAGGTCAGCAGTAATCTTCAACTGAATGTGGTAGCAGGTATCGGGTAAGGGTGTCCGGCCTCCCGACCCGAGCCTACTTGCTTCCCCCATACATCCGAGTATGTAGTATCCTGATAACTTCATTTCTTCCCAAATCCAACAAATTCCTATTCTTCCCTAGCTAAAAATGCTTCCCATGGGAGTAGCGTCGGAAGCACAAGAAGCCAAAGAAACTGCGCTGTCCAACCCTGCCAAGCGTGGTTAGAAAATTATTTTTGTGTTGTATATTGTATTGTATAGTCCATTTATTAAGGAAGGCTTTAGGCTATAAAACATCACGCTGCGACCAATAGGAGCGAAGCATCAATTAAAAATATTTTTAAAACGGGGAAAAATTATTCATCTATACTAATTAATCCTAATAACAGAAATTACTACAGAAATTACTATGACTAGGAATCAGGAATGTCCCAACGCGTGGGCTCATGAGTGGGCTCCCAAACTTCGAAGGGCATGTTCCCGGCGACGCCAGATTAGATAAAGTTTGATAACTTGAGCTTGGATCAGGCTCCGCAGCTCCAAGTTATCAGGGGAACTATTTTTGAACCAGGCGATTACTAGACAACGCATGGTTAGTATAAATAGAAAAAGCGCTCGTTTTCGAAATAGTTGAACCACACAAGGGCCAGACACAGAAGGCAATACTCCTGGAACCGGCATGAACTGTCAGGTTTTTCCCTCTAGGGTCCTGACCGCCGGTAGTTTGAGCCCTGCCCCGCTGCTGACGGCACACTAGGTTTAGGTTTGATGATGTCTTTATAACTGGTTTATGTCATGTCAGGATAGGTAAAAACCGATCGAGGGAATGGGTAATATCTGAGGAATCATGTTAATAGGCGATGCGGCTAGCAACCCATCACTTATTTGATTCCGTTTTCCATCTAATGCCCAGCAACATGTTAAACGTGGCCTTCAGGTCTTATAGACCTAAGCTCTGTCTACCTTGCAAAGGAAAAAGACGTGATACTATGTATGTTTGTATTAAATTATATAAACTTAGACAACTTGGGGCTGCTAAGCTGGACCAAGGGTAATATTATTATTTATGAGCGATATTATATGAAAAAATCGTTCGTTTTCGAACAATCGTCACCCGTTTGAAAATAGTACGCTAGAACAAGTTATGGTAAGGCGATCCCTGGCATTGGAATCTAAAGCATGATGCTGTAACTATGTTTATTTTATCTGTGGCTTAGTGGTAAGTACTGCAAGTGCTTTTGAATCGTATGATCCCGGGTTCGTTCCCCGTCAGGTCAAGATGGAAAACTATCTTTTCAGATTGGGTTCAGTATAAAACAAGTCGCTTACCGCTGTCTGTACATATGTATGCTTAGATCTTTAAGACTGCGCAACGGATTTTGATGTGGTTTTATTTAATAGATAGAGTGATTTAAGAGGAACGTTTATATGTACTTTGCACCCCTGCGAAGCCGGGGTAAGGGTCGCTAAGAAAAATATCGTAGATTTATTTCTTAATTTAAAAAGAGTATATAAGATGTATAAGAGTGTATAATAAATAGCATTGTGAATGCAAAATATGTATACACTTAAAAATATTGCATGGCTTCCTACATATCAGTTACTTTAAATACATTGTAAAATGAGTTCAAATACCTCACTTGTAAAAGTCGGGTAGTTGTGTAGGTGACGTAAGCCTTAATACGTATAAGGGAATGGGATATGGTGGAGAATAGGCTAGTTTCCTAAAAAAATATAATTAGTCCGTCAGTTAGATATTCAAAAAATATTGGACACGTATTTTTTCTTTTGTCGATTAAACAAAAAATGATAAAGATATAGCCCTTTGAAGTTCCGTGTGACGTCATAGTTTGCTACAATTTTTAGCAAACTTTGACGTCACGAGCCCCCTCTCCTGAACTTTGACGCGCTTTATCTTTATTATTTATTGTTTATTTGACAAATGAAAAAATACGTGTCCGATAATTTTTGATTATCTAACTGACGGACTAATTGTTATGTTATTATTACGACCCAGGAAACTAGCCTCGAGGTTAGAACAGGCGGTGGCTCAGTTGGAAGAGCGTAAGTCGTAATAGACTTAAGGTCGCAGGTTCAAATCCCGCCCGCTTGGAATTTTTCACCATATTTTATTTCTTAATTTAAAAGGAGTAAATATCGTAGAGTTAGTATCTCACGATCACGACCTTCGATACTCACTTTCTCATTTATAATATTAGTAAGATTTAAATGGTAATAAAGAAAAACAACAAGTTATAAAAGAAAACAATTTATTTTTATACAAAAATTAAATTAAGATAATATTTTAAAATAAATAGTTCTAACTACTAAAATACAAAAGGGCCACATAGCCTCTGTGATACGACACAAGTTCACAACTTAGTGTGGGGCTAGCTTAATCTGTGTGCTAAATAGTACTTAAATATACATATACGGACAAATCACACAGATTGAGCTAGCCCCAAAGTTCGAGACTTGTGTTATGGCATACTAACTCAACGATACCTGCTATATTTTATAACAAATACATATATGGATAAACGTCCAAGACCCAGGTCAATCTTAAAAAGATTATTTCCCATCTTGACCTGACTGGTTGGATGAGGCCTGCATCCAGCGTCTTCCTGCGACCTTAGTCAGGTCGTCCGACCACCTGGTCGGTGGGTGTCCGACGCTGCGCTTGCCGGTACGTGGTCGCCATTCGAGAACTTTTCTGCCCCATCAGTTACGCGCTTTGTGCCCCGCCCACTGCCACTTTAAAGAGCTAATCCACTGAGCTATGTTAGTAATCTTCGTTCTTTTACGAATCTCCTCGTTTCTGATTCAAAGAAACACCGAGCATGGGCCCATAGAAAAGGGATCACGTTTCGGACCCGCCATAGCACATTTTTAGCGTTCCGTACCTTCCGTACCCAAAGGGTAAAAACGGGACCCTATTAATTTCGCTCCGCTGGCCGTCTCTCTGTCTGTCTGTCTGTCCGTCTGTCACCAGGCTGTATTTCATGAACCGTGATAGTTAGGCAGTTAAAATTTTTACAGATGATGTATTTCTGTTGCTGCTATAACAACAAATACTAAAAATAAGTTTTTTCTTTCTGTGTACAATAAGGAGTTTTCTATATATCTGTCTGTACGAGCTTACATCGCACATTTAGGCGGCACGCGGCCATATACATGTAGGACGCATGACAGCGGTTTTGTTACTATAATTAGCATCGAAATTCTTATCATTTTGGAGATACTATCGGACAGCCAACGAGAAAGGACCCGTCACGCCCAACCATTAAGATGTACCATATTATCAAGAAGCAATGTGACGTGGTGTTGTATCTCCGCAACATCATCTGCCACCCATCAACAACACTTCATGTATGGTGTTGGGCCTAACACCTCGCCTGCACCGTACCGTGGTTCAGATCCGGCTCGAAGGACCATTATTCCTTCGAGCCGGATCTGAACCAGCGACCTATAGATACACGTACTCACAAAGATCTAGATCTTTGCGTACTCATATTACTTAAGGTCTAGGGGTAAATCGCTTAGACTAAGAAAGGCCTCAGGCAACCGGCACCTACCTAATTTCCATCGATTCGAGGTCAAGAAACTTCACGCTCGCAGTATCGGGCTGATCTAGCCGCTGTGTGGCTGTCGGGCGCACGTACACGGGAACAGTGGGCGGGAGAGTGCACTCGCCAGCTACTCGAGCCGTTCTGGTAAAGTAGATCCATCCAAAAACATTTATGTGTAAATTGGAGCTAAGGTCGATAGAACTATCACAGGTTTTTAGGTAAATAGGTGCCAAAATCTGTAAATATAGTATATTAAACATGAAGAAAATAAAAGAAACTTACAATATACAAATAACTTGATTGAGTGGTCTAGGCTATTTTTGTCTAGGCTATTTTCGCTTGCTATTTTGTTCCTAATGACTATAATTTTCAGTTACCATTTTTTTTGTTTTGTTTATTGATTTATTTAAAAATCTTTTTGAGCCTATAGAGCTACAGTAGATGGACTTAATGCTAAAAGCATTCTCTCCCAGTCAACCTTGAGAAAGATAAATAGATAAAAAAATTGGTGGTAAAGTGGGAAATAAATATGAGAGATAGAATTATTATAAGGAAGGAATAATAGATAGATACTAAGTGCTAAAATACTTAAATATATATTAAGTTACATAAATATTTATAGATACAAAAATAAACATACATAAATACATATACAAAATAGTGAGAAATGATGAATTAATCTGCTGATTAGAGTTTGTTTAATCTTAAAAGTGGTCATTCTAATTGACTAGCTCCGTGGCGCAGCGGTCAACACGCCAGCCTGCGACACGGAGTGACCGAGTTCGATCCCCGGCCAGGTCAAGATGGAAAATGATCTTTTTCAGATTGGCCTGGGTCTTGGATGTGTATCTATATATGTATTTGTTATAAAATATAGTATCGTTGACTTAGTATCCCATAACACAAGTCTCGAACTTACTTTGGGGCTAGCTTAATCTGTGTGATTTGTCCGTATATATTTATTTTTTATTTATTTATTTTATTCTGCATGCAAAATTTCACTTGGGTGTCCAATATGGTTAAGACGCGCGTGATTCTACTATTGTTTAAATTGTTGTTGTTTTTCGTGTGTGCAAGTGGGTACTACTGGTGTCATATTTTGCAAGCTGCCTTAAGGGATCTGGCTGCCATCAATGATGACAGCCGGGATAACTTGACGTGCCTTCCGAAGCACGGAGAAGCCCTAAATCTTTTCATGCTACTTACCAATGTCTTACTTTTGATAACAAATACATAAGTTATAACAGTCAATATACTAATAATAATTACAACTACTTAAAAATTATAAATATTTACAAATTATATAGTCCCTGAAAACCGTCATTCTGCGGCAACGTGCCCAAAAGGATGGCAGCTTGCTACGTTGGCAGCCTTTTGGGCACATTGCACGATGGCAATGCTTATCCTTTGAGCCAGGTAATTGCCAGCCTTTTGGTCACGGGCTACCTCGATCAGTCTCTTAGACAGAAAGTCAAAGAGACTGATCTTACTTTATTACCAATTGTTTCAGTTAGTGGCATAGTTAGTAATCTACTGTTTACTCTCCCCCTGTACAACAGACTTTATGCACGTCTTTAGCCACACCATTAGTTAGATTGGACGCTAATTGGCTTGAGATCCAGAGTTCCAGGATAGCAGAGTCAGTAGTATCGTTGGCAAAACTACGTAAACGAAGAAAAAAACAAAGTAGGTACTAAAAACTAAAATTATAAACTAAGACTTAAATTAAAAATAAAATGAATTTATAAAAAACTTCAAATAAAATAAAATATGGATGTCAAATCGCTGCGGTCAGCTGACAATGCCCTAAAGGCTGGCGGCATTTCCTCGCTGAAGAACGAAGAAAACTTCAATTTGCGATTATTTCATCTGTATCTCTTACGGGATAAACAGGGCTGTGGACACCACACCAGTCCTCAACAGCCGGTGCCTTCAACGATTTTTTTATTTTTGGTTACAGTATTCCTATACAACATATAGAAATTCATTATTTCGAGTAGGTGTCACGGTCAATCGACCATGCACACCTTGGTGTCAGAGTTCTTCGGAACCGCCTCTCCGCCTGTGACGTGGTTCCTTTAACGACTATCAGATGGCAGCCGGGACCAACGGCTTAACGTGCCTTCCGAAGATCGGAATCATCTTTATTATTAGACAATCAGATGATTAAAGCCTGTAATGTCCTAACCAAACTGAAAACAACAGTAAACAAAGTATGATTCTTGTGGGGATCGAAACCACGACAAAGAATATATACACTACGCCCCACGACCCCCTGGTCTACAGGCAAACGCCTTAACCACAGGACCATGGAGGCAGTTAACCTACAGGATACTTCCCGTGAACGCAGAATATTGAAATTTGGTCGGGTTTTAGTTGTATAACTTTGTCTTGTTCTTTACCTCCAGATCCAAATCTAATTAGATTTACAAAACATATTAATCTTAATGATGTTTGTCCTTCGAAATCAGACACGGTTATTCCTGATCGCGCTTTTGGGTTAATATAGGTAGGTACCTACCTTACCTACCGATACAAATATAAATCGTTGAAAAAATACCGAACAGGCAAAGACATCTTATACTGCGGAGCCAAAACCATGACTCTCCGGAACTATCTCGCTACGCCCTGCGCAGACCTACCTGTTGGTCCAGAAAAAAAAACAGCCTTTCCTAGAATCGAAAAAGGAATGCGGCGTCGCAAAGGACCTGCTCTGTAATGAGGCAAAAAAACCATTGTAGGGACCTCAGCCTCTCCGCTCAGCTGATCGCCATTTTGAGTTTTGAGGCGCCCCTCTACCACGAGACGACTTGGTTATTAGGTTGTCGCTAAAATATCGCTTATAACCAACTTATGAATCCATTTTTGAAACTAAATTCGTTTATATCTTGTAATACATATGTATTTTGTGGTTTATAGTGATTTTTTTATGTTAACAAGCTACATTTTAGAGTATTTTCACGTTGTCGGAGATTTTTGACGGAGATAAGAAACGAAATTAGTGAGAGTCCTGACAAAAACGTTTGCCTGCTATGGTGGCTCTTAACAATTAACTTTACAAAGTAAAGCAATAGCAGAAATATTTGTTGAGAACAGGTTTCGCAAAAAAAAGGGTGTTCATAATACCGGTTGGGCCCGGTCAGCTGATTCGCGCCAAAACATCGCGACATAGACAAAAAAGTCATCTTTCACGGACGCTATTGTCAAATATCTGCTCATAACATGTTTTTGGGGCAGACAATAACTTTTGTCGACCAAAACTCAAGGGTTTTATCGGTTTTGTCGGTTCTCACGTGCAGTCAGCTGATTTGGCGCGAAAGCCGCCATCTTGCCGGCGAACCAGTCGGTTGCTACGTCTGATTTATAATTGTGTTGATAAGAGCGTATTTTCAAAGCGCTCGATAAAATGAAGAACGGCTTACTTTTAACAAACCAGTTCATGCTTTTTAACCCGTTTTCTCTCTTATTTATTCTCAAATTAATTGTAGATTGTAGAATAGATTACCTTACTTTATTTACTTGAGAAAACATAGGAACTGACTGACTAACCTAATTGTTTGAAACGAATGGTTGTAAACTTATGAATGCAGCTATCATATCACCATATCAATAAAATAGTTATTTTTCTGGATTATTGCGTTGTTGTTGTTATTGTTTTCGTGTGTGTAAGTGGCCAAAACTGGTGTCAGATTTTTCAAGCTTCCTCCGACATAACTTAATGACTATATTATCAATGAAAACAGCCGGGACCAACTGCTTAACGTGCCTTCCGAAGCATGGAGGCGCTTGAGATATTTTTATGCCACTTTCGGTCACCCACACAAGTAGGGACCTCGCCAATGTTTCCCTAACATACGTTAGCGTTGATAATGCTCAGTTCTACGTCCTTGGCTCAGATCCACTGGACTATCGGGCTTCTCATACAAGCATACAATTAATAATATTGATAAATATCACGATTCTCTCCGATAAAAATGAACTGTTTGAAAAAAAAAAGATTTTCAAATCTGTCTAATAGTCTTTGAGTTTATTCATAACAATCAAACACACAATTAATTTGTTTCCTCTTTATAATTTTACCTATTGGATATGGGTTGATTAGTATGATCAACTAACAGAGATGCTAGGGCTATGATCTGCTCACGTAACACTATAAAGGTGATAAAGCTTGCTTGTTTTATTATTTACCTATAAACCGTAATACAACTAAAGTAATTCAGTAGACTTGGCGGTAGAATTAAGTATGAGCGGAGAGGAGTCTTTGTCTGGTAATCATTGGATTGGAGAAGAAGATATTATCATCTTACGAAACGTAATCTCAACTCAATGGAATGAGTTTGCCTCTAGATTCGCCTCCTCCTTCATTATGCGGACCACGAAGGAATTAATTCCCTCCCCGCGTCGCTGTTTCCCGACTCGTATAATTTAGGGATTTTCAAGGCCACCACCACTAGATCTCATTTTTGCTTCCTTTCAGGCAAGACAGAGGTCAAACGCATTCATATTATTGATAAAAAGAAAAAGTTAACAAAATATGTTACTGAGGTTTTAATTCATAAAAAGTTTAAATTCATTTCGATTCTAAAAATAAAGTAAGAAAAAAAAAGCATCTTTTTCTTTTATTCTTTCCTTTCTTTTTAAAATTGTTCTTTAAAGTGTAGAAAGTCGTTCTTGAATATTAAGAAACGAAGGACAAAAAGGTACGAAATACTGTTACAGATAATATAAAATCGACAATGCAATATTCTTGCAACGAGATAATAAACTATAAAGGGGCCGGTAATGGGACTTATTAGTAAAAGTAAAAAGCTACTTAAAAAGCTGACAATGCTCAGTTAAGGCGTAATCCCAGTAATAAACTGACTTGTTCGCCGTTTGATGTGACCTCTCAGCCGTGAAAGATTAACAAAGATAAAGGACCGGTGTATTGTTGACTTGGCTTTGGAATTGTGCTTCTGATGTTTTTTATGTAGTAGAATGAGATGGAGAAACAAAAACGTCCTTAAACTCGTATTGCTGATTGGTTTTTAACTAAAGCTTGAGCTCGGGTTTTAAAGTTTCGTATATTTTAATCATCATCATTTCGAGTAGATGTCACGGTCAATCGACCATGCACGCCCTGGTGTCAGAATTCATCGGAACCGCCTCTCGGCCTCTGACGTGGTTCCTTTAACGACTACCAGATGGCAGCCGTGACCACCGGCTTAACGTGCCTTCCGAAGCACGGAATCATCTTTATTATCAGACAATTAGGTGATTCAAGCCTGCAATGTCCTAACCAAACTGGAAACAACTAAACAAAGTACGTTTCCAGTGGGAATCGAACCCACGACCCCCGGGTCAACAGGCAAACGCCTTAACCACTGGACCACTGAGGGTGTTTTACTTTAATTTCACTCTGATATTTAAGAGCTAAGGTCCTCATCTGCCTGTCTGGTGGTTTGCAGGTTTGGCATTCGTCCGAGTGAGTCCCAAATACTCTCAATACCTTAATTCCCTTCCTAAATCTAACAAATCCTTTTTTCCCTAGCTTAAAAATGCTTCCAATTTGCTGCAGCGTAAGAAGTACGAGAAGTCAAAGAAACTGAGCTTGCCAAGCGTAGTGAGTGGGGCAATAACCTTCCTTGGAACGAAGAGGCCTTTGTCGAGTAAAGGACAGTTTCTAAGGCTGAGATGATGATAATGATGATTTAACTTCTAGCTTGAGGTCAGGATATTAAGTTTTGTATATTTTAGTGGAATCTCTGATATTTAAGAAAATAATAAAGAACCATTACGTTTGGATGTTTAACTGTATATGTATTTGTTATAAAATATAGTATCGTTGAGTTAGTATCCCATAACACAAGTCTCGAACTTACCTTGGGGCTAGTTAAATCTGTGTGATTTGTCCGTATATATTTATATTTATATATTTATTTGATATAGATATAAGTTATATTATAACAAACGGTTTCACTCACGTATCTTTAGTCGGTATCGCCGACAAGTTTCAGCCAATTCAGATGTACGTATACATATATTTATTACGTTAATCTAGGGCCTAATAAAATATTAGCTTCTAAATTTCTCTGTCAGATTGGTGTACAAACTATGAACTATTTTTTTTTGGAAGGTCTATGCTTCCGCTACTTAACCGGGCGTTTATTATGAACTAACACAGGTCGCTATTAGACCACTGAGTCAATAATAGTCAATATCAGTTTGGCATTGATTGTGAGGGGCGGGGCGGTATTTTACACCTACCCTAAGCAGAATCTAATGTACATTAGTGGCTCGGCGAGTTTTAATTAGTTTAGTTAAATTCTTCTTCTGCCCCATTAAAAGTTTTGCTTACCAAAACGGAAAAAGTTTGAGAACCGCGGTTGGCGTCCCCTAAAATACAAAGAGTCGCGAACTTACAAATAAAGTTCTTTAAAACATATTGTGGTTGCTATCAAATGAAAGGCTTTTTCACGTTGATTACAGAAATATATAATTTATACACGGTGAAATTTTGATCGTTCCGGTCCCTAAAAGGGATGATTCAGTCCATCGATATAAACAACTTTTCCTATGGGACCAATGCTGGGAACTTAAAAAAAAACGACATTCCCATACAAAGTGGCCGGGCGGCGGGACTATTAAAATGTATACAGTGTAAAACAAAGTCGCTTCCCGCTGTTTGTCTGTCCCTATGTATGCTTAGATTTTTCAAACTACGCAACGGATTTTTATGCGGTTTTTCTTAACAGATAGAGAGATTCAAGAGGAAGATTTATATGTATAGTTTTACGCACCCGTACGTAGTATTATATAAAACCATTTTCCCCTGAAACTTTAAAATATGCCCAGAAATTTTAGCAGTCTGGTTTTAGTTATTAAACTTTATCTTAAGAGTATTGTAATCAAAAAGACTTTCAAAGCTCTGACTCAGGTCGGTTGATGGCAATATTATGACAGTTTTTACGCTGTGATATGTGACGACAGCTTTTACAGTCGGCAGCATGCCTGTCTCCAAGCTTCCTTGGGTAGAAATGCTTCAGAGCACTCTTAACGAGTCAAAAAATTGTCTTAAAATTGAAAAAAAATGGGGTCATTATTGCATACCAAACCTGCTTATACATGGATAGTATTTAATCCACCTGACAATACAATAATGTTTGAAGACGGTTAAATATTTCGGCATGCCTTTTGCGGGTTGATCAATTGCCAAACTGATAGAACAGATATTAAATTGTCCTAAAAATAACAAAAGCCCCCGAAATCATGTCCAGTGAAATATTCGATTACAAGTTGCAATTTTTTTCCCGGCCACGGTCAGGCGCCAACCGACGGTTTTCGACGACTCTTTGTTTCCGGGACAGGCCTATAGATTCCCAAATTCCGAAGACAATCCGTGAAAAAATCGTTAAATCACTTGTCTAGTCCTCTATCTCTTTCTAATGTGTCTATTTAGATAAAGCAATACAATTTTGTTTGATTGAAGATTTTAGTTATGCTGAATGGCCAAACATGTGTTCGGCTTTTTTGTTTTAAAACAAAAGCTGATTAATGTCGCTTCGCCGGATATTCTGATATTTGCAAGCATGACATCAATGGGTCGGATTTTTTGCAAAAAGTGGTATGAAATAAACACACAGTTGTTTATTCTATTAATAATTCTACCGATACTTCACTTGCTGGTGTTAATGTCAATCCATCGGAAACAGGTCATTTTTCCGGGGTGAAAGGTGTCCTTCTTTGTACTCCCGATAAAGCGTATGCGAAATTTCGTAAAATTGTGAGTTGACGTCGCTTGGAGAAAATGTGATGTGAAGTTTTTTGGCGCTTCTTCTGCAAGGGTACTGGGGGCTTTGGAAGCAGCACTAAGCTTAGCTGTAAGTAAATTACTGACATCAATCAGTTGTGAAATCAAATATGATAAATTAAAAAGTGTACAAAGAAATCTAAATGAATTAAATAAACATGATTCTTGATTCTTCATGAATGATTATCGGGCATGAAAACGTAATAAACATACATAGTATCACGCCTTTTTCCCTTGCGGGGTAGACAGAGCCTATGTCTCTTAAGACCTTATAGCCACATTTATTATATTGGAGGGCGTAGATGGAAAACGGAATCAAAATATTGATGGGTTGCTAACATTTTAGCCCAATACTTAATAAACAAATAAACATATTATCACATATCTATAACAATCATTTCAAACGTATATACAGCGTGTAACAGTACCCTCGACATTTACTTAAAGGGGCGACTCAGCCCATTAATATGAACAACTTTTCCTATGTGACCAATGCTGGGAACTCAAAAAAAATTTCGTCATTTCCATACAAAAGAGTTCCGCCGCCCGGCCAGTTTGTATTGAAAGGTCGAATTTTTTTTTGAGTTCCCAGCATTGTTCCCATAGGAAAAGTTGTTCATATTGGTGGGCTGAGTCACCCCTTTAAGTAAATGTCGAGGGTACAGTTACAAGCTGTATAAATAAACCTTGTAAGCTTTTCAGTCGCCACTGCCTTCGAAAATGTTGCCACTATTTTGTCTCAAGATCGCGCCTTCGGGCGGTATTATATGATAGTGTTAATATATTATATTAACTAAATAAATAACAATAAATCAATCTATCTCAGTAGAATTCTACAATTTTTTTTAAGTGAAGGTTTGCACCATGGCAACGTAAGAATATAAAAATAAAATCAAATGATTACGCCAGCCAGTAAGAAAACTTTCAAGTATGAAGGTTTTAACAGATAGGCGTTTGCTTCTTTTTAAAAAAATATTTCGCTTCAGAACAGATAACTGTTGACTTAACAGTCCGGTTCGGAGAAACCAATAAATGTTTAAAGGAAGATAACTCCCGGTCCCGGCGGTCTCGTAAGTAGGTAAGATACCTGACGGACCAAAAAGCAGCGGTTCTCAAAGTTGTATGCATCTGTATTAGCGTAGATGCCGTTTGGGGTTGGATTAGCCAGTTCGGAAACTAATTGTGTGACATTATCCTTGTACGGTGCAGGCAATGGTGTTACCATACAGCGTACATGACCATATTACGAACAAACACTTAAAATAAGCGACGCTGATAGGTTGCAGATGATGCAACATCATACGTAGATACAAGACAACGTCACATAGTAAACTGGTTAAGAGCCCGCCAGTTGCCAGGCGGCGTGGCGATACAAACGCGGATGGTCTAAACGCGTTGGCTACTTTGGATATTTTCGTTTTTTAGGAATATTCAAGGGTTATTCGAAAAAGAAAAACATATGATGGCTGCCTTATCTGTAATGCAATAATAATCAAAAGTTTCAAGGTTAATTTTAATGTATTTGGTGAATAATGCTTTATACCGAGTAAATTAGACGTGATTTGGAGGCAACGTTGCAATTTTTTTCTATCGAGAAAATTTAACGCAATCGTGTTTTTGAGTCATATAGTTACCAGAGTTAGTCCTGAACTTTGCTGCATTTTAATTTCAACTTGAGTATTTAATTATTATTGATATAACAGTCAATCATGCAAAGCAGTGTGAGGTAGTACGGGCCCTTAATTGCTTCTTGATATGTTAAATATTGGTGGTTGGGTGTGCGATTTCGCTACGCTTACGCTTTCTCGTTGGCTGTCCGATATCGATTAGCTACTGTGATTAGATTAAAAATGTAAAGCAAAACAGCTGACACGTAACTTACAGGTGTAGAGCCTCGTGCCTCCTAAATGTGTGAGGTAAGCTTCTACAATCCTTGTAATACAATAAAAAATAATCATCCATTAAATATAAGTGACAATGCTCGGAATCTGAGAAAAATTTTTATCTGAGAAAAAATTGACTAGCTCCGTTGCGCAGCGGTCAACACGCCAGCCTGCGACACGGAGTGACCGGGTTCGATCCCCGGCCAGGTCAAGATAGAAAATTATCTTTTTCAGATTGGCCTGGGTCTTGGATATGTATCTATATATGTATTTGTTATAAAATATAGTATCGTTGAGTTAGTATCCCATAACACAAGTCTCGAACTTACTTTTGGGCTAGCTCAATCTGTGTGATTTGTCCGTATATATTTATTATTTATTTAAAATGTATCATTTTCATACAAAATTATTTAACTGCCCTTCTTTTATATTGACGGGTGAAGTTACCCTTTCAAGGCATCATGCACCTAAATTACGGCATGCCCAGTGACCAGTTTAAGAGCCAATGGTCCAAAGCCCTTGAGACGCAGAACTTTATCTTGGTGTTAAAATCATACGGTTTGAAAGAGCCATTGAATGCTGAATTGGAGGCAGCGCCGCAAAGTTTTCTTTTCCGGTCATAGTGTCGCCTTTCTCTGCGCTCTCCATGGAATAAACAAGTGGACAACACCCAACGGCCCAACCACGTCAGATGAATACAATATATTCATACAAAACACCCATAAATACTTACAAATGTACCTGTTCAAAGTGCAAGTACTTTTTGCCAAAATGGGCTGAGTTATCTCGTTCTAGATTAGTTTGACACGCAGAAATTATTAATCGAAAACTATATTGAAAGTAAGAAACAAAAATATATTCCGCCGAATACGAACCGTTGATCAGTTTTACTTTATTAAAAACTAGCTGTTGCCCGCGACTTCCTCCGCGGCAATTTCTGTTATTATGATTAATTAGTACAGATGAATAATTTTCCTCCGATTTCAAAACATTTTTTATTGATGCTTCGCTCCTATTGGTGGCAGCGTGACGTTTTATAGCTTCCTCAATAAATGGACTATCCAACACAAAAAAAATCTTGATTTTTTTTGTGTTGGATAGTTTGAACTAGTAGTTCCTGAGATTAGCGCGTTCAAACAAACAAACAAACTCTTCAGCTTTATAATATTAGTATAGATTTTACTAATACCAATTGGCTACTACATATCATTTGACACATATACAAATACACATGTATGTTCATCGTTAGATTACCAAGTCAAAGGCTGGTACAGCAGCAGCGCGGCGGGAAGCCTCAAAAGGCGCGAGTATGTAGAGGTATGTATTGAAGATAGAACATATAACCACATTTTGGCAGTTGTGTAAAATTATCGAGCGATATCAAAATAGGTAGTCCTGCGTTTTCAAGAGCAGACTTACGTAACGCACGACAAGGACGGCAGATATCGCCGCTCTCCTCCCACTCCCATGTACTGTTATAAATTGCCGATGAACTTGAATTTTAAATAATTTAGTTTTTTTGCGTCAGTCAGGTGCCGATCGAGATGCAAGTAATGTCTTGGAAAAAATGCATTTCTTCCATGCTAGTCTGTGACAAAAGAAAAAAATGTACAGTCTCGCACGAGCAATATTATTATCCATACAAATATCCATATCCATACTAATATTATAAATGCGAAATCAATACGGTTGTTTAGAAGAAACGAGGTAATAAATAAATTTACAAACATACATGATACGCGCAAAAGTCGAACCTTATAACCCATTTTAATATATTAAAATATTTATGACTATTCGATTATATTTAACATATCAGAATATCTCTCTGTCTGTCTGTCTGTCATTTTTTTACGCTTCAACCATTGACCAACTTGGGAAAAAATTTGGTATGATACTTTTCATTCCGGGAAATTCCACTGTTCCAGTGGGATCGAAATTAACGCGGGCGGAGCCGCGGGCAATAGCTAGTAGTTCATCATCATTTCGAGTAGGTGTCGTGTTCAATCGACCATGCACACCCTGGTGTCAGAATTCTTCGGAACCGCCTCTCGGCCTGTGACGTGGTTCCTTTAACGACTACCAGATGGCAGCCGGGACCAACGGCTTAACGTGCCTTCCGAAGCACGGAATCATCTTTATTATCAGACAATCAGGTGATTCAAGCCTGCAATGTGAGTGTTTAATTTAGGTGCGAAAGACGAAGGTGTAAGTGCTGAGGTGCGAGCGAACTCAGGCGTTGGAAACAACTAAACAAAGTATGCTTCCCGTGGGAATCGAATCCACGACCCCCGGGTCTACAGGCAAACGCCTTAACCCCTGGACCACGGAGACAGTAACACGTGGACGCGGAGACATCTAGTAATAAAAACACGTTGCCACGTCGAAATCAGCCTAAAAATGAAGCGGGTCCCGCGCGAACGAACAACGTCGCTACTGCGCTAGCCATTAGGCTGCACACATTACGTCCATGGCTGCACAGAACCATTCGGCGATTAGGAAAAAAGATGAAAAGTCTTAATATTTTCATAATTATATCTTTATAAAAAAAATAAGAAAGGGGGCGACCTAATATTGTCATGTGAGAATTATTGTTTTAGACGTAAAACTTACAAAGTTTTCGAAGAAAAATGCTTTTAGATATCATACCATATATATATCATTTTTAAATTTCATATGTATCTGTTTCAAATTCCAACAAGGGGGCGATCTTGTTCAAGGATTGACCTAAATTATACAAATACTTTTGATGCATTTAATTAATTCAGCGCATAGTACTAGTGATTTAAAAACACGTCAATTTTCACAATTTCGTGCAGTATCGTCTGAAGAATTTATGAAGAAGATCAACTGATCGTTCATTTTCCCAGGCTGACAGACAAAGAATGGGTTCTAAACCGATAAATAATAAAAGCCAGCCCCAATAAAAAAGACCAACCATTAGCATTGTGCAACAAAATAATCAATACATTTGGATTTTCAACAACAGAGAATAAAAGCTGCCAAGAGCGAGTCGGTTTCGCAAAGGATAAGTTCTGTACAAAAAAAAAATGTTGTTAATTTTACGCGATAGATAACGGTGGAAGAGAGATAGATGCGTCACAAGCCGAACGCTTAGGCCAATCGTGTCTCTGTATCGCTTGTTCCGCGCTCTCGCTTGCATACAGAACGTGGCGTTTTTGTGCATGCAGCCGGCGTCCAGAGATTTATAACACGTTGATAATGACACGTTGATATTAATAAGTTGAGAATTAAATTTAAAACTGATCGATCAGCTGACGGCCTCCCCGGGACGTCCTTGACACTCGCTCTGAGGATGGCCTACAGACTAGGCTGAAACATGGGTATCTCTTGAATAGGCATGTAACATCCTCGTCTCCATCGTCACTTACCATCAGGTGAGATGGGAGACAAATGCCTACTTCAATAATTGTTTGTTTGTTTGTAATATCTTTATTGTACGAGAAAAAACACAGAACATAAAACATAGTATAAACGAAAAGTAAACGTACAATGGTGGACTTATACTTGATAATTAGTACCTAAAAAAAAAACTGTCGGCATTTTTCCGACTAAAAATACCTACGTGAGTTAAACCGTTCTGTGATATATTAAAATGATATCTCGTGTAAGTTTTAATTATATTAATTGTGATGTTATTGCAAAACGGATTTTTCTTTTATCTATAACTAGCTGTTACCCGCGACTTCGCCCGCGGCAATTTCTGTTAAATTATGATTAATTAGTACAGATGAATTATTTTCCCCGTTTTCAAAACATTTTTTATTGATGCTTCGCTCTTATTGGTCGCAGCGTGATGTTTTATAGCCTAAAGCCTTCCTCAATAAATGGACTATCTAACACAAAAAGAATTTTCGAATTGGAACCAGTAGTTCCTAAGATTAGCGCGTTCAAACAAACAAACAAACAAACAAACAAACTCTTCAGCTTTATAAAATTAGTATCTATAGATAGAGTAAAAAAATTGGACAAGGTTTTCAATTCGTTTGTATCTTTTAAATGTATTTGCCGCTTAACTTCGTTATTTATAAACCAATTTTTAAAAATATTTTTATTTAGGCTAAGTATGCTTTTGAATTGGTTTCGATTTAAATTTCATCACAATCGGTTAACAAGTTTTAATGAAGTCGGTCTTAAATTGAAAGATTGTCGGTTTTTTAATTGAATCTTATACTAATAATAAATAAATGTAAAAGGTATTATGTACATACCCTAAAGGTTTTGATTCTCCTGAAAGTAAATCAGTAGCAAATGTGCAAATTTATGTTTTGCCTTATCTTTTGACCACATTGACTTTTAAAGTGGGTGGTTAGCTCCGTGGCGCAGTGGTTAACACGCCAGCTTGCGATACGGAGTGCCCGGGTTCGATCCCCGGCCAGGTCAAGATGGAAAATGATCTTTTCAGATTGGCCTGGGTCTTGGTGTATCTATATATGTATTTGTTAAAAAATATAGTATCGTTGAGTTAGTTAGTTTCATAACACAAGTCTCGAACTTACTTTGGGGCTAGCTCAATCTGTGTGATTTGTCCGTATATATGTATTAATTTATTTATTATTTATTTAAAGATTTTTTCAGAGCGTCAAGGGACCACAACTGGTCATATTGGGAATCCTTGGGGAGGCCTTTGTCCAGCAGTAGACTTCTTGCGGCTGAGATGATGATGATAATTTATCTTGGCAAGCACTTATATAGTTTGATTTGATTATGTGTGTAAGTGGCCAACAGTGGTGTCTGATTTTTCAAGCTGCTTAAAGGCATCTGGCGTAGCTTAACAACTGCCATCAATGACGACAGCCGGGACTAACGGCTTAACGTGCGTTTCGATGCACGGAGGAGATTGAGAAACTTTTATGCCTTGTGGTCACCAATCCCAGTAGGGACCGTGCCTGGGGTTGCTTTACCTGCCTTATTAGTGCTCACGCCCACTGAGTCGTGAAGCTCCTCACAGATTACAGTATAAATCGCTCATACTAAAAGCTTGTCACATTTCACAAAAAATATATATATTTTTAAACTTATCTATGCTAATATTATAAAGCTGAAGAGTTTGTTTGTTTGTTTGAACGCGCTAATCTCAAGAACTACTGGTTCAAATTGGAAAATTATTTTTGTGTTGGATAGTCAATTTATTTAGAAAGGCTTTAGGTTATAAAAGATCACGCTGCGACCAATAGGAGCGAAGCATCAATAAAAAACGCTTTAAAAACGGGGGAAAATTATTCATCTATACTACTAAAAAACGAATTAATCATAATAACCGAAATTGCCGCGGACGAAGTCGCGGGCAACAGCTAGTTAAGTATTTTTTGAGTTAGGGAACCCCAAAAATGTGTGGGATTCTATAAAGAAATCCGATTTACCTGTTTCTATACAAGTCACATTGCAAAAAACATTATTAATAGGTTAGGCATGTATTATTGTGGTCAATAAGGCAGGTAAAGGCTCGATGGGCTGGTCGAGGGCCGAGTGGTGACCGTGGAATTGTAATTATTGTGGTATTGCGTATTCGTCTCTATTAGGTTTTTTAGTAAAAATGTTTTATATGTGAGAAAAGGTAGAAAAATTGCGAATTAAGTCACTCAGATTTCTTTGCCGGTGGCCTGATGCAGCCATCTATTAGGTGCTCGCGACTTCGTTCGCGTACATTTTATGTTATGTTTGTAGGGGGGCCTCGTATAATCATGACAGGAGAACAAAAATAAGTAGCCTATCCTGTGTCCTGTAGGCCGATGAATTAGTAGGTGAAATAAAGAGATTTACAAATGTGTGCTTTTATTATTATTACTGAATAACATTCAGGGCTAGCCGAAATACATGCTTTACTTATAATACTAATAAAAATTAAAGCTACTTAAAAATATAATTATTTGCAAATTATAAAGTCCCTGCAAACCGTCATTCTGCGGCAACGTGCCCAAAAGGCTGGCAGCATTGCCACGTTGGATGGCAATGCTTATCCTTTGAGCCACGTAATTGCCAGCCTTTTGGGCGCGGGATACCACAATCAGTCTCTTTGACTCTTTGCTTTACTTAAATAATTCAAGTAGAAATTTCAAAAAATGTACGCGCACTTATTTACATTACAATACAACACTAAATATATATTACGTATTACTAGACTAGCTGTTGCCCGCGACTTCGTCCGCAGCAATTTCTGTTGTTATGATGAATTAATAATTTTCCCCCGTTTTCAAAACATTTTTTATTGATGCTTCGCTCCTATTGGTCACACCGTGATGTTTTATAGCCTAAAGCCTTCCTCAATAAATGGACTATCCAACACAAAAAAAATTTTCCAATTTGAACCCGTAGTTCCTGAGATTCAAACAAACTCTTCAGCTTTATAAATATAAATAAATATAAATAATAAGCTTTCGCCCGCGGCTCCGCCCGCGTTAATGTCGATCCCTCGGGAATAGTACTTTTTCCCGGGATAAAAGGTAGCCTATGTCCTTCTCTGTACTCCAGAGAACTTGTATGCAACATTTCATGATGATCGGTTCAGTAGTTACGGCGTGAAAGCGTAACAAACAAACAAACAAACTCACTTTCGCATTTATAATATTAGTAAGGATAAGGATAAGGATTATAATATTATATAGATAATATATACATAGACTTATATATATACATAAATATATAAGTATATACTACGTACCAATTACTTTTATGGTCAGGGATGTCATCCTAAACTGCCTGTCCGGGGGTTGCAGGTAAGGCATCTGGCCTCCCGACGCTGCTACATGCTTTCTCCCCATACTTCCGAATGAGTCAAGGAGGATTTGGATTGGAGTGAAGTGTCCCAACACCTTTATTCCATCACAAATCCAACAAATTCCTATAATTAAATATAATACAATACTAAAATTCTTTCGATGGGCAGTAGCGTCAGACAAGCCAAAGAAACTGCGCTCGCCAACGCTTGCCAATCGTGGTGAGTACGGCAATATCCTCCCATGGAACGAACTATCCTTGGGAGAGGCACTTGTCCAGCAGTGGGCTTTTTACAGCTGAAATGATGATAATGACTTTAAGTCCTGAATTTAAAATACAGTTCTTTAACTATATTTAAAATACAAATTACTGTCAGATGCTAATTCAAAAACTGCCCAACCGTCCCTGCCTGTATTTCGAATAAAACGAATTAATCCATACAGTCACAATTGACATGCAAAATGATGTTATTAGTAATAATAGTTAGGTTAATTTTATAGAAATCGAATTAAAATACCTACATGTTAATAGGTGAATCCAGGTGCCTGTTAAAAGTGTGGCCGAACGAAAATCATGAGGGACAAAGAATTTGCTAGTATACTTTTTTCAGGCGTTTATTTCAATTATTCGTTCATCTTTACAGAGATGGTCCTTTTTGTTCTTTATTCATAGATAAACAAAATGGCGTCTCTATGATTCGTCCTATAATCTTAATATATATAAATCTCGTGTCACAATGTTTGTCCTCAATGGACTCCGAAACCACTTAACCGATTATAATAAAATTCGCACACCATGTGCAGTTCGATCCAACTTGAGAGATAGGATAGTTTTTAACTTATGGCGAAACGAAGTTCGCCGGGGCAGCTAGTAGTTCTTATTGTTCTGAGTAGTCCTCATTGTACATAGATTTTAAAAAATCGCGTCTTTTTATGTCTTTGTACATAGATTAAAAAAACACGCGTCATGTCTTTGTAACATAAATTATGGCATAAGTTTTGCTAAGGCGAAAACCAAAAACTTGGCATCTAAGTATTGTCTACGGTCTAAGTATATTGCATTGACTTTTTCATAATTTTGTCAATTTCCTGACGACAAGTTCCGACGTCATTTTTGATTTTCGTCGCTAAGTTCATGCCAGAGACTTGATGGTTTATCTGCTCCTCATACCTTCTAAATAATCAAAATTATTGGTCACAGTTTGATAAATTAGACAGCGGGGTTTTGTTAGAATCCTTGCACACTCCCGAGTGACATAGGCTATAATTTTTGGCAGGGTAGACGCGTAGGTAATTTTTTTATTGAAGTTGACCGTCTAGTACCGTCTATAACTTGTTGGTTAAGTACCTACTCATCATATCGTATGGCAGGACAGCTAGAATCCTATGAAAATTTTTAATGTTTAATTTTCAGTTCTTAAGAGCCCGCCATATGCCAGGCGGCGTGGCGATACAAACGCGGATGGTCTAAACGCGTTGGCTACTTTGAATATTTTCGTTTTTTAGGAATATTCAAGGGTTATTCGAAAAAGAAAAACATATGATGGCTGCCTTATCTGTAATGCAATAATAATCAAAAGTTTCAAGGTTAATTTTAATGTATTTGGTGAATAATGCTATATACCGAGTAAATTAGACGTGATTTGGAGGCAACTTTGCAATTTTTTTCTATCGAGAAAATTTAACGCATACGTGTTTTTGAGTCATATAGTTACCAGAGTTAGTCCTGAACTTTGCTGCATTTTTATTTCAACTTGAGTATTTAATTATTATTGATATAACAGTCAATCATGCAAAGCAGTGTGAGGTAGTATGGCCCCTTAAGCCAGTCTTTGGCTGCTGGAGAAAGGGAGTGGAGTTCATTAAGTCCAGGGAAACCATAGAGTGGGCACTCTTCGGCAATATGCCACTAAGTTTGTTCTCTGGCCCCGCAGTCACAATTTGGAGAGTCTTTGTATCGCCACTTATAGAGGTGGTGATTAGACCGTCCGTATCCTGTTCGGAATCGGTTCAATTTTACCCACACCCCTCTTTGACTATCAAAGCCTCCGGGTTTTTTCGTTGGGTCCAAGATATTGTCCTTTTTTTTCTTTTTGTTGGATTAGGGATTAGGCATTTGTCTCCCATCTCACCTCATGGTAAGTGACGATGAAGACGAGGATGTTACATGCCTATCCAAGAGATACCCATTTATTCTACTTTTGAATGTCCCGGGACTGTACTTGTCTGGGAATATAGACGCAGGTAGTTCATTCCACACCTTAGCTACTCGAACCAAAAAGAACTGTCGAAGCGTTTAGTTCGACTCTTTGGTATTCCAACGATAAAAGGGTGAAATTTCTGTCTGCGCCTCGTAGTCCGATGGAGGAATGGTGAGGTCTTTCTGTGCAAGGTCACAAGACTCCTGTATTTACTAAGTTGTTCCCTATGTTGTTTAATTTGTGACTGTAGGACTATGTGTTACAACTTATAGATGCACAAGCCGCGACTTCGTCCGCGGCAATTTCTGTTATTTTGATTAATTTGTTTTTTAATTAGTATAGATGAATAATTTTGCCCCGTTTTCTAAACATTTTTTATTGATGTTTCGCTCCTATTGGTAACAGCGTGATGTTTTATAGCCTAAAGCCTTCCTCAATAAATGTACTATCCAACACAAAAATAATTTTTCAATTTGAACTAGTAGTTTCTGAGATTAGCGCGTTCAAACAAACAAACAATCAAACTCTTTCAAAAAACTTTATAATATTAGTATAGATGAGGCATGCCTAAATAAAAAATGTTTTTAGGCATTGTGTCATAACTAGAATTCTAGGAAGCGAATGAGGCCCGCCATCCTTGACCTTAGCCGTGACCCGCGGGTTTGGGTGTGTGTCGGTCCGTCTGTAAGCACGCACAACCGGAACTCGTATAAAAAGTTGGAGAAGCGAGACGTGTAAGCCTATCTTAGCTTTACGGATCTTTATCACTACATCATCATTTTTTTTTAGAAAAAGGAATCTCACCAGTTCCATGGAACTATTTGATGATGGAACTAGTGAGAATGATCTTTGTTTAACCAACTTCAAAATTTCAAAGGAATTGGCGAATACCTGAGGAATCACGGCGATGCGGCTAGCAACCTTATTTTGTTTCAGTCTTTCACTTTCACGCGTGCGGTCTCATAAACCTAAGCTCTGTCTACCCCGTAATGGAAAAAGACGTGATAATATGAATGATTGTAATCAAAACCTTTTTATAAATCAGTCTACTCTGGTCTACTGGTATACAAAATATTTCTTTCCTACCACCTACATATTAAAAACACTCTTGCCGCTGACATACAATTTAACTAAGGATTTGTATTAGAGATATATATTTCTAGCCGTGTGGTATCCGGCAGAGTAGAATAGGACCACTCCGTGTCTTTCCGTGGATGTCGCAGAAGGCGACTTAGGAAATACAAGCTAAACAAAGCTTATAAACATCTGAGACCTCTCCAACCCGTCTGGCCAGCGTGGAGAGTGTAGGCCAAGTCCTCTGGCTGCTCTGACCAAGTATGGCCCTAGTAGTACAGAGAGGATCGTGCTTCTGTAGTGGAGACTAAAAAGGACCTGACGATGATATATATTTCGTTAATAACATTTATGTTATTCGTCCAAGCATTTATGCAAATCGGGACGACTCCATGTGCGCGCGTCTTGGTTCACATTCGCCCTAAGGACCTTCGGATGAGGTTGAAATATGTCGGCCTGTAGCTGACTTCGTTTGCTGTCTCTCCAAGCCTTCCGCACACAGGCAACGCCCAAAGCCGAGGTCTGTCCCTCCTTGGGGCCCTTTGGTGCTGTTATCTAAAAGGTTGAGGGCACTCTGCCCTCGCCTCAAACGCCCGGTGAAGTAGCGAAAGCTCACTTGGAGCTAGCTACATAGTCCTTCCAAAAAAAAGCTGACTTCGTAGGTGAGTAACCCGTAATTCACATATAATAACATTTCATGGATTACATAAAAACATATTTGCTCTGCCAAAAAATTATCGCCTTTGCCATTAGGGATGATCTCTGGTAATTACACAGATTACTGAATAATGTCCCACACAACCAAACTCTTTTTGCATGGAATTATTACCTGTGGCTTTATTAGTAGCCGAATCTCACCAAATTTCATGCTGGGGATAGAGGGGGTCAATTCCAGTAGCTACACACGAGTCCTTGTAGTCTACTTATTTAAACTAGCTGTTGCCCGCGACTTCGTCCGCGGCAATTTCTGTTATTATGATTAATTAGTTTTTTATTAGTAAAGATGAATCATTTTCCCCCGTTTTCAAAACATTATTTATTGATGCTTCGCTCCTATTGGTCGCATCGTGATGTTTTATAGCCTAAAGCCTTCCTCAATAAATGGACTATCCAACACAAAAAGAATTTTCCAATTTGAACCAGTAGTTCCTGAGATTAGCGCGTTCAAACAAACAAACAAACTCTTCAGCTTTATAATATTAGTATAGATTTTATTTTGATGTCCACCTAATTATTAATGCATAAAATAGAATGCTTTTCCGACGAAATTTAGCACAGAAACATTTCCTGTGAGATTTAGGTGGAAGGGAAGGGGTGAGTTAAATCTTCATCATCATCATCAGGTCTTTTTAGTCTCCACTGCGGGAGCATGACCCTCTCTGTACTACAGGAGCAATACTTGGCCAGAGCAGAAGAGGATTAGGCCTACACTCTCCTCGCTGGCCAGACGGGTTAGAGACTCATTGATGTTTATAAGCTTTGTTTGTATCTCCTAAGTCGCCTCTTACGACCTCCATGGAAAGACTAGGAGTGGTCCTATTCTACTCTGCCGGAAACCACACGGCTAAGTTAAATCTTAGAGGCGACCAATACTGTTGAAAAGGGTTTCTTTGGCGTTTCTTCTCGGCATTGGTCGGTTCCGAAACGCTAGTCTGTAGCTTTTGCACATTAATTAATAATATAAGTATTAGATACTAAATTAAGCCTTCCATATTGGTCTGGGAGAAAAAAAAACGTAGAATGTGCCAGCTGCTTCTCTTCCCGCGCAGATCGTTAAAACCGATCGAGGGATTGGGCTAAAATCTGCGGAATCATGTCAATAGGCGATGCGGCTAGCAACCTACACGCCCTCCAACATGCTAAATGAGGCCATAAATCCTTAAAGACCTAGGCTCTGTCTACCCCGGAAGGGAAATAGACGTGATACTATGTACTAAATTAGTTAGATAAATAGATAGATTTGACGAAATGCAAAGGCCTATATCCTTACTAATATTATAAATGCGAAAGTGAGTTTGTTTGTTTGTTTGTTTGTTACGCTTTTACGCCGTAACTACAGAACCGATCATCATGAAATTTTGCATACAAATTCTCTGGAGTACGGAGAAGGACATAGGCTACCTTTTATCCCGGGAAAAAGTACTATTCCCGAGGGATCGACATTGACGCGGGCGGAGCCGCGGGCGAAAGCTAGTTTTAAATAAATGTATTGATTTTGATCTTACGAAATCTCACCATAGCAATTTTTCGAACCACTCTCTTGACAATTTTTCGATCCCAACGGTCGAAATATTCCCAAATCGCCTCACGTAATTGGACGCGTACGGGTCGCTAGCAACATTTGTAATCTACCATCAAACGTTAAAGGAATCGTATATATAGAATACTTACCTACAGCATTGACGGTATTGTACTACCGCGTATTAATTCCTTTGCAAATCCATTGATAATACGAACGCATTTTTTAAATTCCTCCACAGTTCTCGAGAGAAACGTCTCATTCAACTTGACCAATTCATCGGGCAATCACGCGCGCCTCCGGATATCCATTCAGACATAAAAAAACCGTGAAGGATTCCCCGTAACGCGTGTACTTACTACCATTCCCATAAAAGCACAATAAATACCTTTTTTCGTTCACACAAATAAAGCCTTTTAAATGTAACGCGATTCTGTTACGATTTGCGAACAGCTTGCTTTGTGAACTGCCGATTTGGCGCCAAAATATTGACAGTTGGCGGACAATGCCGGTTTTAGGGTTACGTACCCGAAGGGTAAAAACAGGACCCTATTAATTTCGCTCCGCTGTCCGTCTGTCTGTCCGTCTGTCACCAGGCTGTATCTCATGAACCGTAATAGTTAGACGGTTGAAATTTTCACAGATGATGTACTTCTGTTGCCGCTATAACTACAAATACTAAAATATAGAATAAAATAAATATTTAACTCTTAACTACCTACCACATATTATTGTCACACCTACCATACGTCTATGGGACACCGGAATAAAAAAAATTGGATTATATAAATAATAGCCGTGTGGTGTCCGGCAGAGTAGAATAGGACCACTCCAAGTCTTCCCGTGGATGTCGTAGAAGGCGACTTAGGAAATACAAACTATGTAAACAAAGCTTATAAACATCTAAGAGACCTCTCCAACCCGTCTGGCCAGCGTGGAGATTGTAGGCCAAGTCCTCTGGCTGCTCTGGCCAAGTATGGCCCTAGTAGTACAGAGAGGGTCGTGTTCCTGTAGTGGAGACTAAAAAGGACCTGATGATGATGATATAAATATTAAGGGAGGGTACAAGTTTTAATTAAAATTCTGTTCTGAACATTATTATACTCTTTATTAAAAAAAAGAGGAACATGAAAATCAACAATCCTTTTGTAATAACTCCGAATAATTGGCATAATCTCTTGTTTTTGGCTTAATTACTAACACTAATATTAAATGAGATCTAAAAAAATATTTAAAGTAATAGGAAATTATTTTTTATATAATTCAATCAACATAGAACTTAAAAAATAATAATAATAACACTCATTATAAATTTTAATTTAACAAAATTGCCGGCTCTTTTTCTTAGAGCTTTTCACGGCAGTGAAGACACATCTTGTTTGAGCATTCGAGGCAAATTGGCACATTGCATTCGTTTAAAAAAAAAAAAAAATTTAATTCCTAACCATTCTAAAATAAACATTTTTAAATAACCATTCCATGGTTAGGAAATAACCAGTCCGGACTGTGGTCCAACTGCTCTGTCGAACTCACGGGTCCAACTAGTTGGACCATGAGCCTTGACTAGTCGCAGTAGTCCAACTTGTAAAATAGTTAGACCACGGAACCACTTGAGAGTTCCGTGGTCCAATTCATTTAAAAATAACTTGTCAACTCTAAAACTGCTTATTAACTTCGCACGAATTACTTTATTTATTATTTATCACTATCCTTACTAATATTATAAATGCGAAAGTGAGTTTGTTTGTTTGTTACGCTTTCACGCCGTAGCTACTGAACCCATCATCATGAAATTTGCATACAAGTTCTCTGGAGTACGGAGAAGGACATAGGCTACCTTTTGTCCCGGGAAAAAGCACTATTCCCGAGGGATCGGCATTGACGAGGGCGGAGCCGCGGGCGAAAGCTAGTAATATATATATAAAAGTACTAGCGTAGCAGGCTGTAGTAAACACAAGCTCGCGCAAGCGCTCTGCACCGCTTAAGGCGCTGTGCATCACAAGAATACCGTAAAACGTGTATTTTTTCGTCTCGCAGTTAGCCTTATTATCCATGGAATACTAGCATGAAAAAAATATGAAGTAAAGTTCAAAGATCAAAATAAATGGATACATCAAAATATTTTTAAAAAAGTAATTAAAATCTAGCAAAATAAAATAGCAAAAATGCTATACCCAGAAAAAGTTTCGTCGCGAATTACTTAATATTTTCAGCGACAACTACCAACTTTTTTACGACTATAAAAAGTATAACTAAATGAGCCAGATGGATACCTAAAAAAAATACAATATTTGGCTATAATTATTGAATTATTGAATTAAAAGTGAAAATTAACACGGAAATGGCCGACACGGGTTTGAAATGAGACTAGGGACAGGCCAACCGGTATCGCCACTTTCAGGCGCTACAAAGGGTTAAGGGATACAGCGCCTTAAACAAAACAGCAGGACTAAATGAACATTTAATCAAATCCATAAAATTTTATTTGAAATGAAAAAGGTGTCTGAAAAGGCCTATTTTGGGTACGGAACCCTAAAAATGGTATGATCAAATAGTGTTTTATTACACTATGATTGTTGAGGCTAGAGGTATGCGCTGGGAATTTTTTTATAGACATTTTCGTATAAAAGCATTCAACTGTTTTTCGTCATTTTACTATTTTTTTTTTCGAAAGCGTTCGGAGTGTTTTTGATTGTTAAATATAACATTGCCACCACAGACAATAGTCTGTGGTGGCAATGCTGGGACTCCACAGAAAATGTTGTTCGTTCTGGAGTGTTATTTTTGTCATCATCATCATCATTTCGGTGTCACGGTCAATCAACCATGCACACCCCGGTGTCAGAGTTCTTCGGAACCGCCTCTCGGCCTCTAACGTGGTTCCTTTAACGACTACCAGATGGCAGCCGGGACCACCGGCTTAACAGGCCTTCCGAAGCACGGAATCATCTTTATTATCAGACAATCAGGTGTTTCAAGCCTGCAATGTCCTAACCAAACAAACTGGAAACAACTAAACAAAGTATGCTTATGGTGGGAATCGAACCCACGACCCCCGGGTCAACAGGCAAACGCCTTAACCACTGGACCTGGACTGTTATTTTTGTTATTATGCCGTTCGCAAACGAGTGATTTTTTCATACAAAAATCGCTCGTAGACGAGTGTCACACTTTCAAAAATAGTACCCCTGACCACAGAAATATATATATACTAGCTTTCGCCCGCGGCTCCGCCCGCGTTAATGTCGATCCCTCGGGAATAGTACTTTTTCCCGGGATAAAAGGTAGCCTATGTCCTTCTCTGTACTCCAGAGAACTTGTATACAAAATTTCATGATGATCGGTTCAGTAGTTACGGCGTGAAAGCGTAACAAACAAACAAACTCACTTTCGCATTTATAATATTAGTTAGGATTAGGATGGGTACAATGCCGGGAACTCAAAAAAAATTTCGTCATTTCCATACAAAAGAGTCTCACCGCCCGGCCAGTTTGTATGGGAATGTCGAATTTTTTTTTGAGTTCCCACCGTTGTTCCCATAGGAAAAGTTGTTCATTTTGATGGTCTGAGTCACCCCTTTAAGGGCCCAAAACGATAAAAAATTCACCGTGTATATTTGCAGGCAAACTAATACCTTGAATTCATTCAAATGACGATAACTTTCTTTTTAATGAACCGATTTTGACGAAACAAACTTTAAATGTTCTGCTGACTTAAAACAAAGCAATTGGTGAAAGTTTGAAGTAAATCAGTTCAGTATTTTCGGAGATAATCGTGATCATACATACAGACAGACAGACAGACAGACAGACAAGAAATTCGAAAAAATTTTTTTTGCTTCCTATTATTCTTTTTAAGTGTCCCTCTATCCATTTCAGTCAAAAATTCTAAATGTACAGACAAAATATTTTTACTGTTTTATTATATGTATAGATAAGATATCAAGTCAATCCTTGATAGGTATATTTCTGTGTTTCTGACAGGCTGATGTGACGGCTTCGACGACAGGACAGTAATTACCCCAACATTCTGCATCAATATCAATACTATTACAGGTCTGCTCGGCCTCTTTGAGACTACTGTGTATAATGTAAAATATTATCATTGCACACTCGATCGCTAACATAATATGTTCCAAAAAATAATAATGTACCTATATAATAAAAATTGTAATCATAAAATGAAAAAAAAAATGATAAATGAAGAAATTAGATGATAAATGATAAAGATAGATGATAAAATAAAAAAGCCCTTCAGGCGAGTAGGCGACCAATACTGTTGAAAAGAGTTTCTTTTGGCGTTTCTTCTCTGCAGTGGTCGGTTCCGAAACGCTAGTAGTCTGAAGCTTTTGCACATTAAGTAATAATATAAATATGACTAAATTAGATCCTTTAAAATGTGATTTGACGTGAAACAGTGCCTGCAAAGGCCTATTTTCTGAATAAACGTTTTGATTTTTGATAATAAATCTGTAAGGGTTGGTCATGGAGTAAGTTACTTTGTTTTCAGAGATACAAATGTACGCGAATGGAGTCGCGGGCACAGCTAATATATAGCGTGTAACTTAACCAACGACGTTCCCGTGAAGGGGTGACTCAGCCTGCCAAAATGAACTACTTTTCCTATGGGACCAATGCTGGGAACTCAAATATTTTTTTGATATTTTCATAATAATTGCCGGCCTGGCCAAACACTTTTGTATGGAAATGTCAAATATGTTTTTTGAGTTCCCAGTATTGGTCCCATATGAAAAGTTGTTCGTTTTGACGGGCTGAGTCACCCCTCTACGGGAACGTCGTTAGTTAAGTTACACGCTGTATACATGGTGAAATTTAGATCGTTTTGGACTACCAACATCAATATGAACAACTTTTTCTATGGGACCAATGTTAAGAACTAAAAAAAAATTCGTCATTTCCATACAAAATAGTTCCGCCGCCCGGCCAGTTTGGATGGGAATGTCGAATTTTTTTGAGTTCCCAGCATTGTTCTTGTTTATTTAGATGGTCTGAATCACCCCGACATTTACACCCATGACATTTTGAATATTATTATTATTTTCAATTAAGACTGTATACGGACGCTTTCAAAGAAAATTAGAAGATAAGTATAATTTATGACATGTATAAATTAATGACTTATTTGTATTAATAATTTTGTTCGGCTAATATGTATTTAATAATGTCAATGTGTGATGATTGTAATTGATTTGTATCGTTTTCGTCACAATAAATAAATAAATAAATAAAATAAAATAAACCCCTTTAAGGTGGAACGATCAAAATTTCACCGTGTATAAATATAATTCAAAACAAAACAGGGATTCAAAAGAAACAACTTATTAACATTTACATTTATTTACAATCTGAATTCGTCCTCCTTTAAATTGTACGCGTCGTCTATGTCTAACTTATCCGGGGCCGCGGCGTCTGTATTCAGACCCATGAAGTTTTTCATATGCTCCGCAATTTTTTCGCGTACCATTCTTTCTTTATCTCCGTCAGAATTTTTATCTAATATGTGGTCTAGTGGACTTCTTCTAGTTTCATTATATATATGTTCTATATCAACATCGCTTAAATCGTCACCATTTTTATCTTTATATTGTAAAGCCCGTTGGGACTCATACATGCTCATCACATCGTGATCTGTTAGTTTTCCTTTCCCCATTTTCATTTTATGATCATCAAAATCTTTAAATTCTTTTAAGTTTGTTTTGTGCGTGTCTTCTAAATCTGGTAATTCGTGTTCTTTTCCGAATTCCATCTCATCTTTAGCGAAGTCCTTAAAATTGTCTTTAGAATGATGTTTCATATCAATCAATTGACTTTCTTTTTCAAATTTCATCTTATTGCTATCGTGATCTTTGAAGCCGTCGTTTAAATTATGTTTACTAAAGCGTTTTGCATCAGCGGTATCATGGTCTTTTTCAAATTTCATTCTATCTTCAGCAACGTCTTTAAAATTGTCTTTGGAATGATGTTTCCCATCAAACAATTGACTTTCTTTTCCAAATTTAATCTGATTGTTATTTAAGTTTTCTACATCAGCGGTTTCATGATCATTTCCAAATTTGATGCTTTCTTTGGTAACATCTTTAAAAATGTCCCTTGAAGGGCTTTCTGTATCTGTCCATTCACCTTCTTTATCATGTGTTATCTTATCATGCTTTTTTAAATCGTCATTTAAATCATGTATGTTATGATGATCAGAGTCCATGGGATCATGACCTTTTCTAAATTTTATATCTTCTTTATCAAAGTCTTTTAAATTATCATTTGAGCGTCGCTTTTGCATTCCTTCCATGTCTGGGAATTCACTGTCTTTTCCAAGTTTATCACTAACAAATTCATCGAAATGATCATTTAAGTCATGTTCTTTAGAATGTTTAACATCAGGAAATTCGTGATATTTTCCAATTTTTTTTATATCATAATCTTTAAAATTATTATTTAAGTGGTGGTCATTAAACTTGCGCTCTCTATTTTTATCATTGAGATCATGTTCTTTGATTGATTTTAATTTATCTTTAACAATATCTTTTAAATTATCGTTTGAACGTTTTGTTTTTGGTTTATCTTTGTCAATATCTCCAAGATCACTAACCCAAGACCTTGATTTATCTTTTAAATTTTCTCTTTTACTACGTCTTGTATCGTTAGATATTAAATCTATCATCAAAGTAGTTTTTACAGTTGATTTAAGCTCAGTATTCTTCGACGTCATTTCTTGTGTAGTTTTGGTAGTGGATGTAGATTCCGTTTTATTCTTTAGTATATTTTTACTTGATTTTGTCTCCGTGTCAGTCAAAACGTTCGTATATTCTTCGTTACTTTTAGGGGCTTTAGTTGCTTCAGTTCTTTGTGGTTTGCTTTTAAATGCTTCAGTTATATATTTCATTGTACTCTCTTCTGTAGTTATTTTCCGAGTTGTAGTTTCAGTAACTGGCAGTGTTATTTTGGTAGTTTGTGTTGTAGTAACTGTACTTTCAGTTTCTTTCATTTTAGTAGTGATAGGCTTGGGTTGTTTCATTTTTTCTTCATCTAATTCATTAGCGCTTCTTCGTAACGATACTAAATTTTTGATTTCACCCAGTACTTTTTCAATATTATCGATTCTGTGCAATACATTTGTAGTGGCAGCTGTTGTTTTCACGGAATCACCTGTAGAATCATCACATGAGTAATCAGCGAAGCCTCTTCTTAAAGAATTAGCAGACTTATGTTTTTCAAGCGACTGAATATGCAAACCTTCATCAGTGTTATCCTCATACTCGTTTGAGCGTCGGGATTTTTTGAAATATAACTGCATATCGTTGCTAGGCCCCGAAGCTACGTATTTATGTTTACGCGTATGCTGTCCCCTTTTTAGCTTTTTTCGATTCTTCGCCAATCTGCAAAAAATCTTAGTGCATGTACACTATAACATCAGCAGCATGCGGGTCACCTGACGGTGAGTGATCATCGCTGCCCATTGACATGACAACTGCGACGGGTGTGACAAGATTGTCGGCCTTTCAAGAGAACATTGACTTTGTCATATCGATTCGGGAATACCGCCTCAGGAACATTGGTTACACTGTCGTGCAGTCAGCCAAGGAGATACCTGACCCCGCCATCTACCTATATCTTGAATTATCTCCATAATTAAAAAATCTACTCCTAAATGAGAATATATATTCAGAAAGATTTTAATTTTAACTTCTTGAATATACATTTTCATGTTAATATTACTTTTAGTTTAAGAGAAAATTCAAGACATAGGTAGATGACGGGGTCAGGTATCTCCTTGGCTGACTGTACGTGGCAGAAAGTATCTTTTAGAGATTGATTGAAAGATTTATTGCACCACAAAAGAAGAAAATACATATTTGGAGAAAACAATTGGTAATTTGAAACAAAGGTGGACTTATCGCTAAGCGATCTCTTCCAGACAACCTTAGGGTAGATGTAAAAGAGCAACGTCATTGGAATGGTGCAGCAAACAAAATTATTGCATAAACTAAAACATACTATCCAACATAACAAATATACCAACATTAAAAACTAATTGAATAAATATATAACCAAAAATATAAATATATAACTATAAACTTACATAAACTACAATATATTGATGAGGACATTTCAAGTAAGAGTGGAGAGATAATGAGACTTAACGAGGTTGTTAAAGTTAGAGATAGTCTGAGCTTTACGGATATCGAGTGGAAGAGCATTCCATAGTCGAGCTGTCTGAACAGTAAAGGAATTGGAGAAGAAGTTGGTAGAATGAGCGGGAGTTCTAAGCTTAAGAGAAACAGTATTACGCAAACCTCGATTACTTAAATACTGTCTTACCTAAATCTTGATTTTGTCCGTTCCATGGAATCTATTGCTGCCGCGAAGCTTCTATGATCAACAGAATCATCTTCCTTGGAGAGGTCCGTCATCAAAGCTGGCGTAGGTTTCAGTGTGTGCAGTTTATCCTTATTTTTATATTTCTTAAATCTATTAGTCTTCTTTCTCAATAGATTTTTCGGCATTTCTTTCTTTGGATAGTCTTTCCTCGCCCGTTGAAGTTTCGTCATATCTGTTTTCAACCTTGATTCTAGTTTCAACCTTGGTTCTAGATGAATCTTGTTCCTTTTAGTCTTCTTGATAGGTTTACTTCGCACGATATCCTTCTTGGGATAAACTATTGCGAAATTATTAACAGAAACACTAAATGGTTTAGTTGTGAGAGCTTTCCTCCAAACATCTTTTGTTTTGGCTGAATTTTTGATGTCATGCCAAAATGTTTCAAATCGGTGTTTTAGTTCTTTCCTAGCATTCGGATTGAGATTCGTGTAGTGATCAAATATAATTGATTTCAAACCTTGATAAACTACTTTAGCGAGATTTATATTATTTCTCTTGCTTCTCTTCTTAAACTGTTCAAGCTGTGTTACCAGAAGTTCCATTTTCTTATTAATATCGTCACCGACGTATACAGAGTCAAGGTATTCTAACATTTTCATCTTTTGTTCAGTCATGGTATTAGTTTCTATCGCCTCACCAGCTTTTTTTAATTTCACTCTCAGATTTTTAGCTGTTAGGTCGTTTAAGGTGCTTAATCTCTCAGCCATATCTCGTCTCAACTTCTGATTATCAACTAATTCAAAGAATCTGCAGCCTTTGTAATGATACTTCCTTATCTCAGTATTAATTGTAGCTACTACGTCTAGTATATCGTTGTCTTCATACGAAGCAACAGTCCGCAAAGCTGATTTGAGAAAATCTCTAAATTTGAAGCCTCGAGGAAGACTGCGTCTGCTCTCATCATTATTGTTGAGAATCTTTTTGATTCGATTCAGGTAGTTTTGTAACTTGTCGATGGCGTTAATATCACGGCTGTTGTGTTTGCCATCAAACTCCAGCACGGTCTCGAGAGCTACATTTACACTTCTGGGGCTCAAAGTTTGTGAGTGAACTGAAACGAGACAAATAGTTATCTTATACCTTTACACGAGCAATTCTTGTATATTTCTTTATATATTTATATGTATATAAATTTATTTCTATTATCTCGGACACGGCTCTAACATTTAGCTGAAATTTGGTATATGGAGGTTTTCGGGGGTAAACAATCGATCTAGATTAGTCTTATGTTTGGGAAAACGCGTGTTTTCGAGTTTTCATGCGTTTTCTTTTTACGCAGAATATGGTCGCTAGTTTCGTACGCGCAGCCGGTCTCTCGAGCCACTACTTTTTTAGGGTTTCGTACCTCAAAACGGAACCCTTATAGGATCGCACGGTTGTCCGTCTGTCTGTCCGTCTGTCTGTCTGTCAGCCTGTCAAGACCCTTTTTCTCAGAAACGCGTAGAGGTATTAAGCTGAAATTCATATCAAATACTCAAATCTGCTGTCCCTTGCAGTTGTGAAAAAATCAAGCTTCTGAGCCAACGCAATCAAAAGATACAGCTGGTTATGTCGCAAATTTTCGTGTTTTTTCGACAATCGCAAGGGAATCAAAACTACAGGGTACTTCCCGTGACCTCAGAATCTTGAAATTTAGTACGAAGCAACGTCTTATAGCACAGATAAAGGAAAAATTGCGAAAAGCATAAATTTTGAGTGACATCATAAAAAAAAATATTTTTAATAATTTCAAACTTATTATATACTAGCTTTCGCCCGCGGCTCCGCCCGCGTCAATGTCGATCCCTCGGGAACAGTACTTTTTCCCGGGATAAAAGGTAGCCTATGTCCTTCTCCGTACTCCAGAGAACTTGTATGCAAAATTTCATGATGATCGGTTCAGTAGTTACGGCGTGAAAGCGTAACAAACAAACAAACAAATAAACAAACAAACTCACTTTCGCATTTATAATATTAGTTAGGATTAGGATAATGTACAGAACCCTTAGTGCGCGAGTCCGACTCGCAGCACTCGCATCCAAGTGAGTAGGGCCACATGGCTTAATTTTCCCAAATCCAACAAGTTCCTATTCTTCGCTAGCTTAAAAATGGTTTCGATGGGCAGTAGCGTCGGAAGCATAAATATTAATGAGAATGGATTCCTAACTGCTGAATTGTGATGATGATAATCACAGATGATATGATATGCCCAACTACAACGGTGATGGCCTTCGTACCGGTGAGAAATCAGTCTACCTACTGCACGAGGGGTTTAGGTTTAATTGTTAGCGGAAATAAATACTTATATCTATATCTAATAAATATAAATATATACGGACAAATCACACAGATTGAGCTAGCCCCAAAGTAAGTTCGAGACTTGTGTTATGGGATACTAACTCAACGATACCATATTTTATAACAAATACATATATAGATACACATCCAAGACCCAGGCCAATCTGAAAAAGATCATTTTCCATCTTGACCTGGCCGGGGATCGAACCCGGTCACTCCGTGTTACAGGCTGGCGTGTTGACCGCTGCGCCACGGAGCTAGTCAAAAAGGACATGGAGCTAGTCTAACTGAGCTACCGCATGGTTATAACCTCGGGCGAAATTCTTATTATTTCGTATTTATTTCTTAATTTAATAAGAGTATACCAAAATAGCATTGTGAATGCAAAATATAACACTTAAAAAATATTGCATGGCTTTCTACATTTTACTGAATTTCAAATTCATTGTAAAATGAGTTGAATCAAATACCTCACTTGTAAAAGTCGGGTAGTTGTGTAGGTGACGTAAGCCTTAATACGTACAGTCAGCCAAGGAGATACCTAACCCCGTCATCTACCTATATCTTGAATTTTCTCTTAAACTAAAAGAAATATTAGCGCGAGTCCGACTCGCACTTGGTCGGTTTTTGTGTTTGGCTGTTATTTTAATTTTTTACACTATAATAAACTTGTATAGACCATCGTTCGATTTATTATGGGTCCCACGTTGCATAGACCTAGGTCGCTGATGAAATTTTTTCACCATATTTTATTTCTTAATTCATAAGAACCATCGTTTTATTTCTATTGTGTCTGTTGCAAGTGCGGAAGTGTTAAGACGAGGCCTCAAATGTTTGGTACCATCGCTCGGCAAAGGACTGATCAAGTGCGCGCAAGGGATAGCGCTTGGCGGTTTAGCCCGTGAATGATGAGATAGGAGATAGTCTCGAGTCGCTCAAAGAAAAAAACGTAAGCGCCAAATTCGTTATTTCTATTTTATATAAAATCAGACCGGTTAATTGTATTTTCATATTTACATTTTGATGAATTACTAATAACCTATCTTTTAGTCTAAAAATCATTATTTCATTCGTCGCATTTGAGCTACAATAACAAAAACTCTGCAAACGAAGACCATTTTTCAAAAAATATTTCTATCCAGAAAATTTTATCAAAACGTGTTTTCATCTTCAATTTTTGGAGATGAAATAGTCAAAAATCATATTACTTAGATTTGAAACTCCTAATTTAAGTATTTTGCGAGATAAATAAGGTTCAGAACGACCTTATTTTCAGTGGTATCGCCTTAATGACAACTCAAAAATATATTTACCAAAACTGCCAAGAACTACAATCCAAGCGAAATATATCATTTTATTACAAAAAACACATATTTCTAAACATAAAACTTTGAGTCGTAACAATATGTTATTGCGTTTGAAAACTATAAATGTATATTTATTTATCATTATGGAGCGCGTTTGAAATTACTTCACACAAATGTATTCGATATGCCTCTGCGTTTTGACTTTACTTGTGTTTATAATTCAGTGTTTCCATTCGTCTGTCGCGCAGGAATTAGGTATATTTTTTTTATTAGTATCAATGATACGAGTGTGACAATCATCTACACTAACAGAGAGCAAAGATTCGATTGTTATTTTATTTCAATGGGCTCCGAAACTACAGGAACGATTTGAAAAATTCTTTCACTATTAGAATCTTTCTGGTCATTAGAAGAATGAACATAGGCTATTTCCGTGCGAGCTCCGTGGCGCAGTTGTCAACACGCCAGCCTGCGACATGATGCCCGGGTTCGATCCCCGGTCAGGTCATGAGGAAACCGATCTTTTTCAGATTGACCTGGGTCTTGGATGTTTATCTACATAAGTATTTATTATAAAATATAGTATCGTTGAGTTAGTATCCTACGACACAAGTTCACAGCTTACTGTGGGGCTAGCTCAATTTGTGCGATATGCCCGTATACATGGTAACAATTTTATCATTTTGGCCCCTAAAGAGGTGACTCAGACCATCAAAATGAACAACCTTTCCTATGGGAACAATGCTGGGAACTCAAAAAAATATTCGACATTCCCACACAAACGGGCCGGGCGGCGGGACTCTTTTGTATCCCTTATAAAAAGTTATTCATCGATGATCTGAGTCACCTCTTCAAGGGTCCAAAAGGATCAAAATTTCAACATGTATATTTATTTATAGAATAAATACCGAAGCTGGTGCAGGCCGCTTATATACAATATGTAAAGAAAACCGCGTCCGATCCATGAAGGGGTGATTCAGCTCGTCGATATGAACAACTTTTTCTATAGATCAAAGCTTGGAACTGTTCGACGAGCGCTGTTTTTTGGCTTCTTGTGCTTCTGACGCTGCTGCCCATCGCAAGCACTTTTAAGCTGGGGAACGATAGGAATTTGTTGGATCTAGAAAGGGAATGATAGGTATTTGGAAAGGATACTCATGGGGAAAAGCAAGAAGCAGGTTGGGAGGCCAGGCGCCGTACCCAATGCCATACCTGTTTCATGACCTTAAAAATGGCGTGGCCTTATTTTGTGGTGTTGACAAAAATCTTGATTTTTCTCAGCACTTGTCGTTCAAAAAGGCTAGTAGTCTTTTGGTATGTAAAGAAAAAAGGGGAAAAGGGACATTCAAAAGCGTTAAGTGAATAATTCTTATTTTATTAAAACATTTCTTTGACTGACTGGAAAATGCAGATAGCCGTTTTTCCGTTTTGCACAATCTCTTAGTACAGGGATTCAGAGTTTTGCATACTGCGACGAGCCTCGAAATCAAATTAAATATTTTATTTAAATACAGGGAAAAAAATATGTGCTTTTGATTTCCTTTGCATTCAATTATTTCTTCTAAATTATCAACAAAATCCGATTAAAATCGCTTAATGTCAGAGATAGACGAAGATAATACAACGACTAATGTCACTACAGTAATCATTCTAGCATCCGACAAGAAGGCATTTAAAAAGTCCCTTATACATGTCGACCAGTTCTTAAAAAAAGTCGGAGAACGGATTGAAACCGAGAGGGGTTTGCTGGGAAGCGTCAGAAGAAGAAATATAAGATATGGGACCACTGGACACTCTCCAATCACAATCGACGGAGTCTCCAATGAAGATTACGCCAATCTCTGGTTCGGAGGCAACAAATACCATAACAAGCCAAAACTAATAAAAAGCAGAAAACAAGAAAGTGATGGCGGAGTCTTTTTGAGAAGTTTAAAAGGTTTTCCAAATTTCTACAAGGCTGTTGCGGCGTTAGATGAAGATGAACTAAAGAAAGAGACAACTATGACATTAGCTAATGCCGTTCAGGACTTAAAAGGACTCATGGAGCCTGCTGTTGATTTTAAAAATAATCAAAACTCCACAAAACTAGATGCGTTCCGAAAAATCCAAGCGGCATTTATGAAGAGATCATTCGGAAGTAAAGTAGTTGATAAATCAGCTATGAAGAAAAGTAAAAGAGAAAATGACGACGAGTTTGACGTGTTCGGCGGCATGGATTTTCCTGAAGACAGCAATTTACCCAACAGCATGACGACGAAAGCGCGAACAACTGGAGGGGGCGTTCCTCCAGATGTTTTAGATAATGGATTTATTGAACAACACCAGGGGCCGGGGCCAGGACCTGAAGCGATGGTGACGCCGTTCACTACCATTGATAACGAGCCGTTGCTGGATCCACAAGACTTCGGAGACTCCACCACACACAGGACACTGCCGACGTATGGAGATATAGGAGGACATCCTAAAATAGATACGAAGTACTTAACAACCCCACGAGGTATGTCTAGTTATTATCACCTCAGCCACTCACAATACCCTTATTGAAGAACCCCTGTTCTTGAAAAAGAAAGACCGCGGAAAGATTTCTTCAGAGTCGGAAAGCGAGAGAGGCACCGATTAAATGTGATTGGACACGCTGTGCTGGACAATCCTTGGGAGAAGCCTTTGTCCAGCAGTGGACTTCTGTACTTCTAACGTCCGTGGATATCGATAGAGACATTATAAATAAATAAATAAATATATACGGACAAATCAAACAGATTGAGCTAGCCCCAAAGTAAGTTCAAGACTCGTATTATGGGATACTAACTCAACGATACTATATTTTATAACAAATACATTTATAGATACACATCCAAGACCCAGGCCAATCTGGAAAAGATCATTTTCCATCATTGAAGCCCGCATAACAGCAAAGTGGTGTGAGGGTCTGCTAGTGTCATTTGTGACCCGAAAATGTCGGTTAGGTGAGCCCACCAATTTGCAAGGCCTTAAGGTCTTATATACCAGGGCCCTATCTACCCTGCAAGGTAAGAAGACGTGATAGTATGTATAAATGTTTCTGCCATAAAAGCGGACCCTGGAAAAAATTTAATAAGTGATGATACGTGAAATATATATCATATATTTTTTTAGGGACGGTAACAGTTTAGATAGCCAATTTATATGAATTAAGTTATGTAGGTAAAGATATATTGATTTTCGTTGGGTTATTTGACTGATTTTCTCATACCCTAACGCTTCGGTAACCATATCGTTTGCTTACCCTAACGAAAGGCTTACTAATACGATATAGTTAATTCGACTAAGCACTTACTATCAATATCTCAAAACCCATGATTAGCTTACCCTATCAAGCGTGAATTGAACAGCTTCAAGCTATTTTAATCTTTATGCCCATGTCAAACAACAGATTACTATTCTCCGTAAACAATTGAAGGGGTTTTAGCAAGCTCACTACGGCTAGTGAAAGTCAATGTTGTCCTTGAGACGAATGTCTGGCTTGTCAAACAATAATTTTCCTTCTAACAATGTCATAAAACTTATAATACGTTCTTGACAATCGTTTCGATGAGTTGGCAAGTACTCGGGGTTAGGGTAACACTAATCTGATGGTAAGTGGTATATTGCTAAGTTCAAGTGGTAGTAGTCAACTAATTCGAAGGACTTACCATAACGTAAGGGTAACGCAATAATTAGCTTACCCTAACAAAAGGGTAAGCTTATGATGTAGTTACTCGATCGATAGAGTTAATTAAATAAAGGGTTTTCCGGTCCCTGCTGCTGTGTCGCCGCCGTTTGTATGTGCCCTGTGTGTACAGAGAATTGCGTATCGGCCACTGTTTGCGTCCGTCGCGGTGTCTTCGTGTACGGCGCAGCACCGCAGCACGCACCCACTAACCAGGCTGGAACTTTGCTCAACGCCATAATTGCTCATTTGCCTGAAGTTCATATTTTCCATTATAAGTTAAAACCTTAAAAATTTATATATTAATATAAATTTTTAAGGTTTTAATATTGAAAAATGTATTTATAATATATTAAATTATTTTTGTGTGATATTTTTTTCTAATATGTGTTTCTGTGCTCTGGCTCACATGTGCGTGTTGGGTACCTGAAAGTGTTGTGAGTAATTATATAAATAAAGAACTAACGGGATCTCACCATGAGGGCCGAAAAATTGCTAAAATCGCTTCACGTAATAAATGGGCCTCATAAGAAAGCTCGAAGAGCAATGGAGAGGGCCATGCTCGGTGTTTCTCTGCGAGACTGAGTCAAAAATGGGGAGATTCGAAATAGAACAAAAGTCACCGACATAGCACCTCTAGAAAAAGTGCATCAATTTAAATATTTGGGGCATATAGTCACGGCTGGCCTCAAGGACCACGCAGACATCGCAAGGGAGCGAAGGGCGCTATCGGTGAGAGCGAATATGTTGGCCCGCAGGTTTGCACGATGCTCAGACGCGGTGAAAGTAAGACTTTTTCAAGCTTACTGCACCTCGCTGTACACGTGCTCACTGTGGGCGAACTATTCGCAAAGAAGCTATAGCGCTCTTCGTGTCCAATTTAATAATGCTTTCCGAGCAGTGTTGGGGCTGCCCCGCTTTTGCAGCGCATCTGGTATGTTTGCGACCGCGCGGACAGACTGTTTTCACACTAGCATGCGCAAGCGGTGCGCGTCCCTGGTGCGCCGGGTGAGGGCTAGCGCCAACACTGTTCTGGCGATGATCGCATCTAGACTGGACTGCCCTTATATCCGGCATTGCTGTGACAGACAAGTCACATACAGTGCCGGGTATAGCGGCAGGAACTGAATTGTATATATATTATTTATTGACTTTTATTATTTATTATTATTAATGTATTATTGTTCTTTTTATATGTATTAATTAGTAATTTGAAATGTATATGGGTCTTACTTAAGTTACCTGAAATAAATTTAATTTAATTTTTAATTTAATTTATTTTAATTTTTTAATAGCTCGGTGGATTAGCTCTTGGATGTGACAGTGGGCGGGGCACATAGCGCGTAGGACCATTGCAATGGTGACCACGTACCGGCACGCGCAGCGTCAGTCACCAGGTGGTTGCAGGAAAACGCTGGATGCAGGCCGCTTCCAACCTTCATTTTGGACATCTTTGGGGAAGCCCTATGTCCAGTGGACTTCTTGCGGCTGATGTGACGATGATGATGAATAAATGGACGCCCCCTTACGTTTATTTTCAGCGCCCGAAGAATATGTCGCTAATCTCCAAGCTGAAATGGAGAAGTTCCAAATGGGTGTGTTCTCCATCGCGATCCTGAAGGTCTTCCACATGATCATCTGGAAAAGCCAGGACGAGGGACACAGGATCGTCCAAGGCTTCGGCGTCGCCATCCATCGGTAAGTATATAAATATAGAGCGTGCAACTTAACCATCATCGTTCCCGTGAAGGGGTGACTCAGCCTCAGCCGTAGTTACGGCGTGAAAGCGTAATAAACAAACAAAAGGATAAGGATGGCTGCAGGGCAGCTTGTGGCGAGCTGTTGGTGAGTAACGACACCACGGACCCGAGTGCTCCAGAGAGTCGGTCAGAGCCCTCGCCCCCGACGTGTCTTCATCGGTCGGGGTGGAAACTCAAGAGGGCTCGCAGGACTCTCAGCTCTCGCCTGCCTTAGTTGGCCGTCCAGAGAGGAGTCGTAAGATCTATTGCTCCAGGGGTGGAAGTGTTAAAGGGCATAACACCGCGAGTAACTTCGGATAAAGCGCATCATACCTTTATTTTTTACTAATTAATGAAGTAGGCATTTGTCTCTCATATCACCTGATGGTAAGTGGCGATGAAGACGAGGATGTTACATGCCTATCCAAGACATACCCATTTATCCTACTTTTGAATGTCCCGTGATCGTACTTGTCTGGGAATATAAACGCAGGCAATTCATTCCACACCTTAGCTACTCGAACCAAAAAGGAACTGTCAAAGCGTTTAGTTCGACTCTTTGGTATTCCAACGATAAAAGGGTGAAATTTCTGTCTGCGTCTCGTAGTCCGATGGAGGAATGGTGAGGGTTCTACTAGCTCAAAGAGCGCTTTCGCTCACTCTCCAAAATGGATCCTATAAAAAACTGATAGGCAAGCAACTTTACGGCGATGCTCCAGGGATTGCAATTTATGGTTCGAAACCACGTCGTTGTTTATAAGCCTGCGGGCTCTTTGGTCAACAGAGTCCAATGCTTCAAGCTGGTATTCAGCTGAGCCATGCCAGAGGTGACTGCAGTACTCCATGCAAGAGCGAACCTGGGCTGTATAAAGACTAAGCAGCCGTTCAGAGCTGAAGTACCGCCCAACCTTTGAGATGATGCCCAACTTTTTAGAAGCAGTTAGTGCCATCGACTCTATCTGTTGACCAAAGCCGAGTTTGGACGTGTCAGTGATGCCCAAAAGCCCAAGATGGTCACCCAACGGTAAGAAAATACCTTGGAAAGTAGGTGCAAGTAGAAAAGCACTCTTTTTTGCGGAGAAGAGAGACGCCTGTGTTTTGGACGGGTTAAATTTAACAAGACTGGCTTGACTGGCTGACAACAAGTCTCCCCAATTGGACACCATCTGTAGTTTTGAGTTAACCCATCCAATAAAAGACACTCTCAGAGACTGAACTTCCTGTAGACTTGCACTGGCACTGGACGTAAAACTCTCTACAACGGTGCTATCATCAGCATAGCTAATAATGCCAGACATAAGGAGGTCATTAATGTGCAGCAGGAACAAGGTTGCAGAGAGAACAGATCCTTGCGGTACCCCGGCATTAATAGCCATTAGGTCGGAAGAGCAGCTATTCACAACCACTCGAATCGACCGTTCCCTCAGGAAATCGGATATCCAGTTGCAGAGGTCCTCTGGTAAAAGCAGCTCGTTGGTTTCCAGGTATGCCAGGAGACGATTGTTCAATACACGCTCCATAATCTTGCACAATATGGAGGTGATTGCAACAGGTTGATAATTGCCGGGTCGGAGCGGCTTCCTTTTTTAGGTACAGGTTGTACATTGCCAAGCTTCCAGGATCTTGGGACTGACTAAAGAGAAAGGCGGTAGCTTAATTCTAACTCGAAGTGACGTAAAATGTAAAGAACGTAAGGATATTGTTAGTCTTTCGGTAGATTGTAATGTTGAGCTGTCATGTATCGAACTAGGGAATTATATTATAGTATGTGTATACAGACCCCCAAGATCAGATTATAATACTTTAGAATCAATTATTGAAGATGTCTTGAGAAAATTATGTTGTTGTCGCAAAAATATTATAGTGTGCGGTGACTTTAATGTTGATTTGTTAGTTACAACAACTGAAAGTGTTCGATTTTTAAATGTCTTTAAATCATTTGATTTGGTTAATTTGTTTTTGGAACCAACTAGAGTTACTGAAGATTCTGCAACGTGCATAGATAATGTTTTCTGCAATTGCACTGCTGTTGACAAATATATAACTAAAAATCTAACCTCGGATCACTACGGTCAGTTTGTAAAACTTATAAATGATGTAGAAGTAGACTTACCAAAAGTAACCTTTAGATCTATAACCAAAGCTAAAATAAATGTATTTAAGAAAAAAATATCTGAAAAAATGCCCCTAATTGAAGAAACTAGAGATGATCCAGATGCTCTATATAATAAAATGTTTGGTGTTATTGAATCTGATTTCAACAATACATTCAAAATTAAAAAATGTACTAAACGTATCGGTAAAAAATTTAGTGAATGGGCTACAACTGGTATTTACGTTAGTAGAAACAGGTTATACGAATTATTAGCTATGAAAGCTTACAATAAAAAGACTGAATTTATTAATTATGTTAGAACTTACTCTAAGGTTTTTAAAAAGGCGTGCCTGTGCGCAAAATCTTTATATACAAGAAAAGCTATTCTAGATTCTCATGATAAGATAAAGACCACTTGGAAAATTATTAACATGGAAACCGGGAAAACTAAAAATCGTGACAACAAAATAGAATTAAAAGTAGATAATAAGATCCTCAGTACTAATGAAGACGTCGCAAAATATTTCGAAGATTTCTTTACTAACATTCCCGTAAATACTACTGCCTCCTTACGTTCATCATCTGAGGAATCTAAAAAACTATTAACAAGCTGTATACCAGAATGTAACAATCATTTAATATTTCAACATGTAACACCTCAAATAATCATTGATACATTTAAGAGTTTGAACAATAAGAAAACTGGAGATTTGTGGGATATCTCTGTAGCTGTCATTAGTAACATCATTAAAGCAATTGCACCATATTTAGCTTCTGTATTTAATAAGTGTGTAGATACTGGGACATTTCCTGACTTGATGAAGTTAAGTAAAGTCATTCCTTTGTACAAATCTGGCGATAAAAATGATCCCACTAATTACCGTCCCATTTCTATTCTGCCAGCTCTTAGTAAAATATTTGAAAAAAGGATTTTTAATCAGTTATTAGCTTTTTTTTAACATAAATAGCCTTTTCCATCGTGAACAGTATGGATTTACAAAGGGTGGGTCAACTACAGACGCGGGTGTAGCTCTGTTGAAATACATATATGATGCTTGGGAGGGAAAACAAAATGCTATTGGTGTTTTTTGTGATCTTTCCAAAGCCTTTGATTGCGTAGACCACAATACCCTTCTCTCCAAGCTGGAGCACTATGGAATAAAAGGTAAATCTCGCGATTTACTTGAATCTTATTTAAGTGGCCGAACTCAAAAAGTTAGTTTAGATAGGGTACAATCCTCCGGATCATCGGTTAAGATGGGCGTACCCCAGGGCTCTATCCTAGGGCCTCTGTTATTCCTCATTTACATCAATGACCTACCTTACTGTGTCAATACATGTAAGGCTGTACTATTTGCCGATGACACTTCTCTTGTCTTCAAAATTGATAGACAAACTAATTCTTTTGACGTGGTTAATAGTACTTTAGCTCAAGTGTTGGATTGGTTCACAGCGAACAATCTATTGTTGAACGCTAAGAAAACGAAATGTATTAAATTTTGCTTACCAAATGTTACAAAAATTCCAACACAAATAGTAATGGATAATGAACCACTAGATTTAACTGATAAAACAACATTTCTTGGAATAACTCTTGATGCCGGGCTTCAATGGGGTGCCCATATTACTACGTTAGCGGGTAAACTTAGTTCTGCAGCTTATGCTGTCAGGAGAATTAGACAACTGACTGATGTTGATACTGCGCGTTTGGTATATTTCAGTTACTTCCATAGTGTTATGTCCTATGCGATTTTACTATGGGGTAACGCTGCAGAAGTAAACACCATATTTGTCCTGCAGAAACGCGCTATTAGATCTATATATAAACTTGGTGCTAGAGAATCTCTTAGAGAATTGTTTAAAGATATAAATATTTTAACTTTACCTTCTCAGTACATATTTGCGAATATTATGTTTGTGCGCTATAATCTTGATTTATATAAGAAAAATAGTGATATCCATGACCGAAACACGAGAAATAAAAATAAATTAGCTACACCAGTATTGCGATTGCAGAAAACTATGAATTCATTTTTGGGTTTAGGAGTACGCTTCTATAATAAAATTCCTGCAGAAATATTAGGTCTGCCTTTACTTAAGTTCAAAACGATTGTAAAAAACCAGTTAATAAAAAAGGCTTATTACTGCATTGATGATTATATTACTGATAAAAATGCGTGGAAATTTATATAAATTTATTTAATGTTAACAATTATTAAATGTTAAAAATTAATCTATAGTATGAAAAATTGTATTTAATGTTAACAATGTATTCAGAGCCCTTCAGGCACGTAGGGACCAAGGCTGGATTGAGTTTCTTTCGGCGTATTCTTCTCACCAGTGGTCGTTCCGAAACGCTAGTAGTATTTCAATTTTGCATATATAAAAAAATATATAAGAAATAAAAATATGACGTTCAAAAAGAGATACATGTATCCAATTTTGAATAAAAATCTTTGACTTTGACTTGACTTTGACTTTGACTCTGTTAGTCTCTAAAGAAAGTCTGTAGAGGCGTGTCATCACAGGAGACAACTCGGGTGCGCATCGCTTCAGAACCACTGCTGGGATACCATCAGGTCCACTAGCCTTATTCACGTCTAGGTTAAGTATGCACTTCAATACCTCTTTTTGGTGGATTTGAGCGGCCCGCATCTTGGAGCTGAACGAAGGTAACTGGGGTGGACTTTTACCTATACTATCTGCAAATACGCTGCAAATAGATTAGCTAATCTGCGTTCTCTTTTGCACCATGGGCCAGAGAACCGTCAGGTTTCTGCAATGGTGGCAGCGATGGGTGACCGAAGTTCATCTCCACCGACTTGGCTAGAGACCAGAAGGCTTTACTTCCTGAGGGACAGGAAGCTATTTTGTCTCCAATACGGCCAACGTGGTCGAAACGTTTTTTGGTCCAAATCACCTTTATTGGTCGTTTTATATACTTGGTAGCTTTCCAGAGTGAGTAATCTGTACTCGGTCATTGGTTAGCTTTTCTATATGATTTTGAATTAACCTTTTTAGTAGTTTCGTTTCACGATTCTCCTGGGGATCTAGATTGGTGCCATCGTTTTCTTTGTTTTCTTTTTCCTTTGATAAGTTCTGTTATTTCCAATGGATATGTATTTTTTGATGTTCTCTTTTTGATAGTGGGTGTATTGTTTCATGTTGCTCGTTGTATCAATTTCACAAATTTTTCCAAGTCTAAGTCCAGTTGTTCCGTCACTACGTACTTTGAGGTCAATCTGGGTATCTAATTCTATTCTAAAACTATCCCAGTCTGTGTGTTTATTAACTAATGTAAGTTTATTTTCCTTAAGTAAAACTTTCTCGCTTATTTCTAAATATATCGCCGAGTGATCGGAGTTCATATCGTAACTTTGATCAGTTTTTAGATAACTGGATGATAAATTCTTATATACAAAAAAGTCTATAAGATCAGGGATTTTTGATGTGTCTGTTGGCCAGTATGTAGGTGATCCTGCTGATGCAACATCACATTTCAATTCAGTAATGGCATACATGAGGTTCCTTCCTTTTTTATTCGTTAGTCGGGATCCCCAATACGTATTTTTAGCATTGAAGTCCCCTCCTAGTATAGATCTGTCACCCAGTGAGTGTACAATATTCATATATAAGTCTTTTCGGATTTTGTGGCGAGATGGGCAGTATATTGCAGCTACAGTAAGTTAATAATTTTTAATTTTCAGTTGTATCGCCGAACATTGCACTTGTGTAATTTCATGTTTAATATGCTCTTGATGTTGTATATTATCTTTGATGATTACAACACTGCCACCTCTTCCTTTGTTCGCAGGGTGTAGTGTGTAATGAATCTTATAACCTTTAAATTGTATAAACGATTGTTTAGTGTAATGTGTTTCTGACACCAGGCACACATCAATATTTTCTATATCTATTTTTGATATTGATGATTACTTGAAGTTCATTTTGATGTTTTAGCAATCCATTGCAGTTCCATGCCATAATTTTTAGGTGTCTTATCATTTTCTTTGTTAAGGAATAGCCGTTTTAGTGCTATTTTTTTTTCAGGCGCTCAATGAATGGACTCATGAGTCTTAGAATTTCATTCAGCTTGTCGTCGTTGGCCTTTTCCTTCTGCTGAGAGCTAGAATTTTTAGCAACAGTTTGGGCGTAGGTAACGTTTGCACTTACAGTTGATACTGGCTTATGTTGTAATATGGGTTTCTGTTAGTTGCTTGGGGCCTCTTTGTCATGATTGATTGCATTCTTTTTAGTAGTTTAGTATCTCATCTTCTGCATCTCTTTGGCTATCATGCAACCTCTATAGTTAGCCGGATGCGCTTCTCCTCCAAGGCTTCTCCACAATGCACGCGTTTTGATTTTTCTGTTGGTGATTTTTTGTAATCTTTTGTCAGGTGTTTACTAGTGCATTTTACACACCTTGGTTCTATAGCACAGTACATATGTGTATGTCCATATGCCTGGCATCGTTTACATTGGGGTATAAGTTTCGAAGATTTTAAGGGCTGTATATCAACCATACAACCCAAGATTGACTTCATTTTATTTATTTCCTCCTGGTTGCTGAAAGAAAGCATGAACATATTTAGCGGTTCCTTACTTTTCCAGCTTAACTTGTTTACTGCATTTTCAATTTTTTGTCCCTTCGATTTAAGATCTTGGATGATCCTCTCTGGTTTGCAGGAGGAAGGTAGTTTTTTGCCGTCACCCTTATAGGTCTTTCTTGTTTGTTTTCATATGAATGCCAAAAGCAGTTATTTTCTTTCAACAGCTTCGATATAGCTCTATGTACTTCGTCATTCGAGGCATTTATCTTCACGCAGTCGCCATTTAGCATTTTCACTGCAAATGTGTTAGCCGGTTGATCTTATGACAAAAAGTCATAAAAGCTTTGATAGTTATTTACACCATCCACTACAATGGGACCTCCCATGAAGTCCCCTTCTAGAATACATCTGCCACCCAGTGAGTCCACCACCACCTGGTGGTGGAACTTTCTTAACCTTCTCTGTTTCTGGGTATTTCTTTTCCTGTGGTGAGAGTGTGAGTGATCTGTTCAATTTCCTTTTCTTACTGGATTTTGTTCTTATCCACTCTGTCTCCTTGGCTAGTTCTTTCTCGTCGGTACCATATTCGGCATGAGACGTGGAAGTTTCCACATTAGTAGCTGGTGGGACTGTAGTTGTCGTGGCAACGGAGCATACAATGCTCCGTTGCCACGACAACTACAGTACCTACCTGTTTTTGAATCGTAATTTGATTCTTCAAATCTTCTATGAGACTCTGCTTCTAGCCGTTCTTATTTTTCCTGTTTGTACAGGTTGTAAAGGTAGTGTTCAGTATCAGTTTTGAGCTGAACCTTTTTAGATGGTGTACTCATTGTTAAGACAGTTGAGAACGTCGCCTTAACTTCTAGGACTTACCGATCTAGGTCAGCGTGGCTAGGCTGTTCGTGACGGCGGTGTTGTGATGCGTTTGCACTGTTTTACTATGTGACACAACTGTTCTTATTGAAGATTGAACGATCACTGCGCTAAAGATGTTGTTGTACCTTAGTGTAAGTTGGCTCTACCACCTTAATACACCTCTCGACACCCCTGAGTCACCCGCACCGGTGTTGCCCCGTTTGCCGGCATTAATCGTCGGCTAGTTTGAGGGGCCCATCTAGTGGGCGGCAAGCCACCACCTTCCAATTGTAGATTTCATAATAATGGTAGGTGCACTACCCTTCGCAATAACCCAGCATAAGTCCACCCAAATTTCAATCCCATAAACCCATTAATTTCCTTTTTAAAATAGTTCCTCCTCCGGCCAACACCGAGTTCGAGGGCATATCACACATCGATATTTCTAGGAACGGGTTTGGGCTGGAGACCAATATTACACCAACTTCTCCAAAGGGCCTCTACGTGTTGGATCTTTATCCCCACTCAAGCCTCTCAAAGAACCGGGTAACACCCACGGGTGTTACCCCGGCTCTGTGAGAGGATATCATCATCATCATCATCATCATCAGGTCCTTTTTAGTCTCCACTACAGGAGCACGACCCTCTCTGTACTACTAGGGCCATACTTGGCTAGAGCAGCTAGAGGATTTGGCCTACACCCTCCACGCTGGCCAGATGGGTTGGAGAGGTGTCTTAGATGTTTATAAGCTTTGTTTATCTTGTATTTCCTAAGTCGCCTTCTACGACATCCACGGGAAGACATGGAGTGGTCCTATTCTACTCTGCCGGATACCACACGGCTAATATATAGTGAGAGGATAATAATAAGACTACTCATCATTATTATCATTATTAGGTCTTTTTAGTCTCCACTACAGGAGCACGCGGAGAGGGTCTCTGTACTGTCAGGGCATATTTGGTCAGAACACAGAGGATTTGGCCTACACTCTCCACGCTGGCCAGACGGGTTGGAGAGGTCATATTTGATGTTTAATAGCTTAGTTTAGCTTGTTTATTCTAAATCGCCTTCTACGACTAGAATAAACAATAAGACTTTTCAAAAATACTAATGTTAAAACAGGTGGGAAGCCAACCGAAGGTTTCACGAGTTCGGGCAGCCCGCACACGACGCACTCACTAAATCGGCCATCAAGATGACTAACATGCCCTACGACGAAGTACGAAGTGAGTATGTTTATTTGAATTACCTATGTGGCTGGCTCTAAGCGATACTTGCATACACACACAAGTACATCCTCAAAAAACACACACACACACACACACACACACACACATTTATTTTTTATAAATATATTCGTTATTTGTACCTAGTTCTATAGTATGATCATTGAAGCATCTCTATGCTTAAAAGTAGGCTCCAATAGCAAATCGATAATTGTAGAACTTAGTTTATCCAATAAAGATTTTGATTTAAAAAAAAAGCAAGCTTTGCTAATTCAGGTCGGGCGTTTGAGGCGAGGGCAGACTAAAGGGGGGGGCCCTTAGGAGGGAGAGACCTCGGCTTTGGGCATTGCCTGTGTGTGCAAGGCTTCCAGAGACAGCAAACTCTCATCTTTTGCCTTATGGGCCGAAAGTCACGTTGAAAGAAAGGCCCATCCTGGGTGCAGTGGCGGCTGTACCTTAAGTGCGCTCGAGCGCTGAACCACCAATTCAAAATATTAGTTAATTTTTATTTTTAAATTACCATATCAACACTTTTTCATAAACATACAAAAACATTACCAAATCAATTTTCAATTATAACGAAATAATGAGAGCGCTTAGCTAAACTATTAAGAATTATTTTCCCTGTAAAGAAAGAATCTCGTGCGCATAGAGTATTAGTAGAAAACAAACAAAATACTTATCCTAATGTTGGTAATTACCTCTATGCACGAGCAGATCCGCCCAGTGCCTCACAAAAGGCCCATCAATTTTGGCTGCGAGGGTATTAAGGATGCCGTTAGAACTCCCACGGAGTCTCTGCAGCGTCGAGGCAGCCCGCTAACGAATTATGGCATAAAAATCGTCTTTTCGTGCTTCGGCGAACATACCCGACGCACTACATCGCCGCAGATTTAAAACTCCCCTTCTACCTTTCTCACTTTCTTTCTTTAACAGCCTCCGTGGTCCAGTGGTTAAGGCGTTTGCCTGTTGACCCGGGGGTCGTGGGTTCAATTCCCGCCGGAAGCATACTTTGTTTAGTTGTTTCCAGTTTGGTTAGGACTAGGGAATCCAATCCCGCAAACGCGGGATCCCGACCTTTTTTGCGGGATCAAAAATGCGGGATTACTCATGCGGGATCCCGCACGTTCGCGGGATTGAAAAAAAGTAAGAAAAATAGGCTCAGACGATGATCGGAACTATTATCGGACGGAACGGAACGTAATCAATGTCAGTTCCAGTACTCTATGACTGGGGATTCCCCTACGGCGCACGGGGATTTACCTTTGCGCGCGGTCAAGTGTCAAAGAATGTTATTGCGTCATTTGCGTCTTACTTGTGATGTGAAAAGGTTACGTAACGTACGACAGGACTATTATTTTTTATTATCAAGTTATCAAAGTGCTAAGAGCACGTTACGAGTGAAAAAATACAATTTATTATTAAAAATGAGTGTCAATTTAGTTTATAAAGAGAATAAAAGCTCGAGTGAAGTATGGAAACATTTTTTAAGAGCGGAAAATGGATCAACCGCTAAATGTAAGTTATGTCCTGCTATTATAAAAATCTCTGCTCGCTCTACTAAAGGCCTTCACACCCACTTGCGAACAAAGCATAACATGAATTTGAACTTGGTTGATAGCGTCAGCGTCAGCAGTAGCGTTGAAAATCCAGCACCGGGAATGGAAACGAGCAGCGCAAGCCAAATTGGCTCGTTTAGTTCAACTACCTCACGTTTAGACGAATGTGCTTCAACTTCGGCAGTGTCAGTCCCACCGAAAAGAAAGAAATTAACAGATTATTTCCCACTCGAAAAAAAAGTTTCTATGGAAGAAAGAGTGTGCAGAATGGTAGCAAAAGATGGAATCCCATTCTCAAAATTCATCACGTCAATGGATTTGCGCGAATTATTTGAATCGGAAGGCCACAAATTGCCTTCTTCGGCCAGCACAATACAAACTATGGTGATGGCCTACGGAGCATCCATTCGAAAGAAAACTATCGGCGAACTTGAAACACTGAAAAAATTGCAAAAGCGTTTCACACTAACTTTTGATGAGTGGACATCTTTAAGAAATCGCCGCTATTTGAATTTAAATCTTCACTTATTTACCGGTGGAGCTGCGACTGCGAACAATTGGAACCTGGGGCTAGTAAGAATTGAAGGACGTTTTCCTGCAGAAGCCTGTGTAACTGCGCTTGAAAAAAAACTCCAGGATTTTAAAATTGACCTAAATCTAGATGTGATCGCAGCGACAACCGATGGTGCAGCCGTCATGAAGAAAGTTGGCAGATTATTATCAGCGCACCACCAATTATGCTTTGCACATGGATTGCAACTCGCTGTACTTGAAGTTCTGTACAATAAGAGACAAGAACAACAAGAAGAAGAAATGCAAGCTGAAGTACTCGGAAACAGACCAGATAATGAGAGTGATAATGAAAGTGAAGATGATAACGACGAGCAAGGTAATTTTTCGGTAGAGGATGAAATCCAAGCAGAAGAGTTGCTACCACAATACAGAGAACTTATTCAAAAAGTGAGAAAAATTGTCAAGGTTTTTAGTTCAAAATCTCCTGTAAAAAATGATCTGCTGCAACAATACATCAAAGCAGAATTTGGCAAAGAATTGCAGCTTATTTTAGATTGCCGAACGCGCTGGAGCAGTCTCGCATCAATGTTGTCGAGGTTCAACGAAGTCAAACATTGCATATCTAAAGCACTTATTGACCTTAAACTGACATCATCTTCATTTTCATTCACAGACGAAGAATATATGACTTTGACTCATATTGAACAAGCTTTAGAGCCAGTGAAGCTCGCTGTAAACGTCTTATGCCGCGAGGATGCAACATTAATTACCGCAGAAACCACATTGCGTTTCATGATTAATAAACTGAATCTACAAAACACCAGGTTAAGCCAGCAACTTGTGGTGTCACTGTCTCGCCGGATAAAAGAACGCCGCACATCAATAACTGCTGTGTTGCTTTACTTGGAAAATCCAAAAAAATATCTAGAAAAAGATTCAATGTCTGCAAGTGTAGAGAACAATCCATTCTTTTATCCAAGTAAAGCTACGCTAAGAACTGAAATGAAGTGTTTAATTGAGAGACTGATGTCAGACGTGCAACCTGAAACTGAAAACCAGCAAGATGATGACAGTGAAGAAGACATGCCTTTATCGAATCTGCCTTCACATACACTAGAAGAAGAATTAGAGCGCAGTCTCCGTACTGAATGGGTGGCAGAGTCTAGAGCTGCTGTGCGTTTACCCACTCGAGATAATTCAACTGATTTGATATTGAAACGTGAGATGACACTTTTTGAATGTGGAGGGAATAGGGGGAAGTATTTGGAAGCTGTTTATACTTATGTAAAGTCAATTCCGCCTACAAGTGTGGAAGCTGAGCGTGCTTTTTCCGCCGCTGGCTATTTATGCAACAAGATAAGATCAAATCTAAAAGATGAAATGTTAGATACTTTATCATTTCTTAGAAAGTATTTTCAAAAAAAATAAGGTGATTTTAAATGCCTATAAAACCAATGAATATGTTCTATTTCAAATAAAAATCTAAATATGAAACGTGAAATATTGTGAATATTGTATTGTCTTAAACATCATTATATTTAATTTATAATATAAGTGATAACTTTGCTTCATGTTGATAAGCATAATTAAAAATATTTGTGTGTATTTTCTTTCTTTAAATTACATGAAACAAAAATAATAATAATTAAAATCAATCCCGCAAATCCCGCGGAATCCGCGGGATTGATGATCTTAATCCCGCAGGCTTGCGGGATCGCGATTTTGATGCGGGATTGGATTCTCTAGTTAGGACATTGCAGGCTTGAATCACCTGATTGTCTGATAATAAAGATGATTCCGTGCTTCGGAAGGCACGTTAAGCCGGTGGTCCCGGCTGCCACCTGGTAGTCGTTAAAGGAACCACGTCAGAGGCCGAGAGGCGGTACCGAAGAACTCTGACACCAGGGTGTGCATGGTCGATTGACCGTGACACCTACTCGAAATGATGATGTTTCTCTATCTCTCTTTCGCCTTCTTCCCAACTGAATTGTCAGTTTCTTCCAGGTGAAGTGGTAGTTCTGCACAACGGTATGCTCCATCGCCGCGAGCTGTTCAGCAAGGACGTGAATTCCCTCATCGACCACATAGACTCGCTGTATACGCCGCAGGAGAAGGTTGAGCTGTTGAAGAGCTTGAAGCCCTTGGAGATGTACAATGAGCCGAAGGAAATACCTAAAGAGGTAAGCTGTTTGCAACACAGTTTTTTTTATTAGAACTTTTTGGATTCACAAAGACATTCTGTATACTGTTGTTTAATCTATATCTATATAATGGTGAAATTTTTATCGTTTTGGACCCTTAGGGAGGGGTGACTCAAACCAACAAAATGAACAACTTTCCCTATGGGAACAATAATGGGAACTAAAAAAAAAACCACATTCCCATACAAACTGGCCGGGCGGCGAGACGCCGGGCGCCGGGCCGGGGGGGAAACAGTAAAAATATTTTATACATATAATAAAACAGTAAAAATATTTTGTCTGTACATTTAGTATTTTTGACTGAAATGTATAGAGGGAAGTTTAAAAAAAAAATTTGTATGTATGATAACGTTTATCTCCGAAAATCCCTCCTCTTATCCCTCCATCCATTCAAAATCTTCACTCATTAGCTTTTACATTCTTTCATTCGTTCGGACATTCATTCTATAACCGCGTTTAACCAATCTTAAGATGCATTCAAAATACTTACATACATAGTATCACGTGTTTTCCCTTGCGGGGTAGACAGAGCCTAGGTCTATAAGATCTGAAGGCCAGGTTTAGCATATTGGTGGGAATTAGGTGGAAAACGGAAATTCAAAATACAATCCCACAATAGTATTAGTTTTTCAAATAAATATATACGGACAAATCACACAGATTAAGTTAGCCCCACAGTCGTGAACATGTGTCGCGGGATACTAACTCAACGGTACTATCTTCTATAATAGATACTTGTAGAGGTAAATATCAAATCCCAGATAAATCTGAAAAAGATCACATTCCATCTTTACCTGACCTAGGATCGAAGGCGGCAAATGCTAATGTCATGAGAAACATATGGTTTCTGATGTTTTCGCGATTGTTACACGTGTGAATGGTCGCAGGTAGATTAAGTTGTCAACTTAGTCTACCTGCGGCCATGAAAACTGTAAAGTTTTCGAAACGTTAGGTGTAAAAATAATGTAATATACGCGATAATACCGTATTAAAGTGATTTTATTTAAATGAGAAACATTTTTGAGAATCTAATCCTCAGGCATATTCCCTATTCTAATCGGGTTATTCCTTTTCAGATTTTTAATGCAATATTAGAAGCCGGCCTTGCTCCTTGGAGTCGCTTGAAAGGCACTCCAAGAGGAAACATTCTCAGTACAGCATTAAACAGAGCGATTAAGAACCACTTTTACTTTGATGACAACGACTACCGTGACACCAGAAGGTCTATTACTATCAATATACCGGTGGAATTCGTGCCTCGTGTCAGACCAGAGACCGAAGTCACTCCAGCTGCACCTCCTCCACCGAATTTCGGGAATGCTATAAAGGTGTATAGAATCGAAACCAGAAGAGACGATTTAAACAAAAACATCTACAATACTGATCTGCAAACTATATTAAACAATTTTTTGCGGACTAGAAATGAACAAGCGCGTAAAAGTGTTCTCAATATAAACGCCAAGCCATTATTCAATAAACAGTTGAAAAGTAACTTGAATATTGTGAATAATAAAGAAGTAGATAACAAACAAGTAGATAACAAACAAGTAGATAACAAACAAGTAGATAACAAACAAGTAGATAACAAACAAGTAAATAATATATTTAATCGTATAAACCAAAAACCAGGAAATCCGATTCGTATTAATTTAAACGCTAAAGCCACTAGCAAGCCAGGGAATGGCAATCAAATCATGATAATAACGAGTAATAATCAAGCGAAAAACAACATTATTAATAAACCTAGAGCTATATTTAGAAGTGGCGGTTCGTATATAGACTACAATGTGCTGAACATAAACGATACGTTGGTGCCTATCCCCGACCATTTTGAATTGGATATGTATCCCGACTTACCTATGATCTCTGAACAGCCGCAGTCGACGCCGCCACCGCCGAGTGAATTAAATTTCCAAATCGACGGCCATAAATTAAACTTGCAAGTAGACGGAGACAAAAAAGTCATCGTGATAAATAAGAAAGGCGACGCGCCGATGGGAACGTTCCGCGAAGGTTAGTACTTCGAGTATGTGAGTGAACAAGCAGCCTTAACGTTTAACGGTCATCATCATCATCATCAGGTCTTTTTAGTCTCCACTGCAGGAGCATGACCCTCTCTGTACTACCGGAGCCATACTTGGCCAGAGCAGACAGAGGATTTGGCTTACTCTCCTCGATGGCCAGTCGGGTTGGAGAGGTCTCATTGATGTTTATGAGCTTTGTTTAGCTTGTATTTCCTAAGTCGCCTCTTACGACTCGCATGAGAAGACTAGGAGTGGTCCTATTCTACTCTGCCGGATACCACACGGCTAATAGCCATCGTGCCTTGCCTACCTTTTAAGAGATACATCGTACACTTGTTTTTCTTCTTCTCTAGTCTAAATAGCTATTCTAAAGAATATTAACACTAGTCTTGACCAGAACTTGGCTACATCCACAGCACGATCGTTCGCCTCAAGCAGGTCCTCCTCAGTAAAAGAAGTGGGGCAGCTAGGGCACAATCTTATACCGTTAGTTTTTTGGATCATTCTCACTAGTTCCATCAGCAAACATTTCTTTTAAAAAATAGTCTCACTAATTCCATGGAACTAAATAAATAAATATAGATATATACGGACAAATCACACAGATTGAGCTAGTCCCAAACCCCAAAGTAAGTTCGAGACTTGTGTTATGGGATACTAACTCAACGATACTATATTTTATAACAAATACATATATAGATAAACATCCAAGAACCAGGCCAATCTGAAAAAGATCATTTTCTATCTTGACCTGACCGGGGATCGAACCCGGGCACTCTCGTGTCGCAGGCTGGCGTGTTAACCACTGCGCCACGGAGCTCGCCTATTTGCACATGGAACTAGTTCCACTCGACTCGAGACTCCGAAAATGATCACTGACACTAAATGTGTTTAAATTGATTGTATCGTTTCCAGATATTGACCTTACAATGAATTCAGCGTCATCATCATCATCATTAAGGAAAAAGAAGCATCACAAAAAGCATCACAAGAAACACAAACGAACACACGGACGCAATAATTTGAAAGAGAAGCTTGCGAAAATAAAGAAAATCGTGAGAATGTATCGCTCGGGCCACAAGAAGTCGAAGCACAAGCGCCATCACAGACGTGGCAAGCACAAAAAAGCATTCAAAAGCTTGAGTATCAAAGAAGAGTCTGTGCCACCTCCACCTTCGCCGTTCTTCAGAAACCTCTTCAACGTGACTAAAATAAAAACTGTCAGCGACAGAAGATTCCAGATCAGAGATTCGCTATCCACAAATGCGAGATCACCACCCGTAGGCGGCAATCTGCTGGGCTACACGACCCAAGTGTACGCGGTCAGAAGCAAGTTCATCAACAGCCTCAGGCGGAACATGATGACAGATGACGTGAACAAAGATAAGTGGGGGAGGGAGGTGAGCGAGCAGAGCGACGAAGAGATCGCTCTGAGGAGGAACTTGTACAAAGCGATGTCTTTCGAACGCCGCGGGTTTCCGCGAAGACGCGACGCGCGGAGAGCGAATAAGAGGAGGCTCCTTCGCGACTCGAGCGGGAGCGACGAAGAAGCGGTGCTGAAGAATAAAATTTACAGCTACTTTAACAATATACTGCCGGAGTGATTTTGATCTGTTTTTTTTTGCTTTTTCGAGATCTCCAGTTTGGACGGATGTCAGACTTAAAACGCCGTTAAAAAAAAAAGTGTTGAATCATCATCATTTCGTGTAGGTGTCACGGTCAATCGACCATGCACACCCTGGTGTTAGAGTTCTTCGGAACCGCCTCTCGGCCTCTGACTGACGTGGTTCCAACTTCGACATAGCGAAAAAATTATCTGCTCTTTCATACAAAAGTGGAATATCTATTTGTTAAAATCTATGAAACGGCTGTTTTAATTTTTGCAATTTCGGAGTTGATCCCGTAGTGAAAGTTGTTCAGATTCGTTGTCTGAATCACTCTTTAAACGTATGCTAATGAATTCAATTTCACCCTGTATAAACTTTCGCGTTTATGATAGAGAATGGCGTAAAAAAAGGGAGGCCTATGCCCAGCAGGGGGCTGATGTGGGCTAAAAATGAGTAAATGCGAATAGGATTCATTAATAACCATTAAATACGCTTACGCATGATAAGCAACCCTGGGCGCAGTCCCCACTGTGATGGCTGACCGCAAGTGGCATAAAATATCTCTAGCTTCTCCGTGCTTCGGAAGGCACGTTAAGCCGTTGGTCCCGGCTGTAATCATTGACGGCAGTTGTTAGGCTATGTCAGATGCCTATAGAGGCTGCTTGAAAAAACTGACACCAGTGTTGGCCACTCACACACACGAAAAGAAAGCAAACAATGACCACATTCAGAGGACACTGAGACTGGGTGGGACTATTTGACAACTTTGTTATTAGGTAGTATAAAAACCGGCCAAGTGCGAGTCGGACTCGCGCACGAACGGTTCCGTACGGTTATCCATAAAAACGGCAAAAAAATTATGTCTGTTGTATGAGAGCTTCCTTTTAATATTAATTTTATTTTCATTTAATTATTTATTTTTAAAGTAAATACATCTATACTAATATTATAAAGCTGAAGAGTTTGTTTGTTTGTTTGTTTGTTTGTTTGAACGCGCTAATCTCAGGAACTACTGGTTCAAATTGGAAAATTCTTTTTGTGTTGGATAGTCCATTTATTGAGGAAGGTTTTAGGCTATAAAACATCACGCTGCGACCAATAGAAGCGAAGCATCAATAAAAAATGTTTTGAAATCGGGGAAAAATTATTCATCTATACCAATTAATCATAATAACAGAAAATATCGCGGACGAAGTCGCGGGCAACAGCTAGTCTATACTAATATTATAAAGCTGAAGAGTTTGGGTGTTTGCTTGAACGCGCTAATCTCAGAAACTACTGGTTCAAATTGGAAAATTCTGTTCGTTTTGGATAGTCCATTTATTGAGGAAGGGTATAAAATATCACGCTGCGATAGGAGCTAAGCATCAATAAAAAAATTTTTGAAAACAGGGCAAAATTATTCATCATCTATACCCACTAATTAATCATAATAACAGAAATAGCCGCGGACGAAGTCGCGGGCAACAGCTAGTAACTAAATATTCTGTGAATATTTCAAGCGTCTACCTATTGCCGTGTTTAATATCAAACAAAAATAAACAGAAAAATCACGCTTGTTGTATGGGAACCCCTTAAATATTTATTTTATTCAATTTTTTTTGTACTTGTTTTTATAGCGGCAACAAAAATACATCATATGTGAAAATTACAACTAACTATCACGGTTCATGTGATACAGCCTGGTGACAGACGGACGGACAGACAGACAGCGAAGCGAAATTAATAGGGTCCCGTTTTTACCCTTTGGGTACAGAACCCTAAAAAGAAACCTTCATTATGTGTACCTGTGTTCTGCGCCTTCACGACTCTGCAGGATGACCAACAAACAAACCTCCTTTGTGCCACTTCCGGTGGTCAAAATGGCGCCCGCTCAACACTGAACCTTTATTTATAAAGACGTTACTATCAACAATGGTATTATTAGTTTAAAAATGACTTTGGAGGTGAAGTAGGTGTTGTTTGGTTACAATTGGCTTCCGGTCCAGTGTTGCCAGGGCCCTTGAGTCGTAAGTTACGTTTCGTTTCCTGAAATGTTAAATTTTTGCAGTAAAAGTTACATTATTGGATTTTTTAATTTACTTGTTTTTGTGGTCGGAGTATAAACCACCACACAGCGCTATCCTATAAAGTGGTCACTAACGTATAGCATAACGCTTTGCGGCATCTAATCGGTCGAGAATATCACGCATATAATATACCGGCGGTGACTTGTGTTTATAAATAAAAGAGATAGAGAAGAGACCACCTACCCTGTACCAACCTGCCCTGTCCCATTATTATAGTCTGCGTCATATTTAAGCCTGTCTTTCACACTTTCAAAAAAAAATATCCTAAGATCTTGATCGTCACGATGTCTAATAGACATTGTCTATACCTTACTGGGTAATCATTAATCTGGCTGGAGTGCCCAAATTACGTATTAAAAAGACTATTTAGATGATATAATATGGCGCTTTCTATTCAGAGCCATCTCTGATATGGAGTGAAATACTTATTTAAATGCGTTGAATTGCAATAAAAATCTAGTATTACAAATCTCGTTGTTCTCAAAAGTTACGAATATTGCCTTAAATATAAAAATTACTTACATGTTACGCGAGGATATCAAAAGTTACGAAAAATGTAAGAAATGTAACCTTCTGGCAACGCTGTTCCGGTCAGGAAAGGGTCTATTGATGTCGAAATAAGAAACGTAAAGTGATAGGGTTGTTCAATGATGGTCTGAGAGAAAAGAAAAAAAAACCGGCCAAGTGCGAGTCGGACTCGCGCACGAACGGTTCCGTACCGTTATCCATAAAAACGGGAAAATAATCATGTCTGTTGTATGAGAGCTTCCTTTTAATATTAATTTTATTTTCATTTAATTATTTATTTTTAAAGTAAATATATAACTCAATATTCGGTGAATTTCAAGTGTCTACCTATTGCCGTTTTTAATTTCAAACAAAAATAAACAAAAAAATCGCGTTTGTTGTATGGGAGCCCCCTTAAATATTTATTTTATTCTATTTTTTTGTATTTGTTGTTACAGCGGCAACAGAAATACATCATCTCTGAAAATTTCAACTGTCTAACTATCGAGGTCAATGAGATACAGCCTGGTGACAGACTGACAGACAGACAGACAGACAAACAGACGGACAACGGACATAACATATTTTTATATTGATATGGTCACTATTAGATGTTGTTAGGTTAGTTTATAACTTAAGACAGTCAGTTATCATAAATTATCCGACTTGGCATTACATGGATCTTATAACTTTTTACGTCAGAAGAACTGAGCGAGACTTGTCTTTTTTCTACAAGTTATGTTTCTGAGGAGTCTACGCGATCGAAGTCGCATGTCAAATCTATATACCTATAGGCAAAGAATATATACGCTACATGACTATAGGTGTATAAGGAGAAGCTGACTGATTGACTGAGTGACATCTACGCACGCAGGGCCTAAACTATAAGGGTTAGAAACTTGAAATTTTGCACAGGGGTTCCTTTTATAACGTAAGGTAGCATTAACAAAGGATTTTTGGAAATTCATCCCCTAAGGGGGTAAAACGGGGGTGCAAAGTTAGTATGAAACGTTGCCGTTTTTAAAGTTATTCGAATGAAATTCAGCATGAAGGTTCTTTACTAAAAAACATGAACCACGAGTAAAATATTTTTCTCAAAAATCATCCCTTGAAGGGGTAAAACGGGAATGCAAAGTTAGTATGTAATTTTCCGTTTTTGACCATTGAACGTTTTGATTGAGGTAGTTTGAAGCTCATAGGTTAGGTACCTTTCATTTTGAGAAATTGTACTGTTCCCGAGGGATCGACGTAAACGCGGGCAAAGCTGCGGGCTACAGCTACTTAGTAATAATTGTAGTAAGATACCTCATTGACAACACAACAGTCAAGTTGCAGCGCCTGCCGTAGTCATAGCACTCTGATAATCTGATGCACCTTTGCTCTTGAATTCCGTCAGGCGACAGCATTGCCACACTTTTGCAGTGAAGGAAGACTGCTTTAGCGGCGCTGAGCACTTTTTGGAATGAATAAAAATGTTATAATAGGCGATGCGGCTAGCAACCCATCACTATTTTGATTCTGTTTTCCACCTTATGCCCACCAACATGCTAAACGTGGCCTTCAGGTCTTATAGATCTAGGCTCTGTCTACCCCGTAAGGGAAAAAGACGTGAACTATGAATGTATGTATAAAACTCGCGTTAGGACACGTGGCATGATCGAAAATTCGTAAGATGGACACGTGACTTGAGACCACGGAGTACATACAGAGCTTGAGACCGCCGGTGCGGCTTAGGAGAGGGAGTAATTTCCCCCCCCTCTTTCTACCGCGCAGAGTTTTTACTTCTGCCGGTACTCCCGGAGTGCAAACCGTTGATTCTTTTTAGGGTTCCGTACCCAAAGGGTAACAACGGGACCCTATTAATATCGCTCCGCTGTCCGTCTGTCACCAGGCTGCATCTCATGAACCGTAATAGTTACAGTTGAAATTTTCACAGATGATGTATTTCTGTTACCGCAACAACAAATCTAAAAAATAGAATAAAATAAATATTTAAGGGGGCTCCCATACAACAAACGTGATCATTTTTGCTTGTTTTTGCTCGATATCGATAACGGGCAACAGGTAGACGCTTGAAATATTCACAATATGTACCCTGTCCTCGTCTACTCTAGACATGTCCTGTCCAACGCAGCCGTCCAAACATTAACATCGCTACTTAAAATTTCAGCTGCAGTTTGTACGACATACGCGTGTATTTATTTTTCGGTATGATTCATCTCATAAACTCTAATAGTACTAGATATCGTCTTATTAAATTAAGAAATAAAATATGGTGAAAAAATTTCCAAGCGGGCGGGATTTGAACCTGCGACCTATGTACGACTTACGCTCTTCCAACTGAGCCACCGCCTGTTCTGACCTCGGCGCCGAAATTCTCCACCATATCCCATTCCCCTTATACGTATTAAGGGGTACGTCTAAGGTAGGGCATGGAATACCGAAAAGATTTTCATACCGGTATTGATACCGGTATTGAAATTTCGAAAACCGGTATACCGGTAATTTCGGTATTTTTTCGGTATTTTTTTAAAATATTGCTAATTACTGTTTAAATTATATATATTGGTATATATTATTATATACATTATTATATATACCAATAGCGATTGGTAAGTCTTGTTTCCGGAGAGCGATTAAAGTAGTTTCTAGGCTATGTGATAGAAACACTGAAACCTTTTATCAACTCCTCAGAAACCACAAAATGAATAATGGTAATAAAGAGTACTAAAAAAAATGCGTTATTTGATCTAAGAATTATTTAAATTGTTTCCTTGGCACAAATATCACAATCAAATATATATTAAAATTAGTTTTACTCTCTAATGATAAGAAAACACTTTGCCCTAAGGGTCCTTCATGGAGAAATACAGATGGAAAACACGCCTCTCCACTTCCTGTTTCTGTATGTACGAGGGATGATCTGGTGGGCATTGAAGTATTGACATTATCTGCGATGTACCGTGACTCCGATTCCAGAGTTAGGATGGCTGTTGGTGAACCGTCACAGTCGGAGTCCACCAAGGCTCGGTTCTCAGCTCCTTCTTGTTTGGTGTGATATTAGAAGCAGTGTCAAAACGCATCAGAAATACACATGAGCTTCCACCGTGGCTGCTCATGCATGTATACTGACGATATCGCACTGGCAGATACGGAAAGGGGAAGACGTGTGCGACGTGAATATGTGGAAGGAGTCGCTTGAGAACGGCGGCTGGAAACTAAATGTGGCGAAGACTTGAGTACAGGGCTTGCAACGTTACAGATTCCGTGCCTTTACGCATAGGCGGAAACGTGGTCGAGCGTACTTACCAGTTTAAATACCTGGACTCTGGCCTTTACGCGTCCAGAGATATCAAAACTTGCATAATGTGACTGGTATCATTTGTGACCCAAAAATGTATTTTAAACTAAAAGGACAGGACATTTTAGACCTGTCCTCTTATATGGAAGTGAAGCACAGGCTACGTGAGCGGCTCAAGAGGTAGCTGCGTGTCACGGAAATGGATATGCAGCATTGGATGTGTAAAGTTTCGCGAAAGGGCCGCATAAGGAACTCACACATTCGCGGTAGCCTCCATGACCGTCACATAGCAGGCAACTCTCCTGCAGGGCCGCCTACGCTGGTACAGTCATGTTTTGCGAAAACTAGGAAATTACATAGGGAACAATTGTCTGGCCATGTTCAAGGGAGAAACCCAAGAAGTGCTGGGTTGATGTAATTGGGGAGGATATGCGTGCAATGGCCTCATAATATGCAGTTTCTTGAGTAGTTGATTTTGATGTAATATTTTTATAATCGAGATTATTCATAATTCATGCATATAAAAACTCATCAGCAGTATGAACAACACTATGAACCACCGAATTCGAACGTTCTTCATACCCTAGCAGAAATAAATTAAATTTTTCGAAATATCGAAATACCGGTATTTTATCCTCAAATACCGGTATCAAAATACCTTTTTTTTTACCGGTATACCAGTATTTCGGTATACCGGTATACCGGTATCCATGCCCTAGTCTAAGGTTACTAGATATCGGTTGATCATTTCCTTGTTTATATCTTACTAGCTTTCGCCCGCGGCTCCGCCCGCGTCAATGTCGATCCCTCGGGAACAGTTCTTTTTCCCGGGATAAAATGTACCCTATGTCCTTCTCTGTACCCCAGATAACGATCCATGATGATCGGTTCTGTAGTTACAACGTGAAAGCGTAACAAACAAACAAACAAACAAACAAACAAACAAACAAACAAACAAACAAACAAACAAACAAACAAATAAACAAATAAACAAATACACAAATAAACAAATAAACAAATAAACAAATAAACAAATAAACAAATAAACAAATAAACAAATAAACAAATAAACAAATAAACAAATAAACAAATAAACAAATAAACAAATCAACAAATAAACAAATAAACAAATAAACAAACAAACAAATAAACAAATAAACCAATAAACAAATAAACCAATAAACAAATAAACAAATAAACAAACAAACAAACTTACTTTCGCATTTATAATATTAGTTAGGATCAGTAGTGTCAGGGTGTCAGCCTCAACTGTCCGGTGGTTGTAGGTCCGGCGGGTATTCGCGTCCGGCCTCCCGAGTTGCTACTTACTTGCTATTCCCCCATTTAGGGTTGGCAGGTCGTCAAACCTAAAGCCGGATTGAACCGCCAGTTTGGCCGGACATTTGGGTACAGAGGCCGGACAGAGCCACCACCTTTGCCGGACGTTTGGAAATACCCGGGGTGAAAATCGAAACCCACAGCTGTAATCATTTGTGGGCGCCAAATTCACCTTCCTACGCCGTAATTTTATTCAAAACTAATACTGTTGAAAAGAGTTTCTTTCGGCGTCTTCTTCTCTGCAGTGGTCGGTTCCGAAACGCTGGTAGTTTGGTGAAAAAGTGCCTGAAAAGGCCTATTTTCTGAATAAATCTTTGAATCTTGAATCTAAAAAAGCCGGTTAGGCCGGACTCCGACTGATTTGGCCGGCAACCTGAAAGCCTAACTGTGTCCGGCTTTATCCGGACGCCTGTCAACCCTACACCCATTCATCCAAGTGAGTAGTATCCCAATACCTTCATTATTTCTTAGATTCAACCAATTCAATTCTTCCCCAGCGTAAAAATGCTTAGTCGGAAGCGCAAGAAGCCTAACAAACTGCGCTCGCCAACCCGCCTGCCAAGCGTGGTCAGTTCTACGGAACATTTCAGCCAAGCGTGTATTTTTTCTGATTCTTAGAAACATTATAAATAGATTTAAAAAAATAACACATTAATCTTAAGATATTTTGATGATTAAAACAAATTTTTATTAAATGAAAATATATTTTTATTAATATAGAAAAGAAATGTCAAAATCGACTTATAAAGTCTGTAGTGAGTGGTGAGGAGATCGCTTCCTAGTATTTCTCTGAGGTAGGTGTACGTGGTCTTCTCCTACTCCTCTGTTGTCGAGGTAGACTGTGGTCCTCTTCAGTGGCGGCCTGCGGTGACCCTGACTTGAGCTTGGAGCAGGGGCTTTACCGGTAACCGAATAGAGATTTGAACGCTGTTTTTTATTTAAATAAAATCACTTTAATACGGTATTATCGCGTATATTACATTATTTTTACACCTCACGTTTCGAAAACTTTACAGTTACAATACTGCGTACATCCGGAACGTTATCAATAAATATTGTAGTTTTGTATAGTTCTTATAACACAAAGACAAATGTCAACTTAGTCTACCTGCGACCATGAAAACTGAATCAGAATCAAAATCAGAATCATTTATTTTGCATAAAATATGGTAGTTACATGAAGATGTTATACATAATAAATTAGTTCACATATTTAACCAAACTTGGCATGCAAAAACACATTATACAAAATTTAAAATTAATTAGTATGAAATTATAGTTTATCTTCTAGGAACTGTAAAGTTTTCGAAACGTTAGGTGTAAAAATAATGTAATATACGCGATAATACTGTATTAAGTGATTTTATTTAAATGTGTAACAATCGCGAAAACATCAGAAGCTGTTTTTTATTTCCATTTTAAAAGTAAAACAGATAGAAAATGTAACAATATCTGTTTTCAAAAATACCGGTTTATAAGTATTAATAACCGTTACAGCCAATATGGTTTACATTGGCATAACCACAGACTTATATCAAGTAGACGACGCTTTTCTCATCGTCTGTATAGAAACCAAGCGTGCCAATTATTTTCTACCTACCGTGACGTCACACGAGGAATTTAGTGATGGGAATTCGCTGTCAACGTGTAACCGATTCAAAAGAAAAGCCGCGATTGTGCCGCCTCGTATCGTCCGCCGCCGCCAGGTGCTGGGCAAAGGTCTCCCATTTCCTTCCAAACATCCCTATTTTTTAACTACGTTTAAGAGTTAAAAATAGTAATTTGAAAATATCGATATTACAATCGATTATTTGAGCTTATTTATAATGTTAATACGGCAGAGGAATGAGAAATCTAATATGATTCCTTTTTACGAATACAAATGTTAGACATTGACAGAAAATTGTAAGTAACAATAAATGAATAATCAACAGAACAGTAACTTAAAAAAACGTAGCTTTGAGCTACTTTAAATACAAAATGAGCAGCTTTATAACATTTGAGCGACCTAATATTTGTGCGAGTTTCTGCCTGAAATTTTTCAGTATTTGGCAAAAGATTTATTTTTAGTGAGCAGCATTAAATATAACTCACCTATATGCTGTTAATTCGGGCGGGGCGTCGAACCCTTCGACTTCTAATTGAGAACTATTTTTTTTTTATTTATTAAGGTTTACCAACGTTTGTTTACATTGTTACTTAATTCTAAAGTATTCCCTATTAGTTACTAGCTAAATGTAACAAACAGTTATAGGTAAACACAACATGCAACAATTATCTTGAAGTTAGTTTTTTTTTTACAGAAGTATAACCTACTTGTGTACAACCTAGTGTACAATACAACATAGTGTATAATGAACAGCCTCCGTGGTCCAGTGGTTAATGCGTTTGCCTGTTGACCCGGGGGTCGTGGGTTCGATTCCCACCGGAAGCATACTTTGTTTAGTTGTTTCCAGTTTGGTTAGGACATTGCAGGCGTGAATCACCTGATTGTCTGATAATAAAGATGATTCCGTGCTTCGGAAGGCACGTTAAGCCGGTGGTCCCGGCTGCCATCTGGTAGTCGTTAAAGGAACCACGTCAGAGGCCGAGAGGCGGTTCCGAAGAACTCCGACACCAGGGTGTGCATGGTCGATTGACCGTGACACCTACTCGAAATGATGATGATGATGATGATGATGATGAGTGTACAATAAAAATATTCCGTCACGGAGCGCGCGGCAGACTAGTTCGCGAAAAGATATACTTTTTAAGCCCCGCCCGCTTTGATCTACTTTGCGTGGTGTCAGTTTTTGAACGCAATGCTGCTTCCATTAACAGTTAATTTGCAACCCTTTATGAATGTGTTTCTTTTATAATGGTGTTTTTGAGTCCCTGCTTGGGAGTCACGGAGAGTCGGCAGACGCTGCCGCGGGGCAGCGACGTCTGCTCTGGTGGTGGCAGGTGGGCAGGTAGCTAGTGTTCGAATAGGTTTCGGCCTGGCGAGCGACGACGGCGGCGAGTCTTCTCTTCGGTTCGTGGGCCTTCTCTACCTCTTCTTGGTAGAGGCGGTGAGGCGACTGGTCAGGATATGGTCCTCTGAAGTGACTTTCTTCGCTGCCCATAGCTATGGGTCGTTGGGGTGGCCGTGGAGGCTTGCGGTGTTCCTGCTGTGTCCTTGGGGGTCACAGGGGGTCGACCGACGCGTCCGCGGGAGTGGCGACGAAGGTGATAGCGTTGCGAGGTGAAGGCTTAGAGCGGCGGTCGGGCGGATAGATAGATAGATAGATAAAAAAATGTATTGTTGCCATAACACAGTACAGAGAAATTAATATTTATCTTAAAACTTAAACTATAATATTACAATAGTGTGAGTGCTATAGTATTAATTAAGCTAAGATTGACTATGATAATTGTTAACGCCCAACACTAGTGCAGAGCGGATGCCTTCCCCCGCGGGGTTCGGGCGGGAGGCGCCAAAACGGAAGCGGCTCGCCGGGCGACGCGCGAGCATTCCGCCCACGGCCGACAATCTGCTAATATCGGAACGCAATGCGTAGCGGCCATCTTGCCCACTATCCTACATCTTTTCTGTGATTGGTTGATGCCTTGCTGACGTCATGGTCTGACGTTCGTCGCTAGCGCAAACGTAGTAGTTTGTGCATTACTGTCATTGTGTGAAGACCTGTGCTTATCCTCTCCACTTTACCAGTAATAGAGCCCTTTGTATTTCCCTAGTGCTCCTTGCGTTTTGGAAAATGCCGTATTACAAGTGTTGTGTGTGTAAGTGTTTGTGAAAGGACTCTAGTTATTTACACCGTTAACCTAAAAGTTCTGAGAAAAGACTCAAGAGGTTAGAGTGCCTAAATCGTTACGATTTTATACCATTAGAGAAAGAGATAAACTTAGCGGTTTGTCAAAAACATTTGGAGAAGAGGTTCTTCAGTGAGACTAAACATCGGCCAAACATAAACTAAATAATTGTTTTGTAAATATTACGAGTTAATAAAAATTACAATAATAATGATAAATGGTATTATTCATTTTCCTTTACTCCCCCCCATGTAAATAATGTATGCATGATATACAGTATGCATTAAAAAGCACAATAAGTATATATATGAGTATATCAGTTGTATATCTATATGTGTAGTTATCTATGTATAGATAACATATTAGCAATGGAAATGCACGTGCACGTTTATTCTTTTGCTCCAAACCTTAAATTTAAAAAAAAAAACAAATGTCAGTTAAGATATTGGAAAATTAAAAAAAAAAACGCTATGGTTTAAATTTTTTGTTCACAGTTGGCAGTCTGGATGACATTAGCTACGCAAGCAGTGTGTGCGCAGTATTCTTTCAAACACATTTCGAAATTTGTAACCAGTTTTTATCATTTTCAATAGTGAAGTTGTGTATACCAAAAGGGCGGTTTCATTTCGATCACCCAGCCACCCAGCATCGAGCCTGCACAAGATTCGAGCCGGATTCTCCAAAGCAGCGAGCAAGCCGCCATTAAGCGCCTATTATACCATCCTGAATTTAGGACCCGGAATTCAGCATCCGATAAGGACAAGAAATTCAGTCGTCGGAGCTCCTGATTACACCGTGCGGAACGTGTCCTAAACGGAGACTGCGCGTCCTGAGAGAGCCATCCGTTGGCCATCCTGAATGCGTGAGAGGGACGCCGCTATACGTGCGATGCGATTGGAGATATTATCGTATCGTTTCTAACGTGTAGCGGCGTCCCTCTCATGCGGCGATCCTGAATTCCGGATGGTTTCACTTTATGCTTCCGTTATGCTTCCGATAAGGACGTCGGAAGCCATTCTGTCCTGACAACGGATCGGCGATTAAACTGTCCGTTGACTATCCGTTGACTGAATTCCGGATCCTGAATTCTGGATGGTCTAATTGGCGCTTTACATGCAAGCGGCGCATGGCGGCGTGGTGCACAGTACAAAAGGAGGATAAGTGTGGTAAATCTGGGAGGCCAGATCGAGTTTAAAACCAAGAAAGAGGAGCAGCATTTTGTGAGTTCGTTCCAATCAATCACCTTTTTCCCTGTGGCCTACATACGCACGCAATGATGACGTATAAGCCAATTTTTTCAAACTCTTTTTCTCATCTATTTCTTTTTGTTCAATTTTTCATATTGTTTTGAATTCATATTATGCAACTTCAACTATATCATATCCTACCCTTTACATTATTTCTTTGAAACTTCCATAGGTACTCATGTCATGACCTCATGACATGACCTCATGGACATAACCTAACTAAATTTAGTAATCATTGCCTCTATTTGTGCCAACTGAGTGAGATTTCATAAAGCAAGGGTGTAAAGGCAACGGCTTAGCGAACAAATTGAAAGCTTTTGGAAATTTCCAGAACCCAGCATTGAGAAGTGCACGCGTCGGCACGAGTGTAGGGATGCAACATCGTTCTGAAAAACATCGATATTTTAAATCATCGATGTTTGCATGAAAAACATCGATATGCAAAAATATCATTGATACGGGCGATATATCGATGTTTTTGCCGATGTTTTACTTTTTTAATAGGATGCTTCATTAACACTAGCATTAACACGTTTTATTACATTAAAACACATTTTAATACACAAACGTTATTTATTTTAAATAATGTAACAATTCTGAGACAGAGTTAAAGTAAACAAACTTAGACATGATGTTATGACAGCTGCTTCAGCAGCAGAATCATCTTTGTGTAGTTAACATTATATTACATGGAATGTTATATAATATTTATTTCGAATTTAATAGTCTTGCCACAGAGTTAAGGAAAAGAAGCTTAGATAATCTAGACCCTAACAGCCTATTTCTTTGTTGAGTAATGGTTGCTCCAGCTTCCGAGAACAACCGCTCACTTGGGACAGACGTGGCAACGATTGGAAGGTATATCATTGCGACTTTTGTAAGTTTTGGAAAAAGAGATTTCATATCTTCCCAAATTTCAATGGCATCTCTCTTTATTGGTGTTACAGGAGATGACAGGTACATCTGGACCTCGGTTTCGTTGATGGAGCCTGAAAGTGGCATAGTTGTAGCAGATGATTTATTTTTCATGTTTTTATGTGTCAGCTGCTTATGGTATTTCCAAATGTCAAATTCCGAATCATCTTTATCAGATTCATCAGAGGTATCACTTCTTGTTGCAGCTCCAGGTGAGCTGTTATATTCCCGTACAAATTTATTTAAGTAATTAAATACTTTACTTTTGGCCACTGGATCTTTAAAATGCATGAACTTGAATCTGGGGTCAAGAGTAGTTGAGATAGCTAGGATTGAGGAATGCTCTAGGGTATCAAATCTTCTAGCTAGTTGTTTCTTTAATTCCTTGTTAAATTGAAGTATTATTTCATTTTTTGGTTTTATGTTCTCTAGTACTTCACGGACACAGCTAACTAGCGGAATCACTTTGCTTACCGTTACGTAACTATCTCCAGAAAACTCTTTTGTCAATTTCTCAAACGGGCATAGTAATTCTATCATTTCTTTAATGCAATCCAGTTCACTGCTTGAGACCATTGGTGGAGCTTCAGGTCGAGTCAAAAGTATTGATCCTACAATGGACACCAATTCCATGAACCGTTGAAGCATATAAAAACAAGAGTTCCATCTTGTGCGAACATCGAGTATCATTTTTTTTAATTGACCTTCTTTTACTCCCATCTCTAACTGTCTCTTCCGTAATTCGTCACTTGCATTGACGCTCCTTTTTATATACTTAACTATATCCCTAACTTTGGTTATTAACTCAGTACAATTGTTTGATTCATCAATGGATTTTGTTACGACTAAATTAATTGTATGAGCAAAACAGGGAATTATTTTTTTTTCTCCAAACATTTCCCGATTGGCCTTCATAACAGTGCTATCATTGTCTGTAATAACAGCTGAAACTTTTTCAATGGAAACATTCCACTCGGTGAAAATATCGGTAAGTTTCTGAATAATGTAAAGCGATGTATGGCTTTCGGTCAACTCAAAAACACCTAAGGTTCCACTGAGAAGTCGAGACTTATCCAAAAAATGAATAGTGACACCAATAAATGATTTATTTTGCATGGTTTCCGTCCAAATGTCGTATGTGATGCAATAGCTTTCAGAATTTTTTATATACATCTTAAAAAGATTACTCAATGTCTCATATTTTTCATCTACTCTCGTTTTAATTGTCTCTCGACTCGGCACGTTATACAGTGGACACACTTCTTTCATCAGTTGTCGAAAACCTTTACCTTCAACAGTCGAAAATGGTTTATTATCCATGATTATGAAATTCGTGATGGCCTCAGTTATTTTCTTTGATTTTGCACCATCTTTTGTAGTTATACTCTTAATGTTGTTTATAAAATCATCTACATTTGGCTGAGCAGTTTTTTTAGAATCAATAACAATGTCTGACGATGTACTAGCAACAGTAGCAACTGACTTTTGAGATGAAGGTAATACTAAATCTTTAACACTGCTTGAACTGGTCGATGGTTGGTTAACGTCGACGTCGATGTTTGATTGTAATGGAAGGTCAACATTATGACTACTGGTACTTGCAGTTGCTTCATCTATGTGCATGTAACTAGTAATGTTACCAACTTTTTTTTTCTTGCAGGGTACATCAATATCTTCCAATTGCTGGGAATGTACATTTTCTAAATGACCTCGAAGATATGTCGTATTTCCAGAAGTTTTAAGACTCTTGTTGCATATATTGCAAATAGCCTCCTTGTCACCAATTTTCTTAAAATAATTCCAAATTTTACTTTTTATTTTATTGGAAGGCATAGTTAGTTATCTGTAAAGAAACAAAAACATTGTTTATTTTTACAAGTAATTAAAAATAGATTTTGTTTTTTGTGTCATACATACATGCGCTTGAAAATCATAACACCCCTAATTGCGCAGTAGGGTAAAAATATACTGTCGCTCTATTCGGTATAAGTCTGTTTGACTCTCGATTAAGCTTTAATAAAAATAAGAAGTACATGATGGTAAATTAAATTACTACAAAATTATTGTCATCATTAAATTAGTCAAATAAAAAAAATGACAACTGTAATTTCACTAGCTGCATAATATAACAAGTTATGCGTTTTTGTTAAATTCTTTTAATCTGAAATGACACGCTCACTTCGCACGTCCTTACACAAACCTAATGCAAAAACAAACAAACATAACCTAACTAAATTATAAATTAACGAGTACATTACTCACCCAATCAAGAAATCCAAAATGTGTATAGATATTGGGTAATCCAATAATCGAATCGTATTAAATTGAATCAAATTAATCCAAACTAACCATACACTTCACGTGTCAACACAACAAAGCAATGCGATGCGCGCGAACGTCACAGTGATTCCGAATTCCGAAAACCCGAACGGACTGAACAACGATTTCGATGTTTCTGAATGTAGCAAACGATGTATCGACGATATATCGCTCTTCAAAACATCGATGATAACATCGATGTTTATGACCGATACCTCGATGTTTTACAAACCTCGATGTATCGTTTGCATCCCTACACGAGTGACGTCATTGCACGCGGCGGGCGCTGTTTCCGTTACGGCGGGCGTGTCTGGCTGGGCCTGACTGCTAGCTTGTGTGTGCCTTGCTTGCTGCACTGGACTTAACCTTCGAGTTTCATCTTGCACCCGCTTTAAAAATTTACGTAACATTTTAATTATAGTTTTTCATTTTTTGAGTCAGTAATTTGCATTTTACTCAGTGCGCGTGTACATTCTATTCCAGCTGGTCAGATTTTGATTGCATTGTGTTTCCTGCATCTTGTTGTTAGTTTCAAATCCATGCACCATGTCAATGGATCTCAAGTCATTGAAGAAGACTCGAGCTTCTATAAAATCAAAGCTTACCATTTTCAGAAACTATTTAGACTCATTATTGCCTAGTAAGGAATTAAACAAAGTGCAAATTCATGAATTAGAGTTTAGATTAACAAAGATAAAGGATTTATACTGTGAATTTGACTCGGCACAAAATGAAATAGAAAACTTGTCTGAAATTCCAGGTGATGAGGAGTTCAAGGAGCGAGAAAACTTTGAGAATTCTTACTATGGGACAGTGGCTACAGCGCAGGAGCTACTCGATCGAGTCACCACTTCTGACGACGACGCCTGCTCGGGGACAGGTTCTTGTGGTAATACCGTACAACCAGGTTTGCCAAACATTAAATTACCTATTATTCATTTACCTACCTTTGGTGGACGCTGTCAGGACTGGCTCGAATATCGCGATACATATTCTTCTCTTATACATAACAACGTTTCTATTCCCAAGATCCATAAGTTTCATTACTTAAGAGCCTCATTGAAGGGTGATGCCGCAACTATTATACAGTCACTGGATTTTTCTGTTGAGAATTATGATATTGCATGGGGTTTACTTTGTGATAGGTATAATAACAAAAGAATTTTAATTAACAATCACATTAAGGCATTATTCAATGCAGAGCCTATACAAAGGGAATCGGCCAAGGCAATCCGTGACATAATGGATACAGTTAATAAAAATTTGCGTGCTCTAAGGTCATTAGGCTTACCTGTTGACCACTGGGATACTCTCATAATACACATGATCTCAAGTAAACTAGACACAGCTACTTTTCGTGATTGGGAAATTTTTTGTAATACATTAAAGGAAACTCCCACATTAGAGGAATTCAATGAGTTTTTGAAGGGTAGATCAAATTTGCTCCAAACTATGGAAGAATCACACTCAAGGCCACATAGACAAGGTGATACCACATCAACTCGTGCCAAAACATTTGTAGCAACACCAACAGCTAAATATCATTGTCCTGTATGCAAAAACAGCCATTCTATTTATCAGTGCTTCAAATTTAAAGCCATGCCAGTCGAGGATCGCATTGATCTAGTAAACAAATTAAGGTTATGTAGGAATTGTTTGCGTTATGAACACAAGAATAGTGTATGTAAGCTAGGGAATTGCAAGTTGTGTTCTCAGCGTCATAATAGTCTCTTGCACCTTGATAAACCCTCTAAGATTTCTAATTCTACAGACTGTGTTGTCCTTCCTACATCAAAAAACTCTGAAACAACACAGACAACTGTGCAGAAATCTGAAGTTTCACAACCTATTGCACTCTCATCAATGCATACACAAACCCAAGTGCTACTTTCTATAGCTATCATTAACATTGTTGATGCAACGGGTTGCATGCATCCAATCCGAGCATTACTCGACAATGGAAGTACGTCCAGTTTTCTGACAGAATCCGTAGTGCATAAACTAAACATTCCATGTTATTCTACATCGGTTTCAGTCCAAGGTATTAATAAACAATTATCAAAAATAACAAAAAGGTGTGATGTAACAATATGTTCTCGCACAAAGGGTGGTTACACAGCCAATGTTGACTGTTTTGTTGTAAACCATATTACTCAATGTATCCCAGCAAATAAAGTCAATTGTAAATCATTCACTATTCCCCAGCACATCCACCTCGCAGATCCAACATACAACATTCCAGCAGAGGTGCAGATGTTGCTTGGTGCAGACCTCTTTTGGGAGGTATTGATGAACAATCAAATACACTTAGGCCGAGGAGCCCCAACTCTCGTTGAAACAACACTTGGGTGGCTTGTCTCAGGCTCCATACAAGTATCAAATTCACATAACCACTACAAGGCTGACCATACTAGCTATAAAACAGTCCACTGCAATTTTTCTAACAACATAGAGCGTCAATTAAATCAATTTTTTGATTTAGAGTCATTTTCCACCACTCAACAACAAATCCCATCAAAGGGTGAGAGTGAATGTGAAAGAATATTTAAAGAGACGACCGTTCGTCAATCAGATGGTCGGTTTGTAGTGACAATCCCTTTTAAGGAGCCACCTGATTGCTTGGGTGACTCAAAATCTCAAGCTTTGCAACGTTTTCATTCATTAGAAAATAAATTTAAACGGAATCCAGAATTTAAACAAAAATACGTTGAATTCATGACGGAATATGAGACCTTAGGTCACATGTCAGAGAACAAAGAAATTTCGAATAATAAAGTACAATATTTTTTGCCACATCATGGCATATTACGAGAAGATAGTTTAACAACTAAACTTCGCTCAGTTTTTGATGCTTCAAGCGTCACATCCTCTGGTAAGTCACTGAACCAGATTCAATATGTAGGTATACCTGTACAAGACGACCTCTTAAGTATTTTACTTCGATTTCGTCAACACAAGTTTGTAGTTACATCTGATATTGAAAAAATGTACAGACAGATATTAGTGGTAGAAAATCAGCGTAACTTGCAGCAAATATTTTGGAGATCAGATCCCGATCAAGAGATAAAACAATATAAACTCAATACAGTCACATATGGGACAGCATCGGCTCCCTTTTTAGCAACTAGATGTCTTGTAGAGTTAGGGAATACGTGTCAAGATCATGATGTAAGTGAAACAATCTTGCATGACTATTTTGTTGACGATTTGGTTACAGGAAATCAGAATAAGGACACTCTAGTGCATGTGTGTAAGGGAGTAATTCAGCAATTAAATACTGCACATTTTAATTTAAGAAAGTGGCGATCCAACTGTCCAGAGTTGCTCAATGAAATTGTTGGCACAAACAGTAATGATAGCTTGATTAAATTAAACGATGATGAACACGCAAAAACCTTAGGTTTACTCTGGTCTTGTAAAAGAGACACATTATTATTTTCATCCATTGACACACATTTACACAACCAAACCATTAATAAACGTTTAATCTTGTCGATAATTGCACAGATATTTGACCCATTAGGCTTGATTAATCCATGTATGCTACAGGCAAAACTAATTTTACAATCACTTTGGGCAAATAATATTTCATGGGATGAAAAGGTTCCAGTAGATATCGAGTTACAATGGAAATCATTTATTCATTCATTATCAGCAATAAATAATTTAGAGATTCCTCGAAGAGTACTGTGTGATTCTTTTGTCAGGATAGAACTACACATATTTAGCGATGCAAGTATCAGTGGATACTCGGCCTGTGTTTATTTAAGATCTGTTTCAGAAAATGGCGATATTACTGTTCGATTGCTAACAGCTAAGAGCAGGGTGTCACCCATAAAACAAAAAATGACTATGCCTAGGCTAGAGTTATGTGGGGCTCTGTTGGGAACACAGCTTGCAAAGAAGGTTATAGAATCGTCCAGACTCACTATCAATTCACAATACTTTTGGTGTGATTCTACCATAGTATTAGGCTGGATAAAAACATGCAAAAAGGATTTAAAACAGTTTGTTTATAATAGGGTCAATGCAATAACACAACATTCTCAACCTAACATATGGTATTATGTTCCTACAGCTCTAAATCCAGCTGACATAGGTTCTCGAGGCATGACTGCTGAACGCCTACAACAGTCACCATTATGGTGGGAAGGACCCCATTTTTTACATCAGACTGAGATACAGTGGCCAGTCCAACCTCAGGACATTAATTCTAAAAATTTACCTGAAATCAAGGCTTCTTGTTACATGTCAGTTAATGATTTTCAAGAGTCCGATTTTACAGAAAGTTTTTCTAATTTTGGAAAACTTCAAAGAATCACAGCATACTTGCACAGATTCATTTATAATTGTCGCAACCCATCTAACCGAAACACAAATTCACTCACATTATTAGAATTAAATTTGGCTAGTGAAACTTTGTGTAAATTTGTACAAAGAAAAATGTTTCAAGAACAATACATTTCCTTAAAATCAAAGGGCAATTTACCAGTAAAGGATAAGTTGCTTAATTTGAATCCTTTTGTTGATAAGGCAGGCCTCTTGCGAGTGGGAGGCAGGTTATCAAACTCGAATTATGATTATGATACAAAACATCCAATTTTATTACATGCTTCGCATCACATAACTAAATTGTTGGTTAAACACCATCATAAGATTCTCCTACATGCGGGGCCACAGCTTTTATTAGCTACTCTTCGTCATAAGTATTGGATTGTAAATGGTCGCAAGCTTACTAGGAAGGTCACCCATGATTGTATAGTATGTTGCAGGTATTCAGGTAGGTCTTTTCAACCCATAATGGGCAATTTAACTGAACACAGATTAGAAGCTGAGTATCCATTCAGTAATTGTTCTGTAGACTATGCCGGACCAATCCTGATTGCTAACAAAAAGGGTAGAGGATGTAGACTGAAAAAGGCCTACATTTGCATATTTGTATGCTTGGCAATACGAGCGGTCCACATAGAGCTTGTCACCGAGCTGACGTCACAGGGTTTCCTCGCTGCCTTGGATAGATTCATTGCCCGTAGGGGTAAACCAACTACAATACTATCTGATAATGGTACTAATTTTGTAGGAGCTTGTAATGAATTGGCACAGTTCATGAAGAAGTCTAGTGATAGCATTGCATCTTTAGCAGGTGAACGCAATGTAACTTTCAAATTCTGTCCTGCCTATAGTCCTCATTTTAATGGGTTAGCTGAAGGTTCAGTCAAGTCGGTAAAGCGTCACCTCAAGCGGGTATTAGGGTTGGCACATTTAGATTATGAGGAAATGCACACTCTGTTGACACAAATAGAGGCAATTTTAAATTCAAGGCCTATAACGCCTCTCTCATCAGACCCTAATGATTTAATTCCCCTCACTCCTGCACATTTCTTGATTGGACGGCCACTTACCATGCTTCCTACTCCTCAGGTGGAACCAAAGGAAATTTGCACACTGACTAGATACAAGCGTATTCAAGCGATAAGGACCCATTTTTGGAATCGCTATTATATTGAGTACATTTCAGAACTTCAAAAACGCAATAAATGGATGAAAACCAAAAGTGAACCATTGATAAATGACATGGTTCTGGTGAAGGACGACCGCATGCCTCCCAGCAGATGGCAGCTTGGCCGTGTCATCGCAGTCTTCCCTGGCACTGATGGCATCAATCGAGTGGCAGACATCCGGACCACATCAGGAACCCTAAGGAGGGCCTTCAACCGTCTGTGTCCCCTTCCAAGATTGGACCAGTCCCTGTTCCAAGGGGGGCAGCCTGTTAACGCCCAACACTAGTGCAGAGCGGATGCCTTCCCCCGCGGGGTTCGGGCGGGAGGCGCCAAAACGGAAGCGGCTCGCCGGGCGACGCGCGAGCATTCCGCCGATGACATTAGCTACGCAAGCAGTGTGTGCGCAGTATTCTTTCAAACACATTTCGAAATTTGTAACCAGTTTTTATCATTTTCAATAGTGAAGTTGTGTATACCAAAAGGGCGGTTTCATTTCGATCACCCAGCCACCCAGCATCGAGCCTGCACAATAATATAAGCAAATGTCTCAAAGAGCATGACTGGACTTCTCTATATACATGTATAAAAAACTAATTAAAATTGCTATTCACACATATCCATGCAATCGAATTAATTATTAAAATATCTCCAGGCCACCGTGTAGATGTTCGCATCTCCCAAGAGCCTCTTCCGTAAAATACCTGGGAGTACTGGTAGATGAAATCCTTAATTGAATCTGCATATTTCGGCACTTTCTGCTAGAGTTGATACCCAACTACTTATATCTACATAAAAAGCCATCTGTCAGTGCATTCTCGCATATTGTATAACCTCGTGGGGAGGAGCAAATAAGATACTATTACTTGTTCTAGAAAGAGCACAAAGAGCGGTATTGAAGGTGCTGCTTGCCCTTCCATTCCGATATCCCACCACCTTGTTGTATAAAAATGTTGATGTGCTGTCTGTAAGAAAACTCTTCATTTAATCAAGTCTCATGATTCCATAAAATTACAGTACCCAAGTTACCACAAGATGTATACAACGGTGCCCTCTTCCCCGAATAAAAACTGAATTTGCTCGAAAATTTTACAATTATGCCGCTCCTAAGCTGTACAACAAACTTTTACTGACAGACAAAAACATAAAAGATTACGGCAGTCACTCCTCAAAATCCTGGCTACCTGGCTAAACAGGATGACCTATGATGAGACTGAGAAATTGTTTGATGTATATACTTGAATAAAATTTTGTAAATTACTTTAGATGTGTGTGTAATAATGCAGGATGTTTTTACTTATATTCATCTATATATATTTTATTGTATTTAAATTTAAGAATTTGAAACTTATAAACGTTAATGCTAATTTATATTTTACACTAGAGTAACTTTTAGTAATTAGTAACAATTGTAACAGTCTATTTGGAAGGAGCCTGACTGTCATAACACAGGAAAACCGACCATGGGAGTTAGAGCAACAAACATTTTGTAACATTGAATCCTTACTTATATTATAAATGCGAAAGTGAGTTTGTTTGTTACGCTTTCACGCCGTAACTACTGAACCGATCATCATGAAATTTTACATACAAGTTTTCTGGAGTACGGAGAAGGAGATAGGCTACCTTTTATCCCGGGAAAAAGAACTATTCCCGAGAGATCGACATAGACGCGGGCGGAGCTGCGGGCGAAAGCTAGTTACTAATAAATAAATATCACTGTAGCTCAGCGTGGGACATGCTCAACGAGCAAACGCTGATTTTGAGCCACCGCCAGAGTCAGGGTGTGCTTACGCCGTCGAAATTAAATATGGAAGTCATGGATTTAGATTCAGCACAATTATTATAGGTTATTGGCTAACGGATTAATAGAAAATCGGAATCGCTATTATTCCGATTATCGAGATAAATTACATAAATTTTAGTTAGAGAAAAATCAATTATGTATAACAATATATATGTTACGGTAAATTTGATTAATCGAAAATTATTAATAATTTTATAACATTATTAATAATAACCTCGTGTTTTGGTAAATGTGAATAAAAAACTGAAATTAATTACTTTTGGTAGTTATTATTAATAATTCACTACACACATTGGTAAAAGTTATAAAAAACCCAAAGTTATTAGTCCAGCAGGTATTTATTTAGAATATGATATGACGACGATACTACTTATTCGTAAGATATGACACATATAACAGTGGTTGTCTCAGATCACACAAACAAGGGTAGGTAGGTACTTGTTCTAAAGAAACTGACAACAATAATCACCTCTTAATCTGTACTCTTAATTACCAAGTTAAAAGAGTGAGAGAACAGCCTCTCGGCAGCGAAAGGGACTCGCTATTGCTGCCCTATCTCGAGCTACTGGAACAGAGTCCACGTTGGCTCGAGACTTGCTCGTGTCAATGTAAAATAACTTTAGTTTTTAATATTTTTATTTGGCTCACTTTACTAACCCTAGTTTATAAGCTTATTTTTGGTACTAACCTATGTTATAGAAATGTATTTCTAAAATAAAACGTTATTAGTATTATTATTTGTATCTCCTTTGGTTTCACGGGTGTTACCGGTCAAGGTAAGGACCGGTCCTTTAGAGGCTTGCGTGGAGATATATATCCAACATGTAGAGGCCCTTTGGAGAAGTTGATGTAAAGTTGGTCTCCAGCCAGAACTTGTTTCTGGAAATACCAATGTATGATAAGTCCTTGAACAGGTCTAGGCTGGAGCAGAAACTATTGCATTATGAAAGACAAATTTGATTGAAATGTGGCTGACTTGTGCTAGGTTATTGCCAAGGATCGGACACCTGCTATTAATATAAAATGGCAAAATTATAGACTCGTCATCACCATCAAGAAGGCCTCTTGTGATCAAAGTAGTAAAAAGGCCTCGAGATTACAACCATGGGAACAGGCATGAAAATATGTAAGTGTCTATTTTAGGGTGGAGATCTTGAAAATGATGTAATTTTTGGAATCCAAGATGGCGGACGCGACTTTTCATGAAAAACCTGCAAAGGGGTCGTTTTTTGGTTTTTTATCTTAGTTATGTAATCCAAGATGGCGGGCGCGACTTTTCATGGTAAACCAACATGAGTGTCGTTTCTAGGTTCTTGGGGTTTAGAGGCGCATATCTCGAAAATGACGTCAGTTATATAATCTAAGATGTCGGACGTGACTTTTCATTATATATCGACGTGAGTGTCAATTTCTAGGTTTTTTTCGGTGTAGTTTTGGAAAATTACATGAGTTTTAGTATCTAAGAAGGCAAATCTTCGAAAATCGCCAGTGTACATTTATTTTTATCGGTAGTTATTACATTTATCGGTACTAAGGTTACATTATTAATAATCACCGACAAATGTGATTAATTTCTCACTTTTACCTGTACTTTCGGTAATTATTAATAATGATAGACAATTATTAATAATTTTTAATTAATCACTCTAACCGTAACATATATACCAAGTAACAATTCATAAACAAGAGGAAAGAATACTATTCATGCAGAAAAATGCAGAGCGGATGCGGAGTCTTCTCTAAAGGGGTGAGTTAGTTCCATATCTATACTAATATTATAAAGCTGAAGAGTTTGTTCGTTCGTTTGAACGCGCAGGAACCACTGGTTCAAATCGAAAAACTCTTTTCGTGTCGGGTAATCTATTTATTGAGGAAGGCCTTAGGCTATAAAACATCACGTCGCGACCAATAGGAGCGAAGCATCAATAAAAAAATGATTCATCCGTACAAATGAATCATAACAACAGCTAGTCACTGCATAAAGGTGAACAGTGACAGGGGTGATGGTGTGTGGGGGGCGGTGGCGGGGAGTGCGGGGCGGAGGGCGGGCTGTAGGGCCCCCGGGCGCGTGCGCAGGTGCGCGCACAGCGCCGCCGCCGACGGCCGCCGCTCGGCCGCGCGCTGCCAGCACCGCGCCAGCACGCCGATGCTGCGGGGACAGGGCCGCTAGTACACACACACTTCTTCATTTTGCGTATACTACAAGAGAAGGCAGCCCAGTGCCACTGCTGCCGCTGCTACACACGTACCACGCACACACACAGTTCTTCATTTTGCGTATACTACAAGAGAAGGCAGCCCAGTGCCACTGCTGCCGCTACTGCACACGTACTACGCACGCAGCAGTTTTCCATTTTGCATATATTACAACAACCGGCCAATGCGAGTCGGACTCGCGCACGAAAATGCATCATCGTCAGGTCTTTTAGTCTCCACTGCAGCAGCATGACCCTCTCTGTACTACCGGAGCCATACTTGGCCAGAGCAGACAGAGGATTTGGGCTACATTCTCCTCGCTAGCCAGACCGATCGGAGAGGTCTCATTGATGTTTATAAGCTTTGTTTAGCTTGTATTTCCTAAGTCACCTCTTACGACATCAATGGAAATTTGCGGTATAACCAACTGTATCTTTTGATTGCGTTGGCTTAGAAGTTTGATTGTTTTACAGCTCGGACAGTAGACCTGAGTATTTGATATGAATTTCAGCTCGATATCTCTACGCGTTCCGGTGAAAAAGGATCTTGACAGACAGACAGACAGACGGACAACCAAGTGATCCTATAGGGTTCCGTTTTCTTCCTTTTGAGGAACGAAACAATAAAAAATAAGAAAGAAAATATGACGTTAAAAAAGAGGTAAACATCATTTGCCTTATGGGCCAAAAGCTTTGTCAGAAAGACGTATCCTGCCGTTCGTTTCAGCCCTGGTTTCAGAAAAATATCCTCACAAAAAAGTATTATATCACAATCTACTATAAACTAGCCATTCCTCCATCGGACTACGAGGCGCAGACAGAAATTTCACGCTTTTATCGTTGGAATGCCAAAAAGTCGAACTAAACGCTTCGACAGTTCTTTTTGGTTCGAGTAGCTAAGGTGTGAAATGAACTGCCTGCGTCTATATTCCCAAACAAGTACAGTCCCGGGACATTCAAAAGTAGAATAAATGGGTATCTCTTGAATAGGCATGTAACATCCTCGTCTTCATCGTCACTTACCATCAGGTGAGATGGGAGACAAATGCCTAATCCAACATTTAGTAAAAAAACTCTCTCCGAGTGTTAATGTTGAACGGGTTCCGGATACTTCGAGACCTCACTCACCGTGTCATGACCGTCATAGCATGACGGCGGTGTCACGGTGTTTTTTATTTTATATTTTGGAAGGACTATGTAGCTAGCTCCAAGTAAGCTTCCGCTACTTCACCGGGCGTTTGAGGCGAGGGCAGAGTGCCCTCAGCCTTTATAGACAACATCACTAAAGGGGCCCAGGAGGGACGGACTTCGGCTTTGGGCGTTGCCTGTATGCGCAAGGCTTGGAGACACAGCAAACTCTCATATTGCCTGATGAAACAACTAAACAAAGTATGCTTCCGGTGGGAATCGAACCACGACCCTCGGGTCAACAGGCAAACGCCTTAACCACTGGACCACGGAGGCTGTCTCGTGTAGTCGAAACACGTGTCGCGAGCACGACGGCCGATATTGCTGCAGCCTCAACGGATGCAGCAGTAGCGACCAGGGTTGCTTTTGTCTGCGTCATTCGTCTCTATCGCTAGCCTTCGCAATCCAGTTCCCAACAATACAATATACAACAACCGAATCTTTCCCCTTTTTAATATTAGTGTGTAGTTAACGAGGTCCGTGGCGCAGTGGTTAATACGCAAACCTGTAACACGAGAGTGCCCGGGTTCGATCTCCGGTCAGGTCAAGATGGAATACGATCTTGTTCAGATTGACCTGGGTCTTGGATGTTTAATTATAAAATATAGTATCGTTGAGTTAGTATTCTACGACACAAGTTCACAACTTACTGTGGGACTAGCTCAGTTTGTGTGATATCATCATCAAGTCTTTTTAGTCTCCATTGCAGGAGCATGACCCTTTCTGTACTACCGGAGCCATACTTGGCCAGAGCAGACAGAGGATTTCGCCTACACTCCTCGCTGCCCAGACGGGTTGGAGAGGTGTCATTGATGTTTATGAGCTTTGTTTAGTTTGTATTTCCTAAGTCGCCTTTTACGTCCTCCATGGGAAGACTAGGAGTGGTCCTATTCTACTCTGCCGGAAACCACACGGCCTATATATGTGTCATTATCATTAGGTTTTTTTTAGTCTTCACTACAGGAGCACGACCTTCTCTGTACTACTAGCCATACATAGCCAGAGCAGTCAGAGGACTTGGCCTACACTCTCCACGCTGGCCAGACGGGCTGGAGAGGTATATACCTATGTGTGATATGTTCCTATATATTAATGTAATGTGTAGAAGTAGCTCACCCAGGCTCTCGGGCGCCATCCAGAGCACGGGGAAGAGTCCGCGGCGCGCGCAGGCGTACTCGGCGCCGGCCGTGACCCGCGCCAGCCCGAAGTCCGCCAGCTTTAGCGCGCGCCGCGCGTCCACTGCCACAGACCAGTTCACCACTCGCACGACACAACATGTCAAGATAGAACGCCGATGCCTGGATCTTGCTAAGGATACGCGCGTCAGGTTTTGAGCCGCGCCCCCAATTTGGCGTCATTATAAGCAAAATAATAATGAGCATTAGTATCGCGTTATATCGATAAACAGTTTTTACAGTTAAAATCTTTATCTATACTAATATTATAAAGCTGAAGAGTTTGTTTGTTTGAATGCGCTAATCTCAGGAAGTACTGGTTCAAATTAGAAAATTCTTTTGGTGTTGGATAGTCCATTTATTAAGGAAGGCTTTAAGCTATATAACATCACGCTGCGACCAATAGGAGCGAAGCATCAATAAAAAATATTTTTAAAACGGGGGAAATTATTTATCTATACTTATATTAGAAACGAATTAATCCTTCCTTGGCAATATTAGATTAGAAATCACTCGTATCGCATTTGAAGTCACTCACTGACATGACAATCTGTCAATGTCGTATCGGCAGTTTAATAAAACATCTCACAGTGGTCAGTGTAATGTAAAGGACAAAGTCGCGGGCAACAGTTAGTCTTAAAATAAAACATGTGTTCATGTCGAGACGAGACGTGCGCGCTGACTGATGAACGTCTAACGAGATTGAGACACGCATGTACCGCCCACTTGACAGTTCTATCTTGATGTATTTCTGTGGGTATTTGTCTGCGGTTCTGCTAGCTAAGGAGTTCGCACCGCCTGCTCTGTGCTAACTGCTAACCCTCCTTGGCTAGCACAAAACTTTATCAAAACATATTACAGTAAATCACGTTTCAGGCTTCTTTCGGTGAGTGAGTGAGAGTGCCCATCCTCTCCTCCACATTTCCTCCTACCTACGACCTTGGAAAGGCCGGCAACGCTCCTGTCACACCCTGGTGTTGCAGTTGTCCATGGGCAGCGATGATCACTTACCATCAAGTGACCCGCTTGCTCGTTTGCCGTATTATATAATAAAAAAAACAGCTGGACGGATGCCTGCCATAATAGAAGATCCCAAGGTCAGACGGACTACAGCTGAGGACCCGGCAGCGTCCCATAAACACATAAAGGAGGAGGAGTGGAAGTTCCCAAAGATTGAGGCATTCTTCCTCCTTCCGTCGTCGATGGTTTGACTAGCTCCGTGGCGCAGCGGTCAACACGCCAGCCTGCGACACGAGAGTGCCCGGGTTCGATCCCCGGCCAGGTCAAGATGGAAAATGATATTTTTCAGATTGGCCTGGGTCTTGGATGTGTATCTATATATATTTGCTATAAAATATAGTATCGTTGAGTTAGTATCCCATAACACAAGTCTCGAACTTACTTTGGGGCTAGCTCAATCTGTGTGATTTGTCCGTATATATTTATTTATTTGTTGTGCCGCCTCGTATCGTCCGCCGCCGCCAGGTGCTGGGCAAAGGTCTCCCAATTTCCTTCCAAATATCCCTATTTTTTTAACTACGTTTGTTGGAGCACGCACCTCACATGTAGGGCCCGCGCTTGTTTTTACTTATAAATCGATTGATTCGTATTTTTTCTTGCAATGACAACACCGCGGCTGTCTTTTTGTATCCGTTTCCGCCCTTCCATTCGCCATCTTATCGTGCAGCGCACAAGCAACAAAAAGCTCTCGTCATAAAATCAGATATTACACAGAATTTAATTCGCCATAGAATCTTTCATTTGAAGACCTTCAGAAAACCAAACAACGTGGTGGACCTTCGTCGCCGCATCGAGACCACGCCAGCACACGGACCAGCGTGACGAGGTTAAGGCGTTGGAGGAACAGCAGCCTGCTATTGCAACACGGTACGGTCAGCCATCCTCCCTAACCTCCTCCCTGTGGGTTCAATCTGTGTTAATCCCGTGCTCTATTTACGTTTCAATGCTTGCCTTGGGATCAGCTTTGCACCGCCTTCCGCAAACCGCCAAAATGAGCTTATCTGACGAGGGAGCTAAGTCTAAACGGGACAGGTCTCCCAGGCCATCCGCTAGAAGCGAAACAGACAGCCAGCTTTTAGCCGAACTCATCAAATCTAGAGGAATTGTCAAAGGTAGGCTAACGAGATTAACGACTTTTGTGAGCAATATTTCTAGTGAAAAGCTAGGGCCTCAAAAGTGCATAGATTTAAAGCTGCGAATGCAAGGCGCAGCTAGCCTTTTCACAGAATTTAAGAGTTAAAAATAGTAATTTGAAAATATCGATATTACAATCGATTATTTGAAAGTATTACTTAATACGTAAGAGTAAAAGAACACGAGAGTGAAGGAGCTGAGTGCACCATCGGTGTCCCGCAGGGTAGTACTCAAGGTCCCACCCTCTTTTTAGTATATATCAACGACCTATGCAGGCAGAATATCAAAGGAGCAGAGCTGTTTATGTTTGCGGATAATACCGCGATCATATTTCACAATAAAACATGGTCTGGTGTTAGGTTTCTATCAGAATCTGGTCTTGCTAAAATAACTACATGGCTAGAGGATCGTCTTTTGACACTAAACACCACCACATCAAACTACATCTGTTTTTCAAAGACCTCGGTCATCATCAGGTCCTTTTTGGTCTCCACTACAGTAGCACGACCCTCTCTGTACTACTAGGGCCATGCTTGGCCAGAGCAGCCAGAGGACTTGGCCTACACTCTCCTCGCTGGCCAGACGGGTTAGAGAGGTCTCTTAGATGTTTATAAGCTTTGTTTAGCTTGTATTTCCTAAGCCGCCTTCTACGACATCCACGGGAAGACTTGGAGTGGTCCTATTCTACTCTGCCGGATACCACACGGCTAAAAGACCTCGGTAACAAGTCCAAAAGAGGAGTTTAAAATTGCTATTCACACATATCCATGCAATCGAATTAATGAAAATATCTCCAGGCCACCGTGTAGATGTTCGCATCTCCCAAGAGCCTCTTCCGTAAAATACCTGGGAGTACTGGTAGATGAAATCCTTAATTGAATCTGCATATTTCGGCACTTTCTGCTAGAGTTGATACCCAACTACTTATATCTACATAAAAAGCCATCTGTCAGTGCATTCTCGCATATTGTATAACCTCGTGGGGAGGAGCAAATAAGATACTATTACTTGTTCTAGAAAGAGCACAAAGAGCGGTATTGAAGGTGCTGCTTGCCCTTCCATTCCGATATCCCACCACCTTGTTGTATAAAAATGTTGATGTGCTGTCTGTAAGAAAACTCTTCATTTAATCAAGTCTCATGATTCCATAAAATTACAGTACCCAAGTTACCACAAGATGTATACAACGGTGCCCTCTTCCCCGAATAAAAACTGAATTTGCTCGAAAATTTTACAATTATGCCGCTCCTAAGCTGTACAACAAACTTTTACTGACAGACAAAAACATAAAAGATTACGGCAGTCACTCCTCAAAATCCTGGCTACCTGGCTAAACAGGATGACCTATGATGAGACTGAGAAATTGTTTGATGTATATACTTGAATAAAATTTTGTAAATTACTTTAGATGTGTGTGTAATAATACAGGATGTTTTTACTTATATTCATCTATATATATTTTATTGTATTTAAATTTAAGAATTTGAAACTTATAAACCTTAATGCTAATTTATATTTTACACTAGAGTAACTTTTAGTAATTAGTAACAATTGTAACAGTCTATTTGGAAGGAGCCTGACTGTCATAACACAGGGAAACCGACCATGGGAGTTAGAGCAACAAACATTTAGTAACATTGAATCCTTACTTATATTATAAATGCGAAAGTGAGTTTGTTTGTTGCGCTTTCACGCCGTAACTACTGAACCGATCATCATGAAATTTTACATACAAGTTTTCTGGAGTACGGAGAAGGACATAGGCTACCTTTTATCCCGGGAAAAAGAACTATTCCCGAGAGATCGACATAGACGCGGGCGGAGCTGCGGGCGAAAGCTAGTTACTAATAAATAAATATCACTGTAGCTCAGCGTGGGACATGCTCAACGAGCAAACGCTGATTTTGAGCCACCGCCAGAGTCAGGGTGTGCTTACGCCGTCGAAATTAAATATGGAAGTCATGGATTTAGATTCAGCACAATTATTATAGGTTATTGGCTAACGGATTAATAGAAAATCGGAATCGCTATTATTCCGATTATCGAGATAAATTACATAAATTTTAGTTAGAGAAAAATCAATTATGTATAACAATATATATACCAAGTAACAATTCATAAACAAGAGGAAAGAATACTATTCATGCAGAAAAATGCAGAGCGGATGCGGAGTCTTCTCTAAAGGGGTGAGTTAGTTCCATATCTATACTAATATTATAAAGCTGAAGAGTTTGTTCGTTCGTTTGAACGCGCAGGAACCACTGGTTCAAATCGAAAAACTCTTTTCGTGTCGGGTAATCTATTTATTGAGGAAGGCCTTAGGCTATAAAACATCACGTCGCGACCAATAGGAGCGAAGCATCAATAAAAAAATGATTCATCCGTACAAATGAATCATAACAACAGCTAGTCACTGCATAAAGGTGAACAGTGACAGGGGTGATGGTGTGTGGGGGGCGGTGGCGGGGAGTGCGGGGCGGAGGGCGGGCTGTAGGGCCCCCGGGCGCGTGCGCAGGTGCGCGCACAGCGCCGCCGCCGACGGCCGCCGCTCGGCCGCGCGCTGCCAGCACCGCGCCAGCACGCCGATGCTGCGGGGACAGGGCCGCTAGTACACACACACTTCTTCATTTTGCGTATACTACAAGAGAAGGCAGCCCAGTGCCACTGCTGCCGCTGCTACACACGTACCACGCACACACACAGTTCTTCATTTTGCGTATACTACAAGAGAAGGCAGCCCAGTGCCACTGCTGCCGCTACTGCACACGTACTACGCACGCAGCAGTTTTCCATTTTGCATATATTACAACAACCGGCCAATGCGAGTCGGACTCGCGCACGAAAATGCATCATCGTCAGGTCTTTTAGTCTCCACTGCAGCAGCATGACCCTCTCTGTACTACCGGAGCCATACTTGGCCAGAGCAGACAGAGGATTTGGGCTACATTCTCCTCGCTAGCCAGACCGATCGGAGAGGTCTCATTGATGTTTATAAGCTTTGTTTAGCTTGTATTTCCTAAGTCACCTCTTACGACATCAATGGAAATTTGCGGTATAACCAACTGTATCTTTTGATTGCGTTGGCTTAGAAGTTTGATTGTTTTACAGCTCGGACAGTAGACCTGAGTATTTGATATGAATTTCAGCTCGATATCTCTACGCGTTCCGGTGAAAAAGGATCTTGACAGACAGACAGACAGACGGACAACCAAGTGATCCTATAGGGTTCCGTTTTCTTCCTTTTGAGGAACGAAACAATAAAAAATAAGAAAGAAAATATGACGTTAAAAAAGAGGTAAACATCATTTGCCTTATGGGCCAAAAGCTTTGTCAGAAAGACGTATCCTGCCGTTCGTTTCAGCCCTGGTTTCAGAAAAATATCCTCACAAAAAAGTATTATATCACAATCTACTATAAACTAGCCATTCCTCCATCGGACTACGAGGCGCAGACAGAAATTTCACGCTTTTATCGTTGGAATGCCAAAAAGTCGAACTAAACGCTTCGACAGTTCTTTTTGGTTCGAGTAGCTAAGGTGTGAAATGAACTGCCTGCGTCTATATTCCCAAACAAGTACAGTCCCGGGACATTCAAAAGTAGAATAAATGGGTATCTCTTGAATAGGCATGTAACATCCTCGTCTTCATCGTCACTTACCATCAGGTGAGATGGGAGACAAATGCCTAATCCAACATTTAGTAAAAAAACTCTCTCCGAGTGTTAATGTTGAACGGGTTCCGGATACTTCGAGACCTCACTCACCGTGTCATGACCGTCATAGCATGACGGCGGTGTCACGGTGTTTTTTATTTTATATTTTGGAAGGACTATGTAGCTAGCTCCAAGTAAGCTTCCGCTACTTCACCGGGCGTTTGAGGCGAGGGCAGAGTGCCCTCAGCCTTTATAGACAACATCACTAAAGGGGCCCAGGAGGGACGGACTTCGGCTTTGGGCGTTGCCTGTATGCGCAAGGCTTGGAGACACAGCAAACTCTCATATTGCCTGATGAAACAACTAAACAAAGTATGCTTCCGGTGGGAATCGAACCACGACCCTCGGGTCAACAGGCAAACGCCTTAACCACTGGACCACGGAGGCTGTCTCGTGTAGTCGAAACACGTGTCGCGAGCACGACGGCCGATATTGCTGCAGCCTCAACGGATGCAGCAGTAGCGACCAGGGTTGCTTTTGTCTGCGTCATTCGTCTCTATCGCTAGCCTTCGCAATCCAGTTCCCAACAATACAATATACAACAACCGAATCTTTCCCCTTTTTAATATTAGTGTGTAGTTAACGAGGTCCGTGGCGCAGTGGTTAATACGCAAACCTGTAACACGAGAGTGCCCGGGTTCGATCTCCGGTCAGGTCAAGATGGAATACGATCTTGTTCAGATTGACCTGGGTCTTGGATGTTTAATTATAAAATATAGTATCGTTGAGTTAGTATTCTACGACACAAGTTCACAACTTACTGTGGGACTAGCTCAGTTTGTGTGATATCATCATCAAGTCTTTTTAGTCTCCATTGCAGGAGCATGACCCTTTCTGTACTACCGGAGCCATACTTGGCCAGAGCAGACAGAGGATTTCGCCTACACTCCTCGCTGCCCAGACGGGTTGGAGAGGTGTCATTGATGTTTATGAGCTTTGTTTAGTTTGTATTTCCTAAGTCGCCTTTTACGTCCTCCATGGGAAGACTAGGAGTGGTCCTATTCTACTCTGCCGGAAACCACACGGCCTATATATGTGTCATTATCATTAGGTTTTTTTTAGTCTTCACTACAGGAGCACGACCTTCTCTGTACTACTAGCCATACATAGCCAGAGCAGTCAGAGGACTTGGCCTACACTCTCCACGCTGGCCAGACGGGCTGGAGAGGTATATACCTATGTGTGATATGTTCCTATATATTAATGTAATGTGTAGAAGTAGCTCACCCAGGCTCTCGGGCGCCATCCAGAGCACGGGGAAGAGTCCGCGGCGCGCGCAGGCGTACTCGGCGCCGGCCGTGACCCGCGCCAGCCCGAAGTCCGCCAGCTTTAGCGCGCGCCGCGCGTCCACTGCCACAGACCAGTTCACCACTCGCACGACACAACATGTCAAGATAGAACGCCGATGCCTGGATCTTGCTAAGGATACGCGCGTCAGGTTTTGAGCCGCGCCCCCAATTTGGCGTCATTATAAGCAAAATAATAATGAGCATTAGTATCGCGTTATATCGATAAACAGTTTTTACAGTTAAAATCTTTATCTATACTAATATTATAAAGCTGAAGAGTTTGTTTGTTTGAATGCGCTAATCTCAGGAAGTACTGGTTCAAATTAGAAAATTCTTTTGGTGTTGGATAGTCCATTTATTAAGGAAGGCTTTAAGCTATATAACATCACGCTGCGACCAATAGGAGCGAAGCATCAATAAAAAATATTTTTAAAACGGGGGAAATTATTTATCTATACTTATATTAGAAACGAATTAATCCTTCCTTGGCAATATTAGATTAGAAATCACTCGTATCGCATTTGAAGTCACTCACTGACATGACAATCTGTCAATGTCGTATCGGCAGTTTAATAAAACATCTCACAGTGGTCAGTGTAATGTAAAGGACAAAGTCGCGGGCAACAGTTAGTCTTAAAATAAAACATGTGTTCATGTCGAGACGAGACGTGCGCGCTGACTGATGAACGTCTAACGAGATTGAGACACGCATGTACCGCCCACTTGACAGTTCTATCTTGATGTATTTCTGTGGGTATTTGTCTGCGGTTCTGCTAGCTAAGGAGTTCGCACCGCCTGCTCTGTGCTAACTGCTAACCCTCCTTGGCTAGCACAAAACTTTATCAAAACATATTACAGTAAATCACGTTTCAGGCTTCTTTCGGTGAGTGAGTGAGAGTGCCCATCCTCTCCTCCACATTTCCTCCTACCTACGACCTTGGAAAGGCCGGCAACGCTCCTGTCACACCCTGGTGTTGCAGTTGTCCATGGGCAGCGATGATCACTTACCATCAAGTGACCCGCTTGCTCGTTTGCCGTATTATATAATAAAAAAAACAGCTGGACGGATGCCTGCCATAATAGAAGATCCCAAGGTCAGACGGACTACAGCTGAGGACCCGGCAGCGTCCCATAAACACATAAAGGAGGAGGAGTGGAAGTTCCCAAAGATTGAGGCATTCTTCCTCCTTCCGTCGTCGATGGTTTGACTAGCTCCGTGGCGCAGCGGTCAACACGCCAGCCTGCGACACGAGAGTGCCCGGGTTCGATCCCCGGCCAGGTCAAGATGGAAAATGATATTTTTCAGATTGGCCTGGGTCTTGGATGTGTATCTATATATATTTGCTATAAAATATAGTATCGTTGAGTTAGTATCCCATAACACAAGTCTCGAACTTACTTTGGGGCTAGCTCAATCTGTGTGATTTGTCCGTATATATTTATTTATTTGTTGTGCCGCCTCGTATCGTCCGCCGCCGCCAGGTGCTGGGCAAAGGTCTCCCAATTTCCTTCCAAATATCCCTATTTTTTTAACTACGTTTGTTGGAGCACGCACCTCACATGTAGGGCCCGCGCTTGTTTTTACTTATAAATCGATTGATTCGTATTTTTTCTTGCAATGACAACACCGCGGCTGTCTTTTTGTATCCGTTTCCGCCCTTCCATTCGCCATCTTATCGTGCAGCGCACAAGCAACAAAAAGCTCTCGTCATAAAATCAGATATTACACAGAATTTAATTCGCCATAGAATCTTTCATTTGAAGACCTTCAGAAAACCAAACAACGTGGTGGACCTTCGTCGCCGCATCGAGACCACGCCAGCACACGGACCAGCGTGACGAGGTTAAGGCGTTGGAGGAACAGCAGCCTGCTATTGCAACACGGTACGGTCAGCCATCCTCCCTAACCTCCTCCCTGTGGGTTCAATCTGTGTTAATCCCGTGCTCTATTTACGTTTCAATGCTTGCCTTGGGATCAGCTTTGCACCGCCTTCCGCAAACCGCCAAAATGAGCTTATCTGACGAGGGAGCTAAGTCTAAACGGGACAGGTCTCCCAGGCCATCCGCTAGAAGCGAAACAGACAGCCAGCTTTTAGCCGAACTCATCAAATCTAGAGGAATTGTCAAAGGTAGGCTAACGAGATTAACGACTTTTGTGAGCAATATTTCTAGTGAAAAGCTAGGGCCTCAAAAGTGCATAGATTTAAAGCTGCGAATGCAAGGCGCAGCTAGCCTTTTCACAGAATTTAAGAGTTAAAAATAGTAATTTGAAAATATCGATATTACAATCGATTATTTGAAAGTATTACTTAATACGTAAGAGTAAAAGAACACGAGAGTGAAGGAGCTGAGTGCACCATCGGTGTCCCGCAGGGTAGTACTCAAGGTCCCACCCTCTTTTTAGTATATATCAACGACCTATGCAGGCAGAATATCAAAGGAGCAGAGCTGTTTATGTTTGCGGATAATACCGCGATCATATTTCACAATAAAACATGGTCTGGTGTTAGGTTTCTATCAGAATCTGGTCTTGCTAAAATAACTACATGGCTAGAGGATCGTCTTTTGACACTAAACACCACCACATCAAACTACATCTGTTTTTCAAAGACCTCGGTCATCATCAGGTCCTTTTTGGTCTCCACTACAGTAGCACGACCCTCTCTGTACTACTAGGGCCATGCTTGGCCAGAGCAGCCAGAGGACTTGGCCTACACTCTCCTCGCTGGCCAGACGGGTTAGAGAGGTCTCTTAGATGTTTATAAGCTTTGTTTAGCTTGTATTTCCTAAGCCGCCTTCTACGACATCCACGGGAAGACTTGGAGTGGTCCTATTCTACTCTGCCGGATACCACACGGCTAAAAGACCTCGGTAACAAGTCCAAAAGAGGAGTTTAAAATTGCTATTCACACATATCCATGCAATCGAATTAATGAAAATATCTCCAGGCCACCGTGTAGATGTTCGCATCTCCCAAGAGCCTCTTCCGTAAAATACCTGGGAGTACTGGTAGATGAAATCCTTAATTGAATCTGCATATTTCGGCACTTTCTGCTAGAGTTGATACCCAACTACTTATATCTACATAAAAAGCCATCTGTCAGTGCATTCTCGCATATTGTATAACCTCGTGGGGAGGAGCAAATAAGATACTATTACTTGTTCTAGAAAGAGCACAAAGAGCGGTATTGAAGGTGCTGCTTGCCCTTCCATTCCGATATCCCACCACCTTGTTGTATAAAAATGTTGATGTGCTGTCTGTAAGAAAACTCTTCATTTAATCAAGTCTCATGATTCCATAAAATTACAGTACCCAAGTTACCACAAGATGTATACAACGGTGCCCTCTTCCCCGAATAAAAACTGAATTTGCTCGAAAATTTTACAATTATGCCGCTCCTAAGCTGTACAACAAACTTTTACTGACAGACAAAAACATAAAAGATTACGGCAGTCACTCCTCAAAATCCTGGCTACCTGGCTAAACAGGATGACCTATGATGAGACTGAGAAATTGTTTGATGTATATACTTGAATAAAATTTTGTAAATTACTTTAGATGTGTGTGTAATAATACAGGATGTTTTTACTTATATTCATCTATATATATTTTATTGTATTTAAATTTAAGAATTTGAAACTTATAAACCTTAATGCTAATTTATATTTTACACTAGAGTAACTTTTAGTAATTAGTAACAATTGTAACAGTCTATTTGGAAGGAGCCTGACTGTCATAACACAGGGAAACCGACCATGGGAGTTAGAGCAACAAACATTTAGTAACATTGAATCCTTACTTATATTATAAATGCGAAAGTGAGTTTGTTTGTTGCGCTTTCACGCCGTAACTACTGAACCGATCATCATGAAATTTTACATACAAGTTTTCTGGAGTACGGAGAAGGACATAGGCTACCTTTTATCCCGGGAAAAAGAACTATTCCCGAGAGATCGACATAGACGCGGGCGGAGCTGCGGGCGAAAGCTAGTTACTAATAAATAAATATCACTGTAGCTCAGCGTGGGACATGCTCAACGAGCAAACGCTGATTTTGAGCCACCGCCAGAGTCAGGGTGTGCTTACGCCGTCGAAATTAAATATGGAAGTCATGGATTTAGATTCAGCACAATTATTATAGGTTATTGGCTAACGGATTAATAGAAAATCGGAATCGCTATTATTCCGATTATCGAGATAAATTACATAAATTTTAGTTAGAGAAAAATCAATTATGTATAACAATATATATACCAAGTAACAATTCATAAACAAGAGGAAAGAATACTATTCATGCAGAAAAATGCAGAGCGGATGCGGAGTCTTCTCTAAAGGGGTGAGTTAGTTCCATATCTATACTAATATTATAAAGCTGAAGAGTTTGTTCGTTCGTTTGAACGCGCAGGAACCACTGGTTCAAATCGAAAAACTCTTTTCGTGTCGGGTAATCTATTTATTGAGGAAGGCCTTAGGCTATAAAACATCACGTCGCGACCAATAGGAGCGAAGCATCAATAAAAAAATGATTCATCCGTACAAATGAATCATAACAACAGCTAGTCACTGCATAAAGGTGAACAGTGACAGGGGTGATGGTGTGTGGGGGGCGGTGGCGGGGAGTGCGGGGCGGAGGGCGGGCTGTAGGGCCCCCGGGCGCGTGCGCAGGTGCGCGCACAGCGCCGCCGCCGACGGCCGCCGCTCGGCCGCGCGCTGCCAGCACCGCGCCAGCACGCCGATGCTGCGGGGACAGGGCCGCTAGTACACACACACTTCTTCATTTTGCGTATACTACAAGAGAAGGCAGCCCAGTGCCACTGCTGCCGCTGCTACACACGTACCACGCACACACACAGTTCTTCATTTTGCGTATACTACAAGAGAAGGCAGCCCAGTGCCACTGCTGCCGCTACTGCACACGTACTACGCACGCAGCAGTTTTCCATTTTGCATATATTACAACAACCGGCCAATGCGAGTCGGACTCGCGCACGAAAATGCATCATCGTCAGGTCTTTTAGTCTCCACTGCAGCAGCATGACCCTCTCTGTACTACCGGAGCCATACTTGGCCAGAGCAGACAGAGGATTTGGGCTACATTCTCCTCGCTAGCCAGACCGATCGGAGAGGTCTCATTGATGTTTATAAGCTTTGTTTAGCTTGTATTTCCTAAGTCACCTCTTACGACATCAATGGAAATTTGCGGTATAACCAACTGTATCTTTTGATTGCGTTGGCTTAGAAGTTTGATTGTTTTACAGCTCGGACAGTAGACCTGAGTATTTGATATGAATTTCAGCTCGATATCTCTACGCGTTCCGGTGAAAAAGGATCTTGACAGACAGACAGACAGACGGACAACCAAGTGATCCTATAGGGTTCCGTTTTCTTCCTTTTGAGGAACGAAACAATAAAAAATAAGAAAGAAAATATGACGTTAAAAAAGAGGTAAACATCATTTGCCTTATGGGCCAAAAGCTTTGTCAGAAAGACGTATCCTGCCGTTCGTTTCAGCCCTGGTTTCAGAAAAATATCCTCACAAAAAAGTATTATATCACAATCTACTATAAACTAGCCATTCCTCCATCGGACTACGAGGCGCAGACAGAAATTTCACGCTTTTATCGTTGGAATGCCAAAAAGTCGAACTAAACGCTTCGACAGTTCTTTTTGGTTCGAGTAGCTAAGGTGTGAAATGAACTGCCTGCGTCTATATTCCCAAACAAGTACAGTCCCGGGACATTCAAAAGTAGAATAAATGGGTATCTCTTGAATAGGCATGTAACATCCTCGTCTTCATCGTCACTTACCATCAGGTGAGATGGGAGACAAATGCCTAATCCAACATTTAGTAAAAAAACTCTCTCCGAGTGTTAATGTTGAACGGGTTCCGGATACTTCGAGACCTCACTCACCGTGTCATGACCGTCATAGCATGACGGCGGTGTCACGGTGTTTTTTATTTTATATTTTGGAAGGACTATGTAGCTAGCTCCAAGTAAGCTTCCGCTACTTCACCGGGCGTTTGAGGCGAGGGCAGAGTGCCCTCAGCCTTTATAGACAACATCACTAAAGGGGCCCAGGAGGGACGGACTTCGGCTTTGGGCGTTGCCTGTATGCGCAAGGCTTGGAGACACAGCAAACTCTCATATTGCCTGATGAAACAACTAAACAAAGTATGCTTCCGGTGGGAATCGAACCACGACCCTCGGGTCAACAGGCAAACGCCTTAACCACTGGACCACGGAGGCTGTCTCGTGTAGTCGAAACACGTGTCGCGAGCACGACGGCCGATATTGCTGCAGCCTCAACGGATGCAGCAGTAGCGACCAGGGTTGCTTTTGTCTGCGTCATTCGTCTCTATCGCTAGCCTTCGCAATCCAGTTCCCAACAATACAATATACAACAACCGAATCTTTCCCCTTTTTAATATTAGTGTGTAGTTAACGAGGTCCGTGGCGCAGTGGTTAATACGCAAACCTGTAACACGAGAGTGCCCGGGTTCGATCTCCGGTCAGGTCAAGATGGAATACGATCTTGTTCAGATTGACCTGGGTCTTGGATGTTTAATTATAAAATATAGTATCGTTGAGTTAGTATTCTACGACACAAGTTCACAACTTACTGTGGGACTAGCTCAGTTTGTGTGATATCATCATCAAGTCTTTTTAGTCTCCATTGCAGGAGCATGACCCTTTCTGTACTACCGGAGCCATACTTGGCCAGAGCAGACAGAGGATTTCGCCTACACTCCTCGCTGCCCAGACGGGTTGGAGAGGTGTCATTGATGTTTATGAGCTTTGTTTAGTTTGTATTTCCTAAGTCGCCTTTTACGTCCTCCATGGGAAGACTAGGAGTGGTCCTATTCTACTCTGCCGGAAACCACACGGCCTATATATGTGTCATTATCATTAGGTTTTTTTTAGTCTTCACTACAGGAGCACGACCTTCTCTGTACTACTAGCCATACATAGCCAGAGCAGTCAGAGGACTTGGCCTACACTCTCCACGCTGGCCAGACGGGCTGGAGAGGTATATACCTATGTGTGATATGTTCCTATATATTAATGTAATGTGTAGAAGTAGCTCACCCAGGCTCTCGGGCGCCATCCAGAGCACGGGGAAGAGTCCGCGGCGCGCGCAGGCGTACTCGGCGCCGGCCGTGACCCGCGCCAGCCCGAAGTCCGCCAGCTTTAGCGCGCGCCGCGCGTCCACTGCCACAGACCAGTTCACCACTCGCACGACACAACATGTCAAGATAGAACGCCGATGCCTGGATCTTGCTAAGGATACACGCGTCAGGTTTTGAGCCGCGCCCCCAATTTGGCGTCATTATAAGCAAAATAATAATGAGCATTAGTATCGCGTTATATCGATAAACAGTTTTTACAGTTAAAATCTTTATCTATACTAATATTATAAAGCTGAAGAGTTTGTTTGTTTGAATGCGCTAATCTCAGGAAGTACTGGTTCAAATTAGAAAATTCTTTTGGTGTTGGATAGTCCATTTATTAAGGAAGGCTTTAAGCTATATAACATCACGCTGCGACCAATAGGAGCGAAGCATCAATAAAAAATATTTTTAAAACGGGGGAAATTATTTATCTATACTTATATTAGAAACGAATTAATCCTTCCTTGGCAATATTAGATTAGAAATCACTCGTATCGCATTTGAAGTCACTCACTGACATGACAATCTGTCAATGTCGTATCGGCAGTTTAATAAAACATCTCACAGTGGTCAGTGCTCAGAACAATAACTAAAGCATAGAAGTAAGGTATTAATAAGAACTGTTGACACGTTGGATGCACTCTTTCGTCTTACGTACTAAACACTGTGATAAAAGAGTCGAACATAGTTCCATCACTTTCTTATTTTGTAAGGTTGTACCGGGGCTATGTACTTGTAGGTCCCAAAGTCCCAATATACTACAGACAAATAAAAAAGTAAGCCACACTCTATGATTGCGGAAGAATAAAATAGCTGTCATAAATTTGGCGTATTATGTTTACATGTCGTCGTGTCCGAAGTAGTTGCGACTCTCTGTATTTGAACATTATTTTTGACGATTTAAAGATCTGTTTCGATCAAATTCACATATTTAAATCATTGCAAGTGAAGTGAAAAATGGCCTGTTATGTTCCTGGTTGCAGTTCACACGCTTCCAAGAAAGAAAATGAGCGTGAGATTTTGACATTCCATCGGTAAGATGTTTTTCATAAATAAAGTTATTGTGAATGTTTTTCGTAGTGATTTTATGATATTATTAATGTAAGATTCCATTATTTTTACTATAAATGTGACGAAATGTTAAAGTACAACCGTTTAAGAAAGTTATTCTGTATTTTTACATTGTGTGATAGTGATGTCCCAACTGCTAGTGTAAAGTATCGATGTATGTGTATATTTACTCGTTTGAGTTAATTATGAATATTTATTTAAGAATTCCTGAGGATGTTGCTTTAAGGAAAAAGTGGCTGGATGCAATCTCAAGAACGCACTTAACTTGTAAATTTAAAGGCAGGAAAGTGTGCTCTAAACATTTTACTACCTCATGTTTCTACAACATACAAACAAGTTTAAAAAAGCGAAGACTTGTGCAATACCCACTATGTTTTTGCCACCGGTGAGATGTTTACTGTGTTTTTGCATTATTACTGTCTATTACCCCCGGAGGAAAAAAGATTTTTAGGGGACACTTTTTTAGCAGTTAATGTCTTTTGAGTGAAATAATGATTTACCTGTTTGTTACATAAATGTTCCAGTCTTTTTAAAGATAACTATCGAATTTAAATACCGACTTTAACTTAAAAATTAGTATTTCAATTGTCATAAATTATGTGGTATTGCAATAACTATGATATCGGAATCATGCAAACTATGCTCTCCATGCAGACTTCTAATGTAAAGATAATGCTTATGTAGTTTGGTAAATGGGGTCAATGGGTGTTCCAGCCAGTGAATCCTTTTTTTTTGTTCTTGATCTCTTGTGTATAATGTGTGGGACATGGGGCCTGCATAGCTAACTGCATTGAAGTTGCTAAATTAAAACCATAATAAATATGATAAAAAATATATTTTTATATTGTTTTTAGGTGACAAGTGCACAAGGTATTAGTGCAACACTACCGAGTACAAGCAGCTTACAAGCTGTTACTGATGCCAACCCAGTAAGACCATTATAAGTTTAAACAATTGGTATTTAATATAATGTTCGAAAGTAAATAATTTTATTCCATTTATTTTTAGGTGATAAGAACACAATTTATAAGTGCAGCATTACCAAATAGGAGCAGCTTACAAGCTGTTACTGATGCCAACCCAGTAAGACCATTATAAGTTTAAACAATTGGTATTTAATATATTGTTCAAAAGTAAATAATTTAATTCCATTTATTTTTAGGTGATAAGTACACGATTTATAAGTGCAGCATTACCAAATAGGAGCAGCTTACAAGCTGTTACTGATGCCAACCCAGTAAGACCATTATAAGTTTAAACAATTGGTATTCAATATAATGTTTGAAAGTTAATAATTTTATTCCATTTATTTTTAGGTGATAAGAACACAATTTATAAGTGCAGCATTACCAAATAGGAGCAGCTTACAAGCTGTTACTGATGCCAACCCAGTATGACCATTATAAGTTTAAACAATTGGTATTTAATATAATGTTCGAAAGTAAATAATTTTATACCATTTATTTTTAGGTGATAAGAACACAATTTATAAGTGCAGCATTACCAAATAGGAGCAGCTTACAAGCTGTTACTGATGCCAACCCAGTAAGACCATTACAATTTTGAAACAATTTTTATGAATAGTACATAAAATAAATTGATTAAAATATGACCATAACTGTAAATTCGCTAACTTATATTTACATACTTACCTATTTAATAAAGTACGATGCGTTTTCATATGTACATCGTACCAGGAGAACATACTTACAGCTATAGCAGAACGTACAGAACTACCTCCCCCATATTAAATCAAAATTAAATTAATGGTGTCGCTAGATTTATTACATTACCCAAAACTCGGGAGACAAACTATAGGGTGACTCCTTTTCCATCTTCATAGCATACTCGAAAATACTATACACAAAGTAACGATGTATTTTAATTATAGGAGGCCGCAAGAAGACACAATACCAGTGCGGTGCTGCCAAGCTCGAATGCGATCGAAATTGAAATTTTAAAAAAGAAAGTCCAGGACCTTGAGAAAAAACTTAATTCTGTATCTGAAACTGCTAAACGACGTTTACAAATAATTAATAAGTACAAACAACGAGCGAGACGTCTACAAAGGAAGACAAGCAATTTATACACACTTTTACACTCTCTGATAGATAAAAATACAATTAATGAAGAGCAATTGCTCACATTACAGAATTTGAAGGAAAATATAATCTCTTAGACAGGATTATTAAAAAGAAACAAGGTGATGTTTTATGTAAAGAGTATCCCTTAGAATTGAAAAAGTTTGCAGTAACGCTTCACTTTCTGTCACCAAAGGCATACACTTTTGTAAGAGATTACTTCGAAAATGTTCTTCCTCACCCGAAAACTATTTCATCTTGGTACAAAGCAATTAACTGTGATCCAGGATTTACTTCAGAGTCATTCGATACAATACGATTGCGAGTACGAAAGCCAGAATAAGACTCTATACTGTGCTTTAATAATAGATGAAATGGCCATCCGCAAAATTGTAGAATGGGACGGAAGAAAATATTACGGATATGTCAACACAGGCTGTGATTTAGAAAGTGATTCAGCGCCACTTGCTAAAGAAGCCCTTACATTTATGATAACGTGTATAAATGATACCTGGAAAATTCCAGTGGGTTATTTTTTAATTAATTCAATAACGGCAGATCAGAAAGCTTCGTTAGTGCAACAATGCATTAGCTTATTAAAAGAAACTGGCATTGTAGTGGTATCACTGACTTATGACGGTGCCACTTCCAATATCGCAATGCAAAGATATCTAGGCTGCACAGATGACCATTTTCAACATGATGGTCTTGACATAAGTCTGTGGCCAGACCCATGCCATAATATGAAATTGGTACGGAATACATTTGGTGATAAAAGAGAAATTGTAGATTATCAAGGAAATAAAATATCATGGCATTACATTGAATTATTGCATCAAATTCAAAATTCAGAGGAGCTACACCTAGGTACCAAATTAAAACTAGATCACATCAATTACATAAAACAAAAAATGAAAGTGCGACTAGCCACCCAATTGCTCAGTAATTCAGTGGCTGATGCACTGATATTTTGCAAAGATTTTGGCATTCC